>OY787625.1:4300509-6758009 GCA_963678935.1 Umbilicus rupestris | reverse complement strand
GAGCCCCCAACTTTCCTTCTTGATTAATGAAAACATCCTTGGCAAATGCTTTCGTAGTTGTTCGTCGTTCATAAATCCAAGAATTTCACCTCTGACTATGAAATATGAATTTCCCCGACGGTCCCTGTTAATCACTAATCCGATCCCGAAGGCCAGCACAATAGGATCACTAGGACCAAATTTGTTATTTATGTTTCCAAGCTCTAGCTAGTGTAGCGGCAACCCAATAGAACTTATTATGAAGTAATTTCCTGTAAATACTGAATGAAAGGGGGGGGGGGTTTAGTAGGTTTAAGTAAGAACGAGAGCAAGTAAACGTGAATAACAATAAAGAGAAGTATTCAGTCTAGGGAATTCAATAGTGACTGTTATCATTGACTTCTAAAGATTACGATTCTAATCAAGCATATGGTCATTCCGACAAAGGTAATAACCTAGAGTACCCCAACAAAGGTGATACTAAACCTGGATTTACCACTTGTTTCCACGAAAAAGTTTCGACAAGCATTAATTGTCAGAATTGGTAATTGGATTAGTTTCACGACAAAGTATACGCTAACCGCAAAATACAATTCAAGCAATTTAGCTAGAATTGAATAGAAACGACATTAAATTCGAGTCTCAAACATGTATGTCACTAATTGAAAACCCTAAACTGAAGTAGAAATTTAGCTACTCATAGTCATGACTGAAAAACACATTAATTTAAAGGGAATGAAAATTTGTTCACGAGCACTGTTCACCACAGAGATCACTGTTCACGCTAGAAAACAATGTGTACGCAAGACTTCTTCTCTCTCCAAAATCTCCGTCATCCGTCTGTTCCAAAACATCCGTTTCTCTAATTGAGATTAGGCTTCAAAATTTGATTTCGGGCTGCGGGCAGATGCTGACGTCATCACATTTTCGCGCCGCACACTTACATTAAGTCGCGCGCCCAGAGAAGACATTAAGCTTCTGGCGCCGACCCTAAAGTCTTCTTCGGGCACGGAACCCACTGAGATGCACACTTAATTCCTTCGACATCGATTTTTGCATTCGGCTCTCTAAAAAAACCATTTTACGTCATGAGCCTCTTTTCATATATTCCGAACACCTGAAATGCGAACAACACTAAGTGAAATTCGCAGCGCCTCTTGACAGACAGATTTGTGAACAAGCAGTTGCTGCAGCACACTCTTGTTCACTCAGAAATTGTCTTAGCAAACAATGAACATGATAAAAGTTTGTTCACCCAGTTTGGCCAACTGCCTACATCTGGGGAGGACTATTCTCCAGTCCTCACTCCACTAACCACAGAGGTCTCCAAGTACACTCGGTTACAACTCCACGCAACCTATGCTACTCAACCTTGTGTGGATCACTCGACACAATCAGAACAGGCTCTGACTTGTGTCTGCACACCCTCTATAAATGTCAATCTAGAATAGCTACTGTCTCCCCGAAACTCAGCCTATTCTAAACTACACTCACTCAGCAGGGTTGCTGTAGCAACTGCTGTAGCACACATCCGATGCACAATTGTCCGCGTCGCTCCAAAGCCTTCTGCCGAGCCGATCGAACGATTCCACGAGCGCTGCACACTCTGGAATACTCCCCCTTACTCAGTGACGTCCTGCGACTAGCGAGAACTGCCGCTTAGACACTCGACCGAGCCACTCACTTGTCAGTTCTTCCGCGGCTGCCCTTGATCAACCAACAAGCACCACTGCTTTGAATTGGCTTCCAGATCAAGCTCGGATCATACTATGCAAGTCCTGATCTCCTTCTCCTTCTGTCACCACAGCTCTGCGCTCACGCTCTGCTCACGGGTGATGATCGAAGAACTCGTCCGTCGCACACCAAAATTGCTCTCTGAATTCTGTGTGTGCACTCGTATATCCCTCAGCTTCGATCAACCTTTCTGCTCTGTCGCATTCTCCCTTGAAAGCAACTCCAGCTTCAACCAAGAACCGAACTTAGCAATGTCCCAAGAAGAACAATTATCTCCTAATTTTTAGGAGATTAGATTTGTTTTTAATTCCCAAAACAAATCTCCTTCTCTAATTTCCCACTGGAATATTCTTGGCAGCAACTTAGAAATTCTTCTGATGCTCTCCGCAGGGCTGCCAGGCCTTCTAGCCAAAGGCCCAGGTTGCTGCTGCTACTCGGACAGATGCTGCAGCCACTTGAACAAGCTCCTGTTATAGCATCCCCTGCTGTAGCTGCTCCTTGTTCACTTGTGCTGGTTTTGTCAAACACTGCCATACTTGCATCATCAATCTCTCCCTTGGCATTTTGACAAAACCATATACCGGTTTCAATACAGAGATTTGTTTTTTTTTTTCTTAACCTCCCCTTCTTCTCCTTCTCTTCTCCTCCCCCTTTTTGGAATAAATGACAAGGGGGTGCTCCTGGCTGCCCCTAGGGAGGCAATACACAGAGCCCCAGAGAGGCTCTCAGGTCTTCAAACCGGACTGCATCCAGAGCTTTTGTGAAGATATCAGCAAGCTGTTTGGCAGACACCACATGCTGTAGCGCAATGATATTCTTTTCTACTAGATCACGGATGAAGTGATGACGAATGTCAATGTGCTTGGTTCTGCTATGCTGAACCGGATTCTTAGATATGCTGATGGCACTCATGTTGTCACAGTAGAGAGTCAGTTCATCTTGATTAAGACCATACTCACTCAGCATTTGCTTCATCCACAGCATTTGCGCACATCCACAACATTTGCTCACAGCAGCTCCCAGCAGCTATGTATTCAGCCTCGGCTGTGGATAATGAAATGATGTTTTGCTTCCTACTGAACCAGGACACCAGGTTATTTCCTAGGAAGAAGCATCCTCCCGAAGTGCTCTTCCTGTCCTCTGAGCATCCTGCACAGTCCGCATCACTGTATCCCACCAGATTAGCATTTGTGTCCTTAGTATACCACAAGCCATAATTCACAGTTCCTCCAACATACCGAATGATTCGCTTGACCAACTGCAAGTGACTATCTTTGGGACAGGCTTGAAATCTGGCACAGACTCCTACTGCAAAGGAAATGTCGGGGCGGCTGGCAGTCAGGTACAGTAAGCTCCCAATCATGCTTCTACAGATTGTCTGACTCACTTCCACTCCATGTTCATCTTTGATGGCTTTGACATGAGTGGCAGCTGGGGTTCGTTTGTGACTGGCCTTATTTAGCTGGAATTTCTGCACAAGATTTTTGTTGTATTTGCTTTGTGCAATAAAGATGCCATCTTCTTTCTGGGTAATCTCCAGACCAAGGAAATAAGACAGTTCTCCGACCATGCTCATTTGGAATTCCTGCTGCATGTGGTCCACAAACTGCTTCACCAGGTGCTGAGACTTTGATCCAAAGACAATGTCATCCACATAAATTTGTGCAATGATCACATCAGACTTGGTTCTTTTTACAAATAGAGTTTTGTCAGCTCCCCCTCGTTTGTAACCATGTTTTTCCAGGAACACTGTCAACCTCTCATACCATGACCGAGGAGCCTGTTTCAGTTCGTATAAGGCTTTCTTCAACTTGTATACATGCTCTGGGTGATGAGGATCTTCAAAGCCTTTTGGCTGAGAAACATATACTTCTTCAGAGAGGTCTCCATTCAGGAACGCACTTTTGACATCCATTTGATACAGTTTAAACCCTAAGAAATAGGACATAGCTAGAAGGAGTCTGGTGGCCTCCAGACGAGCAACTGGAGCAAACGTTTCTTCAAAATCTAGGCCCTCAATCTGAGAGTATCCTTGAGCAACCAGTCTGGCTTTATTTCTTGTGATGTTTCCCTTTTCATCAGTTTTGTTTTTGAAGATCCACTTGGTGCCTATAATATTCACTCCATTGGGTCTGTCCACCAGGTCTCAAACATCGTGTCTTTCAAACTCTGCAAGTTCTTCCGGCATCGCTATCATCCAGAATTCATCACTCATGGCTTCGTTGAAGCTCTTAGGTTCAATGCTGGACAGAAAACAGGTATTGAGATAAGCATGGCTTCTGGTTCTTCTTCTTTCTGCCGGGTCTCCAATCACATTTGTCAGGGGATGATTCTTTTGTATCTTCTTCGGAGGCTGCCTTGATGGTGGATCAGGAGCCTCAGTATTCAGATCTTCAGACAGGCTTTCTAATTGTTCATCTGGATTTTCTGCTTCAGCACTTGCTGTAGCATCTTCTGGAGCTACAGCTTGTTCACTTCTGTTCTGACTGACAGGCACCTCTTCAAAGTCAGAGTCTTCATCATCAGTGGCAGTATCAGTGGTAGGGACTTCTTCAGCATCATTGACTACTACATTTATGGATTCCTTTACTGTATTTGTCCGCTGGTTATAGACTCGATAAGCCCTGCTGTTTATTGAATAATCCAAGAACACTCCAGGATCACTCTTTGGGTCAAGCTTCTTCTTATACTCCCGATCTCTCAGAATGAAACAGTCACTTCCAAAGATGTGGAAATATTTAACTGTGGGCTTCTTCTGATTCCAGAGCTCATAGCAGGTCTAGTTGGTTCCTCTCCGTAAGGTGACTCTGTTGATGATGTAACATGCGGTGTTCATGGCTTCTGCCCAAAATCTTAGGGGAACCCTCTTAGCATGAATCATGACTCTGGCCATTTCTTGAATTGTTCGATTCTTTCGTTCCACTACACCATTCTGCTGAGGGGTGATGGGAGAAGAATACTGATGTGAGATACCCCTTTGACGACAGAAATCATCCACAGCTTCGTTTTCAAATTCCCTACCATGATCACTGCGAATGCTGCTGATTCTGAGATTTTTCTCTTGCTCTAGACGGGACACCAGTGACACTATAACTTTCACAGTATCTGATTTTTCTCTGATAAAATCAATCCAGGTGAAACTGGAGTAGTCATCAACACAGACGAAAGCATACCTTTTTCTGCCCAGACTCTCAACTTCCATCGGACCCATCAGGTCCATGTGAATCAACTGTAGAGGCCTGGTAGTACCTACATCTTTGAATCTTGGGTGTGAAGCCTTCATTTGTTTCCCAATCTGACAATCTCCACAGATAGAGTTCGTCTCCCCCTTTATCAGCGGTATTCCTCTGACTAGCCCTTCTATAGCAATTCTCTTCAGAGTCCTCAGGTTAACATGCCCCATCCTTCTATGCCATAGAATCATTTCCTCAGCCTTTGTCTGCATACATTTTGGGACCGGTGAGTTTGAACTCACGTTGTGAAGATAACAGTTGCTTTTGGATCTGGCTCCTTCTATTATACATTCTCCAGATTTGTCGAAAACTTTGCACGAGTCTCTCGTAAATTTCACCTGTTTAGTTCCATCACACAGCTGACTGATGCTTATGAGATTTGCCTTTAGTCCTTCCACTAGCAAGACATTGCTCAGGTTGGGCATTCCTTCAACTGCTAAAGTTCCCTTTCCTAGAATTCTTCCTCCCAGGCCGTTCAAGATAGGGTGTTATTTTTTTCAAGAAGGATCTTTCTCCTGTCATGTGCCCTGAACAACCACTATCAAAATACCAGCTTATCTTATCGGAGGTGCTTGCTGTGCTGACAAACGCGAGAAGCTGAGTCCGCACATGTTTCTGCATGATTGGTTTCCTAGCTGAACCTTTTCCGGTGTGAAATTTCATAGCGTCTCGATTAGGCAGACTTGTGAACAAGCAGTTGCTGCAGCACACTCTTGTTCACTCGGAAATTGTCTCAGCAAACAATGAACAAGACAGAATTTTGTTCACCCAGTTCGGCCAACTGCCTACGTCTGGGGAGGACTATTCTTCAGTCCTCAATCCACTAATCACGAAGGTCTCCAAGTACACTCGGTTACAACTCCACGCAACCTATGCTACTCAACCTTTGTGTGGATCACTTAACAAAATCAGAACAAGCTCTGACTTGTGTCTGCACACCCTCTACAAATGTCAATCTAGAATAGCTACAGACTTCTCAAGACTCAGCCTATTCTAAACTACACTCAACTCAGCAGGGTTGCTGTAGCAACTACTGTAACACACAGCTGAAGCACACAAGTCAGAGCTTGTTCTGATTGTGTTAAGTGATCCACACTATCCAGACTAAGTGATCCACTTGTCACCAGCGAGAACCAGCGCTTAGACACTTGACCGAGCCACACACCCGTTAGTTCTTCCGCGGCTGCCCTTGATCAACCAACAAGCACACCTGCTCTGAATTGGCTTCCAGATCAAGCTCGAATCAGACTCTGCAAGTCCTGATTCCCTTCTGCTTCTGTCACCACAGCTCTGCGCTCACGCTCTGCTCTCGGGTGATGATCGAAGAATTCGTCCGTCACACACCAAAATTGCTCTCTCTGAATTCTGTGTATGCACTCGTGTATCCCTCAGCTTCGATCAATCGTTCTGCTCTAAACCCCTTCTTCTTAAATAGCAACACCAGCTTTAAGCAATGTCTAGGTTTAGGCAATGTCCCAAAAAGAACAATTATCTCCTAAAATCTTGGAGATTAGATTTGATTTTTATCTACAATGCAAATCTCCTTCTCTGACTAGTAAACCTCATTGGAAAAAACTCCACAGCATATTAGAAATTCTTCAGATGCTCTCCGTAGAGATTCCAGCCCTTCTAGACACGCCCAGGTTGCTGTTGCTTCTCGGACAGATGATGCAGCCAGTTGAACAAGCTCCTGCTATAGCATCCCCTGCTGCAGCTGCTGCTAGTTCCCTTCTGATGGACTGCTTGTTTACTTGTGCTGTAGCAACTCCTTGTTCACTTGTGCTGGTTTTGTCAAACACTGCCATACTACATTATCACGGTGAATGCTGAAGAACAGTTCTGAATCGGTGAATTTGAACTCACATTGAGAAGATAACAGTTACGCTTTGATCTGGCTCCTTCCATTTTACATTTTCCAGATTTGTAGAAGACTTTGCATGAGTCTTTTGTAAATTTTACCTGTTTAGTCCCATCACACAGCTGACTAATGCTTATGAGATTTGCCTTTAGCCCTTCCACTAGAAGAACATTGCTCAGGCTCGGCATTCCTTCAACTGCCAAAGTTCCCTTTCCCAGAACTCTTCCTTTTAGGCCGTTACCAAACTTCACCCGTTGTTCCAGACAGGGTGTAATGTTTATCAAGAAGGATCTTTCTCCTGTCATGTGTCCTGAACAACCACTGTCAAAGTACCAGCTTATCTTGTCCGAGGTGCTAGCTATGTTGACCAGAGCGAGGAGCTGAGTCTGCGCATGATTCTGCCTGACAGGTTCCTTGGCAGAAGCTATTCCAGCATGAGCTGAGGAAGAGTTTCTTTTTATGTGACCTTTGCGACCGCAGCTGTAACATTTTTTATACTTTGAAGCTCTCTTGTTACGGTGATACAGGGGTTGCTGTAGCAAGTCCTGGTTCAATCTTCCTTCCATAGGTCCAAGTTGCATTCATCTTCACTCAGCTCTTTCTCGTCATCACTTCCAATGGCAGAGAGAGCCTTCTTTTTCATCGGTTTGCTAGTGCAGTTGATTTGTCGATGACCGTAGCCTGCACAGTTCCAGCATTGGACTCCCTTTTTCATTTCTTTCTTCTCATCTTCATCCTGAGCTGGTTCCTTCCCTTTCCTGTAATTTTCACGGCCCCTTCTGAATTGTTTTCGCGAGGAAGAGCTTTTCCCGGTTCTGGATTCCATGTTCTTCAGGAGCTTTCCAAGGTTCTTAACAAGCATACTCAGCTGATCTTCTGGAACTGGCTTCTTGGATTCTGCTTCAGCTTTTAGTCCAACGTCCTTGTCCTTAGCAGTGATGTTTTCTTTAACCAGCTTCATCTCAAATTGTTTGAGAGACCCCATCAACTCTTCAAGCCTCATAAATCTGACATTTTGAGCTTCTTCAATGGCTGTCACCTTCATGTCAAATCTTGTGGGCAGCGATCTGAGAACCTTTCTGATCAGCTTTTCTTCAGGGATGGGTTCACCAAGAGCATGGGCTTCATTTGCAAGATCACAGAATTTAGCATTAAACTCAGTCACAGTCTCCTCTTCCAGCATTCTCAGATTCTCAAACTGTGTAGCGATGATCTGGAGTCTTGACAGCTTCACTCTATCAGTTCCTTCATGTGCAGTTTGCAGAATTTCCCACGCTTGTTTGGCCATGTCACAATTCGATATCAACCTGAAATTGTTAGCATCAACTGCAAAAAAAATTGCATTCAGGGCCTTTGAATTACCAGTTGCTGCATCTCCCTCTTCAGCAGTCCATTGTTCTTTAGGCTTTATCCGTGTGACTCCCTGTTCATCCCTGGTAATTGGGGGAGACCACTGGACCATTATTGCTCTCCAGGTCTTCTCATCAATGGCCTTGAGAAAGGTTTTCATCCTAGCCTTCCAATATCCATAGTTGCTTTCTTCCAACAATGGGGGTCTGCTTGTACTCTGTCCTTCCTTCATTGTCGTGGCAACTTCAGAGACACTGTAGGATCTTTTACTCTGTGTGTCGAGCTCCTGCTCTGATACCAATTGAAATTTCACAGCGTCTCGATTAGGCAGACTTGTGAACAAGCAGTTGCTGCAGCACACTTTTGTTCACTCGGAAATTGTCTCAGCAAACAATGAACAAGATAGAAATTTGTTCACCCAGTTCGGCCAACTCCCTACGTCTGGGGAGGACTATTCTTCAGTCCTCAATCCACTAACGACGAAGGTCTCCAAGTACACTCAGTTACAACTCCACGCAACCTGTGCTACTCAATCTTTGTGTGGATCACTTAACACAATCAGAACAAGCTCTGACTTGTGTCTGCACACCCTCTATAAATGTCAATCTAGAATAGCTACAGACTTCTCAAGACTCAGCCTATTCTAAACTACACTCAACTCAGCAGGGTTGCTGTAGCAACTGCTGTAACACACAGCTGAAGCACAATTTGTCCGCGTCGCTCCAAAGCCTTCTGCCGAGCCGTTCGAACGATTCCACGAGTGCTGCACACTCTGGAATACTCCCCCTCACTCAGTGACCACCTGTCACTAGCGAGAACCACCGCTTAGACACTTGACCGAGCCACACACCCGTCTGTTCTTCCGCGGCTGCCCTTGATCAACCAACAAGCACACCTGCTCTGAATTGGCTTCCAGATCAAGCTCGAATCAGACTCTGCAAGTCCTGATTCCCTTCTGCTTTTGTCACCACAGCTCTGCGCTCACGCTCCGCTCTCGGGTGATGATCGAAGAATTTGTCCGTCACACACCAAAATTGCTCTCTCTGAATTCTGTGTATGCACTCGTGTATCCCTCAGCTTCGATCAATCGTTCTGCTCTAAACCCCTTCTTCTTAAATAGCAACACCAGATTTAAGCAATGTCCAGGTTTAGGCAATGTCCCAAAAAGAACAATTATCTCCTAAAATCTAGGAGATTAGATTTGATTTTTATCTACAATGCAAATCTCCTTCTCTGACTAGTAAACCTCACTGAAAAAAACTCCACAGCATATTAGAAATTCTTCAGATGCTCTCCGTAGAGATTCCAGCCCTTCTAGACACGCCCAGGTTGCTGCTGCTTCTCGGACAGATGATGCAGCCAGTTGAAAAAGCTCCTGCTATAGCATCCCCTGCTGCAGCTGCTGCTAGTTCCCTTCTGCTGGACTGGTTGTTTACTTGTGCTGTAGCAACTCCTTGTTCACTTGTGCTGGTTTTGTCAAACACTGCCATACTACATTATCACGGTGAATGCTGAAGAACAGTTCCTCTTTATGTGACCTTTGTGCCCGCAGCTATAAAATCTTTTATACTTTGATACTCTCTTGTCACGGTGATGCAGAGGTTGCTGTAGCAGGTGCTGGTTCACTCTTCCTTGTGTTTTTCTGCCTCTTCTGACTGATCTGTATCTGGCCAGGTTGCATTCATCCTCACTCAGATCTGTCTCGTCTTCACTTCCGCTGGCAGAGAGAGCCCTCTTTTTCATCACTTTGCTGGTGCAGTTGATTTGTCGATGGCCATATCCTGCACAGTTCCAGCATTGGACACCTTTTTTCATTTCTTTCTTCTCATCTTCATTCTGAGCAGGTTCCTTCCCTCTCCATCTTTTTCTCCACCTCTTCTAAACTGCTTTAGTGAGGATGAGCTTTTCCCAGTTCTTGAGTCCATGTTCTTCAGGAGCTTTCCAAGGTTCTTGACTAGCATACTCAGCTCATCATCTGGGACTGGCTTCTTAGCTTCTGTTTTAGCCTTCAGACCAATATTCTTGTCCTTAGGAGTGAGATCTTCTTTAACCAGTTTCATCTCAAACTGTTTGAGGGATCCCATCAACTTTTCCAGCCTCATGAATCTGACATTTTGAGCTTCTTCAATGGCCGTCACTTTCATGTCAAATCTTGTGGGCAGCGATCTGAGAACCTTCCTGATCATCTTTTCTTCAGGAATAGGTTCACCAAGAGCATGGGCTTCATTTGCTAGATCACAAAGTTTTGCATTAAACTCAGTGACTGTCTCCTCTTTCAGCATTCTCAGATTCTCAAACTGTGTGGCATTAAACTCACACTCTTGTTCACTCGGAAATTGTCTTAGCAAACAATGAACAAGACAGAAGTTTGTTCACCCAGTTCGGCCAACTGCCTACGTCTGGGGAGGACTATTCTCCAGTCCTCAATCAGAACAGGCTCTGACTTGTGTCTGCACACCCTCTATAAATGTCAATCTAGAATAGCTACTGTCTCCCCGAAACTCAGCCTATTCTAAACTACACTCACTCAGCAGGGTTTCTGTAGCAACTGTTGCAGCACACTGCTGATGCACAATTGTCCGCGTCGCTCCAAAGCCTTCTACCGAGCCGATTGAACGATTCCACGAGCGCTGCACACTCTGGAATACTCCCCCTCACTCAGTGACCTCTTGCCACTAGCGAGAACTGCCGCTTAGACACTCGACCGAGCCACTCACTCGTCAGTTCTTCCGCGGCTGCCCTTGATCAACCAACAAGCACCACTGCTCTGAATTGGCTTCCAGAACAAGCTCGGATCAGACTATGCAATTCCTGATCTCCTTCTCCTTCTATCACCACAGCTCTGCGCTCACGCTCTGCTCACGGGTGATGATCGAAGAACTCGTCCGTCGCACACCAAAATTGCTCTCTCTGAATTCTGTGTGTGCACTCGTGTATCACTCAGCTTCGATCAACCTTTCTGCTCTGTCGCGTTCTCCCTTGAAAGCAACTCCAGCTTCAACCAAGAACCGAACTTAGCAATGTCCCAAAAAGAACAATTATCTCCTAATTTTTAGGAGATTAGATTTGTTTTTAATTCCCAAAACAAATCTCCTTCCCTAGCTAAGAATTTCCCACTGGAATATTCTTGGCAGCAACTTAGAAATTCTTCTGATGCTCTCCGCAGGGCTGCCAGGCCTTCTAGCCAAAGGCCCAGGTTGCTGCTGCTACTCGGACAGATGCTGCAGCCACTTGAACAAGCTCCTGCTATAGCATCCGCTGCTGTAGCTGCTCCTTGTTCACTTGTGCTGGTTTTGTCAAACACTGCCATACTTGCATCATCACTAAGAAGTAACTGTTCACAAAAAAAAAAAAACATGCCGAAATAGTTCCGTTTAAATGGTTTAACGAGTGGTATAAATACGCCTCATCAAACCACCCCAAACTTAGACTTGTTCGCCTCGAACTAGAATAAGAGCAAGACTCGCAACGCTCAAGCAATTCTATCATGCCAACGACTAAACACTGAATTTACTTGAGATATCCTCATTATTTAGTTAATCACATATACTCACATTCATTCTTCAATGATCAACAAGAAACCGTAATGATACATGTTACCTGTGAGGTCGAGATGGATTCAATGGATGATTGGGAGATAGTTCTCTTTAGACTCCTGACTCCATTCTTCAGCTCGAGGTCATAGTAACGTGCATACGCTGAGTTCGCTTTCTCTGGCATGTGAGAAATCCAAGCTACGAGGAACTCAACTTTTTCTTCTCCTCTTTGGTAGGACAGCTCTTGAAACTTTCTTGTTTTGTTTGGTCCGAAGACTTCACTCAACTCGATTGCTTTTCTGATTTTTCTCATTCACATTTGACTGAATTTTCTTTTTGAGCTTTGCTCTCCAATGTGAATTGCTTGTCCTTTTTGCATTTGCTCTTTGAATCGTTCCAATCATCGCCTTTGAATAGCAGCATATGGAATGCGTCCCGCTCTTTCTCATCATTATCCTTCCAACGCGAGGTAGGATAGAGGTTACCCACTCATTCCCGGTTACTAGGACTAGAGATTGGATTGTTTGTTTTCCCGTCCCACCATTGCATAAACGCTACAACGATGGAGTGAAAGTCTCACCTCTCATAACTTGGAATGCCAACCTCCACAAATTTTGAGCGCTATGCGACTAATCCCCTGAACCTTCGAATGTTTGTCAAGTCCCTCTAGAACATTTTATGTCAACTCCACATCCTGTAATATCTCAACTCAAAAGAACATATAACATCACGTAACTCGCATCAAAATACTGCAGAAATCATACAAAGCATTCACATCAAAACCTCATAGAATCAAACATCATCTCATACAATCAGTGTCTTCATCGTAGCATATACAAAATTGAAAAAAAATGTGCCCTAGCTACCACTAATGCATGCTAAAAAAGGTAAACGTCTTGACACCACAGACTCTACTACCCCAACCAACACTATTGAACATAGCTATGTCCTCACGAATCGACTTAAGCTCAGAAGCGGATCATGCAACACACTACAAAATAACAGAAATGATAATAAATAAATAAGAAAGAAAGCAAAAACTCCCCTAGAACTCAATAGAGTCGTCTGTTGATCCGCTGGGGGATGATGAAGACTCCTGCGCAATCACGTACTCCGGAGGGATTGGATGTCCTGGAAACCACCTTGGTGGTGCTGGTACTAGCTGTGTCCCAGGTGGCATGAAAAAATCAAACACCCTATAGGCGTTGAACGTAGCGTCCAACTGTGCCTAGGCGAAGGTCGGTGGTGGCTGCTCACTATCAACTCTGGGGGCTTCCTATGCGTGGCTCTCCTAGAATCGGCAGCTGAAGACTCAGCCTGCTCTATCGCTGCTGGCTGCCTGAGGTGCCTGTCTGTCAAAAGCGGGTCATGGTACCACCGATCCACATGATATGTCCATGCAAACTGATCCGGCCTCCGTGGACGAGCAGTGAGTGCGCGCATCCCTATGAAAGCCTCTCGGGTGAGAAACTGCTACGGGACACGCTGTTGAGACTCCAAGACCGGCTGATGGTGCAAGCATCACAACATGTAGGTGATCAGACCCCCACAAAGTACTCCTCCACACGACGGTCTCCTCCTCTAGAACTTGCTTAGCACATCCACAAAATCGATAGCTAACAGATGATGGCAGCAATGGAGCACAAGCATCTCGTACGAGGGCAATTTGTTGACCCCATTTTCTCGTCCGAAGACTAACTCGGAAAAGGAGATTCTGGAGGTAAAAATAGGCCCGCTCACGAAGAGTGCGCGCCTTGCTGGAGATAGGGCTGTAAGTGATCCCACCTGAAGAGAGGTCATCCAAGGTATGATGAAACCGGGACTCATGCGTCGCCCAATTGTGGGAATCTACCTGCCATCCAAATATCTCACGCAGCTGTGGCGGGTGAGTGAAATAAAATTGACCGCGTGGCTGTACCGGATACCAAGGTGGTCTGCGCGGCCCACATAATTAAATGATGCCAGAAACTCCCGGACGTCTTCCACGTCCGTCTCTGACCGGATAGTTAGTGATCCGGGCCAGCCGACTCCTGTAAGCAAGTGTAACACACGATTATATAGACCGTTAGTTTTCGTTCTAGAGTTCATCATCCTTACTCTCTTTCTCAGATTATCCAGCTCCAGCTTTGTCTCACCATGATCACAAATTTCCTTATTGAGTCTGGTCTTTGTTGCAGCACTTGCCTCAGCCATACCTTTCTTCTGCTCCTTCAACTGTGTGATAGTGATACTAATTTTTTCATTTGTACCAGCTTCCACTTGGCGTACATATTTCTCAGGTTTCTCCTTAGAGTCTCCTCATTGATTTCCTCACTATCACTAGAGTCAGTGTCACTGTCAAGATCTGTCTTCTCAGCTCCTTCCTTAGCAATTAGTGAGGCAGGATCTGTGACATCCTCTGTAACAGTCATTAGTGCAACAAAAGTTACTTTGATCTTCACCAGTATCACTGCTCTCAGACTCATCATCACTATATGTCGCTACCATGGCTTTCTTCTTCATCAATGTGTTAGCACGATACCTTTGTATGTGACCGTATCCTTGACAGGCTCTGCACTGAATCTCTTCATTTGGATTTTGATCATTCTCCCTACGCTTGCCTTTTTGAAATTTGTCATCTTTCCTCTCAGGATATCTTTGGTCACCACGCTCCTCTTTCTTCCCTTGGTATCCACGATCATCACGCACTTTGTAATTTGATCCTCTCTTATCCATCTTTTTCATGAACCTCCTAAACTGTTTGAACATCATAGCTACTTGATCATCATCCATCTCACCATCAAATTCTATTTCAGCGTTTATTACAGAAGCCTTCTTCTCTGCTATTCATCTTCATATCATTGGGTCGTCGTGGCAACAGGCAGTGGACGGCCTAGATGTTCACCGTATGACGCAGATGAAGCCACCAATGCTACCTCAAGCATTGGGTCGAGGAAGAGAAAAATATCAGTGCTCAGAAGTCAGGTTCGGAAGGGTCCGAGCGGCGACTTGCCTCCATTCAAATAAGGGAATCCGTGGAGGTTCAGCTGCTCACAAGGAATTTGTTTCAAGTGTTGGATGGGGGAGTTAGTATGTTGTGTCAGCACGTTTACCTTAATTAGCATGCATTAGTAGTAGTTTAGAGCACTTTTTTTAAATTATTTAGATGTTGCGATGCTACTGACATTTGCGATTATATGCTGCTGAGTTTGTGCGATTAAATACTGTGATGAAGATGTTGATTTTATGAAATGATGTTCGATTCTATGAGGTTTTGATGTGTATGCTTTGCATCATTTCTGTAATATTGTGATGCTAATGACTTGATGTTATATTTTCCTTTGAGTTGAGATATTACAGGATGTGAAGTTGATAGAAAATGTCATAGAGGGACTTGACACACATTCGAAGGCTCAAGGGGATTAATCGCGTAGCGCGCTGAGTTTGTGGAGGTTGGGATTCCGAGTTATTAGGAGTGAGACTTTCACTCCACCTTTGCAAGCGTTTATGCAATGGTGGGACGAAAAACAAACCGTCATATCTCAAGTCCTAGTAACTGGAAATGGGTGGGTCACCCCTATCCAGGCCCGTTCCTAACTTTTTTTGGGCCCCTGCGCAAAACATATATGTAGGCCCCTTCCGGGAACATCAACCTTCCCCCAACCTCCAAAAAATCAAAATATGGAACACAAAACTATTAAAGAAAGTGACTTCTTCGAACATTTTTAAATGCAAAGCTCATCAATAATGGTATCATAATCAATATTTTCCAACATATCTTTTTCAATGCATAAAATAGCAAGATCATTCAATCTATCTTGAGACATTGAAGATCTCATGTAATTTTTTAACCATTTTAACTTTGAAAAGCTTATTTCCGCTGATGCTACAGTTACCAGCAGTGTTAATAAAGTTCGATAAGCAATTGAAACATTGGGATAACAATCTGTAGATCTAATAAATTCAAGTATCTCACCTGCCCACATAAACTTATCTGGTAAGGTCACTTGAAGTATTTTCAGTTCAGAATAAAGATCTTTCAAGTCAAAATCTGATGCATCATCATGTGAGAAAACATTTGAAAGCTTCTCACAACATTCTTTCAAAGTGTTATCATCTAACGACTTCAAACTCTCGGAATTAAATAGAAAACCAAATATACTATCAAACATGCTTAGCTGTTCAAATCTATTTTTCAAAGATGCAATAGTGATCGCGCGTCGTTGTACGCGTCAAATTAATCCTTCCTCTTCCACTAGTACAGCGGTTAAGTCAGGGTCGATCTCCACAGGGAGCAAGCAGTTCAGTTTTAACCAGTGACCTACACTTACGAAAGTTGGGGGGGTGAATGATTTGATTGCGCAATGCGCAAATAAATAGTAGCTAACGCAGAACTTGCACCAGACGTGCGCAGGCAGTAGAGATTAAATACTATGACTATGATAAGTATTGGGCAGACAATTCTCTATGAGCGCATTCCTTATCATTGACTCTAAACATCTATAGTTTGATTTCACTTAAGTTAGTGTCCAATCAAGGCTTCCTAACATATGCGCATGTTCCGATCAAAGTTCATGTGCTATTAATTCTTGAACTAGACTAAACAACTACGAATCCGATCAAGGTAGCAATTGCTTATCCTAGCGCGTTACTCCTATTTGGCACCGTCAGGCTATTCAACTAGTTTAACATACAACAACAAGCAACAAGAGTAAGATGGCGGTTCAAGGCTTCCCCTACTCATGCAACTAGCTGCCAACAATGTGCACAGAATTAATATAAGCGAACAAGCTATGCATTAAGCGCAAGTCTCAAAGGAAATACTCATAGATTCATGCCCAACCAATACCAAGCGTTTAGCTAGACATGCTAGTGGTAAACATCATAGAAACAGTAAATAATGTCTAAAGTATCCAAGAAAACAATAGCAAACAGTGCGTGCAGGTTGCAGTCTTGGCGGCGCAGTCGGCTAGCGCAGGTCCTCTCAACAGGCCCGTGTGTTTTTTAATCCGGCTCTCTCTCGCTGATATCTTGTGTCTCTGAAGCTCTGGTCTCTCTCGTGATGTTGTTTTTCAAACCCAAAACTTCCTCTTCTTTATATACTACTCAAGAGGCCCAACCTTGGCAACTTCCAAATCTGGTGGTGTCAGGATTTGGAAACACCACCATCTGCGCATGGCGCACGCATACTGCTTAGCACAATCGGTTAGCGCACCGTGGTCAACTCTGCCAATTCTTCTGTTTGCGCCGCTAGCTCCGCAGGCTGTGTGATGCGCGTGCTAAACGCTGCCTGTTAGCGCGTATCCGACTTAGGCCCTTGTTTTGCCCTGAAATACAAAAACACTGGAAACCAGTAACCTTGTACATAAAATAATGCAAACAAGCATAGGGTTATGATCTAAATAATGCGTATAAATAGGCTCTATCAAATAGCAATATCAAAAATAACCAAAAAATAATTAATTGTACAAGACTCCTTTGGTGATTGCACTTCAATATTAGAATCATTATCATCAAAATGTTTTCTAGGAATCTTAATACGTTTTTCAGAAAACTTTGGCTCTACACCTATTTCTAATGCAATATCATTCACTATGCTTAAACTAGAGGCAAATCCTTCCAGTCTAAACTTTTCAAAATACAACATTGATAGAGCCTAGTTATATGCGCTATTTAGATCTTAACACTGTGCTTGTTTGCATTATTTTGTGTACAAGATTACTGGTTTTTCGGTATTTTTGTATTGCAGGATAAAACATGAGCATAAGTCAGATGTGCGCTAACGGACGTTTTAAAGCGCAATGCACGACTGCGCAAACCTAGCAGCGCAAAAGGAAATAGCTGTTTCAAACTACAGTGCGCAAACCGACTGCGCAAAGCGAGTAGCGCAATCAGCGTGCGCAGAAGAGCAGAGTTTCTAAATATTGATCTCCTAAATTTGGGAAGTTGCTAAAAGTCTCTCGGGCCAAATCTAAGCATTCCTTGGGCTTCAAGACCACTATATAAGAGGAGGGAAGCTAGGGTTACAGAGAGAGAGAGCAGATAGAGAGAAGGACACTCGGCAGAAAAACACACGAGCTACTTCAGCCAGATTCTGCGCGAACCACCTGCGCCAGCCGAGAACAGCAACGCGCTATTGCGCCAACCTGCTACGTTTCTCTTGCTGCTTTAGTTTTATTTATTATTTCTATGATGTTTGTTTCTAGCATGTCTAGCTAAACACATTGTATCGGTTGGGCATGATTCTATGAAGTATTTCCTTTGAGACTTGTTCTTAATGCTTGGTACATCTACTTAAATTAATTCTATGCATATGGGTGATAATTAGTTGTGCGAATAAGGGAAGCCTTGAACCGCAATCTTATTCTAATTGCTAGTTATTGTATGTTAAACTAATTGATAGCTTGACGGTGACAACTAGGAGTAACACACTAGGATACTCAGCTGCTACTGTGATAGGATTCGTGGCTGTTTAGACTAGTTTCAGGAATTTATAGCTCAGGAACTTTGATCGGAACATGCGCGCACGTTAGGAAGCCTTGACTGGACACTAACTTAAGTAGAACTGCACTATAGATGTTTAGAGTCGATGATAAGGGATACATTCATAGAGGATTGTCTGTACCGATACTCTTCATAGTCATAGTACTTAAAATCTACTGCCTGCGCACGTATCGTGCATTTCTGCTTACACCACTGCTCATTCGCGCACCTGCGCAACCCAACCACTCACAACCCCAATTTCGTAAGTTGTAGGTTGGTAGCTAAAACGAGTCTGCTTGCTCCTTGTGGAATCGACCCTGACTTAGCCGCTATACTAAGTGGAGAAGGAAGGATTAATTTGACGCGTACAATGACGCGCGATCAAACATAATGCTTACTAATTGTTTAATGGCAACACTAATGCACATATCAGAATATTGCAATTTCTTACTCACCATATTAATTGCAAATACAATTTCATACCATATAACCATGCCAAGTAAAAATTCCAAATTTTCAATCGCAGATGCCAAACTTTCAGCTTCACTTTTGGATTTCGCATCATCACAAACATCATACAAACTAAGTAAAGCATTTCTTATTTGTGGAGCTTGAAACCGTCAAACTAAGTGGACTTCACACTTTTAATGCGGCTCTCCCAACGAATATTAGATAAAGATTTCACCGTCAAACCAGAAATATTATCAAGTAAGACATTCCACCGTTTTGTAGAATTAGAAAATAATACAAATATGCGTTGAACAATTCCAAAAAATGAAATAGCTTTCACACATGAATTAACCATATCACATAAAGAAAGATGGAGACTATGACAAGCGCAAGGCATATACATGATGAGCGGACAAATGATCTTATATTTGTCCATAATGTTTTTTGTCCATTTCAGGTTGAAAATGTGTACTACATGATACGAAGTGGCCCGAAGAAAATCTGGATGAATTCCGGTCGATCGAGATAAAAAACAGCAAAATTGGGCAAGACTGCACAAGTGATTCGCTCACCAGCAAGGCCGAATCACCTCAGCTGCACAAATCAAATTGGCTCAGGGAGAACTTGAGTGGTTTGACCGAATCATATTTGAGGTTGATCAAATCAAAAAGTGATTCGGCCAAGAAAAGTGATTCGCCCAAGCATAAGACAGCATTGAGTATTTGATACGGCCGAATCAGTAAGTGATTCGCCCGGGTGCCCGAATCACCTCAGCTCTACAAGGATCTTGACCGAATCAAATAAGGGTTGACCGAATCAAAAAGTGATTCGGCCAGGTGACGTTGGCGTTTTAGGCAAGCAAAATGAAGTGTTATTCTAGTCACGCAAATATCAAACAATATTTATAACCGAGTGACCTCGGGTCGAACCCAAGAGAAAAGCTTAGACTAATTTACAACTAATTAATGCTATTATTGAAAGTCTACGGTTTTTTTTGGGGGGGGGGGGGGAATATGTCCTCCTATAGAGGTATCTCTAGCAAGCACTAAAGATAAATGATATTTTTGGTTTTTGGTTGATGAAACAAAAGAGTGACTAGGGATTCAACTTCTCTCCTAAGATATGAGGAAAATGAAATAACTCACTAACACATGCATGAACTACATTTGGTTGATAAAAGCAAGGCTAATGCATCGTCCAATCTAGGTTCAACTCTCGCTCCTTCCCTAGAGTGGAGAGGATACACAAAGCACATGGTTCTCAAACTCTCGCTCTATTGAACCGTGTAGAACTTGAGTCCCATAACCGCACCCTCTCGGTCTATTGGCCGGTTACTCAAATCCGCTTAAAACTTAGCCTAATGTCAAGAATGCATGTCGCTCTCACGCACAAACACTCCATCTATGATCATACAATAGCTATGAAACATCCTAAGTTCAACTCTCGCTCCTTCCTTAGGGGTTCTAACCAAGCATACTCACTTAAGCATTTCGTCAAACACTTGGTGTGCATACAATGAATACATAGCTAGGGCACAATATAATCAAACCAACCTTCATTCAATGCAATAAATTGGAGTTCTACATCATATCCAATCCTAGGGGATCCATTTAATCCCCAACCACAAGTACAACTACTCACTCATAATGAGTGTGCACAAATACATGAAAACTAAATGAGACATGAATGTAAATACAAAGGGTAAAGGGTTTAAGAGAAGTTGATGTAGAATCTTTGACTCAAGCTTGGTTCTCCACCCAAGCTTGGTCTTCTCCGAGCTCCAGTCGCCTAGGGTTGAGAAAATGTGGAAGCTCCTCTTTCTTTACTTCTATCTCCTTCTATTTATACTCTTTGAAGTTTTCCACAAAGTGACCGAATCACTTGATTCGGTCAATGTCCATGTGATTCGGTCGAAGCTTTTGTTCAGTGGTGTCTTGAGTTTGGGCGAATCAATTATCCTGGCCGAATCACTTTTGATTCGGTCAAACGTCTTGCGGAGCTAAAGTGATTCGGGCATTTCCGGGCGAATCACCTATGATTCGGCCGAATCATTTGTTCAGTTGACTCGGGCGAGTCAAATAGTTGACTCGGGCGAGTCAACTTTCCAGAGAGTTTGAATTTGGCCGAGTCACTTCTTAACTCGGTCTTGTGCTTCGTGACTCGGGCAGAACTGACTCGGGCGAGTCAAATAGTTAACTCGGGCGAGTCAACTTTCCAGAGAGTTCCAATTTGCCCGAGTGCTTTGATCCGGGCGAGTCAACTAGTTCAGGCTGGGTCACATTGACTCGGGCGAATCTTCATTATCATGATTCTTTTGCGCTTTCGCCCGCAATCGACTGGATTTGTCCGAAACTCTTCTAAGCTGTTGCGTGACTCCAACTACTCGATATAAACCTGAAACGCACGCGAAAAGCATCAAAAGACTTATATAACATCACGGAATGAACAAGAACTAAAAGGGGAATGCACATAAATACTATGCACTTTGCGCGCACATCACCAGGATAAAGTGATTCGCCCACCCCGAAACAGCACTGAGTAAATGATTCGGACACCCTATCCGAATTAGTTTCTTTAAGCCTTCCCCGAATCAAGTGATTTGGGCACTGCGAGTAAAATTTGGAAATTTGCAAAGGGTATAAATAGAATGAGATGCAAAATTAGACTCTCTCTTCCAGAAGTCGAAACCCTAGGCTATTAGCTCTTGGAGAAGTTGGAGAATTGTCAAGGATTGAAGGAAGAGACGCGCAATTGGAAATCCTACATCAACCCTCCACTCATCCACTACTCTTTTGCATCCAATTGGTGAACAATTTCAATTTGAATATCATGTTTTGTTTCAAACTCACCATGAGTGAGTAGTCCCATTGTAGTTGGGATCCTTATGGATCCCTTAGGTTTGATTGTAATGCAAGACTTCATATTAATTTGTGCACACCAAGTGTTTGACGAAATATTTAAGTGAGTATGAATTGATAGAACGCCTAGGGATGGAACGAGAGTTGAACTTAGGTTGTTTAGAAGATCAAGCATGATTATTTTAGGTTGCGTTTGTGTGCGAGAGTGACATATGCATTCCACTAGGCTAAATTTTGAGAGACTTTAGTTAACTATCAATAGACTGAGAGGTTGAGATTAGGAGACTTTGAGAACCGAGAGTTTGAGAACCGTACTATTTAGGTATTATTCTCATTCTATAGAAGGAGCGAGAGTTGAATTTAGAATGTGTGATACCTTAGCCTAGAACCATCACTCGAAATTACTCATGATTTAGACAAGTTTTGTGTTGCTAATCGCATGACCTAGGGGTAAAGTAGGATTCCGACTACACTTTCTCTATTATTTTCTCTTACACCATATTTCATCTTGTCTTTAGTATTCACTAGAGATACCTCACCTAGAGGAAAAACCGCCCCTTTATTTAGTAGACTTGCATTAGGCATTACTAGCTAGCTTTAGACTAATCTAGGCTTTTCTCTTGGGTTCGACTCGAGGTCACTCGGATAATAAATTTTGTTTGAACACCGTGATTGGACTAGTATTTATACTACCACTATTTGGACAACATTCAATATAAAGCTCTTGAATTTATTTCAAGTAATCGTTTTTGAACTCCTTAGTGTTTCCCCTTCATATAAGAACTGTTGTCATACCCTTGACCTGTAACATCATTGATATATAAGTCCAAAGATTTGAGGGCAGAACTAATTTGTTAAAAAGCCCCAACCCTGAAGTGTCATAAACTTTTAAAAATTCTAAAAAAACTCTTCTATTTTAATTTTGGTGCTTGTCATATTTACACACCTTACCAACAATGTCATTTGCTCTAGATGACTAGCATCCGGAGTACAATCAAGAATTACAAAAAAATATTTTGCCTCTTTAATAATGTGGACTATTGAATCTCGTACACTCTTAGCCAACATAGAAACCAACTCATTTTGAATCTTATGACTAAGATAATGATAATGTTTTTCATTATTTTGAGCACGCCTAACATGGTCTTGCATTATCACATCAAATTCAGCAATCATCTCAATCACTCCAAAAAAATTACCATTACAATCTTGATTAAGTTTGTCTTTAGATCCACGAAAAGCTAAATTATTTTTTGCAAGACATTTAACAACAGCAACTATTCTAATCAACACTTGCCTCCATCGCTCACGTTCTTTTTTAAATTCTTATTGAAATTCTTTATCTTGTCTAGTTTTTATTTAATCTTCTCTTTAAGTCATACCAAGTCTCCATATTTTTTATAATGTTTCATGTTCCTCAAGTTTACCACTAAGATGCTTCCAATCTCTAAAACCATCGTTAGCTAGAGAGCTTATGTTACGATTTGATTTAAATAACTTACAGCAAAAGCAATACACTTTATCCAAACACTTTGAATAAGCTAACCATTTTCTCTCTTTAACCTCCTCGTTACTCAACTTTTTAGAATAATATGAATAAGAAAAATGTCTAGAGATGTTGTCCTTAGCAAAAACAAGATTTAAATCTAGCTTTGGTCCTGTTTCAACTAGTAAGTCTCTAGTTTTGTTATCAAGATTGTCCCAATTCGCAGGATCGTTAAAATCAACGAGAGGTTTATCCACAAGAGATGTTGAATGATAGACTCTTAAACTATCATGCTCACAAACAGCATTCTCTTCCTCACTAACTATATTCTTATAACCTAAATTTTGCAGAATTTTCAACATTACTCACTTCAGATTTAGTGTTAGCTAAGTTCTCTGAAGTACTTGATTTTTTAATAAATTTATCTAGAGCACCTTTCTAAGATTCAATATATTACTCATCTAGTTTTCATTTGTTACGTTTTTGAGCACCCCATAAACACTTTTTAGGCATAACTAACACAAAAGCACAAACAAAAAGTAGAATGGAGTAGACTAACAATTACAAAAAGCGAAATCACTCCCTAGACTCTACTGTCCAAAGCATAAGAAATTGAGCAATAGCAAACAGCAAAGCTGAAGTCTTTATGATCGGAAAAAAGCAAACAGCAAACAATAACTAGCAAACAACAAATCCTGACTTAATGTCCTAGATAATAATCGGAAAAAAGAGAGCAAGAGCAACCAAACAATGAAACAACACAAATTGAGATTGAAAACCTCACTGTCCACTCTCCCAAACCTGAATACAAAAATCACATTTCAGTCTTCAGCCCAGAGCCTCGGAGAAAACTTGAAACTTAATTATACATTCATACCTAATTGCAATCCAATTGCGAAGTGGAACTGTGAAGCTGGAAGCTGGAACTGTGGAAGTGGAAGAATTTGGAAGATTGAAGTGGAAGAACGGTGGAAGAATAATGCGATTTAGGGTTCGTTGGGATCTTGAGAGAGGCGTCTCTCTTCTTAAATCTACGATTTTGCATTAAATATTTTTAAAAAAATGTGGTTCCCCCTATCCTGCCTCGCACTGAGAGGATGATGATGAGGAAGAGCAAAACGTGCTCCATATGCTGTTATTTGAAGGCGATGACTGGAACGGTTCATGGAGCAAAAATGAAAAGGACAAGCAATTCACATTGGAGAGCAAAGCTCAAAAAGAAAATTCAGACTAATGTGAAATAAGAAAATCAGAAAAGCAATCGAGTTGAGTGAAGTCTTCGGACCAAACAAAACAAGAAGTTTCAAAACCTGTCCTACCAAAAGGAAGAAGAAAAAGTTGAGTTCCTCATGACTTGGATTTCTCACGTGCCATAGAAAGTAAATTCAGCGTATGCGCGTGACTATGACCTTGAGCTAAAAAATGGAGTCATGCGTCTAAAGAGGACTATCTCTCAGTCATCCATTGAATCCATCTCGACCTCTCAGGTAACATGTATCATTACGGTTTCTTGCTAATCATTATTGAAGAATGAATGTGAGTATATGTTGATGAACTGATTAGTGAGAACATCTCAAGTAAATTCAGTGTTTAGTCTTTGGCATGATAGAAGTGATTTGAGTGTTGCGAGTCTTGATTTCATTCTTGTTCGGGGACGAACAAAGATAAGTGCGAGGTAGTTTGATGGAGCGTATTTATACGATCCATTGAGTTGTTTATTCCCAATGTTTAATTGCAATTTGTGTGTGAAAGATTACTTCTTGGTAGTATTTTGCATCGCAGGTGTATCAAGACCTCTTTGGAATTTTATTGCGCGTTTGGACGAATATAAACCAAATCTGGGCAGATTGACCTTTTTGTCGTCAAAAGCTCGCCGAGCACATGATTCTTTTCCGATTGAGGCGTGATATATCTTGTTGGAAAGCTAACTCAAGGGACTACAAATTCTTGGTTTACATTAAGACAAAATTCAAAGCTTGAATGGGTCAAACGAGCAAGATTCTAACACTGCATAACTGATCCACCCAAGCAGTGGGCGAATGAGAAGTGACTGTCCCAAGACCTGGAGTGATTCGCCCGGATCACACGTGATACGCCCAACATCGGAGGCCATTGAGTTTTAGACTCGTCTAAGAGTGCACGAATCACTTTGGAGCCAGCCCGAATCACTATTGATTCGCCCAGCTTATGAAGACACTTTGATTTGCCCGAGTTACCTTGGAGCTTGCCCGGATCAAATGTTACTGTTGGATCGTGGTTAGTCTATAGCGAGTAACAAAGAGTTTTGTTCCTCGCCAAGTAATAAAGCAACAGAAGTAAATTATGCATAAAGTAAATGGACTTGCTCAGTAATTTATAGTGGAAACTCTAGTACCTTAATTAGTACCTCAGAGAAAAACCACTACCTTCTAGTAAGCTAGAAGAATTTTGAAATACTCTTGTATTTAGGTGTATTGATCGGTTACACTTGATATTATACCACTAGCATCCAGACACTCCAATTCTTTGCACACTAAAGTAGCATTATTAGTTGGGTGTTTGTCTGATTTAAAACTGGGAGTAAACATACTCCAACAGTGACTTGTGCAGCAGGGGAAGCGCAATGAGTATGTGATTCGTGCAAGCTGCACGAATCACTTTTGAAGCCTTGCACGAATCACTTTCGACTCGTGCAAGAGAAGTCAGCCCGGCCCAATTTTAAAAGAAAAAAAGGGGAGAAATAAACCCTAGTTTTTTGGAAGAGTTTTTGCTGGACGACTGAAGAACGACCTAAAGAAAAGTGGGAGGAAGACCAGAGCTTCGAGAGGAGAAATCAGCGCCGGTGAACAGTGATCGCCGGTGAACAGTGCAGTGAATAGTTTTTTGTATTTTCTGAACTCACTTTATTTTCATTATAGTTTTAGATGGATAATAGTAGCTAAACCCTAATTCGGTTTGGGTATTTTATTTTCATAATTCAATTTGGTAAAATCTTGTTCTTGAACTTAATGGCATGCTTGTATGTTTGATTGGAGGAACTTAGCGGTGATCTAGTTAGACTAGCAGTCCATGATATTCGATTAGCCCAATATTAGCATAAGCCTAGCGATGGAACTAGTACTGGTAACTAAGAGGATAAATATTACATCTACTTGAGAACTTAGCGGTTAATAGTAGATAGAACTTGATGTCGACATTACCTTAGCAGGATTGTTAGACTATGACAGTAGTTGTACTAATTGATGAATGTTTCAATCGATGATTACCAGTTGCAATGCATATCCCTGAACTGAATCTTTGAAAGGGATAAACAACAATATTCTTGCAAACCCCCTTTTAGTGTGACAAATATTTATTAGAACCTTGCAACTGATTGCTCTCTTTGGGTTCGATCCTGCTTACTGCTTTCTAGTATAGTAAGAGATATAAATTTATTTTTTGCGCACACAACTACGTGTCGTCAGTGACCACATTTGTCAAAGCCACATCGTCCGATCAAGCTTAGAGAAGTGCCCAAAAAAGCCCAGTTACATAAGTTCAACATGAGCAGAAAAATATATCCAAGAAAAGGAACAAGAGAATGCTGCAGCAACCCCTTGATCAAACTCCTACAAGAAATCCAAATCAAAGAAGGGGAAATGCTATTTCTGTGATCAGACGTGACACTATCAGAGACATTGTCGAATCCAGAACAAGTACTGGAAACCTCAAAGAACACAAAATACTTGTGGAGTCAGATTAGATACAAGAAATCCTTCAGTCACTCATAAATGATGTAGTTCACATATGCCAGAGATCTGGGGATTTAATGTCACTGTGCAGAAAATCTTCAAAAGTATTAAAGGGACAAATAATCAGAGAAGGAGACTTAGAAAGAAAAGAAGCACTGACTGCTCATCTACAGCCGCAAAAAGGGGTCGAACACCAGGGAAGAACAAATGTAATTCGAGATCAGCAGCGCTGGGAAATTTCAATCTCCAAAATGCAGATGATCACCTCCAGATTTTAAAGCATGAAGATGCTGGAAGAGGAGACCATCTCAAAATGCAACGCATGGTTATGTGATATATCAAACGAGGCTTATGCCCTTAGAGAACCAATTCAGGAGGAGAAGCTGATGAGGAATGTCCTCAGATCGCTCATCTCAAAGTTTGATATGAAGGTGACAGCCATAGAAGAAGCGCAAGATGTTAAGAACATGAGGCTGGAGGCACTAATTGGCTCACTGAGACAATTTGAGATGAAAGGTACAGAGGATGCTTGATAGAGCCTATTTATACGCATTATTTAGATCATAAACCTATGCTTGTTCGCATTATTTTATGTACAAGATTACTGGTTTCCAGTGTTTTTGCATTTCAGGGCAAAACGAGGGCCTAAGCCGGATACGCGCTAACAGGCAGCGTTTAGGACGCGTAGCACACAGCCTGCGGAGCTAGCGGCGCAGAAGAAATGGCGAGACACAGCAGAGTTGCGCCGACCAATGCGCTGAGCAATACGCCGTGCGCCAGGCGCAAAGTCCAGTATTTCCTAATCCTGACATGACCAGATTTGGAAGTTGCCAAGGATGGACCTCTCGAGCAGTATATAAAGGGGAGGAGGTCTAGGGTTTCAGGGATAAGAAGAGAGACTTTCGGATACACAGAGAGGCAACACCCCACGAGAGAGCAACAAACTGGAAAACACACGGACTTGTTGAGAGGACTTGCGCCAGCCGACTGCGCCAGCCGAGAGACATACTGCATGCACTGTTTGCTACTTGTTTCTCAGATACATTAGTTATTATTTACTATTCTATGATGTTTATCACTAGCATGTCTAGCTAAACGCTTAGTGTTGGTTGGGCATGAATCTATGATGTATTTCCTTTGAGACTTGAGCGTAATGCGTAGTTTACTTACTTGTATCAAACTCTGTGCATACGGAGACAGCTAGTTGCATGAGTAGGGGAAGCCTTGAACCGCAATCTTACTCTTGTTGCTTGTTCGTCATATGTTAAACTAGTTGATAGCTTGACGGTGACAACTAGGAGTAACGAGCTAGGGTGATCAGTTGCTACCTTGAACGGATTCGTAGCTGTTTTAGTCTAGTTCTAGAGATTAATAGCACATGAACTTTGAACGGAACATGCGCACGTGTTAGGAAGCCTTGACCGGACACTAACCCAAGTGAAATCAAGCTATAGACATATTAGAGTCAGGGATAAGGAATGCACTCATAGAGGATTGTCTGCCCAATACTTCTCATAGTCATAGTACTTAATCTCTACTGTCTGCGCACGTCTAGTGCAAATTCCTGCGTTTTACGAATGTTCACTTGCGCACTGCGCAAACCAATCACTCACCCCCCAATCTTCGTAAGTGTAGGATACTGGCTAAGACTGAACTACTTGCTCCTTGTGGAGATCGACCCTTACTTAACCGCTGTACTGAGTGGAAGAGGAAGGATTATATTTGACGCGCACAACGACGCGCGATCAAATTTTGGCGCCGTTGCCGGGGAGCAACACAGCTAAGTTTTAGTTAGTTTACGTTTTTCCTTTTTAGTAACTAGTCATTTCAGTTTGTTTTGTTTTCGTTGTTGTTTCTGACAGCGCGCAATCACCATTAGCCTGCGCAACCTTGAAACAGTTGCGCTGCGCAGATTCTAGTTGCGCACTGACAGACGCAACAACATTAGTTATCTTTTAATTTCATTTCCTTTGAGATTCAGAACAGGTTATGGAGGATAACAGTGTCATAGGCGACAACCTAGGGGACAGAACTCCAGAGGAAGCAAGAGCACATAACCGCGCAGCCCTGTTCAGAGAAGAAGTGCAGCGCGAGGTTGAAGCAAGGATGGCCGCTGAACTGTACAATGCGCCACCCGCGCGACAAGCTGCGCGACGCAGAGCAGTGCGCGAGATGTCAGCCCCAATCGCTGTCAACCAGCCATGGTGCATCGTGCTTCCACCAGACGGACACTTTTAACTAAGGAGCTCGCTCATCCATCACATGCCCAAGTTCCACGGGATGAACAATGAAAATCCAGTCAAGCATGTGCGAGAATTCCTGGTCATATGCGAAAACATGAAGACCGAAGGAGAAAGCGATGAAGCGCTGAAAATGAAGGCATTCCAATTTTCACTATGTGATACAGCCAGACATTGGCTGATGAACTTACCCGCAGGATCCATTCACACATGGGAGCAGCTGCAGAAGAAATTCTTGGACAAATTCTATCCCGCAGCAAAGATCGCGCTACTCAGAAGAGAGATGGCCGCGCCAAGGCAGGGCGCAGGGGAGTCACTGTCAGAATATTACGAGCGTTTCAGGGAACTAGAGGCCAACTGCTACAATCATGGCCTGCCCAAGAATGTGCTGATAGAGAACTTCCTGAATGGGCTGCTGCCCATGGAGCTGAGGCTATTGAACGCATGCGCAGGAGGCGACATTTGCAACATGTATCCAGTAGACGCATGGCAGCTGATAGAAGACTCTGCTGGGCAGGTACGACATCAGCTAACACTTGAAAATAGTCGTACTCGTTCTGTGCATTAGGTAGAAACAAGCGCTGAGATCAAGGAAATGAAGGCCATGCTGCAGAAATTAATGAGTGCGCAAAGCGCACCACCAGTGGCGCCAAAGGTATGTGAATTTTGCAGGTCCACCGAGCACAAGACTGATGAATGTCCCACACTATTTGAAGAAACTGGAGATGTCAATGCTCTTGGAGGATGGGATAACAGAGGGCTACCGAGGCAGAATCAGCCGCGCTTTGGACTGGCAGCAAATGGATTCAGATGGAAGGAGGAGAACAATTTCCAGAGGCAGTCCACAGATCAGCGCGCACCACAACAGATGCAACAAGCTGCGCCTTACAATCCACCGCATCGCCGCACTGACACACCAGCGCATAACAATCAGCAACCGAGGCGATCCTTGGAAGATATCGTGGGGCAGCTAGCAGACACAGTTCGCAAAAATGACGAGAAGTATGACAAGAGGTTCGAGTCCATTGAAAACCAGCTATCACAGATCGCAACCACGGTGTATGAGCTGAAAAAGAGCGATGGCAACCTGCCTTCGCAAGTGATTCAGAACCCCAAGGGAGGAGTCAATGCAGTAACACTGAGGATTGGGCGCACGATAGGAGCAGAGCAGACCGCGAAGGCGCCCGCGCAACCAGCTGCGCAAGTCCCAGAATCGACAGAGCAGAATGCGAAACCAGAGCAGAACGCGCAACCTGAAGTGCCAGCCACGAGCCAGCAGGGCGAAGCGCCAGGTATAACAGAATTAAAAGACAAGAGCACGAATCGTACTAATATACCTGCACCTTTCCCTGTGCAGGCACCCTTGGCTAGGAAAGAAGCGCAGGACAAAGAGCTCTACGAGTTATTCAGCAAGGTGGAAATCAACATTCCCCTTATTGAAGCAGTTCGGCAGATCCCAAGGTACGCCAAGTTTTTGAAAGAGCTGTGCACAAACAAGCGACGAAAAGGCGAGTGCGCACAGGTAATGCTAAATGCGCAGGCCTCAGCGATCGTGCAACATAAGGTACCACCTAAGTGCCGAGACCCAGGTACATTCACTATCCCATGCACTCTAGGTAAAACCACGGTGAGCAACTGCATGATTGATTTAGGCGCATCCATAAATTTGTTACCATATTCTCTATATGCAACATTGCGCCTTGGACCACTAAAGCCTGCAGGACTCACCATTCAGCTAGCGGATCGATCGTGCAAACAACCTGCAGGCATGATAGAGGATGTTCTTGTACGCGTAGGAGAGCTGGTGTTCCCAGCAGATTTTTATGTGCTAGAAATGGAGGGCGAATCGAGCACCAGCAGTGCGCAAATCCTACTAGGTAGACCGTTCCTTATGACCGCGCGCACGAAGATAGACGTGTGGAGGGGCACGCTCTCCATGGAAGTGGATGGCGAAGAAATCCATTTCAACATTTTCAAGGGGATGCAGCACCCACACGAGGACGCCACAGTGCACGCAATGGACAATTTGGATGATTTAGTCACTGATGCGCAATGCGCAAGCGCAACAATAGGACCAGAGCCACTGGCACAAGCAGAGTTGGAGGAGCAGGAAGAAGAACCGAGCAGTGCCGAACCAGAGTCTACACAGGTACATGATATAGTTCATATTTGCACTGCTAATAAAATCCTGCCCTCTATTGAACAGGCACCCAAGGTTGAGCTGAAGCAACTCCCAGAACATCTCAAATACATTTTCCTGGGAAATGAGGACACCCTGCCAGTGATCATCAAGAAAGGATTAGAAGAGGAGCAGGAAGTGCGCTTACAGCAGGTGCTGCGCAAGAACCAGCGCGCCATAGGATGGACACTTGCTGACCTGCGCGGAGTGAGCCCAGACGTATGCATGCATAGAATTCTGTTCGAAGATGGTGCCAAACAATCCAGGGAGGCTCAGCACAGATTGAACCCAAATATGATGGAGGTAGTGCAGAAGGAGATCCTAAAGTTGCTTGACGCAAGAGTCATTTACCGCATCTCAGACAGCAAATGGGTCAGTCCAGTGCAGGTTGTGCCGAAGAAAGGAGGAATCATAGTGGAAGAGAATGCGCAGGGCAAGCTAGTTCCCAAGCGCATTCAGACTGGATGGCGCATGAGCATTGCGCCAGAGCCGCCACCAGATGCACCAGAGGGAGAACTGGAACCTATTGCTTATATTTCCTCTTCCTCTTCATCTACCCTCGTTACTTATGAGTTATCACATGCTGACCACCCTTTTGATCCTTTGCGCAGAACCAAGGAGAACGCAACACACGCACTAGCGCGGGGTCACTCAGGAGCAAGAGTGGGGGTGGTCGCTAGCACACATTTGGACACGTAACGAGGTACAGTCGAGCCAACGACGTTAAACAAAGGCACTTGTCGGGAGGTAACCCGACACGTTTTTACTTTTACACGTTTTTTTTATATGTTCTTTTATGTTCTTTATTTTTGCTTGCATGCATGTGTGCATCCTCCGTGCGCTTGAGCTTGAGTCGTGGGGACACGTCTCTGTTTAAGTGAGGGGGGGGGAGCGTTACACTTACATTTCACGTTTTTTGAGCATTTTAGTGTAGCTTAGTTTAATTGAAGGAAACAGTAGCAATAGTGCGCTGTGTGCGGGTTGGGCGCACTGATCAGCTTGTTTGCGCTATCCTTATTGCGCCGTGCGCTATCAACTGTTTTTAGTATTTTTTTTTCGTTTTTCTGCTCCTGTTAGTTGGAATATACAGGGGATGTGGAGTTGACAGAAACGCTCCAGAGAGGCGGTTAGTCGTTCGCGCTTCAGAGGAGAGGTATATGGTAGAGAGCGCGAGTGGAGGCCAGTGCTTCGCGACCTTCGGAACATGAGAGCGCGCTCAGTCACGCAGATGCCGAAGGCGAAATACCCAAAGCGGGGCGAGGTGGGAAAACGCGTGCGCCGTCCTGCGCAGATAGACCAAAGAAGGCGAGCGGGGCGGTGTTCCATAGCTGTTATCCGGAGGCCGAGACTGGAACCGTTCTGGGAAGATAGGAACCATAGACAAAGCTGTACGAAAGAAAAATACCAGCAGATGATATGCGCTACAAAAGAATCAGCATGCGCACTGATAAACACCAGCGTGCGCAAGTTCACAAAAGAGAAAAAATCATCATGAAAGGCTTGAGTTCCCAGGAAGTGCGCGGAAGAATCACGCATCGGAAGAAGCTTGCGCTGTTAACCATATACCTATCCTCGGAGCAGAGCTGACAACCTGGAACCTATGAAGAGCTATCTCCCAGCCATCCAAAATAATTTTTCATCCCAGCTGAGAGGTAATGAATTTCGAAATTATTATACTTGAAACTGTTGAGAGCAGATGTGCGCAGGTGGTAGAGCAACGCAAGGTGTTCAGCAGCGTAGACCGCGCCAGAGTGCAAAACTGTGCGCTAGACTCCAGAGAGGTAATGGTATCCGTGCTTGAGTGCTTGTTCGAGGACGAACAAGGGGCAAGTGTGGGGTGTTTGATAAAGCCTATTTATACACATTATTTAGATCATAACCTTATGCTTGTTCGCATTATTTTATGTACAAGATTACTGGTTTCCAGTGTTTTTGCATTTCAGGGCAAAACGAGGGCCTAAGCCGGATACGCGCTAACAGGCAGCGTTTAGGACGCGCAGCACACAGCCTGCGGAGCTAGCGGCGCAAACAGAAGAAATGGCGAGACACAACAGAGTTGCGCCGACCAATGCGCTGAGCAATACGCCGTGCGCCAGGCGCAGAGTCCAGTATTTCCTAATCCTGACATGACCAGATTTGGAAGTTGCCAAGGATGGACCTCTCGAGCAGTATATAAAGGGGAGGAGGTCTAGGGTTTCAGGGATAAGAAGAGAGACTTTCGGACACACAGAGAGGCAACACCCCACGAGAGAGCAACAAACTGGAAAACACACGGACTTGTTGAGAGGACTTGCGCCAGCCGACTGCGCCAGCCGAGAGACATACTGCACGCACTGTTTGCTACTTGTTTCTCAGATACATTAGTTATTATTTACTATTCTATGATGTTTATCACTAGCATGTCTAGCTAAACGCTTAGTGTTGGTTGGGCATCAATCTATGATGTATTTCCTTTGAGACTTGAGCGTAATGCATAGTTTGCTTACTTGTATTAAACTCTGTGCATACGGAGACAGCTAGTTGCATGAGTAGGGGAAGCCTTGAACCGCAATCTTACTCTTGTTGCTTGTTCGTCATATGTTAAACTAGTTGATAGCTTGACGGTGACAACTAGGAGTAACGAGCTAGGGTGATCAGTTGCTACCTTGAACGGATTCGTAGCTGTTTTAGTCTAGTTCTAGAGATTAATAGCACATGAACTTTGAACGGAACATGCGCACGTGTTAGGAAGCCTTGACCGGACACTAACCCAAGTGAAATCAAGCTATAGACATATTAGAGTCAGGGATAAGGAATGCACTCATAGAGGATTGTCTGCCCAATACTTCTCATAGTCATAGTACTTAATCTCTACTGTCTGCGCACGTCTAGTGCAAATTCCTGCGTTTTACAACTGTTCACTTGCGCACTGCGCAAACCAATCACTCACCCCCCAATCTTTGTAAGTGTAGGATACTGGCTAAAACTGAACTACTTGCTCCCTGTGGAGATCGACCCTTACTTAACCGCTGTACTGAGTGGAAGAGGAAGGATTATATTTGACGCGCACAACGACGCGCGATCAATGCTACACCACTCTCTAGGAAAAACCTTGGATTGAAAGCTGAGTCAAAGGAGAAGGAGACTGTCCCAGATTATGTAGGCCAACAGCTGTCTGCTGGTCAAAAACTTTGGTAAGTTCATGAAAAGAATGAACCAGAAACCTTCATATGCAGGTCAGTCATCTAGGGGGAGAAACAGAAGAGGAGAAAATTCACAAAGAAGAAATAAGGATGCTGACCATAGTTGCGCACAGACAGGGGCAACAGCCTAGTTTCTTTTAATTCCGTTTGCTTGAAGTCTAGAACAGGACATGGAGAATAACAGTGTCATTGGCGATAACTTAGGGGACAGAACCCCAGAGGGACCTAACAATGCAAGGGCAGATAACCGCGTAGCTCGGTTCAGAGAGGAAGTGCAGCGCGAAGTTGAAGCAAGGATGGCCGCTAAAGTATATAATGCGCAACCCGAGCAACAGATCGTGCGACGCAGAACAGTGCGCGAGATGTCGGCTCCAATCACAGTCAACCAACCGTGGTGCATAGTGCTTCCACCCGATGGGCATTTTGAACTACGGAGCTCATTCATTCATCATATGCCAAAGTTCCATGGGATGAACAACGAAAACCCAGTCAAGCATGTACGCGAATTCCTAGTTATCTGCGAGAACATGAAGACCGACGGGGAGAGTGAAAAAGTGCTGAAGCTGAAGGCGTTCCCTTTTTCATTGTGTGATACAGCCAGGCATTGGCTGATGAGCTTACCAGCAGGATCTATTCGCACATGGGAGCAGCTCCAGAAGAAGTTCTTGGATAAGTTCTACCCCGCAGCAAAGATTGCGCTACTCAGGAGGGAATTGGCCGCACCTAGACAGGGCGTAGGAGAGTCACTATCAGAGTACTATGAGCGTTTCAGGGAGCTGGAGGCCAACTGCTACAATCATGGCCTACCCCAACATGTACTGATAGAGAATTTCCTGAACGGGCTACAACAGATGGAACTTAGACTGCTGAACGCATGCGCAGGAGGTGATCTATGCAACATGTACCCGGAGGATGTATGGCAGATGATCGAGGACTCTGCTGGACAGGTAAGGCATCAATTGACGCTTGAGAACAGTTGTGCGCGTGCTGTGCACCAGGTGGACTCCAGCGCCGAAATTAAGAAAATGAAAGCCATGCTGCAGAAACTGATGAGTGCGCAAGGCGCGCAACTAGTTGCGCCAAAGGTTTGCGAGTTCTGTACGTCCACTGAGCACAAAACCGACGCATGTCCCACACTTTTCGAGGAATCAGGAGATGTCAATGCTCTAGGAGGATGGGACAATAGAGGACCGCAGAGGCAGAATTAACCGCGCTTTGGATTGGCCGCAAATGGATTCAGATGGAGGTAGGACAGCAATCCCCAAAGGCAGCCAGCGGAATATCGTGCACCTCAGCAGGCGCAGCAAGCATACAACCCACCGCACCGCCGCAATGACGCACTAGCACAGAATAACCAGCAACCGCGGCGCTCCTTAGAAGACATAGTGGGTCAGTTGGCAGACACCGTGCGCAAGAACGATGAAAAATATGACAAGAGGTTCGAGTCAATTGAGAAGCAGTTGTCGCAGATTGCTACCATGGTCTATGAGCTGAAAAAAGAGAGATGGCAACTTGCCTTCGCAAGTGATCCAAAACCCTAAGGGAGGAGTTAACGCCGTAACACTAAGGACTGGGTGCACAGTGGGGACAGCTCCAACCGCAAAGGACCCAGCGCCGCTAGTTGCGCAACCTCCAGAGCCAGAACAGCCGGATGCGCAACCAGCCGCACCAGCTACGAACCAGCAGGGGGTGGCGCCAGGTATGATACAATCAGAAAAAAAGAGTACTAATGCACCTGTACCTTTTCCTGTGCAGGCACCTTTAGCAAGGAAGGAGGCGCTGGACAAGGAGTTATACGAGTTATTCAGCAAGGTGGAAATAAACATTCCCCTGATTGAGGCAGTTCGGCAGATTCCCAGATATGCCAAATTCTTGAAGGAGCTGTGCACAAACAAGAGGAGGAAAGGCGAGTGCGCACAAGTAATGCTTAACGCACATGCATCAGCAATTGTGCAACACAAGGTACCACCTAAATGCCGGGATCCAGGTACGTTCACCATACCGTGCACCCTAGGTAAGACCACGGTAAGCAACTGCATGATTGATCTTGGTGCATCTATAAATGTGCTTCCTTACTCCTTGTATGTGTCATTGCACCTTGGTCCACTAAAGCCTGCAGGTCTCACCATCTAATTAGCAGACCGGTCATGCAAACAACCAACGGGCATGATAGAGGACGTTCTTGTCCGAGTAGGAGAGCTCGTGTTTCCAGCAGATTTCTACGTCTTGGAAATGGAGGGCGAGACGAGCAAGGGAAACGCGCAAATCCTATTGGGCAAACCATTTTTGATGACAGCGCGCACAAAGATAGACGTATGGAAAGGCACGCTCTCAATGGAGGTAGATGGCGAGGAGATTCACTTCAACATCTTCAAGGGAATGCAGCACCCTCGTGAGGATGCCACAGTGCACGCATTAGACAGTATGGACGACTTGGTTGTGCATGCGCAGTGTGCGAGCGCAACAGGGGAGCCTGCGCCATTGGCACAGACAGAGTTTGGCAAACAAGATGATAAGCTGAGCAGCACAGAACCAGTGTCCCGACAGGTATGTGATCTGGTTAATGTTTGCGCTACTAATAAAATCCTGCCTTCTATTGAACAGGCACCCAAGGTTGAGCTAAAGAAATTGCCCGAGCACTTAAAGTACATCTTCCTGGGCAACGAGGACACCCTGCCTGTCATTATAAAGAAAGGATTAAAGGAGGAGCAGGAGGCGCGATTACAGGAGGTGCTGTGCAAGAACCAGCGCGCCATAGGATGGACATTGGCTGACCTGCGCGGAGTAAGCCCTGATGTGTGCATGCACAGAATTCTGCTGGAAAATGATGCCAAACCATCCAGGGAACCTCAGCGCAAACTGAATCTGATTATGATGGAGGTAGTACAGAAGGAGATCCTGAAGCTGCTTGACGCAGGTGTAATATACCCGATTTCAGATAGCAAGTGGGTGAGTCCAGTGCACGTTGTGCCTAAGAAAGGAGGCATCACAGTAGAGGAGAATGCGCAGGGCGAGCTAGTTCCCAAGCGCATACAGACTGGGTGGCGCATGCGCATTGACTACAGGAAGTTAAATGCAGTCACGCGCAAGGATCATTTCCCGCTACCATTCATGGCCCAGATGCTCGACCGGTTGGCAGGAAAGCCACACTTTTGCTTCTTGGACGGTTACTCAGGGTACAATCAGATCCCTATTGCTGCGGAGGATCAGGAGAAGACAACTTTTACCTGCCCATTCGGTACCTTTGCGTTCCGGCGCATGTCGTTTGGGCTGTGTAATGCGCCAGGTACATTCCAACGCTTAGTCATGAGCCTTTTCTCTGATATGATTGGTTTCTGTATTGAGGTATTCATGGATGACTTCACTGTGCACGGTGAGACGTTTGATGCATGTTTGGATAATCTTGATAAGGTCTTAGCGCGCTGCATTACCAAGAACTTAGTTCTCAATTATGAAAAATGTCACTTTATGGTGTCACATGGAGTAGTCTTAGGACATATCGTCTCGCAGGAAGGAATTAAGGTCGATAAAGCGAAAATTGATCTTATCTCAAATCTGCCTTATTCCACTAATGTGCGCGACGTTAAGTCGTTTCTTGGGCATGCAGGGTTCTATAGGCGCTTTATTAAAGATTTTTCTAAAATATGTATCCCATTGTCTAACCTCCTTCAAAAGGATGTGTGCTTTGAGTTCACTGATGAGTTCAGGAATGCTTTTGACAAGTTAAAGGATGCGCTGACCAGTGCGCCAGTAATGCGCGCACCAGACTGGAACCTACCATTTGAGCTGATGTGCAATGCCAGTGACTACACTGTAGGCGCAGTACTTGGCCAGCGTGTGGATAAGAGGCCGCATGCTATCTATTATGCGTCGCGCACACTGGACACTGCGTAGAGGAACTACACAACGACCGAGAAGGAACTTCTGGCAATCGTATTTGCGCTGGAGCAGTTCCGCGCATATGTTCTGGGCGCTAAAGTCACTGTCTACACTGACCACGCTGCTATCCGCTACCTGATGCCCAAGAAAGAGACTAAGCCGCGCCTGATGCGCTGGTTGCTGCTGCTCTAAGAGTTCGATCTAGAAATCAAGGATAAAAAGGGGACGGAAAACACTGTTGCTGATCACCTAAGCAGGATAGTGAAGGAAGAGGAGCCAGGGCAGATCACAGAGACATTCCCTGACGAACACCTGATGGCGCTGAAAGGTAAGGTACCATGGTATGCGCATATTGCAAATTACCTGGTCACAGGTGCGCTTCCTCCTCATTTCACTAAAACTCAATGCATGAGGTTAAAACTTGAGTCTAAATATTACATTTGGGATGATCCATACATGCTTAGAATAGGCCCTGATCAGATCTTGACGCGATGTGTGCCTGATCATGAGATGAGCTCTTGATCACGCGTCGTTGTGCGCGTCAAATTAATTCCTTCCTCTTCCACTAGTACAGCGGTTAAGTAAGGGTCGATCTCCACAGGGAGCAAGCAGTTCAGTTTTAGCCAGTAACCTACACTTACGAAGATTGGGGGGTGAGTGATTGGTTTGCGCGATGCGCATGTAACAGTGGTATCGTAACGCAGGAAATTGCACTAGATGTGCGCAGGCAATAGAGATTAAGTACTATGACTTATGAGAAGTATCGGCGCAGACAATCCTCTATGAGTGTATTCCTTATCATCGACTCTAAATGTCTATAGCTCGATTTGCTAATGTTAGTGTCCGATCAAGGCTTCCTAACATGTGCGCATGTTCCGATCAAAGTTCATGTGCTATTAATTCTTACACTAGACTAAACAACTACGAATCCGATCAAGGTAGTAATTGCCTAACCTAGCGCGTTACTCCTAGTTGGCACCATCAGGCTATTCAACTAGTTTAACAGACAACAACAAGCAACAAGAGTAAGATTGCGGTTCAAGGCTTCCCCTACTCATGTAACAAGCTGCCAGTAATGTGCATAGAATTAATAGAAGCAAGCAAGCTATGCATTAAGCGCAAGTCTCAAAAGGAAATACTCATAGATTCATGTCCAACCGATACTAAGCGTTTAGCTAGACATGCTAGTGAGAAACATCATAGAAATAGTAGATAATAACTAAAGTGTCCAAGAAAACAATAGCAAACAGTGCGTGCAGGTTGCAATCTTGGCTGGCACAGTCGGCTGGCGCAGATCCTCTCAACAAGCTCGTGTGTTTTCCAGTCCTACTGCGCAGTGCCTCCTGGGTGTACGAATTGTGAGTCCTGAGAATCGTCTGTGTCTCTGTAACCCTAGCCTCCTTCTCTTCTTTATATACTGCTCAGAGGCTCACTCTTGGCAACTTCCAAATCTGGTCCTGTCAGGATTTGGAAACACCAACATCTGCGCCTCGCGCACGGCATCTGCTTAGCGCAATCGGTTAGCACACCGAGGTCGACTCTGCCAATTTCTTCTGTTTGCGCCGCTAGCTCCGCAGGCTGTGTGATGCGCGTCCTAAACGCTGCCTCTTAGCGCGTATCCGACTTAGGCCCTCGTTTTGCCCTGAAATACAAAAACACTGGAAACCAGTAATCTTGTACATAAAATAATGCAAACAATCATAGGGTTATGATCTAAATAATGCGTATAAATAGGCTCTATCAAAACCCCCCACACTTGCCCCTTGTTCGTCCTCTAACAAGCACTCAAGCACGGATACTACTACCTCTCTGGAGTCTAGTGCACAGTCTTGCACTCTGGCGCGATCTGCACGACTGAACACCTTGCGCTGCTCTACCACCTGCACACAACTGCTGTCAACAGTTTAAGTATAGTGATTTTGAAATTCATTACCTCTCAGCTGGGATGAAAATCATTTCGGATGGCTGGGAGATAGCTCTTTATAGGCACCAGGCTGTCAGCTCTTACTCCGAGGATGGGTATATGGTTAACAGCGCAAGCTTCTTCCCGCGCGTGATTCTTCCGCGCACTTCCTGGGAACTCAAGCCTTTTGATGATTTTCTGTGGATTTTGCGCCCGCTGGTACTTGTGCGCACGCTGATTCTTTTGTAGCGCATATCATCTGCTGGTATTTTTTCTTTTGTACAGCTTTGTCTATGATTCCTATCTTTCCCAGAACGGTTCCAGTCTCGGCCTCCGGATAACAGCTATGGAACACCGCCCCGCTCTCCCTCCTTGGTCTGTCTGCGCAGGTCGGCGCACGCGTTTACACCCGCGCCCGCCTTCCTTGGCTCAACTTCCAGAGGGAAGGTGGTCTGTTTTCCCACCTCGCCACGCTTTTGGGTATTTGCCTTCGGCATCTGCGTGACTGAGCGCGCTCTCTTGTTCCGAAGGTCGCGAAGCACAGGCCTCCACTCGCGCTCTCGACCATATACCTCTCCACTGAAGCGCGAGCGACTAACCGCCTCTCTAGAGCATTTCTGTCAACTCCACATCCCCTGTATATCCCAACTAACAGGAGCAGAAAAACGAAAAAAATATACTAAAAACAGTTGATGGCGCACGGCGCAAAATGGATAGTGCAAACAAGCTGAACAGTACGTGCAACCCGCACTCAAGCGCACTACTGCTACTGTTTCCTTCAATAAAACTAAGCTACACTAAAAAGCTCAAAAAATGTGAAATGTAAGTGTAACGCTCCCCCCCACACTTAAACCGAGACGTGTCCCCACGACTCAAGCTCAAGCGCACGGAGGACGCGCACATGCAGAACATATGCATGCAAGCAAAACAAAGAATATAAAAATGAAGAACATATAGTCAAAGCAGCGCAAATATAGCATAGGGGCACAAAATATGTAGCACAGGAGTTTAGCACACAAATATAGCAGCAGAATATCAAATAAAGTTCAGCATATAAAGGAAAATAGACACCACCCGAAAGAAATAATGCGCTCCCCCCCCCCCCCGCAGCTCTAGAGGTCATCTGAGCTGGACGCAGCCGTTGAACTATACGCCTCCTCCTCTGAAGAATCCGTCATGTATTCGGAGCTGGAGGAAGGCGGTACAACTGATAGGGCGACAGGCTGCGCCTCGTCGTCATCCTCTGGAACGGGTTCCCATAGCGATTCTGAGCTGGTGCTAATGATGGGTTCGGCTATAGGGGACCTTGGAATGGACGGCTGGGCAGGGGAAGGTGCAGGTGCGGGTACTGGTTCTGGTTCGGGGGTGGGTTCTGCTGGTGCTGCTAATGCTGGTGCTGCTGGTGCTGGTGCTGGGAAGGGCTCTGCTGGATGCACTGGGGGCTGAGTAAGAGGGCTGGCTGGCTGATGCGGCTCACTGGGAGACCCTGGAGGTGGTCGGTGCAGGCTGAGGAGAGGGGGAATTGCGTCTCCAAATCTCCACCCTGATGGTGGGCTCATGCTTAAGTCCGCCCCCTCTGGCGCTAAATATTCGAGCACGCGCATGACGTTGAACATCATGCGCTGCTTTGCGGACGCTTCCTCAGGCGCCTCCTCAGCTGCGGTCCTTGGGCGCTTTCCGCGTGCACGAGGGGGAGAATCCTCGATAGAAATGGTGACTGGCTCCCCCTGTGGTGCGCGGGCCCTCCGGTGCGCTCCAGTCTGCGCGCGGGTCCTCGCGCGCCTGACTGGAGGCACAACTGGCTCTGGGGCCTCGTCCTCCTCCATCTCCTGCGCGGCCTCTGCTGCTTGCGCACTGCTCTCTGCCATTGGCCTTGGCACTCTGGCCGGCTGCAGGCGGTAGCACCATTCCAATGTGCCATCTTCCCTCACAGCTACCGCCCTGATCTGCAGCATGCGGGCCCGGTCCAGAGGGACAGCCGGCACCACAGTGTGCTCTGGCACCTCGGGCTCTCCATGTAACGCCCGCAGCAGGTGCGTAATAATACCTCCGCAAGTGAGCGGTCCCCTTGTGCTAACACGGCTCCAGTGGACCACCATGTCCGAAATAAATAGCACCTTCCTTCCGTAATACAGCCCCTTTAAGATTTCCAAGTCCAGGAGGTTGATCTTGGGCGCACCATTAAATCGCCCAATGACTGCATAGGCGACCAGGCGCCACAGGTAGAACATCCACGGGTCACGCAGCTCTCGTCCCCTGCTGCGCCCCGCGGCAAAGACTGACCCGGTCGCCATCTCGCACCAAGCCTCCTGGTTGGTGTGCGTGTCCATGTCTTCCTCGCGCACCTTAGCGCACCTCAGTGTGCGCTTCAGCCTCTTGGCTGAGGCAATGTACCAGACGCCCCTATGTCGGTACCTGATCTCCTGGTTGCCCGCCTCCAGCGACGCCAAAAATTCGAACGTGTCCTCCTTGTCTGATGCGCTGTTGAGTTCCAACAACGCCTCCCAGCCTGCTAACGCCAGCCTCTCCACAACGAGGTCCTCCAGTCCGACCTGGCGCAGGAAGTCCCTGCTAATGTACGGAGTCCCGTACATGTCCTGCCTCAGAAATGCGGTGTACTTGCTGGCGAAAACAGCTGGGGTCTCCTGGTCCGCGGCAGGCTGCATTGTGGCTGGGGTGCTCGGGTCAACACTGGTCAACACTCCTCAAACACTTCCAAAAATCCAAACTCCTCCCAATGCACTGAAACTTTCACCAAAGGAGCGCCTACTGCCCGCCTACAAAACCCTCTAAACACCACTCCAATCGGCGCACTCTAACCTGGTGCGATTTCAAAACCCTAGAACACTCCTCCGTACAAAACCCTACTGGAATCGTGCTCAGATCTGGGGGAAAGGTTACCTGGGGGTAGTGCGGCCGTGTGGTCCTTGAATCTCTCTAAACTGAAGCTGGGATGAGTGCCGGACAACGGGTGGAGGTGTGAAGGCGGGAGCTGCTGGTAACGGTCGAGTGTAGAAGTTCTGAAAATTTCTAAGTCCTGCCCTTATATACCCCCTGACTGGCGCAGCGGTCCTGCGCACTGAAGTGCGCACGGACCTGTGCACTGCTGCTCGACTAAAACAAACTATGAGACCTAGACTAACTAAAAGACACTAGAAAGACTAAAAGAAAGACATAAAAAAGTAAAACGAGTCGGGTTACCTCCCGACAAGTGCCTTTTGTTTAACGTCGTTGGCTCGACCGTACCTCGTTACGTGCCCAAATGGTTGCCAGCGACCTCCCCCACTCTTGCTCCTGAGTAACCCTGCGCTTATGCATGTGCTGTGTTCTGCTTGGTCCTGCGCAAAGGGTGAGAAGGGTAGTCAACATGGATAATATGTGAGAAGTCTGCAGTAACGAGGGTAGATGAAGAGGAAGAAGAAATGTGAGCAATAGTTTCCAGTTCTCCCTCTGGTGCATCTGTTGGTGCCTCTGGCGCAGCAGCTGGTGCATCTGCTATCTCAGGTTCTGCCAAGTCAATGTCGCGCACTGTGTCGTCCCAAGGTTCTCCTAGATACCATTTGACTCTCTGCCCATTGACCTGAAAACGATGCCGGTGCTCGTTTTCTAACTCGATTGTTCCATAGGAGAAAACCTTGATGACTGTGTACGGTCCAGTCCATTTGCTGCGCAGCTTTCCAGGCATGAGCTTCAGGCGTGATGAGAATAATAATACCTGGTCTCCTGGCTCAAAAGTGCGTCTGAGGATATGCTTGTCATGAAACGCCTTTGTCCGCTCCTTGTAATCGCGCAGTCCCTCATAGGCATCCAGGCGCAGCTCTTCTAATTCACTCAGCTCAAACGCGCGCTCCTTTCCAGCCTCATCTAAGTTCAGGTTGCAAATGCGTAAGGCCCAATATGCTTTGTGCTCTAGCTCTACTGGCAGGTGGCAGGCTTTTCCGTAGACCAACCGAAACGGTGAAGTCCCGATTGGTGTCTTATGCGCAGTGCGGTATGCCCACAGCGCATCGTCCAGGCGTTGGCTCCAATCCTTGCGCGATGGTCTCACAGTCTTCTCCAGGATGCGCTTGATTTCTCTGTTAGAGACCTCGGCCTGTCCATTTGTCTGAGGATGATACGCAGTGGACGTCTTGTGGCACACCCCATAATGCTTGAAAACTTGCGCCACGATCCTGTTGCAAAAGTGCGTCCCCTGGTCGCTGATGATTGCCTTAGGCACCCCGTACCTGCAAAAGATGTTAGTTTTTAGAAATTCAGCGACCGTCTTACTATCATCCTTCCGTGTGGCCTTAGCTTCGACCCATTTGGAGACATAGTCCACCGCGACCAATATGTACTCGTATCCTGCAGACGGGGGAAAAGGCCCCATGAAGTCAATTCCCCATATGTCAAACACTTCATCCACTAGAATTAGCGTCTGCGGCATCTCGTTGCGCGCTGATATGCCTCTCGTGCGCTGGCACCTGTCACAATTCCTGCAATAGTCATATGCGTCTCTAAACAGGTGCGGCCAGTAAAATCCGCAGTCCAGGACCTTCCTGCTGGTGCGCTTGGGACCAAAGTGTCCTCCACATGCGTGCGCATGACAAAATATCAAAACAGAGTTAAATTCATGGTCAGACATGCAGCGCCTCAATATCTGATCTGGTCCTATTCTAAGCATATAAGGATCATCCCAAATATAATGCTTGGACTCGTGTTTCAATCTCATGCACTGGGTTTTATTGAAATGCGGAGGAAACGTACCTGTGACCAGGTAATTCGCAATGTGCGCATACCATGGTACCTTACCTGTCAGCGCCATCAGATGCTCGTCAGGAAAAGTCTCAGTGATCTGCCCTGGCTCCTCCTCCTTCACGATTCTGCTCAGGTGATCCGCAACTGTGTTCTCTGTGCCCTTCTTATCCTTGATCTCCAGGTCGAATTCCTGCAGTAGGAGCACCCAGCGCATCAGGCGCGGCTTAGTTTCTTTCTTGGACATTAGGTAGCGGATGGCTGCGTGGTCTGTGTATATGATGACCCTGGCGCGTAGAACATATGCACGGAACTTCTCTAGCGCAAACACAATTGCCAGAAGCTCCTTCTCCATGGTGGTGTAGTTCCTCTGCGCAGCGTCCAGTGTGTGCGATGCATAATAGATGGCGTGCGGTTTCTTGTCCACTCGCTGCCCCAGGACTGCACCTACTGCATAATCGCTTGCGTCGCACATCAGTTCAAATGGCAGGGTCCAGTCTGGTGCGCGCATCACTGGCGCACTGGTTAGCGCTTCCTTCTGCTTATCGAACGCGGTCCTGCACTCATCAGAGAAATCGAAGCACACATCCTTTTGCAAGAGGTTAGACAGGGGAATACAGATTTTAGAGAAGTCTTTTATAAAACGCCTGTAAAATTCGGCGTGCCCTAAGAACGACTTCACATCGCGCACGCTAGTGGCATAAGGTAGATTGGAAATCAGGTCTATCTTAGCTTTGTCTACCTTGATCCCCTCCTCTGAGATAATGTGTCCTAGCACTACACCATGCGTTACCATAAAATGGCATTTTTCATAATTAAGCACTAGGTTCTTAGAAATACAGCGCGCTAACACCTTATCTAGATGAGTTAAGCACGCATCAAAGGTACCTCCATATACAGTAAAATCATCCATGAACACTTCTATGCATATACCAATTATATCAGAGAAAATGCTCATGACAAGTCGTTGGAACGTACCTGGCGCGTTGCACAGCCCAAATGACATGCGCCGAAACGCAAATGTACCGAACGCGCAGGTGAACGTGGTCTTCTCCTGATCCTCCGCAGCTATGGGTATCTGATTGTACCCTAAATATCCGTCCAAGAAACAAAAATAGGGCTTACCTGCTAATCTGTCCAGCATCTGATCCATAAAGGGTAGCGGGAAATGGTCCTTGCGCGTTACTGCGTTAAGCTTCCTGTAGTCGATGCACATGCGCCATCCAGTCTGTATGCGCTTGGGAACTAGCTCGCCCTGCGCATTCTCTTCCACTGTGATTCCTCCCTTCTTAGGCACAACGTGCACTGGACTGACCCATTTGCTGTCCGAGATGGGGTAAATGACTCCTGCGTCAAGCAACTTTAGAATTTCCTTCTGCACTACCTCCATCATATTTGGGTTCAATCTGTGCTGAGCCTCTCTGGATGATTTGGCACCATCTTCTAACAGAATTCTATGCATGATTACGTCTGGGCTCACTCCACGCAGATCTGCCAGTGTCCATCCTATAGCGCGCTGGTTCCTGCGCAGCACCTGTTGTAAACGCACTTCCTGCTCCTCTTCTAATCCTTTCTTTATGATCACTGGCAGGTGATAGAGGCTATTTGCACGCATTATTTAGATCATTACCCTATGCTTGTTTGCAATATTTTATGAGCAAGATTACTTGTTTCTAGTGTTTTTGTATTACAGGGCAAAACGAGTCCTTGAGTCGGATACGCGCTAACAGGCAGCGTTCTAGGAGTGAAAGATCCGCCTGCGGAGCTAGCTGCACAAACAGAAGAGAAGTTGGCGAGAGTCAGTAGCGGTGCGCTAGCCGAATGCCGTGCGCCAGGCGCAAAGTCCAGTGACCAGATTTGGAAGTTGCCAAAGGTGAACCTCCTGAGCAGTATAAAAGGGAAGAGGTCTAGGGTTCACCGAGGGGCATCAAATTTCGAGGAAAGAGATAACACAGCCATCATTGGACGACATACATCAGAGAGAGCGGCAACACTGGAAAACACACGGACTTGTTGAGAGGATTTGCGCCAGCCGATTGCGCCAGCCGAGAAGACAAGCTGCACGCACTGTTTGCTACTTGTTTCTCAGACACATTAGTCATTATTTACTATGCTATGATGTTCATCACTAGCATGTCTAGCTAAACGCTTAAGTGTTGGTCGGGCATGAATCTATGATGTATTTTCTTTGAGACTTGAGCTTAATGCATAGTTTACTTACTTGTATTAATCCTGTGCGTACGGAGACAGGTAGTTGCATGAGTAGGGGAAGCCTTGAACCGCAATCTTACTTGTGTTGCTCGCTTGTCATATGTTAAACTAGTTGATAGCTTTACGGTGACAACTAGGAGTAACGAGCTAAGGTAAGCAGTTGCTACTGTGACAGGATTCGCAGCTGTTTTAGTCTATGTTCTAAGGATTAATAGCACATGAACTTTGAACGGAACATGCGCACGTGTTAGGAAGCCTTGACCGGACACTAACCCAAGTGAAATTAAGCTATAGACATATTAGAGTCAGTGATAAGGAATGCACTCATAGAGGATTGTCCGCCCAATACTTCTCATAGTCATAGTATCTAGTCACTACTGCCTGCGCACGCCTAGTGCATTTCTCTGCGTTTCACAACTGTTACTCGCGCACTGCGCAAACCAACCATTCACACACCCCAATCTTTGTAAGTGTAGGTTGCTGGCTTAGACTGAACTTTTGCTCCCTGTGGAGATCGACCCTTACTTAACCGCTGTACTGAGTGGAAGAGGAAGGATTATATTTGACGCGCACAACGACGCGCGATCAAATTTTGGCGCCGTTGCCGGGGAGCAACACAGCTAAGTTCTAGTTAGTTTACGTTTTTTTTTTCCTTTTTAGTAACTATTTATTTCAGTTTGTTTTGTTGTTGTTTCTGACAGCGCGCATTCACATCAGCCTGCGCAACCTTGAAACAGTTGCGCTGCGCAGATTCTAGTTGCGCACTGACAGACGCAACAACATTAGTTATCTTTTAATTTCATTTTCCTTGAGATTCGGAATAGGTTATGGAGGATAACAGTGTCGTAGGAGACAACTTGGGGGACAGAACCCCAAAGGAAGCAAGAGCACATAACCGCGCAGCCCTGTTCAGAGAGGAAGTGCAGCGCGAGGTTGAAGCAAGGAGGGCCGCTGAAGTGTATCATGCGCCACCCGTGCAACAAGCCGCGCGACGCAGAACAGTGCGCGAGATGTCGGCCCCTATCACTGTTAACCAGCCATGGTGCATCGTGCTTCCACCAGGCGGTCATTTTGAGCTAAGGAGCTCGCTCATCCATCACATGCCCAAGTTCCACGGGATGAACAATGAAAATCCAGTCAAGCATGTGCGAGAGTTCCTAGTCATTTGCGAGAACATGAAGACCGAAGGGGAGAGTGATGAGGCGCTGAAAATGAAGGCATTCCCATTTTCATTATGTGATACAGCTAAACACTGGCTAATGAATTTACCCGCAGGATCTATTCACACATGGGAGCAGCTGCAGAAGAAATTCCTAGACAAATTCTATCCAGCAGCAAAGATTGCGCTGCTCAGAAGGGAACTGGCCGCGCCAAGGCAGAGCGCAGGGGAGTCTCTGTCAGAATACTATGAATGTTTCAGGGAGCTAGAAGCCAACTGCTACAATCACGGGCTTCCCCAGAATGTGCTGATAGAGAACTTTCTGAATGGACTGCTGCCCATGGAGCTGCGACTACTGAATGCATGCGCAGGAGGGGACATTTGCAACATGTACCCAGAGGATGCGTGGCAGCTGATAGAAGATTCTGCTGGGCAGGTAAGACATCAATTGACGTTTGAAAGTAGTCGTAATCGTTCTGTGCATCAGGTAGAAACAAGCGCTGAGATCAAGGAAATGAAGGCCTTGCTACAGAAGCTGATGAGCACGCAGAGGGCACAACCAGTTGCGCCAAAGGTATGTGAATTCTGCAGGTCCACCGAGCACAAAACAGATGAATGCCCAACACTCTTTGAAGAAACTGGAGATGTAAATGCCGTTGGAGGATGGGACAACAGAGGACCGCAGAGGCAGAATCAGCCGCGCTTTGGGCTCGCCGCAAATGGATTCAGATGGAGGGAAGAGAACAATTTCCAGAGACAGCCCACTGATCAGCGCGCGCCACAGCAGACGCAACCAGCTGCTGGATAGAATCCGCCGCACCGCCGAAATGACGCACCAGCGCAGAACAACCAGCAGCCGCGGCGTTCCTTGGAAGACATCATGGGGCAGCTAGCAGATACAGTGCGCAAAAATGACGAGAAATATGACAAGAGGTTCGAGTCCATAGAAAAGCAGCTATCACAAATTGCAACCACGATGTATGAGCTGAAAAAGAGGGATGGCAACCTGCCTTCGCAAGTGATTCAGAACCCTAAAGGAGGAGTCAATGCAGTGACATTAAGGACCGGGCGCACAGTAGGAACAGAGCAGACCGCACAGGCGCCCGCGCAACCAGTCGCGCAAGTCCCGGATCCAGCAGATCAGACTGCGCAACCAGAGCAAGATGCGCAACCCGAAGCACCAGCCACGAACCAGCAGGGCAACACGCCAGGTATGTCTCACTCGGAAAACAAGGACACAAATTGTACTAACATACCTGCTCCTTTCCCTGTGCAGGCACCACTGGCGAGAAAAGAAGCACTGGACAAGGAACTATATGAGCTGTTCAGCAAGGTGGAAATCAACATACCTCTCATAGAAGCTATTCGGCAAATTCCCAGGTATGCAAAGTTTTTAAAAGAGCTGTGCACAAACAAAAGGAGAAAGGGCGAATGCGCACAGGTAATGCTGAATGCGCAGGCCTCAGCGATCGTGCAACAAAAGGTACCACCCAAGTGCCGAGATCCAGGTACATTTACTATCCCATGCACGCTAGGTAAGACCACAGTGAGTAATTGCATGATCGATTTAGGCGCATCCATCAATTTGCTACCTTATTCTCTATATACGACGTTGCGCCTTGGACCACTTAAGCCTGCAGGTCTCACCGTTCAGCTGGCAGATAGATCGTGCAAACAACCTGTAGGCATGATAGAAGATGTCCTAGTTCCAGTAGGAGAGCTGGTCTTCCCAGCAAATTTTTATGTGCTCGAAATGGAGGGTGAATCAAGCGCCAGCAGTGCGCAAATCCTCCTAGGCAGACCGTTTCTGATGACCGCGCGCACGAAGATAGACGTGTGGAGGGGCACGCTCTCCATGGAAGTGGATGGCGAAGAAATCCATTTCAACATATTCAAGGGGATGCAGCACCCACACGAGGACGCTATAGTGCATGAAATGGACAGCATTGATGATTTAGTCACAGAAGCGCAATGTGCGAGCGCAACAGTAGGACCAGAGCTACTGACACAAGCAGAGCTGGAGGAGCAAGAGGAGGAGCTAAGCAGTGTGGAACCAGCACCCACACAGGTACGTGATATAGTTCGTATTTGCACCGCTAACAAAATCTTGCCCTCTATTGAACAGGCACCCAAGGTTGAGCTAAAGAAACTCCCGGAGCACCTCAAATACATTTTCTTGGGAGATGAGGACACCCTGCCAGTGATCATCAAGAAGGGATTAGAAGAGGAGCAGGAGGCGCGCTTACAACAGGTACTGCGCAGGAACCAGCGCGCCATAGGATGGACACTTGCAGATCTGCGCGGAGTGAGCCCAGACGTATGCATGCATAGGATTCTACTGGAAGATGGTGCCAAGCCATCCAGGGAGGCTCAGCGCAGGTTGAATCCAAACATGATGGAGGTAGTGCACAAGGAAGTCCTGAAATTGCTTGGCGCAGGGGTCATTTACCCAATCTCGGACAGCAAATGGGTCAGTCCGGTGCATGTTGTGCCAAAGAAAGGAGGAATCACAGTGGAAGAAAATGCGCAGGGCGAGCTAGTTCCCAAGCGCGTACAAACTGGCTGGCGCATATGCATCGACTACAGGAAGCTGAACGCTGTCACGCGCAAGGACCACTTCCCGCTACCCTTTATGGACCAGATGCTGGATCACTTAGCAGGTAAGCCTTATTTTTGTTTTCTGGACGGATATTCAGGGTACAACCAGATACCCATAGCTGCGGAGGATCAAGAGAAGACCACATTCACATGCCCGTTCGGTACGTTTGCGTTTCGGCGCATGTCTTTTGGGCTGTGCAACGCGCCAGGTACATTCCAACGCTTAGTCATGAGCATTTTTTCTGATATGATTGGTATATGCATAGAAGTGTTCATGGATGATTTCACTGTATATGGGAGTACCTTTGATGCATGTTTAACTCATCTAGATAAAGTTTTAGCGCGCTGCATCTCTAAGAATTTAGTGCTCAATTACGAAAAATGTCATTTCATGGTCACGCACGGAGTAGTACTAGGACATATCATTTCAGAGGAGGGTATTAAGGTAGACAAAGCTAAAATAGATCTCATTTCTAATCTGCCTTATGCCACCAACGTGCGCTACGTGAAATCATTCTTAGGGCATGCTGGGTTTTACAGGCGCTTTATTAAGGATTTCTCTAAAATTTGTATACCCCTGTCTAACCTGTTGCAAAAAGATGTGTGTTTCGATTTTACTGATGAGTGCAGGGCGGCGTTCGATATACTGAAGGAAGCACTGACCAGTGCGCCAGTGATGCGCGCACCAGACTGGAACCTGCCATTTGAGCTGATGTGTGACGCAAGTGATTACGCAGTGGGCGCAGTCTTGGGGCAGCGCCTGGACAAAAAGCCGCACGCCATTTACTATGCATCGCGCACACTGGACTCTGCGCAGAGGAACTACACCACCACGGAGAAGGAGCTTCTGGCAATTGTATTTGCGCTGGAGAAGTTCCGAGCTTATGTCCTAGGCGCAAGAGTCATCATCTACACTGACCACGCAGCTATCCGCTACCTCATGTCCAAGAAGGAGACCAAGCCGCGCCTGATGCGCTGGGTGCTCCTGCTTCAGGAATTCGACTTGGAGATCAAAGATAAGAAGGGCACGGAAAATACAGTCGCTGATCACCTGAGCAGGATCGTCAAGGATGAGGAGCCAGGGCAGATCAAGGAGACATTCCCTAACGAGCACCTGATGGCACTGACAGGTAAGGTACCATGGTATGCGCATATCTCAAATTACCTGGTCACAGGTGCGTTTCCTCCGCATTTCAATAAAACTCAGTGCATGCGATTGAAACATGAGTCCAAACATTACCTTTGGGATGATCCTTACATGCTTAGAATAGGTCCAGATCAGATATTAAGGCGTTGCGTACCTGACCATGAGATTAACTCTGTTTTGATGTTTTGTCATGCGCACGCATGCGGAGGGCACTTTGGTCCCAAGCGCACGAGAAGGAAAATCTTGGACTGCGGATTCTACTGGCCGCACCTATTCAGAGACGCATATGACCATTGCAGGAATTGCGACAGGTGCCAGCGCACAGCGCACAGGAGGAATATCCGCACGCAACGAGATGCCGCAGACCCCGATTCTGGTGGATGAAGTGTTCGATGTTTGGGGAATCGACTTCATGGGTCCATTTCCCCCATCTGCCGGTGATAGAGGCTATTTGTACGCATTATTTAGATCATAACCCTATGCTTGTTTGCAATATTTTATGAGCAGGATTACTCATTTCTAGTGTTTTTGTATTACAGGGCAAAACGAGTCCTTGAGTCGGATACGCGCTAACAGGCAGCGTTCTAGGATTGAGAGATCCGCCTGCGGAGATAGCAGCACAAGCAGAAGAGAAGTTGGTGAGAGTCAGTAGCGGTGCGCTAGCCGAATGCCGTGCGCCAGGCGCAAAGTCCAGTGACCAGATTTGGAAGTTGCCAAAGGTGAACTTCCTGGGCAATATATAAACGAAGGAAGTCTAGGGTTTCGAAAAGGGAGATATCACGGCCGTCATTGGACAACGCACATCAGAGAGAGCGGCAACACTGGAAAACACACGGACTTGTTGAGAGGATTTGCGCCAGCCGACTGCGCCAGCCGAGAAGACAATCTGCACGCACTGTTTGTAGACCTTATTTACTATTCTATGATGTTTATTACTAGCATGTCTAGCTAAACTCTTAGTGTTGGTCGGGCATGAATCTATGAAGTATTACCTTTGAGACTTGAGCTTAATGCATAGTTTACATACTTGTATTAATCCTGTGTGTACGGAGACAGCTAGTTGCATGAGTAGGGGAAGCCTTGAACCGCAATCTTACTTATGTTGCTTGCTTGTCATATGTTAAACTAGTTGATAGCTTTACGGTGACAACTAGGAGTAACGAGCTAGGGTAAGCAGTTGCTACTGTGACAGGATTCGCAGCTGTTTTTAGTCTATGTTCTAAGAATTGATAGCACATGAACTTTGAACGGAACATGCGCACGTGTTAGGAAGCCTTGACCGGACACTAACCCAAGAAAACCACAAACCATAGACATTTAGAGTCGATGATAAGGACTGCGTTCATAGAGGATTGTCTGCCCAATACTTCTCATAGTCATAGTATCTAATCTCTACTGCTTGCGCACGTCTAGTGCAATTTCCTGCGTTACGCTAGCTACTGTTCATTTGCGCATCGCGCACCCCAATCTCACACAACCCCCATTTTTAGTGTAGACGACAGGATTGAAGACTGAACTACTTGCTCCCTGTGGAGATCGACCCTTACTTAACCGCTGTACTGGTGGAAGAGGAAGGATTATATTTGACGCGCACAACGACGCGCGATCAAATTTTGGCACCGTTGCCGGGGACCAACACAGCTAAGTCTTTAGTCTGAGTTTTTTCCTTCTTTATAGTAATTCTTTCAGTTTGTTTTGTTTTTGTTGTTGTTTCTGACAGCGCGCATTCACATCAGCCTGCGCAACCTTGAAACAGTTGCGCTGTGCAGATTCTAGTTGCGCACTGACAGCCGCAACAACATTAGTTATCTTTTAATTTCATTTTTCTTGAGATTCGGAACAGGTTATGGAGGATAACAGTGTCGTAGGAGACAACTTGGGGGACAGAACCCCAGAGCAAGCAAGAGCACATAACCGCGCAGCCCTGTTCAGAGAGGAAGTGCAGCGCGAGGTTGAAGCAACGAGGGCCGCTGAAGTGTATCATGCGCCACCCGTGCAACAAGCCGCGCGATGCAGAACAGTGCGCAGATGTCGGCCCCTATCACTGTTAACCAGCCATGGTGCATCGTGCTTCCACCAGGCGGTCATTTTGAGCTAAGGAGCTCGCTCATCCATCACATTCCCAAGTTCCACGGGATGAACAATGAAAATCCAGTCAAGCATGTGCGAGAGTTCCTAGTCATTTGCGAGAACATGAAGACCGAAGGGGAGAGTGATGAGGCGCTGAAAATGAAGGCATTCCCATTTTCATTATGTGATACAGCTAAACACTGGCTAATGAATTTACCCGCAGGATCTATTCACACATGGGAGCAGCTGCAGAAGAAATTCCTAGACAAATTCTATCCAGCAGCAAAGATTGCGCTGCTCAGAAGGGAACTGGCCGCGCCAAGGCAGAGCGCAGGGGAGTCTCTGTCAGAATACTATGAATGTTTCAGGGAGCTAGAAGCCAACTGCTACAATCACGGGCTTCCCCAGAATGTGCTGATAGAGAACTTTCTGAATGGACTGCTGCCCATGGAGCTGCGACTACTGAATGCATGCGCAGGAGGGGACATTTGCAACATGTACCCAGAGGATGCGTGGCAGCTGATAGAAGATTCTGCTGGGCAGGTAAGACATCAATTGACGTTTGAAAGTAGTCGTAATCGTTCTGTGCATCAGGTAGAAACAAGCGCTGAGATCAAGGAAATGAAGGCCTTGCTACAGAAGCTGATGAGCACGCAGAGGGCACAACCAGTTGCGCCAAAGGTATGTGAATTCTGCAGGTCCACCGAGCACAAAACAGATGAATGCCCAACACTCTTTGAAGAAACTGGAGATGTAAATGCCGTTGGAGGATGGGACAACAGAGGACCGCAGAGGCAGAATCAGCCGCGCTTTGGGCTCGCCGCAAATGGATTCAGATGGAGGGAAGAGAACAATTTCCAGAGACAGCCCACTGATCAGCGCGCGCCACAGCAGACGCAACCAGCTGCTGGATAGAATCCGCCGCACCGCCGAAATGACGCACCAGCGCAGAACAACCAGCAGCCGCGGCGTTCCTTGGAAGACATCATGGGGCAGCTAGCAGATACAGTGCGCAAAAATGACGAGAAATATGACAAGAGGTTCGAGTCCATAGAAAAGCAGCTATCACAAATTGCAACCACGATGTATGAGCTGAAAAAGAGGGATGGCAACCTGCCTTCGCAAGTGATTCAGAACCCTAAAGGAGGAGTCAATGCAGTGACATTAAGGACCGGGCGCACAGTAGGAACAGAGCAGACCGCACAGGCGCCCGCGCAACCAGTCGCGCAAGTCCCGGATCCAGCAGATCAGACTGCGCAACCAGAGCAAGATGCGCAACCCGAAGCACCAGCCACGAACCAGCAGGGCAACACGCCAGGTATGTCTCACTCGGAAAACAAGGACACAAATTGTACTAACATACCTGCTCCTTTCCCTGTGCAGGCACCACTGGCGAGAAAAGAAGCACTGGACAAGGAACTATATGAGCTGTTCAGCAAGGTGGAAATCAACATACCTCTCATAGAAGCTATTCGGCAAATTCCCAGGTATGCAAAGTTTTTAAAAGAGCTGTGCACAAACAAAAGGAGAAAGGGCGAATGCGCACAGGTAATGCTGAATGCGCAGGCCTCAGCGATCGTGCAACAAAAGGTACCACCCAAGTGCCGAGATCCAGGTACATTTACTATCCCATGCACGCTAGGTAAGACCACAGTGAGTAATTGCATGATCGATTTAGGCGCATCCATCAATTTGCTACCTTATTCTCTATATACGACGTTGCGCCTTGGACCACTTAAGCCTGCAGGTCTCACCGTTCAGCTGGCAGATAGATCGTGCAAACAACCTGTAGGCATGATAGAAGATGTCCTAGTTCCAGTAGGAGAGCTGGTCTTCCCAGCAAATTTTTATGTGCTCGAAATGGAGGGTGAATCAAGCGCCAGCAGTGCGCAAATCCTCCTAGGCAGACCGTTTCTGATGACCGCGCGCACGAAGATAGACGTGTGGAGGGGCACGCTCTCCATGGAAGTGGATGGCGAAGAAATCCATTTCAACATATTCAAGGGGATGCAGCACCCACACGAGGACGCTATAGTGCATGAAATGGACAGCATTGATGATTTAGTCACAGAAGCGCAATGTGCGAGCGCAACAGTAGGACCAGAGCTACTGACACAAGCAGAGCTGGAGGAGCAAGAGGAGGAGCTAAGCAGTGTGGAACCAGCACCCACACAGGTACGTGATATAGTTCGTATTTGCACCGCTAACAAAATCTTGCCCTCTATTGAACAGGCACCCAAGGTTGAGCTAAAGAAACTCCCAGAGCGCCTTGGACCACTTAAGCCTGTAGGTCTCACCGTTCAGCTGGCAGATAGATCGTGCAAACAACCTGCAGGCATGATAGAAGATGTCCTAGTTCGCGTAGGAGAGCTGGTCTTCCCAGCAGATTTTTATGTGCTCGAAATGGAGGGTGAATCAAGCGCCAGCAGTGCGCAAATCCTCCTAGGCAGACCGTTTCTGATGACCGCGCGCACGAAGATAGACGTATGGAGGGGCACGCTCTCCATGGAGGTAGATGGCGAAGAAATCCATTTCAACATATTCAAGGGGATGCAGCACCCACATGAGGACGCTACCGTGCACGCGATCGACAGCATTGACGATTTAGTCACAGAAGCGCAGTGTGCGAGCGCAACCATAGGACCAGAGCTACTGACACAGGAAGAGCTGGAGGAGCTAAGCAGTGCTGAACCAGCACCCACACAGGTACTTGATATAGTTCATATTTGCACCGCTAACAAAATGTTGCCCTCTATTGAACAGGCACCCAAGATCGAACTAAAGCAACTCCCAGAGCACCTCAAGTACATTTTCTTGGGAGATGAGGACACCCTGCCAGTGATCATCAAGAAGGGATTAGAAGAAGAGAAGGAGGCGCGCTTACAACAGGTACTGCACAGGAACCAGCGCGCTATAGGATGGACTCTTGCTGATCTGCGCGGAGTGAGCCCGGACGTGTGCATGCACATAATTCTGTTGGAAGATGGTGCCAAACCATCCAGGGAGGCTCAGCGCAGGTTGAATCCAAACATGATGGAGGTAGTGCAAAAAGAAGTCCTGAAATTGCTTGGCGCAGGGGTCATCTACCCAATTTCGGACAGCAAATGGGTCAGCCCGGTGCATGTTGTGCCAAAGAAAGGAGGAATCACAGTGGAAGAGAATGCGCAGGGCGAACTAGTTCCCAAGCGCATTCAAACTGGCTGGCGCATGTGCATCGACTACAGGAAGCTGAACGCTGTCACGCGCAAGAACCACTTCCCGTTACCCTTTATGGACCAGATGCTGGATCGCTTAGCAGGTAAGCCTTATTTTTGTTTTCTGGACGGATATTCAGGGTACAACCAGATACCCATAGCTGCGGAGGATCAAGAGAAGACCACATTCACATGCCCATTCGGTACGTTTGCGTTTCGGCGCATGTCTTTTGGGCTGTGCAACGCGCCAGGTACATTCCAACGCTTAGTCATGAGCATTTTTTCTGATATGATTGGTATATGCATAGAAGTGTTCATGGATGATTTCACTGTATATGGGAGTACCTTTGATGCATGTTTAACTCATCTAGATAAAGTTTTAGCGCGCTGCATCTCTAAGAATTTAGTGCTCAATTACGAAAAATGTCATTTCATGGTCACGCACGGAGTAGTACTAGGACATATCATTTCAGAGGAGGGTATTAAGGTAGACAAGGCTAAAATAGATCTCATTTCTAATCTGCCTTATGCCACCAACGTGCGCGACGTGAAATCATTCTTAGGGCATGCTGGGTTTTACAGGCGTTTTATTAAGGATTTCTCTAAAATTTGTATACCCCTGTCTAACCTGTTGCAAAAAGATGTGTGTTTCGATTTTACTGATGAGTGCAGGGCGGCGTTCGATAAGCTGAAGGAAGCGCTGACCAATGCGCCAGTGATGCGCGCACCAGACTGGAACCTGCCATTTGAGCTGATGTGTGACGCAAGTGATTACGCAGTGGGTGCAGTCTTGGGGCAGCGCGTGGACAAGAAGCCGCATGCCATTTACTATGCATCGCGCACGCTGGACTCTGCGCAGAGGAACTACACCACCACGAAGAAGGAGCTTCTGGCAATTGTATTTGCGCTGGAGAAGTTCCGAGCTTATGTCCTAGGCGCAAGAGTCATCATCTACACTGACCACGCAGCTATCCGCTACCTCATGTCCAAGAAGGAGACCAAGCCGCGCCTGATGCGCTGGGTGCTCCTGCTTCAGGAATTCGACTTGGAGATCAAAGATAAGAAGGGCACGGAAAATACAGTCGCTGATCACCTGAGCTGGATCGTCAAGGAGGAGGAGCCAGGGCAGATCAAGGAGACATTCCCTGACGAGCACCTGATGGCGCTGACAGGTAAGGTACCATGGTATGCGCATATCGCAAATTACCTGGTCACAGGTGCGTTTCCTACGCATTTCAATAAAACTCAGTGCATGCGATTGAAACATGAGTCCAAGCATTACCTTTGGGATGATCCTTACATGCTTAGAATAGGTCCAGATCAGATATTAAGGCGTTGCGTTCCTGACCATGAGATTAACTCTGTTTTGATGTTTTGTCATGCGCACGCATGTGGAGGGCACTTTGGTCCCAAGCGCACGAGCAGGAAAATCTTGGACTGCGGATTCTACTGGCCGCACCTATTCAGAGACGCATATGACCATTGCAGAAATTGCGACAGGTGCCAGCGCACAGGAGGAATATCCGCGCGCAACGAGATGCAGCAGACCCCGATTCTGGTGGATGAAGTGTTCGATGTTTGGGGAATCGACTTCATAGGTCCATTTCCCCCATCTGCCGGCTAGGAGTACATACTGGTGGCCGTGGATTACGTATCCAAATGGGTCGAAGCTAAGGCCACGCGCAAGGATGATGGTAAGACTGTCGCTGACATTCTCCGAACTAACATATTTTGCAGGTATGGAGTACCTAAGGCAGTCATCAGCGACCAGGGGACGCACTTCTGCAACAGGATTGTGGCGCAAGTTTTCAAGCACTATGGGGTGCGCCACAAGACGTCCACCGCTTACCATCCACAAACGAATGGGCAGGCCGAAGTGTCTAACAGAGAAATCAAGCGCATCTTGGAAAAGACTGTGAGGCCATCGCGCAAAGATTGGAGCCAGCGCCTGGATGATGCGCTATGGGCATACCGCACCGCGCATAAGACGCCCATTGGGACTTCACCATTTCGGCTGGTCTATGGGAAGGCATGCCACCTGCCAGTAGAGCTCGAGCACAAGGCATATTGGGCCTTACGCATTTGTAACCTGAACTTGGACGAGGCAGGAAAAGAGCGCGCACTTGAGCTGAACGAACTAGAAGAGCTGCGCCTGGACGCCTATGAGGGACTGCGCGATTACAAGGAGCGCACCAAAGCGTATCATGACAAGCATATCCTCCGGCGCACATTTGAACCAGGAGACCAGGTATTGTTATTTTCATCACGCCTGAAGCTCATGCCTGGAAAGTTGCGCAGCAAGTGGACGGGACCATACACCATCACCAAGGTTTTCCCCTACGGAACAATCGAGTTAGAAGATGGGCACCGGCATCGTTTTCAGGTTAATGGGCAGAGAGTCAAACGGTACTTAGGAGAACCTTGGGATAACACAGCGCGCGACATTGAGCTGGCAGAACCAGAGATAATCGATGCGCCAGCTGACGCGCCAGAGGCACCACCAGATGCACCAGAGGGAGAACTGAAGATCATAGCTCACATTTCTTCTCCCTCTGCATCTACCCTCGTTACGCATAATTTATCACATACTGACCTTCCATTTTACCCTTTGCACAGGACCAATGAGATCGCAACACACACGCTGGCGCCGGAACACTCAGGAGCAAGAGTGGGGGAGGTTGCAGACACACGTTTTGGCACGTAACGAGGTACAGTCGAGCCAACGACGTTAAACAAAGGCACTTGTCGGGAGGTAACCCGACACGTCTTATTTCCGCCTATTTTATTTTTCTGTTTGTTTTGTGTTTTTTTTGAGTTTTTTTAGCTAGTTTAGGACTTGGTAGTTTTTTGAGTCACACAGTAGTGCGCGGGACCGTGCGCCTAGCAATGCGCAGGTCAGAAGCGCTAGCCAGGGGGTATATAAGGCAGGACTTAGAAAAAAATCCAACACTTTTTCACTCGACCGTTACACACGAGCTCCCGCCGTCAGACTTCTGCCCGTCGATCAGCGCCCAACCCAGTGTCTTTTATTTTTGCTGCGTCTTATTGGATATTATGTGCTGAATATTTGTGCCGCATATTTTTGTGACCCTGTGCTATTGTTTGTGCTGTGTGACTATTTGTTTTTGTTCTTATGTTCTTTATTTTTTGCATTACATGCATGTGTGCGCTCTCCGTGCGCTTGCGCTTGAGTCGTGGGGACACGTTTCTGTTCAAGTGTGGGGGGGGGGGGGGGGGGGGCGTTACACTTACATTTCACGTTTTTGAGCATTTTTAGTAGACCTTAGTTTAAACTGAAGAGAATAGTAGCAGCAGTGCGCTAGAGTGCAGGATGCGCATGCGCTCCAGCTTGTTTTGCGCTATCCATATTGCGTGCGCTGCTATCTACTGTTTTAGTATAATTTTTTCATTTTTTTGCTCCTGTTAGTTGGGATATGCAGGGGATGTGGAGTTGATAGAAATGCTCCAGAAAGGCGGTTAGTCGCTTTTGCTTCGAAGGCAAGGTATATGGTCGAGAGCGTTAGTGGAGGCCGGTGCCTCGCAGCCTTCGGGACAAAAGAGCGCGCTCAGTCACGCAGATACCAAAGGCAAAACACCCAATGCGTGGCGAGGTGGGAAAACAGACCACCTTCTCTCTGGAAATCAAGCTAAGGAAGGCGGGCGCGGGTGTAAACGCGTGCGCTGAGACTGGGCGAGTTCCAAAGCTGCTATCCGAAGGCTGAGACTGGAACTGCTCTGGGAATATAAGAAATTAAAGATGAAGCTGCACAAAAGAAAAATACCAGCAGATGATACACGCTACAAAAGAATCAGCATGCGCACAAACATCAAAATGCGCAAAGACCATAAGAAAATCATCAGAGAGCTCAGGTTCCCAGGAAGTGCGCGGGCTAATCACGCACTGGAAGAAGCTGCGTTATCCACCATATACCTATCTTCGGAGCAGGAGCTGGCAGCCAGGAGCCTAAGAAGAGCTATCTCCCAGCCATCCAAAAATCTTCATCCCGGCTGAGAGGTAAGAAATTTCGAAATTATTATATTAGAACTGTTGAATGCAGTTGTGCGCAGGTGATAGAACAGTGCGAGTTGAGCAATTGCGCATTCGCATCAGAGTGCAAGACTGTGCGCTAGACTCCGGAAGAGGTAATTGTATCCGCGCTTCAGTGCTTGTTCGGGACGAACAAGGGGCAAGTGTGGGGGGTTTGATAGAGGCTATTTGCACGCATTATTTAGATCATTACCCTATGCTTGTTTGCAATATTTTATGAGCAGGATTACTCGTTTCTAGTGTTTTTGTATTACAGGGCAAAACGAGTCCTTGAGTCGGATACGCGCTAACAGGCAGCGTTCTAGGAGTGAAAGATCCGCCTGCGGAGCTAGCTGCACAAACAGAAGAGAAGTTGGCGAGAGTCAGTAGCGGTGCGCTAGCCGAATGCCGTGCGCCAGGCGCAAAGTCCAGTGACCAGATTTGGAAGTTGCCAAAGGTGAACCTCCTGAGCAGTATAAAAGGGAAGAGGTCTAGGGTTCACCGAGGGGCATCAAATTTCGAGGAAAGAGATAACAAAACCATCATTGGACGACATACATCAGAGAGAGCGGCAACACTGGAAAACACACGGGCCGAGAAGACAAGCTGCACGCACTGTTTGCTACTTGTTTCTCAGACACATTAGTCATTATTTACTATGCTATGATGTTCATCACTAGCATGTCTAGCTAAACGCTTAAGTGTTGGTCGGGCATGAATCTATGATGTATTTTCTTTGAGACTTCAGCTTAATGCATAATTTACTTACTTGTATTAATCCTGTGCGTACGGAGACAGCTAGTTGCATGAGTAGGGGAAGCCTTGAACCGCAATCTTACTTGTGTTGCTCGCTTGTCATATGTTAAACTAGTTGATAGCTTTACAGTGACAACTAGGAGTAACGAGCTAGGGTAAGCAGTTGCTACTGTGACAGGATTCGCAGCTGTTTTAGTCTATGTTCTAAGGATTAATAGCACATGAACTTTGAACGGAACATGCGCACGTGTTAGGAAGCCTTGACCGGACACTAACCCAAGTGAAATTAAGCTATAGACATATTAGAGTCAGTGATAAGGAATGCACTCATAGAGGATTGTCCGCCCAATACTTCTCATAGTCATAGTATCTAGTCACTACTGCCTGCGCACGCCTAGTGCATTTCTCTGCGTTTCACAACTGTTACTCGCGCACTGCGCAAACCAACCATTCACACACCCCAATCTTCGTAAGTGTAGGTTGCTGGCTAGGACTGAACTTTTGCTCCCTGTGGAGATCGACCCTTACTTAACCGCTGTACTGAGTGGAAGAGGAAGGATTATATTTGACGCGCACAACGACGCGCGATCAGCAGGGTGTCCTCATTTCCCAAGAAAATGTATTTGAGGTGCTCTGGTAATTGCTTCAGCTCGACCTTGGGTTCCTGTTCAATAGAGGGCAAGATTTTATTGGTAGTGCAAATATGAACTAAATCGTGTACCTGTCTGAGTTCTGGTTCAGCACTGCTCAGCTCCTCGTCCTGCTCCTCCAACTCTGTCTGTGCCAATGGCTCTGGTTCTATTGTTGCGCTTGCGCATTGCGCATCTGTGACTAAATCATCTAAGCTGTCATTTGCGTGCACTGTGGCGTCCTCGTGTGGGTGCTGCATCCCCTTGAATATATTGAAATGGATTTCTTCGCCATCTACCTCCATGGAAAGCGTGCCCCTCCACACGTCTATCTTTGTGCGCGCGGTCATCAGAAAAGGTCTACCCAGTAGGATCTGCGCACTGCTGGTGCTTGATTCACCCTCCATTTCCAGCACATAAAAATCTGCTGGAAACACCAGCTCTCCTACTCGCACAAGAACATCCTCGATCATGCCTGCAAGTTGTTTGCAAGACCGATCTGCTAGCTGAATAGTGAGACCTGCAGGCTTTAGTGGTCCAAGGCGCAATGTCGTATATAGGGAATAAGGTAACAAATTGATGGATGCGCCTAAATCAATCATGCAGTTGCTCACTGTGGTCTTACCTAAAGTGCAAGGGATAGTGAACGTACCTGGGTCTCGGCACTTAGGTGGTACCTTATGTTGCACGATCGCTGAGGCCTGCGCATTGAGCATTACCTGTGCGCATTCGCCTTTCCTCCTCTTGTTTGTGCACAGCTCCTTTAAAAACTTGGCGTACCTGGGAATCTGCCGAACTGCTTCGATAAGGGGAATGTTGATTTCCACCTTGCTGAATAACTCGTATAGTTCCTTGTCCAGCGCTTCCTTTCTAGCTGATGGTGCCTGCACAGGAAAAGGTGCAGGTATATTAGTACGATTCGTGCCCTTGTCTTTTAATTGCGTTATACCTGGCGCTTCGCCCTGCTGGCTTGTGACTGGCACTTCTGGTTGCACGTCTTGCTCTGGTTGCGCATTCTGTTCTGCTGGATCCGGACTTGCGCAGCTGGTTGTGCGGGCGCCTTCGAGGTCTGCTCTTCTCCTATTGTGCACCCAGTCCTCAGTGTTACTGCATTGACTCCACCTTTGGGGTTTTGAATCACTTGCGAAGGCAGGTTGCCATCGCTCTTTTTCAGCTCATACACCGTGGTGGCGATCTGTGATAGCTGCTTTTCAATGGACTCGAACCTCTTGTCATACTTCTCATCATTCTTGCGCACTGTGTCTGCTAGCTGCCCCACGATATCTTCCAAAGATCGCCTCAGTTGCTGGTTGTTATGCGCTGGTGCGTCAGTGCGGCGATGCGGTGGATTGTAGGGCGCAGCTTGTTGCGTCTGCTGTGGCGCGCGCTGATCTGTGGACTGCCTCTGGAAATTGTTCTCCTCCTTCCATCTGAATCCATTTGCTGCCAGTCCAAAGCGCGGCTGATTCTGCCTCTGTGGTCCTCTGTTATCCCATCCTCCAAGAGCATTGACATCTCCAGATTCCTCGAAAAGTGTGGGACACTCATCAGTTTTGTGCTCGGTGGACCTGCAGAATTCACATACCTTTGGCGCAACTGTTGTGCGCTTTGCGCACTCATCAACTTCTGCAGCATGGCCTTCATTTCCTTGATCTCAGCGCTTGTTTGTACCTGATGCACAAAACGAGTACGACTATTTTCAAGTGTTAGCTGATGTCTTACCTGACCAGCAGAGTCTTCTATCAGCTGCCACGCGTCTTCTGGATACATGTTGCAAATGTCGCCTCCTGCGCATGCGTTCAATAACCTCAGCTCCATGGGTAGCAATCCATTCAGGAAGTTCTCTATCAGCACATTCTGGGGCAGGCCATGATTGTAGCAGTTGGCCTCTAGCTCCCTGAAACGCTCGTAATATTCTGACAGTGACTCTCCTGCGCTCTGCCTCGGCGCGGCCAGTTCTCTCCTGAGTAGCGCGATCTTTGCCGCTGGATAGAATTTGTCCAGGAACTTCTTCTGCAGCTGCTCCCATGTGTGAATTGATCCTGCGGGTAAGTTCATCAACCAATGTCTGGCTGTGTCACACAGTGAAAATGGGAATGCCTTCATCTTCAGCGCCTCATCGCTCTCCCCTTCGGTGTTCATGTTCTCGCAAATGACTAGGAACTCTCGCACATGCTTGACTGGATTTTCATTGTTCATCCCGTGGAACTTGGGCATGTGATGAATGAGCGAGCTTCTTAGTTCAAAATGACAGCCTGGCGGAAGCACGATGCACCATGGCTGGTTAACTGTGAGTGGGGCTGACATCTCGCGCACTGTTCTGCGTCGCGCGGCCTGTTGCACGGGTGGCGCATGATACACTTCAGCGGCCCTCCTTGCTTCAACCTCGCGCTGCACTTCCTCCCTGAACAGGGCTGCGCGGTTGTGTGCTCTTGCTTCCTCTGGGGTTCTGTCCCCTAAGTTGTCCCCAACGACACTGTTATCCTCCATGACCTGTTCTAAATCTCAGAGGAAACGAAATTAAAAGATAACTAATACTGTTGCGTCTGTTAGTGCGCAACTAGAATCTGCGCAGCGCAACTGTTTCAAGGTTGCGCAGGTTGATGGTGATTGCGCGCTGTCAGAAACAACAACGAGAAAACAAAACAAACTGAAAATAACTAGTTACTAATAAGAAAAAACGTAAACTAGCTATATCTTAGCTGTGTTGCTCCCCGGCAACGGCGCCAAAATTTGATCGCGCGTCGTTGTGCGCGTCAAATTAATTCCTTCCTCTTCCACTAGTACAGCGGTTTAGTAAGGGTCGATCTCCACAGGGAGCAAGCAGTTCAGCTTTAGCCAGTAACCTACACTTACGAAGATTGGGGGGTGAGTGATTGGTTTGCGCGATGCGCAAGTAACAGTGGTATCGTAACGCAGGAAATTGCACTAGATGTGTGCAGGCAATAAAGATTAAGTACTATGACTTATGAGAAGTATCGGCGCAGACAATCCTCTATGAGTGTATTCCTTATCATCGACTCTAAATGTCTATAGCTCGATTTGCTAATATTACTGTCCGATCAAGGCTTCCTAACATGTGCGCATGTTCCGATCAAAGTTCATGTGCTATTAATTCTTACACTAGACTAAACAACTAAGAATCCGATCAAGGTAGTAATTGCCTAACCTAGCGCGTTACTCCTAGTTGGCACCGTCAGGCTATTCAACTAGTTTAACAGACAACAACAAGCAACAAGAGTAAGATTGCGGTTCAAGGCTTCCCTTACTCATGTAACAAGCTGCCAGTAATGTGCACAGAATTAATATAAGCAAGCAAGCTATGCATTAAGCGCAAGTCTCAAAAGGAAATACTCATAGATTCATGTCCAACCGATACTAAGCGTTTAGCTAGACATGCTAGTGAGAAACATCATAGAAATAATAGATAATAACTAAAGTGTCCAAGAAAACAATAGCAAACAGTGCGTGCAGGTTGCTGTCTTGGCTGGCGCAGTCGGCTGGCGCAGATCCTCTCAACAAGCTCGTGTGTTTTCCAGTCCTACTGCGCAGTGCCTCCTGGGTGTACGAATTGTGAGTCCTAAGAATCGTCTGTGTGTCTCTGTAACCCTAGCCTCCTTCTCTTCTTTATATACTGCTCAGAGGCTCACTCTTGGCAACTTCCAAATCTGGTCCTGTCAGGATTTGGAAACACCAACATCTGCGCCTGGCGCACGGCATCTGCTTAGCGCAATCGGTTAGCGCACCGAGGTCGACTCTGCCAATTTCTTCTGTTTGCGCCGCTAGCTCCGCAGGTTGTGTGATGCCCTATCCGACTTAGGCCCTCGTTTTGCCCTGCAATACAAAAACACTGGAAACCAGTAATCTTGTACATAAAATAATGCAAACAGTCATAGGGTTATGATCTAAATAATGCGTATAAATAGGCTCTATCAGCTCTGTTTTGAGATTTTGTCATGCGCACGCGTGCGGAGGACACTTTGGTCCAAAGCGCACGAGCAGGAAAATCCTAGATTGCAGTTTTTATTGGCCGCACTTGTATCGTGACTCATATAACCACTGCAGGGCTTGTGACAGGTGTCAGCGCACAGGAAAAATCTCAGCGCCCAACGAGATGCCACAAACACCTATACTGGTAAACGAAGTGTTCGATTTGTGGGGAATTGATTTCATGGGACCGTTTCCGCCATCTTGTGGATATGAGTACATACTAGTTGCGGTGGACTATTTCTCGAAGTGGGTCGAAGCTAAGGCCACGCGCAAGGATGATGGTAAACGGTCGTTGACTTCTTAAGAACTAACATTTTCTGCAGGTACGGAGTACCTAAGGCAATAATCAGCGACCAGGGGACGCACTTCTACAACAGAATAGTGGCGCAAGTACTAAAGCATTATGGGGTGCGCCACAAGACGTCCACTGCCTACCATCCTCAAACGAATGGCCAGGCTGATGTTTCCAACTGAGAGATCAAGCGCATTCTGGAGAAAACCCCGAGACCTTCACGCAAAGACTGGACGATGCACTCTAGGCATACAGGACTGCGCACAAGACACCGATTGGGACTTCACCATTTCGGTTGGTGTACGGAAAGGCGTGCCACCTACCGGTTGAGTTGGAGCACAAGGCATACTGGGCAATGCGCACTTGCAATCTGAACCTTGATGAGGCTGGTAAAGAGCGCACATTGGAGTTAAGCGAGCTAGAGGAGCTGCGCTTGGATGCATATGAGGGGTTGTGCGACTACAAAGCGAGCACGAAAGCATTTCACGATAAGAACATCCTCAGACGCACCTTTGAGCCAGGAGACCGAGTGCGGTTGTTCTCCTCGCGCCTAAAACTAATGCCTGGGAAGCTGCGCAGCAAGTGGACGGGACCTTACACGGTCACAAAGGTTTTCCCGTATGGAACTATCGAGTTAGAGAACGAGCACAAGCATCACTTTCAGGTTAATGGGCAAAGAGTCAAGAAATACTTGGGAGAACCATGGGATGAGGTCACGCGCGAAGTTGATTTGGCGGAACCCGAAATAGAAGATGCGCAAGCTGCTGCGCCAGAGATACAACCTGCTGCACCGGAGGGAGAACTAGGAGCTACTGATAGGAATTTGAGGGTTTGATTTGAAGTTCTGATTTTGGGTAGAGCGTTGACTACAGTTGACTGTTGCAACTATGAGGCCAGCCGAGGACCAGGACACCCCAGCCTCGTTCACACGGAAGTATGATGCCTTCTTGACGCTGGACATGTATGGCACACCGAGCATCAGCAGGGACTTCCTGCGCGAGATGGGCTTAGAGGAATTGGTCACAGAAAAGCTCGCGCAGGCTGGCTGGGAAGCGCTAATGGACTTAGAAAGCGCGGCCGACAAAGAGGACACCTGTGAGTTCCTGGCGTCCCTGCAGATCCGAGACTTAGAGATCCGGTACCGACACCGAGGGGTGTGGTACATTGCATCGGCCAAGAGATTGAAGCGCATCCTGCGCTGTGACAAGGTGCGCGAGCACGAGGTGGATACGCACACCAATCAGGAGGCGTGGCGCGAGATGTGGGGGATTTGATAGAGCCTAGTTATATGCGCTATTTAGATCTTAACACTGTGCTTGTTTGCATTATTTTGTGTACAAGATTACTGATTTTTCGGTATTTTTGTATTGCAGGATAAAACATAAGCATAAGTCAGATGTGCGCTAACGGACGTTTTAGAGCGCAATGCACGACTGTGCAAAGCTAGCAACGCAAAAGGAAATAGCTTTTCGGACTACAGTGCGCAAACCGACTGCGCAAAGCGAGTAGCGCAATCCGCGTGCGCAGAATGGCAGAGTTTCTAAATATTGATCTCCTAGATTTGGGAAGTTGCTAAAAGTCTCTTGGGCCAAATCTAAGCATTCCTTGGGCTTCAAGACCACTATATAAGAGGAGGGAAGCTAGGGTTACAGAGAGAGAGAGAGCAGATAGAGAGAAGGACACTCGGCAGAAAAACACACGAGCTACTTCAGCCAAATTCTACGCGAACCACCTGCGCCAGCCGAGAATAGCAACGCGCTATTGCGCCAACCAGCTACGTTTCTCTTGCTGCTTTAGTTTTATTTATTATTGCTATGATGTTTGTTTCTAGCATGTCTAGCTAAACACATTGTATCGGTTGGGCATGATTCTATGAAGTATTTCCTTTGAGACTTGTTCTTAATGCTTGGTACATCTACTTATATTAATTCTATGCATATGGGTGATAATTAGTTGTGCGAATAAGGGAAGCCTTGAACCGCAATCTTATTCTAATTGCTAGTTATTGTATGTTAAACTAGTTGATAGCTTGACGGTGACAACTAGGAGTAACACACTAGGATACTCAGCTGCTACTGTGATAGGATTCGTGGCTGTTTAGACTAGTTTCAGGAATTAATAGCTCAGGAACTTTGATCGGAACATGCGCGCACGTTAGGAAGCCTTGACCGGACACTAACTTAAGTAGAACTGCACTATAGATGTTTAGAGTCGATGATAAGGGATACATTCATAGAGGATTGTCTGTACCGATACTCTTCATAGTCATAGTACTTAAAATCTACTGCCTGCGCACGTATCGTGCATTTCTGCTTACACCACTGCTCATTCGCGCACCTGCGCAACCCAACCACTCACAACCCCAATTTCGTAAGTTGTAGGTTGCTAGCTAAAACGAATCTGCTTGCTCCTTGTGGAATCGACCCTGACTTAGCCGCTATACTAAGTGGAGAAGGAAGGATTAATTTGACGCGTACAACGACGCGCGATCAAACATAATGCTTACTAATTGTTTAATGGCAACACTAATGCACATATCAGAAGATTGCAATTTCTTACTCACCATATTAATTGCAAATACAATTTCGTACCATATAACCATGCCAAGTAAAAATTCCAAAATTTTCAATCGCAGATGCCAAACTTTCAGCTTCACTTTTGGATTTCGCATCATCACAAACATCATACAAACTAAGGAAAGCATTTCTTTTTGTGGAGCTTGAAACCGTCAAACTAAGTGGACTTCACACTTTTAATGCGGCTCTCCCAACGAATATTAGATAAAGATTTCACCGTCAAACCAGAAATATTATCAAGTAAGACATTCCACCGTTTTGTAGAATTAGAAAATAATACAAATATGCGTTGCACAATTCCAAAAAAAGAAATAGCTTTCACACATGAATTAGCCATATCACATAAAGAAAGATTGAGACTATGACAAGCGCAAGGCATATACATGATGAGCGGACAAATGATCTTATATTTGTCCATAACTTTTTTTGTCCATTTCAGGTTGAAAATGTGTACTACATGATACGAAGTGGCCCGAAGAAAATCTGGATGAATTCCGGTCGATCGTGATAAAAAACAGTAAAATTGGGCAAGACTGCACAAGTGATTCGCCCGAATCACAAAGTGATTCGCTCACCAGCAAGGCCGAATCAACTCAGGTGCACAAATCAAATTGACTCAGGGAGAACTTGAGTGGTTTGACCGAATCACATTTGAGGTTGATCGAATCAAAAAGTGATTCGGCCAAGAAAAGTGATTCGCCCAAGCAGAAGACAGCACTGAGTATTTGATACAGCCGAATCAGTAAGTGATTCGCCCGGGTGCCCGAATCACCTCAGCTCTACAAGGATCTTGGCCGAATCAAAAAGTGATTCGGCCAGGACAAAGTGATTCGCCCACCCCGAAACAGCACTGAGTAAATGATTCGAACACCCTATCCGAATTAGTTTCTTTAAGCCTTCCCGGAATCAAGTGATTTGGGCACTGCGGGTAAAATTTGGAAATTTGCAAAGGGTATAAATAGAATGAGATGCAAAATTAGACTCTCTCTCTTCCAGAAGTCGAAACCCTAGGCTATTAGCTCTTGGAGAAGTTGGAGAATTGTCAAGGATTGAAGGAAGAGACGCGCAATTGGAAATCCTACATCAACCCTCTACTCATCCACTACTCTTTTGCATCCAATTGGTGAACAATTTCAATTTGAATATCATGTTTTGTTTCAAACTCACCATGAGTGAGTAGTCCCATTGTAGTTGGGATCCTTATGGATCCCTTAGGTTTGATTGTAATGCAAGACTTGTTATATGAATGAAGTTTGGTTGAAAATTCTCTTGCTTGTTATTCATATTAATTTTGTGCACACCAAGTGTTTGATGACATACCTAAGTGAGTATAAATTGATAGAACGCCTAGGGATGGAACGAGAGTTGAACTTAGGTTGTTTAGAAGATCAAGCATGATTATTTTAGGTTGCGTTTGTGTGCGAGAGTGAGAGACTTTAGTTAACTATCAATAGACTGAGAGGTTGAGATTAGGAGACTCTTGTTCTACGCGGTTCAATAGAGCGAAAGTTTGAGAATAGTACTATTTAGGTATTATTCTCATTCTATAGAAGGAGCGAGAGTTGAATTTAGAATGTGTGATACCTTAGCCTAGAACCATCACTCGAAATTACTCATGATTTAGACAAGTTTTGTGTTGCTAATCGCATGACCTAGGGGTGAAGTAGGATTCCGACTACGCTTTCTCTATTATTTTCTCTTAGACCATATTTCATCTTGTCTTTAGTATTCACTAGAGATACCTCACCTAGAGGAAAAACCGCCCCTTTATTTAGTAGACTTGCATTAGGCATTAAAGACTAGCTTTAGACTAATCTAGGCTTTTCTCTTGGGTTCGACTCGATGTCACTTGGATAATAAATTTTGTTTGAACACCGTGATTGGACTAGTATTTATACTACCGCAATTTGGACAACATTCAATACAAAGCTCTTGGATTTATTTCAAGTAATCGTTTTTGAACTCCTTGGTGTTTCCCCTTCATATAAGAACCGTTGTCATACCCTTGACCTCTAACATCATTGATATATAAGTCCAAAGATTTGAGGGCAGAACTAATTTGTTAAAAAGCCCCAACCCTGAAGTGTCATAAACCTTTAAAAATTATAAAAAAACTCTTCTATTTTAATTTTGGTGCTTGTCATATTTACACCCCTTACCAACAATGTCATTTGCTCTAGATGACTAGCATCCAGAGTACAATCAAGAATTACAAAAAAATATTTTGCCTCTTTAATAATGTGTACTATTGAATCTCGTACACTCTTAGCCAACATAGAAACCAACTCATTTTGAATCTTATGACTAAGATAATGATAATGTTTTTCATTATTTTGAGCACGCCTAACATGGTCTTGCATTATCACATCAAATTCAGCAATCATCTCAATCACTCCTAAAAAATAACCATTACAATCCTGATTAAGTTTGTCTTTGATCCACGAAAAGCTAAATTATTTTTTGCAAGACATTTAACAACAGCAACGATTCTAATCAACACTTGCCTTCATCGCTCACGTTCTTTTTTAAATTCTTATTGAAATTCTTCATCTTGTCTAGTTTTTATTTAATTTGATGATGTAGTATGGCAGTGTTTGACAAAACCAGCACTAGTGAACAAGGAGCAGCTACAGCACTAGTGAACAAGGAGCAGCTATAGCACAAGTGAACAAGGAGCAGCTACAGCAGGGGATGCTATAGCAGGAGCTTGTTCAAGTTGCTGCAACATCTGTCCGAGAAGCAGCAGCAACCTGGGCTTGGCTAGAAGGCCTGGCAGCCCTGCGGAGAACACCAGAAGAATATTTTAAAGTGCTGCGGAGAATATTCCAGTGGATTCCTAGCTAGAAAAGGAGTGTTGTGTTGGAGATCAAAAACAAATCTAATCTCCTAAAAATTAGGAGATAATTGTTCTTTTTGGGACATTGCTAAATTCTGGTCTTGCTTAAGCTGGTGCTACTATTTAAGAGAGAGGGGTTCAGAGCAGAAAGGTTGATCGAAGCTAAGGGATACACGAGTGCATACACAGAATTCAGAGAGAGTAATTTTGGTGTGCGACGGACGAGTTCTTCGATCATCACCCGAGAGCAGAGCGTGAGCGCAGAGCTGTGGTGACTGATCGCGCGTCGTTGTGCGCGTCAAATATAATCCTTCCTCTTCCACTCAGTACAGCGGTTAAGTAAGGGTCGATCTCCACAGGGAGCAAGTAGTTCAGTCTTCAATCCTGTCGTCTATACTAAAAATGGGGTTGTGTGAGATTGGGGTGCGCGATGCGCAAATGAACAGTAGCTAGCGTAACGCAGAAAATTGCACTAAACGTGCGCAAGCAGTAGAGATTAGATACTATGACTATGAGAAGTATTGGGCAGACAATCCTCTATGAACGCATTCCTTATCATCGACTCTCAACGTCTATAGCTTTCGGCCTACTTGGGTTAGTGTCCGGTCAAGGCTTCCTAACACGTGCGCATGTTCCGTTCAAAGTTCATGTGCTATTAATCCTTAGAACTAGACTAAACAGCTGCGAATCCTGTCACAGTAGCAACTGCCTACCCTAACTCGTTACTCCTAGTTGTCACGGTAAGTTTGCGGTTCAAGGCTTCCCCTACTCATGCAACTAGTTTAACATATGACAGGCAAGCAACACAAGTAAGTTTGCGGTTCAAGGCTTCCCCTACTCATGCAACTAACTGTCTCAGTGCGCGCAGGATCAATACAAATAAGTAAACTATGCATTTAGCTCAAGTCTCAAAGGTAATACTTCATAGATTCATGCCCGACCAACACTAAGAGTTTAGCTAGACATGCTAGTAATAAACATCATAGAATAGTAAATAAGGTCTAATATGTCTGAGAACACAGTAGCAAACAGTGCGTGCAGGTTGTCTTCTCGGCTGGCGCAGTCGGCTGGCGCAAATCTTCTCCACAAGTCCGTGTGTTTTCAGTGTTGCCGCTCTCTCTGATGTGTGTTGTCCAATGACGGCTGTGATGTCTCTCTCTAGAAACCCTAGACTTCCTTCGTTTATATATTGCCCAGGAAGTTCACCTTTGGCAACTTCCAAATCTGGTCACTGGATTTTGCGCCTGGCGCACGGCATTCGGCTAGCGCATCGGCTAGCACATCGGCTAGCGCACCGCTACTGACTCTCGCCAACTTCTCCTCTGCTTGTGCTGCTAGCTCCGCAGGCGGATCTCTCACTCCTAGAACGCTGCCTGTTAGCGCGTATCCGACTCGAGGACTCGTTTTGCCCTGTAGCACAAAAACACTAGAAACGAGTAATCTTGCTCATAAAATATTGCAAACAAGCATAGGGTTATGATCTGAATAATGCGTACAAATAGCCTCTATCAGTGACAGAAGGAGAAGAAGATCAGGACTTGCGTAGTCTGATCCAAGCTTGATCTGGAAGCCAATTCAGAACAGTGGTGCTTGTTGGTTGATCAAGGAAGGCCACAGAAGAACTGACGAGTATGGGGCTCGGTCGAGTGTCTAAGCGGCAGTACTCGCTAGTGGCAGGAGGTCACTGAGTGAGGGGGAGTATTCCATAGTGTGCAGCGCTCGTGGAATCGTTCGATCGGCTCAGCAGAAGGCTTTGGAGCGACGCGGACATTTGTGCATCAGCTGTGTGCTACAGCAGTTGCCACAGCAACTGATAGAACCTATTTATACGCATTATTTAGATCATAACCCTATGCTTGTTTGCATTATTTTGTGTACAAGATTACTGGTTTCCAGTGTTTTTGTATTACAGGGCAAAACGAGGGCCTAAGTCGGATACGCGCTAACAGGCAGCGTTTAGGACGCGCATCACACAGCCTGCGGAGCTAGCGGCGCAAACAGAAGAATTGGCAGAGTCGACCACGGTGCGCTAACCGATTGTGCTAAGCAGTATGCCGTGCGCCAGGCGCAGATGGTGGTGTTTCCAAATCCTGACACGACCAGATTTGGAAGTTGCCAAGGATGAGCCTCTTGAGCAGTATATAAAGAAGAGAAGAAGGCTAGGGTTTGAGGATCATAAAATATTCACAATTCGTACACCAAGGAGGCACTGCGCAGCAGAACTGGAAAACACACGAGCTTGCTGAGAGGATCTGCGCTAGCCGACTGCGCCAGCCAAGACTGCAACCTGCACGCACTGTTTGCTTTTGTTTTCTTGGACACCTTAGTTATTATTTACTGTTTCTATGATGTTTACCACTAGCATGTCTAGCTAAACGCTTAGTATCGGTTGGGCATGAATCTATGAGTATTTCCTTTGAGACTTGCGCTTAATGCATAGCTTGCTTGCTTATATTAATTCTGTGCACATTGCTGGCAGCTTGTTGCATGAGTAGGGGAAGCCTTGAACCGCAATCTTACTCTTGTTGCTTGTTGTTGTATGTTAAACTAGTTGAATAGCCTGACGGTGACAACTAGAAGTAACGAGCTAGGATAGGCAATTACTACCTTGATCGGATTCGTAGTTGTTTAGTTTAGTTCAAGAATTAATAGCACATGAACTTTGATCGGAACATGCGCACATGTTAGGAAGCCTTGACCGGACACTAACTTAAGTAAAATCAAGCTATAGACATTTAGAGTCGATGATAAGGAATACACTCATAGAGGATTGTCTGCGCCGATACTTCTCATAGTCATAGTACTTAATCTCTACTGCCTGCGCACGTCTAGTGCAATTCCTGCGTTTACGACTGTTTACTCGCGCATAGCGCAACCCCAATCACTCACACCCCCAGCTTTCGTAAGTGTAGGTCACTGGTTAAAACTGAACTGCTTGCTCCCTGTGGAGATCGACCCTTACTTAACCGCTGTACTAGTGGAAGAGGAAGGATTAATTTGACGCGTACAACGACGCGCGATCAAATTTTGGCGCCGTTGCCGGGGAGCAACACAGCTAAGTTTTAGCTAGTTTACGTTTTTCCTTTTTAGTAACTAGTTATTTCAGTTTGTTTTGTTTTCTCGTTGTTGTTTCTGACAGCGCGCAATCAACATCAGCCTGCGCAACCTTGAAACAGTTGCGCTGCGCAGATTCTAATTGCGCACTGACAGACGCAGCAGCATTAGTTATCTTTTAATTTCGTTTTCTTTGAGATTTAGAATAGGTCATGGAGGATAACAGTGTCGTTGGGGACAATTTAGGGGACAGAACCCCGGAAGAAGCAAGAGCACATAACCGCGCAGCCCTGTTCAGAGAGGAAGTGCAGCGCAAGGTTGAAGCAAGGAGGGCCGCTGAAGTGTACCATGCGCCACCCGTGCAACAGGCCGTGCGACGCAGAACAGTGCGCGAGATGTCAGCCCCACTCACAGTTAACCAGCCATGGTGCATCGTGCTTCCGCCAGATGGTCATTTTGAACTAAGGAGCTCGCTCATTCATCACATGCCCAAGTTCCACGGGATGAACAACGAAAATCCAAGCAAGCATGTGCGAGAGTTCCTAGTCATTTGCGAGAACATGAAGACCGAAGGGGAAAGCGATGAGGCGCTGAAGATGAAGGCATTCCCGTTTTCACTGTGTGATACAGCCAGACATTGGTTGATGAACTTACCAGCGGGATCAATTCACACAAGGGAGCAGCTGCAGAAGAAGTTCCTGGACAAATTCTATCCCGTAGCAAAGATCGCGCTACTCAGGAGGGCACTGGCCGCGCGAAGGCAGAGCGCAGGAGAGTCACTGTCAGAGTATTACGAGCGTTTCAGGGAGCTAGAGGCCAACTGCTACAATCATGGCCTGCCCCAGAATGTGCTGATAGAGAATTTCCTGAATGGACTGCTGCCCATGGAGCTGAGGTTATTGAACGCATGCGCAGGAGGCGACATTTGCAACATGTACCCAGAAGACGCGTGGCAGGTGATAAAAGACTCTGCTGGGCAGGTAAGACATCAGCTAACACTTGAAAATAGTCGTGCTCATTATGTGCATCAGGTAGAAACAAGCGCTGAGATCAAGGAAATGAAGGCCATGCTGCAGAAGTTGATGAGTGCGCAAAGCGCACAACCAGTTGCGCCAAAGGTATGCGAATTCTGCAGGTCCACCGAGCACAAAACTAATGAATGTCCCACGCTGTTTGAGGAATCAGGAGATGTCAACGCTCTTGGAGGATGGGATAACAGAGGACCACAGAGACAGAATCAGCCGCGCTTTGGACTAGCCGCAAATGGGTTCAGATGGAAGGAGGAAAATAATTTCCAGAGGCAGTCCACGGATCAGCGCGCGCCACAGCAGACGCAACAAGCCGCGCCCTACAATCCACCGCATCGCAGCACTGACGCACCAGCGCATAACAACCAGCAACCGAGGCGATCTTTGGAAGATATCATGGGGCAGCTGGCAGACACAGTGCGCAAAAATGACGAGAAGTATGACAAGAGGTTCGAGTCCATTGAGAAGCAGCTATCACAGATTGCGACCACGGTGTATGAGCTAAAGAAGAGCGCTGTCAACCTGCCTTCGCAAGTGATTCGGAACCCCAAAGGAGGAGTCAATGCTGTGACACTGGGGACCGGGCGCACGATAGGAACAGAGCAGACCACGAAGGCGCCCGCGCAACCAGCTGCGCAAGTCCCGGATCCAGCAGAACAGAATGCGCAACCAGAGCAAGACGCGCAACCAGAAGTGCCAGCCACAAGCCAGCAGGGCGAAGCGCCAGGTATAACACAATTAAAAGACAAGGGCACGAATCGTACTAATATACCTTCACCTTTTCCTGTGCAGGCACCATCGGCTAGGAAGGAAGCGCTGGATAAGGAGCTATACGAGTTATTCAGTAAGGTGGAAATAAACATTCCCCTTATCGAAGCAGTTCGGCAGATCCCTAGGTACGCCAAGTTTTTAAAGGAGCTGTGCACAAACAAGAGGAGGAAAGGCGAGTGCGCACAGGTAATGCTAAATGCGCAGGCCTCAGCAATCGTGCAGCATAAGGTACCACCTAAGTGCCGAGACCCAGGTACGTTCACCATCCCATGCACTTTAGGTAAAACCACAGTACGCAATTGCATGATTGATTTAGGCGCATCCATAAATTTGTTACCCTATTCCCTATATGCGACCTTGCGCCTTGGACCACTAAAGCCTGCAGGTCTCACCATTCAGCTAGCAGATCGGTCTTGCAAACAACCTGCAGGCATGATAGAGGATGTTCTTGTGCGAGTAGGAGAGCTGGTGTTCCCAGCAGATTTTTATGTGCTAGAAATGGAGGGTGAATCAAGCACCAGCAGTGCGCAGATCCTACTAGGCAGACCTTTTCTGATGACCGCGCGCACGAAGATAGACGTGTGGAGGGGCACGCTCTCCATGGAGGTTGATGGCAAAGAAATCCATTTCAATATATTCAAGGGGATGCAGCATCCACATGAGGACGCCACAGTGCACGTGATGGATAGCATTGATGATTTAGTGACAGATGCGCATTGTGCAAGCGCAACGGTAGGACCAGAGCCACTGGCACAGGCAGAGTTGGAGGAGCAGGAAGACGAGCTGAGCAGTACTGAACCAGAATCCAAACAGGTACATAATTTAGTTCATATTTGCACTGCCAATAAAATCTTGCCCTCTATTGAACAGGCACCCACGGTCGAGTTGAAGCAACTTCCAGAGTACCTCAAATACATTTTCTTAGGAAATGAGGACACCTTGCCAGTGATCATAAAGAAAGGATTAGAAGCAGAGCAGGAAGCGCGCTTACAGCAGGTGCTGCGCAAGAACCAGCGCGCCATAGGATGGACACTTGCTGATCTGCGTGGAGTGAGCCTAGACGTATGCATGCATAGAGTTCTGTTGGAAGATGGTGCCAAACCATCCAGGGAGGCTCAGCGCAGATTGAATCCAAATATGATGGAGGTAGTGCAGAAGGAGATTCTAAAGTTGCTTAACGCAGGAGTCATTTACCCCATCTCAGACAGCAAATGGGTCAGTCCAGTGCACGTTGTGCCGAAGAAGGGAGGAATCACAGTGGAAGAGAATGCGCAGGGCGAGCTAGTTCCCAAGCGCATTCAGACTGGATGGCGCATGTGCATCGACTACAGGAAGCTTAATGCAGTCACGCGCAAGGACCATTTCCCTCTACCCTTCATGGACCAAATGCTGGACAGATTAGCAGGAAAGCCCTATTTTTGCTTCTTGGACGGATATTCAGGGTACAACCAGATACCCATAGCTGCGGAGGATCAAGAGAAGACCACGTTCACCTGCCCGTTCGGTACGTTTGCGTTTCGGCGCATGTCATTTGGGCTGTGTAACGCGCCAGGTACGTTCCAACGCCTTGTCATGAGCATTTTTTCTGATATGATTGGTATATGCATAGAAGTGTTCATGGATGATTTTACCGTATATGGAGGTACCTTTGATGCATGCCTAACTCATCTTGATAAGGTCTTAGCGCGCTGCATTTCTAAGAACCTAGTGCTCAATTATGAAAAATGTCATTTCATGGTAATGCATGGTGTAGTACTAGGACATATCATCTCAGAGGAGGGGATCAAGGTAGATAAAGCTGAAATTGATCTTATTTCCAATCTACCTTATGCCACTAGCGTGCGCGACGTGAAATCGTTCCTTTGGCATGCCGGGTTTTACAGGCGTTTTATAAAGGACTTCTCTAAAATTTGTATACCCCTGTCTAACCTCTTGCAAAAGGATGTGTGCTTCGACTTTACTGATGAGTGCAGGGCCGCATTTGATAAGCTGAAGGAGGCGCTGACCAGTGCGCTTGTAATGCGCGCACCAGACTGGAACCTGCCATTTGAACTGATGTGCGACGCAAGCGATTATGCAGTAGGTGCAGTCCTAGGGCAGCGAGTGGACAAGAAGCCGCACGCCATTTATTATGCTTCGCGCACACTGGACGCTGTGCAGAGGAACTACACCACCACGGAAAAGGAGCTTCTGGCAATTGTGTTTGCGCTGGAGAAGTTCCGTGCATATGTTCTAGGCGCCAGGGTCATCATATACACAGACCACGCAGCCATCCGCTACCTAATGTCCAAGAAAGAAACTAAGCCGCGCCTGATGCGCTGGGTACTCCTACTTCATGAATTTGACTTGGAGATCAAAGACAAGAAGGGCACGGAGAAGACAATTGCGGACCACTTGAGCAGGATCGTGAAGGAGGAGGAGCCAGGACAGATCACGGAGACTGATGGAGCCTATTTATACGCATTATTTAGATCACAACCCTATGCTTGTTGGCATTATTTTATGTACAAGATTACTGGTTTCCCGTGTTTTTGTATTTCAGGGCAAAACGAAGGCCTAAGTCGGATACGCGCTAACAGGCAGCGTTTAGGACGCGCATCACACAGCCTGCGGAGCTAGCGGCGCAAATAGAAGAATTGGCAGAGTCGACCACGGTGCGCTAACCGATTGCGCTAAGCAGATGCCATGCGCCAGGCGCAGATGGTGGTGTTTCCAAATCCTGACACGACCAGATTTGGAAGTTGCCAAGGATGAGCCTCTGAGCAGTATATAAAGAAGAGAAGGAGGCTACGGTTGAGATTCACAATTCGTACACCCAGAAGGCACTGCGCAGCAGGACTGGAAAACACACGAGCTTGTTGAGAGGATCTGCGCTAGCCGACCGCGCCAGCCAAGACAGCAACCTGCACGCACTGTTTGCTATTGTTTTCTTGGACACTTTAGTTATTATTTACTGTTTCTATGATGTTTATCACTAGCATGTCTAGCTAAACGCTTAGTATCGGTTGGGCATGAATCTATAATGTATTTCCTTTGAGACTTGCGCTTAATGCATAGCTTGCTTGCTTATATTAATTCTGTGCACATTACTGGCAGCTTGTTACATGAGTAGGGGAAGCCTTGAACCGCAATCTTACTCTTGTTGCTTGTTGTTGTTTGTTGAACTAGTTGAATAGCCTGACGGTGCCAACTAGGAGTAACGCGCTAGGATAGGCAATTACTACCTTGATCGGATTAGTCTAGTGTAAGAATTAATAGCACATGAACTTTGATCGGAACATGCGCACATGTTAGGAAGCCTTGATCGGACACTAACATTAGCAACCCAAACTATAGACATTTAGAGTCGATGATAAGGAATACACTCATAGAGGATTGTCTGCGTCGATACTTCTCATAGTCATAGTACTTAATCTCTACTGCCTGCGCACGTCTAGTGCAATTCCTGCGTTTACGACTGTTTACTCGCGCATCGCGCAACCCCAATCACTCACCCCGCCCCCCATTTTCGTAAGTGTAGGTCACTGGTTAAAACTGAACTGCTTGCTCCCTGTGGAGATCGACCCTGACTTAACCGCTGTACTAGTGGAAGAGGAAGGATTAATTTGACGCGTACAACGACGCGCGATCAGAGACATTCCCTGATGAGCATCTGATGGCGCTGACTGGTAAGGTACCATGGTATGGGCACATTGCGAATTACCTGGTCACAAGTACGTTTCCTCCTCATTTCAATAAAACCCAGTGCATGAGATTGAAACATGAGTCCAAGCATTACCTTTGGGATGATCCATATATGCTTAGAATAGGACCAGATCAGATATTGAGGCGCTGCGTGCTTGACCATGAAACTAACTCTGTTTTGATGTTTTGTCATGCGCACGCATGTGGAGGACACTTTGGTCCCAAGCGCACGAGCAGAAAGATCCTGGATAGCGGATTTTATTGGCCGCACCTGTTCAGAGACGCATATAAGTACTGCAGAAATTGTGACAGGTGCCAGCGCTCAGGAGGCATATCAGCGCGCAATGAGATGCCGCAGACGCCGATTCTAGTGGATGAAGTGTTTGATATATGGGGAATTGACTTCATGGGGCCATTTCCTCCATCTGCAGGATACGAGTACATATTGGTCGCAGTGGATTATGTCTCCAAATGGGTCGAAGCTAAGGCCACACGGAAGGATGATGGTAAGACGGTCGCTGAGTTTTTGAAAACTAACATCTTTTGCAGGTACGGGGTGCCTAAGGCAATCATCAGCGACCAGGGGACGCACTTTTGCAACAGGATCGTGGCGCAAGTTTTCAAGCATTATGGAGTGCGCCACAAGACGTCCACTGCTTATCATCCTCAGACAAATGGACAGGTGATCGCGCGTCGTTGTGCGCGTCAAATATAATTCCTTCCTCTCCCACTAGTACAGCGGTTAAGTAAGGGTCGATCTCCACAGGGAGCAAGCAGTGAGTCTCAGCCAGTAACCTACACTTAAGAAAACGGGGGTTGCGTGAGTGATTGGGGGTTTTGCGCGATGCGCGAATAACAGCGAATATCGTAACTCAGGGAATTGCACTAGACGTGCGCAAGCAGTAGAGATGAAGTACTATATTTATGAGAAGTATTGGGCAGACAATCCTCTATGAATGCATTCCTTATCATCGACTCTAAAACATCTATAGTTTATGCTTTACTTGGGTTAGTGTCCGGTAAAGGCTTCCTAACACGAGCGCATGTTCCGTTCAAAGTTCATGTGCTATTAATCCTTAGAACTAGACTAAACAGCTGCGAATCCTGTCACAGTAGCAGCTGCCTACCCTAACTCGTTACTCCTAATTGTCACGGTAAGTTTGCGGTTCAAGGCTTCCCCTACGCATGCAACTAGTTTAACAGGTGACAAGCAAGCAACACAAGTAAGTTTGCGGTTCAAGGCTTCCCCTACTCATGCAACTAACCGTCTTGGCGCGCACAGAATTAATACAAGTAAATAAACTATGCATTAAGCTCAATGTCTCAAAGGTAATACATCATAGATTCATGCCCGACCAACACTAAGTGTTTAGCTAGACATGCTAGTGGTAAACATCATAAAATAGTAAATAACAACTACTGTATCACAGAAAACGGTAGCAAATAGTGCGTGCAGTGTCTTCTCTCGGCTGGCGCAGTCGGCTGGCGCAACTCTCCTTGACAGGTCCGTGTGTTTTTCAGTTCTGCCGCGCAGTGCCTCTGGACTGTCACTGAGTGATGGTGTTCCGCCTCTCTTGAAACCCTAGACTTTCTTTGTTTAAATAGTGCCCCAGGAAGTTCATCTTTTGGTAACTTCCAAGTCTGGTCACTGGGACTTTGCGCCTGGCGCACAGCATTGATTGGCGCAATCGGGTAGCGCACCTCTGCTGTCCTTCGCCATTTCTTCTTTTGTTTGCGCCGCTAGCTCCACAGGCTGATCTTTCACTCCTAGAACGCTGCCTGTTAGCGCGTATCCGACTTAAGGACTCGTTCTGACCTGATATACAAAAATAGTGGAAACGAGTAATCTTGCCCATAAAATATTACAAACAAGCATGGGTTTATGATCTAAATAACGTGTATAACTAGGCTCTATCAACAGGCCGAGGTTTCCAACAGAGAGATCAAGCGCATCCTGGAGAAGACTGTGAGGCCATCGCGCAAAGATTGGAGCCAGCGCCTGGACGACGCACTGTGGGCATACCGCACTGCGCATAAGACGCCCATTGGGACTTCACCGTTTCGGTTGGTTTACGGGAAAGCATGCCACCTGCCAGTGGAGTTAGAGCACAAAGCATACTGGGCCTTACGCATTTGCAACCTGAACTTAGATGAGGCCGGAAAGGAGCGCGCATTTGAGCTCAGAGAATTAGAAGAGCTGCGCCTGGATGCCTATGAGGGACTGCGCGATTACAAGGAGAGGACAAAGGCATTTCATGACAAGCATATCCTCAGACGCACTTTTGAGCCAGGAGACCAGGTATTATTATTCTCATGACGCCTAAAGCTCATGCCTGGCAAGCTGCGCAGCAAATGGACTGGACCGTACACAGTCACCAAGGTTTTCCCCTACGGAACAATCGAGTTAGAAAACGAGCACCGGCATCGTTTTCAGGTCAATGGGCAGAGAGTCAAACGGTATCTAGGAGAACCTTGGGATGGTACAGCGCGCGACATTGAATTGGCAGAACCTCAGATAGCAGATGCGCAGGTTGCTGCGCCTGAGTCACCACCAGACGCGCCAGAGGGAGAACAGGGGACTATTGCTCATATTTCTTCTCCCTCTTCACCTACCTTCGTTACTTATAATTTATCACGTACTATTAACCATGCTGACCACCCCCCCGAACCTTTGCGCAGGACCACGGAATACGCCACACACGCACAAGCGCAGGGTCACTCAGGAGCAAGAGTGGGGGAGGTCGCTGGCACACATTTGGGCACGTAACAAGGTACAGTCGAGCCAACGACGTTAAACAAAGGCACTTCTCGGGAGGTAACCCAACTCGTTTTACTTTTACATGTCTTTCTTTTAATTTTTCTAGTGTCTTTTAGTTAGTTTAGGACTTGTAGTTTTTCTAGTCGAACAGCAGTGCGCAGGTCCGTGCGCACTTCAGTGCGCAGGACAGCTGCCCCAATCAAGGGGTATATAAGGGAAGGACTTAGAAAATTTCAGCACTTTTTCACACTCGACCGTTGCAAGCAGCTCCCGCCTTCACAATACCCAATCAAGGGGTATTGACCAGAGTTGACCAGAGACATGCAGCTTGCCGTGGACCAAGCTACCCCAGCTCGCTTCGCCAGCATGTACGCAGCCTTCCTGAGGCTCGAGATGTACGGGACTCCGTACATCAGCAGGGAGTTCCTGCGGGAGGTCGGTATGGAGGACCTCATCTTGGAGAGGCTCGTGCTGGTGGGCTGGGAGGCGCTGTTGGAGATCAATGGCGCAGCAGACAGGGAGGACACCTGCGAGTTCCTGGCGTCATTAGAGCCAGGAGAGATGGAGATTAGGTACCGGCACCGAGGGGTGTGGTACATTGCCTCGGCTAAGAGGCTGAAGCGCACACTGAGGTGCGCTAAGGTGCGAGAGGCTGACATGGACGCGCACACGAATCAAGAGCCGTGGCGCGAGATGGCAACCGGGCCAGCGTTTGCCGCGGGGCGCAGCAGGGGACGAGAGCTGCGTGACCCGTGGATGTTCTACTTGTGGCGCCTGGTCGCCTATGCGATAATTGGGCGATTTAATGGTGCGCCGAAGATTAGCCTCCTGGATATGGAGATCTTGAAGGAGTTTTATTATGGGAAGAGGGTGCTCTTTGTTCTGAACATGGTGCACCACTGGAGCCGAGTCAACACCAAGGGGCCGCTGACTTGCGGAGGAATTATTACGCACCTGCTGCGGGCATTACATGGAGCGCCCGAGGTGCCAGAGCACACCGTGGTGCCGGCTGTCCCTCTGAACCGCGCCCACATGCTGCAGATTAGGGCGGTAGCCGTTCGGGAGGATGGCACAATGGAGTGGTGATACCGCCTGCAGCCGGCCAGAGTGCCGCGGCCAAGAGCAGAGAGCAGTGCGCAAGCAGCAGAGGCCGCGCAGGCGATGGAGGAGGATGAAGTCCCAGAGCAAGTTGTGCCTCCAGTCAGGCGCGCGAGGACCCGCGCGTAGACTGGAGCGCACCGGAGGGCCCGTGCACCACAGGGGGAGCCAGTTACCATTTCCATCGAGGATTCTCCCCCGCGTGCACGCGGGAAGCGCCCAAGGACCGAGGCTGAGGAGGCGCCTGAGGAAGCATCAGCAGAGCAGCGCATGATGTTCAACGTCATGCGCGTGCTCGAGTATTTAGCGCCAGAGGGGGCGGATTTGAGCATGAGCCCACCATCAGGGTGGAGATTTGGAGACGCGATTCCCCCTCTCCTCAGCCTGCACCGGCCACCTCCAGGTTCCCCCAGCAAGCGCACCAGCCAGCCAGCCCTCTTACTCAGCCCCCAGTGCATCCAGCAGAGCCCTCTCCAGTCCCAGTTCCCGCACCAGCACCAGCCCCAGCGCCAGCACCAGAGCCAGCACCAGCAGCCCCAGAAACAGAGCCCACCCCTGAACCAGAACAAGTACCAGCACCTGCACCTTCCCCTACCCAGCCGTCCATTCCCAGGTCCCCTGAAGCCGAACCCATACTTACTTTCGTTATTGGGTTAGCCATACACTTTACATGTTTCTAGCGATTCACATGGCATCATCAAATGATACAAGTCTTGGATAAGAATCTACAACGCACTAGAACGCCCTTGTTGACGATCTTTTACTCCGACAGCATCTAGGGTTCCTCGAACAATGTGATATCTCACACCGGGTAAATCCTTAACCCTTCCCCCTCTTACTAAGACTACAAAATGTTCTTGTGAATTATGGCCAATACTAGGTATATAAGCAGTGATCTCAAATCCAGAGGTTAATCGTACTCTGGCAACTTTACAAAAGGCAGAGTTTGGTTTTTTGGGGGTGATAGTGGAAAAGTTGACAGATAAGTCACCCTTACTGCCACTCTACAGAACCATACATGAGATTTTCAAGCACCAGCTCAGACTCGCTTTGGGACCCCGTCTCCGAGGACGACTTCGTGGCGCAGCCTGTCGTCCTTTCAGTTGTACCGCCTTCCTCCAGCACCTATGTGACGGATTCTTCAGAGGAGGAGGCGCATAGTTCAGCGGCTGCGTCCAGCTCGGAGGACATCTAGAGCTGCGGGGGGGGGGGGGGGGCATTATTTCTTTCGGGTGGTGTCTTTTTCTTTTATATGCTGAACTTTATTTGATATTATGTTGCTATATTTGTGTGCTGAACTCCTGTGCTACATATTTTGTGTCCCTATGCTATATTGCGCTGCTTTGACTATTTATTCTTCATTTTTATGTTCTTTGTTTTGCTTGCATGCATGTGCGCGTCCTCCGTACGCTTGAGCTTGAGTCGTGGGGACACGGCTCTGTTTAAGTGTGGGGGGGGGGAGTGTTACATTTTCATTTCGTTTTTTTTTTAGCTTTATAGTGTAGCTTAGTTTAATTGAAGGAAACAGTAGCAGTAGTGCGCTTGTGTGCGGGTTGCGCACACTGTTCAGCTTGTTTTGCGCTACCCATATTGCGTGCGCTGCTATCAACTGTTTTAGCATATTTTTCGTTTTTTCTGCTCCTGTTAGTTGGGATATACAGGGGATGTGGAGTTGACAGAAACGCTCTAGAGAGGCGGTTAGTCATACTATGCATTAAGCACAAGTCTCAAAGGAAATACTCATAGAATCATGCCCAACCGATACCAAGCGTTTAGCTAGACATGCTAGTGGTAAACATCATAGAAACAGTAAATAATAACTAAGGTATCCAAGAAAACAGCAACTAGCAGGTGCGTGCAGGTTGCAGTCGGCTAGCGCAGGTCCTCTCAGTAGGCTCGTGTGTTTTTCAGTTATGCCGCTCCCTTGTGTGCTGTGGTGTGTTGATGCTCTCTGGATCCTCTCTTTCAAACCCTAGCCTTCTTCTCTTTATATACTGCCCATCAGGCCCATCCTTGGCAACTTCCAAATCTGGTGGTGTCAGGATTTGGAAACACCACTATCTGCGCATGGCGCACGGCACCTTGGTTAGCGCAGCCGGTCTGCGCACAGTAGTCGACTCTGCCAACTCCTTTGTTTGCGCTGCTAGCTCCGCAGGCTGTGTGATGCGCTCCTTAAAAGCTGTGTGTTAGCGCGTATCCGACTTAGGCCCTCGTTTTGCCTTGAAATACAAAAATACTGGAAACCAGTAATCTTGTACACAAAATAATGCAAACAAGCATAGGGTTAGGATCTAAATAGTGTGTATAAATAGGCTCTATCAAGCTACAGCAGGGGATGCTATAGTAGGAGCTTGTTCAAGTTGCTGCAACATCTGTCCGAGAAGCAGCAGTAACCTGGGCTTGGCTAGAAGGCTTGGCAGCCCTGCGGAGAACACCAGAAGAATATTTTAAAGTGCTGCGGAGAATATTCCAGTGGATTCCTAGCTAGAAAAGGAGTGTTGTGTTGGAGATCAAAAACAAATCTAATCTCCTAAAAATTAGGAGATAATTGTTCTTTTTGGGACATTGCTAAATTCTGGTCTTGCTTAAGCTGGTGCTACTATTTAAGAGAGAGGGGTTCAGAGCAGAAAGGTTGATCGAAGCTGAGGGATACACGAGTGCATACACAGAATTCAGAGAGAGCAATTTTGGTGTGCGACGGACGAGTTCTTCGATCATCACCCGAGAGCAGAGCGTGAGCGCAGAGTTGTGGTGACAGAAGGAGAAGAAGATCAGGACTTGCGTAGTCTGATCCGAGCTTGATCTGGAAGCCAATTCAGAGCAGTGGTGCTTGTTGGTTGATCAAGGAAGGCCGTAGAAGAACTGACAAGTGTGTGGCTCGGTCGAGTGTCTAAGCGGCAGTACTCGCTAGTGGTAGAAGGTCACTGAGTGAGGGGGAGTATTCCAGAGTGTGCAGCGCTCGTGGAATCGTTCGATCGGCTCGGCAGACGGCTTTGGAGCGACGCGGACATTTGTGCATCAGCTGTGTGCTACAGCAACCTTGCAGAGTTGATTGTAGTTTAGAATAGGCTGAGTGTCGGGAAGACAGTAGCTATTCTAGATTGACATTTGTAGAGGGTGTGCAGACACAAGTCAGAGCCTGTTCTGATGTGTCCAGTGATCCACACAAGGTTGAGTAGCATAGGTTGCGTGGAGTTGTAACCGAGTGTACTTGGAGACCTCTGTGTTTAGTGGATTGAGGACTGGAGAATAGTCCTCCCCAGACGTAGGCAGTTGGCCGAACTGGGTGAACAAACTTCTGTCTTGTTCATTGTTTGCTAAGACAATTTCCGAGTGAACAAGAGTGTGCTGCAGCAGCTGCTTGTTCACAAATCTGTCTGTCAAGAGGCGCTGCGAATTTCATAATCTTCTCTTTAAGTCATACCAAGTCTCCATATATTTATAATGTTTCATGTTCCTCAAGTTTACCACTAAGATGCTTCCAATCTCTAAAACCATCGTTAGCTAGAGAGCTTATGTTACGATTTGATTTAAATAACTTACAGCAAAAGCAATACACTTTATCCAAACACTTTGAATAAGCTAACCATTTTCTCTCTTTAACCTCCTCGTTACTCAACTTTTTAGAATAATATGAATAAGAAAAATGTCTAGAGATGTTGTCCTTAGCAAAAACAAGATTTAAATCTAGCTTTGGTCCTGTTTCAACTAGTAAGTCTCTAGTTTTGTTATCAGGATTGTCCCAATTCGCAGGATCGTTAAAATCAACGAGAGGTTTATCCACAAGAGATGTTGAATGATAGACTCTTAAACTATCATGCTCACAAACAGCATTCTCTTCCTCACTAACTATATTCTTATAACCTAAATTTTGCAGAATTTTCAACATTACTCACTTCAGATTCAGTGTTAGCTAAGTTCTCTGAAATACTTGATTTTTTAATAAATTTATCTAGAGCACCTTTCTGAGATTCAATATATTACTCATCTAGTTTTCATTTGTTACGTTTTTGAGCACCCCATAAACACTTTTTAGGCATAACTAACACAAAAGCACAAACAAAAAGTAGAATGGAGTAGACTAACAATTACAAAAAGCGAAATCACTCCCTAGTCTCTACTGTCCAAAGCATAAGAAATTGAGCAATAGCAAACAGCAAAGCTGAAGTCTTTATGATCGGAAAAAAGCAAACAACAAACAATAAATAGCAAACAACAAATCCTGACTTAATGTCCTAGATAATAATCGGAAAAAAGAGAGCAAGAGCAACCAAACAATGAAACAACACAAATTGAGATTGAAAACCTCACTGTCCACTCTCCCAAACCTGAATACAAAAATCAAATTTCAGTCTTCAGCCCAGAGCCTCGGAGAAAACTTGAAACTTAATTATATAATCATACCTAATTGCAATCCAATTGCGAAGTGGAACTGCGAAGCTGGAAGCTGGAACTGTGGAAGTGGAAGAATTTGGAAGATTGAAGTGGAAGAACGGTGGAAGAATAATGCGATTTAGGGTTCGTTGGGATCTTGAGAGAGGTGTCTCTCTTCTTAAATCTACGATTTTGCGTTCAATATTTTAAAAAAAATGTGGTTCCCCCTATCCTGCCTCGCACTGAGAGGATGATGATGAGGAAGAGCAAAACGTGCTCCATATGCTGTTATTTGAAGGCGAAGACTGAAACGGTTCATGGAGCAAAAATGAAAAGGACAAGCAATTCACATTGGAGAGCAAAGCTCAAAAAAAAAAATTCAGACAAATGTGAAATAAGAAAATCAGAAAAGCAATCGAGTTGAGTGAAGTCTTCGGACCAAACAAAACAAGAAGTTTCAAAACCTGTCCTACCAAAAGGAAGAAGAAAAAGTTGAGTTCCTCATGACTTGGATTTCTCACGTGCCATAGAAAGTAAATTCAGCGTATGCGCGTGACTATGACCTTGAGCTGAAAAATGGAGTCATGCGTCTAAAGAGGACTATCTCCCAGTCATCCATTGAATCCATCTCGACCTCTCAGGTAACATGTATCATTACGGTTTCTTGCTAATCATTATTGAAGAATGAATGTGACTATATGTTGATGAACTGATTAGTGAGAACATCTCAAGTAAATTCAGTGTTTAGTCTTTGGCATGATAGAAGTGATTTGAGTGTTGCGAGTCTTGATTTCATTCTTGTTCGGGGACGAACAAAGATAAGTGCGGGGTAGTTTGATAGAGCGTATTTATACGATCCATTGAGTTGTTTATTCCCAATGTTTAATTGCATTTTGTGTGTGAAAGATTACTTCTCGGTAGTATTTTGCATCGCAGGTGTATCAAGACCTCTTTGGAATTTTATTGCGCGTTTGGACGAATATAGACCAAATCTGGGCAGATTGACCTTTTTGTCGTCAAAAGCTCGCCGAGCACATGATTCTTTTCCGATTGAGGCATGATATATCTTGTTGGAAAGCTAACTCAAGGGGAAAAAAATTCTTGGTTTACATTAAGACAAAATTCAAAGGTTTAATTGGTCAAACGAGCGAGATTCTAACACTGCAGAAGTGATCCGCCCAAGCAGTGGGCGAATGAGAAGTGACTCGCCCAAGACCTGGAGTGATTCGCCCGGATCACACTTAATACGCCCAACATCGGAGGCCATTGAGTTTTAGACTCGCTTAAGAGTGCACGAATCACTTTGGAGCCAGCCCGAATCACTATTGATTCGCCCAGCTTATGAAGACACTTTGATTTGCCCGAGTTACCTTGGAGCTTGCCCGGATCAAATGTTACTGTTGGATAGTGGTTAGTCTATAGGGAGTAACAAAGAGTTTTGTTCCTCGCCAAGTAATAAAGCAACAGAAGTAAATTATGCATAAAGTAAATGGACTTGCTCAGTAATTTATAGTGGAAACTCTAGTACCTTAATTTGTACCTCAGAGAAAAACCACTACCTTCTAGTAAGCTAGAAGAATTTGGAAATACTCTTGTATTTAGGTGTATTGATCGGTTACACTTGATATTATACCACTAGCATCCAGACACTCCAATTCTTTGCACACTAAAGTAGCATTATTAGTTGGGTGTTTGTCTGATTTAAAACTGGGAGTAAACATACTCCAACAGTGACTTGTGCAGCAGGGGAAGCGCAATGAGTATGTGATTCGTGCAAGCTGCACGAATCACTTTTGAAGCCTTGCACGAATCACTTTTGACTCGTGCAAGAGAAGTCAGCCCGGCCCAATTTTAAAAGAAAAAAAGGGGAGAAATAAACCCTAGTTTTTTGGAAGAGTTTTTGCTGGACGACTGAAGAACGACCTAAAGAAAAGTGGGAGGAAGACCAGAGCTTCGAGAGGAGAAATCAGCGCCGATGAACAGTGATCGCCGGTGAACAGTAATCGTGAATAGTGCAGTGAATAGTTTTTTTGTATTTTCTGAACTCACTTTATTTTCATTATAGTTTTAGATGGATAATAGTAGCTAAACCCTAATTCGGTTTGGGGATTTTATTTTCATAATTCAATTTGGTAAAATCTTGTTCTTGAACTTAATGGCATGCTTGTATGTTTGATTGGAGGAACTTAGCGGTGATCTAGTTAGACTAGCAGTCCATGATATTCGATTAGCCCAATATTAGCATAAGCCTAGCGATGGAACTAGTACTGGTAACTAAGAGGATAAATATTACATCTACTCGAGAACTTAGCGGTTAATAGTAGATAGAACTTGATGTCGACATTACCTTAGCAGGATTGTTAGACTATGACAGTAGTTGTACTAATTGATGAATGTTTCAATCGATGATTACCAGTTGCAATGCATATCCCTGAACTGAATCTTTGAAAGGGATAAACAACAATATTCTTGCAAACCCCCTTTTAGTGTGACAAATATTTATTAGAACCTTGCAACTGATTGCTCTCTTTGGGTTCGATCCTGCTTACTGCTTTCTAGTATAGTAAGAGATATAAATTTAATTTTTGCGCACACAACTACGTGCCGTTAGTAACCACATTTGACAAAGCCACATCGTCCGATCAAGCTTAGAGAAGTGTCCAAAAAAGCCCAGTTACAGAAGTTCAACATGAGCAGAAAAATATATCCAAGAAAAGGAACAAGACAATGCTGCAGCAACCCCTTGATCAAACTTCTGCAAGAAAGCCAAATCAAAGAAGGGGAAATGCTATTTCTGTGATCAGACGTGACACTATCAGAGACATTGTCGAATCCAGAACAAGTACTGGAAACCTCAAAGAACACAAAATACTTGTGGAGTCAGATTAGATACAAGAAAGCCTTCAGTCACTCATAAATAATGTAGTTCACATATGCCAGAGATCTGGGGATTTAATGTCACTGTGCAAAAAATCTTCAAAAGTATTAAAAGGACAAATAATCAGAGAAGGAGACTTAGAAAGAAAAGAAGCACTGACTGCTCATCTACAGCCGCAAAAAGGGGTCAAACACCAGGGAAGGACAAATGTAATTCGAGATCAGTAGCGCTGCGAAATTTCAATCTCCAAAATGCAGATGATCACCTCCAGATTTGAAAGCATGAAGATGGTGGAAGAGGAGACCATCTCAAAATGCAACGCATGGTTATGTGATATATCAAACGAGGCTTATGCCCTTAGAGAACCAATTCAGGAGGAGAAGCTGGTGAGGAATGTCCTCAGATCGCTCATCTCAAAGTTTGATATGAAGGTGACAGCCATAGAAGAAGCGCAAGATGTTAAGAACATGAGGCTGGAGGAACTAATTGGCTCAATGTGACAATTTGAGATGAAAGTTACAGAGGATGCTACACCACTCTCTAGGAAAAACCTTGGATTGAAAGCTGAGTCAAAGGAGAAGGAGACTGTCCCAGATGATCTAGGCCAACAGCTGTCTGTTGGTCAAAAACTTTGGCAAGTTCATGAAAAGAATGAACCAGAAACCTTCATATGCAGGTCAGTCATCTAGGGGGAGAAACAGAAGAGGAGAAAATTCCCAAAGAAGAAATAAGGATGTTGACCAAAGTAATGAAGACAGCAAAGACAAACAGAAAGGGATCCAATGCTGGAGTGCAAAGAATATGAGCATAGACAGACTAAATGCCTGAGTACCATAAGGAAAAAAACAAGCCTGTGACGGCCAACTGGAGTTATGAAGACAGTGAAGATGATACTGATCATAAAGGAAATCTTGCTTTGACCACTGTATTTCATTATGAGAACTCAGAACCAATGAACTCTAATATTGTTTATGGGATTTTTGAAACTGACAACAGTGATGATGAAGACTTCTCAGAAGACTCAATTGTTGATCAGTTCAAACTGATACAAGCAAAATGCCTCCAAGTCATCGAAGTCAACAAAGAATTACTGTCAAAGATTTCCGGATTGGAAGGTCAAAGAGACAAGCTTCAAAGCATCATTACCTCACTATCTAAGAAACAACAATCAAATGATGTTGAGGCAGTTGGAAAAGACTGTCAATAGAAAGCTCCGTCAGAAGCAAGCAACAGAGAGTCATCCATTCTGGATGAAATCCTTACCTACCAAAGGTATGAAGGTGGGAATGAAGGTCTTGGATACACAGGCAAAGAAAGTACTGGTGTGACCACATTTGTCAAAGCAAAGGATCCCAAACAAACTGCAAGAGCTGCAAGTGTCCAGGAGAGCCCAGTGACAATTTTTGTTCAAGAAAAATTGTCACAAAAAAGGAACAAGAGAATGCTGCAATAACCCCTTGATCATTCTCCTACTCAAAAGCCCAGAACAAAGATGGGGAGATGCTACTTCTATGATCAGGCAGGACACTACCAGAGACACTATCCAATCCAGACCAACTACTGGAACCCTTGAAGAGCACCAAATACCAGACAAGTCAGGAAAAATACAAGATCCTCCGTTCACCTATGAATACTACAGCACGTAGATGCCGGTGAACCAGGGATATCGTGTTACAGTGCAGGAAATCTTCAGTAGTGTTGGAGGGTCAATCAATCAAAGAGGGAGGCACAGAAAGAAAAGAGGCATGGACTGCTCATCCACAACCACAAAAAGGGGAAAAAAACCAGAGTAGTGCAAGTGTCTAAAGCGCTGGGTGGAGGTGAAAAAGAACACTGCTATGGATAAGTAGCCCCTCGATGTCCCCACTGAAGCACGAGACAAAAACTCGATTATGCACCAAAGACCACTTTGGATCCAGATGAGGAAGCCAAACAGAATGCTACAGCTCTCTCTAGTAACTTGGAGCTATAACATTTGGTCGTTGTTACCAAAAATTGGTCATACACGGAGGAGTCGACACGTGTCCATTAAAAAAAAACGAAAAGAAAAAGGAAAGAAAAGGGAAATTTCAAGTTAACAGTTTTTGACCTAGGGCTTGTAACTTCTCTGGCACCGTCAACCTCTAGCAAACCCCGTCCTCAGAAAATCAGCAGCAATGGTCCGAACAAGGGGAGCCAAGTAGAGCGGCTGCAAGGAAGGCTCAAGAAAGAGGAAGGGTAGTGAGGTACCCCTGAGTCAACCTCCAGCAACCGAGAGGAGCTCCGCCCTACAAAAGAGAGAACTGGTGGACGTGTCGCGACTGACCTGAAGCCCAATAGCCAGTCAGTCTGAGGCAGAGCCCTCATGAGGGCGGTCAATGCGTATGCGGAGGGTGACGAAGCCCTCATGATCACCAGCAAGAGTCATAGCCCGACTACTCAAGAGAATGCTTCCGAAACAACTAGTTCTAGCTCAGACTCCGTCTCCAAAGAATCTTCTCACAAGATCAGCACCAAGAAGGCCTTGGACAGACAGGTGGCTGTGGTACCCACTCCTCCATCAGAAGGGTAGCCATCAACAGCGAAGAAGAGATAGCTGAGAAGGAGAAATAAGCCCCCTCTAGGAAACCAGTGAGCAAAGGGAAGGAGTCGTTAGTCATTGACTCTTCCAGTGATGAAGCAGGAGATGAAACTGAAGATAGTGAGTCAGAAGACTTCAGGTGGCACCGATCCCTCGACCAGAGCCATCCACAGTCAAATCTACTCAACCTCCGCGATCTAGTTCAACAATGTCAGGATATGACTTTCAAGGGATATGGTTCAGAAACAAAAGTGTTGCCGGAACATGGGAAGTCATCAATCGCTGAATGGTAGTACCGGAGAAGCTGCTGGAAGTTGGGAGGTTCTGATTCCTTGTGGTGGTTACCCTGCTAAAAGAGGTAAACCTACTGAACTCCTTAACTACTGCCAAGAGCTATAATTTACATTTGGTAAAGGAGTTCCCTGCAAATATCCTTGAAGATTTTGGAAGAGCAAGTAGTTTAATGTATGGGGTTAGCTTGGTGAGCAGGCTTAGAATAGTGATCACGGCGTCAGTGATCAACAAGTTTTTGGGAATCAATGAGAATGCCAGCCTACAAGTAGAAGTGAGCTCAGACACATTCGTTGTTGTGCTCACTTGTGGACTTCGCACAATTTGGGAGCTGCTGATTTGACAACAAAATACTCCATTCTCTACTCCTTCGCTGTGAGGAATTGGATGCCCAACTCATACCAAGGGAAAATGAGCAAAGCAATGGGCCAACTGTTATTCAGCATTGGATAGAGAAAGGAAATCAACTTTGGGCAGATTATCTTCCATCAAATTGTTGCCCATGCTGACAAACCAAATCAAATTGTTTCCCGTCCCTAATTTATGAGATCATCATAAATCAGTAGAAGGAGCTACAAATTATTTTTGAAGGATTATCTGAAGCTCCTCAGCTGTTTCTGTTGGACCAAAAATTGTTCAAAGGCAGGCATATCGTGGACATGGAAGAAGGAGAACCTGCTCTGGCACCAGCTTAGACGATGTTGAAGCACTTCCTGGAACACAAACTCCAATTTTGGACTCTTCTTTGCGTGGCCGGATGATCAGCCACCTCAAATCAGAGCTTGCTCAGCTGACGGTGGAGGCCAAGAAGAACACGACGTGGAGAACGCAGATTAGAAGTCTGCTCCGTGACCTGGAGTATCCAGAAGCTAGCAGTGATGATGTTAGAATGGCAGTGTTTGACAAAACTAGCACAAGTGAACAAGGAGTTGCTGCAGCTCAAGTTATTAAGCAGGCCAGCAGAAGTGAACTAGCAGCAGCTGCAGCAGGGGATGCTGCAGCAGAAGCTTGTTCAACTGGCTGGTTCATCTGTCCAAGAAGCAGCAGCAACCTAGGCGTGTCTTGAAGGGCTGGAATCACTTCGGAGAGCATCTGAAGTATTTCTAATATGCTGTGGAGTATATTCCAGAGAGGTTTACTAGTCAGAGAAGGAGATTTGCATTGAAGATAAATATCAAATCTAATCTCCTAAATTTTAAGAGATAATTGATCTTGTTGGGACATTACCTAAACCTGGACATTGGTTAAAGTGGTGCTGCTATTTAAGCAAGAGGTGTTCAGGGCAGAGAGGCCGATCGAAGCTGAGGGATACACGAGTGCATACACAGATTTCAGAGAGGACAATCTTTGGTGTGCGACGGACAAAATCTTCGATCATCACCCGAGAGCAGAGCGTGAGCGCAGAGCTGTGGTGATTATAGCAGAAGGGAATCAGGACTTGCAGAGTCTGATTCGAGCTTGATCTGGAAGCCAATTCAGAGCTGTGAAGCTTGTTGGTTGATCAAGGGCAGCCACGGAAGAACTGACGGGTGGAAGGCTCGGTCGAGTGTCGTGCGGCAGTACTCGCTAGTGGCAGGTGGTCACTGAGTGAGGGGGAGTATTCCAGAGTGTGCAGCGCTCGTGGGATTGTTCGATCGGCTCGGTGGAAGGCCTTGGAGCGACGCGGACATTTGTGCTTCAGCTGTGTGCTACAGCAGTTGCTACAGCAACCCTGCTGAGTAGTTGTAGTTTAGAATAGGCTGAGTCTTGAGAAGTCTGTAGCTATTCTAGATTGACATATTGCAGAGGGTGTGCAGACACAAGTCAGAGCTTGTTCTGATTGTGTCGAGTGATCCACACAAGAATGAGTAGCATAGGTTGCGTGAGTTGTAACCGTGTGTACGTGGGAACCTTCGAGTTAAGTGGATTGAGGACTGCAGAATAGTCCTCCCCAGACGTAGGCAGATTGGCCGAACTGGGTGAACAAACCTATGCCTTGTTCATTGTTTGCTGAGACAATTTTCGAGTGAACAAGAGTGTGCTGCAGCAACTGCTTGTTCACAAATTCTGTCAAATTAAGACACTGTGAAATTTCAATTGGTATCAGAGCGGGAGCTCAACACACAGAGTAAAAGATCCTACAGTGTCTCTGAAGAAGCCAAGACAATGAAGGAAGGACAGAGCACAAGCAGACCTCCATTGTTGGAAGAGAGCAACTATGGATATTGGAAAGCAAGAATGAAAGCCTTTCTCAAGGCTATTGATGAGAAGACATGGAGAGCTGTCGTGGTCCAGTGGTCTCCCCCAATCACCATGGATGAGCAAGGAGTGACAAGGATGAAACCTGAAGAGCAATGGACTGCTGAAGAAGGTGCTGCAGCAACTGGTAATTCAAAGGCACTGAATGCAATTTTTGCTGTAGTTGATGCGAACAATTTCAGGTTGATATCAAACTGCGACATGGCCAAGCAAGCATGGGAAATTCTGCAAACTGCGCATGAAGGAACTGATAGAGTGAAGCTGTCAAGACTCCAAATAATTGCCACACAATTTGAGAATCTAAGGATGCTGGATGAAGAAACAGTCACTGAGTTTAATGCTAGGCTCTTTGATCTTGCAAATGAAGCCCATGCCCTTGGTGAACCCGTCCCTGAAGATAAACTTATCAGAAAGGTTCTCAGATCACTGCCTAGAAAATTTGACATGAAAGTGACGGCCATTGAAGAAGCTCAAAATGTCAGATTCATGAAATTGGAAGCGTTGATGGGGTCTCTCAAACAATTTGAGATGAAGCTGGTTAAAGGAGACACCATTCCTAAGGATAAGAATGTTGGATTGAAAGCTGAAGCAGAAACCAAGCAGACAGTTCCAGATGATCAGATGAGCATGCTTGTTAAGAACCTTGGGAAGCTTCTGAAGAACATGGAATCCAGAACCGGGAGAAGCTCTTCCTTGCGAAGACAATTCAAAAGGGGCAGTGAAAGTAAAAGGAAAGGGAAGGATCCAGCTCAAACTGAAGAGGAAAAGAAAGATTTAAAGAAGGGAGTCCAATGTTGGAATTGTACAGGCTACGGCCATCGACAAATTAACTGCACTAGCAAACCTATGAAGAAGAGGGCTCTCTCTGCCAGTGGAAGTGAAGATGAAAAAGAGCTGAGTGAAGATGAGTGCAACTTGGTCAGATACAGGTCGTTCAGAAGAGGCAGAAAAATGCAAGGAAGATTGAACCAGGACCTGCTACAGCAACCTCTGTATCACCGTTACAAGAGAGAGTCAAAGTATAAAAAATGCTACAGCTGTGGTCGAAAAGGTCACTTAAAAAGAAATTGTTCCTCAGCTCATGCTGAAATAGCTTCTGTCAGGGAATCTGTCAGACAGAAGCGTGCCCAGACTCAGCTCCTAGCTCTTGTCAGCACAGCTAGTTCCTCGGACAAGATAAGCTGGTACTTTGACAGTGGCTGTTCAGGACACATGACAGGAGAAAGATCCTTCCTGAAGAACATTACACCCTATTCGGAACAACGTGTGAAGTTTGGTAACGGGCTAAAAGGAAGAGTTCTGGGAAGAGGAACTTTGGCAGTGGAAGGAATGCCGAGTCTGAGCAATGTTCTTCTTGTCGAAGGACTAAAGGCTAATCTCATAAGTATCAGTCAGCTGTGTGATGGGACTAAGTAGGTAAAATTTACGAAAGACTCTTGCAAAGTACTCGACAAATCTGGAAAATGTTTAATGGAAGGTGCCAGGTCAAAGAGCAACTGTTATCTTCTCAATGTGAGCTCAAACACATCAATTCAGAAATGTTTGCTGACTAAGGCTGAGGAAATGACCTTATGGCACAGAAGAATGGGGCATATCAACCTAAGAACTCTGAAGAGAATTGCAGCAGAAGGGCTAGTCAGAGGAATTCCACAGCTTAAAGGGGAGACAATTTCCATCTGCGGAGATTGTCAGATTGGAAAACAAAAGAAGGCAACACATCCAAGAGTCAAAGATGTAGGCACTACCAGACCGTTACAGTTGATTCACATGGATCTGATGGGACCAATGGAGGTTGAAAGTCTGGGCAGAAAGAGGTATGCTTTTGTTTGTGTTGATGACTACTCTAGATTCACTTGGATTGATTTCATCAGAGAAAAATCAGATACTGTGAAAGTTATAGTATCTCTCGTATCTCGCCTAGAGCAAGAGAAAGACCTCAGAATCAGCAGCATCCGCAGTGATCATGGTAGGGAATTTGAAAACGAAGCTATGGATGATTTCTGTCGTCAAAGGGGTATCTCTCATCAGTACTCTTCTCCCATCACTCCACAGCAGAATGGTGTAGTGGAACGAAAGAATCGAACAATTCAAGAAATGGCCAGAGTCATGATTCATGCTAAGAGAGTTCCCCTGAGATTTTGGGCAGAAGCCATGAACACAGCATGCTATATCATTAACAGAGTCACCTTACGGAGAGGAACCAATCAGACCTGCTATGAGCTCTGGAACCAGAAAAAGCCCACTGTTAAATACTTCCACATCTTTGGAAGTGAGTGTTTCATTCTGAGAGATCGGGAGTATAGAAAGAAACTCGACCCTAAGAGTGATCCTGGATTGTTCTTGGGATATTCAACAAACAGCAGGGCCTATCGAGTATATAACCAGCGAACAAATACAGTCATGGAATCCATAAACGTTATTGTCAATGATGCAGAAGAAGAGTCTACCCCTGATACTGACACTGGTGAAGAAGACTCTGATCTTGAAGAAGTGCCCGACAGATAGACCAGAAGTGAACAAGCTACTGTTCCAGAAGATGCTACAGCAACTGCTGAAGCAGAAATTCCAGATGATCAATTGGAAAGCCTGTCTGATGATCTGCACACTGAGGCTCCTGATCCACCTTCAAGGCAGCCCCCAAAGAAGATTCAGAGGAATCATCCCCTGACAAATGTGATTGGGGATCCCGCAGACAGAAGAAGAACCAAAAGTCATGCCTACCTCAATACATGTTTTATGTCTAGCATTGAGCCCAAGAATTTCAAGGAAGCCATGAGCGATGAATTCTGGATGATGGCTATGCAAGAGGAACTTGCAGAGTTCAAAAGACACGATGTCTGGGATCTGGTGGACAGACCTAATGGAGTGAATATCATAGGCACAAAGTGGATCTTCAAAAACAAAACTGATGAGAAGGGAAACATCACAAGAAATAAGGCCCGTCTGGTTGCTCAGGGATTTACTCAGATTGAGGGTCTGGATTTTGAAGAAACATTTGCTCCAGTGGCTCGCGTGGAGGCCATTAGACTCCTTCTAGCCATGTCATGCTTTCTTGGGTTTAAACTTTATCAAATAAATGTCAAGAGTGCGTTCCTGAACGGAGACCTGTCTGAAGAAGTTTATGTCTCTCAGCCAAAAGGTTTTGAAGACCCTCACTTCCCAGAGCATGTTTACAAGTTGAAGAAAACCCTATATGGACTGAAACAGGCTCCTCGGGAATGGTATGAGAGGTTGACAGTGTTCTTGGAAAAACATGGCTACAAACGAGGGGGAGCTGACAAAACTCTTTTTGTCAAGAGAACCAAGTCAGATGTGGTCATTGCACAAATCTATGTGGACGATATTGTGTTTGGTTCCCAAGTCTCAGCACCTGGTGAAGCAGTTTGTGAATCAAATGCAGCAGGAATTTCAAATGAGTATGGTTGGAGAGCTGTCATATTTCCTTGGACTGGAGATTACCCAGAAAGAAGATGGCATTTTCATTGCTCAAAGCAAATACAGCAAGAATCTTGTGCAGAAATTCCAGCTCGACAAGGCTAGTCACAAACGAACCCCTGCTGCCACTCATGTCAAGGAAATCAAAGATGAACATGGCATGGCTGTGAGTCAGACAATCTACAGAAGCATGATTGGAAGCCTATTGTACCTGACTGCCAGCCGTCCTGACATTTCCTTTGCAGTAGGAGTCTGTGCCAGATTTCAAGCCTCTCCCAAAGACAGTCACCTGCAGTTGGTCAAGCGAATCATTCGGTATGTGGGAGGAACCGTGAACTATGGCCTTTGGTATACTAAGGACACAAATGCTAATCTGGTAGGATACAGTGATGCGGACTGGGCTGGCTGCTCGGAGGACAGAAAGAGCACTTCAGGAGGATGCTTCTTTTTGGGAGCTGCAGGAAGCAAAACAGCATTTCTCTGTCCACTGCTGAGGCTGAATACATTGCTGCTGGGAGCTGCTGTGCTCAAATGCTGTGGATGAAGCAAATGTTGAGTGAGTATGGTCTTCATCAGGATGAAATGACACTCTACTGTGACAATATGAGTGCCATCAGCATATCTAAGAATCCGGTGCAGCACAGCAGAACCAAGCACATTGACATTCGTCATCACTTCATCCGTGATCTTGTTGAGAAGAAGACCATTGCTCTCCAACATGTTGAGTCTGCCAAACAACTTGCTAATATCTTCACAAAAGCTCTGGATGCAGCCCGGTTCGAAGACCTGAGAGCCTCTCTGGGACTCTGCGTGTTGTCTTCATAAGGTTCCCCAGGCGCACCCCCGTGTCATTTATTCCAAAAAGGGGGAGGAGAAGAGCAGGCTAAGAAGTGGAGGAGAATAGCTCAAGCAAATCTGGTGGGTTTTGTCAAAATGCCAAGGGGGAGATTGATGATGTTAGAATGGCAGTGTTTGACAAAACTAGCACAAGTGAACAAGGAGTTGCTGCAGCTCAAGTTATTAAGCAGGCCAGCAGAAGTGAACTAGCAGCAGCTGCAGCAGGGGATGCTGCAGCAGAAGCTTGTTCAACTGGCTGGTTCATCTGTCCAAGAAGCAGCAGCAACCTGGGCGTGTCTTGAAGGGCTGGAATCACCTCGGAGAGCATCTGAAGTATTTCTAATATGCTGTGGAGTATATTCCAGAGAGGTTTACTAGTCAGAGAAGGAGATTTGCATTGAAGATAAATATCAAATCTAATCTCCTAGATTTTAGGAGATAATTGATCTTGTTGGGACATTACCTAAACCTGGACATTGCTTAAAGTGGTGCTGCTATTTAAGCAAGAGGTGTTCAGGGCTGAGAGGCCGATCGAAGCTGAGGGATACACGAGTGCATACACAGATTTCAGAGAGGACAACCTTTGGTGTGCGACGGACAAAATCTTCGATCATCACCCGAGAGCAGAGCGTGAGCGCAGAGTTGTGGTGATTATAGCAAAAGGGAATCAGGACTTGCAGAGTCTGATTCGAGCTTGATCTGGAAGCCAATTCAGAGCTGTGAAGCTTGTTGGTTGATCAAGGGCAGCCGCGGAAGAACTGACGGGTGGAAGGCTCGGTCGAGTGTCGTGCGGCAGTACTCGCTAGTGGCAGGTGGTCACTGAGTGAGGGGGAGTATTCCAGAGTGTGCAGCGCTCGTGGGACCGTTCGATCGGCTCGGTGGAAGGCCTTGGCGTGACGCGGACATTTGTGCTTCAGCTGTGTGTTACAGCAGTTGCTACAGCAACCCTGCTGAGTAGTTGTAGTTTAGAATAGGCTGAGTCTTGAGAAGTCTGTAGCTATTCTAGATTGACATATTGCAGAAGGTGTGCAGACACAAGTCAGAGCTTGTTCTGATTGTGTCGAGTGATCCACACAAGGTTGAGTAGCATAGGTTGCGTGAGTTATAACCGTGTGTACGTGGGAACCTTCGAGTTAAGTGGATTGAGGACTGCAGAATAGTCCTCCCCAGACGTAGGCAGATTGGCCGAACTGGGTGAACAAACCTGTGCCTTGTTCATTGTTTGCTGAGACAATTTTCGAGTGAACAAGAGTGTGCTGCAGCAACTGCTTGTTCACAAATTCTGTCAAATTAAGACACTGTGAAATTTCAAGCAGCTCTGCCCCATCTCAGCCCCATGAATGATAGAAGCCATCGGCATTTATGCCAAAAAGGAGGAGAAGATTGTTGAACACTAACTGAATTTGTTTACTTGCTCCTAGAACTGTTTACGGTTGATGTTTAGCTTTGTTGAGGAATTCTCAACTCAATTGTAATAATTAGAAGCAGATACAGTTGCCTAGCATAGATAGCTAGTTATTAATAGTATTGTAGCATCTTCAGGGAGTGCTGTAGCATCTTCTTGTGCTGTTTTGTCAAGGATACCATACCTCAAAATAGTTAATCAAAGATCTTCGGCAGAGGCTCGGATGAAGGCATGCAAGACGCGTTTCTAAATTGTGTTTTAGAAAACAAAATCGCAACATCTTCCAGGAATCCAGGGGAGTATTCGAATCTCAAAAATCTTCCAGGAATCCAGGGGAGGATTTAGGAGGTGGCATTATCGTTTGGGACTAAAGTTGCTGAGGTGCAAATGCTATATGTGTAGGCAGAGACTTAAGCAACAGGGCATCAAATCAAACACACACACACAAAGAGTAGAGATCTGAGTTCGCGGAAGCAGAGAGTGCTTAAGCGTTAGTTGTGTGAGAGCTGAAGAGTGATCAGGACTGAAAAAGTTTGATCCTACAATGATTTGAGGGAGTCGACTGGAGCAATGCCTCGTTGACAGACCAAAAAGTTGACAGTTGCGGAGTGTGTTCGCGCAGGCTGTCTGAACGTGCTCATGGATAATGCCACGACGGGAGGTCATTAATCGAGGGGGAGCAGCGCAGAGTGTCCGACTGAATCAGCAGAAGGTTGATAGAAGAGTCATCTACAGAAGCGTCAGCAACTTGACAAAAGAAGTTGATGCAGCAACATCTGGATACACTTTGTAATAGGATAGGCTGAGAGTTCTAGAACTGCTAGCTATCTATTATTGAAAGTAGAGTACTTGTGTAGCTAGTCTGTGAGATCAGCGCAGATTCCAGCTAGGTTAGAAGTAGAGGTTGTTCTAGCGTAGGCTGAGGACGGGATCTTTTATACTTTATCCAGAAATAATGGAATCTTGAGCACCGAGAGCTGTCCTCCCCAAACATAGGCTATTTCCGAGCTGGGTGAATAAAATCTGGTTGGTTTTTCAGGTTTTGCAAAAGCGTCAGCAACTTAGCGGAAGAAGTTGCTTAAGCAACCTGTGGTTTCTCGTGAACAGTAACGGAGTAACAGCAACTTAGCAGAAGAAGTTGCTTAAGCAACCTCTAGGACATCTTCTTAATTAACTGTAATCCGTTCAGTCAGTCTTGGTTGCTCAGGTTCTTCAGGACAAGCGTCTTCCTCATCATCATGTTCAAATGGATTTTTCTCCACATCCTTTACTATAACATTGATGCATTCGAGCATTGTTGCTCACAGTTGGCTTCTTTTTTCTCCAAACTTGTAGCAGTTCTTGTCTGTACCTATTCTTATGGATACTCGGTTGATGATATAATACATTGTATTCATGGCTTCATCCAAAATCTCAAGGGGACCTTCTTTGAATGAATCATCACTCGAGCCATCTCCTGAATTGTCCTATTCTTGCGCTCAACCACTCCATTCTGCTATTGTGTGATAGGGGACGAGTACTGATGGGTGATGCCATGGTTACTGCAGAACTCATCTAGAGCCTCATTCTCAAACTCCTTTCCATGGTCGCTCCTTATGGCTGCCACTTTGATAGAGCCTAGTTATACACGTTATTTAGATCATAACCCCTTGCTTATTTGCAATATTTTATGGGCAAGATTACTCGTTTCCAATGTTTTTGTATATCAGGTCAGAACGAGCCCCTGAGTCGGATACGCGCTAACAGGCAGCGTTCTAGGAGTGAAAGATCAGCCTGTGGAGCTAGCGGCGCAAACAAAAGAAGAAATGGCGAAGGACAGCAGAGGTGCGCTACCCGATTGCGCTAACCAATGCCGTGCGCCAGGCGCAAAGTCCCAGTGACCAGATTTGGAAGCTGCCAAAAGATGAACCTCCTGAGCAGTATAAGAAGAAAGAGAGTCTAGGGTTTCAGGGAGTTCGAAAGACTGCTGTTCCAGAGGCACCAGAGGACGCAAGGAGGAACTGTGCAGCAGGACTGGAAAACACACGGACCTGTTGAGAGGATTTGCGCCAGCCGACTGCGCCAGCCGAGAAGACAGACTGCACGCTCTGTTTGCTACCGTTTTCTCCGATACATTAGATGTTATCTTACTATTTTATGATGTTTACCACTAGCATGTCTAGCTAAACACTTAGTGTTGGTCGGGCATGAATCTGTGATGTATTCCTTTGAGACTTGAGCTTAATGCATAGTTTATTTACTTGTATTAATTCTGTGCGTATTGAGACAGTTAGTTGCATAAGTAGGGGAAGCCTTGAACCGCAATCTTACTTGTGTTGCTCACTTGTCACATGTTAAACTAGTTGCATGCGTAGGGGAAGCCTTGAACCGCAAACTTACCGTGACAATTAGGAGTAACGAGTTAGGGTAGGCAGTTGCTACTGTGACAGGATTCGCAGCTGTTTAGTCTAGTTCTAAGGATTAATAGCACATGAACTTTGAACGGAACATGCGCATGTGTTAGGAAGCCTTTACCGGACACTAACCCAAGTAAAACACAAGCTATAGACGTTTAGAGTCGATGATAAGGAATGCATTCATAGAAGATTGTCTGCCCAATACTTCTCATAAACATAGTATTCAATCTCTACTGCTTGCGCACGTCTAGTGCAATTCCCCGCATTACGATATTTGCTGTTACTCGCGCATCGCGCAAAACCCCCAATCACTCACGCAACCCCCGTTTTCTTAAGTGTAGGTTACTGGCTAAGACTCACTGCTTGCTCCCTGTGGAGATCGACCCTTACTTAACCGCTGTACTAGTGGGAGAGGAAGGAATTATATTTGACGCGCACAACGACGCGCGATCAAATTTTGGCGCCGTTGCCGGGGAGCAACACAGCTAAGTGTTAGCTAGCTTACATTTCTCATTTTAGTAACTAGCTATTTCATTTTGTTTTGTTTTCTCGTTGTTGTTTCTGACAGCGCACAATTACATCAGCCTGCGCAACCTTGAAACAGTTGCGCTGCGCAGATTCTAGTTGCGCACTGACAGACGCAACAACTTCGTTGCCATTTAATTTCGTTTCTTGAGTTTGGATCAGGACATGGAGGATAACAGTGTAGTTGGAGATAACCTGGGAGACAGAACCCCAGAGGAAGCAAGGGCGCATAACCGCGCAGCCCTATTCAGAGAGGAAGTGCAACGCGAGGTTGAGGCAAGGAGGGCCGCTGAAGTGTATCATGCGCCGCCCGTGCCACAAGTCGCGCGACGCCGAACAGTGCGCGAGATGTCGGCCCCTATCACTGTTAACCAGCCCTGGTGCATCGTGCTTCCACCTGGCGGTCACTTCGAGCTAAGGAGCTCACTCATCCATCACATGCCCAAGTTCCACGGAATGAACAATGAAAATCCAGTCAAGCATGTGCGGGAGTTCCTGGTCATTTGCGAAAACATGAAAACCGAAGGGGAAAGCGATGAAGCGCTAAAAATGAAGGCATTTCCATTCTCACTAAATGATACAGCTAGACACTGGCTAATGAATTTACCTGCAGGATCTATTCACACATGGGAGCAGCTGCAGAAGAAATTCTTAGACAAATTTTATCCAGCAGCAAAGATTGCGCTGCTCAGAAGGGAATTGGCCGCGCCAAGGCAAGGCGCAGGGGAGTCTCTGTCAGAATACTACGAGCGTTTCAGGGAGCTAGAAGCCAACTGCTACAATCACGGGCTTCCCCAGAATGTGCTGATAGAGAACTTTCTGAATGGACTGCTGCCCATGGAGCTGCGACTACTGAATGCGTGCGCAGGAGGGGACATTTGCAACATGTACCCGGAGGATGCATGGCAGCTGATAGAAGATTCTGCTGGGCAGGTAAGACATCAATTAACACTTGAAAGTAGTCGTAATCGTTCTGTGCATCAGGTAGAGGCAAGCGCTGAGATCAAAGAAATGAAGGCCATGCTACAGAAGCTGATGAGTGCGCAGAGCGCACAACCAGTTGCGCCAAAGGTATGTGAATTCTGCAGGTCCACTGAGCACAAGACAGACGAGTGCCCAACACTTTTTGAAGAAACTGGAGATGTGAATGCCCTTGGAGGATGGGACAACAGAGGACCGCAGAGGCAGAATCAGCCGCGCTTTGGGCTTGCTGCAAATGGTTTCAGATGGAGAGAAGAGAACAATTTCCAGAGGCAGCCCATTGATCAGCGCGCACCACAGCAGACGCAACAAGCTGCACCCTACAATCCACCGCATCGCCGCACAGACGCACCAGCGCAGAACCATCAGCAACCAAAGCGATCCTTGGAAGATATCATGGGGCAGCTAGCAGACACAGTGCGCAAGAATGACGAAAAGTATGACAAGAGGTTCGAATCCATAGAAAAGCATCTATCACAAATTGCAACCACGGTGTATGAGCTGAAAAAAAGCGATGGCAACCTGCCTTCGCAAGTGATTCAGAACCCTAAGGGAGGAGTTAATGCAGTAACACTGAGGACTGGGCGCACAGTGGGAACAGAGCAGACCGCGCAGGCGCCCGCGCAACCAGTTGCGCAAGTCCCAGATCCAGCAGCTCAGAGTGCGCAACCAGAGCCAGAGGCGCAATCAGAAGCGCCAACCACGAACCAGCAGGGCAATGCGCCAGGTATGTCTCACTCGAAAAACAAGGACAAAAATTGTACTAACATACCTGCTCCTTTCCCTGTGCAGGCACCACTGGCGAGAAAAGAAGCACTGGACAAGGAACTGTATGAGCTGTTCAGCAAGGTGGAAATCAACATACCTCTCATAGAAGCTATTCGACAGATTCCCAGGTATGCGAAGTTTTTAAAAGAGCTGTGCACGAATAAAAGAAGGACAGGCGAATGCGCACAAGTAATGCTAAATGCGCAAGCCTCAGCAATCGTGCAGCAAAAGGTACCACCTAAGTGCCGAGATCCAGGTACATTCACTATCCCTTGCACCTTAGGTAAAACCACGGTGAGCAACTGCATGATCGATTTAGGTGCATCAATCAATTTATTACCATATTCTCTCTATGCGACCTTGCGCCTTGGACCACTAAAACCTGCAGGTCTCACAATTCAGCTAGCAGATAGATCGTGCAAACAACCTGCAGGCATGATAGAAGATGTCCTAGTTCGAGTAGGAGAGCTGGTGTTCCCAGCAGACTTTTATGTGCTCGAAATGGAGGGTGAATCAAGCGCCAGCGGTGCGCAGATCCTCCTAGGCAGACCGTTTCTGATGACTGCGCGCACGAAGATAGACGTGTGGAGGGGCACGCTCTCCATGGAGGTAGATGGCGAAGAAATCCATTTCAACATCTTCGAAGGGATGCAGCACCCACATGAGGACGCTACCGTGCACGCAATGGACAGCTTGGACGATTTAGTCACGGAAGCGCAGTGTGCAAGCGCAACCATAGGACCAGAGCTACTGACACAGGCAGAACTGGAGGAGCAAGAGAAGGAGCTAAGCAGTGCCGAACCAGCATCCACAGAGGTACGTGATATAGTTCATATTTGCACTGCTAACAAAATATTGCCCTCTGTTGAGCAGGCACCCAAGATCGAACTGAAGCAACTCCCGGAGCATCTCAAGTACATTTTCTTGGGAGATGAGGACACCCTGCCAGTGATCATCAAGAGGGGATTGGAAGAAGGGCAGGAGGCGCGCTTACAACAGGTGCTGCGCAGGAACCAGCGCGCCATTGGATGGACTCTTGCTGATCTGCGCGGAGTGAGCCCAGACGTGTGCATGCACCGAATTCTGTTGGAAGATGGCGCCAAACCATCCAGGGAGGCTCAGCGCAGGTTAAACCCAAATATGATGGAGGTCGTGCAAAAGGAAGTTCTGAAGTTGCTTGACGCAGGGGTCATTTACCCAATCTCAGACAGCAGATGGGTCAGCCCGGTGCACGTTGTGCCAAAGAAAGGAGGAATCACGGTGGAGGAGAATGCGCAGGGCGAGCTAGTTCCCAAGCGCATACAGACTGGCTGGCGCATGTGCATCGACTACAGGAAGCTGAACGCTGTAACGCGCAAGGACCACTTCCCGCTACCCTTCATGGACCAAATGCTGGATCGCTTGGCAGGTAAGCCTTACTTTTGTTTTTTGGACGGATATTCAGGTTACAATCAGATACCCATAGCTGCGGAGGATCAAGAGAAGACCACGTTCACATGCCCCTTCGGAACTTTTGCCTTTCGGCGTATGTCTTTTGGGCTGTGCAACGCGCCAGGTACGTTCCAACGCCTCGTCATGAGCATTTTCTCTGATATGATTGGTATATGTATAGAAGTGTTCATGGATGATTTCACTGTATATGGGAGTACCTTTGATGCATGCTTAATACATCTAGACAAAGTCTTAGCGCGCTGCATCTCTAAGAACTTAGTGCTAAACTACGAGAAGTGTCATTTCATGGTAACGCACGGAGTAGTACTAGGTCATATCATTTCAGAGGAGGGTATTAAGGTAGACAAAGCTAAGATAGATATTATTTCTAATCTGCCTTATGCCACCAACGTGCGCGACGTGAAATCGTTCTTAGGGCATGCTGGGTTTTACAGGCGTTTTATTAAGGATTTCTCTAAGATTTGCATACCCCTGTCTAACCTGTTGCAAAAAGACGTGTGCTTCGATTTTACTGATGAGTGCAGGGCGGCGTTCGATAAGCTGAAAGAAGCGCTGACCAGTGCGCCAGTGATGCGCGCACCAGACTGGAACCTGCCATTTGAGCTGATGTGTGACGCAAGTGACTACGCAGTGGGAGCAGTCTTGGGGCAGCGCGAGGACAAGAAGCCGCATGCCATCTACTATGCATCGCGCACACTAGACTCCGCGCAGAAGAACTACACCACCACGGAGAAGGAGCTTCTGGCAATTGTATTTGCGCTGGAGAAGTTCCGAGCATATGTTCTAGGCGCCAGAGTCATCATTTACACGGACCACGCAGCTATCCGCTACCTCATATCCAAGAAAGAGACCAAGCCGCGCCTGATGCGCTGGGTACTTTTGCTTCAGGAATTCGATTTGGAGATCAAAGATAAGAAGGGCACAGAAAATACCGTCGCTGATCACCTGAGCAGGATCATAAAGGATGAGGAGCCCGGGCAGATCAAGGAGACATTCCCTGACGAGCATCTGATGGCGCTAACAGGTAAGGTACCATGGTATGCGCATATCGCAAATTACCTGGTCACAGGTGCGTTCCCTCCTCATTTCAATAAAACTCAGTGCATGCGATTGAAACATGAGTCCAAGCATTACCTTTGGGATGATCCTTACATGCTTAGAATAGGTCCAGATCGGATATTAAGACGTTGCGTGCCTGACCATGAGATTAACTCTGTATTGATGTTTTGTCATGCGCACGCCTGTGGAGGACATTTCGGTCCCAAGCGCACGAGCAGGAAGATCTTGGACTGTGGATTCTACTGGCCGCACCTATTCAGAGATGCCTATAACCACTGCAGGAAGTGTGACAGGTGCCAGCGCACTGGAGGAATCTCCGCGCGCAACGAGATGCCGCAGACCCCGATTCTGGTGGATGAAGTGTTCGATGTTTGGGGAATCGACTTCATGGGTCCATTTCCCCCATCTGCCGGCTACGAGTACATACTGGTGGCCGTGGATTACGTATCCAAATGGGTCGAAGCTAAGGCCACGCGCAAGGATGATGGTAAGACTGTCGCTGATTTTCTCAGAACTAACATATTCTGCAGGTACGGAGTGCCTAAGGCAGTTATCAGCGACCAGGGGACGCACTTCTGCAACAAAGTTGTGGCGCAAGTCTTCAAGCACTATGGGGTGCGCCACAAGACGTCCACCGCTTACCATCCGCAGACGAATGGACAGGCCGAAGTTTCTAACAGAGAGATCAAGCGCATCTTGGAAAAGACTGTGAGGCCGTCGCGCAAGGATTGGAGCCAGCGCCTGGATGATGCGCTATGGGCATACCGCACGGCACACAAGACACCCATTGGAACCTCACCATTCCGGCTGGTCTATGGGAAGGCATGCCACCTACCAGTGGAGCTCGAGCACAAGGCATATTGGGCCTTACGTATTTGCAACTTGAACTTGGGGGAGGCAGGCCAAGAACGCGCATTTGAGCTGAGCGAACTAGAAGAGCTGCGCCTGGACGCCTATGAGGGACTGCGCGATTACAAAGCGCGCACCAAGGCGTTTCATGACAAGCACATCCTCCGGCGCACATTTGAACCAGGCGATCAGGTATTATTATTTTCATCACGCCTGAAGCTCATGCCTGGGAAGCTGCGCAGCAAGTGGACGGGACCATACACCGTCACCAAGGTTTTCCCCTACGGCACAATTGAATTAGAAGACGGGCACCAACATCGTTTTCAGGTTAACGGGCAGAGAGTCAAACGGTACTTGGGCGAACCTTGGGATGGCGCAGCACGCAACATTGACTTGGCCGAGCCAGAGATAGTAGACGAGCAAGCTGCTGCGCCAGACGCACCACCAGATGTTTCAGAGGGAGAACTAGCACCCATCGCCTATATCTCCTCTTCCTCTGCATCTGCCCTCCTTACGAATAATGTATCACATGCTGACCTCCCCTTTTATCCTTTGCGCAGGACCCCTGAGATCGTAACACGAGCACTGGCGCAGGGACACTCAGGAGCAAGAGTGGGGGAGGCTGCAGACGCACTACTTGGCACGTAACGAGGTACCGTCGAGCCAACGACGTTAAACAAAGGCACTTGTCGGGAGGTAACCCGACACATTTTATTTTGGCACATTTTATTCTGCTTGTTTTGTTTTTTTGAGTGTTTTTAGCTTAGTTTAGGGTTTGGTAGTTTTTAGTCACACAAGTGCGCAGGACCGTGCGCCTCTCAATGCGCAGGTCAGTTGCGCCAGCCATAGGGGGTATATAAGGCCAGACTTAGAAAAATTCCCAGCACTTTTTCACTCGACCGTTACACACAAGCTCCCGCCCTCAGACCTCTGCCGTCGATCAGCGCCCATCCCACCGTCCGTCTAGAGAGATTCAAGGACAACACGACCGCACAGCACCCAGGTAACCCCCGATCCCGCTTTGAGCCGCTTCTGTTAGGGTTTGCGCGGAGAAGACAGTTTTTAGGGTTTTGAAATCGCACCAGGCTAGAGTGCGCGGCTTGGAGTGCTGTTTTGTGCGTTGTGTAGGCGACCAGTAGGCGCTCGTTCGGTGCAAATTTCGGAGGATTCTGAGCAGTTTCGATTTTTAGGGTTTTGGGGAGCATTGACCACGATTGACCGGAGCCAGCGCACGATGAGACCCGCCGCAGACCAGGTAACCCCAGCGGCTTTCGCTAACAAGTACGCAGCATTCATTAGCTTGGACATGTACGGGACACCGTACATCTGTCGAGATTTCCTGCGCGAGGTAGGGTTAGAGGACCTCGTGGCGCAGAGGCTAGCGATTGCCGGCTGGGAGGCGCTAATGGACCTCCGCAGCGCATCAGACCAGGAGGACACGTGTGAGTTCCTGGCATCTATGGAGGCGGGGGACAGGGAGATTAGATATAGACACAGGGGTGTCTGGTTCATAGCCCCGGAAAGGAGGCTGAGGCGCGCATTTGGGTGCGCCAAGGTGCGTGAGGAAGAGTTAGACACGCACACTAACCAGGAGGCTTGGAGGGACATGGCAACAGGGCCAGCGTTCGCCGCGGGGCGCAGCAGGGGCCGAGAGCTGCGCGACCCGTGGCTGTTCTACTTATGGCGCATCGTGGCCTACGCAATCATTGGCCGTTTCAATGGCGCACCAAAGATCAGCCTCCTGGATATGGAGATTTTGACGGGGCTTTATTATGAGCGGAAGGTGCTGTTCATCCTGAACATGGTGCACCATTGGAGCCGAGTCAGCATGAGAGGGCCGCTGACGTGTGGAGGGCTTATCACGCACTTGCTGCGGAGCTTACATGGAGAGCCCGAGGTGCCCGAGCACACCTTGGTGCAGCCTATACCTCTGGACCGCGCTCACATGCTGCAAATCAGGGCGGTAGCCGTTCGGGACGATGGCACACTAGAGTGGTGCTACCATCTGCAGCCAGCCAGACCACCGCGGGCCAGAGTAGAGAGCAGTGCGCGGGCCAGGGCGGAGAGCAGTGCGCAGGGCGCAGCTGCAGGCGCAGCAGCTGCTGCAGCAGCCGCAGCAGCAGACGAAGAGATGGAGGAGGCCCTAGAACCAGAGGTGCCTCTAGTCAGGCGCCCAAGGACTCGGGCGCAGACTGGAGCGCAACAGAGGGCCCGTGCACCACAAGGGGAGCCAGTAACCATTGCCATAGAGGACTCTCCCCCGCGTGCACCTGCCAAGCGCCCAAGGACTGAGACTGAGGCGGCGCCTGAGGAGGCCACTGCCGAGCAGCGCATGTTGTTCAACGTCATGCGCGTGCTCGAATACTTAGCGCCAGAGGGGGCAGATTTAAGTATGAGTCCACCATCCTGGTGGAAATTTGGAGACGCAATTCCCCCTCTCCTCAGCCTGCACCATCCACCTCCTACCCGAACCCCAGAAACTTCAGCAGCTCCAGCTCCAGCACCCTCAGCAGCTCCAGCTCCAGCACCCTCTCCAGCTCCAGCACCAGCTCCAACCCCAGCCCCAGCAGAGCCTACACCCGCACCAGCAGCCCCAGTAGCAGAGCCCACCCCTGTCCCAGACCCAGTACCACCACCAGCCGTTTCCCCTGCCCGGCCTTCTGTTCCGGAGTCCCCAATTAACTTTCCCAGCGTCAACTCCGATTCCTTATGGGAGTCACTCTCCGAGGACGAGCAGCCTGACCCCCTCACCATTGTACCCCCATCCTCCAGCACCGCCTCCACGACTGATTCTTCAGAGGCTGTAGCGCAGGATTCAGAGGCTGCATCTAGCTCGGAGGACTTCTAAGGCCAAGGGCAGGCGCAGTGATTTTACTTTAGGGTGGTGTCTTTTATTAATTGCTGCGTCTAGTGACTATTTTGTGCGCTGAATATTTGAGCCCTACATTCTGTGAAACCCTTGCTATATTTTGTGTGACTATTCGTGTTTACTCTTATGTTCTTTATTGTCGTTGCATTGCATGCATGTGCGCCGCCTCCGTGCGCTTGAGCTTGAGTCGTGGGGACACGTCTCTGTTCAAGTGTGGGGGGGGGGGGCGTTACTCTTACATTTTATGTTTCTGAGCATTTTTTAGTATAGCTTAGTTTAAGTTGAAGAGAATTAGTAGCAGTAGTGCGCTAAGGTGCAGGATGCGCATGCGCTCTAGCTTGTTTTGCGCTATCCGTATTGTGTGCACTGCTATCTACTGTTTTAGCATAATTTTTTTCGTTTTTTCTGCTCCTGTTAGTTGGGATATACAGGGGATGTGGAGTTGATAGAAATGCTCCAGAGAGGCGGTTAGTCGCTTCTGCTTCGAAGGCGAGGTATATGGTTGAGTGCGCTAGTGGAGGCCGGTGCTTCGCAACCTTCGGAACAACAGAGCGCGCTCAGTCACGCAGATGCAAAAAGGCAAAATACCCAAGCGTGGCGAGGTGGGAAAACAGACCACCTTCTCTCTGGAAATCAAGCTAAGGAAAGCGGGCGCGGATGTAAACGCGTGCGCCGACCGGCGCAGACAGACCAAGGAGGGAGAGCGGAACGAGTTCCATAGCTGCTATCCGAAGGCTGAGATTGGAACTGTTCTGGGAATAAAAAAAAAATTGGAAAGGAAGCTGAACAAAAGAAAAATATCAGCAGAAGCAGATGATTTGCGTTACAAAGAATCAGCATGCGCACTACTTAGTACCTGCGTGCGCAAGACCACAAGGATATCATCAAAGGCTCAGGTTCCCAGGAAGTGTGCGAACGAATCACGCACTGGAAGAAGCTCGCGCAAGAAACCATATACCTATCTTCGGAGCGGGAGCTGACAACCAGGAGCCTAAGAAGAGCTATCTCCCAGTCATCCAAAGATCTTCATCCTGGCTGAGAGGTAATGAATTTTCGGAATTATTATACTAGAACTATTGAGTGCAGTTGTGCGCAGGTGATAGAGCAGCACAAGTTGAGCAACTGTGCATCTTGCGCCAGAATGCGAGGCTGTGCGCTAGTCTCCAGAAAGGTAATTGTATCCGCGTTCAGTACTTGTTCGGGACGAACAAGGGGCAAGTGTGGGGGGTTTGATAGAGCCTAGTTATACACGTTATTTAGATCATAACCCCTTGCTTATTTGCAATATTTTATGGGCAAGATTACTCGTTTCCAATGTTTTTGTATATCAGGTCAGAACGAGCCCCTGAGTCGGATACGCGCTAACAGGCAGCGTTCTAGGAGTGAAAGATCAGCCTGTGGAGCTAGCGGCGCAAACAAAAGAAGAAATGGCGAAGGACAGCAGAGGTGCGCTACCCGATTGCGCTAACCAATGCCGTGCGCCAGGCGCAAAGTCCCAGTGACCAGATTTGGAAGCTGCCAAAAGATGAACCTCCTGAGCAGTATAAGAAGAAAGAGAGTCTAGGGTTTCAGGGAGTTCGAAAGACTGCTGTTCCAGAGGCACCAGAGGACGCAAGGAGGAACTGTGCAGCAGGACTGGAAAACACACGGACCTGTTGAGAGGATTTGCGCCAGCCGACTGCGCCAGCCGAGAAGACAGACTGCACGCTCTGTTTGCTACCGTTTTCTCCGATACATTAGATGTTATCTTACTATTTTATGATGTTTACCACTAGCATGTCTAGCTAAACACTTAGTGTTGGTCGGGCATGAATCTGTGATGTATTCCTTTGAGACTTGAGCTTAATGCATAGTTTATTTACTTGTATTAATTCTGTGCGTATTGAGACAGTTAGTTGCATAAGTAGGGGAAGCCTTGAACCGCAATCTTACTTGTGTTGCTCACTTGTCACATGTTAAACTAGTTGCATGCGTAGGGGAAGCCTTGAACCGCAAACTTACCGTGACAATTAGGAGTAACGAGTTAGGGTAGGCAGTTGCTACTGTGACAGGATTCGCAGCTGTTTAGTCTAGTTCTAAGGATTAATAGCACATGAACTTTGAACGGAACATGCGCATGTGTTAGGAAGCCTTTACCGGACACTAACCCAAGTAAAACACAAGCTATAGACGTTTAGAGTCGATGATAAGGAATGCATTCATAGAAGATTGTCTGCCCAATACTTCTCATAAACATAGTATTCAATCTCTACTGCTTGCGCACGTCTAGTGCAATTCCCCGCATTACGATATTTGCTGTTACTCGCGCATCGCGCAAAACCCCCAATCACTCACGCAACCCCCGTTTTCTTAAGTGTAGGTTACTGGCTAAGACTCACTGCTTGCTCCCTGTGGAGATCGACCCTTACTTAACCGCTGTACTAGTGGGAGAGGAAGGAATTATATTTGACGCGCACAACGACGCGCGATCAAATTTTGGCGCCGTTGCCGGGGAGCAACACAGCTAAGTGTTAGCTAGCTTACATTTCTCATTTTAGTAACTAGCTATTTCATTTTGTTTTGTTTTCTCGTTGTTGTTTCTGACAGCGCACAATTACATCAGCCTGCGCAACCTTGAAACAGTTGCGCTGCGCAGATTCTAGTTGCGCACTGACAGACGCAACAACTTCGTTGCCATTTAATTTCGTTTCTTGAGTTTGGATCAGGACATGGAGGATAACAGTGTAGTTGGAGATAACCTGGGAGACAGAACCCCAGAGGAAGCAAGGGCGCATAACCGCGCAGCCCTATTCAGAGAGGAAGTGCAACGCGAGGTTGAGGCAAGGAGGGCCGCTGAAGTGTATCATGCGCCGCCCGTGCCACAAGTCGCGCGACGCCGAACAGTGCGCGAGATGTCGGCCCCTATCACTGTTAACCAGCCCTGGTGCATCGTGCTTCCACCTGGCGGTCACTTCGAGCTAAGGAGCTCACTCATCCATCACATGCCCAAGTTCCACGGAATGAACAATGAAAATCCAGTCAAGCATGTGCGGGAGTTCCTGGTCATTTGCGAAAACATGAAAACCGAAGGGGAAAGCGATGAAGCGCTAAAAATGAAGGCATTTCCATTCTCACTAAATGATACAGCTAGACACTGGCTAATGAATTTACCTGCAGGATCTATTCACACATGGGAGCAGCTGCAGAAGAAATTCTTAGACAAATTTTATCCAGCAGCAAAGATTGCGCTGCTCAGAAGGGAATTGGCCGCGCCAAGGCAAGGCGCAGGGGAGTCTCTGTCAGAATACTACGAGCGTTTCAGGGAGCTAGAAGCCAACTGCTACAATCACGGGCTTCCCCAGAATGTGCTGATAGAGAACTTTCTGAATGGACTGCTGCCCATGGAGCTGCGACTACTGAATGCGTGCGCAGGAGGGGACATTTGCAACATGTACCCGGAGGATGCATGGCAGCTGATAGAAGATTCTGCTGGGCAGGTAAGACATCAATTAACACTTGAAAGTAGTCGTAATCGTTCTGTGCATCAGGTAGAGGCAAGCGCTGAGATCAAAGAAATGAAGGCCATGCTACAGAAGCTGATGAGTGCGCAGAGCGCACAACCAGTTGCGCCAAAGGTATGTGAATTCTGCAGGTCCACTGAGCACAAGACAGACGAGTGCCCAACACTTTTTGAAGAAACTGGAGATGTGAATGCCCTTGGAGGATGGGACAACAGAGGACCGCAGAGGCAGAATCAGCCGCGCTTTGGGCTTGCTGCAAATGGTTTCAGATGGAGAGAAGAGAACAATTTCCAGAGGCAGCCCATTGATCAGCGCGCACCACAGCAGACGCAACAAGCTGCACCCTACAATCCACCGCATCGCCGCACAGACGCACCAGCGCAGAACCATCAGCAACCAAAGCGATCCTTGGAAGATATCATGGGGCAGCTAGCAGACACAGTGCGCAAGAATGACGAAAAGTATGACAAGAGGTTCGAATCCATAGAAAAGCATCTATCACAAATTGCAACCACGGTGTATGAGCTGAAAAAAAGCGATGGCAACCTGCCTTCGCAAGTGATTCAGAACCCTAAGGGAGGAGTTAATGCAGTAACACTGAGGACTGGGCGCACAGTGGGAACAGAGCAGACCGCGCAGGCGCCCGCGCAACCAGTTGCGCAAGTCCCAGATCCAGCAGCTCAGAGTGCGCAACCAGAGCCAGAGGCGCAATCAGAAGCGCCAACCACGAACCAGCAGGGCAATGCGCCAGGTATGTCTCACTCGAAAAACAAGGACAAAAATTGTACTAACATACCTGCTCCTTTCCCTGTGCAGGCACCACTGGCGAGAAAAGAAGCACTGGACAAGGAACTGTATGAGCTGTTCAGCAAGGTGGAAATCAACATACCTCTCATAGAAGCTATTCGACAGATTCCCAGGTATGCGAAGTTTTTAAAAGAGCTGTGCACGAATAAAAGAAGGACAGGCGAATGCGCACAAGTAATGCTAAATGCGCAAGCCTCAGCAATCGTGCAGCAAAAGGTACCACCTAAGTGCCGAGATCCAGGTACATTCACTATCCCTTGCACCTTAGGTAAAACCACGGTGAGCAACTGCATGATCGATTTAGGTGCATCAATCAATTTATTACCATATTCTCTCTATGCGACCTTGCGCCTTGGACCACTAAAACCTGCAGGTCTCACAATTCAGCTAGCAGATAGATCGTGCAAACAACCTGCAGGCATGATAGAAGATGTCCTAGTTCGAGTAGGAGAGCTGGTGTTCCCAGCAGACTTTTATGTGCTCGAAATGGAGGGTGAATCAAGCGCCAGCGGTGCGCAGATCCTCCTAGGCAGACCGTTTCTGATGACTGCGCGCACGAAGATAGACGTGTGGAGGGGCACGCTCTCCATGGAGGTAGATGGCGAAGAAATCCATTTCAACATCTTCGAAGGGATGCAGCACCCACATGAGGACGCTACCGTGCACGCAATGGACAGCTTGGACGATTTAGTCACGGAAGCGCAGTGTGCAAGCGCAACCATAGGACCAGAGCTACTGACACAGGCAGAACTGGAGGAGCAAGAGAAGGAGCTAAGCAGTGCCGAACCAGCATCCACAGAGGTACGTGATATAGTTCATATTTGCACTGCTAACAAAATATTGCCCTCTGTTGAGCAGGCACCCAAGATCGAACTGAAGCAACTCCCGGAGCATCTCAAGTACATTTTCTTGGGAGATGAGGACACCCTGCCAGTGATCATCAAGAGGGGATTGGAAGAAGGGCAGGAGGCGCGCTTACAACAGGTGCTGCGCAGGAACCAGCGCGCCATTGGATGGACTCTTGCTGATCTGCGCGGAGTGAGCCCAGACGTGTGCATGCACCGAATTCTGTTGGAAGATGGCGCCAAACCATCCAGGGAGGCTCAGCGCAGGTTAAACCCAAATATGATGGAGGTCGTGCAAAAGGAAGTTCTGAAGTTGCTTGACGCAGGGGTCATTTACCCAATCTCAGACAGCAGATGGGTCAGCCCGGTGCACGTTGTGCCAAAGAAAGGAGGAATCACGGTGGAGGAGAATGCGCAGGGCGAGCTAGTTCCCAAGCGCATACAGACTGGCTGGCGCATGTGCATCGACTACAGGAAGCTGAACGCTGTAACGCGCAAGGACCACTTCCCGCTACCCTTCATGGACCAAATGCTGGATCGCTTGGCAGGTAAGCCTTACTTTTGTTTTTTGGACGGATATTCAGGTTACAATCAGATACCCATAGCTGCGGAGGATCAAGAGAAGACCACGTTCACATGCCCCTTCGGAACTTTTGCCTTTCGGCGTATGTCTTTTGGGCTGTGCAACGCGCCAGGTACGTTCCAACGCCTCGTCATGAGCATTTTCTCTGATATGATTGGTATATGTATAGAAGTGTTCATGGATGATTTCACTGTATATGGGAGTACCTTTGATGCATGCTTAATACATCTAGACAAAGTCTTAGCGCGCTGCATCTCTAAGAACTTAGTGCTAAACTACGAGAAGTGTCATTTCATGGTAACGCACGGAGTAGTACTAGGTCATATCATTTCAGAGGAGGGTATTAAGGTAGACAAAGCTAAGATAGATATTATTTCTAATCTGCCTTATGCCACCAACGTGCGCGACGTGAAATCGTTCTTAGGGCATGCTGGGTTTTACAGGCGTTTTATTAAGGATTTCTCTAAGATTTGCATACCCCTGTCTAACCTGTTGCAAAAAGACGTGTGCTTCGATTTTACTGATGAGTGCAGGGCGGCGTTCGATAAGCTGAAAGAAGCGCTGACCAGTGCGCCAGTGATGCGCGCACCAGACTGGAACCTGCCATTTGAGCTGATGTGTGACGCAAGTGACTACGCAGTGGGAGCAGTCTTGGGGCAGCGCGAGGACAAGAAGCCGCATGCCATCTACTATGCATCGCGCACACTAGACTCCGCGCAGAAGAACTACACCACCACGGAGAAGGAGCTTCTGGCAATTGTATTTGCGCTGGAGAAGTTCCGAGCATATGTTCTAGGCGCCAGAGTCATCATTTACACGGACCACGCAGCTATCCGCTACCTCATATCCAAGAAAGAGACCAAGCCGCGCCTGATGCGCTGGGTACTTTTGCTTCAGGAATTCGATTTGGAGATCAAAGATAAGAAGGGCACAGAAAATACCGTCGCTGATCACCTGAGCAGGATCATAAAGGATGAGGAGCCCGGGCAGATCAAGGAGACATTCCCTGACGAGCATCTGATGGCGCTAACAGGTAAGGTACCATGGTATGCGCATATCGCAAATTACCTGGTCACAGGTGCGTTCCCTCCTCATTTCAATAAAACTCAGTGCATGCGATTGAAACATGAGTCCAAGCATTACCTTTGGGATGATCCTTACATGCTTAGAATAGGTCCAGATCGGATATTAAGACGTTGCGTGCCTGACCATGAGATTAACTCTGTATTGATGTTTTGTCATGCGCACGCCTGTGGAGGACATTTCGGTCCCAAGCGCACGAGCAGGAAGATCTTGGACTGTGGATTCTACTGGCCGCACCTATTCAGAGATGCCTATAACCACTGCAGGAAGTGTGACAGGTGCCAGCGCACTGGAGGAATCTCCGCGCGCAACGAGATGCCGCAGACCCCGATTCTGGTGGATGAAGTGTTCGATGTTTGGGGAATCGACTTCATGGGTCCATTTCCCCCATCTGCCGGCTACGAGTACATACTGGTGGCCGTGGATTACGTATCCAAATGGGTCGAAGCTAAGGCCACGCGCAAGGATGATGGTAAGACTGTCGCTGATTTTCTCAGAACTAACATATTCTGCAGGTACGGAGTGCCTAAGGCAGTTATCAGCGACCAGGGGACGCACTTCTGCAACAAAGTTGTGGCGCAAGTCTTCAAGCACTATGGGGTGCGCCACAAGACGTCCACCGCTTACCATCCGCAGACGAATGGACAGGCCGAAGTTTCTAACAGAGAGATCAAGCGCATCTTGGAAAAGACTGTGAGGCCGTCGCGCAAGGATTGGAGCCAGCGCCTGGATGATGCGCTATGGGCATACCGCACGGCACACAAGACACCCATTGGAACCTCACCATTCCGGCTGGTCTATGGGAAGGCATGCCACCTACCAGTGGAGCTCGAGCACAAGGCATATTGGGCCTTACGTATTTGCAACTTGAACTTGGGGGAGGCAGGCCAAGAACGCGCATTTGAGCTGAGCGAACTAGAAGAGCTGCGCCTGGACGCCTATGAGGGACTGCGCGATTACAAAGCGCGCACCAAGGCGTTTCATGACAAGCACATCCTCCGGCGCACATTTGAACCAGGCGATCAGGTATTATTATTTTCATCACGCCTGAAGCTCATGCCTGGGAAGCTGCGCAGCAAGTGGACGGGACCATACACCGTCACCAAGGTTTTCCCCTACGGCACAATTGAATTAGAAGACGGGCACCAACATCGTTTTCAGGTTAACGGGCAGAGAGTCAAACGGTACTTGGGCGAACCTTGGGATGGCGCAGCACGCAACATTGACTTGGCCGAGCCAGAGATAGTAGACGAGCAAGCTGCTGCGCCAGACGCACCACCAGATGTTTCAGAGGGAGAACTAGCACCCATCGCCTATATCTCCTCTTCCTCTGCATCTGCCCTCCTTACGAATAATGTATCACATGCTGACCTCCCCTTTTATCCTTTGCGCAGGACCCCTGAGATCGTAACACGAGCACTGGCGCAGGGACACTCAGGAGCAAGAGTGGGGGAGGCTGCAGACGCACTACTTGGCACGTAACGAGGTACCGTCGAGCCAACGACGTTAAACAAAGGCACTTGTCGGGAGGTAACCCGACACATTTTATTTTGGCACATTTTATTCTGCTTGTTTTGTTTTTTTGAGTGTTTTTAGCTTAGTTTAGGGTTTGGTAGTTTTTAGTCACACAAGTGCGCAGGACCGTGCGCCTCTCAATGCGCAGGTCAGTTGCGCCAGCCATAGGGGGTATATAAGGCCAGACTTAGAAAAATTCCCAGCACTTTTTCACTCGACCGTTACACACAAGCTCCCGCCCTCAGACCTCTGCCGTCGATCAGCGCCCATCCCACCGTCCGTCTAGAGAGATTCAAGGACAACACGACCGCACAGCACCCAGGTAACCCCCGATCCCGCTTTGAGCCGCTTCTGTTAGGGTTTGCGCGGAGAAGACAGTTTTTAGGGTTTTGAAATCGCACCAGGCTAGAGTGCGCGGCTTGGAGTGCTGTTTTGTGCGTTGTGTAGGCGACCAGTAGGCGCTCGTTCGGTGCAAATTTCGGAGGATTCTGAGCAGTTTCGATTTTTAGGGTTTTGGGGAGCATTGACCACGATTGACCGGAGCCAGCGCACGATGAGACCCGCCGCAGACCAGGTAACCCCAGCGGCTTTCGCTAACAAGTACGCAGCATTCATTAGCTTGGACATGTACGGGACACCGTACATCTGTCGAGATTTCCTGCGCGAGGTAGGGTTAGAGGACCTCGTGGCGCAGAGGCTAGCGATTGCCGGCTGGGAGGCGCTAATGGACCTCCGCAGCGCATCAGACCAGGAGGACACGTGTGAGTTCCTGGCATCTATGGAGGCGGGGGACAGGGAGATTAGATATAGACACAGGGGTGTCTGGTTCATAGCCTCGGAAAGGAGGCTGAGGCGCGCATTTGGGTGCGCCAAGGTGCGTGAGGAAGAGTTAGACACGCACACTAACCAGGAGGCTTGGAGGGACATGGCAACAGGGCCAGCGTTCGCCGCGGGGCGCAGCAGGGGCCGAGAGCTGCGCGACCCGTGGCTGTTCTACTTATGGCGCATCGTGGCCTACGCAATCATTGGCCGTTTCAATGGCGCACCAAAGATCAGCCTCCTGGATATGGAGATTTTGACGGGGCTTTATTATGAGCGGAAGGTGCTGTTCATCCTGAACATGGTGCACCATTGGAGCCGAGTCAGCATGAGAGGGCCGCTGACGTGTGGAGGGCTTATCACGCACTTGCTGCGGAGCTTACATGGAGAGCCCGAGGTGCCCGAGCACACCTTGGTGCAGCCTATACCTCTGGACCGCGCTCACATGCTGCAAATCAGGGCGGTAGCCGTTCGGGACGATGGCACACTAGAGTGGTGCTACCATCTGCAGCCAGCCAGACCACCGCGGGCCAGAGTAGAGAGCAGTGCGCGGGCCAGGGCGGAGAGCAGTGCGCAGGGCGCAGCTGCAGGCGCAGCAGCTGCTGCAGCAGCCGCAGCAGCAGACGAAGAGATGGAGGAGGCCCTAGAACCAGAGGTGCCTCTAGTCAGGCGCCCAAGGACTCGGGCGCAGACTGGAGCGCAACAGAGGGCCCGTGCACCACAAGGGGAGCCAGTAACCATTGCCATAGAGGACTCTCCCCCGCGTGCACCTGCCAAGCGCCCAAGGACTGAGACTGAGGCGGCGCCTGAGGAGGCCACTGCCGAGCAGCGCATGTTGTTCAACGTCATGCGCGTGCTCGAATACTTAGCGCCAGAGGGGGCAGATTTAAGTATGAGTCCACCATCCTGGTGGAAATTTGGAGACGCAATTCCCCCTCTCCTCAGCCTGCACCATCCACCTCCTACCCGAACCCCAGAAACTTCAGCAGCTCCAGCTCCAGCACCCTCAGCAGCTCCAGCTCCAGCACCCTCTCCAGCTCCAGCACCAGCTCCAACCCCAGCCCCAGCAGAGCCTACACCCGCACCAGCAGCCCCAGTAGCAGAGCCCACCCCTGTCCCAGACCCAGTACCACCACCAGCCGTTTCCCCTGCCCGGCCTTCTGTTCCGGAGTCCCCAATTAACTTTCCCAGCGTCAACTCCGATTCCTTATGGGAGTCACTCTCCGAGGACGAGCAGCCTGACCCCCTCACCATTGTACCCCCATCCTCCAGCACCGCCTCCACGACTGATTCTTCAGAGGCTGTAGCGCAGGATTCAGAGGCTGCATCTAGCTCGGAGGACTTCTAAGGCCAAGGGCAGGCGCAGTGATTTTACTTTAGGGTGGTGTCTTTTATTAATTGCTGCGTCTAGTGACTATTTTGTGCGCTGAATATTTGAGCCCTACATTCTGTGAAACCCTTGCTATATTTTGTGTGACTATTCGTGTTTACTCTTATGTTCTTTATTGTCGTTGCATTGCATGCATGTGCGCCGCCTCCGTGCGCTTGAGCTTGAGTCGTGGGGACACGTCTCTGTTCAAGTGTGGGGGGGGGGGGGCGTTACTCTTACATTTTATGTTTCTGAGCATTTTTTAGTATAGCTTAGTTTAAGTTGAAGAGAATTAGTAGCAGTAGTGCGCTAAGGTGCAGGATGCGCATGCGCTCTAGCTTGTTTTGCGCTATCCGTATTGTGTGCACTGCTATCTACTGTTTTAGCATAATTTTTTTCGTTTTTTCTGCTCCTGTTAGTTGGGATATACAGGGGATGTGGAGTTGATAGAAATGCTCCAGAGAGGCGGTTAGTCGCTTCTGCTTCGAAGGCGAGGTATATGGTTGAGTGCGCTAGTGGAGGCCGGTGCTTCGCAACCTTCGGAACAACAGAGCGCGCTCAGTCACGCAGATGCAAAAAGGCAAAATACCCAAGCGTGGCGAGGTGGGAAAACAGACCACCTTCTCTCTGGAAATCAAGCTAAGGAAAGCGGGCGCGGATGTAAACGCGTGCGCCGACCGGCGCAGACAGACCAAGGAGGGAGAGCGGAACGAGTTCCATAGCTGCTATCCGAAGGCTGAGATTGGAACTGTTCTGGGAATAAAAAAAAAATTGGAAAGGAAGCTGAACAAAAGAAAAATATCAGCAGAAGCAGATGATTTGCGTTACAAAGAATCAGCATGCGCACTACTTAGTACCTGCGTGCGCAAGACCACAAGGATATCATCAAAGGCTCAGGTTCCCAGGAAGTGTGCGAACGAATCACGCACTGGAAGAAGCTCGCGCAAGAAACCATATACCTATCTTCGGAGCGGGAGCTGACAACCAGGAGCCTAAGAAGAGCTATCTCCCAGTCATCCAAAGATCTTCATCCTGGCTGAGAGGTAATGAATTTTCGGAATTATTATACTAGAACTATTGAGTGCAGTTGTGCGCAGGTGATAGAGCAGCACAAGTTGAGCAACTGTGCATCTTGCGCCAGAATGCGAGGCTGTGCGCTAGTCTCCAGAAAGGTAATTGTATCCGCGTTCAGTACTTGTTCGGGACGAACAAGGGGCAAGTGTGGGGGGTTTGATAGAGCCTAGTTATACACGTTATTTAGATCATAACCCCTTGCTTATTTGCAATATTTTATGGGCAAGATTACTCGTTTCCAATGTTTTTGTATATCAGGTCAGAACGAGCCCCTGAGTCGGATACGCGCTAACAGGCAGCGTTCTAGGAGTGAAAGATCAGCCTGTGGAGCTAGCGGCGCAAACAAAAGAAGAAATGGCGAAGGACAGCAGAGGTGCGCTACCCGATTGCGCTAACCAATGCCGTGCGCCAGGCGCAAAGTCCCAGTGACCAGATTTGGAAGCTGCCAAAAGATGAACCTCCTGAGCAGTATAAGAAGAAAGAGAGTCTAGGGTTTCAGGGAGTTCGAAAGACTGCTGTTCCAGAGGCACCAGAGGACGCAAGGAGGAACTGTGCAGCAGGACTGGAAAACACACGGACCTGTTGAGAGGATTTGCGCCAGCCGACTGCGCCAGCCGAGAAGACAGACTGCACGCTCTGTTTGCTACCGTTTTCTCCGATACATTAGATGTTATCTTACTATTTTATGATGTTTACCACTAGCATGTCTAGCTAAACACTTAGTGTTGGTCGGGCATGAATCTGTGATGTATTCCTTTGAGACTTGAGCTTAATGCATAGTTTATTTACTTGTATTAATTCTGTGCGTATTGAGACAGTTAGTTGCATAAGTAGGGGAAGCCTTGAACCGCAATCTTACTTGTGTTGCTCACTTGTCACATGTTAAACTAGTTGCATGCGTAGGGGAAGCCTTGAACCGCAAACTTACCGTGACAATTAGGAGTAACGAGTTAGGGTAGGCAGTTGCTACTGTGACAGGATTCGCAGCTGTTTAGTCTAGTTCTAAGGATTAATAGCACATGAACTTTGAACGGAACATGCGCATGTGTTAGGAAGCCTTTACCGGACACTAACCCAAGTAAAACACAAGCTATAGACGTTTAGAGTCGATGATAAGGAATGCATTCATAGAAGATTGTCTGCCCAATACTTCTCATAAACATAGTATTCAATCTCTACTGCTTGCGCACGTCTAGTGCAATTCCCCGCATTACGATATTTGCTGTTACTCGCGCATCGCGCAAAACCCCCAATCACTCACGCAACCCCCGTTTTCTTAAGTGTAGGTTACTGGCTAAGACTCACTGCTTGCTCCCTGTGGAGATCGACCCTTACTTAACCGCTGTACTAGTGGGAGAGGAAGGAATTATATTTGACGCGCACAACGACGCGCGATCACACTCTTAATCCCTTTCTCTTGTTCTAGCCGTGTTGCTTAACCCATCTGTGAGCATAACGTTCTTCAGCTTAGGCAAACCTTGAATGCATAGACTTCCCTTACCAAGCACTTTCCCTTTCATCCCATTCCCAAAAGCCACGTGTTGTTCTTTGCATGGTTGAATGTTAGTCAGGCAAGTCTGATCCCCGTTCATGTGTCCTGAGCATCCACTGTCAAAGTCTCAGCTTCCTTTCTTCTTTGAGTTTGTTGAGTTGTATGACATGTATGCACATTGTCTGCTTTCCGACATTGTTCTCAAATACCTCGCAGTAGGTGGTCTTTGTGGATGTACTTGGTCAGGATAGGGCAAAACAATTGGATATGACCACTTTGGTCGCAAAAGTAGCAGATGCGATTATCTCTCTAGATAATCATCTCATGATGTTGTTGTATCGGTTGTTGTAGTCGTCTCATGAACTTGTTTTTTAAGTCTGGCTGGCCTGTCCACCTTTTTCACTTGGGTTTAAGGTTGTCTTCTAGAACCAACCTCACTCGTGTAGCCAAGGCTAGTATTTCCTCCACCATACCTTTTGAAATTCGCAGAGCCTCTGATAAACAGGTTTGTGAACAAGCAGTTGCTACAACACACTCTTGTTCACCCGGAAACTATTTCATCAGGAAAGAACAAGGACAAAGGTTTGTTCACCCAGTTTAGCCAAATTGCCTACGTCTGGGGAGGACTCTTCTCAGTCCTCAATCCACTAATCTCAAGGTTTCCAGGTACACATGGTTAAGACCCACGCAACCTATGCTACTCAACCACAAGTGGATCCACGTACACAATCAGAACAGGCTCTAACTTGTGTCTGCACACCCTCTACTGATATCTATCTAGAATACCTACTGTCTCCTCGAAACTCAGCCTATTCTAAACAATACTCAGATTCCGCAGGGTTGCTATAGCATCTGCTGTAGCACTCAGCTAATGCACAAACTGCCGCGTCGCTTCAAGCCTTCCGCTGCACACTCTGGAATACTCCCCCTCACTCAGTGACCTCCTGTCACTAGCAAGAGCTGGCCTTCGATCAATTGCCCGAGTCCCTCCACTCGACAATCCTTTCGCGGCCTTCCTTGATCCACCAACAAGCACTGCTGCTCTGAACTGGTCTCCCAATCAAGCTGTGATCAGACTCTGCAAATCCTGATCACCCACTGTCTCAATCACCTCAGCTCTGCGCTCACGCTCTGCTCTCGATGATGATCGAAGATTCGCCCGCACAGATTCACTCTCTGTTGAACTTCTGTGTAACTCTCGTGTTTTCTCTCTTAGCTTCGATCAACCTTCATTGCTCTGAAGGGTCTACATTATATAGGCGTGTCTGCTGCCATCATTATCAGGATTTAGCAATTCCCCTAGCAAGATCAATATCTCCTAATATTTAGGAGATTAGATTTGATTTGAGATTCAAATCTCCCACAATCAAATCTCCTACACTGATGCTCCAGACCAAGAATATTCTCTGCAGCAACTTAAAAACTCCTCTGATGCTCTTAGAAGGACTGCCACGCCCTCTTCCCAAAGACCCAGATAGTTGCTACTCGGACAGACGCTACAGCCCTTCTAAACAAGCTCCTGTTATAGCTTTCTCCTGCTACATCTGCTCCTTGTTCACTGGTCTTGTTCACAAATGCTGAACTTCGGCTGTAGCAGCATCTTGTTCACTTGTGCTAGTTTTGTCAAACACTGCCACACTGCAACATCAATCTCCCCCTTGGCATTTTGACAAAACCCCTTTGAAAGCTTCAATTCAAATCCGCCGGTAACTAACTCCCTCCCCTTTTTCTCCCCCTTTTTGGCACAATTGACAAGGGGAAGTTCCTTGCTGTCTCAAGAGGGCAAGACACAGAGCCCCAGAGAGGATCTCAGGTCTTCAAACCGTACTGCTTCCAAAGGTTTTGTGAAGATGTCAGCAAGCTGTTTGGCCGACACAACATGCTGAAGAGCAATGATTTTCTTTTCCACCAGATCACGGATGAAGTGATGTCGAATGTCAATGTGTTTGGTTCTGCTGTCCTGAACAGGGTTCTTGGAGATGCTGATAGCACTCATGTTGTCACAGTAGAGAGTCATTTCACCTTGATCGAGTCCATACTCTCCCAGCATTTGCTTCATCCACATCATCTGTGCACAGCAACTCCCAGCATATATGTATCCTACCTCAGCTGTAGATAGCGAAATGCTGTTTTGTTTCCTACTGAACCGTGACACCAGGTTGTTACCCAAGAAGAAGAAGCCTCCAGAAGTGCTCTTCCTATCCTCAGCACAACCCTGCCCAGTCTGCATCACTATATCCCACTAGGTTTGCATTTGTATCCTTAGTATACCATAAGCCATAGTGCACTGTACCACCAACATGCCGAAGGATTCGCTTGACCAGCTGCAATTGACTGTCTTTGGGGCAGGCTTGATTTCGAACACAAACTCCTACTGCAAAGGAGATGTCAGGACGACTGGCAGTCAGGTACAATAAGCTCCCAATCATACTTCTGTAGGTAGTCTGACTCACTCCCATTCAATGTTCATCTTTGATGGCTTTGACATGAGTGGCAGCGGACGTTCGTTTATGACTGGCTTTATCTAGCTGAAATTTCTGCACAAGATTCTTACTGTATTTGCTTTGTGCAATAAAGATGCCATCTGCTTTTTGGGTGATCTCCAGACCAAGGAAATACGATAATTCTCCGACCATGCTCATTTTGAATTCCTTCTGCATGTGATCCACAAACTACTTCACCAGATGCTGAGACTTTTATCCAAAGACAATGTCATCCACATATATCTACGCAATGATCACATCCGATTTGGTGTGTTTCACAAATAAAGTTTTGTCAGCTCCCCCTCTTTTGTAGCCTAAACTGTCAGCCGCTCGTACCATGCTCGAGGAGCCTATTTAAGCCCGTACAGAGCTTTCTTCAGTTTGTACACGTGCTCCGGATGATGAGGATCTTCAAAACCTTTTGGCTGGGCAACATACACTTCTTCAGAGAGGTCTCCGTTTAGAAACGCACTTTTGACATCCATTTGATATAGTTTAAAACCTAGAAAATAGGACATAGCTAGAAGCAGTCTGATGGCCTCCAGACGAGCGACTGGAGCAAAAGTTTCTTCGAAGTCTAGCCCCTCAATTTGAGTGTATCCTTGAGCAACAAGCCTGGCTTTATTTCTTGTGATTTTCCCCTTTTCATCAGTTTTGTTTTTGAAGATCCATTTGGTACCTATAATGTTTACTCCTTTAGGTCTGTCCACCAAGTCCCAAACATCATGTCTTTCGAATTCTGCTAGTTCTTCCTGCATAGCTATCATCCAGAATTCATCATTCAAAGCTTCCTTGAATGTCTTTTCTATACTGGATAGGAAGCAGGTATTGAGGTAAGCATTGCTTCTCGTTCTCCTTTTTTCTGTCGGATCTCCAATCACATTGGTCAGTGGATGGTTCTTCTGAATCCTCTTTGGAGGCTGCCTTGACGGTGGATCATGAGTCTCATCATTCTGTTCTTCATGCAGGCTCTCTTGGAGTTCGTCTGTATTTTCTACTTCAGCACTTGCTATAGCATCATCTGGAGCCGAAGTTTGTTCACTTCTGCTCTGATTGGCAGGGGCATCTTCAATGTCAGTGTCTTCGTCGTCAAGGACAGTGGAAGAACCTTCTTCAATATCTTTGACTACTACATTTATGGATTCCATCACTGTTCTTGTCCTCTGGTTGTACACTCGATATGCCCTATTGTTCGTTGAATATCCCAGGAAGAAACCAGCATCGCTCTTTGGGTCAAGCTTCTTCCTGTACTCCCGATCTCTCAGAATGTAGCAGTCACTTCCAAAGATGTGAAAGTATTTAACTGTGGGCTTCTTCTAATTCCAGAGCTCATAGCAAGTCTGGTTGGTTCCTTTCCATATGGTGACTCTGTTGATGATGTAGCATGCGGTGTTCATTGCCTCAGCCCAGAATCTCAGGGGGATCCTCTTGGCATGAATCATGACTTTGGCCATTTCTTGAATTGTCCGATTCTTTCGTTCCACTACACCATTCTGCTGAGGAGTGATGGGAGAGGAAAACTGATGTGAGATACCCTTTTGGCGACAGAACTCATCCACTGCTTCGTTTTCAAACTCTCTGCCATGATCACTGCGGATGTTGGTGATTCTGAGATTTATTTGTTGCTCCAGTCGAGACACCAACGAGACTATGACTTTTACAGTGTCTGATTTCTCTCTGATAAAATCAATCCAAGTGAACCGGGTATAGTCATCAACGTAGACGAAGGCGTATCTTTTCTTGCCCACACTCTCTACTTCCATAGGACCCATCAGATCCATGTGAATCAACTGGAGAGGTTTGATTGTGTTTGTATCTTTAACTTTTGGATGTCAAGCCTTTCTTTGTTTCCCAATCTGACAATCTCCGCAGATGGAACTTGTCTCGCCTTTAATCAGCGGTATTCCTCTGACTAACCCTTCTGTTGCAATATTCTTTAGAGTCCTCAGATTGACATGACCCATCCTTCTGTGCCAGAGATTCATTTCCTCTACATTAGTTAGCATGCATCTGGGTAAAGGAGAGTTTGTGTCTACCTTGAGAAGATAGCAGTTGCTTCTTGATCTGGCCCCCTCCATTATACATTCTCCATTCTTGTTGAAGACTTTGCACGAATCTTTCGTAAACTTCACCTGTTGAGTCCCATCACACAACTGGCTAATGCTTATGAGGTTCGCTTTCAGTCCTTCCATCAGCATGACATTGCTTAGTTCGGGCATCCCTTCAACTGACAGTGTTCCCTTTCCTAGAACTCTTCCCCTCAGGCCACTTCCAAACTTCACCTGTTGTTCTAAGCAGGGAGTTATATTCTTCAAGAAGGATCTTTCTCCCGTCATATGCCCCGAGCAGCCACTGTCAAAATACCAGCTAACCTTGTTCTAGGAACTTGCTGTGCTGAAAAGAGCAAGATGCTGAGTTCTCCCATATTTGTGCTTGGTTGTTTTTCTGGCTGACCCCTTTCTGTGATATGTTGATGAAACAGTTCCTCTTAATGTGACCTTTGAGCCCGTAGCTATAGCATCTTTTATACTTTAATAGTGTCTTGACATGGTGATACTGAGATTGCTGTAGGAGGAGCTGATCCACCCTACCTTGTGTTTTTCTGCCTTTCCTGACTGATCTGTATCTGACCATGTTGCATTCATCTTCACTCAGATCTGTCTCATCTTCACTTCCGCTGGCAGAAAAAGCATTTTTCTGTTCGGCTTTCTTCATTGGTTTGCTAGTACAGTCGGCTTGTCGATGACCATATCCTTCACAGTTCCAACACTTCATGCCCTTTCTTATGTCTCTCTTGTCATCATCATTTTGAGCAGATTCCTTCCCTCTCCTTTGATTTCCTCCACCTCTTCTGAATTGTTTTCATGTGGATGAGCTTTGCCCAGTTCTTGAGCTGATCATCTGGAGCTGGCTTCTTCACTTCTGTTTTTGCCATAAGTCCTATATTCTCCTTAGGAGTAGGCTCTTCTTTAACCAGCTTCATCTCGAATTATTTGAGGGATCCAACCAATTCTTCCAGCCTCATGTGTCTGTGATCGCGCGTCGTTGTACTCGTCAAATTAATCCTTCCTTCTCCACTTAGTACAGCGGCTAAGTCAGGTTCGATCCCACAAGGAGCTTGCAGACTCGTTTTCGTTATTAACCTACAACTTACCAAATTGGGGGTTGTGAGTGATTGGGTTGCGCAGGTGCGCGAATGAACAGTAGTGAAAGCAGAGTTGCTCTATACGTGCGCGGGCAGTAGATGTTAAGTACTATAACTATGAAAAGTATCGGTAAAGACAATCCTCTATGAATGTATCCCTTATCATCGACTCTAGACATCTATAGTGCAGTTCTACTTAAGTTAGTGTCCGATCAAGGCTTCCTAACGTGCGCGCATGTTTCGATCAAAGTCCATGAGCTATTAATTCTTGAAACTAGTCTAAGCAACTACGAATCCTATCACAGTAGTAGCTGATTATCCTAGTGTGTTACTCATAGTTGTCACCGTCAAGTTATCAACCAGTTTAACATACAATAACGAGCAGTTAGAATAAGATTGCGGTTCAAGGCCTCTCTTATTCGCACAACTAATTATCACCCATGTGCATAGAATTAATAAAAGTAGACGAACTAAGCATTAAACACAAGTCTCAAAGGAAATACTTCATAGAATCATGCCCAACCGATACAAGGTGTTTAGCTAGACATGCTAGAAGTAAACATCATAGAAATAATAAGTAAAAACTAAAGAAGCCAAGGAAAAGTAGCAAGTCGGCGCAATCGCGCGTTGCTGTTTTCGGTTGGTACAGGTAGTTTGCGCAGAATCTTGGCGGCAGAATTCCTGGAGCTCGTGTGTCTCTGCTGCTATATGTCTCTCTCTCTCTATCTCTCTCCCCAAACCCTAGCTTCCCTCCTCTTTATATACTGATCTTGAAGCCCAAGGAATGTGATAATGCAAGTATGGCAGTGTTTGACAAAACCAGCATGAGTGAACAAGGAGCTGCTGCAGCTCAATCAATCAAGGAGGCCAGCAGAAGTATACAGCAGAAGTAAACCAGCAACAGTTGCAGCAGGGGATGCTGCAGCAGGTGCTGGTTCAAGAGCTAGTTCAACTGTCCGAGTAGCAGTTTTGTGCTGGGTGAGTTTTGAAGGTTTGGCAGCTTTGTGAAAGTGCTTAGAAGATTTTCTAATATGCTGCTGAGCATATTTCAGCAAGGATTACTAGTCAGAGAAGGAGATTTGCATTGAAGATATTAATCAAATCTAATCTCCTAGATTTTAGGAGATAATTGATCTTGTGGGACTATGGCCTAAACCTGGAAATTGCTTAAAGTGGTGAGGGTATTTAAGCAGAAGGTTCGAGGGATGTAGAGGGTGATCGAAGCTGAGTGATACACGAGAGTAGACACAGAATTCAGAGTGAGGACTTTTCTGGGTGTGCTACGAGAGTTGTTCTTCGATCAACACACACGGGCAGAGCGTTGAGCGCAGAGCTGTGGTGCGTATTGCAGAAGAGAATCAGGTCTTGCAGAGACTAATTCGTGCTTTGATCTGGAAGCCAATTTAGAGCTGTGGAGCTTGTTGGTTGATCAAAGGCAGCCGCGGGAGAACTGACGGGTGGAAGGCTCGGTCGAGGTTCGTGCGGAAGAACTCACTAGTGGCAGGTGGTCACTGAGTGAGGGGGAGTTACTCAGAGTGTGCAGCGCTCTTGGAGTGGTTCGATCAGCTCGGCAGAAGGCCTTGGAGCGACGCGGACAGAGTGCTTCAGCTGGTGTTACAGCTGTTGCTGCAGCAACCCTGCTGAGTAGTGTAGTATAGAATAGGCTGAGTTCTTTGAGAGAATTGTAGCTATTCTAGACTGACATATTGTAGAGGGTGTGCTGGCACAAATCAGAGCTTGTTCTGATTGTGTTGAGTAGTCCACACGGGGTTAAAGTAGCATAGGTTGCGTGCGTTGTAATCGAGTGTGCTTTGAACCTTTGGTTGAGTGGATTGAGGACTGGAGAATAGTCCTCCCCAGACGTAGGCAGATTGGCCGAACTGGGTGAACAAATCCGTGTCCTATTCATTGTCTGCTGTGCCTACATTTAAGTGAACAAGAGTGTGCTGCAGCAACTGCTAGTTCACAAATCTGCATAAGTAGAGACACTTGAAATTTCAGAATGCTTAGATTTGGCCCGTGAGAATCTTAGCTACTTCCCAAATCTAGGAGATTTTGTAGGGATAATGATGATCAAAATTTAGAAACTCTGCTATCCTGCGCATGGCTCGCTGCGCACATTGATTGTGCTACTCGCTTTGCGCAGTCGGTTTGTGCACTGCAGTCCGAATCAGCTATCTCCTATCTCCTTTGGCACTGCTAGCTCCGCAGGTCGTGCATTGCACCCTTTAAAAGCGCCCGTTAGCACACACCTGACTTATGCTCCTATTTTATCCTGAAATACAAAAATACCGAAAACAAGTAATCTTGTACACAAAATAATGCAAACAAGCACAGTGTTAAGATCTAAATAGCGCATATAACTAGGCTCTATCAAATCCCCCACACTTGCCCTTGTTCGTCCCGAACAAGTACTTAAGCACAGACACAATTACCTCTCTGAAGTCTAGCGCACAGCCTTGCACTCATGCGCGATCTGCACATCGGTTCACCCTGCATTGCTCTATCACCTTCGCGCACATACCCTCAACAATCTTAATATAATAACTTCAAAATTTGTTACCTCTCAGCCAGGATGCAATTTAATTAGGATGATTGGGAGATAGCTCTCCACAGGCTCCTGGTTGTCGGTTTCTACTCCGATTTCTGGTACATGGATAATCGCGCAAGTTTCTTCAGGTGCGTGATTCATTCGCGCGCTTCTTGGGAACTCAAGCCTTTCGTCCTTGACAATTTTCTCTTTTTTTTTACTTTTGGACTTGCGCATGCGCTAATATGGAGTTGAATGCGCACGCTGGTTTCTTTCCTTTTATGCAGCTTTGTCCACTTTTCTTATATTCCCAGAACGGTTCCAGTCCCGGCCTTCGGAGAGCAGCTATGGAACAACGCCCCGCTCTCCCTCCTTGGTCTACTTGCGCAGGTCAGTGCACGCGTTTACACCCTCGCCCACTTCCTACACTCGACTTCCAGAAGAAAGGTGGTCTGTTTTCCCACCTCGCCACGCTTTGGGTATTCGCCTTTGGCATCTGCGTGGCTGAGCGCACTTTATTGTTCCGAAGGTTGCGAAGCACCGGCCTCCACTAGCGCTTTTAGCCATGTACCTTAATCTCGAAGTAAAAACGACTAACCGCCTCTCTAGAGCTTTTTCTGTCAACTCCACATCCCCTGTATATCCCAACTAAAAAGACAAAAATCGAAAAAATTATACTAAAACGGTTAATAGTAGCGCATGTAGGATGAATAAGACAAAACAAGTCGAAAGGTGTGCGCAATCCGCACACAAGTGCACAACCGCTACTATTTCCTTTAACTACATTAACTAAGCTAAACTACAATGCTAAATATGAAATGTAAATGTAACGCCCCCCCCCCCCCACACTTAAACAGAGACGTGTCCCCACGACTCATGCTCAAGCGCAACGGAGAGCGCACTCATGCATGCTACTAGGACAACTAATAACTAAAAGAAACGTGTAAAAATAAAAACGTGTAAAAAAATTAAAACGTGTCGGGTTACCTCCCGACAAGTGCCTTTGTTTAACGTCATTGGCTCGATAGTACCTCGTTACTTGCTCAAGTTTGCGCACGTGACCTCCCCACACATGCTCCTGCGCGTCCCTGCGCATCCGCGCGTGCTATGTCTTCCTTAGTCCTGCGCAAAGGAACAGATAGGTGGTCAGCGTGGCCAAAATCATGTGACACATCATAAGTAACGAGGTTAATCAGTGAGGGAGAAGATATATAAGCAGTAGCTCCCAGTTCTCCCTCCGGTGCATCAGGTTGTTTCTCTGGCGCAGCAACCTGCGCATCCTCTATCTCTGGTTCCGCCAAATCAACTTCGCGCGTGGCCTCATCCCTAGGTTCTCCCAAGTATTTCTTTACTCTTTGCCCATTGATAGAGCCTAGTTATTTAGATCTTAACACTGTGCTTGTTTGCATTATTTTGTGTACAAGATTACTGGTTTTTCGGTATTTTTGTATTGCAGGATAAAACATGAGCATAAGTCAGATGTGCGCTAACGGACGTTTTAGAGCGCAATGCACGATTGCGCAAAGCTAGCAGCGCAAAAGGAGATAGCTGTTTCGGACTGCAGTGCGCAAACCGACTGCGCAAAGCGAGTAGCGCAATCAGCGTGCGTAGAAGGACAGAGTTTCTAAATATTGATCTCCTAGATTTGGGAAGTTGCTAAAAGTCTCTCGGGCCAAATCTAAGCATTCCTTGGGCTTCAAGACCACTATATAAAAGGAGGGAAGCTAGGGTTACAGGGAGAGGGAGAGCAGATAGAGAGAAGGACACTCGGCAGAAAAACACACGAGCTACTTCAGCCAGATTCTGCGCGAACCACCTGCGCCAGCCGAGAACAGCAATGCGCTATTGCGCCAACCTGCTACGTTTCTCTTGCTACTTTAGTTTTATTTATTATTGCTATGATGTTTGTTTCTAGCATGTCTAGCTAAACACATTGTATCGGTTGGGCATGATTCTATGAAGCATTTCCTTTGAGACTTGTTCTTAATGCTTGGTACATCTACTTATATTAATTTTATGCATATGGGTGATAATTAGTTGTGCGAATAAGGGAAGCCTTGAACCGCAATCTTATTCTAATTGCTAGTTATTGTATGTTAAACTAGTTGATAGCTTGACGGTGACAACTAGGAGTAACACACTAGGATACTCAGTTGCTACTGTGATCGGATTCGTGGCTGTTTAGACTAGTTTCAGGAATTAATAGCTCAGGAACTTGGATCGGAACATGCGCGCACGTTAGGAAGCCTTGACCGGACACTAACTTAAGTAGAACTGCACTATAGATGTTTAGAGTCGATGATAAGGGATACATTCATAGAGGATTGTCTGTACCGATACTCTTCATAGTCATAGTACTTAAAATCTACTGTCTGCGCACGTATCGTGCATTTTTGCTTACACCACTGCTCCTTCGCGCACCTGCGCAACCCAACCACTCACAACCCCAATTTCGTAAGTTGTAGGTTGCTAGCTAAAACGAGTCTGCTTGCTCCTTGTGGAATCGACCCTGACTTAGCCGCTATACTAAGTGGAGATGGAAGGATTAATTTGACGCGTACAACGACGCGCGACCACCCATTAACCTGAAAACGATGCTTGCGCTCGTTCTCTAACTCGATTGTTCCATATGGGAAAACCTTTGTGACTGTGTATGGTCCGGTCCATTTGCTGCGCAGCTTCCCGGGCATCAGCTTTAAGCGCGAGGAGAACAAAAGCACCCGGTCTCCTGGCTCGAAGGTGCGTCTGAGGATGTACTTATCGTGAAATGCTTTCGTGCGCGCTTTGTAGTCGCGCAGCCCCTCATATGCATCCAGGCGCAGCTCCTCTAGCTCGCTCAATTCAAATGCGCGCTCCATACCAGCCTCGTCGAGGTTCAGATTGCAAGTGCGCAAGGCCCAGTATGCCTTGTGTTCCAACTCAACCGGTAGGTGGCACGCTTTTCCATACACCAACCGAAATGGTGAAGTCCCAATCGGTGTCTTATGCGCAATCTTATATGCCCAAAGTGCATCATCCAGCCGCTGGCTCCAGTCTTTGCGCGTAGGTCTCACGGTTTTCTCCAGAATGCGCTTAATCTCACTGTTGGAAACCTAGGCCTGGCCATTCATTTGAGGATGGTATGCAGTGGATGTCTTGTGGCGCACTCCATAATGCTTTAGTACCTGCGCCACTATTCTGTTGCAGAAGTGCGTCCCCTGGTCGTTGATTATTGCCTTAGGCACTCCGTACCTGCAGAAAATGTTAGCCCTTAAAAACTCAACAACCGTTTTACCATCATCATTGCGCGTGGCCTTAGCTTCGACCCACTTCGAGACATAATCCACCACAACTAGTATGTACTCATATCCACAAGATGGCGGAAACGACCCCATGAAGTCAATCCCCCACAAGTCGAACACTTCGTCTACCAATTTCGGCGTCAGTGGCTTCTCGTTGCGCGCTGATATATTTCCTATGCGCTGACACCTGTCACAAACCTGCAGTGGTTACATGAGTCACGAAATAAGTGCGGCTAGTAAAAACCGCAATCTAGGATTTTACTGCTCGTGCGCTTTGGACCAAAGTGTCCTCCGCACGCGTGCGCATGACAAAACCTCAAAACAGAGCTCATCTCATGATCAGGCACACAGCGCCTCAAGATCTGATCAGGGCCTATTCTAAGCATGTACGGATCATCCCAAACGTAATATTGAGACTCATGTTTTAACCTCACGCATTGAGCTTTAGTGAATTGAGGGGGAAATGCACTTGTGACCAGGTAATTTGCAATATGCGCATACCATGGTACCTTACCGTTCAGCGCCATCAGGTGCTCGTCAGGGAATGTCTCCGTGATCTGCTCTGGCTTCTCTTCTTTCACTATCCTGCTTAGGTGATTAGCAACAGTGTTTTCCGTTCCCTTCTTATCCTTGATCTCTAAATCGAACTCTTGGAGCAGAAGCAACCAGCGCATCAAGCGTGGCTTAGTCTCTTTCTTGGACATCAAGTAATGGATAGCAGCGTTGTCAGTGTAGACAATGACTCTAGCACCCAGAACATAGGTGCAGAACTTCTCCAGCGCAAATTCGATTGCCAGAAGTTCCTTCTCAGTCGTGGTGTAGTTCCTCTGCGCAGTGTCCAGTGTGCGCGACGCATAATAGATAGCGTGCGGCCTCTTATCCATGCGCTGACCCAATACTGCGCCTACAGCGTAGTCACTTGCATCACACGTCAGCTCAAAGGGTAAGTTCCAGTCTGGTGCGCGCATCACTGGCGCACTGGTCAGCGCATCCTTCAACTTATCAAAAGCATTCTTGCACTCATCAGTGAACTCAAAGCACACATCCTTTTGAAGGAGGTTAGACATGGAATACATATTTTAGAAAAATCTTTTATAAAACACCTGTAGAACCCTGCATGCCCAAGAAACGACTTAACGTCGCGCACATTGGTGGAATAAGGCAGATTTGAGATAAGATCTATTTTTGCTTTATCAACCTTAATTCCTTCCTGTGAGATAATATGTCCTAGTACTACTCCATGTGATACCATAAAGTGACATTTTTCATAATTGAGAACTAGGTTCTTGGTAATGCAGCGCGCTAAGACCCTATCAAGATTATCCAAACATGCATCAAAAGTCTCACCATGCACAGTAAAGTCATCCATGAATACCTCTATACATAAACCAATCATATCAGAGAAAATGCTCATGACTAAGCGTTGGAACGTACCTGGTGCATTACACAGCCCAAACGACATGCGCCGGAACGCAAAGGTACCGAATGGGCAGGTAAAGGTTGTCTTCTCTTGATTCTCCGCAGCTATAGGTATCTGATTGTACCCTGAGTAACCGTCCAGGAAGCAAAAGTGCGGTTTTCCTGACAAACGATTGAGCATCTGGTCCATGAACGGTAGCGGGAAATCATCCTTGCGCGTGACTGAGTTTAGCTTCCTGTAGTCAATGCACATGCGCCATCCAGTCTGTATGCGCTTGGGAACTAGCTCGCCCTGCGCATTTTCCTCTACTGTGATGCCTCCTTTCTTAAGCACAACGTGCACTAGACTTACCCACTTACTGTCTGAGATCGGGTATATTACTCCTGCGTCAAGTAGCTTCAGGATCTCCTTCTGCACTACCTCCATCATAATTGGATTCAGCCTGCGCTGAGGTTCCCTGGATGGTTTGGCATCATTTTCTAGCAGAATTCTGTGCATACACACATCAGGGCTTACTCCGCGCAGGACAGCTAATGTCCATCCTATAGCGCGCTGGTTCTTGCGCAACACCTCCTGTAATCGCGCCTCCTACTCCTCCTCTAATCCTTTCTTTATAATGACAGGCAGGGTGTCCTTATTACCCAGGAAGATGTATTTTAAGTGCTCGAGCAACTGCTTCACCTCAACTTTGGGTGCCTATTCAATAGAGGGTAGAATTTTATTAGTAGCAAACATTAACCAGATCATATACCTGCCTAGTCAATGGTTCTGTGCCGCTCAACTCATCATCATGCGCCTCCATCTCTGTCTGTGTCAGTGGCGTAGGCTCCCCTGTTGCGCACGCACACTGTGCATGCGCAACCAAGTCGTCCATACTATTCAACGCGTGCACTGTGGGGTCCTCATGAGGATGCTGCATCCCCTTTCCACACGTCTATCTTTGTGCGCGCTGTCATCAGGAATGGTCTGCCTAGTAGGATTTGCGCGCTTCCCTTGCTCGGCTCACCCTCCATTTCCAAGACGTAGAAATCTGTTAGGAACACCTGCTATCCCACTTGGACGAGAACGTCCTCTATCAATCCCATCGGTTGTTTGCACGACCGATCTGCCAATTGGATGGTGAGACCTGCAGGCTTTAGTGGACCAAGGTGTAATGACACATACAAGGAGTAAGGAAGCACATTTATAGATGCACCGAGATCAATCATGCAGTTGCTTACCTTGGTCTTACCTAAGGTGCACGGTATGGTGAACGTACCTGGATCCCGGCATTTAGGTGGTACCTTGTGTTGCACAATTGCTGATGCATGCACGTTAAGCATTACTTGTGTGCACTGGCCTTTCCTCCTCTTGTTTGTGCACAGCTCCTTTAAGAACTTGGCGTATCTGGGGATCTGCCGAACTGCCTCATACAGCTTACTGAGTAATTCATACAGCTTACTGAATAATTCATACAGCTCCGTGTCTAGCGCCTCCTTCCTTGCTAAAGGTGCCTGCACAGGAAAAGGTGCAGGTGCGTTAGTACGATTGATACTCTTTTCTCCTGATTGTATCATACCTGGCGCCACCCCCTATTGGTTTGTAGCTTGCGCAGCTGGTTGCGCATCCGGCTGTGCTGGCTCTGGAGGTTGTGCAACTGGCTGCACGGGTACCTTCGCGGTCGGAGCTATCCCAACTGTGCACCCAGTCCTCAGTGTTACGGCGTTAACTCCTCCCTTAGGGTTTTGAATCACTTGTGAAGGTAGGTTGCCATCGCTCTTTTTCAGCTCACAAACCGTGGTAGCAATCTGCGACATCTGCTTCTCAATTGACTCGAACCTCCTGTCATACTTTTCATCATTCTTGCGCACAATGTCTGTTAACTAACCCACTATGTCTTCTAAGGAGCGCGCCGCGGTTGCTGGTTATTCTGTGCTGGTACGTCATTGCGGCGGTGCGGTGGGTTGTATACTTGTTGCGTCTGCTGTGGTGTGCGATATTCCGCGGGCTGCCTTTGGAGATTGCTGTCTTCCTTCCATCTTAATCCATTTGCGGCTAGTCCAAAGCGCGGCTGATTCTGCCTCTGCGGTCCTCTATTGTCCCATCCTCTTAGAGCATTTACATCTCCTGATTCCTCGAAAAGTGTGGGACATGCGTTGGTTTTGTGCTCAGTGGACGTACAGAACTAGCATGCCTTCGGCGCAACTGGTTGCGTGCCTTGCGCACTCATCAGCTTCTGTAGCATGGCTTTCATCTCCTTTATTTCAGCACTGGAATCCACCTGGTGCACAGCGGGTGCACGACTATTCTCGAGCATCAATTGATGCCTCACCTGTCCAGCAGAATCCTCTATCATCTGCCATACATCCTCCGGGTACATGTTACATATGTCACCGCCTGCGCATGCATTCAATAATCTAAGTTCCATCGGTTGTAGCCCGTTCAGGAAATTCTCTATCAGCACATTTTGGGGCAGGCCATGATTATAGCAGTTGGCTTCCAGCTCCCTGAAACGCTCATAGTACTCTGATAGTGACTCTTCTACGCCCTGCCTAGGCACGGCCAATTCCCTCCTAAGTAGCGCGATCTTAGCTGCGGGGTAGAACTTATCCAAGAACTTCTTCTGGAGCTGCTCCCATGTGCGAATAGATCTTGCTGGTAAGCTCATCAGCCAATGCCTGGCTGTATCACACCATGAAAAAAGGAACGCCTTTAGCTTCAGTGCTTCTTCACTCTCCCCATCGGTCTTCATGTTCTCGCAGATAACTAGGAATTCACGCACATGCTTGACCGAGTTCTCGTTGTTCATCCAATGAAACATAGGCATATGATGAATGAATGAGCTCCGTAGTTCAAAATGCCCATCGGGTGGAAGTACTATGCACCAAGGTTGGTTGACTGTGATTGGAGCCGACATTTCGCGCACAATTCTGCGTCGCACGATGATAGAGCCTAGTTATACACATTATTTAGATCATAACCCTATGCTTGTTTGCAATATTTTATGAGCAAGATTACTCGTTTCCAATGTTTTTGTATATCAGGTCAGAACGAGTCCTTAAGTCGGATACGCGCTGTCAGGCAGCATTCTAGGAGTGAAAGATCAGCCTGTGGAGCTAGCGGCGCAAACAGAAGAAGAAATGGCGAAAGACAGCAGAGGTGCGCTACCCGATTGCGCCAACCAATGCCGTGCGCCAGGCGCAAAGTCCCAGTGACCAGATTTGGAAGTTGCCAAAAGATGAACCTCCTATATAAAGGGAGGAAGTCTAGGGTTTGGGGGAGTTCGAAAAAGACTGTTGTTCCAGAGGCACCAGAGGACGCGAAGGAGGCACTGCGCGGCAGAACTGGAAAACACACGGATTTATTGAGGAGATTTGCGCCAGCCGACTGCGCCAGCCGAGAGAAGACACTGCACGCACTATTTGCTACCGTTTTCTTGGATTCATTAGTTATTATTTACTATTTTATGATGTTTACCACTAGCATGTCTAGCTAAACACTTAGTGTTGGTCGGGCATGAACCTATGATGTATTACCTTTGAGACTTGAGCTTAATGCATAGTTTATTTACTTGTATTAATTCTGTGCGTACTGAGACAGTTAGTTGCATGAGTAGGGGAAGCCTTGAACCGCAAACTTACTTGTGTAGCTCGCCTGTCGCATGTTAAACTAGTTGCATGCGTAGGGGAAGCCTTGAACCGCAAACTTTCCGTGACAATTAGGAGTAACGAGTTAGGGTAGGCAGTTGCTACTGTGACAGGATTCGCAGCTGTTTAGTCTAGTTCTAAGGATTAATAGCACATGAACTTTGAACGGAACATGCGCACGTGTTAGGAAGCCTTTACCGGACACTAACCCAAGTAAAACACAAGCTATAGATGTTTAGAGTCGATGATAAGGAATGCATTCATAGAGGATTGTCTGCCCAATACTTCTCATAAATATAGTATTTAATCTCTATTGCTTGCGCACGTCTAGTGCAATTCCCCGCGTTACGATATTCGCTGTTACTCGCGCATCGCGCAAAACCCCCAATCACTCACGCAACCCCCGTTTTCTTAAGTGTAGGTTACTGGCTAAGACTCACTGCTTGCTCCCTGTGGAGATCGACCCTTACTTAACCGCTGTACTAGTGGGAGAGGAAGGAATTATATTTGACGCGCACAACGACGCGCGATCAAATTTTGGCGCCGTTGCCGGGGAGCAACACAGCTAAGTTTTAGCTAGCTTACATTTCTCATTTTAGTAACTAGTTATTTCATTTTGTTTTGTTTTCTCGTTGTTGTTTCTGACAGCGCACAATCACATCAGCCTGCGCAACCTTGAAACAGTTGCGCTGTGCAGATTCTAGTTGCGCACTGACAGACGCAACAACTTCGTTGCCATTTAATTTCGTTTCTTGAGTTTGGATCAGGACATGGAGGATAACAGTGTGGTTGGAGATAACCTGGGAGACAGAACCCCAGAGGAAGCAAGGGCACATAACCGCGCAGCCCTATTCAGAGAGGAAGTGCAGCGCGAGGTTGAAGCAAGGAGGGCCGCTGAAGTGTATCATGCGCCGCCCGTGCCACAAGCCGCGCGACGCAGAACAGTGCGCGAGATGTCGGCCCCTATCACTGTTAACCAGCCATGGTGCATCGTGCTTCCACCAGGCGGTCACTTCGAGCTAAGGAGCTCACTCATCCATCACATGCCCAAGTTCCACGGGATGAACAATGAAAATCCAGTCAAGCATGTGCGAGAGTTCCTGGTCATTTGCGAAAACATGAAGACCGAAGGGGAAAGCGATGAAGCGCTAAAAATGAAGGCATTTCCATTCTCACTAAGTGATACAGCTAGACACTGGCTAATGAATTTACCTGCAGGATCTATTCACACATGGGAGCAGCTGCAGAAGAAGTTCTTAGATAAATTCTATCCAGCAGCGAAGATTGCGCTGCTCAGAAGGGAATTGGCCGCGCCAAGGCAAGGCGCAGGGGAGTCTCTGTCAGAATACTACGAGCGTTTCAGGGAGCTAGAAGCCAACTGCTACAATCACGGGCTTCCCCAGAATGTGCTGATAGAGAACTTTCTGAATGGACTGCTGCCCATGGAGCTGCGACTACTGAATGCATGCGCAGGAGGGGACATTTGCAACATGTACCCGGAGGATGCATGGCAGCTGATAGAAGATTCTGCTGGGCAGGTAAGACATCAATTGACACTTGAAAGTAGTCGTAATCGTTCTGTGCATCAGGTAGAGGCAAGCGCTGAGATCAAAGAAATGAAGGCCATGCTACAGAAGCTGATGAGTGCGCAGAGCGCACAACCAGTTGCGCCAAAGGTATGTGAATTCTGCAGGTCCACTGAGCACAAGACAGACGAATGCCCAACACTTTTTGAAGAAACTGGAGATGTAAATGCCCTTGGAGGATGGGACAACAGAGGACCGCAGAGGCAGAATCAGCCGCGCTTTGGGCTTGCTGCAAATGGATTCAGATGGAGAGAAGAGAACAATTTCCAGAAGCAGCCCACTGATCAGCGCGCGCCACAGCAGACGCCACAAGCTGCACCCTACAATCCACCGCATCGCCGCACAGACGCACCAGCGCAGAACAATCAGCAACCAAAGCGATCCTTGGAAGATATCATGGGGCAGCTAGCAGACACAGTGCGCAAGAATGACGAAAAGTATGACAAGAGGTTCGAATCCATAGAAAAGCATCTATCACAAATTGCAACCACGGTGTATGAGCTGAAAAAGAGCGATGGCAACCTGCCTTCGCAAGTGATTCAGAACCCTAAGGGAGGAGTTAATGCAGTAACACTGAGGACTGGGCGCACAGTGGGAACAGAGCAGACCGCGCAGGCGCCCGCGCAACCAGTTGCGCAAGTCCCAGATCCAGCAGCTCAGAGTGCGCAACCAGAGCCAGAGGCGCAATCAGAAGCGCCAACCACGAACCAGCAGGGCAAAGCGCCAGGTATGTCTCACTCGACAAACAAGGACAAAAATTGTACTAACATACCTGCTCTTTTCCCTGTGCAGGCACCACTGGCGAGAAAAGAAGCACTGGACAAGGAACTATATGAGCTGTTCAGCAAGGTGGAAATCAACATACCTCTCATAGAAGCTATTCGACAGATTCCCAGGTATGCGAAGTTTTTAAAAGAGCTGTGCACAAATAAAAGGAGGACAGGCGAATGCGCACAGGTAATGCTAAATGCGCAGGCCTCAGCAATCGTGCAACAAAAGGTACCACCTAAGTGCCGAGATCCAGGTACATTCACTATCCCTTGCACCTTAGGTAAAACCACGGTAAGCAACTGCATGATCGATTTAGGCGCATCAATCAATTTATTACCATATTCTCTCTATGCGACCTTGCGCCTTGGACCACTAAAACCTGCAGGTCTCACAATTCAGCTAGCAGATAGATCGTGCAAACAACCTGCAGGCATGATAGAAGATGTCCTAGTTCGAGTAGGAGAGCTGGTGTTCCCAGCAGACTTTTATGTGCTCGAAATGGAGGGTGAATCAAGCGCCAGCGGTGCGCAGATCCTCCTAGGCAGACCGTTTCTGATGACTGCGCGCACGAAGATAGACGTGTGGAGGGGCACGCTCTCCATGGAGGTAGATGGCGAAGAAATCCATTTCAACATCTTCGAAGGGATGCAGCACCCACATGAGGACGCTACTGTGCACGCAATGGACAGCTTTGACGATTTAGTCACAGAAGCGCAGTGTGCGAGCGCAACCATAGGACCAGAGCTACTGACACAGGCAGAGCTGGAGGAGCAAGAGGAGGAGCTAAGCAGTGCTGAACCAGCACCCACACAGGTACTTGATATAGTTCATATTTGCACCGCTAACAAAACCTTGCCCTCTATTGAACAGGCACCCAAGATCGAACTGAAGCAACTCCCGGAGCACCTCAAGTACATTTTCTTGGGAGATGAGGACACCCTGCCAGTGATCATCAAGAAGGGATTGGAAAAAGAGCAGGAGGCGCGCTTACAACAGGTGTTGCGCAGGAACCAGCGCGCTATTGGATGGACTCTTGCTGATCTGTGCGGAGTGAGCCCAGACGTGTGCATGCACCGAATTCTGTTGGAAGATGGTGCCAAACCATCCAGGGAGGCTCAGCGCAGGTTAAACCCAAATATGATGGAGGTAGTGCAAAAGGAAGTCCTGAAGTTGCTTGACGCAGGGGTCATTTACCCAATCTCAGACAGCAAATGGGTCAGCCCGGTGCACGTTGTGCCAAAGAAAGGAGGAATCACAGTGGAGGAGAATGCGCAGGGCGAGCTAGTTCCCAAGCGCATACAACTGGCTGGCGCATGTGCATCGACTACAGGAAGCTGAACGCTGTAACGCGCAAGGACCACTTCCCGCTACCCTTCATGGACCAGATGCTGGATCGCTTGGCAGGTAAGCCTTACTTTTGTTTTTTGGACGGATATTCAGGTTACAATCAGATACCCATAGCTGCGGAGGATCAAGAGAAGACCACGTTCACATGCCCCTTCGGAACATTTGCGTTTCGGCGTATGTCTTTTGGGCTGTGCAACGCGCCAGGTACGTTCCAACGCCTCGTCATGAGCATTTTCTCTGATATGATTGGTATATGCATAGAAGTGTTCATGGATGATTTCACTGTATATGGGAGTACCTTTGATGCATGCTTAACACATCTAGATAAAGTCTTAGCGCGCTGCATCTCTAAGAACTTAGTGCTAAATTACGAGAAATGTCATTTCATGGTAACGCACGGAGTAGTACTGGGTCATATCATTTCAGAGGAGGGTATTAAGGTAGACAAGGCTAAGATAGATATTATTTCTAATCTGCCTTATGCCACCAACGTGCGCGACGTGAAATCGTTCTTAGGGCATGCTGGGTTTTACTGGCGTTTTATTAAGGATTTCTCTAAAATTTGCATACCCCTGTCTAACCTGTTGCAAAAAGACGTGTGCTTCGATTTTACTGATGAGTGCAGGGCGGCGTTCGATAAGCTGAAAGAAGCGCTGACCAGTGCGCCAGTGATGCGCGCACCAGACTGGAACCTGCCATTCGAGCTGATGTGTGACGCAAGTGACTACGCAGTAGGAGCAGTCTTGGGGCAGCGCGAGGACAAGAAGCCGCATGCCATCTACTATGCATCGCGCACACTGGACTCCGCGCAGAAGAACTACACCACCACGGAGAAGGAGCTTCTGGCAATTGTATTTGCGCTGGAGAAGTTCCGAGCATATGTTCTAGGCGCCAGAGTCATCATCTACACGGACCACGCAGCTATCCGCTAACTCATGTCCAAGAAAGAGACCAAGCCGCGCCTGATGCGCTGGGTACTTCTGCTTCAGGAATTCGACTTAGAGATCAAATACCGTCGCTGATCACCTGAGCAGGATCGTAAAGGATGAGGAGCCAGGGCAGATCAAGGAGACATTCCCTGACGAGCATCTGATGGCGCTAACAGGTAAGGTACCATGGTATGCGCATATCGCAAATTACCTGGTCACAGGTGCGTTCCCTCCTCATTTCAATAAAACTCAGTGCATGCGATTGAAACATGAGTCCAAGCATTATCTTTGGGATGATCCTTACATGCTTAGAATAGGTCCAGATCGGATATTAAGACGTTGCGTGCCTGACCATGAGATTAACTCTGTGTTGATGTTTTGTCATGCGCACGCCTGTGGAGGACATTTCGGTCCCAAGCGCACGAGCAGGAAGATCTTGGACTGCGGATTCTACTGGCCGCACCTATTCAGAGATGCCTATGACCACTGCAGGAAGTGTGACAGGTGCCAGCGCACTGGAGGAATCTCCGCGCGCAACGAGATGCCGCAGACCCCGATTCTGGTGGATGAAGTGTTCGATGTTTGGGGAATCGACTTCATGGGTCCATTTCCCCCATCTGCCGGCTACGAGTACATACTGGTGGCCGTGGATTACGTATCCAAATGGGTCGAAGCTAAGGCCACGCGCAAGGATGATGGTAAGACTGTCGCTGATTTTCTCAGAACTAACATATTTTGCAGGTACGGAGTGCCTAAGGCAGTTATCAGCGACCAGGGGACGCACTTCTGCAACAGGGTTGTGGCGCAAGTTTTCAAGCACTATGGGGTGCGCCACAAGACGTCCACCGCTTACCATCCGCAGACAAATGGACAGGCCGAAGTTTCTAACAGAGAGATCAAGCGCATCTTGGAAAAGACTGTGAGGCCGTCGCGCAAGGATTGGAGCCAGCGCCTGGATGATGCGCTATGGGCATACCGCACTGCACACAAGACGCCCATTGGAACCTCACCATTCCGGTTGGTCTATGGGAAGGCATGCCACCTGCCAGTAGAGCTCGAGCACAAGGCATATTGGGCCTTACGTATTTGCAACTTGAACTTGGATGAGGCAGGAAAGGAACGCGCATTTGAGCTGAGCGAACTCGAAGAGCTGCGCCTAGACGCCTATGAGGGACTGCGCGATTACAAGGAGCGCACCAAAGCGTATCATGACAAGCATATCCTCCGGCGCACATTTGAACCAGGAGACCAGGTACTGTTATTTTCATCGCGCCTGAAGCTCATGCCTGGAAAGTTGCGCAGCAAGTGGACGGGACCATACACCGTCACCAAGGTTTTCCCCTACGGCACAATTGAATTAGAAGACGGGCACCAGCATCGTTTTCAGGTTAACGGGCAGAGAGTCAAACGGTACTTGGGCGAACCTTGGGACGGCGCAACACGCAACATTGACTTGGCCGAGCCAGAGATAGTGGACGCGCAAGCTGCTGCGCCAGACGCACCACCAGATGTTTCAGAGGGAGCACTAGCACCCATCACCTATATCTCCTCTCCCTCTGCATCTACCCTCATTACGAATAATGTATCACATGCTGACCCTCCCTTGTATCCTTTGCGCAGGACCAATGAGATCGTAACACAAGCACTGGCGCAAGGACACTCAGGAGCAAGAGTGGGGGAGGCTGCAGACGCACTTCTTGGCACGTAACGAGGTACCGTCGAGCCAACGACGTTAAACAAAGGCACTTGTCGGGAGGTAACCCGACACATTTTATTTCGGCACATTTTATTCTGCTTGTTTTGTTTTTTTTTGAGTGTTTTTAGCTAGTTTAGGGTTTGGTAGTTTTTTTTAGTCACACAAGTGCGCAGGACCGTGCGCCTATCAATGCGCAGGTCCGTTGCGCTAGCCAGAGGGGGGTATATAAGGCCAGACTTAGAAAAATTCCCAGCACTTTTCACTTGACCGTTGCACACGAGCTCCCGCCTTCAGACCTCTGCCGTCGATCAGCGCCCAACCCACCGTCCGTCTAGAGGGATTCAAGGACAACACGACCGCACAGCACCCAGGTAACCCCCCGATTCCGCTTTGAGCCGCTTCTGTTAGGGTTTGCGCGGAGGAGACAGTTTTTAGGGTTTTGAAATCGCACCAGGCTAGAGTGCGCGGCTTGGAGTGCTGTTTTGTGCGTTGAGTAGGCGACCAGTAGGCGCTCGTTCGGTGCAAGTTTCAGAGGATTCTGGGCAGTTTCGATTTTTAGGGTTTTGGGGAGCATTGACCGCGATTGACCGGAGCCCAGCGCAAGATGAAACCCGCCACAGACCAGGAGACCCCAGCGGCTTTCGCTAACAAGTATGCAGCGTTCATCAGCCTGGACATGTACGGGACACCGTACATCTGCCGAGATTTCCTGCGCGAGGTAGGATTAGAGGACCTCGTGGCGCAGAGGCTAGCGATTGCCGGCTGGGAGGCGCTAATGGACCTCCGCAGCGCATCAGACCAGGAAGATACGTGTGAGTTCCTGGCGTCTCTGGAGGCAGGGGACAGGGAGATCAGATATAGACACAGGGGTGTCTGGTTCATAGCCTCGGAAAGGAGGCTGAGGCGCGCATTCGGGTGCGCCAAGGTGCGTGAGGAGGAGTTAGACACGCACAATAACCAGGAGGCTTGGCGGGACATGGCAACAGGGCCAGCATTCGCCGCGGGGCGCAGCAGGGGCCGAGAGCTGCGCGACCCATGGCTGTTCTACTTATGGTGCATCGTGGCCTACACAGTCATTGGCCGTTTCAACGGCGCACCAAAGATCAGCCTCCTGGATATGGAGATTTTGACGGGGCTTTATTATGGGCGGAAGGTGCTGTTCATCCTGAACATGGTGCATCATTGGAGCCGAGTCAGCATGAGGGGGCCGCTGACGTGTGGAGGCCTTATCACGCACCTGCTGCGGGCCTTACATGGAGAGCCCGAGGTGCCAGAGCACACCTTGGTGCAGCCTATACCTCTGGACCGCGCCTACATGCTGCAAATCAAGGCGGTAGCTGTTCAGGACAATGGCACACTGGAGTGGTGCTACCGTCTGCTGCCAGCCAGACCACCGCGGGCCAGAGCAGAGAGCAGTGCGCGGGCCAGAGCAGAGAGCAGTGCGCAGGGCGCAGCCGCAGCAGCCGCCGCAGCAGATGAAGAGATGGAGGAGGCCCTAGAACCAGAGGTGCCTCTAGTCAGGCGCCCAAGGACCCGGGCGCAGACTGGAGCGCACCAGAGGGCCCGTGCACCACAGGGGGAGCCAGTGACCATTTCCATCGAGGATTCTCCCCCTCGTGCACGTGCCAAGCGCCCAAGGACTGAGACTGAGGAGGCGCCTGAGGAAGCCACTGCCGAGCAGCGCATGTTGTTCAACGTCATGCGCGTGCTCGAATACTTAGCGCCAGAGGGGGCGGATTTAAGTATGAGTCCACCATCCGGGTGGAAATTTGGAGACGCGATTCCCCCTCAGCCTTCTGTTCCGGAGTCCCCCATTAACTTTCCCAGCGTAGGCTCCGATTCCATATGGGAGTCACTTTCCGAGGACGACCTCGTAGCGCAGCCTGATCCCCTCACCATAGTACCACCAGCCTCCAGCACCGACTCCTTGACTGATTCTTCAGAGGATGAGGCACGTGGGTCAGCAGCAGCGTCTAGCTCGGGGAACTTCTAAGGCCGAGGGCAGGCGCAGTGATTTTCTTTAGGGTGGTGTCTTTTATTTTGCTGCGTCTAGTTGACTATTATGTGTGCTGAATATTTGTGCCCTACATTCTGTGACTCCCTTGCTATATTTTGTGTGACTATTTGTGTTCACTCTTATGTTCTTTATTTTCGTTGCATTGCATGCATGTGCGCAGCCTCCGTGCGCTTGAGCTTGAGTCGTGGGGACACGTCTCTGTTCCAGGGGGGGGGGGCGTTACTCTTGCATTTCATGTTTTGAGCATTTTTAGTATAGCTTAGTTTAAGTTGAAGAGAATTAGTAGCAGTAGTGCGCTAAGGTGCAGGATGCGCATGCGCTCCAGCTTGTTTTGCGCTATCCGTATTGCGTGCGCCGTTCTCTATTGTTTTAGCATAATTATTTCGTTTTTTCTGCTCCTGTTAGTTGGGATATACAGGGGATGTGGAGTTGATAGAAATGCTCCAGAGAGGCGGTTAGTCGCTTGTGCTTCGAAGGCGAGGTATATGGTCGAGTGCGCTAGTGGAGGCCGGTGCTTCGCAACCTTCGGAACAAAAGAGCGCGCTCAGTCACGCAGATGCCAAAGGCGAAATACCCAAAGCGTGGCGAGGTGGGAAAACAGACCACCTTCTCTCTGGAAGCCGAGCTAAGGAAAGCGGGCGCGGTTGCAAACGCGTGCGCCGACCGGCGCAGACAGACCAAGGAGGGAGAGCGGAACGAGTTCCATAGCTGCTATCCGAAGGCTGAGATTGGAACTGTTCTGGGAATGAAAAAAATTAGAAAGAAAGCTGTTCAAAAGGAAAAGAATACCAGCAGATGATACGCACTACAAAAGAATCAGCATGCGCACTACTTAGTACCTGCGTGCGCAAGACTACAAGGATATCATCAAAGGCTCAGGTTCCCAGGAAGTGTGCGAACGAATCACGCACTGGAAGAAGCTCGCGCAAGAAACCATATACCTATCTTCGGAGCAGGAGCTGACAACCAGGAGCCTAAGAAGAGCTATCTCCCAGTCATCCAAAGATCTTCATCCCGGCTGAGAGGTAATGAAATTTCGGGATTATTATACAAGAACTGTTGAGTGCAATTGTGCGCAGGTGATAGAGCAGCACAAGTTGAGCGACTGTGCATTTTGCGCTAGAATGCAAGGTTGTGCGCTAGTCTCCAGAAAAGGTAATTGTATCCGCGTTTCAGTACTTGTTCGGGACGAACAAGGGGCAAGTGTGGGGGGGTTTGATAGAGCCTAGTTATACACAATATTTAGATCATAACCCTATGCTTGTTTGCAATATTTTATGAGCAAGATTACTCGTTTCCAATGTTTTTGTATATCAGGTCAGAACGAGTCCTTAAGTCGGATACGCGCTGTCAGGCAGCGTTCTAGGAGTGAAAGATCAGCCTGTGGAGCTAGCGGCGCAAACAGAAGAAGAAATGGCGAAAGACAGCAGAGGTGCGCTACCCGATTGCGCCAACCAATGCCGTGCGCCAGGCGCAAAGTCCCAGTGACCAGATTTGGAAGTTGCCAAAAGAGGAACCTCCTATATAAAGGGAGGAAGTCTAGGGTTTGAGAGAGTTCAAAAAGACTGTTGTTCCAGAGGCACCAGAGGACGCGAAGGAGGCACTGCGCGGCAGAACTGGAAAACACACGGACTTATTGAGGAGATTTGCGCCAGCCGACTGCGCCAGCCGAGAGAAGACACTGCACGCACTGTTTGCTACCGTTTTCTTGGATTCATTAGTTATTATTTACTATTTTATGATGTTTACCACTAGCATGTCTAGCTAAACACTTAGTGTTGGTCGGGCATGAACCTATGATGTATTACCTTTGAGACTTGAGCTTAATGCATAGTTTATTTACTTGTATTAATTCTGTGCGTACTGAGACAGTTAGTTGCATGAGTAGGGGAAGCCTTGAACCGCAAACTTACTTGTGTAGCTCGCCTGTCGCATGTTAAACTAGTTGCATGCGTAGGGGAAGCCTTGAACCGCAAACTTTCCGTGACAATTAGGAGTAACGAGTTAGGGTAGGCAGTTGCTACTGTGACAGGATTCGCAGCTGTTTAGTCTAGTTCTAAGGATTAATAGCACATGAACTTTGAACGGAACATGCGCACGTGTTAGGAAGCCTTTACCGGACACTAACCCAAGTAAAACACAAGCTATAGATGTTTAGAGTCGATGATAAGGAATGCATTCATAGAGGATTGTCTGCCCAATACTTCTCATAAATATAGTATTTAATCTCTATTGCTTGCGCACGTCTAGTGCAATTCCCCGCGTTACGATATTCGCTGTTACTCGCGCATCGCGCAAAACCCCCAATCACTCACGCAACCCCCGTTTTCTTAAGTGTAGGTTACTGGCTAAGACTCACTGCTTGCTCCCTGTGGAGATCGACCCTTACTTAACCGCTGTACTAGTGGGAGAGGAAGGAATTATATTTGACGCGCACAACGACGCGCGATCACACGATCTGTTGCGCGGGTTGCGCATTATACACTGCTTCAGCGGCATCCGAGCATCAAACTTTGCGTTGTACTTCCTCTCTGAACCGAGCTGCGCGGCTATCTGCCCTTGCATTGTTAGGTCCCTCTGGGGTTCTGTCCCCTAAGTTATCGCCGATGATACTATTATTCTCCATGCCTTGTTCTAAACTTACAGAAAACGAAATTAAAAGACAACTATAATCTGCGCAGCGCAACCGTTTCAAGGTTGCGCAGGCTGATGTTGATTGCGTACTGTCAAAAACACCCACGAAAAATAAAAAAAGAAATAACTAACTACTGTAAAAGAAAACTTGAACTAGTTAAAACTTATCTGTGTTTCTCCCCGGCAACGGCGCCAAAATTTGATCGCGCATCGTTGTACGCGTCAAATTAATCCTTCCTTCTCCACTTAGTACAACGGCTAAGTCAGGGTCGATCCCACAAGGAGCGTGCAGACTCGTTTTTGCTATTAACCTACAACTTACGAAATTGGGGGTTGTGAGTGATTGGGTTGCGCAGGTGCGCGAATGAACAGTAGTGAAAGCAGAGTTGCACTATACGTGCGCGGGCAGTAGATGTTAAGTACTATAACTATGAAAAGTATCGGTAAAGACAATCCTCTATGAATGTATCCCTTATCATCGACTCTAGACATCTATAGTGCAGTTCTACTTAAGTTAGTGTCCGATCAAGGCTTCCTAACGTGCGCGCATGTTCTGATCAAAGTCCATGAGCTATTAATTCTTGAAACTAGTCTAAGCAACTACGAATCCTATCACAGTAGTAGCTAATTATCCTTGTGTGTTACTCCTAGTTGTCACCGTCAAGTTATCAACCAGTTTAACATACAATAACGAGCAGTTAGAATAAGATTGCGGTTCAAGGCCTCTCTTATTCGCACAACTAATTATCACCCATGTGCATAGAATTAATATAAGTAGACGAACTAAGCATTAAACACAAGTCTCAATGGAAATACTTCATAGAATCATGCCCAACCGATAAAAGGTGTTTCTTCTGCTATATGTCTCTCTCTCTATCTCTCTCCCCAAACCCTAGCTTCCCTCCTCTTTATATACTGGTCTTGAAGCCCAAGGAATGCTTAGATTTGGCTCGTGAGAATCTTAGCTACTTCCCAAATCTAGGAGATTTTGTAGGGATAATGATGATCAAAATTTAGAAACTCTGCTATCCTGCTCATGGCTCGCTACGCACGTTGATTGCGCTACTCGCTTTGCGCAGTCGGTTTGCGCACTGCCGTCCGAATCAGCTATCTCCTATCTCCTTTTGCGCTGCTAGCTCCGCAGGTCGTGCATTGCGCCCTTTAAAAGCGCCCGTTAGCGCACATCTGACTTATGCTCCTATTTTATCTTGAAATACAAAAATACCGAAAACCAGTAATCTTGTACACAAAATAATGCAAACAAGCGCAGTGTTAAGATCTAAATAGCGCATATGACTAGACTCTATCAGTCTGACATTTTGAGCTTCTTCAATGGCCGTCACTTTCATGTCAAATCTTGTGGGTAACGATCTGAGAACCTTCCTAATCAGCTTCTCTTCATGAATAGGTTCTCCAAGAGCATGGGATTCATTTGCCAGGTCACATAGTTTCGCATTGAACTCAGTGATCGTCTCCTCTTCTAGCATTCTCAAATTTTAAAACTGCGTAGCAATAATCGGTAATCTTGACAGCTTTACTCTTTCAGTTCCTTCATGGGCAATTTGCAGAATTTCCCAAGCTTGCTTGGCCATATCATAGTTTGATATCAACCTGAAATTGTTAGCATCAACCGCAGCAAAGATAGCATTCAGAGCCTTTGAATTACCAGTTGCTGCAGCTCCCTCTTCAGCAGTCCATTGTTCTTCAGGTTTTATCTGTGTAACTCCCTGTTCATCCATGGTGATCGGAGGAGACCACTGGACCACGATAGCTCTCCAAGTCTTCTCATCAATGGCTTTGAGAAAGGCCTTCATCCTAGCCTTCCAATATCCATAGTTGCTTTCTTCCAACAATGGAGGTCTGCTCGTGCTCTGTCCTTCCTTCATGTTCCTTGACTTCTTCAGAGGCGATGTAGGATCTTTTACTCTGTGTGTTAAGCTCCCGCTCTGATACCAATTGAAATTCGCAGCGCCTCTGATAAATGGATTTGTCAACAAGCAGTTGCTACAGCACACTCTTGTTCACCCGGAAACTGTTTCAGCTGGAAAGAACAAGGACAAAGGTTTGTTCACCCAGTTCAGCCAAATTGCCTACGTCTGGGGAGGAATCTTCTCATTCCTCAATCCACTAATCTCAAGGTTTCCAAGTACACACAGTTGCAACCCACGCAACCTATGCTACTCAACCACAAGTGGATCCACGTACACAATCAGAACATGCTCTGACTTGTGTCTGCACACCCTCTACTGATATCTATCTATAATAGCTACTGTCTCATCGAAACTCAGCCTATTCTAAACAATACTCAGATTCTGCATGGTTGCTATAACATCTGCTGTAGCACACAGCTGATGCACAAACTGTCCGCGTCGCTCCAAGCCTTCTGCTGAGCCGTTCGAATGATTCCACGAGCGCTGCACACTCTGGAATACCCCCCCTCAATCAGTGACCTCCTATCACTAGCAAGAGCTAGCCTTCGATCAATTGCCCGAGTCCCTCCACTCGACAATCCCTTCGCGGCTTTCCTTGATCCACCAACAAGCACTGCTGCTCTGAATTAGTCTCCCGATCAAGCTGTGATCAGACTTTGCTAATCCTGATCGCCTCAACTCTGCGCTCAAGCTCTGCTCTCGGTGATGATCGAAGATTCGCCCGCACAGATTCACTCTTTGTTGAACTTCTGTGTAACTCTCGTATTTTCTCTCTTAGCTTCGATCAACCTTCATTGCTATGAAGGGTCTCCATTATATAGGCGCGTCCACTGCCATCATTATCAGGATTTAGCAATTCCCCTAGCAAGATAAATATCTCCTAATATTTAGGAGATTAGATTTGATTTGAGATTTAAAGCTCCCACAATCAAATCTCCTACTTCAGCTAGGAAACTCCACTGGAATACTCTCTGCAGCAACTTAGCAACTCCTCTGATGCTCTTAGAAGGACTGCCACGCCCTCTTCCCAAAGACCCAGATAGCTGCTACTCGGACAGACGCTACAGCCCTTCTAAACAAGCTCCTGCTATAGCTTTCTCCTGCTACAGCTGCTCCTTGTTCACTGGTCTTGTTCACAAATGCTGAACTTCGGCTGTAGCAGCATCTTGTTCACTTGCTTGTTCACTTGTGCTGGTTTTGTCAAACACTGTCATACTGCAACATCACCTTTGACATGCTAGAATGGCATCGAGGGTGCTAGATCCACTATGTAACATTTTCACCATTCTTTTATGTTGACTCAGCTCTTCCATCACAGCAGCATATCCTTCCTCATGCTATTTGGCTTGATTCATTAGGGAGGTGTCGGTTTGGCTTAGGCAATTCTTCGTAGTCTTCAGGGCATCCATAGTTTCCTGCAAGGCTTATTTTTCTTCTTCTAGCCGAGATACCTTCGTATTCAGATCCTTGTTGACTTCAATTATTTCCAGCCACTTTAGGTGCATTACAGCAAAATTTTCAGCTAGATATTCCTCCGTAAGTTTTTCATCATCACTCCTTTCTGAGTCTGATGAGATGTGCACTATGTCTTTGCTATCGCGGGGGTGATCTGCCACAGAAGCTAGAGTCAGGTTGTTTCAAGGTTCAGCTTCATGCTCACTATCTTTTGAGTCTTCATTACTCCGTTTGGCAATATAGGACTTGTTGTTGTTCTTCTTTTGGCTGCTCGGGCATTCTGAATGAATATGGCCTAGACCTTCACATCCCCACCAGCGAATTCCATTTTGCTTGTTCTTTCGTTATTCATTGTTCAAATCAGCAGTCCTATTCTTCCTTGGAAAATTTTCTCCTCTCCTGAACCGATTCCTGTGGCCAAACTATTGTTCAGTATATGGCGGTCTTAGGTCAAATTCCTTCATAATCTTTCCGAAGTTTTTGGCCAGCAGTGACAAGGTTCTGCGACGTCTCTTCAAGTGATCTTGCTTGACCTTTGTTTTAGCTTTCAGCCCAATTATTTTCTCACGGGATGGTGGAGCTTCCTTTAGAAGCTTGATCTCAAATTGTTTCAACGAACCGATCATCATTTCCAATCCATGTTTTTGATGTCTTGGACCTCTTTTAATCCGGTAATTTTCATGGAAAACCTTGGAGACAAGTGACTTGAGCACCTTGCGGATAAGTTTTTCTTTCTTTTTAAGTTTCTCCGAGTGCATGGGCTTCGTTTGATAGGTCGCATAACCTTGCATTAAAGTCTGTCATGGTTTCCTCTTCACGCATCTTCGGTCCTCAAACTTTGTGATGATCATCTAGATTCTTGAAGATTTAACTTTGTCTGTGCCCTCATGAGCTATCTCCAGAATGTCCCATGCGCGTTTAGCAACAACGTAGTTTGAGATCAGCCTAAAATTATTGGCATCTATTGCAGCCAATATGGCGTTGAGAGCCTTGGAATTTTCGGATGCTGCAGCTTCTTCTTTTGTAATCCATCGATCTCCAGATTCTTTTATAGCTACTCCAGCTTTGTCTATTTCCAGTGGATGCGCCCATTTTGAGATCACAGCTCTCCATGCCTTCTCATCTGGCCTTCAACATGCGAGCTTTCCAATATCCATAATTTCCTAGTTCAAGCAACCGAGGTCTGCTTGTTGACAGCGTGTCGTTGTGTGCCTCAAATTTGTATTTATAACTCCTGTTAAAACACTAGACAGCGGTAAGCAGGGTCGAACCCAAAGAGAGGAAGTGAGCAAGAGTTCTAATGCTAGTCACATAGAAATGAACAATACTAAGGATATCAATTCAGAGAATATTAGTCTGGGAAAATACACTGCAACTAGTTATCATCGATCAAGCAACATGTATCAACTAATGTATACAGTCCCAATTAGTGTTCTACCTATTCTTAACCGCTGGGTTCTGAAACAGGTTCAATATTTACTCGACTAACACCACAATTAGTTCCACCGCTAGGCTTAGCTACAATGCAATTCAGTCAAGTATAATGGAATGGGTATCAACCTAGCTTCACTGTTAAGCTATACTAAATTGATAAGGAAGCATTCGTTCATACAAGTCAGGAGGCAGTAAATCAATAGCTCAAATCATGTGTTCATTGACCTCAAACCAAATGTTGCAAATAAATCCGCAAACTGAGTTTGGGCTTAGCTACTCATAATATCCATTGAATGCAACATAACTCAGTTCAGTACACTACAATAAGTTAAAGAACACGAAATTGAAATAGAATGAATAACGGCGTGGATAGCGTTTTTCGACCGTGAATAGTAACAGTGAACAGTAATAGTGAATAGTAACTATGATGAACAGTAAACCAGATGAAAGTAGATTCCGACGACCTCCATGGGCAGCTGCTGGTTGCTTCTCTCTCTAAGCTGCCGCCTCTAGTTGCTGCCTCCCAAAGTCCCCAAGTCTCCTGTGTAAAGTGTTTATCCAAAGTGTTATGCATTTAGGGTTTGGGGGTTGGACCAACTCTGGTTGAACCGACCCTTTTGACTGCTGTTGACTTGACTTCTTCTTCTTGATCTTGAATGAATGAGTGACAATGCTCCAATTATGCAATCTCGAACACACCTGTGACATGAAAACACTACAAAAGAATAATCAATCTCACGCAAAATGTAATAAAACTATGGAATACACAACTCAATGGTGCGTATAAATACGCTCTATCATTTGTGCTTTGTCCTTCCTTTATGATCGTCTTAGCAGTAAGCAACACGTCCGGATACCAATGTGTGTCGAGTAACCCGCTATGATACCAATTGAAATTGAGGTGTTGCTAGAGTATGTATTACTCAGGTTACTATAGCAACCTACTACGACAACAGCGGAACTAAGTAGCTAAGACAAAGACTAAAATCACACAAGCAATTGGTTACCCGATTTGGCCAATGCCTACGTCTGGGGGGAGGGGGGGAGGGGGACTAAAATATGTTCCAGCAACTTTTTCCTAATACCTTTTAGGAAACTTGGTAAAATTTTATTGTAGCAAGTATATCCTAAAGAGTTTTAGGAAACTTTGTACATCTTCTCCAAGGTGGTTGGCAATTCTAATGCAATAAATATATTGAGAAAACTTCCTCCGATCAGCAACCTTTGACTATCCGTTGGTTGACTTTAGGTTGCTCCAGCCTTTTACTTTGCTATGTTCTGTAGCAACTGTACGGGTTTTGTCAAGGATGCCACAATCTTTAACAATCTCCCCCTTGGCATTTTTGAAAAATCCATGGACTCTGATGAGCGTCTTCAGATTGCTCCACTAGTTGTCTTCAGGTTGCATTAGTTACTTGCTTCACCATTTGTTGTAGCACCTCTTGGATCAAGTTGCACAGGTTTTGTCAAGGATGCCACAATCCTTAACAACATGAAACTTGAGTGCGTATTTATAACAAATGGTTGCGAATCTTAAATGTTGACCTATTCCTCCATTTATTTTATTGACATGAGCTTAATATTTGTTCAAAACGAAGAAATCCTAAGTGTGGAGTGTTTTGATTGGTCGATTTATCAACTGAATATTCAATCGCTTATAATGGATTTCTGTTCATTATGCGGATTTTTTATTATCATTTTACCATGCTACTCTTGTTAAAGGTCAAAGTTTACTAAAATGAAGCTTTGTAGTCTCTTTGGAGCAAAACAAGGAAAAACACAAAGATTAAGACGAATTCATACTCAATATTTGGGCAGATTGACCTATTCGTCTTCAAAGACTTTTCGAGTCCATGATCGTTGTTTGATTGAGGCGTAACATATCTTGTTGGAAAGGTAACTCAAAGTGATACGACTTCATAGTTTAGACCAAGACGAAATTCAAAGGTTTAAAGGGTCAAAAAAGCGAGCAAATCAAAATCATTGTGTAGAATGAACAGTAGCCCGGTTCGTGACCAAACTGCCGGTTCAGGTCAGACTGGCCAAAATATGATTGTTCAAGACCTCTGAGATGGTCAGTTTAGAATCGAATCGGCAGTTCACTAAGTGAACCGGCGGTTGTGACTATTCAATCGCCGATTGGCATTGAACCTGCCCAAAATTTGATTTTAAAATCGGCCCAATAGATTTTAGTATAAATAAAAACCTAAAACCCAGAATTTCTGGGGATTTTCACTGAGGTTAGAGATTGAACACCTAAATCTGGAGAAGAAGAGAATCGAAGAACACTAACCAACAACACGATTTTCTCGTTCGTTCTTTTCTCTTATCTTGTATTCGTGATAATCACCATGAGTAGTGGGTAGTACTTTAATTCTTGAATCCTACGGATCTCATGCTTGTATTCAACAATTCATGTGATCTTAATAAAATCTTTTGATTATGTTAATGGAGTTATTTAATTTTATTATTCTTAATTCACCGTTCTTGCATGTTTTGTATTGATTGGGATGCTTTCTTTTTAGAACGAAATTATATTAAAAATTAAGAAGAGGACTGAGTCTACGATAATTAACCGGATTAAGTAGAATTTATAACGAAGCATGGTAGCTATACTGTTAGTTCATGAATTGATAGGGAAGTTGACATTATTTGTTTGAAAACCCTAGGCTTAATAAATTAAAATTGTTGATAATCCGTTATTAGGTTGCATTCAAAAGTGTAGATTAAGTTGTTATTAGGTTATTTTTACAACTCCATAATATAATTAAATTGTTTGAATTATTGCATGATTTGTGTGTTAGGCATGGGTGGAGTGTGATCTTAGAACTATTTCTTTGATCAAGGCCTTGTTCATTTGCACTTAAATTTTCAGTGAATAAGTTAAGTTCATTTAAGTTAAACATTTAAGTTAAGTACATTAATAATTATTTTTAATTGGTGGTTGACGGCATGTCGTTGTGTGCGTCAAAATTATATTTATAATCTTCTACCATGGAGCAGGGTCGAACCTAAAGAGATCAATTAATTATAAAGTTCTACATATAATTGTTAAAAAAGGGGTTTGTTTTCAAAGAGAATATTTGTTATCAAATTCAGAGAGATTCAGTTCGGAGATATGCATTGTGACTGGTAATCATCAATTGAAACATGAATCAATTAGTAAAACTACTGTTCTATTCTAACGAACCTGCTAGGGTAATGTCGACTTCAAGTTTTGTCTACTATTAATCGCTAAGTTCTCAAGTAGATGTAATATTTATCCTCTTAGTTGCCAGTACTAGTTCCACCGCTAGGCTTATGCTAATATTGAACTAATCGAATATCATGCACTATTAGTCTAACTAGATCACCGCTAATCAAACATATATATAAGCATGTCATTAAGTTCAAGAACAGTAATTCACTGAATCGAAATATGAAAAAATAAGTATCTCAAACAACACAAATCCTCAAACCGAATTAGGGTTTAGCTGCTACCATCCATCAAAAACAATAATGAAAATAAACTGAGTTCAGAAAATCCAAAAAAATTACTCACTACACTGTTCACGATTACTGTTCACCGACGCTGACTTCTCCTCTCTAATATCTTTTCTTTCTCCCACTTCAATTTAGCTCTCTCCTCTATCATTCAAGCCAAAAAACTGTCCCAAAGCCCAATACCTGGAAGAAGCCGCCTAGGGTTTTTTCTCTCTTTTTTATTTATTCTCTTCAAATTGGGTCAGGCCAACTTTCCTTGCATGAATCAAAAGTGATTCTCCAAGGCTTCTCAAAGTGATTCGCCCAGGTTGGGTGAATCAAATAGGCAGTGCGCTTCCCTTGCTGCACGAATCAACTTTGGTTGGTCGAGCCACTTCTGACTCATGCACTCTTGGGCGAGTCAAATTGTCTCTGAAGTTGGGCGAATCAATATTGATTTGGGTTGGCTCCAGAGTGATTCGTGCACTCTTAGGCAAGTCTAAGTGGCAGTGTGCAATGGGGTTGGGTGAATCAATTCCTCTTGGGCGGTCAAAAGTGATAGAATCTTGTAGTGTTAGAATCTTGCAAGTTTTACTCTATAAACCTTCTGAAAGTCGCAGCGCCTCTGATAAGCAGATTCGTGAACAAGCAGTTGCTACAACACACCCTTGTTCACCAGAAATCTGTTTCAGCAATGATGACCAAGGGACAACAATTATTCACCCAGTTCGGCCAATAGCCTACGACTGGGGAGGACTGAACTCCAGTCCTCAATCCACTAAACACGAAAGTCTCAAAGTACACCCGGTTACAACTCCACGCAACCTACGCTACTTCAACCTTAAGTGGATCCTCGAACACAATCAGAACAGGCTCTGACTTGTGTCTAGACACCCTCTACTGATATCAATCTAGAATAGCTACTGTCTCCTCGAAACTCAGCCTATTCTAAATTATACTCAGACTCTGCAGGATTGCTATAGCATCAGCTGTAGCACACAGCTGATGCACAAACTGTCCGCGTCGCTCCAACGCCTTCCGCTGAGCCGTTCGAACGATTCCACGAGCGCTGCACACTCTGGAATACTCCCCCTCACTTAGTGACCTCCTATCACTAGCAAGAACTGCCGTCTAGACGCTTGACTGAGTCACTCACTCGTCAATTCTTCCGCGGCTACCCTTGATCAACCAACAAGCACTCTCTGCTCTGAATATAACTCTATGTATATTGCTCTATCTTTGTGCTTGGATTCTCTTTTTGGATGGATACTCTGCTGCTCTGCCAAGCCTCCTTTAAATAGGAACTCCATGCTCCATCAATATCAAATTTAGGAAGCCTTCCAAAAGGCTCTCCTAGACTCTTGCAAGTTTGTTGAGATTGGTTTCTTAAAAACCAACTTTAGAAATCTTATCTTTACCTTGGGCTTGCTGAGTTGTTTGTTGCTGCTGGAATTTCCTAAGTCCATTATGAAACCTCCCAAAACTCCATGCTCCATCAATATCAAATTTAGGAAGATTCCTTAAAGATCTCAACAAGATCTTATCTCCTAATTCGTAGGAGATTAGATTTGTTTGGAGAAACAAATCTTTCCACAATCAAATCTTCTCCTGGATATGGGAATCTCCACTAGAATATTCTCTCTAAATATTAAGCTCCTCCAAGATCTGAACAAGATCATATCTGGGCAGATTGTTCTTTGCGCCAATACTGCTGCTACAGCTCCTGCTGTAGCAACTGCTTGTTCACTCTGGATGGATTTGCACAAGCTGCTGTCTTCACACGGGCAGCTGCATCATCTTGCTCTCTATCTTCACGAAACTCTACCAACCTGTTGCGATGCTCCAAGTTGATCGGCAAGCTGCTGATTCTGCGAATTGCATTTAGAAAGCTTCCGTTGCTCTTCTCTTCAATTCTGGACAGCTTGTTCTCCACTCGGAAATCTGTTATTTAGGATGCTACAGCTCTCTGCTACACAGGTTGCTGTAGCAACGCGCACTATGCTTGGTCATTCTGGAATACTCTGCATCAGCTGCTGTCTTCACACGTTTGCTGTAGCAGACTCTTGTGCACCTTGTAAAAGTTTGTCAATGATGCCATATACATTAACAATCTCCCCCTTGGCATTTTGACAAAATCCAAAGACCCTTCTGATCTTAGACAATCCTCATCTCGTCTTCAGACTCCTTCTCTAGCAGCTTCCTCAGCTTCTTCAGGATTCATCTCAAGTAGTGTCTTCAGATAGCTTCTACCAACTTCTTGCTCTTTGTTGATTTGTCAGTCTTTGGAAGAAGCTCCAGCTTCAATCTTCGCGGGATGCTGTAGCAACTTCTTGCGCTGGTTTTGTCAAGGATGCCATTACCTTAACACCTTCAAATTTCGTCTAGATGTAAACTATAAAGTTGTAGCCCTTTGCATTAGCTTTCCAACAAGATATGTCACGCCTCAATCGGATAAGAATCATGCTCTCGGCGAACAAGTCAATCTGCCTAGATTTGATCTATATTCGTCCAAATGCGCAATAAAGTTCCAAAGTGGTATTGATACACCTGCGATGCAAAACACTACCAAGAAGTAATCTTTCACACACAAAATACAACTAAATAATAGGAATAAATAACTCGAAGGATGGTATAAATACGCTCCATACCCCACACTTATCTTTTTTCGTCCCCGAACAAGAATGAAATCAAGACTTTCAACACTCAAATTACTAAACACTGAATTTACTCGAGATGTCTTCTCTAATCTGTTCATCAACATATACTCACATTCATTCTTCAATAATGATCAGCAAGAAACCATAATGATACATGTTACCTGAGAGATAGAGATGGATTCAATGGATGACTGGGAGATAGTCCTCTTTAGACTGCTGACTCCATTCTTCTGCTTAAGGACATAGTCATGTGCATACTCTGAATTTGCCTTTTATGGCACGTGAAAAATTCAAGTCACGAGAAACTAAACTCTTTCTTCTTCTTTTTTGTAGGAGAGCTCTTGAATTTTCTCGTTTTATTTGGTCCGAAGACTTCACTCAACTCGATTTCTTTTCTGATTTTTCTTTCACATTTGTCTAAATTTTCTTTTTGAGCTTTTCTCTCCAATGTGAATTGCTTGTCCTTTTTATTTTTTGCTCTTTGAACCGTTCCGATCATTGCCTTCGAATAACAGCATGTGGAACGCGTCCAGCTCTTTCTCATCATTATCCTTTCAACGCGAGGTAGGATAGGGGTTATCCACCCATTCCCTGTTAGTAGGACTAGAAATAGGACGGTTTGTTTTCCCGTCCCACTATTGCATAAACGCTGCAAAGGTGGAGTGAAAGTCTCACTCCTCATAACTCGGAGCGCCAACCTCCACAAACTCAGCGTGCTACACGACTAATCCCCTGAACCTTCGAATGTCTGTCAAGTCTCTCTAGAACATTTTCTATCAACTCCACATCCTTGTAATATTTCAACTCAAAGGAACATATAACATCAAAACCTCATAGAATCGGAAAATCATCTCATAAAGTCAGCATCTTCATCGTAGCATATAATCACAGCATATAACCTCATCAAACCAGCAGCATGGCAGCATCCAAAAAAAAACGTGCTCTAACTACTACTAATGAATGCTAATAAAGCTAAAAGTGTTGACACTAATATTAACTCCCTCACACCACACTTGAAACAAACTGTGTCTTCACGGTACAATTAGATCATCGGGAAGGGTAGTCATGCAAGATTCAAAATAGAGGAAAGAAATAACAAATAAAACATATAAGAAATCTTAACTACGCTCGGGATGCCTCCCGATGAGCGCACTTGTTTAACATCGTTGGCTCGACGGTACCTCTCATTGCCCATCATTTACCGGCTCAGTGAGCTAGAAGTCCACACCCGATGGAATATCTTCTCCATGATAAACACACTAGCCATTCACGATGAACTTCTCTCCAGTGCTCGTCTTCTCAAGCTCTAGTGCTCCGTGGTTAAAAACTTTCACTATTGTATATGGACCTGTCCAACGAGAACGCAGCTTTCCAGGCATTAGTTTAAGTTCCTCCAATCAAACATACAAGCATGCCATTAAGTTCAAGAACAGTAATTCACTGAATCGAAATATGAAAACATAAGTATCTCAAACCGTTCGTTGCAACACAAATCCTCAAACCTAAATTAGGGCTTAGCTACTATTATCCATCTAAAACAATAATGAAAATAAATTGAGTTTCGAAAATACGAAAACATTGTTCATGACTACTGTTCACCAGCGATCACTATTCACCGGCGCTGACTTCTCCTCTCCAAGCTCTGGTCTTTTTCCCACTTCAATTTAGGTCTCTCCTCTTGTCGTTCCAGCCAAGAAACTGTCCCAAAGCCTGCTGCCCGGAAGAAGCCTCCTAGGGTTTTTTCTCTCTTTTCTATTTATTCTCTTCGAATTGGGTCGGGCCAACTTTCCTTGCACGAATAAAAATTGATTCAAGCAAGGCTTCTCAAAGTGATTCACCCAGGTTTGGCGAATCAAACTGGCAGTGCGCTTCCCCTGCTGCACGAATCAACTTTGGATGGTCGAGTCACTTCTGACTCGTGCACTCTTGGGCGAGTCAAATTGTCTTCCGAAGTTGAGCGAACCAATATTTATTTGTGCTGGCTCCAATGTGATTCGTGCATTCATGGGCGAGTCAAAGTGGTAATGTGCAATGAGGCTGGGCAAATCATCTCCTCTTGGGCGGATTACTTTTGACTCGCCCACTGCTTGGGCGGATCACTTCTGCAGTGTTATAATCTTGCTCGTTTGACTCTCTACCCCTTCAAATTTTGTCTGGATGTAAACTAGGACGTTGTATCCCTTTGAATTAGCTTTCCAACGAGATATGACACGCCTTAATCGGATAAGAATCATGCTCTCGGCAAGCCTTTGACAAAGAACAGGTCAATTTGCCCAGATTTGGTCTATTCGTCCAAATGCGCAATAAAGTTCCAAAGTGGTCTTGATATACCTGCGATGCAAAACATTACCAAGAAGTAATCTTTCACACACAAATTGAAATTAAATAATGGGAATAAATAACTCGATGGATCATATAAATACTCTCCATCAGTGGTGTGGTGTTTTTGTGGCAGTGGGTTGTTGTGGTGGTGGTGGTGTTGTGGTGGTTGGATTGGGGTGTTTGGTTATGGTGGTATGGGTGGTGGTGGTTGTATGGTGTTGTGGTGGTGATTAGATTGGGGTGGTGGTCATGTTGTGGTTGGATTAGGGTTTTGGTTATGGTGGTGTTGTGGTGGTCGTGGTCGTGTTGTGGTTAGATTAAGGTGTTTGGTTATGGTGGTGTTGTATAATGATTTTGAGGTGGTGGTGTAGTGTTTTTCTGGTGGTGGGTTGTTGTGGTGGTGGTGTTGTGGTAATGGTGGTGGTAGTGGTGTGGTGTGGCGTGGCGTTGTATTTGTGGTGGTGGTGGTGTGGATGTGTTGTGGTGGTGGTGGTGTGGTGTTGTGGTGGTGGTGGTATTGTGGTGTTGTGGTAATGGTGTTGATAATGGTGTTGTGGTGGTGGTGTAGATGTGGTAATGGGGTTGTAGTGGTGTGGTGGTGATAGTGGTGTGGTGTTGATGGTGGGGATGTGTTGTGGTGGTGGTGGTGATGGTGTGGTGTTGTGTTGTGGTGGTGCTGTGGTAATGGTGGTGGTAGTGGTGTGGTGGTGGTGTGGGTGTGTTGTGGTGGTGGTGTGGTGTTGTGGTGGTGGTGGTGATGTTGTGGTGATGGTGGTGGTAGTGGTGTGGTGGTGGTGGTGTGTATGTGTTGTGGTGGTGGTGTTGTGGTAATGGTGGTGGTAGTGGTGTGGTGGTGGTGTTTGTGATGGTGGTGTGGATGTGTTGTGCTTGTGGTGGTGTGGTGTTGTGATGGTGGTGTTGTGGTAATGGGGGTTGTAGTGGTGTGGTGGTGTTGTGGTAACGGTGGTGGTAGTGGTGTGGTGGTGGTGGTGTGGATGTGGTGTGGTGGTGGTGGTTTGGATGTGTTGTGGTAATGGTGATGGTAGTGGTGTGATGGTGGTGGTATGTATGTGTTGTGGTGGTGGTGTTGTGGTAGTGGTGTGGTGGTAATGGTGGTGCTAGTGGTGTGGTGGTATGGATGTGTTGTGGTGTTGTGGTGGTGGTGTTGTTGTGGCTGTGGTGATGTGTATGTGTTGTGGTGGTGGTGGTGTTGTGATAATGGGGGTGGTAGTGGTGTGGTGGTGATGGTGGTGTTGTGTTTGTGGTGTTATAGTGATATGAAAGAGATGATGAATAGTAATTTAAGTATTTAAGTATAGTTAAGTTCAGTTCGGTTCGGTTCAGTACTTAAGTAAATAATTTTCAGTTCAAAAGAATAAGCCCAATCAATCTCTTACTTTTAGCGTCATTACAATAATTAGTATAACTTTTTGTCAATTTCAATTAAGAGTAGCTAAACATATTGTTTGATAACTAGTATATACACACACCTATTTTTAAGATCGACCCTTGCCTTACCAAAGTTTAATAAATCCTTTGACTGCAACTTGACCTCTATAACATACACTTGACAACTATAAAGGGTTAAAAATATATTTATTAACTCCCTAGAAAATATAAAACCTAGCCCTCGTACATTACCCATTATGATGGTGCATGCTAACTTGGGTAACACCCCTATAGAACCTGCTACTATGCCCACTGATAATAAACTGATATGGCTCAGTACAAAATGTATTGGGATTGCTAATCAAGATCAACCGTTGTTGGGTCGTTAGTTAGCTATCCCTGTGAGGTAACACAGTTGTTCTATATCCGGCAGGTATAGCAGCCGCAGAGTAAGTTGCCCAACAGGTAAGGCAGCAGCGGAATATTAAATTTAATGAAATGAAATTTGCTTACTCAGTGATTTATAGTAGAAACTTCAGTACTTAATGACTTACGATTTAAATTCCCAAACTTAGATAATATTTTCTCCAAGTATGGTTTATGATGAAACTTTAACTAGTTTTTAGTTCTGTCCCTCTCAACCATCATCCCCAAAACCTTTTCAGCATTTCATAAGTGTTTCATATCAAATGCGGAATTCAAATCATGTTTTAACATATTTATCTTAGCCATCGACTCACTTATCAAAAGCATATCATCAACATATAATAGAAAATACATAGGGTTGTCATCAAGTGAAGCAAACAAAAAAATATCTGCCATATTTGCTACTATCAAAATCTAAACTAAGAACAAATGAATCATCTAGGACTTTGTTTTAATCCATACAGTAATTTTTTGGTAAGAAAACAAAGTCACAGCAGTTTTTCTATATCTGTGTTAAGCATCCTTCACCACCACAACACTACCACCGCCCCCGTAACAACACTTCCACCACCACCACAACAACCCACCATCACAAAAATACCATCACAACCCAACAACAACCCACCACCCTCACAACAACACACCACCACAACCTACCACCACACAACATCACCACTCCACTACCACTACCACCACCACACAACCATATTATCACCATCACCACCACAACACTATCACCACCCCCATAAAAACACATCCACACCACCACCACAACCTACTACCACCACAACATCACCACTCCACTACCACTACCACTACCTTAGCATCACAACCACCATGCTACCATATTATCACCACCACCACCACCACCACAATATTACCACCACCCCATTAAGAACACATCCACCAGCACCACAACAACCCACCATCACAAAAACACCACCACCCCACAACAACACACCACCACTACAACGTCACCACTACACTACCACTATCGTTACCACCACCCCCCACTACCTTAACTGTAGAAGACAAAGAAGAGAAGAAGGAAACGATGCTAGGGTTCAAATAGATGCAAAAGAGAATGTTCTACATAATATAGAAAGCAAGAATATATAGGAAACAATGACAATGCAAAATTACGAAACTAGTCCTATTACTATTATTATCTCTAATAACAACCACCACATAACCATATTATCACATCCACACCACCACCACAAAAATATTACCACCACCACACAACCATAATATCACCACCACCACCACAACAACCCACCACCATTACCACAACACTTCCAAAACTACAACAATCCACCACCACAAAAACAACACACCACCAATAAAAAATAATAATTAATGTACTTCACTTAAGTTTACTTAACTTAAATACTTAAAATTTAAGTGCAAAAGAACAGATCCCTAAAGTCTTACCTAAACTTTGTGTGGTTACGTTATAATGTTGAACTATATGCTTGCTTCATTTGTTTTAATTTTTGTAATAGCTTTGTCTAAGGACCCATTAGTTTTTATGTCATTATGTTAGCATTTTGTGCTTTCATAAAGATCAATAGCTAAAGATCATAAAATTATAAATATTTAATATATATTATGAAATTCGCAGCGCCTCTTGACAGACAGATTTGTGAACAAGCAGTTGGTGCAGCACACTCTTGTTCACTCGGAAATTGTCTCAGCAAACAATGAACAAGACAGAAGTTTGTTCACCCAGTTCGGCCAACTGCCTACGTCTGGGGAGGACTATTCTCCAGTCCTCAATCCACTAAACACAAAGGTCTCCAAGTACACTCGGTTACAACTCCACGCAACCTATGCTACTCAACCTTGTGTGGATCACTCGACACAATCAGAACAGGCTCTGACTTGTGTCTGCACACCCTCTACAAATGTCAATCTAAAATAGCTACTGTCTCCCCGAAACTCAGCCTATTCTAAACTACACTCAACTCTGCAGGGTTGCTGTAGCACACAGCTGATGCACAATTGTCCACGTCGCTCCAAGGCCTTTTGCCGAGCCGATCGAACGATTCCACGAGCACTGCACACTCTGTAATACTCCCCCTCACTCAGTGACCTCCTGCCACTAGCGAGAACTGCCGTTTAGACACTCGACCGAGCCACACACCCGTCAGTTCTTCCGCGGCTGCCCTTGATCAACCAACAAGCACCACTGCTCTGAATTGGCTTCCAGATCAAGCTCGGATCAGACTATGCAAGTCCTGATCTCCTTCTCCTTCGGTCACCACAGCTCTGCGCTCACGCTCTGCTCTCGGGCGATGAACGAAGAACTCGTCCGTCACACGCCAAAATTGCTCTCTCTGAATTCTGTGTATGCACTCGTGTATCCCTCAGCTTCGATCAGCCTCTCTGCTCTGAGCTCCTTTCTCTTAAATAGCAGCACCAGCTTTAAGCAAGACCAGAAATAAGCAATGTCCCAAAAAGAACAATTATCTCCTAAAATTTCGGAGATTAGATTTGATTTTGATCTTCAACACAAATCTCCTTCTCTCGCTAGGAAACCCCACTGGAATATTCTCCACAGCACTTTAAAATATTCTTCTAGTGTTCTCCGCATAGCTGCCAGGCTTTCTAGCCAAGCCCAGGTTGCTGCTGCTTCTCGGACAGATGTTGCAGCTACTTGAACAAGCTCCTGCTATAGCATCCCCTGCTGTAGCTGCTCCTTGTTCACTTGAGCTGGTTTTGTCAAACACTGCCATACAACATCATCAATCTCCCCCTTGGCATTTTGACAAAACCATACAGAGATTTGTTTGTTGTTTTTTTTTTTTAAACCTCCTTCTCTTCTCCTCCCCTTTGTGGAATAAATGACAAGGGGGTGCTCCTGGCTGCCCTAGGGAGGCAATACACAGAGCCCCAGAGAGGCCCTCAGGTCTTCGAACCGAGCTGCAACCAGAGCTTTTGTGAAGATATCAGCAACCTGTTTGGCAGACACCATATGCTGTAGCGCAATGATATTCTTTTCTACTAGATCACGGATGAAGTGATGACGAATGTCAATGTGCTTGGTTCTGCTGTGCTGAACCGGATTCTTAGATATGCTGATGGCACTCATGTTGTCACAGTAGAGAGTCATTTCATCTTGATCAAGACCATACTCACTCAGCATTTGCTTCGTCCATAGCATTTGTGCACAGCAGCTCCCAGCAGCTCTGTATTCAGCCTCGGCTGTGGATAATGAAATGCTGTTTTGCTTCCTGCTGAACCAGGACACCAGGTTATTTCCTAGAAAGAAGCAACCTCCCTAAGTGCTCTTCTTGTCCTCCGAGCATCCTGCCCAGTCCGCATCACTATATCGTACCAGATTAGCATTTGTGTCCTTAGTATTCCATAAGCCATAGTTCACAGTTCCTCCAACATACCGAAGGATTCGCTTGACCAACTGCAAGTGACTATCTTTGGGACAGGCTTGAAATCTGGCACAGACTCCTACTGCAAAGGAAATGTCGGGGCGGCTGGCAGTCAGGTACAGTAGGCTCCCAATCATGCTTCTGTAGATTGTCTGACTCACTTCCACTCCATGTTCATCTTTGATGGCTTTGACATTAGTGGCAGCAGGGGTTCGTTTGTGACTGGCCTTATCTAGCTGAAATTTCTGCACAAGATTCTTGCTGTATTTGCTTTGTGCAATAAAGATGCCATCTTCTTTCTGGGTAATCTCCAGACCAAGAAAATATGACAGTTCTCCGACCATGCTCATTTGAAATTCCTGCTGCATGTGATCCACAAACTGCTTCACCAGGTGCTGAGACTTTGATCCAAAGACAATATCATCCACATAGATTTGTGCAATGATCACATCTGACTTGGTTCTTCTTACAAATAGAGTTTTGTCAGCTCCCCCTCGTTTGTAGCCATGTTTTTCCAGAAACACTGTCAACCTCTCATACAATGCCCGAGGAGCCTGTTTCAGTCCGTATAAGGCTTTCTTCAACTTATATACATGCTCCGGGTGATGAGGATCTTCAAAGCCTTTTGGCTGAGAAACATATACTTCTTCAGAGAGGTCTCCGTTCAGGAACGCACTTTTGACATCCATTTGATATAATTTAAACCCTAGGAAACAAGACATGACTAGAAGGAGTCTGATGGCCTCCAGACGAGCAACTGGAGCAAACGTTTCTTCAAAATCTAGGCCCTCAATCTGAGAGTATCCTTGAGCAACCAGTCTGGCTTTATTTCTTGTGATGTTTCCCTTTTCATCAGTTTTGTTTTTGAAGATCCACTTTGTGCCTATAATATTTACTCCATTGGGTCTGTCCACTAGGTCCCAAACATCGTGTCTTTCGAACTCTGCCAGTTCTTCCTGCATCGCCATCATCCAGAATTCATCACTCATGGCTTCCTTGAAGTTCTTAGGTTCAATGCTGGACAGAAAACATGTATTGAGATAAGCATGGCTTCTGGTTCTTCTTCTTTCTGCCGGGTCTCCAATCACATTTGTCAGGGGATGATTCTTCTGAATCTTCTTCGGAGGCTGCCTTGAAGGTGGATCAGGAGCCTCAGTGTTCAGATCTTCAGACAGGCTTTCTAATTGTTCATCTGGATTTTCTGCTTCAGCACTTGCTGTAGCATCTTCTGGAGCTACAGCTTGTTCACTTCTGTTCTGACTGACAGGCACCTCTTCAGAGTCAAAGTCTTCATCATCAGTGGCAGTATCAGTGGCAGGGACTTCTTCAGCATCATTGACTACTACATTTATGGATTCCATTACTGTATTTGTCCGCTGGTTATAGACTCGATAAGCCCTGCTGTTTGTCGAATAACCCAAGAACACTCCAGGATCACTCTTTGGGTCAAGTTTCTTCCTATACTCCCGATCTCTCAGAATGAAACAGTCACTTCCAAAGATGTGGAAATATTTAACCGTGGGCTTCTTCTGATTCCAGAGCTCATAGCAGGTCTGGTTGGTTCCTCTCCGTAAGGTGACTCTGTTGATGATGTAACATGCGGTGTTCATGGCCTCTGCCCAAAATCTCAGGGGAACCCTCTTAGCATGAATCATGACTCTGGCCATTTCTTGAATTGTTCGATTCTTTCGTTCCACTACACCATTCTGCTGAGGGGTGATGGGAGAAGAATACTGATGTGAGATACCCCTTTGACGACAAAAATCATCTACAGCTTCGTTTTCAAATTCCCTAGCATGATCACTGCGAATGCTGCTGATTCTGAGATTTTTCTCTTACTCTAGACGGGACACCAGTGACACTATAACTTTCACAATATCTGATTTTTCTCTGATAAAATCAATCCAGGTGAATCTGGAGTAGTCATCAACACAGACGAAAGCATACCTTTTTCTGCCCAGACTTTCAATTTCCATCGGTCCCATCAGGTCCATGTGAATCAACTGTAGAGGTCTGGTAGTACCTACATCTTTGACTCTTGGGTGTGAAGCCTTCTTTTATTTCCCAATCTGACAATCTCCACAGATAGAGTTTGTCTCCCCTTTTATCAGCGGTATTCCTCTGACTAGTCCTTCTGTTGCAATTCTCTTCAAAGTTCTCAGGTTAACATGCCCCATCCTTCTGTGCCATAGAATCAATTCCTCGGCCTTTGTCAGCATACATTTCGGAACCGGTGAGTTTGCACTCACGTTGAGAAGATAACAGTTCCTTTTTGATCTGGCTCCTTCCATTATACATTCTCCAGATTTGTCGAAAACTTTGCACGAGTCTTTCGTAAATTTCACCTGTTTAGTTCCATCATACAGCTGACTAATGCTTATGTGGTTTGCCTTTAGTCCTTCCACTAGCAAGACATTGCTCAGGTTCGGCATTCCTTCAACTGCCAAAGTTCCCTTTCCTAGAACTCTTCCTTTCAGGCCGTTTCCAAACTTCACCCGTTGTTCCAGGCAGGGTGTTATGTTTTTCAAGAAGGATCTTTCTCCTGTCATGTGCCCTGAACAACCACTGTCAAAATACCAGCTTATCTTGTCCGAGGTGCTTGCTGTACTGACAAGTGCGAGAAGTTGAGTCCGCGCATGTTTCTGCTTGATTGGTTTCCTGGCTGAACCTTTTCCGGTATATGCTGAAGAACAGTTCCTTTTTATGTGACCTTTGTGCCCGCAGTTATAACATCTTTTATACTTTGAGACTCTCTTGTCAGAGCCTTTGAATTACCAGTTGCTGCAGCTCCCTCTTCAGCAGTCCATTTTTCTTCAGGCTTTATCCGTGTGACTTCCTGTTCATCCAGAGTGATTGGGGGAGACCACTGGACCACGATAGCTCTCCAGGTCTTCTCATCGATGGCCTTGAGAAAGGCTTTCATCCTAGCCTTCCAATATCCATAGTTGCTTTCTTCCAACAATGGAGGTCTGCTTGTGCTCTATCCTTCCTTCATTGTCTTGGCTTATTCAGAGACACTGTAGGATCTTTTACTCTGTGTGTTGAGCTCCTGCTCTGATACCAATTGAAATTCGCAGTGCCTCTTGACGGACAGATTTGTGAACAAGCAGTTGCTGCAGCACACTCTTGTTAACTCAAAAATTGTCTCAGCAAACAATGAACAAGACAGAAGTTTGTTCATCCAGTTCGGCCAAGTGCCTATGTCTGGGGAGGACTATTCTCCAGTCCTCAATCCACTAAACACAAAGGTCTCCAAGTACACTCGGTTACAACTCCACGCAACCTATGCTACTCAAACTTGTGTGGATCACTCGACACAATCAGAACAGGCTCTGACTTATGTCTGCACACCCTCTACAAATGTCAATCTAGAATAGCTACTGTCTCCCTGAAACTCAGCCTATTCTAAACTACACTCAACTCTGCAGGGTTGCTGTAGCAACTGCTGTAGCACACAGCTGATGCACAATTGTCCGCGTCGCTCCAAGGCCTTCTGCCGAGCCGATCGAACGATTCCACGAGCGCTGCACACTCTGGAATACTCCCCCTCACTCAGTGACCTCCTGCCACTAGCGAGAACTGCCGCTTAGACACTCGACCGAGCCACACACCCGTCAGTTCTTCCGCGGCTGCCCTTGATCAACCAACAAGCACCACTGCTCTGAATTGGCTTCCAGATCAAGCTCGGATCAGACTATGCAAGTCCTGATCTCCTTCTCCTTCTGTCACCACAGCTCTGCGCTCACGCTCTGCTCTCGGGTGATGATCGAAGAACTCGTCCGTCGCACACAAAAATTGCTCTCTCTGAATTCTGTGTATGCACTCGTGTATCCCTCAGCTTCGATCAGCCTCTCTGCTCTGAGCTCCTTTCTCTTAAATAGCAGCACCAGCTTTAAGCAAGACCAGAAATAAGCAATGTCCCAAAAAGAACAACTATCTCCTAAAATTTAGGAGATTAGATTTGATTTTGATCTTCAACACAAATCTCCTTCTGTAGCTAGGAAACCCCACTGGAATATTCTCCACAGCACTTTAAAATATTCTTCTGGTGTTCTCCGCATAGTTGCCAGGCTTTCAAGCCATGCCCAGGTTGCTGCTGCTTCTCGGACAGATGTTGCAGCTACTTGAACAAGCTCCTGCTATAGCATCCCCTGCTGTAGCTGCTCCTTTTTCACTTGAGCTGGTTTTGTCAAACACTGCCATACAACATCATCATATTAATTTATGGGGTTTCCATTTTTTTATTTTTCCGCTTCCCACTTTCTTTCGTTTCCGCGCTACATAGATGATAACTAGAAATTTATCTTTCTATGTTATTTCTCTTTGTTATCCTTTATAGCGAAGCCTCAACATTTTAGGTAGGACTTGATTTTATGAAATGCAATGTTTGTTGGGGTCCAGCCTGTTGGGTGTCGTACGGGTCATACTGGTCGTATAACTCGTTCTAGTACGGGCAGTATGACCAGTGCGGGATTTATCAGGACCAAGGAGGTTGTATCGGTCGTATCGATTGATGTTGGTCGTGTTGACCGTATTGGTCGTATCGATCGTATTGAGTCAGCCCAAGACCCTAATTTCTGCGTTATTCTGGGTCAGCAGTCAAAGGAGGGGTTTTTTGGAGAGGATAGAGAGGGAGTGCGATTTTCGGACAGTGCTTCACAGCGGAGACAGTTTCGGTAGCCAAAAGTTATCCTTTTTTGCTGAGATTTTGATAGCTTGTTAGGGACATCTTGGGCTTCGATTTAAATGATCTTTTGAGGAATTTGAAGTTCTGGTGAGAAAGGTATCGCTTCTGGATAGAGCTCGTTTTTCTGGGTGATTTCTGCACTTTAGTATTCTCTTGGTTGGTCTCTTATGCATGTATCTGTTGGTGGATAGTTGCTGAACATTTGTAGTCTATTGTGGCTGCTTGTACCCTCAATCTTTATCATAATAAGAGCAGAGTAGGTGGACCCTTTACGTCCCGTGACTTTTACTCTCCACATCGGAGAGGTTTTCCACGTAAAAATCGTGTGTCCTTGCAATTTACTTTCTCTCATTTGGGTTGCTTGAATAATTATTGATTTTGCTTGAAGTAAATTCTTATTGGGTGTTACACATTGGGTCTTTCAACTGGTATCAGAACGGAGGTTATTTGAGCTGCTATTATGGAATCCGGTGGTAGCAACTCAATGATGAAGTTGACATCAACCAATTATTCTATTTGGAGGCCGATAATGGAAGACTTATTATATTGCAGAGATTTGTATGATCCTATTGAAGCAAGTGTCTCGGCCGATGGTGTTATCACCAAACCAACAAAGCCTGAAATGTTAGATGAGAAAGAATGGGTAAAGTTGAAGAGGAATACTTTGGGAACTATCAGACAGTGGGTTGATATTAGCATCTTTAACCATGTGTCTGTGTGTTGTGGAAGAAATTGGAGGCGCTTTATGAGAGAAAGACCACGCACAACAAAGCCTCTTTGATCAAGAGACTTGTCAATTTGAAGTTGAAAGGTGGAAAGTTAGTTTCTGAACATCTCAGTGACTTCCAAGATATTATTAACAAGTTGACCACAATGAAGATTATTCTTGATGATGAGCTGCAAGCTTTGTTTCTATTGAGTTCTTTGCCAGATTATTCTTGCGAAACTCACCTCCCAAAATGCCCTGTTGTACAATTTGGGCATTAGGAACTGGATCCCCAAAGGGGAAAGGTTAGCAGATCCTTTGCTAACTTTTACACTCGATTGGGAAAAGGAGAAGAATCAGCTTGGGTAGTGTGATGTTTCCCCAAATTGCTGCTCATACTGGCAGTGCTTCCTCTAGCAAACCCATTGTGCTGCCATCCCTCACTTATGGAATGATGGTCTCTCAGCATCCAGAGTTAGGAGAGATTACTGAAGAATTGTTCGAAGAGCTGCAGGTTTTTACAGTAGATCACAAGCTCTTCAAAGGGAAGCACGCAGTTGACATTGCCCAAGAGGATCCTCTCCTGGTTGCACCATCAGTCCCATCCCCTCTGGAGGAATCGCTTCCCCCTGCCTCAGCTATTCAAGCATCCCTCAGAGCCAGAATTCTGAGCCACCTGAAGTCTAAACTGCTCATACTAGATACTGAAGCCATAAGAAGGGATGTCAGACGCGCCCAAATCAGAAGTCTGCTCAAAGACTTGGAATTCTCGGCGGAAGAAGGCCAGGCCACTTGAGCATCTGTGCCAAAAAGGGGGAGAGCAAGCCAAGGCCCACTGATTAATCTCCACTAATGAACTTTCTAATTTGTTTTGAAGCCCTGCGTGGCTATGCTGAACCAAAGGCCGAATGTGGCCACAACAGTTATTTTGAACTGATGATAGGAAGTCTTTAAAATTTGTTTTCCGTAGAAGACTCCTTCTGCGGCCAAGGCTTTTGTCAAAATGCCAAGGGGAGATTGATGATGCAGTATGGCAGTCTTTGACTAAACCAGCACAAGTAAACAAGCGGCTGAACAAGCTGCTGCTATAGCCGGAGCTGGTTCAGGAATCTGTAGCATCTGTTCGTCAGCAGCAGCTCGAATCTTCGCGGAAGGAGCTTGGCAGTTCATCCGTGAGCATTAAAGGAGTTCCTAAATACTCAGAGAAAATATTCCAGTGGAGGTTCTCAGATGGAGGAGAAGATTTGTTTGTAGAAGATTAGATTTGCAAATCAAATCTAATCTCATACAAATAAGGAGATATTGTTGCTTGAAGGAAATTCCCAAAAACTGAATGATGGAACTGGGGGTTCCTATTTAAAGGAGGCCGGGCAGAGTGTCAAAGGTATCGAAGACAAGATAGTAAACACCAGAGCGTACACAGAATACCGTGAGGGTGGAATTCAAGTGCGAGAGGATCTTCAATCATCACCGAGAGCAGAGCGTGAGCGCAGAGCTGAGGTGATTGAAGCAGAGTGTGATCAGGACTTGCAGAGTCTGATCATAGCTTGATCAGGAAGCCAATTCAGAGCAGCGGTTGCTTGTTGGTTGATCAAGGGAAGCCGCGGAGGTAATGACGAGTGGACGAACTCGGTCCAGTGACTGGACGGCTAATCTTACTAGTGACAGGTGGTCATTGAGTGAGGGGGAGTGCTCCAGAGTGTGCAGCGCTCGTGGAGAGGTTCGATCGGCTCAGTAGAAGGCTTGGAGCGATGCGGACAGTTTAGGTACCAGCTGTGTGCTACAGCAGGTGCTATAGCAACCTGCAGGTAACATTGAATTAATTAGAATAGGCTGAGTCTGTGGGTTCAGAGTTATAGCTATTCTGAATTATTTCAAGTCTGTAGGTGTGCAATACACAAGTCAGAGCTTGTTCTGATTGTGTGACTAGTTTAGGTCAGGTAGCATAGGTGTCGTGCGTCGAACCGCGTTGTACTGTGGACCTTAGAAGCTAGTGGATTAAGGGTTGGAGTTCAGCCCTTCCCAGACGCAGGCAGATTGGCCGAACTGGGTGAACAAACCATTGTTCCTTGTTCAATCTTGCTGCATCAGATTTGGGTGTTCAAGAGTGTGTTGTAGCAACTGCTTGTACACAATCTGCAACTCAGAGGTGCTGCGAATTTCAGGATGGTCAAGTCACCTTATGTGCATCTGAATGCAACCATGTTGAGAGTACACATACAGAGTGGCTGCTAGATTCAGGAGCCTCATATCACTACATTCCTGTGAAAGATTTTTTCTTAAACTACTGAACTGGCAATTTTGGTAGTGTGAAGATGGGAAATCAGAGTTCAGCAATTGTTGCTGGGTTGGGTGATATTCGAGTGAAGACAGATGTCGGGTGCACTATTACCTTGAAGGATGTGCGTCATGTTCCTGATCTACGTTTATATACCTTGTCTGCGAGTGTCTTTGACGAAGAAGGATATCATCAGAATATTGGTGATGGTAAGTGGAAACTATCAAAGGGTTCCATGACAGTTGCTCGAGGCAACTTGTGTTGCACTTTATACAAGACATGCATCTCTGTATACTTTGATGAGGTGAATGCAGTTGAAGATAAGAATTCTCCTAATTTGTGGCATCGGAGGCTAGGACATATGACTGAGAGAGGGTTGAAACTTTTATTAGATAAATCTTTGATTCTTGTTGATAAATCAGTTTCTTTTGACCCATGTGATTATTGTCTAGCAGGAAAGTAACATAGAGCTTCCTTTTCTGGGAAATCCACTAAAAGGCAAGGGAATTGGAGTTAGTTCACTCTGATGTTTGTAGGCCTATGGAGGTGGAGTCTCTTGGTGGCAATAGATATTTTGTCACTTTTATTGATGATGCTACTCGGAAGGTTTGGGTTTATTTGGTGAAGGCAAAAAGCCAAGTATTTAATGTCTTCCAGAATTTTCATGTCATGGTAGAAAGGGAGACCGGAAGAAAATTGAAGTGTCTACGGAGTGATAATGGTGGTGAATATACCTCAAGAGAGTTCAAGAATTATTGCTCGCGGCATGGCAGTAGACACGAGAGAACAGAGCCAGGCACACCACAACATAAAGGAGTCTCAAAGAGAATGAACAGGACCATTATGGAGAGAGTCAGGTGTATGATGAGAATGTCTAAACTTCCTAAGGCATTCTGGGGTGAAGCAGTGAACTGTACTGTGTATTTGATCAACCGAGCTCCAGCTGTACCTCTTGATTTTGACATTTCTGAGAGAGCATGGAAGGAATGTGATCCCCAAGTATTCACATTTAAGAGTCTTTGGCTGCAAGGCATTTATGCATGCGCCTAAAGAGCAGAGGTCTAAACTTGATTCCAAGACTCATGCTTGTATTTTTGTTGGCTATGGGGATGAAGAGTATGGCTTTAGACTCTATGACCCAGAGAAGAAGCAGACAATGAGAATCAGAGATGTGGTATTTTTTGAGCACGAGATGGGAGCAGATCTTTTGACTACGAGGTACAATTCTACTCCAGACTCAATTATTGATACTACTGATGTCTCTATTCCTAGTTCTTCTGATGGCCAGACAGGGAATGAGAATGTTGATCTGACACCTAATGTTGGTAGTGAAGTACAAGCTGATGTTGATGTACCTGATGATGATCTTGTTGAGTCCTCATCCGATGATGATGATATACATGATGAGGATGCTCGTGGTGGAGAGATTCATGAGCAGGGGGAGCCTCCAGCTCCTAATGTTGAGAATGCACATGTTAGAAGGTCAACTGGAGAGCGTGTACCTTTGAACGTTGTCGAAATTGTGGTAGTATAAATACTAGTCCAATCACGGTGTTCAAACAATATTTATTATCCGAGTGACCTCGAGTCGAACACAAGAGAAAAACCTAGATTAGTCTAAAGCTAGCTAGTAATGCTAAATGCAAGTCTACTAAATAAAAAGAGGGTTTTACCTCTATGCGAGGTATCTCTAGTGAATATTAAAGACAAGTTTAAAATTGGTGTGAAGTAAAGTAATAGAGAAAACGTAGTCAGAATCCTATTTCACCCCTAGGTCATGCGATTAGCAACACAAAACTTGTCTAAATCATGAGTAAATTCGAGTGATGGTTCTAGGCTAAGGTATCACACATTCTAAATTCAACTCTCGCTCCTTCTCTAGAATGGGAATAATACCTAAATAGTAAGGTTCTCAAACTCTCGCTCTATTGAACCGCGTAGAACCAAAGTCTCCTAATCTCAACCTCTCGGTCTATTGATAGTTGACTAAGGTCGTTCAATACTTAGCCTAGTGGAATGCATATGTCACTCTCGCGCAAACGCAACCTAAAATAATCATGCTCGATCTCCTAAACAACTAAAGTTCAACTCTCATTCCATCCCTAGGTGTTTTACCAATTCGTACTCATTCATGCGTTTCGTCAAACACTTGGTGTGCACAAAATTGATATGAAGAGAAAGCAAGAGAATTTTCAACCAAATTTCATTCATATAGATAAAAAGACAAGTCTTGCATTACAATCAAACCTAAGGGATCCATAAGAATCCCAACTACAATGGGACTACTCACTCATGTGTCACTCATTGTGAGTTTGAAACAAGACATAAAGAAATAGTTCAACAAGGAAAAGTAAAGAAAGTAAAGTAGTAGGGAAGTAGAGAATGAGTAAAGGGTTGATGTAGAGTCTTCAATTGATGATGTCTTCTCCGAATTCTTGACAATTCTTCATGTTCTCCAATTAGGGTTTCGTCACCCCTAGGAACCCCAAGGCACTCCAAGGCTCACCTTGATTTTTCTCCTCTACTTCTATTTATATTGTTTCTGGAAATTACCAAATCACCCACAGTGCCCAAATCAACTTTTTAGTGCTAGAGTTTTGCCTTTTTGACCCTTTAAACATTCGAATTACGTCTTGATATTAACTAAAAAGTTGTATCCCTTTGAATTATCTTTCGAACAAGCTATATCACGCCCTAATCGGATAAGAATCATGCGCTCAGCAAGCCTTCGAAGGTGAACAGGTCACTCTGCAGGTGATTCGGGCGAATCACTATCTCAGTGCTGTTTTGAGCTGGGCAAATCACTTTCGCTTGGCCGAATCACTTTTTGATTCGGTCAACCCTTATTTGATTCGGTCAAACCTTGGTCCATGAGATGAAATCCTTCTCATTGGCCGAATCACTTTTGATTCGCCCATTGCTTGGGCGAATCACTTCTGTAGCGTTACAAACTCGCTTATTTGACCCTTTAAAACTTCGAATCACGTCTTTACATAAACTAAACAGTTGTAGATCTTTGATTTAGCTTTCCAACAAGCTATGGAACGCCTCAAACGGATAAGAATCACGCGCTTGGAAAGCCTTCGATGATGAACAGGTCAGTCTGTCCAGATTTGATCTACAAGCGAATTCTCCCTAAATCAAGTGATTCGTGCAGCCCCATAATTTGATTCGGCCGAATCAAACACTCAGTGCTGTAATCTTCTTGGGCGAATCACTGTTTTTTGGCCAAATCAAAAGTGATTCAGCCTAGCCTGAATTCCTCTTTGGGTGAATCAGTTCTGTAGTGCTAGAATATCGCCTGTTTTCACCCTTTAAACCTTCGAATCACATCTTGACGTAAACTAAGAAGTTGTAGCCCTTTATGTTATCTTTCCAACAAGATATTGCATGCCTCAATCGGATAAGAATCGTGTTCTCGGTGAGCCTTCGAAGATGAATACGTCAGTCAGCCTTGACGAATCAAACTAGCCTGGGCGAATCAAATCTGCCTTTTGCTTGATTTTGCTCTCTTTTTCTCTCGATCGACTAGAATTCATTGAAACTTCTTCGGACCACTTCATATCATGTAGTACGCATTTTCAACCTGAAATGGACAAAAAAACATCAAATGACTTTATAAAATAACGGAACAAACAAGAAGTAAAGTGAAAATACGGACAAACATAAGGTTATTTGTCCGCTCATCAACCTTCAACAAAGTATCCAATCTCAGAGTTCATTCTTCTTACTGATGATGATGAGGCAGAGAATTATAAAGAAGTGTTATCACTTGATGAGAAAAATCTTTGGCTAGATGCTATGAAGGAAGAGATGAATTCCTTGAAAAAGAATGACACTTATGAGCTAGTTAAGCTGCCTAAGGGAATGAAAGTCTTGAAAAACAGATGGGTTTTCAAGAATAAGAAAGATGGTGAGAAGATAGTGAAGCAGAAAGCAAGATTGGTGGTCAAGGGATGCAATCAGAAAAAAGGCATTGATTTTGATGAGATCTTCTCTCCGGTTGTCAAGATGACTTTTATCAGAACCGTGCTTGATTTAGCTGCTAGTCTGAATCTTGAATTAGAGCAGCTTGATGTTAAAACTGCTTTCTTGCATGGTGACTTATATGAAGAGATCTATATGGAACAACCTGAAGGGTTTGTTGAGAAGGGGAAGGAACAGCTTGTCTGCAAATTGAAGAAGGGTCTTTATGGGTTGAAACATGCACCGAGGCAGTGGTACCGAAAGTTGATTCTTTTATGACAAGCAGTGTATACACACGGACTTTAGCTGATCCTTCTGTGTATTTCAGAAAGTTTCCCGACGGTAACTCTTATATGTAGATGATATGCTGTTAGTTGGACATGATGTTGCTATGATTCAGAGTTTGAAGAAAGATCTGTCCAAGTCATTTGACATGAAAGACTTGGGTCCAACAAAGCAAATCTTAGGCATGGAGATTGCTCGTGACAGAAAGGCTGGGAAATTGTGGCTTTCACAAGAGAAATATATTGAACGGGTGCTTGAAAGGTTCAATATGAAGAATGCTAAGCCTGTGAATACACCACTAGCTACTCATTTCAAGTTGCGTAAGAAAGATTGTGCTACAACAAGAAAGAGAAAGACTATATGTCGGCTGTTCCATATTCTTCTGTTGTTGGTTCTTTGTTGTATGCTATGGTGTGTACTAGGCCAGATATTGCTCATGCTATGGGATCTGTTAGCAGGTACTTATCCAATCCGGGTAAGGTTCACTAGGAAGCAGTGAAGTGGATCTTCAGATACTTGCGTGGTATTCCAAACTTTGTTTGTCTTATGGAAGTGGCAAACCTACTCTTGAATGCTATACAGATGCAGATATGGCAGGTGATCTTGATGCTAGAAAGTCTACCTCAGGTTGTGGTTACATTTTCAAGGGGAGCCATTTCATGGCAATCCAAACTACAAAAGTGTGTAGTATTGTCAACCACTGAGGCAGAGTATGTTGCAGCTGTTGAAGCAAGCAAAGAGATGCTTTGGCTTAAGAGATTTCTGCTAGAGTTGGGTTTGAAGCAAGATGAATATGTGGTGTTCTGTGATAATTAGAGTGCTATTGACTTGAGCAAGAATGCTATGTATCACTCTCGCACCAAGCATATTGATGTTAGATATCATTGGTTGCGAAATGTGATTGAGGAAGGCGAGATGAAGCTAAAGAAAGTCCACACCAACAACAATGCTGCTGATGTGTTGACTAAGGTAGCTCCGAGAAGCAAGGTTGAGCTTTGCGGAAACCTTGCTGGGATGAAGTTCAAGTGATGATCTTCGTGTTTTTATCTTCCCGGTTATAGGCTAGAGGGGGAGATTGTTGGGGTCCAGCCTGTTGAGTGTCGTACGGGTCGTACTGGTCGTATGACTCGTATTGGTACGGGCAGTACGACCTGTACGGGATTTCTAGAGACCACTGAGGTTGTATCGGCGTTGATGTTGATCGTATTGACTGTATTGGTCGTATCGATCGTATTGAGTCAGCCCGAAACCCTAATTTCTGCTTTATTCTGAGTCAGCAGTCAAAGAAGGGTTTTTTTTGTTTTCCAAACAAATCGACGGCCTTTAAGATATCAACGGGCTGAAGCCATTTAGCAAGTCGAGCTACCCATCAAAATTTAGGTCCATTGGAGTTTGTGAAGTTTCGCAGCCATGGGTGGCCGCCTTTCATTGATGGCTAGTTTCTGATGGAAGACAAGTAAAGCAGTTAGTGAAGACTTTTATCAAGTTGATAGTTTCTCTTATCGCAGTGGAAAGTGGATGCTGAAACGTGTAGTATTGTTTTTGAATGTCCATCTTTAAATGCTTTGTAGTCTGTCTTATTATGTTTTAAGAACCTATTTGAACACATTGCTAATGACTTGTTTTAGCCAAGTTGTCATTTTTCATGGATTGAAAAAAAAAGGAGGGGGTTTTTTTGGAGAGGATAGAGAGGGAGTGCGATTTTCTGATAGTTTTTCACGGCGGAGACAGTTTCGGTGGACAAACATCGTCCGTTTTTGCTGATATTTTGATAGCTTGTTGGGGACATCTTGGGCTTCGATTTGAATGGTCTTTTGAGGAATTTGACATTCTGGTGAGACAGTTATCGCTTCTGAACAGAGCTCGTTTTTCTGGGTGATTTCTGCACTCTAGTATTCTCTTGGTTGGTCTCTTATGCATTAATGCGTTGGTGGGTAGTTTGTTGGATCGTTGTATTAGCTTAAGTTTAACTTGAGTTCACTGTGGAAGTGTCCCCAAGTACAGTTTGCACAGCGGATAAATAATGTAATGCAGAAAGGTAAAGTAAGGGGCTCGTACATAGCAATTTATAGTGGAAACTGTAGTACAACCAGTACTCAGAGAAAAACCACTACCTTTCAGCTTTCACTGAAAGGATTTGAGAAGCAATCTTTTATTGCAGTGTACCGATATACTTTTCACAAAAGACTAGACAAGTTGAATAGCACCCGAATCTCCAATTCGCCCTAGACCCACCTTCTATCTTCTATGAATCAACCGGACTGCCCTACGGACGCTTCCCCTTTGCGTTATTCAGCAGCTCACTGGACTGGTCTATCAGACCCTTCCTCATACGCAGCAACGTGCGGTAGCTCGAAAAAACACAGATCGACCTCACCAAAATTCTGAACTATCTTTAGTTGACCCACATCTTGATTTAAGACTTTGAAGCTCTATTTATAGCTAGGATTTCCATCTTTATCTAGTATCAAATCTTCTTGCTTCCTAATCAAGAAACCAAAAAGATACTAACAAGATAATAGATATTTCTAAATATTTGAATTATGGTTACGAAATATCTAAAGGAATATCCTAACAATATTTCGAATATTTCCTAGATTACTTAATTATCACATTTCTAAACATCAAAAGCTAATTATTTAATCAATACAAATTTAGAAACTTAATAATAAGAAATTCAGGAATATTCTGCTGCGCCGCGTGTGAACCCGTCCACACGCTGCTCTCTGTGGAAGGGTCCCTACCCGTCCACACAGACTTTATTCTGAGCAGTATTCAACTCTTCCTGTCCAATTGTCCATCTGCTTAGCTTGGTGTTTGTTCCATCAAAACCTGCTGGGTACATGTCCCCACATGTCCCAACAATTTTCCCCTTTTTGATGGTGACAAACACCCTTCCATAAGACAGGAAAGTTAGTATAGCTAAGTAGTGAAACATAGCTAAGCAGTACCACAATCATATTCTAGAGCACAACTCTAAAGAACAGCTTTACCACACTTCACCTTGACATTGGACTCGTTCCCCCTCAGATAACTACACAAGTTACCCGGGAACTAGTTCCCCCTCAAATAATGCTTTCCTATCTACCTTCCCCCTGTTGGCATCATCAAAAAGAAAATAGTAAAATATTGAAGCCAAAAAGAGTACTAAACAGATAATCCAAAATGTCTCAGTGTTTATCAAAGTTGGAATGCAGAGACCATGAACGGGTAGATAGATTGAAAATGCCTGCACAAAATTAACAAGGAAAAAAGGAAGGATGAAATGACAGGGAATGATATGCTAGGGTGACAAAGAGGGGCTGAACCATGACAGATCTAAGGTACTAGGGGGGCAGTGGAGGGGTCCGTCCGAGAGATCAATACCCTAAGGAGCCTTTGGATTTCTGCCAGCGCCGTATTAGCCTATCCTTGGCATTCCTCCAATTGACGAAGCCTGTCCTCAGTCCTTGATAGATCCTATTTATACACATTATTTAGATCATAACCCTGTGCTTGTTTGCATTATTTTGTGTACAAGATTACTGGTTTCCAGTATTTTTGTATTTCAGGGCAAAACAAGGGCCTAAGTCGGATACGCGCTAATAGGCAGCATTTAGGGCGCGCATCACACAGCCTGCGGAGCTAGCGGCGCAAACAGAAGAATTGGCAGAGTCAACCACGGTGCGCTAACCGATTGCGCTAAGCAGATGCCGTGCGCCAGGCACAGATGGTGGTGTTTCCAAATCCTGACACGACCAGATTTGGAAGTTGCCAAGGATGAGCCCCTGAGCAGTATATAAAGAAGAGAGGGAGGCTAGGGTTGAGGGAGGATTATTAGGATTCACAATTCGTACACCCAGGAGGCACTGCGCAGCAGGACTGGAAAACACACGAGCTTGTTGAGAGGATCTGCGCCAGCCGACCGCGCCAGCCAAGACAGCAACCTGCACGCACTGTTTGCTATTGTTCTCTCGGACACTTTAGTTATTATTTACTGTTTCTGTGATGTTTACCACTAGCATGTCTAGCTAAACGCTTAGTATCGGTTGGACATGAATCTATGAGTATTTCCTTTGAGACTTGCGCTTAATGCATAGCTTGCTTGCCTATATTAATTCTGTGCACATTACTGGCAGCTTGTTACATGAGTAGGGGAAGCCTTGAACCGCAATCTTACTCTTGTTGCTTGTTGTTGTTTGTTAAACTAGTTGAATAGCCTGACGGTGTGATCGCGCGTCGTTGTGCGCGTCAAATATAATCCTTCCTCTTCCACTCAGTACAGCGGTTAAGTAAGGGTCGATCTCCACAGGGAGCAAATAGTAAGTCTTTAGCTAGCAACCTACACTTACGACAATGGGGGGGTGTGTGAGTGATTGAAATGCGCGATGCGCAAGTGAACAGTAACTAGTGCAGCTGTTTTAGTCTATGTTCTAAGGATTAATAGCACATGAACTTTGAACGGAACATGCGCACGTGTTAGAAAGCTTTGACCGGACACTAGCCCAAGTAAACCGGAAACTATAGACGTTTAGAGTCGATGATAAGGAATGCACTCATAGAGGATTGTCTGCCCAATACTTCTCATAATCATAGTATTTAATCTCTACTGCTTGCGCACGTCTAGTGCAAATTTCCTGCGTTACACTAGTTACTGTTCACTTGCGCATCGCGCATTTCAATCACTCACACACCCCCCCATTGTCGTAAGTGTAGGTTGCTAGCTAAAGACTTACTATTTGCTCCCTGTGGAGATCGACCCTTACTTAACCGCTATACTGAGTGGAAGAGGAAGGATTATATTTGACGCGCACAACGACGCGCGATCACACCGTCAGGCTATGCAACTAGTTTAACAAACAACAACAAGCAACAAGAGTAAGATTGCGGTTCAAGGCTTCCCCTACTCATGTAACAAGCTGCCAGTAATGTGCACAGAATTAATATAGGCAAGCAAGCTATGCATTAAGCGCAAGTCTCAAAGGAAATACTCATAGATTCATGTCCAACCGATACTAAGCGTTTAGCTAGACATGCTAGTGGTAAACATCACAGAAACAGTAAATAATAACTAAAGTGTCCGAGAGAACAATAGCAAACAGTGCGTGCAGGTTGCTGTCTTGGCTGGCGCGGTCGGCTGGCGCAGATCCTCTCAACAAGCTCGTGTGTTTTCCAGTCCTGCTGCGCAGTGCCTCCTGCTTGGGCAGACAATCCTCTATGAGTGCATTCCTTATCATCGACTCTAAACGTCTATAGTTTCCGGTTTACTTGGGCTAGTGTCCGGTCAAGGCTTTCTAACACGTGCGCATGTTCCGTTCAAAGTTCATGTGCTATTAATCCTTAGAACATAGACTAAAACAGCTGCGAATCCGTTCAAAGTAGCAACTGATCACCCTAGCTCGTTACTCCTAGTTGTCACCGTAAAGCTATCACTAGTTTAACATATGACAAGCAAGCAAAACAAGTAAGATTGCGGTTCAAGGCTTCCCCTACTCATGCAATTGGCTGTCTCCGTGTGCACAGGATTAATACAAGTAAGTAAACTATGCATTAAGCTCAAGTCTCAAAGAAAGTACATCATAGATTCATGCCCAACCAACACTTAAGAGTTTAGCTAGACATGCTAGTGATAAACATCATAGAATAGTAAATAATGACTAATGTGTCTGAGAAAACAGTAGCAAACAGTGCGTGCAGCTTGTCTTCTCGGCTGGCGCAGTCGGCTGGCGCAAATCCTCTCAACAAGTCCGTGTGTTTTCCAGTTCTGCTGCGCATTGCCTCTTGGTGATCTCTGATGCGTTTCCAGAAAGTCTCTTGTTCATCTCCTGTTGCCCTAGCCTTCCTCTTGTTTATATACTGCTTGGGAAGCTCACTTTTGGCAACTTCTAAATCTGGTTACGTCAAGGCTAGGCAGTACTGGACTCTGCGCCTGGAGCACGGCATCGGCTAGCGCATGGGCTGACTCTCGCCAACTTCTCTCCTGTTTGTGCTGCTAGCTCCGCAGGCGGATCTTTCACTCCTAGAACGCTGCCTGTTAGCGCGTATCCGACTCAAGGACTCGTTTTGCCCTGTAATACAAAAACACTAGAAACGAGTAATCTTGCTCATAAAATATTGCAAACAGGTATAGGGTTATGATCTAAATAATGCGTACAAATAGCCTCTATCAAACCCCCCACACTTGCCCCTTGTTCGTCCCGAACAAGCACTGAAGCGCGGATACAATTACCTCTTCTGGAGTCTAGCGCACAGTCTTGCACTCTGATGCGAATGCACAATTGCTCAACTCGCACTGCTCTATCACCTGCGCACAACTGCACTCAACAGTTCTGATATAATAATTTCGAAATTCATTACCTCTCAGCCGGGATGAAGATTTTTGGATGGCTGGGAGATAGCTCTTCTTAGGCTCCAGGCTGCCAGCTCCTACTCCGAAGATAGGTATATGGTAAATAACGCAGCTTCTTCCAGTGCGTGATTCGTCCGCGCACTTCCTGGGAACCTGAGCTTTCTGATGATTTCCTTATGGTCTTTGCGCATGTTGATGCTTGTGCGCATGCTGATTCTTTTGTAGCGCGTATCATCTGCTGGTATTTTTCTTTTGTACAGCTTTCTCTTTAATTTTTACATTCCCAGAGCAGTTCCAGTCTCAGCCTTCAGATAGCAGCTATGGAACTCGCCCCGCTCTCTCTCCTGTTTGGTCTGTCTGCGCAGGTCAGCGCACGCGTTTACATCCGCGCCTGCCTTCCTTAGCTCGATTTCCAGAGAGAAGGTGGTCTGTTTTCCCACCTCGCCACGCTATGGGTATTTCGCCTTTGGCATCTGCGTGATTGAGCGCGCTCTTTTGTCCCGAAGGCTGCGAAGCACCGGCCTCTACTAACGCTCTCGACCATATACCTTGCCTTCGAAGCAAAAGCGACTAACCGCCTCTCTGGAGCATTTCTGTCAACTCCACATCCCCTGCATATCCCAACTAACAGGAGCAAAAAAAACAAAAAAAATTATACTAAAACAGTAGATAGCAGCGCACGCAATATGGATAGCGCAAAACAAGCTGGAGCGCATGCGCATCCTGCACTCTAGCGCACTACTGCTACTATTCTCTTTAACTTAAACTAAGCTACACTAAAATGCTCCAAAACGTGAAAAGTGAATGTAACCCCCCCCCCCCCCCCCACACTTGAACAGAGACGTGTCCCCACGACTCAAGCGCAAGCGCATGGAGAGCGCACACATGCATGTAATGCAAAAATAAAGAACATAGGAACAAAAACAAATAGTCACACAGCATAAACGATAGCACAGGGTCACAAAATATTCGGCACAAATATTCAGCACATAATACCCAATAAGACGCAGCAAAATAAAAGACACCACCCTAAAGAAAACTAATGCTGCTGCCCCTCGGCCTTAGAAGTCCTCCGAGCTAGACGCAGCTGCTGATCCAAGCGCCTCATCCTCTAAAGAATCCGGCACGGAGTCGGTGCTGGAGGCTGGCGGCACTATGGTGAGGGGGTCAGGCTGTGCTACGAGGTCGTCCTCGGAAAGTGAATCCCAAATGGAATCGGAGTTTATGCTGGGATAGGCTACGGGGGAATCCGGAACAGAAGGCCGGGCAGGGGAAACTGCTGGTGGTGGTATTGGTTCTGGGTCAGGGGTGGGCTTTGCTGCGGGGGCTGCCGGTGCTGGTGCTGGTGGTGGTACTGGAGAGGGTTCTGCTGGATGGACTGGGGCTGCTGAGGCTGCTGGGGCTTGGGTAGGAGGGCTTGCTGGCTGGCTAGGGGGACCTAGAGGTGGCCGGTGCAGGCTGAGGAGAGGGGGAATCGCGTCTCCAAATCTCCACCCGGATGGTGGACTCATACTTAAATCCGCCCCCTCTGGCGCTAAGTATTCGAGCACACGCACGACGTTGAACATCATGCGCTGCTCGGCGGTTGCTGCCTCGGGCGCCTCCTCAGCCCCAGTCCTTGGGCGCTTTCCACGTGCACGAGGGGGAGAATCCTCGATGGAAATGGTCACTGGCTCCCCTTGTGGTGCACGGGCTCTCTGGTGCGCTCCAGTCTGCGCCCGGGTCCTTGGGCGCCTGACCAGAGGCACCTCTGGTTCCGAGGCCTCGTCCTCCTCCATGACTTGCGCGGCTGCTGCGCCCTGCGCACTGCTTTCTGCTCTGGGCCGCGGAACTCTGGCCGGCTACAGGCGGTAGCACCATTCCAACGTGTCATCTTCCTTCAGAGCTACCGCCCTGATCTGCAGCATATGGGCGCGATCGAGAGGGACAGCCGGTACCAAAGTGTGCTCTGGCACCTCGGGCTCTCCATGTAATGCCCGCAACAGGTGCGTTATGACTCCTCCACAAGTCAGCAGCCCCTTCATGCTGACGCGGCTCCAGTGGTGCACCATGTTCAGGATAAAAAGTACCTTCCGCCCATAGTACAGCCCCTTCAAAATGTCCAAATCCAGGAGGCTGATCTTCGGTGCGCCGTTGAAATGGCCAATGACCGCATAGGCGACCATGCGCCACAAGTAGAACAGCCACGGGTCGCGCAGCTCTCGGCCCCTGCTGCGCCCCGCGGCAAATGCTGACCCAGTCGCCATCTCGCGCCAGGCCTCCTGGTTAGTGTGCGTGTCTAAGTCCTCGTCACGCACCTTGGCGCATCTGAACGCGTGCCTCAGCCTCCTAGCCGAGGCTATGAACCAAACACCCCTATGTCTGTACCTGATCTCCTTGTCTCCTGCCTCCAGAGACGCTAAAAACTCGCACGTGTCCTCTTGGTCAGATGCGCTGTTGAGTTCCAACTGCGCTTCCCAGCCGGCGAGCGCCAGCCTCTGCGCTACGAGGTCCGCTAGTCCAACCTCGCACAGGAACTCTCGGCTGATGTACGGGGTCCCGTACATTTCCAGGCTTATAAACGCCGCATACTTGCTGGCGACCGCAGCTGGGGTCTCCTGGTTCAAAAGTGCGTCTGAGGATATGCTTGTCGTGAAAGGCCTTGGTGCGCTCCTTGTAATCGCGCAGTCCCTCATAGGCGTCCAGGCGCAGCTCTTCTAGTTCGTTCAGCTCAAATGCGCGCTCCCTTCCTGCCTCATCCAAGTTCAGGTTGCAAATGCGTAAGGCCCAATATGCCTTGTGCTCGAGCTCTACTGGCAGGTGGCATGCTTTCCCATAGACCAGCCGAAATGGTGAGGTCCCAATGGGCGTCTTATGCGCAGTGCGGTATGCCCATAGCGCATCATCAAGGCGCTGGCTCCAATCCTTGCGCGATGGTCTCACAGTCTTTTCTAAGATGCGCTTGATCTCCCTGTTAGAAACTTCGGCCTGTCCATTCGTCTGCGGATGGTCTCACAGTCTTTTCTAATATGTTAGTTCTGAGAAAATCAGCGACAGTCTTACCATCATCCTTCCGCGTAGCCTTAGCTTCAACCCATTTGGAGACATAGTCTACTGCCACCAATATGTACTCGTAACCTGCAGATGGAGGAAATGGCCCCATGAAGTCGATTCCCCAAACATCGAATACTTCATCCACCAGAATCGGGGTCTGCGGCATCTCATTGCGCGCGGATATTCCTCCTGTGCGCTGGCATCTGTCACAATTCCTGCAGTGATTATAGGCGTCTCTAAACAGGTGCGGCCAATAGAATCCGTAGTCCAGGACCTTTTTGCTTGTGCGCTTGGGACCGAAGTGTCCTCCGCATGCGTGCGCATGACAAAACATCAAAACAGAATTAATTTCGTGGTCAGGCACGCAACGCCTCAATATCTGATCTGGACCTATTCTAAGCATGTAAGGATCATCCCAAAGATAATGCTTGGACTCATGTTTCAATCGCATGCACTGAGTTTTATTGAAATGCGGAGGAAACGTACCTGTGACCAGGTAATTTGCGATGTGCGCATACCATGGTACCTTACCTGTCAGCGCCATCAGATGCTCGTCAGGGAATGTTTCCGTGATCTGCCCTGGTTCCTCCTCTTTCACGATCCTGCTCAGGTGATCAGCAACTGGATTCTCCGTGCCCTTCTTGTCTTTGATCTCCAAGTCAAATTCCTGCAGTAAGAGCACCCAGCGCATCAGGCGCGGCTTGGTTTCCTTCTTGGACATGAGGTAGCGGATAGCTACGTGGTCAGTGTAGATGATGACTCTTGCGCCTAGAACATATGCTCGGAACTTCTCCAGCGCAAATACAATTGCCAGAAGCTCCTTCTCCGTGGTGGTGTAGTTCCTCTGCGCAGAGTCCAGTGTGCGCGATGCATAGTAAATGGCATGCGGCTTCATGTCTACGCGCTGCCCCAAGACTGCACCTACTGCATAATCACTTGCGTCGCACATCAGCTCAAATGGCAGGTTCCAGTCTGGTGCGCGCATTACTGGCGCACTGGTCAGCGCTTCTTTCAGCTTATCAAATGCAGCCCTGCACTCATCAGTAAAGTCGAAGCACACATCTTTTTGCAAAAGGTTAGACAGGGGTATACAAATTTTAGAGAAATCCTTGATAAAACGCCTGTAGAACCCAGCATGCCCTGAGAATGATTTCACGTCGCGCACGTTGGTGGCATAAGGTAGATTAGAAATAAGATCTATCTTAGCTTTGTCTACCTTGATCCCCTCCTCTGAAATGATATGACCTAGTACTACTCCGTGCGTGACCATGAAATGACATTTTTCGTAATTTAGCACTAAGTTCTTAGAAATGCAGCGCGCTAAGACTTTATCTAGATGTGTTAAGCATGCATCAAAGGTACTTCCATATACGGTAAAATCATCCATGAACACTTCTATGCATATACCAATCATATCAGAGAAAATGCTCATGACAAGGCGTTGGAACGTACCTGGCGCGTTGCACAGCCCAAAAGACATGCGCCGAAACGCAAACGTACCGAACAGGCATGTGAATGTGGTCTTCTCTTGATCTTCCGCAGCTATGGGTATCTGGTTGTACCCTGAATAACCGTCCAAGAAACAAAAATAAAGTTTACCTGCTAAGCGATCCAGCATCTGGTCCATGAAGGGTAGCGGGAAGTGGTCCTTGCGCGTTACTGCGTTAAGCTTCCTGTAGTCGTTGCACATGCGCCAGCCAGTTTGTATGCGCTTGGGAACTAGCTCGCCCTGCGCATTTTCTTCCACTGTGATTCCTCCTTTCTTTGGCACAACATGCACCGGACTGACCCATTTGCTGTCCGAGATTGGGTAAATGACCCCTGCGCCAAGCAATTTCAGGACTTCCTTTTGCACTACCTCCATCATATTTGGATTCAACCTGCGCTGAGCCTCTCTGGATGGTTTGGCACCATCTTCCAATAGAATCCTATGCATGCACACGTCTGGGCTCACTCCGCGCAGATCGGCAAGTGTCCATCCTATGGCGCGCTGGTTCTTGCGCAGTACCTGCTGTAAGCGTGCCTCCTGCTCCTCTTCTAATCCTTTCTTTATGATCACTGGCAGGGTGTCCTCATCTCCCAAGAAAAAATGTATTTGAGGTGCTCTGGGAGTTGCTTCAGTTCGATCTTGGGTGCCTGTTCAATAGAGGGCAAGATTTTGTTAGCGGTGCAAATATGAACTATATCACGTACCTGTGTGGGTGCTGGTTCCGCACTGCTCAGCTCTTCCTCTTGCTCCTCCAGCTCTGCCTATGTCAGTAGCTCTGGTCCTACGGTTGCGCTCGCACATTGCGCTTCTGTGACTAAATCGTCAATGCTGTCCATTGCGTGCACTGTAGCGTCCTCATGTGGATGCTGCATCCCCTTGAATATGTTGAAATGGATTTCTTCGCCATCTACCTCCATGGAGAGCGTGCCCCTCCACACGTCTATCTTTGTGCGCGCGGTCATCAGAAACGGTCTGCCTAGGAGGATCTGCGCACCGCTGGCGCTTGATTCACCCTCCATTTCGAGCACATAAAAATCTGCTGGGAACACCAGCTCTCCTACTCGAACTAGGACATCTTCTATCATGCCTGCAGGTTGTTTGCACGATCTATCTGCTAGCTGAATGGTGAGACCTGCAGGCTTTAGTGGTCCAAGGCGCAATGTCGTATATAGGGAATAAGGTAGCAAATTGATGGATGCGCCTAAATCGATCATGCAATTACTCACTGTGGTCTTACCTAGCGTGCATGGAATAGTAAATGTACCTGGATCTCGGCACTTAGGTGGTACTTTTTGTTGCACGATCGCTGAGGCTTGCTCATTCAGCATTACCTGTGCGCATTCGCCCTTCCTCCTTTTGTTTGTGCACAGCTCTTTTAAAAACTTTGCATACCTGGGAATCTGCCGAATAGCTTCAATGAGGGGAATATTGATTTCCACCTTGCTGAACAGCTCATAAAGCTCCTTGTCCAACGCTTCCTTTCTAGCCAATGGTGCCTGCACAGGGAAAGGTGCAGGTATGTTAGTACAATTTATGTCCTTGTTTCTGGACTGAGACATACCTGGCGTGTTGCCCTGCTGGTTGGTGGCTGGCGCTTCTGGTTGCGTATCTTGCTCTGGTTGCGCATTCTGATCTGCTAGATCCGGGACTTGCGCAACTGGTTGCGCGGGTGCCTGCGCGGTGTGCTCTGTTCCTACTGTGCGCCCAGTCCTCAGTGTCACTGCATTGACTCCTCCTTTAGGGTTCTGAATCACTTGCGAAGGCAGGTTGCCATCGCTCTTTTTTAGCTCATATACTGTGGTTGCGATCTGTGATAACTATTTTTCGATGGACTCGAACCTTTTGTCATATTTCTCGTCATTTTTGCGCACTGTGTCTGCTAACTGCCCCACGATATCTTTTAGGGATCGCCTCGGTTGCTGGTTGTTATGCGCTGGTGCGTCAGTGCGGCGATGCGGTGGATTGTAGGGCGCAGCTGGTTGCGTCTGCTGTGGCACGCGCTGATCAGTGGACTGCCTCTGGAAATTGTTCTCTTCCCTCCATCTGAATCCATTTGAGGCAAGCCCAAAGCGCGGCTGATTCTGCCTCTGCGGCCCTCTGTTGTCCCATCCTCCAAGAGCGTTGACATCTCCAGATTCTTCAAAAAGTGTTGGGCATTCATCTGTCTTGTGCTCGGTGGACCTGCAGAATTCACATACCTTTGGCGCAACTGGTTGTGCGCTCTGCGCACTCATCAATTTCTGCAGCATGGCCTTCATTTCTTTGATCTCAGCGTTTGTTTCGACCTGATGCACAGAACGAGCACGACTATTTTCAAGCGTTAGTTGATGTCTTACCTGCTCAGCAGAGTCTTCTATCAGCTGCCACGCATCCTCTGGGTACATGTTGCAAATGTCCCCGCCTGCGCATGCATTCAGTAGTCGCAACTCCATGGGCAGCAGTCCATTCAGAAAGTTCTTTATCAGCACATTCTGGGGCAGGCCGTGATTGTAACAGTTGGCCTCCAGCTCCCTGAAACGCTCGTAATATTCTGACAGAGACTCCCCTGCGCTCTGCCTTGGCGCGGCCAGTTCCCTTCTGAGCAGCGCAATTTTTGCTGCTGGATAGAATTTATCTAGGAATTTCTTCTGCAGCTGCTCCCATGTGTGAATGGATCCTGCGGGTAAATTCATCAACCAATGTCTGGCTGTATCACACAATAAAAATGGGAATGCCTTCATTTTCAGCGCCTCATCACTCTCCCCTTCGGTCTTCATGTTCTCGCAAATGACCAGGAACTCTCGCACATGCTTGACTGGATTTTCATTGTTCATCCCGTGGAACTTGGGCATGTGATGGATGAGCAAGCTCCTTAGCTCAAAATGACCGCCTGGTGGAAGCACGATGCACCATGGCTGGTTAACAGTGATAGGGGCTGACACCTCGCGCACTGTTCTGCGTCGCGCGGCTTGTTGCACGGGTGGCGCATGATACACTTCAGCGGCCCTCCTTGCTTCAACCTCGCGCTGCACTTCCTCTCTGAACAGGGCTGCGCGGTTATGTGCTCTTGCTTCCTCTGGGGTTCTGTCCCCCAAGTTGTCTCCTACGACACTGTTATCCTCCATAACCTGTTCTGAATCTCAGAGAAAATGAAATTAAAAGATAACTAATGTTGTTGCGTCTGTCAGTGCGCAACTAGAATCTGCGCAGCGCAACTGTTTCAAGGTTGCGCAGGCTAATGGTGATTGCGCGCTGTCAGAAACAACAACGAAAACCAAACAAACTGAAATAACTAGTTACTAAAAAGGAAAAAACGTAAACTAACTAGAACTTAGCTGTGTTGCTCCCCGGCAACGGCACCAAAATTTGATCGCGCGTCGTTGTGCGCGTCAAATATAATCCTTCCTCTTCCACTCAGTACAGCGGTTAAGTAAGGGTCGATCTCCACAGGGAGCAAATAGTAAGTCTTTAGCTAGCAACCTACACTTACGACAATGGGGGGGTGTGTGAGTGATTGAAATGCGCGATGCGCAAGTGAACAGTAACTAGTGTAACGCAGGAAATTTGCACTAGACGTGCGCAAGCAGTAGAGATTAAATACTATGATTATGAGAAGTATTGGGCAGACAATCCTCTATGAGTGCATTCCTTATCATCGACTCTAAACGTCTATAGTTTCCGGTTTACTTGGGCTAGTGTCTGGTCAAGGCTTTCTAACACTTGCGCATGTTCCGTTCAAGGTTCATGTGCTATTAATCCTTAGAACATAGACTAAAACAGCTGCGAATCCGTTCAAAGTAGCAACTGATCACCCTAGCTCGTTACTCCTAGTTGTCACCGTAAAGCTATCACTAGTTTAACATATGACAAGCAAGCAACACAAGTAAGATTGCGGTTCAAGGCTTCCCCTACTCATGCAACTGGCTGTCTCCGTGTGCACAGGATTAATACAAGTAAGTAAACTATGCATTAAGCTCAAGTCTCAAAGAAAGTACATCATAGATTCATGCCCAACCAATACTTAAGAGTTTAGCTAGACATGCTAGTGATAAACATCATAGAATAGTTAAATAATGACTAATGTGTCTGAGAAAACAGTAGCAAACAGTGCGTGCAGCTTGTCTTCTCGGCTGGCGCAGTCGGCTGGCGCATATCCTCTGAACAAGTCCGTGTGTTTTCCAGTTCTGCTGCGCAGTGCCTCTTGGTGATCTCTGATGCGTTTCCAGAAAGTCTATTGTTCATCTCTTGTTGCCCTAGCCTTCCTCTTGTTTATATACTGCTTGGGAAGCTCACTTTTGGCAACTTCTAAATCTGGTTACGTCAAGGCTAGGCAGTACTGGACTCTGCGCCTGGCGCACGGCATCGGCTAGCGCATGGGCTAGCGCACCTCTGCTGACTCTCGCCAACTTCTCTCCTGTTTGTGCTGCTAGCTCCACAGGCGGATCTTTCACTCCTAGAACGCTGCCTGTTAGCGCGTATCCGACTCAAGGACTCGTTTTGCCCTGTAATACAAAAATACTAGAAACGAGTAATCTTGCTCATAAAATATTGCAAACAGGCATAGGGTTATGATCTAAATAATGCGTACAAATGGCCTCTATCACGGTGCCAACTAGGAGTAACGCGCTAGGATAGGCAATTACTACCTTGATCGGATTCGTAGTTGTTTAGTCTAGTGTAAGAATTAATAGCACATGAACTTTGATCAGAACATGCACACATGTTAGGAAGCCTTGATCGGACACTAACATTAGCAAACCAAACTATAGACATTTAGAGTCGATGATAAGGAATACACTCATAGAGGATTGTCTGCGCCGATACTTCTCATAGTCATAGTACTTAATCTCTATTGCCTGCGCACGTCTAGTGCAATTTCCTGCGTTACGATACCACTGTTTACTCGCGCATCGCGCAAACCAATCACTCACCCCCCCAATTTCATAAGTGTAGGTTACTGGCTAAAACTGAACTGCTTGCTCCCTGTGGAGATCGACCCTTACTTAACCGCTGTACTAGTGGAAGAGGAAGGAGTTAATTTGACGCGCACAACGACGCGCGATCAAATTTTGGCGCCGTTGCCGGGGAGCAACACAGCTAAGTTCTAGGTAGTTTACGTTTTCCTTTTTAGTAACTAGTTATTTCAGTTTGTTTTGTTTTCTCGTTGTTGTTTCTGACAGCGCGCAATCACCATTAGCCTGCGCAACCTTGAAACAGTTGCGCTGCACAGATTCTAGTTGCGCACTGACAGACGCAGCAGCATTAGTTATCTTTTAATTTCGTTTTCTTTGAGATTCAGAACAGATCATGGAGGATAACAGTGTCGTAGGAGACAACTTAGGGGACAGAACCCCAGAGGAGGCAAGGGCACATAACCGCGCAGCCCTGTTCAGAGAAGAAGTGCAGCGCGAGGTTGAAGCAAGGATGGCCGCTGAATTGTATAATGCGCCACCCGCGCGACAAGCTGAGCGACGCAGAACAGTGCGCGAGATGTTAGCCCCTATCACTGTTAACCAGCCATGGTGCATCGTGCTTCCGCCAGACGGACATTTTGAACTAAGGAGCTCGCTCATCCATCACATGCCCAAGTTCCACGGGATGAACAACGAAAATCCAGTCAAACATGTGCGAGAGTTCCTAGTCATATGCGAGAACATGAAGACAGAAGGGGAGAGCGATGAGGCGCTGAAGATGAAGGCATTCCCATTTTCACTATGTGATACGGCCAGACATTGGTTGATGAACTTACCAGCCGGATCAATTCACACATGGGAGCAGCTGCAGAAGAAGTTCCTGGACAAATTCTATCCCGCAGCAAAGATCGCGCTACTCAGGAGGGAACTGGCCGCGCCAAGGCAGTGCACAGGAGAGTCACTGTCAGAGTATTACGAGCGTTTCAGGGAGCTAGAGGCCAACTGCTACAATCATGGCCAGCCCCAGAATGTGCTGATAGAGAACTTCCTGAATGGACTGCTGCCCATGGAGCTGAGGTTATTGAACGCATGCGCAGGAGGCGACATTTGCAACATGTATCCAGAAGACGCGTGGCAGCTGATAGAAGACTCTGCTGGTCAGGTAAGACATCAGCTAGCACTTGAAAATAGTCGTACTCATTCTGTGCATCAGGTAGAAACAAGCGCTGAGATCAAGGAAATGAAGGCCATGCTGCAGAAGTTAATGAGTGTGCAAAGCGCACAACCAGTTGCGCCAAAGGTATGTGAATTCTGCAGGTCAACCGAGCACAAAACTGATGAATGTCCCACACTTTTCGAGGAATCTGGAGATGTCAATGCCCTTGGAGGATGGGATAACAGAGGACCACAAAGACAGAATCAGCCGCGCTTTGGACTGGCAGCAAATGGATTCAGATGGAAGGAGGAGAACAATTTCCAGAGGCAGTCCACAGATCAGCGCGCACCACAGCAGACGCAACAAGCTACGCCCTACAATCCACCGCATCGCCGCACTGACGCACCAGCGCATAACAACCAGCAACCGAGGCGATCTTTGGAAGATATCGTGGGGCAGCTAGCAGACACAGTACGCAAAAATGACGAGAAGTATGACAAGAGGTTCGAGTCCATTGAAAAGCAGCTATCACAGATTGCTACCACGGTGTATGAGATAAAGAAGAGCGATGGCAACCTGCCTTCGCAAGTGATTCAGAACCCCAAAGGAGGAGTCAATGCAGTAACACTAAGGACTGGGCGCACGATAGGAACAGAGCAGACCACGAAGGCGCCCGCGCAACCAGCTGCGCAAGTCCCGGATCCAGCAGAACAGAATGCGCAACCAGAGCAAGATGCGCAACCAGAAGTGCCAGGCACAAGCCAGTAGGGCGAGGCGCCAGGTATAACACAAATAAACGACAAGGGCACGAATCGTACTAATATACCTGCACCTTTTCCTGTGCAGGCACCATCGGCTAGAAAAGAGGCACTGGACAAAGAACTATACGAGTTATTCAGCAAGGTGGAAATCAACATTCCCCTTATCGAAGCAGTTCGGCAGATTCCCAGGTACGCTAAGTTTTTAAAGGAGCTATGCACAAACAAGAGGAGGAAAGGCAAATGCGCACAGGTAATGCTAAATGCGCAGGCCTCAGCGATCGTGCAACATAAGGTACCACCTAAGTGCCGAGACCCAGGTACGTTCACTATCCCTTGCACTTTAGGTAAGACCACAGTAAGCAATTGCATGATTAATTTAGGCGCATCCATCAATTTGTTACCTTATTCCCTATATGCGACATTGTGCCTTGGACCACTAAAGCCTGCAGGTCTCACTATTCAGCTAGCAGATCGGTCGTGCAAACAACCTGCAGGCATGATAGAGGATGTTCTTGTGCGAGTGGGAGAGCTGGTGTTCCCAGCAGATTTTTATGTGCTAGAAATGGAGGGTGAATCAAGCACCAGCAGTGCGCAGATCCTACTGGGCAGACCTTTTCTGATGACCGCGCGCACGAAGATAGACGTGTGGAGGGGCACACTCTCCATGGAGGTTGACGGCGAAGAGATCCATTTCAATATATTCAAGGGGATGCAGCACCCACACGAGGACGCCATAGTGCACGCGATGGACAACATTGACGATTTAGTCTCAGATGCGCAGTGTGCAAGCGCAACAATAGAACCAGAGCCACTGGCACAGGCAGAGTTGGAGGAGCAGGACGAGGAGCTGAGCAGTGCTGAACCAGAACTCAAACAGGTACACGACATAGTTCATATTTGCACTGCTAATAAAATCTTGCCCTCTATTGAACAGGCACCCAAGGTCGAGCTGAAGCAACTGCCAGAGCACCTCAAATACATTTTCTTGGGAAATGAGGACACCCTGCCAGTGATCATAAAGAAAGGATTAGAAGAGGAGCAGGAAGTGCGTTTACAGCAGGTGCTGCGCAGGAACCAGCGCGCTATAAGATGGACACTGGCAGATCTGCGTGGAGTGAGCCCAGACGTATGCATGCATAGAATTCTGTTGGAAGATGGTGCCAAACTATCCAGGGAGGCTCAGCGCAGATTGAACCCGAATATGATGGAGGTAGTGCAGAAGGAAATTCTAAAGTTGCTTGACGCAGGAGTCATTTACCCCATCTCGGACAGCAAATGGGTCAGTCCAGTGCACGTTGTGCCTAAGAAGGGAGGAATCACAGTGGAAGAGAATGCGCAGGGCAAGCTAGTTCCCAAGCGCATCCAGACTGGATGGCGCATGTGCATCGACTACAGGAAGCTTAATGCAGTAACGCGCAAGGACCATTTCCCGCTACCCTTTATGGATCAGATGCTGGACAGATTAGCAGGTAAGCCCTATTTTTGTTTCTTGGACGGATATTCAGGGTACAACCAGATACCCATAGCTGCGGAGGATCAAGAGAAGACCACGTTCACCTGCCCGTTCGGAACGTTTGCGTTTCGGCGCATGTCATTTGGGCTGTGTAACGCGCCAGGTACGTTCCAACGCCTTGTCATGAGCATTTTCTCTGATATGATTGGTGTATGCATAGAAGTGTTCATGGATGATTTTACTGTATATGGAGGTACCTTTGATGCATGTTTAACTCATTTAGATAAAGTTTTAGAGCGCTGCATCTCTAAGAACCTAGTACTCAATTATGAAAAATGCCATTTCATGGTAACGCATGGTGTAGTGCTAGGACACATCATCTCAGAGGAGGGAATCAAGGTAGACAAAGCTAAGATAGACCTTATTTCTAATCTACCTTATGCCACGAACGTGCGCGATGTGAAGTCATTCTTAGGACATGTCGGATTTTACAGGCGTTTTATAAAAGACTTCTCTAAAATTTGTATACCCCTGTCTAACCTCTTGCAAAAGGATGTGTGCTTCGATTTTACTGATGAGTGCAGGGCCGCATTTGATAAGCTGAAGGAAGAGCTGACCAGTGCGCCAGTGATGCGCGCACCAGACTGGAACCTGCCATTTGAACTGATGTGCGACGCAAGCGATTATGCAGTAGGTGCAGTCCTGGGGCAGCGAGTGGACAAGAAGCCGCACGCCATCTACTATGCATCGCGCACACTGGACGCTGCGCAGAGGAACTACACCACCACGGAGAAGGAGCTCCTGGCAATTGTGTTTGCGCTAGAGAAGTTCCGTGCATATGTTCTAGGCGCCAGGGTTATCATATACACAGACCACGCAGCCATCCGCTACCTAATGTCCAAGAAAGAAACTAAGCCGCGCCTGATGCGCTGGGTGCTCCTACTGCAGGAATTTGACCTGGAGATCAAGGATAAGAAGGGCATGGAGAACACAGTTGCGGACCACCTGAGCAGGATCGTGAAGGAGGAGGAGCCAGGGCAGATCACTGAGACATTTCCTGACGAGCATCTGATGGCGCTGACAGGTAAGGTACCATGGTATGCGCACATTGCGAATTACCTGGTCACAGGTACGTTTCCTCCGCATTTCAATAAAACCCAGTGCATGAGTTTGAAACATGAGTCCAAGCATTACCTGTGGGATGATCCTTATATGCTTAGAATAGGACCAGATCCGATATTGAGGCGCTGCGTGCCTGACCATGAATTTAACTCTGTTTTGATGTTTTGTCATGCGCACGCATGTGGAGGACACTTTGGTCCCAAGCGCACCAGCAGGAAGGTCCTGGACTGCGGATTTTATTGGCCGCACCTGTTCAGAGACGCATATGACTATTGCAGAAATTGTGACAGGTGCCAGCGCACAGGAGGGATATCAGCGCGCAACGAGATGCCGCAGACGCCAATTCTAGTGGATGAAGTGTTTGACATATGGGGAATTGACTTCATGGGGCCATTTCCTCCGTCTGCAGGATACGAGTACATATTGGTGGCGGTGGACTATGTCTCCAAATGGGTCGAAGCTAAGGCCACACGGAAGGATGATGGTAAGACGGTCGCTGAGTTTCTGAAAACTAACATCTTTTGCAGGTACGGGGTGCCTAAGGCAATCATCAGCGACCAGGGGATGCACTTTTGCAACAGGATCGTGGCGCAAGTTTTCAAGCATTATGGGGTGCGCCACAAGACGTCCACTGCTTATCATCCTCAGACAAATGGACAGGCCGAGGTCTCCAACAAAGAGATCAAGCGCATCCTGGAGAAGACTGTGAGACCATCGCGCAAAGATTGGAGCCAGCGCCTAGACGACGCGCTGTGGGCATACCGCACTGCGCATAAGACACCAATCGGGACTTCACCGTTTCGGTTGGTCTACGGAAAAGCATGCCACCTGCCAGTAGAGCTAGAGCACAGAGCATATTGGGCTTTACGCACTTGCAACCTGAACTTAGATGAGGCTGGAAAGGAGCGCGCGTTTGAGCTGAGCGAATTAGAAGAGCTGCGCCTGGATCCTTATGAGGGACTGCGCGATTACAAGGAGCGCACAAAGGCGTTTCATGACAAGCATATCCTCAGACGCACTTTTGAGCCAGGAGACCAGGTATTATTATTCTCATCACGCCTGAAGCTCATGCCTGGAAAGCTGCGCAACAAATGGACTGGACCGTACACAGTCACCAAGGTTTTCCCCTATGGAACAATCGAATTAGAAAACGAGCACCGACATCGTTTTCAGGTCAATGGGCAGAGAGTCAAACGCTATCTAGGAGAACCTTGGGATAGCATAGCGCGCGACATTGACTTGGCAGAACCTGAAACAGCAGATGCGCAGATTGCTGCGCCAGAGTCGTCACCAGACGCACCAGAGGGAGAACTGGAAACTATTGCTCACATTTCTTCTTCCTCTTCATCTACCCTCGTTACTGCAGACTTCTCACATATTATCCATGTTGACTACCCTTCTCACCCTTTGCGCAAGACCAAGAAGAACACAACCCATGCACAAGCGCAGGGTCACTCAGGAGCAAGAGTGGGGGAGGTCGCTGGCACACATAAGGGCACGTAACGAGGTACAGTCGAGCCAACGACGTTAAACAAAGGCACTTGTCGGGAGGTAACCCGACTCGTTTTACTTTTATATGTCTTTCTTTTAGTCTTTCTAGTGTCTTTTAGTTAGTTTAGGTCTTGTAGTTTTTTTAGTCGAGCAGCAGTGCGCAGGTCCGTGCGCACTTCAGTGCGCAGGACCGCTGCGCCAGTCAGGGAGGTATATAAGGGCAGGACTTAGAAAATTTCAACACTTTTTCACACTCGACCGTTACCAGCAGCTCCCGCCTTCACACCTCCGCCCACTGTCCGGCGCTCAACCCAGCTCCAGTTTAGAGAGATCTGCAGAGCACAAAGCCGCACTCCCCTCAGGTAACCTTTCCCCCAAATTTGAGCAAATTTTAGTAGGGTTTGTGCGGTGGAGGAGTGTTCTAGGGTTTTGAAATCGCACCAGGCTAGAGTGCGCCAATTGGAGTGCTGTTTAGAGGGTTTTGTAGGCGGGCAGTAGGCGCCCCTTTGGTGAGAATTTCAGCGCATTCGGAGGAGTTTGGATTTTTGGAGTGTTTGAGAAGTGTTGACCGGAGTTGACCAGAGAAATGCAGCCTGCCGAGGACCAAGCTACCCTAGCTCGCTTCGCCAGCATGTACGCGGCCTTTCTGAGGCTCGAGATGTACGAGACTCCGTGCATCAGTCGGGAGTTCCTGCGGGAGGTCGGTTTGGAGGACTTCATTTTGGAGAGGCTCGCGCTGGCGGGCTGGGAGGCGCTGTTGGAACTCAACAGCGCAGCAGACAGGGAGGACACCTGCGAATTTTTGGTGTCATTGGAGCCAGGAGCTATGGAGATCAGGTACCAGCACCGAGGGGTGTGGTACATTACCTCGGCTACAAGGCTGAAGCGCATATTGAGGTGCGCTAAGGTGCGAGAAGCTGACATGGACGCGCACACCAACCAAGAGGCATGGCGCAAGATGGCAACCGGGCCTGTGTTTGCCGCGGGGCGCAGCAGGGGACGAGAGCTGCGTGACCCGTGGATGTTCTACTTATGGCGCCTGGTCGGCTATGCCATCATTGGGCGCTTTAATGGTGCGCCAAAGATCAGTTTGCTGGATATGGAGATCTTAAAGGGGTTTTATTATGGGAAGAGGGTGCTCTTTGTTCTGAACATGGTGCACCACCGGAGCCGAGTCAGCACCAAGGGGCCGCTGACTTGCGGAGGTATTATTACGCACCTACTGCGGGCGTTACATGGAGAGCCCGAGGTGCCATAGCACACATTGGTGCCGGCTGTCCCTCTGGACCGTGCCCACATGCTGCAGATCAGGGCCGTAGCCGTGAAGGAAGATGACGCATTGGAGTGGTGCTACCGCCTGCAGCCGGCCAGAGTGCCGCGGCCACGAGCAGAAAGCAGTGCGCAAGCAGCAGAGGCCGCGCAGGAGATGGAGAAGGATGAAGTTCCAGAGCAAGTTGTGCCTCCAGTCAGGCGCGCAAGGACCCGCGCGCAGACTGGAGCGCACCGGAGGGCCCGCGCACCGCAGGGGGAGCCAGTCACCATTTCCATCGAGGATTCTCCCCCGCGTGCCCCAGGGAAGCGCCCAAGGACTAAGGCTGAGGTGGCGCCTGAGGAAGCATCAGCAGAGCAGCGCATGATGTTCAACGTCATGCGCGTGCTTGAATATTTAGCGCCAGAGGGGGCGAACTTAAGCATGAGCCCACCATCAGGGTGGAGATTTGGAGACGTGATTCCCCCTCTCCTCAGCCTACACCGGCCACCTCCGGGTTCTCCCGGCAGTCCACACCAGCCAGCCAGCCCTCTTACTCAGCCCCCAGTGCATCCAGCAGAGCCCTTCCCAGCAGCACCAGCACCAGCACAATCAGCCCCAGCACCAGCACCAGCAGAACCCACCCCCGAACCAGAACAAGTACCAGCACCTGCACCTTCCCCTGCCCAGCCGTCCATTCCAAGGTCCCCTATAGCCGAACCCATCATTAGCACCAGCTCCGACTCGCTATGGGACCCTGTTTCAGAGGATGACGTCGAGGCGCAGCCTGTCGCCCTATCAGTTGTACCGCCTTCCTCCAGCTCCGAATATATGACGGATTCTTCAGAGGAGGAGGCGCATAGTTCAGCGGCTGCGTCCAGCTCAGATGACTTCTAGAGCTGTAGGGGGGAGCGCATATTTCTTTCGGGTGGTGTCTATTTTCTTTTATATGCTGAACCTTATTTGATATTCTGTTGCTATATTTGTGTGCTGAACTCCTGTGCTACATTTTGTCTCCCTATGCTTTATTTGCGCTGCTTTGACTTTATGTTCTTAGTTTTTATGTTCTTTATTTTTCTTGCATGCCTATGTTCTGCATGTGTGCGTTCTCCGTGCGCTTGAGCTTGAGTCGTGGGGACACGGCTCTGTTTAAGTGCGGGGGGGAGCGTTACATGTACATTTCACGTTTTTTGAAGCTTTATAGTGTAGTTTAGTTTAATTGAAGGAAACAGTAGCAGTAGTGCGCTTGTGTGCGGGTTGCGCGCACTGTTCAGCTTGTTTGCGCTATCCATATTGCGCCGTGCGCTGCTATCAACTGTTTTTAGTATATTTTTTTCGTTTTTCTGCTCCTGTTAGTTGGGATATACAGGGGATGTGGAGTTGACAGAAACGCTCTAGAGAGGCGGTTAGTCGCTCGCGCTTCAGAGGAAAGGTATATGGTCGAGAGCGCTAGTGGAGGCCTGTGCTTCGCGACCTTCGGAACAAGAGAGCGCGCTCAGTCACGCAGATGCCAAAGGCAAGTACCCAAAAGCGTGGCGAGGTGGGAAAACAGACCACCTTCTCTCTGGAAGTTGAGCCAAGGAAGGCGGGCGCGGGTGTAAATGCGTGCGCCGACCTGCGCAGATAGACCGAGGAGGGAGAGCGGGGCGGTGTTCCATAGCTGTTATCCGGAGGCCAAGACTGGAACCGTTCTGGGAAAGATAGGAATCATAGACAGAGCTGTACACAAGAAAAAGACCAGCAGATGATATGCGCTACAAAAGAATCATCATGCGCACAAATACGTACCAGCGTGCGCAAAATACACAGAAAATCATCAAAAAGCTTGAGTTCCCAGGAAGTGCGCGGAAGAATCACGCACCGGAAGAAGCTTGCGCTGTTAACCATATACCCATCCTCGGAGCGAGAGCTGACAACCTGGCGCCTATAAAGAGCTATCTCCCAGCCATCCGAAATGATTTTCATCCCAGCTGAGAGGTAATGAATTGCGAAATCATTATATTAGAACTGTTGAATGCAGTTGTGCGCAGGTGGTAGAGCAGCGCAAGGTGATCAGTAGTGCAGATCGCGCCAGAGTGCAAGACTGTGCGCTAGACTCCAGAGAGGTAATGGTATCCGTGCTTGAGTGCTTGTTCGAGGACGAACAAGGGGCAAGTGTGGGGGGTTTGATAGAGCCTATTTATACACATTATTTAGATCATAACCCTGTGCTTGTTTGCATTATTTTTTGTACAAGATTACAGGTTTCCAGTGTTTTTGTATTTCAGGGCAAAACAAGGGCCTAAGTCGGATACGCGCTAACAGGCAGCATTTAGGACGCGCATTACACAGCCTGCGGAGCTAGCGGCGCAAACAGAAGAATTGGCAGAGTCAACCACGGTGCGCTAACCGATTGCGCTAAGCAGATGCCGTGCGCCAGGCGCAGATGGTGGTGTTTCCAAATTTTGACACGACCATATTTGGAAGTTGCCAAGGATGAGCCCCTGAGCAGTATATAAAGAAGAGAGGGAGGCTATGGTTGAGGGAGGATTATTAGGATTCACAATTCGTACACCCAGGAGGCACTGCGCAGCAGGACTGGAAAACACACGAGCTTGTTGAGAGGATCTGTGCCAGCCGACCGCGCCAGCCAAGACAGCAACCTGCACGCACTGTTTGCTATTGTTCTCTCGGACACTTTAGTTATTATTTACTGTTTCTGTGATGTTTACTCTTGTTACACTTTCTCTCGGACACTAGCATGTCTAGCTAAACGCTTAGTATTGGTTGGACATGAATCTATGAGTATTTCCTTTGAGACTTGCGCTTAATGCATAGCTTGCTTGCCTATATTAATTCTGTGCACATTACTGGCAGCTTGTTACATGAGTAGGGGAAGCCTTGAACCGCAATCTTACTCTTGTTGCTTGTTGTTGTTTGTTAAACTAGTTGAATAGCCTGACGGTGCCAACTAGGAGTAACGCTCTAGGATAGGCAATTACTACCTTGATCGGATTCGTAGTTGTTTAGTCTAGTGTAAGAATTAATAGCACATGAACTTTGATCGGAACATGCGCACATGTTAGGAAGCCTTGATCGGACACTAACATTAGCAAACCAAACTATAGACGTTTAGAGTCGATGATAAGGAATACACTCATAGAGGATTGTCTGCGCCGATACTTCTCATAGTCATAGTACTTAATCTCTATTGCCTGTGCACGTCTAGTGCAATTTCCTGCGTTACGATACAACTGTTTACTCGCGCATCGCGCAAACCAATCACTCACCCCCCAATTTCATAAGTGTAGGTTACTGGCTAAAACTGAACTGCTTGCTCCCTGTGGAGATCGACCCTTACTTAACCGCTGTACTAGTGGAAGAGGAAGGAATTAATTTGACGCGCACAACGACGCGCGATCACACAACCACCTTCATGTTTGGTGAAGATGTAGTGCTAGCTTTGTCGCCTTCCCTCTTCTTTTGATGTGGAGAGTGAGAGGCAATTATCGCTTTAGCTGCAGCAGCAATAGAGGCAGCAGTGTACGTACGCTCACGTGTTGGAACATTTGCAGCACGTAAGCTGGTAGCAGCTGCGTTGACAGCAATCTTTCTTGCCATGCCTCTGGTGCAGACACCAACATGTTGCATGTTTGCAGGAGGTGAGTTGTTGAGGAGAGCTGCAGTGTAAGTCTGACCTGGAGTGCGTGGACTTGTTGGTTGAGCAGACATTGCAGCAGTGGACTTATTTGGTTACGATGTAGAGATGAGAGGTAGAGATGTTTCACGTCGGGTTCACCAAAAATTTGTATACAAATTATTTTGCAAAGCACAAAATAACTGAACAAATGTTCTTTATGCTCTTCAGAAAGTTTATATGTACAATCTCTAGAAATCCCTCTGATTCTGCTGCGTAACAGTTCTGATTTGAGTTGCGTAAGCAAGGGTCGCGATGACTTGGTCTCACTTGATGCTTGACACTTCTTGAAGAAAGTTCAGCAAACGGTACAATTTGCGTACTTGTTGTTTACAATGTTGCTTTCCTCAGAGAAGTCTTTTTATCTAGGGTTTCTGAATTTCAAATGAGTCATGAACTCTCTATTTATAGAGAATTTACTTGGCCTGAATACTGGGCCTCCTTTGTGGGCTTTTATTAAGTTTTGGCTCATTAATCACTTATGACCCAAATGATTATTTAATTTGTCGGGTCCGGCCCATACTTTATTTAAAATAACTAAATTGAATTAAAAATTATATTAATTCAAAATAATCATTTTAAACTAGTTTTAAGCATTTTAACAAATTTTTAATCCCCACACTCTTGTGCCACAGAGCTGTCTCCTTTGTGATTGATGACAAGCAGATTTCCCCATCTGGTACAAAGGAAGAGTCCACTTTGTAGACTTTGTTCTAGCATATACCCTTCAATATCACCCTTCCTGTGCTCATACACTCAACCACACAATCATTAGCAGTAAAGGTGACTTTGTATCCCTTTTGGCATAATTGGGAGACGCTTAGCAAATCAAATTTCAGATTGTCCACAAGACTTACACTGTCAATTTCAACATTATCTGAAATACATACCTTTCCTAAGCCAAATATCTTACCAAATGTTTTGTTTTCGAAGGAAAAATATCTTACCAAATTTTTTCTCGTCCTTCATTGTTGTGGACGGGTTCGTGGCAGCAATGGTTCCGTTTGATCCTAAACCTGGGCGTAACCGGTCCTTGAAGTCCATTTCAAGGGTTTTGACTTTGTTTTCCATCAGCCATTTATATTTCCTTGTCTCCTCATCGGCTTTGAGAATCTTTAGCTCCTCGGACATTATCTCCTTCTCGGACTCCAGATCGTGTACTCGTCCTTTGAGTACCTCGATCTGCTTCTCCTGCTCCTTCCGTTCGGTTATCAACCTTTCATTCTCATTCCTTAGGAGCTGGATTTCTTTGGTGTGATCTTTGCAGGTACTAAGTGTCTCGTTCAGTTTGTTCTCTAGCTTCCTAGCCTTCCCTGCCCATAAGCTGTTGTTCTCTTCGAGGCCTTCAAACAGTTCTTTATGCTGTTCTATTTCTTCCAGTAGCTCTTCATTCTTGGTTACCATAACTTTTAAAGCAAGAGATAGTTTAGCATTTTTAGAAAGAGAAGGGTCGGAAAGTACCTCAGTGGACAGGTCCTCAGAATGAGCCATCATGCACAACCCTTCCTCAGAAGGTCCCTCCTCGCTTTCTTCATCTGATGGTCCCCATGCGGCAGTCATAGCTTGTCTATTCTGGTGGGGTTTGATGACGTCCTTCAGCTTCACACGACAGTCCTTTGCCATGTGTCCTTTCTTTCCGCATCGGAAGCATTTAAAGGTTGAAGTTTTGGATTCTTTGGCGTTTACCTTATTCTCTGGTTTGAAGCTGGTCATCTTGAATGCTCTCGTCATGAGGGCGATGTCAGAGTCGTCCTCCTCTGGGGCTCATCGGATTGGGCTAGCTCAAACGCTCTTTCAATTTTCAGTGCAATGGACCTGTCCTTACTAGGTTCTCTACGCTCAACCTTCCGTTGATGAATTCCAGCATTGCTCTGTATGTGGGCGACTAACTATTCCAGGGTGATGGTTTTGATGTCGGTTTGAGCTTGGAAGGCAATAGACATGGCATCCCACTTCAAGTTTAGTGCTCCTAGGAAATGGTGTGTAACCTTCCAGCCAGGGATCTGTTCTCCAAGAAACAGCAGCTGGCCCACGTATCCTTTAAATCTTGAGAAGAATTCTTCAAGGGACTCGTCCCTTCCCTGGACAGCCTTCTCGTAGTTCTTTGAGGCCGCTAGTATCCTTTTTCTTTGAATGTCTACATTGCCTGAGTACAGATTCCTCAGTGTCGTCCACATATCCTTTGCGGTTTTGTGAGTGATTGCGATTTTCCTATCTCCATCGGATAGTGCTTGACGGATTACTTTAATAGCTCTACTGTTCTTTTCTAGGGCCTTATAGTCAGCATCGTCATAATCTTTCCTATCTTTTTCTTTGGTTGGATCGGACTTGCCCATGATCATATATGGTCCTTGTTCAATGACCCTCCAGACCTGTCCATCCAGCGAACAGACATGAGCTTCCATCTCCCGTACCCACCAATCGTACTGGCCGACCTTCAGCATGGGCGGTTTCCAGAATGAGTCTCTGTTTGATCCCATCTTCCTGCAAAGCTAACAAAAATCTAGAACCGGGCTCTGATACCACTTGTTGGATCGTTGTGTTAGCTTAAGTTTAACTTGAGTTCACTGTGAAAGTGTCCCCAAGTACAGTTTGCACAGCGGATAAATAATGTAATGCAGAAAGGTAAAGTAAGGGACTCGTACACAGCAATTTATAGTGGAAACTCTAGTACAACCAGTACTCAGAGAAAAACCACTACCTTTCAGCTTTCAGTGAAAGGATTTGAGAAGCAGTCTTTTATTACAGTGTACCGATATACTTTTCACAAAAGACTAGACAAGTTGAATAGCACCCAAATCTCCAATTCGCCCTAGACCCACCTTCTATCTTCTATGCATCAACCGGACTGCCCTGCGGACGCTTCCCCTTTGCGTTATTCAACAGCTCACTAGACTGGTCTATCGAACCCTTCCTCAGACACAGCAACGTGCGGCAGCTTGAAGAACACAGATCGACCTCACCAAAATTCTGAACTCTGTTTAGTTGACCCACGTCTTGATTTGAGACTTTGAAGCTCTATTTATAGCTAGGGTTTCAATCTTTATTTGTATCAAATCTTCTTGCTTCCTAATCAAGAAACCAAAAAGATAATAACAAGATAATAGATATTTCTAATTATTTGAATTATGGTTACGAAATATCTAGAGGAATATCCTAACAATATTTCGAATATTTCCTAGATTACTTAAGTATCACGTTTCTAAACATCAAAAGATAATTATCTAATCAATATAGATTTAGAAACTTAATACTAAGAAATTCAGAAATATTTTGTTGCGCCGCGTGTGAACCCGTCCACACGCTGCTCTTGTGGAAGGGTCCCTACCCGTCCACAAAGACTTCATTCTGCGCAGTATTCAACTCTTCCTGTCCAATTGTCCATCTGCTTAGCTTGGTGTTTGTTCCATCAAAACCTGTTGGGTACATGTCCCCATGTGTCCCAACATAGTTGCTGAACGTTTGTAGTCTATTGTGGTTGCGTGTACCCTCAACTTTTATCATAATAAGAGCTGAGTAGATGGACCCCTTACGTTCCGTGGTTTTTACTCTCCACTCCGGAGAGGTTTTCCACGTAAAAATCGTGTGTCATTGTAATTTACTTTCTCTAATTTGGGTTGCTTGAATAATTGTTGATTGTCTTGAAGTAAATCCTTATTGGGTGTTATACGTTGGGTCTTTCAATAGTGTTTAGGTTAAGTTAGCTTATAAACAATGATTGGTTTTGCGTGAGATCCTATGGATGAGAGCCAGTTGTATAAAGAGGATTGGGAAAAAAGTGTAGGTTAAGTTTTTAGATCTGACTTGTGTGCTCTGGACGAAGAGAATCTGTAAATAATTGTGGCATATTTGCACAAAAACTTCTCAAGACGTTTGTCCCAGCAACCTCGGAGTCGAAGGAGGATCCATTATATCCACAAAATCCGGGATAAAGCTTGATGGCATCTTCCGGATATATCTGAGTACATTGGACTGCATCTTCAGCATATATCCGAGCATATTCCAAGTCTTGAAGGATCGCAACTCATAAGGAAAACAAGATCAAGAGATCTATGATTCTAAACTCTCTTGGAATAACAAATCATCCCAATCAAACACTTTGGAATAATTGATTGTGGGGATATTTCCAACATAAAGGCTCAGCTGAATGTATATAAAGGATGCACTCCTTGTCAAAGATGATCAAAAAAACAAAACGGTATACACCAAGCTGCACTCTAAAGCTGGACACCATACACACTCTTGAGAGAAGATCTGTGGGTAGAGATGGGAGGTCTCACACTCAGGGGGAGCTTGAGTGCCATCCATAGTCAGTGAGTGAGTAAAAGGTAGAATAGAGAGGGAGTCTTCTATTCTGTAAATCTTCCTTTGTACTCGATCTTGATATAGTGGATTGGTTTCCACGGGCTTGGGATAAGCCCCCAGATGTAGGCTCATTACAACCGAACTGGGTAATCATTCTTGTGCACATAGTACATAGGTTTCTTCACTGACCATTACTTCAAACGTTCTGCACACTTGTTCAACAAAGTTGTTCTACCATCTAGTTGGACAAGCCTCTACAATTCAGCAATTTCAATTGGTATCAGAGCAGTGTGCTCAAAATATAGAGTAAAAGATCTTGGGAGGACAGCTGAAAGATGAGTATGAAGGAAGGTCAGAGCATAACCCGACCCCCACTGTTGGATGATCACAATTACGAGTACTGAAAGGCAAGAATGAAGGCGTACATACAGTCTGTCGACGACAGGGCATGGAGAGCCATCTTGAAGGCACGGCGCACTCCAAAAGGAGAAGATGGAGAAGGGAATGAAATTGATATACCTGAAGAAAAATGGACTAAAGATGAAGAATGGGCCAGAACCAGCAACGCCAAATCATTGAACGCCATCTTCGCCGGAATGGATGAGAAGATCTTCAAGCTAATATCAAAGTGTGAAGTAGCCAAAGAAGCTTGGGACATTCTAGCAACTCATCACGAAGGAACTGATAAAGTAAAAGTATCCCGCATGCAAATGATCAACACCCAATTTGAGGAACTAAGGATGAGTGATGGAGAAACCGTAAGGGAGTTCTTTGCGAAACTTGGGGACTTGTCAAACCAAGCATTCAACCTAGGGGAACCAATACCAGAAGAGAAACTGGTTCGAAAAGCTCTACGATCCCTGCCAGCGAGGTTTGAAATGAAGGTCACAGCAATAGAGGAGGCCCAAGACATAAAGAATATGCGACTTGGTGACTTAATGGGCTCACTCACTACGTACGAAATGAGAATCGCCAGCTCTCAGCCAGCTCCTAAGGAAAGAACCATTGGGGTCAAAGCAGAGACATCTGAAAATGGAGAAGATATGGTTGAAGAAATGGCTCTACTAAGCAAGCAGTTCGGAAAATTTATGAACAAGCTGAACAAGAAGGTGGCAGGACAATCTGTTCAACACAATGGGCAGAACAGATTCAGAGGAGGTTCCCAGACCAGAGGACGACAAACTGACTCGAAGGAGCAGAACCGCTCTAATCATCCCAAAGGTATCCAGTGCAGAGAATGCGAAGGTTATGGACATATATAAGCTGAGTGTGCAAACACACTCAAGAGAAGCAAACAATCGCTGAGCGTAACATGGAGTGACGAAGAATCTGAGGATGACACTCCTGAAGAAAAGTTTGTAGCTCTAACCTCAGTTGCTTCAGTGACAGGATCAGATAGCAAAGATGAGGAGCCAACTAACTAGTGCATCATCAAAAAGTTCTCTCTTCTACACATCAAGTGGACTGAAGTTGTTAGCATCAACTCCAAGCTCAATACCACTATCTGCAAATTGAAAGAAGAAAATCATCAACTACAGAAACAGAACAACTTCCTAGACAAAGAAAAGGACAAGTACCACGAAGTCATCGATCAGCTACAACAGGAACTCGATAAGATTACTGAAGAACTAAGAAGTCTCAGGAAGACACAAAGCATGCTCAATACTGGAACAAAAAATATGGATTATGTTTTGTCCATACAAAGACCATCAAAGGACATGAGAGGGATTGGCTTCACTGGAACAAAATCAATGAGCAACACGGTGTTTATCAAAGGTTCTGAGAGTTTTCGTCCGGACCAAACCACACTATCAGAAAAAACAGGAGCATGGAGGGAGAAAAGAAGGTGCCACTATTGTCACAGACCTAGACACATCAGAAGAGACTGTCGTATAAGGAGGATGAACTCAAGTCAAGGGCTCAACAACAAGTGGATCTGGAGAGTAAAAGAAAAGGGAGGATCCTACTTTGTCGCCTACAGCTTGTCTACTCACACTGAAAGGAGTGCATGGTTCTTTGACAGTGGGTGCTCCGTGCATATGACTGGAAAGAAGGAGTATCTGACAGACATTGGACCTACACACATTCAACATGTAGTCTTCGGTGATGGAAAGAAAGCAAGAGTCATTGGAAGCGGGACCTTAAACACTCAAGGTCTACCCATCCTCAGGAATGTCTTACTAGTAGAAGGGCTAACTGCTAACCTGCTCAGCATCAGCCAGCTCTATGACGGAGAGAATCATGTGGAGTTCGATCAGAACACATGCAAGGTTGTGAACAAACAAGGGGAGTGTCTACTCAAAGGTAACCGGTCGACTAATAACTGCTATCTGCCTCAGAACAAGTACTGAACAACTACAACTCTGGCACAAACGGATGGGACATATTCATGGAAGACTACTCAGAAAACTGGCGACTGAAAAATTAATCCAAGGAATACCTGCTTTCACTGGAGAAGTAGATTTTGTATGTGGAGATTGCCAATAAGGAAAGCAAACAAGGAAGGCACATCGGAAGACAGACCTAATAAACACATCAAAGCCTCTGGAAGTACTACATATGGATCTCATGGGCCCAATGCAAGTTGAAAGCATCAGAAGGAAAAGGTATGTCTTCGTATGTGTAGATGACTACACCAGATACACTTGGATCTCTTTCCTCAAGGAAAAGGCAGAAATTGTCCAAGCAGTTATTCAACTTACTACGCAGTTGGAACAGTCCAGAAGGAGTCGAGGAGAATATGTAACAACAATCAGGAGCGACCATGGACGAGAATTTGACAATGATCAGATGTCAAGGTATTGCATCAATCGTGGTATCCAACATCAGTTTTCATCACCAATCACTCCTCAACAAAACGGAGTGGTAGAGAGGAAACACAGAACTCTTCAAGAGATGACCAGAGCAATGCTACACTCCAAAAAGATTCCATTACCCTTCTGGGCAGAAGCTATGAGTACTGCATGCTACACACTGAATCGGGTGCTGATTAGAAAGGGACTGGAGAAAACCAGCTATGAACTATGGAAGGGAAAGAAATCGTCAGTCAGGTACTTCCATGTGTTCGGGAGCGTGTGTTACATCCTAGCAGATCGAGAATATAAGCAGAAATTGGATTCAAGAAGCGATGAAGGAATATTTCTTGGTTACTCCACAACCAGCAGGGCATATCGAGTGTTCAACAAACAGACTGGAACAGTAATGGAGTCTGCAAATGTAGTAATCAATGATGACGAACAAGAGGTGTCTGAGAAACAACCAGAAAATGAGGATGAAACTCAGGCATCAGCAGAGAAAGATGTTCAGAAAATTGTTCAACCAGACGATCTTGTACATACAGACGAAGCATCTGACGAAGAAAGCAATCCAGATGAAGATGCCTCAGAGCCAAGCCTTCGATCAACAAGCAGAATAAAGGTCAATCATCCGGTCACTATCATCATTGGAGATCCAGTAGAATCCCGAAGAACACGAGGAAAGCCAAGAATAAACTAGCATGACATGCTAAATCCTTCATGCTTTCTATCTACTTTAGAGCCCAGGAACATCAAGGAAGCAATGCAAGATGAACACTGGATTCTGGCCATGCAGGAGGAACTCGAAGAATTTGAAAGAAATAGCGTATGGGATCTTGTTCCAGCACCGATGGGAGTGAATGTCATTGGAACCAAGTGGGTGTACAAAAACAAAACAGATGAAAAGGGAAACATCACTCGAAAAAAGGCAAGATTGGTAGCACAAGGATACACCCAAGTCGAAGGAATAGACTTTGACGAGACTTTTGCTCCGGTAGCAAGACTAGAAGCAATCAGATTGCTAGTGGCTGTATCATGTCATATGAAGTTCAAGTTACAGCAGATGGACGTTAAAAGCGCCTTCCTATATGGTGTCCTAACTGAAGAAGTGTACGTTGCTCAGCCCAAAGGGTTTGAAGATTCAGCACACCCGGATCATGTGTACCGGCTCAAGAAGGCTCTTTATGGTCTTAAACAATCCCTAAGAGCATGGTACAAGAAACTGACGGAATTCCTAATCCAGCATGGATACTCCAGAGGAGGAGCAGACAAAACATTGTTTATTAAGCACACTAAGAAGGCCCTCGTCATTGCTCAAATCTATGTGGATGACATAGTCTTCCGTTCAACCTCACAGGAGTTGGTGGAACAGTTTGTAGAACAAATGAAGAGCGAATTCCAGATGAGTACGGTCAGAGAAATGTCACATTTCCTTGGTCTTCAAGTGATACAGAAACCAGAGGGAACATTCATATCACAGCAAAAGTATGCCAAGAACCTGATCAAAAAGTTTGGTCTCAAAAAAGCTAGCCACAACAGAACCCCAGCAGCCACCCACATCAAGGTCACCAAAGACAAAACCGGGAAATCTGTGTACAGGAGCATGATCGGAAGTCTGCTCTACTTGACAGCCAGCAGACCAGATATTGCATACTCCGTTGGTGTATGTGCTAGATACCAGGCAGACCCAAAGGAGACTCATATGGTCCAGGTGAAACGAATCATTCGATATATAAGTGGAACCGCAAAGTTTGGCCTGTGGTACACAAGAGACACTAGTGCATGTTTAACTGGATATAGTGATGCTGATTGGGCTGGCAGTACTGAGGACCGCAAGAGCACATCAGCTGGGAGATGCTGTGCTCAACTCTTATGGATGAAGCAAATGTTGTTCGAGCTAGGTGTTCAACAGGAGGTTATGACCATCTTCTGCGACAACCTCAGTGCCATCAGCATTTCAAAGAACCCGGTTCAACACTCCTGAACGAAGCATATTGACATTCGTCATCACTTCATCTGTGAACTGGTGGAACAAAAGGTGATTCAACTATCATACATTGCAACAGAACAACAAATAGCCGACATCTTCACCAAGGCCTTGGATTGCTCTCGGTTTGAAGCTCTAAGATCCTCCCTCAATCTGTGTGCTCTTCCTCATTAAAGGAAGAATCTGCTTCATCCCATGATACCCAGATATTCAATAATGACAATTATTCTGGAGATATTTTAAGTATCAGATGCCTAGGAAGTTTACAACTGTTAGCAGGAAATCAGGAATCATATATTCACACTACTAAGGAAGTTACCAAATCAGGAGCATCAAGCCCTATTGAGCCACAAGAATCTACCAAATCTGGAGTATTTAGAAAAAGGAACTATTTCCTCTTCTCTTCTCACGCACTGTCAAAGAAGCCCTAGAGAAGAAAACCCCCAAAAACTCACATCTCTACAATCATCAAGATGATACGCACGAATCAGCAACCGGGGACTCCGCCAAAGCACCAGCAGCTTCATCACCACTCCTCAAGTCATCCTCCTCACTAGATGATGATGTGACTCTCTCCCAGCTAGTCGGCCGTCGCCCCCGGACTCGCCTTGCTCAGAAAGCTCAGGAGGCTCATGCTTAACTAAGCCCTCAACAAGGTACTTCTAATGCTCCGTCATTATCCAATAGTGATGTTATCATTATCAGGGAACCACGTCTCGGCAAAGGGGTTGATGTGTCTTCACCCCACCTTGAACCCGTCTCCCCAAGGATTGAGCCTTCTGTCCCAGAAGAAGGTGTAGGTGCTACCATGGACAGTGAAGCATCTCGGGCTCGAACTCCCACTCTTCAAGAATTGTTCAGCCCGGTCCCTGCTGCAGCAAAGCCGCCTAGAAGGAAAACAGTAGGGAAAAAGGGTCGCTAGAAGACATTACAGACACTGCTGAGGTCCCCCCACCAGTCCCAGAGGTAGTGTCCTCCGACAAACGAAAGGCACCCGTGTCCCCACAGCGTCCTACACAGGATCAACCCGACAAGAAAAAATCAAAGATGGCTGATTTTGGCATCTGTGTGGATGGAACCTGGTTTGCAAATCATCAGTGTGCTCAAAGATGGAAGGCAGTCATGAAAAGAAAATTTATCCCCAAAAAGATAATCAACCGCAGCAAATACTCTGTTCCAGCTATTATTGAGCTCCTCCACCGCACACAGATGCTTAACACAGTCACTGTCATCAGGAGATATGAGAAGCCCTTGTGAGAGAACTCATTGCAAACCTGCCTCAAGGATTTGGAGACGTGTCCAGCTCCAAATGGGGGATCCTCAGAGCTCGCGGTAAGACTCTTCACATTACTGCAGAACACATAAATGATTTTTTTGACATAGATACATAAGAAAGAGAACTGGCTGAAGAGGACATGGATCTCATTGCTCGAACCATAACCGGTGGGACTCGAACCAGCTGGCAGGACCTCACTATCGCCGCTCCAGAACTGCACCAAGCATTCCTTGCTATACCATATTGGCCATCACAATTGGTTTCCCACACACCATCATGGGTCAGCAGTTGATGTTCCAGCAGCTGCCGCCCCTGGTCATGAAGCTATCTGGGCTCGCGCCATTCACCAGCTGGAGGTCACTGCAAACTTTCTTACCGCCGAGATCAAGCGCCTCACAGCTCAGCGAGCACAGATTACTAGTCTGATACGGGATATGAAGTACCCCATGCCGTCTTAAGAGCATTGACTTCCTTGGCATTTCCATTAAAAAAGGGGGAGAGGTATTTCTGAGCCTAATGATATTTGTCTACTGCTACACTGCTACATTTTGGTTTTTGGTTGTGTTGCTACACTTCTGCTGTTATTTTTTGGTTGCTACAATTCTATGCTTTTATGATTGGAGTTAAACTATTATGATTCTGTTGTCATTGGAGATTTAGTATCGTTTGTAAGTTTTTGATGCAAATGCCAAGGGGGAGATTGTAAATACTTGTGGCATATTTGCACAAAAACTGTTCAAGACGTTTGTCCCAGCAACCTCTGGAGTCGAACAGAAGGAGGATCCGTTATATCCACAAAATCCGGGATAAAGCTGGATTGCATCTTCCGGATATATCTGAGTACATTGGACTGCATCTTCAGCATATATCCGAGCATATTCCAAGTCTTGAAGGATCGCAACTCACAAGGAAAACAAGATCAAGAGATCTATGATTCTAAACTCTCTTGGAATAACAAATCATCCCAATCAAACACTTTGGAATAATTGATTGTGGGGTTATTTCCAACATAAAGGCTCAGTTGAATGTATATAAAGGATGCACTCCTTGTCAAAGATGATCAAGAAAACAAAACGGTATACACCAAGCTGCACTCTAAAGCTTGACACCATACACACTCTTGAGAGAAGATCTGTGGGTAGACACGGGAGGTCTCACACTCAAGGGGAGCCTGAGTGCCATCCATATTCAGTGAGTGAGTAAAAGGTAGAATAGAGAGGGAGACTTCTATTCTGTAAATCTTCCTTTGTACTCGATCTTGATATAGTGGATTGGTTCCCACGGGCTTGGGATAAGCCCCCCAGATGTAGGCTCATTATTGCCGAACTAGGTAATCATTTTTGTGCACATAGTACATAGGTTTCTTCATTGACCATTACTTCAAACGTTCTGCACACTTGTTCAACAAAGTTGTTCTACCATCTAGTTGGACAAGCCTCTACAATTCAGCAATTTCAGAATCAACTGAAGGTGGCATTCTTGATTAGGCTGGCTCAAAATTGAAGTTTGAGGTGCAGCATTGGCGCAAGCGCTTGTCCTTGGATGCTGGCTGTTAGAGTTGGTGGTCTGCCAAGGATTTGTTCGCTGAAGCCAAGTACAGTGAAAGAGTGATAGTACACTGTTGATTGCCATTTTTGGGTTGGTAAGTTGTGTAGAGTTATCTTGTAAAACTTCTACTCAACTTAATCATCTTTGAAGGCTTTAAGAGCTCAACGTGGATGGGATGGGTAAATTGTTGTTCTTGTTGTTTGTTATCAACTTGAGTGTGAGTAACTAGTAGGAAACACTAGTTAGACAAAAATATAACAAGTTTAACCTTCAGATAAGTTTCTGAAATCCTTCTTCTGTGTTGTATGTATGTCATAAATTTTGTCAGGTTATTTGAGTCATTGTCCAGCTCCGACATCATGTGTTTGTTATCTTGTATGTAGACAGTGAACCGGATTGGGCTAAACCAAAAAAATTCGCAAACTCTCAAGCTATCCACGCCTCGAATTTCCATCAGGGCCGGCCGGCTCATCAGGCTAGGGCCATTGAGATAAATATTTTTTTTCTCTTTGTATGCTTTGGCTAGTAGGATTTTACACTTTGTACTTTACTAGTTTATTAAATCTATAATAATGATCAATGTGAGACAAAAACTTAGACAAAATTGTGAGATACATCTTGTCGCACATCATTAAATTAGTAAAGGAGAAGTTTAAAGGTACAAAATATATAAGAAATGCATCTTGGTTCGAGCTATACTGAACCCAACAAGACCAAATGATGGTCTTCGACTCTTTGGTTCGAGCTAGGCTAGCTAAATCAATTAAAATTCGCTAATGATCCTTAAACTTTTCGTTCGGGCAAAGCTCTACCCAACATGAATGACTCTTTTGGTCAAGCAAGCTTTTCAATTTATAACTAAGAAATTCATTAGTTGTAATCACCTAACAAGCATAACATATCATGAAGAAGAGATAAACAAGGGAAGTTGTATATTTACCCACATCCACGAGAACATAAAAATGAGCTTTCAGCTACGCTAAGACATCAATCTCCACCCGCCATTGCATCTGGGCCGAACTAGTACAGGGCTCTGACCGCCGATGGACTTTAGACTTGGTCCGACTTTTAATTATTTTGCTAAGCAAAAAAAGAAAATAGCTGACATTTATGAAAAAAATTTTAACCCCACCAATTTAAACATTTGTTCTAAGTATAATCTTTCTAAAATTTGTTTCCGAAATGTCACAATTTTGACAAACCGCTACTCCCAGTAACAATTTATGAAAAAAATAATACATCAGCGCTGACAGAGAATCAAACCACTACTCCAAAAAGATGGAAGATTGAGAATAAATTTTCAAATTCATGACATTCAAAAAAAAAAAAAAAATTCCCATTCATAGACTTTAATGTCACTCATCCCAACTGTGCATGCCCAAATGAACTTTCTGAACAACAATGGAAAAGCATATCAAGATAGATATACAGAACATATTTGTACAGATTTCTAGTCATTATATTTGACACAATAATCTATTATGATTCCAGGATAAGCTAGGGTCACCTTAAAACGCAATCCGGTGACCATAGCTTCAGCTTATCCCAGGGGTGGTTTACAAAATTCCAAAGAAAGAATGAAGAGGGAAAAAGTCAGGAACTTGGGGTACCTACTTCAATTTCTTGTAGGCGTTGTATGCGAAGAACACTGAAGCTGCGGCCCAAACTACAGCAAGAGCTGCATAAGTATCCTCTAACTCCCAGTTTTCAGTCCATGATGGTGCTGTGCGGATTCTGCGGGTGCTGCTGTTACTACGGCCGAATCCTTTTTTGCTACCGACCTTCTCAGCCACAACATTCACCTCCTCTGTTGTATTGAGGGTGGATGTATCTGCTCTTTTGGGCGAGATAGGGTTTTGACAGCAAGGACTACCATCCTGCTGGCAACAACCTCTGAAATCATCACCAGATCCGCAAACAACAGATTCTGTTTCATTTGGTTCAAATTGAGCATATTCTTCCTTGCTCCTTCCAGCTTTGGATCCTACGCTGGGTTGAAGCCTTACCTCTTGCGACATCAGTTGTTGCTCTTCCGGAACACCCATCTGCCCCCTGAAAGAGACCATTTATTAGTTCATAGCGTCCACATTCTTACATCTCACATTATACTTATGTTTTTTGAGGAAGGTAATCTTATTGGTAAATTATTTTTTTTATCAATAAACAATCTGAATGAACTAGTGTTCATCACTACAAATATAATTTCACACCATCTCGATGTTGTTTACAGCTTTAAATGAACATGCAGAAATCAGAAGTTCATTAGCGAACGCATGCAATAAATCTTAGAAATAGGTGCTCATGGCATACAAATCCGTTTTGAAAGCATGCTAGAATAGTTCGCCAACAGCAGATTGTGCAGCATTCTCAAAGCCCTAAACATATATGCAAGTCACATATTGTTCAAATAGTATAGCCAAAAGATTGTAACAGCGTAAAATGGACTTGCAACTCGAATTTTAAACGAAATAACTTGGTCCAAGTCTACCTATATGGTAAAACACATTCCACTTGCAAATAAAAGTTAGTTCCCAAATAAATTGCATGGAAATTAGAGATAAACATCAATGTGAACACAAACAGGCCCATCTTTCCGAAGAGTCCAGTTTATAATATTACTTTGTGTGATCTTGTTCTACCTTTTGTCTGGTTTGATGATCATAACTAAATGTACAAAAGTCGCAACAAGATTAGATACACCGTAAAGGCTCTTCATGACTAAGCCTACTCAGCAGAGAAACTATAACAATATACAGATCATACAACAGTCAGTCCCCAACTTTCTCTGAAGGATTCATGCTCATAAACAATTATACTCGTTCTTAAGAGAACCAAATATTGTAACCTTTCAATATAACTTACATTACACCTTGTTTTAGTGCATAGTGGTAGGACATCACATCAGTTCATACTCCATAGAGATAAAGCCTACGCTAAAAACAAAAAGTTAATTACACCAAACAGTTATGAACCTAGGTACTTCATTTTTTGTTGATCACGAGATAGGACGATGCCTGCAATGACATGTATACTGTATCATCCAATCTCACACTACTACTATCGAAAAGATACTTCCATGTGCTATAATGAATGAGAACAACTACCACAGTCCTTACCTCCATAGCCAATCGATGATTTCTCCTTTCAAAATATGTTGTTCAAGTAAAACTGGCACATCTTCAGGAGCAACATATCCATACCTGTACGAGTGGAAGATATTAAACTAGCACTTTGATTGATTGTTGTTGGCCTTCTATTTAAAATCTACAAACACAGAAACGCTCGCACACAAACCCAGAAACTCTCGCAACCGACGACCTGGAATTAAAATCTTTTGACCCTGGAGATGCTGAAGCATCACCCAACCACCAGGCCACATGGCTTGATGTTGTTAAGGCAACAGATTTAACCCAAAAAATGACTGCATCAAAATCGATGATTTACATTCCACTTACCAGTGTCCAGTGACTTCTCCACTGATACTAGACCCAAATATGATGACATTTCCAGCATACTTGTGCCCGCCTATGTGTGAACACGGACGGACAAACACTTTACCTTGAAGACCACGTGACTCAATTTCTTCTTTGAATCTAGTGATCAGAGCAGGGCCGCAGACTCCACAACGGCGATCTCTAGTGCCATGAGAACATACAAATACGTATGTGCCAGTGAGTTTCTCAGGAGTTCCTGGAAGCCATTCACTCTCTTTAACAAGTACTTCTTCAACAAAGGTGTCGACATCAAAATGTGTCAACCTCCTGCAACATCAAAAGGAATACTTGCATCGGTTATTTAAAAAAAGAAAAATTTGCTAATCTTAACTTGCAGAAGCATCAGTGAAACAGTTGGCAATCACCTGTATCTGACCATGTCTGGAAATATTAAAACATCCCCGTTAGATGACTCAGTTGCATCACGCCCTTCACATATTGTTAAGCGAGTCTGAAGCAAGCGAGGAGAGAAAGGTTACTGTCCGTCTCGAGACAATCATATAAATAAAAATTACTCGAACAGGTGAAAGCCGGGAAAGAAAGCAAGCTACTTATTAAGGTAAATACAAGAGATTAAGTTTGTTTATGCCCTCAGTGTTAAAAAGTTGTGCATGGTAAAAGGCTCGGTTACTAAAAATCATTTCATCAGCTTAAAAATAATCCTTGTATAGGAGTGCAAGTGTTGTTCTATACAAAAGAATCAAGCCTTCAGAAGACAAATAACATCTGCTTCAATTTGGTCATCTCGTGTAATAGTAAAGTCACCGCACAATATCCCCCAACATATGAGCAAATATGCCATTTTAAACAGATAGCTTACTGTTTATAACAGTCAGAGCAACAGGGAAAAAGCATGGTCACCAAACATTGAAAACTTTACCAATCTTGTAGAAATAAAAATGCCTAAATTGTAATGCGACAGAAAATAAATTTTCAGAAAAACTAGGAAAACCATAAGAAGTATCAACATGCTGCGGAAGAACTCTGTTGAAGGAGCCAATGGTCTGGGGACTGCTAAACAAAAGGCTAACCACAAGTAACAATACGGAACATACCCCCTTGGCATATGATCAACAAACTTACCAGCCCAAAATAAACTGGAACCAAAAAAAAAAGCAAGAAACACATGGAGAATAACAAGATGACATTTTCAGCATCTACCAGAATGTCCTCAAACACCAATTACCAGCTCATGTGGTACAAGGTATGAATATAACCACCATTATTCTCACAAATTCCATACGAAGTCACTAGCTTTGGCTAGCTTTACAGTCATTTGTAGCGTTAAACATCTGAATTAGAAGAAGCCCAGAAATTGATAGCAACAAATCTGCCACACATGATATACAAGTGAGATTAAATACAAAACATCAAATGGAAACTCCTTCTCAATCCATTATAGTCACCAAACCAAATATTAAAAAAAAAAAAAAACCCTAACAGCAACTAAGGTCTAATCTGAACAGTGAACCCAAATCCGTGACAATCAATTTCCAGAAACACGCTACAAAAGGCGACAATTCATAACCTCGCCACATCAAAATTGGAATCACATCACTTCTCATAAAAAAGAAGAAGAATAAAGGCACCTCTTTCCGCATATCGGCTTTTCTAGCGGACACAGCAGCCGAGAGAAGCCTCGGCAATCGATCAAACTCGGCTGCCTCAATCCTAGGAGGCCAAACTTGGGGGCTCTTGTAACAGAGAAACACATGTCGATGGTAGAAATCGACAGTGCCCGCAAGTTGTTCGGTCCGGAACTCGGGTCGGGAGAATCCAAATTCAGCATCGAGGATCCCAGGGTCGGAAGAAGCGGAGAGGAAACCGTCGTTCTGAAAGCTACCGGATGCGCTTCCAATTGGGTCGACTAAGTAGCCGTCGGCATCGGAGGCAGTGACTGGTGACGAGGCGTTCAGAAATGATAAGGGCTCATCCCTGTTGCTGCTGGCCGCCATTGGGATATGTTGAAAGTAATCGATCTTTGGTCGGAGGAAGACTCGAGTAGGATGCGAGCGATGGAGGAGGGGATGGTCGAGCGAGGTCCGTTGATGGAGTAAAAATTGATATTTCGGGGGAGAATAAAGCTCAAAATTTTTATTTTATAATTAATTATAGTATTGTAAACAAGAGAGAGAGAAATTTTTTTAGAAATGCCCCTCCCAAAATAGATTCGCCAAATACCTGCTTTCCTAAATTTGTTTTTAAATGCTCCAACCTATAATTTCAAAATCAATCTCACTAAAAAAATAAAGAGACCGATTATGTCATTTCCGATTTCACGAAGACCAGTTATGGCATAATCAATCTCATTATGTGTGTTGATGACATGACAAAAAATCAGAGGAAGAAGCCGAATCATTATCCACGTATGAGACCGGTTATGTCATTACCAATCTCATCAAGAGATCAGTAATGGCATAAGTGGTCTCATGTTGATAACAAATGCAGAGCCTCATCATCCACGCATGAGACCGGTAATGGCATTACCGGTCTCATGTTGATAACAAATGCAGCGCCCTCATTTTTTCCTTCTCCCTGCTGCATCTCTCTTCTCCATTTTCTTCAGGCGATCTGCAAGATTTGAACCGTTTCCGGCTTACCCACCAGCTAGATTTGGAGCATATTATGCATAAGAACTGTTTGTATATGTTAGATATAGTGTGTATATGTGTTTGTTGAATATATTTGATGTTAGTAGTAGGTTAATATTATTATAGTTATGATATGTTGCCCCTCTTGTGATTTTATATTTGTGTATGTAAGTATGTTGGATTTGATATAATTGGCTATAATTAAGTTAAATTGTTTGTTTATTTATGTTTGTTGTATTTTTATGTTGTTGGATTTGTTAGATTTGAGATAGGCAAATTGCATGATATAACATGTATGATGTATTAGATTAATGCTTGGTAAAACTGGAGGTTAAATTTTTATTGTTGTTAAAATTGTTTTAATTTCTACGTTTAATTGTTGGTTATTTTATTTGTAGGTACGAAAAAAATGGAAAACATTCAAACCAACCCAATGGTTATGTCGACTTTTGAAACACTGGACATGACAGTAATGGATGATATTGACAGGGATGAGATGGAGTTCTTAGGCCAACTGGGATGCAGACAATGAAGATCAGGTTCCGGAACCTGAACTGGTCTAGGATATTCCAGGGTTCAGTGATGTGTCTGCATGGGATGCAAACGAACCGGAGGATGAGTACCTCGGTAGAAGATCTGAACATTATGGTTTAATTGGGGTTGGAAAGACATTCAACAGGAAAGCAGATGCAATATATGTTGTTCGGAAATACTCCATATTGAATCGTGTTGAATACGCAAAAAAAGAGCCAGACTCAGATCTGTTAATTCTTCATTGTCGGGAGAAGGAGAGTAGTTGTCACTGGCGGATCAGAATAATGAAGAAAATCCTCATCGTTTTGGGAGGTGACTAAATACCGATCGGCCCATACGTGCAACACCGACTTCATCCATAAGGAGAATGTGCACCTCAGAAGACATTTCATAACCATGGAGATCGGAGACGTTATTAGTGAAAGATTGAGATTGTCTACCGCTGAAATCAGAGCCCGAATCTTTAAGAAATGGTTTGGAAATCCGATACCTGAAAGCCTGACAGGCTAGACAACAAGCTATGACAAATGTTTTTGGCCATTGGAAAGAATCGTTTAGAAAGCTGCCTCATTTTATGCAGGCGTTAGAGGACTCCAACCCAGGGACGTTCGTGAAGTGGCATCGAACCCGCGATGAAGAGAATGGTTGTATGATCATTAAACGGGTGTTCTGAGTATTTGGCCCGGCAATTCAGGCATTCAAGCACTATAGGCCCATTTTGTGTATTGATGGCACCCACCTGTATGAGAAATATGAAGGGAAGTTGCTCGTGGCTATTGCACTGGACGCCAACAACCACATTTTGCCTCTTGCATTTGCTTTGGTTGAGAGCAAGATCAACTCCAGTTGGAAGTGGTTCATGAGAGAGGGGGTGACAGATCGCGATGAGTTGTGCGTGATTTCAGATCAGCACAATGGGATTCTTAACACAATGCAGGAACTTGCTCCTCGAGCTCACTACTGCATTTGTATCAGACACTTATAGAGTAACTTTAATATGAAAGTGAAGAATTCGGCTCTCAAGAAAATGATGGGTCATATAGCACATTAGCGACAGAAGATAAAATTTGACAGGGAGTATATAGAGTTGAAGGATCTATTGCATGATAAACCACAAGTTGTGAATTGGTTGGACAATGTTCCTTAGAGTAAGTAGACATTGGCCTATGACGAGGGTGGTAGACGGTGGGGTTCCATGATTACAAATGCCAGTGAATGCTTCAACAATATATTGAAAGGTAGCCGATACCTCCCAATTTGTGCTCTTGTCCAGTTCACATTCATGCAGTCCAATGCATATTTTTGCAAGCGGCGAGATACATATCAGAGCTGTGTTGGAATGTTCCCACCAAAGATAGACATGAAGTTGAGGGAAATTTCGGGAGAAAGCTAACTATCATCGAGTCCAGGTATTTGATGCAGCAAGAGGCATGTTTCAAGTTATAACTGCCTTGAAGCATCATATTCATGAAGTGAAGTTACAAGAGGGTACTTGCTTGTGCGGTAAATGGGAGACCTTCCACTATCCATGCAGCCATGTGATGGCCGTATGTAAAAGTGAAGGTATACAATATACGCAGTTCGTGGATCATCGTTACACCCTGGAGGCATACTTTGCGACATAGGATTACACTTTTTTATGATTGGAGATGAGCAGCGCTGGAGACCGTACGAGGGCCTCACACATGTACACAACACATCATACAAACGTCAAAGAGTGGGAAGGCTTCCATCTAGGCGGCGACACAACGAGATGGATCAATGAACATCCAGTAGCCAGAGAGCACCAAATGCGGGTTGTGTCATTGCCCCAAGCCATAACAGACGATCTTGCCCTAACCGATCCACCACCTGGATAATATCATTGTTTGTGTGTGTAGTTTAATGACTTTCAATTTTTTGCTTTTAGTGAATAATTGTCGCCAATAAGGAATCTCATGTTATATAAATGAATTGTAAATACCATAAGTAATATAATATAAGCAAGTTCAATGTTTACAAGCCATGAGTTCAATGTCCACGAAACAAACTGTGTGAAAATCGCCTAGGCGGCCTCTTTTCCCAAAAAGGCCTATGCGCCTGTGGGTAGGATGGTCCTGCTTCGGGCTGCTCAGTTGTACATCTGAGTCTGCCTGGCGGCTTCCTTCCTCGTCGTTCCCCATCATTATCTGTGCAAGGTCCACACCAAGTTTGTTCAGCTCGCCCAACCTCGAAAGTTCCTCCACTGTCGAATGGAATATTCTGTGACTTCCCATCCTTGCCATTGGACACGTTGTATTCAAGAAAATTTCACTCGCTATACGCCCGTGATCCACAAGGGCTCTCACCTGTTGTAATCACCACACATCAATTCAATTATTTATATAAATGACCATAATTTTTACTTAAGCTATCATAAACAATTACTTACTAGACAATGTTGAACGGAAGCACTGAGATGGTTGAGAATCAGAATCCGGAGGCTGAATGAAACGGCGGGTGGTGTTCTGGTACCAGGTGCGATAATCTGGTGTAGGCACGACATCATTATCATAAACTTATCCATGAACAATTCGATCTCTGCGACCTCTCCAAATTTCAATATATTGTACCAACTCAACCCCCCAATTTTTCCATTTTTTCCTCGTCAAGCCGTTGTTAGGATCTGTTGCCGCCCAAGGTGGTCCCTATTATTAACTGCCTAAACTCAAATTGTCTCATCACTCGGGAAGGATGATGCCACTCAACTATGTTGTAGCACAAGAGGGCCACTTCTGCACAGCAGCTCAATCGCCCTTCTATGCATGTTGGGTTTAGGAGGGGAAACGTGTTCTCGTCGTACGCTCTCCACACGAAATCATTATGACTAATCTGATTCAACTGATCCCGATAGAACACGAGGGACCCATGTGGAGTCTCCATGTATGATTGCGGTTCATACCATTTACTGAAACGTAAGAGAACAAACTGTATTAAATGTGCGGGAATAAACGTACACGGGAACACAAATTCAACAATGTATTATAATTGGACGATGACACTCACGTGTAAGACCATGCCCTCCGATAATATGAATGAATATCAGCATCCATAGGCTTCATAGTTCGACTAAATCTAGTTGGGCGACCAATTGGAATTCTCTCCCAGCTCCACAACTGTAAAAGAATTATGCACACACCCATCTGCTTATGTCCCTCTCGTGCAGCACTACACAGCTATCTGTACAAGTACCCAAGAACTGCACTCCCCCAGCTATACGTTCGTGAGGCATCTAGGTCGGCCAACAGGGGGAGATAATGAAGTGATACCCTATCTTCGGATAGGTCAGACATCAAGGACGACTCTAACATACAAAGAATGTATGCCCTCGCGTACCTCTTCAGGTCCTCTTCCTATGCGTCAGGGGGTATCACCCTCATGTTGTTCTGGAACCACCTTCGCTTTGCTAATGTGGGCGAACGTGGACACTCAGGATATGCACCAAGCAACCGTATGCACATAGCATACCCACATCCTGCAAGGTTACGGTGCATTCTCCCGTCCTCAAATGAAAAGTATGGGTCTCTTGCCTCCATCGCTCTACTAATGATGTGATTAAGGCCCAATCCACCTCAATATTTTGCACTTGAGTCCATGGATAAAAATCCGGCTCTAGCAATAAACTCGACTATCCGAGGGTTCATGTCCCACATCCTGTGATGGACCCACTTAAATTTTTTTTCCCGTCTGTTATAATCCTATGCAATGTCAGCCAATAAATAACCAATTCTACATTAAGAGAATATAATAAACTTACAAATGTACACTTACAAGGTCTACCCATACTTCATCCGATCGATGTGTCCATTGTTGCGTCAAAATTGAATCATTTATCGGACCAGGCTCAACTATGTCATCTATATCCATCTGCATTGCAATAAATGAGCTGTTAGAATAATCATACACATTATTCTCAAAATCATCAACATCAACATCAAGATCATCATCAGAATAATAATCATCATCGGCATCATCAGAATCATAAATATCATCATAATAATCATCACCATCGGCATCATCATCATCAACAACAACGACATCATCATAATCATAAGCATGCTCACCGTGATGAACAACATCATCATAATCCACATTATCATCATCACAATCAATCTGAATTCATTGGCAAAACCACATAAACACAAAACTACCTTTAACAACTAATGGATGATGACGCCGCGCTCGGATCTGGACGATTGGATATAGGGAAGGTGCCGCCGGAAGTCAACTCGCCGCGCAGGGAGAATGAAAGAGGCTGCAGCGGGCTTAACGGAGGAAGAATGGATGAAGACATGAAGGACTGACCGCCATGCTCGGATCTGGATCAATCTTCAAACGGAGCGGATGAAGGGATGCAGATCTGGAGGATGAGGAGGCTGCCACAGGATGTTGCTTCGCTTTGCCGGAGGAGCGGATGAGTTTTATCGCGGATGAAGAACGGGAGAAGCTCGCCCAGATCTGTGTTGTTAACATGAGATCGGTGATGGCATAACAGGTCTCATACGTGGATGATGACTCAACTTCTTCCTATGCTTTTCTGCCATGTCATCGATATACATAATGAGACTGGTTATGCCATAACCGGTCTCAAAGAAAAACATAAGAGACCGGAAATGACATAGCCGGCCGGTCTCCTTGGTTTTTAATGAGACCGGTCTCAATAGCAAATAGGGCATTTGAGAAACGAATTTAGGAAAGCAAGTATTTAGGAAATCTATTTTGGGGGAGGGGGCATTTCTAAATTTTTTTCGAGAGAAAGGGGAGCAAAATGTGACGTGTCCAAGACGAGATTGGCGTTTATAATATATATATTGTCGGAGAACGAAGCTACAACAAAAACAAACTCGGGTTTCACAACTTCAGTTTAAAATAATTTCTTTTATCACTTAACTCGTGAAGAGGCGTGTAGCGCTAAAATTATAGAGAGAAAAACGTTGAATTAATTACTTAAATACATAAGCTCAAAAAGTGAGGCGACGCTCAGCTCATAAGGGAGGTGGTGTCTGAGATGCTTAAATGATTTTTAAGAGTATTTACGAGCACTCAGACGACACTTGAATCAAAATGAGTCGACACTTTCGTAGACTTGTTGCCTATTTCTAAGTTGTAGCGACACCTGAGTTTTTTAATGACTTTTAAGAGCACTCCAGCAGTGCCTAATTCAAAATGAGGCGACACATAGGTTAAGATGTCGCCTATCTCTAAGTTGAAGCGACACCAGAGTGTGTTTAATGACTTTTAAGAGCACTCAGGCAATGCCTGATCAAAGGTGAGGCGACTCCCCCAAGTGAGGCATCGTTTGGGCTGAATATGAGGCAACGCCTGGAGCGATACAACTCGATTACCTATATAAGAGAAGCATCTCTCTTCATTTGAAAAGAAAAAGAAAACCTGCACAACCATACACTCTTAAGAGAGTTGTCCAAGAGTCATCCTTTGAAGGTTTGAAGCCGGCTTCAAATATCTTTTAAGTTTCAAACTCTTCCTGGGTGTTTTCTCGGGATAGTGGAAGGTACACAAAATTCATCGAGATAGATTTGTTGCACGAAGGGTAACTCAAGAGTTTTTGTATCCTGAAAACGGTTGACCACAAAATCCTATCATCGAAGAAAGGACAAGCACGCTTTAAGAAAATCGTCGAACGAGCCTCAACACGGCCTAACTATTTCCTTACGTTCGTTTTGTATTCAAAATTTAATAAAATGTATATTTCTTTATTTATTTAAAAAAATATTTTTTTGATATTCGCATGCCCATATTGTTTAATATAGGCATAGAGTGGTGGTGAATTGGTGATGCCTTAATTGATAGTGATGATGGTGAGTAGTGGAGAATAGATGGTGGTGAGATGAGGGTTTAGAGAGTTGGTTATTGTGAGTGGTGGTTAGGTGATGAAGGGTGGTAGTGGTAAGTGGTGAGTGATTGAGTTGGATGAAGGGTTTAGGGTGCTTCAAAACCGCTCTTAAACCAAATTCACTTTTTCTCAAAGCGCTTTCACTTTGTTTAGAAGATACAACGCTCTGCGAATAAATTAAACCAAAAGCGGGCTCAACAACAATGCCTAAATTAAAAGGCGTGTTTAAAGAAAGTACTTTTTACTTTTTATTGTGAAAACAAATTAAACGTTGTTGGCGAAAATGATTTGAGATTACAAAAATGGTTAAGGCTCCACCGTCAAACAGTGCCTTGCGCTGAAAATGGTCTAGGCCTTTTTTTATCTGCGCTTTAAGTTGTAAATGTCTGAACTGCCCAGCTTACCTTCTCTAAATCCTTATTGATGTACAAACAAATAACTTTATATTTATCCATATTTTCCTTTTACTTCTTGTTTGTTCTGTTATTTTATAAAATCGTTTGATGCTTTCTTTATCCATTTCTAAGCTACCCCAAAGTTAATTCGGGCACGACGGGTCAACCGGGTTGAAATTCAACGGTTTAAATAGAAAAATATGGGAACAATTAGATTGTGCCTTCGGCGCCTCTTGTGCCTCTCCCGGAAGAAAAACCCTAATTGGATAATGATCGCGCGTCGTTGTGCGCGTCAAATATAATCCTTCCTCTTCCACCAGTACAGCGGTTAAGTAAGGGTCGATCTCCACAGGGAGCAAGTAGTTCAGTCTTCAATCCTGTCGTCTACACTAAAAATGGGGGTTGTGTGAGATTGGGGTGCGCGATGCGCAAATGAACAGTAGCTAGCGTAACGCAGGAAATTGCACTAGACGTGCGCAAGCAGTAGAGATTAGATACTATGACTATGAGAAGTATTGGGCAGACAATCCTCTATGAACGCAGTCCTTATCATCGACTCTAAATGTCTTATAGTTTGTGGTTTTCTTGGGTTAGTGTCCGGTCAAGGCTTCCTAACACGTGCGCATGTTCCGTTCAAAGTTCATGTGCTATCAATCCTTAGAACATAGACTAAAACAGCTGCGAATCCTGTCACAGTAGCAACTGCTTACCCTAGCTCGTTACTCCTAGTTGTCACCGTAAAGCTATCAACTAGTTTAACATATGACAAGCAAGCAACATAAGTAAGATTGCGGTTCAAGGCTTCCCCTACTCATGCAACTAGCTGTCTCCGTACGCACAGGATTAATACAAGTATGTAAACTATGCATTAAGCTCAAGTCTCAAAGGTAATACTTCATAGATTCATGCCCGACCAACACTAAGAGTTTAGCTAGACATGCTAGTAATAAACATCATAGAATAGTAAATAAGGTCTAATATATCTGAGAACACAGTAGCAAACAGTGCGTGCAGATTGTCTTCTCGGCTGGCGCAGTCGGCTGGCGCAAATCCTCTCAACAAGTCCGTGTGTTTTCCAGTGTTGCCGCTCTCTCTGATGTGCGTTGTCCAATGACGGCTGTGATATCTCCTTTTTTGAAACCCTAGACTTCCTTCGTTTATATATTGCCCAGGAAGTTCACCTTTGGCAACTTCCAAATCTGGTCACTGGATTTTGCGCCTGGCGCACGGCATTCGGCTAGCGCACCGCTACTGACTCTCACCAACTTCTCTTCTGCTTGTGCTGCTATCTCCGCAGGCGGATCTCTCACTCCTAAAACGCTGCCTGTTAGCGCGTATCCGACTCAAGGACTCGTTTTGCCCTGTAATACAAAAACACTAGAAACGAGTAATCCTGCTCATAAAATATTGCAAACAAGCATAGGGTTATGATCTAAATAATGCGTACAAATAGCCTCTATCAGATAACTTGAAGAATTGTCGAGGATTCGGAGAAGCCACCAACAATTGAAGATTCTACAACATCTTCCTACTCAATTTCTACTCTAAACCCTATTACTCTACTACTTTACGTTTTCTTGTTATTCAATTTCTTTATGTTTTGTTTCAAACTCACCATGAGTGAGCAGTCGTTTAGTAGTAGGGATTCTTATGGATCCCTTAGGTTAGATTGTAACATAAGACATGCAATTTATTATTATGAATGAGGTTTTTGATTGAAAATTCTCATGCTTTATCTTCGTGTTAATTTTATGCATACCAAATGTTTGACGAAACGCATGAATGAGTATGAATTAATGAAACACCTAAGGATGGAATGAGAGTGAACCTAGGTTGTTTAGAAGATCAAGCATGTTTATTTTAGATAGCTTTTGTGCGCGAGATTGACATTCGCAATCTAATAGGCTAAGTATAGAGCGGACTTGAGTTAACTATCAATAGATCGAGAGGTTGAAATTGGGAGACTTTTGTTCTACACGGTTCAATATAGCGAGAGTTTGAGAATTGTGTTCCTTAGGTATCATTCCCATTCTAGAGAAGGAGCGAGAGTTGAATCTAGAGTGCGTGATACTTTAGCCTAGAATTATCAATCAAATTACCTTGTGCATGTATTGCTGTTTTGTGTTGCTAATCGCATGACTTAGGATGAAATAAGATTCCGACTATGTTTTCTCAATTGCTTTATTTTAAAACCAAATTCAATCTTTTCTTTAATATTCACTAGAGATACCTGGCCTAGAGGAAAAACCACAGTTTTTATTTAGTAGACTCGCATTAAGTATTACTAGCTAGCTTTAGACTAATCTAGGCTTTTCTCTTGCGTTCGATCCGAGGTCACTAGGATTATAAATATTGTTTGTGTACCGTGATTGGACTAGTATTTTTACTACCATAATTTCGACAACGTTCACTTATACAATAAAAGTTATTTTTATAATTATTTTCTAATATCAACGAAATTTGTAATTCAACATCCAATAATTCATCGCACATAAAGATATCAAAACATAATAGTTTGACAAGTGCTAAAAACAACATCAAACATCAATTTGGGCCATATCAAGGCACAATGAAATAATTTAGTTTGATGCAGGGGTATAACGTTGTGATGGTCTCTTTTGATGTCTAAACATCCTACAATCAATATTCACTTGTATTTGAACTTGTATAATTTGAGATGACTCCTCCATACCATCTCGTGATGGATGGATTCCATTTAAAAGCACAAAGTTGTCTTCCTCGGACTCTATAAGCACATGATTTAAATGTTAACATATATTCATAAAGAAAAAAATTGAAAATATAAAAAATAAAAAATAAAAATGTGAGTCGGATCAATAGTTAGAGCTCGCTCCTCTTCAAGTTAGATTAAACCCGAACGATTTGTGTGTAACAAGTCATGGAATTGTTTTCCCTTCGATATGACCATCAAATAGCTCGGCAACAGTTTTTCTCGTATGCACTAAGGAAGCATCTGGAAACACAAAAGAAAATATTAATTATCCTAGACATGCAATTAGAGTTTTCTATGAAAATGAAATGCTTATTGAAATGCACATTGTCTTGGTCAATAACATCAACCTCATATGTGTGCCCCAAGTCGTATCTTCTGATTTTCCATATACCCGCCTTCTTTTTCATAGCTAAGAGATGCCAATCTAGTTGGATATTATTTTCTAGTACAATACTCTATGCCATTCCTTATTGAAAACTTGGACAAACATGTATAATCGACTCCTTATGTGTAAATTTTATTCATTTACAAAGTTCTTTCGTATCTGTTAAGGTATGTGGCATCATTGACAAACTCCTACAAGGTGCACAAGAGTTTGCTACAACAAGCATGTGAAAACAGTAGCTGGTGCAGAGCGTTCCAGAGTGAACAAGCAGAGTGCACAAGACATTACTACAGCAACCTGTGTAGCAAACTCTGTGAAGACAGCAACTGGTGCAAAACCAGCCAGAGTGAACAAGCTTAGTGTACAAGCAGTTGCTACAGCAGGAGCTGTAGCAGCAGAGCAGTAGTTTTGGCACGAAGAATAATCTGCCCAGATATGAAGTAGTAGTGCAACGGGAGGCTTTTACAACTTGAAGATTTGATTGGGAAATCAAATCTCCTAAAAAGTAGGAGATAAGGATCTTGTTGAGATCTTTTAGGAACTTCCTAAATTTGATATTGATGGAGCATGGAATTCCAATTTAAAGAAGGCTGGCAGAGCAGCAAAGCATCCATCCATCCAACATAAAATCCAAGCACCTCAGATATTGAAAGAGAGCAGGGCAATATTCAAAGTGCTAGAGCGGAGGGATCGGATCACCACCGAGAGCAGAGCGTGAACGCATAGCTGAGTGGTTCGAGCAAAGGTTGATCAAGGACTTGCAGAGTCTGATCAGAGCTTGATCATAGAACTAATTTAGAGAAGGACGAGCTTGCTGGTTGATCAATACAGGCCGCAAGGGAATTGTCGAGTGGAGGAACTCGGACAATCTGCAGAAGGCCAGGTCTCGCTAGCGACAGACGGTCACTGAGTGAGGGGGAATTTTCCAGAGTGTGCAGGGCTCGTGGAAGAGTTCGATCGGCTCGGCGAAAAGCTTTGGAGTGACGCGGACAGAACCTGCACCAGCTAGTTGCTACAGCGGGTGCTATAGCAAACCTACGATCACGTTGTACTAATTAGAATAGGCCGAGTCTGTGGGATTAGAGGTAGAGCTATTCTGGATTGGTTCAAGTGAGTAGGTGTGTGTGAAACACAAGTCAGAGCGTGTTCTGATTGTTTGTGATCGACTAGCTAAGGTTGAGTAACATAGGTTGCGTGGAGTCGAACCGTGTTATACAACAGACCTTGAGACTAGTGAATTGAAAGACTGAGGTTCAGTCTTTCCCAGAGGTAGGCACTTGGCCGAACTGGGTGAACAAATCGTTGTTCATTATTTTATCTTGCTGCAAAAGATCCGTCGGTACAAGAGTGTGCTATAGCAACTGCTTGTACACAATTTGCAACTCAGAGGCGCTGCAAATTTCAGTATCAAATGAATTATTCTCAAACATGTGTTCGTCAATGATCGGTACATTCATTCAATCAGAGAAGTCACTTAAAGCCGACACAGAATCTTTGTTTGTGTTGGATTTTGAGATTTTGATGATTATAAACACTTAACTAATGATTGAATTTAATGTGCAGGAAAGTAGCATTAAATGTATTGAATACAAAAAATCCTTTAGCAAAGATACTCAGGAAGATTCACAATAAATGAAGATGATCCAGAAAATATTGATAATGTCTTTATGGGAAGATATTATCAATCCAGAATATATTATGAGATATATTCTGGATCCAGAATATATTATGAGATATATACTGGATGACAATGAAATTCGCAGTGTCTCAGTTCGACAGATTCGTGAACAAGTAGTTGCTGCAGCACACTCTTGTTCACTCGGAAATTGTCTCAGCAAACAATGAACAAGACAGAAGTTTGTTCACCCAGTTCGGCCAATTGCCTACATCTGGGGAGGACTATTCTCCAGTCCTCAATCCACTAATCACTAAGGTCTCCAAGTACACTCGGTTACAACTCAACGCAACCTATGCTACTCAACCTTGTGTGGATCACTCAACACAATCAGAACAAGCTCTGACTTGTGTCTGCACACCCTCTACAATATGTCAATCTAGAATAGCTACAGACTTCTCAAGACTTAGCCTATTCTAAACTACACTCAGTCAGCAGGGTTGCTGTAGCAACTGCTGTAACACACAGCTGAAGCACAATTTGTACGCGTCGCTCCAAAGCCTTCTGCCGAGCCGTTCGAATGATTCCACGAGCGCTGCACACTCTGGAATACTCCCCCTCACTCAGTGACCTCTTGCCACTAGCGAGAACTGCCGCTTAGACACTCGACCGAGCCACACACTCGTCAGTTCTTCCGCGGCTGCCATTGATCAACCAACAAGCACCACTGCTCTGAATTGGCTTCCCTGATCAAGCTTGGATCAGACTACGCAAGTCCTGATCTCCTTCTGCTTCTGTCACCACAGCTCTGCGCTCACGCTCTGCTCTCGGGTGATGATCGAAGAACTCGTCCGTCGCACACCAAAATTGCCCTCTCTGAATTTTGTGTATGCACTCGTGTATCCCTCAGCTTCGATCAATCATACTGCTCTAAACCTCTTCTTCTTAAATAGCAGCACCAGCTTTAAGCAATGTCCAGGTTTAGGCAATTTCCCAAAAAGAACAATTATCTCCTAAAATCTAGGAGATTAGATTTGATCTTCATCTTTAATGCAAAACTCCTTCTCTGACTAGTAAACCTCACTGGAAAAAACTCCACAGCATATTAGAAATTCTTCAGATGCTCTTCGCAGAGTTTCCAGCCCTTTTAGACACTCCCAGGTTGCTGCTGCTTCTCAGACAGATGATGCAGCCAGTTGAACAAGCTCTTGCTGTAGCATCCCCTGCTGCAGCAGCTGCTAGTTCACTTCTGCTGGCCTGCTTGTTTACTTGAGCTGCAGCAACTCCTTGTTCACTTGTGCTGGTTTTGTCAAACACTGTCATACTGCATTATCAGACAGCAAATATGATTCTTTATAAACTTGGAAACAAATTCATCTTTGATTGATTAGCTTTCTAATTTTAATAGATATCAAATTACTGTCGGAATTAATTGATTAGAATTAAGGAAATCCAAATTAGAATTAATCTTGACCTTTATGACAAGATGACGGCTGAAACCATCAAGCGACATTTAAAGGAAGCCAAAAGAAAGAGCTTGAACAACGATTTTGGAGGAAAGCGAAAAAGTGTGTGCCAAATAAAGAGCTTCTATGATATAACAAGTGCATTCTAACCGTCAAGTTCGGAGGTCAAAAGAGTAGTATTCAAGGATTGGATTGAGTCGGGATATTCAAAGGATAAGTAAGAACTGTGTACGGAAGGTACTAGTTAGTTACTTAGGCTATTTGGAACTGACAAGCAAATCATAAATACAGAACATCCCATTTCACAAAACCTTCCAGTATCCACTGGAAGGTAGTGGTTTTACTTAGTCACCAATTGATACTAAGGTTTTCACTTTACACAATTAGTAAGCCATTTAATTCTCAATATATTTCATTCCGCTGCTGGTTTACCTCACAGAGAACACACTTCTTCTTTACCTGTGACGGAAAGCTAACCTAACGATCCAACAGTTTGTCTCCACGTTAATTTGAACTTTAGAATTACCTTCTCAATACAGGAAGGAATGTCAAGTGTTTCCAATTATGATATTCTCATCCCGTCCAAATTATTACTTGTTATTGCTATAATGTTTACAAATAAAACATAGTTTGGACACGAAAGCATAAATGAATCCTAATATTACATTACTAATTTTCCTATCTAACAAATTCATATACATACTAACTTAGCCAAAATAGCACATACGTATGAACCCTAAATCAAATTGCACACACACAACACATCCAATGAATGATCCAAATATGAGACATTACATTGTTTAATACATTGTAAAAACCTTATTCAGATAAACAATCATCAAATAGTCCGATTCGTAGAAAAGTACGTGGGTGACCCTATCGTGGCCCTTATCTGACCAAATCCATATGGGAGCCTTTCCCGAGAGCCCTAGGGCTAGGGTTAAGCCCTTTATTTGAAGTTCGGACCAAATTAGACAAGACGCGAAAAATTTAGATCCGGCCTGGCCTGAGTTTTGCTTAAAAAACTATTTTGGTTTTGTGATAGATTTTGTTACTTGCCAAATTCTAAATTTTAATATTTTTATAAAAAGACATCGTAGGGATACCTTTGACAAAAGATGTATTATTTATTTGATAAACACTTGTAATATTTTCTTACTATTACAAGTTTTAAAATTTTTATTCAAATGAGTCTGGCCAATGGGCGGCCCAAAGATCACAAAAAATTCAGCTGGCTCCGCCCTTTATCGACACCTGCACAACACATACAAATTATGTACTAACAATGCAACTGATACAATTTATACAAGCTTTTTTAACACTGATTTTTATATAAAAAAAATTCAAAGTGCCATTTTTTTATAAGTTTGTTCCTAAACTGCAATGAGTCTGAAGTTTGTTCACAGTACTTCACTTTTTCCGCAAACCGCTACTGGGAGTAGCGGTTTGTGGGTATTTTTAAATTCAAATGGGAATTGAGCGATGATTTGGCCCTGATATGTTTATTAAATCACAAATTGCTACTCGTCGTAGCAGTTTCTCCCCTTGCAAAGAACCTAAAGAACCCTGGTGTGAGAAACACTCAGAGCCCAGGCTAGGCTTGTGAACACGAAGTGGCGATTCAGCCATAGCCCGAACTCGCCGTAGAGGGTTGCTAACATGATCCAGAAAGCAGCTATGGCGTGAATTGACCATTGAAACCTTGGTGAAAAAGAGCGTGAAAATGGAGTGATGAAGACAATGAAGAGGAGACTGATCACAAAGGAAATCTAGCAATGACTACTGTATTTCATAATGATGATTCGGACCAAATAAGGATAGTTGAATCAGACAGTAGTAATGATGAAGAATTCTCAGAAGAGACTATTGCTTATTAGTTCAGACTAATACAAGAGAAGTGTCAGGAAGTTATTGAAGCCAACAGAGAATTATTATCAAAGGTTTCGGGATTGGAAGATGAGCGAGAGAGTACCAGAAAAGAAGAGAGTGCTGAAGCATTCTCTAGATCAGTCACATGCTCGGAAGCACAAATCAAAGCAGAATACGCTTGTGATCAAACTGGACATCTTCAGAGAAAATGTCTAACACTGACCGTGTACAGGGAGACTCGAAGAAGATCAAATGACCGACGAGTCAGAACAAGTACACAGATGCAGGTAAATCGAGGTTGTAGTGTTACTGTGCGGGAAACTAGCAGGAGTGGTGAAGAAGCATTCACTTAGAGAAGGAGGCACAGAAAGAAACGAAGCACATATCACTCTTCAACAATGCAAAAATTAGAAGTACATCGGAGAAGAACAAGTGTCCAATGCGCTAGGTGGAGGTGAAAAGGAACAAGTGTCAAAAGCGTTGGGTTGAGATAAAGCCAGCATATATCCCCACTGAAACAGGAACTAAGGTACGGAAGCATGCATCAAAAGTTATTTTGGATCCAGATAAATAGCTGAACAGAGTGCCGAAGCACTCCCTGGAATCTTGGAGCAGTAACTTTTGAACGTTGTCTTCAAAAATATGTGAACGAGGACACTTGTCTAGTATTTTTTGAAAAAGGAGAGCATGACATGAAGCCATCCCGTGAAATTTCAAAGACTGGTGAAGCACTCTCTGATGGTCTAATTCCTGCCATAGATGCTGCTATGCGTGAAAGAGAGATCAGTCACCTCAAGTCAAAGCGCGCGTGCATACCTGACATCGGAGGCAAAGAAGAACTCAATGCGGAGAACCGAGATCAACCGCCTCCTCCGTGACTTGGAGTATCCAGCAGCCAGCAGCACCGCCCCTTATCCGCCCAGTGAATGAATGAAGCACTCGACATTTGTGCCAAAAAGGAGGAGAAGGATGTATACACTGACATTACTATCTGAGAACTATGAACTGCTCCTAGAACTGTTAGATTACTTTTTATGTTTAGTATTCATTGAAGAACTCTAAACTCAAGTGTAATAGTTAGAGAAATTATCTAGCATAGTTCTAATTTTTACCAGAGTATCTGGATCAGTAGTCTAGCTATAGTTGTGTGTTAGTTTTGTCAAAATGCCAAGTGAGAGATTGATGAGGATATGGAATCCTTGACAAAACTGCTCAAGAGACTGCTGAAGCCCTCCCTGAAGATTAGTGGCTGGAGCACAATCTAAAGACTGACAAAACAACAACAAAGAACCAGAGTCTGCTTCAGCAATCCCTTAAGATTTGAAGTTGAGACACTATCTGAAGAATGGGCGAGAGACAGCTATGAAGAGACAGAGTCTGCTTCAGCACTCCGTAATGATCCAGAGCTAGAGCAGAATGCCCGATCAACCTGGAGTTGCACGGTGAGGCTCCGGAGTGATCCGTCTAGCATTAAGGAAGCTCAGAGAGGTATGCAGACGTCATCAAGAGCTCAGCAAGCGCCAACACGTGGTCAAAAAAGATAAAGATCTAAGAGTCCAAATTTGGGAACAGAATCTCCAACAAAGTTGCAAGAATCTAGGAGAAGATTTTGATAATGATCCTTGGCGTTTTTGGTGTGCTTGAAAAGGAAAGCTAAAAGCAGCACGGAGAACACACGATCAGAGACCAACATAGAAACAACATAGAGCTAATATACAGAGATCAACCACTGTTGCAGGGCTTATACATTGAGTTGAAGACTGATGTTGTGTGCAGAAGGAATCAGAACTCGTGGAGTTTGATTCAGGATTGATCTGAAGTTCAACTAGAGCGCTGCTCTTTGAAGGAATAGTCGGAGCTCGGTGATCAGCCGCGGACAGACATTGTCGCGGGCTGCAGAGCATTGATCGAGGCTACCCAAGAGTGACAGAGTGAGTCATTGATTGAGAGGGAGCAAAGACTGAGTTTAAAGAATTCAGTTATCCGTTTCTATCCTAGGGCTTGCGATATATCTGACGATGTCAACTATCAAACATTCCGGTCTTTAGAAAATCGTCAGCCATGGTGAAAATAAGGGGAACAAAGGTTTACAAGCGAAGGAGTGAGTCTGGCAAGAGAAAAGGTAGTGAAGTCCCATTGAGCAAATCCCCATAAGCCAAAAGAAGGCCTTCTCTGCAAATCAGCGAACCAGAGGAGGTTCCCCGGCTGAAATGGATTCCTACAACCGACCATACCGAGGCAGGTCCGTCTGCCACAGCCAGCATAGAGGTTGTGCCTTCAGACGAAGAAGAGGCACTACGAACTGGAAGCAAAAGTCACAACCAGAATGGTGAAGAGACTGAGTTTGGCGGGAGAGCTAGAATAGTTGTAGACTAGAGATACAACAACTCTTGTGAAGAGTGTGCTTAAGCATTTAGTGTAACACACATTGTAATAGAATATACTAGGTCTGTGAGTCAGGTCCGTAGCTATTTGTTACTGGAAGTGTGTAGGTAGCGCGAAGAGAGTCTATGTGATCAGATTGCTAGCTAGTCTAGGTGGTTAGACTGAGCATAAGATTTTGCCTAGGTGAGGAGTAGAGGTGCGAGTCTTTTGTACTTCGAACTGAGATAGTGGAATCTTGAGGATCGGTGTATCCTCCCCAAACATAGGCAAGTTTCCGAACTGGGTGAACAAATCATTGTGTCTTTCTTATTCTGACAGTAGAATAATTCTGCAAAAAGATATAGAAAGTGCTTAAGCAGAAGTTGTATCTCCAAAGGCTATAACTTCGCATCAGCAACACTGCAGAATTTCACTTAGGATTATAAACATACTTTGACTGCAGCCCTCAAATTCACTTTCTATAGAGGTTATAAATAATGCCTATCTAAGTCTCTTGTTCATGAAATGTGATAGCATATTTATTTCTCACTCATATGCATCATCACCAAATGTTCAGTCATAAATCTCGAGTCCTAAATTGAGGAGGACCTTCAAAAGAGGGAACAAACTAAATCCCCACCCAAAAAATGTGTGTGTTGTATCTTCTTTTGAAAAAGAGAAAAAACAAGGACAAAAAAAAAAGAATGAGTTTAGTTGGAAGGTAAGTTCTAAACCATACCCCACAATTAATACTTGTTGCATCCCACCTGTACTTGTGAGTGAGTTGTATGTATTGTTTCTATTTGAGTGATTTGATTGACTTGAAAATGACCATTGCAATAAGTTTATTGTGTGCAACTGTCTCATTTCGTATTTAGTTTGGATTCCTCTTTTCTTACAGGCACAAGCTTTGGATTTGTGGGCTTGGAAATGAATCCAATGTTAGGACGCCCATTGACTATTCTTCTTGATTGCATAGACCGACTAACCATAAGTGTGATGAATTCTTATCTCTCCAATGCATGTCTACGAACTATTGAAGGTAATCTATGTAGGGAATCGATGACTTTGTTTCTTAGCATATTCGGGAATTTTTCTGAGTACGATGTTTGAAAACTTTCATGGCTTAGTGATTGAAGTATATGGAATCCGAAAAACTCTCATGGATTTTGGCTCGTTTCCGAGCGACTTCTATCTGTTTAATGTATCTTTGATTGCCTTTCAGGTAATTTACACTTAAAGGAGGAAATATGCAAAAAGACCAAAATAGGCGACACCTCGTACCTTTAAGCAATTTAGACGTCACCACACCTAACCAGACGACACTTAACATTTTAGAAAACTTTCCAGATGTTGCCTCCGCTAACCAGGCTACGCCTCACATGTTAGGAAACTTGCTAGGCGTCGCCTCACTTAACCAGGCGATGCCTTGCAGTTTTGGAAACTTCTCAGACGTCACCTCATTTAGCAAGGCCATGCCTTGACAAATTAAAAAACCTCCAGGCCCCGCTTCGCATTAACCAAGCGACACATTGCATGAGGCAATGCCTCGCTAGGCGACGCCTGATTTTCTGTATAAATAAGCAACTCATGACCAGCATTCTTAATTAGAGATTTGCACCTCAAATCCTATTCTTGGAGTGTGGAGAAGAGTTAGAGAGAATGAGCCTCAAGCAAGGAGTCCCTAGGAGCACATAAAGCAACAATAGAGCTAGTAAGGAAGATTCGTCGTTACAGGATTAGCTTTTATATCTTATTCTTATTGTATCCCTTTAAATTTGTCATCATATATATTATAGACCTTAATATCACTATTTATTGAGTCTTGTATTTCATTACTTTATATTTATTGTGCATGATAGGTTGTGTGCATGCTAGATTTGCTTTGAGTTCAGTCTTTCTCTATTGATCTCTACTGACTTAGAATAGTACTGCTAAACATTTTGAAAACCTTAATCGGTTATGATAGATTAGAAAATACCACGTTATAACTTGTGTGCGTATGCATTTGTTCCTTGGACGACCCTAGGACTTACTAGGTATGTAAATATTATTTGACTACCGATCACCACAACAGTAGAACCATCTCCATGCGGCTTCTGCTTCCTAGGACACTCACTCTTCTAGTGCCTTTTCTCCTTACAATTATTATATACATCATTAGCTTTAGAACCATTGGATTTCTTATAATTCGACTTCTTCTTGGGAGCATTTCCATGTCCCTTATTCCAGGTAACAACAAACTCAGATGCTTGATTATCTATAGCTGAGCCAGAGGCTTTGGGACGAACTTCCATGAAGTGAAGGGTTGATCTAGCTTCCTCCAAAGACACACTATCTTCCCAATATTGAACGAGTCCACAAATTTCTACTACGACATGGACAAAGAAATCAACAGATTAAGGCAGCATCCTCATCATCTACATTAACATCAATATTACACAGATCCAATAATATTAAATTCAACTAATCGAGATGATGTATAAAGGGTATACCTTCCTGTATACGCAAACTGAACATATGTTGCTTCAAAAATAACTTGTTGGTTAGAGACTCATCATATACATAATTTTTAGCTTCACCAAAGACTGACGACAGCATCTTCATCAGCGACCTCAATGATGACATCATCAGCCGGACACAGCATAATTGTTAAATGTGCCGTCTCCTCCAGGTTATTCAACTCTCTGTCATCATTGTCCGCTATCTTTTACTCGTACAACGACGCCCACAAACCTTGTTACTTCAGCAAGGCTTGCATTTTGATATGCTATAATCCAAAATTGTTCCTCCCGATAAACTTGTCGATCTTCATATTCATTACAGACACCTTCGTTGTCGAAATCACAAACTCTAACGGCCCAACTCTTGATGCCAGTTTGTTGGGACAATAGTTATTTAAGGAACAAAGAATTTAGAACAGAAATAAACTACATATTGATTTAGGTAGTTCACTAAGAGTATGTTGGCTACGTCTACGTGCAGGAAGAGACGAATTCTAATCAGGTAAGACAGTCTACAGATCACAACTTGACGACAAGGGTTTGCATGATCGACTAGAACCCTAACCCTAATTCGAATAGCCAAAATGTGAGCCTAAGACAACGTACACAACAAAGTCCATGTACTGAGTTCAAAGCACTTAACATATTTTAATGGTATATATATATTTTAAGTATACAAAAATATGAAATCGGTCAATCCCTTTCTAGCACCTAATATCTTTTATAATGTTGACGGTGGTGTGAATGCAAGTTGGGGTATTTTGGAAAAAATATTAGGAAAGTTGGAGAAATGGGATATAATTTTGAAAATAAAATCCATATTTTTCATTTATAATAAGAGTGTGGTTGGGCGGGGGTATGGGGAAAACTACTCATGTCCATTGCTCACACCACGTACTCATCACACGCAAACCTCACACTCGCACGCATGTATCGTATGTACAGTACGCGGACCCCTCTTCTTCTTCTTTGATTCAATTTATTTCTTCAGTTTTGATCGCTCACTGATTTCTCGCCCTTTCCCTTTTCTCAGGTATCAATTTCACTCTTAACCTCTCTCTCCCTCTCTCTCTCTCCCCGTTTCTATATTCTTTCTCCGACTCTTATTTGACCTGCTATGTTTCACTTTATTATTTAGCTTCGCAGTTTCATCGTTGTTGTTGTTGTTCTGGTATAATATCATGGTTCAGCTGAAGCCGATTGATCATCTCTCTCCTTTTTTTTTTTTGTTTATTAGTAACTTTCCCCTTTGTTTTGTTTCTTATTTTCTTTGTTGCTTGTGGAGTGGGATTTGTTCACTCATTCTGTTGACTCTGTAGTAGTTGCGCAATGGCTTTATATGGGGTTGGTATCAATTTGGGTTTGCAAGGACGACCTTTTGATGCCAATTTGTCCGCAATGCAGTCTACCAGCACCAGTAGTCTCTCTGGCTCATTCAATAAGTCTTCCAGTATTGCTAAGAGTCCTATGGGGGCTATAAGATGCTCATCACCATCTTCATCAGGAAACAGTTTACTGCATCAGGTGTCTGATGGAGGTTCCCAGATTCCAGAATCACTTTTGGCAGAAAATGAATTTGACCATGTCACTAAATTCAAAATGTCAGATTTTACAGTTGCTGATACTGTCACTGTTGGCCTTGGTGGGAGGGTGAGGGATTTCTATTCATCTCTTGTTTTTGCATCAAGCATCTACAGAGATTTTACTTGTATCATGTTGCAGGCCGATGAGTTGTTATTTGAAGCCATCGTGACTGACACACATAGGTTTGCCAGTCATTACTATACTTTCATCGATTGTATTACTTGGTGTGAAACACTGATCCACTGATGTAGTTATTATTGCAGCACATTGCACAATACTAAAGTAGTGCTGCGACAACTCACTAGTATTCAAGCTCAGCGTAGAGGAAAACGAGCCATCGAGGTAAGAAACTAGTTAATTTGATCCTGGTTTCTGGTTAAACCTTCACTTGTCACGTTAACTTACATTTTCTACTATAAACTTGTGCCAGGTTTTAAAAAAGCTGGCTAAACGAAGGCTGATGTACCATTCTTACTCAATGCAAGTGCATGGATATGTTTCTTCACAAAGCGATACTGGGTCATTTACCCTGGTTCACGGCGTAAATCCTTCCACATATCTTTATTGAATTCTTATAATGTTGGCTGTATGTTGACTTTGATATCTGTGATTCAAAACATATATTTGTAACCTAGTCCAAACTTATCAACCGTATGTAGCATATACTAGTCAGTTAGAAGGTCCAAATAAAGCTATGGAATGAAATTTTCTTGTCTTTCAATGATAACTCAATTTGAACTGGCTCATAGACAATTCAAATAGTTCAGGATGGAAGGCTGATTTAAATAAGATACAATTCTGCTTCAGTGCAGGTTGTTATTTCTCATAAAAATGTTTAATCTCTTCAACCAACATTTTTGTTGCAGTGTCATGGAAGCTTTTCTTTAAGACATTGGCTACAATTATCAGACTGGCTTCCAACCTTAGAAGCTACAATTGCGCTGGATGAAGAATCTGTTAGAAGGGCAGGGGATGATACCATTGGTGGACCTTCTGTTTCTCGCCAACTGCGGCTTATCCGCATTCTAATGAGAGATCTACTTATTGGGGTATTGTTTTAATTGTGCCGGTGTCTTATGATTTGTAATCTATTCAATGAAGTTTATTCAACCTCAGGTAAATTACTTGCATAGCCATGGACTTGCACATACTGAGTTGCGGCTAGAGAATGTACATGTAAGCCCACTGGATGGTCATGTTAAGGTATGGGAGTCTCTTCCTGGGTTGTTGTTTTCTGCTTTGTTCTTTTTTCTGAAAGCATAAGCTGGTTACCGGTTATTATCGATTGCACCATGCTGCATTGGAACCTCATCTAGCCTCAAGGATTGGGTATGTTTTGCATGTGGGTAAAGTCAATAATGATGTCAGCCTACTAAAAAGTAATCCTGCTTTTAAGTGTGAAAGGTTTCCTTTTTCATGGTCTTATCCATCTTACGGCTCTTAGAATTTCTGCTGATTAGGTAGGGATTCTTGGAAATGCAGCTGACTTTGTTCAGGATAGTCAGAGCAGTGGTGCTGTAAAAAGCCACAAGGAAAGGCGAAAAATGATGATAGCATTTGATATGAGGTATGGCATGGTATGCCACTATGTTTGGCTAAGTATATGTTGTGTTTATAATAACTCTTATCAGCTTATTTTCCATGCAAAGATGTGTCGGTTTCATGATGGCAAAGATGGTAATACGGGAGCTTATGGATCCTGCAATTTTTTCAAAATTTAAAATGTTCTTGACACAGGTAATTAGTGATTTCCTTACGTGCCAATTGAACAGACTCTAGAGCTCGTTTGCTAATTTGCTTTATCAGATTTGATGTTATGAGTCCTAAACCCTAAACATTTACGCTTCTACTCCCAATATGACACTGTTTTTTTTAACTTCATTAACATTGTTTCCAGCATGCACCCAATAGAACCTGATGAGGTCTTTCTAGGTTATAACAATTCTAATGATACAACTTCAGGGAAATGATCCGTCATGCTTGAGGGAATTTGTATTTCGAATCTTCAACAGAAATTCAGCATTTGGGAATGCTGGACTGCAAGTATGTACAAGATGAATGTTCATTTTTTATTCCACTTGTTCTGTTTTCTAGGCGCTGATTGTGACGTTCACCTTTAGATTCTAGATCGGAACTGGGGTGCAGGCTGGAACCTCTTATCTTTGTTGCTCGCTGCTGATCTATCAAAAAGAATCAGGTACTGGCGTCAATATCAATTCAAGGAATTTCCCATGGATATTTGTAGGCGAATTCCTTCTTCATATGTAATCCCTAGCAAGGAAGTACACAATGTATGGGACTAGGAGATTGGTATGTTGATATGCACTTTGATAATGAAATAAACTATTAATAACAAAGTCATGAGAATTAGACACAAGTTTTTTCCCTTAAGGTTCTAGACATAAATTTTGTACCATGTGTAAAGCAAATATGTTGTGTACTACAATCCATTGATGGTTGTTTTGTTACTCATAAAGACTGTTACTGTAATTATTAAACTTATCTATTCATGTGAAAAAGCCTGATGAAAATGCACCATCCTGAGGATGTTGCAGAATGAAATAATGTGTTTGTATCAACAATTTGCATGTGTGTTTTATGCCCCGTTAAAACCGGAATGTCTGTTCCACTAAAAAAGTCACCTACAGTACAAATGCCTTCGTTCAGATTTTGGAGGTCGAGCATGAATTTGGAAGCTGACTCTATGTAGAGAAATTAGGGTGCATTCTCACGTTGAAGTATAATGTTTCATTTTAGCTCTACTTGAAATCAATTCACTTCTGTCGGTCATTGCCTTTTTTTCTCAAAAATCAGTCAAGTTCATGTAAATTTCAGTTGAGTTGAGTTCAGTAAATGTTTGTTTTTTCTGAATCGGCGTTTTATGTGGTGATTCCTGAGAGTTCAGGAATTTAACTTCCATTTCGGTCTGTTGTATTCTTTCATTTGCTTCATGTAACAAGAGTTTATTTTTCTACTAATAAGCATCTTGCCTTAATGGTTTTAAGAAATTACAGCAATAATTAACTTTTAGCTATTTTTATGGTGTAACTACATCCATCCTATTTGAAATCATAAGTGTGGCGAAGTGTATGTGTGATTGATTCTTAAATGGTAAACAGCTGCTTAGAAGCTCTCAAGCACCCATTCCTTTGTGGGCCTAAATGGCGCGTAGAGCCATCGATGAATATTATCAGATGGGGGCTTGGTTCAACAGCTGTCAGAATAATAGAAGAGTACATTTATCGCCAACCTCAGGTATAAAAAACAATTCCCTGTTTTTGTCTGTTTTCTTATGTACTAGCTACCAGTACTTCAGTAGACTGGGAATAGCCATTTGGCCTAGCATCGTTTTTATTTCACTAACAAATGCAACTTAAAATCTGAGATAATCTCATTAACTCCATCAATATGGCTTTGTATAAACTCGGATCACTACTCAACATCATAGTTTTTCTTCAGATAATGTCGAATTTAGTTATTGCATGTGTATATGGCGTGTTGTATCTAGCTTAACTAATATTAATTATTGATGTTTAATTAAATTGTAATCAATTTAAGCTTAGAAGAGCATACCTATGGAAAGAGAGTTATAATCATTAACATATTGATCTGCACACTCTTTAACTGCTGAAACTCTAATAGTAACTGCTTTTTAAGACTTTTTCTTCATATAATAAAAATAGTAGAAGATAAAGGAATCTCTAGAGCTTAGTTTCCTTGCTTATTGAACGAAATTCCTTTCATGTTTCAGCGGAGAAGGGTTGCTTATTTCGTTGAGTTGATGGAAATGTTAAATCCTAATTCAAGACCCAGGGTAAGTGAAGGGTTACTTATCTTAAAACTTTTAGATGATTTGAAAAATTAAAAATGTGAAATGAGAAAGAAGACTGTGTGATTTCCAATCAAATGATGTGCAGAATTGGTTAGAAATGCTACCAGGGAGGTGGCGTTTGTTATACTCGACCGGTAAGCAAGTAGGATTGACATTTCGCCAGCCGTCTACTCGGGTCCTTATTGATGATGTTTATCTAACCATTTCAAGAGCTTCAAAGATGGATCCTACCCTTCAGTTTAAATCTGACATTGGATACAGAGTAATAGATGGTCATAACTGGCCACATGATAAGGCTGGAACAGCTGGCAAGTTGCAAGTAAATGCATCCTTTAGATTAATGGCCGGTAGACGTCTATACCTTAAAGAAGACAAGAACAGCAATTATAATAATTCGACCATGGCATCAACAACCCAGGATTCTGTGATCCGTAAATTCACAGATGCGAAATGGAGGAAAGCACTTCCTTTCAATGAACTGCCAACGAGCCTGCCAGTGGCTAAACTTGCTGCTGCTGCTGACATTGATGTCACGATGCAACTCGATGAACCACTTCGCCAAAATGTCGAAACTGCAAGAAAAGTTATTCAGGAAGTTCGAATACAACTACCTCCTGAAATGTTTGACCTGTCTAGATTAGTTTGTGGAACATATTTAGATGCTAGGTTGCTGGTACTTCGCGGAGTTAACGGCTCTGCGCTTCTGTTAACAAGGTCTTACAAGAAAAGCTAGTTTTATATAATGGTTGATCATTATAGAAACTGTATATATGTGAATCATTTGCTGTTAACAGGGTCTTACAAGTAAAGATAGTTTTTTCATTGAACGGAAATAACACTAAATTTCTCCACGTGTAAGATGAATGTGTGTTGTTGATTTAAACATTCGTATATGAAAAGGTTGTTTTTGGAGTGTGAATATAATGGGAATCACCAAAACAGAAAAGCTTTAGTAAAATTTTCGGTCAATCTTGATTCATATACCTATTTTATCTAATGAGTTAGTGGAAGAGATTGCATATTCTAACTTGTTTGATACACATGGAAAGGAGCAAATGAAATAACTGCCCGAAATGATATCGCTTCAAATTATAGAACACAGTCTAGATAATATAGCAAAATTTGTGAGGATGAAGATGATGATATTTAAATAAAATTAAAATTGTATTAGATTTGATTCTAATTTTAAAATATTTATATATGTAATATTATAAAATTTATATGTTGTAGTTATACGTTTCTTAATTTCCTATATATAATTAATAATTAAAGTATGTAAGTAATTATTATGTCAACCGAGGTGAATAGCTAAATTTTTTTTAATTGAAAACGTTTACCCTAGTTGTCCTTACCTTTACCCTTGCCTTCTTCAATCTTTGGAAAACGTTATGCAGACTAATTTGAAAATACCTCATTGTCTGTCACAAATCTGATGCTTAAGATTGTCATCTTTGTTAATTTTTTATTTCTAAAAAATGGTAGATTATATTCATCTAATCATTTGTGAAATGCATGCTGAATATGTTTAGCTCAAGCATAATTAAGAAACATGGAGATTGAAGAATGAAGCTGGTAGATGGAAATGATTTGTTCTTTTACTTATGATCTAATTATTCTACTGCTTTATGTCAAAACAAAGACCTTCAAATTAAAGTATTTTTCAGGCTTCTTCAAATTAAAAACTAATTAAGGCTTGGTTCTAATAATCTTGATGAGAACGTCACTCACGGGTCTGGCTTGGTTTCCCAACAATCAAAATTAACAAATTCCATGAAGTATTATTTGCTTCGATAACCAATTATTCCTATGAAAAATGTTAAAAAATTGACTCTCAAGTAAAGCCAAAAAAAGATTATCTTACTGAATTATTTATTTTGATCCAGCAACCCGACCAGTTGGAAAAACAGTCCATCCATGATACTTCAACAAAATAATACTGTTAGACTAACCTTAAATAGAGACCACATCCTCTTAAAGTCACCTCTCTCAGTACACAAAAGCTAAGCCAAAAAGAGTGGGATCCATCCATTTTGTGACAAAAATTGAAGTTGGGATGATTTCAAACTTTGGTGACTTGAACTCCTTATTACACGGAATGGATGTTTATATGGTTGTACTTAATTTCAAGTTGATTAACATTCAGTTGATCTATGTGCCTCTTTAATTTTCGTAGTAGCATTTGAAAATGCTTTCGCATGAATAAGGTTGATGATTGTTAGAAAACTCTATTCGACCAAATTAAAGTCAGACTCATGAACATTTGTCGTATGCTAATGATACATCAATGAACTATGTTATCACAAGTTGCTTAAAATTACATAACTCTGTCTTAGAAGTTACGATCAACCGTCCAAAAAGGAACAAGCTGATAATTGGAAAAGGCCAAAGTTAAAAGAAAGGTGTTGAATAACTATATCAATAAATTTAAGTATCAAAGTAATGGCTCAGCATAGCATGGCCGGATGGTTGATGTGATGATTGATATTCTTCACGTCCCAGGTTTAAATCTTGATGGGATCAGTGCAGGCTGTGATGGGGAGTTTAGTTTGGGGTAGAATAAATAAAAAAAAAAGTATCAAAGTGATGAACAATAATAAATAATAAACCTTGTATGATATCCTTTTGGTTGTGTGCTAAAAATAAATAATAAAACTAGCACTTGAACAATAATTGAAAACTGATGAATCGTCTGTAGCAAACTCAATTCAAACTTCATCTCTAACCTAGTCGTTTGCCAGAATTTGTTTTGTTCAATAATTTTCTCTAGACAATTGTGACTATCATGATATCATTTTGGAAATAGCATTTTGTCTCTTCGTGTTGTCAATGTACATGATCCAAGTATAAAGGAGTAAGACAATATTTCTAAAGCTGCAAGACAGATGATAGCCTCTAAACGTTATCCATCTCAAATCTATGTGGTGTAAAACAAAAATCTGTTAAAATGCTCAGTGTGTGATGATGCAATTACTTGAGAGAAATCTGTTAGAACTACTATATATGTACTGGCCAGAGAATAATGAGGGAAGGAAATCAAATATTTACTCTATTATCTCCCCTTCCTCTGCTCTCCTCATATCTTCTTCTCTACCTTCTTCTTCCCAACTCCTCATCAACTCTTCCGGTAACATTGGTGCTTTCACTGCTCTGGACTCATTATGTCGGAAACCAAAAATATGATTACCTCGGAGGCCATTGGAGAACTCACTTCCAAAACCCAGAGCATGAATGAAGTAATCCACACCCACGATGTCAAGTTAGACCATATTTGTTCTGTTTTTGCCGAACTCCAAGACTCCCTTAAGGAGCTACTCATCTCCAAAGCCAGAGCCGAGAAAGAGCCCACCCACCCAAACCCAACACCTTCTAGTCCCTTACTACCCACACCACTTCTCTAAGCCATGCCACAAACACACAATCTCAGCAACTCCTTTCTCAACCCATTCACACTTCAGATTCATACCTCTCAACCCCAGATTTGTTTGCCTAAGGTAGAGATCCCTTACTTTGCCGGTGACGGAGTCGAAGGATGGTTGTTTCAAGCCGACAGATACTTTGAGCTCCATGGAATTCCGGTGGATCAATGACTGACCATTGCTGCCTTTTACATGACGGGCGGAGCTCTTAAGTGGTTCCAGTGGATACACATGACCCACCAAGTCACTTCGTGGCCTAGTTTTGTTCGAGATCTGAAAAACCGCTTCAGTCCATCTACGTTTTGGAATGCAGAGGTCTCCCTCAACAAGCTCCACCAAACACCATTAGTGGCAACTTACATCGCAGATTTTGAGTCTCTATCCAATCGAACACTCGAACTTACTTCAGAAAACCTCCTCAATCGTTTTCTTGCAGGACTTAAAGATGAGATTCATCGGGAAATAGTTCTGTTGCGCCCTGATTCTCTTCAGGAAGCCATGGGAATAGCTAGGATTGCGGAGGAAAAATTAATTGCGTCTCGAAACTCTACTATGCGACATTGGTTCCCTAGACCATCTCAACCACCTGGACCGCATATTCAAAAACCTCATCATCCGATGCATGTAGTCTTCCGATTCGTAAGCTAACGGCGGCCGAAATGAAGGCTCGACAGGAAAAGGGATTGTGTTACAACTGTGATGAAAATTTTACCCAGGACATCCTTGTAAGGCTCGTTTTCAATGTTACCTTGTGGATGAATTAGATGGAGGCAACAAAGTAATTGATGATGGGCACACTCAAAACATTGAGGAGGACTCAACATCCCTGAACTTGGCAGTCTCTCCAGCTATCTCGTTGCATGCTCTGCACGGCCAATCTATACCTAGTACGCTTCATTTGGCAGAAAAAATTTGGGGTAGCGCTATAACGGTCTTGATTGATAGTGGATCGACTCACAACTTTCTACAATCTCGGATTGCGAAACACCTTGGGTTATCAGTGGAACCCTCAATCAATCTTAATGTAACTGTTGGTAATGGGTCAGAGCTTCAATGTGAAAGTAGATGCCGCAGTACTCCGCTTAAACTAGGTAATCAAGAATTTAATTTAATTTTTATTTACTTCTGATTTATGGTGTGGATGCAGTCCTCGGAGCGCAGTGGTTATCGGAGATTGGCCGAGTTACGTTCAATTACCAACAGCTCTGGATGAGCTTTGAGTTTCAGGGCAAAGAAGTTTTGCTTCATGGGCTTTAACCTCAGGCCCAATTAGCCCAAATGACTGCCGGCTTACTAGGACATCAAAAACAGTTGCTTCCTATTTTCATCTAATTGCCTCCGCCTTGCCGATAGAGTCCCCTTCGCTCTAAACCGACCATGAGAAGACTTTGATAATGCCATCTGAATTGCAACTCCTAGATCGATATGCAGTGGTTTTTTCGACCCCAAAGGGCCTCCCACCACAACGAAGTTCAGATCACCGAATTCCATTGATGCCAGGATCTCTTCCGGTCAATGTCCGTCCGTACCGATACCCACACTTTCAAAAATAGGAAATAGAGAAGTTAATTCGTGAAATATTGGATGATGGCATCATTCGTCCCAGTAGTGGTCCATTCTCCTCCCCCGTTTTACTAGTGAAAAAGAAGGATGACAACTAGCGTTCTTGTGTGGATTACCGGGCACTCAATGCAGTCACCATTCGTGATCGTTTCCCTATTCGGACGGTAGATGAATTGTTGGATGAGCTGCATGGAGCTTTGGTCTACACGAAGCTTGATCTGCGCTCTGGCTATCACCAACTTCGTATGCATCCAGCGGATATTCATAAAACTGCTTTTCGAACTCATGATGGTCATTATGAATTCTTAGTCATGCCGTTTGGACTCTCTAATGCACCGTCCAGCTTCCAAGCAGAGATAAACTAGTTATTTCGACCTATGCTTCGCCGCGGCGTTCTTGCATTTTTCGACGATATTCTAGTGTACAGTCCAAATTGGGAGCAGCACTTGAAGCAATTGGAAGAGGTACTTTATCTTTTACAGTCTCATTCATTTTATGGCAAACTTTCGAAATGTGAAATTGGCAGGTCACAAGTTACATATTTGGGACATATTATTTCGGGGGATGACGTTCAAGTTGGATCCTGATAAGATTGCTGCAATTCGTACTTGGTCGTATCCACGCAACGACGTTGCTTTTTAGGGCTTACTGGCTATTATCGACGTTTTGTCGCTAACTAGTCTCAGTTAGCAGCTCCCCTTACTCAGTTATTACGGAAGGACGCATTCACTTGGAAAACTGAATCAACTCACGCTTTTGATACACTCAAAGATGCATTGATGCGAACTCCTACACTCAAGGATTCCAGCCTAGATCATCGGTCTGCGCAAGACAAGGGTAGGCAATGATAAAGTGACACAACTATTAATTCATTGGAAAGGGCAATCTCGAGACAAGGCAACTTGGTAAGATGCAACTTACATAAAGAACATTATCCAGACATCGAGGACGATGTCGATTCCGATGGGGTGGGTATTGATCCAAGTATAAAGGAGCAGGATAATATTTCTAAAGCTGCAAGACAGAGGATAGCCTCTAAACGTTATCCATCTCAAAACTATGTGGTGTAAAACAAAAATCTGTTAAAATGTTCAGCGTGTCATGATGCAATTACTTGACAGAAATCTATTAGAACTACTACATATATACTGGCCCGAGAATAATGAGAGGGGAGGAAATCAAATGTCTACTCTATTCTCTCCCTTTCCTCTGCTCTCCTCATATCGTCTCCTCTACCTTCTTCTTCCCAACTCCTCATCAACTCTTCCGGTAACAGTACATTTCAACGTGTGCTACTTTTTAGCCTCTTTCCACAACTTTTATTTCTTGCATTTTTGGGGGTCTTAATGATTTGCTCTAATTGTGACCTTCCAAGCATTGATTTGAAGTAATCTGATTTTGATGTAGACTTATTTATGCCATCATTTGTGATATCCCCTTCCTTCATCTTTTTAACTTTCTATGTCAAAACTCTGTAACTTCTCAATATCTCTATTGGCAGGGCTAACAGCTGATCGAAAATAAAACCTTATTTCAGACATCAATGGTGCCAGATCCTCATTCTAATTATTAGTTTTGGTTTCCAAATTAATCCATTCACACTGTGGCATTCATATCTTTGCTTTTAGTTGTATTTATTTTAGGGTTTAGGGTTTATGTTGGCCGATATAATTGATTGCAGAATTATAATGTTTTAAATTAACTTTTTTTTTTCCCTTGTAATCTATCCAAAAACCCCATCAGAGCCCCTGCTCTGGCCCCATTACGAATCGAATCCTAGTCGCTTGAGTTTTTTTTTTTTAAAAAAATAAGTTTGGGATATTTTGACACCATATTGAAGCCCATACTGACTGAGATGTCACGGAGAATAAAGCATAACGCAAATGACTACAACATCTTTGTTATACGTCGTATGAAGACATATAAAGGTGGCGACTTTAAAATCATGGGAATCGGGTTTTAAAAATGAGGGTGATGAAGTAGATTTTTACACAAATATGTTTAATACTCAGAGTTAAAAGGTCATATTATTGATTTATTTATTTTGATCCAATAAACAGACCAGTTGAAAACAGCCCATCAACAATGCTTACACAAATACTACAGTTATAGCTTAACTTAAATAGGGACGAGATTCTCCTAAGATCAAATAAATAAATAAATTTGGTTCATCCATTTTATGACAAAAATTAAAGTTGAGATGATTTTGTTGAGGTCGCAAAAGTATAGAGCAAAAGAAAACTAAGATTTCACTGCATAAAAAAATAATACTAACACAATACAGAAGACAAGTAAATGGGTAACAAACAATATGCTAACAGACTAAACTATCCTTATAGTAATATTTTTCATAGTACTATATTACTATCTAATATCCCCTTCAAACTCAGAATGCAATGGTGGGAAGCCGTGGCGGATCTAGTTATTCATGAGATGGGGCGGGGGGGTCACAAAATGAAAGTCGTGACATAATTTAAACATCTATTTTATACAAAAAAAGAGGATATTAACTCATTATGTTTGGCTACAAAGGAAGCTACTGAAATAAGAACTAATAACCATTGTGTCACTCGATCCTTGGCAGCTGTGAAAATACTGTTAACTTCATTATCAATGCGCTTAAACACATCCTTCTCAATATAACACACCAAAAAATTAGTGAGAAAATCATCTCCAATCTTGTTACGCAAATCCATCTTGACAATCTTCATTGCAGAGAAGGCTCTTTCCATAGTAGCGGTCACATGGTGCCAGATCCATCCAAATTGTAAATTTGGTTCATCCATTTTGTGACAAAAATTAAAGTTGAGATGATTTTGTTGAGGTCGCAAAAGTATAGTGCAAAAGAAAACTAAGGTTTCATAGCTGCGTAAAAGAATACTACTGACACAATACAAAAGACAAATAAATAGGTAACAAACAATATGCTAACAGACTAAACTATCCTTATAATAATATTTTTCATATTACTATATTACTATCTAATATCCCCCCTCAAACTATCCATCTTAATGCAAAATTTGGTTCATCCATTTTGTGACAAAAATTAAAGTTGAGATGATTTTGTTGAGGTCGCAAAAGTAATGAAAGTCATTAGTGATTTAAACATCTATTTTATACAAAAAAAAAGAGGACAATAATTCTTTATGTCTGGTTACAAAAGAAGCCACTGAAAAAGTCCGTTTAGCCACAAAAGAAGTTAATACTAGAACTACTAACCATCGTGCCACTCGATCCCTGGCAGCTCTGAAAATACAGCATAATAACTTCATTATCAATGCTCTTAAACACATCCCTCTCCATATAGCACACCAAAAAGTTAGTGAGAAAATCATCTTCAATCTTGCGGCCGCAGAGAACGCAAAACTCTGTAACTTCTCAATGTCTCTGCTGGCAAGGCTAACAACTGATCGAAAATAAAACCTGATTTCAGACATCAATGGTGCCAGATCCATCTTCATTGTAATTATTAGTTTTGGTTTCCAAATTAATCCATTCACACTCTCGCATTCATCTGTTTGCTTTTAGTTGTATTTATTTTATAATTTGTGGCGATGTTGGCCGATATAACTGATTGCAGAATTATAACTTTTTAAATTAATTTTGGGACATCCAATTGAAGCCCATACTGACTGAGATGTCACAGAGAATAAAGCATAACGCAAATGACTACAACATCTTTGTTATACGTCGTATGAAGTCATATAAAGGTGGCGGCTTTAAAATCATGGGACTCGGGTTTTAAAAATGAGGGTGATGAAGTAGATTTTTACACAAATATGTTTCATACTCAGAGTTAAAAGGTCATGTTATTAATTTATTTATTTTGATCCAATAAACAGACCAGTTGAAAACAGCCCATCAACCATACTTACACAAAATAATACAATTATAGCGTAACATAAATAGGGATCAGATTCTCCTAATATCAAATAAATACAAAAGCTCAAGCCAAATAGAGTGGAAAAATTTGGTTCATCCATTTTCTGACAAAAATTAAAGTTGAGATGAATTTTGTTGAGGATATGGCATCATTGACAAAACTGCTAAAGAGTATGCTGAAGCTCTCCCTGAAGATCAGTGGTTAAAGCACAATCTGAAGACTGACAAAACAATAACAACAAAGAGCCAGAGTTTGCCTCATCAATCCTTGAAGATATGAAGTTGAGACACTATTTGAAGAATGGGCAAGAGACAGGTATGAAGAGACAGAGTCTGCTTCAGCACTCTATGATGATCAAGAGCTAGAGCAGAATAGGCCGGCGTTGCACGATGAGGCTCCGACTTGATCCAGCTGGCATCGGGGAAGCTTAGCGAGGTATGCATATGTCATCAAGAGCTCAGCAGTCACCAACATGTGCTCAAAAAGATAAAGATCCAAGGGGTTCAAATTTGGCAATGGAATCTTCAACAAACTTGCTAGAATCTAGGAGTAAAGATTATGATATTGATGCTTGGCGCTTTTGGGGAGTGCGAGTGCTTAAAGAGGAGTGTTGAGGGCAACAACACAACACACAATCAGAGAGAAAGCACAGAGTGCAAAAGAAGAGCACACAGAGAGATTAACTCACAGTAGCAGGGTTTTATACACTGAGTTAAAGGCTTGTATTGCGCAGAGGAATCAGAACTTGTGGAGTTTGATTCTGGATTGGTTCTGAGTTCAACTGGAGCGCTTCTCGTTGGAAGAATAGTCAGGAGCTTGTTGATCAGCCGCGGACAGGCAATGTCGTGGGCTGAGGAGCAGTGATCGAGGCTACCCAATATTGACAGAGTGTGTCATTGATTGAGGGGGAGCGAAGGCTGAGTTTGAAGAACTCAGAGGGTCCGACTAATTGGCGAAAGAGCTTGGAGTATTGTGGACTGAAGATATAGCAACTCTGGTGAAGAGTGTGCTTAAGCATTCCGTGAGCTTTACACTGTAATAGAATAGGCTGAGTTAGTGAGGTAGAATTGTAGCTATTTATTACTTAGAGTGTGTAGAGTACACTAAGAGAGTCTGTGAGATCATCTTGTTAGTCTAGGAGATTAGACTGAGCTTTAGATTTCGACTAGGTGAGAAGTAGAGGTGTGAGTCCTTGTACTTCGAACTGTGATAGTGGAATCTTGATGATCGAAGCATCCTCCCTAGACATAGGCAAGTAGTCAAACTTGGTGAATAAATACTGTGTCTTTCTTATTCTGACAGTAGAGTAATTCCGCAGAAAGACACAGAGAGTGCTTAAGCAGAAGTTATATCCCCGCATCAGCAACAAAGTACAATTTCAATTTTTTTTGAGGTTGCAAAAGTATAGATCAAAAGAAAACTAAGGTTCATAGCTGCGTAAATGAATAATACTGACACAATACAGAAGACAAGAATAAATTGGTAACAAACAATATGCTAACAGACTAAACCACCCTTATAGTAATATTTTTCATATTACTATATTACTATCTAATATCCCCCCTCAAACTGAGAATGCAATAGTGGGAAGCAATGGCGGATCCAGAGATTCGTGAGGGGGGGGGGGGGGGGTCACAAAAAGTCATGACATAATTTAAACATCTATTTTATACAAAAAGATGTTTCTATTTCATTTTATACAAAAAGAGGACACTAACTCATTATGTCTGTCTTCAAAAGAAGCCACTGAAATAATTTGTTTAGCCACAAAAGAAGTCATTACTAGAACTAATAACCATTGTGTCACTCGATCCCTAGCAGTTGTGAAAATATCGCATAATAACTTCATTATCAATGCTCTTAAACACATCCCTCTCAATATAGAACACCAAATAATTAGTGAGAAAATCATCTCCAATCTTATTACGCAAATCCGTCTTGACAATCTTCATTGCAGAGAAGGCTCTTTCCATAGTAGCGGTCGCAAATGGTAACACCAAAATAAACTCAATAACACGATATACTAAGGGAAACGCAGCGTGGTATTCCGCCTCAACCATCTTTTTAACAACATCTCCAATATGTTGTAGCAAAGAAAAGCTATCATTTTCTCTCATCTCATAAATCTAACCCTTAAGTTCTCCTTCAAGCTCCATTAAAGCACACTTAGAGAATTCTTGGGGATACAACTCCGCAAGTTGAATTATCTTTGACTCATTGAATTTGGTGAATGAGTTCTTAGGATTAAGACACCCAATACAAAATGAGTAATTCTGTGTTTGACTCACTAAAGCGATTCCCCATTCGGTCAATCACCTAGAAAAGTAGCTTATCATTAGCATTTTAGTGACAAAAATTTTGCTCTTTGACAGAACAATCCCGAGCCTCATCAACCAATCAAGAAAAGAATTTGTCTCCAATATCACTAATGATGAATTTTGTTGTCTCAAATCCACATGCTATTACAATATCCTTTCGAACCGAATGAAAAATAAGTTTGGTATTTCCAGGCGCAATTTCATTCATCACATCTCCAACAATAAGGTTTCTTGAACTATACCATTTAAGAATTTCCAAAAAATTTCCTCTATTAAGTGAATCATCCATTTCATCATGCACAACTCCAGCCTCCAGCGGTGAAGCTTCCAGATGATAAAATAAATCCCTGTAAATCTGTAATCCTTTTCAGCTCCAGGAAACTTCCAAATTAAACTTCGTGAAAAATGATCGATTTACCCTCATAATATATTATAATATTTAATTAATTAATAAAAGGAAAATGGGAGAGAGGTTCCAGAACCACCCCATGACCCCCTGGAACCGCCACTGGTAGGAAGTATCGAGAGTTTGCCAACCAAGAAATAAAAATGTGATGTGGAATGGGCCTTCGTAAACATGTCAGCAATCAGCATAGCGGAAGTGATAAACGGAAACGTGATGGTCCCATTTTGATAGTGGTAGCGAGTGAAATGACAATCAATCTCAATGTGTTTTGTATGCTCATGATATACAGAGTTCTGAGTAATTTGAATAACACCAGCATTATCACATGCATAGGTGTCAGATCTGAAAGAGCAATACCAATATTAGCTAACCAATGCAACCACACAATTTCAGCAAGTAACCAACGCAACCGTACCACACAATCTCATCAGTTGCAGATGCCATGACACCATAATCAGCTTCTATAGATGATCGAGAGACAGCTGTCTACTTTTTGCTCTTCCAAGAAATAAGGGAGTCACCAAGGAATATACAAAATCCAGTGGTAGACTTGCGATCAAAAGGATCACTGGCCCAATCAGCATCCGAGTAAGCCCACAACTCCAAGGGAGATGTAGATGGAGAAAACAGTGAAACTGAGTCCCCCGAAGATACCGAAGAATATGAAGCAGAAATGCCCAATAGATTGTAGTAGGAGAGGAAACAAATTGGCTGACAATGTGGACGACATAAGCAGTATCTCGTGTGTTGATAGTAAGATACACTAAGCTGCCTACCAGAGTGTGATAGTAAGATACACTAAGCACCACCATCAGTGGAAGAATAGCGAGCATTATCAATAGGGGTATCAACAATGCGAGAGTCGGAAAGACGAGCCTGATCAAGAATATTAGCAATGTACTTGGACTGAAAAAGAAGATAGCCATGAGGAGAGTATGGTACTTTATTTCCAAGAAGTATCGTAGAGATCCCAAATCTTTCATTTAAAATTCACAAAACAAATGGTGTTTTAGCCCTGTAATTCTGACAATAGCATCTCAAGTGATAATCATATCGTCAATGTACAAAGAGAGTAATGTACGACCAGAAGGAGTGCACCTGGTAAAAAGAGCTGAATCATGTTGACTAGGATGAAAGCCTAGAGAAGAAATCACAATCGAAAAATTTGTCGAACTAGGCTCGGGGAGCGTGTTTAATCCCATAAAAGAGCCTTCTTCAATTTGTAAACTTTAGTCGAACTATGAAGAACACCAGGAGGAGGAACCATATAAACCTCCTCTTGAAGATCGTCATTCAAGAATGCATTGTTGACATCCATATTAGAAATAGACCACTACTTAACAAAAGCAATGACAATAAAAGTGCGAACAATCACATGTTTAGAAACTGAAGCAAAAATAGCCTCATAATCCATGCCATACTGCTAAGCAAATCCCTTAGCAACCAAACGAGTTTTGTATCGCTTAATACTCCAACCTGACTTTGTTTTAATCTTGTAAACCGAACGAGAAACAATAGCACGTTTCCCCATCAAAAAAGGGACAATATCCCAAGTACCTATTTTGTACAATGGAGAGAGTTCTTTATAAGAAGAAGGCTCAGTAGCTGGTGAACAGAAGGCAAAAAAAGATCAGAATATGTGGAGTATACAAAATCAAGTAAATGAGTAGACTTATGAGTTTGATGAGTGCATCAAAGGGAAGAATGAAGATCCATAATCACAGAAGCGTCATCACAGAAGCATCACCGTGATAACTAATCCTAGCACAAATTGGCGACTCTTGATACAATGTTGAAGTCGCAAAAGTATAGAACAAAAGAAAGATAGGGTTTCAAAGATGCGTAAAAGAATAATACTGGCGCAATACAGAAGAAAAGAATAAATAGATAACAAAGAATATGCTAACGAACTAAATTACCCTTGTAGTAATATAGAAATATTACTATATTAATATCTAATAGATTTCAACCTTTGGTGTCTGGGACTTCTTATTTTAATTTTACATGGAATGAATGTGTATATCATTGAAATTAGATTTCAAGTTAATTAACATTTAGTTGTCTCTATGTTCCTCTTTAATTGTTTAGTAGCACATGAAAACCTTTTTGCGTGTATCATTATTAGAAATCTAATCGACCAGACCAACCCATTCAGACTGTTGCATATTAGTTGCATCCTTGTGTCATCTATTCATAATATTGGAGAATTTGTGCTAAAATGTGAAGAAAATGGCGGCCATACCATATTTTGTGAGCCAAATTTGAGGATGGAGCATACCTCAGATTGAATTGAAATAATCATAGTTAAATATCTTGGGATGAGGGTAAATGATTGATTATTTATAAGCAATAGTTGAGGCAACGCCCTCTACATGGAACCGACGCCTGAAGGTCCAGGCTTTGCCTGGGTTTTATTGCTTAATTGAGGTGACGCCTGAGGGACTTGTAACATTCAGGCGTCGCTTTACCTAGAAATAGGTGATACATGAATGATCATAAGGATAGTTAATGACAATTAAGCTCTTGGCATCGCTTGACTGGAAATGGGGCGATGCCTATAGTAACGGGTTGCTTGGCTCACTTTAGGTGCGACTTCTAAGTGTATTAAATGAATGTTAATAGCTTTTAATGAGCACTCATGCGTCGCCTAAGTTCACATGGGGCGACGCCTAAAGCAAGGTGTGACTTGGCTAAGTTTTAGGCAACAAATGACTGTTAAAGTCTGCGTGCCTATATAGAGAGAAACATTTCTCTTCATTTGGAGATTGAAAAACACAAAGAAAACTAGCAATACTTAGATTACTAAATCCGGCTTTCCTTGATTTTGAGTTCTTTGGAGTGTCTCTTCTTTTTGATTTCAAGTTCGATGATCATTTTAGTTGTTGTAGGAATAGTTGCACACAAAGTTGTTGTAGTGTTTAACATCGTAGGTGTATCAAGACCGCTTGGAACTTTATTGCGCATTCGAACGAATATAGACCAATTCTGGGAAGATTGACCTCTTTGTTGTTGAAGGCTCTCCAAGCACATGATTCTTATCCGGTTGTGGCATGGTATAGCTTGTTGGAAAGCTAACTCAAGGGGCTACAACTGCTTAGTTTACATCAAGATGAAAGTCGAAGTTTTAAAGGGTCAAACGAGCTGGATTCTAACACTGCAGAAGTGATCCGCCCAAGCAGTGGGCGAATCAGAAGTGACTCGCCCAAGACCAGGAGTGATTCGCCCGGATCACAAATGATCCGCCCAGCTCCGCAGGCCACTGATTATTTGACTTGACCAAGAGTGCATGAGTCACTTTGGAGCCAGCCCGAATCACTATTGATTAGCCCGAGTCACCTTGGAGCCAGCTCGAATCACTATTGATTCACCCAACACTGTTCATCGCCGGAAACACTGTTTATCGTTTACTATTCATCTTGTTTACTATTCGTCACCGGAAGTACTGTCCACAGTTTTAGTATTTTCTTAACTCAGTTTATTTTCATTATTGTTTTAGATGGATAGTAGTAGCTAAACCTTAATTCGGTTTGGGGATTTGTATTGCAACGAACGGTTTGAGATACTTATGTTTTCATAATTCGATTTAGTATTTTACTATATTTGAACTTAATGGCATGCTTGTATGTTTGATTGTAGGAACTTAGCGGTGATGTAGTTAGACTAGCAGTGCATGATATTCGATTAGTCCAACATTAGCGTAAGCCTAGTGGTGGAACTAGTACTGGACTAAGAGAATAAATATTACATACACTTGAGAACTTAGCGGTTAATAGTAGATAGAACTTGAAGTCGACATTACCTTAGCAGGATTGTTAGACTACGAATAATAGTTTTACTAATTGATGCATGTTTCAATCGATGATTACCAGTTGCAATGCATATCCCTGAACTGAATCTTTGTGAATTTGATAAACAACAACATTCTTCCTGAAAACCCCCTTTTTAGTGTGACAATCGTTAGTAGAACTTTATAACTGATTGCTCTCTTTGGGTTCGACCTTGCTTATCACTAGCTAGTAAGTAGGAGATTATAAATTTTATTTTGGCGCACACAACGATGTGCCGTCAAATTTTGGCTCCGTTGCCGGGGGAGAGCAACACTCAGTATAAAGTTCTTAGCTTTATTTTCTTATTTTCCATTGCTTTGCTTGTTTTTTTTGCTGTTTTTGTTTTGGATGTGCAGGTAGGAGGAACTTGAGCTACTGGTGTCCGATTTGCTATTATGAGATGTTTTTCTAAGCGGAACGAGCCTACGGAGGTCGTTTACTAGTTTATTTTCATTTATTTATATTTTGCTGCATTTTTTGATATGTCGAATACAGGAGGCATCAATAGCGATGGTCGTTAGAGCCATAACCATGACCAGATCCAGGATGAAGTACCCCCATACCACCATTCTATGACAAGCCGAAAAGAGTGTTCAATTAGAGGCAAAGAGCATCTCGTCAAAGGATGGAGTTCCAGGGAGGACACAACGCTAGAGGTGGAAGAATGGATGAGTATGATGATTATGCCCACCTCAACCATATGCACGTCAACAACATGGGCAGCCACCACTTCAACAATTATACAGGCTGCCAGCCCGTCATGAGCCAATTATGAGGGAGCTTTCAGCCCCTACATTTTAGAATCAACCGTGGTGCATCAACACTGAACTGGAAGAAGACAATTTTGAGATCAAAATCGTAGTGGTGCACCATCTACCTAAGTTTGGAGGATTACCGGGAGAATATGCAACGAGGCATTTGCAAGACTTCACCGGAATCTGCCAAACATTGAGACCATACGCAGCTTCAGAAGAAAGATTCATGTTAAAAGTATTTCCATTGAGTTTACCTGACCTTGCAAAATCTTGGTTTTTGTCTTTGCCTTCAGGTAGCATTCGCACATGGGATCAAATGCAAAGGAAATTCCTCGACAAATAATACCCTCCAGCTAAAGCGACTCAAGTGAGGAGAGAGCTATCCACTATGAGACAAGGACCCAGCGAGTCCATGTACGATTACATGGAGAGATTCAATGCACTGGAACAAAGTTGATGTAACTTGGGTGTTCCGGAAATGATGCTGGTGGAGTATTTATTGGATGCCGCAGATGGTGGGACAATATTGAACTTGACTGCCAGCAAGTGCGAGAGTTGATCAATGAGACCGCTGAGAGTGCTCGGTACAGGGATGAGACTAGTCGAAGGAATGACACTAGCAGAACAAGGAATGTATCTCCAAAAGTTATTGATCTTCCCTCCAGTGGAGTTAGATGCTTAAGAAAGGCTGAATCAAAGTACCACATATCTTTATTTAAGTTGATAGTTGAACTATAAGCAACAAAGCAAACCTCCTTTCCATGTTTCTTCGGTCTACATTCTTGCATTAAGCGTGTCTCAGCACGTCCATATCTAGCTAGGAACTTTCTACACTTTCTTTGTATATGTCCTTGAGTATGACAGTAATGGCAGATTCTGGTATCTTTGGTCTAGGGAGTGGTATAGCGGTTGCTATAGATAAAGCTGGAACCTTCCTTCAACATCTTTCCTCTGACAAACTGTGTCTTGCCCTTGCTATTTTCGGATGTGTGCCCAAGATCTGACTGTCCTGCACCATATCTCTGAGCACCAAGGATTTCATTTAGATTCTTCGTTCCCGAATTCATCATCCTTACTCTCTTTTTCAGATCATTCACCTCCTGCTTTATTTTAACGTGATCACAGATTTCCTTCCTGAGTTTTGTCTTTGTTGCAGCAAGTGCTTCATCCAAATCTTTCTTTTCCTCCTTTAACTGTGTGATATTGATACTGAGTTTTTCATTTGTTTTTGCCACCAGCTTCCATTTGGTATACATATTTGTCAGGTTTTCTCCTTAAAGTCTCCTCGTTGATTTCCTCATCATCACTATATTCAGAGTCACTGTCAATATCCGTCTCCTCATCTCCTTCCTTGGCAATTAGTGCGACAAGACATGTGGTATCCTCAGTTACAGTTGTTAGTGCAACGAAGTTACTCTAATCTTCTCCAGTATCACTGTTGTCGGATCATCATCGCTGTATGTAGCAACCATGGCTTTCTTTTTCATCAAAGTGTTGGCACAGTATCTTTGTATATGCCCATATCCTTGACAGGCTCTGCACTGAATCTTTTCACTTGAATTTTGATCAGTCTCCCTACGTGAAATTTCACAGTGTCTTAGTTCGACAGATTTGTGAACAAGTAGTTGCTGCAGCACACTCTTGTTCACTAGAAAATTGTCTCAGCAAACAATGAACAAGGCATAGGTTTGTTCACCCAGTTCGGCCAATCAGCCTACGTCTGGGGAGGACTATTCTCCAGTCCTCAATCCACTCAAACCAAAGGTCTCCACGTACACACGGTTACAAATCACGCAACCTATGCTACTCAACCCCTTGTGGATCACTTGGCACAATCAGAACAAGCTCTGGGTTGCTGTAGCAACTGCTGTAACACACAGCTGAAGCACAAATGTCCGCGTCGCTCCAAGGCCTTCTGCCGAGCCGTTCGAACAGTTCCACGAGCGCTGCACACTCTGGAATACTCCCCCTCACTCAGTGACCACCTGCCACTAGCGAGTACTGCCGCACGACACTCGACCGAGCCTTCCACCCGTCAGTTCTTCCGCGGCTGCCCTTGATCAACCAACAAGCTCCACAGCTCTGAATTGGCTTCCAGATCAAGCTCGAATCAGACTCTGCAAGTCCTGATTCCCTTCTGCTATAATCACCACAGCTCTGCGCTCACGCTCTGCTCTCGGGTGATGATCGAAGAATTCGTCCGTTGCACACCAAAGATTGCTCTCTCTGAAATCTGTGTATGCACTCGTGTATCCCTCTGCTTCGATCAACCTCTCAGCTCTGAACACCTCTCGCTTAAATAGCAGCACCACTTTAAGCAATGTCCAGGTTTAGGTAATGTCCCAACAAGATCAATTATCTCCTAAAATCTAGGAGATTAGATTTGATCTTTAACTTCAATGCCAATCTCCTTATCTGACTAGGAAACCTCACTGGAAAATACTCTTTAGCAATTTAGAAATTCTTCAGATGCTCTGCATAGGGTTTCCAGCCCTTCTGGACCAACCCAGGTTGCTGCTGCTACTTGGACGGTTGAAACAGCCAGTTGAACAAGCTCCTGCTGCAGCATCCCCTGCTGCAGCTGCTGCTAGTTCACTTCTGCTGGCCTGCTTAAATACTTGAGCTGCAGCAACCCCTTGTTCACTTGTGCTGGTTTTGTCAAACACTGCCATACTTGCACTATCTACCCAACTCAAACGCCGCATTGATCGCGTGTCGTTGTACGCGTCAAATTAATCCTTCCTCTTCCACTAGTACAGCGGTTAAGTAAGGGTCGATCTCCACAGGGAGCAAGCAGTTCAGTTTTAACCAGTGACCTGCACTTACGAAGATTGGGGGGTGAGTGATCGGGGTTGCGCGATGCGCGAGTAAACAGTTGTAAACGCAGGAAATTGCACTAGACGTGCGCAGGCAGTAGAGATTAAGTACTATGACTATGAGAAGTATCGGCGCAGACAATCCTCTATGAGTGTATTCCTTATCATCGACTCTAAATGTCTATAGTTTGGTTTGCTAATGTTAGTGTCCGATCAAGGCTTCCTAACATGTGCGCATGTTCCGATCAAAGTTCATGTGCTATTAATTCTTACACTAGACTAAACAACTACGAATCCGATCAAGGTAGTAATTGCCTATCCTAGCGCGTTACTCCTAGTTGGCACCGTCAGGCTATTCAACTAGTTTAACAAACAACAACAAGCAACAAGAGTAAGATTGCGGTTCAAGGCTTCCCCTACTCATGTAACAAGCTGCCAGTAATGTGCACAGAATTAATATAAGCAAGCAAGCTATGCATTAGGCGCAAGTCTCAAAGGAAATACTCATAGATTCATGCCCAACCGATACTAAGCGTTTAGCTAGACATGCTAGTGATAAACATCATAGAAACAGTAAATAATAACTAGAGTGTCCAAGAAAACAATAGCAAATAGTGCGTGCAGGTTGCTGTCTTGGCTGGCGCGGTCGGCTGGCGCAGATCCTCTCAACAAGCTCGTGTGTTTTCCAGTCCTGCTGCGCAGTGCCTCCTGGGTGTACGAATTGTGAATCCTAATAATCGTCTCTCAACCCTAGCCTCCTTCTCTTCTTTATATACTGCTCAGAGGCTCATCCTTGGCAACTTCCAAATCTGGTCGTGTCAGGATTTGGAAACACCATCATCTGCTTAGCGCAATCGGTTAGCGCACCGTGGTCGACTCTGCCAATTCTTCTGTTTGCGCCGCTAGCTCCGCAGGCTGTGTGATGCGCGTCCTAAATGCTGCCTGTTAGCGCGTATCCGACTTAGGCCCTTGTTTTGCCCTGAAATACAAAAACACTGGAAACCAGTAATCTTGTACACAAAATAATGCAAACAAGCACAGGGTTATGATCTAAATAATGTGTATAAATAGACTCTATCAAACCCCCCACACTTGCCCCTTGTTCGTCCTCGAACAAGTACTCAAGCACGGATACCATTACCTCTCTGGAGTCTAGCGCACAGTCTTGCACTCTGGCGCGATCTGCACGACTGAACACGTTGCGCTGCTCTACCACCTGCGCACAACTGCATTCAACAGTTCTAATATAATGATTTCGCAATTCATTACCTCTCAGCTGGGATGAAAATCATTTCAGATGGCTGGGAGATAGCTCTTTATAGGCGCCAGGTTGTCAGCTCTCACTCCGAGGATGGGTATATGGTTAACAGTGCCAGCTTCTTCTCGCGCGTGATTCTTCCGCGCACTTCCTGGGAACTCAAGCTTTTTGATGATTTTCTGTGTATTTTGCGCACGCTGGTACGTATTTGTGCACTTGCTGATTCTGTTGTAGCGCATATCATCTGCTGGTCTTTTTTTCTTTGTACAGCTTTGTCTACGGTTCCTATGTTTCCCAGAACGGTTCCAGTCTCGGCCTCCGGATAACAGCTATGGAACACCGCCCCGCTCTCCCTCCTTGGTCTATCTGCACAGGTCGGCGCACGCGTCTACACCCGCGCCCGCCTTCCTTGGCTCAACTTCCAGAGAGAAGGTGGTCTGTTTTCCCACCTCGCCACGCTTTCGGGTACTTGCCTTTGGCATCTGCGTGACTGAGCCCGCTCTCTTGTTCCGAAGGTCGCGAAGCGCCGGCCTCCACTCGCGCTCTCAATCATATACCTCTCCTCTGAAGCGCGAGCGACTAACCGCCTCTCTAGAGTGTTTCTGTCAACTCCACATCCCCTGTATATCCCAACTAACAGGAGCAGAAAAACGAAAAAAATATACTAAAAATAGTTGATAGCAGCGCACGGCGCACTATGGATAGCGCAATTAAGCTGAACAGTGCGCGCAACCCGCACACAAGCGCTCTACTGCTACTGTTTCCTTCAATTAAACTAAGCTACACTATAAAGCTCCAAAAACGTGAAATGTACATGTAACGCTCCCCCCCCACCACTTAAACAGAGCCGTGTCCCCACGACTCAAGCTCAAGCGCACGGAGAATGCGCACATGTAGAACATAGGCATGCAAGTAAAATAAAGAACATATAGTCAAAGCAGCGCAAATATAGCATAGGGACACAAAATGTAGCACAGGAGTTCAGCACACAAATATAGCAACAGAATATCAAATAAATTTCAGCATATAAAAGAAAATAGACACCACCCGAAAGAAATAATGCGCTCCCCCCCGCAGCTCTAGAGGTCATCGGAGCTGGACGCAGCCGCTGAACTATGCGCCTCCTCCTCGGAAGAATCCGTCATATATTCGGAGCTGGAGGAAGGCGGTACAACTGATAGGGCGACAGGCTGCGCCTCGACGTCATCCTCTGAAACGGGGTCCCATAGCGAGTCGGAGCTGGTGCTAATGATGGGTTCGGCTATAGGGGACCTTGGAATGGACGGCTGGGCAGGGGAAGGTGCAGGTGCAGGTGCTGGAACTTGTTCTGGTTCGGGGGTAGGTTCTGCTGGTGCTGGTGCTGGGAAGGGCTCTACTGGATGCACTGGGGGCTGAGTAAGAGGGCTGGCTGGCTGGGGTGGACTGTCGGGAGAACCTGGAGGTGGCCGGTGTAGGCTGAGGAGAGGGGTAATCGCGTCTCCAAATCTCCACCCTGATGGTGGGCTCATGCTTAAGTCCGCCCCCTCTAGCGCTAAATATTCGAGCACGCGCATGACGTTGAACATCATGCGCTGCTCTGCTGATGCTGCCTCAGGCGCCGCCTCAGTCCGCGGGCGCTTCCCTTGGGCACGCGGGGGAGAATCCTCGATGGAAATGGTGACTGGCTCCCCCTGCGGTGCGCTCCAGTCTGCACGCGGGTCCTAGCGCGCCTAACTGGAGGCACAACTTGCTCTGGAACTTCATCCTCCTCCATCTCCTGCGCGGCCTCTGCTGCTTGCGCACTGCTTTCTGCTCGTGGCCGCGGCACTCTGGCCGGCTGCAGGCGGTAGCACCACTCCAATGTGCCATCTTCCTTCACGGCTACCGCCCTGATCTGCAGCATGTGGGCGCGGTCCAGAGGGACAGCCGGCACCAATGTGTGCTCTGGCACCTCGGGCTCTCCATGTAACGCCCGCAGCAGGTGCGTAATAATTCCTCCGCAAGTCAGCGGCCCCTTGGTGCTGACTCGGCTCCAGTGGTGCACCATGTTCAGAACAAAGAGCACCCTCTTCCCATAATAAAACCCCTTTAAGATCTCCATATCCAGCAAACTGATCTTCGGCGCACCATTAAAGCGCCCAATGATGGCATAGGCGACCAGGCGCCATAAGTAGAACATCCACGGGTCACGCAGCTCTCGTCCCCTGCTGCGCCCCGCGGCAAACACAGTCCCGGTTGCCATCTCGCGCCACGCCTCTTGGTTGGTGTGCGCGTCCATGTCAGCTTCTCGCACCTTAGCGCACCTCAATGTGCGCTTCAGCCTTGTAGCCGAGGTAATGCACCACACCCCTCGGTGCCGGTACCTGATCTCCATAGCTCCTGGCTCCAATGACGCCAAAAATTCGCAGGTGTCCTCCCTGTCTGCTGCGCTGTTGAGTTCCAACAGCGCCTCCCAGCCCGCCAGCGCGAGCCTCTCCAAAATGAAGTCCCCCAAACCGACCTCCCGCAGGAACTCCCGACTGATGCACGGAGTCCCGTACATCTCGAGCCTCAGGAAGGTCGCGTACATGCTGGCGAAGCGAGCTGGGGTAGCTTGGTCCTCGGAAGGCTGCATTTCTCTGGTCAACTCCGGTCAACACTTCTCAAACACTCCAAAAATCCAAACTCCGAATGCACTGAAATTCTCACCAAAGGGGCGCCTACTGCCCGCCTACAAAACCCTCTAAACAGCACTCCAATCGGCGCACTCTAGCCTGGTGCGATTTCAAAACCCTAGAACACTCCTCCACCACACAAACCCTACTAAAATCTGCTCAAATCTGGGGGAAAGGTTACCTGAGGGGAGTGCGGCTGTGTGCTCTGCAAATCTCTCTAAACTGGAGCTGGGTTGAGCGCCGGACAGTGGGCGGAGGTGTGAAGGCGGGAGCTGCTGGTAACGGTCCAGTGTGAAAAAGTGCTGAAATTTTCTAAGTCCTGCCCTTATATACCCCCCTGACTGGCGCAGCGGTTCTGCGCACTGAAGTGCGCACGGACCTGCGCACTGCTGCTCGACTAAAAAAATCTACAAGACCTAAACTAACTAAAAGACACTAGAAAGACTAAAAGAAAGACATGTAAAAGTAAAACGAGTCGGGTTACCTCCCGACAAGTGTCTTTGTTTAACGTCGTTGGCTCGACTGTACCTCGTTACGTGCCCAAATGTGTGATAGCGACCTCCCCCACTCTTGCTCCTGAGTGACCCCGCGCTTGTGCATGGGTTGTGTTCTTCTTGGTCCTGCGCAAAGGGTGAGAAGGGTAGTCAACATGGATAATATGTGAGAAGTCTGCAGTAACGAGGGTAGATGAAGAGGAAGAAGAAATGTGAGCAATAGTTTCCAGTTCTCCCTCTGGTGCATCTGGTGCTGACTCTGGCGCAGCAACCTGCGCATCTGCTATCTCAGGTTCTGCCAAGTCGATGTCGCGCACTGTGTCGTCCCAAGGTTCTCCTAGATACCGTTTGACTCTCTGCCAATTGACCTGAAAACGATGCCGGTGCTCGTTTTCTAATTCGATTGTTCCATAGGGGAAAACCTTGGTGACTGTGTACGGTCCAGTCCATTTGCTGCGCAGCTTTCCAGGCATGAGCTTCAGGCGTGATGAGAATAATAATACCTGGTCTCCTGGCTCAAAAGTGCGTCTGAGGATATGCTTGTCATGAAACGCCTTTGTCCGCTCCTTGTAATTGCGCAGTCCCTCATAGGCATCCAGGCGCAGCTCTTCTAATTCGCTCAGCTCAAACGCGCGCTCCTTTCCGGCCTCATCTAAGTTCAGGTTGCAAGTGCGTAAAGCCCAGTATGCTTTGTGCTCTAACTCCACTGGCAGGTGGCATGCTTTTCCATAGACCAACCGAAACGGTGAAGTCCCGATTGGTGTCTTATGCGCAGTCCGGTATGCCCACAGCGCGTCGTCTAGGCGCTAGCTCCAATCTTTGCGCGATGGTCTCACAGTCTTCTCTAGGATGCGCTTGATCTCTCTGTTGGAGACCTCGGCCTGTCCATTTGTCTGAGGATGATAAGCAGTGGACGTCTTGTGGCGCACCCCATAATGCTTGAAAACTTGCGCCACGATCCTGTTGCAAAAGTGCGTCCCCTGGTCGCTGATGATTGCCTTAGGCACTCCGTACCTGCAAAAGATGTTAGTTTTCAGAAACTCAGCGACCGTCTTACCATCATTGATCGCGCGTCGTTGTGCGCGTCAAATATAGTCCTTCCTCTTCCACCAGTACAGCGGTTAAGTAAGGGTCGATCTCCACAGGGAGCAAGTAGTTCAGTCTTCAATCCTGTCGTCTATACTAAAAATGGGTTGTGTGAGATTGGGGTGCGCGATGCGCAAATGAACAGTAGCTAGCGTAACGCAGAAAATTGCACTAAACGTGCGCAAGCAGTAGAGATTAGATACTATGACTATGAGAAGTATTGGGCAGACAATCCTCTATGAACGCATTCCTTATCATCGACTCTAAACGTCTATAGTTTTCCGCCTACTTGGGTTAGTGTCCGGTCAAGGCTTCCTAACACGTGCGCATGTTCCGTTCAAAGTTCATGTGCTATTAATCCTTAGAACTAGACTAAACAGCTGCGGATCCTGTCACAGTAGCAACTGCCTACCCTAACTCGTTACTCCTGGTTGTCACGGTAAGTTTGCGGTTCAAGGCTTCCCCTACTCATGCAACTAGTTTAACATATGACAAGCAAGCAACACAAGTAAGTTTGCGGTTCAAGGCTTCCCCTACTCATGCAACTAACTGTCTCAGTGCGCGCAGGATTAATACAAATAAGTAAACTACGCATTAAGCTCAAGTCTCAAAGGTAATACTTCATAGATTCATGCCCGACCAACACTAAGAGTTTAGCTAGACATGCTAGTAATAAACATCATAGAATAGTAAATAAGGTCTAATATGTCTGAGAACACAGTAGCAAACAGTGCGTGCAGGTTGTCTTCTCGGCTGGCGCAGTCGGCTGGCGCAAATCCTCTCAACAAGTCCGTGTGTTTTTAGTGTTGCCGCTCTCTCTGATGTGCGTTGTCCAATGACGGCTGTGATGTCTCTCCTTTGAAACCCTAGACTTCCTTCGTTTATATATTGCCCAGGAAGCACCTTTGGCAACTTCCAAATCTGGTCACTGGATTTTGCGCCTGGCGCACGGCATTCGGCTAGCGCATCGGCTAGCGCACCGCTACTGACTCTCGCCAACTCCTCCTCTGCTTGTGCTGCTAGCTCCGCTGGCGGATCTCTCACTCCTAGAACGCTGCCTGTTAGCGCGTTTCCGACTCAAGGACTCGTTTTGCCCTGTAGCACAAAAACACTAGAAACGAGAAATCTTGCTCATAAAATATTGCAAACAAGCATAGGGTTATGATCTAAATAATGCGTACAAATAGCCTCTATCAAACCCCCCACACTTGCCCCTTGTTCGTCCCGAACAAGCACTGAAGCGCGGATACAATTACCTCTTCCGGAGTCTAGCGCACAGTCTTGCACTCTGATGCGAATGCGCAATTTGCTCAACTCGCACTGCTCTATCACTTGCGCACAACTGCTTTCAACAGTTCTAATATAATAATTTCGAAATTCATTACCTCTCAGCCGGGATGAAGATTTTTGGATGGCTGGGAGATAGCTCTTCTTAGGCTCCTGGCTGCCAACTCCTGCTCCGAAGATAGGTATATGGTGGATAACGCAGCTTCTTCCAGTGCGTGATTTGCCCGCGCACTTCCTGGGAACCTGAGCTCTCTGATGATTTTCTTATGGTCTCTGCGCATTTCGATGTTTGTGCGCATGCTGATTTTTTGTAGCGTGTATCATCTGCTGGTATTTTTTTCTTTTGTACAGCTTAATCTTTAATTTCTTATATTCCCAGAGCAGTTCCAGTCTCGGCCTTCGGATAGCAGCTATGGAACTCGCCCCGCTCTCTCTCCTTCTGTCTGCGCCGGTCAGCGCACGCGTTTACACCCGCGCACGCCTTCCTTAGCTTGATTTCCAGAGAAAAGGTGGTCTGTTTTCCCACCTCGCCACGCTTTGGGTGTTTTGCCTTTGGTATCTGCGTGACTGAGCGCGCCCTTTTGTCCCTGTGGATGCAAGTATGGCAGTGTTTGACAAAACCAGAATGAGTGAACAAGGAGCTGCTGCAGCTCAATCAATCAAGAAGGCCAGCAGGAGTAGACAGCAGTAGTAAACCAGCAACAGATGCAGCAGGGGATGCTGCAGCAGGTGCTGGTTCAAGAGCTAGTTCAACTGTCCGAGTAGCAGTTTTTTGTGCTGGGTGAGTTTTGAAGGTTTTGAAGGTTTGGCAGCTTTGTGAAAGTGCTTAGAAGAATTTCTAAAATACCGTTGAGCATATTCCAGCAAGGTGTACTAGTTAGAGAAGGAGATTTGCATTGAAGATATTAATCAAATCTAATCTCCTAGATTTTAGGAGATAATTGATCTTGTGGGATTATGGCCTAAACCTGGAAATTGCTTAAAGTGGTGAGGGTATTTAAGCAGACGGTTTGAGGGCAGTAGGGCGATCGAAGCTGAGTGATACACGAAGAGTAGACACGAAATTCAGAGAGAAGATTTTCTGGGTGTGCTACGGAAGTTGTTCTTCGATCAACACACACGGGCAGAGCGTTGAGCGCAGAGCTGTGGTGCGTATTGCAGAAGAGAGTCAGGTCTTGCAGAGACTGATTCGTGCTTTGATCTGGAAGCCAATTTAGAGCTGTGGAGCTTGTTGGTTGATCAAAGGCAGTCGCGGGAGAACTGACGGGTGGAAGGCTCGGTCGAGGTTCGTGCGGAAGAACTCACTAGTGGCAGGTGGTCACTGAGTGAGGGGGAGTTACTCAGAGTGTGCAGCGCTCTTGGAGTGGTTCGATCGGCTCGGCAGGAGGCCTTGGAGCGACGCGGACAGAGTGCTTCAGCTGGTGTTACAGCTGTTGCTGCAGCAACCCTGCTGAGTAGTGTAGGATAGAATAGGCTGAGTTCTTGGAGAGGATTGTAGCTATTCTAGACTGACATATTGTAGAGGGTGTGCTGGCACAAATCAGAGCTTGTTCTGATTGTGTTTGAGTAGTCCACACGGGGTTAAAGTAGCATAGGTTGCGTGCGTTGTAACCAAGTGTGCTTTGGACCTTTGGTTGAGTGGATTGAGGACTGGAGAAGAGTCCTCCCCAGACGTAGGCAGATTGGCCGAACTGGGTGAACAAATCTGTGTCCCATTCATTGTCTGCTATGCCTACATTTAAGTGAACAAGAGTGTGCTGCAGCAACTGCTTGTTCACAAATCTGCATAAGTAGAGACACTTGAAATTTCAGTCCCGAAGGCTGCGAGGCACCGGCCTCCACTAACGCTTTCGACCATATACCTTGCCTTCGAAGCAAAAGCGACTAACCGCCTCTCTGGAGCATTTCTATCAACTCCACATCCCCTGCATATCCCAACTAACAGGAGAAAAACAAAAAAAATATACTAAAACAGTAGATAGCAGTGCACGCAATATGGATAGCGCAAAACAAGCTGGAGCGCATGCGCACCCTGCATCCTAGCGCACTGCTGCTACTATTCTCTTCAGCTTAAACTAGGCTATACTAAAAATGCTCAAAAACGTGAAATGTATGTGTAACGCCCCCCCCCCCCCCCCCCCCCCCCCTCACACTTGAACAGAGACGTGTCCCCACGACTCAAGCGCAAGCGCATGGAGAGCGCACACAAGCATGGAATGTAAGAAATAAAAATATAAGAACAAAAACAAATAGTCACACGGCACAAATAATAGCATAGGGTCACAGAAATATGCGGCACAAATATTCAGCACATAATATTCAAGACGACGCAGCAAAAATAAAAGACACCACCCTAAAGAAACTAATGCTGCTGCCCCGCGGCCTTAGAAGTTCCCCGAGCTAGACGCAGCGGCTGACCCACGCGCCTCATCCTCTGAAGAATCAGTCACGTAGTCGTTGCTGGATGCTGGTGGCACTATGGTGAGGGGGTCAGGCTGCTCGTCCTCGGAAAGTGAATCCCAAATGGAATCGGAGTCGACGCTGGGATAGGCTATGGGGGACTCCGGAACAGAAGGCCGGGCAGGGGAAGCTACTGGTGGTGGTATCGGTGCTGGGTCAGGGGTGGGCTCTGCTGCTGGGGCTGCTGGTTCTGGTGCTGGCGCGGGGGAAGGCGCTGCTGGATGGACTGGGGCTGCCGGGCTGCCGGGCTGCTGGGGTTGCTGGGGTTCAGGTAGGAGGTGGATGGTGCAGGCTGAGGAGAGGGGGAATCGCGTCTCCAAATCGCCACCCGGATGGTGGACTCATAGTCAAATCTGCCCCCTCTGGCGCTAAGTACTCAAGCACGCGCATGACGTTGAACAACATGCGCTGCTCGACAGTTGCTTCCTCGGGCGCCTCCTCAGCCTCAGTCCTTGGGCGCTTGGCACGTGCATGAGGGGGAGAATCCTCGATAGAAATGGTCACTGGCTCCCCTTGTGGCGCACGGGCCCTCTGGTGCGCTCCAGTCTGCGCACGAGTCCCCGGCAACGGCGCCAAAATTTGATCGCGCGTCGTTGTGCGCGTCAAATATAGTCCTTCCTCTTCCACCAGTACAGCGGTTAAGTAAGGGTCGATCTCCACAGGGAGCAAGTAGTTCAGTCTTCAATCCTGTCGTCTATACTAAAAATGGGTTGTGTGAGATTGGGGTGCGCGATGCGCAAATGAACAGTAGCTAGCGTAACGCAGAAAATTGCACTAAACGTGCGCAAGCAGTAGAGATTAGATACTATGACTATGAGAAGTATTGGGCAGACAATCCTCTATGAACGCATTCCTTATCATCGACTCTAAACGTCTATAGTTTTCCGCCTACTTGGGTTAGTGTCCGGTCAAGGCTTCCTAACACGTGCGCATGTTCCGTTCAAAGTTCATGTGCTATTAATCCTTAGAACTAGACTAAACAGCTGCGAATCCTGTCACAGTAGCAACTGCCTACCCTAACTCGTTACTCCTGGTTGTCACGGTAAGTTTGCGGTTCAAGGCTTCCCCTACTCATGCAACTAGTTTAACATATGACAAGCAAGCAACACAAGTAAGTTTGCGGTTCAAGGCTTCCCCTACTCATGCAACTAACTGTCTCAGTGCGCGCAGGATTAATACAAATAAGTAAACTACGCATTAAGCTCAAGTCTCAAAGGTAATACTTCATAGATTCATGCCCGACCAACACTAAGAGTTTAGCTAGACATGCTAGTAATAAACATCATAGAATAGTAAATAAGGTCTAATATGTCTGAGAACACAGTAGCAAACAGTGCGTGCAGGTTGTCTTCTCGGCTGGCGCAGTCGGCTGGCGCAAATCCTCTCAACAAGTCCGTGTGTTTTTAGTGTTGCCGCTCTCTCTGATGTGCGTTGTCCAATGACGGCTGTGATGTCTCTCCTTTGAAACCCTAGACTTCCTTCGTTTATATATTGCCCAGGAAGCACCTTTGGCAACTTCCAAATCTGGTCACTGGATTTTGCGCCTGGCGCACGGCATTCGGCTAGCGCATCGGCTAGCGCACCGCTACTGACTCTCGCCAACTCCTCCTCTGCTTGTGCTGCTAGCTCCGCTGGCGGATCTCTCACTCCTAGAACGCTGCCTGTTAGCGCGTATCCGACTCAAGGACTCGTTTTGCCCTGTAGCACAAAAACACTAGAAACGAGAAATCTTGCTCATAAAATATTGCAAACAAGCATAGGGTTATGATCTAAATAATGCGTACAAATAGCCTCTATCAATCATCCTTCCGTGTGGCCTTAGCTTCGACCCATTTGGAGACATAGTCCACCGCGACCAATATGTACTCGTATCCTGCAGACGGAGGAAATGGCCCCATGAAGTCAATTCCCCATATATCAAACACTTCATCCACTAGAATTGGCGTCTGCAGCATCTCGTTGCGCGCTGATATGCCTCCTGTGCGCTGGCACCTGTCACAATTCCTGCAATAGTCATATGCGTCTCTGAACAGGTGCGGCCAGTAAAATCCGCAGTCCAGGACCTTCCTGCTGGTGCGCTTGGGACCAAAGTGTCCTCCACATGCGTGCGCATGACAAAACATCAAAACAGAGTTAAATTCATGGTCAGGCACGCAGCGCCTCAATATCTGATCTGGTCCTATTCTAAGCATATAAGGATCATCCCACAGGTAATGCTTGGACTCATGTTTCAATCTCATGCACTGGGTTTTATTGAAATGCGGAGGAAACGTACCTGTGACCAGGTAATTTGCAATGTGCGCATACCATGGTACCTTACCTGTCAGCGCCATCAGATGCTCGTCAGGAAATGCCTCAGTGATCTGCCCTGGCTCCTCCTCCTTCACGATCCTGCTCAGGTGGTCCTCAACTGTGTTCTCTGTGCCCCTCTTATCCTTGATCTCCAGGTCGAATTCCTGCAGTAGGAGCACCCAGCGCATCAGGCACGGCTTAGTTTCTTTCTTGGATATTAGGTAGCGGATGGCTGCGTGGTCTGTGTATATGATGACCCTGGCGCCTAGAACATATGCACGGAACTTCTCTAGCGCAAACACAATTGCCAGAAGCTCCTTCTCCGTGGTGGTGTAGTTCCTCTGCGCAGCGTCCAGTGTGCGCGATGCATAATAGATGGCGTGCGGCTTCTTGTCCACTTGCTGCCCCAGGACTGCACCTACTGCATAATCGCTTGCGTCGCACATTAGTTCAAATGGCAGGTTCCAGTCTGGTGCGCGCATCACTGGCGCACTGGTCAGCGCTTCCTTCAGCTTATCGAATGCGGCCCTGCACTCATCAGTAAAATCGAAGCACACATCCTTTTGCAAGAGGTTAGACAGGGGTATACAAATTTTAGAGAAGTCTTTTATAAAACGCCTGTAAAATCCAGCATGTCCTAAGAATGACTTCACATCGCGCACGTTCGTGGCATAAGGTAGATTAGAAATAAGGTCTATCTTAGCTTTGTCTACCTTGATCCCCTCCTCTGAGATGATGTGTCCTAGCACTACACCATGCGTTACCATGAAATGGCATTTTTCATAATTGAGTACTAGGTTCTTAGAGATGCAGCGCTCTAAAACTTTATCTAAATGAGTTAAGCATGCATCAAAGGTACCTCCATATACAGTAAAATCATCCATGAACACTTCTATGCATATACCAATCATATCAGAGAAAATGCTCATGACAAGGCGTTGGAACGTACCTGGCGCGTTACACAGCCCAAATGACATGCGCCGAAACGCAAACGTTCCGAACGGGCAGGTGAACGTGGTCTTCTCTTGATCCTCAACAACTATGGGTATCTGGTTGTACCCTGAATATCCGTCCAAGAAACAAAAATAGGGCTTACCTGTTAATCTGTCTAGCATCTGGTCCATAAATGGTAGCGGGAAATGGTCCTTGCGCGTTACTGCGTTAAGCTTCCTGTAGTCGATGCACATGCGCCATCCAGTCTAGATGCGCTTGGGAACTAGCTCGCCCTGCGCATTCTCTTCCACTGTGATTCCTCCCTTCTTAGGCACAACGTGCACTGGACTGACCCATTTGCTGTCCGAGATGGGGTAAATGATTCCTGCGTCAAGCAACTTTAGAATTTCCTTCTGCACTACCTCCATCATATTTGGGTTCAATCTGTGCTGAGCCTCCCTGGATGGTTTGGCACCATCTTCCAATAGAATTCTATGCATGCATACGTCTGGGCTCACTCCACGCAGATCAGCCAGTGTCCATCCTATAGCGCGCTGGTTCCTGCGCAGCACCTGCTGTAAACACACTTCCTGCTCCTCTTCTAATCCTTTCTGTATGATCACTGGCAGGGTGTCCTCATTTCCCAAGAAAATGTATTTGAGGTGCTCTGGCAGTTGCTTCAGCTCGACCTTGGGTGCCTGTTCAATAGAGGGCAAGATTTTATTAGCAGTGCAAATATGAACTATGTCGTGTACCTGTTTGAGTTCTGGTTCAGTACTGCTCAGCTCCTCGTCCTGCTCCTCCAACTCTGCCTGTGCCAGTGGCTCTGGTTCTATTTTTGCGCTTGCACATTGCGCATCTGAGACTAAATCATCAATGCTGTCCATTACGTGCACTGTGGCGTCCTCGTGTGGGTGCTGCATTCCCTTGAATATATTGAAATGGATCTCTTCGCCGTCAACCTCCATGGAGAGTGTGCCCTCCACACGTCTATCTTCGTGCGCGCGGTCATCAGGAAAGGTCTGCCCAGTAGGATCTGCGCACTGCTGGTGCTTGATTCACCCTCCATTTCTAGCACATAAAAATCTGCTGGGAACAGCAGCTCTCCTACTCGCACAAGAACATCCTCTATCATGCCTGCAGGTTGTTTGCACGACCGATCTGCTAGCTGAATAGTGAGACCTGCAGGCTTTAGTGGTCCAAGGCGCAATGTCGCATATAGGGAATAAGGTAACAAATTGATGGATGCGCCTAAATCAATCATGCAATTGCTTACTGTGGTCTTACCTAAAGTGCAAGGGATAGTGAACGTACCTGGGTCTTGGCACTTAGGTGGTACCTTAAGTTGCACGATCGCTGAGGCCTGCGCATTTAGCATTACCTGTGCGCATTCGCCTTTCCTCCTCTTGTTTGTGCACAGCTCCTTTAAAAACTTGGCGTACCTGGGAATCTGCCGAACTGCTTCGATAAGGGGAATGTTGATTTCCACCTTGCTGAATAACTCGTATAGCTCTTTGTCCAACGCCTCCTTTCTAGCCGATGGTGCCTGCACAGGAAAAGGTGCAGGTATATTAGTACGATTCGTGCCCTTGTCGTTTATTTGTGTTATACCTGGCGCCTCGCCCTGCTGGCTTGTGGCTGGCACTTCTGGTTGCGCATCTTGCTCTGGTTGCACATTCTGTTCTGCTGGATCCGGGACTTGCGCAGCTGGTTGCGCGGGCGCCTTCGTGGTCTGCTCTGTTCCTATTATGCGCCCAGTCCTCAGTGTTACTGCATTGACTCCTCCTTTGGGGTTCTGAATCACTTTCGAAGGCAGGTTGCCATCACTCTTATTTAGCTCATACACCGTGGTAGCAATCTGTGATAGCTGCTTTTCAATGGACTCGAACCTCTTGTCATACTTCTCATCATTTTTGCGCACTGTGTCTGCTAGCTGCCCCACGATATCTTCCAAAGATCGCCTCGGTTGCTGGTTGTTATGCGCTGGTGCGTCAGTGCGGCGATGCGGTGGATTGTAGGGCGCAGCTTGTTGCGTCTGCTGTGGTGCGCGCTGATCTGTGGACTGCCTCTGGAAATTATTCTCCTCCTTCCATCTGAATCCATTTGCTGCCAGTCCAAAGCGCGGCTGATTCTGTCTTTGTGGTCCTCTGTTATCCCATCCTCCAAGGCCAATGACATCTCCAGATTCCTCGAAAAGTGTGGGACATTCATCAATTTTGTGCTCGGTTGACCTGCAGAATTCACATACCTTTGGCGCAACTGGTTGTGCGCTTTGCGCACTCATTAACTTCTGCAGCATGGCCTTCATTTCCTTGATCTCAGCGCTTGTTTCTACCTGATGCACAGAACGAGTACGACTATTTTCAAGTGTTAGCTGATGTCTTACCTGATGCACAGGAAGTTCTCTATCAGCACATTCTGGGGCAGGCCATGATTGTAGCAGTTGGCCTCTAGCTCCCTGAAACGCTTGTAATACTCTGACAGTGACTCTCCTGCGCTCTGCCTTGGCACGGCCAGTTCCCTCCTGAGTAGCGCGATCTTTGTTGCGGGATAGAATTTGTCCAGGAACTTCTTCTGCAGCTGCTTCCATGTGTGAATTGATCCGGCTGGTAAGTTCATCAACCAATGTCTGGCATTATCACATAGTGAAAATGGGAATGCCTTCATCTTCAGTGCCTCATCACTCTCCCCTTCGGTCTTCATGTTCTCGCATATGACTAGGAATTCTCGCACATGCTTGACTGGATTTTCGTTGTTCATCCCGTGGAACTTGGGCATGTGATGGATGAGCGAGCTCCTTAGTTCAAAATGTCCGTCTGGTGGAAGCACGATGCAGCATGGCTGGTTAACAGTGATAGGGGCTGACATCTCGCGCACTGTTCTGCGTCGCGCAGCTTGTCGCGCGGGTGGCGCATTATACAGTTCAACGGCCATCCTTGCTTCAACCTCGCGCTGCACTTCTTCTCTGAACAGGGCTGCGCGGTTATGTGCTCTTGCTTCCTCTGGGGTTCTGTCCCCTAAGTTGTCTCCTACGACACTGTTATCCTCCATGATCTGTTCTAAACCTCAAAGAAAATGAAATTAAAAGATAACTAATGCTGCTGCGTCTGTCAGTGCGCAACTAGAATCTGCGCAGCGCAACTGTTTCAAGGTTGCGCAGGCTAATGGTGATTGCGCGCTGTCAGAAACAACAACGAGAAAACAAAACAAACTGAAAATAACTAGTTACTAAAAAAGGAAAAAACGTAAACTAGCTAGAACTTAGCTGTGTTGCTCCCCGGAAACGGCGCCGCATTGATCGCGCGTCGTTGTACGCGTCAAATTAATCCTTCCTCTTCCACTAGTACAGCGGTTAAGTAAGGGTCGATCTCCACAGGGAGCAAGCAGTTCAGTTTTAACCAGTGACCTGCACTTACGAAGATTGGGGGGTGAGTGACCGGGGTTGCGCGATGCGCGAGTAAACAGTTGTAAACGCAGGAAATTGCACTAGACGTGCGCAGGCAGTAGAGATTAAGTACTATGACTATGAGAAGTATCGGCGCAGACAATCCTCTATGAGTGTATTCCTTATCATCGACTCTAAATGTCTATAGTTTGGTTTGCTAATGTTAGTGTCCGATCAAGACTTCCTAACATGTGCGCATGTTCCGATCAAAGTTCATGTGCTATTAATTCTTACACTAGACTAAACAACTACGAATCCGATCAAGGTAGTAATTGCCTATCCTAGCGCGTTACTCCTAGTTGGCACCGTCAGGCTATTCAACTAGTTTAACAAACAACAACAAGCAACAAGAGTAAGATTGCGGTTCAAGGCTTCCCCTACTCATGTAACAAGCTGCCAGTAATGTGCACAGAATTAATATAAGCAAGCAAGCTATGCATTAGGCGCAAGTCTCAAAGGAAATACTCATAGATTCATGCCCAACCGATACTAAGCGTTTAGCTAGACATGCTAGTGATAAACATCATAGAAACAGTAAATAATAACTAGAGTGTCCAAGAAAACAATAGCAAATAGTGCGTGCAGGTTGCTGTCTTGGCTGGCGCGGTCGGCTGGCGCAGATCCTCTCAACAAGCTCGTGTGTTTTCCAGTCCTGCTGCGCAGTGCCTCCTGGGTGTACGAATTGTGAATCCTAATAATCGTCTCTCAACCCTAGCCTCCTTCTCTTCTTTATATACTGCTCAGAGGCTCATCCTTGGCAACTTCCAAATCTGGTCGTGTCAGGATTTGGAAACACCATCATCTGCTTAGCGCAATCGGTTAGCGCACCGTGGTCGACTCTGCCAATTCTTCTGTTTGCGCCGCTAGCTCCGCAGGCTGTGTGATGCGCGTCCTAAATGCTGCCTGTTAGCGCGTATCCGACTTAGGCCTTGTTTTGCCCTGAAATACAAAAACACTGGAAACCAGTAATCTTGTACACAAAATAATGCAAACAAGCACAAGGTTATGATCTAAATAATGTGCATAAATAGGCTCTATCATGCATCCTCGATGATATCCAACGCATGTATTCCTGCAATGTTAGGTGGGTGCTGCATAGATTTATACATGTTAAAATGAATTACTTCTCCGTCTACCTCCATGGAGAGATCACCCGTGAATGTATCGATCTTCGTCTTCGCGGTCACCATGAAGGGTCTCCCTAATAAGACGGGTGAAGTGTCTATTGCATCACCCTCCATTTTCATGACGTAAAAATCTGCAAGGAATGCAAGCTTTCCTATGTGTACCAATACGTCAACAACTATACCCTCTGGCTTACTATATGATCTATTCGCTAGTTGAAGAATCAAATCAGTGGGTTTAAGAGGACCAATATGCAATGTTTGATATAAAGAGTAAGGCAACACATTAACTGACGCACCCAAATCCAGCATACAATGATCAATTTTGAATTTACCAATGACGCATGGAACTGTAAATGTACCTGGATCCTTACACTTTGGTGCTGCCTTGCACTGAACAATTGCAGGGATGTTCTGCCTCAAATTTACCTGCTCGGGCTTCAGTTCTCCTCTTAGGTTAGTGCACAATTTATCAAGGGCCTTAGCATATTTTCAGGATTCGCCTTATTGCGTCGAGGAGTGGGGTTGTGGTCCCAACTCTGCTGAATAGCTCCAATAAAATTTGAGAGCTGCTGGATCCTCCCTAGGTCTCGATACCTGCACAGGAAATGGAAAAGGTGGGTCAGAACGGAAAAAATCGATATTCAAGTCAGGAAGTACCGCGCCAGGAGAAGACGTTATGTCGCCGCGCGGATCGTTAATGTTCCCTTCTGGCGTGGCAATAATGTTCTCTTGTGGCGCGGTCGTTGTGTTGACCGCGTCCTCTTCACACTTTAACGGTGCGCCTGGAGAAGACTTTAAGTCCTCGCGCGCCAGATTAATGTCCTCATCTGGCGCCGTATCCCCTGACTTCGTTTGCTCTCTCGCCTCATTTGCACTCTCGGCCTCCTGTCCTCGCCTTATGGTAAATGCGCTGACATTCGCCGTCGGGTTAGGGACCGTTTGAGATGGTGATTTGCCCTGGTCATTCTTCAACTCATTAACGACCATGATCAACTTTGACATTTGCTTTGATAATTCCGTAATAGCACCATCTGTCTTCGCTTGGAATTGTTGAAGATTCACTGCCAAATCATCAACGGTTAGCGGGTTATTCTGACCTGGCTAATTATAGTTCCTCCTTTGTTGTTGCTGATCAGCATTGTTGTAACCCTCTTGTTGTTGACGAAATGGTGGCCAGTAATACTGGGTCTGCTGTTGATGCTGATTCTGCATTTGATTCTGCTGGTTCTGCCCAACCATCATACTCTGCATCATTTCCTTGAGGTCCTTGATTTCATTGGCCATCTGATTGGTGTTGGAGTCCACCTGTGAAACGTTCCTTGCCCTGCTGGTGCCGTCCTTTCGACTGGTCTCCTCCCTGAAACGTGCACTCTCAGTGGTCTCTTTAATCAAATTACGTACCTCAGACGGTGTCAAGTTCAACACTGTGCCACCAGCTGCAGCATCCAATAACATACGCTCGAGAGGTCTCAATCCATCCAAAAGATATTCCACCAACATCCTTTCCGGGACTCCTAAGTTACAACAACTTTGCTCTAATGAGTTGAACCTCTCCATGTAGTCATACATCGACTCGCTTGGTCCTTGTTTGATCGTTGATAGCTCTCTCCTCACTTGAGTCGCTTTAGCCGGAGGGTAATATTTGTCGAGGAATTTTCTTTGCATTTGGTCCCATGTTCTTATACTTCCTAAAGGCAAAGACAAAAACCATGATTTTGCTAAGTCAATTAAACTCAAAGGAAATATTCTTAGCTTAAACCTGTCCTCCGAAGCTGCGTATGGTCTCAATGTTTGGCAGATTCCGGTGAACTCTTGTAAATGCCTCATCGCGACCTCTCCCGGTAATCCTCCAAATTTGGGTAAGTGATGCACCACAGCAGTCTTTATCTCAAAATCATCCTCTTCTGCGCCAGTATTGATGCACCATGGCTGCTCATTGAAGTTTGGTGCAGACAGCTCTCTCATCGTGGGTTCCGGTCTGTGGGCACGCCTGTATGGCTGATGCCCGTAAGGCTGCTGTGCACATATTGCTGCTGCACATAAAGCATGAGAATCTTCAATCAAACTTCACTCATTACAATCTAATCTAAGGGATCCACAAGGATCCCAATTACTAAAAGACTACTCACTCATGGTGAGTTCAATACAAGACATAATTTTTAAAGGAAATTGTTCACCAATTGAATATAGAGGAGTAGGTTTTGAGTAGAAGAATGGTGTAGAATCTTCAATTATTGTTGTCTTATCCAAATTCTTGACAATTCTTCAAGTCCTCCAAGAGAAATCGTGCAGGGTTTTATTTTCTGAAAAAAGCCTCGTCTAATTTCTCATCTCTTTCTCTTTATACTTTTCAAAAATTACCAATTCGCCCGCCGAATCAAAAGTGATTCGGATAAGCTTAAATTAGTTGACTTGAACAGAGTGTCCAAATCAAACTCTCAGTGCGCTTCGAGGCTGGGCGAGTCAATTCTCCTTGGCCGAATCACTTTTGATTCGGTCAAGCCTTCATATGATCTGGTCAACACTGGGTCAATGGGATGAAATCTTCCTCGAGTCAAGCTAATCCGGGCAGCACACTTCTCCTTGGCCGAATCACTTTTGATTCGGTCAAGTCTTCATTTGATCTGGTCAAGGCTTGTCAAAATTCTCCTCGAGTCAGGTTGATTCGTGCAGCTGGAGAGGATGATTTGGCTAAGGTTGGCCGAATCAATTCTGACTCGTGCACCCATCTGGTCGAGTCAAAATATACCTGGGCGAGTCACTTTTGCAGCTTGCTCCAACCTTGCTCATTTTTGCTCTCGATCGACCGGAATTCATCCAGATTTTCCTCGGGCCACTTCATATCGTGCAATACGCATTTTTAACTTGAAATGGACAAAGAAAGCATCAAACGACTTCATAAAATAACGGAACAAACAAGAAGTAAAGGGAAATACGCACAAATATAAGGTCATTTGTTCACTCATCAATGAGCAACTTGGAGTAAGAAGTTGCTGCAGCATCTGCTGTAACACATTGTAATAGAATAGGCTGAGTCTGTGTGATCACGTCATTAGCTATTTATTACTGAGTGACAGATTGAGCAGAGATTTCGACTAGGTTAGGAGTGGTGGTGAAACTAGCGGTGACTGAGTTTGGAGACCATTGTACTCTAACTGAGATAGTGAAATCTTGAGGACCGAGAGTCGTCCTCCCCAAACATAGGCTGTTGACAAACTTGATGAACAAACTTGTTTGTGCTATTGAAGTTTGGCAGAAGCAAAGCGTCAGCAACTTGGCGGAAGAAGTTGTGAAGCAAACCGTGGTATTGACTGCACGTCGTTGTGTGCGCCAAAATTATATTTATATTAACTACTTATTAGCTGGTGATAAGCAGGGTCGAACCTGAAGAGAGCAATTAGTTATAGAGTTCTACTAACAATTGTCACAAAAAAGGGGGGTTTGCAAGAAAATTGTTGTTTATTAATTTCAGAAAGATTCAGTTCAGGGATATGCATTACAACTAGTAATCATCGATTAAACATGCATCAATTAGTAAAACTACTATTCTAGCCTAACAATCCTGCTAAGGTAATGGCGACTTCAATGACCTACCTACTCTTAACCGCTAAGTTCTCGATTAGGTTAACTATTACTCGACTAACAATACCAAATTAGTTCTACCGCTAGGCTTCTCTAATAGGGCATTTAATCTAATATCACGCAATAAATATCAATTCAGTTTCACCGCTAGGCTATGCTAACTTGATAATCAGAGCATGCAATTCATACAAAGAATAGTAATTCACTAAATCGAATTAATAAGTATCTCAAACCGTACATTGCATTACAAATCCCTTATCTGAATTAGGGTTTAGCTACTATAATCCATCGAATAACAATGAAAATAATGAGTTCAGAAAATACTAAAATTGTTTCGTGATATTGCTGCTCCTAGGGTTTTTTTCCTCCTTTTTAAACCTTTTCATTTTTGGCCTGGCTAACATTGTCTGCATGAATCACATTTGATTCGTGCAAGGCTTGGCAAGTGATTCGTGCAGGTTTGCATGAATCAAAGTCTCCGTAAGTTTGCTGGGCGAACCATATTTGATTCAGGCTTGCTCCATAGTTGATTCGTGCAGTCTTGAGAGAATCAAAATGTGTTCCAAAGCTGGGCGAATCACTTTTAATTCGTGCAACACCAAAGTGATTCGTGAAAGGCTGGGGCGAATCAAAGTGAAATTTCACAGCGTCTCACTTAGGCAGATTTGTGAACTAGCAGTTGCTACAGCACACTCTTGTTCACTTAAATGCAGGCACAGCAGACAATGAATAGGACACAGATTTGTTCACCCAGTTCGGCCAATCTGCCTACGTCTGGGGAGGACTATTCTCCAGTCCTCAATCCACTCAACCAAAGGTTCAAAGCACACTCGGTTACAACGCACGCAACCTATGCTACTTTAACCCCGTGTGGACTACTCAACACAATCAGAACAAGCTCTGATTTGTGTCAGCACACCCTCTACAATATGTCAGTCTAGAATAGCTACAATCCTCTCAAAGAACTCAGCCTATTCTATACTACACTACTCAGCAGGGTTGCTGCAGCAACAGCTGTAACACACAGCTGAAGCACACTGTCCGCGTCGCTCCAAGGCCTTCTGCCGAGCCGATCGAACCACTCCAAGAGCGCTGCACACTCTGAGTAACTCCCCCTCACTCAGTGACCACCTGCCACTAGTGAGTTCTTCCGCACGAACCTCGACCGAGCCTTCCACCCGTCAGTTCTCCCGCGGCTGCCTTTGATCAACCAACAAGCTCCACAGCTCTAAATTGGCTTCCAGATCAAAGCACGAATCAGTCTCTGCAAGACCTGATTCTCTTCTGCAATACGCACCACAGCTCTGCGCTCAACGCTCTGCCCGTGTGTGTTGATCGAAGAACAACTCTCGTAGCACACCCAGAAAAATCCTCACTCTGAATTCTGTGTCTACTCTCGTGTATCACTCAGCTTCGATCCACCCCTTCAGCCCTAACACCTTCTGCTTAAATACCCACACCACTTTAAGCAGTTTCCAGGTTTAGGCCATTGATCCACAAGATCAATTATCTCCTAAAATCTAGGAGATTAGATTTGATAAATATCTCTAATGCAAATCTCCTTCTCTGACAAGTAAACCATGCTGGAATATGCTCAACAGTATTTTAGAAATACTTCTAAGAACTCTCACAAAGCTGCCATACCTTCAAAATGCTCCCAGCACAAAACTGCTACTTGGACAGTTGATACAGCACTTGAACCAGCACCTGCTGCAGCATCCCCTGCTGTAGCTGCTGCTAGTTCACTTCTGCTGCCAGCTTGATTGTTTGAGCTGCAACAACTCCTTGTTCACTTGTGCTGTAGCTGTTTGCTGCTGCTGGAATTTCCTAAATGCATTAGGAACCAATCCCATCAATTCTAAGGAAGATCCTCCAATTTATAGAGGTTTTGATTTTCCAATCAAATCTTCATTCAACAAATCTGCCCTTGTTCTTGAGAGACACTCCAGAAATATTCTCCTGAATATTCAGCTCTTTCCGAAAGCCCTTCGGTCCACTGATTTGTTGATTGAATGCAATCTTCGAGAAAGCTTTGAATTTGTGCTACCACATTTTAGCTCCAGCATCTACTACTGAACTTTTGCTCCAGAGATTGCTGTAGCACTTGCTTACTCCACTTTAGCTCCAGAGATAGTCACTCTGCCCAGATTGCACAAGCTGATGTCTTCATGCTCTCTTTCAGAATTTCGAGCTCCCCAAGGCAACATTAGGTCGCGCACCTCGTGAAGACATTAGCCACTTAATGTCTTCATCTGGAGCGCCACTTAATGTCTTCAGCTGGAGCGCCACTTACTGAGTTTGCTCACTCTGGAATGCTCTTCATCAGCTGTTTTCTTTCCATACTTGCTGTAGCAGGCTCTAGTTCACTTTGTAGGAGTTTGTCAATGATGCCACATACCTTCACACAAAGAATAAGTTGGTTTTGAGCTGGGCGAATTGATTTGTGCAATTTTGTTGGGTGAATATCTTTAGCAGCCATGAGATTCTCGCTTGCTTTCGCCCTCGATCATCTGGAATTCACCCAAAACTTCTTCTCGTTGTTCCCTTGCATTCCCGAGTGATTTAATGAGGCCTTAAATGCTCCAAATATGCAATAAAGCTCTAAAGCGGTCTTGATACACTTGCGATGCAAAACACTACAAATGAGTAATCTATCACATGCAAAATGCAACTAAACAATGGGAATAAGCAATTCGATGGATCGTATAAATACACTCCATCAGGTATCTCATCTATAGTAACACAGTGCCAATTTCAATTGTGTATTAGAGCCGGTCGCTCGACACATTGTGTGAGGTACGGGAAGGCACTGCAGATCGCCAAGGCCAAGATGAAAGAAGGGCAAAGCACTAGCAGACCACCATTGCTTGAGGGAGGCAACTATGGCTATTGGAATGCACAGATGAAATCCTTTCTGAAAGCAATAGATGAAAAGGCTTGGAGAGCAGTGATTGCTTAACGGTCGCCCTTATTATCCATTGATACCCAGGGAGTTACTCACAAAAAGTCAGAGGACGAATGGTATATTTGCTATAAGAGGAAGCTACTGCATCTGGTAACTCTAAAGCCCTGAATGCTATATTTGCTGTTGTCGATGCTATCAATGTCACCAAGATCAGCAAGGGTTATGCCCACTTTTAGATGCAATTAGAGATGAGAAGAAGGTCAGCCTTGGGAAGGTGACCTTTGACCAGATAGCGGAGCAAGCCATCTTCAAAAGGGGAAACTTAAATATTGGTTTTTCCTCATTAATCTATGAATTGGCTATTGGTTAGTGTCCAAAGTTAAAGAAAGGTGGAGCAAAGCTTTCCAGCAGTCTAGAAGTTCTTGTGAGCGATCACAAACTATTCAAGGGAAAGCATGTCCTGGACATTCCCCTGCCTACTGGTGAATGTCAGACTCCAATGACCGTTGGAGCCATTGCTAAGGAGACCAGCTCAACATTCACTCTTATTGGAAAAAGCATGGGGGGAAGAATGATAGATCTCCTGGAGGCTGAGAGAGCAGCGCTGACTGAGTCAGTTAAGAGCCAAAACCGCCGCATCAGGAAGACTGTACAGATGCTCATTGACCTCCGCTATCACCATCAGTTTGCACCAGAAGATGATGAAGCTGGTAATGTCTGAACACTCATAATTTGGAGAACTTTGTTGAACTTTGGTTGTTGAATTTTTTTGGAATTCTTGTTGAATCATTTGCATTTTGATTCACTTGCTGAGTTTATGGCAACATAGGGGGAGAATATTTTGGGGGGAGTAGTAGTTTGTTATTTTCTGTCTTGAACAACTACGATAGTATAGAAAGTAGTGTATTTTGCAAAAAACTGCGAGGGGGAGATTGTTAGTCCCATGTTTATGTATGACATGTTTTTGTGCAAAGAGTTGTTCAAGTGAGTTAGAAATATGCATAGAATGGTTAGATATTAAAACTGCAAAATTGAAGTCAGGAGATTTTACGCAAGATGTTCTAGCAAGTGTTGAAGTGCGTGCTAGCTGTGAACCGAAGGTGTATATTCTCGAGAATCAGCAGATTCCGAGAATCAACAGCAGATTTCGAGAATCAAGGGCGTGAAGCATAACTCCGAGATCTCCGGAGTCTTGGCTGCGCAGAATATTTTTCAATGACATCTTTGTACGCTATCTCTTGGTTTGGCAACAAGATAATATTAAGATCTTTAAGGAGATTGGCGAGGGATTTAAAAGAAGTGGGAACGAAGTTGAAGCCACTGAACATAACGAACATTTTAAGCAGCTCTCTTGCATTATAGCAATATACAAGAGTGGTCGAGGTTAAGTGATTGAGTGCATCTATCGGAGATTGGAGCAAAGCTATCACTCAAGCACGAGAACCAGAAGTATCTGTTGAAGCAAGACGCTTCATAAACCCTGTTGCAAAACAGATCTATCCAGCTATTCAGGAGGATGATTAGTGGACTAGCAGCTGTTCGGGAGAACGAAGCTGATGTGACAAGCTATAGAGAGGGATCTCTACAATGAGGGGAGCTCAGTGCTCATCCTGGTGAGTCGGTGGAAGAAGGACTTGAAGAGGGAGTCTTGCAAGGTTGTACTTTGTCCCGAAGTGGGTTACCAATTCCCAGCGTCTTGTATTTACTTTACAGTAGTTGCCTTTCACTCAAAATAGTCGAAATATTCCTAACGCGTTTTCCTTAGCAGTTGTCATAACAACAGCTGGGACAAGTTCTATCGTCAGTACTAGAACTACATGCCACATTGGAGGTATTTGATGTAGTGACTAGCATAGCATCATCAAAATCTTTTACTTAGATTACTTAGGATTCTGGTGATTCATGAGCGCGTTTCGTAAGAAAATCGAAAAAAAAGAGACGTTATTATCTCATTTAGAACAGGAATCTTATGATTTTTGATGAGGATCTGCGGTCTTTGTGAAGATTAAGGGCATAAACCAGGTGGACTTTATGAGAGAGTTTGCACGCTCCATTATATTTGGCATATTGAATTAACATTCTCAAATACACGAAAGTTAAAAGTAGTTTCGTTAATTATAAAATGAAAACAACACATAGAGAAAATCTACAAATATTGAATGTCGATTCAGAACAATCCCTTCTTATTTGTATTTAGCATGGGTTGAAACATACTATTTCATATATCTCATAACTTAGACATATTCCGGAAAAAGTAATATACATATTTGCTTCTAAAATCATCAATTTTGCTACAAACATCAGAATAATCCTAATCATACAAAAATTATAAGAGTATATTAAGATCAAAGCGAGTTATACTAGCATGTTGATTACTATGTATTAATATCAATTAGTATGTACTCCCTCTAGGCAATCGTACTCCACAAACCAAGTTGTTGAGGATATGACATCCTTGACAAAACTGTTCAAAAGACTGCTGAAGCACTCTCTGAAGATTGGTGGCTGGAGCACAATCTGAAGATTGACAAAACAGCAATAAAGAATCAGAGACTGCTACAGTATTATGTAAATCTCCAGAGCTAAGGCAAACTGAGAAACAACAATGAAAAGACAGAGTCTGCTTCAGCACTCCTTGTTGATCCAGAGCTAGAACAGAATGCCCGATCAACCTGGAGATGCACGGAGAGGATCCAGCAGATATCGCGGAGGCTCAGGGAGTTGTGCAGACGTCATCTACAATGTCAGCTGAAATTTTCGCAGCGTCTTTGATATGCAGATTTGTGAACAAGCAGTTGCTACAGCACACTTTTGAACACCCAAATCTGATGTAGCAAGATAGAATAAGGGACAACGGTTTGTTTACCCAGTTCGGCCAAGTGCCTACCTCAGGGAAGGACTGAACTCAGTCCTTAAATCCACTAAGCTCAAGGTTCGATGTACAACACGGTTCGCCAACACACAACCTATGCTACTCAACCTTATCTGGGACTTCGACCACAATCAGAACAGGCTCTGACTTGTATCACAACCCTACACTGGTATTAATCTAGAACAGCTACTGAATCAACAAATCTCAGCCTATTCTAATTAACACGCAGTCTGTGCAGGTCTGCTATAGCACCTGCTGTAGCACATAGCTGGTAGAAAATTTGTACGCGTCGCTCCAAGCCTTCTGCTTAGCCGATCGAACAATTCCACGAGCGCTGCACACTCTTGAATACTCCCTCTCACTTAGTGACCTCCTGTCACTAGCGAGTCCAAGCCCTGTGCGAATTGTCCGAGCACCTCCATTCGACAATTGCTCTCCGCGGCTTCCCTTGATCAACCAATAAGCAACAGCTGCTCTGAATTGGCTTCCCAGATCAGGTACTGATCAGACTCTGCAGGTCTTAATGACACTCAGCTACAATCACCTTTGCTCTGCGCTCACGCTCTGCTCGTGGTGATGATCGAAGCATGACTCACTCACAATCACCCTTCGTAGTTTTCTGTGTATGCTCTGGTGCTTGCACTCTTGTCTTCGATCGCTTTGACGCTCTGAACAGCCTCCTTTAATTAGGAACATCCAGTTCCATCATTAACAGTTTTTAGCAATTTCCTCCAAACAACAATATCTCCTAATTTGTAGGAGATAGATTTGATTTGAGAAACATATCTCCCACAACCAAATCTTCACCTTGGGACGGTATCTTCTCTAGGATATTCTCTGTTGAATATTTAGAAGCTCCGTTGATGCTCGCTGATGAACGGCCAGGCGCTTTTTCCAAAGGTCCGGACATCTGTTGTAGAACAGGTGCTACAGCTGCCTGATACAGCTCCACCTATAGCAGCAGCTTGTTCACCCGTACTGGTTTTGTCAAAGACTGCCATACTGCATCATCATCAGCAATGGGCAGAAGCGTTCAGAAAAGATAACGCTTCAAAAATCCAAATTAGGCAACAGAACCTTGCAAGAATCCAAGAGAAGATTCTGTGCTATGCGGGTGCCAAAAGATCGCAGCGCTGATCAATACAAAAGGAATGCAGAGGCAACATTCAGAAACACACACGCACGCACATATAGATATACACAAGCACACAAGAGATCAACCTATGGTAGCAGGGTTTACACACTGAGTTGAAGACTTGTGTCGTGCTGAGGGAATCAGAACTCGTGGAGTTTGATTTAGTAATGATCTGAAGTTTAAATGGAGCTCTGCTCGTTGAAGGATCATTCAGAGCTCGGTGGTCAGCCGCGGACAGAGAGCGCTCCGGGCTGAGGAGCATTAATCGAAGCCACCCGATAGTGATAGAGTGTGTCATTGATTGAGGGGGAGTAGAGACTGAGTTTGCAAAACTCAGAGTGTCCGACTGTTTGGCGGGAGATCTAGAATAGTTATTGTCTGAAGATACAACAACTCTGGTGAAGAGTGTGCTTAAGCATTTCGTGAGCTACACATTGTAATAGAATAGGCTAAGTCTGAGAGTTAAGTCTGTAGCTATTTATTACTGAGAGTGTGTAGGTTGCACGAATAGAGTTTGTGTGATCAGATTGTGTTGAGCGGACAAAAACCTTATGTTTGTCCGTATTTTCACTTTACTTTTTATTTGTTCCGTTATTTAATAAAGTCATTTGATATTTTCTTTGTCCATTTCAGGTCCGAAGAAGTTTCGGGTGAATTCTAGTCGATCGAGAGCAAAAGAGAGCAAAATCAAGCAAAAGACAGCTTTGATTCGCCAAGGCTAGTTCGATTCGTCCAGGCTGATTGACCTATTCATCTTTGAAGGCTTGTCGAGCACACCATTCTTTATATTACTTAGGTACTAAGTGGAATGTTTTGCGCTTGTGCTTTTATTTTCTCAACAACATGATTCTATGCTATATATTTATTGTTGTGCGCATTATACTCGCACGATTGCTTTCATCCTAGCTTTAAATATTGATCACAAGAAGTAATGTTTGCTAAGCACTTAAAAAGTATAATTAAAAAAAATTTTAGAATGAGTTGTGCTTTGAATTCATGAATCGTATCTTTAAGTCGATTGACATTCTTTGTGATGATTTTATTCACATGATTCGGTGTTTTGACTAGCTTAGTTCGATTTATTTTTGAGCTCTTTCTGTGTGTGAAGAATGAAGTTAAGTTTAGCTAGCACAAAAATAAAATAAAACTAGTTTTCTATAATAAAAAAAACTCGTACTTGTTCTTGTTTGCTTTTAGGTGACTTTAGCATTCTTAATTAGCCTTTGCATTTGATTAGCTCACACTTTATGCTCCATTATATATCACTTAGGCACATTATCAAGTATTAAGTGTGGGGTTAAATATTGTATTTGCGAAAAGAGAAAAAAATAGAGAGGCGCAAGAAAGAAAAAAATTATATTTTTAAGGTTTTACAAATGCCGAGGGTTAGGAAGGTAAGTTCCCCCTTGAAAGCTTTTGTATAAACACAAAAATATTTTTTGTTTGTTTCCTGGGTCAAGGAAAAGTTTTACAAATGCCGAGGGTTAGGAAGGTAAGTACCCCCTTGAAAGCATTTGTATAAACGCAAGAAAAATATTAAACACACTTAATTCTTGACTTTGTGCCTATTCTGCAAATTTTTTCGCATGTGTGTGAGTAAGGCATTTGCATTTCGCTTTTAGGAAGTGTCTAAGGTATGACCCTCGTAATTTATTACTTAAGCATCAAGATTTGTACGAGTGAATTTTTAAATTTTCAATGTCGAAGCTCCTCTTCTATTACGGATTATGACGTATAGTCTAAAACTTGGGAATGAGTTTGTTGTCATGAGCTTATGGACTTGCCCTTAGCAAGCATGTGTGATTGACTCGACATATTTTTTGTGTAAGCGACGCTTTTCTTCATACTACTTTCATAGGAAATTGAGCGATAATTTGAATTTGACGAATGCTAGTCTTGATATCGATTCTATGAATATTTGTTGTCACAATGAAGTGAATGATCCTTAGAGTTTACATGAAGTGAATGACAACTTTATTATTATGTGGGAAGATAAAGAACTACTTGCTTAGCAAACTATTTTTGGATTTTGAACTCTTATGGATGATTGCGAGTAGGATTTGTGAGCATTCCTATTCTGAAAACTCTCACGAGATTATAACTCGTCCATTAGGGTTGCCTAGGGGTTTTAAAGCTTGATGCAGACGCTAAATGCATCCGTGATACCTACGACAGTGAGTTAGGAGTAGATTAATCTTCTTCGTTTAGTAATTTTTTTGATATGTTACATGAGTAGAGGGTGGATGTGTTATATGTGCGTAAGTTTGCTACTTGCTTTGATATTGTCATATATGATTTAGCATCTTACACTCTGCTTGACTTGTGCATATACTTTTTCGGGACGAACAAGACTTAAATGTGGGGTTTTTTGATGAGCGGACAAATAACTTTATGTTTGTCCGTATTTTCACTTTACTTCTTGTTTGTTCTGTTATTTTATAAAGTCATTTGATGTTTTCTTTGTCCATTTCAGGTTGAAAATGCGTACTACATGATACGAAGTGGTTCGAAGAAGTTTCAGGTGTATTCTAGTCGATTGAGAGCAAAAGAGAGCAAAATCAAGCAAAAGGCAGATTTGATTCGCCAGGCTAGTTTGATTCATCCATGCTGATTGACCTATTCATCTTCAAAGGCTCGCCGAGCACACGATTCTTATTCGATTGAAGCGTGCTATATCTTGTTGGAAAGCTAATCAAAGGGCTACAACTTCATAGTTTACATCAAGATGTAATTCGAAGGTTTAAAGTGTCAAAACAGGTCAGCTTCTGGCACTGCAAAGTTGATTAGCCAAAAGAAGAATTCAGGCTAGGCCGAATCACTTTTGATTCGGCCAAAGAAAAGTGATTCGCCCAAGAAGAAATTGATTCACCCAGCTTCATTGCAGCACTGACATTATGATTCAGTCGAATCAAATTATGGGGCTGCACGAATCACTTGATTCGTGAAGAATTCGCCTGTAGATCAAATCAGGGCAGACTGATCTGTTCATCATCAAAGGCTTGCCTTGCGCGCGATTCTTATCCGATTGAGGCATTCCATAGCTTGTTGAAAAGCTAATTTAAAGGGCTTCAACTATAAGTTTACATCAAGACGTGATTCGATGGTTTAAAGGGTCAACCGAGCGAGATTCTAACACTACAGAAGTAATCCGCCCAAGCAGTGGGCGAATCAAAAGTGATCCGCCCAAGAAAGGTGACTCGCCCAGTTTTGAAATAGCATTGAGTGTTTGATTCGGACACTCTGTCCGAATCAACTCATCAAGCCTTTCCCGAATCAACTTTGATTCGGGCACGTTGGGACAAAATCGGTAATTTTCGAAGGGGTATAAATAGAAAAAGATGGGAAACATTAGAAAGAGCCTAGGGGTGCCTCCGGCGCCTAGGGTTCCTCTCTTGGAACGAAACCCTAATCGGAGAACTTGGAGAATCGTCAAGAATTCAGCAGAGACATCAACAATTGAAGATTTCACAACATTCCTATACTCATTCCCTAATTTTCTACTACTCTACATTTCCTTGTTATTCAATTTCATTATGTCTTGTTTCAAACTCACCATGAGTGACACATGTGTGAGTAGTTGTTTAGTAGTAGGAATTCTTATGGATCCCTTAGGTTAGACTGTAATGCAAGACATGTTCTTTTATCTATATGAATGAAGTTTAGTTGAAAATCCTTATGTTTGTTCTTCATGTTAATTTTATGCACACCAAGTGTTTGACGAAACGCATGAATGAGTATGAAATGATAAAACACCTAGGGATGGAATGAGAATTGAACTTTGGTTGTTTAGAAGATCAAGCATGATTATTTTAGATAGCTATTGTGCTCGAGAGTGACATTGGCAATCTCTTAGGCTAAGCATAGAGCGGACTTTAGTTAACTATCAATAGACCGAGAGGTTGAGATTAAGAGACTTTTGTTCTACATGATTCAATAGAGCGAGAGTTTGAGAATTGTGTCACATAGGTGTCATTCCCATTCTAGAGAAGGAGCGAAAGTTGAATTTAGAATGTGTGATACTTTAGCCTAGAATAATCAACCAAATTAACTCATAAATATATTTCTGTTTTGCATTGCTAATCGCATGACCTAGGGATGAAGTAGGATTCCGACAATTTTTTCTTTATTAGTTTACTTTCACCCATATTTGAACTTGTCTAGTGAATACCTCGCATAGAGGAGAAACCTCCCTTTTATTTAGTGGACTTGCATTAGGTATTACTAGCTAGCTTTAGACTAATCTAGGCTTTTCTCTTGGGTTCGACTCGAGGTCACTCGGATTATAATTATTGTTTGCGTACCGTGATTGGAATAGTTATTTTACTACCACAATCATACAACGTTCAGACTGCTAGCTTGTCTAGGTGATTAGACTGAGCGGAAGATTTCGGCTAGGTAAGAAGTAGAGGTGTGAGTCCTTTGTACTTCAAATTGAGATAGTGGAATCTTTAGGATTGGTGTATCCTCCCCAGACGTAGGCAAGTTGTCGAACTGGGTGAACAAATTCTTGTGTCTTTCTTATTTTTCCAGTAGAAAAATTACCCAAAAAGATACAGAGTGTGCTTAAGTAGAAGCTATAATTCCAGAGCCTATAACTCCGCATCAGCAATGCTGCACAATTTCAATTGGTATCAGATTCGATCGCTCAACATATAGAGTGTGATCCGGGAGTATGTTGCTAAATACTATGGCCAATTTGCTGGATTAACAAAGTTTAAACCAGCCACAGGAAGGGCAGACCATGAATATAACAGTAGTGGTAGAACATCAAAGGGTACCTGGCTCAACACTACACAGAAATGATTGACAAGTGTCTGGAAGTAGTAAAGATGAATGAGGGGTTGATCACCAGAGTGTCCAAACTGAATGATGATAAGGAGGAACTGCTAAGAACTATCTCAAGTATGGAAGAAAATGATGACCAACAATAAAGGAAAAATGATGAATTAATGAAAGAAGTGCATTTGTACCGAAAGACAACAAAAAAATGCTCAACACAGGTCCGTACAACTTGGATAGCTTGCTAACATTTAAGAGGAATGGAGGAGATAGGACAGGACTGGGATACACTAGAAAAGGTGGTACTGGAACAACCACATTTGTTAAAGCCACCATGAAACAAAGTTCTAAACCGAAGTTACAAACCATACAAATACTAGATGAATAGAAAAAACAGGTTTTGAAGAAGAAGCCCAGTAGAAAAAGGAAGAAGGTGCTTCAACAAACTGTATAGCTCTCAGCCAGAATTCAACAGAACAAAAAATGCTGCTACCGTTGCAATTAGCCTGGTCACATCCGAAAGAACTGTCCCATACTCAACAAGCACTGGAGATCAGAAATGGATTATCATAATCATGTGTGCCTCAACTCAACAAAATCCTTGAAGAAAGGAAATTGGTATTTCGACAGTGGATCCTCTGAACACATGACATGAAACAGATCCTATCTAACAGACGTTCAACCATGCAAAGAACAAGACGTGACATTTGGAAATGGACTGAAAGGGAGAGTCCTTGGGAAAGGAACAGTGAAAGTTCACGGACTGCCCAAACTCAAAAATGTGATGCTCGTGGAAGGACTAACAGGGAACCCCATCAGCATCAGTCAGCTATGTGAGTACTCACTTTGTAAATTTCTCACAAAAATTATGTCAAGTTTTTGATGCATAAGGAAGATGCATAATGAAGGGTGCAAGCTCTGCCAACATTTGTTATTTACTAGAGAATGCTGCAGCAACATCTAAATCAACCTGCTTGTTGAAAAAACAGAAGAAATGAATCTATGGCATAAACGGCTGGGACATCTCAATTAAGGACATTAAAAAGACTTTCTTAGTCCGTGGTATTCCTGAGATCAAAGGAGAGACGAACACAGTGTGTGGGGAATGCCAAACCGGTAAACAAACAAGGGTCCCCCATACCAAAGTCACTGAGATGAGCTCCACTAGACCTCTCCAATTACTGCATATGGACCTGATGGGACCAATGGAGGTAGAAAGATGTGGTAGAAAAAGGTATGCGTTTACTCATGGATCGAGTTTTTAAGTGAAAAATCAGATACTGTAAAAGTGGTAATGACCCTGCTGTCTCAGCTAGAGCAAGAAAAAGGCTTGAGAGTAGCCGCCATAAGGAGTGATCATGGGAAAGAGTTCAAGAGCGAAGCCATGAAGGAATTCTACACAAACCGAGGGATCACTCATCAATACTCATCACCCATAACCCCACCGCAAAATGGGATAGTTGAGCGTAAGAACAAAACTATACAGAAAATGGCACAAGTTATGATCCATGCAAGAAAAGTCTCCTTGAAGTTCTGGGCTGAAGCGAGGAACACTTCATGCTATATCATTAATCGAGTGTGGATCAGGAGAGGGACAGATAAGACATGCTATGAACTATGGAAGGAAAAGAGACATACCGTGAAGTACTTTCACATCTTCGGAAGTGAATGTTACATTCTGAGAGACCGAGAGTACAGAACAAAGTTTGATCTTAATTCAGGTATATTTTTGGGATACTCAACAAACAGCAGAGCATACCGTGTTTTCAATAACAGAACTGGAACCGTGATCCAGTCCATCAACGTAGTTGTAAATGACCCAGGAGAAGAGTGCAAACACCCTAACATCAAAGAGGATTCTGACACAGACGATCAAAATCAATCTCAGCCACGAACTAGAAATGAAGCTCACCAAGAGGAAGCACCAGAGAATGCTTCAGCAGAACCTGATGATCACCAAAATTTAGACGAGGAGTCTGAACCAGATTCTGTTATACCAGCCGAGAACCCACCAACTACACCAGGAATAGCTAGACTTCCCCCTAGGAAATCCAGAAGGATCATCCAACCACTAACATTATTGGAAGCTTGACCGAAGGAAGACGAACTTGAGGTACATCCAACATCAATCTTCTTGATGATTAATAACTCGTGTTTCCTACCCAGCACTGAGCCAAAGAACTTCAAAGAGGCTCTGGGAGATGAACACTGGATAGCTGTAATGCAAGAACTTGGTGAGTTCGAAAGAAACAAGGTATGGGACTTGGTCACTTGTCCAGAAAATGTGAATACAACAAATGGATTTACAAGAACAAGTCTGATGAAACGGTGAGTATCACAAGAAATAAAGTCATACTAGTAGCTCAAGGGTACACTCAGATTAAGGGAGTAGACTTTGATGAAACCTTCGCCCATGTTGCTCGCCTGGAAGCAATCAGGCTTCTCCTTGCACTGTGATGGAGCGTATTTATACGCTCCATTGAGTTGTTTATTCCCATAATTTTATTACATTTTGTGTGAATCGATTACTCTTTTGTAGTGTTTTCGTATCGCAGGAATGTTCAAGATCGCATTGGAATTTATCGCATATTTGAAGCATTCATCCAAGTTCAAGAAGTCAACAGCAGTCAAAGTCAAAATCAGCTGGTTCAATCAGAAATCAGATGTGGTTCAATACGGTTCATCCTGGTTCAACCCAAAATCCTAACCCTTAACTTTGACAAAAGAGGAAAAAGAAAAAGACATGCACGACACACGCACGGAGGCAAGAGGACTGACAACAGTCGAGGAGAGGAGTGAAGAGCTTGAGAGAGAAGTCGCCGGAAATCACTGTTCACGCCGGTTACTATTCATTTGTAAAACCTTTTAGATAAAATTTTTCTTTCTTGCGCCTCTCTCTTTTTTTTCTTTTCGCAAGCACTTTATTTGATCCCACACTTAATACTTGATAGTGTGCATAAGTGAGATATAATGGAGCATGAAGTGTGAGCTAAACAAATGCAAAGGCTAATTAGGAATGCTAAAGTCACCTAAAAGCAAACAAGAACAAGTATGAGGTTTTTATATGAAAATTATTTTTATTTTATTTTTGTGTTCGCTAAACTTAACTTCATTCTCATGCATGGAAAGAGCTCAAAAATAAATCGAACTAAGCTAGTCAAAACACCGAATCATATGAATAAAATCATCACAAAGAATGTCAATAGACTTAAAGATACGATTCATGAATTCAAAGCACAACTCATTCCAAAATTTTTTAAATGATACTACTTAATTGCTTAGCTAACATTACTTGGTGTGATCATTACTTAAAGCTATGATGAAAGCAATCATGCGAGTATAATGCACGCAAAGTAAATATGTAGCATAGAATCATGTTGTTAAGAAAATAAAAGTGAAAGCGCAAAACACCCCACACTTAAAAATTTGCTTAGTCCATAAGCAATATAAAGTAAAAGAAGTAAAGAGAGTGTTGAAGGAACTTCGCTCGTGTGGAGGTAGCCAAATGCGCATCCGTTAATGCCCGTGAATGATGCTCCAATCGGTTATGGTAAATCTGAAACTCAAGAAAAAGGTTAGTGCAACACCTGAATTCATAGATGAAAACAACTAGCTATTAAAGATAAATCGATGCGAAACATATAGTTAGGCGAAAGATTGGAAAAAAATGCGCGATGATTCAAACGATGAGTTTACTTAGATATGCTCGTGGAAATCTAAAGTCATGAACTAGTGTATTATAGTGCTTGAAAAAGGTTTCGAACAAATGCGAGTAAAGTTGTAAAATTTTCCAAAGTTAACTTAAAATAGTGCTGCTCAAAACTGCCCGAATCATAATTGATTCGGAGAGGCCAAAATGTGATTCGTCCGGGTCAAACACTCAGTGCTGTAATGAACAATATCAATCTTCCCGAATCGAAAGTGAGCTAGAAACTGATTCGGGCGAATCAACTGCTGTGTGTTACGGCCTGCCTTCTCCACTAAATTCTCCCTAAAATTTTACCAGACTCCGCAAACCGAATTACCCCGCACTTAAAACTCTGACATATAGATAGTCAAACAAAATGGGAAATTTGAGTGCACACAAACACAAAATCCCTAAAACCACTAATAAAATATTTGCCCGGCGCAACAAAAAGTCAAAAAAATTCTATACTACCAACAAGTAGAAGCAAAAGCACAAATACTCACCAGCCTAGTTTAATGTCTTGGCTAAGACGTAGCTGATTCCTTTATTCATTAGAAACACACTTGAGAAGTCCTTTGCGAGTATCCCTTCTCAAGTGGCATGCAATAGTGTGGGAATTAGGTAGAATCGTCAAGCTTGAAGTCTCTAAGCTTTTCTCATCTCTATGGTACGCCTTGATTCGATGGTCATTTACTTTGAAAGTTTCACCGTCTTTATTCACCAATTCGAAGTGGCCATCTTCGTACAATTAGAACGTTGTCGAAATTGTGGTAGTATAAATACTAGTTCAATCACGGTAAACAAACAATATTTATAATCCGAGTGACCTCGGATCGAACCCAAGGGAAAAGCCTAGATTAGTCTAAAGCTAGCTAGTAATGCCTAATGCGAGTCTATTAAATAAAAGGGGGGGGGGGGGGGGGTTTCCTCTAGGTGAGGTATCTCTAGTGAATACTAAAGACAAGTTCAAAGTTGGATGTAAGTAAAATAATAGAGAAAACGTAGTCGGAATCCTATTTCACCCCTAGGTCATACGATTTGGCAATGCAAAACAGAAATATAATCATGAGTTAATTTGGTTGATTATTCTAGGCTAAAGTATCATGCATTCTAAATTCAACTCTCGCTCCTTCTCTAGAATGGGAATGACACCTATGTGAAACAATTCTCAAACTGTCGCTCTATTGAATCGTGTAGAATAAAAGTCTCCTAATCTCAACCTCTCGGTCTATTGATAGTTAATTAAAGTCCGCTTTATACTTAGCCTAAGAGATTGCCAATGTAACTCTCGCGCACAAAAGCTATCTAAAATAATCATGCTTGATCTTCTAAACAACCTAGGTTCAATTCTCATTCCATCCCTAGGTTTTTTTATCAATTCATACTCATTCATTCCGGAATATATTCCATAAAATTCCTTAACTAATAAGCTTTTTTGCCTCATTTATATAATGCATTGAACTCGACTTCCACAATGTATTTGGTTATTGATCGCGCGTCGTTGTGCGCGTCAAATATAATTCCTTCCTCTCCCACTAGTACAGCGGTTAAGTAAGGGTCGATCTCCACAGGGAGCAAGCAGTGAGTCTTAGCCAATAACCTACACTTAAGAAAACGGGGGTTGCGTGAGTGATTGGGGGTTTTGCGCGATGCGCGAGTAACAGCGAATATCGTAACGCGGGGAATTGCACTAGACGTGCGCAAGCAGTAGAGATTAAATACTATATTTATGAGAAGTATTGGGCAGACAATCCTCTATGAATGCATTCCTTATCATCGACTCTAAACATCTATAGCTTGTGTTTTACTTGGGTTAGTGTCCGGTAAAGGCTTCCTAACACGTGCGCATGTTCCGTTCAAAGTTCATGTGCTATTAATCCTTAGAACTAGACTAAACAGCTGCGAATCCTGTCACAGTAGCAACTGCCTACCCTAACTCGTTACTCCTAATTGTCACGGTAAGTTTGCGGTTCAAGGCTTCCCCTACGCATGCAACTAGTTTAACATGCGACAAGCGAGCTACACAAGTAAGTTTGCGGTTCAAGGCTTCCCCTACTCATGCAACTAACTGTCTCAGTACGCACAGAATTAATACAAGTAAATAAACTATGCATTAAGCTCAAGTCTCAAAGGAATACATCACAGATTCATGCCCGACCAACACTAAGTGTTTAGCTAGACATGCTAGTGGTAAACATCATAAAATAGTAAATAATAACTAATGAATCCAAGAAAACGGTAGCAAACAGTGCGTGCAGTGTCTTCTCTCGGCTGGCGCAGTCGGCTGGCGCAAATCTCCTCAATAAGTCCGTGTGTTTTCCAGTCCTGCCGCGCAGTGCCTCTGGAATGCCACTGAGTGATGATGTTCCGATCCCCTGAAACCCTAGACTTTCTTTGTTTAAATAGTGCCCAGGAAGTTCATCTTTTGGCAACTTCCAAATCTGGTCACTGGGACTTTGCGCCTGGCGCACGGCATTGGTTGGCGCAATCGGGTAGCGCACTTCTGCTGTCTTTCGCCATTTCTTCTTTTGTTTGCGCCGCTAGCTCCACAGGCTGATCTTTCACTCCTAGAACGCTGCCTGTTAGCGCGTATCCGACTTAAGGACTCGTTCTGACCTGATATACAAAAACATTGGAAACGAGTAATCTTGCTCATAAAATATTGCAAACAAGCATAGGGTTATGATCTAAATAATGTGTATAACTAGGCTCTATCAAACCCCCCACACTTGCCCCTTGTTCGTCCCGAACAAGTACTGAAACGCGGATACAATTACCTTTTCTGGGGACTAGCGCACAGCCTTGCATTCTAGCGCAAAATGCACAGTTGCTCAACTTGTGCTGCTCTATCACCTGCGCACAACTGTACTCAATAGTTCTAATATAATAATCCCGAAATTTCATTACCTCTCAGCCGGGATGAAGATCTTTGGATGACTGGGAGATAGCTCTTCTTAGGCTCCTGGTTGTCAGCTCCCGCTCCGAAGATAGGTATATGGTTTCTTGCGCGAGCTTCTTCTAGTGCGTGATTCGTTCGCACACTTCCTGGGAACCTGAGCCTTTGATGATATCCTTGTGGTCTTGCGCACGCAGGTACTAAGTAGTGCGCATGCTGATTCTTTGTAACGCAAATCATCTGCTTCTGCTGGTATTTTTTCCTTTGAACAGCTTTCTTTCTAATTTTTTTATTCCCAGAACAGTTCCAGTCTCAGCCTTCGGATAGCAGCTATGGAACTCGTTCCGCTCTCCCTCCTTGGTTTGTCTGCGCCGGTCAGCGCACGCGTTTACAACCGCGCCCGCTTTCCTTAGCTCGGCTTCCAGAGAGAAGGTGGTCTGTTTTCCCACCTCGCCACGCTTTGCGTATTTCGCCTTTGGCATCTGCACGACTCAAGCTCAAACGCACGGAGGCTGCGCACATGCATGCAATGCAACGAAAATAAAGAACATAAGAGTGAACACAAATAGTCACACAAAATATAGCAAGGGAGTCACAGAATGTAGGGCACAAATATTCAGCACACATAATAGTCAACTAGACGCAGCAAAATAAAAGACACCACCCTAAAGAAAATCACTGCGCCTGCCCTCGGCCTTAGAAGTCCTCCGAGCTAGACGCAGCTGCTGATCCTAGCGCCTCATCCTCTGAAGAATCTGTCAAGGAGTCGGTGCTGGAGGCTGCTGGTACTACGGTGAGGGGATCAGGCTGCGCTACGAGGTCGTCCTCGGAAAGTGACTCCCATATGGTGCTGGTCGCCTACTGGTCGCCTACTCAACGCACAAAACAGCACTCCAAGCCGCGCACTCTAGCTTGGTGCGAATTCAAAACCCTAAAAACTGTCTCCTCCGCGCAAACCCTAACAGAAGCGGCTCAAAGCGGAATCGGGGGGTTACCTGGGTGCTGTGCGGTCGTGTTGTCCTTGAATCCCTCTAGACGGACGGTGGGTTGGGCGCTGATCGACGGCAGAGGTCTGAAGGCGGGAGCTCGTGTGCAACGGTCAAGTGAAAAGTTCTGGGAATTTTTCTAAGTCTGGCCTTATATACCCCCCTCTGGCTAGCGCAACTGACCTGCGCAACGATAGGCGCACGGTCCTGCGCACTTGTGTGACTAAAAAAACTACCAAACCCTAAACTAGCTAAAAACACTCAAAAAAAAAAACAAAACAAAACAAGCAGAATAAAATGTGCCAAAATAAAACGTGTCGGGTTACCTCCCGACAAGTGCCTTTGTTTATCGTCGTTGGCTCGACGGTACCTCGTTACGTGCCAAGAAGTGCGTCTGCAGCCTCCCCCACTCTTGCTCCTGAGTGTCCTTGCGCCAGTGCTTGTGTTACGATCTCATTGGTCCTGCGCAAAGGATAAAAGGGAAGGTCAGCATGTGATACATTATTCGTAATGAGGGTAGATGCAGAGGAAGAGGAGATATAGGCGATGGGTGCTAGTTCTCCCTCTGAAGCATCTGGTGGTGCGTCTGGCGCAGCAGCTTGCACGTCCACTATCTCTGGCTCGGCCAAGTCAATGTTGCGTGCTGCGCCATCCCAAGGTTCGCCCAAGTACCGTTTGACTCTCTGCCCGTTAACCTGAAAACGATGCTGGTGCCCGTCTTCTAATTCAATTGTGCCGTAGGGGAAAACCTTGGTGACGGTGTATGGTCCCGTCCACTTGCTGCGCAACTTCCCAGGCATGAGCTTCAGGCGTGATGAAAATAATAATACCTGAACGCCTGGTTCAAATGTGCGCCGGAGGATATGCTTGTCATGAAACGCCTTGGTGCGCGCTTTGTAATCGCGCAGTCCCTCATAGGCGTCTAGGCGCAGCTCTTCGAGTTCGCTCAGCTCAAATGCGCGTTCATTTCCTGCCTCATCCAAGTTCAAGTTGCAAATACGTAAGGCCCAATATGCCTTGTGCTCGAGCTCTACTGGCAGGTGGCATGCCTTCCCATAGACCAGCCGGAATGGTGAGGTTCCAATGGGCGTCTTGTGTGCAGTGCGGTATGCCCATAGCGCATCATCCAGGCGCTGGCTCCAATCCTTGCGCGACGGCCTCACAGTCTTTTCCAAGATGCGCTTGATCTCTCTGTTAGAAACTTCAGCCTGTCCATTTGTCTGCGAATGGTAAGCGGTGGACGTCTTGTGGCGCACCCCATAGTGCTTGAAAACTTGCGCCACAACCCTGTTGCAGAAGTGCGTCCCCTGGTCGCTGATAACTGCCTTAGGCACTCCGTACCTGCAAAATATGTTAGTTCTGAGAAAATCAGCGACAGTCTTACCATCATCCTTGCGCGTGGCCTTAGCTTCGACCCATTTGGATACGTAATCCACGGCCACCAGTATGTACTCGTAGCCGGCAGATGGGGGAAATGGACCCATGAAGTCGATTCCCCAAACATCGAACACTTCATCCACCAAAATCGGGGTCTGCGGCATCTCGTTGCGCGCGGAGATTCCTCCAGTGCGCTGGCACCTGTCACACTTCTTGCAGTGGTCATAGGCATCTCTGAATAGGTGCGGCCAGTAGAATCCGCAGTCCAAGATCTTCCTGCTCGTGCGCTTGGGACCGAAATGTCCTCCACAGGCGTGCGCATGACAAAACATCAACACAGAGTTAATCTCATGGTCAGGTACGCAACGTCTTAATATCCGATCTGGACCTATTCTAAGCATGTAAGGATCATCCCAAAGGTAATGCTTGGACTCATGTTTCAATCGCATGCACTGAGTTTTATTGAAATGAGGAGGGAACGCACCTGTGACCAGGTAATTTGCGATATGCGCATACCATGGTACCTTACCTGTTAGCGCCATCAGATGCTCGTCAGGGAATGTCTCCTTGATCTGCCCTGGCTCCTCATCCTTTACGATCCTGCTCAGGTGATCAGCGACGGTATTTTCCGTGCCCTTCTTATCTTTGATCTCTAAGTCGAATTCCTGAAGCAGAAGTACCCAGCGCATCAGGCGCGGCTTGGTCTCTTTCTTGGACATGAGGTAGCGGATAGCTGCGTGGTCCGTGTAGATGATGACTCTGGCGCCTAGAACATATGCTCGGAACTTCTCCAGCGCAAATACAATTGCCAGAAGCTCCTTCTCCGTGGTGGTGTAGTTCTTCTGCGCGGAGTCCAGTGTGCGCGATGCATAGTAGATGGCATGCGGCTTCTTGTCCTCGCGCTGCCCCAAGACTGCTCCTACTGCGTAGTCACTTGCGTCACACATCAGCTCGAATGGCAGGTTCCAGTCTGGTGCGCGCATCACTGGCGCACTGGTCAGCGCTTCTTTCAGCTTATCGAACGCCGCCCTGCACTCATCAGTAAAATCGAAGCACATGTCTTTTTGCAACAGGTTAGACAGGGGTATGCAAATTTTAGAGAAATCCTTAATAAAACGCCTGTAAAACCCAGCATGCCCTAAGAACGATTTCACGTCGCGCACGTTGGTGGCATAAGGCAGATTAGAAATAATATCTATCTTAGCTTTGTCTACCTTAATACCCTCCTCTGAAATTATGTGACCTAGTACTACTCCGTTCGTTACCATGAAATGACATTTTTCGTAATTTAGCACTAAGTTCTTAGAGATGCAGCGCGCTAAGACTTTATCTAGATGTGTTAAGCATGCATCAAAGGTATTCCCATATACAGTGAAATCATCCATGAACACTTCTATGCATATACCAATCATATCAGAGAAAATGCTCATGACGAGGCGTTGGAACGTACCTGGCGCGTTGCACAGCCCAAAAGACATACGCCGAAACGCAAATGTTCCGAAGGGGCATGTGAACGTGGTCTTCTCTTGATCCTCCGCAGCTATGGATATCTGATTGTAACCTGAATATCCGTCCAAAAAACAAAAGTAAGGCTTACCTGCCAAGCGATCCAGCATCTGGTCCATGAAGGGTAGCGGGAAGTGGTCCTTGCGCGTTACAGCGTTCAGCTTCCTGTAGTTGATGCACATGCGCCAGCCAGTTTGTATGCGCTTGGGAACTAGCTCGCCTTGCGCATTTTCTTCCACTGTGATTCCTCCTTTCTTTGGCACAACGTGCACCGGGCTGACCCATTTGCTGTCTGAGATTGGGTAAATGACCCCTGCGTCAAGCAACTTCAGGACTTCCTTTTGCACTACCTCCATCATATTTGGGTTTAACCTGCGCTGAGCCTCCCTGGATGGTTTGGCACCATCTTCCAACAGAATTCGGTGCATGCACACGTCTGGGCTCACTCCGCGCAGATCAGCAAGAGTCCATCCAATAGCGCGCTGGTTCCTGCGCAGCACCTGTTGTAAGCGCGCCTCCTGCTCTTTTTCCAATCCCTTCTTGATGATCACTGGCAGGGTGTCCTCATCTCCCAAGAAAATGTACTTGAGGTGCTCCGGGAGTTGCTTCAGTTCGATCTTGGGTGCCTGTTCAATAGAGGGCAAGATTTTGTTAGCGGTGCAAATATGAACTATATCAAGTGCCTGTGTGGGTGCTGGTTCAGCACTGCTTAGCTCCTCCTCTTGCTCCTCCAGCTCTGCCTGTGTCAGTAGCTCTGGTCCTATGGTTGCGCTCGCACACTGCGCTTCTGTGACTAAATCGTCAAAGCTGACCATTGCGTGCACAGTAGCGTCCTCATGTGGGTGCTGCATCCCTTCGAAGATGTTGAAATGGATTTCTTCGCCATCTACCTCCATGGAGAGCGTGCCCCTCCACACGTCTATCTTCGTGCGCGCAGTCATCAGAAACGGTCTGCCTAGGAGGATCTGCGCACCGCTGGCGCTTGATTCACCCTCCATTTCGAGCACATAAAAGTCTGCTGGGAACACCAGCTCTCCTACTCGAACTAGGACATCTTCTATCATGCCTGCAGGTTGTTTGCACGATCTATCTGCTAGCTGAATTGTGAGACCTGCAGGTTTTAGTGGTCCAAGGCGCAAGGTCGCATAGAGAGAATATGGTAATAAATTGATTGATGCGCCTAAATCGATCATGCAGTTGCTTACCGTGGTTTTACCTAAGGTGCAAGGGATAGTGAATGTACCTGGATCTCGGCACTTAGGTGGTACCTTTTGTTGCACGATTGCTGAGGCCTGCGCATTTAGCATTACCTGTGCGCATTCGCCTGTCCTCCTTTTATTTGTGCACAGCTCTTTTAAAAACTTCGCATACCTGGGAATCTGTCGAATAGCTTCTATGAGAGGTATGTTGATTTCCACCTTGCTGAACAGCTCATATAGTTCCTTGTCCAGTGCTTCTTTTCTCGCCAGTGGTGCCTGCACAGGGAAAGGAGCAGGTATGTTAGTACAATTTTTGTCCTTGTTTGTCGAGTGAGACATACCTGGCGCTTTGCCCTGCTGGTTCGTGGTTGGCGCTTTTGATTGCGCCTCTGGCTCTGGTTGCGCACTCTGAGCTGCTGGATCTGGGACTTGCGCAACTGGTTGCGCGGGCGCCTGCGCGGTCTGCTCTGTTCCCACTGTGCGCCCAGTCCTCAGTGTTACTGCATTAACTCCTCTCTTAGGGTTCTGAATCACTTGCGAAGGCAGGTTGCCATCGCTCTTTTTCAGCTCATACACCGTGGTTGCGATTTGTGATAGATGCTTTTCTATGGATTCGAACCTCTTGTCATACTTTTCGTCATTCTTGCGCACTGTGTCTGCTAGCTGCCCCATGATATCTTCCAAGGATCGCCTTGGTTGCTGATTGTTCTGCGCTGGTGCGTCTGTGCGGCGATGCGGTGGATTGTAGGGTGCAGCTTGTTGCGTCTGCTGTGGCGCGCGCTGATCAGTGGGCTGCCTCTGGAAATTGTTCTCTTCTCTCCATCTGAATCCATTTGCAGCAAGCCCAAAGCGCGGCTGATTCTGCCTCTGCGGTCCTCTGTTGTCCCATCTTCCAAGGGCATTTACATCTCCAGTTTCTTCAAAAAGTGTTGGGCATTCGTCTGTCTTGTGCTCAGTGGACCTGCAGAATTCACATACCTTTGGCGCAACTGGTTGTGCGCTCTGCGCACTCATCAGCTTCTGTAGCATGGCCTTCATTTCTTTGATCTCAGCGCTTGCCTCTACCTGATGCACAGAACGATTACGACTACTTTCAAGTGTCAATTGATGTCTTACCTGCCCAGCAGAATCTTCTATCAGCTGCCATGCATCCTCCGGGTACATGTTGCAAATGTCCCCTCCTGCGCATGCATTCAGTAGTCGCAGCTCCATGGGCAGCAGTCCATTCAGAAAGTTCTCTATCAGCACATTCTGGGGAAGCCCGTGATTGTAGCAGTTGGCTTCTAGCTCCCTGAAATGCTCGTAGTATTCTGACAGAGACTCCCCTGCGCCTTGCCTTGGCGCGGCCAATTCCCTTCTGAGCAGCGCAATCTTCGCTGCTGGATAAAATTTGTCTAAGAATTTCTTCTGCAGCTGCTCCCATGTGTGGATTGATCCTGCGGGTAGGCTCATCAGCCAGTGTTTGGCTGTATCGCTCAATGAAAATGGGAACGCCTTCATCTTCAGCGCTTCATCGTTCTCCCCCAAGGTCTTCATGTTCTCGCAAATGATTAGGAACTCCCGCACATGCTTGACTGGATTTTCGTTGTTCATTCCGTGAAACTTGGGCATGTGATGGATGAGTGAGCTCCTCAGTTCGAACTGTCCGTTGGGCGAAAGCACTATGCACCATGGCTGGTTAACAGTGAGTGGGGCTGACATTTCGCGCACTGTCCTGCGCCTCGCGACTGGACGAACGGGTGGCGCAATGTATGGTTCAGCGGCCATCCGTGCGTCGACCTCACGCTGCACTTCCTCTCTGAATAGGGCTGCGCGGTTATGTGCCCTTGCTTCCTCTGGGGTTCTGTCTCCCAGGTTATCTCCAACCACACTGTTATCCTCCATGTCCTGATCCAAACTCAAGAAACGAAATTAAATGGCAACGAAGTTGTTGCGTCTGTCAGTGCGCAACTAGAATCTGCGCAGCGCAACTGTTTCAAGGTTGCGCAGGCTGATGTGATTGTGCGCTGTCAGAAACAACAACGAGAAAACAAAACAAAATGAAATAACTAGTTACTAAAATGAGAAATGTAAGCTAGCTAAAACTTAGCTGTGTTGCTCCCCGGCAACGGCGCCAAAATTTGATCGCGCGTCGTTGTGCGCGTCAAATATAATTCCTTCCTCTCCCACTAGTACAGCGGTTAAGTAAGGGTCGATCTCCACAGGGAGCAAGCAGTGAGTCTTAGCCAGTAACCTACACTTAAGAAAACGAGGGTTGCGTGAGTGATTGGGGTTTTGCGCGATGCGCGAGTAACAGCGAATATCGTAACGCGGGGAATTGCACTAGACGTGCGCAAGCAGTAGAGATTAAATACTATATTTATGAGAAGTATTGGGCAGACAATCCTCTATGAATGCATTCCTTATCATCGACTCTAAACATCTATAGCTTGTGTTTTACTTGGGTTAGTGTCCGGTAAAGGCTTCCTAACACGTGCGCATGTTCCGTTCAAAGTTCATGTGCTATTAATCCTTAGAACTAGACTAAACAGCTGCGAATCCTGTCACAGTAGCAACTGCCTACCCTAACTCGTTACTCCTAATTGTCACGGTAAGTTTGCGGTTCAAGGCTTCCCCTACGCATGCAACTAGTTTAACATGCGACAAGCGAGCTACACAAGTAAGTTTGCGGTTCAAGGCTTCCCCTACTCATGCAACTAACTGTCTCAGTACGCACAGAATTAATACAAGTAAATAAACTATGCATTAAGCTCAAGTCTCAAAGGAATACATCACAGATTCATGCCCGACCAACACTAAGTGTTTAGCTAGACATGCTAGTGGTAAACATCATAAAATAGTAAATAATAACTAATGAATCCAAGAAAACGGTAGCAAACAGTGCGTGCAGTGTCTTCTCTCGGCTAGCGCAGTCGGCTGGCGCAAATCTCCTCAATAAGTCCGTGTGTTTTCCAGTCCTGCCGCGCAGTGCCTCTGGAATGCCACTGAGTGATGATGTTCCGATCCCCTGAAACCCTAGACTTTCTTTGTTTAAATAGTGCCCAGGAAGTTCATCTTTTGGCAACTTCCAAATCTGGTCACTGGGACTTTGCGCCTGGCGCACGGCATTGGTTGGCGCAATCGGGTAGCGCACTTCTGCTGTCTTTCGCCATGTCTTCTTTTGTTTGCGCCGCTAGCTCCACAGGCTGATCTTTCACTCCTAGAACGCTGCCTGTTAGCGCGTATCCGACTTAAGGACTGGTTCTGACCTGATATACAAAAACATTGGAAACGAGTAATCTTGCTCATAAAATATTGCAAACAAGCATAGGGTTATGATCTAAATAATGTGTATAACTAGGCTCTATCAGTTATCAACATTTGTTTAGAGGATTCCCATGACACAGCCACATTACCTTCATATCCACTGGTTGCTATAGAGCCCTGTATATTCGATATCCAACTTGCTTTTGAAATTTCACAGCGTCTCTACTTATGCAGAGTTGTGAACTAGCAGTTGCTGCAGCACACTCTTGTTCACAAGTAATAATCTCAGCAAGCAATGAACAAAGGCACAGGTTTGTTCACCCAGTTCGGCCAATCTGCCTACGTCTGGGGAGGACTATTCTCCAGTCCTCAATCCACTCAACCAATGGTTCAAAGCACACTCGGTTACAACGCACGCAACCTATGCTACTTTAACCCCGTGTGGACTACTCAACACAATCAGAACAAGCTCTGATTTGTGCCAGCACACCCTCTACAATATGTCAGTCTAGAATAGCTACAATTCTCTCAAAGAACTCAGCCTATTCTATACTACACTACTCAGCAGGGTTGCTGCAGCAACAGCTGTAACACCAGCTGAAGCACTCTGTCCGCGTCGCTCCAAGGCCACCTGCCGAGCCGATCGAACCACTCCAAGAGCGCTGCACACTCTGAGTAACTCCCCCTCACTCAGCGACCACCTGCCACTAGTGAGTTCTTCCGCACGAACCTCGACCGAGCCTTCCACCCGTCAGTTCTCCCGCGGCTGCCTTTGATCAACCAACAAGCTCCACAGCTCTAAATTGGCTTCCAGATCAATGCACGAATCAGTCTCTGCAAGACCTGATTCTCTTCTGCAATACGCACCACAGCTCTGCGCTCAACGCTCTGCCCGTGTGTGTTGATCGAAGAACAACTCTCGTAGCACACCCAGAAAAATCCTCACTCTGAATTTTGTGTCTACTCTCGTGTATCACACAGCTTCGATCACCCTCTACAGCCCTCAAACCTTCTGCTTAAATACCCTCACCACTTTAAGCAATTTCCAGGTTTAGGCCATAGTCCCACAAGATCAATTATCTCCTAAAATCTAGGAGATTAGATTTGATTAATATCTTCAATGCAAATCTCCTTCTCTGACTAGCAAACCTTGCTGGAATATGCTCAACGGTATTTTAGAAATTCTTCTAAGCACTTTCACAAAGCTGCCATACCTTCAAAACTCACCAAGTACATAACTGCTACTCGGACAGTTGATACAACACTTGAACCAGCACCTGCTGCAGCACCCCTGCTGTAGCTGCTGCTAGTTCACTTCTGCTGCCAGCTTGATTGTTTGAGCTGCAACAATTCCTTGTTCACTTGTGCTGTAGCTATTTGCTGCTGCTGGAATTTCCTAAATGCATTAGGAAACAATCCCATCAATTCTAAGGAAGATCCTCCAATTTATAGAGGTTTTGATTTTCCAATCAAATCTTCTTTCAACAAATTTGCCCTTGTTCTTGAGAGACACTCCAGAAATATTCTCCTGAATATTCAGCTCTTTCCGAAAGCCCTTCGGTCCACTGATTTGTTGATTGAATGCAATCTTCGAGAAAGCTTTGAATTTGTGCTACCACATTTTAGCTCCAGCATCTACTACTGAACTTCTGCTCCAGAGATTGCTGTAGCACTTGCTTACTCCACTTTAGCTCCAGAGATAGTCACTCTGCCCAGATTGCACAAGCTGATGTCTTCAAGATCACTTTCAGAATTCCGAGCTCCCCAAGGCAACATTAGGTCGCGCGCCTCGTGAAGACATTAGCCACTTAATGTCTTCATCTGGAGCGCCACTTAATGTCTTCAGCTGGAGCGCCACTTACTGAGTTTGCTCACTCTGGAATGCTCTTCATCAGCTGTTTTCTTTCCATACTTGCTGTAGCAGGCTCTAGTTCACTTTGTAGGAGTTTGTCAATGATGCCACATACCTTCACAGCTTTAGTAAATCCTTCAATGACTTCAGGATACTTCAGAATTCACACGATTGCTTTCTTGTGTTTTGATCCTATATTACTCATATATCTTGCAAGTCTACTTATAGTATTGATAATATTAGGTACATTAGACTATCTATCGCTTTTGGAAAAATACTTGTGAAATTGTGGAGCGTTGCTGATGCGGAGTTATAGCCTCTGGAGTTATAGCTTCTGCTTAAGCACTCTTTATATCTTTCTGCGGAATTTTTTTACTAGCAGAATAAAAAAAAACATTGTAATTTTCTCACCCAGTTTGGCCACTTGCCTAAGTCTGGGGAGGATACACAAATCCTCAAGATTCCACTATCTCATTTTGAAGTACAAAGGACTCACATCTCTACTTCTTACCTAGCCAAAATCTTCCGCTCAATCAAATCACCTAGACTAGCTAGCAGTCTGATCAGACAGACTCTCTTCGTGCAACCTACACACTCTTTGTAATAAATAGCTATAGACCTGACTCTCAGACTTAGCCTATTCTATTATAATGTGTAACTCACGGAATGCTTAAGCACACTCTTCACTAGAGTTATTGTATCATCAGTCAACAACTATTCTAGCTCTCCCACCAAACAGTCAGATGCCCTGAGTTCGGCAAACTCAGTCTCTGCTCTCCCTCAATCAATGGCACACTCTGTCATTTCCGAGTAGCTTCGATCAATGCTCCTCAACCTGCAACGCTCCCTGTCCGCGGCTGACCACCGAGCTCTGAATGATCCTTCAACGAGCAGGCTCCAGTGGAACTTCGGATCAATACTAAATCATACTCCACGAGTTTTGATTCCCTCAGCACGACACAAGTCTTCAACTCAGTGTGTAAACCCTGCTAACGTAGGTTGATCTCTTGTGTGCTTGTGTATCTCTATATGTGTGTGCGTGTGTGTTTCTGAATGTTGCCTCTGCATTCCTTTTGTATTGATCAGCCCTGCGATCTTTTGACACCCGCGTAGCACAAAATCTTCTCTTGGATTCTTGCAAAGTTGTTGAAGATTTCGTTGCCTAATCTGGAATTTTGAAGCTTTATCTTTTTCGAAAACTTCTGCCCATTGCTGACATTCTGGATGACGTATGCACAACTCCCTGAGCCTCCGCGATGTCTGCCGCACCATGCTGGAGCCTCTCCTTACATCTCTAGGTTAATCGGGCATTCTATTCTAGCTCTAGATCAACAGGGAGTGCTGAAGCAGACTCTGTCTCTTCATTGTTATTGCCCAGTTTGCCTTAGCTCTTGAGATTCACAGAATGTTATAGCAGTCTCTGGTTCTTTGTTGCTGTTTTGTTAGTCTTTAGATTGTGATCCAGCCACCAATTTTTAGGAGTGCTTCAGCAGTCTCTTGAGCAGTTTTGTCAAGGATGTCATATCCTCAACAATCTCCCCCTTGACATTTTGACAAAACTAAACTACAACTACATCAATACTACTGATCCAGATTATTTGGTAAAAACTAGAGCTAAGATGGATAATTGCTCTAACTATTATACTTGAGTTTAGAGTTCCTCAATGAATACTAGGCATCAAAAGTGATCTAACACTTCTAAGAGCAGCTCACAGATGATAGTCAATAACATTCTTCTCCCCCTTTTTGTCACAAATGACATGGGCTGCTGAGAGAGAAACTCATTCAGGAGTGACACACAGTCCCAAGGCAGCTCTGAGCTCCTCGAACAGAGCTTGATGACGGACAAATAACCTTATGTTTGTCTGTATTTTCACTTTACTTCTTGTTTGTTTCGTTATTTTATAAATTCATTTGATATTTTCTTTGTCCATTTTAGGTTGAAAATGCGTACTACATGATATGAAGTGGTCCGAAGAAGTTTCGAGTGAATTCCAGTCGATCGAGAGCAAGAGATAGCAAAATCAAGCAAAATGCAGATTTGATTCGCCCAGGCTAGTTTGATTCGTCCAGGCTGATTGACCTATTCATCTTTGAAGGCTCTCCGAGCACACGAAACATATCCGATTGAGGCCTGCCATATCTTGTTAGAAAGGTAACTCAAAAGGCTACAACTTCGTAGTTTACATCAAGACGTAATTCGAAGACTTAAAGGGTCAAAACAGGGGAGATTCTAGCACTGCAACGTTGATTTGCCCAAAGAGGAATTCAGGCTAGGCCGAATCACTTTTGATTCGGCCAAAGAAAAGTGATTCGTCCAAGAAGAAATTGAATCGTCCAGCTTCATTACAGCACTGACATTATGATTCGGTCGAATCAATTTATGGGGCTGCACGAATCACTTGATTCGTGGAGAATTCGAATGTAGATCAAATTTGGGCAGATTGACCTGTTCATCATCGAAGGCTTTCCGAGCGCGCGATTCTTATCCAATTGAGGCATGGCATAGCTTGTTAGAAAGCTAATTCAAAGGCTACAACTTCTTATATTATGTCAAGATGTGGTTCGAAGGTTTAAAGGGTTAAACGAGCGAGTTTCTAACGCTGCAAAAGTGATCCGCCCAAGCAGTGGGGGAATCAAAAGTGATTCGGCCACGAGAAAGTGATTGGACCAGCTCCTGATGATGCAAGTATGGCAGTGTTTGACAAAACCAGCATAAGTAAACAAGGAGCTGCTACAGCTCAAACGAACAAGCAAGCCAAGCAGAAGTGAACTAGCAGCAGCTGCAGCAGCAGGAGCTTGTTCAACAGGCTGTTTCAACTGTCCAAGAAGTAGCAGCTGTCTGGGCTTGTTCGGAAGGGCTGGAAACCTTATGCAGAGCATCTGGAGAATTTCTAAAATGCTATGGAGTATTTTCCAGCTAGGTTTACTAGTCAGAGAAGGAGATTTGCATTGGAGAGAATAATCAAATCTAATCTCCTAGATTTTAGGAGATAATTGATCTTGTGGGTCAATTGCCTAAACCTGGAAATTGCTTAAAGTGGTGCGGCTATTTAAGCAAAAGGTGTTCAGGGCTGAAGAGGTTGATCGAAGCTGAGGGATACACGAGTGCCTACACGGATTTCAGAGTGAAGATCTTTGGTGTGTGGCGGACATATTCTTCGATCATCACCCGTGAGCAGAGCGTTGAGCGTAGAGCTAAGGTGAGTGTTGCAGAAGAGAATCAGGACTTGCAGAGTCTGATTCGAGCTTGATCTGGAAGCCAATTCAGAGCTGGGGAGCTTGTTGGTTGATCAAGGGCAGCCGCGGAAGAACTGACGGGTGGAAGGCTCGGTCGAGTGTTGTGCGGCAGTACTCACTAGTGGCAGGTGGCCACTGAGTGAGGGGGAGTTGTCCAGAGTGTGCAGCGCTCTTGGAGAGGTTCGATCGGCTCGGCAGAAGGCCTTGGAGCGACGCGGACTTTGTGCTTCAGCTGTGTGTTACAGCTGTTGCTGCAGCAACCCTGCTGAGTAGTGTAATTTAGAATAGGCTGAGTTCTTTGAGAGGATTGTAGCTATTCTAGATTGACATATTGTAGAGGGTGTGCAGACACAAATCAGAGCTTGTTCTGATTGTGTTGAGTGGTCCACACAAGGTTGAGTAGCATAGGTTGCGTGAGTTGTGACCGAGTGTACTTGGAACCTTTGGTTGAGTGGATTGAGGACTGGAGAATAGTCCTCCCCAGACGTAGGCAGATTGGCCGAACTGGGTGAACAAACCTGTGCCTTGTTCATTGCTTGCTGTGACAATATTTAAGTGAACAAGAGTGTGCTGCAGCAACTGCTTGTTCACAGAATCTGTCGAATTAAGACACTACGAATTTTCAATTGGTATCAGAGCGGGAGCTCGACACACAGAGTTAAAGATCCTACAGTGTCTCTGGAAGCAAAGACAATGAAGGAAGGACAGAGCACAAGCAGACCTCCATTATTGGAAGAGAGCAATTATGGATATTGGAAAGCTAGAATGAAAGCCTTTCTCAGGGCTATTGATGAGAAGACATGGAGAGCTGTTGTGGTTTAGTGGTCTCCTCCAATCACCATGGATGAGCAAGGAGTGACAAGAATTAAACCTGAAGAGCAATGGACTGCTGAAGAAGATGCTGCAGCAACTGGTAATTCAAAGGCTCTGAATGCAATTTTTGCTGCAGTTGATGCTAACAATTTCAGGTTGATCTCAAACTGTGACATGGCCAAGCAAGCATGGGAAATTCTGCAAACTGCCCATGAAGGAACTGATAGAGTGAAGCTGTCAAGACTCCAGATAATTGCCACACAATTTGAGAATCTGAGGATGCTGGATGAGGAAACAGTCACTGAGTTTAATGCTAAACTCTGTGATCTTGCAAATGAAGCTCATGCCCTTTGTGAACCCATTCCTGAAGAAAATCTTATCAGAAAGGTTCTCAGATCGTTGCCCATAAAATTTGACATGAAAGTGACAGCCATTGAAGAAGCTCAAAATGTCAGATTCATGAAGTTGGAAGAGCTGATGGGGTCTCTCAAACAATTTGAGATGAAGCTGGTTAAAGGAGACACCACTCCTAAGGATAAGGATGTTGGATTGAAAGCTGAAACAGAAACCAAGCAGACAGTTCCAGATGATCAGATGAGTATGCTTGTTAAGAATCTTGGGAAGTTTCTGAAAAACATGGAATCCGGAACTGAGAGAAGCTCTTCTTTGCGAAGACAATTCAGAAGGGACGATGAAAGTAAAAGGAAAGGAAAGGAACCTGCTCAGAGTGAAGACAGAAAGAAAGAAATGAAGAAGGGAGTTGATCGCGCGTCGTTGTGCGCGTCAAATATAATTCCTTCCTCTCCCACTAGTACAGCGGTTAAGTAAGGGTCGATCTCCACAGGGAGCAAGCAGTGAGTCTTAGCCAGTAACCTACACTTAAGAAAATGGGGGTTGCGTGAGTGATTGGGGTTTTTGCGCGATGCGCGAGTAACAGCGAATATCGTAACGCGGGGAATTGCACTAGACGTGCGCAAGCAGTAGAGATTAAATACTATATTTATGAGAAGTATTGGGCAGACAATCCTCTATGAATGCATTCCTTATCATCGACTCGAAACATCTATAGCTTGTGGTTTACTTGGGTTAGTGTCCGGTAAAGGCTTCCTAACACGTGCGCATGTTCCGTTCAAAGTTCCTGCGCTATTAATCCTTAGAACTAGACTAAACAGCTGCGAATCCTGTCACAGTAGCAACTGCCTACCCTAACTCGTTACTCCTAATTGTCACGGTAAGTTTGCGGTTCAAGGCTTCCCCTACGCATGCAACTAGTTTAACATGCGACAAGCGAGCTACACAAGTAAGTTTGCGGTTCAAGGCTTCCCCTACTCATGCAACTAACTGTCTCAGTACGCACAGAATTAATACAAGTAAATAAACTATGCATTAAGCTCAAGTCTCAAAGGAATACATCACAGATTCATGCCCGACCAACACTAAGTGTTTAGCTAGACATGCTAGTGGTAAACATCATAAAATAGTAAATAATAACTAATGAATCCAAGAAAACGGTAGCAAACAGTGCGTGCAGTGTCTTCTCTCGGCTGGCGCAGTCGGCTGGCGCAGTCGGCTGGCGCAAATCTCCTCAATTAGTCCGTGTGTTTTCCAGTTATGCCGCGCAGTGCCTCCTTCGCGTCCTCTGGTGCCTCTGGAACAACAGTCTTTTTCGAACTCCCCCAAACCCTAGACTTCCTCCCTTTATATAGGAGGTTCATCTTTTGGCAACTTCCAAATCTGGTCACTGGGACTTTGCGCCTGGCGCACGGCATTGGTTGGCGCAATCGGGTAGCGCACCTCTGCTGTATTTCGCCATTTCTTCTTCTGTTTGCGCCGCTAGCTCCACAGGCTGATCTTTCACTCCTAGAACGCTGCCTGACAGCGCGTATCCGACTTAAGGACTCGTTCTGACCTGATATACAAAAACATTGGAAACGAGTAATCTTGCTCATAAAATATTGCAAACAAGCATAGGGTTATGATCTAAATAATGTGTATAACTAGGCTCTATCAAACCCCCCACACTTGCCCCTTGTTCGTCCCTAACAAGTACTGAAACGCGGATACAATTACCTTTTCTGGGGACTAGCGCACAGCCTTGCATTCTAGCGCAAAATGCACAGTTGCTCAACTTGTGCTGCTCTATCACCTGCGCACAACTGCACTCAATAGTTCTAATATAATAATCCCGAAATTTCATTACCTCTCAGCCGGGATGAAGATCTTTGGATGACTGGGAGATAGCTCTTCTTAGGCTCCTGGTTGTCAGCTCCCGCTCCGAAGATAGGTATATGGTTTCTTGCGCGAGCTTCTTCCAGTGCGTGATTCGTTCGCACACTTCCTGGGAACCTGAGCCTTTGATGATATCCTTGTGGTCTTGCGCACGCAGGTACTAAGTAGTGCGCATGCTGATTCTTTTGTAGTGCGCATCATCTGCTTCTGCTGGTATTTTTTTTCTTTTGTACAGCTTCCTTTCCAATTTGTTTCATTCCCAGAACAGTTCCAATCTCAGCCTTCGGATAGCAGCTATGGAACTCGTTCCGCTCTCCCTCCTTGGTTTGTCTGCGCCGGTCTGCGCACGCGTTTACATCCGCGCCCGCTTTCCTTAGCTTGATTTCCAGAGAGAAGGTGGTCTGCTTTCCCACCTCGCCACGCTTTGGGTACTTTGCCTTTGGCATCTGCGTGACTGAGCGCGCTCTTTTGTTCCGAAGGTTGCGAAGCACCGGCCTCCACTAGCGCTCTCGACCATATACCTCGCCTTCGAAGCACAAGCGACTAACCGCCTCTCTGGAGCATTTCTATCAACTCCACATCCCCTGTATATCCCAACTAACAGGAGCAGAAAAAACGAAAAAATTATGCTAAAACAGTAGAGAACGGTGCACACAATACGGATAGCGCAAAACAAGTTGGAGCGCATGCGCATCCTGCACCTTAGCGCACTACTGCTACTAATTCTCTTCAACTTCAACTAAGCTATACTAAAAATGCTCAAAACATGAAATGTAAGAGTAACGCCCCCCCCCCCCCCCCACACTTGAACAGAGACGTGTCCCCACGACTCAAGCTCAAACGCACGGAGGCTACGCACATGCATGCAATGCAACGAAAATAAAGAACATAAGAGTGAACACAAATAGTCACACAAAATATAGCAAGGGAGTCACAGAATGTAGGGCACAAATATTCAGCACACATAATAGTCAACTAGACGCAGCAAAATAAAAGACACCACCCTAAAGAAAATCACTGCGCCTGCCCTCGGCCTTAGAAGTTCCCCGAGATAGACGCTGCTGCTGACCCACGTGCCTCATCCTCTGAAGAATCAGTCAAGGAGTCGGTGCTGGAGGCTGGTGGTACTATGGTGAGGGGATCAGGCTGCGCTACGAGGTCGTCCTCGGAAAGTGACTCCCATATGGAATCGGAGTCTACGCTGGGAAAGTTAATGGGGGACTCCGGAACAGAAGGCCGGGCAGGGGAAGCTACTGGTGGTGGTATCGGTGCTGGTTCAGGTTCAGGGGTGGGCTCTGCTGCTGGGGCTGCTGGTTCTGGTGCTGGCTCTGCTGGGGGTGCTGGGGCTGGTGCTGGAGAGGGTGCTGCTGAGGTTTCTGGGGTTCGGGTAGGAGGTGGATGGTGCAGGCTGAGGAGAGGGGGAATCGCGTCTCCAAATTTCCACCCGGATGGTGGACTCATACTTAAATCCGCCCCCTCTGGCTAGCGCAACGGACCTGCGCATTGATAGGCGCACGGTCCTGCGCACTTGTGTGACTAAAAAAAACTACCAAACCCTAAACTAGCTAAAAACACTCAAAAAAAAAAACAAAACAAGCAGAATAAAATGTGCCGAAATAAAATGTGTCGGGTTACCTCCCGACAAGTGCCTTTGTTTAACGTCGTTGGCTCGACGGTACCTCGTTACGTGCCAAGAAGTGCGTCTGCAGCCCCCCCCCCCCCTCCCCACTCTTGCTCCTGAGTGTCCTTGCGCCAGTGCTTGTGTTACGATCTCATTGGTCCTGCGCAAAGGATACAAGGGAGGGTCAGCATGTGATACATTATTCGTAATGAGGGTAGATGCAGAGGGAGAGGAGATATAGGCGATGGGTGCTAGTGCTCCCTCTGAAACATCTGGTGGTGCGTCTGGCGCAGCAGCTTGCGCGTCCACTATCTCTGCCTCGGCCAAGTCAATGTTGCGTGTTGCGCCATCCCAAGGTTCGCCCAAGTACCGTTTGACTCTCTGCCCGTTAACCTTAAAACGATGCTGGTGCCCGTCTTCTAATTCAATTGTGCCGTAGGGGAAAACCTTGGTGACGGTGTATGGTCCCGTCCACTTGCTGCGCAACTTTCCAGGCATGAGCTTCAGGCGCGATGAAAATAACAGTACCTGGTCTCCTGGTTCAAATGTGCGCCGGAGGATATGCTTGTCATGATACGCTTTGGTGCGCTCCTTGTAATCGCGCAGTCCCTCATAGGCGTCTAGGCGCAGCTCGTCGAGTTCGCTCAGCTCAAATGCGCGTTCCTTTCCTGCCTCAGCCAAGTTCAAGTTGCAAATACGTAAGGCCCAATATGCCTTGTGCTCGAGCTCTACTGGCAGGTGGCATGCCTTCCCATAGACCAGCCGGAATGGTGAGGTTCCAATGGGCGTCTTGTGTGCAGTGCGGTATGCCCATAGCGCATCATCCAGGCGCTGGCTCCAATCCTTGCGCGACGGCCTCACAGTCTTTTCCAAGATGCGCTTGATCTCTCTGTTAGAAACTTCGGCCTGTCCATTTGTCTGCGGATGGTAAGCGGTGGACGTCTTGTGGCACACCCCATAGTGCTTGAAAACTTGCGCCACAACCCTGTTGCAGAAGTGCGTCCCCTGGTCGCTGATAACTGCCTTAGGCACTCCGTACCTGCAAAATATGTTAGTTCTGAGAAAATCAGCGACAGTCTTACCATCATCCTTGCGCGTGGCCTTAGCTTCGACCCATTTGGATACGTAATCCACGGCCACCAGTATGTACTCGTAGCCGGCAGATGGGGGAAATGGACCCATGAAGTCGATTCCCCAAACATCGAACACTTCATCCACCAGAATCGGGGTCTGCGGCATCTCGTTGCGCGCGGAGATTCCTCCAGTGCGCTGGCACCTGTCACACTTCCTGCAGTGGTCATAGGCATCTCTGAATAGGTGCGGCCAGTAGAATCCGCAGTCCAAGATCTTCCTGCTCGTGCGCTTGGGACCGAAATGTCCTCCACAGGCGTGCGCATGACAAAACATCAACACAGAGTTAATCTCATGGTCAGGCACGCAACGTCTTAATATCCGATCTGGACCTATTCTAAGCATGTAAGGATCATCCCAAAGATAATGCTTGGACTCATGTTTCAATCGCATGCACTGAGTTTTATTGAAATGAGGAGGGAACGCACCTGTGACCAGGTAATTTGCGATATGCGCATACCATGGTACCTTACCTGTTAGCGCCATCAGATGCTCGTCAGGGAATGTCTCCTTGATCTGCCCTGGCTCCTCATCCCTTACGATCCTGCTCAGGTGATCAGCGACGGTATTTTCTGTGCCCTTCTTATCTTTGATCTCTAAGTCGAATTCCTGAAGCAGAAGTACCCAGCGCATCAGGCGCGGCTTGGTCTCTTTCTTGGACATGAGGTAGCGGATAGCTGCGTGGTCCGTGTAGATGATGACTCTGGCGCCTAGAACATATGCTCGGAACTTCTCCAGCGCAAATACAATTGCCAGAAGCTCCTTCTCCGTGGTGGTGTAGTTCTTCTGCGCGGAGTCCAGTGTGCGCGATGCATAGTAGATGGCATGCGGCTTCTTGTCCTCGCGCTGCCCCAAGACTGCTCCTACTGCGTAGTCACTTGCGTCACACATCAGCTCGAATGGCAGGTTCCAGTCTGGTGCGCGCATCACTGGCGCACTGGTCAGCGCTTCTTTCAGCTTATCGAACGCCGCCCTGCACTCATCAGTAAAATCGAAGCACACGTCTTTTTGCAACAGGTTAGACAGGGGTATGCAAATTTTAGAGAAATCCTTAATAAAACGCCTGTAAAACCCAGCATGCCCTAAGAACGATTTCACGTCGCGCACGTTGGTGGCATAAGGCAGATTAGAAATAATATCTATCTTAGCCTTGTCTACCTTAATACCCTCCTCTGAAATTATGTGACCTAGTACTACTCCGTGCGTTACCATGAAATGACATTTTTCGTAATTTAGCACTAAGTTCTTAGAGATGCAGCGCGCTAAGACTTTATCTAGATGTGTTAAGCATGCATCAAAGGTATTCCCATATACAGTGAAATCATCCATGAACACTTCTATGCATATACCAATCATATCAGAGAAAATGCTCATGACGAGGCGTTGGAACGTACCTGGCGCGTTGCACAGCCCAAAAGACATACGCCGAAACGCAAATGTTCCGAAGGGGCATGTGAACGTGGTCTTCTCTTGATCCTCCGCAGCTATGGATATCTGATTGTAACCTGAATATCCGTCCAAAAAACAAAAGTAAGGCTTACCTGCCAAGCGATCCAGCATCTGGTCCATGAAGGGTAGCGGGAAGTGGTCCTTGCGCGTTACAGCGTTCAGCTTCCTGTAGTTGATGCACATGCGCCAGCCAGTTTGTATGCGCTTGGGAACTAGCTGGCCTTGCGCATTTTCTTCCACTGTGATTCCTCCTTTCTTTGGCACAACGTGCACCGGGCTGACCCATTTGCTGTCTGAGATTGGGTAAATGACCCATTTGCTGTCTGTATGAACTATATCAAGTACCTGTGTGGGTGCTGGCGCTTGATTCACCCTCCATTTCGAGCACATAAAAGTCTGCTGGGAACACCAGCTCTCCTACTCGAACTAGGACATCTTCTATCATGCCTGCAGGTTGTTTGCACGATCTATCTGCTAGCTGAATTGTGAGACCTGCAGGTTTTAGTGGTCCAAGGCGCAAGGTCGCATAGAGAGAATATGGTAATAAATTGATTGATGCGCCTAAATCGATCATGCAGTTGCTTACCGTGGTTTTACCTAAGGTGCAAGGGATAGTGAATGTACCTGGATCTCGGCACTTAGGTGGTACCTTTTGTTGCACGATTGCTGAGGCCTGCGCATTTAGCATTACCTGTGCGCATTCGCCTGTCCTCCTTTTATTTGTGCACAGCTCTTTTAAAAACTTCGTATACCTGGGAATCTGTCGAATAGCTTCTATGAGAGGTATGTTGATTTCCACCTTGCTGAACAGCTCATATAGTTCCTTGTCCAGTGCTTCTTTTCTCGCCAGTGGTGCCTGCACAGGGAAAGGAGCAGGTATGTTAGTACAATTTTTGTCCTTGTTTGTCGAGTGAGACATACCTGGCGCTTTGCCCTGCTGGTTCGTGGTTGGCGCTTCTGATTGCGCCTCTGGCTCTGGTTGCGCACTCTGAGCTGCTGGATCTGGGACTTGCGCAACTGGTTGCGCGGGCGCCTGCGCGGTCTGCTCTGTTCCCACTGTGCGCCCAGTCCTCAGTGTTACTGCATTAACTCCTCCTTTAGGGTTCTGAATCACTTGCGAAGGCAGGTTGCCATCGCTCTTTTTCAGCTCATACACCGTGGTTGCAATTTGTGATAGATGCTTTTCTATGGATTCGAACCTCTTGTCATACTTTTCGTCATTCTTGCGCACTGTGTCTGCTAGCTGCCCCATGATATCTTCCAAGGATCGCTTTGGTTGCTGATTGTTCTGCGCTGGTGCGTCTGTGCGGCGATGCGGTGGATTGTAGGGTGCAGCTTGTTGCGTCTGCTGTGGCGCGCGCTGATCAGTGGGCTGCCTCTGGAAATTGTTCTCTTCTCTCCATCTGAATCCATTTGCAGCAAGCCCAAAGCGCGGCTGATTCTGCCTCTGCGGTCCTCTGTTGTCCCATCCTCCAAGGGCATTTACATCTCCAGTTTCTTCAAAAAGTGTTGGGCATTCGTCTGTCTTGTGCTCAGTGGACCTGCAGAATTCACATACCTTTGGCGCAACTGGTTGTGCGCTCTGCGCACTCATCAGCTTCTGTAGCATGGCCTTCATTTCTTTGATCTCAGCGCTTGCCTCTACCTGATGCACAGAACGATTACGACTACTTTCAAGTGTCAATTGATGTCTTACCTACCCAGCAGAATCTTCTATCAGCTGCCATGCATCCTCCGGGTACATGTTGCAAATGTCCCCTCCTGCGCATGCATTCAGTAGTCGCAGCTCCATGGGCAGCAGTCCATTCAGAAAGTTCTCTATCAGCACATTCTGGGGAAGCCCGTGATTGTAGCAGTTGGCTTCTAGCTCCCTGAAACGCTCGTAGTATTCTGACAGAGACTCCCCTGCGCCTTGCCTTGGCGCGGCCAATTCCCTTCTGAGCAGCGCAATCTTCGCTGCTGGATAGAATTTATCTAAGAACTTCTTCTGCAGCTGCTCCCATGTGTGAATAGATCCTGCAGGTAAATTCATTAGCCAGTGTCTAGCTGTATCACTTAGTGAGAATGGAAATGCCTTCATTTTTAGCGCTTCATCGCTTTCCCCTTCGGTCTTCATGTTTTCGCAAATGACCAGGAACTCTCGCACATGCTTGACTGGATTTTCATTGTTCATCCCGTGGAACTTGGCCATGTGATGGATGAGTGAGCTCCTTAGCTCGAAGTGACCGCCTGGTGGAAGCACGATGCACCATGGCTGGTTAACAGTGATAGGGGCCGACATCTCGCGCACTGTTCTTCGTCGCGCGGCTTGTGGCACGGGCGGCGCATGATACACTTCAGCGGCCCTCCTTGCTTCAACCTCGCGCTGCACTTCCTCTCTGAATAGGGCTGCGCGGTTATGTGCCCTTGCTTCCTCTGGGGTTCTGTCTCCCAGGTTATCTCCAACCACACTGTTATCCTCCATGTCCTGATCCAAACTCAAGAAACGAAATTAAATGGCAACGAAGTTGTTGCGTCTGTCAGTGCGCAACTAGAATCTGCGCAGCGCAACTGTTTCAAGGTTGCGCAGGCTGATGTGATTGGGCGCTGTCAGAAACAACAACGAGAAAACAAAACAAAATGAAATAACTAGTTACTAAAATGAGAAATGTAAGCTAGCTAAAACTTAGCTGTGTTGCTCCCCGGCAACGGCGCCAAAATTTGATCGCGCGTCGTTGTGCGCGTCAAATATAATTCCTTCCTCTCCCACTAGTACAGCGGTTAAGTAAGGGTCGATCTCCACAGGGAGCAAGCAGTGAGTCTTAGCCAGTAACCTACACTTAAGAAAACGGGGGTTGCGTGAGTGATTGGGGTTTTTGCGCGATGCGCGAGTAACAGCGAATATCGTAACGCGGGGAATTGCACTAGACGTGCGCAAGTAGTAGAGATTAAATACTATATTTATGAGAAGTATTGGGCAGACAATCCTCTATGAATGCATTCCTTATCATCGACTCTAAACATCTATAGCTTGTGGTTTACTTGGGTTAGTGTCCGGTAAAGGCTTCCTAACACGTGCGCATGTTCCGTTCAAAGTTCCTGCGCTATTAATCCTTAGAACTAGACTAAACAGCTGCGAATCCTGTCACAGTAGCAACTGCCTACCCTAACTCGTTACTCCTAATTGTCACGGTAAGTTTGCGGTTCAAGGCTTCCCCTACGCATGCAACTAGTTTAACATGCGACAAGCAAGCAACACAAGTAAGATTGCGGTTCAAGGCTTCCCCTACTCATGCAGCTAACTGTCTTAGTACGCACAGAATTAATACAAGTAAATAAACTATGCATTAAGCTCAAGTCTCAAAGGTAATACATCATAGGTTCATGCCCGACCAACACTAAGTGTTTAGCTAGACATGCTAATGGTAAACATCATAAAATAGTAAATAATAACTAATGAATCCAAGAAAACGGTAGCAAACAGTGCGTGCAGTGTCTTCTCTCGGCTGGCGCAGTCGGCTGGCGCAAATCTCCTCAATAAGTCCGTGTGTTTTCCAGTTATGCCGCGCAGTGCCTCCTTCGCGTCCTCTGGTGCCTCTGGAACAACAGTCTTTTTCGAACTCCCCCAAACCCTAGACTTCCTCCCTTTATATAGGAGGTTCATCTTTTGGCAACTTCCAAATCTGGTCACTGGGACTTTGCGCCTGGCGCACGGCATTGGTTGGCGCAATCGGGTAGCGCACCTCTGCTGTATTTCGCCATTTCTTCTTCTGTTTGCGCCGCTAGCTCCACAGGCTGATCTTTCACTCCTAGAACGCTGCCTGACAGCGCGTATCCGACTTAAGGACTCGTTCTGACCTGATATACAAAAACATTGGAAACGAGTAATCTTGCTCATAAAATATTGCAAACAAGCATAGGGTTATGATCTAAATAATGTGTATAACTAGGCTCTATCAGGAGTCCAATGCTGGAATTGTGCAGGCTACGGACATCGACAAATTAACTGCACCAGCAAACGGATGAAAAAGAAAGCTCTCTCCGCTAGTGGAAGTGAAGATGAGAAAGAGCTAAGTGAAGATGAATGCAACATGGCCAGATACAGGTCTGCAAGAAGAGGCATAAAATCACAAAATCGTTTGAACCAGGACTTGCTGCAGCAATCTCTATATCACCGTAACAAGAGAGCTTTAAAATATAAAAAATGTTACAGCTATGGTCGCAAAGGTCATGTTCAAAGAAACTGTTTCTCAGCTCGTGCCATAATTGCATCACCCAGGAAATCTGTCAGGCAGAATCATGCGCAGACTCAGCTCCTCGCTCTTGTCAGCACAGCTAGCACCTCGGACAAGATAAGCTGGTACTTTGATAGTGGTTGTTCAGGGCATATGACAGGAGAAAGATCCTTTCTGAAAAACATTACTCCCTGTTTGGAACAACGTGTGAAGTTTGGAAATGGTCTGAAAGGAAGAGTTATGGGAAGAGGAACTTTGGCTGTGGAAGGAATGCCGAGTCTGAGCAATGTTCTGCTAGTGGAAGGGTTAAAGGCTAATCTCATTAGCATCAGCCAGCTGTGTGATGGGACTAAACAGGTAAAGTTCACAAAAGACTCATGCAAAGTCCTCGATAAATCTGGAAAGTGTTTAATGGAAGGAGCCAGATCAAAGAGCAACTGTTATCTTCTCTATGTGAGTCCAAACTCACGGATTCAGAATTGTATGCTGACAAAGGCCGAGGAAATGACTTTATGGCACAAAAGGATGGGACATGTCAACCTGAGAACTCTGAAGAGAATTGCCACAGAAGGTCTAGTCCGAGGATTACCATTGCTAAAAGGAGAGACAGACTCCATCTGTGGAGACTGTCAGATTGGGAAACAGAAGAAGGCCTCACATCCAAGAGTCAAAGATATTGGTACCACCAGGCCTCTACAGCTGATTCACATGGATCTGATGGGACCAATGGAAGTCGAGAGCCTAGGCAAGAAAAGGTATGCATTTGTTTGTGTTGATGACTATTCCAGATTCACATGGATTGACTTTATCAGGGAAAAATCAAATACTGTAAGTGTCATTGTGTCACTGGTGTCTCGGTTAGAGCAAGAGAAGAATCTCAGAATCAGCAGCATTCGCAGTGATCATGGCAGAGAATTTGAAAACAAAGACATGGATGAATTCTGTCAACAAAGGGGAATAACACATCAGTACTCCTCTCCCATTACCCCTCAGCAGAATGGTGTGGTGGAACGGAAGAACCGAACAATCCAAGAAATGGCCAGAGTGATGATCCTTTCTAGAGGATTCCACTGAAATTCTGGGCAGAGGCCATGAATACCGCATGCTATATCATCAATAGAGTCACCTTGCGAAGAGGAACCCAGCAGACCTGCTATGAGCTCTGGAATCAGAAAAAGCCCACGGTTAAATACTTTCATATCTTTGGAAGTGACTGTTTCATTCTGAGAGACCGGGAGTATAGAAAGAAACTCGACCCTAAGAGTGATCCGGGAGTGTTCTTGGGATATTCAACAAACAGCAGGGCCTATCGAGTTTTCAACCAGCGAACAAAGACTGTCATGGAGTCCATAAATGTTGTTGTCAATGATGCAGAAGAAGCCTCTACACCAGATTCTGACTCTGGTGAAGAAGACTCTGATCTTGAAGAAGTGCCTGATGGACATACCAGAAGTGAACAAGCTGTGGCTCCAGAAGATGCTACAGCAAGTGCTAAAGCAGAAATTCCAGATGATCAATTGGAAAGCTTATCTGATGATCTTCACACTGAGGCTCCTGATCCACCTTCAAGGCAGCCCCCAAAGAAGATTCAAAAGAATCATCCCTTGACAAATGTGATTGGGGATCCCTCAGACAGAAGAAGAACCAGAAGTCATGCCTACCTCAATACATGTTTTATGTCCAGCATTGAACCAAAGAATTTCAAGGAGGCCATGAGTGATGAATTCTGGATAATGGCTATGCAGGAGGAATTGGCAGAGTTTGAAAGACATGATGTTTGGGATCTGGTTGACAGACCACATGGGGTAAACATTATAGGCACAAAATGGGTGTTTAAAAACAAAACTGATGAAAAGGGCAACATTACACGAAATAAAGCCAGACTGGTTGCCCAGGGATATTCTCAGATTGAAGGTCTAGACTTTGATCAGACATTTGCTCCAGTGGCTCGTCTGGAGGCCATCAGACTTCTTCTAGCAATGTCATGCTTTCTGGGGTTCAAATTATATCAAATGGATGTTAAAAGTGCGTTCTTGAATGGAGATCTCTCTGAGGAAGTCTATGTCTCTCAACCAAAAGGTTTTGAAGATCCTCATCATCCAGAACATGTTTATAAATTGAAGAAAGCTTTATATGGACTGAAACAGGCTCCTCGAGCTTGGTATGGACGGTTGACAGTTTTTCTGGAAAAACATGGCTACAACCGAGGGGGAGTTGACAAAACCTTGTTTCTCAAAAGAACTCAGTCAGATGTGATCATTGCTCAAATATATGTGGATGATATTGTCTTTGGATCAAAGTCCCAGCACCTGGTGAAGCAGTTTGTGAATCACATGCAGCAAGAATTTCAAATGAGCATGGTAGGAGAACTTTCATACTTTCTTGGTTTGGAGATTACTCAGAAAAAGGATGGTATCTTTATTGCTCAAAGTAAATACAGCAAGTCCCTTGTGAAGAAATTCCAGCTAGATTCAGCAAGTCACAAGCGAACCCCTGCTGCCACTCATGTGAAAGCCATCAAAGATGAGCACGGTATGGAAGTGAGTCAGACTGTCTACAGAAGCATGATTGGGAGCTTGCTTTACCTAACTGCCAGCCGCCCTGACATTTCCTATGCAGTAGGAGTCTGTGCCAGATTTCAAGCTTGTCCCAGAGACAGTCATTTGCAGTTGGTCAAGCGGATCATTCGGTATGTCGGAGGAACTGTGGACTACGGCTTATGGTACACTAGAGACACAAATGCCAATCTGGTCGGATACAGTGATGCAGACTGGGCAGGTTGCTCAGAGGACAGGAAGAGCACTTCGGGAGGATGTTTCTTCTTAGGGAATAACCTGATCTCTTGGTTCAGCAGAAAACAGAACAGCATTTCTCTATCCACTGCCGAGGCTGAATATATCGCTGCTGGGAGCTGCTGTGCACAAATGTTGTGGATGAAGCAAATGCTGAGTGAGTATGGGATTGCTCAAGATGAAATGACTGTTTACTGTGACAATATGAGTGCCAACAGCATCTCTAAGAATCCGGTTCAGCACAGCAGAACCAAGCACATTGACATTCGTCACCACTTCATCCGTGATCTTGTTGAAAAGAAAGTCATTTCGCTCCGACATGTGGTGTCTTGACGTTGGCGTTTTAGGCAAGCAAAATGAAGTGCTATTCTAGTCACGCAAATATCAAACAATATTTATAACCGAGTGACCTCGGGTCGAACCCAAGAGAAAAGCTTAGACTAATTTACAACTAATTAATGCTATTATTGAAAGTCTACGGATTTGGGGGGGGTATGTCCTCCTATAGAGGTATCTCTAGCAAGTACTAAAGATAAATGATATTTTTGGTTTTTGGTTGATGAAACAAAAGGGTGACTAGGGATTCAACTTCTCTCCTAAGATATGAGGAAAATGAAATAACTCACTAACACATGCATGAACTACATTTGGTTGATAAAAGTAAGGCTAATGCATCGTCCACTCTAGGTTCAACTCTCGCTCCTTCCCTAGAGTGGAGAGGATACACAAAGGACATGGTTCTCAAACTCTCGCTCTATTGAACCGTGTAGAACTTGAGTCCCATAACCGCACCCTCTCGGTCTATTGGCCGGTTACTCAAATCCGCTTAAAACTTAGCCTAATGTCAAGAATGCATGTCGCTCTCACGCACAAACACTCCATCTATGATCATACAATAGCTATGAAACATCCTAAGTTCAACTCTCGCTCCTTCCTTAGGGGTTCTAACCAAGCATACTCACTTAAGCATTTCGTCAAACACTTGGTGTGCATACAATGAATACATAGCTAGGGCACAATATAATCAAACCAAACTTCATTCAATGCAATAACAATAGTGTTCTACATCATATCCAATCCTAGGGGATCCATTTAATCCCCAACCACAAGTACAACTACTCACTCATAATGAGTGTGCACAAATACATGACAACTAAGGGAAGCATAAATGTAAATACAAAGGGTAAAGGGTTTAAGAGAAGTTGATGTAGAATCTTCAATCCAAGCTTGGGTCTTCACCCAAGCTTGGTCTTCTCCGAGCTCCAGTCGCCTAGGGTTGAGAAAATGTGGAAGCTCCTTTCTAGGGTTGAGAGAAAAAGCAAGCTCTTTTTTCTTCACTTCTATCTCCTTCTATTTATACTCTTTGAAGTTTCCCACAAAATGACCGAAGTGACCGAATCACTTGATTCGGTCAATGTCCATGTGATTCGCTCGAACCTTTTGTTCAGTACAGTTTTGAGTTTGGGCGAATCACTTATCCTGGCCGAATCACTTTTGATTCGGTCAAACGCCTTTGCTTTGATACGGTCAAACGCCTTGTGGAGCTAAACTGATTCGGGCACCTCATGGGCGAATCACCTCTGATTCGGCCGAATCATCTGTTCAGTAGCTTCTTGACTGGGCGAATCAATTTTCTTAGCCGAATCACCATTGATTCGGTCACACCCATTATGTGATTCGGTCAAACCTTCAGGACTTCCCCGGATCAGGTCAATTCGTGCAGCTGAGGGTGATTCGGTCAAGCTGGTGGGCGAATCACTAGTGATTCGGCCGAATCACTTATGCAGTTTGCTCAGCTTTTCTTCTTTTGATCTCCATTGACCAGAATTCGCCTAGATTTTCTTCGGTCCACTTCGCATTGCGAGATACGTAATTTTAACCTGAAATGGACGAAGAAATCATCAAATGACTTTATAAAATAGCGGAACAAACAAGAAGTAAGGGGAAAATATGGACAAATATAAGGTCATTTGTCCGCTCATCAAAACACCCCACACTTAAGTCTTGTTCGTCCCGAACAAATATGTGCATAAGTCAAGCGGAGAGTAAGATGCTAGATCATATATGGCAATATCAAAGCACTTAGCAAATCTTACGCATATGAAACACATCAACCTCCTACTCATGTAACCTAACTAAAGAAAACTTAAACAAAGAAAATTAATCTACTCCTAACTCACTGTCGTAGGAATCACGAATGCATTTAGCGTATGCATCAAGCCTTTAAACCTCTAGGTTACCCTAGCGGACGAGTTGAAGTCTCGTGAGAGTTTTCAGAAAAGGAATACTCACAAATCCCATTTGCAATCATCCAAGAGAGTTCAAAATCCAAATATAGCTAGCTAAGCAAGTAGTTCACTATCACCTCAAATAATAATAGAGTTGTGCAAATCATTCATCTCACGCAAACTCTAAGGATCATTCACTTCAATGTGACAACAAACATTCATAGGTTCGATATCAACCTAGCATTCGTCAAATTCAAATTTTCACTCAATTTCCTATGCAAGTAGTATGAAGAAAAGCGTCGCTAGCACAAAAATTTTGTCAAATCAATCACATATGCTTGCTAAGGGCAAGTCCATAAGCTCAAGACAATAAACTCGTTCTCAAGTTTTAGACTATACGTGATAAACCGTAAGAGAAGAGGAGTTTTGACAATGAACAATTTAGAATTTCCTCGTACAAATCTGGATGCTTAAGTAATAAATTACGAGGGTCATTGATCGCGCGTCGTTGTGCGCGTCAAATATAATTCCTTCCTCTCCCACTAGTACAGCGGTTAAGTAAGGGTCGATCTCCACAGGGAGCAAGCAGTGAGTCTTAGCCAGTAACCTACACTTAAGAAAACGGGGGTTGCGTGAGTGATTGGGGGTTTTGCGCGATGCGCGAGTAACAGCGAATATCGTAACGCGGGGAATTGCACTAGACGTGCGCAAGCAGTAGAGATTAAATACTATATTTATGAGAAGTATTGGGCAGACAATCCTCTATGAATGCATTCCTTATCATCGACTCTAAACATCTATAGCTTGTGTTTTACTTGGGTTAGTGTCCGGTAAAGGCTTCCTAACACGTGCGCATGTTCCGTTCAAAGTTCATGTGCTATTAATCCTTAGAACTAGACTAAACAGCTGCGAATCCTGTCACAGTAGCAACTGCCTACCCTAACTCGTTACTCCTAATTGTCACGGTAAGTTTGCGGTTCAAGGCTTCCTCTACGCATGCAACTAGTTTAACATGCGACAAGCGAGCTACACAAGTAAGTTTGCGGTTCAAGGCTTCCCCTACTCATGCAACTAACTGTCTCAGTACGCACAGAATTAATACAAGTAAATAAACTATGCATTAAGCTCAAGTCTCAAAGGAATACATCACAGATTCATGCCCGACCAACACTAAGTGTTTAGCTAGACATGCTAGTGGTAAACATCATAAAATAGTAAATAATAACTAATGGATCTAAGAAAACGGTAGCAAACGGTGCGTGCAGTGTCTTCTCTCGGCTGGCGCAGTCGGCTGGCGCAAATCTCCTCAATAAGTCCATGTGTTTTCCAGTTCTGCCGCACAGTGCCTCCTTCGCGTCCTCTGGTGCCTCTGGAACAACAGTCTTTTCGAACTCCTTGAAACCCTAGACTTCCTCCCTTCATATACTGCTCAGGAGGTTCATCTTTTGGCAACTTCCAAATCTGGTCACTGGGACTTTGCGCCTGGCGCACGGCATTGGTTGGCGCAATCGGGTAGCGCACCTCTGCTGTCTTTCGCCATTTCTTCTTTTGTTTGCGCCGCTAGCTCCACAGGCTGATCTTTCACTCCTAGAACGCTGCCTGACAGCGCGTATCCGACTTAAGGACTCGTTCTGACCTGATATACAAAAACATTGGAAACGAGTAATCTTGCTCATAAAATATTGCAAACAAGCATAGGGTTATGATCTAAATAATGTGTATAACTAGGCTCTATCAGTCATACCTTAGACGCTTCCTAAAAACCGAATGCAAAAGCCTTCCTCACACACATGCCAAAGAATTTGCGGAAAAGGCACAAAGTCAAGAATTAAGTGTGCTTATTATTTTTTTTGTGTTTATACAAATGCTTTCAAGGGGGAACTTACCTTCCTAACCCTCGACATTTGTAAAACTTTTCCTTGACCCAAAAAACAAACAAATAATATTTTTGTGTTTATACAAATGCTTTCAAGGGGGAACTTACCTTCCTAACCCTCGGCAATTGTAAAACCTTAAAAATATAATTTGTCCTTTCTTGCGCCTCTTTTGTTTTTCTTATCGCAAACACTTTATTTGACCCCACACTTAATACTTGACAATGTGCCTAAGTGATATATAATGAAGCATGAAGTGTGAGCTCAACAAATGCAAAGGCTAAATAGGAATGCTAAAGTCACCTAAAAGCAAACAAGAGCAAGTACAAGGTTTTTGTATGAAAACATTTTTATTTTTGTGCTCGCTTAACTTAACTTCATTTTTCATGCACGGAAAGAGCTCAAAAATAAATCGAACTAAGCTAGCCGAACATTGAATCATGTGAATAAAATCATCACAAAGAGGATCAATCGACTTAAAGATGCGATTCATGAATTTAAAGCACAACTCAATCCAAAATTTTTTTTTTTTGATACTACTTAATTGCTTAGCAAACATTACTTCGTGTGATCAATACTTAAAAGCTTGGATGAGAGCAATTATGTGAGTGTAATGTGCTCAAAGTGAGTGTGTAGCATAGAATCATGTTGTGAAGCAAATAAAAGCACAAGCGCAAACAAACACCCCACACTTAAAAATTTGCTTAGTCACTAAGCAATATAAAGTAATAGAATAAAAGAGAAAGCTTCGAAGGAACTTCTCTCGTGTGGAGGAAGGTATGGCGTAACACAAATTTCACAACGATTCTATACCATCAACAAGTAGAAAATAAAAGCACAAATACTCACTAGCCTAGTTTAACGTCTTGGCTAAGACGTAGCCGATTCCCTTTTTCATAAGAAACACACTTGAGAAGTCCTGTGCGAGGATCCCTTCTCAAGTGGCATGCATCTATAGCGTGGGAATTCAACCGGTCTCTCGTCTTCCTCTTGCGGAAGAGTGGCATTTCCTTCCCTCCTCGAGTTTGGTTGATCCATAGTTTCTGTTGGTGGTTGATCAACGCAAATTTGAGGTGAAGGAGTATCAAAATCTGGCAATTTCTGCTCCGTTGATGTGGAGGCTTGTTGTTATGCCTTTTTCGCGCGTGCTTTGATTTTCATTCAAACACCTACCAAGCAATCAGAGAAAGCATCAATAAGTGTGAACTTAAATTAAAGTAAGCAAGAAAAGCACGCAAACACGCAATCACGATCAACAACAAAAAAAAAGAAGAAGAAAAAAAAGGTAGTAGACTAACTAAAATAATATTAACTAGCAAACTAGTCTAATGGCTATTCCCCGGCAACGGCGCCATTTTGACGTTGGCGTTTTAGGCAAGCAAAATGAAGTGCTATTCTAGTCACGCAAATATCAAACAATATTTATAACCGAGTGACCTCGGGTCGAACCCAAGAGAAAAGCTTAGACTAATTTACAACTAATTAATGCTATTATTGAAAGTCTACGGATTTGGGGGGGGGGGGGGGGGGGGGGGGGTATGTCCTCCTATAGAGGTATCTCTAGCAAGTACTAAAGATAAATGATATTTTTGGTTTTTGGTTGATGAAACAAAAGGGTGACTAGGGATTCAACTTCTCTCCTAAGATATGAGGAAAATGAAATAACTCACTAACACATGCATGAACTACATTTGGTTGATAAAAGTAAGGCTAATGCATCGTCCACTCTAGGTTCAACTCTCGCTCCTTCCCTAGAGTGGAGAGGATACATAAATGACATGGTTCTCAAACTCTCGCTCTATTGAACCGTGTAGAACTTGAGTCCCATAACCGCACCCTCTCGGTCTATTGGCCGGTTACTCAAATCCGCTTAAAACTTAGCCCAATGTCAAGAGTGCATGTCGCTCTCGCGCACAAACACTCCATCTATGATCGTACAATAACTATGAGACATCCTAAGTTCAACTCTCGCTCCTTCCTTAGGGGTTTTAACCAAGCATACTCACTTAAGCATTTCGTCAAACACTTGGTGTGCATACAATGAATACATAGCTAGGGCACAATATAATCAAACCAAACTTCATTCAATGCAATAAATTAGAGTTCTACATCATATCCAATCCTAGGGGATCCATTTAATCCCCAACCACAAGAACAACTACTCACTCATAATGAGTGTGCACAAAAACATGACAACTAAGGAAAGCATAAATGTAAATACAAAGCTAGGGTTTAGAAGAGGTTGATGTAGAATCTTCAATCCAAGCTTGGGTCTTCACCCAAGCTTGGTCTTCTCCGAGCTCCAGTCGCCTAGGGTTGAGAAAATGTGGAAGCTCCTTTCTAGGGTTGAGAGAAAAAGCAAGCTCTTTTTTCTTCACTTCTATCTCCTTCTATTTATACTCTTTGAAGTTTCCCACAAAATGACCGAAGTGACCGAATCACTTGATTCGGTCAATGTCCATGTGATTCGCTCGAACCTTTTGTTCAGTGCAGTTTTGAGTTTGGGCGAATCACTTATCCTGGCCGAATCACTTTTGATTCGGTCAAACGCCTTTGCTTTGATACGGTCAAATGCCTTGTGGAGCTAAACTGATTCGGGCACCTCATGGGCGAATCACCTCTGATTCGGCCGAATCATCTGTTCAGTAGCTTCTTGACTGGGCGAATCAATTTTCTTAGCCGAATCACCATTGATTCGGTCACACCCATTATGTGATTCGGTCAAACCTTCAGGACTTCCCCGGATCAGGTCAATTCGTGCAGCTGAGGGTGATTCGGTCAAGCTGGTGGGCGAATCACTAGTGATTCGGCCGAATCACTTATGCAGTTTGCTCAGCTTTTCTTCTTTTGATCTCCATTGACCAGAATTCGCCTAGATTTTCTTCGGTCCACTTCGCATTGTGAGATACGTAATTTTAACCTGAAATGGACGAAGAAATCATCAAATGACTTTATAAAATAGCGGAACAAACAAGAAGTAAGGGGAAAATATGGACAAATATAAGGTCATTTGTCCGCTCATCATGTCTGCCAAACAACTCGCTGATATCTTCACCAAAGCTCTGGATGTAGCCCGGTTTGAAGACCTGAGAGCCTCTCTAGGGCTCTGTGTGTTGTCTCCATAGGTTCTCCCAGACCCACCCCCTTGTCATTTATTCCAAAAAGGGGGACGAGAAGAGCAGGCAAAGGCTAAGAAGTGGAGGAGAATTCCTCAAGAAAATTCTCTGGTGGGTTTTGTCAAAATGCCAAGGGGGAGATTGATGATGCAAGTATGGCAGTGTTTGACAAAACCAGCATAAGTGAACAAGGAGCTGCTACAGCTCAAACGAACAAGCAAGCCAAGCAGAAGTGAACTAGCAGCAGCTGCAGCAGCAGGAGCTTGTTCAACAGGCTGTTTCAACTGTCCAAGAAGTAGCAGCTGTCTGGGCTTGTTCGGAAGGGCTGGAAACCTTATGCAGAGCATCTGGAGAATTTCTAAAATGCTATGGAGTATTTTCCAGCTAGGTTTACTAGTCAGAGAAGGAGATTTGCATTGGAGAGAATAATCAAATGTAATCTCCTAGATTTTAGGAGATAATTGATCTTGTGGGTCAATTGCCTAAACCTGGAAATTGCTTAAAGTGGTGCGGCTATTTAAGCAGAAGGTGTTCAGGGCTGAAGAGGTTGATCGAAGCTGAGGGATACACGAGTGCCTACTCGGATTTCAGAGTGAAGATCTTTGGTGTGTGGCGGACATATTCTTTGATCATCACCCGTGAGCAGAGCGTTGAGCGCAGAGCTGTGGTGAGTGTTGCAGAAGAGAATCAGGACTTGCAGAGTCTGATTCGAGCTTGATCTGGAAGCCAATTCAGAGCTGGGGAGCTTGTTGGTTGATCAAGGGCAGCCGCGGAAGAACTGACGGGTGGAAGGCTCGGTCGAGTGTTGTGCGGCAGTACTCACTAGTGGCAGGTGGTCACTGAGTGAGGGGGAGTTGTCCAGAGTGTGCAGCGCTCTTGGAGAGGTTCGATCGGCTCGGCAGAAGGCCTTGGAGCGACGCGGACTTTGTGCTTCAGCTGTGTGTTACAGCTGTTGCTGCAGCAACCCTGCTGAGTAGTGTAATTTAGAATAGGCTGAGTTCTTTGAGAGGATTGTAGCTATTCTAGATTGACATATTGTAGAGGGTGTGCAGACACAAATCAGAGCTTGTTCTGATTGTGTTGAGTGGTCCACACAAGGTTGAGTAGCATAGGTTGCGTGGGTTGTGACCGAGTGTACTTGGAACCTTTGGTTTAGTGGATTGAGGACTGGAGAATAGTCCTCCCCAGACGTAGGCAGATTGGCCGAACTGGGTGAACAAACCTGTGCCTTGTTCATTGCTTGCTGTGACAATATTTAAGTGAACAAGAGTGTGCTGCAGCAACTGCTTGTTCACAGAATCTGTCGAATTAAGACACTACGAATTTTCAGCTCCGAAACAGCACTGAGAGTTTGATTCGGACACTCTGTCCGAATCAACTCATTAAGCCTTACCCGACTCACTTTTGATCCGGGCACGGCGGGTAAGTATAAATAGAAAAGAGATGGAAAAAATTAGAGAGTGCCTTGGGGTGCCTTCGCCGCCTAGGGTTTCTCTCTTGGGACGAAACCCTAATTGGAGAACTTGGAGATTTTGGAGAAGACACACAACAATTGAAGATTCTACACCAACCCTTTACTCATTCCCTACTTCCCTACTACTCTACTTCCTTTACTTTTCCTTATTATTCAATTTCATTATTTCTTGTTTCAAACTCACCATGAGTGACACATGAGTGAGTCGTTGTTTAGTATTAGGGGTCCTTATGGATCCTTTAGGTTAGATTGTAATGCAAAACATGTTCTTTTATCTATATGACTGAAGTTTGGTTGAAAATTCTTATGCTTGTTCTTCATGTTAATTCTATGCACACCAAGTGTTTGACGAAACGCATGCAATAACTGTGCCACCTATATGTTTATATTGTGATACCCAATCTGCAATTGGTGAAGCACAAAGTGTACTCTATAATGATAAGTCGAGACATATATGTCAACCACATAATACCATTACACAACTTCTCTCCAAATGAAGCATAAACATTGACTATGTGAGGTCCAAGGATAACATTGCGGATCCATTAACCAAAGGGTAAATAGGGAAAAGGTAGAGGAGATGTCCAAAGGAATTCTGCTTCGTTGCTAATGCGGAGATATAGCTTCTGCTTAAGCACTCTTTGAATCTTTCTGCGGAACTACTCTACTGAAGAATAAGAAAGACATAGTGCGTTTGTTCACCCAGTTCGGCAACTTGCCCACGTCTGGGGAGGATGCTCCGATCCTCAAGATTTCACTATCACAGTTTGAAGTACAAGGACTCACACCTCTACTTCTGACCTAGACGAAATCTAATGCTCAGTCTACACACCTAGACTAGCTAGCAATTTGATCACACAGATTGTCTTCATGCAGCCTACACACTCTCAGTAATAAATAGCTACAGTACTGCCACTCAAACTTAGCCTATTCTATTGAAATGTTTAACTCACGGAATGCTTAAGCACACTCTTCACCAGAGTTTCCATATCTTCTGTCCACGAAACTTCAAGCTTTCCCGCAAAATAGTCGGACCCTCTGAATTATTCAAACTAAGCCTCGCTACCCCTCAATAATGACTCCCTCCGTCACTATTGGGAAGCGTCGAACAGTGCCTCGCAGCTTGCGATTGTCCCTGTCCGCGGCTGATCACCGAGCTCTAACTGTTCCTTCAATGAGCAGCGCTCCAGTTGAACTCTGTATCAGTCCTGAATCAAACTCTGCGAGTTTTGATTCCTTCAGCACACCACACCAGTCTTCAACTCCAAGAATAACCCTTGCTACCGTAGTTGATCTCTGTGTGTACTCTCGTGCACTCTGGTTTTTCTCTCGTGTGTTTTGTATCTTTGTGCTGATGTTCTGCCTTCCTTTTAAAGCTCTTCAGCACGCCAAAAATGCCATGGATCATTATCAGAATCTTCTCATAGATTCTAGCAAGTTTGTTTAAGATTCCGTTGCCAAATTTGACTCTTGGATCTCTATCTTATTAGACCACGTACTGATGTTTGTCAGTCTTCAGATTATGCTCCAGCCATCGATATTCAGGGCGAGCTTCAGCAGTCTCTTGAGCAGTTTTGTCAAGGATGCCATATCCGCAACAATCTCCCCCTTGGCATTTTGACAAAACGAAAAGGCAACTACAGCTAGACTACTGATCCATAAACTCTGGAACAACTTACAGCTATGCTAGATAATTTTGCTAACTATTACACTTGAGTTTAAAGTTCCTTAATGTATGCTAAACATCAAAAGTGTTCTAATAGTTGTCAGATCATGTGAGCATCATAGTTTAATGTTTGTTAAAGTTTTTCTCTCCTTTTATTCACAAATGCAGAGGGCTTCCTTCACTCGCTGGGCTGAGTAGAGGCGGCGCTGCTGGCTGCGGGTACTCCGGGTCTCAGAGAATGCTGCTGATCTGGGATCTTCTAATAGAGCTCTCTAGATCACTTCTGTCAGATGGGCATGTTCGGACTTTAGCAGGCTGATCAACCTATCCCTCAGAGCAGAGTCCATTGCAAAAGCTAGAACATCAGAGATTGCTTCAGCAGTCTCTGGAATTTCCCGAGCTGGCTCCAGGTCAAGCTCACCTTCTTCAACATCCACAATGTGTCGGCCCTTGAACACCTTGTGGTCGAAAGAGAATAATTGAGGAGCTCTTGGCAGTCCCTCATGAGCTTCTCCCAACTCCATATGCTGGCTAATCATAAGCTCATAGATAAGCGCAAGAAATGCAATGCACATATTAGACTTCGGCTTATCAGCGTGTGCAATGATTTGATCAAAAATGATCTGCCCCAGATTCACCCTTTTTTTCCCCGATGCTGAAAAGGAGCAGCCCCATTGCCTGACTCACCTTCCCTTTGTGAGATATGGGCATCCAATTTCTTACCACAAAAGCATAAAGAATAGCATACTTTGTTGTCAAATCCGCAGCACTCAAATTATACGAAACCCAGCTTTTGCATAAATCCCTAGTAAGAACAACAGCTAGTCTATCAGCACTAACCTCTGCAGATGGGCATGCATTCACATCAATCCCCAAAAAATCATTTATCACACCCAGTGTGATCACCACCCTCAAGCTTTCTAACAAAACTAGTCCCATATAGTAGACTGTTCACTACTCCAAAGTCTCTATCAATATTTGTTAAGAACTCCTTAACCAAATGCATATTGAACCGTTTAACAAAAGTCAGGGAATGTATCAGATTTACCTCTCTCAGTAGAGATATCACCTCTGGTACCCGAAATCTTCTAATCTCCAACAGCTTTTCAGCCACAATCATCCTGTGGTTGATCACCTCCCAGGACTCGACAGCTTTCTTAGATACGAACCATACTCCTTGTTGATCACTTCCTGTCACTGCTGGTACAGTTGGAGTGGGTGCAGTTCTTCTGGTGGATGGCTCTGGTCGGGGTCTGGGAGCAATTCTGAAATCCTTAGAATCGATAGATTCTACTCCAGCAGTTTCTTCATCACTTGATGAGCTCAGCACCACTAGTTCTTTCCCTTTGCTCAAGGGTTCCTTGGGACAATGCTGCTCCTCCTCCTCGGCCACTGCCTTCCTACCACTGGTGGTAGCTTGTTTTGGTTCAGATGGAGGGGTGGGAACGGCAGCCACCTGTCAGTCCTAGGCTTTCTTCGATTGTATCTCATGAGAGGAGTCATCTGAGTCAGTGTTGGACCCAGAAGATGCTGAACCAGTCTCTTCCCTACACTGGCTATGGACGATGCTTGCGGAGCTCTGAGCCTCATCTACGTCTGAGGGCACAATGTCTGCAGTGGAGGATGGGCCAGCCTTGTTCAGTAGTCGGGATCCAAGTCAACCGTGGAACATCTGTGGGTTTGTTGATCCGGAGCGAAGAGCTTCTTTTTGCTGGTGGCAAATCACTCATGGGAATGTCACTACTCTTTCTTTTGTTGGGCTCACCCCTACGTTTGTAACCTTGGCTCTCCTTGTTTTCACCATTTCGGACGATTTTCTAAAGTCAAAAACAGCTGATCATTGAAGACGTCGAAGAGAAAACTTGCCCTAGTTTTACGAACGGATACTTCCGGTTTTCCCTTTCTTGGCCCTTTTTTCTTTTATTTTAAAACACAATGGGACACATGTCGCCTCTTGAGAGGCCATTCTCTTCAATGCTCGAAATGGTTACAGCTTTGAATCACCAGAGAGTGCTTCACCACTCTATTCATCTGTCCTTTCTGGAAATAGAATGACTTCTACTGTAATCTTCATTTCCTCAATTTCTGCTTCAGTGGGGATATCAGTTGGCTGTTTTTCAACCCAGCGCTTTTGAACCTTGTTCCTTTTCACCTCCACCCAGCGCATTCGCCCTATGTTCTCCTCAAATTTACTTCTGATTTTCGCGGCTGTTGAAGAGTGATGATTGCTTCGCTTCTTTCTATGTCTTTTTTACTAAGGGAAAGCCTTTTCATCACTCCTGCAAGTTTCCTGCACAGTAACAAGATAACCTTAGTTTACCTACTTCTGTGTCCATTGGTACTCATGAGTGCTCGAAGAATCCCTTGTTCTGACTTGTCGATCATTTGATCTTCTTTTGGTCACCCTGTACTCGCTCAGTATTGGGCACTTTCTTAGTAGATGTCCAGTTTGATTACATGCGTAGCATCTCTTCAGCTTTAATCTGGGTTTCCAAGCATGTGACTGATCTAGAGAATGCTTCAGCACTCTCTTGGACTTCTTTTTTGGATTAACAGCGACAGACCCCTTCTGACCACTTGCGCTTTGATCAACCACTAAGGCTTTCACAAATGTATTTACACCGGTTCCTTCCTCACCAGTGTATCTGATGCCTTCAGTACCACCTCCATACCTTTGGTAAGACAGAATCTCATCTACAATGGATGATTCTCCTCTGTGTGTCTCAGGTGTGACTTTTTGTTCACATACCTCACCAAATGTCTTAGCTTTGTTTGATTGTTTCATCGACAGAGAGGTAATGATGCTTTGAAGGTTGTCTCTTTCATCTTCCATTTCCGAAACCTTAGACAAAAGATCTCTGTTGGCTTCAATGACTTCCTGGAAATATTATTGTATCAGTTTCAACTGATCGGCCACAGTTTCTACTGGGTATTCCTCATCATCATCGCTTTCAGATTCAACGATTCCATCATCATTACGGAATACACTAGTTAAAGCAAGATTCCCTTTGTGATCGGTCTCCTCTTTAGTGTCATCATCACTCCATTTTGCTGTGAGAAACTTATTGTTCTTCTTCTGGTAACTTGGACATTCACTTTGTCTGTGTCCATATCCCTCACATTCCCAGCACTGGATTCCTTTCGGTTTGTTTTTTCCTTCATCATTGTCTTTGTCAGCATCTTTGTTCTTTCTCTGAGAATTCTCTCCTCTTCGGTTTCTCCCCATGGATGACTGACCTGAATATGAAGGTTTCTGGTCCATTCTCTTCATGAACTTTCCAAGATTTTTTACCAGCAGAGACAGTTGTTGGTTGACATCATCTAAGACAGCTTTTTTCTCTTTTGTCTCTGCTTTCAGCCCGAGATCTTTCCTAGAGAGTGGTGAAGCAGTCTCTGTAACTTTCATCTCGAACTGTCTTAGTGAACCGATCAGTGCCTCCAGCCTCATGTTCTTCACATCTTGTGCTTCCTCGATGGCTGTGACCTTCATATCAAATTTTGAAGTGAGTGATCTGAGTACCTTCCTTACCAGCTTCTCCTCATGAATTTGTTCTCTGAGAGCATGAGCCTCATTTGATATGTCACATAATCTAGCATTAAACTCAGCAATGGTCTCTTCTTCCTGCATCTTCAGACTTTCAAATCTCGAGGTAATCATCTGAAGTCTTGAGATCTTTACCTTGTCTGTCTCCTCATGAGCAGTTTCAAGAATCTCCCAAGCTTGTTTGGCAGTGTCACAATTGGAGATTAACCTGAAATTGTTAGCATCCACAACAACAAATATAGCATTCAAAGCCTTAGAATTTCCTGATGCCGACGCTGCCTCATCGATAGTCCACTTGTTTTCAAGTAGCTTGTTGGTGACTCTTACACTATTGACGGTCACTGGGGGGGCCATTCTGATATGACAGCCGTCCATGCCCTTTCATTAATGCCTTTGATGAAAGCTTCATTCGAGCCTTCCGGTACCTATAGTTAACTCCCTCAAGCAATGGAGATCGGCTGGTTCTATGTCCTTCTTTCATAGTGGCCATACGTATCAGCAACACTGTCCCGAATCACACTCTATATGTTTAGCAAACGGCTCTGATACCAATTGAAATTTTGCTTCGTTGCTGATACGGAGATATAGCTTCTGCTTAGCACTCTTTGTATCTTTCTGTGGAACTACTCTACTGAAGAATAAGAAAGACACAGTGAGTTTGTTCACCCAGTTCGGCAACTTGCCTACGTCAAGGGAGGATGCTCCGATCCTCAAGATTTCACTATCATAGTTTAAAGTACAAGCACTCACACCTCTACTTCTCACCTAGCCGAAATATAATGCTCAATCTACACACCTAGATTAGCTAGCAATCTGATCACACATATTCTCTTCTTGCAGCCTAAACACTCTTAGCAATAAATAGCTACAGTAATGCCAGACTTAGCCTATTCTATTACAATGTGTAACTCACAGAATGCTTAAGCATACTCTTCACCATAGTTGCTATATCTTCAATCCACGACACTCCAAGCTCTCCCCCCAAGTAGTCGGACCCTCTGAGTTCTTCAAACTCAACCTCGGCTCCCCCTCAATCATTGACTCCCTCCATTTCTATTGGGAAGCATCGAACACTACCTCGCAGCTCGCGATAGTCCCTATCTGCAGCTGATCACCAAGCTCTGACTGTTCCTTCAACGAGCAGCGCTCTAATTGAACTCCGAATCAGTCCTGAATCAAAATCCATGAGTTCTAATTCCTTCATCACACCACACCAGTCTTCAACTCCAAGAATAACCCCTGCTACCGTAGTTGATCTCTGTGTGTACGCTCGTGCACTCTGGTTTTTCTCTCGTTTGTTCTGTATCTTTGTGCTGCTACTCCGCCTTCCTAGATTCTAGCAAGTTTGTTGAAGATTTCATTGCCAAATTTGAACTCTTGGATCTTTATCTTGTTAGACCACGTGCTGACTTTTGCTGAGCTCTTGATGACGTCTGCATAACTCTCTTAGCTTCCCAGATGCCAGCCGTATCAAGCCGGAGCCTCACCGTGCAACACCAGGATTCTGCTCTAGCTCTGGATCATCACGGAGTGCTGAAGCAAACTCTGACTCTTTGTTGTTATTGTTTTGTCAGTCTTCAGATTGTGCTCCAACCATCGATCTTTAGGAAGTGCTTCAGCAGTCTCTTGAACAGTTTTGTCAAGGATTCCATATCCTCTACATTCTTCTTAAGCACTATCAGTATCTTTTTGTGGAATTACTCTAATGAAGAATAAGAAAGATATAGTGCGTTTGTTCACCTAGTTTGGCAACTTGCTTATGTCTAGGGAGGATGCTCCGATCCTCAATATTCCACTAACTGAGTTCGAAGTACAACCTCACCTAGTCAAAATCTAATGCTCAGTCTAATAACCTAGACTAGCTAGTAATCTGAACTCACGGATTCTCTTCGTGCAGCCTACACACTCTTTGTAATAAATAGCTACATCTCTGATTCTCAGATTAGCCTATTCTATTACAGTATGTAGCTCACGGAATGCTTTAGCACACTCTTCACTAGAGTTGTTGTATCTTCAATCGACGACACTCTAAGCTCTCCCGTCAAGTAGTCGGACACCCAGAGTTCTGCAAAATCAGTCTCTGCTCCCCCTCAATCAATGACTCGCTCTGTCACTATTGGGTAGCTTTGATTAATGCTCCGCAGCCCGCAAATGCCTTTCCGCGACTGATCACAGAGCTCTGATTGTCCCTTCAACGAGCAGCGCTCTAGTTGAACTCCGGACCAATCCTGAATCAAACTCCACGAGTTCTATTTCCTTCTGCACATAACACCAGTCTTCAACTCAATGTATAAACCCTGTTACCGTGGTTGATCTCTGTGTTTTTTCTTTGTGCTCTCTATGTGTGCTCTCTGATCGCATGTTCTGTGATGCGTCCCCACCTTCCTTTTCAAGCACACCAAAAACGTCAAGGATCATTATCAGAATCTTCTCTTAGGTTCTAGCAAGTTTGTTGAAGATTCCGTTGCCAAATTTGGACACTTGGATCTTTATCTTCTTTGACCCCGTGCTGGCGTTTGGTGAGCTCTTGTTGACGTCTGCACACCTCTCTGAGCTTCACCGATGCCAGCCGGATCATGCAAAAGCCTCACCGTGCAACGCTATGATTCTGCTCTAGCTCTGAATCATCACGGAGTGCTGAAGCAGACTCTGTCTCTTCTTAGCTGTAATTCGCCCATTCTTTAGAAAGTGTCTCAGCTTCAAATCTTCAGGGATTGTTGGAGCAGACTCTAGTTCTTTGTTGTTGTTGTTTTGTCAGTCTTCAGATTATGCTCCAGCCACCAATCTTCGGAGAGTGCTTCAACAGTCTCTATAGCAGTTTTGTCAAGGATTTCATATCCTCAACAATCTCCCCCTTGGCATTTTGACAAAACTAAAACACAACTACAGCTAAGCTACTGATCCAGGTACTCTGGTAAAAGCTAGAGCTAGACTAGATAACTGCACTACTTATTACATTTGAGTTTAGAATCCCTCAAGTGTGCTAAACACCAAAAGTAATGGAAGTTCGACGAGCAAGTCAACTAAGTGTCTAGGCTTATTACAACCTTCTCCCACCTTTTTGGCACAAATGTCCAGGGCTTCATTCATTCACTTGGCTGAGCAGGGGCAGTGCTGCTGACTCTAGGATATTCGAGGTCTTGGAGGAGGGCGTCAACCTACAATCGCCGTGTGGAGATCTTTTTGGCTACAGCTATCAGGAATGCTAATGAGCGGACAAATGACCTTATATTTGTCCATATTTTCCCCTTACTTCTTGTTTGTTCCGCTATTTTATAAAGTCATTTGATGTTTTCTTTGCCCATTTCAGGTTAGAAATGTATACTACATGATATGAAGTGGTGCGAAGAAAATCTGGATGAATTCTAGTTGATCAAGAGCAAAATCAAGCAAAAGGCTAGTTTGATTCGTCCATGACTGACCTATTCAGCTTCGAAGGCTCACTGAGCACACGTTTCTTATCCGATTAAGGCGTGCCATGTCTTGTTGGAAAGCTAACTCAAAGGGGTACAAATTCATAGTTTACATCAAGACATAATTCGAAGGTTTAAGGGGTCAAAACAGACGAGATTCCAGCGCTGCAGATTTGGGTCTCCCAAAGAGGAATTCAGGATAGGCCGAATCACTATTGATTCGGCCAAAGAAAGGTGATTCGGGCAAGCATGATACTTCACTACAGCACTGAACAGATGATTCGCACGAATCAACTCAAGGCTTTCCCGAATCAAAGTTGATTCGGGGAGAATTCGCCTGTAGATCAAATCTGGGCAGACTGACCTGTTTATCTTTGAAGGCTTGCCGAGCGCGCGATTCTTATCCGATTGGGACGTTCTATAGCTTGTTGGAAAGGTAATTCAAAGATCTACAACTTCCTAGTTTACGTCAAGACGTAAATCAAAGGTTTAAAGTGTCAAAAAAGTGAGTTGCTAACGCAGCAGAAGTGATTCGGACACCCTGTCCGAATGAACTTACTAAGCCTTGTCCGAATCACTTGATTCGGGCAGTGAGTGTAAATGTTGGAAAAGGTATAAATAGAATGAGATGCAAGTTAAGAATAGAGCTTGCTTTTTCTCTCAACCCTAGAAAAGAGCTTCCACATTTTCTCAACCCTAGGCGACTGGAGCTCGGAGAAGACCAAGCTTGGGTGAAGACCCAAGCTTGGATTGAAGATTCTACATCAACCTCTCTTAAACCCTTTAGCTTTGTATTTACATTCATGCTTCCCTTAGTTGTCATGTTTTTGTGCACACTCATTATGAGTGAGTAGTTGTTCTTGTGGTTGGGGATTAAATGGATCCCCTAGGATTGGATATGATGTAGAACACTATTGTTATTGCATTGAATGAAGGTTGGTTTGATTATATTGTGCCCTAGCTATGTATTCATTGTATGCACACCAAGTGTTTGACGAAATGCTTAAGTGAGTATGCTTGGTTAAAACCCCTAAGGAAGGAGCGAGAGTTGAACTTAGGATGTTTCATAGCTATTGTATGATCATAGATGGAGTGTTTGTGCGTGAGAGCGACATGCATTCTTGACATTAGGCTAAGTTTTAAGCGGATTTGAGTAACCGGCCAATAGACCGAGAGGGTGCGGTTATGGGACTCAAGTTCTACACGGTTCAATAGAGCGAGAGTTTGAGAACCATGTCCTTTGTGTATCCTCTCCACTCTAGGGAAGGAGCGAGAGTTGAACCTAGAGTGGACGATGCATTAGCCTTACTTTTATCAACCAAATGTAGTTCATGCATGTATTAGTGAGTTATTTCATTTCCTCATATCTTAGGAGAGAAGTTGAATCCCTAGTCACTCTTTTGTTTCATCAACCAAAAACCAAAAATATCATTTATCTTTAGTACTTACTAGAGGTACCTCTAAAGGAGGACAAATCCCCCCAAAATCCGTAGACTTTCAATAATAGCATTAATTAGTTGTAGATTAGTCTAAGCTTTTCTCTTGGGTTCGACCCGAGGTCACTCGGTTATAAATATTGTTTGATATTTGCGTGACTAGAATAGCACTTCATTTTGCTTGCCTAAAACGCTAACGTCAAATGCTCGCTCCGTTCTGAGATGACTTATCATCCTTGAATTTGAAATGCCCCTGAGATACTGATAGTGTACAAGCAGTTGCTACAGTAGCTCCTTATTCAGCCAAATCTGGTGCAACAAGAAACATAACAGTGAACAGAGATTTGTTCACCTAGTCTGGCTAATCTGCCTACGTCTGGGGAGGACTATACTCCAGTCCTCAATCCACTAGTCTCCAAAGTACTCGGTACAACACAAACTTGACTACTCGACAATCTATGCTACCCGACCTCGACTAGCACTTCACACACAATCAGAACACCCTCTGATTTGTGTCTCACTCACCTACACACTTGAGTTAATTCAGAATATCTACTCCTCTGATCACACAGACTCAGCCTATTCTAATTAACACAATGTCTCAGTAGCTTTGCTATAGCACACGCTTGTGCAACTAGCTTGTACAGGTTCTGTCCGCTGAGCCGCTTGAACTTTGTCATGAGTGCTCCTCAACCTGGGATGCTCCCCCTCACTTAGTGACGGCCTGTCACTAGCGCGAACAGGCCTTCTACAGATTGTCCGAGTTCCTCCACTCGACAACTCTCCTGCCGCCTTCCTTGATCAACCAACAAGCACGCCCTGCTCTGAATTGGTCTTCTCTGATCAAGCACTGACCAGACACTGCTAGTCTGCAATTAGTCGATACAGAAACCACACTGCTCTGAGCTCACACTCTGCTCACGGTTGTGATCCGACTCTTCTAATCTCCGCTTTGCATTCTTCGGTGATAGAATGTTGTCTCTGTGTTTTTCTCTCTATTTGGATGCCCTGTCATGCTCTGCCCAGCCTCCTTCAAATAGGAACTCCATGCTCCATCAATAACAACTTTAGGAACCCTTTCCAAAAGATCTTCAACAAGATTCTATCTCCTATTTTTTATGAGATTTGATTTTCTAATCAAATCTTCAAGCTTGAGGCACGGAAATCTTTACTGGGATACACTGAGAATATTTGGAAGCCTCCCGTGGCGCTGCTACTTCATATCTGGGCAGATTTCTCGTCTGGCCAAAACTGTTGCTATTCTGCTACAGCTCTTGTTGTAGCAACTACTTGTTCACTGGGCTTATACACTCTGGCAGGTTTTGTCAATTCAATGCCATTTGCATTATCAATCTCCTCCTTAACATTTTTGATAAAACCTAATGTCCACTGATGCCTTGAGAGTTGATCCTTCCATATCTTCAGCCTTTTGATTGGGCACTCTGGGCCTCTTTCTTCAGAACTAACTTAATTATAAGCTACTTAAATCTCTGTCTTGGAGCTAGCAATTTTTCTACTAAAAAACCACTATCTGTGTGGGACAAATATGACTACATTTGGTCTTAAGGTCAGTTCAGCCACGCAGGGCTGCAAAACAATAATAGCTACCTATTACAATCACTTCAATTCATAAAACAGTTCTCATCCATATCATCAGTGGGCTTTTCTCCCCCTTTTTGAAAAAATGACGAAAGGGGGGCGGAGGGGTATCAGTCATCCTCCTCTTCAACAGCAGGAGCAGCTTCCTCGTCTGGGTACTCCAAGTCCCTCAGCGGACTTCGGATCTGAGCTCTTATGGTAGTGATCTTCTTCACTTCTGGAGTCAACGGGATTAGCTCGGACTTGAGGTGACACACAATGTTGGCTTTGAGGGCAGCTTGTAGAGATGAGTCCGGGGCAGCTTCATCTACTCCAGGAGCAGAAACAGGTGGAGGAGTAACCAACAAGGGATCTTCTTGTGCGATGTCCACTACATGCTTTCCCTTGAAAAGTTTGTGATCAACCACAAACACTTGCAGCTCTTCTGACATCCCTTCTGAGATGCTCTTCAACTCCAGATGTTGTGCAATGATTAATTCATAAAAGAGGGAGGGAAGAACAATGGTATGTGTAGACTTGGTGCAACCCGCATATGCAGCAATCTAAGGAAACATTACGTTACCCATGTTTACTTTGCTTCGCTTTCCAATGGTGTACACGAGATCTCCAAAGTCCCTGCTGACCTTTCCTCTGTGGGAGCTAGGAAACTAGTTCCTGATACCAAGATTGTACAACAATGCATACTTTGATGACAACTCCGAAGCATACAAATTTGGTGCTGCCCAGGTTCTGCGTAACTGATAGAGCCTATTTATACGCGCTATTTAGATCCTAACATTGTGCTTGTTATTATTTTGTGTACAAGATTACTGGTTTTCGGTGTTTTTGTATTTCAGGGCAAAACGAGGGCCTAAGTCGGATACGCGCTAACAGGCAGCGTTTGAGGAGCGCAACACAGCCTGCGGAGCTAGCAGCGCAAACAGGATAGGAAGTGGCAGAGTCAACTACGATGCGCAGACCGATTGCGCTAACCAATATGTGTAGTGCGCCATGCGCAGAATAGTGGTGTTTCCGAATCTTGACACCATCAGATTTGGAAGTTGCCAAGGTTGGGCCTCATGAGCAGTATATAAAGAGAGGAAGGCTAGGGTTTGAACAGAGACAATAGGACGACCTTAGAGGACCACAGCACACGAGAGAGAGGCAGAACTGAAAAACACACTAGCTACTGAGAGGACCTGCGCTAGCCGACTGTGCCAGCCGAGACACTGCAACCTGCACGCACCTGCTTGTTACTGTTTTCTTGGATACTTTAGCTATGATTTACTGTTTCTATGATGTTTACTACTAGCATGTCTAGCTAAACGCTTTGTATCGGTTGGGCATGATTCTATGAGTATTTCCTTTGAGACTTGCGCTTAATGCATAGTTTGTTTGCTTGTATTAATTCTGTGCACACGGTTGACAGCTGGTTGCATGAGTAGGGGAAGCCTTGAACCGCAATCTTACTCTTGTTACTTGTTTGTTATATGTTAAACTAGTTGATAGCTTGACGGTGACAACTAGGAGTAACGCGCTAGGATAATCAGTTGCTACTGTGACAGGATTCGTAGCTGTTTAGACTAGTTTTAAGAATTAATAGCTCATGAACTTTGATCGGAACATGCGCACATGTTAGGAAGCCTTGATCGGACACTAACATTAGTAAATCAAACTATAGACGTTTAGAGTCGATGATAAGGAATACATTCATAGAGGATTGTCTGCGCCGATACTTTTCATAGTCATAGTACTTAATCTCTACTGCCTGCGCACGTCTAGTGCAATTCCTGCATTAACTATTGTCATTTGCGCACTTGCGCAACCCAATCACTCACACCCCAATTTTCGTAAGTGTAGGTTACTAGTTAGAGCTAATCTACTTGCTCCCTGTGGAATCGACCCTGACTTAGCCGCTATACTAAGTGGAGAAGGAAGGATTAATTTGACGCGCACAACGACGCGCGCATCAGTAACCCACCAGTAAGAATACTGGCAAGTACCTCTTGATCAACAATAGCTGGACCCCTTGATTCATTGCTTATCTCCAGATTTTCATTTATCTTCTCCGGAGAGATCACAAACATCTTGCCACTTACCCAGCTTCTCCCATAATGATTACTCCTCTCAACTTCGAACTCATCCTCCATATTTGCCACATATTCCCTAACTAATGATATATTGAACTTCTTAGGGAGGGTTAGGGTTCTTAGAAGGTTTACCTCTGATAGAAGCTGGACGACTGCAGCAGATTTGTATCTTCCAGGAACCATCCTCTTCTCAGGCACCATAGTCTTTCTTTCCACTGTTCCCCATGATTCTGTGGCAGACCTGCTCCCGAACCAGATGCCACCTACAGTGACCTCTTAGTTGATCTCAGGCATTGTAGACTTCCTCACACATGTTTCTCCATTGTGAGCCCCTTCAGTATCATCAGAGTCCTCTTCTTCTTCACTACTTGAGTCTGGAATGATGATGGGGGACTTCCTTTTGTCTGTTGGTGGTAGAGGGGTTGCTTCAGCAGACTCTTGTTCAGATAGCTCCTTAGAGTCTTCATCAGGGGATGTGACCACAGCTCTGCTAGACTCTTCTATGCTTTGGGATGCTGGAGAAACCTCTGTAGCTTATACATCACTGTGGAAGACATCATCTACTTCTGTGGCAGTCTCTTCTTCGACTGTTGCTGCTATGATCAAGGGAACCCCTTCTTGCACTAGCATCTTCTTCTTGTTTGAGGGTTCCTCTAATGGTGTAGGGGTTCTGCGACTGTGGTTGAGGGGCTGGTTCCTAAACTACCATGTCGAGACACTGTGCTGTAGATTTGCGCCGAAACTCGGTCTCCTTTCTTCCACTAGCTTGGAGGGCGGCTGCCAAGTTTTTCTTCAGTCCACGTGTGCGAACCATTGTCAGACCAGACCTGTGTTCGTGGATGGCAGGAGCTCTTGAGAAGGATGTCATCGGTTGGTGCTTGCAAAGTGTGCCCTAGAAAACAAATTGATTTACCCACTTTTCTTTTCAATAGATGCACGTGCCTTGCATGTGTCCCATCTCTTTTTGGCAACCAATTAATCATGAACAAGCTCCTTCTTTGTGCTCGGTTGCTATAGCACCTTGAGCTTGTGCCACTTTAAGAGTTTGAACCATTCACATCATCGGGCGGTTCCTTACGAACTCCAGATGATTGTTTCCTCACTCAAACCTGAGTTGGATTGGATCTCCACTGCCTCTGACTTTTGTTGTGTTCAAACATCCTTTCTCTTCTTCTGACATGCACAAATTGCCTCATCTGATTTTTACAGGACCCATTTGTGATCTTCCCTCTCCAATGAAATGATCTGTCATTGTTTTTTACTATCCTTGGATCATCTGAATATTTGTAGTTCATCACTGGTCTTGCAGAGCAGACGACCATACCACTGTATGGTTTAGTATGTGATTTCTCCCTCCACTTTCCAATTCCAGTTGACTTCTGAGGTCTCCAGTACTCTTTCATCCTCGGGCATTTCCTCTAAACATGACCCTCTCGAGCACAGCAATAGCATATGCACCCTCTTCTCCTGGGTTTTCCTTCTACTACAAGAGGATGATACATCAACCTCTTGTTCAGATCTCTGTATTTTTCTTTCACTATAGATTTCTGACTAATATCTCCTTTTGATTCCTCATTGCTGACGTTCTGTGCTTCAGTAGCTTTAACTAAGACAGTTACTTCAGTGCTCCCTTCACCTGTGGATCCGAGACCCGTCCTTCCTCCTCCATATCTCTGATGGGCAAGGATCTCATCCAGAATATTGTTCTGAACTTCTATTTGTTTGAGGATGCTAGACTCACTTTTCTCTGTAGTGAGTTCTTCCTCCTTTTGCTTGGTGACTAGTTCAATGAGGGATGAAATTCTGTCCAGTAGTTCTTCACGCTCTTCTTCTAGATTCGTCACTCTTTCAGACAATTCCTTGTTTATTCGTAAGGCTTCCTCACACTTCTGAAGGATGATTCCCAGATTCTCTACCAAGCTCTCTTCAGTGATTTCCTCATCTTCGCTGTCTGACACTTGAATCCCATAATTGAACTCTTCTTTTATTGAATCTTTAGAATCAGAATTGGCTACAGTATTTAAAATAATATAATTCTCCTCCTCACTCTTCTCAGAGTCTTCATCACTCCACTTGGCTGTCAAAGAGTTGTTGCCCTTTTTCTCAGAGTTCTTCATCTGATTGCTAGGGCAATCAGCTTCACGATGTCCATACCCTTTGTAGTTCCAACATTGGATACCCTTCTTTTTCTCTTTCTTCTCATCCTCATCCTGGACTTGTTCCTTCTCCTTTTTCTGCTTTTCACCACCCTTTCTGGCTTGTCTTCGAGGATTTGAGTTCTGGTCAGATCTTGCTTCCATGTTTTTCAAGAATCTCCCAAAGTTCTTTTGCCAACAGCCCTAGCTGATCATCAGTTAAAGCTTCTTCTTTTCTGTTTCAGCTTGCAGACCAGCACTCTTGCTTTTTACTGGTGTATCATCCTTGGTCAGCTTCATCTCAAACTGTTTGAGGGATCCAATGAGTTCCTCCAGCCTCATATGTTTGACATTGTGAGCTTCTTCAAAGGCTGTCACCTTCATGTCAAACCTGGTGGGCAATGATCTGAGAACTTTCCTTATCAGCTTCTCTTCCAAAATTGCTTCTCCGGGAGCATGAGTTTCATTCGATAGATCACACAACTTGGCGTTGAACACAGTGATGGATTCCTCTTCTTGCATCTTCAGGTTCTCAAACTAAGAAGTAATGATCTGCATCCTTGATGTCTTCACTTGATCAATTCCTTTATGAGTTGTTTGAAGAATTTCCCAGGCTCGTTTTGCAATGTCGCAGTTGGAAATCAACCTAAAATTGTTAGCATCTACAGCAGCAAAAATAGCATTTTGAGTTACCAGTTGCTCTAGCATCCTCTTCGTCAGTCCATTCCCCCTCAGGTTTTATCCTAGTGACTCCTCTCTGATCCAAGGTTAACAGAGAGGACCATTCTGTCACAAATGCTCTCCAAGTCTTCTCATCATTGATTATTTTGTCAAAATCCCTATTTACATCATAAAAAAAAATCTCCAACATCTAAATGGGTAAGAGCCAAAGGATCTAAATGAGTAAAATCCATTGAATCATCATTTTTAAATGAAATTTGTCTCAACACTTTTTTCCTTTTAAGGAGGTTTGATAAAGATTTAAAAGATGTTTGGAAGCACGACAAGTACGAACCCAATAGCCTTTTATGCCACATTTAAAGCAAGAACTTTTGGTCCTTTTGAAAGGAGTACTCCCTTTTTGTTTTCCAATATTATTTGTTAACTTCATGTGGTAATGTGGTTTTTTCTTGAAATTTGAGGGTGGTGGTTATTATATAACCACAATAACTTCCAAAGCCTCCCCTACGATCACGTCTACTGCCGCGTGTGCAAATATGTCGTCGGTTATGCCCATATTCATTGCTAACTATAACATTCACTTTTGGAAAGGGTGTTCACCCCGTTGGGTTAACGTGATGATTTTTCATCAAGAGCTTTTATTTTGTTCAGCAACAAGTATACTGCTGCGGCAAGAGAATATTTGAGGCATGAAATGTGATAATTTATTTTCCAACATAGCTTTACCAGATATATTTCACCGCATAACTTCAATTGAGAAGTAATTGTGAACATTGTACAATTGTACTTGCATGCATTTTTTAATCTTACAAACGCAAGTGTAGCCAATCAAAGCGGGCTTTAGGAAGTATCACAGTTTTTTGGTGATTGTACCTTTCCTTTAAATCCTTCCAAAGGATTGAGTGACCTTTGATTGTCAAATATTCATATTTCAATCCCTCATGAAGATAATGACGAAGGAATATCATGGTTTTTGCCTTGTTTTGTTCACATGCTTTTTTCCCTTCTTTTATGGTAACTCCAAAACCCATGACATTAAGGTGGATTTTAGCATCAAGAATCCACGCCAAATATTCATAACATGAAGTAGTAAAATAAATTTGTGAATGAGGTACCATGTTATGAATTTGTAAGAAATAATAAACTATGACACTAGCCACATATAAAACCAAGCATGACAATTGAATTGAAGAACATGGTTAGGAGAATAAAATGAAAATATACTTGCTATAAACATAAGAGAAAGTGATTTTCCCAAATGGTAGGATGTTTTCAAAATGAAACCAATGTTGCCATCATTTCATCATATCAAGAATATAGATGAAGAGAATAGTGTATCATTACTTTGAGTGTTGGATTTTTTTTAAAAAAAAACCTGTTGATAACATGTAATGAAAATATTGAGAAGACCACTAAAATGCTAGAGCATAAGAACAAGAGATTTGGGGACAATTACATTTCTTGTAATTCACACTCATGTTTTGCAATAGCTAATATTTATAGGATTACATAAGGACTATGACGAGACATGACTTTAATACAAATAAATAAGAATAAAAGATGGAGACATAAATTAGACACACCAAAGGGTAAGGTCATCAAATAAATATAACCATATTTACAACGAGGACAATAATTTCTTCAAAAAATGCCGGACCTTCCAAGTTTCTACTTGAATAACATCAACAATCAATGACTAGGAGGAGTTGTTTTTGATAGGAACTTGTTCTTCATTGAAAATGGTTTGAATGATGTTGCAAAGATACAAGGACTTGACGCCGGATCAACCTTAAGCACAAGGGCTGACTTCTAGTTACATAAGCTATGCTACAAGGCTAAAATACAAAGATGACCCTCCTTAATATATGAAGACTTGTGACTTCAGTTGGGTGTCCAAATGATGCACTCCTAATTATAGCCTTGACGCCCTCTTTTGGTGCCTCTGGAAGAGGGGACGGATTTGCCCCAAAGAGTCGCACCTATCCATTCGTACCTTTGGGTTATTATTTGCCCATAAGCCATGGATGTGTCACATGTGCATGATAAAGATGATCTTAGGTTATGTCCATGATGTGTATAAAGTCCTTAGTCTCACTAACCCCAAGTCCCTCGGATCATAGGCTACCTCCTTTATGCACATAATATGCATGATCTTCCGAAACCTTAGTTCACGCACTACGCACTACTACAAATGCCGAGGTCTTCGGCATTTATGCACATAATATACATAAATGTTCAGAATCTTTTACAATGACCTGGTTGAGTTCTTCGGCATGCTTGCCCTTTGATTTTTCAACACTGATGATGGTTCATCCCTTATCCCCGAGGTCCTAACAGTTTTCTCCAATTGGTGTTACGTTTTAACATCATTCTGTCAGTATGACGTCATCCGAGGGCGACAGTAAATTTTGGACACAACAATAACGCAATTGAACCGTGAGTCAAATTCTTTTCAAAAGTAGACGAAGGAAAGGTAGATGGATGTTTTGTGATCCCGCCATTCCCAACACAGAAATGCTATCCATTGGAGTAGCTATCGCTACCTTCAATCCCACCACGAGCTCTATTGCGGCTGCAGCAACCGCCGGCAGGCGTCCTTTTGTTTTCAAATGTCGGACTGGAGCATTCCTTCAACCAACTTCCTCCGCCGCTTCCCAACTCAAATCGTCATCCATCCAACTCGACACTCTTAGGGTTTTGGAATGGGACAAGCTCTGCCACTGCGTCGCTTCGTTTGCCACCACTTCCCTCGGCCGAGACGCAACAAAGGCAATTTCCTCCCCCTCCTCCTTCCCTCATATCAATTAGCGGACGCAGCTTTTATTGTTAGCCTCAATCTCATGATTTTATTTGGAATTCTAGGCTCAGCTGTGGTCACTAGATCACACACATGAACATAGTATGACACTTCTACAGGAGACCAATGCGGCCGTTGAAATTCAAAAGCATGGTGGTTGCAGTTTGGACTTCAGTTCTATCCCTGCCCTGTTGGTTAGTTCCACTGCATGCATCCACTTTATTCGCTGTTTTCATTTCTGGCACATATGATTGATAATCGGATTTTGAAGGTGAAATCTGCCATCCAACATGTCCGGAGAGTTCAGCCAGTTGATGGAGCTGAAGCGTTGGCCATCGTGGGTCTGCTGCAGCTTGTAGAAATTTTGCAGTTAAATTTATGGGCTGCCATTAAGGAAGACTCTGAGTGGTATAAAAGGTTCATGCCTCTCACTGAAGTGGTAGCTACACATTCTGGTACTGTGCCTTTTTCAGTTTGATACTGTTTGTCTTTTCTGTTTTGATACCTTTTCTGACTCCAGATACTAGAACTGGTCGCAAATCGGTCATTGATCAAATCAATTCAGCAAGTTGTTGACGAAGATGGCTCTGTTAAGGACTCTGCGGTGTGTTGATAGACTGTAACTGTTTTCCCATAGTATTTTGACTTAAATGACATATTTTCTGTGTATGTGGTGGGGACAATAGATTGTTCATCTGCTGGGGTTTAGCAGGTCCTGCTTTTTTTATGTGTGTCTGTGTGTGTGATGTGTAATTTTCATTCCTAAATTTTATCTTGTTCTACCTATATACCATTGGAGTTTGTAACACATGCATATGTACGATTGATTAAAAGAAACTACTCAGTTTTCTTGTATAGTTTGGTATAAGACTTCTTCATTTGCAAAAAACTCATCATTTCAGAGTCCTGCACTCAGGCGAGCACGTGATCAAGTTCAATCTCTCGAAGCAAAGGTACACTTTTCTCTACTTATAAATTTCATTGTTGGTTACAGTTAATATCATAGGGAAACTGACTCTCTTTTATTTACGACTAAAATTATCAAAATGAACAAGGTTGATGATCATCATTATTTACTGTATTGCATGGTTCTTATCATTCGAATTTATGTCTTCAGTTGTACCAGTTAATGGATGCACTAATCAGGAAAGAAAAAGAAGAAGCGTTATCGATGGTAATAAGGGATGAGTTGGGCTGTTACCTTTGAAGTTTTGGATTTTCTCAAATTTTATTCGATTTCTTAGGAAGTAAGCAACATCAATGGAAGATGGTGTCTGCAATCACAAGCTGTTCAGAATTCAACTTTACAAGGCCTACTGTTGTCAAGGTGCTCTTAAAGTGTTTTGTTTCCTTACCTTCTCATTTACACTTAGAATACAAAATAAAAACCTTTTTTCCATGCTAGACAGTTTTTGTAACATCATTTCCTGAGTGGTACATCTGCTGTAGTGGTTCTGGTGTAGGAAGCATTGTGGAGCCACTGCTTGCTGTCCCCTTAAATGATGAGTTGCAGCAAGCTAGAGCATCTGTTGTTAGGGCTGAAGATGAAGTGCTCTTGAGTTTAACGGAGAAGGTCAATTACTTAAATTTCCCTATCTTTTCATCACCTGCTCTTCCTAACCGGCATGATTGTAATATCTTGCAGATACTAAGTGACATTGATGACATAGAGACATTACTAAACAGTGTAGTGAAACTAGATATGGTAAGTATTTGTAATCAAAGAGATACTAAGACTGCATACGACACTGTTTCTGATTATAATTAAAAGATTTTTCTGGTAGCCCAGAGCAGAGAACTCTGGATGTCAGTGAAATAAATTTATATATTAAGGAGATTTCATGTCATAAAGCAGATTTTCTATTCAAAATTCCTACACCATTTTTTATGAACCTTAATTGACCCTCCTAGTTTCGCAATGTAAGTGTTTTTGTTTTGGTCTTGCTGACCAACTCATGCTCATGTTGAGAGAAGGAGAACATTCAGTTCCTGAAAGTGTTCTACTCTCAGTTTGCATTGTATGCAAATTCCGTTTTACTTTTTCAAACGTGGAAAAATTATATACTGATTATATCACCTTCAGACAGTATTTTGCAAATGGGATATTTATATGTTTTAAAATCTTTGTTCTGAACATCGTCATTGGTCCCTTGTTGGAGTTCCAATAAACAACTGATTTCCAGTTCTTGATACACAGATTAATGCTAGAGCATTGTATAGTCTTATGTTCGGAGGGTCTTGCCCTGATTTGATTTTACCACTTGAGTCCAACACTGCTGAAGGTCAACTATCAAGGGACAATGGTCCTTTCAAATCACCCCATGTGAGAAGGAATTGGGCTTTGTTTCTTCCTAAAGCTTATCATCCTTTAATGGTCCAGCAACATCATCAAAATCTGAAAGATGCTAAGAAGAATCTAAGTAACGCATATACAGTAAGTAAAGCATGTTAAAACAGTTTTCAGAATTTGTTTATGTTCACACTCTAGAGTTGGTATCACGGTAAGCTCATAAATTCTGTGTATTGTTTTAAATTGTAGGAAATTAGAAGGATAAAGCTGGAAGGAGGTAACAAGTATAGGAGGGAAGAGAGAGATATAAATCTACCATCACTACAGATGGAGGTGCATAATGTTTGTTGTGCATCTGTTTAGCATAACCTCTGGATATGCATTAATGTTCTTTTTTTGTAATTGATACCCAATAGGTTGCAAAACTTGAAGAAGCTGCACCAGTTCCAGTTGATATTTTTATTGCTTGCGAAACTAGAGTTCTTGTTATAACTGGTCCTAATACTGGGGGAAAGACCGTATGCTTGAAGACAGTTGGATTAGCTGCAATGATGGCAAAGTCAGGTAATGATTACAAACTGTTTATCCATGAATAAAGCATAATGTGCTAGGGGATGGTTTTCCTGAACGGTTAGGTAGAAAAGTTAGGGATGGTTTCTCTTAGTGAGCTTGAAATGTGCAAAGATTATACATTCATTTACGTAGGGGCTAACTCTGTTTCTAAGTCATATAAAGCTTCAAAAATAAAAACTCATCAAGATAGCAAATTTATATGAGATCAATAAAAATTAATATTGGGTTAAAGTAAATAGACATTGGGTTTTGAACCAAGTATTGCAGGTACTCCAATTTCGTAAACACACTGATCTGAGGGTGTAGCTAACATCTCTAGCAAAATCGTGGTTTGCACATAATCCTCCCATTTATATGGTGGAGTCCTTATGAAAACTTTATCCATCCAAATTGAGAATAAAATACATCATTATTAGAAAGCCCAATGTTGCCATTATAAAATACGTCAATGTCTCTCTCTCAAAGTCCATAATGATTTAAAGTATGATAATTGACCTAGTAATGAAATTTGTCTTATAATATGCTCTTTAAAAAAGTGATTATTAGTATGATACATTCAATAAAAAACCATCAAAAAAGATGTGCTTATAAAAATGTTTTATACTCAATGAACTTTTTGATAGTTGTTTGTGTTTAAGATTGACAATGGTGTACATAACTTAAACAAGAAGTAGACTTTACTTGACTTTTCATAATTCAAAAAAAGAAAATAGTAATTAACTTTGCACTAGGTCGGCATTTGTACACTATATATGCGTGGAGATAATTTGGACTTTGCCACGAAGTGATAAAGTCTTTGGGATTTTACCATGGCTCCTACTTTGTTTGTTATTTGTCACTTTTCTCAAACTGCCTATGGCATAGGCGCTTTGTGAAGCAAATAGGAAACCACCTTTCCGATTGGCACTTCATTGTTGAAATTTAGGGTTAATTTTAAAATTCATGGTTTTGTTTCAAGTACTGGTTCGTACTCCATGTTTGAATTTCCACACAAACCGCCTATGCCGTTGGCAGTTTGTGAGAAAAGTGGCAAATGCCAAACAAAGTTGAGATTCATGGCAAAATCATCCCAAAGACTTGCAAAGTTCAATTTTTTGTGTGTCTATACATAAAAAAGAGATGAGAGTTCAACAACGAATATCGTTTTTGTTGACAATTCTTGCTGCATTTGATGAATATTGATAAGATCAAAAACATTTTATTTCGGGATTCGGCATGGATCGAAATTGTATTGGGCTGAAACAGTCTTTAAATTCCCTATGATCAATGACTCACATAGAGTTCTTAGCAATTAAATAGTTCCAGCATTCGTTAAAAGGTCTCTATCTTATTGAGCTATTACGTCCTGGTTTTGATTCTTATTCTTCATGTCCATATTTATATATGAAGTTTTTTATTTCCAACTAACTAGTTAGATCATCCTCGTCCGCTATCCTTCGAAAGTTTAGTTTGCCAGTAACATAGGCAATAGTGAAAGACAGTGGTTGTGAGCTTGATCGGGTAGAATCTTTACTTTTTGTTCTTTTCTCATATAGCTAATATATCTTGTGTATGAAGACATGAAAATTATATTTTACGTATGCATTTTTTTTTTTTTGTATTGCAGGGCTTTATGTCATGTCATCTGAGCCAGCACGAATCCCGTGGTTTGATTATGTATTTGCTGATATTGGCGATGAACAGTCTCTCTCACAATCCTTGTCTACCTTCTCAGGCCATCTGAAACAAATAAGTGTAAGTTGCATGGACCAATGAACTCTAGTGTCCTTTATTTGGGAAAAACAAGTAAAAAAACATGGGAAGACTAAAAGAACACTCCACATGCTGCCTTTATAAAATAGAAGAATATGCCACATAGTCATTGTTATTGTTATTGCAGAACTTCATGGATTTTCAATGCCATTGTTACTGCATCTTTATACATTGTAAATACCATTGCCAATTCTTGCTCTCGATAATATTGTCTTTTGTACTTAATTGTAGGATATTCAATCACATGCAACTAGTCAGTCATTGGTATTGTTAGATGAGGTATGTGACATGATGTATATCTGTTATATTTATTTTCTACAATACTAACTATTATTTTTATCACTGGGGATAAAATCCTTGAAATTTTATAATTTTTTGCATGGAAGGCACATACTTGTATTGAGAATAAAATGGTTCATTACATACTCGAACAAAAATCATTGATGCCTGCTCTAAGTAAACTAAGCTAGTAGAACTAGCAAATTACAAAAATCCTTAAAAAATTGTCCATATTGTGTTAGGAGAAAAATATCTATTCCATGTTTCGAAGATTCATTCCACTTGTCACCTTTCTGAAAGACATTTCAGGCTACCACCTTTTAACTAATCATAACTAACATTAACGGTTCATTGTGATTTTCGATTGAGATTGTTGACTCAACGCCTAAGTGGCGGCAAAAGAACAAGATTAGTAATTTTAACGTCTTAAAATAATAACATGTAAACTAAGCATATCAATCCTCAGTTTTCAAAATCCGGTTCATCGAGTGAAAGTAATGTAAACTCTTAAACCCCACATCCTCTATAGAATCAAAAGCATCTCATCAGTATCCCACACCAGTGTATTCTCACCCTCATATTGTTTGGAATTCCTTGAAAGAATGCAAAAGATTGTTTTGGATGTAAATTAATCTTGAGCACGTCTTAGACTCAGTTTGTTTTTCCAAAGTGAGTGAATAAAGGCATATATAATCCAATATCGCTCACAACAAGAGGATGAAGTGGGTTATCTAAATACTTTAAAAATCAAAGATTGGAGGAGAGGAGTTTCAACTACAAAGTTTTCCTCAAATTTCTCAAAAGATCTACTCTTTGAAATGACCTTATTTTTTATTAAGGGATTTCATTGATACGGGAAATTTATTATGGACATATACGTCCCCAACAACCCTAAACGTGCCTAACATGTCCCCAATGACCATATTCATTCACATCCATAATGTTCAACCATTGAGATGCATCGTTAAAAATAGGAAAATTCTACAAAGTATCATTACGTCACTTTAACTCATCCACTTGTTCTGGAGGAGCCAAAATCTTGATGTTCCAATATCATATAACTTTTTAAGCTTGAAATTTACCTGCGCTGCTGATCACGAGCTACAGCCTCTGAAGATACAACTTCTGCTGTACCACACTCTGTCTCTTCCTCCGGAAATTATTGTCCTGAAGAATAAGAAAGACACGGTCAGTTTGTTCACCCAGTTCGGCAACTTGCCTACGTCTGGGGAGGATCACTCTCCGATCTTCAAGACTTTACTATTCGTGATTCAATGTACAAAGGACTCAACACCTCTACTTCTCCTCTAGACGAAATCTTCCGCTCAGTCTAACTCCCTAGACTAGCTAGTAGTCTGGTCACACAAACTCTCTTCGCGCTACCTACACACTTCCAGTAACAAATAGCTACGGGCCTGACTCACAGACCTAGCCTATTCTATTACAACGTGTGGTACACAGACTGCTTCAGCACACTCTCTATCAGAGTTGTTGTATCTTCTATCAACAACTATTCTAGCTTCTATGTTAAACAGTCAGACACTCTGAGTTCTGCAAACTCAGTCTCTGCTCTCCCTCAATCAATGACACACTGTCACTATTGGGTAGCAACACCACACCACGCCACGACCTCTGCCTTCTCTAATCTGTGTGTTGAAGATATATCTCTCTCAATGTGCACTCTGTATTTCTGCTCTCTTTTCCGTGTCGTTCATTAGCTGCATCCAACCTTCCATTTGAAGCTCTTTAGATCACTAGAGACGGAAACCTCATTGCCATCTTTATCAGAATCTTCTCCTAGATTCTAGCAAGGTTGTTGAAGATTCCGTTGCCTAATTTGAATTCTAGGATCTTTATCTTTTTCGTCCTTGTGCTGTCATTTGCTAGACTCTAGATGACGTTTGCACGACATCTGAACTTCCGCAATGTCTGCCACAACTTGCTGGAGCCTCTTCGTGCACCAACGAGACGATCAGGTATTCTGCTCTAGCTCTGAATCATCACGGAGTGCTAAAGCAGACTCTGTTGCTAGGTTACTATATCTCGCCCATTCTTCAGATTGTGCTCCAGCTTCAAATCTTCAGGGATTGCTGAAGCAGAATCTTCGTGTAGTTTTGTCAAGGTATGCCATACCTCAACAAAGATTTTCTCGATTTGCTGGGAACGGAAATGTCAAACATATCCAACGTTGACATTATCATTTCGCCGCCGAGTTCATTATTTTTCATTGACATTGAACACAATTTTGATTTACCTTTTTAAAAAAGAGAACATTATGTGTAACAAAACGAAATCAAGAGCATTAAAAATTTACTACAACAAGAGCATTGACTAACAACTAGAAATGCTACATAGGCCTACATATTTTTTTATCATATCCTTAAAGCTTAAGTTAATCTGAGCGCTATCTCAATGCTAATTACCTTCATCAAATTTTTGCAAAATGTAGTAGGTTCATTTTGAGCATTGAGAAGCCACATCATAGATCATTTGTGAAATTCACAGCGTCTCAGTTAGGCAGATTTGTGAACAAGCAGTTGCTGCAGCACACTCTTGTTCACTTGGAAATTTGCTCAGCAAACAATGAACAAGACAGAAATTTGTTCACCCAGTTCGGCCAACTGCCTACGTCTGGGGAGGACTATTCTCCAGTCCTCAATCCACTAACCACGAAGGTCTCCAAGTACACTCGGTTACAACTCCACGCAACCTATGCTACTCAACCTTGTGTGGATCACTCGACACAATCAGAACAAGCTCTGACTTGTGTCTGCACACCCTCTACAAATGTCAATCTAGAATAGCTACAGACTTCTCAAGACTCAGCCTATTCTAAACTACACTCACTCCGCAGGGTTGCTGTAGCAACTGCTGTAACACACAGCTGAAGCACAATTGTCCGCGTCGCTCCAAAGCCTTTTGCCGAGCCGATCGAACGATTCCACGAGTGCTGCATACTCTGGAATACTCCCCTCACTCAGTGACCACCTGCCACTAGCGAGAACCACCGCTTAGACACTCGACCGAGTCACACACCCGTCAGTTCTTCCGCGGCTGCCCTTGATCAACGAACAAGCACCACTGCTCTAAATTGGCTTCCAGATCAAGCTCGAATCAGACTTAGCAAGTCCTGATTCCCTTCTGCTTCTATCACCACAGCTCTGCGCTCACGCTCTGCTCTCGGGTGATGATCGAAGAAAACGTCCGTCGCACACCAAAAATTGCTCTCTCGAAATTCTGTGTATGCACTCGTGTATCCCTCAGCTTCGATCAGCCTCTCTGCTCTAAACCCCCTTCTCTTAAATAGTAGCACCAGCTTTAAGCAAGACCAGGTTTAAGCAATGTCCCAAAAAGAACAATTATCTCCTAAAATCTAGGAGATTAGATTTGATTGTGATCTTCAAAACAAATCTCCTTCTCTGGCTAGGAAACCTCACTGGAAAATTCTCCACAGCATTTTTAGAAATTCTTCTGATGAACTCTGTAGAGCTCCCAGCCCTTCTAGACAAGCCCAGATCACTACTGCTTCTCGGTCAGATGATGCAGCCACTTGAACAAGCTCCTGCTATAGCATCCCCTGCTGCAGCTGCTGCTTGTTCACTAGTGCTAGTCTGCTTGTTCACTTGTGCTGTAGCAGCTCCTTGTTCACTTGTGCTGGTTTTGTCAAACACTGCCATACTACATCATCAATCTCCCCCTTGGCATTTTGACAAAACCCTACAGACTACTTATGCACACTTCCATGAACCAGTAAATACTCTAAATGAAAAAAAATCAACAAGAGAGTAAGATAGTAGGTAGATGAGGCCACACTCGGCCGTAGCACAACCACGTAGGGTCAGCAAAAAAAACTCATCAGTTCATCAGTAGCAGCAGCATTTTACTTCTCTCCCCTTTTTTGTCACATATGCTCAAGGGGCCTGCTCCTCATCTGCCGGGAACTCCAGATCTCTGAGCAGACTTCTGTTCTGTCCGCGCCTAGCATCCCTCCTTTTAGCTTCAGCTTCAAGAGTGAGCAGCTCAGATCTGAGATGGCTCACAATTCTGGCACGAAGGGCTGATTGAATTGTTGCAGCAGGGGGAAGAAATTCCTCCAGGGGAGCTGGGGCTGAAGCACCAACCAGGAGTGGATCCTCATAAGCTATGTCCACTGCATGCTTCCCTTTGAACAACTTGTGATCTACTGTGAAGACCTGCAGCTCCTTAGATAAACCTTCAGAAATCTCACCAAGCTCCGGATGCTGTGAGACCATCATCCCATAGATGAGGGAGGGGAGCACGATGGGCTTGCTGGAGGAAGCGCTGCCGGCATGGGTAGCCAGGCACACTCCCCCTGTCAGAACCTTAGCCAGCATCTCTGGCTGAACATCAGTGGGTGCTCTGGCATTCTCATGAATCTCAAGAAACTCATCAATTTTTTCAGGGGTAATAAGAACTGACTTACCCCGCACCCAACTCTTTCCAAATTCCTCTCCTCCTTCCTCACCAAATTTTTCTTCCATATTAATAATAAACTCCCTAACCAGGCCAATATTGAATCTGAATGGATAAGTTAGGGACCTGAGAAGGTTTACCTCAGTGAGAAGCTGGATAATTGCTGCTGACTTGTACTTGTCCAGGTCCAGCCTCTTTTTTCTGACACAATGTGCTTCCTCTCAACAGCACTCCAGGATTGAGAAGCATTCCTATTTTTGAACCAAATACCTCCCACTGTGATTGCAATTGTGTCTGCCAATGCTGGTCCTCTCTCAGACGGTTCACCAGCAGCACCTGCATTTTCTTCACTTGATTCTTCTTCTTCACTACTGGAGACAGGAATTAGGATAGGGCTTTTCCTTTGCCTGAGCGAGGAGGATGTGCTGCAGCAGGTTCTTGTTCAGGGGACTCAGCATCTAACTCCTCCCCTTCACCCACAATGCCAGGCGACATAACAAGCGTTCTGCATCTCTCTTCAGCGGAACCTGCTACAGCATCCTCTGTAGCTTGTTCTTCTCCAGAGACTTCTTCAGCCGCAGCCTCTTCAGATAGCACAGCTGTACTGAATACAGGTTCCCCGTCACGTACCAGGCGCCTTCTTTTCTGCGAAGTTCCTTCTTGTGGAGAAGGCTCGCTGTTCGACACAGGGAGAGGTGCTGGTTCCCACACCACCACATCCAGACGCTGAGCAAGAGCTTCATTGCGCGACTTGGTCCTCCTTTCAGACCTGCCTTGTCTGTCTGCAGCCAGATTCTTCTTCAAACCACGAGTCTTCACCATTGTTGCAGGGTTGTAGAAGGTTTGAGGAACGCACAGAGGGGATGATCAGCACTGATTTTTTGGGAAGCGCCTTCAACTTGCCTTTGCCCTAGAAATTGATTTACCCGTTATCCTTTTTTTTTCAGTTTGAAGCTTCTGGATCACGTGCTTCACATGTGCCTTCTCCCAGTTTTAGCAACCAAAACATGTGAACAAGCTTATTTTGACAAGGTTGCTATAGCAGACGCGAGCTAGTTCACCTATTCATTCCGGAAGACAGCTTCGCTCGGCGGATCCTTGACAGGTTCTGATGGTGACTTCTTCACCCATACCTGAGTTTGTCTAGAGTTTCTCCTCTTTTGACCCTCAAGTCTCCTATCTCTTCGTTTGTCATGCTTGAGTTCCCACACCTGAATTACCTGTGGTTTCCTCCTGTCTTTAGCAATCCAGTGCCCTGGTGCACCAATCCTAGAGTTCCTTCTCTGCAATTCTTTCCAGTAGTGAGCCTTTCTCGAAACAACTGGGTACGGAGTCTTATGCAGCATGTGTTGGTTCTGGATTTTGCTCCCCTTTTTCCAACTGAGGAGGTTCTATGCTGCTGCTTCAGGTTGAACATAATCTTCTGATTTCCAATACTTGTGCAAGAACTCCTTTTATTCTGACCCTTTTGCTTTGTTTTAGAAGAAGATGTGCCAGGTGCTGCAGCATCCTCTTGTTCACCTGTCTAGTTCCATCTTTCCCTGCAGGTTTCGGAGGCTCACCTGTATTAATTTTTTCGTCTATCATGGCATCTGAGGCTTTAATGAAAACTGTTCCTCTAGAGCTTTCTTCACCAGTATACCCAAGCCCCGTTCTCCCTTTTCCAAGTCTTTGATAAGACAAAATTTCATCCAAGATATTTTTCTGAGAGTCAGCTGCCTTGGCTATTGCTGGTGAGGAACCAATGTCAATGACTTGTCTTCCTGTGTCTTCCCTTTTCAGAATGGTTACTTGACTGTTGGATGCGAGGAGAAATTTTCTTCGTTCTTCTTCCAGAACCTTGACTCTGTCAGTCAATGCTTGATTTGTCTGAAGAGCTGCCTCACACTGTTTGAGGATCTTCCCAAGATACTCGATCAGACTGTCAGATGAGCCCTCTTCATCTTCACTTTCAGATACTTCAATCCATAGTGAAATTCATCCATCTTTAGTTCTTTGATGTTGAAATCTGACACACTGGTTAGCACAACATGCTGTTCTTTTTCTCTGAATTTTTGAAGGTTTTGTTCGGACAGTCAGCCTCAATATGTCCATATCCTTCACAGTTCCAGCATTGGACTCCCTTTTTCATTTCTTTCTTCTCATCTTCATCCTGAGCCGGTTCCTTCCCGTTCCTTTTATTTTCACCACCCCTTCTGAATTGTCTTCGCGAGGAAGAGCTTTTCCCAGTTCTTGAGTCCATGTTCTTCAGGAGCTTACCAAGGTTCTTGACAAGCATACTCAGCTGATCATCTGGAACTGGTTTCTTGGCTTCTGTTTCAGCTTTTAGTCCAACATTCTTGTCCTTAGGAGTGATGTCTTCTTTAACCAGTTTCATCTCAAATTGTTTGAGAGACCCCATCAACTCTTCTAGCCTCATGAATCTGACATTTTGAGCTTCTTCAATGGCCGTCACTTTCATGTCAAATCTTGTGGGCAGCGATCTGAGAACCTTTCTGATCAGCTTTTCTTCAGGGATGGGTTCACCAAGAGCATGAGCTTCATTTGCAAGATCACAGAGTTTAGCATTAAACTCAGTGACAGTCTCCTCTTCCAGCATTCTCAAACTGTGTAGCAGTGATCTGGAGTCTTGCCAGCTTTACTCTATCAGTTCCTTCATGTGCAGTTTGCAGAATTTCCCACGCTTGTTTGGCCATGTCACAATTTGATATCAACCTGAAATTGTTAGCATCAACTGCAGCAAAAATCGCATTCAGGGCCTTTGAATTACCAGTTGCTGCAGCTCCCTCTTCCGCAGTCCATTGTTCTTCAGGCTTTACCCGTGTGACTCCTTGTTCATCCATGGTAATTGGGGGAGACCACTGGACCATGATTGCTCTCCAGGTCTTCTCATCAATGGCCTTGAAAAAGGCTTTCATCCTAGCCTTCCAATATCCATAGTTGCTTTCTTCCAACAATGGAGGTCTGCTTGTGCTCTGTCCTTCCTTCATTGTCGTGGCTACTTCAGAGACACTGTAGGATCTTTTACTCTGTGTGTTGAGCTCCGGCTCTGATACAAATTGAAATTCACAGCGTCTCAGTTAGGCAGATTTGTGAACAAGCAGTTGCTGCACCATACTCTTGTTCACTTGCAAAATTTGCTCAGCAAACAATGAACAAGACAGAAATTTGTTCACCCAGTTCGGCAAACTGCCTACATCTGGGGAGGACTATTCTCCAGTGCTCAATCCACTAATCACGAAGGTCTCCAAGTACACTCGGTTATAACTCCACGCAACCTATGCTACTCAACCTTGTGTGGATCACTCGACACAATCAGAACAAGCTCTGACTTGTGTCTGCACACCCTCTACAAATGTCAATCTAGAATGGCTACAGACTTCTCAAGACTCAGCCTATTCTAAACTACACTCACTCCGCAGGGTTGCTGTAGCAATTGCTGTAACACACAGCTGAAGCACAATTGTCCGCGTCGCTCCAAAGCCTTCTGCCGAGCCGATCGAACGATTCCACGAGTGCTGCACACTCTGGAATACTCCCCCTCACTCAGTGACCACCTGCCACTAGCGAGAACCACTGCTTAGACACTCGACCGAGTCACACACACCCGTCAGTTCTTCCGCGGCTGCCCTTGATCAACCAACAAGTACCACTGCTCTAAATTGGCTTCCAGATCAAGCTCGAATCAGACTTAGCAAGTCCTGATTCCCTTCTGCTTCTATCACCGCAGCTCTGCGCTCACGCTCTGCTCTCGGGTGATGATCGAAGAAAACGTCCGTCGCACACCAAAAATTGCTCTCTCGAAATTCTGTGTATGCACTCGTGTATCCCTCAGCTTCGATCAGCCTCTCTGCTCTAAACCCCCTTCTCTTAAATAATAGCACCAGCTTTAAGCAAGACCAGGTTTAAGCAATGTCCCAAAAAGAACAATTATCTCCTAAAATCTAGGAGATTAGATTTGATTGTGATCTTCAACACAAATCTCCTTCTCTGGCTAGGAAACCTCACTGGAAAATTCTCCACAGCATTTTTAGAAATTCTTCTGATGAACTCTGTAGAGCTCCCAGCTCTTCTAGACAAGCCCAGATCACTGCTGCTTCTCGGTCAGATGATGCAGCCACTTGAACAAGCTCCTGCTATAGCATCCCCTGCTGCAGCTGCTGCTTGTTCACTAGTGCTAGTCTGCTTGTTCACTTGTGTTGTAGCAGCTCCTTGTTCACTTGTGCTGGTTTGGTCAAACACTGCCATACTACATCATCAATTTGATACAACACGAGAGTTTTATGATTAAACATTGTAAATTTTCACAACCTAAGTAAAATCTCAACTTTATGTTAAATTGGAGTTTACCTTTAAAATTAGGATGTCGGATTGTTGGAAGCATGGCTACAGGGGTCGGCGTCTGTGCTGAGAGCATCACCGGTTGGATAAAGCATTGGTTTGGGCTGCAATGGCTGGAGGGAGTCTGGGTAATCGCTATGGATGAGGTTTAGGGTGGGTTATTTTGGTCGAGAAACTTCGAAGGGAAGGCTCTTCGTTGGGTTTTTATTTCAAAGCAGGTCGTGACTGTCAGTCACGATTTGATCATCAAATCAAGAGTGACAGTGACGGTTAGTTTTGAAATCTTAACTCAATGTTGTGCCTGTAAAAAGATTAAATCGCCCATTAAAACTGCCGCATGGGCGCCAAATAGACGCTGAGTGAGCAACTTTGATCGAAAAGACCAACAAACGTTGACTGCCAGTCACTGCTTGTTTGAAATGTGGCATGTCTAGAATGTTTTTCATATAGTGACGAAAGCGCCAAATAGACGTTTCTTTTTTTTTTCTATGTTTTTTCAATGTTTTTTTTTCTAGTGATAGTGTAATAAATGCCTCAATTTTACTTTTAGGTTGGAGCTGGTACAAATCCTTTAGAAGGAGCCGCCCTTGGCATGGCACTACTTGAATCATTTGCAGAGACTGAAGTATTGTTGACAATAGCTACTACACATCATGGGGAACTAAAGACTCTAAAATATAGGTATTACCTGTAGCTTAAATATAAAAAAATAAATGTGTCTTCGTAATATTATCCAGTATTTAGGGTTCTGATAGGGTACAACCATCTAAGTGGTGTTCAGAAGTGGCTATAGACGATGACCTAAAAACTTTTATATACATGTACCATTGTATGACATGACTATCATGTTATAAACAATCCGTGGCGATTATACAAATTGTTGAGGGTTATTTGATGCCTTCACACACCTAAATATGTGAACTTACTTATAATAGTCTCATAAAGCGATCTCTATATTGGTTTATGAGGTACTCTAACTGAAATCTAAAAATGATAATCTGGTAGTGAGAAACTCAAGTAGTAGTCATGTTGACCAATTATTCATTAGTGACCATGACAGTTATCATGTCTTGATTTTTATATCGTAATTTTTTATTAGCTTGCTCTTTTAAGTAGATCTTAAAGTTAGTCACTTGTCTCTTGTAGTTAAGTTTCAATTATTTTGTTGATCAATATAGGTATTTGTCTTGTGTACCTTAGTTGCTCATAACTTATCCCCGACTTCTGAGTCGTTGTTGTAAACACATGTTTGGTCTAAAGCGAATGACTTTGCCATTAATGTCATCTGACCCTTATCCTTCTCTACCATGTTCAATCTTCTTTTACAGTAATTCTTGGATATCCCCAGATCGATTGTACTGTCATTGTAATTCTTAGCATATTATTGACGAATCCTCCTTTTGGACCTCCATAGTTAATCTATTTTGTTTAAAGTGTTTGTAGCAAGTAATTGATGGAACTCACAAGCCTGTTGTAGCTCAGACCATTCTCCTTGACAACACTGATTCTAATTCTTTCCACAGACCACAAGTGCTACCTGTTTTTCCTTTGAAAGCACGAGCAATATTTGGACGAGGATTATTTTGTTGTCCTCACCCAACATCCAAATTTGTGAATATCAAATCAATTCGTCATTAATGTGGTGTTTGTTGTTGTTGAAATAATTGTTTCATATCGGGCTACTAGTTAAGTAACGTGATATATATTTACTATTAGAATGCACTGTAATAGGAAAGAACTTAACTCTGGTGCCAATTGACGTAGTAAAATATACGTCGAAAAACATATCTCATTGAATTCTTCACAATAAAAGCAACTCGTGAAAATCCATAAAGAAGGTAAAAAGTTATCAATGATGATTGATAATTAAGGTTCTGTTCTTTTGAATAGAAAATATTTTACTGAATTACTTAACTTAATTTTATTTTCACTTAACTCAAATTTCATTAAGTTAACTTTATTAAACTTCACTTAAATATTTAATTTAAGTACTTAATTCAACATCACCATCTTCACTTTCACCACCACCACCTCACTACCACCTCCATCCATTCATTACCATCACATACCACCATCCCACCAATGTTTTCACATCGTCGCCGCGGGGAAGAGTAGTCGTCCTGGTGATTTTCTAGGGTCTTGTCATTGGACACCAAATGTTTGTCTAGCCGATCAAGGCAACGCCTAGTCATCAGTGACGATGTTGAATCGCCGACTTATCACCTCAAAACTCGAACATGCAACCAAACTTGGATTTGTGCTGCTAGTTTCACGACAGCTACAATGTTTTAGGGTTTGAGGAAGAAGATCATAAGTATTTTAAGACATTTTTGTAACTTATCACCAAGTCCTTTCATTTCTAAGTATTACAATTAAAGGCCACGTATTAAAATATTATTCTACAATGAGACATTGCGTTTTAGATTGTAGCTTAAATTGAATTCTGAAATTGATTCTTAGATCAGATGTTAAACCTCACATAAAATAAAATAATTAAATAAAATTATATTCAATATTTTAGCATTTGAACGTTGTTTAATTTTGTTTAAATATATCATTTAAATATTTTCTCTTGTAAATTTGTTAAATATACTTTTATTAATACCTTTATCAATTAAGAATAGCTCATGTAACATATATTTTTTGTAATACAATGATTTTATGTAAATTATTTGTTTGACAAAATTTATAAATTATTATAAATTTACCTTGTATATATGTGAATAATTATTTAGTTATTTTTCATTTGTTTAGTATAATTAAAGTGTTACTTATTTCATTTTTTTAAACTCATATAAGACTAACTTTTTTTATTTTGAAATATAAATATATATAATTCTCAAATATATTAAAAACACCGTGACGACATGGAACGACTAGTCTTCCATCATGTCGACCAGTCATTCTGGCGGTAGTCTAGCGTCGTGCCTCACCTTGACGCCGTGAAAACCTTGCACCCCACCACTGCTCACTCATTAACCATTCATCCATTCATATTCCACCGTCCACCCACCTCCTACCATGAAATAATAAACTTAAATTTAGTTAACTTATTTACTGAATTATTAGGTTTACAGGAATAGGGTTTATAAATGTTTATATAGAGTAAGCGAAATCATACAAATTTTTTAATAGAAGGAAGCATAACAATCTGTGAAATTGTAAAACAAGTTTTTCTTCTAGTACTAGGAAATTCAAAATAAGTATTTGTAATTACAATCTTATTCTTAAAATTTGGATATCCTTTTTTTAATTGGTGCACGCACCCAACCTTATGGTATGCGATGTTGAAGTTACATGTAAGGGATATCAGTCACCGCCACATCGGAGGAGGCTTAATTTTAGTAATAGGAATTCTTAATTTTCTTATACACAGGTAATCATTAGGCTTTTGTCGAGGTTCAGTCTTGGTCAAGAGAAAATAGTCTTTGTATGTTGGGCAAAAACAAATATTATTTGTTTGTGATGTTGTAACATGTTGCTTGCTTGATTTGTTAAAAAAAAAATTATTGACAGTAACAACTCTTTTGAGAACGCATGTATGGAGTTTGATGAAGTGAACTTGAAGCCATCATACAAAATTCTGTGGGGAGTGCCAGGTTTTTCCCGATTACTCAATATAACTATTTTAGAGGCATCATGCATGATTGTAATGTTAGTAACTTGTTTTAGAGTGATTTGGGCTATAGTGGTGTCATCTGGACAAATCACATAAAATAATTTTTAAATTATTAGAGTGATTCAAATCATTTTCTTTTGATTCTTTCACCTACATGGCCATAAGGTCTCTCTCTTAAAATAAATAATTTACATGGATAAATAAGGAAGAGGATTTTGTAGAAAGAAATTGTTTAAAAAGTTATTATCTGAATGTTCCTGATTCACAGACCTACGTTCATTAAAACCAGTCATCATGTGACGCCAAGTTTGAGTTATCTGAATCTGGGTTTCATATGTGAGTTCGATATTAAGGTGTATTATCCTGTTATGGTACAAGCAATGTGTGTTTAAACGCTCTTGGATAAGATGAATAATTTCAATCACTTGGAACAATAGTCTTCTTATAGTTAATGAACTGATAATGCCAATCATGATTCATCAGATGCTATGTGTCATGTCTAAGTACCCTTTCTGGACAGCCTTTGTTGTTAGTTAACAAGTACAAGCCGTAAAAGGTTGCTTTAGGTAGCTGTTTTACTTATCTGCATGTTTTACATTCTGAATGCTGCAATGCCTCTTCAGGTATTCTAAATACTCCTCTGAAATTCCTATGTGCTTTTTCGTAAAGGGCGCTCGAATGCGATTAATATTGCTGAACGACTGGGGCTCCCTGGAACAGTTGTCCATAGTGCTCGTGAACTGTATGGAACGTCTAGTGCTGAAATCAATGAGGTTACATATTGACTTTCTCTAGTTGATATTTTAACTAGTGATTATAACAGTAGTCAGTTAGCTGCATAAAATGCAACATGAATGTCTGCGATTGCAAAAATTAACTGGTAGACTATGTAGGAAAGTATACCCATGAGTCGTATGAAACTTAAGTGCATTTAATAAGTTAGGAACTTATGAATTACTTGTTCATGTTTTATTTGGAACTTATGAATTACTTGTTCATGTTTTATTTGTATCATATATTAATCAAGTCCTTGCCACTGAAAGATATTTGCTTGACTAAATTGTATGTTCAGCGCAGGTCATAGTTGATATGGAAAGGTTCAAGCAAGAGTTCCAGGCTAGCATTAATAATGGAAGACATTATCTAATGTGAGATGTTGTGGCCATTAGTCTTTTTTCTAAACTTTATTACTTGACTGATCATTGAATATTAAATGGTCTCTATACCAATATATATATATAAACTGTCTATAGTTGACAAGTTAATCAGTTTTTACATGCAAAAGAAGGCAGATGATGTCAACCTAATCAGAGGAATCTACTTCTAAGATATTGAATAAATGAAAAGTTTTAAATAGATATTTTACTGAGCTACTGTATATTTTCCGCATTAGATTGTGCCATTCGGCTTTGTACACTTCTCTGAATTGTGTGTCGAGGAAAAGTTTTTTTATCCTTATAATATGTTGCTCTGGTTTCTGGTTTTTCGTAACGATAGGTTCCTGTTCACATGACAGGCTCTCAAAAGAGCTTCATGAAAAGCTATTGATTGCCCGGAGGATTATTTTGCAGCATCAGGCTGATATCCTGCACAAGAAAATGCAAGAAATTTTGAATGCTGCCGCTTTGGCACGCTCTATCATTCACAATAAAGTTCGTCAAATTAGTTCATCAGTGACAAGGTCTCCACAAAAGCCACCTATAAACAAAGATCCTGTTCAACCAATGACTAGCCACCAGCTAGTTGCAGCTGGTGATAAAAAACAATTCATTTCCAGTGGAGATGCTCCATTTGGTGAAGGTATCATGAAATGGTGTTGGTTAATGCATTACTTTAATTGAAATACCCTGTAGAAGTGCTCTTTGACTCAGATATTACTTTGCTAGGATATTAGGATGCCTGTAAAATTGTAAGAGTTAATATGGGATCAATTCCGAGTCATCGAATGTCTAAGGCGTTTACTGGAGGTTTCGTTTTATTACAGAGAAGAATATCAAGGTTCCACGGGTTGGTGATATGGTGCATGTTTCCACGCTTGGAAAAAAGGCAACGGTATTGAGAGTGGATCATTATAAACAAGAGATTGTAGTTCAGTCGGGGAACTTGAAACTGAAATTGAAACTTGATAGCATTCAAGTGTAACAGGTGATGATGTATATTGTAAGAGGTACTGGTTCAAAGCAACGTCTTGTGATGGAAAAATGTGGCCTGGCTTCCTGCTTTTAGAAATTAATTGAGCATGTCCTGGTCTTGCCTTCACCATTCGTTTCTCTGTTGTTCTTTGAAAAGAGGGAGGATAGCTTTTGGCCATCTTAAAATGTGATATGAACACAAATGGTAGAAGAGGAATATTTGCAAATGGTTGTTCTGTAGTACTTGATTTTGTGGTAACAAGATGAAATATCACTTGGGTTTGAAGCCTATTTCTTTATAATATTTTACTCTTCCATTACCCCTGCATACCAGCTGCTTCACTACCATAAATTTGTTTCGAGCACGATTGCCTACCCTGTAGATCAAGACATAGATGTCGGCGGTGGTCACCGTACGGGTCAAATTAATTATTTTATTTTTTTATGAGAAATTAGTGTAATGACAAGTAGGAGTGATCATAGGGAGTTGCTTTCGGGAAGTAATTTTCTGCAAATATTAAAAAATGATTTTTGAATGAAGGTTGAGAAAAGTAATTTTCTTAGCGACTAGAATTCGATTCCTGATGGGGCCAGGAACAGGATTATGTAGGGGGGGGGGGAGTTGGGTAGAATAATAAAAATAAAAATATTATTAATATATATATATATCCCGACAAAAGTGACATGTTACTAATTCCCTAGACATACATATTCCGATAAAGGTAATATTCAACAAAGTAGTTACCACTTACTTTTCCATTAAAATTTTCAGTAAGTGTTAACGATAAGAATTAAACAAATAGAAAAGCTTTACAACAAAGTTTCCACTTAGCTACCGATTTAATTCATGAATATAATCATTGAGAATTAGTAAATAAAATATGAAACATGCTTTTACTAATCTTAAAATAAGTAGTCACAAGATTATGTTATGAACGGAAAAAGAAAACTAGCTAGACATGGTTTGGACTAAAGGCATCATAAAAGGGAAGAAAGCAAGAAATAGTAATAGATATCGTCGAGATGGTGCGCCAAGACTTCGCGGCTCCCTCCTAAGCTCTTCGTGCTTCGTCGCTTGATAGCTTCTTTCAATGTTGAATAATGTTGTATAGGGGCATTCTTGATAAAGCTCCAAGGTTAGTCAAAACCTAGAGAAAGTAGGACTTCTATCCCCAATATTCTTGGAGTTATCTTATTTTTGAAAATATCTTGGAGATTTGAATCTTAAATTATTGACAACCTGGAAATATTATCATAACTTGAACTCCCAAAATCAATCACCTTTAATCTAACTTTGTTTAAATAGTGACTCAAACACGAGCTTAAGCATATACTTTAATTACTTTAAGCATTCAAATGTTGAGATTTCGACAAGTAACGCGGGATTACTTGATATTAAAAGAATCACTTATTTGAGAAAGAAATGAGGCAACTTCAAAGGAGAATTAACGACATAATTCTTTAAAATTCTCGGAACCAGGAAGAGGTGTCATAGTCAGAGTCGATTCACACACAATTAGAACACCCTCTGATTTGTGTCTCACACGCACCTACACACTCAGATTAATTCAGAATAGCTACTCCTCTGATCCCACAGACTCAGCCTATTCTAAATAAAATAATGTCTCTGTAGGTTGCTATAGCACACCCTTGTGCAACTAGCTTGTGCAGGTTCTATCCGCATCGCTCCAAAGCCTTCCGCTGAGCTGTTCGAACTCTGTGACTGATCCTCACTCCAGTATGCTCCCCCCTCACTCAGTGACAGCCTGTCACTGGCGAGAACCGGCCTTCTACAGATTGTCCGAGTTCCTGCTCTTGATAACTCTCCTGCTGCCTTCCTTGATCAGCCAACAAGCAAGTCCTACTTTGAATTGGCCTTCTTCGATCAAGCTCTGATCAGACTCTACAAGTCTTTGATCGGCTTCTGCTTTAACCACTCAGCTCTGCGTTCACGCTCTCCTCTCGATGGTGATCCAATCTCTCCGCTCGGCACTCTAAATTTCTCTCAGTGTTTTCTCTATATCTTGCTGCTTGGATTCTGTATTCGATAGATGTTTTTTTCTGCTCTGCCCAACCTCCTTTCAATAGGAACTCCATGCTCCATCAATATCAAGTTTAGGAAGTTCCTAAAAGATCTCAACAAGATCTTGTCTTCTACTTCGTAGGAGATTTGATTTCCCAATCAAATCTTCAAGCTGTGGCACGAAATCTTCACTGAAAATATTCTGAGAATATTTGGAAGCCTCCCGTTGCACCGCTACTTCATATCGGGCAGATTGTCCTTTGCGCTAAAACTAGTGTTCTGCTGCTACAGCTCCCTGCTACGGCTCCTGCTGTAGCAACTGCTTGTACACTGAGCTTGTACACTCTTGCAGGTTTTGCACCAGCTGTTGTCTTTACACGGGCAGCTGTATCATCTTGCTTTCAATCTTCACGATACTCTGCCGACCTGTTGCGATGCTGGCAGCAACTCTCTGTACGTTCTTTGGGCTGTTCCAAGTTGATCGGCATGCTGCTAGCTGCTCCAAGCTAATCAGCATTATGTTGGCTGCTCCAAGTCTTCATGGTATGCTATAGCATCTTCTGGAGATTGTCTTCAGAAAGCTTGCTGCAACGGAATGCTATAATATCTTGCTAGATCATCTTCAACTGAGTTTGTCAATGATGCCACATACTTTAACAATCTCCTCATTGACATTTTTGACAAAATCCAAGGACCCTTCTGATTTTAGGCGATCCTCATTTCGTCTTCAAACTCCTACTCTAGCATCTTCCTCAGTTTCTTCAAGACTCATCTCAATTCAAGGACTTTGCTGATCTAAAGCTTTCCCCTAGCTTGTCTTCAGGCTTCTTCTCAAGTGGTGTCTTTAGCTAGCTTCTGTTGTCACGGGATGGAGTACCAACTTGTTGCTCTTTGTTGCTGGTTTGTCAATCTTTGGAAGAAGCTCCAGATTCAATCTCCGCGGGATGCTTTAGCAACTTCTTGCACTGGTTTTGTCAAGGATGTCATTACTATAACAATCTCCCCCTTGGCATTTTTGACAAAACCTGAACATCTTCCGCAGGGGCTCCTCTTCTCCCTCTGGGTCGGCTGGCAAAGCTTGCCACACAATACAAACAACATCTTCTCCCCCTTTTTGTCACAAATGATAACGGGGGTGGGGGGGGGGGGGGGGGGGTGGGGTTGGGGCTTAAGCTAAACTCGGCGAATAGGCCAGCGCCTCTTCTCCATCCACCGAAGAAGGGAGAACTCTTGGTGTCTGTGTCTCTTCTGATGATTTTGGGGGACTATCTGGTGGCTGCTTCTCCATCACTACCTGCTCCGGCTTCCGTATCCAACGCTTCTGAGCTCTGTTGTGTCCAATAACTCTTTCTTCTGCAATCCTCATTCTCTAGATCGTTGTCCCTCCAATGTATCTGATGCTTCTGTGCACAACTGGAGAGTGACAGTCCTTCATCGGCCTTACGGAGCTGAAGGATGCTTGTTTGTCATGTGTCATGTTTGATCTTTGGCTTCTTCTGGCGGTTTCCGGCCGTGGTTGATCTCTGGGGTCTCCAACACTTGTTCAGGACTGGGCATATTCGCTGGATGTGACCCTCCTGGTCACACAAATAGCATCTGCGGCCTTTCCTCCTAGGCTTCTTTTTTGCTACAGGAGGTTGATACAAAGGTTGTTGTAGCATCCTCTTATTCATCTTTCTGGGCATTTTCTTATGAACTGGTTTCTGGGACCGAACCCATTTCTCCACGGCATTCCCAACATCTTCTGGCTCCTTGGCTTTGACAAATAAGGTTGCCCCAGCTCTATCTTCACCCGTGTACCCCAGACCATATTAGCCTCCTCTATATGTTAGGTAAGCCAGAATATCTTCAAGAGTGCTTGAGCCATTGTTAAGCATCTTTGCGGTCTTCCTGTGGAGGTTGAGCTCTTTCTTCTCTACAGCAAACTTCTCTTCTTGCTGGGCAGCCTGACCCATAAGAGAAGTGATCGTCTTTAGCAGCTCCTCTTGTTTTTCTTCCAGGTCTGATACTTTGTCAGTCAATCCTTTGTTGATCTCGGTGACTTGCAACCACTCTTCGTGCAACACGGCAAAGTTTCTTGCAATGGACTCCTCAGTGGTTTCCTCATCATCGCTACTGTCTGACTCCTCAACACCATAACAATTTCTGGCTTTGTTGAAACGGTGTTCTTCATATTTGTTGCAGTTATCAGAGCAACATTGCCCTTTTGTGCGGAGTCATCTACTATCTCCGTCACTCCTATTTGCAGCAGGAGTCTTGTTACTTTTCTTCTCCTCTGCCCTCCTAGCTGCCTCCCCTGACTCTAGTCATACCCCTCCCCCACAAAAGGGGAGACAATGAACACATCTACCCAAAGATCTCTACCTCCATCCCATGGCCGCACAACGATGTCCGCCGGCTTCTCTCCCCATCCAGAAGACCAGCCACCTCCAACCTAGGTCATAAATTAGCCTCCCTGAAAAAGGTGAACAAAGCATTTTTCACTGCGTTATGCCTTCGAATCATCCTCCCTCCTCCCGGACAATGAGAGTCGTCATCACCGGCCGCATCATAAGTGTGCAAACCTCTACATGTCGCGCAAGCACGAGAAATGGTGAACACATTGTGACCGGTACGGTACTTAAGGGCCAAAAGATATGCCGCAAGGTTCATACGAAGTCCAGAGAAAGACGTAGGTATCGCTGTGGTCTAAATACCACTGTAGACGAATTATTTTGCAAAGCACAAAATAACGGAACAAATGATTTTATTGCTCTTCAGAAAGTTTATGTGTACAATCTCTAGAATCCCTCTGATTCTATTACGTAACAGTTCTGATTTGAGTTGCGTAAGCAAGGGTCACGATGACTTGATCTCTCACTTGATGCTTGACACTTCTTGAAGAAAGTTCAGCAAACGGTACGATTTGCGTACTTGTTGTTTGCAATGTTGCTTTCTTCAGAGAAGTCTTCTTATCTAGGGTTTCTGGACTTTTTTCTAAACGAATCATGAACTCTTTATTTATAGAGAATTGCTGGGCTTGAATACTGGGCCTCCTTTGTGGGCTTTTAGTAAGTTTTGGCCCATTAGTCACTTATGACCCAAATGATTATTTAATTTGTCAGGTCCGGCCCACACTTCATTTAAAATAACTAAATTGAATTAAAAAATTATACTAATTCAAAATAATCATTTTAAACTAGTTTTAAGCATTTTAATAAATTTTTAATGCCTACAAATTGCCTCCTCAGGACCAAGTCACGCGCACCATTTGAATGAGTGCTTTCGCGTGGTGTGGTTCTGATTCATTATGGGTTGATTTGGAAGTCAGCGAGCATCGAACTTGTCGTATGAATATTCGATTTCATTTGAGTTAACCTGTTGTTATCCAACTTGTCGTATGATTTGTCTTTTAAGTCACCTATCGTTATCCAACTTGGCGATTGACTTGAATTTGTGTGAGCATTCGCTAGTTACGGGATCGCCCACATCATTTTTTTTGAGTCAGCCTGTCGTTAACCGATTTGGTGGTTGACCTGAAATTATTTGAACTGAGAGTTGCCAAACTTGTTGTAACAACACTTGTTTCTTTTGAGTCATCATCTCGTTATCCGATTTGACGAATGACATCTTGTTTCCGATTTCCTTGTTTCTTTGTCAATCCGTTTTATTTTTTGATCATAGATTTAAGTGTCTCTTGATTTGGTTATATTTTTTCAATTTTAAATATTTCAGTCAAACTAGGAAAACCTCAACTCATATAAATAGTTGGGCTTGCGCTAGGGTTTTCCGTTCGTTATTCTAGTCTGCCCATACGAAGACTGCTTATTCCTTGTGAGTCTACATACTCTTTGGTTTGTCTGGTTTGCTGTTCTGCTGCTTTTTTTTTTGTTTATTGTTTTTTTTAAGACTATCTTTGTGAATGCAGGTTCTACCGCTTTGTCACCGCGTATTGACCTTCCTTTGTTTGCTGCGATTTTGTTGTTCAGGTTAATCCTCTTCAAGTTATTTTCTTCTTCAAAACTTGATTATCTCGTAATTGTTCAAAACACCCTGCCTACCCAGTTTGCTAGTTCAGCTCCATCTGTATTCTCTTTTGTGGATTCTTAAAAACTAAATTGTAAGCTTCTTAATACCCCTTAAACGCAGCTGAATTTTTTTGTTTTGTTTTATTTTTTTTGTTTAGTTCGAATGCTAGTATGTGGCTCGCTGCGTTATGGCAGCCTCCTTTAGTGTACCTCAAACCTGCATTTTTTTGCTGTAATCTGTCATCTTTTTAGACCACTTTTTTTTTTTGTTATCCATGCCTTGTGGATCTGTCTCATTCCTAATCTTCTTGCTTTTCATCAGTGGACTTGTTTTGGTTGTTGGTGCTCTTTTTTTTTTGTTACTAAAGTTTGCCTTTTCTAAATATGCAGTTGGATCAAGTTTCATCGCTGCGAGAGTCTTTGTTGCAATCTAAAAACACTCACTGTTACTGTTTAACAGGTTTGTGTGACAAGCCTCTTGATTTGTCAATTTCGCCATACCTAATGTTGTTGGTCAAGTCTCCTTAATAATATCAGAGGCATATACTTAGCCCTATTATTTGCTCTGACTTGCGCAGGTTATTCTTTCATTAATATTTCCTTCTTGTTGCAGCTCGGAATTGGTTGACATCATCGTTCAGTAGCTTATTTAGCTCTTTAATTGTATGTGTAATCACCTTTATGATAAATATTATGTTTGTATCGGTATGCTCTGCTTTTGTTTGTGTTGGGCAGGAAGGTGATCTTGAAGCAGCGATAATCACACTGGGACGGTTGGGAACCCAGCTGCTATTATAGCGGCGGTAATCCCAACAGTAGTTTCAATGGGGTTGTTGTCCGATGATAATCATACTGGGACGGTTGGGAACCCAGCTGTTGTTACAGCGGCGGTAATCCCATTAGTAGTTTCAGTGTTGGTTGTCGTCTGACGATAATCATACTTGGACGGTTCGAAATCCAGTTGCTTTTATAGCGACGGTAATCCCAACAGTAGTCTGAGTGGAGATTGTTGTCCAGACCTAATGATGGTAAAACGGTGACAATCACGGTTCGGAACCCAGTTGCTTTTACAGCGACGGTAATCCCAACAGTGGTCTGAGTGGAGATTGTTGTCCAAACCTGATGATGCCAAAATTATGACAATCACACTCCTATTTTTTTATAGTGGGTATGCCTGTACCTTCTTATATATTATATTATTTGTTTTCCCAGGTGCAAACGATGGTGTATTTTAAAGACTTTCCGGAAGATGGAAACTGGTACCTTTGTGTCATGGATACCCCTACAGGTAGAACATCTAAGGCTAGACATAAGTTTCCTGTACGCAGATCAATGCTACGTCCAGAGAGGATGACAGCACGTCACACTATCACAAAGGGTGAGGAGGACACATGTGTCCTTAGGAGTCTTTCAAAGGAAGACGATCCTATATGATAATGTAGTATGACAGTGTTTGACAAAACCAGCACAAGTGAACAAGGAGTTGCTACAGCACAAGTAAACAAGCAGTCCAGCAGAAGTGAACTAGCAGCAGCTACAGCAGGGGATGCTATAGCAGGAGCTTGTTCAAGTGGCTGCATCATCTGTCCGAGTGCAGCAGCTACCTGGGCTTGTCTAGAAGGGCTGGAAACTCTACGGAGAGCATATGAAGAAGGTCTAAATTGCTGTGGAGTATATTCCAGTGAGGTTTACTAGTCAGAGAAGGAGATTTGCATTGTAGATAAATATCAAATCTAATCTCCTAGATTTTAGGAGATAATTGTTCCTCTTGGGACATTGCCTAAACCTGGACATTGCTTAGAGCTGGCGCTGCTATTTAAGAAGAAGGGGTTTAGAGCAGAAGGGTTGATCGAAGCTGAGGGATACACGAGTGCATACACAGAATTCAGAGAAGAGCAATTTTGGTGTGCGACGTTTTCTTCGATCATCACCCAAGAGCAGAGCATGAACGCAGAGCTGTGGTGATAGAAGCAGAAGGGAATCAGGACTTGCAGAGTCTGATTCGAGCTTGATCTGGAAGCCAATTCAGAGCTTGGTGCTTGTTGGTTGATCAAGGGCAGCCGTGGAAGAACTGACGGGTGTGTGGCTCGGTCGAGTGTCTAAGCGGTGGTTCTCGCTAGTGGCAGGTGGTCACTGAGTGAGGGGGAGTATTGCAGAGTGTGCAGCACTCGTGGAATCGTTCGAACGGCTCGGCAGAAGGCTTTGGAGAGACGCGGACAAATTGTGCTTCAGCTGTGTGTTACAGCAGTTGCTACAGCAACCCTGCTGAGTTGAGTGTAGTTTAGAATAGGCTGAGTCTTGAGAAGTCTGTAGCTATTCTAGATTGACATTTGTAGAGGGTGTGCAGACACAAGTCAGAGCCTGTTCTGATTGTGTCAAGTGATCCACACAAAGATTGAGTAGCATAGGTTACCTGAAGTTGTAACCGAGTGTACTTGGCGACCTTCGGGTTTAGTGGATTGAGGACTGGAGAATAGTCCTCCCCAGACGTAGGCAGTTGGCTGAACTGGGTGAACAAACTTCTGTCTTGTTCATTGTTTGCTGAGACAATTTCCGAGTGAACAAGAGTGTGCTGCAGCAACTGCTTGTTCACAAGTCTGCCTAATTGAGACGCTATGAAATTTCACTATAGACCATCAATTTCCTATGCTCGGACGTAGAATCATTTATAACTCCTCAAAAGTGGGGTAGTAGTTATCTGAAGATCCCTGGGGCATTCTCTTACATACCGTTATACTGGGAATGGGTAGAAGATGTCATCGCTCGTTATGCCTCTGAGCTGGATACTTGCCGAATTTTAGTTTCCGTTTACGCTTCTCTATATTCGTATGACCATGATAACAACATTTTACGTGCTTTTTGTGAGAGTTGGTGTCCGGAAACCAATACTCTGCATACCCAAATGGGCGAGTGGTCAATTTCTCTTTGGGATCTTTTTAAGCTCGGCGGGTTGCCCGTGGTAGGTCATATCTATGACGAAGCAGTTCCCAGTTATAGTGCTATAGAAGCACGCGGACCAGACGGCAAGAGGCTGATCTCTCGGGCATGTGGGCACTTGTTTAGCGTGTATTGTCGTCTCGACGATCAACCTGAAGTTAAAAATAAAGTTCGTGTCAGCCAATGGATAAACTTCTGGTGTAAGCGGAAGCTTCATTATGAAAAGCCGCGCAAGAAACGAGTTCGTGAATCAGAGGCTCGACCGAAACATACGTTTAATCCTAGTGGGGAAGTTCCTGCTAAATCTTCTACTTGGGCTCCCGAGGAATTAGAGATATTTTCTGTACTCGGAATCGTTGACGAAGAAGAGAGAAAGACTACCTATCTGGCAGCCTTCATATCATGTTGGTTATGCGTATTCGTGCTACCTCATCACGTGGATAGGTTAATTAGGCCAGGTACGTTTGAGGTGGCTACTCAAATGGCAAGCGGTGCCCGTTTTAGTTTAGCAGCACCGGTACTAGCTAACATCTATCATGGTCTGAACGCAATGATGGTTGCCCCGAAACCTGCTTTGTCTAACTCCGTTTTTCTGGCTCATTACTTGTACGGGTGGTTGGCTCATTATTTTGACACTCACTTTAAATCTGATTATCCTCCTCCGGGTCCCTTAATGGTTCTTTACGGAGGTCACCAATGTGCTAGAAGTTATACAAGTGCTATTGCTGCTCGTGAGTTGATCCATGAGGGTCATTCCTTCAAAGCTTTAAGCCTCAAGTTTTCAAACAATAAACGTGAGTCTATTCTTGACAATAATGCACTCGACATCAATAGAATGAGTTACGTCATCTCACTTCGCACGACTTTCTTTTCGCTACGTCGCGGTAATTCCTTTATCTTGGAACCCTACAGTCCGACTCGCTTTAGCAGGCAGTTTGGTTATTTTCAAACAGTTCGGGGTGTGCTGAAGCGTGATATAAAGGGTACTGCACGATACTCTGTGGCTCTGTTTTATCTTAGAATGCTTTTATTGAGGGTAGTCACAGTGAAGTGATTGTACCGGGTTATTCGTCGAGTTGGGAAGCCTTGACTACCAACGAGTTCAAAGAATGGTGGAGCAGAGCGAATGTGAGTGATTTAAGAAGGGAAGTCCAGCTCCTCTTATCGGGTGTTGAGTGCATGAAAAAGGATAAAGCTACCATCCGAGAAGGTGTGAGTGATCCACAAACTATGGATATTGGAACTCCAGCTCCTCTTGTGACGCAAGCGATGGAAGCACATGTACTTCCGGCTAACAAACGAACTGTCGATGAGCTTAGTAGTGATGACGATAGTGAGACTAACTTCAAGCATCGTCGTGGAGGGAAGAAGAAGAAAACACTTGTGATGCCTACTATTCTTGATAGTTTGCACACTGCCTCTGATGCCCCTGCTACGTGTGCCGCCTTGGTATTTCACTTTCCCCATTCATTTTAATAATTTCTATTTCAGTGACTCCTGTTTGATTCTAAAATATATATAAATATTTTTTTTAGGAGGGTCTTGATTTAACAAAAGAAGTTCCAAACCTTATTAATGAACCTCTACTTGGAGCCGTACAACAAAAAACATTTCATGGGAAAGGAAAGCCTCCTCCACCGAAACCACAACAAGTTCCGCAGGTTTCTGATTCGTCATCTTCCACTGGTGAACATTTGCCAGGAAATTTGCATGCTTCTAGCCCTCATGACGGTTCTTCCCGTATTAGTGGACGAATGGATGTTCGCCCTACATCATCCTTTTCTACATTTCAACCTGCTCGTATGAGCAGTAATATTACAGATGAGGCCATGTTAGTCATGAAGAGACGTTTGCTCCAACTCTTGAAGACGGCCAGTTTTGAAAAAGTCTAGAATGTCGTAGCAGGTGCCGTTAATGTTTATGAGAACATTCGAAAATTGGATGGCGATCCTTCTGACATTCAAGCTGTGGTTGACGGATACTCAAGAGATGTTGAAGCATTTTTTATGGTGAAGCAGGTCACTACTAAAGATACTCGTGATAAACAGCTCGAGAGTGACGTCTCTAATGTTACGATGAACCTCGAATCAGCTAAGATGACTCTTGAGGAAGTGTTACGGAGTCAAGAGGTGGAGATGTCTATAATAGCCCAGGAGAAAGCTGCTTTAGAGGCTAGAGAAATAAATTTAAGAGAGTAACATCGTCAGCAGCTTGAAGTAATTTCAGCGGCCAAATTAGAAGTCGAGTCACTTCAGCTGAAGTTAGAGAACTTGATTTCTGTGCAGAGTATTTCTCAGGAGGAGATTGCTAGTCTGAAAAGGATGGAGGACATGCTCGAAGAGAGGAGAGAGAGTCTCGATGTCGCGATACGTTAGATTCCACATATACTTTTATTTGTGACTTCATTCGATAATTTTTTTTTGGTTGTGGCTGCACTTGTTTTATTTTCAAGCTGCCTACGTACTTGCATTACATTTTGCAAGATCAAGCCAACGTAGTTCCTTATTACGCAGTTTATACTCTTGCTTAGGAGTTGCATTTATATTGTGTAGATTCAGGCATAGTACCGCTTCAAAAACTTGATCGGGCCAATATGCAATCTGTCTTGATCTACAATCTTGTAGGCACCATTTGTGTAGACTTCTTTCACACATATGGACCATCCCATTTTGACTTCAATTTACTTCCTGTCTTGTGCGAGGTGATGATTGGTCTTCTGACTGCCAAAACTAAGTCACCTACTTGAAAAGAGCGAGGACGCACTTTTTTGTTAAACGCCCGTGAGAGTCTTGCTTGATAACATTGTAAACTTTGTTGTGATTGTAGTCTTTTTTCGTCAAGAGCTTCCAATTCTGCTAACCGTAGTTGGTCATTTTCATCACCGGTCAGTCCTTCTTGAATAGCGATGCGCATGGATGGAATTTGAAGTTCCAAGGGCAACACAGCTTCTACTCCGTACACCAAAGCATACGGGGTTGCTTGAGTAGGTGTCTTGTACGTTGTTCGGTATGCCCATAGTGCTTCAATAATTTTTTTCATGCCAATCACGTTTTGACTTTGTCACTACTTTTCTCAACAGGTTGCACAATGTCTTGTTAAAAGCTTCAGCCAAACCATTTGCAGGTGCGTTAAACATTGATGATTTGTACTGTTTAAATTTGAACTTTTCGCATAAACTTGTCACTAGCTTGTTGAAGAAAGGTTTTCCATTGTCTGTTATGATTCGTTGTGGGACGCCATACCGGTAGATGATTTGTGTCCTGATAAAGTCAGCGACATTTTCTTTCTTAACTTCGCGTAGTGTAATTGCTTTTGCCCATTTAGAGAAGTAGTCTGTAGCTGCAAGAATGTATGCATGTCCATTAGAGGCTTTTGGAGTAATTGGTCCTACTACATCAAGTCCCCATGCTTCGAATGGCCATGATGAAATTGTAGGGTGTAATGGCTCTGGTGGTTGGTGTATGAAGTTCGCATTAAATTGACATGCATCACATTTCTTCGCAAAGTCCATGCAATCTTGCACCATGCTAGGCCAGTAGTATCCTATTCTTTTTATACGATCATAAAGTTTTGGACCTGATTGATGAGCACCACAGACTCCAGTGTGAGCTTCGTGCATAGCCTCCATCGCCTCTTCTTCTCCTAGGCACCTTAGCCATTGTCCAAGAAAAAACCGTCTGTAGAGCGTTTCTTTGTAATGTATAAACTTGGGAGCGTGTCGACGTATCTCTATCTTGTGTTTTGGATCATCGGGCGATATCTGATTATCCAAGAAGTTAATAATAGGTTGGCGCCAATCGTCTTTGTTTACTTCATAAGCACAAACCATATTAGTCGTCTCTAAATCATCGCGCTCTTCGAATGGCGTAACGACCCAACGATTGCAAACTCGAATGGACATGGTCTCTTCTGACCCCAGTGCCAAGTTGGTTGCAAGATTTGCAAGCGCGTCGGCCAACTTATTGGCACTCCTCTGAACATGTCCTAAGTTGATTGAATCGAACATGTTAAGCATCCGGGTCGCATTTTTGTGAAAAGGGATTAAGTCTTCCTTTTTTACTTCGTAGTCATTGAGAATTTGATTAATCACGAGTTGTGTGTCCCCATAGATATCCATGTCTTTGATGCCTATCTCACGTGCCATTTGGAGTCCCAATAAGAGAGCTTGATATTCAGCCGCATTATTTGAACACAACTGAGTTAGTGTAAATGAGTATTGGAGAAGATGATTTTCTGGAGATACGAAAACAACTCCCGCTCCTGCTCCATCACGTCTCGCAGCCCCATCAGAATACATTTGTCATGGTGGTAGAATATCAATGTAGAACACTCCTTCACCAGGAAGGTCGACGGAGAGCTCCCATTCAGCGGGGGACAGGATGATCGGTAAAGAAATCTGCTATTGCTTGGCCTTTGGTTGCTTTTTGAGAAACAAATATTAAATCATACTGCTTGAAGAGCATTGCCCATTTTGCCAATCGACCGGAGAGGACAGGCTTTGAAAGTATGTATTTAATTGGGTCAGCCCTAGAAACCACGTGTACGGTATGTGCTTGCATGCAGTGTCTTAACTTCTGAACAGCAAATACTAGCGCAAGACATATCTTTTCAATGGGGGAATAATTCAGCTCAGCTCCAATTAGAGTTCGACTCAAATAATACAAAGCCATTTCTTTACGCTCGGGATTCTCTTGAGCACACATTGCCCCCAATGATCGTTCTTGTGCAGCGATATAAAGAATTAGAGGTTTTCCCGGAATTGGTGCCCCCAGCACTGGTGCAGATGACAAGTACTTCTTTATGCTATCAAAAGCCTTGGGACACTTATCATCCCAATGAAATGGAACATCTTTTTTCATTAAGTGACTAAAGGGTTGACAACGTCCTGCAAGGTTAGAGATGAACCTTCGAATGTAAGCAAGACGCCCTTGCAAGCTGCGCAGTTCTTTCAAAATTTTTGGTGCGGACATTTCTTGGATGGCTTTGATTTTTGTTTGGTCGATTTCAATGCCTCTGTGTGTAACCACAAATCTCAATAATTTTTCGGAAGTTACGCCAAATGCACATTTAAGTGGATTCATCTTTAGTTGATATTTTCGGAGTCTTTCGAACACTAGACGAAGGTCCCCAATGTGATCTTTCCTTTCTTTTGATTTAACGACCACATCATCAACGTAACACTCTATTGGCTTTGTCATCATATCTTCGAACATTCTTTGCATTGCACATTGGTATGTGGCACCAGCATTTTTTAATCCAAAATGCATAACTTTATAGCAAAAGATCCCTTTTGGAGTGCCGAAAGCAGTTACTTCTTGATCTTCAGGTACCATGTGTATTTGGTTGTATCCTGCTGTACAATCCATGAAAGAAAGTGCTTCATGTCCGGGTGTGGCATCAATCATGAGTTCTGTGACAGGTAATGGGAAATCATCTTTTGGACATGCTTCATTGAGATCTCGAAAGTCAACACATACACACAATTGTCCGTTCTTCTTTCTGACAGGGACAGTGTTTGCAATCCATGTTGGATATTTAACTTCACAAATAAAACCAGCATCAATGAGTTTGTTGACTTCCTTTTCAATTTCAGGAACTAACTCTGGCCTAAATCGTCATTGAGATTGTTTCTTAGGATTAGTGCCCCTCTTAATTGCTAGCTGATGGACTGCTACATTCGGATTAAGCCCCGGCATCTCCGTGTAGTTCCAAGCAAACACATCTTTATACTCAGCTAGTAGCGCGTGATATTCGTGTTCTTCCTACTCAGTAAGCAAGGCACTCACGTAGATAGGTCGTGGATCCTCTGAAGTTCCAAGATTTAACTCTTTCAGGTCATCAACTGTGCACTACCCCCCCGTCTTCAAGTGTGTTCGGAGCTTGATCAGCCTCTATTTCTTTATTTTCATCATCTACTTCTTCAACTGTAATGTGATAAATTGTTACTACTTCACCTTCGTCACTATCTTGTTTTTCGGCCCATTCTTCTGGCGTTCTCAAGCGGTTGAATATCAAACTCGTGGAGCTACGTAATCGTTTAAAAACTGTGCGCTCGTGATCATGAAGAGCATCAGATGGGTCGTTATTGGTTCCTGCACTCTGTTCACCTAATCTGTTGAAAATGGAAGAGTGGTTTCTCATAAGAGTATCTTGTCGACTTCTTTTGCGCTCTGGTGTATTCATTCTGTCAAAAACAGAAGGTCGTGCTCTGGTGACAGGTGGCCTTATTCTATCAAAGACAGAACTTGCATGTGGTCGCAAGTTAGTTTCCTCGTTCTCCTCAATTTCTTCTGTCGTAATGTACAGAGTTGAAGATGTGCCTTTCCCGCGACGAGTAGAAATCTTCACGGGCGGTGGAAGTTCGTACCCCAGACCTCCTTGTTTAGGAGTTGTTCCTTGTATTTGACCGATTGTGTAAGTATGAGGTTTGATCACATTTCCAAGTGGAGACGGATTTTTGAAATCGTATCCGGACTTCTCCATTAACTTGTATGCGTTGGAATCAAATCTACCTTCCAACTCTTGCTCTCTTTCCAATGATTCGTTAGATGAAAAAACAAATCCGGTTGGCGGAGGATTTACAAACTGTGCTCGACCTGAGCTGGGTAAAGGGATCACAACTTTTTCCACCCACTCCTGCTTCACATTCTTGTTAATTTTCTTATCCTCCACCGGCTTGGTTGTAGAACTTTGGCATTCCGCGAAAGGACTCTCTCCTTTCTTACGTCGAGATTGCGGAATGTAACGCAAGACTGGAGGTGTAGTTTTGGGCGTTAAATCTTGTTTGTTAACAACTGTTGAGGGATCTAACTTTCGGGTTGTCTCTGGTTGATCTGTTTGTACCTCTTTTAGTTGTGCGTCGACTGTAGAGGTATTAGGTTTGAAGACACTCTCCTTCTTTTTATTCCCTTTTCCGGTCGAAGATGATGATGTAGTATGGCAGTGTTTGACAAAACCAGCACTAGTGGACAAGGAGCAGCTACAGCACCAGTGAACAAGGAGCAGCTACAGCACAAGTGAACAAGGAGCAGCTACAGCAGGGGATGCTATAGCAGGAGCTTGTTCAAGTTGCTGCAACATCTGTCCGAGAAGCAGCAGCAACCTGGGCTTGGCTAGAAGACCTGGCAGCCCTGCGGAGAACACCAGAAGAATATTTTAAAGTGCTGCAGAGAATATTCCAGTGGATTCCTAGCTAGAAAAGGAGTGTTGTGTTGGAGATCAAAAACAAATCTGATCTCCTAAAAATTAGGAGTTAATTGTTCTTTTTGGGACATTGCTAAATTCTGGTCTTGCTTAAGCTGGTGCTGCTATTTAAGAGAGAGGGGTTCAGAGAAGAAAGGTTGATCGAAGTAGAGGGATACACGAGTGCGTGTGCAGAATTCAGAGAGAGGAATTTTGGTGTGCGACGGACGAGTTCTTCGATCATCACCCAGAGGCAGAGCGTGAGCGCAGAGCTGTGGTGACAGAAGCTGAAGGAGATCAGGACTTACGTAGTCTGATCCAAGCTTGATCTGAAAAGCCAATTCAGAGCAGTGGTGCTTGTTGGTTGATCAAGGGCAGCCGCGGAAGGACTGACGGGTGAGTGGCTCGGTCTAGTGTCTAAGCGGTGGTTCTCGCTAGTGGCAGGAGGTCACTGAGTGAGGGGGAGTATTCCAGAGTGTGCAGCGCTCGTGGAATCGTTCGATCGGCTCGGCAGAAGGCTTTGGAGCGACGCGGACAATTGTGCATCAGCTGTGTGCTACAGCAACCCTGCAGAGTTGAGTGTAGTTTAGAATAGGCTGAGTTTCGGGGAGACAGTAGCTATTCTAGATTGACATTTATAGAGGGTGTGCAGACACAAGTCAGAGCCTGTTCTGATTGTGTCGAGTGATCCACACAAGGTTGAGTAGCATAGGTTGCGTGGAGTTGTAACCGAGTGTACTTGGAGACCTCTGTGGTTAGTGGATTGAGGACTGGAGAATAGTCCTCCCCAGACGTAGGCAGTTGGCTCATTTGGGTGAACAAACTTCTGTCTTGTTCATTGTTTGCTAAGACAATTTTCGAGTGAACAAGAGTGTGCTGCAGCAACTGCTTGTTCACAAATCTGTCTGTCAAGAGGCGCTGCGAATTTCAATTGGTATCAGAGCGGGAGCTCAACACACAGAGTAAAAGATCCTACAGTGTCTCTGAAGAAGCCAAGACAATGAAGGAAGGACAGAGCACAAGCAGACCTCCGTTGTTGGAAGAAAGCAACTATGGATATTGGAAGGCTAGGATGAAACCCTTTCTTAAGGCCATCGATGAGAAGACCTGGAGAGCTATCATGGTCCAGTGGTCTCCCCCAATCACCATGGATGAACAGGGAGTCACACGGATAAAGCCTGAAGAACAATGGACTACTGAAGAGGGAGCTGCAGCAACTGGTATTTCAAAGGCCCTGAATGCGATTTTTGCTGCAGTTGATGCTAACAATTTCAGGCTGATATCAAATTGTGACATGGCCAAACAAGCGTGGGAAATTCTGCAAACTGCACATGAAGGAACTGATAGAGTAAAGGTGTCAAGATTACAGATTATTGCCACACAGTTTGAGAATCTGAGAATGCTGGAAGAGGAGACTGTCACTGAGTTTAATGCAAAACTTTGTGATCTGGCAAATGAAGCCCATGCTCTTGGTGAACCTATTCCTGAAGAGAAGCTGATCAGGAAGGTCCTCAGATCGCTGCCCACAAGATTTGACATGAAAGTGACGGCCATTGAAGAAGCTCAAAATGTCAGATTCATGAGGCTGGAAGAGTTGATGGGATCCCTCAAACAATTTGAGATGAAACTGGTTAAAGAAGATCTCACACCTAAGGACAAGAATGTTGGACTAAAGGCTGAAACAGAAGCTAAGAAGCCAGTTCCAGATGATCAGCTGAGTATGCTAGTCAAGAACCTTGGAAAGCTCCTAAAGAACTTGGACTCAAGAATTGGGCAAAGCTCATCCTCACGAAAACAATTCAGAAGAGGTGGAGAAAATAAAAGGAAAGGGAAGGAACCTGCTTAGAATGAAGATGAGAAGAAAGAAATGAAAAAGGGGGTCCAATGCTGGAACTATGAAGGGTATGGACATATTGAGGCTGACTGTCCGAGCAAACCCCTAAAAAACTCAGAGAAAAAGAACAACAAGTCCCTGACAGTAAAATGGAGTGACTCTGAGGAAAGTGATGAAGAAAACTGTGTTGTGCTAACCAGTGTGTCAGATTTCAACCTCAAAGAGCTAAAGAAGGATGAATTTCACTATGGGATTGAAGTATCCGAAAGTGAAGATGAAGAGGACTCATCTGGCAGCCTTATTGACTATCTGGGGAAGATTCTCAAACAGTGTGAGGCAGCCCTTCAGACGAATCAAGCATTGACTGACAGAGTCAAGCTTCTGGAAGAAGAACGAAGGAAATTTCTCTTCTCATCCAACAGTCAAGTTACCATTCTGAAAAGGGAAGACACAGGAAGCCAAGTCACTGACACTGGTTTCTCACCAGGAACAGCCAAGGCAGCTGATTCTCAGAAAAATATCTTGGATGAAATTTTGTCTTATCAAGGGAGAACGGTGCTTGGTGATAGAGCCCGTTTATACGCGCTATTTAGATCCTAACACTATGCTTGTTTGCATTATTTTGTGTACAAGATTACTGGTTTCCGGTGTTTTTGTATTCCAGGGCGAAACGAGGGCCTAAGTCGGATACGCGCTAACAGGCAACGTTTAAGGAGCGCAACACACAGCCTGTGGAGCTAGCAGCGCAAATAGGATAGGAAGTGGCAGAGTCGACTACGGTGCGCAGACCGATTGCGCTAACTAATGTGTGTGGTGCGCCATGCGCAAGATATTGGTGTTTTCAAATCTTGACACCATCAGATTTGGAAGTTGCCAAGGCCGTCCTTGGGCCTCATGAGCAGTATATAAAGAGAGGAAGGCTAGGGTTTGAAAGAGGAATCGAAAAGGCATCAAGACACACGAGAGAGAGGCAGAACTGAAAAACACACGAGCTATAGTGAGGACCTGCGCTAGCCGACTGCGCCAACCGAGACACTGCAACCTGTACGCACCTGCTTGTTACTGTTTTCTTGGATACTTTAGTTGTTATTTACTATTTCTATGATGTTTACTACTAGCATGTCTAGCTAAACGCTTTGTATCGGTTGGGCATGATCCTATGAGTATTTCCTTTGAGACTTGTGCTTAATGCATAGTTTGTTTGCTTGTATTAATTCTGTGCACACTGTTGACAGCTAGTTGCATGAGTAGGGGAAGCCTTGAACTGCAATCTTACTCTTGTTACTTGTTTGTTATATGTTAAAATAGTTGGTAGCTTGACGGTGACAGCTAGAAGTAACGCGCTAGGATAATCAGCTGCTACTGTGACAGGATTCGTAGCTACTTAGACTAGTTTCAAGAATTAATAGCTCATGAACTTTGATCGGAACATGCGCACATGTTAGAGAGCCTTGATCGGACACTAACTTCAGTAAATCGAACTATAGACGTTTAGAGTTGATGATAAGGAATACATTCATAGAGGATTGTATGCGCCGATACTCTTCATAGTCATAGTACTTAATCTCTACTGCCTGCGCACGCCTAGTGCAAACCCTGCGTTAACTATTGTTTACTCGCGCACCTGCGCAACCCAATCACTCACACCCCAATTTTCGTAAGTGTAGGTCACTAGTTAGAGCGAATCTGCTTGCTCCCTGTGGAATCGACCCTGACTTAGGCGTTATACTAAGTGGAGAAGGAAGGATTAATTTGACGCGCACAACGACGCATGCATCAAATTTTGGCGCCGTTGCCGGGGAGCAACACAGATAAGCTTTAACCAGCTTAAGTTTTCTTTTACAATAGTTAGTTATTTCTGTTTGCTTTATTCTCGTTGTTGTTTCTAACAGCGCACAATCAACATCAGCCTGCGCAACCTTGAAACAGTTGCGCTGCGCAGATTCTAGTTGCGCACTGACAGACGCGACAGCTTAGTTGTCTTTTAATTTCGTTTTCTTTGAGATTTAGAACAGGTCATGGAGGATAACAGTGTCGTTGGAGACAACTTAGGGGACAGAACCCCAGACAATGCAGGAGCAGATAACCGCGCAGTTCGGTTCAGAGAAGAAGTACAGCGCGAAGTTGAAGCAAGGATGGCCGCTGAAATGTATAATGCGCCACCCGCGCGACAAGTTGCGCGATGCAGAACAGTGCGCGATATGTCAGCTCCAATCACAGTTAACCAGCCATGGTGCATAGTGCTTCCACCAGACGGTCATTTTGAGCTAAGGAGCTCGCTCATTCATCACATGCCCAAGTTCCACGGGATGAACAATGAGAACCCAGTCAAGCATGTGCGAGAATTCTTAGTCATTTGCGAGAACATGAAGGCCGAAGGGGAGAGCGATGAAGCACTGAAGATGAAAGCATTCCCGTTTTCATTGTGTGACACAGCCAGACATTGGCCGATGAGCTTACCAGCAGGATCAATTCACACATGGGAGCCGCTGCAGAAGAAGTTCTTGGACAAATGCTATCCCGCAGCCAAGATCGCGCTACTCAGGAGGGAGCTGGCCGCACCTAGGCAGGGCGCAGGAGAGTCACTATCGGAGTACTATGAGCGTTTCAGGGAACTGGAGGCCAACTGCTCCAATCATGGCCTGCCTCAAAATGTGCTGATAGAGAATTTCCTGAATGGATTGCTACCCATGGAGCTGAGATTATTGAATGCATGCGCAGGAGGCGACATTTGCAACATATACCCAGAGGACGCGTGGCAGCTGATAGAAGACTCTGCTGGACAGGTAAGACATCAGCTAACACTTGAAAATAGTCGTGCTCGTTCTATGCATCAGGTAGAAACAAGCGCTGAGATAAAGGAAATGAAGGCTATGCTGCAGAAGTTGATGCATGTGCAGGGGGCGCACCAAGCTGCGCCAAAGGTATGCGAATTCTGCACGTCCACTGAGCACAAAACCGATGCATGTCCCACACTTTTCGAGGAATCGGGAGATGTCAATGCTCTAGGAGGATGGGATAATAGAGGGCCGCAGAGGCAGAATCAGCAGAGGCAGTCCACGGATCAGCGAGCACCACAGCAGACGCAACATGCTGCACCCTACAATCCACCGCATCGCCGCACTGACGCGCCAGCGCAAAATAATTAGCGGCCGAGGCGATCCTTAGAAGATATCGTGGGCCAGCTAGCAGACACAGTGCGCAGAAATGATGTGAAGTATGACAAGAGGTTCGAGTCCATTGAAAAGCAGCTATCACAGATCGCTACCACGGTGTATGAGCTGAAAAAGAGCGATGGCAACCTGCCTTCGCAAGTGATCCAGAATCCCAAGGGAGGAGTCAACGCAGTGACACTGAGGACTGGGCGCACGGTAGGAACAGAGCAGACCGCAAAGGCGCCCGCGCAACCAGTTGCGCAAGCTCCCGATCCAGCAGAGCCAGATGCGCAACCAGAGGCGCGAGCCACAAGCCAGCAGGGCGAGGCGCCAGGTATGGCACAATCAAAAGACAAAGGCATGAATCGTACTAACATACCTGCACCTTTCCCTGTACAGGCACCATCGGCTAGGAAGAAAGCGCTTGATAAGGAGCTCTATGAGTTATTCAGTAAGGTGGAAATAAACATTCCCCTTATTGAAGCAGTTCGGCAGATCCCTAGGTACGCCATGTTTTTAAAGGAGCTGTGCACAAACAAGAGGAGGAAAGGCTAGTGCGCACAGGTAATGCTAAATGCGCAAGCCTCAGCAATCGTGCAACATAAGGTACCACTTAAATGCCGAGATCCAGGTACGTTCACCATCCCCTGCACTTTAGGTAAGACCACAGTGAGCAACTGCATGATTGACTTAGGCGCGTCTATAAATGTGCTTCCCTATTCCCTGTATGCGTCATTGCGCCTTGGACCACTAAAGCCTGCAGGTCTCACCATTCAGCTAGCAGATCGGTCGTGCAAGCAACCGACGGGCATGATCGAGGACGTCCTCGTCCGAGTAGGAGAGCTGGTGTTCCCAGTAGATTTCTATGTCCTAGAAATGGAGGGTGAGTCGAGCAAAGGCAGTGCGCAGATCCTATTGGGCAGACCATTTCTGATGACAGCGCGCACAAAGATAGACGTGTGGAGGGGTACGCTGTCAATGGAGGTTGATGGCGAGGAAATTCATTTTAACATATTCAAAGGGATGCAGCACGCTCATGAGGACGCCACAGTGCACGCGATGGACAACATAGATGACTTGGTTGCAGATGCGCAATGTGCGAGCGCAGCAGAAGGACCTGAGACACTGGCACAGGCAGAGTTGGAGGCGCATAAGGATGAGCTGAGCTGTGCTGAACCAGCACCCAGACAGGTACACGATAGAGTTAATGTCTGCACTGCTAATAAAATCTTGCCCTCTATTGAACAGGCACCCAAGGTGGAGCTGAAGCAACTCCCAGAGCACCTCAAATACGTATTTTTGGGAAATGAAGACACCCTGCTAGTAATAATAAAGAAAGGATTAGAAGAGGAGCAGGAAGCGTGATTACAGCAGGTGCTGCGCAAGAACCAGCGCGCCATAGGATGGACACTTGCTGACTGATGTGCACGCGTCGTTGTGCGTGTATCAAATTAATTCCTTCCTCTTCCACTTAGTACAGCGGTTAAGTCAGGGTCGAATCCACAGGGAGCAAGTAGATTAGCTTTAACTAGTAACCTGCACTTACGAAAACTGGGGGTGTGAGTGCTTGGGTTGCGCAATGCGCGAGTAAACAGTAGTAAACGCAGGCAGTAGAGATTAAGTACTATGACTTTGAAAAGTATCGGCGCAGACAATCCTCTATGAGTGTATTCCTTATCATCGACTCTAAACGTCTATAGTTCGGTTTACTAATGTTAGTGTCCGATCAAGGCTTCCTAACATGTGCGCATGTTCCGATCAAAGTTCATGAGCTATTAATTCTCGAGACTAGTCTAAACAGCTACGAATCCTGTCACAGTAGCAACTGATTATCCTAGCGCGTTACTCCTAGTTGTCACCGTCAGGCTATTCAACTAGTTTAACATATAACAAACAAGTAACAAGAGTAAGATTGCGGTTCAAGGCTTCCCCTACTCATGCAACTAGCTGTCAACAGTGTGCACAGAATTAATATAAGCAAACAAACTATGCATTAAGCACAAGTCTCAAAGGAAATACTCATAGAATCATGCCCAACCGATACCAAGCGTTTAGCTAGACATGCTAGTAGTAAACATCATAGAAATAGTAAATAATATCTAAGGTATCCAAGAAAACAGCAACTAGCAGGTGCGTGCCGGTTGCAGTGTCTCGGCTGGCGCAGTCGGCTAGCGCAGGTCCTCGCAGTAGCTCGTGTGTTTTTGAATCTGGCTCTCTCTCTCTGATATCTTGTGTGTCTCTTCAAACCCTAGCCTTCCTCTCTTTATATACTCCTACTGAGGCCCATCCTTGGCAACTTCCAAATCTGGTGGTGTCAAGATTTGGAAACACCACTCTTTTGCGCATGGCGCACGGCACCTTGGTTAGCGCAATCGGTCTGCGCACCGTAGTCGACTCTGCCAACTCCTCTGTTTGCGCTGCTAGCTCCGCAGGCTGTGTGATGCGCTCCTTAAAAGCTGCCTGTTAGCGCGTATCCGACTCAGGCCTTCGTTTTGCCCTGAAATACAAAAACACTGGAAACCAGTAATCTTGTACACAAAATAATGCAAACAAGCATAGGGTTAGGATCTAAATAATGTGTATAAATAGGCTCTATCAAACCCCCCAGCCCGCCAGCGCGAGCTTCTCCATGATTAGGTCCTCCATCCCGACCTCTCGCAGGAACTCCCTGCTGATGTACGAAGTCCCGTACATCTCAAGCCTCAGGAAGGCATCGTACTTGCTGGCGAAATGAGCTGGGGTCACTTGATCCTCGGCAGGCTGCATGGTGCGCTGGGTCTCGGTCAACTACGGTCAACACTCACAAAAGCTCAAAAAAATCCAAACTCCTCCAAATGCCCTGAAACTTTCATTAAATGGGCGCCTATTGCCCGCCTACAAAACCCACCAACTAAACCTCCAGTCGGTGCACGCTAGCTCGGTGCGATTTCAAACCTAGGGCACCCCTCTTATCGCACAAACCCTAACTCAATCAGCTGAAATCTGAGGGGAAAGGTTACCTGGTGAGCGTGCGACTGTATGCTCCTCAAATCTCTCTAAACGGAACCTGGGTTGAGTGCCGGACGGTGAGCGGAAGTGTGAGGGCGGGAGCTTCTTGCAACGGTCGAGTGGAAAAAAAAAAGCTGAAATTTTTCTAAGTACTGCCCTTATATACCCCCCTGACTGGCGCAGCTGTCCTGCGCACTGAAGTGCGCACGGACCTGCGCACTGCTGCTCGAAAAAAAACTACGAGTCCTAAACTAGCTAAAAGACACTAGAAAAACTAAAAGAAAAACATGTAAAAGTAAAACGTGTCGGGTTACCTCCCGACAAGTGCCTTTGTTTAACGTCGTTGGCTCGACTGTACCTCGTTACTTGCGTGAAAGTTTACCAGCGACCTCCCCCACACTTGCTCCTGAGTGACCCTGCGCTCGTGCATGTGTTGTGTTCTTCTTGGTCCTGCGCAAAGGATCGGAAGGGTGGTCAGCATGAGTAAAAGTATGTGATAAATCATAAGTAACGAGGGTAGGTAAAGAGGAAGAAGAAATATGCGCAATAGTTTTCAGTTCTCCCTCTGGCGCGTCTGGTGGTGACTCTGGCGCAGCAACCTGTGCATCTGCTATCTCAGGCTCCGCCAATTCAACTTCGCGCGCTGTGCCATCCCAAGGTTCTCCTAAATACTTTTTGACTCTCTGCCCATTGACCTGAAAACGATGCCGGTGCTCGTTTTCTAACTCGATTGTTCCGTAGGGGAAAACCTTGGTAACTGTGTACGGTCCCGTCCATTTGCTGCGCAGCTTCCCAGGCATGAGCTTCAGGCGCGAGGAGAATAATAATACCTGGTCTCCTGGCTCAAAAGTGCCTCTGAGGATATGTTTGTCATGAAATACTTTTGTGCGCGCCTTGTAATCGCGCAGTCCCTCATATGCATCCAGGCGCAGCTCTTCTAATTCGCTTAGCTCAAATGCGCGCTCCTTACCGGCCTCGTCTAGGTTCAGGTTGCAAATGCGCAATGCCCAGTATGCTTTGTGCTCTAACTCCACTGGCAGGTGGCACGCTTTTCCATAAACCAACCGGAACGGTGAAGTCCCAATTGGCGTCTTATGCGCAGTTCGGTATGCCCATAGCGCATCGTCCAAGCGCTGGCTCCAGTCTTTGCGTGACGGTCTCACAGTTTTCTCCAGGATGCGCTTGATCTCTCTGTTGGAAACCTCGGCCTGTCCATTCGTCTGAGGGTGATAAGCGGTGGACGTCTTGTGGGGCACTCCATAATGCTTGAATACCTGCGCCACTATCCTGTTGCAAAAGTGCGTCCCCTGGTCGCTGATGACTGCCTTAGGCACTCCGTACCTGCAAAATATGTTAGTTCTCAAAAAGTCAGCGACCGTCTTACCATCATCCTTCCGGGTAGCCTTGGCCTCGACCCATTTGGAGACATAATCTACCGCGACCAATATATACTCATATCCGGAAGATGGAGGAAATGGCCCCATGAAGTCAATCCCCCAAATATCGAATACTTCATCCACTAGAATTGGCGTCTGCGGCATCTCATTGCGCGCTGATATGCCTCCTGTGCGCTGGCACCTGTCACAATTCCTGCAGTGGTTATACGCGTCACTAAACAAGTGCGGCCAATAGAATCCGCAATCCAGGATCTTTCTGCTCGTGCGCTTTGGACCAAAGTGTCCTCCACATGCGTGCGCATGACAAAACATCAAAACAGAGTTAATTTCATGGTCAGGCACGCAGTGCCTCAAAATCTGATCAGGTCCTATTCTGAGCATATACGGATCATCCCAAATGTAATGCTTGGACTCATGCTTTAATCTCATGCATTGGGTTTTAGTGAAATGAGGAGGAAACGTACCTGTGACCAGGTAATTTGCAATGTTCGCATACCATGGTACCTTACCTGTTAGCGCCATCACATGCTCGTCAGGGAACGTCTCCATGATTTTCCCTGGCTCCTCTGCTTTCACGATCCTTGATCGCGCGTCGTTGTGCGCGTCAAATTAATTCCTTCCTCTTCCTTCAGTACAGCGGTTAAGTAAGGGTCGATCTCCACAAGGAGCAAGCAGTTCAGTTTTAGCCAGTAACCTACACTTATGAAATTGGGGGGTGAGTGATTGGTTTGCGCGATGCGCGAGTAAACAGTGGTATCGTAACGCAGGAAATTGCACTAGACGTGCGCAGGCAATATAGATTAAGTACTATGACTATGAGAAGTATCGGCGCAGACAATCCTCTATGAGTGTATTCCTTATCATCGACTCTAAATGTCTATAGTTTGGTTTGCTAATGTTAGTGTCCGATCAAGGCTTCCTAACATGTGCGCATGTTCTGATGAAAGTTCATGTGCTATTAATTCTTACACTAGACTAAACAACTACGAATCCGATCAAGGTAGTAATTGCCTATCCTAGCGCGTTACTCCTAGTTGGCACCGTCAGGCTATTCAACTAGTTTAACAAACAACAACAAGCAACAAGAGTAAGATTGCGGTTCAAGGCTTCCCCTACTCATGTAACAAGCTGCCAGTAATGTGCACAGAATTAATATAGGCAAGCAAGCTATGCATTAAGCGCAAGTCTCAAAGGAAATACTCATAGATTCATGTCCAACCGATACTAAGCGTTTAGCTAGACATGCTAGTGGTAAACATCACAGAAACAGTAAATAATAACTAAAGTGTCCGAGAGAACAATAGCAAACAGTGCGTGCAGGTTGTTGTCTTGGCTGGTGCGGTCGGCTGGCGCAGATCCTCTCAACAAGCTCGTGTGTTTTCCAGTCCTGCTGCGCAGTGCCTCCTGGGTGTACGAATTGTGAATCCTAATAATCCTCTCTCAACCCTAGCCTCCCTCTCTTCTTTATATACTGCTCAGGGGCTCATCCTTGGCAACTTCCAAATCTGGTCGTGTCAGGATTTGGAAACACCACCATCTGCGCCTGGCGCACGGCATCTGCTTAGCGCAATCGGTTAGCGCACCGTGGTTGACTCTGCCAATTCTTCTGTTTGCGCCGCTAGCTCCGCAGGCTGTGTGATGCGCGTCCTAAATGCTGCCTGTTAGCGCGTATCCGACTTAGGCCCTTGTTTTGCCCTGAAATACAAAAACAATGGAAACCAGTAATCTTGTACACAAAATAATGCAAACAAGCACAGAGTTATGATCTAAATAATGTGTATAAATAGGCTCTATCAAACCCCCCACACTTGCCCCTTGTTCGTCCTCGAACAAGCACTCAAGCACGGATACCATTACCTCTCTGGAGTCTAGCGCACAGTCTTGCACTCTGGCGCGATCTGCCCTACTGATCACCTTGCGCTGCTCTACGACCTGCGCACAACTGCATTCAACAGTTCTAATATAATGATTTCGCAATTCATTACCTCTCAGCTGGGATGAAAATCATTTCGGATGGCTGGGAGATAGCTCTTTATAGGCGCCAGGTCGTCAGCTCTCGCTCCGAGGATGGGTATATGGTTAACAGCGCAAGCTTCTTCCGGTGCGTGATTCTTCCGCGCACTTCCTGGGAACTCAAGCTTTTTGATGATTTTCTGTGTATTTTGCGCACGCTGGTACGTATTTGTGCGCATGATGATTCTTTTGTAGCGCATATCATCTGCTGGTCTTTTTCTTGTGTACAGCTCTGTCTATGATTCCTATCTTTCCCAGAACGGTTCCAGTCTCGGCCTCCGGATAACAGCTATGGAACACCGCCCCGCTCTCCCTCCTGGGTCTATCTGCGCAGGTCAGCGCACGCGTTTACACCCGCGCCCGCCTTCCTTGGCTCAACTTCCAGAGAGAAGGTGGTCTGTTTTCCCACCTCGCCACGCTTTTGGGTACTTGCCTTTGGCATCTGCGTGACTGAGCGCGCTCTCTTGTTCCGAAGGTCACGAAGCACAGGCCTCCACTAGCGCTCTCGACCATATACCTTTCCTCTGAAGCGCGAGCGACTAACCGCCTCTCTAGAGCGTTTCTGTCAACTCCACATCTCCTGTATATCCCAACTAACAGGAGCAGAAAAACGAAAAAAATATACTAAAAACAGTTGATAGCAGCGCACGGCGCAATATGGATAGCGCAAACAAGCTGAACAGCGCGCGCAACCCGCACACAAGCGCACTATTGCTACTGTTTCCTTCAATTAAACTAAGCCACACTATAAAGCTTCAAAAAACGTGAAATGTACATGTAACGCTCCCCCCCCACACTTAAACAGAGCCGTGTCCCCACGACTCAAGCTCAAGCGCACGGAGAACGCGCACATGCAGAACATAGGCATGCAAGAAAAATAAAGAACATAAAAACTAAGAACATAAAGTCAAAGCAGCGCAATATAGCATAGGGCACAAAATATGTATCAAAGGAGTTCAGCACACAAATATAGCAACAGAATATCAAAGAAAGTTCAGCATATAAAAGAAAATAGACACCACCCGAAAGAAATAATGCGCTCCCCCCTACAGCTCTAGAAGTCATCTGAGCTGGACTCAGCCGCTGAACTATGCGCCTCCTCCTCTGAAGAATCCGTCATATATTCGGAGCTGGAGGAAGGCGGTACAACTGATAGGGCGATAGGCTGCGCCTCGACGTCATCCTCTGAAACAGGGTCCCATAGCGAGTCGGAGCTGGTGCTAATGATGGGTTCGGCTATAGGGGACCTTGGAATGGACGGCTGGGCAGGGGAAGGTGCAGGTGCTGGTACTTGTTCTGGTTCGGGGGTGGGTTCTGCTGGTGCTGGTGCTGGGGCTGATTGTGCTGGTGCTGGTGCTGCTGGGAAGGGCTCTACTGGATGCACTGGGGGCTGAGTAAGAGGGCTGGCTGGCTGGTGTGGACTGCCGGGAGAACCTAGAGGTGGCCGGTGTAGGCTGAGGAGAGGGGGAATCGCGTCTCCAAATCTCCACCCTGATGGTGGGCTCATGCTTAAGTCCGCCCCCTCTGGCGCTAAATATTCGAGCACGCGCATGACGTTGAACATCATGCGCTTCTCTGCTGATGCTTCCTCAGGCGCCACCTCAGCCTCAGTCCTTGGGCGCTTCCCTGGGGCACGCGGGGGAGAATCCTCGATGGAAATGGTGACTGGCTCCCCCTACGGTGCGCGGGTCCTTGCGCGCCTGACTGGAGGCACAACTTGCTCTGGAACTTCATCCTCCTCCATCTCCTGCGCGGCCTCTGCTGCTTGCGCACTGCTTTCTGCTCGTGGCCGCGGCACTCTGGCCGGCTGCAGGCGGTAGCACCACTCCAATGTGCCATCTTCCTTCACGGCTACCGCCCTGATCTGCAGCATGTGGGCGCGGTCCAGAGGGACAGCCGGCACCAATGTGTGCTCTGGCACCTCGGGCTCTCCATGTAACGCCCGCAGTAGGTGCGTAATAATACCTCCGCAAGTCAGCGGCCCCTTGGTGCTGACTCGGCTCCAGTGGTGCACCATGTTCAGAACAAAGAGCACTCTCTTCCCATAATAAAATCCCTTTAAGATCTCCATATCCAGCAAACTGATCTTCGGCGCACCATTAAAGCACCCAATGATGGCATAAGCGACCAAGCGCCATAAGTAGAACATCCACGGGTCACGCAGCTCTCGTCCCCTGCTGCGCCCCGCGGCAAACACAGGCCCGGTTGCCATCTCGCGCCACGCCTCTTGGTTGGTGTGCGCGTTCATGTCAGCTTCTCGCACCTTAGCGCACCTCAATATTCGCTTCAGCCTTGTAGCCGAGGTAATGTACCACACCCCTCGGTGCCGGTACCTGATCTCCATAGCTTCTGGCTCCAATGACGCCAAAAATTCGCAGGTGTCCTCCCTGTCTGCTGCGCTATTGCGTTCCAACAGCGCCTCCCAGCCCGCCAACGCGAGCCTCTCCAAAATGAAGTCCTCCAAACCAACCTCCCGCAGGAACTCCCGACTGATGCACGGAGTCCCGTACATCTCGAGCCACAGGAAGGCCGCGTACATGCTGGCGAAGCGAGCCGGGGTAGCTTGGTCCTCGGCAGGCTGCATTTCTCTGGTCAACTCCGGTCAACACTTCTCAAACACTCCAAAAATCCAAACTCCTCCGAATGCGCTGAAATTCTCACCAAAGGGGCGCTTACTGCCCGCCTACAAAACCCTCTAAACAACACTCCAATCGGCGCACTCTAGCCTGGTGCGATTTCAAAACCCTAGAACACTCCTCCACCGCACAAACCCTACTAAAATCTGCTCAAATCTGGGGGAAAGGTTACCTGAGGGGAGTGCGGCTGTGTGCTGTGCAGATCTCTCTAAACTGGAGCTGGGTTGAGCGCCGGACAGTGGGCGGAGGTGTGAAGGCGGGAGCTGCTGGTAACGGTCGAGTGTGAAAAAGTGCTGAAATTTTTTAAGTCCTGCCCTTATATACCCCCCTGACTGGCGCAGCGGTCCTGCGCACTGCTGCTCGACTAAAAAAACTACAAGACCTAAACTAACTAAAAGACACTAGAAAGACTAAAAGAAAGACATATAAAAGTAAAACGAGTCGGGTTACCTCCTGACAAGTGCCTTTGTTTAATGTCGTTGGCTCGACTGTACCTCGTTACGTGCCCTTATGTGTGCCAGCGACCTCCCCCACTCTTGCTCCTTAGTGACCCTGCGCTTGTGCATGGGTTGTGTTCTTCTTGGTCCTGCGCAAAGGGTGAGAAGGGTAGTCAACATGGATAATATGTGAGAAGTTTGCAGTAACGAGGGTAGATGAAGAGGAAGAAGAAATGTGAGCAATAGTTTCCAGTTCTCCCTCTGGTGCGTCTGGTGACGACTCTGGCGCAGCAATCTGCGCATCTGCTATTTCAGGTTCTGCCAAGTCAATGTCGCGCGCTGTGCTATCCCAAGGTTCTCCTAGATAGCGTTTGACTCTCTGCCCATTGACCTGAAAACGATGCCGGTGCTCATTTTCTAATTCGATTGTTCCATAGGGGAAAACCTTGGTGACTATGTACGGTCCAGTCCATTTGCTGCGCAGCTTTCCAGGCATGAGCTTCAGGCGTGATGAGAATAATAATACCTGGTCTCCTGGCTCAAAAGTGCGTCTGAGGATATGCTTGTCATGAAACGCCTTTGTGCGCTCCTTGTAATCGCGCAGTCCCTCATAGGCATCCAGGCGCAGCTCTTCTAATTCGCTCAGCTCAAATGCGCGCTCCTTTCCAGCCTCATCTAAGTTCAGGTTGAAAGTGCGTAAAGCCCAATATGCTCTGTGCTCTAGCTCTACTGGCAGGTGGCATGCTTTTCCGTAGACCAACCGAAACGGTGAAGTCCCGATTGATGTCTTATGCGCAGTGCGGTATGCCCACAGCGCGTTGACGTTGGCGTTTTAGGCAAGCAAAATGAAGTGCTATTCTAGTCACGCAAATATCAAACAATATTTATAACCGAGTGACCTCGGATCGAACCCAAGGGAAAAGCTTAGACTAATTGACAACTAATCAATGCTACTAATGTAAGTCTACGGTTTTTTTTGGGGGGGGGGAATATGTCCTCCTATAGAGGTATCTCTAGCAAGCACTAAAGATAAATGATATTCTTGAGTTCTACTTAATGCATAAAAAGGGTGACTAAGGATTCAACTTCTCTCCTAAGATATGAGGAAATGAAGTAACACACTAATACATGCATGAACTACATTTGGTTGATAAAAGCAAGGCTAATGCATCATCCACTCTAGGTTCAACTCTCGCTCCTTCCCTAGAATGGAGAGGATACATAAATGACAAGGTTCTCAAACTCTCATTCTATTGAACCGTGTAGAATATGAGTCCCATAACCGCACCCTCTCGGTCTATTGGCCGGTTACTCAAATCCGCTCAAAACTTAGCCTAATGTCAAGAATGCATGTCGCTCTCACGCACAAACACTCCATCTATGATCATACAATAGCTATGAAACATCCTAAGTTCAACTCTCGCTCCTTCCTTAGGGGTTCTAACCAAGCATACTCACTTAAGCATTTCGTCAAACACTTGGTGTGCATACAATGAATACATAGCTAGGGCACAATATAATCAAACCAAACTTCATTCAATGCAACAACAATAGTGTTCTACATCATATCCAATCCTAGGGGATCCATTTAATCCCCAACCACAAAAGTAACTACTCACTCATAATGAGTGTGTACAAAAACATGACAACTAAAGGAAGCATAAATGTAAATACAAGGCTAGGGTTTAGAAGAGGATGATGTAGAATCTTCAATCCAAGCTTCAATCTTCCATCAAGCTTGATCTTCCTTGAGTTTTGTCGTCTAGGGTTGCAAAAAGTGGAAACTTGTCGTCTAGGGTTGAGAGAAAAAGCAAGCTCTCTTCTTCACTTCTATCTCCTTCTATTTATACTCTTTGAAGTTTCCCACAAAGTGACCGAAGTGACCGAATCACTTGATTCGGTCAATGTCCATGTGATTCGCTCTAAGCTTGTGTTCAGTGGTGTTTTGAGTTTGGGCGAATCAATTATCCTGGTCGAATCACTTTTGATTCGGTCAAATGTCTTTGTTTTGATACGGTCAAACGCCTTGTGGAGCTAAACTGACTCGGGCACCTCTGGGCGAATCACCTCTGATTCGGCCGAATCATCTGTTCAGTAGCTTCTTGATTGGGCGAATCAATTTTCTTAGCCGAATCACCATTGATTCGGTCACACCCATTATGTGATTCGGTCAAACCTTCAGGGCTTCCCCGGATCAGGTCAATTCGTGCAGCTGAGGGTGATTCGGTCAAGCTGGTGGGCGAATCACTAGTGATTCGGCCGAATCACTTCTGCAGTTTGCTCAGCTTTGCTTCTTTTGATCTCCATCGACCGGAATTCGTCTAGATTTTCTTCGGGCCACTTCGTATTGCGAGATACATAATTTTAACCTGAAATGGACGAAGAAATCATCAAATGGCTTTATAGAATTGCGGAACAAACAAGAAGTAAGGGAAAAATGTGGACAAATATAAGGTTATTTGCCCGCTCATCAAAATATCCCACACTTAAGACTTGTTCGTCCCGAACAGATATGTGCATAAGTCAAGCGAGAGTTTTCAGAAAAGGAATACTCACAAATCCCAATTGCAATAATCCATGAGAGTTTAAAGTCCAAATATAGCTAGCTAAGCAAGTAGTTCACTATCACCTCAAATTGGAATAGAGTTGTGCAAATTATTCACTTCACGCAAACTCTAAGGATCATTCACTTCAATGCGATAATAAATGCTCATAGAATCGATGTCAACCTAGCATTCGTCAAATTTAAATTTCCGCTCAATTTCCTATGCAAGTAGTATGAAGATAAGCGTTGCTAGCACAAAAATTTTGTCAAATCTATCACATATGCTTGCTAAGGGCAAGTCCATAAGCTCAAGACAATAAACTCATTCTCAAAAATTAGGCTATACGTGATAAACCGCAAGAGAAGAGGAGTTTTGACAATGAACAATCTAGAATTTCCTCGTACAAATCTGGGTGCTCAAGTAATAAATTACGAGGGTCATGCCTTAGACGCTTCCTAAAAACCCAATGCAAAAACTTTGCTCACACCTATGCGAAAGAACTTGTGGAAAAGGCACAAAGTCAAGAATTAAGTGTGCCTATTTTTTTGCGTTTATACAAATGCTTTCGAGGGGGAAATTACCTTCCTAACCCTCGGCAAATGCAAAACCTTCAAAATATGATAATTCTTTTTTTTTTCTTTCTCTTTCATGTGCCTTTTTTCTTTTTCTTTTCCTTTTTCTTCTTCTTTCGCAAACATTTTGAAACACCCCACACTTAAGACTTGACAATGTGCCTAAATGTTATTTGATGGGGCAAGAAGTGTGAGCAAAGCAAATGCAAAGGCTAAATAGGGACGCTAAAATCACCTAAGAGCAACCAAGAGCAAGCACAAGGGTTTTTTTTTTTTTTTATGAAAACATTTTTTATTTTGTGCTCGCTAAACTCAACTTCATTTTTCATGCATGGAAAGAGCTTAAAAACGAATCAAACTAAGCTAGCCGAACATCGAATCATGTGAATAAAATCATAACAAAGAGGATCAATCGACTTAAAGATGCGATTCATGAATTTAAAGCACAACTCAATCCAAAAATTTTTTGATACTACTTAATTGCTTAGCAAACATTACTTCGTGTGATCAATACTTAAAGTTTGGATGAGAGCAATTATGTGAGTGTAATGTGCTCAAAGTGAGTGTGTAGCATAGAATCAAGTGGTAGAAAATCAAAGCAAAAGCGCAAAACACCCCACACTTAGAATTTTGCTTAGTCCCTAAGCAATATAAAGAACAAAGGATGGTAAAGAGAAAGTTGCGAAGGAACTTCTCTCGTGTGGAGGTAGCCTAATGCACATCCGTCCGTGTATGATGCTCTTGGCAGTTGCAATAAATCTGAAACTCACAAAAAAGGTCAGCGCAACACTTGAATTCCCATGATTAAAACAGCTAGCTATGCGAGATATAATTAAGCTAGGCATGAGGTTAGAAAACAAATGCGCGACAATGTATATGATGAGTTCACTTAGATATGTTTGTGTGCATCAAAAGTCATGAATTTGTGCATTAATGTGCTTGAGAAAGGTTTTGAACAATGGCAAATAAGAGGCAGAAATTTCCAAACTCAAGACAGTGCTGCTGAAGAGTGCCCGAATCACTTGATTCGGTGACGGCTAAGAATTGATTCGGTGACACCAGGGCGAATCACTTTTGTTCGGATAAGAGGTTGGCCGAATCAGGTGATTCGGACAAGGCAAAAATGATTGATTCGGCCAGTGTCCGAATCACTTTAGCTGGGATAGAGGTTTGCCCGAATCACACTTGATTCGGACAAGGCCAAAAGTGGTGATTCGGCCTGGGTGCACGAATCAATTTACCTGGGCAGTTCAAAACAGTGTTTTTTAAAGAAAATCTGCCAGAGAAACATTCAAGTGCCACAACCAATTTTCATAGTCAAAATATCGCGGCGAAGCGCGTCAAATATAAATGGACAAGTCAAGCCGAATACATGTCAATTAAAACATCACAAGTCATGACACAAAATTGTAGCAAACTAAACTTCATCCCCTTGGTTGCCACTGCCAGCTTCAGGAGCTCCTTCAACATTGCCTCCAACCACTCTCCCTTCGAACATGGCTGAAAGTGAGTCACTCGCAGCTGCGGTAGGCACAGCCGGCTGAGGTGGTGGCTGAGAGAAAGGAGCTGGAGGCGGTGGAAGGTCTGAAATACCCATGCTGGCTGCCATACGCACTATGACATTTCCTTGCCATGCAACAAAATCGAGGACAAGGGTGGATAATACCTCATGGGAGCGAATGAGCGTCGTGTGAGAATCTGAAAGCGAGTCCAAGCGTGCGCTCAACAATGCCAGATCTTCGCGTGGAATGGGCTCAGGCTCGACTGGAGGAATGGCAGCGGGAGAGGGTCTGAAATTCGGCATAGGCGCTGAGGTGTGGGCGGCTGGAGCGGCTGCTGCGGCTGCTGCTGGTGTGGGTGGCTCGCTGGCCTGCCTGGGTGGTGTCTCTATATCAGGGAGCCCATGCTCCTTTCGCTTCCTCTCTATCCTCTTCTCCAAGTGTTGGGGCACATCGGGTCGAGTAATCCAACGAAGCGTCTTAGGCTCTATCATGTGCATCTTTTGGAGAGTTTCCAGGTTCAGAATTTTCTTTGGCAAGATATCGCAGCGGTCTAAATTGAATCCCAGCCACTTCGCAAGAAGTGTAATAAATGTCCCGCCACCTAGAGCGCGCCCTTTGTACTCCTTTCTCTGATATGACTCAAACTGAAACGTCAGTGCATCTACAATGTTTACTGATTTGCCGCGAGAAATGAGGAGCATCAAGTCCAAGTCCGATGTGTTCACGTACCTGCCCCCATCCTTGCGGCTGTGAATTGATGTAGCTATGATACGGTGAATCAGCCGCCAAACTGGGGAGGTAATCATCGTGGCTGGCTGAGGGGAGGTGAAGAAAATGTCCTTCGCGGCGAGGTCCACCAAGAAATGGTACCGTTCGCGCTCTCTGAAATGCGGGGACACACCAAGCTTAGTGCACCCAAAAGCTGTGCAAATATCAAGCGCGGGCAGGGTAAAAGTCTGCCCGCCTAATCGGAAGGTCCAAGAAATGACAGTTTGATTGTGCATTCTACTACCCTCAACATCTTCCTTCGTCGCAGAAAATGATGCCATGAATTCCTTCACCATCCTCGGGTAAGTACCCGGATCATCCATCAAAATATAATGCATATCACTAGCACGAAGGTAATTTCTGATTTCATCCATAACTTTAAGCCTGCTCAGTGCGGCATGATCAGGATAAATGGGAGCCAATACCTCATAATTCTCGTGCTGCGTCAATAAAGCTTGCATCTTGGCATCCGCACTGAAATTTCAAGTGTCTCTACCTATGCAGATTTGTGAACAAGCAGTTGCTGCAGCACACTCTTGTTCACTAGAATTAATCTCAGCAAGCAATGAACAAAGGCACAGGTTTGTTCACCCAGTTCGGCCAATCTGCCTACGTCTGGGGAGGACTATTCTCCAGTCCTCAATCCACTCAACCAAAGGTTCCAAGTACACTAGGTTACAACGCACGCAACCTATGCTACTTAACCTCTTGTTTACCACTCAACACAATCAGAACAAGCTCTGATTTGTGCCAGCACACCCTCTACAATATGTCAGTCTAGAATAGCTACAATCCTCTCCAAGAACTCAGCCTATTCTATCCTACACTACTCAGCAGGGTTGCTGCACCAACAGCTGTAACACACAGCTGAAGCACACTGTCCGCGTCGCTCCAAGGCCTTCTGCCGAGCCGATCGAACCACTCCAAGAGCGCAGCACACTCTGAGTAACTCCCCCTCACTCAGTGACCACCTGCCACTAGTGAGTTCTTCCGCACGAACCTTCACCGAGCCTTCCACCCGTCAGTTCTTCCGCGGTTGCCTTTGATCAACCAACAAGCTCCACAGCTCTAAATTGGCTTCCAGATCAATGCACGAATCAGTCTCTGCAAGACCTGATTCTCTTCTGCAATACTCACCACAGCTCTGCGCTCAACGCTCTGCCCGTGTGTGTTTGATCGAAGAACAACGTCCGTAGCACAAAGAAAATCCTCTCTCTGAAATCTGTGTCTACACTCGTGTATCACTCAGCTTCGATCACCCTCTTCAGCCCTCAAACCTTCTGCTTAAATACCCACACCACTTTAAGCAGTTTCCAGGTTTAGGCCATTGATCCACAAGATCAATTATCTCCTAAAATCTAGGAGATTAGATTTGATAAATATCTTCAATGCAAATCTCCTTCTCTGACTAGTAAACCTTGCTGGAATATGCTCAACGGTATTTTAGAAATTCTTTTAGGCACTTTCACAAAGCTGCCATACCTTCAAATCGCACCCAGCACAAAACTGCTACTTGGACAGTTGAACCAGCACTTGAACCAGCACCTGCTGCAGCACTGCTAGTTCATCTCTGCTGCCAGCTTGATTGTTTGAGCTGCAACAACTCCTTGTTCACTTGTGTTGTAGCTGTTTGCTGCTGCTGGAATTTCCTAAATGCATTAGGAACCAATCCCATCAATTCTAAGGAAGATCCTCCAAGATCTTTACAAGATCATATCTTCACTTCAACAAATCTGCCCTTGTTCTTGAGAGACACTCCAGAAATATTCTCCTGAATATTCAGCTCTTTCCGGAAGCCCTTCGGTCCACTGATTTGTTGTTTGAATGCAATCTACGAGAAAGCTAAATTTCTGCTACAGCATTTGTGCTGCAGCATCTGCTGTAGCACAAGCTGTCTGAAGGTGTGCAATACTTCTGCTGCTGAACTTCTGCTCCAGAGGTTGCTATTGCACTTGCTTACTCCACTTGAGTACTGAGATAGTCACTCTGCCCAGATTGCACAAGCTGATGTCTTCATGATCTCTTTCAGATTTTCGAGCGCCCCAAGGCAACATTAAGTCGCGCGCCTCGTGAAGACATTAGCCACTTAATGTCTTCATCTGGAGCGCTACTTAATGTCTTCATCTGGAGCGCCACTTACTGAGTTTGCTCACTCTGGAATGCTCTTCATCAGCTGTTCTCTTTCCATACTTGCTGTAGCAAGCTCTAGTTCACTTTGTAGGAGTTTGTCAATGATGCCACATACCTTCACAATCTCCCCCTTGACATTTTGACAAAAACCAAGAACCCTTCTAATCTTAAGCAATCCTCTTCTCATCTTTGAACTCCTTCTTTTGCAGCTTCTTCAGCTTCAATCTTCAAGGGATGTTGTAGCAACTTCTTGCGCTTGTTTTGTCAAGGATGCCATTACCTTAACACGCAGCAAGGATTTCTCCAGTAAGATAGCGGGGTCTCCTTGTCTCTGCTGCTCCGGAATGAGGGACAACTGCCAGCCTAGCTTGCGAGCGCGACGACTCTCCCACGGGTCTGAAATCGTCGGAAGAGGAGGATGAAGAGGATGAACTGACTGGAGACGGCGGGGGAGAGGAGCGGATTACGATACCACCAGTAGCTCGCTTTGGCTTTGGCTTCGGTTTGGTTTTGGCTGGAGCTTTGGCTTTAGGTTTAGGTTTAGCAATGCCCTTACCCTTTTGAGCTGCTGTCAGCTTCTTGGCAGGCGGTGGTCGAGGCTTTCCCGCAGTCGTCAAGTTAGTCCTGGCCATTTGTGAAGCTGGAGAAGGAGAAAGGTGACTCGGGGAGGCTGCGGTTGATTCGGGCGAAGGAGACTCGGAGAAGCCGCGGCTGAATGGGTGTCACGGAGTGCGAACACGGTTTAGGGTTAGCTCGGAGAGGGAGGGATTTGGTTGGGACGGTCGGACGCAAGCGCTCGGGGTCTGAGGTAGTCGGACGGAAACGCTCGGGGTCTGAGGTAGTCGGACGGAAACGTGTTTAGGGCTCGGGCGGAAGAGTGAGCGAAAAAGATGGATTCGCACGAATAAATCTCAAAGTTCCAGCGAATTTGATTCGGGGACCTGCCCGAATCACCAATGATTCGCCCGAATCATTTACTCAGTGGCGAGCTATAGATTTTGGGTGTACGAATCAACTGATTCGGCCGAAGACTTGGCCGAATCGATCTGGGTAGCTGCTTGACCGAATCAAGTGATTCGGGGAGACCGTCCATGATTCGCCCGAATCATTTACTCAGTGGCGAGCTATAGATTTTGGGTGCACGAATCAACTGATTCGGCCACTCATGAAAACTGATTCGGGCGAACCGACTGGTGGGAGTTAGCCAACTCTGCACAAAATTTTTCACTCAAAAGCACCACATTCCTCAACCACTTTAAGACATCTAATATTCACTCAAAACACCCCACACTCAAATATTTTCACACATGAATAATCAAACCAAAAGGGGTAATTTGAGTGCACTCAACCACAAAAATCCCTAAAACCTCTAACTTCATATAGGCTTGGCGCAACACAAAGTCAAAACATGATTCTACACTACAAACAAGTGGGAGCAAGAGCACAAATACTCACCAGCCTAGTTTAAAGTCTTGGCTAAGACGTAGCCGATTCCCTTCTTCATAAGAAACACACTTGAGAAGTCCTTTGCGAGGATCCCTTCTCAAATGGCATGCAATAATTAGGGAATTAGGTAGAATCATAAAGTTTGAAGTCTCCAAGCTCCAAGCTTTGCACTTCTCCATGGTAGGCTTTAATTCGATGGCCATTTACTTTGAAAGTTTCACCTTCTTTGTTTAATAATTCGAAGTGGCCATCTTCATATACTTTTTCAACTTTGAAAGGCCCCGACCATCTTGATTTCAATTTTCCCGGGAATAATCTAAGTCTAGAGTTGAAAAGCAATACGCTATCCCCCTTTGAGAAAGTCCTCCTCCGAATTTTCTTGTCATGCCACAATTTGGATCTCTCCTTGTAAATTCTTGAACTCTCATAAGAGTCGAGTCTAATCTCATCTAGTTCATGGAGTTGGAGGACTCTCTTTTCCATCGCCGTCTTTAAGTCAAAATTTAACTTCTTGATTGCCCACATGGCCTTGTACTCCATTTCGACGGGGAGATGGCATGGCTTCCCATAGACTAAGCGGTATGGTGACATGCCAATCGGGGTCTTGAAAGCGGTGCGATATGCCCATAAAGCTTCTTCTAGCTTTGAAGACCAATCCTTCCTCGAGTTCCCACCGTTTTTTCGAGAATAGCTTTTATCTCCCTATTAGAAACTTCAACTTGTCCACTAGTTTGAGGGTGATAAGGCGTCGCAATTTTGTGATAAACTCCATATTTTCGAAGCATCGCTTCGAATTGTCTTTCTTTGAAATGAGTACCATTATCACTAATCACGGTCCGAGGGGCTCCAAATCTTGGAAAGATGACCTTCTTGAATAATTTAATCACTACTTTGGCATCGCAAGAAGGTGAGGCAATGGCTTCCACCCATTTTGAGACATAGTCGACGGCGACCAAAATATACTTATTCCCATAAGAAGATGGGAATGGTCCCATGTAATCGATCCCCCATACGTCGAATATCTCCACCTCTAGAATACCCTTTTGAGGCATTTCATCTCTTTTAGAAATATTTCCGGTTCTTTGACACGCATCGCAAGACTTCACGAACTCATATGCATCTTTGAACAAATTCGGCCAATAAAATCCGCTTTGAAGAATCTTTGCGGCCGTTTTAGAACTTGAGCCGTGCCCGCCATAAGGAGAAGAGTGACATCCTTCAAGAATACCTTGTTGGTCGCATTCCGCGACACATGATCTATAGAGTCCATCCGCGCAAAGCTTATATAGATAAGGCTCATCCCAATAGTATCGGTTGATATCATGAAGGAATTTCTTCCTTTGATTGTAATTTGCTCCCTCCGGTAGAATTCCACAAGCTAGGAAATTCACGAAGTCCGCATACCATGGAGCTTGCACGGTCTCGATGCTCATCAAGTATTCCCCAATGAATGTGTCATTTACGGGCATCATTATTGAATCTTCTTCTTTGGTTAGTTCGAGTCTTGACAAGTGATCCGCCACTACATTCTCTACTCCTTTCTTGTCCTTAATCTCTATATCAAATTCTTGCAATAGGAGTACCCAACGGATAAGTCTAGGCTTTGCTTCCTTCTTTGAAACCAAATACTTGATGGCGGCATGATCCGTGTAGACTATGGTTTTAGAACCAATCAAGTATTGCCTAAATTTTTCAAAGGCATAGACAATAGCTAGCATCTCTTTCTCCGTTGTTGAGTAGTTTGCTTGGGTAGTGTCAAGGGCCTTACTAATGTAATAGACTACGTGGAGGCGCTTATCGATTCGTTGACCCAAGACGGCTCCAATGGCGCTATCACTTGCATCGCACATCATTTCGAATGGTAAATCCCAATTCGGTGCTTGAATAATAGGTGCGGTTACTAAAGCTTGCTTCAACACTTCAAATGCCTCAAGACAAGGCTCATCAAAAATAAATTCCACCTCATTGCGTAGAAGGTTTGTGAGGGGCTTTGCTATCTTTGAGAAATCCTTAATAAATCTTCGATAAAAGCCCGCATGCCCGAGAAAACTTCTAATCCCTTTAATATCCCTTGGAGGTGGCAACTTTTCAATCACGTCGATTTTAGCTCTATCGACTTCGATCCCTCTCTTTGAAACACAATGTCCCAAAACTATGCCTTCTTTCACCATGAAATGGCATTTCTCCCAATTGAGGACTAAGTCCATCTCAATGCACCTAGCCAAAACACGTGAAAGATTTGTAAGACAATCATCACAGGAATATCCATGCACCGAAAAATCATCCATAAAAACTTCCATGGAATTTTCAAGAAATTCGGAAAATATGGACATCATGCATCTTTGAAAAGTACCCGGCGCATTACAAAGACCAAAAGGCATTCTCCTATATGCAAAAGTGCCATAGGGGCAAGTAAAAGTTGTCTTTTCTTGGTCATCGGGGTGGATGGGAATTGGAAAAAACCACTAAAACCATCTAGAAAGCAAAAATATTCATGTCCCGCTAATCTTTCTAGCATTTGATCAATAAAGGGAATTGGAAAATGATCTTTCTTGGTGGCTTTGTTTAATTTCCTATAGTCTATGCACATCCTCCACCCCGTAACCGTGCGCGTAGGGATCAATTCATTTCTATCATTCTCCACAACGGTGAGCCCGCCTTTCTTAGGCACCACATGAATTGGGCTCACCCATTCGGAGTCGGGGATCGAGTAAATTATTCCCGCATCTCTCAACTTTGTCACTTCTTTCAACACAACCTCACCAAGCTTAGGATTTAATTGCCTAAGAAATTCGCGACTAGGTTTCACATTCTCTTCAAGCCTTATCCTATGCATGCAAACCTTGGGGCTAATCCCTTTCAAATCATCAATGGAATGCCCAATAGCACCCTTATACAATTGCAACACATGCATAAGCTTAGAGGTCTCACATTCATCAAGAGATGCTTCGATAATTACGGGTAGTGAATTGTTTGGTCCGAGGAATTCATACCTTAGATTCGGTGGAAGGGGTTTCAACCCCTCACCGAATTCCTTACCTTTTCTTGGCTCTTCTTCAATGGTGTCCTCATCGAGAGTGTCACCGTCCTCAAGATTCATCAATGAGGCGAAAGATGGACTACCACTATCTTTTGTGAGCAACTCGTACTCAAAATTTGTCAATTCATCATGAGCATCAAAAACATCACAAGCATCATTTATTTGAAGCAAATGACAATCCGAAGAACTACTAGGAGCATTTAAAACCTTTTTCAAGTAAAATTTAATTTTGTCGGTTCCCAAGTTTAGTTCTATAACTCCCTCTCCACAATTAATGACGGCTTTTACCGTATTCAAGAAAGGCCTTCCTAGTATGATAGGAATTTCACGATCCTCATCCATCTCAAGCACATAAAAGTCAACGGGAACATAAAATTTCCCTACTCTAATTGGAACATCCTCTAAAATACCCTTAGGTAACCTAGATGATCTATCCGCCAATCTAAGATTTATGGATGTAGGAGTGAGTTCACCCATGTCAAGTTTTTGAAACAAGGAAAATGGCATCAAAGAAATACTAGCTCCCAAGTCACACAATGCACTATCTATGCAAAAATCACCAATAGCAATAGGAATAGAGAATGAACCATGATCATTTAGCTTCCTAGGCATGTTATGTTGAATAATAGCGCTACAATTAGCATCCAAAGCTACGTGATCAATTTCATGCATTTCTCTCCTATGCGAAATAATATCCTTAAGAAATTTTGCATAAGTAGGCATTTGAGTTAGTACCTCCGTGAAGGGGAGAGTCACTTGGAGTTTGCTCAAAATATCCGCAAAGCGCTTGAAATGTGTGTCCTCCTTCTTCTTCTTCAATCTTTGTGGAAATGGAATGGGAGGCACATATGGAGCGGGCTCTTGAGCTTTTTCTTTTGTTCTCTTCTCAACCTTCTCTTGAGACGAAGGCACTTCTTTCTCAACCTCAACGGTTGTGTTGGCAACTTTGATCTTCGCTTGGGGCTCTTCTAAGATTCTTCCGCTCTTTAAAGTGATGGCATTTATGGTTTCGGAAGAGTTCACATCCGGTTGAGAAGGCAATTTCCCTTGATATTTTGAGGAAGAACTCGCTTGTTGAGCAATTTGCGTCTCAAGCATTTTGTTGTGTGCTTGCAATTGGTCGAGTCTTTGAAGGATGAGTTGGTTGTCTTTTTGTTGTTGAGCTTGAGTTGCGGCCAATTGAGCAACAATGGATAATAGGGATGGTTCCTCTTGGCTAGGCCTCTCGTCGTTTCTTTGGTAAGGAGCTTGTAATTGTTTCCTTGGTGGGAATCCCGGAGGTGTAGGCTTTGGCTCATTGTTGATGGGTGCTCTCCTCGGAAAGTTTGGGTCTTCATGGAACCTTACATGTTGAGGAGGGTTCCTTGGTTGGTAGGGAGGATTTCTCGGTTGATACCCACTTGATTGAGGTGGCACATAAGCTCTCTCTTGGTTCCTCACAAGATAATTAACATCTTCAAATTCATCCGCATGTTTGGCGGTGCAAGAGTCTTCGTCATGCGACGGGTTAGCGCAAATGCTACAAGCTTGCGGATGTTCTCTTCTCTTGTTCAAGTTCATGTTCCCAAGAGATTGTGCCAAGGAATTTACCGTCTTTGCAAGGGAGTTGAAATCTTCCTTTGTCACGGCTTTAGAGGTTTCCTCCTTGCTCTTTTTCTTCAAGTGGTTCCTTTCACCACCCCATTGATGCGAATTTCGTGCAATCTTTTCGATGATCTTAAAACCATCGGTAGCCGTTAAGTCCATCATTGCTCCATTACTTGCATGGTCCATGTGGTTCCTTGCATCTTGGTCCATCCCATCGTAGAAGCTTTGCAATAATTGCCACTTGTTGAATCCATGATGAGGGCAATCTCTTTGAAGCTCTTTGAAGCGCTCATAAGCCTCATAGAAAGTTTCATCGTCCCGTTGAGTAAATTGGTTGATTCTATCTCGAATCTTCTTTGTCTTGGCGGGAGGGAAATATTGGATTAAAAAGGCTTGTGCTAGTCCCTCCCAAGTATTGAATGTATCCGGTTCATGACTCATCAACCAATCTTTAGATTTCCCGGAAAGTGAGAACGGAAAAACCTTCATATATACCTACTCTTGTTGGATGCCCGGCATCTTGTATGTGCGGCATAGCTCCGTAAATTGGGCCAAATGGGCATTTGGGTTCCCATATCCGTCAAATTGATTTGCGGCCACCATATGGAGGAGGGCGGATTTGATTTCAAACTCTTGGTCTTCTCCCCCCGGTAGACAAATTGGGGAACCATAATGTCCAATGGTTGGGGAGATGTATGCCCCAACCGGTCTTTCTTCTTCCTCTTGCGGAAGAGGAGCATTTCCTTGCCTTCTAGGATTTTGTGGATCCATATTTCCCGGTTGTTCGGCTCATGTAGGTGAAGGAGTATCCAATTGAGGAGTGTGAAGCTCGTGTGAAGCGGAGGGATGAGAAGTTTGGCTTGTAGTTGAGGTAGAAGCTTGTTCTTGTACTCTCTTGCTCTTTGCTCTAGTTTGCATTCAAACACCTATAAAGCAATCAAAGAGAGCTTTTATAAGTGTGAACTTAAATAGAGACAAACAAGAATAGCACGCGCGCAAGCAGTTACGACAACTAAATAAAAGAAAAATAGAAAGTGAAGTAAACTAACTAAAAGTAATACTAATTAGCAATCTAATCTAAAGGCTAAGTCCCCGGCAACGGCGCCATTTTGACGTTGGCGTTTTAGGCAAGCAAAATGAAGTGCTATTCTAGTCACGCAAATATCAAACAATATTTATAACCGAGTGACCTCGGATCGAACCCAAGGGAAAAGCTTAGACTAATTGACAACTAATCAATGCTACTAATGTAAGTCTACGGTTTTTGGGGGGGGGGGGGGAATATGTCCTCCTATAGAGGTATCTCTAGCAAGCACTAAAGATAAATGATATTCTTGAGTTCTACTTAATGCATAAAAAGGGTGACTAGGGATTCAACTTCTCTCCTAAGATATGAGGAAATGAAGTAACACACTAATACATGCATGAACTACATTTGGTTGATAAAAGCAAGGCTAATGCATCATCCACTCTAGGTTCAACTCTCGCTCCTTCCCTAGAATGGAGAGGATACATAAATGACAAGGTTCTCAAACTCTCATTCTATTGAACCGTGTAGAATATGAGTCCCATAACCGCACCCTCTCGGTCTATTGGCCGGTTACTCAAATCCGCTCAAAACTTAGCCTAATGTCAAGAATGCATGTCGCTCTCACGCACAAACACTCCATCTATGATCATACAATAGCTATGAAACATCCTAAGTTCAACTCTCGCTCCTTCCTTAGGGGTTCTAACCAAGCATACTCACTTAAGCATTTCGTCAAACACTTGGTGTGCATACAATGAATACATAGCTAGGGCACAATATAATCAAACCAAACTTCATTCAATGCAACAACAATAGTGTTCTACATCATATCCAATCCTAGGGGATCCATTTAATCCCCAACCACAAAAGTAACTACTCACTCATAATGAGTGTGTACAAAAACATGACAACTAAAGGAAGCATAAATGTAAATACAAGGCTAGGGTTTAGAAGAGGATGATGTAGAATCTTCAATCCAAGCTTCAATCTTCCATCAAGCTTGATCTTCCTTGAGTTTTGTCGTCTAGGGTTGCAAAAAGTGGAAACTTGTCGTCTAGGGTTGAGAGAAAAAGCAAGCTCTCTTCTTCACTTCTATCTCCTTCTATTTATACTCTTTGAAGTTTCCCACAAAGTGACCGAAGTGACCGAATCACTTGATTCGGTCAATGTCCATGTGATTCGCTCTAAGCTTGTGTTCAGTGGTGTTTTGAGTTTGGGCGAATCAATTATCCTGGCCGAATCACTTTTGATTCGGTCAAATGTCTTTGTTTTGATACGGTCAAATGCCTTGTGGAGCTAAACTGATTCGGGCACCTCTGGGCGAATCACCTCTGATTCGGCCGAATCATCTGTTCAGTAGCTTCTTGACTGGGCGAATCAATTTTCTTAGCCGAATCACCATTGATTCGGTCACACCCATTATGTGATTCGGTCAAACCTTCAGGGCTTCCCCGAATCAGGTCAATTCGTGCAGCTGAGGGTGATTCGGTCAAGCTGGTGGGCGAATCACTTCTGCAGTTTGCTCAGCTTTGCTTCTTTTGATCTCCATCGACCGGAATTCGTCTAGATTTTCTTCGGGCCACTTCGTATTGCGAGATACATAATTTTAACCTGAAATGGACGAAGAAATCATCAAATGGCTTTATAGAATTGCGGAACAAACAAGAAGTAAGGGAAAAATGTGGACAAATATAAGGTTATTTGCCCGCTCATCACGCGTCGTCTAGGCGCTGGCTCCAATCTTTGCGCGATGGTCTCACAGTCTTCTCCAGGATGCGCTTGATCTCTCTGTACGTTGGAGACCTCGGCCTGTCCATTTGTCTGAGGATGATAAGCAGTGGACGTCTTGTGGCGCACCCCATAATGCTGGAAAACTTGCGCCACAATCCTGTTGCAAAAGTGTGTCCCCTGGTCGCTGATGATTGCCTTAGGCACCCCGTACCTGCAAAAGATGTTAGTTTTCAGAAACTCAGCGACCGTCTTACCATCATCCTTCCGTGTGGCCTTAGCTTCGACCCATTTGGAGACATAGTCCACCGCCACCAATATGTACTCGTATCCTGCAGACGGAGGAAATGGCCCCATGAAGTCAATTCCCCATATGTCAAACACTTCATCCACTAGATTTGGCGTCTGCGGCATCTCGTTGCGCGCTGATATGCCTCCTGTGCGCTGGCACCTGTCACAATTCCTGCAATAGTCATATGCGTCTCTGAACAGGTGTGGCCGATAAAATCCGCAGGCCAGGACCTTCTTGCTGGTGCGCTTGGGATCAAAGTGTCCTCCACATGCGTGCGCATGACAAAACATCAAAACAGAGTTAAATTCATGGTCAGGCACGCAGCGCCTCAATATCTGATCTGGTCCTATTCTAAGCATATAAGGATCATCCCACAGGTAATGCTTGGACTCATGTTTCAATCTCATGCACTGGGTTTTATTGAAATGCGGAGGAAACGTACCTGTGACCAGGTAATTCGCAATGTGCGCATACCATGGTCCCTTACCTGTCAGCACCATCAGATGCTCGTCAGGAAATGTCTCAGTGATCTGCCCTGGCTCCTCCTCCTTCACGATCCTGCTCAGGTGGTCCGCAACTGTGTTCTCCGTGCCCTTCTTATCCTTGATCTCCAGGTCGAATTCCTGCAGTAGGAGCACCCAGCGCATCAGGCGCGGCTTAGTTTCTTTCTTGGACATCAGGATGGCTGCGTGGTCTGTGTATATGATAACCCTGGCGCCTAGAACATATGCACGGAACTTCTCTAGCGCAAACACAATTGCCAGGAGCTCCTTCTCCGTTGTGGTGTAGTTCCTCTGCGCAGCGTCCAGTGTGCGCGATGCATAATAGATGGCGTGCGGCTTCTTGTCCACTCGCTGCCCCAGGACTGCACCTACTGCATAATCGCTTGCGTAGCACATCAATTCAAATGGCAGGTTCCAGTCTGGTGCGCGCATCACTGGCGCACTGGTCAGCGCTTCCTTCAGCTTATCAAATGCGGCCCTGCACTCATCAGTAAAATCGAAGCACCCATCCTTTTGCAAGAGGTTAGACAGAGGTATACAAATTTTAGAGAAGTCTTTTATAAAACGCCTGTAAAATCCGGCATGTCCTAAGAATGACTTCACATTGCGCACGTTCGTGGCATAAGGTAGATTAGAAATAAGGTCTATCTTAGCTTTGTCTACCTTGATCCCCTCCTCTGAGATGATGTGTCCTAGCACTACACCATGCGTTACCATGAAATGGCAATTTTCATAATTGAGTACTAGGTTCTTAGAGATGCAGCGCTCTAAAACTTTATCTAAATGAGTTAAGCATGCATCAAAGGTACCTCCATATATAGTAAAATCATCCATGAACACTTCTATGCATACACCAATCATATCAGAGAAAATGCTCATGACAAGGCGTTGGAACGTACCTGGCGCGTTACACAGCCCAAATGACATGCGCCGAAACGCAAACATTCCGAACGGGCAGGTGAACGTGGTCTTCTCTTGATCCTCCGCAGCTATGGGTATCTGGTTATACCCTGAATATCCGTCCAAGAAACAAAAATAGGGCTTACTTGCTAATCTGTCCAGCATTTGGTCCATAAAGGGTAGCAGGAAATGGTCCTTGCGCGTTACTGCGTTAAGCTTCCTGTAGTCGATGCACATGCGCCATCCAGTCTGGATGCGCTTGGGAACTAGCTCGCCCTGCGCATTCTCTTCCACTGTGATTCCTCCCTTCTTAGTTACAACGTGCACTGGACTGACCCATTTGCTGTCCGAGATGGGGTAAATGACTCCTGCGTCAAGCAACTTTAGAATTTCCTTCTGCACTACCTCCATCATATTCGGGTTCAATCTGCGCTGAGCCTCCCTGGATGGTTTGGCACCATCTTCCAACAGAATTCTATGCATGCATACGTCTGGGCTCACTCCACGCAGATCTGCCAGTGTCCATCCTAAGCGCGCTGGTTCCTGCGCAGCACCTGCTGTAAACGCACTTCCTGCTCCTCTTCTAATCCTTTCTTTATGATCACTGGCAGGGTGTCCTCATTTTCCAAGAAAATGTATTTGAGGTGCTCTGGCAGTTGCTTCAGCTCGGCCTTGGGTGCCTGTTCAATAGAGGGCAAGATTTTATTAGCAGTGCAAATATGAACTATGTCGTGTACCTGTTTGAGTTCTGGTTCAGTATTGCTCAGCTCCTCGTCCTGCTCCTCCAACTCTGCCTGTGCCAGTGGCTCTGGTTCTATTGTTGCGCTTGCACACTGCGCATCTGAGACTAAGGGCCTGTTCTTTAGCCATTAAATTTTCAGCACTTAAGTTAAGTTAAGGTAAGTTAAGTTCAGTTAAGTTCAGTTAAGTTAAGGTAAGTTAAGTTAAGTTAAGGTAAGTTAAGTTAAGTACTACCCATCACCCCAACCCACCATCACACCCCACCACCACCACTCCAACCTACCACCACCACCACCACCCAAACCCACCACCCCAACCACACCACCACCACCCCCACGCCCACCACCACCACCACCAACCCACCACCCCAACCACATCACCACCATTACAACCACACCATCCCCCACCCCCACCAGCAACACCCCAACCACAACACCACACCATCACCACCACCACCCCAACCACCCCACCCCCACACCACCACTCCAACCACACCACCACCACCACCCCAACAACACCACCACAATACCACCACCCCAACCCACCACCACCACCCCCATTACCACCACCACCAACCCACCACCACAACCCCAACCCAACACCACCAACACCCCCACCACCACAACCCCCACCACCACCACCACCAACACCCCCACCACCACAACCCCAACCCACCACCCCAACTATACCACCACCACCATAAAAATATGTTTGTAAAAGTACTTAAGTTAAGTTAACTTAAGTTCAGTTAAGTTAAGGTAAGTTCAGTTAAGTTAAGTTAAATTCAGTTAAGTTAAGGTAAGTTAAGTTAAGTTAAGTTAAGTTAAGCATAAGTTAAGGTCTAAAGAACAGGCCCTAAATCGTCAATGCTGTCCATCGCGTGCACTGTGGCGTCCTCGTGTGGGTGCTGCATCCCCTTGAATATATTGAAATGGATCTCTTCGCCGTCAACCTCCATGGTACGTCAACCTCCATGAATAACTCGTATAGTTCTTTGTCCAGTGCCTCTTTTCTAGCCGATGGTGCCTGCACAGGAAAAGGTGCAGGTATATTAGTACGATTCGTGCCCTTGTCGTTTATTTGTGTTATACCTTGGCGCCTCGCCCTGCTGGCTTGTGGCTGGCACTTCTGGTTGCGCATCTTGCTCTGGTTGCGCATTCTGTTCTGCTGGATCCGGGACTTGCGCAGCTGGTTGCGCGGACGCCTTCGTGGTCTGCTCTGTTCCTATCGTGCGCCCAGTCCTCAGTGTTACTGCATTGACTCCTCCTTTGGGGTTCTGAATCACTTGCGAAGGCAGGTTGCCATCGCTCTTCTTTAGCTCATACACCGTGGTAGCAATCTGTGATAGCTGCTTCTCAATGGACTCGAACCTCTTGTCATACTTCTCGTCATTTTTGCGCACTGTGTCTGCTAGCTGCCCCACGATATCTTCTAATGATCGCCTTGGTTGCTGGTTGTTCTGCGCTGGTGCGTCAGTGCGGTGATGCGGTGGATTGTAGGGCGCAGCTTGTTGCGTCTGCTGTGGCGCGCGCTGATCCGTGGACTGCCTCTGGAAATTGTTTTCCTCTTTCCATCTGAACCTATTTGCGGCTAGTCCAAAGCGAGGCTGATTCTGCCTCTGTGGCCCTCTGTTATCCCATCCTCCGAGAGCATTAACATCTCCTGATTCCTCGAAAAGTGTGGGACATGCATCGGTTTTATGCTCGGTGGAATTGCAGAACTCGCATGCCCTTGGCGCAACTGGTTGTGCGCCTTGCGCACTCATCAGCTTCTGCAGCATGGCCTTCATTTCCTTGATCTCAGGCTTGTTTCTACTTGATGCACAGAACGAGCACGACTATTTTCAAGTGTTAGCTGATGTCTTACCTGCCCAGCAGAGTCTTCTATCAGCTGCCACGCGTCCTCTGGGTACATGTTGCAAATGTCGCCTCCTGCTCATGCATTCAATAATCTCAGCTTCATGGTTAGCAATCCATTCAGGAAATTCTCTATCCGCACATTCTGGGGCAGGCCGTGATTGTAGCAGTTATCCTCTAGCTCCCTGACGTTGGCGTTTTAGGCAAGCAAAATGAAGTGCTATTCTAGTCACGCAAATATCAAACAATATTTATAACCGAGTGACCTCAGGTCGAACCCAAGAGAAAAGCTTAGACTAATTTACAACTAATTAATGCTATTATTGAAAGTCTACGGATTTGGGGGGGATTTGTCCTCCTTTAGAGGTACCTCTAGTAAGTACTAAAGATAAATGATATTTTTGGTTTTTGGTTGATGAAACAAAAGAGTGACTAGGGATTCAACTTCTCTCCTAAGATATGAGGAAATGAAATAACTCACTAATACATGCATGAACTACATTTGGTTGATAAAAGCAAGGCTAATGCATCGTCCACTCTAGGTTCAACTCTCGCTCCTTCCCTAGAGTGGAGAGGATACACAAATGACATGGTTCTCAAACTCTCGCTCTATTGAACCGTGTAGAACTTGAGTCCCATAACCGCACCCTCTCGGTCTATTGGCCGGTTACTCAAATCCGCTTAAAACTTAGCCTAATGTCAAGAATGCATGTCGCTCTCACGCACAAACACTCCATCTATGATCATACAATAGCTATGAAACATCCTAAGTTCAACTCTCGCTCCTTCCTTAGGAGTTTTAACCAAGCATACTCACTTAAGCATTTCATCAAACACTTGGTGTGCATACAATGAATACATAGCTAGGGCACAATATAATCAAACCAAACTTCATTCAATGCAATAAATTAGAGTTCTACATCATATCCAATCCTACCATTTAGTCCCCGACCACAAGAACAACTACTCACTCATAATGAGTGTGCACAAAAACATGACAACTAAGGGAAGCATGAATGTAAATACAAAGCTAAAGGGTGTAAGAGAGGTTGATGTAGAATCTTCAATCCAAGCTTGGGTCTTCACCCAAGCTTGGTCTTCTCCGAGCTCCAGTCGCCTAGGGTTGAGAAAATGTGGAAGCTCCTTTCTAGGGTTGAGAGAAAAAGCAAGCTCTCTTTCTTCACTTCTATCTCCTTCTATTTATACTCTTTGAAGTTTCCCACAAAATGACCGAAGTGACCGAATCACTTGATTCGGTCAATGTCCATGTGATTCGCTCAAACTTTTTGTTCAGTGCAGTTTTGAGTTTGGGCGAATCACTTATCCTGGCCGAATCACTTTTGATTCGGTCAAACGCCCTTGTTTTGATACGGTCAAACGCCTTGTGGATCTAAACTGATTCGGGCACCTCTGGGAGAATCAACTCTGATTCGGCCGAATCATCTGTTCAGTAGCTTCTTGACTGGGCGAATCAATTTTCTTAGCCGAATCACCATTGATTCGGTCACACCCATTATGTGATTCGGTCAAACCTTCAGGACTTCCCCGGATCAGGTCAATTCGTGCAGCTGAGGGTGATTCGGCCGAATCACTTATGCAGTTTGCTCAGCTTTTCTTCTTTTGATCTCCATTGACTAGAATTCGCCTAGATTTTCTTCGGTCCACTTCGCATTGCGAGATACGTAATTTTAACCTGAAATGGACGAAGAAATCATCAAATGACTTTATAAAATAGCGGAACAAACAAGAAGTAAGGGGAAAATATGGACAAATATAAGGTCATTTGTCCGCTCATCACTCCCTGAAACGCTCGTAATACTCTGATAGCGATTCTCCTGCGCTCTGCCTAGGTGCGGCCAGCTCCCTCCTGAGTAGCGCGATCTTGGCTGCGGGATAGAATTTGTCCAGGAACTTCTTCTACAGCTGCTCCCATGTGTGAATTGATCCTGCTGGTAAGTTCATTAGCCAATGCCTAGCCGTGTCACACAATGAAAATGGGAACGCTTTCATTTTCAGCGCTTCGTCGCTCTCCCCTTCGGCCTTCATGTTCTCACAAATGACTAGGAATTCTCGCACATGCTTGACTGGATTCTCGTTGTTCATCCCGTGGAACTTGGGCATGTGATGAATGAGCGAGCTCCTCAGCTCAAAATGACCCTCTGGTGGAAGCACTATGAACCATGGCTGGTTAACCGTGATTGGGGCTGACATCTCGCGCACTGTTCTGCGTCGCACAGCCTGTCGCGCGGGTGGCGTGTTATACACTTCAGCGGCCATCCTTGCTTCAACCTCGCGCTGCACTTCCTCTCTGAACAGGGCTGCGCAGTTATGTGCCCTCGCATCCTCTGGGGTTCTGTCCCCCAAGTTGTCTCCAACGACACTGTTATCTTCCATGACCTGTTCTAATTCTTAAAGAAATAAAATTAAAAGATGACTAAGCTGTTGCGTCTGTCAGTGCGCAACTAGAATCTGCGCAGCGCATTTGTTTTAAGGTTGCGCAGGCTAATGTTGATTGCGCGCTGTCAGAAACAACAACGAAAATAAAGCAAAAAGAAATAACTAACTACTGTAAAAGAAAACTTAAGCTGGTTAAAGCTTATCTTTGTTGCTCCCCGGCAACGGCGCCAAAACTTGATGTGCACGCGTCGTTGTGCGTGTATCAAATTAATTCCTTCCTCTTCCACTTAGTACAGCGGTTAAGTCAGGGTCGAATCCACAGCGAGCAAGTAGATTAACTTTAACTAGTAACCTGCACTTACGAAAACTGGGGGTGTGATTGATTGGGTTGCGCAATGCGCGAGTAAACAGTAGTAAACGCAGGAATTGCACTAGACGTGCGCAGGCAGTAGAGATTAAGTACTATGACTATGAAAAGTATCGGCGCAGACAATCCTCTATGAGTGTATTCCTTATCATTGACTCTAAACGTCTATAGTTCGGTTTACTGATGTTAGTGTCCGATCAAGGCTTCCTAACATGTGCGCATGTTCCGATCAAAGTTCATGAGCTATTAATTCTCGAGACTAGTCTAAACAGCTACGAATCCTGTCACAGTAGCAACTGATTATCCTAGCGCGTTACTCCTAGTTGTCACCGTCAGGCTATTCAACTAGTTTAACATATAACAAACAAGTAACAAGAGTAAGATTGCGGTTCAAGGCTTCCCCTACTCATGCAACTAGCTGTCAACAGTGTGCACAGAATTAATATAAGCAAACAAACTATGCATTAAGCACAAGTCTCAAAGGAAATACTCATAGAATCATGCCCAACCGATACCAAGCGTTTAGCTAGACATGCTAGTAGTAAACATCATAGAAATAGTAAATAATATCTAAGGTATCCAAGAAAATAGCAACTAGCAGGTGCGTGCAGGTTGCAGTGTCTCGGCTGGCGCAGTCGGCTAGCGCAGGTCCTCGCAGTAGTGATAGAGGCTATTTGTACGCATTATTTAGATCATAACCCTATGCTTGTTTGCAATATTTTATGAGCAAGATTACTCGTTTCTAGTGTTTTTGTGCTACAGGGCAAAACGAGTCCTTGAGTCGGATACGCGCTAACAGGCAGCGTTCTAGGAGTGAAAGATCCGCCTGCGGAGATAGCAGCACAAGCAGAAGAGGAGTTGGCGAGAGTCAGTAGCGGTGCGCTAGCCGAATGCCGTGCGCCAGGCGCAAAGTCCAGTGACCAGATTTGGAAGTTGCCAAAGGTGAACCTCCTGAGCAGTATAAAAGGGAAGAGGTCTAGGGTTCACCAGAATAATCAATTTCGAGGAAAGAGATAACACAGCCATCATTGGACGACACACATCAGAGAGAGCGGCAACACTGGAAAACACACGGACTTTTTGAGAGGATTTGCGCCAGCCGATTGCGCCAGCCGAGAAGACAAGCTGCACGCACTGTTTGCTACTTGTTTCTCAGACACATTAGTCATTATTTACTATTCTATGATGTTTATCACTAGCATGTCTAGCTAAACGCTCAAGTGTTGGTCGGGCATGAATCTATGATGTATTTTCTTTGAGACTTGAGCTTAATGCATAGTTTACTTACTTGTATTAATCCTGTGCGTACGGAGACAGCTAGTTGCATGAGTAAGGGAAGCCTTGAACCGCAATCTTACTTGTGTTGCTCGCTTGTCATATGTTAAACTAGTTGATAGCTTTACGGTGACAACTAGGAGTAACGAGCTAGGGTAAGCAGTTGCTACTGTGACAGGATTCGCAGCTGTTTTAGTCTATGTTCTAAGGATTAATAGCACATGAACTTTGAACGAAACATGCGCACGTGTTAGGAAGCCTTGACCGGACACTAACCCAAGTGAAATTAAGCTATAGACATATTAGAGTCAGTGATAAGGAATGCACTCATAGAGGATTGTCCGCCCAATACTTCTCATAGTCATAGTATCTAGTCTCTACTGCCTGCGCACGCCTAGTGCATTTCTCTGCGTTTCACAACTGTTACTCGCGCACTGCGCAAACCAATCACTCACCCCCCAATCTTCGTAAGTGTAGGTTGCTGGCTAGAACTGAACTTTTGCTCCCTGTGGAGATCGACCCTTACTTAACCGCTGTACTGAGTGGAAGAGGAAGGATTATATTTGACGCGCACAACGACGCGCGATCAAGTAGCTCGTGTGTTTTTGAATCTGGCTCTCTCTCTCTGATATCTTGTGTGTCTCTTCAAACCCTAGCCTTCCTCTCTTTATATACTGCTCATGAGGCCCATCCTTGGCAACTTCTAAATCTGGTGGTGTCAAGATTTAAAAACACCACTCTTCTGCGCATGGCGCATGGCACCTTGGTTAGCGCAATTGGTCTGCGCACCGTAGTCGACTCTGCCAACTCCTCTGTGTGCGCTGCTAGCTCCGTAGGCTGTGTGATGTGCTCCTTAAAAGCTGCCTGTTAGCGTATCCGACTCAGGCCCTCGTTTTGCCCTGAAATACAAAAACACTGGAAACCAGTAATCTTGTACACAAAATAATGCAAACAAGCATAGGGTTAGGATCTAAATAATGTGTATAAATAGGCTCTATCACTGACCTGCGCGGAGTGAGCCCGGACGTATGCATGCATATGATTCTATTGGAAGATGGTGCCAAACCATCCAGGGAGCCTCAGCGCAGATTGAACCCGAATATGATGGAGATGGTGCAGAAGGAGATCCTGAAGCTGCTTGACGCAGGAGTCATTTACCCGATCTCGGACAGCAAATGGGTAAGTCCAGTGCACGTTGTGCCGAAGAAAGGAGGAATCACAGTAGAGAAGAATTCGCAGGGTGAGCTAGTTTCCAAGCGCATGCAAATTGGATGGCGCATGTGCATCGACTACAGAAAGCTTAACGCAGTCACGCGCACGGATCATTTTCCGCTGCCCTTCATGGACCAGATGCTAGATCGATTAGCAGGTAAGCCATACTTTTGCTTCCTGGACGGGTATTCAGGGTACAATCAGATACCCATTACTGCGGAAGATCAAGAAAAAACCACGTTTACCTGCCCATTCGGTACGTATGCGTTTCGGCACATGTCATTTGGGCTGTGTAACGCGCCAGGTACGTTCCAACGTCTAGTCATGAGCATCTTTTCTGATATGATTGGTATATGCATAGAGGTGTTCATGGATGATTTTACTGTGTACGGAGGTACCTTTGACGCATGCTTAACTCATCTTGATAAGGTCTTAGCGCGCTGCATTTCAAAAAACTTAGTGCTCAATTATGAAAAATGTCATTTTATGGTATTACATGGAGTAGTACTAGGACATATTATCTCGCAGGAGGGGATCAAGGTAGACAAGGCCAAAATAGATCTTATTTCTAATCTGCCTTATTCCACTAACGTGCGCGATGTGAAATCATTCCTTGGGCATGCAGGGTTTTACAGGCGTTTCATAAAAGATTTTTCTAAGATTTGTATACCCCTGTCTAACCTCTTGCTAAAGGATGTGTGTTTCGAATTTACTGATGAGTGCAGGGCCGCGTTTGATAAGCTGAAGGAGGCGCTGACAAGTGCGCCAGTGATGCGCGTGCCAGATTGGAACCTGCCGTTTGAACTGATGTGTGACGCAAGTGACTATGCAGTGGGTGCAGTTCTGGGACAGCGCGTGGACAAGAAGCCGCATGCCATCTATTATGCATCGCGCACACTGGACGCTGCGCAGAGGAACTACACCACCACGGAGAAGGAACTTCTGGCAATCTTGTTTGCACTGGAGAAGTTCCGCGCATATGTTCTAGGCGCCAGAGTCATCGTCTACACAGACCACGCAGCAATACGTTACCCGATGTCCAAGAAGAAGACTAAGCCGCGCCTGATGCGATGGGTGCTTCTACTTCAGGAATTCGACTTGGAAATCAAGGATAAGAAGGGCACGGAAAACACAGTCGCTGACCACCTGAGCAGGATCGTGAAAGCAGAGGAGCCAGGATGGATCATGGAGACATTCCCTGACGAGCATCTGATGGCGCTGACAGGTAAGGTACCATGGTATGCGCACATTGCGAATTACCTGGTCACAGGTACGTTTCCTTCTAAATTCACTAAAACCCAATGCATGAGATTAAAGCATGAGTCCAGGTATTACATTTGGGATGATCCGTATATGCTCAGAATAGGACCTGATCAGATTTTGAGGCGATGCGTGCCTGACCATGAAATTAACTCTGTTTTGACGTTTTGTCATGCGCACGCATGTGGAGGACACTTTGGTCCAAAGCGCACGAGCAGAAAGATCCTGGATTGCGGATTTTATTGGCCACACTTGTTTAGTGACTCGTATAACCACTGCAGGAACTGTGACAGATGCCAGCGCACATGGGGCATATCAGCGCGCAATGAGATGCCGCAGACGCCAATTCTAGTGGATGAAGTATTCGATATTTGGGGAACTGACTTCATGGGGCCATTTCCTCTATCTTCCGGATATGAGTATATATTGGTCGCGGTGGATTATGTCTCCAAATGGGTTGAGGCTGAGGCCACCCGGAAGGATGATGGTAAGACGGTCGCTGACTTTTTGCGAACTAACATTTTTTGCAGGTACGGGGTGCCTAAGGCAGTCATAAGAGACTAGGGGACGCATTTTTGCAATAGGATAGTGGCGCAGATATTCAAGCATTATGGAGTGCGCCACAAGACGTCCACCGCTTACCACCCGCAGACGAATGGCCAGGCCGAGGTCTCCAACAGAGAGATCAAGCGCATCCTGGAGAAAACTGTGAGACCGTCGCGCAAGGACTGGAGCCAGCGCCTTGACGATGCGCTATGGGCATACCGAACCGCAAATAAGACACCAATCGGGACTTCACCGTTTCGGTTGGTTTATGGAAAAGCGTGGCACCTGCCAGTGGAGTTGGAACACAAAGCATGCTGGGCATTGCGCATTTGCAACCTGAACCTAGACGAGGCTGGTAAGGAGCGCGCATTTGAGCTAAGCGAATTAGCAGAGCTGCGCCTAGATGCATATGAGGGGCTGCGCGATTACAAGGCACGCACAAAGGCATTTCACGACAAAAACATCCTCAGACGCACTTTTAAGCCAGGAGACCAGGTATTATTGTTCTCTTCGCGCTTAAAGCTCATGCCTGGGAAGCTGCGCAGCAAATGGACGGGACCATACACGGTTACCAAGGTTTTCCCTTACGGAACAATCGAGTTAGATAACGAGCACCGGCATCGTTTTCAGGTCAATGGGCAGAGAGTGAAAAAGTATTTAGGAGAACCGTGGGATGGCACAGCTCGCGAAGTTGAATTGGCAGAGCCAGAGATAGCAGATGCGCAGGTTGCTGCGCCAGAGTCGCCACCAGATGCACCAGAGGGAGAACTGTGAACTATTGCTCATATTTCATCTTCCTCTTTACCTCACCTCGTTACTTATGACTTATCACATACTATTAACCATGTTGACCACCCTTCCGATCCTTTGCGCAGGACAACGAAGAACACAACACACGCACGAGCGCGGGGTCACTCATGAGCAAGACTTGGGGAGGTCGCTGGCACACTTTTACGCAAGTAACGAGGTACAGTCGAGCCAACGACGTTAAACAAAGGCACTTGTCGGGAGGTAACCCGACACGTTATACTTTTACACGATTTTTTTATAGTTTTCTAGTATCTTTTAGCTAGTTTAGGACTTGTAGTTTTAGTCGCGCAGCAGTGCGCAGGTCAGCGCGCAAATTCAGTGCGCAGAACAGTTGCGCCAGACAGCGGGTATAAAAGGCCAGGACTTAGAAAAATTTCAGCATTTTTACAGTCGACCGTTGCAAAGAAAGCTCCTGCCCTCAGCCTCTGCTCGCCGTCCGGCACTCAACCAGGCATCCGTTTAGAGAGATTCGAAGAGCTCACCGTCGCACACGCACCAGGTAACCCTTCCCCTCAGATTTGAGCCAATTCAGTTAGGGTTTGTGCGATAGGAAGGTTGCCCTAGGTTTGAAATCGCACCTAGTTCGCCTGCACCATTTGGAGATCTGGGCAGTAGGTTTTGTAAGCGGACGTTAGGCGACCTGTGGGTGACAGTTTCAGGGTGTTTGTCGGATTTTGGATTTTTGAGCATTTGTGGAGCTTTGACCTTAGTTGACCGGAGGAACCCCTAGCGCACCATGCAGCCTGCTGATCGCGCGTCGTTGTACGCGTCAAATATAATCCTTCCTCTTCCACTCAGTACAGCGGTTAAGTAAGGGTCGATCTCCACAGGGAGCAAGTAGTTCAGTTTTAGTCAGTGACCTACACTTACGAAGATTGGGGGGTGAGTGATTGGTGTGCGCAGTGCGCGAGTAACAGTTGTGAAACGCAGAGAAATGCACTAGGCGTGCGCAGGCAGTAGAGACTAGATACTATGACTATGAGAAGTATTGGGCGGACAATCCTCTATGAGTGCATTCCTTATCACTGACTCTAATATGTCTATAGCTTAATTTCACTTGGGTTAGTGTCCGGTCAAGGCTTCCTAACACGTGCGCATGTTCCGTTCAAAGTTCATGTGCTATTAATCCTTAGAACATAGACTAAAACAGCAGCGAATCCTGTCACAGTAGCAACTGCTTACCCTAGCTCGCTACTCCTAGTTGTCACCGTAAAGCTATCAACTAGTTTAACATATGACAAGCAAGCAACACAAGTAAGATTGCGGTTCAAGGCTTCCCCTACTCATGCAACTGGCTGTCTCCGTATGCACAAGATTAATACAAGTAAGTAAACTATGCATTAAGCTCAAGTCTCAAAGAAAATACATCATAGATTCATGCCCAACCAACACTTAAGCGTTTAGCTAGACATGCTAGTGATAAACATCATAGAGTAGTAAATAATGACTAATGTGTCTGAGAAACAAGTAGCAAACAGTGCGTGCAGCTTGTCTTCTCGGCTGGCGCAGTCGGCTGGTGCAAATCCTCTCAACGAGTCCGTGTGTTTTCCAGTTTTGCCGCTATCTGATGTGTGTCGTCCAATGATGGATATGATATCTCTCTTTTTTCCTCCCCTTAAAACCCTAGACTTTCTTTGTTTATATATTGCCCAGGAAGTTCACCTTTGGCAACTTCCAAATCTGGTCACTGGACTTTGCGCCTGGCGCACGGCATTCGGCTAGCGCACCGCTACTGACTCTCGCCAACTTCTCTTCTGTTTGTGCAGCTAGCTCCGCAGGCGGATCTTTCACTCCTAGAACGCTGCCTGTTAGCGCGTATCCGACTCAAGGACTCGTTTTGCCCTGTAATACAAAAATACTAGAAACGAGTAATCTTGCTCATAAAATATTGCAAACAAGCATAGGGTTATGATCTAAATAATGTGTACAAATAGCCTCTATCAAACCCCCCACACTTGCCCCTTGTTCGTCCCGAACAAGCATTGAAGCGCGGATACAATTACCTCTTCTGGAGTCTAGCGCACAGTCTTGCACTCTGATGCGAATGCGCAATTGCTCAACTCGCACTGCTCTATCGCCTGCGCACAACTGCACTCAACAGTTCTAATATAATAATTTCGAAATTCATTACCTCTCAGCCGAGATGAAGATTTTGTTTTTTGGATGGCTGGGAGATAGCTCTTCTTAGGCTCCAGGCTGCCAGCTCCTACTCCGTAGACAGGTATATGGTGGATAGCGCAGCTTCTTCCAGTGCGTGATTCGTCCGTGCACTTCCTGGGAACCTGAGCTCTCTGATGATTTCCTTATGGTCTTTGCGCATGTTGATGTTTGTGCGCATGCTGATTCTTTTGTAGCGCGTGTCATCTGCTGGTATTTTTCTTTTGTATAGCTTCATCTTTAATTTCTTACATTCCCAGAGCAGTTCCAGTCTCAGCCTTCGGATAGCAGCTATGGAACTCGCCCCGCTCTCTCTCCTTTGTCTGTCTGCGCAGGTCAGCGCACGCGTTTACATCCGCGCCTGCCTTCCTTAGCTCGATTTCCAGAGAGAAGGTGGTCTGTTTTCCCACCTCGCCACGCTTTGGGTATTTTGCTTTTGGCATCTGCGTGACTGAGCGCGCTCTTTTGTCCCGAAGGCTGCGAAACACCGGCCTCCACTAACGCTCTCGACCATATACCTTGCCTTCGAAGCAAAAGCGACTAACCGCCTCTCTGGAGCATTTCTGTCAACTCCACATCCCCTGCATATCCCAACTAACAGGAGCAGAAAAACGAAAAAATTATACTCAAACAGTAAATAGCAGCGCACGCAATATGGATAGCGCAAAACAAGCTGGAGCGCATGCGCATCCTGCATTCTAGCGCACTACTGCTACTATTCTCTTTAACTTAAACTAATCTATACTAAAAATGCTCAAAACGTGAAAAGTGAATGTAACGCCCCCCCACACTTGAACAGAGACGTGTCCCCACGACTCAAGCGCAAGCACATGGAGAGGGCACACATGCATGTAATGCAAAAATAAAGAACAGAAGAACAAAAACAAATAGTCACACAGCATAAACTACAGTATAGGGTCACAAAATATTCGGCACAAATAGTCAGCACATAATATCCAATAAGACGCAGCAAAATAAAAGACACCACCCTAAAGAAAACTAATGCAGCTGCCCCGCGGCCTTAGAAGTCCTCCGAGCTAGACGCAGCTGCTGACCCAAGCGCCTCATCCTCTGAAGAATCAGTCACGTAGTCGGTGCTGGAGGCTGGTGGCACTATGGTGAGGGGGTCAGGCTGCGCTGCGAGGTCGTCCTCGGAAAGTGAATCCCAAATGGAATCGGAGTCTACGCTGGGATAGGCTATGGGGGACTCCGGAACAGAAGGCCGGGCAGGGGAAACTACTGGTGGTGGTATCGGTCCTGGTTCAGGGGTGGGCTCTGCTGCGGGGGCTGCTGGTGCTGCTGGGGGTACTGGAGAGGGTGCTGCTGGGGGCTGAGTGGGAGGGCTGGCTGGCTGATGTGGCGCACTGGGGCCTGGAGGTGGTCGGTGCAGGCTGAGGAGAGGGGGAATCGCGTCTCCAAATCTCCACCCGGATGGTGGACTCATACTTAAATCCGCCCCCTCTGGCACCAAGTATTCGAGCACACGCATGACGTTGAACAGCATGCGCTGCTCGGCGGTTGCTTCCTCGGGCGCCTCCTCAGCCTCAGTCCTTGGGCGCTTGGCACGTGCACGCGGGGGAGAATCCTCGATGGAAATGGTCACTGGCTCCCCTTGTGGTGCACGGGCCCTCTGGTGCGCTCCAGTCTGTGCCCGGGTCCTTGGGCGCCTGACCAGAGGCACCTCTGGTTCTTCATCCTCCTCCATGTCCTGCGCGGCGGCCGCGGCGCCCTGCGCACTGCTTTCTGCTCTGGGCCGCGGAACTCTGGCCGGCTGCAGGCGGTAGCACCACTCTAGTGTGCCATCTCCCCGTACAGCTACCGCCCTGATTTGCAGCACGTGGGCGCGATCTAGAGGGACAGCCGGCACCAAAGTGTGCTCTGGCACCTCGGGCTCTCCATGTAATGCCCGCAGCAGGTGCGTTATGACTCCTCCGCAAGTCAGCGGCCCGTTCATGCTGACGCGGCTCCAGTGGTGCACCATGTTCAGGATAAAAAGCACCTTCCGCCCATAGTACAGCCCCTTCAAAATGTCCAAATCCAGGAGGCTGATCTTCGGTGCGCCGTTGAAACGGCCAATGACTGCATAAGCGACCATGCGCCACAAGTAGAACAGCCACGGGTCGCGCAGCTCTCGGCCCCTGCTGCGCCCCGCGGCAAATGCTGGCCCAGTCGCCATCGCGCTCCAGGCCTTCTGGTTAGTGTGTGTGTCTAAGTCCTCGTCACGCACCTTGGCGCACCCGAACGCGTGCCTCAGCCTCCTTGCCGAGGCTATGAACCAAACTCCCCTATGTCGGTACCTGATCTCCTTGTCTCCTGCCTCCAGAGACGCTAAAAACTCGCACGTGTCCTCTTGGTCAGATGCGCTGTTGAGGTCCAACAGCGCTTCCCAGCCTGCAAGCACCAGCCTCTGCGCTACGAGGTCCGCTAGTCCAACCTCGCGCAGGAACTCTCGGCTGATGTACGGGGTCCCGTACATTTCCAGGCTTATAAACGCTGCATACTTGCTGGCGAACGCAGCTGGGGTCTCCTGGTCCTTGGCAGGTCTCATGATGGGCTAGGGCTGTGGTCAACTGTGGTCAACACCCTCAACAACTCCAAAAATCCAAACTGCACAGAAATCCCTGAAACTCTCACCGAAGGAGCGCCTACTGCACGCCTACACAAAGCACTAAAACATACTCCAATCGGCGCACTCTACCCCGGTGCGATTTCAAAACCCTAGAAAACTTCTCCTCCGCAAAAACCCTAACGGAAACTGCTCAAATCGGGGGAGGAGGTTACCTGGGTGTAGTGCGGCTGTGTGGTCCTTGAATCACTCTAAACGGACGCTGGGTTGGGCGTTAATCGACGGGCAGAGGTCTGAAGGCGGGAGCTCGTGTGCAACGGTCGAGTGAAAAGTGTTGGATTTTTTTCTAAGTCCTGCCTTATATACTCCCCTGGCTAGTGCAGCTGACCTGCGCATTGGTAGGCGCACGGTCCTGCGCACTACTGCGTGACTAAAAAAACTACCAAGTACTAAACTAGCTAAAAAAACTCAAGAAAAACAAAACAAGCAGAAAATAAAATATGCAAAAGAAGAATTGTGTCGGGTTACCTCCCGACAAGTGCCTTTGTTTAACGTCGTTGGCTCGACTGTACCTCATTACGTGCCAAAACGTGTGTCTGCAACCTCCCCCACTCTTGCTCCTGAGTGTTCCTGCGCCAGTGTGTGTGCGGCGATCTCATTGGTCCTGCGCAAAGGGTAAGATGGGAAGTCAGCATGTGATAAATTATGCGTAACGAGGGTAGATGCAGAGGAAGAAGAGATATGAGCAATAGGTTCCAGTTCTCCCTCTGGTACATCCGGTGGTGTGTCTGGCGCAGCAGCTTGCGCATCTATTATCTCTGGTTCGGCCAGGTCAATGTTGCGCGCTGTGTTATCCCAAGGTTCTCCTAAGTATCGTTTGACTCTCTGCCCATTAACCTGAAAACGATGCCGGTGCCCGTCTTCTAACTCGATTGTTCCGTAGGGGAAAACCTTGGTGACCGTGTATGGTCCCGTCCATTTGCTGCGCAGCTTTCCAGGCATAAGCTTCAGGCGTGATGAGAATAGTAATACCTGGTCTCCTGGTTCAAAGGTGCGTCGGAGGATGTGCTTGTCGTGAAAGGCCTTGGTGCGCTCCTTGTAATCGCGCAGTCCCTCATAGGCGTCCAAGCGCAGCTCTTCTAGTTCGTTCAGCTCAAATGCGCGCTCCCTTCCTGCCTCATCCAAGTTCAGGTTACAAATGGGTAAGGCCCAATAAGCCTTGTGCTCGAGCTCTACTGGCAGGTGGCATGCTTTCCCATAGACCAGCCGAAATGGTGAGGTCCCAATGGGCGTCTTATGCGCAGTGCGATATGCCCATAGCGCATCATCAAGGCGCTGGCTCCAATCTTTGCGCGATGGTCTCACAGTCTTTTCTAAGATGCGCTTGATCTCCCTGTTAGAAACTTCGGCCAGTCCATTCGTCTGCGGATGGTAAGCGGTGGACGTCTTGTGGCGCACCCCATAGTGCTTGAAGACTTGCGCCACGACCCTGTTGCAAAAGTGTGTCCCTTGGTCGTTGATTACTGCCTTAGGCACTCCGTACCTGCAAAATATGTTAGTTCTGAGGAAATCAGCGACAGTCTTACCATCATCCTTTCGCGTAGCCTTAGCTTCAACCCATTTGGAGACATAGTCTACTGCCACCAATATGTATTCGTAACCTGCAGATGGCCCCATGAAGTCGATTCCCCAAACATCGAACACTTCATCCACCAGAATCGGGGTCTGCGGCATCTCATTGCGCGCGGATATTCCTCCTGTGCGCTGGCACCTGTCACAATTCCTGCAGTGATTATAGGCATCTCTAAACAGGTGTGGCCAATAGAATCCACAGTCCAGGACCTTTCGGCTTGTGCGCTTAGGACCGAAGTGTCCTCCGCATGCGTGCGCATGACAAAACATCAAAACAGAATTAATTTCGTGGTCAGGCACGCAACGCCTCAATATCTGATCTGGTCCTATTCTAAGCATGTAAGGATCATCCCAAAGGTAATGCTTGGACTCATGTTTTAATCGCATGCACTGAGTTTTATTGAAATGCGGAGGAAACGTACCTGTGATCAGGTAATTTGCGATGTGCGCATACCATGGTACCTTACCTGTCAGCGCCATCAGATGCTGGTCAGGGAATGTTTCCGTGATCTGCCCTGGTTCCTCCTCCTTCACGATCCTGCTCAGGTGATCAGCAACTGTATTCTCCGTGCCCTTCTTGTCTTTGATCTCCAAGTCAAATTCCTGCAGTAAGAGCACCCAGCGCATCAGGCGCGGCTTGGTTTCCTTCTTGGACATGAGGTAGCGGATAGCTGCGTGGTCAGTGTAAATGATGACTCTTGCGCCTAGAACATATGCTCGGAACTTCTCCAGCGCAAATACAATTGCCAGAAGCTCCTTCTCCGTGGTGGTGTAGTTCCTCTGCGCAGAGTCCAGTGTGCGCGATGCATAGTAAATGGCATGCGGCTTCTTGTCTACGCGCTGCCCCAAGACTGCACCTACTGCATAATCGCTTGCGTCGCACATCAGCTCAAATGGCAGGTTCCAATCTGGTGCGCGCATTACTGGCGCACTGGTCAGCGCTTCTTTCAGCTTATCAAACGCGGCCCTGCACTCATCAGTAAAGTCGAAGCACACATCTTTTTGCAAAAGGTTAGACAGTGGTATACAAATTTTAGAGAAATCTTTGATAAAACGCCTGTAGAACCCAGCATGCCCTAAGAATGATTTCACGTCGCGCACGTTGGTGGCATAAGGTAGATTAGAAATAAGATCTATCTTAGCTTTGTCTACCTTGATCCCCTCCTCTGAAATGATATGACCTAGTACTACCCCGTGCGTTACCATGAAATGACATTTTTCGTAATTTAGCACTAAGTTCTTAGAAATGCAGCGCGCTAAGACTTTATCTAGATGTGTTAAGCATGCATCAAAGGTACTTCCATATACGGTAAAATCATCCATGAATACTTCTATGCATATACCAATCATATCAGAGAAAATGCTCATGACAAGGCGTTGGAACGTACCTGGCGCGTTGCACAGCCCAAAAGACATGCGCCGAAACGCAAACGTACCGAACGGGCATGTGAATGTGGTCTTCTCTTGATCCTCCGCAGCTATGGGTATCTGGTTGTACCCTGAATATCCGTCCAAGAAACAAAAATAAGGCTTACCTGCTAAGCGATCCAGCATCTGGTCCATGAAGGGTAGCGGGAAATGGTCCTTGCGCGTTACTGCGTTAAGCTTCCTGTAGTCGATACACATGCGCCAGCCAGTTTGTATGCGCTTGGGAACTAGCTCGCCCTGCGCATTTTCTTCCACTGTGATTCCTCCTTTCTTTGGCACAACATGCACCGGACTGACCCATTTGCTGTCCGAGATTGGGTAAATGACCCCTGCGCCAAGCAATTTCAGGACTTCCTTTTGCACTACCTCCATCATGTTTGGATTCAACCTGCGCTGAGCCTCCCTGGATGGTTTGGCACCATCTTCCAGTAGAATCCTATGCATGCATACGTCTGGGCTCACTCCGCGCAGATCTGCAAGTGTCCATCCTATGGCGCGCTGGTTCTTGCGCAGTACCTGCTGCAGGCGCACTTCCTGCTCTTCCTCTAATCCTTTCTTGATGATCACTGGCAGGGTGTCCTCACTTCCCAAGAAAATGTATTTGAGGTGCTCTGGGAGTTGCTTCAGTTCGATCTTGGGTGCCTGTTCAATAGAGGGCAAGATTTTGTTAGCGGTGCAAATATGAACTATATCACGTACCTGTGTGGGTGCTGATTCCGCACTGCTCAGATCCTCCTCTTGCTCCTCCAGCTCTGCCGGTGTCAGTAGCTCTGGTCTTACGGTTGCGCTCGCACATTGCGCTTCTGCGACTAAATCATCAATGCTGTCCATTTCGTGCACTGTAGCGTCCTCATGTGGATGCTGCATCCCCTTGAATATGTTGAAATGGATTTCTTCGCCATCTACCTCCATGGAGAGCGTGCCCCTCCACACGTCTATCTTCGTGCGCGCGGTCATCAGAAACGGTCTGCCTAGGAGGATTTGCGCACTGCTGGCGCTTGATTCACCCTCCATTTCGAGCACATAAAAATCTGCTGGGAACACCAGCTCTCCTACTCGAACTAGGACATCTTCTATCATGCCTGCAGGTTGTTTGCACGATCTATCTGCTAGCTGAACGGTGAGACCTGCAGGCTTAAGTGGTCCAAGGCGCAATGTCGTATATAGAGAATAAGGTAGCAAATTGATGGATGCGCCTAAATCGATCATGCAATTACTCACTGTGGTCTTACCTAGCGTGCATGGGATAGTAAATGTACCTGGATCTCGGCACTTAGGTGGTACCTTTTGTTGCACGATCGCTGAGGCCTGCGCATTTAGCATTACCTGTGCGCATTCGCCCTTTCTCCTTTTGTTTGTGCATAGCTCTTTTAAAAACTTTGCATACCTGGGAATCTGCCTAATAGCTTCAATGAGGGGAATATTGATTTCCACCTTGCTGAACAACTCATAAAGCTCCTTGTCCAACGCTTTCTTTCTAGCCAATGGTGCCTGCACAGGGAAAGGTGCAGGTATGTTAGTACAATTTATGTCCTTGTTTCTTGACTGAGACATACCTGATTGCGCATCTTGCTCTGGTTGCGCATTCCGATCTGCTGGATCCGGGACTTGCGCAACTAGTTGCGCGGGCGCCAGTGCGGTCTGCTCTGTTCCTACTGTGCGCCCAGTCCTCAGTGTCACTGCATTGACTCCTCCTTTAGGGTTCTAAATCACTTGCGAAGGCAGGTTGCCATCGCTCTTCTTTAGCTCATATACTGTGGTTGCGATCTGTGATAGCTGCTTTTCGATGGACTCGAACCTCTTGTCATATTTCTCGTCATTTTTGCGTACTGTGTCTGCTAGCTGCCCCACGATATCTTCCAAAGATCGCCTCGGTTGCTGGTTGTTATGCGCTGGTGCGTCAGTGCGGCGATGCGGTGGATTGTAGGGCGCAGCTTGTTGCGTCTGCTGTGGTGCGCGCTGATCTGTGGGCTGCCTATGGAAATTGTTCTCCTCCTTCCATCTGAATCTATTCGCTGCCAGTCCAAAACGCGGCTGATTCTGCCTCGGCGGCCCTCTGTTATCCCATCCTCCAAGAGCATTGACATCTCCAGTTTCTTCGAAAAGTGTTGGGCATTCATCTGTCTTATGCTCGGTGGATCTGCAGAATTCACATACCTTTGGCGCAACTGGTTGTGCGCTCTGCGCACTCATCAATTTCTGCAGCATGGCCTTCATTTCCTTGATCTCAGCGCTTGCTTCTACCTGATGCACAGAACGAGTACGACTATTTTCAAGCGTTAGTTGATGTCTTACCTGCCTAGCAGAGTCTTCTATCAGCTGCCACGCATCCTCTGGGTACATGTTGCAAATGTCCCCTCCTGCGCATGCATTCAGTAGTCGCAGCTCCATGGGCAGCAGTCCATTCAGAAAGTTCTCTATCAGCACATTCTGAGGCAGGCCGTGATTGTAGCAGTTGGCCTCCAGCTCCCTGAAACGCTCGTAATATTCTGACAATGACTCCCCTGCGCTCTGTCTTGGAGCGGCTAGTTCCCTTCTGAGCAGCGCAATCTTTGCTGCTGGATAGAATTTATCTAGGAATTTCTTCTGCAGCTGCTCCCATGTGTGAATGGATCCTGCGGGTAAATTCATCAACCAATGTCTGGCTGTATCACACAGTGAAAATGGGAATGCCTTCATTTTCAGCGCTTCATCGCTTTCCCCTTCGGTCTTCATGTTTTCGCAAATGACTAGGAATTCTCGCACATGCTTGACTGGATTTTCATTGTTCGTCCCGTGGAACTTGGGCATGTGATGGATGAGCGAGCTCCTTAGTTCAAAGTGTCCGTCTGGTGGAAGCACGATGCACCATGGCTGGTTGACAGTGATGGGGGCTGACATCTCGCGCACTGTTCTGCGTCGCGCAACTTGTCGAGTGGGTGGCGCATTATACAGTTCTGCGGCCATCCTTGCTTCAACTTCGCGCTGCACTTCTTCTCTGAACCGGGCTGCGCGGTTATGCGCCCTTGCTTCCTCTGGGGTCCTGTCCCCTAGGTTGTCGCCTACGACACTGTCGTCCCCCATGACCTGTTCTGAATCTCAAAGAAAATGACATTAAAAGATAACTAATGTTGCTGCGTCTGTCAGTGCGCAACTAGAATCTGCACAGCGCAACTGTTTCAAGGTTGTGCAGGCTAATGGTGATTGCGTGCTGTCAGAAACAACAACGAAAACAAAACAAACTGAAATAACTAGTTACTAAAAAGGAAAAATGTAAACCAACTAAAACTTAGCTATGTTGCTCCCCGACAACGGCGCCAAAATTTGATCGCGCGTCGTTGTGCGCGTCAAATATAATCCTTCCTCTTCCACTCAGTACAGCGGTTAAGTAAGGGTCAATCTCCACAGGGAGCAAGTAGTTCAGTTTTAATCAGTGACCTACACTTACGAAGATTGGGGGGTGAGTGATTGGTGTGCGCAGTGCGCGAGAAACAGTTGTGAAACGCAGAGAAATGCACTAGGCGTGCGCAGGCAGTAGAGACTAGATACTATGACTATGAGAAGTATTGGGCGGACAATCCTCTATGAGTGCATTCCTTATCACTGACTCTAATATGTCTATAGCTTAATTTCACTTGGGTTAGTGTCCGGTCAAGGCTTCCTAACACGTGCGCATGTTCCGTTCAAAGTTCATGTGCTATTAATCCTTAGAACATAGACTAAAACAGCAGCGAATCCTGTCACAGTAGCAACTGCTTACCCTAGCTCGCTACTCTTAGTTGTCACCGTAAAGCTATCAACTAGTTTAACATATGACAAGCAAGCAACACAAGTAAGATTGCGGTTCAAGGCTTCCCCTACTCATGCAACTGGCTGTCTCCGTATGCACAAGATTAATACAAGTAAGTAAACTATGCATTAAGCTCAAGTCTCAAAGAAAATACATCATAGATTCATGCCCAACCAACACTTAAGCGTTTAGCTAGACATGCTAGTGATAAACATCATAGAGTAGTAAATAATGACTAATGTGTCTGAGAAACAAGTAGCAAACAGTGCGTGCAGCTTGTCTTCTCGGCTGGCGCAGTCGGCTGGCGCAAATCCTCTCAACGAGTCCGTGTGTTTTCCAGTTTTGCCGCTATCTCTGATGTGTGTCGTCCAATGATGGATATGATATCTCTCTTTTTTCCTCCCCTTAAAACCCTAGACTTTCTTTGTTTATATATTGCCCAGGAAGTTCACCTTTGGCAACTTCCAAATCTGGTCACTGGACTTTGCGCCTGGCGCACGGCATTCGGCTAGCGCATTCGGCTAGCGCACCGCTACTGACTCTCGCCAACTTCTCTTCTGTTTGTGCAGCTAGCTCCGCAGGCGGATCTTTCACTCCTAGAACGCTGCCTGTTAGCGCGTATCCGACTCAAGGACTCGTTTTCCCCTGTAATACAAAAACACTAGAAACGAGTAATCTTGCTCATAAAATATTGCAAACAAGCATAGGGTTATGATCTAAATAATGTGTACAAATAGCCTCTATCACCTGCCGAGGATCAAGAGACCCCAGCATCATTCGCCAGCAAGTATGACGCCTTCATGAGGCTGGAGATGTACGGGACCCCGTACATCTGCAGGGACTTCCTGCGCAAGGTCGGGATGGAGGACCTCATTGTGGAGAAGCTCGCGCTGGCGGGCTGGGAGGCGCTGTTGGAGATCAACAGCGCAGCTGACAAGGAGGATACATGTGAGTTTTTTGGCGTCACTGGAGGCGGCCGATCTGGACATCAGGTACCGGCACAGAGGGGTCTGGTACATTGCCTCTGCCAAGAGGCTGAAGCGCACGCTGAGGTACGCCAAGGTGCGTGAGGCGGATATAGACACGCACACGAATCAGGAGGCGTGGCGTGAGATGGCGACCGGCCTAGTTTTTTCCACGGGGCGCAGCCGAGGACGCGAGCTGCCCGACCTGTGGATGTTCTACCTCTGGCGCATGGTCGCCTATGCAATCATCGGGCGTTTTAATGGTGCGCCGAAGATCAGCCTGCTGGACATGGACATATTGAAGGGATTTTACTATGGGAAGAAGGTGTTGTTTGTCTCGGACATGGTGGTCCATTGGAGTCGGGTCAGCACGAAGGGGCCGCTGACTTGTGGAGGAATGATCACGCACCTGCTGCGTGCGTTGCATGGAGAGCCGGAGTTGCCCGAGCATACGGTAGTGCCATTGATGATTCTCCTCCGCGTGCACGAGGAAAGCGCCCCAGGACAGAGGCAGAGGAGGCACCTGAGGAGGTATCAGAGGAGCAGCGCATGATGTTCAATGCCATGCGCGTGCTCGAGTATGAGCCCACCATCAGGGTGGAGATTTGGAGATTCTATCCCCCCTCTCCTCAGTCTGCGTAGGCCGCCTCCAGGTTCCCCCAGCGAGCCGCGCCAGCTAGCCAGCCCTCCTACCCAGTCCCCGGTCCATGCAGCAGAGCCCACCCCAGCAGTAGCCCCGGTTCCAGCACCTGTAGCACCCCCTGCACAGCCTTCTATTCAGAGGTCCCCTGAAGCCGATCCCATCATAAGTTCCAGCTCAGATTCAATATGGGACCCTATCTCAGAGGACGACCTCTTGACTCAGCCCGCCGCCGTTTCTGTAGTGCCGCCAGCCTCCAGTACCGAGTATGAGACCGATTCTTCAGATTAGGAGGCGCACGGTTCCGCGGCTGAGTCCAGCTCCGAGGACATCTAGGGCTGCAGTGAGGGCGTGCATTTCTTTCGGGTGGTTTCTTATTTCTTATCTTTTTGAAAAAACTATTGCTCGATTTTGCTATATTGTGCTGAATATTTTTGTGACCCCTGACTTTGTCTTTGCTGCGCTGACTATATGTTTTTCTTTCTTATATTCTTTGTTTTGCTTGCATGCATGTGTGCGCTCTCCGTTGCGCTTGAGCAGGAGTCGTGGGGACACGTCTCTGTTTAAGTGTGGGGGGGAGCGTTTCATTTACATTTCACGTTTTCGAGCTTTGTAGTGTAGCTTAGTTTAGTTGGAGAAAATAGTAGCAGTGGTGCGCTTGTGTCCGGGTTGCGCACACTTTTCAGCTTGTAGTGCGCTATTCATTTTGCATGCGCTGCTATCAACTGTTTTAGTATTTTTTTTCTTTTTTTCTGCTCCTGTTTGTTGGGATATACAGGGGATGTGGAGTTGACAGAAACGCTCTAGAGAGGCGGTTAGTCGTTTTTGCTTCAGAGGTGAGGTATATAGTCGAGAGCGCTAGTGGAAGCCCGTGCTTCGCAGATGCCGATGGCGAATACCCAAAGCGTGGCGAGGTGGGAAAACAGACCACCTTTCCTCTAGAAGTCAGGCTAGGGAAGGCGGGCGCGGGTGTAAACGCGTGCGCTGACCTGCGCAAATAGACCAAGGAGGGAGAGCGGAGTGTTGTTCCATAGCTGCTATCCGGAGGCCGAGACTGGAACCGTTCTGGGAACACAGGAACCATAGATAAAGCTGTACAAAAAGAAAAACACCAGCAGATGATATGCGCTACAAAAGAATCAGCATGCGCACAAATACGTACCAGCTTGCGCAAGATTCACAAGAAAATCATAAAAAGGCTCGGGTTCCCAGGAAGTGTGCGGAAGAATCACGCACCGGAAGAAGCTTGCGCTATTAACCATATACCCGTCCTCGGAGTAAAAGCTGACAACCCGGAGCTTATGAAGAGCTATCTCCCAGCCATCCGAAATGATTTTCATCCCAGCTGAGAGCTAACGAATTTTGAAATTGTTATATTAAACTGTTGAAGGCAGATGCGCGCAGGTGATAGAGCAGCGCAAGGTGAATAGTAGTGCAGATCGCGCCAGAGTGCAAGACTATGCGCTAGACTCCAGAGAGGTAATTGTGTCCGTGCTTGAGTGCTTGTTCGGGACGAACAAGGGCAAGTGTGGGGGATTTGATAGAGCCTGTTTATACGCGCTATTTAGATCCTAACACTATGCTTGTTTGCATTATTTTGTGTACAAGATTACTGGTTTCCGGTGTTTTTGTATTCCAGGGCGAAACGAGGGCCTAAGTCGGATACGCGCTAATAGGCAGCGTTTAAGGAGCGCAACACACAGCCTGTGGAGCTAGCAGCGCAAACAGATAAGAAGTGGCAGAGTCGACTACGGTGCGCAGACCGATTGCGCTAACCAATGTGTGCGGTGCGCCATGCGCAAGATATTGGTGTTTCCAAATCTTGACACCATCAGATTTGGAAGTTGCCAAGGCCGTCCTTGGGCCTCATGAGCAGTATATAAAGAGAGGAAGGCTAGGATTTGAAAGAGGAATCGAAAAGGCATCAAGACACACGAGAGAGAGGCAGAACTGAAAAACACACGAGCTACAGTGAGGACCTGCGCTAGCCGAGACACTTCAACCTGCACGCACCTGCTTGTTACTGTTTTCTTGGATACTTTAGTTGTTATTTACTATTTCTATGATGTTTACTACTAGCATGTCTAGCTAAACGCTTTGTATCGGTTGGGCATGATCCTATGAGTATTTCCTTTGAGACTTGTGTTTAATGCATAGTTTGTTTGCATGAATTAATTCTGTGCACACTGTTGACAGCTAGTTGCATGAGTAGGGGAAGCCTTGAACCGCAATCTTACTCTTGTTACTTGTTTGTTATATGTTAAACTAGTTGGTAGCTTGACGATGACAGCTAGGAGTAACGCGCTAGGATAATCAGCTGCTACTGTGACAGGATTCGTAGCTGCTTAGACTAGTTTCAAGAATTAATAGCTCATGAACTTTGATCGGAACATGCGCACATGTTAGGGAGCCTTGATCGGACACTAACTTCAGTAAATCGAACTATAGACGTTTAGAGTCGATGATAATGAATACATTCATAGAGGATTGCCTGCGCTGATACTCTTCATAGTCATAGTACTTAATCTCTACTGCCTGCGCACGCCTAGTGCAAACCTTGCGCTAACTATTGTTTACTCGCGCACCTGCGCTACCCAATCACTCACACCCCAATTTTCGTAAGTGTAGGTCACTTGTTAGAGCGAATCTGCTTGCTCCCTGTGGGATCGACCCTGACTTAGCCGCTATACTAAGTGGAGAAGGAAGGATTAATTTGACGCGCACAACGACGCGTGCATCACTTGGATATACTGGTGAAGAAAGCTCTAGAGGAACAGTTTTCATTAAAGCCTCGGATGCTATGATAGATGAAAAGAATTATACAGATGATTCTCCAAAACCTGCAGGGAAAGATGAAACTAGACACGTGAATAAGAGGATGCTGCAGCACCTGGCACATCATCCTTCTAAAACAAAGCCAGAGACTCAGAATAAAAAGAGTTCCTGCACAAGTATTGGGAATCAGAAGATATCATCCAACCTGAAGCGGCAGCAGAGAACCTCCTCAGCTGGAAAATGGGGAATGAAATCCAGAGCCAACACATGCTGCATAAAGACTCCTTGCCCAGTAGTTTTGGGAAATGCTCATTACTGGAAAGAATCGCAAAGGAGGATCTCTAAGATCGCTACACCAGGGCACTGGAAAGCTAAAGACAGGAGAAAGCCACAGGTAATACAGGTGTGGAAACCCAAATATGACAAACGAAGAGACAGGAGTCTTGAGGGTCGGAAGAGGAGAAACTCTAGACAAACCAAGGTATGGGTGAAGAAATCATCATCAGAATCTCACAAGGATCCGCCAAACAAAGCTGTCATCCGGAATGAGTAGGAGAACTAGCTCGCGTCTGCTATAGCAACCTGGTCAGAATAAGCTTGTTCACGTTTTTTGGTTGCTAAAGCTGGGAGAAGGCTCATGTGTGGCACGTGATCCAGAAGCTTCAAATTGAAAAGGAAAATAATGGGTAAATCAATTTCTAGGGCAAAGACAAGTTGAAGGTGCTTCCCCAAATTGGTTGCTGATCATTCTCACCGTGCGCGCCTCCAATCCTCTACAAACCCGCAACAATGGTGAAGACTCGCGGTTTGAAGAAGAATCTGGCAGCAGATCGACAAGGCAGGTCTGAAAGGAGGTCTAAGTCGCGTAATGAAGCGCTTGCTCAGCGTCTAGACGTGGTGGTGTGGGAGCCCGCACCTCTCCCTGTGTCGCACAGCGATCCTTCTCCACAAGAAGGAACCCCGCAGAAAAGAAGGCATCTTGTCCGTGACGGGGAGCCTGTAGCCAGTGCAGCAGTGTTGTCTGAAGAAGCTGTGCTTGAAGATGTCTCAGGAGAAGAACAAGCTACAGAGGATGCTGTAGCAGGTCTTGCACAAGCAAAACCCTTGTCTTGTCCCCTGGCATAGTAGGTGAAGGGGAGGAGATAGAAGCTGAGTCATCTGAACAAGAACCTGCTGCAGCACATCCTCCTCCACCCTCAGATAAAGGAAAAGCTCCAATCCTCATTCCTGTTTCCAGCAGCGAAGAAGAGGAATCCAGTAAAGAAGATGAAGGCACTGCTGGTGAATCATCTAAGAGAGGACACGCATTGACAGACACAACTGCAATCACAGTAGGGGGGATTTGGTTTAGAAATAGGAATGCCTCACAATCATGGAGCGCTGTTGAGAGAAAGCACATTGTGTCAGAAAAGAGGCTGGACCTGGACAAGTACAAATCTGCCGCCATTATCCAGCTTCTCACTGAGGTAAACCTTCTAAAATCCCAGACTTACCCATTCAGATTCAATATAGCCCTTGTTAGGGAATTATTGTGAACATGGAAGAAAAATTTGGTGAGGAAGGAGGAGATGAGTTTGGAAAGAGTTGGGTGCGGGGTAAGACAGTTCTTGTCACCCCTGAAAAAATTGATGAGTTTTTTGAGATCCATGAAAATGCCAGAGCGCCCACGGATGTCCAGCCAGAGATGCTGGCTAAGGTTCTGACAGGAGGAGTTTGCCTGTCTTGGGGTGGCCCAAATCTCAGTGCTGCTGAACTCACCTCTAAAAATGCCCTGCTGTATCATTTGGGCATTAGGAACTGGATTCCCAGCTCACACAGGGGAAAGGTTAGCAGAGCCTTTGCTAACCTTCTATACTCTATTGGGAAAAGGAGGAAAATCAGTCTGGGAAGTGTGATGTTTCCCCAGCTGGCTACTCATGCTGGTAGCACTTCCTCCAGCAAGCCCATCGTGCTACCCTCCCTCATCTATGGGATGATGGTCTCACAGCATCCGGAGCTTAGTGAGATTTCTGAAAGTTTATCCGAGGAGCTGCAGGTCTTCACAGTAGACCACAAACTATTTAAAGGGAAACATGCAGTGGACATTGCCTATGAGGATCCGCTCTTGGTTGGTGCTTCAGCCCCAGCTCCTCTGGAGGAATCCCTTCCCCCTGCCGCGACGATTCAATCAGCTCTCCGTCCCAGAATTGTGAGCCATCTCAGATCTGAGCTGCTCACTCTTGAAGCCGAAGCAAAAGGAGGGATGCTAGGCGCGGCCAGATCAGAAGTCTGCTCAGAGACCTGGAGTTCTCGGCGGATGAAGAGCAGGCCCCTTGAGCATCTGTGTCAAAAAGGGGGAGAGTAAAATGCTGCTATTGATGAACGGATGATTTGTTTTGGTTGACCTTGCGTGGTCGTGCTAAGGCCGAGTGTGGCCACCTCTTACTCTCTTGTTGAATTCCTTTTTTTCGTTTAGAGTATTTACTGGTTCATGGAAGTGTGCATCAGTGTTCTAGGGTTTTGTCAAAATGCCAAGGGGGAGATTGATGATGTAGTATGGCAGTGTTTGACAAAACCAGCACTAGTGAACAAGGAGCAGCCACAGCACTAGTGAACAAGGAGCAGCTACAACACAAGTGAACAAGGAGCAGCTACAGCAGGGGATGCTATAGCAGGAGCTTGTTCAAGTTGCTGCAACATCTGTCCGAGAAGCAGCAGCAACCTGGGCTTGGCTAGAAGGCCTGGCAGCCCTGCGGAGAACACCAGAAGAATATTTTAAAGTGCTGCGGAGAATATTCCAGTGGATTCCTAGCTAGAAAAGGAGTGTTGTGTTGGAGATCAAAAACAAATCTAATCTCCTAAAAATTAGGAGTTAATTATTCTTTTTGGGACATTGCTAAATTCTGGTCTTGCTTAAGCTGGTGCTTCTATTTAAGAGAGAGGGGTTCAGAGCAGAAAGGTTGATCGAAGTAGAGGGATACACGAGTGCGTGCGCAGAATTCAGAGAGAGGAATTTTGGTGTGCGACGGACGAGTTCTTCGATCATCACCCGGAGGCAGAGCGTGAGCGCAGAGCTGTGGTGACAGAAGCAGAAGGAGATCAGGACTTGCGTAGTCTGATCCAAGCTTGATCTGAAAAGCCAATTCAGAGCAGTGGTGCTTGTTGGTTGATCAAGGGCAGCCGCGGAAGGACTGACGGATGAGTGGCTCGGTCCAGTGTCTAAGCGGTGGTTCTCGCTAGTGGTAGGAGGTCACTGAGTGAAGGGGAGTATTCCAGAGTGTGTAGCGCTCGTGGAATCGTTCGATCGGCTCGGCAGAAGGCTTTGGAGCGACGCGGACAATTGTGAATCAGCTGTGTGCTACAGCAACCCTGCAGAGTTGAGTGTAGTTTAGAATAGGCTGAGTTTCGGGGAGACAGTAGCTATTCTAGATTGACATTTATAGAGGGTGTGCATACACAAGTCAGAGCCTGTTCTGATTGTGTCGAGTGATCCACACAAGGTTGAGTAGCATAGGTTGCGTGGAGTTGTAACCGAGTGTACGTGGAGACCTCTGTGGTTAGTGGATTGAGGACTGGAGAATAGTCCTCCCCAGACGTAGGCAGTTGGCCGAACTGGGTGAAGAAACTTCTGTCTTGTTCATTGTTTGCTAAGACAATTTCCGAGTGTACAAGAGTGTGCTGCAGCAACTGCTTGTTCACAAATCTGTCTGTCAAGAGGCGCTGCGAATTGCAGAAGAGATAATAGAGGGTAACAATTCACTTGAAGTTCCCTCTTCTTCAAAGAATTTGGCGTCTGCATAGAATGAATCGGCTTTAGTGAATGGTTTGACATCTCCATTTATTTTTCTCTCACCTCCGCGATAGTACTTCAAACACTGGTGCAAGGTTGAAGCAACAATTCCGTTTTCATGCATCCGCAGGCGACCGAGTAATAATTTGAATGATGTTCTTGATTCTATGACATGAAACAAAGTATCCGAAGATAGTTCGTCCATAGTGAGGTTCACGCGGATCGTACCAATCGCGCGCTCGCCATTCAGGTTGAAGCCATGAATCACCGTGCGACTATTTGAGAGTTCATCGGTTGTGATTCCCAATTCATTCATTGTTGCTTTTGGAATAAGATTTACACCAGAGCCTCCATCTACAAGGATTCTGCTTATCCTTTGTTCTCTGATGTAACCAGATACGTATAAAGGTCTGTTATGGGGTTTAGACCCAAGGAAAAGATCTTCATCAGAGAATGTCAAAGCAGTATGACATGAAATGCATTTGATCAAATTCTCCACTGATTCCTCTCCGTCTTTGACCTTATCCTCACATTCTTTGGAGTTTTGGCTTGTATCCACCTATTGTTGTGTCTTGTCAGGTAGTTGGAGGATTTGTTCACCGAGGTTAGATTGTGGTGGTGTCATGATGGTTAAAGTCTGACTCTCTCGTACTTCATTTTCCTTGTCACCTCCATCGGTTGTCATAGAAGTAGTGTTGACGATAACTTTTTCTAAGTAACCTTCTGGAAAGAAATCTTTCAAAGTAATAGGGGTTGGTGGATTTTGCTTCAGAAGATCCGTCGGTAGGATATCTTGTCTTACTACTTTCTTTGGTTTCTTCTTTCCTTTTTGATGATACAACCTCTTTCTGGTATTCTGCTTTCTTTTACGGAGATCAGGTTGCGACTGAATGTTTACCCGCTTCTTTGATTTTTTCCGCATTACAATGGTCCATCTTTCGTCATTCTCGTTTGTGCTTTGCACATTTTGCGGTGCAATATCACAAACCTTCTTTTCTGATTCCGACAACATTGGCTGCCTTTGAATCCATACATCTGTTGGTTTGAAGCTTCCAAACCGAATGTTGCTTTTATACCAAACTCCTAAAGAGGCTTTTTGCATGTAGTCACTGTTGTATGATTTGTTTCCGCAGCTTCATCGACATCTAGCAGTATTTTCCCTTCCTTAGCTAGCCTCATTATCAACTCTTTCAGTGTTATGCAATTTTCGATATTGTGACTTACTAATCTGTGATAACAGCAATACTTAGGATTATTAGTTTGGTTTGCTTCATCAGGCTGCTTTGGTTCAGGCAACTGGATCACATTATTTGCCAGCAGATCATCTAGCATTCCTGACAAGTCCGAATCAGGAAAGGGGTATTTCTTAGCCTGCAACTCTTTTAGTGTCGGTTTGTCACGCCTAAAGTCATTTGTAGCAAATCTCTTCTTATCTTCTTTAGGTTTCCCTGATATCTTTATTGGAGCGTTGCTACTGTTGATAGCCATGGCCTCTTTAGAAGTGCTTTTCACAGTCTTGTCCATCTTCTTAAATTCCTTCTTTTCGACAGGCGGCTTAGAATAAGATGCATGACTCTTTCCATGTCCTTTCACTGTAATTTCCATGTCATGGGCTCGTGTAGCTAGCTCTTGGAAACTTCTGGGTTTGATGCCTTTAAGAATGTACAGAAGCTCCCATCTATACACATCTCCAAAGAAGAAGTTTCACTTATGCAATCTTTGCATTCAAGACTCAACCCGCGCCAACGGTTGATATAATCCACCACAGGTTCATCTTCCCACTGCTTAGTGTTCGTCAGCTCACTCATGCTGACGACCCGTCTGGTACTGTAGAAACGATTTAAGAATTCATCTTCCATATGATCCCAGCTATCAATGGATTTTGCCTGTAGATCAGTATACCAATCAAAGGCAAGACTCTTTAGAGAACGGACAAATTGTTTCGCCAACAAGTCTCCTTCTGTACCAGCATTGCTGCAAGTTTCTATGAAATGCGCTATATGCTGTTTTGGGTTACCCTTCCCATCAAATTGTTGGAACTTAGGAGGTTGATAACCAAGTGGCATTTGCAGTGCATCAATACTTCTGGTATACGATTTGCTATAGCGCGAACTACCGGAAGATTTTCCGCCCATTTTACACTTCATTACATTCATTATCAAAGTTTGTAGTTGTTTATCATTAAAAATGACACCTTCGTTCTTAACAGTGTCGTCCACCACAATCATGTCGGCATTATTGTTATCCAATACGACATTCGGTTCGACTTCTTTGGGTTTCTCCTTTTCAATCAGTCCATTCACCTCTTTCTGAAGTTCTGCTATTTTTTGGTTCTTTTCTTCATTGTCTTTCAAGACTTGTTGGAGCATCTTCTTCATTTCAGCCATTTGTTCCTCTACAGATTTAGCTTTGATTGTCATGACAGTAGCCACATCAAATTTGCAGACTTCAGCATTCTTTTGCACAACCACCTTCATGTTTGGTGAAGATGTAGTGTTAGCTTTGTCGCCTTCCCTCTTCGTTTGATGTGGAGAGTGAGAGGCAATTATCGCTTTAGCTGGAGCAGCAATAGAGGCAGCTTCGTACGTACGCTCATGTGTTGGAACATTTGCAGCACGTAAGCTGGCAGCAGCTGCGTTGACAGCAATCTTTCTTGCCATGCCTCTTGTGCAGACACCAACATGTTGCATGTTTGCAGGAGGAGAGTTTTTGAGGAGAGCTGTAGCGTAAGTCTGACCAGGAGTGCATGGACTTGTTGGTTGAGCAGACATTGCAGCAGTAGACTTATTTGGTTACGATGTAGAGATGAGAGGTAGAGATGTTTCACGTCGGGTTCACCAAAAATTTGTAGACGAATCATTTTGCAAAGCACAAAATAGCGGAACAAATGATTTTATTGCTCTTCAGAAAGTTTATGTGTACAATCTCTAGAATCCCTCTGATTCTATTATGTAACAGTTCTGATTTGAGTTGCGTAAGCAAGGGTCACGATGACTTGATCTCACTTGATGCTTGACACTTCTTGAAGAAAGTTCAGCAAACGGTACGATTTGCGTACTTGTTGTTTGCAATATTGCTTTCCTCAGAGAAGTCTTCTTATCTAGGGTTTCTGGACTTTTTTCTAAACGAATCATGAACTCTCTATTTATAGAGAATTTGCTGGGCTTGAATATTGGGCCTCCTTTGAAGACTTTTAGTAAGTTTTGGCCCATTAGTCACTTATGACCCAAATGATTATTTAATTTGTCAGGTCCGGCCCACACTTCATTTAAAATAACTAAATTAAATTAAAAAATTATATTAATTCAAAATAATCATTTTAAACTAGTTTTAAGCATTTTAATAAATTTTTAATGCCTACAACCACTACCCGACATAGAAACCGCATTCACCAAGGTCTTTACTCGGGCTCCTCCCAGCCCCTTGATCTCTTCCCTAATAACTTCTGCGGCTAATTCAATAAGCCACTGCTGTGTGATAGAGCCTAGTTATATGCGCTATTTAGATCTTAACACTGTGCTTGTTTGCATATTTTGTGTACAAGATTACTGGTTTTCGGTATTTTTGTATTTCAGGATAAAACAGGAGCATAAGTCAGATGTGCACTAACGGACGTTTTTTAGAGCGCAATGCATGATCTGCGGAGCTAGTAGCGCAAAAGGAGATAGCTGTTTCGGACTGCAGTGCGCAAACTGACTGTGCAAAGCGAGTAGCGCAATCAGCATGCGCAGAATGGCAGAGTTTCTAAATATTGATCTCCTAGATTTGGGAAGTTGCTAAAAGTCTCTCGGGCCAAATCTAAGCATTCCTTGGGCTTCAAGACCACTATATAAGAAGAGGGAAGCTAGGGTTACAGAGAGGGAGAGAGCAGATAGAGAGAAGGACACTCAGCAGAAAAACACACGAGCTACTTCAGCCGGACTCTGCGCGAACCACCTGCGCCAGCCGAGAACAGCAACGCGCAATTGCGCCAACCTGCTACGTTTCTCTTGCTGCTTTAGTTTTATTTGTTATTGCTATGATGTTTGTTTCTAGCATGTCTAGCTAAACACCTTGTATCGGTTGGGCATGATTCTATGAAGTATTTCCTTTGAGACTTGTTCTTAATGCTTGGTACATCTACTTATATTAATTCTATGCATATGGGTGATAATTAGTTGTGCGAATAAGGGAAGCCTTGAACCGCAATCTTATTCTAATTGCTAGTAATTGTATGTTAAACTAGTTGATAGCTTGACGGTGACAACTAGGAGTAACACACTAGGATACTCAGCTACTACTGTGATAGGATTCGTGGCTGTTTAGACTAGTTTCAGGAATTAATAGCTCATGAACTTTGATCGGAACATGCGCGCACGTTAGGAAGCCTTGATCAGACACTAACTTAAGTAGAACTGCACTATAGATGTTTATAGTCGATGATAAGGGATACATTCATAGAGGATTGTCTGTACCAATACTCTTCATAGTCATAGTACTTAAAATCTACTGCCTGCGCAAGTATCGTGCAACTCTGCTTTCACCACTATTCAGTCGCGCACCTGCGCAACCCAATCACTCACAACCCCAATTTCGTAAGTTGTAGGTTGCTAGCTAAAACGAGTCTGCTTGCTCCTTGTGGGATCAACCCTGACTTAGCCACTATACTAAGTGGAGAAGGAAGGATTAATTTGACGCGTACAACGACGCGCGATCAAATTTTGGCGCCGTTGCCGGGGAGCAACACAAATAAGTCTTAACTAGTTCAAGTTTTCTTTTACAGTAGTTAGTTATTTCTTTTTACTTTCGTTAGTGTTTCTGCCAGTACGCAATCAACATCCGCCTGCGCAACCTTGAAACAGTTGTGCTGCGCAGATCATAGTAGCGCACAGACAGGGGCAACAACCTAGTTTCTTTTAATTCCATTTGCTTGAAGTCTAGAACAGGACATGGAGGATAAGAGTGTCATCGGCGATAACTTAGGGGACAGAACCCCAGAGGGACCTAACAATGCAAGGGCAGATAACCGCGCAGCTCGGTTCAGAGAGGAAGTGCAGCGCGAAGTTGAAGCTAGGATGGCCGCTGAAGTATATAATGCGCAACCTGCGCAACAGATCGTGTGACGCAGAACAGTGCGCGAGATGTCGGCTCCAATCACAGTCAACCAACCGTGGTGCATAGTGCTTCCACCCGATGGGCATTTTGAACTACGAAGCTCATTCATTCATCATATGCCGAAGTTCCATGGGATGAACAACAAGAACCCAGTCAAGCATGTGCGCGAATTCCTAGTTATCTGCGAGAACATGAAGACCGACGGGGAGAGTGAAGAAGCGCTGAAGCTGAAGGCATTCCCTTTTTCATTGTGTGATACAGCCAGGCATTGGCTGATGAGCTTACCAGCAAGACTATTCGCACATGGGAGCAGCTCCAGAAGAAGTTCTTGGATAAGTTCTACCCCGCAGCAAAGATTTCGCTACTCAGAAGGGAATTGGCGGCACCTAGACAGGGCGTAGGAGAGTCACTATCAGAGTACTATGAGCGTTTCAGGGAGCTGGAAGCCAACTGCTACAATCATGGCCTGCCCCAACATGTGCTGATAGAGAATTTCCTAAACGGGCTACAACCAATGGAACTTAGACTGCTGAACGCATGCGCAGGTGGTGATATATGCAACATGTACCCGGAGGATGTATGGCAGATGATCGAGGACTCTGCTGGACAGGTAAGGCATCAATTGACGCTCGAGAATAGTCGTGCGCGCGCCGTGCACCAGGTGGATTTCAGTGCTGAAATTAAGGAAATGAAAGCCATGCTGCAGAAACTGATGAGTGCGCAAGGCGCGCAACCAGTTGCGCGGAAGGTGTGCGAGATCTGTACGTCCACTGAGCACAAAACCGACGCATGTCCCACACTTTTTGAGGCATCAGGAGATGTCAATGCTCTAGGAGGATGGGACAATAGAGGACCGCAGAGGCAGAATCAACCGCGATTTGGACTAGCCGCAAATGGATTCAGATGGAGGGAGGACAGCAATCCCCAAAGGCAGCCAGCGGAATATCGTGCACCTCAGCAGGCGCAGCAAGCATACAACCCACCGCACCGCCACAATGACGTACCAGCACAGAATAGCCAGCAACCGCGGCGCTCCTTAGAAGACATAGTGGGTCAGTTGGCAGACACCGTGCGCAAGAACGATGAAAAATATGACAAGAGGTTCGAGTCAATTGAGAAGCAGTTGTCGCAGATTGCTACCACGGTCTATGAGCTGAAAAAGAGCGATGGCAACTTGCCTTCGCAAGTGATCCAAAACCCTAAGGGAGGAGTTAACGCTGTAACGCTGAGGACTGGGCGCATAGTGGGGACAGCTCCAACCGCAAAGGATCCCGCGCAGCCAGTTGCGCAACCTCTAGAGCCAGAACAGCCGGATGCGCAACCAGCCGTGCCAGCTACAAACCAACAGGGAGTGGCGCCAGGTATGATACAATCAGGAGAAAAGAGTACTAATGCACCTACACCTTTTCCTGTGTAGGCACCCTTAGCAAGAAAGGAGGCGCTGGACAAGGAGTTATACGAGTTATTCAGCAAGGTGGAAATAAACATTCCCCTGATTGAGGCAGTTCGGCAGATTCCCAGATATGCCAAGTTCTTGAAGGAGCTTTGCACAAACAAGAGGATGAAGGGCGAATGCGCGCAAGTAATGCTTAACGCACATGCATCAGCAATTGTGCAACACAAGGTACCACCTAAATGCCGGGATCCAGGTACGTTCACCATACCTGCACCTTAGGTAAAACCACGGTAAGCAACTGCATGATTGATTTCGGTGCATTTATAAATGTGCTTCCTTACTCCTATGTGTCATTGCACCTTGGTCCACTAAAGCCTGCAGGTCTCACCATCCAATTAGCAGATCGGTCGTGCAAAAAACCAACGGGCATGATATAGGACGTTCTTGTCCGAGTAGGAGAGCTGGTGTTCCCAGCAGATTTCTACGTCTTGGAAATGGAGGGTGAGCCAAGCAAGGGAAGCGCGCAAATCCTACTGGGCAGACCATTTCTGATGATAGCGCGCACAAAGATAGACGTATGGAAAGGCACGCTCTCAATGGAGGTAGATGGCGAGGAGATTCACTTTAACATTTTCAAGGGGATGCAACACCCTCATGAGGACGCCACAGTGCACGCATTAGACAGTATGGATGACTTTGTTGCGCATGCGCAGTGTGCGAGCGCAATAGGGGAGCCTGCGCCATTGACACAGACAGAGTTGGAGGAACAAGATTGATAATGTAGTATGGCAGTGTTTGACAAAACTAGCACAAGTGAACAAGGAGTTGCTGCAGCACAAGTAAACAAGCAGGCCAGCAGAAGTGAACTAGCAGCAGCTGCAGCAGGGGATGCTACAGCAGGAGCTTGTTCAACTGGCTGCATCATCTGTCTGAGAAGCAGCAGCAACCTAGGAGTGTCTAAAAGGGCTGGAAACTCTGCGGAGAGCATCTGAAGAATTTCTAATATGCTGTGGAGTTTTTTCCAATGAGGTTTACTAGTCAGAGAAGGAGTTTTGCATTGAAGATGAAGATCAAATCTAATCTCCTAGATTTTAGAAGATAATTGTTCTTTTTGGGACATTGCCTAAACCTGGACATTGCTTAAAGCTGGTGCTGCTATTTAAGAAGAAGAGGTTTAGAGCAGTTTGATTGATCGAAGCCGAGGGATACACGAGTGCATACACAGAATTCAGAGAGAGAAATTCTTGGTGTGCGACGGACGAAATCTTCGATCATCACCCGAGAGCTGTGGTGATAGAAGCAGAAGGTGGTCAGGACTTGCAGAGTCTGATCCAAGCTTGATCAGGAAGCCAATTCAGAGCTGGGTGCTTGTTGGTTGATCAAGGACAGCCGCGGAAGAACTGACGAGTGGTTGACTCGGTCAAGTGTCCTGCGGCAGTACTCGCTAGTGGCAGGTGGTCACTGAGTGAGGGGGAGTATTCCAGAGTGTGCAGCGCTCGTGGAATCGTTCGATCGGCTCGGTGGAAGGCCTTGGAGCGACGCGGACAAATTGTGCTTCAGCTGTGTGTTACAGCAGTTGCTACAGCAACCCTGCTGAGTGAGTGTAGTTTAGAATAGGTTGAGTCTTGAGAAGTTTGTAGCTATTCTAGATTGACATTTGTAGAGGGTGTGCAGACACAATTCAGAGCTTGTTCTGATTGTGTCAAGTGATCCACACAAGGTTGAGTAGCATAGGTTGCGTGGAGTTGTAACCGAGTGTACTTGGAGACCTTCGTGTTTAGTGGATTGAGGACTGGAGAATAGTCGTCCCCAGACGTAGGCAGTTGGCCGAACTGGGTGAACAAACTTCTGTCTTGTTCATTGTTTGGTGAGACAATTTCCAAGTGAACAAGAGTGTGCTGCAGCAACTGCTTGTTCACATATCTGCCTGACTGAGACGCTAGGAATTTTCAATTGGTATCAGAGCCGGAGCTCAACACACAGAGTAAAAAGATCCTATAGTGTCTCTGAAGAAGCCACGAATATGAAGGAAGGACAGAGTACAAGCAGACCCCCATTGTTGGAAGAAAGCAACTACGGATATTGGAAGGCTAGAATGAAAGCCTTTCTCAAGGCCATTGATGAGAATACATGGAGAGCAATTGTGGTCCAGTGGTCTCCCCCAATCACCATGGATGAACAAGGAGTCACACGGATAAAGCCTGAAGAACAATGGACTGCTGAAGAGGGAGCTGCAGCAACTGGTAATTCAAAGGCCTTGAATGCAATTTTTGCTGCAGTTGATGCTAACAATTCAGGTTGATATCAAATTGTGACATGGCCAAACAAGCGTGGGAAATTCTGCAAACTGCACATGAAAGAACTGATAGAGTGAAGCTGTCAAGACTCCAGATCATTGCTACACAGTTTAAGAATCTGAGAATGCTGGAAGAGGAGACTGTCACTGAGTTTAATGCTAAACTCTGTGATCTTGCAAATGAAGCCCATGCCCTTGGTGAACCTATCCCCGAAGAGAAGCTGATCAGAAAGGTTCTCAGATCGCTGCCCACAAAATTTGATATGAAAGTGACGGCCATTGAAGAAGCTCAAAATGTCAGATTCATGAGGTTGGAAGAATTGATGGGGTCTCTCAAACAATTTGAGATGAAATTGGTTAAAGAAGACACCACTTCTAAGGACAAGAATGTTGGTCTAAAAGCTGAAACAGAAGACAAGAAGGCAAGTCCAGATGATCAACTGAGTATGCTTGTCAAGAACCTTGGAAAGCTCCTGAAGAAAATGGACTCAAGAACTGGGAAAAGCTCAACCTCACGAAAATTCAGAAGAGGTGGAGAAAATAAAAGGAAAGGGAAAGAACCGGCTCAGAATGAAGATGAGAGAAAAGAAATGAAGAAGGGAGTCCAATGCTGGAACTGTGCAGGCTACGGTCATCGACAAATCAACTGTACTAGCAAACCGATGAAAAAGAAGGCTCTCTTTGCCAGTGGAAGTGAAGATGAGAAAGAGCTGAGTGAAGATGAATGCAACTTGGCCAGATACAGGTCTGTCAGAAGAGGCAGAAAAACACAAGGAAGATTGAACCAGAACTTGCTACAACAACCTCTGTATCACTGTAACAAGAGAGCTTCAAAGTATAAAAAATGTTACAGCTGTGGTCGCAAAGGTCACATACAAAGAAACTGTTTCTCAGCTCATGCCAGAGTAGCTTCAGCCAGGAAATCTGTCAGACAGAATCATACGCAGACTCAGCTCCTCGCTCTAGTCAGCACAGCTAGCACCTCGGACAAGATAAGCTGGTACTTTGACAGTGGTTGTTCAGGACATATGACAGGAGAAAGATCCTTCTTGAAAAACATTACACCCTGTTTGGAACAACGTGTGAAGTTTGGGAACGGCCTAAAAGGAAGAGTTCTGGGAAGAGGAACTTTGGCAGTTGAAGGAATGCCAAGCTTGAGCAATGTTCTTCTAGTGGAAGGATTAAAGGCAAATCTCATAAGCATTAGTCAGCTGTGTGATGCGACTAAACAGGTTAAATTCACGAAAGACTCATGCAAAGTCCTCGACAAATCTGGAAAATGTATAATGGAAGGAGCCAGATCAAAAAGCAACTGTTATCTTCTCAATGTGAGTTCAAACTCATCGATTCAGAAATGTATGCTGACAAAGGCCTAGGAAATGACTCTATGGCACAGAAGGATGGGGCATGTTAACCTGAGAACTCTGAAGAGAATTGCTACAGAAGGTCTAGTCAGAGGAATACCGCTGCTAAAAGGGGAGACAGATTCTATCTGCGGTGACTGTCAGATTGGGAAACAAAAGAAGAAGAGTTAAAGATATAGGTACCACCAGGCCTCTACAGTTGATTCACATGGATCTGATGGGACCAATGGAAGTCGAGAGTCTGGGCAGGAAAAAGTATGCATTTGTCTGTGTTGATGACTACTCCAGATTCACCTGAATAGACTTTATCAGAGAAAAATCAGACACTGTGAGAGTCATTGTGTCTCTGGTGTCTCGCTTAGAGCAAGAGAAAAAATCTCAGAATCAGCAGCATTCGGAGTGATAATGGCAGGGAATTTGAAAACAAAGATATGGATGATTTCTGTCGACAAAGGGGTATCTCACATCAGTACTCCTCTCCCATTACTCCTCAGCAGAATGGTGTAGTGGAACGAAAGAATCGAACAATCCAGGAAATGGCCAGAGTCATGATCCATGCTAAGAGGGTTCCCCTGAAATTTTGGGCAGAGGCCATGAATACAGCATGTTACATCATCAATAGAGTCACCTTACGGAGAGGAACCAACCAGACCTGCTATGAGCTCTGGAATCAGAAGAAGCCCACAGTTAAATACTTTCATGTCTTTGGAAGTGACTGTTTTATTCTAAGAGATCGGGAGTATAGGCAGAAACTAGACCCAAAAAGTGATCCTGGTCTGTTTCTGGGCTACTCAACAAACAGCAGAGCTTATTGAGTCTATAACCAGCGGACACATACAGTAATGGAATCCATAAATGTTGTTGTCAATGATGCTGAAGAAATCCCTTCCCCTGATACTGTCACTGATGATGAAGATTCTGATCTTGAGGAGGTGTCTGTCAGACAGAACAGAAGTGAACAAGCTGTTGCTCCAGAAGATGCTACAGCAAGTGCTGAAGTAGAAAATCCAGATGTGCAATTGGAAAACTTGTCCGAAGATGTGAACTCTCAGATTTCTAATCCTCCCTCAAGGCAGCCCCCGAAGAAGATTCAGAAGAATCATCCCTTGACAAATGTTATTGGAGACCCGTCAGAAAGAAGAAGAACCAGAAGTCATGCCTATCTTAATACATGTTTTATGTCCAGCATTGAACCCAAGAATTTCAAGGAGGCCATGAGTGATGAATTCTGGATATTGCCGATGCAGGAAGAATTGGCAGAGTTTGAAAGACATGATGTTTGGGATCTGGTAGACAGACCAAATGGAGTAAATATTATAGGCACAAAGTGGGTGTTCAAAAACAAAACTGATGAAAAAGGCAACATTACAAGAAATAAAGCCAGACTGGTTGCCCAGGGATATTCTCAGATTGAGGGTCTAGACTTTGAAGAAACATTTGCTCCAGTGGCTCGCCTAGAGGCCATCAGATTTCTTTTAGCAATGTCTTGTTTCATGGGGTTCAAACTATATCAAATGGATGTTAAAAGTGCGTTCTTGAATGGAGACCTCTCTTAAGAAGTCTATGTCTCTCAGCCAAAAGGTTTTGAAGATCCTCATCACCCAGAACATGTATATAAATTGAAGAAAGCCTTATACGGACTGAAACAGGCTCCTCGGGCATGGTATGAGAGGCTGACAGTGTTCTTAGAAAAACATGGCTACAAACGAGGGGGAGCTGACAAAACTCTATTTGTCAAACGAACTCAATCAGACGTGATCATTGCTCAAATATATGTGGATGATATAATCTTTGGATCAAAGTCTCAGCACCTGGTGAAGCAGTTTGTGAATCACATGCAGCAAGAATTTCAAATGAGCATGGTAGGAGAACTGTCATACTTCCTTGGTCTGGAGATAACTCAGAAAGAAGACGAAATCTTCATTGCTGAAAGCAAATACAGCAAGAACCTTGTGCAGAAATTCTAGCTAGATAAGGCCAGTCACAAACGAACGCCTGCTGCCACTCATGTTAAAGCCATTAAAGATGAGCACGGTATGGAAGTGAGTCAGACTATCTACAGAAGTATGATTGGGAGCTTGCTATACCTGACTGCCAGCCGCCCTGACATTTCATTTGCAGTAGGAGTCTGTGCCAGATTTCAAGCTTGTCCCAAAGATAGCCACCTGCAGTTGGTCAAGCGCATCATTCGGTATGTTGGAGGAACTGTGGACTATGGCTTATGGTATACTGAGGACACAAATGCTAATCTGGTCGGATATAGTGATGCCGACTGGGCAGGATGCTCAGAGGACAGGAAGAGCACTTCGGGAGGGTATTTCTTCCTAGGAAATAACCTGGTCTCTTGGTTCAGCAGGAACAGAACAGCATTTCTCTATCCACTGCCGAGGCTGAATACATTGCTGCTGGGAGCTGCTGTGCACAAATGTTGTGGATGAAGCAAATGCTGAGTGAGTATGGGATTCCTCAAGATGAAATGACCCTCTACTGTGACAATATGAGTGCCATCAGCATATCTAAGAATCCGGTTCAGCACAGCAGAACCAAGCACATTGACATTCGTCATCACTTCCTCCGTGATCTAGTAGAAAAGAATATCATTGCACTACAGCATGTGGTGTCTGCCAAACAACTTGCTGATATCTTCACAAAAGCTCTGGATGCAGCCCGGTTCGAAGATCTGAGAGCCTCTCTGGGGCTCTGTGTTTTACCTCCATAGGACGGCTTGAAGACCGCCCCCTTGTCATTTGTTCCAAAAAGGGGGAGGAGATGATGCGGAGAAAAAGGAGAGGTTAAGAGATTTTATTCAGGAAACAAATTCTCAAAGGTTTTGTCAAAATGCCAAGGGGGAGATTGATAATGTAGAATGGCAGTGTTTGACAAAACAAGCACAAGTGAAGAAGGAGTTGCTGCAGCACAATTAAACAAGCAGGCCAGCAGAAGTGAACTAGCAGCAGCTGTAGTAGGGGATGCTACAGCAGGAGCTTGTTCAACTGGCTGCATCATCTGTCTGAGAAGCAGCAGCAACCTGGGAGTGTCTAAAAGGGCTGGAAACTCTGCGGAGAGCATCTGAAGAATTTCTAATATGCTGTGGAGTTTTTTCCAGTGAGGTTTACTAGTCAGAGAAGGAGTTTTGCATTGAAGATGAAGATCAAATCTAATCTCCTAGATTTTAGGAGATAATTGTTCTTTTTGGGACATTGCCTAAACCTGGACATTGCTTAAAGCTGGTGCTGCTATTTAAGAATAAGAGGTTTAGAGCAGTTTGATTGATCGAAGCTGAGGGATACACGAGTGCATACACAAAATTCAGAGAGAGAAATTCTTGGTGTGCGACGGACGAAATCTTCGATCATCACCCGAGAGCAGAGCGTGAGCGCAGAGCTGTGGTGATAGAAGCAGAAGGTGGTCAGGACCTGCAGAGTCTGATCCAAGCTTGATCTGGAAGCCAATTCAGAGCTGGGTGCTTGTTGGTTGATCAAGGACAGCCGCGGAAGAACTGACGGGTGGTTGGCTTGGTCAAGTGTCGTGCGGCAGTACTCGCTAGTGGCAGGTGGTCACTGAGTGAGGGGGAGTATTTCAGAGTGTGCAGCGCTCGTGGAATCGTTCGATCGGCTCGGTGGAAGGCCTTGGAGCGACGCGAACAAATTGTGCTTCAACTGTGTGTTACAGCAGTTGCTACAGCAACCCTGCTGTGTGAGTGTAGTTTAGAATAGGCTGAGTCTTGAGAAGTCTGTAGCTATTCTAGATTGACATTTGTAGAGGGTGTGCAGACACAATTCAGAGCCTGTTCTGATTGTGTCAAGTGATCCACACAAGGTTGAGTAGCATAGGTTGCGTGGAGTTGTAACCGAGTGTACTTGGAGACCTTCTTGTTTAGTGGATTGAGGACTGGAGAATAGTCGTCCCCAGACGTAGGCAGTTGGCCGAACTGGGTGAACAAACTTCTATCTTGTTCATTGTTTGCTGAGACAATTTCCAAGTGAACAAGAGTGTGCTGCAGCAACTGCTTGTTCACATATCTGCCTGACTGAGACGCTGTGAATTTTCAAAGATGATAAGCTGAGCAGCACAGATTCAGTGTCCAGACAGGTATGTGATCTGGTTAATGTTTGCGCTACTAATTGAATCATGCCTTCTATTGAACAGGCACCCAAGGTTGAGCTGAAGCAATTGGCCGAGCACTTAAAGTACATCTTCCTGGGCAATGAGGACACCCTGCCTGCCATTATAAAGAAAGGATTAGAGGAGGAGCAGGAGGTGCGATTACAGGAGGTGCTGTGCAAGAACTAGCGCGCCATAGGATGGACATTGGCTGACCTGCGCGGAGTAAGCCCTGATGTGTGCATGCACAGAATTCTGCTGGAAAATGATGCCAAACCATCCAGGGAACCTCAGCGCAGACTGAATCCGATTATGATGGAGGTAGTACAGAAGGAGATCCTGAAGCTGCTTGACACAGGTGTAATATACCCGATTTCAGATAGCAAGTGGGTGAGTCCAGTGCACGTTGTGCCAAAGATAGGAGGCATCACAGTAGAGGAGAATGCGCAAGGCGAGCTAGTTCCCAAGCGCATACAGACTGGATGGCGCATGTGTATTGATTACAGGAAGCTAAACACAGTCACGCGCAAGGATCATTTCCCGCTACCATTCATGGACCAGAGCTCGACCGGCTGGCGGGAAAGCCACACTTTTGCTTCCTGGACGGTTACTCAGGGTACAATCAGATCCCTATTGCTGCGGAGGATCAGGAGAAGACAACTGATGGGGAGTATTTATACGACTCGCTAAACCATTTAAACCCAGCTATTTCGACATGTTTTGATGTGAATAGTTACCTCTTAGTGTTGTTTGCATTTCAGGTGCTCGGAATACATGAGAAGAGACTTGCGGCTCAAAACGGTGTTTTTATGGAAGAAATCGGCGTTGGCGGAAATGGGATTGCATCGCAGTGAGTCGCGCGCCAGCAGGCAACATTAGTGTCGCGCGCCGAGCGTTAATGTATTCTTCGGGCGCGCGACATAATGTCTTCATGGGGCGCGCTAGGTTTATGATGACGTCAGCAGTCGGGCCCGCGGCCCGAAATCAATTTACAGCCCGATCTCAATTAGGGTTTCAGAAGATTGGGACGGCAGTTTTTCGACGACATAGAAAAGTTTTGGGACGACGGAGGTTTGACGAAGGACGGACGGAATTTTGGAGATTGCGTGAACAGTGATTCTAGCGCGAACAGTACTTTCCGGTAGTGAACAGTGTTTTCCGGCAGTGAACAGTGTTTTCCGGCGGTGAATAGTAATTCCGAACAGTTTTTGTTATTTCTTTCAGTTTAATGTATTTTGCAGTTATGAATATGAGTAGCTAAACTTCTGTTTCAGTTTAGGGTTTCCAATTGGTGACATTCATGTTTGAAACTTGGATTTAATGCATATTTCTATTCATTCGTAAGTTCTGGATCTTAATTTGCCTGAATTGTATTGCACGGTTAGCGTATACTTTGTCGTGAAACTATCCGCTCATCAATTCTGATTATTAACTCTTGTCGAAGCTTTGTCGTGGAAACAAGTAGTAGAATCTAGGCTTAGTATCACCTTTGTCGGAGTACTTCAGGTCATTACCTTTGTCGGAGTGACCACGCATTTGATTAGAATCGTATCTTTAGAAGTCGATGATAACAGTCACTAATGAATTCCCTGAGCTGAATACTTCTCTCGATTGACATCCACACTTTTATTACATTCGTTCTTGCGACCACTCACTCAAAACCCCCCTTTAGTTCAGTCTTCACAGGAAACCGCTTCACAGTCAGTTCTCTTGGGTTCGACCCTTGCTTGCCGCTACACTAGCTAGAGCTTGGAATTATAAATACAAGTTTGGCGCGCACAACGACGCGCGTCAAATTTTGGCGCCGTTGCCGGGGAACTGCTACAGTGAAGGGTTTCTTTTTCTTTTTCTTTTTCTTTTCTTTTTATATTTAGTTTTCAATTATTTCTTTGTTTTTTTTGTTGCGGTAAATTGCTCTTTCCAGCATGTCTCACGCAGGTAGTGTTAACGGTGATGGCCGCTGATCGCGCGTCGTTGTGCGCGTCAAATATAATCCTTCCTCTTCCACTCAGTACAGCGGTTAAGTAAGGGTCGATCTCCACAGGGAGCAAAAGTTCAGTTCTAGCCAGCAACCTACACTTACGAAGATTGGGGGGTGAGTGATTGGTTTGCGCAGTGCGCGAGTAACAGTTGTGAAACGCAGAGAAATGCACTAGGCGTGCGTAGGCAGTAGAGACTAGATACTATGACTATGAGAAGTATTGGGCGGACAATCCTCTATGAGTGCATTCCTTATCACTGACTCTAATATGTCTATAGCTTAATTTCACTTGGGTTAGTGTCCGGTCAAGGCTTCCTAACACGTGCGCATGTTCCGTTCAAAGTTCATGTGCTATTAATCCTTAGAACATAGACTAAAACAGCTGCGAATCCTGTCACAGTAGCAACTGCTTACCCTAGCTCGTTACTCCTAGTTGTCACCGTAAAGCTATCAACTAGTTTAACATATGACAAGCGAGCAACACAAGTAAGATTGCGGTTCAAGGCTTCCCCTACTCATGCAACTAGCTGTCTCCGTACGCACAGGATTAATACAAGTAAGTAAACTATGCATTAAGCTCAAGTCTCAAAGAAAATACATCATAGATTCATGCCCGACCAACACTTAAGCGTTTAGCTAGACATGCTAGTGATAAACATCATAGAATAGTAAATAATGACTAATGTGTCTGAGAAACAAGTAGCAAACAGTGCGTGCAGCTTGTCTTCTCGGCTGGCGCAATCGGCTGGCGCAAATCCTCTCAACAAGTCCGTGTGTTTTTCAGTGTTGCCGCTCTCTCTGATGTGTGTCGTCCAATGATGGCTGTGTTATCTCTTTCCTCGAAATTGATCATTCTGGTGAACCCTAGACCTCTTCCCTTTTATACTGCTCAGGAGGTTCACCTTTGGCAACTTCCAAATCTGGTCACTGGACTTTGCGCCTGGCGCACGGCATTCGGCTAGCGCACCGCTACTGACTCTCACCAACTCCTCTTGTGCTTGTGCTGCTATCTCCGCAGGCGGATCTTTCACTCCTAGAACGCTGCCTGTTAGCGCGTATCCGACTCAAGGACTCGTTTTGCCCTGTAGCACAAAAACACTAGAAACGAGTAATCTTGCTCATAAAATATTGCAAACAAGCATAGGGTAATGATCTAAATAATGCGTGCAAATAGCCTCTATCAGCCGCCAAAACGATCAACAAAATTAGGTCAACAACAACAACCGTCCTTTACCACCACTAGGAAATCCGGATGTGCAGGTTCCACCATTTTATGACGAGCCGGAGCGAGTATTTAGAGCGTGCCAGAGGGAACTTCGCGAAAGGGAATTTCTGGCTAGGGATGCAGGGGCACGAGCAGAAGGTTTCAATGAGCCTAACCCACCGCCTCAGCAATATGTGCAGCAGCAGCCTTATGGGCATCAGCCATACAGGCGTGCCCAAAGACCGGAACCAACAATGAGAGAGCTGACTGCACCAGACTTCAATGAACAGCCATGGTGCATCAATACTGGTGCAGAAGAGGATGATTTTGAGGTAAAGACTTCTGTGGTGCACCACTTACCCAAGTTTGGCGGATTACCGGGAGAGGTAGCGACAAGGCATTTACAAGAATTCACCGAAATCTGCCAAACATTGAGACCCTACGCAGCTTCCGAGGATAGGTTTAAGCTTCGAGTATTTCCTTTGAGTTTGACTGACTTAGCAAAATCGTGGTTTCTGTCTCTTCCTTCAGGTAGTATTCGCACCTGGGACCAAATGCAGCGGAAATTTCTAGATAAATACTATCCGCCAGCAAAGGCCACACAAGTGCGTAGAGAACTTTCTAATATCAAACAAGGACCAAGCGAGTCGATGTATGACTACATGGAGAGGTTCAACGCATTGGAGCAAAGTTGCTGTAACTTAGGAGTCCCGGAAAGGATGTTGGTGGAATATCTTTTGGATGGATTGAGACCTCTCGAGCGTATGATGTTGGATGCTGCAGCGGGTGGCACAGTGCTGAACTTGACACCGTCTGAGGTACGTAATTTGATTACTGAAACTGCTGAGAGTGCTCGTTTCAGGGAGGAGATCAGTCGAAGGGAGGATACGAGCAGAACAAGGAATGTATCACAGGCAGACTCGTCCAACAACCACATGGCTGCAGAAATCAAAGAGCTGAAGGACATGATGCAGAAGATGATGGTGAGACAAGCTAATGTGGTGAAGCCTTGTGAATTTTGTGGTGCTACCAACCACAAGACTGATTCGTGTCCATCCTTGTACGAAGACAATTCAGCAGAGGCGAATGCTTTAGGAGGATATCAGAATTTCAATAACAGACCACCTCAGAGGAAGTTTGGATTAGCTGCGAATGGATATAGTTGGAAGAATGAAGGTGCATTTCCTAGGGATCAAGCCGCGCCTCAACAGCAGACCCAGTTTTATCGTCCACCATTTCGTCAGCAACAAGAGGGTCACAACAGTGCTGATCAGTACCAACAGAGAAAGAACTATAATCAATCAGGTCAGAATAACCCGTTAACTGTTAATGATCTTGCAGTGAATTTTCAGCAATACCAAGCGAAGACGGATGGTGCTATTGCGGAGTTATCAAAGCAAATGTCGCAGTTGATCACGGTCGTCAACGAGTTGATGAATGACCAGGGCAAATTGCCATCTCAAACGGTCCCCAATCCGAAGGGAAATGTTAGCGCTATGACTTTGAGGCGAGGGAAGGTGCTCAAGGGTCCAGAAGATGGAAATAGGGGAACGGAAACAGTGAGTTCCGCGCCAGATGACAACATTAGCCAGACGCGCGAAGCGGTAATGTCTTCTCCCGGAGCGCAAATAATGTATGAAGACGACGCGGTCAACACAAAGACCGCGCCCGAGGGCAACAATAATCGAGCGCCGGATGAGAACATTAACAACTGGCGCGCCAATATAAAGTCTACTACTGGCGCGTTACCCACTGATGAAAATTCCAAACTTCGCCGTACTGACCCCCATTTGCCGTTTCCATTGCAAGTTAAGGCCCCTAAGAAGCAAGTGATTGATAAAGAAGTGTGGGATCTCTTCAAAAGAGTTGAAATCAATATTCCTCTACTCGAGGCGATTAAGCAGATTCCACGTTACGCTAAATTTCTCAAGGATTTGTGCACTAATCGCCGCCGTTCAACTCAACCTGAGCAGGTAATGTTTAATGCTAATGTTTCTGCAGTTATTCAAAGGAAGATACCTCCTAAATGCGGAGACACAGGTATGTTTACCATCCCTTGTGTTATAGGCAACATTAGAGTCGAAAATTGCATGCTTGATCTCGGTGCGTCTATCAATGTTTTACCCTACTCTTTGTATTCGAGATTATGCATTGGACCTTTGAAGCCACCTGGACTAACGATTCAATTGGCAGATAGATCTTGTAAGCGACCTGAAGGTATCATTGAAGATGTTTTAGTGCAGGTTGGTGACTTGATCTTTCCAGCTGACTTCTACGTGCTCAGAATGGACAGTAGTGATCCGGCTGATCATCCACCTATCCTACTTGGTCGCCGCTTCTTGAAAACGTCAAAGATGAAGGTTGATTGCGACTCAGGGGTGCTGACCATGGAGGTGGAAGACGAGACAAAAAAATTTGATTTATTCAAGGCTATGCAACACCCACCTGAGCACGCGACGGTAAATGCATTGGATGCGTTGGACGATGTAGTACATGAAATACAAGGCACTAGCGGCGAAGACCTATTGAGGATAGCACTGGAGAGCGCCATTTTTACACAGGAGGATTCCTACGCTCTCTAAGAGGACATACGTGCCATACTCGCACAGCTCGACACTTCTCGTCCTCTGACGCCCAGGTATGAGGTTAATCAAATTCAGTTATTTAAAACTAATTCTTCGTTGCCTTCTTCTGTGCAGGCACCGGTTGTAGAACTGAAACCTCTCCCTGAACATTTGAAGTACGCATTTTTGGGCAAAAATGACACTCTCCCAGTGATCATTAAGGGCACACTTGAGGATGAACAAGAACAAAAGCTCATAGAGGTACTTAAAACTAACAAGTTGGCTATAGGTTGGACGCTTGGGGACATACGAGGGATAAGCCCGGTGGTGTGCATGCATAGAATTCTGCTAGAAGATGGGGCTAAGCCTTCCAGAGAGCCGCAACGTCGCTTGAACCCAGTGATGATGGAGGTAGTGCGCAAAGAGGTACAAAAGCTTTTAGATGCTGATGTTATCTATCCTATTTCAGATAGCCAGTGGGTAAGTCCCGTACACGTGGAGCCGAAAAAGACGGGCATCATAGTTGAGAAGAATGAAGCCGGCGAGATGGTCACTACACGTGTTAAGAATGGATGGCGTATGTGCATAGACTATAAGAAGCTGAATGCAGTGACGCGTAAGGATCACTTTCCTCTTCCATTTATTGATCAGATGTTGGACAAGCTGGCAGGTAAGCCGTATTTTTGTTTTCTTGATGGTTTTTCGGGTTATAACCAACTCCCTATCGCACCTGAGGACCAAGATAAAACTACTTTCACATGTCCATTTGGCACTTTTGCATTTAGACCTATGTCTTTTGGTTTGTGCAATGCGCCTGGAACCTTTCAGAGGTTGGTTACTAGCATATTCTCCGACATGATTGGTAGTTTCATTGAGGTTTTTATGGATGATTTTACTGTGCATGGTGACACTTTTGATGAATGCCTAGACAACTTGAGTAGAGTACTTGAACGGTGTGTGTCTATGAATTTATTGCTGAACTACGAAAAGTGTCATTTCATGGTTACACATGGTGTGGTCTTAGGGCATATAGTCTCCCGAGAGGGGATTCAGGTGGATAAAGCAAAAATAGATTTGATTTCTAGTCTGCCTTACCCTTCCACAGTGCGTGATATTAAATCGTTTCTGGGGCATGCTGGTTTTTATCGTCGTTTTATTAGGGATTTTTCCAAGAAAGCTCTGCCCTTATCTAACTTGTTGCAGAAAGATGTGCCATTTGAGTTTACAGATCAATGCAGAGAGGCATTCGACGAGCTAAAAATTGCGCTAACCAGTGCGCCTATTATTCGAGCACCCGATTGGAGCCAGCCATTCGAAATTATGTGCGATGCCAGTGATTATGCAGTGGGAGCAGTGCTCGGACAGAGAGCAGACAGGAAGCCAGTTGTCATTTACTACCCTTCGCGTACCTTGGACGCAGCTCAGAGAAATTATTCCACCACTGAGAAAGAATTGTTAGCTGTTGTCTTTGCTTTAGAAAAATTTAGACCTTACTTATTGGGTACTAAAGTAATTGTGTTCTCTGATCATGCAGCTATTAGGTACTTGATGACGAAGAAGGAGGCTAAGCCGCGGCTGATTCATTGGATTTTGCTGCTGCAAGAATTTGACCTCGATATCAAGGACAAGAAGGGAGTTGAGAACACAGTTGCTGACCACCTGAGTCGATTAGTGAGGGAGGAAGAAGTTGGGCAGATTACTGAGACATTCCCAGATGAGCACCTCTACGCCATCACAGGTAAAATTCCATGGTACGCTCATATAGTGAACTACCTGGTCGGAGGTAAATGCCCACCTTCTTTCTCTAAAGCTCAATGTCTGAAACTTAAGCATGATGCTAGATATTATATATGGGATGATCCATTTTTGTGGAAAATAGGCGTGGACCAAATACTTAGGAGATGCATCCCTGATGATGAGATTTCTTCTGTGCTTAGTTTCTGTCATGAGCATGCATGTGGTGGTCATTTTGGCCCGAAAAGAACAGCTAGGAAAATACTAGACAGTGGGTTTTATTGGCCGCATATTTTTAGAGATTCATATGAGCATTGCAAACGATGTGATAGATGCCAACGCGTAGGGAATATATCCATTAAAAATGAGATGCCTCAGATGCCGATTGTCGTTGATGAAGTGTTTGATATATGGGGTATTGATTTTATGGGTCCATTTCCTGCATCACATGGTTATTTATACATTTTAGTGGCTGTAGATTATGTGTCTAAGTGGGTAGAAGCTAAGGCTACTCGGTGTGATGATGCTAAAACTGTAGTGGATTTTGCAGACACGGAGTGCCTAAGGCTATAATCAGTGATCAGGGGACACATTTCTGCAATAGGATGATGGCTACCACACTAAAACAATATCACGTTCATCACCGTACATCCACAGCTTATCATCCGTAGACAATTGGCCAGGCTGAAATTTCTAACCGGGAAATCAAGGGAATCTTAGAGAAGATGGTCAAACCTACACGGAAGGACTGGAGTCTACGCTTAAATGATGCATTGTGGGCATATAGGACTGCCTACAAGACACCCATCAGAACTTCTCCTTATCGTTTAGTGTATGGCAAGGCCTGCCATTTACCGATAGAATTGGAGCACAGGGCGTATTGGGCACTTAAACAGTGCAACATGGATTTGGCAAAGTTTGGGATGGAACGCAAGCTACAGTTGAGTGAATTAGAGGAGTTGCGCCTAGAGGCTTATGAGAGCCAATCAGACTACAAGGCGCAGACTAAGCTCTATCATGACAAGTTCATCCTACGAAGGACATTTGAGATTGGCCAGCAGGTACTTTTATTTTCATCACGATTACGACTAATGCCTGGCAAGTTGCGTTCTAGATGGACAGGTCCATACACGGTGGTGCGGCTTTTTAATCACGGGGCGGTGGAGCTGGAGAACCCGAGAGACGGCTGATCGCGCGTCGTTGTGCGCGTCAAATATAATTCCTTCCTCTCCCACTAGTACAGCGGTTAAGTAAGGGTCGATCTCCACAGGGAGCAAGCAGTGAGTCTTAGCCAGTAACCTACACTTAAGAAAACGGGGGTTGCGTGAGTGATTGGGGGTTTTGCGCGATGCGCGAGTAATCAGCGAATATCGTAACTCAGGGAATTGCACTAGACGTGCGCAAGCAGTAGAGATGAAGTACTATCTTTATGAGAAGTATTGGGCAGACAATCCTCTATGAATGCATTCCTTATCATCGACTCTAAACATCTATAGCTTGTGGTTTACTTGGGTTAGTGTCCGGTAAAGGCTTCCTAACACGTGCGCATGTTCCGTTCAAAGTTCATGTGCTATTAATCCTTAGAACTAGACTAAACAGCTGCGAATCCTGTCACAGTAGCAACTGCCTACCCTAACTCGTTACTCCTAATTGTCACGGTAAGTTTGCGGTTAAAGGCTTCCCCTACGCATGCAACTAGTTTAACAGGTGACAAGCAAGCAACACAAGTAAGTTTGCGGTTCAAGGCTTCCCCTACTCATGCAACTAACTGTCTCGGCGCGCACAGAATTAATACAAGTAAATAAACTATGTATTAAGCTCAAGTCTCAAAGGTAATACATCATAGATTCATGCCCGACCAACACTAAGTGTTTAGCTAGACATGCTAGTGGTAAACATCATAAAATAGTAAATAACAACTACTGTATCAGAGAAAACGGTAGCAAATAGTGCGTGCAGTGTCTTCTCTTGGCTGGCGCAGTCGGCTGGCGCAACTCTCCTTGACAGGTCCGTGTGTTTTTTAGTTCTGCCGCGCAGTGCCTCTGGAATGTCACTGAGTGATGATGTTCCGCCCCCTGAAACCCTAGACTTTCTTTGTTTAAATAGTGCCCCAGGAAGTTCATCTTTTGGCAACTTCCAAATCTGGTCACTGGGACTTTGCGCCTGGCGCACAGCATTGATTGGCGCAATCGGGTAGCGCACCTCTGCTGTCTTTCGCCATTTCTTCTTTTGTTTGCGCCGCTAGCTCCACAGGCTGATCTTTCACTCCTAGAACGCTGCCTGACAGCGCGTATCCGACTTAAGGACTCGTTCTGACCTGATATACAAAAACATTGGAAACGAGTAATCTTGCTCATGAAATATTGCAAACAAGCACAGGGTTATGACCTAAATAATGTGTATAACTAGGCTCTATCAAACCCCCCACACTTGCCCCTTGTTCGTCCCGAACAAGTACTGAAACGCGGATACAATTACCTTTTCTGGAGACTAGCGCACAGCCTTGCATTCTAGCGCAAAATGCACAGTCACTCGGCTTGTGCTGCTCTATCACCTGCGCACAACTGCACTCAATAGTTCTAATATAATAATCCCGAAATTTCATTACCTCTCAGCCGGGATGAAGACTTTGGATGACTGGGAGATAGCTCTTCTTAGGCTCCTGGTTGTCAGCTCCCGCTCCGAAGATAGGTATATGGTTTCTTGCGCGAGCTTCTTCCAGTGCGTGATTCGTTCGCACACTTCCTGGGAACCTGAGCCTTTGATGATATCCTTGTGGTCTTGCGCACGCAGGTACTAAGTATTGCGCATGCTGATTCTTTGTAACGCAAATCATCTGCTTCTGCTGGTATTTTTCTTTTGTACAGCTTCCTTTCCAATTTTTTTTTTTCATTCCCAAAATAGTTCCAATCTCAGCCTTCGGATAGCAGCTATGGAACTCGTTCCGCTCTCCCTCCTTGGTTTGTCTGCGCCGGTCAGCGCACGCGTTTACACCCGCGCCCGCTTTCCTTAGCTTGATTTCCAGAGAGAAGGTGGTCTGTTTTCCCACCTCGCCACGCTTTGGGTACTTTGCCTTTGGCATCTGCGTGACTGAGCGCGCTCTTTTGTTCCGAAGGTTGCGAAGCACCGGCCTCCACTAGCGCACTCGACCATATACCCTGCCTTCGAAGCAAAAAGCGACTAACCGCCTCTCTGGAGCATTTCTATCAACTCCACATCCCCTGTATATCCCAACTAACAGGAGCAGAAAAAATGAAAAAATTATGCTAAAACAGTAGAGAACGGCGCACGCAATACGGATAGCGCAAAACAAGCTGGAGCGCATGCGCATCCTGCACCTTAGCGCACTACTGCTACTAATTCTCTTCAACTTAAACTAAGCTATACTAAAAATGCTCAAAACATGAAATGTAAGAGTAACGCCCCCCCCCCCCCCCCCCCCACACTTGAACAGAGACGTGTCCCCACGACTCAAGCTCAAGCGCACGGAGGCTGCGCACATGCATGCAATGCAACGAAAATAAAGAACAGAAAAGGGAACACAAATAGTCACACAAAATATAGCAAGGGAGTCACAGAATGTAGGGCACAAATATTCAGCACACATAATAGTCAACTAGACGCAGCAAAAATAAAAGACACCACCCTAAAGAAAATCACTGCGCCAGCCCTCGGCCTTAGAAGTTCCCCGAGCTAGACGCTGCTGCTGACCCATGCGCCTCATCCTCTGAAGAATCAGTCATGGAGTCGGTGCTGGAGGATGGTGGCACAATGGTGAGGGGGTCAGGCTGCTCGTCCTCGGAAAGTGACTCCCATATGGAATCAGAGTCTACGCTGGGAAAGTTAATGGGGGACTCCGGAACAGAAGGCCGGGCAGGGGAAGCTACTGGTGATGGTACTGGTTCGGGTGCAGGGGTGGGCTCTGCTGCTGGGGCTGATGCGGGTGCTGACTCTGCTGGGGCTGGGGCTGGGGTTGGTGCTGGAGAGGGTGCTGCTGGGGCTTCTGGGGTTCGGGTAGGAGGTGGATGGTGCAGGCTGAGGAGAGGGGGAATCGCATCTCCAAATTTCCACCCGGATGGTGGACTCATACTTAAATCCGCCCCCTCTGGCGCTAAGTATTCGAGCACGCGCATGACGTTGAACAACATGCGCTGCTCGGCAGTGGCTTCCTCAGGCGCCCCCTCAGTCTCAGTCCTTGGGCGCTTGGCACGTGCACGAGGGGGAGAATCCTCGATGGAAATGGTCACTGGCTCCCCCTGCGGTGCACGGGCCCTCTGGTGCGCTCCAGTCTGCGCCCGGGTCCTTGGGCGCCTGACAAGAGGCACCTCTGGTTCTAGGGCCTCCTCCATCTCTTCATCTGCTGCGGCGGCTGCTGCTGCGGCGGCTGCTGCGCCCTGTGCACTGCTCTCTGCTCTGGCCCGCGCACTGCTCTCTGCTCTGGCCCGTGGTGGTCTGGCTGGCTGCAGACGGTAGCACCATTCTAGTGTGCCATCATCCCGAACGGCTACCGCCCTGATTTGCAGCATGTAGGCGCGGTCCAGAGGTATAGGCTGCACCAAGGTGTGCTCTGGCACCTCGGGCTCTCCATGTAAGGCCCGCAGCAGGTGCGTGATAAGGCCTCCACACGTCAGCGGCCCCCTCATGCTGACGCGGCTCCAATGGTGCACCATGTTCAGGATGAACAGCACCTTCCGCTCATAATAAAGCCCCGTCAAAATCTCCATATCCAGGAGGCTGATCTTTGGTGCGCCGTTGAAACGGCCAATGACTGTGTAGGCCACGATGCGCCATAAGTAGAACAGCCACGGGTCGCGCAGCTCTCGGCCCCTGCTGCGCCCCGCGGCGAATGCTGGCCCTGTTGCCATGTCCCGCCAAGCCTCCTGGTTATTGTGCGTGTCTAACTCCTCCTCACGCACCTTGGCGCACCCGAATGCGCGCCTCAGCCTCCTTTCCGAGGCTATGAACCAGACACCCCTGTGTCTATATCTGATCTCCCTGTCCCCTGCCTCCAGAGATGCCAGGAACTCACACGTATCTTCCTGGTCTGATGCGCTGCGGAGGTCCATAAGCGCCTCCCAGCCGGCAATCGCTAGCCTCTGCGCCACGAGGTCCTCTAATCCTACCTCGCGCAGGAAATCTCGGCATATGTACGGTGTCCCGTACATGTCCAGGCTGATGAATGCTGCATACTTGTTAGCGAAAGCCGCTGGGGTCTCCTGGTCTGTGGCGGGTTTCATCTTGCGCTGGGCTCCGGTCAATCGCGGTCAATGCTCCCCAAAACCCTAAAATTCGAAACTGCCCAGAATCCTCTGAAACTTGCACCGAACGAGCGCCTAATGGTCGCCTACTCAACGCACAAAACAGCACTCCAAGCAGCGCACTCTAGCCTGGTGCGATTTCAAAACCCTAAAAACTGTCTTCTCCGCGCAAACCCTAACAGAAGCGGCTCAAAGTGGAATCGGGGGTTACCTGGGTGCTGTGCGGTCGTGTTGTCCTTGAATCCCTCTAGACGGACGGTGGGTTGGGCGCTGATCGACGGCAGAGGTCTGAAGGCGGGAGCTTGTGTGTAACGGTCGAGTGAAAAAGTGCTGGGAATTTTCTAAGTCTGGCCTTATATACCCTCCTCTGGCTAGCGCAACGGACCTGCGCACTGATAGGCGCACGGTCCTGCGCACTTGTGTGACTAAAAACTACCAAACCCTAATCTAACTAAAAACACTCAAAAAACAAAACAAGCAGAATAAAATGTGCCAAATTAAAACGTGTCGGGTTACCTCCCGACAAGTGCCTTTGTTTAACGTCGTTGGCTCGACGGTACCTCGTTACGTGCCAAGAAGTGCGGCTGCAGCCCCCCCCACTCTTGCTCCTGAGTGTCCTTGCGCCAGTGCTTGTGTTACGATCTCATTGGTCCTGTGCAAAGGATACAAGGGAAGGTCAGTATGTGCTACATTATTCGTAATGAGGGTAGATGCAGAGGAAGAAGAGATATAGGCGATGGGTGCTAGTTCTCCCTCTGAAGCATCTGGTGGTGCGTCTGGCGCAGCAGCTTGCACGTCCACTATCTCTGGCTCGGCCAAGTCAATGTTGCGTGTTGCGCCATCCCAAGGTTCGCCCAAGTACCGTTTGACTCTCTGCCCGTTAACCTGAAAATGATGCTGGTGCCCGTCTTCTAATTCAATTGTGCCGTAGGGGAAAACCTTGGTGACGGTGTATGGTCCCGTCCACTTGCTGCGCAACTTTCCAGGCATGAGCTTCAGGCGCGATGAAAATAACAGTACCTGGTCTCCTGGTTCAAATGTGCGCCGGAGGATATGCTTGTCATGATACGCTTTGGTGCACTCCTTGTAATCGCGCAGTCCCTCGTAGGCGTCTAGGCGCAGCTCTTCGAGTTCACTCAGCTCAAATGCGCGTTCTTGTCCTGCCTCCTCCAAGTTCAAGTTGCAAATACGTAAGGCCCAATATGCCTTGTGCTCGAGCTCTACTGGCAGGTGGCATGCCTTCCCATAGACCAGCCGGAATGGTGAGGTTCCAATGGGCGTCTTGTGTGCAGTGCGGTATGCCCATAGCGCATCATCCAGACGCTGGCTCCAATCCTTGCGCGACGGCCTCACAGTCTTTTCCAAGATGCGCTTGATCTCTCTGTTAGAAACTTCGGCCTGTCCATTTGTCTGCGGATGGTAAGCGGTGGACGTCTTGTGGCGCACCCCATAGTGCTTGAAAACTTGCGCCACAACCCTGTTGCAGAAGTGCGTCCCCTGGTCGCTGATAACTGCCTTAGGCACTCCGTACCTGCAAAATATGTTAGTTCTGAGAAAATCAGCGACAGTCTTACCATCATCCTTGCGTGTGGCCTTAGCTTCGACCCATTTGGATACGTAATCCACGGCCACCAGTATGTACTCGTAGCCGGCAGATGGGGGAAATGGACCCATGAAGTCGATTCCCCAAACATCGAACACTTCATCCACCAGAATCGGGGTCTGCGGCATCTCGTTGCGCGCGGAGATTCCTCCAGTGCGCTGGCACCTGTCACACTTCCTGCAGTGGTCATAGGCATCTCTGAATAGGTGCGGCCAGTAGAATCCGCAGTCCAAGATCTTCCTGCTCGTGCGCTTGGGACCGAAATGTCCTCCACAGGCGTGCGCATGACAAAACATCAACACAGAGTTAATCTCATGGTCAGGCACGCAACGTCTTAATATCCGATCTGGACCTATTCTAAGCATGTAAGGATCATCCCAAAGATAATGCTTGGACTCATGTTTCAATCGCATGCACTGAGTTTTTTTGAAGTGAGGAGGGAACGCACCTGTGACCAGGTAATTTGCGATATGCGCATACCATGGTACCTTACCTGTTAGCGCCATCAGATGCTCGTCAGGGAATGTCTCCTTGATCTGCCCTGGCTCCGCATCCTTTACGATCCTGCTCAGGTGATCAGCGACGGTATTTTCTGTGCCCTTCTTATCTTTGATCTCTAAGTCGAATTCCTGAAGCAGAAGTACCCAGCGCATCAGGCGCGGCTTGGTCTCTTTCTTGGACATGAGGTAGCGGATAGCTGCGTGGTCCGTGTAGATGATGACTCTGGCGCCTAGAACATATGCTCGGAACTTCTCCAGCGCAAATACAATTGCCAGAAGCTCCTTCTCCGTGGTGGCGCAGAGTCCAGTGTGCGCGATGCATAGTAGATGGCATGCGGGTTCTTGTCCTCGCGCTGCCCCAAGACTGCTCCTACTGCGTAGTCACTTGCGTCACACATCAGCTCGAATGGCAGGTTCCAGTCTGGTGCGCGCATCACTGGCGCACTGGTCAGCGCTTCTTTCAGCTTATCGAACGCCGCCCTGCACTCATCAGTAAAATCGAAGCACACGTCTTTTTGCAACAGGTTAGACAGGGGTATGCAAATTTTAGAGAAATCCTTAATAAAACGCCTGTAAAACCCAGCATGCCCTAAGAACGATTTCACGTCGCGCACGTTGGTGGCATAAGGCAGATTAGAAATAATATCTATCTTAGCCTTGTCTACCTTAATACCCTCCTCTGAAATAATATGACCTAGTACTACCCCGTGCGTAACCATGAAATGACATTTCTCGTAGTTTAGCACTAAGTTCTTAGAGATGCAGCGCGCTAAGACTTTATCTAGATGTGTTAAGCATGCATCAAAGGTACTCCCATATACAGTGAAATCATCCATGAACACTTCTATGCATATACCAATCATATCAGAGAAAATGCTCATGACAAGGCGTTGGAACGTACCTGGCGCGTTGCACAGCCCAAAAGACATACGCCGAAACGCAAATGTTCCGAAGGGGCATGTGAACGTGGTCTTCTCTTGATCCTTCGCAGCTATGGGTATCTGATTGTAACCTGAATATCCGTCCAAAAAACAAAAGTAAGGCTTACCTGCCAAGCGATCCAGCATCTGGTCCATGAAGGGTAGCGGGAAGTGGTCCTTGCGCGTTACAGCGTTCAGCTTCCTGTAGTCGATGCACATGCGCCAGCCAGTTTGTATGCGCTTGGGAACTAGCTCGCCCTGCGCATTCTCCTCCACTGTGATTCCTCCTTTCTTTCGCACAACGTGCACCGGGCTGACCCATTTGCTGTCTGAGATCGGGTAAATGACCCCTGCGTCAAGCAACTTCAGGACTTCCTTTTGCACTACCTCCATCATATTTGGGTTTAACCTGCGCTGAGCCTCCCTGGATGGTTTGGCACCATCTTCCAACAGAATCCGGTGCATGCACACGTCTGGGCTCACTCCGCGCAGATCCGCAAGAGTCCATCCAATAGCGCGCTGGTTCCTGCGCAGCACCTGTTGTAAACGCGCCTCCTGCTCTTTTTCCAATCCCCTCTTGATGATCACTGGCAGGGTGTCCTCATCTCCCAAGAAAATGTACTTGAGGTGCTCCGAGAGTTGCTTCAGTTCGATCTTGGGTGCCTGTTCAATAGAGGGCAAGATTTTGTTAGCGGTGCAAATATGAACTATATCAAGTACCTGTGTGGGTGCTGGTTCAGCACTGCTTAGTTCCTCCTCTTGCTCCTCCAGCTCTGCCTGTGCCCGTAGCTCTGGTCCTATGGTTGCGCTCGCACACTGCGCTTCTGTGACTAACTCGTCAAAGCTGTCCATTGCGTGCACAGTAGCGTCCTCATGTGGGTGCTGCATCCCTTCGAAGATGTTGAAATGGATTTCTTCGCCATCTACCTCCATGGAGAGCGTGCCCCTCCACACGTCTATCTTCGTGCGCGCAGTCATCAGAAACGGTCTGCCTAGGAGGATCTGCGCACCGCTGGCGCTTGATTCACCCTCCATTTCGAGCACATAAAAGTCTGCTGGGAACACCAGCTCTCCTACTCGAACTAGGACATCTTCTATCATGCCTGCAGGTTGTTTGCACGATCTATCTGCTAGCTGAATTGTGAGACCTGCAGGTTTTAGTGGTCCAAGGCGCAAGGTCGCATAGAGAGAATATGGTAATAAATTGATTGATGCGCCTAAATCGATCATGCAGTTGCTTACCGTGGTTTTACCTAAGGTGCAAGGGATAGTGAATGTACCTGGATCTCGGCACTTAGGTGGTACCTTTTGTTGCACGATTGCTGAGGCCTGCGCATTTAGCATTACCTGTGCGCATTCGCCTGTCCTTCTTTTATTTGTGCACAGCTCTTTTAAAAACTTCGCATACCTGGGAATCTGTCGAATAGCTTCTATGAGAGGTATGTTGATTTCCACCTTGCTGAACAGCTCATATAGTTCCTTGTCCAGTGCTTCTTTTCTCGCCAGTGGTGCCTGCACAGGGAAAGGAGCAGGTATGTTAGCACAATTTTTGTCCTTGTTTGTCGAGTGAGACATACCTGGCGCATTGCCCTGCTGGTTCGTGGTTGGCGCTTCTGATTGCGCCTCTGGCTCTGGTTGCGCACTCTGAGCTGCTGAATCTGGGACTTGCGCAACTGGTTGCGCGGGCGCCTGCGCGGTCTGCTCTGTTCCCACTGTGCGCCCAGTCCTCAGTGTTACTGCATTAACTCCTCCCTTAGGGTTCTGAATCACTTGCGAAGGCAGGTTGCCATCGCTCTTTTTCAGCTCATACACCGTGGTTGCAATTTGTGATAGATGCTTTTCTATGGATTCGAACCTCTTGTCATACTTTTCGTCATTCTTGCGCACTGTGTCTGCTAGCTGCCCCATGATATCTTCCAAGGATCGCTTTGGTTGCTGATTGTTCTGCGCTGGTGCGTCTGTGCGGCGATGCGGTGGGTTGTAGGGTGCAGCTTGTTGCGTCTGCTGTGGTGCGCGCTGATCAGTGGGCTGCCTCTGGAAATTGTTCTCTTCTCTCCATCTGAATCCATTTGCAGCAAGCCCAAAGCGCGGCTGATTCTGCCTCTGCGGCCCTCTGTTGTCCCATCCTCCAAGGGCATTTACATCTCCAGTTTCTTCAAAAAGTGTTGGGCATTCGTCTGTCTTGTGCTCAGTGGACCTGCAGAATTCACATACCTTTGGCGCAACTGGTTGTGCGCTCTGCGCACTCATCAGCTTCTGCAGCATGGCCTTCATTTCTTTGATCTCAGCGCTTGCCTCTACCTGATGCACAGAACGATTACGACTACTTTCAAGTGTTAATTGATGTCTTACCTGCCCAGCAGAATCTTCTATCAGCTGCCATGCATCCTCCGGGTACATGTTGCAAATGTCCCCTCCTGCGCATGCATTCAGTAGTCGCAGCTCCATGGGCAGCAGTCCATTCAGAAAGTTCTCTATCAGCACATTCTGAGGAAGCCCGTGATTGTAGCAGTTGGCTTCTAGCTCCCTGAAACGCTCGTAGTATTCTGACAGAGACTCCCCTGTGCCTTGCCTTGGCGCGGCCAATTCCCTTCTGAGCAGCGCAATCTTCGCTGCTGGATAGAATTTATCTAAGAACTTCTTCTGCAGCTGCTCCCATGTGTGAATAGATCCTGCAGGTAAATTCATTAGCCAGTGTCTAGCTGTATCACTTAGTGAGAATGGAAATGCCTTCATTTTTAGCGCTTCATCGCTTTCCCCTTCGGTCTTCATGTTTTCGCAAATGACCAGGAACTCTCGCACATGCTTGACTGGATTTTCATTGTTCATCCCGTGGAACTTGGGCATGTGATGGATGAGTGAGCTCCTTAGCTCGAAGTGACTGCCTGGTGGAAGCACGATGCACCATGGCTGGTTAACAGTGATAGGGGCCGACATCTCGCGCACTGTTCTGCGTCGCGCGGCTTGTGGCACGGGCGGCACATGATACACCTCAGCGGCCCTCCTTGCTTCAACCTCGCGCTGCACTTCCTCTCTGAATAGGGCTGCGCGGTTATGTGCCCTTGCTTCCTCTGGGGTTCTGTCTCCCAGGTTATCTCCAACCACACTGTTATCCTCCATGTCCTGATCCAAACTCAAGAAACGAAATTAAATGGCAACGAAGTTGTTGCGTCTGTCAGTGCGCAACTAGAATCTGCGCAGCGCAACTGTTTCAAGGTTGCGCAGGCTGATGTGATTGTGCGCTGTCAGAAACAACAACGAGAAAACAAAACAAAATGAAATAACCAGTTACTAAAATGAGAAATGTAAGCTAGCTAAAACTTAGCTGTGTTGCTCCCCGGCAACGGCGCCAAAATTTGATCGCGCGTCGTTGTGCGCGTCAAATATAATTCCTTCCTCTCCCACTAGTACAGCGGTTAAGTAAGGGTCGATCTCCACAGAGAGCAAGCAGTGAGTCTTAGCCAGTAACCTACACTTAAGAAAACGGGGGTTGCGTGAGTGATTGGGGGTTTTGCGCGATGCGCGAGTAATCAGCGAATATCGTAACTCAGGGAATTGCACTAGACGTGCGCAAGCAGTAGAGATGAAGTACTATCTTTATGAGAAGTATTGGGCAGACAATCCTCTATGAATGCATTCCTTATCATCGACTCTAAACATCTATAGCTTGTGGTTTACTTGGGTTAGTGTCCGGTAAAGGCTTCCTAACACGTGCCCATGTTCCGTTCAAAGTTCATGTGCTATTAATCCTTAGAACTAGACTAAACAGCTGCGAATCCTGTCACAGTAGCAACTGCCTACCCTAACTCGTTACTCCTAATTGTCACGGTAAGTTTGCGGTTCAAGGCTTCCCCTACGCATGCAACTAGTTTAACAGGTGACAAGCAAGCAACACAAGTAAGTTTGCGGTTCAAGTCTTCCCCTACTCATGCAACTAACTGTCTCGGCGCGCACAGAATTAATACAAGTAAATAAACTATGTATTAAGCTCAAGTCTCAAAGGTAATACATCATAGATTCATGCCCGACCAACACTAAGTGTTTAGCTAGACATGCTAGTGGTAAACATCATAAAATAGTAAATAACAACTACTGTATCAGAGAAAACGGTAGCAAATAGTGCGTGCAGTGTCTTCTCTTGGCTGGCGCAGTCGGCTGGCGCAACTCTCCTTGACAGGTCCGTGTGTTTTTTAGTTCTGCCGCGCAGTGCCTCTGGAATGTCACTGAGTGATGATGTTCCGCCCCCTGAAACCCTAGACTTTCTTTGTTTAAATAGTGCCCCAGGAAGTTCATCTTTTGGCAACTTCCAAATCTGGTCACTGGGACTTTGCGCCTGGCGCACAGCATTGATTGGCGCAATCGGGTAGCGCACCTCTGCTGTCTTTCGCCATTTCTTCTTTTGTTTGCGCCGCTAGCTCCACAGGCTGATCTTTCACTCCTAGAACGCTGCCTGACAGCGCGTATCCGACTTAAGGACTCGTTCTGACCTGATATACAAAAACATTGGAAACGAGTAATCTTGCTCATGAAATATTGCAAACAAGCACAGGGTTATGACCTAAATAATGTGTATAACTAGGCTCTATCAACGGCAATCGGTTTAAGGTGAATGGACAGCGCGTGAAACATTACTACGGTGGACCACCGCCGGATGCTCAAGAATGCGAGCTAGCCGATCCTCACGGCGACAACTGAGTTGAGGTACCGTCGAGCCAACGACGTAAAACAAAGGCGCTCTACGGGAGGCAATCCGATGTTTTTTTTTTAATTTTTCTTCTTTCCATTTTAATTCTTAGTGTGTGTCTTAGTGTTTCGTAGAGTCGTTCCTTTAGAATGTCGTTAGGGAAGAGTTGTTTGGAGGCAAAATTTGGGGCGTATCTAAGTAAGTCACGCGCTCCAAGACAACTTTATAAGCCGCGCCAGTAGTAAACATTAAGTTCCATAAAGTCTGCAGATGGCGCGCGACTAATGTCTTCATCTGGCGCGCCTTATGCTCAGAACGCGACGCTTGAAAAACATAAGGGTTGGGGCGCGCCTCCCCCTCCCTCTTTCTTCCCGTTCACTCCTCAAGCCGCTCAGGTTCGAAATCTTGTTTTCACTATATTCTCAGGCCGTTTTCCAACTGCTTAACTATTTTCAGGTACGTTTTTATTCCATCCCACACTCAATTCGTGCCAAATATTGGATGTTTGTCAAGTTTTGGGAGTTTTAGGGTTTAGGTTTGATCTGTAATTTTGGAGCATATTGGATGTTTTTGGTGCTTGTGGGTTAATCATATATGTTACGGGATGCTAGGGTTCTTATTTGAGGTGCTAATTTTTAGTTTGGGGGTAGAATTGGATTAGGGTTCATAGATGAAGGCGCGGTGCGATTTCCAGAATTCGCGCGCCTGGTGAGTACATTACTCGCGCGCCGGAAGACGACTTTAAGTCCTTGACCGCGCGAGTTAATGTACGAGTCCGGCGCGCGAAATACTGACATGCGTTGACTACTACCTCATACGCTCTTGTTTCGATTTTTTTTCAGGATGCCACCCCACAGAGAACCTACATTCGAGGAACTCTACGAGAAGTTCTCCCGGAAGTAGTTCGGTGCCAGTACTTTTGCCGACGAAGAGTTCCTCCGAGCTAGCGGGCTGTATGACCGTGTATCCCGGTTGCTTGAAGGAGCTGGCTGGCCTGGACTCCTGACCATCCATTCGGAGACGGACGTAGAGGACGTCCGAGAGTTCCTAGCATCTTTTCACTACGTGGGCCGCGCGGATCATCTCGGCGTCCGATACAGGCACCGCGGCCAGCATTATGTCACTTACCCACCGCAATTGCGGGAACTATTTGGTTGGCAGGTGGATAACCGCAACTGGGCGTTGAGGTCGAGAGAACTTGGTGCTACTTGGTGTGCCCTCTCCTCGGAACCGGTTTATAATCCCAGTGCCAGTAAGGCGCGCGCCCTCGCGAGCCGGCTTATTTCTATCTACAGAAGCTCCTGTCGGGATTGGTTTTCGGGCGTGACAATGGAGGTGATAAGGTTCCCCTATTCGAGCTGCAGGTCTTTCAGTCTTGCCACACCCAGTCGCCTCTCGACTTTTTAGATGTGCTGAGTAAATTTTGGAGGAAGCAATTGTCATGTGGAGCCATATACTGCGGAGGGTTTATCACATATATGTTGCGCCGCCTGCATGGTCAGCCGGTCTTGGACATGCACCATCTTATCCCGCCGACGTTTCTCACGCGGGAAGCTTTTATAGGGATGCGCGCTATCACTGCTCGTCCACGGAGGCCGGACCAGTTTGCATGGACTTATCACGTGGACCCGAGACTCCATGAGCCGCTGCCGATAGACAGGCGCCGCAGGCGGCCAGTAGCGACAGAGCCGGCTGAGTCGTCAGCTGCTGGCTCCAGGAGAGCCGCACACGGTGAGCAGCCACCATCGGCCTTCACCCAGGCACAGTTGGACGCAGCGTTCAACACCTACAGGGTGTTGGATTATCTCTTACCACCTAGGACGCAGCCAGTACCGGCACCTCCAGGGTGGATTCCAGGGCAGCCGTCCCTCCGGAGTACGTGATCGCGCGGGCGCCCCCCTCATCCCCCAGCAGACCCACAGACAGCTCTGCCGAGTTATAGGGGAGTTTCTATTTTCTATTTTTTATTTTTTATCATCCGTGTTATTTGGTTGTGTTGCATGACCCGCCCTTGAGCATAAGTCGATCCGTGAGGACACGGCTATGTTCAACAGTGTGGGGTGGGGGTTTTGAGTCTGTTGTGTCAGCACGTTTATCTTTAGTAGAATGCATTAGTGGTAGCTAGGGGGCACGTTTTTTGTTTCTCAGATTTGTGTATGCTACGATGGAGATACTGATTTTATGAGATGATGTTCGATGCTATGAGGTTTTGATGCGTAATGCTTTGCATGATTTCTGAAATTTTGTGATGCGAGTTACGTGATGTTATATGTGCTTTTGAGTTGAGATATTACAGGATGTGGAGTTTACAGAAAATGTCCTAGAGGGACTTGACAAACATTCAAAGGTTCATGGGATTAGTCGCGTAGCGCATTGAGTTTGTGGAGGTTGGCACTCCGAGTTATGAGGGGTGAGACTTTCACTCCACCATTGCAGTGTTTATGCAATGGTGGGATGGGAAAACAAACCGTCCTATCTCTAGTCCTAGTAACCGGGAATGGGTGGGTAACCCCTATCCTGCCTCGCGCTGAAAGGATAATGATGAGAAAGAGCGGGACGCGCTCCATATGCTGCTATTCGAAGGCGATGATTGGAACGGTTCAAAGAAAAAAGGGGACAAGCAATTCACATTGGAGAGCAAAGCTCAAAAGGAAAATCCAGTCAAATGTGAAAGAAAGAAAAGTCAGAAAAATAAACAATCGAGTTGAGTGAAGTCTTCGGACCAAACAAAACAAGAAAGTTTCAAAAGCTGTTCGACCAAAAGAAGAAGGATAAGAAAAGTTGAGTTCCTCGTAGCTTGGATTTCTCTCGTGCCAGAGAAAGCAAACTCAGTACATGCGCGCGACTATGACCTCGAGCTGAAGAATGGAGTCAGGAGTCTAAAGAGGACTATCTCCCAGTCATCCCTTAAATTACATCTTGACCTCTCAGGTAACATGTATCATTACGGTTTCTTGCTGATCTTTATTGAAGAATGAATGTGAGTATATGTTGATGAACTGATTAGTGACGACATCTCGAGTAAAGTCAGTGTTTAGTCGTTGGCATGTTAGAATTGTTTTGGTGTCGCGAGTCTTGCTTTCGTTCTTTGTTTGGGACGAACAAGTTTAAGTGTGGGGTGGTTTGATGGGGAGTATTTATACGACTCGCTAAACCATTTAAACCCAACTATTTCGACATGTTTTGATGTGAACAGTTACCTCTTAGTGTTGTTTGCATTTCAGGTGTTCGGAATACATGAGAAGAGACTTGCGGCTCAAAACGGTGTTTTTATGGAAGAAATCGGCGTTGGCGGAAATGGGATTGCATCGCAGTTAGTCGCGCGCCAGCAGGCAACATTAGTGTCGCGTGCCGAGCGTTAATGTATTCTTCGGGCGCGCGACATAATGTCTTCATGGGGCGCGCTAGGTTTATGATGACGTCAGCAGTCGGGCCCGCGGCCCGAAATCAATTTACAGCCCGATCTCAATTAGGGTTTCGGAAGATTGGGACTGCAGTTTTTCGACGACACAGAAAAGTTTTGGGACGATGGAGGTTTGACGAAGGACGGACGGAATTTTGGAGATTGCGTGAACAGTGATTCCGGCTTGAACAGTACTTTCCGGCAGTGAACAGTGTTTTCCGGCAGTGAATAGTAATTCCGAACAGTTTTTGTTATTTCTTTCAGTTTAATGTATTTTGCAGTTATGAATATGAGTAGCTAAACTTCTGTTTCAGTTTAGGGTTTTCAATTGGTGACATTCATGTTTGAGACTTGGATTTAATGCATATTTCTATTCATTCGTAAGTTCTGGATCTTAATTTGCCTGAATTGTATTGCACGGTTAGCGTATACTTTGTCGTGAAACTATCCGCTCATCAATTCTGATTATTAACTCTTGTCGAAGCTTTGCCGTGGAAACAAGTAGTAGAATCTAGGCTTAGTATCACCTTTGTCGGGGTACTTTAGGTCATTACCTTTGTCGGAGTGACCACGCATTTGATTAGAATCGTATCTTTAGAAGTCGATGATAACAGTCACTAATGAATTCCCTGAGCTGAATACTTCTCTTGATTGACATCCACACTTTTATTACATTCGTTCTTGCGACCACTCACTCAAAACCCCCCTTTAGTTCAGTCTTCACAGGAAACCGCTTCACAGTCAGTTCTCTTGGGTTCGACCCTTGCTTGCCGCTACACTAGCTAGAGCTTGGAATTATAAATACAAGTTTGGCGCGCACAACGACGCGCGTCAACAACCTTTACATGCCCATTCGGTACCTTTGCGTTCCGGCGCATGTCGTTTGGGCTGTGTATTGCGCCAGGTACGTTCTAACGCTTAGTCATGAGCATTTTCTCTAATATGATTAGTTTATGTATTGAGGTATTCATGGATGACTTCACTGTGCATGATGAGACGTTTGATGCATGTTTGGATAATCTTGATAAGGTCTTAGCGCGCTGCATTACCAAGAACTTAGTTCTCAATTATGAAAAATGTCACTTTATGGTGTCACCTGGAGTAGTCTTAGGACATATCGTCTCGCAGGAAGGAATTAAGGTCGATTAAGCAAAAATTGATCTTATCTCAAATCTGCCTTATTCCACTAATGTGCGCGACGTTAAGTCGTTTCTTGGCTGACATCTCGCGCACTGTTCTGCGTCGCGCAACCTGTCGCGTGGGTGGCGCATTGTACATTTCAGCGGCCATCCTTGCTTCAACTTCGCGCTGTACTTCTTCTCTGAACCGAACTGCGCGGTTATCTGCTCCTGCATTGTCTGGGGTTCTGTCCCCTAAGTTATCTCCAACGACATTGTTATCCTCCATGACCTGTTCTAAATCTCAAAGAAAACGAAATTAAAAGACAACTCAGCTGTCGCGTCTGTCAGTGCGCAATTAGAATCTGCGCAGCGCAACTGTTTCAAGGTTGCGCAGGCTGATGTTGATTGCGCGCTGTCAGAAACAACAACGAGAATAAAGCAAACAGAAATAACTAACTATTGTAAAAGAAAACTTAAGCTGGTTAAAGCTTATCTGTGTTGCTCCCCGGCAACGGCGCCAAAATTTGATGCACGCGTCGTTGTGCGCGTCAAATTAATCCTTCCTTCTCCACTTAGTATAGCGGCTAAGTCAGGGTCGATCCCACAAGGAGCAAGCAGATTCGCTCTAACTAGTGACCTACACTTACGAAAATTGGGGTGTGAGTGATTGGGTTGCGCAGGTGCGCGAATAAACAATAGTTAACGCAGGAATTGCACTAGACGTGCGCAGGCAGTAGAGATTAAGTACTATGACTATGAAAAGTATCGGTGCAGACAATCCTCTATGAATGTATTCCTTATCATTGACTCTAAACGTCTATAGTTCGGTTTACTGAAGTTAGTGTCCGATCAAGGCTTCCTAACATGTGCGCATGTTCCGATCAAAGTTCATGAGCTATTAATTCTTAAAACTAGTCTAAGCAGCTACGAATCCTGTCACAGTAGCAGCTGAATATCCTAGCGCGTTACTCCTAGTTGTCACCGTCAAGCTATCAACTAGTTTAACATATAACAAACAAGTAACAAGAGTAAGATTGCGGTTCAAGGCTTCCTCTACTCATGCAACTAGCTGTCAACAGTGTGCACAGAATTAATACAAGCAAACAAACTATGCATTAAGCACAAGTCTCAAAGGAAATACTCATAGAATCATGCCCAACCGATACAAAGCGTTTAGCTAGACATGCTAGTAGTAAACATCATAGAAATAGTAAATAACAACTAAAGTATCCAAGAAAACAGTAACCAGCAGGTGCGTGTAGGTTGCAGTGTCTCGGCTGGCGCAGGTCCTCACTGTAGCTCGTGTGTTTTTCAGTTCTGCCTCTCTCTCGTGTGTTGTGATGTGTCTATGTGTGTATGTTCAAACCCTAGCCTTCCTCTCTTTATATACTGCTCATGAGGCCCAAGGACGGCCTTGGCAACTTCCAAATCTGATGGTGTCAAGATTTGGAAACACCAATATCCTGCGCATGGCGCACCGCACACATTGGTTAGCGCAATCGGTCTGCGCACCGTAGTCGACTCTGCCACTTCCTATCCTGTTTGTGCTGCTAGCCCTCGTTTCGCCCTGGAATACAAAAACACCGGAAATTAGTAATCTTGTACATAAAATGATGCAAACAAGCATAGTGTTAGGATCTAAATAGCGCGTATAACTAGGCTCTATCAAACCCCCCACACTTGCCCTTTTTCGTCCCGAACAAGCGCTCAAGCACGGACACAATTAGCTCTCTGGAGTCTAGCGCACAGTCTTGCACTCTGGCGCGATCTGCACTACTATTCACCTTGCGCTGCTCTATCACCTGCGCGCATCTGCCGTCAACAGTTTAATATAACAATTTCGAAATTCGTTACCTCTCAGCTGGGATGAAGATCATTTCGGATGGCTCGGAGATAGCTCTTCATAGGCTCCGGGTTGTCAGCTTTTACTCCGAGGACGGGTATATGGTTAATAACGCAAGCTTCTTCCGGTGCGTGATTCTTCCGCGCACTTCCTAGGAACCCGAGCCTTTTTGATGATTTTCTTGTGAACTTGCACAAGCTGGTACGTATTTGTGCGCATGCTGATTCTTTTGTAGCGCATATCATCTGCTGGTGTTTTTCTTTTTGTACAGCTTAACCCATGATTCTTGTGTTCCCAGAACGGTTCCAGTCTCGGCCTCCGGATAGCAGCTATGGAACAACGCTCCGCTCTCCCTCCTCGGTCTATTTGCGCAGGTCAGCGCACGCGTTTACACCCGCGCCCGCCTTCCATAGCTCGACTTCCAGAGGGAAGGTGGTTGATAGAGCCGATTTATACGCATTATTTAGATCATAACTCTATGTTTGTTTGCATTATTTTATGTACAAGATTACTGGTTTCCAGTGTTTTTGTATTTCAGGGCAAAACGAGGGCCTAAGTCGGATACGCGCTAACAGGCAGCGTTTAGGACGCGCATCACAAGCCTGCGGAGCTAGCGGCGCAGACAGAAGAATTGGCAGAGTCGACCACGGTGCGCTAACCGTTTGCGCTAACCAAGATGCCGTGCGCCATGCGCAGATGATGGTGTTTCCAAATCCTGACACCACCAGATTTGGAAGTTGCCAAGAATGAGCCTCTGAGCAGTATATAAAGAAGAGAAGAAGGCTAGGGTTTCATCCATCATATAAAGAGAGAATCGAGAGGACCTGCGCTAGCCGACTGCGCCAGCCAAGACTGCAACCTGCACGCACTGTTTGCTATTGTTTTCTTGGATACTTTAGTTATTACTTACTGTTTCTATGATGTTTACCACTAGCATGTCTAGCTAAACGCTTGGTATTGGTTGGGCATGAATCTATGAGTATTTCCTTTGAGACTTGCGCTTAATGCATAGCTTGTTTGCTTATATTAATTCTGTGCACATTGTTGGCAGCTAGTTGCATGAGTAGGGGAAGCCTTGAACCGCAATCTTACTCTTGTTGCTTGTTGTTGTATGTTAAACTAGTTGAATAGCCTGACGGTGCCAACTAGGAGTAACGCGCTAGGATAGGCAATTACTACCTTGATCGGATTCGTAGTTGTTTAGTCTAGTTCAAGAATTAATAGCACATGAACTTTGATCGGAACATGCGCATATGTTAGGAAGCCTTGATCGGACACTAACTTAAGTGAAATCAAACTATAGACGTTTAGAGTCAATGATAAGGAATGCGCTCATAGAGGATTGTCTGCCCAATACTTCTCATAGTCATAGTATTTAATCTCTACTGCCTGCGCACGTCTGGTGCAAGTTCTGCGTTAGCTACTATTTACTTGCGCATTGCGCAACCCAATCACTCACCCCCCAACTTTCGTAAGTGTAGGTCACTAGTTAAAACTGAACTGCTTGCTCCCTGTGGAGATCGACCCTGACTTAACCGCTGTACTAGTGGAAGAGGAAGGATTAATTTGACGCGTACAACGACGCGCGATCAGTGGTCTTTTTTCCCACCTCGCCACGCTTGGGTATTCGCCTTCGGCATCTGCGTGGCTGAGCGCGCTCTATTGTTCTGAAGGTCGCGAAGCACCGACCTCCACTAGCCCTCTCGACCATATACCTCACATTCGAAGCAAAAACAACTAACCGCCTCTCTAGAGCGTTTCTGTCAACTCCACATCCCCTGTATATCCCAACTAACAGGAGCAGAAAAAACGAAAAAAATATACTAAAACAGTTGATAGCAGCGCACGCAAAATGAATAGCACACTACAAGCCGAAAAATGTGCGCAACCCGCACACAAGCGCACCACTGCTACTATTCCTTCACTAAACTAAGTTATACTAAAAAGCTAAAAAAAACGTGAAATGTAAATGTAGCTCTCCCCCCCACACTTAAACAGAGACGTGTCCCCACGACTCATGCTCAAGCGCAACGGAGAGCGCACACATGCAGGCAAGCAAAACAAAGAACATAAGAAAGAAAAAACATATAGTCAGCGCAGCAAAGACAAAGTCAGGGGTCACAAAATATTCAGCACAATATAGCAACATGGAACAATAGTTTTCAAAGCAGAAAATAAGAAACCACCCGAAAGGAATGCGCGCCCTCCCTGCAGCCCTAGATATCCTCGGAGCAAGACTCAGCCGCGGATCCGTGCGCCTCCTTGATCGCGCGTCGTTGTGCGCGTCAAATTAATTCCTTCCTCTTCCACTAGTACAGCGGTTAAGTAAGGGTCGATCTCCACAGGGAGCAAGCAGTTCAGTTTTAGCCAGTAACCTACACTTACGAAGATTGGGGGGTGAGTGATTGGTTTGCGCGATGCGCAAGTAACAGTGGTATCGTAACGTAGGAAATTGCACTAGATGTGCGCAGGCAATAGAGATTAAGTACTATGACTTATGAGAAGTATCGGCGCAGACAATCCTCTATGAGTGTATTCCTTATCATCGACTCTAAATGTCTATAGCTCGATTTGCTAATGTTAGTGTCCGATCAAGGCTTCCTAACATGTGCGCATGTTCCGATCAAAGTTCATGTGCTATTAATTCTTACACTAGACTAAACAACTACGAATCCGATCAAGGTAGTAATTGCCTAACCTAGCGCGTTACTCCTAGTTGGCACCGTCAGGCTATTCAACTAGTTTAACAGACAACAACAAGCAACAAGAGTAAGATTGCGGTTCAAGGCTTCCCCTACTCATGTAACAAGCTGCCAGTAATGTGCACACAATTAATATAAGCAAGCAAGCTATGCATTAAGCGCAAGTCTCAAAAGGAAATACTCATACATTCATGTCCAACCGATACTAAGCGTTTAGCTAGACATGCTAGTGATAAACATCATAGAAATAGTAGATAATAACTAAAGTGTCCAAGAAAACAATAGCAAACAGTGCGTGTAGGTTGCTGTCTTGGCTGGCGCTGATCCTCTGAACAAGCTCGTGTGTTTTCAAGTCCTGCTGCGTAGTGCCTCCTGGGTGTACGAATTGTTAGTCCTGAGAATCGTCTGTGTGTCTCTGTAACCCTAGCCTCCTTCTCTTCTTTATATACTGCTCAGAGGCTCACTCTTGGCAACTTCCAAATCTGGTCCTGTCAGGATTTGGAAACACCAACATCTGCGCCTGGCGCACGGCATCTGCTTAGCGCAATCGGTTAGCGCACCGAGGTCGACTCTGCCAATTTCTTCTGTTTGCGCCGCTAGCTCCGCAGGCTGTGTGATGCGCGTCCTAAACGCTGCCTGTTGGCGCGTATCCGACTTAGGCCCTCGTTTTGCCCTGAAATACAAAAACTCTGGAAACCAGTAATCTTGTACATAAAATAATGCAAACAATCATAGGGTTATGATCTAAATAATGCGTATAAATAGGCTCTATCAAAACCCCCCACACTTGCCCCTTGTTCGTCCTCGAACAAGCACTCAAGCACGGATACTACTACCTCTCTGGAGTCTAGCGCACAGTCTTGCACTCTGGCGCGATCTGCACGACTGAACACCTTGCGCTGCTCTACCACCTGCACACAACTGCTGTCAACAGTTTAAGTATAGTGATTTCGAAATTCATTACCTCTCAGCTAGGATGAAAATCATATCGGATGGCTGGAAGATAGCTCTTTATAGGCACCAGGCTGTCAGCTCTTACTCCGAGGATGGGTATATGGTTAACAGCGCAAGCTTCTTCCCGCGCGTGATTCTTCCGCGCACTTCCTGGGAACTCAAGCCTTTTGATGATTTTCTGTGGATTTTGCGCCCGCTGGTACTTGTGCGCACGCTGATTCTTTTGTAGCGCATATCATCTGCTGGTATTTTTTCTTTTGTACAGCTTTGTCTATGATTCCTATCTTTCCCAGAACGGTTCCAGTCTCGGCCTCCGGATAACAGCTATGGAACACCGCCCCGCTCTCCCTCCTTAGTCTGTCTGCGCAGGTGATCGCGCGTCGTTGTGCGCATCAAATTAATTCCTTCCTCTTCCACTAGTACAGCGGTTAAGTAAGGGTCGATCTCCACAGGGAGCAAGCAGTTCAGTTTTAGCCAGTGACCTACACTTACGAAGATTGGGGGGGTGAGTGATTGGGTTGCGCGATGCGCGAGTAACAGTCGTAAAACGCAGGGAATTGCACTAGACGTGCGCAGGCAGTAGAGATTAAATACTATGACTATGAGAAGTATCGGCGCAGACAATCCTCTATGAGTGCATTTCTTATCATCGACTCTAAATGTCTATAGCTTGATTTTACTTAAGTTAGTGTCCGGTCAAGGCTTCCTAACATGTGCGCATGTTCCGATCAAAGTTCATGTGCTATTAATTCTTGCACTAGACCTAAACAACTACGAATCCGATCATGGTAGTAATTGCCTATCCTAGCGCGTTACTCCTAGTTGGCACCGTCAGGATATTCAACTAGTTTAACAGACAACAACAAGCAACAAGAGTAAGATTGCGGTTCAAGGCTTCCCCTACTCATGCAACAAGCTGCCAGTAATGTGCACAGAATTAATATAAGCAAGCAAGCTATGCATTAAGCGCAAGTCTCAATGGAAATACTCATAGATTCATGTCCAACTGATACTAAGCGTTTAGCTAGACATGCTAGTGATAAACATCATAGAAACAGTAAAATAAGGTCTAATGTATCTGAGAAACAAGTAGCAAACAGTGCGTGCAGTATGTCTCTCGGCTGGCGCAGTCGGCTGGCGCAAGTCCTCTCAACAAGTCCGTGTATTTTCCAGTTTGCCGCTCTCTCGCTCTCTCGTGGCCATCTGATGTGGAGTGTTGCCTCTTTGTGTCTCTTAAACCCTAGACCTCCTCCCCTTTATATACTGCTCGAGAGGTCCATCCTTGGCAACTTCCAAATCTGGTCATGTCAGGATTAGGAAATACTGGACTCTGCGCCTGGCGCACGGCGTACTGCTTAGCGCATTGGTCGGCGCAACTCTGCTGTGTCTCGCCATTTCTTCTGTTTGCGCCGCTAGCTCCGCAGGCTGTGTGCTGTGCGTCCTAAACGTTGCCTGTTAGCGCGTATCCGGCTTAGGCCCTTGTTTTGCCCTGAAATACAAAAACACTGGAAACCACTAATCTTGTACACAAAATAATGCAAACAAGCATAGGGTTATGATCTAAGTAATGCGTATAAATAGGCTCTATCAAACCCCCCACACTTGCCCCTTGTTCGTCCTCGAACAAGCACTCAAGCACGGATACCATTACCTCTCTGGAGTCTAGCGCACAGTCTTGCACTCTGGCGTGGTCTGCGCTGCTGAACACCTTGCGCTGCTCTACCACCTGTGCACATCTGCTCTCAACAGTTTCGAGTATAATAATTTCGAAATTCATTACCTCTCAGCTGGGATGAAAAAATCATTTCGGATGGCTGGGAGATAGATCTTCATAGGCTCCAGGTTGTCAGCTCTTGCTCCGAGGATGGGTATATGGTTAACATCGGAAGCTTCTTCCGATGCGTGATTCTTCCGCGCACTTCCTGGGAACTCAAGCCTTTTTGATGATGATTTTTTCCTTTTGTGAACTTGCGCACGCTGGTGCTTATCAGTGCGCATGCTGATTCTTTTGTGGCGCGTATCATCTGCTGGTATTTTTCTTTCGTACAGCTTTGTCTATGGTTCCTATCTTCCCAGAACGGTTCCAGTCTCGGCCTCCGGATAACAGCTATGGAACACCGCCCCGCTCTCCCTCCTTGGTCTATCTGCGCAGGTCGGCGCACGCGTTTACACTCGCGCCCGCCTTCCTTAGCTCGACTTCCAGACGGAAGGTGGTCTATTTTCCCACCTCGTCACGCTTTAGGTATCTCGCCTTTGGCATCTGCGTGACCGAGCGCACTTACTTGTTCCGAAGGTCGCGAAGCATTGGCCTCCACTCGCGCTCTCGACCATATACCTCTCCTCTGAAGCGCGAGCGACTAACCGCCTCTCTGGAGCGTTTCTGTCAACTCCACATCCCCTGTATATCCCAACTAACAGGAGCAGAAAAAACGAAAAAAATATACTAAAAACAGTTGATAGCGCACGGCGCAATATGGATAGCGCAAACAAACTGATCAGTGCGCGCAACCCACACACAGCGCACTACTGCTACTGTTTCCTTCAATAAAACTAAGCTACACCAAAAAGCTCAAAAAAAACGTGAAATGTAAGTGTAACGCTCCCCCCCCACACTTAAACAGAGACGTGTCCCCACGACTCAAGCTCAAGCGCACGGAGGATGCGCACACGCATGCAAGCAAAAATAAAGAACATAAAACTCCTAAAAAACATAATAGTCAAAGCAGCGCAAATATAGCATAGGGGCACAAAAATATGTAGCACACGAGTTCAACACAAATATAGCAACATAATAGCAAATAAAGTTCAGCACATAAAGAAAAATAGACACCACCCGAAAGAACGCCGCATACTTGGAAGCTCTGAACAGCTGGTGGAAACAGGAGGCGGGAGCAGCTGGCAACGGTCGAATGAGAGAAGTGCTGAAAAAATTCTAAGTCCTGCCCTTATATACCCCTCTGGCTGGCGCAGAGGTCCTGCGCACTGCTGCTCGACTAAAAATGACAAGTCCTAAACTAACTAAAAGAAAAACACTAGAAAAACTAAAAGAAAAACATGTAAAGGTAAAACGAGTCGGGTTACCTCCCAACAAGTGCCTTTGTTTAACGTCGTTGGCTCGACTGTACCTCGTTACGTGCCAAAATGCGTGCCAGCGACCTCCCCCACTCTTGCTCCTGAGTGATCCTGCGCTTGTGCAGGCGCTGTGTTCTCCATGGTCCTGCGCAAAGAATAAAAAGGGAAGTCAGCATGGATAATATGTGAGAAATCTGCAGTAACGAGGGTGGATGAAGAGGAAGAAGAAATGTGAGCAATAGTCTCCAGTTCTCCCTCTGGTGCATCCGGTGGTGCCTCTGGCGCATCTGTTATTTCTGGTTCTGCCAACTCAATGTCGCGCGTTGCACCATCCCAAGGTTCTCCGAGATACCGTTTGACTCTCTGCCCATTTACCTGAAAACGATGCCGGTGCTCGTTTTCTAACTCGATTGTTCCGTAGGGGAAAACCTTGGTGACTGTGTACGGTCCAGTCCATTTGCTGCGCAGCTTTCCAGGCATGAGCTTCAGGCGTGAGGAGAATAATAATACCTGGTCTCCTGGCTCAAAAGTGCGTCTGAGGATATGCTTGTCATGAAATGCCTTTGTCCGCTCCTTGTAATCGCGCAGTGCCTCATAGGCATCCAGGCGCAGCTCTTCTAATTCGCTGAGCTCAAATGCGCGCTCCTTTCCGGCCTCGTCTAGGTTCAGGTTGCAAATGCGTAAGGCCCAATATGCTTTGTGCTCTAGCTCCACTGGGAGGTGGCATGCTTTTCCGTAGACCAACCGGAATGGTGAAGTCCCGATGGGTGTCTTATGCGCGGTGCGGTATGCCCACAGCGCATCGTCCAGGCGCCGGCTCCAATCTTTGCGCGAAGGTCTGACAGTCTTTTCTAGGATGCGCTTGATCTCTCTGTTGGAAACCTCGGCCTGTCCATTTGTGTGAGGATGATAGGTAGTGGACGTCTTGTGGTGCACTCCATAATGCTTGAAAACTTGCGCCACAATCCTGTTGCAAAAGTGCGCTCCCTGGTCGCTGATGACCGCCTTAGGCACCCCGTACCTGCAAAAGATATTAGTTTTCAGAAACTCAGCAACCGTCTTACCATCATCCTTCCACGTGGCCTTAGCTTCGACCCATTTGGAGACATAGTCCACTGCCACTAATATGTACTCGTATCCGGCAGATGGAGGAAATGGCCCCATGAAGTCAATGCCCCATACATCAAATACTTCATCCACTAGAATCGGCGTCTGCGGCATCTCATTGCGCGCTGATATGCCTCCTGTGCGCTGGCACCTATCACAATTCCTGCAGTGATCATATGCGTCTCGGAACAAGTGCGGCCAATAAAATCCGCAATCCAGGACCTTTCTGCTTGTGCGCTTGGGACCAAAGTGTCCTCCACATGCGTGCGCATGACAAAACAGCAAGACAGAGTTAATTTCATGGTCAGGCACGCAGCGCCTCAATATCTGATCAGGTCCTATTCTAAGCATATATGGATCATCCCAAATATAATGCTTGGACTCATGTTTTAATCTCATGCACTGGGTTTTATTGAAATGCGGAGGAAACGTACCTGTGACCAGGTAATTCGCAATGTGCGCATACCATGGTACCTTACCTGTCAGCGCCATCAGATGCTCGTCAGGGAATGTCTCCGTGATCTGCCCTGGCTCCTCCTCTTTCACGATCCTGCTCAGGTGGTCAGCAACTGTATTCTCCGTGCCCTTCTTGTCTTTGATCTCCAAGTCGAATTCCTGAAGTAGGAGCACCCAGCGCATCAGGCGCGGCTTAGTCTCCTTCTTGGACATTAGATAGCGGATGGCTGCGTGGTCTGTGTATACGATGACCCTGGCGCCGAGAACATATAAACGGAACATCTCAAGCGCAAACACAATTGCCAGAAGCTCCTTCTCCGTGGTGGTGTAGTTCCTCTGCGCAGCGTCCAGTGTGCGCGAAGCATAGTAAATGGCGTGCGGCTTCTTGTCCACTCGCTGCCCCAAGACTGCACCTACTGCATAATCACTTGCGTCGCACATTAATTCAAATGGCAGGTTCCAGTCTGGTGCGCGCATCACTGGTGCACTGGTCAGCGCTTCCTTCAGCTTATCAAATGCGGCCCTGCACTCATCAGTAAAGTCGAAGCACACATCCTTTTGCAAGAGGTTAGACAGGGGAATACAAATTTTAGAGAAGTCTTTTATAAAACACCTGTAAAACCCGGTATGTCCTAAGAAAGACTTCACATCGCGCACGTTAGTGGCATAAGGTAGATTAGAAATAAGGTCTATCTTAGCTTTATCTACCTTGATCCCTTCCTTTGAGATGATATGTCCTAGTACTACACCATGCGTTACCATGAAATGACATTTCTCATAATTTAGCACTAGGTTCTTAGAAATGCAGCGCGCTAAGACTTTATCTAGATGAGTCAAGCATGTATCAAAGGTACCTCCATATACAGTAAAATCATCCATGAACACTTCGATGCATATACCAATCATATCAGAGAAAATGCTCATGACTAAGCGTTGGAACGTACCTGGCGCGTTGCACAGCCCAAATGACATGCGCCGAAACGCAAATGTACTGAACGGGCAAGTGAACGTGGTCTTCTCCTGATCCTCCGCAGCTATGGGTATCTGATTATACCCTGAATATCCATCCAAGAAGCAGAAATAGGGCTTACCTGCTAATCTGTCCAGCATTTGATCCATGAAGGGTAGCGGGAAATGGTCCTTGCGCGTCACTGCGTTAAGCTTCCTGTAGTCGATGCACATGCGCCATCCAGTCTGAATGCGCTTGGGAACTAGCTCGCCCTGCGCATTTTCCTCCACTGTGATTCCTCCCTTCTTAGGCACAACGTGCACTGGACTGACCCATTTGCTGTCCAAGATGGGGTAAATGACTCCTGCGTCAAGCAACTTTAAGATCTCCTTTTGTACTACCTCCATCATGTTTGGGTTTAACCTGCGCTGAGCCTCCCTGGATGGTTTGGCACCATCTTCCAACAAAATTCTATGCATGCATACATCTGGGCTCACTCCGCGCAGGTCAGCAAGTGTCCATCCTATGGCGCGCTGGTTCTTGCGCAGCACCTGCTGTAAACGCACTTCCTGTTCCTCTTCTAATCCTTTCTTGATGATCACTGGCAGGGTGTCCTCACTTCCTAGGAAAATGTATTTGAGGTGTTCTGGGAGTTGCTTCAGCTCAACCTTGGGTGCCTGTTAAATAGAGGGCAAGATTTTATTAGCGGTGTAAATATAAACTATATCATGTACCTGTGTGGATTCTTGTTCAGCACTGCTCGGCTCGTCTTCCTGGTCCTCCAACTCTGTTTGTGCCAGTGGCTCTGGTCCTACCGTTGCGCTTGCGCATTGCGCGTCTGTGACTAAATCATCCAAGTTATCCATTGCGTGCACTGTGGCGTCATCATGTGGGTGCTGCATTCCTTTGAATATGTTGAAATGGATTTCTTCGCCATCCACTTCCATGGAGAGCGTGCCCCTCCACACGTCTATCTTTGTGCGCGCGGTCATAAGGAAAGGTCTGCCCAGTAGGATCTGCGCACTGCTGGTGCTCGATTCGCCCTCCATTTCTAGCACATAAAAATCTGCTGGGAACACCAGCTCTCCTACTCGCACAAGAACATCCTCTATCATGCCTGCAGGTTGTTTGCACGATCGATCCGCTAGCTGAATGGTGAGACCTGCAGGCTTTAGTGGTCCAAGGCGCAATGTCGCATATAGAGAATAATTTAACAAATTGATGGATGCGCCTAAATCAATCATGCAGTTGCTTACCGTGGTTTTACCTAGAGTGCATGGGATAGTGAATGTACCTGGGTCTCGGCACTTAGGTGGTACCTTATGTTGCACGATCGCTGAGGCCTGCGCATTTAACATTACCTGTGCGCACTCGCCTTTCCTTCTCTTGTTTGTGCACAGCTCCTTTAAAAACTTGGCGTACCTGGGAATCTGCCGAACTGCTTCGATAAGGGGAATGTTGATTTCCACCTTACTGAATAACTTTCTTCCTAGCCAAGGGTGCCTGCACAGGGAAAGGTGCAGGTATATTAGTACGATTCGTGCCCTTGTCTTTTAATTCTGTTATACCTGGCGCTTCGCCCTGCTGGCTTGTGGCTGGCACTTCAGGTTGCGCGTTCTGCTCTGGTTGCGCATTCTGCTCTGTCGATTCTGGGACTTGCGCAGCCGGTGGCGCGGGCGCCTTCGCGGTCTGCTCTGTTCCTATTGTGCGCCCAGTCCTCAGTGTTACTGCATTGACTCCTCCTTTGGGGTTCTGAATCACTTGCAAAGGCAGGTTGCCATCGCTCTTCTTCAGCTCATATACCGTGGTTGCGATCTCTGATAGCTGCGTTTCAATGGACTCGAACCTCTTGTCATATTTCTCGTCATTTTTGCGCACTATGTCTGCTAGCTGCCCCACGATATCTTCCAAGGATCGCCTCGGTTGCTGGTTGTTATGTGCTGGTGCGTCAGTGCGGCAATGCGGTGGATTGTAGGGCGCAGCTTGTTGCGTCTGCTGTGGCGCGCGCTGATCTGTGGACTGCCTCTGGAAATTGTTCTCCTCCTTCCATCTGAATCCATTTGCTGCCAGTCCAAAGCGCGGCTGATTCTGCCTCGGTGGCCCTCTGTTGTCCCATCCTCCGAGAGCATTGACATCTCCAGATTCCTCAAATTGCGTGGGACATTCATCAGTCTTGTGTTCGGTGGACCTGCAGAATTCACATACCTTTGGCGCAACTGGTTGTGCGCTCTGCGCACTCATCAACTTCTGCAGCATGGCCTTCATTTCCTTGATCTCAGCGCTTGTTTCTACCTGATGCACAGAACGAGTACGACTATTTTCAAGTGTTAGCTGATGTCTTACCTGACCAGCAGAGTCTTCTATCAGCTGCCACGCGTCTTCTGGATACATGTTGCAAATGTTGCCTCCTGCGCATGCGTTCAATAACCTCAGCTCCATGGGCAGCAGTCCATTCAGGAAGTTCTCTATCAGCACATTCTAGGGCAGGCCATGTTTGTAGCAGTTGGCCTCTAACTCCCTGAAACGCTCGTAATATTCTGACAGTGACTCCCCTGCGCTCTGCCTTGGCGCGGCCAGCTCTCTTCTGAGTAGCGCGATCTTTGCTGCGGGATAGAATTTGTCCAGCAATTTCTTCTGCAGCTACTCCCATGTGTGAATGGATCCTGCGGGTAAGTTCATCAACCAATGTCTGGCTGTATCACACAGTGAAAATGGGAATGCCTTCATTTTCAGCGCTTCATCGCTTTCTCCTTCGGTCTTCATGTTCTCGCAAATGACTAGGAATTCTCGCACATGCTTGACTGGATTTTCATTGTGCATCCCGTGAAACTTGGGCATGTGATGAATGAGCGAGCTCCTTAGCTCAAAATGACCGCCTGGTGGAAGCACGATGCACCATGGCTGGTTAACAGTGATAGGGGTTGACATCTCGCGCACTGTTCTGCGTCGCGCGGCCTGTTGCACGGGTGGCGCATGATACACTTCAGCGGCCCTCCTTGCTTCAACCTCGCGCTGCACTTCCTCTCTGAACAGGGCTGCGCGGTTATGTGCTCTTGCTTCCTATGGGGTTCTGTCCCCCAAGTTGTCTCCTACGACACTGTTATCCTCCATGACCTGTTCTGAATCTTAAAGAAAAATGAAGTTAAGAGATAACTAATGCTGATGCGTCTGTTAGTGCGCAACTGTTTCAAGGTTGCGCAGGCTAATGGTGATTGCGCGCTGTCAGAAACAACAACGAAAACAAAACAAACTGAAATAACTAGTTACTAAAAGGAAAACGTAAACTAGCTAGAACTTAGCTGTGTTGCTCCCGGCAACGGCGCCAAAATTTGATCGCGCGTCGTTGTGCGCGTCAAATTAATTCCTTCCTCTTCCACTAGTTCATCGGTTAAGTAAGGGTCGATCTCCACAGGGAGAAAGCAGTTCAGTTTTAGCCAGTGACCTACACTTAAGAAGATTGGGGGGGTGAGTGATTGGGTTGCGCGATGCGCGAGTAACAGTCGTAAAACGCAGGGAATTGCACTAGACGTGCGCATGCAGTAGAGATTAAATACTATGACTATGAGAAGTATCGGCGCAGACAATCCTCTATGAGTGCATTCCTTATCATCGACTCTAAATGTCTATAGCTGGATTTTACTTAAGTTAGTGTCCGGTCAAGGCTTCCTAACATGTGCGCATGTTCCGATCAAAGTTCATGTGCTATTAATTCTTGCACTAGACCTAAACAACTACGAATCCGATCAAGGTAGTAATTGCCTATCCTAGCGCGTTACTCCTAGTTGGCACCGTCAGGATATTCAACTAGTTTAACAGAAAACAACAAGCAACAAGAGTAAAATTGCGGTTCAAGGCTTCCCCTACTCATGCAACAAGCTTCCAGTAATGTGCACAGAATTAATATAAGCAAGCAAGCTATGCATTAAGCGCAAGTCTCAAAGGAAATACTCATAGATTCATGTCCAACCGATACTAAGCGTTTAGCTAGACATGCTAGTGATAAACATCATAGAAACAGTAAAATAAGGTCTAATGTATCTGAGAAACAAGTAGCAAACAGTGCGTGCAGTATGTCTCTCGGCTGGCGCAGTCGGCTGGCGCAAGTCCTCTCAACAAGTCCGTGTGTCTTCCAGTTTGCCGCTCTCTCGTGGCCCTCTGATGTGGGGTGTTGCCTCTTTGTGTCTCTTAAACCCTAGACCTCCTCCCCTTTATATACTGCTCGAGAGGTCCATCCTTGGCAACTTCCAAATCTGGTCATGTCAGGATTAGGAAATACTGGACTCTGCGCCTGGCGCACGGCGTACTGCTTAGCGCATTGGTCGGCGCAACTCTGCTGTGTCTCGCCATTTCTTCTGTTTGCGCCGCTAGCTCCGCAGGCTGTGTGCTGTGCGTCCTAAACGCTGCCTGTTAGCGCGTATCCGGCTTAGGCCCTCGTTTTGCCCTGAAATACAAAAACACTGGAAACCAGTAATCTTGTACACAAAATAATGCAAACAAGCATAGGGTTATGATCTAAGTAATGCGTATAAATAGGCTCTATCAGCAGGTCGGCGCACGCGTTTACACCTGCGCCCGCCTTCCTTGGCTCAACTTCCAGAGAGAAGGTGGTCTGTTTTCCCACCTCGCCACGCTTTTGGGTATTTGCCTTCGGCATCTGCGTGACTGAGCGCGCTCTCTTGTTCCGAAGGTCGCGAAGCACAGGCCTCCACTCGCGCTCTCGACCATATACCTCTCCTCTGAAGCGCGAGCGACTAACCGCCTCTCTAGAGCTTTTCTATCAACTCCACATCCCCTGTATATCCCAACTAACAGGAGCAGAAAAACGAAAAAAATATACTAAAAACAGTGGATGGCGCACGGCGCAAAATGGATAGAGCAAACAAGCTGAACAGTACGCGCAACCCGCACTCAAGCGCACTACTGCTACTGTTTCCTTCAATAAAACTAAGCTACACTAAAAAGCTCAAAAAACGTGAAATGTAAGTGTAACGCTCCCCCCCACACTTAAACCGAGACGTGTCCCCACGACTCAAGCTCAAGCGCACGGAGGACGCGCACATGCAGAACATATGCATGCAAGCAAAACAAAGAATATAAAAATGAAGAACATATAGTCAAAGCAGCGCAAGTATAGCATAGGGGCACAAAATATGTAGCACAGGAGTTTAGCACACAAATATAGCAGCAGAATATCAAATAAAGTTCAGCATATAAAGGAAAATAGACACCACCCGAAAGAAATAATGCGCTCCCCCCGCCCCGCAGCTCTAGAGGTCATCTGAGCTGGACGCAGCCGTTGAACTATACGCCTCCTCCTCTGAAGAATCCGTCATGTATTCGGAGCTGGAGGAAGGCGGTACAACTGATAGGGCGACAGGCTGCGCCTCGTCGTCATCCTCTGGAACGGGTTCCCATAGCGATTCTGAGCTGGTGCTAATGATGGGTTTGGCTATCGGGGACCTTGAAATGGATGGCTGGGCAAGGGAAGGTGCAGGTGCGGGTACTGGTTCTGGTTCGGGTGTGGGTTCTGCTGGTGCTGCTGGTGCTACTGGTGCTGGTGCTGGGAAGGGCTCTGCTGGATGCACTGAGGGCTGAGTAAGAGGGCAGGCTGGCTGATGCGGCTCACTGGGAGACCCTGGAGGTGGTCGGTGCAGGCTGAGGAGAGGGGGAATTAAGTCTCCAAATCTCCACCCTGATGGTGGGCTCATGCTTAAGTCCGCCCCCTCTGGCGCTAAATAATCGATCACGCGCATGACGTTGAACATCATGCGCTGCTCTGCGGACGCTTCCTCAGGCGCCTCCTCAGCCGCGGTCCTTGGGCGCTTTCCGCGTGCACGAGGGGGAGAATCCTTGATAGAAATGGTGACTGGCTCCCCCTGTGGTGCGCGGGCCCTCCGGTGCGCTCCAGTCCTCGCGCGGGTCCTCGCGCGCCTGACTGGAGGCACAACTGGCTCTGGGGCCTCGTCCTCCTCCATCTCCTGCGCTGCCTCTGCTGCTTGCGCACTACTCTCTGCCATTGGCCTTGGCACTCTGGCCGGCTGCAGGCGGTAGCACCATTCCAATGTGCCATCTTCCCTCACAGCTACCGCCCTGATCTGCAGCATGTGGGCACGGTGTAGAGGGACAGCCGGCACCATAGTGTGCTCTGGCACCTCGGGCTCTCCATGTAACGCCCGCAGCAGGTGCGTAATAATACCTCCGCAAGTCAGCGGTCCCCTTGTGCTAACACGGCTCCAGTGGACCACCATGTCCGAAACAAATAGCACCTTCCTTCCGTAATACAGCCCCTTTAAGATGTCCAAGTCCAGAAGGTTGATCTTGGGCGCACCATTAAATCGCCGAATGACTGCATAGGCGACCAGGCGCCACAGGTAGAACATCCACGGGTCACGGAGCTCTCGTCCCCTGCTGCGCCCCGCGGCAAAGACTGGCCCGGTCGCCATCTCGCGCCAAGCCTCCTGGTTGGTGTGCGTGTCCATGTCTTCCTCGCGCACCTTAGCGCACCTCAGTGGGCGCTTCAGCCTCTTGGCTGAGGCAATGTACCAGACGCCCCTATGTCGGTACCTGATCTCCTGGTTGCCCGCCTCCAGCGACGCCAAAAATTCGCACGTGTCCTCCTTGTCTGATGCGCTGTTGAGTTCCAACAGCGCCTCCCAGCCTGCTAACGCCAGCCTCTCCACAACGAGGTCCTCCAGTCCGACCTCGCGCAGGAAGTCCCTGCTAATGTACGGAGTCCCGTACATGTCCTGCCTCAGAAATGCGGTGTACTTGCTGGCGAAAACAGCTGGGGTCTCCTGGTCCGTGGCAGGCTGCATTGTGGCTGGGGTGCTCGGGTCAACGCTGGTCAACACTCCTCAAACACTTCCAAAAATCCAAACTCCTCCGAATGCACTGAAACTTTCACCAAAGGAGCGCCTACTGCCCGCTTACAAAACCCTCTAAACACCACTCCAATCGGCGCACTCTAACCTGGTGCAATTTCAAAACCCTAGAACACTCCTCCGTACAAAACCCTACTGGAATCGTGCTCAGATCTGGGGGAAAGGTTACCTGGGGGTAGTGCGGCCGTGTGGTCCTTGAATCTCTCTAAACTGAAGCTGGGATGAGTGCCGGACAGCGGGTGGAGGTGTGAAGGCGGGAGCTGCTGGTAACGGTCGAGTGTAGAAGTGCTGAAAATTTCTAAGTCCTGCCCTTATATACCCCCCTGACTGGCGCAGCGGTCCTGCGCACTGCTGCTCGACTAAAACAAACTACGAGACCTAGACTAACTAAAAGACACTAGAAAGACTAAAAGAAAGACATAAAAAAGTAAAACGAGTCGGGTTACCTCCCGACAAGTGCCTTTGTTTAACGTCGTTGGCTCGACTGTACCTCGTTACGTGCACAAATGGTTGCCAGCGACCTCCCCCACTCTTGCTCCTGAGTAACCCTGCGCTTGTGCATGTGCTGTGTTCTGCTTGGTCATGCGCAAAGGGTGAGAAGGGTAGTCAACATGGATAATATGTGAGAAGTCTGCAGTAACGAGGGTAGATGAAGAGGAAGAAGAAATGTGAGCAATAGTTTCCAGTTCTCCCTCTGGTGCATCTGGTGGTGCCTCTGGCACAGCAGCTGGTGCATCTGCTATCTTAGGTTCTGCCAAGTCAATGTCGCGCACTGTGTCGTCCCAAGGTTCTCCTAGATACCGTTTGAATCTCTGCCCATTGACCTGAAAACGATGCCGGTGCTCGTTTTCTAACTCGATTGTTTCATAGGGGAAAACCTTGATGACTGTGTACGGTCCAGTCCATTTGCTGCGCAGCTTTCCAGGCATGAGCTTCAGGCGTGATGAGAATAATAATACCTGGTCTCCTGGCTCAAAAGTGCGTCTGAGGATATGCTTGTCATGAAACGCCTTTGTCCGCTCCTTGTAATCGCGCAGTCCCTCATAGGCATCCAGGCGCAGCTCTTCTAATTCACTCAGCTCAAACGCGCGCTCCTTTCCAGCCTCATCTAAGTTCAGGTTGCAAATGCGTAAGGCCCAATATGCTTTGTGCTCTAGCTCTACTGGCAGGTTGCAGGCTTTTCCGTAGACCAACCGAAACGGTGAAGTCCCGATTGGTGTCTTATGCGCAGTGCGGTATGCCCACAGCACAACGTCCAGGCGCTGGCTCCAATCCTTGCGCGATGGTCTCACAGTCTTCTCCAGGATGCGCTTGATTTCTCTGTTAGAGACCTCGGCCTGTCCATTTGTCTGAGGATGATACGCAGTGGACGTCTTGTGGCGCACCCCATAATGCTTGAAAACTTGCGCCACGATCCTGTTGCAAAAGTGCGTCCCCTGGTCGCTGATGATTGCCTTAGGCACCCCGTACCTGCAAAAGATGTTAGTTTTCAGAAATTCAGTGACCGTCTTACCATCAAAGATAAGAAGGGCACAGAAAATACCGTCGCTGATCATCTGAGCAGGATCATAAAGGATGAGGAGCCAGGGCAGATCAAGGAGACATTCCCTGACGAGCATCTAATGGCGCTAACAGGTAAGGTACCATGGTATGCGCATATCGCAAATTACCTGGTCACAGGTGCGTTCCCTCCTCATTTCAATAAAACTCAGTGCATGCGATTGAAACATGAGTCCAAGCATTATCTTTGGGATGATCCTTACATGCTTAGAATAGGTCCAGATCGGATATTAAGACGTTGCGTGCCTGACCATGAGATTGGCTCTGTATTGATGTTTTGTCATGCGCACGCCTGTGGAGGACATTTCGGTCCCAAGCGCACGAGCAGGAAGATCTTGGACTGTGGATTCTACTGGCCGCACCTATTCAGAGATGCCTATGACCACTGCAGGAAGTGTGACAGGTGCCAGCGCACTGGAGGAATATCCGCGCGCAACGAGATGCCGCAGACCCCGATTCTGGTGGATGAAGTGTTCGATGTTTGGGGAATCGACTTCATGGGTCCATTTCCCCCATCTGCCGGCTACGAGTACATACTGGTGGCCGTGGATTACGTATCCAAATGGGTCGAAGCTAAGGCCACGCGCAAGGATGATGGTAAGACTGTCGCTGATTTTCTCAGAACTAACATATTTTGCAGGTACGGCGTGCCTAAGGCAGTTATCAGCGACCAGGGGACGCACTTCTGCAACAGGGTTGTGGCGCAAGTCTTCAAGCACTATGGGGTGCGCCACAAGACGTCCACCGCTTACCATCCGCAGACGAATGGACAGGCCGAAGTTTCTAACAGAGAGATCAAGCGCATCTTGGAAAAGACTGTGAGGCCGTCGCGCAAGGATTGGAGCCAGCGCCTGGATGATGCGCTATGGGCGTACCGCACTGCACACAAGACACCCATTGGAACCTCACCATTCCGGCTGGTCTATGGGAAGGCATGCCACCTGCCAGTGGAGCTCGAGCACAAGGCATATTGGGCTCTACGTATTTGCAACTTGAACTTGGAGGAGGCAGGACAAGAACGCACATTTGAGCTGAGCGAACTAGATGAGCTGCGACTGGACGCCTATGAGGGACTGCGCGATTACAAAGCGCGCACCAAGGCGTTTCATGACAAGCACATCCTCCGGCGCACATTTGAACCAGGCGATCAGGTATTATTATTTTCATCACGCCTGAAGCTCATGCCTGGGAAGCTGCGCAGCAAGTGGACGGGACCATACACCGTCACCAAGGTTTTCCCCTACGGCACAATTGAATTAGAAGACGGGCACCAGCATCGTTTTCAGGTTAACGGGCAGAGAGTCAAACGGTACTTGGGCGAACCTTGGGATGGCGCAGCACGCAACATTGACTTGGCCGAGCCAGAGATAGTAGACGAGCAAGCTGTTGCGCCAGACGCACCACCAGATGTTTCAGAGGGAGACCTAGCACCCATCGCCTATATCTCCTCTTCCTCTGCATCTGCCCTCCTTACGAATAATGTATCACATGCTGACCTCTCCTTTTATCCTTTGCGCAGGACCACTGAGATCGTCACACAAGCACTGGCGCAGGGACACTCAGGAGCAAGAGTGGGGGAGGCTGCAGACGCACTACTTGGCACGTAACGAGGTACCGTCGAGCCAACGACGTTAAACAAAGGCACTTGTCGGGAGGTAACCCGACACATTTTATTTTGGCACATTTTATTCTGCTTGTTTTGTTTTGTTTTTTTTTTTTTTTGCGTGTTTTTAGTTAGAATAGGGTTTGGTAGTTTTTTTTGTAGTCACACAAATGCGCAGGACCGTGCGCCTATCAGTGCGCAGGTCAGTTGCGCTAGCCATAGGGGGTATATAAGGCCAGACTTAGAATAATTCCCAGCACTTTTTCACTCGACCGTTACACACAAGCTCCCGCCCTCAGACCTCTGCCGTCGACCAGCGCCCATCCCACCGTCCGTCTAGAGAGATTCAAGAACCACACGACCACACAGCACCCAGGTAACCCCCGATCCCGCTTTGAGCCGCTTCTGTTAGGGTTTGCGCGGAGAAGACAGTTTTTAGGGTTTTGAAATCGCACCAGGCTAGAGTGCGCGGCTTGGAGTGCTGTTTTGTGCGTTGTGTAGGCGACCAGTAGGCGCTCGTTCGGTGCAAATTTCAGAGGATTTTGGGCAGTTTCGATTTTTAGGGTTTCGGGGAGCATAGACCGCGATTGACCGGAGCCAGCGCAAGATGAGACCCGCCGCAGACCAAGTGACCCCAGCGGCTTTCGCTAACAAGTACGCAGCATTCATTAGCCTGGACATGTACGGGACACCGTACATCTGTCGAGATTTCCTGCGCGAGGTAGGGTTAGAGGACCTCGTGGCGCAGAGGCTAGCGATTGCCGGTTGGGAGGCGCTAATGGACCTCCGCAGCGCAGCAGACCAGGAGGATACGTGTGAGTTCCTGGCGTCTATGGAGGCGGGGGACAGGGAGATCAGATATAGACACAGGGGTGTCTGGTTCATAGCCTCGGCAAGGAGGCTGAGCCGCGCATTCGGGTGCGCCAAGGTGCGTGAGGAGGAGTTAGACACGCACAATAACCAGGAGGCTTGGAGGGACATGGCAACAGGGCCAGCATTCGCCGCGGGGCGCAGCAGGGGCCGAGAGCTGCGCGACCCGTGGCTGTTCTACTTGTGGCGCATCGTGGCCTACGCAATCATTGGCCGTTTCAACGGCGCTCCAAAGATCAGCCTCCTGGATATGGAGATTTTGACGGGGCTTTATTATGAGCGGAAGGTGCTGTTCATCCTGAACATGGTGCACCATTGGAGCCGAGTCAGCATGAGAGGGCCGCTGACGTGTGGAGGGCTTATCACGCACTTGCTGCGGAGCTTACATGGAGAGCCCGAGGTGCCAGAGCACACCTTGGTGCAGCCTATACCTCTGGACCGCGCCCACATGCTGCAAATCAGGGCGGTAGCCGTTCGGGACGATGGCACACTAGAGTGGTGCTACCATCTGCAGCCAGCCAGACCACCGAGGGCCAGAGTAGAGAGCAGTGCGCGGGCAAGGGAAGAGAGCAGTGCGCAGGGCGCAGCTGCAGGCGCAGCAACAGCCGCAGCAGCCGCCGCAGCAGACGAAGAGATGGAGGAGGCCCTAGAACCAGAGGTGCCTCTAGTCAGGCGCCCAAGGACTCGGGCGCAGACTGGAGCGCAACAGAGGGCCCGCGCACCATTGGGGGAGCCAGTGACCATTTCCATAGAGGACTCTCCCCCGCGTGCCCCTGCCAAGCGCCCAAGGACTGAGACTGAGGCGGCGCCTGAGGAAGCCACTGCCGAGCAGCGCATGCTGTTCAACGTCATGCGCGTGCTCGAATACTTAGCGCCAGAGGGGGCGGATTTAAGTATGAGTCCACCATCCGGGTGGAAATTTGGAGACGCAATTCCCCCTCTCCTCAGCCTGCACCATCCACCTCCTACCCGAACCCCAGAAACTTCAGCAGCTCCAGCTCCAGCACCCTCTCCAGCTCCAGCGCCAGCTCCAACCCCAGCAGCGCCCGCACCAGAACCAGCAGCCCCAGCAGCAGAGCCCACCCCTGCACCTGAACCAGTACCGGTACCACCACCAGTAGTTGCCCCTGCCCGGCCTTCTGTTCCGGAGTCCCCAATTAACTTTCCCAGCGTCGACTCCGATTCCATATGGGAGTCACTTTCCGAGGACGAGCAGCCTGACCCCCTCACCATTGTGCCACCATCCTCCAGCACCGACTCCATGACTGATTCTTCAGAGGATGAGGCGCATGGGTCAGCAGCAGCGTCTAGCTCGGGGAACTTCTAAGGCCGAGGGCAGGCGCAGTGATTTTCTTTAGGGTGTTGTCTTTTATTTTGCTGCGTCTATTTGACTATTAGGTGTGCTGAATATTTGTGCCCTACATTCTGTGACTCCCTTGCTATATTTTGTGTGACTATTGCCCTACACGTGTTAGGAAGCCTTTACCGGACACTAACCCAAGTAAACCACAAGCTATAGATGTTTAGAGTCGATGATAAGGAATGCATTCATAGAGGATTGTCTGCCCAATACTTCTCATAAATATAGTACTTCATCTCTACTGCTTGCGCACGTCTAGTGCAATTCCCTGAGTTACGATATTCGCTGTTATTCGCGCATCGCGCAAAACCCCCAATCACTCACGCAACCCCCGTTTTCTTAAGTGTAGGTTACTGGCTGAGACTCACTGCTTGCTCCCTGTGGAGATCGACCCTTACTTAACCGCTGTACTAGTGGGAGAGGAAGGAATTATATTTGACGCGCACAACGACGCGCGATCAATGTCAAACACTTCATCCACTAGAATTGGCGTCTGCGGCATCTCGTTGCGCGCTGATATGCCTCCCGTGCGCTGGCACCTGTCAATTCCTGCAATAGTCATATGCGTCTCTAAACAGGTGCGGCCAGTAAAATCCGCAGTCCAGGACCTTCATGCTGGTGCGCTTGGGACCAAAGTGTCCTCCACATGCGTGCGCATGACAAAACATCAAAACAGAGTTAAATTCATGGTCAGGCACGCAGCGCCTCAATATCTGATCTGGTCCTATTCTAAGCATATAAGGATTATCCCAAATATAATGCTTGGACTCGTGTTTCAATCTCATGCACTGGGTTTTATTGAAATGCGGAGGAAACGTACCTGTGACCAGGTAATTTGCAATGTGCGCATACCATGGTACCTTACCTGTCAGCGCCATCAGATGCTCGTCAGGAAAAGTCTCAGTGATCTGCCCTGGCTCCTCCTCCTTCACGATTCTGCTCAGGTGATCCGCAACTGTGTTCTCTGTGCCCTTCTTATCCTTGATCTCCAGGTCGAATTCCTGCAGTAGGAGCACCCAGCGCATCAGGCACGGCTTAGTTTCTTTCTTGGACATTAGGTAGCGGATGGCTGCGTGGTCAGTGTATATGATGACCCTGGCGCCTTGAACATATGCACGGAACTTCTCTAGCGCAAACACAATTGCCAGAAGCTCCTTCTCCGTGGTGGTGTAGTTCCTCTGCGCAGCGTCCAGTGTGCGCGATGCATAATAGATGGCGTGCGGTTTCTTGTCCACTCGCTGCCCCAGGACTGCACCTACTGCATAATCGCTTGCGTCGCACATCAGTTCAAATGGCAGGTTCCAGTCTGGTGCGCGCATCACTGGCGCACTGGTCAGCGCTTCCTTCAGCTTATCGAACGCGGTCCTGCACTCATCAGAGAAATCGAAGCACACATCCTTTTGCAAGAGGTTAGACAGGGGAATACAGATTTTAGAGAAGTCTTTTATAAAACGATTGTAAAATCCGGCGTGCCCTAAGAATGACTTCACATCGCGCACGCTAGTGGCATAAGGTAGATTAGAAATCAGGTCTATCTTAGCTTTGTCTACCTTGATCCGCTCCTCTGAGATAATGTGTTCTAGCACTACACCATGCGTTACCATGAAATGGCATTTTTCATAATTAAGCACTAGGTTCTTAGAAATACAGCGCGCTAAGACCTTATCTAGATGAGTTAAGCACGCATCAAAGGTACCTCCATATACAGTAAAATCATCCATGAACACTTCTATGCATATACCAATCATATCAGAGAAAATGCTCATGACAAGTCGTTGGAACGTACCTGGCGCGTTGCACAGTCGTTGAAACGCAAATGTACCGAACGGGCAGGTGAACGTGGTTTTCTCCTGATCCTCCGCAGCTATGGGTATCTGATTGTACCCTGAATATCCATCCAAGAAACAAAAATAGGGCTTACCTGCTAATCTGTCCAACATCTGATCCATAAAGGGTAGCGGGAAATGGTCCTTGCGCGTTACTGCGTTAAGCTTCCTGTAGTCGATGCACATGCGCCATCCAGTCTGTATGCGCTTGGGAACTAGCTCGCCCTGCGCATTCTCTTCCACTGTGATTCCTCCCTTCTTAGGCACAACGTGCACTGGACTGACCCATTTGTTGTCCGAGATGGGGTAAATGACTCCTGCGTCAAGCAACTTTAGAATTTCCTTCTGCACTACCTCCATCATATTTGGGTTCAATCTACGCTGAGCCTCTCTGGATGGTTTGGCACCATCTTCTAACAGAATTCTATGCATGCATACGTCTGGGCTCACTCCACGCAGATCTGCCAGTGTCCATCCTATAGCGCGCTGGTTCCTGCGCAGCACCTGTTGTAAACGCACTTCCTGCTCCTCTTCTAATCCTTTCTTTATGATCACTGGCAGGGTGTCCTCATTTTCCAAGAAAATGTATTTGAGGTGCTCTGGCAATTGCTTCAGCTCGACCTTGGGTACCTGTTCAAAAGAGGGCAAGATTTTATTGGTAGTGCAAATATGAACTAAATCGTGTACCTGTCTGAGTTCTGGTTCAGCACTGCTCAGCTCCTCGTCCTGCTCCTCCAACTCTGTTTGTGCCAGTGGCTCTGGTCCTATTGTTGCGCTTGCGCATTGCGCATCTGTGACTAAATCATCTAAGCTGTCATTTGCGTGCACTGTGGCGTCCTCGTGTGGGTGCTGCATCCCCTTGAATATATTGAAATGGATTTCTTCGCCATCTACCTCCATGGAAAGCGTGCCCCTCCACACGTCTATCTTTGTGCGCGCGGTCATCAGAAAAGGTCTACCCAGTAGGATCTGCGCACTGCTGGTGCTTGATTCACCCTCCATTTCCAGCACATAAAAATCTGCTGGAAACACCAGCTCTCCTACTCGCACAAGAACATCCTCGATCATGCCTGCAGGTTGTTTGCAAGACCGATCTGCTAGCCGAATAGTGAGACCTGTAGGCTTTAGTGGTCCAAGGCGCAATGTCGCATATAGGGAATAAGGTAACAAATTGATGGATGCGCCTAAATCAATCATGCAATTGCTTACTGTGGTCTTACCTAAAGTGCAACGGATAGTGAACGTACCTGGGTCTCAGCACATAGGTGGTACCTTATGTTGCACGATCGCTGAGGCCTGCGCATTGAGCATTACCTGTGCGCATTCGCCTTTCCTCCTCTTGTTTGTGCACAGCTCCTTTAAAAACTTGGCGTACCTGGGAATCTGCCGAACTGCTTCGATAAGGGGAATGTTGATTTCCACCTTGCTGAATAACTCGTATAGTTCCTTGTCCAGCGCTTCCTTTCTAGCCGATGGTGCCTGCACAGGAAAAGGTGCAGGTTTATTAGTACGATTCGTGCCCTTGTCTTTTAATTGCGTTATACCTGGCGCTTCGCCCTGCTGGCTTGTGACTGGCACTTCTGGTTGCGTGTCTTGCTCTGGTTGCACATTCTGTTCTGCTGAATCCGGGACTTGCGCAGCTGGTTGCACGGGCGCCTTTGAGGTCTGCTCTGCTCCTATTGTGCGCCCAGTCCTCAGTGTTACTGCATTGACTCCTCCTTTGGGGTTTTGAATCACTTGCGAAGGCAGGTTGCCATCGCTCTTTTTCAGCTCATACACCGTGGTGGCCATCTGTGATAGCTGCTTTTCAATGGACTCAAACCTCTTGTCATACTTCTCATCATTCTTGCGCACTGTGTCTGCTAGCCGCCCCACGATATCTTCCAAAGATCGCCTCGGTTGCTGGTTGTTATGCGCTGGTGCGTCAGTGCGGCGATGCGGTGGATTGTAGGGCGCAGCTTGTTGCGTCTGCTGTGGCGCGCGCTGATCTGTTGACTGCCTCTGGAAATTGTTCTCCTCCTTCCATCTGAATCCATTTGCTGCCAGTCCAAAGCGCGGCTGATTCTGCCTCTGTGGTCCTCTGTTATCCCATCCTCCAAGAGCATTGACATCTCCAGATTCCTCGAAAAGTGTGGGACACTCATCAGTTTTGTGCTCGGTGGACCTGCAGAATTCACATACCTTTGGCGCAACTGGTTGTGCGCTTTGCGCACTCATCAACTTCTGCAGCATGGCCTTCATTTCCTTGATCTCAGCGCTTGTTTCTACCTGATGCACAGAACGAGTACGACTATTTTCAAGTGTTAGCTGATGTCTTACCTGACCAGCAGAGTCTTCTATCAGCTGCCACGCGTCTTCTGGATACATGTTGCAAATGTCGCCTCCTGCGCATGCGTTCAATAACCTCAGCTCCATGGGTAGCAATCCATTCAGGAAGTTCTCTATCAGCACATTCAGGGGCAGGCCATGATTTTAGCAGTTGGCCTCTAGCTCCCTGAAACGCTCGTAATATTCTGACAGTGACTCTCCTGCGCTCTGCCTCGGCGCGGCCAGTTCTCTCCTGAGTAGCGCGATCTTTGCTGCTGGATAGAATTTGTCCAGGAACTTCTTCTGCAGCTGCTCCCATGTGTGAATTGATCCTGCGGGTAAGTTCATCAACCAATGTCTGGCTGTGTCATACAGTGAAAATGGGAATGCCTTCATCTTCAGCGCCTCATCGCTCTCCCCTTCGGTCTTCATGTTCTCGCAAATGACTAGGAACTCTCGCACATGCTTGACTGGATTTTCATTGTTCATCCCGTGGAACTTGGGCATGTGATGAATGAGCGAGCTTCTTAGTTCAAAATGACCGCCTGGCGGAAGCACGATGCACCATGGCTGGTTAACTGTGAGTGGGGCTGACATCTCGCGCACTGTTGTGTGTCGCGCGGCCTGTTGCACGGGTGGCGCATGATACACTTCAGTGGCCCTCCTTGCTTCAAGCTCGCGTTGCACTTCCTCCCTGAACAGGGCTGCGCGGTTGTGTGCTCTTGCTTTCTCTGAGGTTCTGTCCCCTAAGTTGTCCCCAACGACACTGTTATCCTCCATGACCTGTTCTAAATCTCAAAGGAAATGAAATTAAAAGATAACTAATGCTGCTGCGTCTGTTAGTGCGCAACTAGAATCTGCGCAGCGCAACTGTTTCAAGGTTGCGCAGGCTGATGGTAACTGAAAATAACTAGTTACTAATAAGAAAAAACGGAAACTAGCTATAACTTAGCTAGGTTGCTCCCCGGCAACGGTGCCAAAATTTGATCGCGCGTCGTTGTGCGCGTCAAATTAATTCCTTCCTCTTCCACTAGTACAGCGGTTAAGTAAGGGTCGATCTCCACAGGGAGCAAGCAGTTCAGTTTTAGCCAGTAACCTACACTTACGAAGATTGGGGGGTGAGTGATTGGTTTGCGCGATGCGCAAGTAACAGTGGTATCGTAACGTAGGAAATTGCACTAGATGTGCGCAGGCAATAGAGATTAAGTACTATGACTTATGAGAAGTATCGGCGCAGACAATCCTCTATGAGTGTATTCCTTATCATCGACTCTAAATGTCTATAGCTCGATTTGCTAATGTTAGTGTCCGATCAAGGCTTCCTAACATGTGCGCATGTTCCGATCAAAGTTCATGTGCTATTAATTCTTACACTAGACTAAACAACTACGAATCCGATCAAGGTAGTAATTGCCTAACCTAGCGCGTTACTCCTAGTTGGCACCGTCAGGCTATTCAACTAGTTTAACAGACAACAACAAGCAACAAGAGTAAGATTGCGGTTCAAGGCTTCCCCTACTCATGTAACAAGCTGCCAGTAATGTGCACACAATTAATATAAGCAAGCAAGCTATGCATTAAGCGCAAGTCTCAAAAGGAAATACTCATAGATTCATGTCCAACCGATACTAAGCGTTTAGCTAGACATGCTAGTGATAAACATCATAGAAATAGTAGATAATAACTAAAGTGTCCAAGAAAACAATAGCAAACAGTGCGTGCAGGTTGCTGTCTTGGCTGGCGCAGATCCTCTCAACAAGCTCGTGTGTTTTCCAGTCCTGCTGCGCAGTGCCTCCTGGGTGTACGAATTGTTAGTCCTGAGAATCGTCTGTGTGTCTCTGTAACCCTAGCCTCCTTCTCTTCTTTATATACTGCTCAGAGGCTCACTCTTGGCAACTTCCAAATCTGGTCCTGTCAGGATTTGGAAACACCAACATCTGCGCCTGGCGCACGGCATCTGCTTAGCGCAATAGGTTAGCGCACCGAGGTCGACTCTGCCAATTTCTTCTGTTTGCGCCGCTAGCTCCGCAGGCTGTGTGATGCGCGTCCTAAACGCTGCCTGTTAGCGCGTATCCGACTTAGGCCCTCGTTTTGCCCTGAAATACAAAAACACTGGAAACCAGTAATCTTGTACATAAAATAATGCAAACAATCATAGGGTTATGATCTAAATAATGCGTATAAATAGGCTCTATCACTCCTTATCTGAAGAATCGGTCTCATACTCGGTACTGGAGGCTGGCGGCACTACAGAAACGGCGGCGGGCTGAGTCAAGAGGTCGTCCTCCGAGATAGGGTCCCATAGTGAATCTGAGCTGGAACTTATGATGGGATTGGCTTCAGGGGACCTCTTGACAGAAGGCTGTGCAGGGGGTGCTGCAGGTGCTGGTACCGGGTCTACTGCTGGGGTGGGTTCTGCTGCATGGACCGGAGACTGGGTAGGAGGGTTGGCTGGCTGGCGCGGCTCGCTGGGGGATCCTGGAGGCGGCCTACACAGACTGAGGAGAGCGGGGATAGAATCTCCAAATCTCCACCCTGATGGTGGGCTCATGCTCAGGTCTGCCCCCTCTGGCGCTAAATACTCGAGCACGCACATGACGTTGAGCATCATGCGCTGCTCCTCGGATACCTCCTCTGGCGCCTCCTCTGCCTCTGTCCTGGGGCGCTTTCCTTGTGCACGCGGAGGAGAATCATCAATGGCAATGGTAACTGGCTCCCCCTGCGGTGCACTCGCCCTCCGGCGTGCTCCAGTCTACCCACGAGTCCTCAGGCGCCTGACTGGAGGTGCAACTGGCTCTGGGGCCTCTTCCATCTCCATTCCCTCAGTAGCCTCCTCTGGCTGCGCGCTGCTCTCTGAATGTTGCCTCGGCGCTCTGGCAGGCTATAGCTGGTAGCACCATTCCAATGTCCCATCCTCTCTCACGGCTACCGCTCTGAGCTGCAGCTTATGGGCACGGTCCAGGGGAACAGCTGGCACTACCGTGTGCTCGGGCACCTCCGGCTCTCCATGCAGCGCACGCAGCAGGTTCCTGATCATTCCTCCACAAGTCAGCGGCCCCTTGGTGCTGACCCGACTCCAATGCACCACCATGTTTGAGACAAACAGCACCTTCTTCCCATAATAAAATCCCTTCAATACGTCCAGGTCCAGCAGGCTGATCTTCGGTGCACCATTGAAACGTCCGATGATTGCATAGGCGACCATGCGCAATAGGTAGAACATCCACGGGTCGCGCAGCTCGCGTCCTTGGCTACGCCCCGCGGCAAAAACTGGGCCGATCGCCATCTCACGCCACGCCTCCTGATTCGTGTGCGTGTCTATATCCGCCTCACGCACCTTGGCGCACCTCAGCGCGCGCTTCAGCCTCTTGGCCGAGGCACTGTACCAGACCCCTCTGTGCCGATACCTGATCTCCAAATCGGCCGTCTCCAGTGACGCCAAGAATTCACATGTATCCTCCTTATCCGCTGCGCTGTTGATCACCAACAGCGCCTCCCAGCCCGCCAGCGCGAGCTTCTCCAGAATGAGGTCCTCCATCCCGACCTCGCGCAGGAAGTCCCTGCTGATGTATGGGGTCCCGTACATCTCCAGCCTCATGAAGGCTTCAAACTTGCTGGCGAATGATGCCGGGGTCTCTTGATCCTCGGCAGGCTGCATGGTGCGCTGGGGTTCCTCCGGTCAACTAAGGTCAAAGCTCCACAAATGCCCAAAAATCCAAACTCCGACAAACACCCTGAAACTGTCACCCACAGGTCGCCTAACGTCCGCCTACAAAACCTACTGCCCAGATCTCCAAATGGTGCAGGCGAACTAGGGTCGATTTCAAAACTAGGGCAACGCTTCCACCGCACAAACCCTAACCAAATCGGCTAAAACGGAGGGGAAGGGTTACCTGGGGAGTGTGTGACGGTAAGCTCTTCGAATCTTTCTAAACGGATGGCTGGTTGATCGCCGAACAGTGAGCGGAGGCTGAGGACAGGAGCTTCTTTGCAACGGTCGACCGTAAAAATGTTAAAATTTTTCTAAGTCCTGGCCTTTTATACCCCCTGTCTGGCGCAGCTGTTCTGCGCACTGAATTTGCGCGCTGACCTGTGCACTGCTGCTCGACTAAAACTACAAGTCCTAAACTAGCTAAAAGACACTAGAAAAACTAAATAAAGAAAACGGTGTAAAAGGAAAGCGTGTCGGGTTACCTCCCGACAAGTGCCTTTGTTTAACGTCGTTGGCTCGACTGTACCTCGTTACTTGCGTAAAAGTGTGCCAACGACCTCCCCCACTCTTGCTCCTGAGTGACCCCGCGCTCCTGCATGTGTTGCGTTCTTCTTGGTCATGCGCAAAGGATCGGAAGGGTGGTCAACATGGTTAATAGTATGTGATAAATCATAAGTAACGAGGGTAGGTAAAGAGGAAGAAGAAATATGAGCAATAGTTCCCAGTTCTCCCTCTGGTGCATCTGGTGGCGACTCTGGCGCAGCAACCTGCGCATCCGCTATCTCTGGCTCTGCCAATTCAACTTCGCGCGCTATGCCATCCCACGGTTCTCCTAAATACTTTTTCACTCTCTGCCCATTGACCTGAAAACGATGCCGGTGCTAGTTTTCTAACTCGATTGTTCAGTAAGGGAAAACCTTGGTAACTGTGTATGGTCCCGTCCACTTGCTGCGCAGCTTCCTAGGCATGAGCTTTAGGCGCGAGGAGAACAATAGTACCTGGTCTCTTGGCTCAAAAGTGCGTCTGAGGAAGTTTTTGTCGTGAAATGCCTTTGTGCGCGCCTTGTAATCGCGCAGCCCCTCATATGCATCCAGGCGCAGCTCTTCTAATTCGCTTAGCTCAAATGCGCGCTCCTTACCAGCCTCATCTAGGTTCGGGTTGCAAATGCGCAATGCCCAGTATGCTTTGTGCTCCAACTCCACTGGCAGGTGGCACGCTTTTCCATAAACCAACCGAAACGGTGAAGTTCCGATTGGTGTCTTATGTGCGGTTCGGTATGCCCATAGCGCATCGACAAGGCGCTGGCTCCAGTCCTTGCGCGACGGTCTCACAGTTTTCTCCAGGATGCGCTTGATCTCTCTGTTGGAGACCTCAGCCTGGCCATTCGTCTGTGGGTGGTAAGCGGTGGACGTCTTGTGGCGCACTCCATAATGCTTGAATACCTGCGCCACTATCCTATTGCAAAAATGCGTCCCCTGGTCGCTTATGACTGCCTTAGGCAAACCGTACCTGTAAAAAATGTTAGTTCGCAAAAAGTCAGCGACCGTCTTACCATCATCCTTCCGGGTGGCCTTGGCCTCAAACCATTTGGAGACATAATCCACTGCGACCAATATGTACTCATATCCGGAAGATGGAGGAAATGGCCCCATGAAGTCAATTCCCCAAATATCGAATACTTCATCCACTAGAATTGGCGTCTGCGGCATCTCATTACGCGCTGATATGCCCCCTGTGCGCTGGCACCTGTCACAGTTCCTGCAGTGGTTATACGAGTCACTAAACAGATGTGGCCAATAAAATCCGCAATCCAGGATCTTTCTACTCGTGCGCTTTGGACCAAAGTGTCCTCCACACGCGTGCGCATGACAAAACGTCAAAACAGAGTTAATTTCATGGTCAGGCACGCAGCGCCTCAAAATCTTATCAGGTCCTATTCTGAGCATATACGGATCATCCCAAATGTAATACCTGGACTCATGCTTTAATCCAGTGGCGAAGGCAGGATATTTTTGGATCGGGGGCAAATTTTTTTTTCGAGCCGGAAATTTATTACCGGGGGCATAAATTTAAAATTACGGGGGGCATTTTGCTCTAAACCTAAAAAAATTCAAGCTAATCATACGTAATATAACGTAAATTTTAAAAATTACCGGGGGCGGCCGCCCCCCCTCTTCATGCTGTGGCTCCGCCACTGCTTTAATCTCATGCATTGGGTTTTAGTGAAATGAGAAGGAAACGTACCTGTGACCTGGTAATTCGCAATGTGCGCATACCATGGTACCTTACCTGTCAGCGCCATCAGATGCTCGTCAGGGAATGTCTCCGTGATCCGCCCTGGCTCCTCCTCTTTCACGATCCTGCTCAGGTGGTCAGCGACTGTGTTCTCCGTGCCCTTCTTATCCTTGATTTCCAAGTCGAATTCTTCAAGTAGGAGCACCCAGCGTATCAGGCGCGGCTTAGTCTCCTTCTTGGACATCAGGTAACGGATTGCTGCGTGGTCTGTGTAGACGATGACTCTGGCACCTAGAACATATGCGCGGAACTTCTCCAGTGCAAACACGATTGCCAGAAGTTCCTTCTCCGTGGTGGTGTAGTTCCTCTGCGCAGCGTCCAGTCTGCGCGATGCATAATAGATGGCATGCGGCTTCTTGTCCAGGAATGATTTCACATCGCGCACGTTAGTGGAATAAGGCAGATTAGAAATAAGATCTATTTTGGCCTTCTCTACCTTGATCCCCTCCTGCGAGATAATATGTCCTAGTACTACTCCATGTGATACCATAAAATGACATTTTTCATAATTGAGCACTAGGTTTTTTGAAATGCAGCGCGCTAAGACCTTATCAAGATGAGTTAAACATGCGTCAAAGGTAACTCCGTACACAGTAAAATCATCCATGAACACCTTTATGCATATACCAATCATATCAGAAAAGATGCTCATGACTAGACGTTGGAACGTACCTGGCGCGTTACACAGCCCAAATGACATGCGCCGAAACGCAAACGTACCGAATGGGCAGGTAAACGTGGTTTTCTCTTGATCTTCCGCAGCAATGGGTATCTGATTGTACCCTGAATACCCGTCCAAGAAACAAAAGTAGGGCTTCCCTGCCAATCGATCTAGCATCTGGTCCATGAAGGGTAGCGGGAAATGATCCTTGCGCGTGACTGCGTTAAGCTTTCTATTGTCGATGCACATGCGCCATCCAGTTTGCATGCGCTTGGGAACTAGCTCGCCCTGCACATTCTCCTCTACTGTGATTCCTCCTTTCTTCGGCACAACGTGCACTGGACTGACCCATTTGCTGTCCGAGATCGGGTAAATGACTCCTGCGTCAAGCAGCTTCAGGATCTCCTTCTGTACCACCTCCATCATATTCGGATTCAATCTGCGCTGAGGCTCCCTGGATGGTTTGGCACCATCTTCCAATAGGATCCTATGCATGCATACGTCCGGGCTCACTCCGCGCAGGTCAGCAAGTCTCCATCCTATGGCGCGCTGGTTCTTGCGTAGCACTTCCTGTAATCGCGCCTTCTACTCCTCTTCCAATCGTTTCTTTATGATTACTGGCAGGGTGTTTTCATTTCCCAAGAATATGTATTTAAGGTGCTCTGGGAGTTGCTTAAGCTCGACCTTGGGTGCCTGTTCAATAGAGGGCAAGATTTTATTAGCCGTGCAGACATTAACTATGTCATGTACTGGTTCAGCACTGCTCAGCTCATCCTCATGCGCCTCCAACTCTGCCTGTGTCAGTGGCTCAGGTCCTTCTGCTGCGTTCGCACATTGCGCATCTGCAACCAAGTCATCCATGCTGTCCATCGCGTGCACTGTTGCGTCCTCATGAGGGTGCTGCATCCCTTTGAATATGTTAAAATGAATTTCCTCGCCATCAACCTCCATTGAGAGCGTACCCCTCCACACGTTTATCTTTGTGCGCGCTGTCATCAGAAATGGTCTGCCCAGTTGGATCTGCGCACTTCCTTTGCTCGACTCACCCTCCATTTCTAGGACATAGAAATCTGCTAGGAACACCAGCTCTCCTACTCGGACGAGGACGTCCTCGATCATGCCCGTCGGTTGCTTGCATGACCGATCTGCTAGCTGAATGGTGAGACCTGCAGGCTTTAGTGGTCCAAGGCGCAATGACGCATACAGGGAATAGGGAAGAAAATTTATAGATGCGCCTAAGTCAATCATGCAGTTGCTTACTGTGGTCTTACCTAAAGTGCATGGGATGGTGAACGTACCTGGGTCTCGGCATTTAGGTGGTACCTTATGTTGCACGATTGCTGAGGCCTGTGCATTTAGCATTACCTATGCGCACTTGCCTTTCCTCCTCTTGTTTGTGCACAGCTCCTTTAAAAACTTGGCGTACCTAGGGATCTGCCGAACTGCTTCAATAAGGGGAATGTTTATTTCCACCTTACTGAATAACTCGTAGAGCTCCTTATCAAGCGCTTCTTTCCTAGCCGATGGTGCCTGTACAGGGAAAGGTGCAGGTATGTTAGTACGATTCATGCCTTTGTCTTTTGATTGCGCCATACCTGGCGCCTCGCCCTGCTGGCTTGTGGCTGGCGCTTCCGGTTGATCATCTTGCTCTGCTGGATCGGGAGCTTGCGCAACTGGTTGCGCGGGCGCCTTTGCAGTTTGCTCTGTTCCTACCGTGCGTCCAGTCCTCAGTGTCACTGCGTTGACTCCTCCCTTGGGATTCTGGATTACTTCCGAAGGCAGGTTGCCATCGTTCTTTTTCAGCTCATACACCGTGGTGAGATCTGTGACAGCTGCTTTTCCATGGACTCGAACCTTTTGTCATACTTCTCATCATCTTGCGCACTGTGTCTGCTAGCTGCCCCACGATATCTTCTAAGGATCGCCTCGGCTGCTGATTGTTTTGCGCTGGCGCGTCAGTGCGGCGATGCGGTGGATTGTAGGGTGCAGCTTGTTGCGTCTGCTGTGGTGCGTGCTGATCCGCGGACTGCCTCTGGAAATTGTTTTCCTCCTTCCATCTGAACCCATTTGCGGCTAGTCCAAAACGCGGCTGATTCTGCCTCGGCGGCCCTCTATTATCCCATCCTCCTAGAGCATTGACATCTCCTGATTCCTCGAAAAGTGTGGGACATGCATCGGTTTTATGCTCAGTGGACGTACAGAACTCGCACCCCCTTGGCGCAGCTGGTTGCGCCCCCTGCGCATGCATCAACTTCTGTAGCATGGCCTTCATCTCCTTGATCTCAGCGCTTGTTTCTACCTGATGCACAGAACGAGCACGACTATTTTCAAGTGTTAGCTGATGTCTTACCTGTCCAGCAGAGTCTACTTCAGCTGCCACGCGTCCTCTGGGTACATGTTGCAAATGTCGCCTCCTGCGCATGCATTCAATAACCTCAGCTCCATGGGTAGCAATCCATTCAGGAAATTCTCTATCAGCACATTCTGGGGTAGGCCGTGATTGTAGCAGTTGGCCTCCAGCTCCCTGAAACGCTCGTAATACTCCGATAGTGACTCTCCTGCGCCCTGCCTAGGTGCAGCCAATTCTCTTCTGAGTAGCGCGATCTTGGCTGCGGGATAGAATTTGTCCAAGAACTTCTTCTGTAGCTGCTCCCATGTGTGAATTGATCCTGCTGGTAAGCTTATCAGCCAATGTCTGGCTGTGTCACACAATGAAAATGGGAACACCTTCATCTTCAGCGCTTCGTCGCTCTCCCCTTCGGCCTTCATGTTCTCGCAAATGACTAGGAATTCTCTCACATGCTTGACTGGGTTCTCGTTGCTCATCCCGTGGAACTTGGGCATGTGATGAATGAGCGAGCTCCTTAGCTCAAAATGACCATCTGGTGGAAGCACTATGCACCATGGCTGGTTATTTGTGATTGGAGCTGACATCTCGCGCACTATTCTGCGTCGCGCAACCTGTCGCGCGGGTGGCGCATTGTACATTTCAGCGGCCATCCTTGCTTCAACTTTGCGCTGTACTTCTTCTCTGAACCGAACTGCGCGGTTATCTGCTCCTGCATTGTCTGGGGTTCTGTCCCCTAAGTTATCTCCAACGACACTGTTATCCTCCATGACCTGTTCTAAATCTCAAAGAAAATGAAATTAAAAGACAACTAAGCTGTCGCGTCTGTCAGTGCGCAACTAGAATCTGCGCAGCGCAACTGTTTCAAGGTTGCGCAGGCTGATGTTGATTGCGCGCTGTCAGAAACAACAATGAGAATAAAGCAAACAGAAATAACTAACTATTGTAAAAGAAATTTTAAGCTGGTTAAAGCTTATCTGTGTTGCTCCCCGGCAACGGCGCCAAAATTTGATGCACGCGTCGTTGTGCGCGTCAAATTAATCCTTCCTTCTCCACTTAGTATAGCGGCTAAGTCAGGGTCGATCCCACAGGGAGCAAGCAGATTCGCTCTAACTAGTGACCTACACTTACGAAAATTGGGGTGTGAGTGATTGGGTTACGCAGGTGCGCGAATAAACAATAGTTAACGCAGGAATTGCACTAGACGTGCGCAGGCAGTAGAGATTAAGTACTATGACTATGAAAAGTATCGGTGTAGACAGTCCTCTATGAATGTATTCCTTATCATCGACTTTAAACGTCTATAGTTCGGTTTACTGAAGTTAGTGTCCGATCAAGGCTTCCTAACATGTGCGCATGTTCCGATCAAAGTTCATGAGCTATTAATTCTTAAAACTAGTCTACGCAGCTACAAATCCTGTCACAGTAGCAGCTGAATATCCTAGCGCGTTACTCCTAGTTGTCACCGTCAAGCTATCAACTAGTTTAACATATAACAAATAAGTAGCAAGAGTAAGATTGCGGTTCAAGGCTTCCCCTACTCATGCAACTAGTTGTCAACAGTGTGCACAGAATTAATACAAGCAAACAAACTATGCATTAAGCACAAGTCTCAAAGGAAATACTCATAGAATCATGCCCAACCGATACAAAGCGTTTAGCTAGACATGCTAGTAGTAAACATCATAGAAATAGTAAATAACAACTAAAGTATCCAAGAAAACAGTAACAAGCAGGTGCGTGCTGGTTGCAGTGTCTCGGCTGGCGCAGTCGGCTAGCGCAGGTCCTCACTGTAGCTCGTGTGTTTTTCAGTTCTGCCTCTCTCTCGTGTGTTGTGATATGTCTGTGTGTGTATGTTCAAACCCTAGCCTTCCTCTCTTTATATACTGCTCATGAGGCCCAAGGACTGCCTTGGCAACTTCCAAATCTGATGGTGTCAAGATTTGGAAACACCAATATCCTGCGCATGGCGCACCGCACACATTGGTTAGCGCAATCGGTCTGCGCACCGTAGTCGACTCTGCCATTTCCTATCCTGTTTACGCTGCTAGCTCCGCAGGCTGTGTGTTGCGCTCCTCAAACACTGCCTGTTAGCACGTATCCGACTTAGGCCCTCGTTTCACCCTCGAATACAAAAACACCGAAAACCAGTAATCTTGTACACAAAATGATGCAAACAAGCATAGTGTTAGAATCTAAATAGCGCGTATAACTAGGCTCTATCAAACCCCCCACACTTGCCCTTGTTCGTCTCGAACAAGCGCTCAAGCACGGATACAATTACCTCTCTGGAGTCTAGTGCACAGTCTTGCACTCTGGCGCGATCTGCACTACTATTCACCTTGCGCTGCTCTATCACCTGCGCGCATCTGCCCTCAACAGTTTAATATAACAATTTCGAAATTCGTTACCTCTCAGCTGGGATGAAGATCATTTCGGATGGCTGGGAGATAGCTCTTCATAGGCTCCGGGTTGTCAGCTTTTACCGAGGACGGGTATTGATCGCGCGTCGTTGTACGCGTCAAATATAATCCTTCCTCTTCCACTAGTACAGCGGTTAAGTAAGGGTCGATCTCCACAGGGAGCAAGCAGTTCAGTTTTAGCCAGTAATCTACACTTATGAAATTGGGGGGGTGAGTGATTGGTTTGCGGGATGCGCGAGTAAACAGTGGTATCGTAACGCAGGAATTTGCACTAGACGTGCGCAGGCAATAGAGATTAAGTACTATGACTATGAGAAGTATCGGCGAAGACAATCCTCTATGAGTGTATTCCTTATCATCGACTCTAAATGTCTATAGTTTGGTTTGCTAATGTTAGTGTCCGATCAAGGCTTCCTAACATGTGCGCATGTTCCGATCAAAGTTCATGTTCTATTAATTCTTACACTAGACTAAATAACTACGAATCCGATCAAGGTAGTAATTGCCTATCCTAGCGCGTTACTCCTAGTTGGCACCGTCAGGCTATTCAACTAGTTTAACAAACAACAACAAGCAACAAGAGTAAGATTGCGGTTCAAGGCTTCCCCTACTCATGTAACAAGCTGCCAGTAATGTGCACAGAATTAATATAAGCAAGCAAGCTATGCATTAAGCGCAAGTCTCAAAGGAAATACTCTTAGATTCATGTCCTACCGATACTAAGCGTTTAGCTAGACATGCTAGTGGTAAACATCATAGAAACAGTAAATAATAACTAAAGTGTCCAAGAAAACAATAGCAAACAGTGCGTGCAGGTTGCTGTCTTGGCTGGCGCGGTCGGCTGGCGCAGATCCTCTCAACAAGCTCGTGTGTTTTCCAGTCCTGCTGCCCAGTGCCGCTGATCGCGCGTCGTTGTGCGCGTCAAATATAATCCTTCCTCTTCCACTCAGTACAGCGGTTAACTAAGGGTCGATCTCCACAGGGAGCAAGTAGTTCAGTTTTAGCCAGTATCCTACACTTGGGGGGTGAGTGATTGGTTTGCGCAGTGCGCAAGTAAACAGTTGTAAAACGCAGGAAAATGCACTAGACGTGCGCAGGCAATATAGATTAAGTACTATGACTATGAGAAGTGTTGGGCAGACAATCCTCTATGAGTGCATTCCTTATCACTGACTCTAATATGTCTATAGCTTGATTTCACTTGGGTTAGTGTCCGGTCAAGGCTTCCTAACACGTGCGCATGTTCCGTTCAAAGTTCATGTGCTATTAATCTCTAGAACTAGACTAAAACAGCTACGAATCCGTTCAAGGTAGCAACTGATCACCCTAGCTCGTTACTCCTAGTTGTCACCGTCAAGCTATCAACTAGTTTAACATATGATGAACAAGCAACAAGAGTAAGATTGCGGTTCAAGGCTTCCCCTACTCATGCAACTAGCTGTCTCCGTATGCACAGAGTTTAATACAAGTAAGCAAACTATGCATTACGCTCAAGTCTCAAAGGAAATACATCATAGATTCATGCCCAACCAACACTAAGCGTTTAGCTAGACATGCTAGTGATAAACATCATAGAATAGTAAATAATAACTAATGTATCTGAGAAACAAGTAGCAAACAGTGCGTGCAGTATGTCTCTCGGCTGGCGCAGTCGGCTGGCGCAAGTCCGCTCAACAAGTCCGTGTGTTTTCCAGTTTGTTGCTCTCTCGTGGGGTGTTGCCTCTCTGTGTGTCCGAAAGTCTCTCTTCTTATCCCTGAAACCCTAGACCTCCTCCCCTTTATATACTGCTCGAGAGGTCCATCCTTGGCAACTTCCAAATCTGGTCATGTCAGGATTAGGAAATACTGGACTCTGCGCCTGGCGCACGGCGTATTGCTCAGCGCATTGGTCGGCGCAACTCTGCTGTGTCTCGCCATTTCTTCTGTTTGCGCCGCTAGCTCCGCAGGCTGTGTGCTGCGCGTCCTAAACGCTGCCTGTTAGCGCGTATCCGGCTTAGGCCCTCGTTTTGCCCTGAAATGCAAAAACACTGGAAACCAGTAATCTTGTACATAAAATAATGCGAACAAGCATAGGGTTATGATCTAAATAATGCCTATAAATAGGCTCTATCAAACCCCCACACTTGCCCCTTGTTCGTCCTCGAACAAGCACTCAAGCACGGATACCATTACCTCTCTGGAGTCTAGCGCACAGTTTTGCACTCTGGCGTGGTCTATGCTGCTGAACACCTTGCGTTGCTCTACCACCTGCGCACATCTGCTCTCAACAGTTTCAAGTATAATAATTTCGAAATTCATTACCTCTCAGCTGGGATGAAAAATTATTTTGGATGGCTGGGAGATAGCTCTGCATAGGCTCCAGGTTGTCAGCTCTGCTCCGAGGATAGGTATATGGTTAACAGCGCAAGCTTCTTCCGATGCGTGATTCTTCCGCGCACTTCCTGGGAACTCAAGCCTTTCATGATGATTTTTTCTCTTTTGTGAACTTGCGCACGCTGGTGTTTATCAGTGCGCATGCTGATTCTTTTGTAGCGCATATCATCTGCTGGTATTTTTCTTTCGTACAGCTTTGTCTATGGTTCCTATCTTCCCAGAACGGTTCCAGTCTCGGCCTCCGGATAACAGCTATGGAACACCGCCCCGCTCTCCCTCCTTGGTCTATCTGCGCAGGTCGGCGCACGCGTTTACACCCGCGCCCGCCTTCCTTAGCTCGACTTCCAGAGGGAAGGTGGTCTGTTTTCCCACCTCGCCACGCTTTGGGTATTTCGCCTTCGGCATCTGCGTGACTGAGCGCGCTCTCATGTTCCGAAGGTCGCGAAGCACTGGCTTCCACTCGCGCTCTCGACCATATACCTTTCCTCTGAAGCGCGAACGACTAACCACCTCTCTGGAGCGTTTCTATCAACTCCACATCCCCTGTATATTCCAACTAACAGGAGCAGAAAAATGAAAAAAATATACTAAAAACAGTTGATAGCGCACGGCGCAAATATGTATAGCGCAAACAAGCTGATCAGTGTGCGCAACCCGCACACAGCGCACTACTGCTACTGTTTCCTTCAATTAAACTAAGCTATACTAAAAATGCTCAAAAAACGTGAAATGTAAGTGTAACGCTCCCCCCCCCCCCACACTTAAACAGAGACGTGTCCCCACGACTCAAGCTCAAGCGCACGGAGGAGGCGCACACGCATGCAAGCAAAAAGGAAAGAACATAAAATCCTAAAAATAATAATAGTCAAAGCAGCGCAAATATAGCATAGGGGCACAAAAGTATGTAACACAAGAGTTCAGCACACAAATAGAGCAACAGAATATAAAATAAGGTTCAGCATAGAAAAGAAAATAGAGACCAACGGGAGGTAAAGGCTGCTGGCAACGGTCGAATGAGAAAAGTGCTGGAAAAATTCTAAGTCCTGCCCTTATATACCCCTCTGGCTGGCGCAGAGGTCATGCGCACTGTAGTGCGCACGGACCTGCGCACTGCTGCTCGACTAAAAATAACAAGTCCTAAACTGCCTAAAAAAAACACTAGAAAAACCAAAAAGAAAATATGTAAAAATAAAAACGAGTCGGGTTACCTCCCGACAAGTGCCTTTGTTTAACGTCGTTGGCTCGACTGTACCTCGTTACGTGCCAAAATGTGTGTCAGCGACCTCCCCCACCCTTGCTCCTGAGTGATCCCGCGCTTGTGCAGGTGCTGTGTTCTTCTTAGTCCTGCGCAAAGGATAAAAAGGGAAATCAGCATGGTCAATATGTGAGAAATCGGCGGTAACGAGGGCAGATGAAGAGGAAGAAGAAATGTGAGCAATAGTCTCCAGTTCTCCCACTGGTGCATCTGGTGGTGCCTCTGGCGCGTCAGCTGGCGCATCTGTTATTTCTGGTTCTGCCAACTCAATGTCGCGCGTTGTACCATCCCAAGGTTCCCCGAGATACCGTTTGACTCTGCCCATTTACCTGAAAACGATGCCGGTGCTCGTTTTCTAACTCGATTGTTCCGTAGGGAAAAACCTTGGTGACTGTGTACGGTCCTGTCCATTTGCTGCGCAGCTTTCCAGGCATGAGCTTCAGGCGTGATGAGAACAATAATACCTGGTCTCCTGGCGTGAAAGAGCGTCTGAGGATATGCTTGTCATGAAACGCCTTTGTCCGCTCCTTGTAATCACGCAGTCCCTCATAGGCATCCAGGCGCAGCTCTTCTAATTCACTGAGCTCAAAGGCGCGCTCCTTCCCGGCCTCGTCTAGATTCAGGTTGCAAATGCGTAAGGCCCAATATGCTTTGTGCTCTAGCTCTACTTGCAGGTGGCACGCTTTTCCGTAGACCAACCGGAATGGTGAAGTCCCGATCGGTGTCTTATGCGCAGTGCGGTATGCCCACAGCGCATCGTCCAGGCGCTGGCTCCAATCTTTGCGCGAAGGTCTGACAGTCTTTTCCAGGATGCGCTTGATCTCTCTGTTGGAAACCTCGGCCTGTCCATTTGTCTGAGGATGATAGGCTGATCGCGCGTCGTTGTGCGCGTCAAATATAATCCTTCCTCTTCCACTCAGTACAGCGGTTAAGTAAGGGTCGATCTCCACAGGGAGCAAATAGTTCAGTTCTAGCCAGTGACCTACACTTACGAAGATTGGGGGGTGTGTGAGTGATTGAAATGCGCGATGCGCAAGTGAACCGTAACTAGTGTAACGCAAGAAATTTGCACTAGACGTGCGCAAGCAGTAGAGATTAAATACTATGATTATGAGAAGTATTGGGCAGACAATCCTCTATGAGTGCATTCCTTATCATCGACCCTAAACGTCTATAGTTTTCGGTTTACTTGGGCTAGTGTCCGGTCAAGGCTTTCTAACACGTGCGCATGTTCCGTTCAAAGTTCATGCGCTATTAATCCTTAGAACATAGACTAAAACAGCTGCGAATCCGTTCAAAGTAGCAACTGGTCACCCTAGCTCGTTACTCCTAGTTGTCACCGTAAAGCTATCAACTAGTTTAACATATGACAAGCAAGCAACACAAGTAAGATTGCGGTTCAAGGCTTCCCCTACTCATGCAACTGGCTGTCTCCGTGTGCACAGGATTAATACAAGTAAGTAAACTATGCATTAAGCTCAAGCCTCAAAGAAAATACATCATAGATTCATGCCCGACCAACACTAAGAGTTTAGCTAGACATGCTAGTGATAAACATCATAGAATAGTAAATAATGACTAATGTGTCTGAGAAAACAGTAACAAACAGTGCGTGCAGCTTGTCTTCTCGGCTGGCGCAGTCGGCTGGCGCAAATCCTCTCAACAAGTCCGTGTGTTTTCCAGTTCTGCTGCGCAGTGCCTCTTGGTGATCTCTGATGCGTTTCCAGAAAGTCTCTTGTTCATCCTCTGTTGCCCTAGCCTTCCTCTTGTTTATATACTGCTTGGAAAGCTCACTTTTGGCAACTTCTAAATCTGGTCACGTCAAGGGTAGGCAGTAGTAGACTCTGCGCCTGGCGCACGGCACCGGCTAGCGCATGGGCTAGCGCACCTCTGCTGCCTCTCGCCAACTTCTCTCCTGTTTGTGCTGCTAGCTCCACAGGCGGATCTTTCACTCCTAGAACGCTGCCTGTTAGCGCGTATCCGACTCAAGGACTCGTTTTGCCCTGTAATACAAAAACACTAGAAACGAGTAATCTTGCTCATAAAATATTGCAAACAGGCATAGGGTTATGATCTAAATAATGCGTACAAATAGCCTCTATCAAACCCCCCACACTTGCCCCTTGTTCGTCCCGAACAAGCACTGAAGCTCGGATACAATTACCTCTTCTGGAGTCTAGCGCACAGTCTTGCACTCTGATGCGAATGCACAATTGCTCAACTCGCACTGCTCTATCACCTGCGCACAACTGCACTCAACAGTTCTAATATAATAATTTCGAAATTGATTACCTCTCAGCCGGGATGGAGATTTTTGGATGGCTGGGAGATAGCTCTTCTTAGGCTCCAGGTTGCCAGCTCCTACTCCGAAGATAGGTATATGGTGGATAACGCAGCTTCTTCCAGTGCGTGATTCGTCCGCGCACTTCCTGGGAACCTGAGCTTTCTGATGATTTCCTTATGGTCTTTTGCGCATGTTGATGCTTGTGCGCATGCTGATTCTTTTGCAGCGCGTATCATCTGCTGGTATTTTTCTTTTGTACAGCTTTCTCTTTAATTTTTACATTCCCAGAGCAGTTCCAGTCTCAGCCTTCGGATAGCAGCTATGGAACTCGCCCCGCTCTCTCTCCTTTGGTTAGCGCAGGTCAGCGCACGCGTTTACATCCGCGCCTGCCTTCCTTAGCTCGATTTTCAGAGAGAAGGTGGTTTGTTTTCCCACCTCGCCACGCTATGGGTATTTCGCCTTTGGCATCTGCGTGACTGAGTGCGCTCTTTTGTCCCGAAGGCTGCGAAGCACCGGCCTCTACTAACGCTCTCGACCATATACCTTGCCTTCGAAGCAAAAGCGACTAACCGCCTCTCTGGAGCATTTCTGTCAACTCCACATCCCCTGCATATCCCAACTAACAGGAGCAAAAAACGAAAAAATTCTACTAAAACAGTAGATAGCAGCGCACGCAATATGGATAGCGCAAAACAAGCTAGAGCGCATGCGCATCCTGCACTCTAGCGCACTACTGCTACTATTCTCTTTAACTTAAACTAAGCTACACTAAAATGCTCAAAAACGTCAAAAGTGAATGTAACGCCCCCCCCCCCCCCCCCCCCACACTTGAACAGAGACGTGTCCCCACGACTCAAGCGCAAGCGCATGGAGAGCGCACACATGCATGTAATGCAAAACAAAAACAAATAGTCACACAGCATAAACGATAGCACAGGGTCACAAAATATTCGGCACAAATATTCAGCACATAATACGCAATAAGACGCAGCAAAATAAAAGACACCACCCTAAAGAAAACTGATGCTGCTGCCCCTCGGCCTTAGAAGTCCTCCGAGCTAGACACAGCTGCTGATCCAAGCGCCTCATCCTCTGAAGAATCCGTCACGGAGTCGGTGCTGGAGGCTGGCGGCACTATGGTGAGGGGGTCAGGCTGTCCTACGAGGTCGTCCTCGGAAAGTGAATCCCAAATGGAATCGGAGTTTATGCTGGGATAGGCTACGGGGGAATCCGGAACAGAAGGCCGGGCAGGGGAAACTGCTGGTGGTGGTATCGGTTCTGGGTCAGGGGTGGGATTTGCTGCGGGGGCTGCCGGTGCTGGTGCTGGTGGTGGTACTGGAGAGGGTTCTGCTGGATGGACTGGGGCTGCTGAGGCTGCTGGGGCTTGGGTAGGAGGGCTTGCTGGCTGGCTAGGGGGACCTGGAGGTGGCCGGTGCAGGCTGAGGAGAGGGGGAATCGCGTCTCCAAATCTCCACCCGGATGGTGGACTCATACTTAAATCCGCCCCCTCTGGCGCTAAGTATTCGAGCACACGCATGACGTTGAACATCATGCGCTGCTCGGCGGTTGCTGCCTCGGGCGCCTCCTCAGCCTCAGTCCTTGGGCGCTTTCCACGTGCACGAGGGGGAGAATCCTCAATGGAAATGGTCACTGGCTCCCCTTGTGGTGCACGGGCTCTCTGGTGCGCTCCAGTCTGCGCCCGGGTCCTTGGGCGCCGGACCAGAGGCACCTCTGGTTCTGAGGCCTCATCCTCCTCCATGACCTGCGCGGCTGCTGCGCCCTGCGCACTGCTTTCTGCTCTGGGCCGCGGAACTCTGGCCGGCTGCAGGCGGTAGCACCATTCCAACGTGCCATCATCCTTCAGAGCTACCGCCCTGATCTGCAGCATATGGGCGCGATCGAGAGGGACAGCCGGCACCAAAGTGTGCTCTGGCACCTCGGGCTCTCCATGTAATGCCCGCAACAGGTGCGTTATGACTCCTCCACAAGTCAGCGGCCCCTTCATGCTGACGCGGCTCCAGTGGTGCACCATGTTCAGGATAAAAAGCACCTTCCGCCCATAGTACAGCCCCTTCAAAATGTCCAAATCCAGGAGGCTGATCTTCGGTGCGCCGTTGAAACAGCCAATGACCGCATAGGCGACCATGCGCCACAAGTAGAACAGCCACGGGTCGCGCAGCTCTCGGCCCCTGCTGCGCCCCGCGGCAAATGCTGACCCAGTCGCCATCTCGCGCCAGGCCTCCTGGTTAGTGTGCGTGTCTAAGTCCTCGTCACGCACCTTGGCGCATCCGAACGCGTGCCTCAGCCTCCTAGCCGAGGCTATGAACCAAACACCCCTATGTCTGTACCTGATCTCCTTGTCTCCTGCCTCCAGAGACGCTAAAAACTCGCACGTGTCCTCTTGGTCAGATGCGCTATTGAGTTCCAACAGCGCTTCCCAGCCGGCGAGCGCCAGCCTCTGCGCTACGAGGTCCGCTAGTCCAACCTCGCGCAGGAACTCTCGGCTGATGTACGGGGTCCCGTACATTTCCAGGCTTATAAACGCCGCATACTTGCTGGCGAACGCAGCTGGGGTCTCCTGGTCCTTGGCAGGTATCATGATGCGCTAGGGCCGCGGTCAACTGTGGTCAACACCCTCAACAACTTCAAAAATCCAAACTGCACAGAAATCCCTGAAAGTCTAACCGAAGGAGCCCCTACTGCTCGCCTACACAACGCACTAAACAATACTCCAAACGGCGCACTCTACCCCGGTGCGATTTCAAAACCCTAAAAAACGTCTCCTCCGCACAAACCCTAACGGAAGCTGCTCAAATCGGGGGGAGAGGTTACCTGGGTGTAGTGCGGCTGTGTGGTCCTCGAATCACTCTAAACGGACGTTGGGTTGGGCGCTGATCGACGGGCAGAGGTCTGAAGGCGGGAGCTCGTGTGCAACGGTCGAGTGAAAAGTGCTGGGTTTTTTTCTAAGTCCTGCCTTATATACCCCCGGGCTAGCGCATCTGACCTGCGCATTGCTAGGCGCACAGTCCTGCGCACTACTGTGTGACTAAAAAAACTACCAAGTCCTAAACTAGCAAAAAAACAAAAAAAAACTCAAGAAAAACAAAACAAGCAGAAAATAAAATATGCAAAAGTAAAAACGTGTCGGGTTACCTCCCGACAAGTGCCTTTGTTTAACGTCGTTGGCTCGACTGTACCTCGTTACGTGTCAAAACATGTGTCTGCAACCTCCCCCACTCTTGCTCCTGAGTGTCCCTGCGCCAGTGTGTGTGTTGCGATCTCATTGGTCCTGCGCAAAGGGTAAGATGGAAAGTCAGCATGTGATAAATTATGCGTAACGAGGGTAGATGCAGAGGAAGAAGAGATATAAGCAATAGGTTCCAGTTCTCCCTCTGGTACATCCGGTGGTGTGTCTGGCGCAGCAGCTTGCGCATCTATTATCTCTGGTTCGGCCAAGTCAAAGTTGCGTGCTGTGCTGTCCCAAGGTTCTCGTAAGTACCGTTTGACTCTCTGCCCGTTAACCTGAAAACGATGCCGGTGCCCGTCTTCTAACTCGTTCAGCTCAAATGCGCGCTCCCTTCCTCCCTCATCCAAGTTCAGGTTGCAAATGCGTAAGGCCCAATATGCCTTGTGTTCGAGCTCGACTGGCAGGTGGCATGCTTTCCCATAGACCAGCCGAAATGGTGAGGTCCCAATGGGCGTCTTATGCGCAGTGCGGTATGCCCATAGCGCATCATCAAGGCGCTGGCTCCAATCCTTGCGCGATGGTCTCACAGTCTTTTCTAAGGCGCTGTTAGAAACTTCGGTCTGTCCATTCGTCTGCGGATGGTAAGCGGTGGACGTCTTGTGGCGCACTCCATAGTGCTTGAAAACTTGCGCCACAATCCTGTTGCAAAAATGCGTCCCCTGGTCGCTGATTACTGCCTTAGGCACTCCGTACCTGCAAAATATGTTAGTTCTGAGAAAATCAGCGACAGTCTTACCATCATCCTTCCGCGTAGCCTTAGCTTCAACCCATTTGGAGACATAGTCTACTGCCACCAATATGTACTCGTAACCTGCAGATGGAGGAAATGGCCCCATGAAGTCGATTCCCCAAACATCGAATACTTCATCCACCAGAATCGGGGTCTGCGACATCTCATTGCGCGCGGATATTCCTCCTGTGCGCTGGCACCTGTCACAATTCCTGCAGTGATTATAGGCGTCTCTAAACAGGTGCGGCCAATAGAATCCGCAGTCTAGGACCTTTCTGCTTGTGCGCTTGGGACCGAAGTGTCCTCCGCATGCGTGCGCATGACAAAACATCAAAACAGAATTAATTTCGTGGTCAGGCACGCAACGCCTCAATATCTGATCTGGTCCTATCTTAAGCATGTAAGGATCATCCCAAAGGTAACTCTTGGACTCATGTTTTAATCGCATGCACTGAGTTTTATTGAAATGCGGAGGAAACGTACCTGTGACCAGGTAATTTGCGATGTGCGCATACCATGGTACCTTACCTGTCAGCGCCATCAGATGCTCGTCAGGGAATGTTTCCGTGATCTGCCCTGGCTCCTCCTCTTTCACGATCCTGCTCAGGTGGTCAGCAACTGGATTCTCCGTGCCCTTCTTGTCTTTGATCTCCAAGTCAAATTCCTGAAGTAGGAGCACCCAGCGCATCAGGCGCGGCTTGGTTTCCTTCTTGGACATGAGGTAGCGGATAGCTGCGTGGTCAGTGTAGATGATGACTCTTGCGCCTAGAACATATGCTCGGAACTTCTCCAGCGCAAATACAATTGCCAGAAGCTCCTTCTCCGTGGTGGTGTAGTTCCTCTGCGCAGAGTCCAGTGTGCGCGATGCATAGTAAATGGCATGCGGCTTCTTGTCCACGCGCTGCCCCAAGACTGCACCTACTGCATAATCACTTGCGTCGCACATCAGCTCAAATGGCAGGTTCTACTCTGGTGCGCGCATTACTGGCGCACTGGTCAGCGCTTCTTTCTGCTTATCAAACGCAGCCCTGCACTCATCAGTAAAGTCGAAGCACACATCTTTTTGCAAAAGGTTAGACAGGGGTATACAAATTTTAGAGAAATCTTTGATAAAACGCCTGTAGAACCCAGCATGTCCTAAGAATGATTTCACGTCGCGCACGTTGGTGGCATAAGGTAGATTAGAAATAAGATCTATCTTAGCTTTGTCTACCTTGATCCCCTCCTCTGAAATGATATGACCTAGTACTACTCCGTGCGTGACCATGAAATGACATTTTTCGTAATTTTAGCACTAAGTTCTTAGAAATGCAGCGCGCTAAGACTTTATCTAGATGTGTTAAGCATGCATCAAAGGTACTTCCATATACGGTAAAATCATCCATGAACACTTCTATGCATATACCAATCATATCAGAGAAAATGCTCATGACAAGGCGTTGGAACGTACCTGGCGCGTTGCACAGCCCAAAAGACATGCGCCGAAACGCAAACGTACCGAACGGGCATGTGAACGTGGTCTTCTCCTGATCCTCCGTAGCTATGGGTATCTGATTATATCCTGAATATCCGTCCAAGAAGCAGAAATAGGGCTTACCTGCTAATCTGTCCAGCATTTTGTCCATGAAGGGTAGCGGGAAGTGGTCCTTGCGCGTCACTGCGTTAAGCTTCCTGTAGTCGATGCACATGCGCCATCTAGTCTGTATGCGCTTGGGAACTAGCTCGCCCTGCGCATTCTCCTCCACTGTGATTCCTCCCTTCTTAGGCACAACGTGCACTGGACTGACCCATTTGCTGTCCGAGATGGGGTAGATGACTCCTGCGTCAAGCAACTTTAAAATCTCCTTTTGTACTACCTCCATCATGTTTGGGTTTAATCTGTGCTGAGCCTCCCTGGATGGTTTGGCACCATCTTCCAACAGAATTCTATGCATGCATACGTCTGGGCTCACTCCGCGCAGGTCAGCAAGTGTCCATCCTATGGCGCGCTGGTTCTTGCGCAGCACCTGCTGTAAGCGCACTTCCTGCTCCTCTTCTAATCCTTTCTTGATGATCACTGGCAGGGTGTCCTCATTTCCCAGGAAAATGTATTTGAGATGTTCTGGGAGTTGATTCAGCTCAACCTTGGGTGCCTGTTCAATAGAGGGCAAGATTTTATTAGCGGTGCAAATATGAACTATATCATGTACCTGAGTGAGTGTTGGTTCAGCACTGCTCGGGTCTTCCTCCTGCTCCTCCAACTCTGGTTGTGCCAGTGGCTCTGGTCCTATTGTTGCGCTTGCGCATCTGTGACTAAATCATCCAAGTTGTCCATTGCGTGCACTGTGGCGTCCTCGTGTGGGTGCTGCATTCCTTTGAATATATTGAAATGAATTTCTTCACAGTCCACCTCCATGGAGAGTGTGCCCCTCCACACGTTTATCTTCGTGCGCGCGGTCATAAGGAAAGGTCTACCTAGTAGGATCTGCTGGGAACACCAGCTCTCCTACTCGCACAAGAACATCCTCTATCATGCCTGCAGGTTGTTTGCACGATCGATCCGCTAACTGAATGGTGAGTCCTGCAGGCTTTAGTGGTCCAAGGCGCAATGTTGAATATAGAGAATATGGTAACAAATTCATGGATGCGTGATAGAGGCTATTTGTACACATTATTTAGATCATAACCCTATGCTTGTTTGCAATATTTTATGAGCAAGATTACTCGTTTCTAGTATTTTTGTATTACAGGGCAAAACGAGTCCTTGAGTCGGATACGCGCTAACAGGCAGCGTTCTAGGAGTGAAAGATCCGCCTGCGGAGCTAGCTGCACAAACAGAAGAGACGTTGGCGAGAGTCAGTAGCGGTGCGCTAGCCGAATGCGCTAGCCGAATGCCGTGCGCCAGGCGCAAAGTCCAGTGACCAGATTTGGAAGTTGCCAAAGGTGAACTTCCTGGGCAATATATAAACAAAGAAAGTCTAGGGTTTTAAAGAGAGGAAAAAAGAGAGAGAGAGATCATATCCATCATTGGACGACACACATCAGAGATAGCGGCAACACTGGAAAACACACGGACTCGTTGAGAAGATTTGCGCCAGCCGACTGCGCCAGCCAAGAAGACAAGCTGCACGCACTGTTTGCTACTTGTTTCTCAGACACATTAGTCATTATTTACTACTCTATGATGTTTATCACTAGCATGTCTAGCTAAACGCTTAAGTGTTGGTTGGGCATGAATCTATGATGTATTTTCTTTGAGACTTGAGCTTAATGCATAGTTTACTTACTTGTATTAATCTTGTGCATACGGAGACAGCCAGTTGCATGAGTAGGGGAAGCCTTGAACCGCAATCTTACTGGTGTTGCTTGCTTGTCATATGTTAAACTAGTTGATAGCTTTACGGTGACAACTAGGAGTAACGAGCTAGGGTAAGCAGTTACTACTGTGACAGGATTCGCAGCTGTTTTAGTCTATGTTCTAAGGATTAATAGCACATGAACTTTGAACGGAACATGCGCACGTGTTAGGAAGCCTTGACCGGACACTAACCCAAGTGGAATTAAGCTATAGACATATTAGAGTCAGTGATAAGGAATGCACTCATAGAGGATTGTCCGCCCAATACTTCTCATAGTCATAGTATCTAGTCTCTACTGCCTGCGCACGCCTAGTGCATTTCTCTGCGTTTCACAACTGTTACTCGCGCACTGCGCACACCAATCACTCACCCCCCAATCTTCGTAAGTGTAGGTCACTGACTAAAACTGAACTACTTGCTCCCTGTGGAGATCGACGCTTACTTAACCGCTGTACTGAGTGGAAGAGGAAGGATTATATTTGACGCGCACAACGACGCGCGATCAAATTTTGGCGCCGTTGCCGGGGAGCAACACAGCTAAGTTTTAGTTGGTTTACATTTTTCCTTTTTAGTAACTAGTTATTTCAGTTTGTTTTGTTTTCGTTGTTGTTTCTGACAGCACGCAATCACCATTAGCCTGCGCAACCTTGAAACAGTTTCGCTGTGCAGATTCTAGTTGCGCACTGACAGACGCAGCAACATTAGTTATCTTTTAATTTCATTTTTCTTTGAGATTCAGAACAGGTCATGGAGGACGACAGTGTCGTAGGCGACAACCTAGGGGACAGGACCCCAGAGAAAGCAAGGGCGCATAACCGCGCAGCCCGGTTCAGAGAAGAAGTGCAGCGCGAAGTTGAAGCAAGGATGGCCGCAGAACTGTATAATGCGCCACCCGCACGACAAGCTGCGCGACGTAGAATAGTGCGCGAGATGTCAGCCCCCATCACTGTCAACCAGCCATGGTGCATCGTGCTTCCACCAGACGTACACTTTGAACTAAGGAGCTCGCTCATCCATCACATGCCCAAGTTTCACGGGACGAACAATGAAAATCCAGTCAAGCATGTGCGAGAATTCCTAGTCATTTGCGAAAACATGAAGACCGAAAGGGAAAGCGATGAAGCGCTGAAAATGAAGGCATTCCCATTTTCACTGTGTGATACAGCCAGACATTGGTTGATGAATTTACCCGCAGGATCCATTCACACATGGGAGCAGCTGCAGAAGAAATTCCTAGATAAATTCTATCCAGCAGCAAAGATTGCGCTGCTCAGAAGGGAACTAGCCGCGCCAAGGCAGAGCGCAGGGGAGTCATTGTCAGAATATTACGAGCGTTTCAGGGAGCTGGAGGCCAACTGCTACAATCACGGCCTGCCCCAGAATGTGCTGATAGAGAACTTTCTGAATGGATTGCTGCCCATGGAGCTGCGACTACTGAATGCATGCGCAGGAGGGGACATTTGCAACATGTACCCAGAGGATGCGTGGCAGCTGATAGAAGACTCTGCTGGGCAGGTAAGACATCAACTAACGCTTGAAAATAGTCGTACTCGTTCTGTGCATCAGGTAGAAGCAAGCGCTGAGATCAAGGAAATGAAGGCCATGCTGCAGAAATTGATGAGTGCGCAGAGCGCACAACCAGTTGCGCCAAAGGTATGTGAATTCTGCAGATCCACCGAGCATAAGACAGATGAATGCCCAACACTTTTCGAAGAAACTGGAGATGTCAATGCTCTTGGAGGATGGGATAACAGAGGGCCGCCGAGGCAGAATCAGCCGCGTTTTGGACTGGCAGCGAATGGATTCAGATGGAAGGAGGAGAACAATTTCCAGAGGCAGCCCACAGATCAGCGCGCACCACAGCAGACGCAACAAGCTGCGCCCTACAATCCACCGCATCGCCGCACTGACGCACCAGCGCATAACAACCAGCAACCGAGGCGATCTTTGGAAGATATCGTGGGGCAGCTAGCAGACACAGTACGCAAAAATGACGAGAAATATGACAAGAGGTTCGAGTCCATCGAAAAGCAGCTATCACAGATCGCAACCACAGTTTATGAGCTAAAGAAGAGCGATGGCAACCTGCCTTCGCAAGTGATTCAGAACCCTAAAGGAGGAGTCAATGCAGTGACACTGAGGACTGGGCGCACAGTAGGAACAGAGCAGACCGCGCTGGCGCCCGCGCAACCAGTTGCGCAAGTCCCGGATCCAGCAGGTCGGAATGCGCAACCAGAGCAAGATGCGCAATCAGAAGCGCCAGCCACGAACCAGCAGGGCAACACATCAGGTATGTCTCAGTCAAGAAACAAGGACATAAATTGTACTAACATACCTGCACCTTTCCCTGTGCAGGCACCATTGGCTAGAAAGAAAGCGTTGGACAAGGAGCTTTATGAGTTGTTCAGCAAGGTGGAAATCAATATTCCCCTCATTGAAGCTATTCGGCAGATTCCCAGGTATGCAAAGTTTTTTAAAAGAGCTATGCACAAACAAAAGGAGAAAGGGCGAATGCGCACAGGTAATGCTAAATGCGCAGGCCTCAGCGATCGTGCAACAAAAGGTACCACCTAAGTGCCGAGATCCAGGTACATTTACTATCCCATGCACGCTAGGTAAGACCACAGTGAGTAATTGCATGATCGATTTAGGCGCATCCATCAATTTGCTACCTTATTCTCTATATACGACATTGCGCCTTGGACCACTTAAGCCTGCAGGTCTCACCGTTCAGCTAGCAGATAGATCGTGCAAACAACCTGCAGGCATGATAGAAGATGTCCTAGTTCGAGTAGGAGAGCTGGTGTTCCCAGCAGATTTTTATGTGCTCGAAATGGAGGGTGAATCAAGCGCCAGCAGTGCGCAAATCCTCCTAGGCAGACCGTTTCTGATGACCGCGCGCACGAAGATAGACGTGTGGAGGGGCACGCTCTCCATGGAGGTAGATGGCGAAGAAATCCATTTCAACATATTCAAGGGGATGCAGCATCCACATGAGGACGCTACAGTGCACGAAATGGACAGCATTGATGATTTAGTCGCAGAAGCGCAATGTGCGAGCGCAACCGTAGGACCAGAGCTACTGACACCGGCAGAGCTGGAGGAGCAAGAGGAGAATCTGAGCAGTGCGGAATCAGCACCCACACAGGTACGTGATATAGTTCATATTTGCACCGCTAACAAAATCTTGCCCTCTATTGAACAGGCACCCAAGATCGAACTGAAGCAGCTCCCAGAGCACCTCAAATACATTTTCTTGGGAAGTGAGGACACCCTGCCAGTGATCATCAAGAAAGGATTAGAGGAAGAGCAGGAAGTGCGCCTGCAGCAGGTACTGCGCAAGAACCAGCGCGCCATAGGATGGACACTTGCAGATCTGCGCGGAGTGAGCCCAGACGTATGCATGCATAGGATTCTACTGGAAGATGGTGCCAAACCATCCAGGGAGGCTCAGCGCAGGTTGAATCCAAACATGATGGAGGTAGTGCAAAAGGAAGTCCTGAAATTGCTTGGCGCAGGGGTCATTTACCCAATCTCGGACAGCAAATGGGTCAGTCCGGTGCATGTTGTGCCAAAGAAAGGAGGAATCTCAGTGGAAGAAAATGCGCAGGGCGAGCTAGTTCCCAAGCGCATACAAACTGGCTGGCGCATGTGTATCGACTACAGGAAGCTTAACGCAGTAACGCGCAAGGACCATTTCCCGCTACCCTTCATGGACCAGATGCTGGATCGCTTAGCAGGTAAGCCTAATTTTTGTTTCTTGGACGGATATTCAGGGTACAACCAGATACCCATAGCTGCGGAGGATCAAGAGAAGACCACATTCACCTGCCCGTTCGGTACGTTTGCGTTTCGGCGCATGTCTTTTGGGCTGTGCAACGTGCCAGGTACGTTCCAACGCCTTGTCATGAGCATTTTCTCTGATATGATTGGTATATGCATAGAAGTGTTCATGGATGATTTTACCGTATATGGAAGTACCTTTGATGCATGCTTAAAACATCTAGATAGAGTCTTAGCGCGCTGCATTTCTAAGAACTTAGTGCTAAATTACGAAAAATGTCATTTCATGGTAACGCACGGAGTAGTACTAGGCCATATCATTTCAGAGGAGGGGATCAAGGTAGACAAAGCTAAGATAGATCTTATTTCTAATCTACCTTATGCCACCAACGTGCGCGACGTGAAATCATTCTTAGGGCATGCTGGGTTCTATAGGCGTTTTCTCAAAGATTTCTCTAAAATTTGTATACCACTGTCTAACCTTTTGCAAAAAGATGTGTGCTTCGACTTTACTGATGAGTGCAGGGCCGCGTTTGATAAGCTGAAAGAAGCGCTGACCAGTGCGCCAGTAATGCGCGCACCAGATTGGAACCTGCCATTTGAGCTGATGTGCGACGCAAGCGATTATGCAGTAGGTGCAGTCTTGGGGCAGCGCGTGGACAAGAAGCCGCATGCCATTTACTATGCATCGCGCACACTGGACTCTGCGCAGAGGAACTACACCACCACGGAGAAGGAGCTTCTGGCAATTGTATTTGCGCTGGAGAAGTTCCGAGCATATGTTCTAGGCGCACGAGTCATCATCTACACTGACCACGCAGCTATCCGCTACCTCATGTCCAAGAAGGAAACCAAGCCGCGCCTGATGCGCTGGGTGCTTTTACTGCAGGAATTTGACTTGGAGATCAAAGACAAGAAGGGCACGGAGAATACATTTGCTGATCACCTGAGCAGGATCGTGAAGGAGGAGGAACCAGGTCAGATAACGGAAACATTCCCTGACGAGCATCTGATGGCGCTGACAGGTAAGGTACCATGGTATGCGCACATCGCAAATTACCTGGTCACAGGTACGTTTCCTCCGCATTTCAATAAAACTCAGTGCATGCGATTAAAACATGAGTCCAAGCATTACCTTTGGGATGATCCTTACATGCTTAGAATAGGACCAGATCAGATATTGCGGCGTTGCGTGCCTGACCACGAAATTAATTCTGTTTTGATGTTTTGTCATGCGCATGCATGCGGAGGACACTTCGGTCCTAAGCGCACAAGCAGAAAGGTCCTGGACTGCGGATTCTATTGGCCGCACCTGTTTAGAGATGCCTATAATCACTGCAGGAATTGTGACAGGTGCCAGCGCACAGGAGGAATATCCGCGCGCAATGAGATGCCGCAGACCCCGATTCTGGTGGATGAAGTGTTCGATGTTTGGGGAATCGACTTCATGGGGCCATTTCCCCCATCTGCAGGTTACGAATACATATTGGTGGCAGTAGACTATGTCTCCAAATGGGTTGAAGCTAAGGCTACGCGAAAGGATGATGGTAAGACTGTCGCTGATTTCCTCAGAACTAACATATTTTGCAGGTACGGAGTGCCTAAGGCAGTAATCAGCGACCAAGGGACACACTTTTGCAACAGGGTCGTGGCGCAAGTCTTCAAGCACTATGGGGTGCGCCACAAGACGTCCACCGCTTACCATCCGCAAACGAATGGACAGGCCGAAGTTTCTAACAGGGAGATCAAGCGCATCTTAGAAAAGACTGTGAGACCATCGCGCAAAGATTGGAGCCAGCGCCTTGATGATGCGCTATGGGCATACCGCACTGCGCATAAGACGCCCATTGGGACCTCACCATTTCGGCTGGTCTATGGGAAAGCATGCCACCTGCCAGTAGAGCTCGAGCACAAGGCGTATTGGGCCTTACGCATTTGCAACCTGAACTTGGATGAGGCAGGAAGGGAGCGCGCATTTGAGCTGAACGAACTAGAAGAGCTGCGCTTGGACGCCTATGAGGGACTGCGCGATTACAAGGAGCGCACCAAGGCCTTTCACGACAAGCACATCCTCCGACGCACCTTTGAACCAAGAGACCAGGTATTACTATTCTCATCACGCCTGAAGCTTATGCCTGGAAAGCTGCGCAGCAAATGGACGGGACCATACACGGTCACCAAGGTTTTCCCCTACGGAACAATCGAGTTAGAAGATGGGCACCGGCATCGTTTTCAGGTTAATGGGCAGAGAGTCAAACGATACTTAGGAGAACCTTGGGATAACACAGCGCGCAACATTGACCTGGCCGAACCAGAGATAATAGATGCGCAAGATGCTGCGCCAGACACACCACCGGATGTACCAGAGGGAGATTTGGAACCTATTGCTCATATCTCTTCTTCCTCTGCATCTACCCTCGTTACGCATAATTTATCACATGCTGACTTCCCATCTTACCCTTTGCGCAGGACCAATGAGATCGCCGCACACACACTGGCGCAGGAACACTCAGGAGCAAGAGTGGGGGAGGTTGCAGACACACGTTTTGGCACGTAACGAGGTACAGTCGAGCCAACGACGTTAAACAAAGGCACTTGTCGGGAGGTAACCCGACACGTTTCTTCTTTTGCATATTTTATTTTCTGCTTGTTTTGTTTTTCTTGAGTTTTTTTTAGCTAGTTTAGTACTTGGTAGTTTTTTTAGTCACGCAGTAGTGCGCAGGACCGTGCGCCTACCAATGCGCAGGTCAGCTGCACTAGCCAGGGGAGTATGTAAGGCAGGACTTAGAAAAAAATCCATGCATTACATGTGTGTGTGCGCTCTCCATGCTACATCCATGCTGTGTGACTATTTGTTTTTGTTCTTCTGTTCTTTATTTTTGCATTACATGCATGTGTGCGCTCTCCATGCGCTTGCGCTTGAGTCGTGGGGACACGTCTCTGTTCAAGAGTGGGGGGGGGGGGGGGGGGCGTTACATTCACTTTTCACGTTTTGAGCATTTTTAGTATAGCTTAGTTTAAGTTAAAGAGAATAGTAGCAGTAGTGCGCTAGAATGCAGGATGCGCATGCGCTCCAGCTTGTTTTGTGCTATCCATATTGCGTTCGCTGCTATTTACTGTTTGAGTATAATTTTTTCGTTTTTCTGCTCCTGTTAGTTGGGATATGCAGGGGATGTGGAGTTGACAGAAATGCTCCAGAGAGGCAGTTAGTCGCTTTTGCTTCGAAGGCAAGGTATATGGTCGAGAGCGTTAGTGGAGGCCGGTGTTTCGCAGCCTTCGGGACAAAAGAGCGCACTCAGTCACGCAGATGCCAAAGGCAAAATATCCAAAGCGTGGCGAGGTGGGAAAACAGACCACCTTCTCTCTAGAAATCGAGCTAAGGAAGGCAGGCGCGGATGTAAACGCGTGCGCTGACCTGCGCAGACAGACAAAGGAGAGAGAGCGGGGCGAGTTCCATAGCTGCTATCCGAAGGCTGAGACTGGAACTGCTCTGGGAATGTAAGAAATTAAAGATGAAGCTGTACAAAAGAAAAATACCAGCAGATGACACGCGCTACAAAAGAATCAGCATGCGCACAAACATCAACATGCGCAAAGACCATAAGGAAATCATCAGAGAGCTCAGGTTCCCAGGAAGTGCGCGGACGAATCACGCACTGGAAGAAGCTGCGCTATCCACCATATACCTGTCTTCGGAGTAGGAGCTGGCAGCCTGGAGCCTAAGAAGAGCTATGTCCCAGCCATCGAAAAAAACAAAATCTTCATCCCGGCTGAGAGGTAATGAATTTCGAAATTATTATATTAGAACTGTTGAGTGCAGTTGTGCGCAGGTGATAGAGCAGTGCGAGTTGAGCAATTGCGCATTCGCATCAGAGTGCAAGACTGTGCGCTAGACTCCAAAAGAGGTAATTGTATCCGCGCTTCAATGCTTGTTCGGGACGAACAAGGGGCAAGTGTGGGGGGTTTGATAGAGGCTATTTGTACACATTATTTAGATCATAACCCTATGCTTGTTTGCAATATTTTATGAGCAAGATTACTCGTTTCTAGTGTTTTTGTATTACAGGGCAAAACGAGTCCTTGAGTCGGATACGCGCTAACAGGCAGCGTTCTAGGAGTGAAAGATCCGCCTGCGGAGCTAGCTGCACAAACAGAAGAGAAGTTGGCGAGAGTCAGTAGCGGTGCGCTAGCCGAATGCCGTGCGCCAGGCGCAAAGTCTAGTGACCAGATTTGGAAGTTGCCAAAGGTGAACTTCCTGGGCAATATATAAACAAAGAAAGTCTAGGGTTTTAAAGAGAGGAAAAAAGAGAGAGAGAGATCATATCCATCATTGGACGACACACATCAGAGATAGCGGCAACACTGGAAAACACACGGACTCGTTGAGAAGATTTGCGCCAGCCGACTGCGCCAGCCGAGAAGACAAGCTGCACGCACTGTTTGCTACTTGTTTCTCAGACACATTAGTCATTATTTACTACTCTATGATGTTTATCACTAGCATGTCTAGCTAAACGCTTAAGTGTTGGTTGGGCATGAATCTATGATGTATTTTCTTTGAGACTTGAGCTTAATGCATAGTTTACTTACTTGTATTAATCTTGTGCATACGGAGACAGCCAGTTGCATGAGTAGGGGAAGCCTTGAACCGCAATCTTACTGGTGTTGCTTGCTTGTCATATGTTAAACTAGTTGATAGCTTTACGGTGACAACTAGGAGTAACGAGCTAGGGTAAGCAGTTGCTACTGTGACAGGATTCGCAGCTGTTTTAGTCTATGTTCTAAGGATTAATAGCACATGAACTTTGAACGGAACATGCGCACGTGTTAGGAAGCCTTGACCGGACACTAACCCAAGTGAAATTAAGCTATAGACATATTAGAGTCAGTGATAAGGAATGCACTCATAGAGGATTGTCCGCCCAATACTTCTCATAGTCATAGTATCTAGTATCTACTGCCTGCGCACGCCTAGTGCATTTCTCTGCGTTTCACAACTTTTACTCGCGCACTGCGCACACCAATCACTCACCCCCCAATCTTCGTAAGTGTAGGTCACTGACTAAAACTGAACTACTTGCTCCCTGTGGAGATCGACCCTTACTTAACCGCTGTATTGAGTGGAAGAGGAAGGATTATATTTGACGCGCACAACGTCGCGCGATCAATGCGCCTAAATCAATCATGCAGTTGCTCACCGTGGTTTTACCTAGAGTGCATGGGATAGTGAATGTACCTGGGTCTCGGCACTTAGGTGGTACCTTATGTTGCACGTTCGCTGAGGCCTGCGCATTTAGCATTACCTGTGCGCACTCGCCTTTTCGTCGCTTGTTTGTGCACAGCTCTTTCAAAAACTTGGCGTGCCTTGGGATCTGCCGAACTGCTTCAATAAGGGGAATGTTGATTTCCACCTTGCTGAATAACTCGTAGAGCTCTTTGTCCTGCGCTTCCTTCCTAGCCAAGGGTGCCTCCACAGGGAAAGGTGCAGGTATATTAGTACGATTCGTGCTCTTGTTTTTAATTCTGTTATACCTGGCGCTTCGCCCTGCTGGCTCGTGGCTGGCACTTCAGGTTGCGCGTTCTGCTCTTGTTGCGCATTCTGCTCTGTCGATTCTGGGACTTGCGCAGCTGGTTGCGCGGGGGCCTTCGCGGTCTGCTCTGCTCCTATCGTGCGCCCAGTCCTCAGTGTTACTGCATTGACTCCTCCCTTGGGGTTCTGAATCACTTGCGAAGGCAGGTTGCCATCGCTCTTTTTCAGCTCATACACCGTGGTTGCGATCTGTGATAGCTGCTTTTCAAGTGTTTTCAAGTGTTAGCTGATGTCGTACCTGCCCAGCAGAGTCTTCTATCAGCTGCCACGCGTCTTCTGGATACATGTTGCAAATGTCGCCTCCTGCGCATGCGTTCAATAGCCTCAGCTCCATGGGCAGCAGCCCATTCAGGAAGTTCTCTATCAGCATATTCTGGGGCAGGCCATGATTGTAGCAGTTGGCCTCTAGCTCCCTGAAACGCTCGTAATACTCTGACAGTGACTCCCCTGCGCTCTGTCTTGGCGCGGCCAGCTCTCTTCTGAGTAGCGCGATCTTTGCTGCGGGGTAGAATTTGTCCAGGAATTTCTTCTGCAGCTGCTCCCATGTGTGAATGGATCCTGCGGGTAAGTTCATCAGCCAATGTCTGGCTGTATCACATAGTGAAAATGGGAATGCCTTCATTTTCAGCGCTTCATCGCTTTCTCCTTCGGTCTTCATGTTTTCGCATATGACCAGGAATTCTCGCACATGCTTGACTGGATTTTCATTGTTCATCCCGTGGAACTTGGGCAGGTGATGGATGAGCGAGCTCCTTAGTTCAAAGTGTCCGTCTGGTGGAAGCACGATGCACCATGCCTAGTTGACAGTGATTGGGGCTGACATCTCGCGCACTGTTCTGCGTCGCGCGGGTGGCGCATTGTACAGTTCAGCGGCCATCCTTGCTTCAACCTCGCGCTGCACTTCTTCTCTGAACAAGGCTGCGCGGTTATGTGCTCTTGCTTCCTCTGGAGTTCTGTCCCCTAGGTTGTCGCCTACGACACTGTTATCCTCCATAACCTGTTCTGAATCTCAAAGAAAATGAAATTAAAAGATAACTAATGTTGTTGCGTCTGTCAGTGCGCAACTAGAATCTGCGCAGCGCAACTGTTTCAAGGTTGCGCAGGCTAATGGTGATTGCGCGCTGTCAGAAACAACAACGAAAACAAAACAAACTGAAATGACTAGTTACTAAAAAGGAAAAACGTAAACTAACTAAAACTTAGCTATGTTGCTCCCCGGCAACCGCGCTAAAATTTGATCGCGCGTCGTTGTGCGCGTCAAATATAATCCTTCCTCTTCCACTCAGTACAGCGATTAAGTAAGGGTCGATCTCCACAGGGAGCAAGTAGTTCAGTTTTAGCCAGTATCCTACACTTACGAAGATTGGGGGGTGAGTGATTGGTTTGCGCAGTGCGCAAGTAAACAGTTGTAAAACGCAGGAAAGTGCACTAGACGTGCGCAGGCAGTAGATACTATGACTATGAGAAGTGTTGGGCAGACAATCCTCTATGAGTGCATTCCTTATCACTGACTCTAATATGTCTATAGCTTGATTTCACTTGGGTTAGTGTCCGGTCAAGGCTTCCTAACACGTGCGCATGTTCCGTTCAAAGTTCATGTGCTATTAATCTCTAGAACTAGACTAAAACAGCTACGAATCCGTTCAAGGTAGCAACTGATCACCCTAGCTCGTTACTCCTAGTTGTCACCGTCAAGCTATCAACTAGTTAAACATATGACGAACAAGCAACAAGAGTAAGATTGCGGTTCAAGGCTTCCCCTACTCATGCAACTAGCTGTCTCCGTATGCACAGAGTTTAATACAAGTAAGCAAACTATGCATTACGCTCAAGTCTCAAAGGAAATACATCATAGATTCATGCCCAACCAACACTAAGCGTTTAGCTAGACATGCTAGTGATAAACATCATAGAATAGTAAATAATAACTCTTGTATCTGAGAAACAAGTAGCAAACAGTGCGTGCAGTATGTCTCTCGGCTGGCGCAGTCGGCTGGCGCAAGTCCTCTCAACAAGTCCGTGTGTTTTCCAGTTTGTTGCTCTCTCGTGGGGTGTTGCCTCTCTGTGTGTCCGAAAGTCTCTCTTCTTATCCCTGAAACCCTAGACCTCCTCCCCTTTATATACTGCTCTAGAGGTCCATCCTTGGCAACTTCCAAATCTGGTCATGTCAGGATTAGGAAATACTGGACTCTACGCCTGGCGCACGGCGTATTGCTCAGCGCATTGGTCGGCACAACTCTGCTGTGTCTCACCATTTCTTCTGTTTGCGCCGCTAGCTCCGCACGCTGTGTACTGCGCGTCCTAAACGCTGCCGTTAGCGCGTATCCGGCTTAGGCCCTCGTTTTGCCCTGAAATGCAAAAACACTGGAAACCAGTAATCTTGTACATAAAATAATGCGAACAAGCATAGGGTTATGATCTAAATAATGCGTATAAATAGGCTCTATCAGCCGCCTGGGTGTACGAATTGTGAATCCTAATAATCCTCTCTCAACCCTAGCCTCCCTCTCTTCTTTATATACTGCTCAGGGGCTCATCCTTGGCAACTTCCAAATCTGGTCGTGTCAGGATTTGGAAACACCACCATCTGCGCCTGGCGCATGGCATCTGCTTAGCGCAATCGGTTAGCGCACCGTGGTTGACTCTGCCAATTCTTCTGTTTGCGCCGCTAGCTCCGCAGGCTGTGTGATGCGCGTCCTAAATGCTGCCTGTTAGCGCGTATCTGACTTAGGCCCTTGTTTTGCCCTGAAATACAAAAACACTGGAAACCAGTAATCTTGTACACAAAATAATGCAAACAAGCATAGGGTTATGATCTAAATAATGTGTATAAATAGGCTCTATCAAACCCCCCACACTTGCCCCTTGTTCGTCCTCGAACAAGCACTCAAGCACGGATGCCATTACCTCTCTGGAGTCTAGCGCACAGTCTTGCACTCTGGCGCGATCTGCACGACTGAACACCTTGCGCTGCTCTACCACCTGCGCACAACTGCTGTCAACAGTTTAAGCATAGCGTTTTCGAAATTCATTACCTCTCAGCTGGGATGAAAATCATTTCGGACGGCTGGGAGATAGCTCTTTATAGGCGCCAGGTCGTCAGCTCTCGCTCCGAGGATGGGTATATGGTTAACAGCGCCAGCTTCTTCCCGCGCGTGATTCTTCCGCGAACTTCCTGGGAACTCAACTTTTTGATGATTTTCTGTGTATTTTGCTCACGCTGGTACGTATTTGTGCGCATGTTGATTCTTTTGTAGAGCATATCATCTGCTGGTCTTTTTTCTTTGTACAGCTTTGTCTACGGTTCCTATGTTTCCCAGAACGGTTCCAGTCTCGGCCTCCGGATAACAACTATGGAACACCGCCCCGCTCTCCCTCCTTGGTCTATCTGCGCAGGTAGGCGCACGCGTTTACACCCGCGCCCGCCTTCCTTGGCTCAACTTCCAGAGAGAAGGTGGTCTGTTTTCCCACCTCGCCACGCTTTTGGGTACTTGCCTTTGGCATCTGCGTGACTGAGCGCGCTCTCTTGTTCCGAAGGTCGCGAAGCACAAGCCTCCACTAGCGCTCTCGACCATATACCTCTCCTCTGAAGCGCGAGCGACTAACCGCCTCTCTAGAGCATTTCTGTCAACTCCACATCCCCTGTATATCCCAACTAACAGGAGCAGAAAAACGAAAAAATATACTACAAACAGTTGATAGTAGCGCACGGCGCAATATGGATAGCGCAAACAAGCTGAATAGTGCGCGCAACCCGCACACAAGCGCACTACTGCTACTGTTTCCTTCAATTAAACTAAGCTAAACTATAAAGCTCAAAAAACGTGAAATGTACATGTAACGCTCCCCCCCCCCACACTTAAACAGAGCCGTGTCCCCAGGACTCAAGCTCAAGCGCACGGAGAACGCGCACATGCAGAACATAGGCATGCAAGCAAAAATAAAGAACATAAAAACTAAGAACATAAAGTCAAAGCAGCGCAATATAGCATACGGGCACCAAATATGTATCACAGGAGTTTAGCACACAAATATAGCAACAGAATATCAAATAAAGTTCAGCAAATAAAGGAAAATAGACACCACCCGAAAGAAATAATGCGCTCCCCCCTACAGCTCTAGAAGTCATCTGAGCTGGACGCAGCCGCTGAACTATGCGCCTCCTCCTCTGAAGAATCCGTCATATATTCGGAGCTGGAGGAAGGTGGTACAACTGATAGGGCGACAGGCTGCGCCTCGACGTCATCCTCTGAAACAGGGTCCCATAGCGAGTCTGAGCTGGTGCTAATAATGGGTTCGGCTATACGGGACCTTGGAATGGACGGCTGGGCCGGGGAAGGTGCAGGTGCTGGTACTTGTTCTTGTTTGGGGGTGGGTTCTGCTGGTGCTGGTGCTGGTGCTGGTGGTGCTGGGGCTGATGGTGCTGGTGCTGGTGCTGCTGGGAAGGGCTCTGCTGGATGCACTGGGGGCTGAGTAAGAGGGCTGGCTGGTTGGTGTGGACTGTCGGGAGAACCTGGAGGTGGCCGATGTAGGCTGAGGAGAGGGGGAATCGCGTCTCCAAATCTCCACCCTGATGGTGGGCTCATGCTTAAGTCTGCCCCCTCTGGCGCTAAATATTCGAGCACGCGCATGAAGTTGAACATCATACGCTGCTCTGCTGATGCTTCCTCAGGCGTCGCCTCAGTCTCAGTCCTTGGGCGTTTCCCTTGGGCACGTAGGACAGAATCCTCGATGGAAATGGTAACTGGCTCCCCCTGCGGTGCGCTCCAGTCTGCGCGCGGGTCCTTGCGCGCCTGACTGGAGGCACAACTGGCTCTGGAACTTCATCCTCCTCCATCTCCTGCGCAGCCTCTCTGCTTGCGCACTGCTGATAGAGGCTATTTGTACACATTATTTAGATCATAACCCTATGCTTGTTTGCAATATTTTATGAGCAAGATTACTCGTTTCTAGTGTTTTTGTATTACAGGGCAAAACGAGTCCTTGAGTCGGATACGCGCTAACAGGCAGCGTTCTAGGAGTGAAAGATCCGCCTGCGGAGCTAGCTGCACAAACAGAAGAGAAGTTGGCGAGAGTCAGTAGCGGTGCGCTAGCCGAATGCCGTGCGCCAGGCGCAAAGTCCAGTGACCAGATTTGGAAGTTGCCAAAGGTGAACTTCCTGGGCAATATATAAACAAAGAAAGTCTAGGGTTTTAAAGGGAGGAAAAAGAGAGAGATCGTATCCATCATTGGACGACACACATCAGAGAGAGCGGCAACACTGGAAAACACACGGACTCGTTGAGAAGATTTGCGCCAGCCGACTGCGCCAGCCGAGAAGACAAGCTGCACGCACTGTTTGCTACTTGTTTCTCAGACACATTAGTCATTATTTACTACTCTATGATGTTTATCACTAGCATGTCTAGCTAAACGCTTAAGTGTTGGTTGGGCATGAATCTATGATGTATTTTCTTTGAGACTTGAGCTTAATGCATAGTTTACTTACTTGTATTAATCTTGTGCATACGGAGACAGCCAGTTGCATGAGTAGGGGAAGCCTTGAACCGCAATCTTACTTGTGTTGCTTGCTTGTCATATGTTAAACTAGTTGATAGCTTTACGGTGACAACTAGGAGTAACGAGCTAGGGTAAGCAGTTGCTACTGTGACAGGATTCGCAGCTGTTTTAGTCTATGTTCTAAGGATTAATAGCACATGAACTTTGAACGGAACATGCGCACGTGTTAGGAAGCCTTGACCGGACACTAACCCAAGTGGAATTAAGCTATAGACATATTAGAGTCAGTGATAAGGAATGCACTCATAGAGGATTGTCCGCCCAATACTTCTCATAGTCATAGTATCTAGTCTCTACTGCCTGCGCACGCCTAGTGCATTTCTCTGCGTTTCACAACTGTTACTCGCGCACTGCGGACACCAATCACTCACCCCCCAATCTTCGTAAGTGTAGGTCACTGACTAAAACTGAACTACTTGCTCCCTGTGGAGATCGACCCTTACTTAACCGCTGTACTGAGTGGAAGAGGAAGGATTATATTTGACTCGCACAACGACGCGCGATCAAATTTTGGCGCCGTTGCCGGGAGCAACACAGCTAAGTTTTAGTTGGTTTACATTTTTCCTTTTTAGTAACTAGTTATTTCAGTTTGTTTTGTTTTCGTTGTTGTTTCTGACAGCACGCAATCACCATTAGCCTGCGCAACCTTGAAACAGTTGCGCTGTGCAGATTCTAGTTGCGCACTAACAGACGCAGCAACATTAGTTATCTTTTAATTTCATTTTCTTTGAGATTCAGAACAGGTCATGGAGGACGACAGTGTCGTAGGCAACAACCTGGGGGACAGGACCCCAGAGGAAGCAAGGGCGCATAACTGCGCAGCCCGGTTCAGAGAAGAAGTGCAGCGCGAAGTTGAAGCAAGGATGGCCGCAGAACTGTATAAGGCGCCACCCGCACAACAAGCTGCGCGACGTAGAACAGTGCGCGAGATGTCAGCCCCCATCACTGTCAACCAGCCATGGTGCATCGTGCTTCCACCAGACGGACACTTTGAACTAAGGAGCTCGCTCATCCATCACATGCCCAAGTTCCACGGGACGAACAATGAAAATCCAGTCAAGCATGTGCGAGAATTCCTAGTCATTTGCGAAAACATGAAGACCGAAGGGGAAAGCGATGAAGCGCTGAAAATGAAGGCATTCCCATTTTCACTGTGTGATACAGCCAGAGATTGGTTGATGAATTTACCCGCAGGATCCATTCACACATGGGAGCAGCTGCAGAAGAAATTCCTAGATAAATTCTATCCAGCAGCAAAGATTGCGCTGCTCAGAAGGGAACTAGCCGCGCCAAGACAGAGCGCAGGGGAGTCATTGTCAGAATATTACGAGCGTTTCAGGGAGCTGGAGGCCAACTGCTACAATCACGGCCTACCCCAGAATGTGCTGATAGAGAACTTTCTGAATGGACTGCTGCCCATGGAGCTGCGACTACTGAATGCATTCGCAGGAGGGGACATTTGCAACATGTACCCAGAGGATGCGTGGCAGCTCATAGAAGACTCTGCTAGGCAGGTAAGACATCAACTAACGCTTGAAAATAGTCGTACTCGTTCTGTGCATCAGGTAGAAGCAAGCGCTGAGATCAAGGAAATGAAGGCCATGCTGCAGAAATTGATGAGTGCGCAGAGCGCACAACCAGTTGCGCCAAAGGTATGTGAATTCTGCAGATCCACCGAGCATAAGACAGATGAATGCCCAACACTTTTCGAAGAAACTGGAGATGTCAATGCTCTTGGAGGATGGGATAACAGAGGGCCGCCGAGGCAGAATCAGCCGCGTTTTGGACTGGCAGCGAATGGATTCAGATGGAAGGAGGAGAACAATTTCCAGAGGCAGCCCACAGATCAGCGCGCACCACAGCAGACGCAACAAGCTACGCCCTACAATCCACCGCATCGCCGCACTGACGCACCAGCGCATAACAACCAGCAACCGAGGCGATCTTTGGAAGATATCGTGGGGCAGCTAGCAGACACAGTACGCAAAAATGACGAGAAATATGACAAGAGGTTCGAGTCCATCGAAAAGCAGCTATCACAGATCGCAACCACAGTATATGAGCTAAAGAAGAGCGATGGCAACCTGCCTTCGCAAGTGATTCAGAACCCTAAAGGAGGAGTCAATGCAGTGACACTGAGGACTGGGCGCACAGTAGGAACAGAGCAGACCGCGCTGGCGCCCGCGCAACCAGTTGCGCAAGTCCCGGATCCAGCAGATCGGAATGCGCTACCAGAGCAAGATGCGCAATCAGGTATGTCTCAGTCAAGAAACAAGGACATAAATTGTACTAACATACCTGCACCTTTCCCTGTGCAGGCACCATTGGCTAGAAAGGAAGCGTTGGACAAGGAGCTTTATGAGTTGTTCAGTAAGGTGGAAATCAATATTCCCCTCATTGAAGCTATTCGGCAGATTCCCAGGTATGCAAAGTTTTTAAAAGAGCTATGCACAAACAAAAGGAGAAAGGGCGAATGCGCACAGGTAATGCTAAATGCGCAGGCCTCAGCGATCGTGCAACAAAAGGTACCACCTAAGTGCCGAGATCCAGGTACATTTACTATCCCATGCACGCTAGGTAAGACCACAGTGAGTAATTGCATGATCGATTTAGGCGCATCCATCAATTTGCTACCTTATTCTCTATATACGACATTGCGCCTTGGACCACTTAAGCCTGCAGGTCTCACCGTTCAGCTAGCAGATAGATCGTGCAAACAACCTGCAGGCATGATAGAAGATGTCCTAGTTCGAGTAGGAGAGCTGGTGTTCCCAGCAGATTTTTATGTGCTCGAAATGGAGGGTGAATCAAGCGCCAGCAGTGCGCAAATCCTCCTAGGCAGACCGTTTCTGATGACCGCGCGCACGAAGATAGACGTGTGGAGGGGCACGCTCTCCATGGAGGTAGATGGCGAAGAAATCCATTTCAACATATTCAAGGTGATGCAACATCCACATGAGGACGCTACAGTGCACGAAATGGACAGCATTGATGATTTAGTCGCAGAAGCGCAATGTGCGAGCGCAACCGTAGGACCAGAGCTACTGACACCGGCAGAGCTGGAGGAGCAAGAGGAGGATCTGAGCAGTGCGGAATCAGCACCCACACAGGTACGTGATATAGTTCATATTTGCACCGCTAACAAAATCTTGCCCTCTATTGAACAGGCACCCAAGATCGAACTAAAGCAACTCCCAGAGCACCTCAAATACATTTTCTTGGGAAGTGAGGACACCCTGCCAATGATCATCAAGAAAGGATTAGAGGAAGAGCAGGAAGTGCGCCTGCAGCAGGTACTGCGCAAGAACCAGCGCGCCATAGGATGGACACTTGCAGATCTGCGCGGAGTGAGCCCAGACGTATGCATGCATAGGATTCTACTGGAAGATGGTGCCAAACCATCCAGGGAGGCTCAGCGCAGGTTGAATCCAAACATGATGGAGGTAGTGCAAAAGGAAGTCCTGAAATTGCTTGGCGCAGGGGTCATTTACCCAATCTCGGACAGCAAATGGGTCAGTCCGGTGCATGTTGTGCCAAAGAAAGGAGGAATCACAGTGGAAGAAAATGCGCAGGGCAAGCTAGTTCCCAAGCGCATACAAACTGGCTGGCGCATGTGTATCGACTACAGGAAGCTTAACGCAGTAACGCGCAAGGACCATTTCCCGCTACCCTTCATGGACCAGATGCTGGATCGCTTAGCAGGTAAGCCTTATTTTTGTTTCTTGGACGGATATTCAGGGTACAACCAGATACCCATAGCTGCGGAAGATCAAGAGAAGACCACGTTCACATGCCCGTTCGGTACGTTTGCGTTTCGGCGCATGTCTTTTGGGTTGTGCAACGCGCCAGGTACGTTCCAACGCCTTGTCATGAGCATTTTCTCTGATATGATTGGTATTTGCATAGAAGTGTTCATGGATGATTTTACCGTATATGGAAGTACCTTTGATGCATGCTTAACACATCTAGATAAAGTCTTAGCGCGCTGCATTTCTAAGAACTTAGTGCTAAATTACGAAAAATGTCATTTCATGGTAACGCACGGAGTAGTACTAGGCCATATCATTTCAGAGGAGGGGATCAAGGTAGACAAAGCTAAGATAGATCTTATTTCTAATCTACCTTATGCCACCAACGTGCGCGACGTGAAATCATTCTTAGGGCATGCTGGGTTCTACAGGCGTTTTATCAAAGATTTCTCTAAAATTTGTATACCACTGTCTAACCTTTTGCAAAAAGATGTGTGCTTCGACTTTACTGATGAGTGCAGGGCCGCGTTTGATAAGCTGAAAGAAGCGCTGACCAGTGCGCCAGTAATGCGCGCACCAGATTGGAACCTGCCATTTGAGCTGATGTGCGACGCAAGCGATTATGCAGTAGGTGCAGTCTTGGGGCAGTGCGTAGACAAGAAGCCGCATGCCATTTACTATGCATCGCGCACACTGGACTCTGCGCAGAGGAACTACACCACCACGGAGAAGGAGCTTCTGGCAATTGTATTTGCGCTGGAGAAGTTCCGAGCATATGTTCTAGGCGCAAGAGTCATCATTTACACTGACCACGCAGCTATCCGCTACCTCATGTCCAAGAAGGAAACCAAGCCGCGCCTGATGCGCTGGGTGCTCTTACTGCAGGAATTTGACTTGGAGATCAAAGACAAGAAGGGCACGGAGAATACAGTTGCTGATCACCTGAGCAGGATCGTGAAGGAGGAGGAACCAGGGCAGATCACGGAAACATTCCCTGACGAGCATCTGATGGCGCTGACAGATAAGGTACCATGGTATGCGCACATCGCAAATTACCTGGTCACAGGTACGTTTCCTCCGCATTTCAATAAAACTCAGTGCATGCGATTAAAACATGAGTCCAAGCATTACCTTTGGGATGATCCTTACATGCTTAGAATAGGACCAGATCAGATATTGCGGCGTTGCGTGCCTGACCACGAAATTAATTCTGTTTTGATGTTTTGTCATGCGCACGCATGCGGAGGACACTTCGGTCCTAAGCGCACAAGCAGAAAGGTCCTGGATTGCGGATTCTATTGGCCGCACCTGTTTAGAGATGCCTATAATCACTACAGGAATTGTGACAGGTGCCAGCGCACAGGAGGAATATCCGCGCGCAATGAGATGCCGCAGACCCCGATTCTGGTGGATGAAGTGTTCGATGTTTGGGGAATCGACTTCATGGGGCCATTTCCCCCATCTGCAGGTTACGAATACATATTGGTGGCAGTAGACTATGTCTCCAAATGGGTTGAAGCTAAGGCTACGCGAAAGGATGATGGTAAGACTGTCGCTGATTTCCTCAGAACTAACATATTTTGCAGGTACGGAGTGCCTAAGGCAGTAATCAGCGACCAAGGGACACACTTTTGCAACAGGGTCGTGGCGCAAGTCTTCAAGCACTATGGGGTGCGCCACAAGACGTCCACCGCTTACCATCCGTAGACGAATGGACAGGCCGAAGTTTCTAACAGGGAGATCAAGCGCATCTTAGAAAAGACTGTGAGACCATCGCGCAAAGATTGGAGCCAGCGCCTTGATGATGCGCTATGGGCATACCGCACTGCGCATAAGACGCCCATTGGGACCTCACCATTTCGGCTGGTCTATGGGAAAGCATGCCACCTGCCAGTAGAGCTCGAGCACAAGGCGTATTGGGCCTTAAGCATTTGCAACCTGAACTTGGATGAGGCAGGAAGGGAGCGCGCATTTGAGCTGAACGAACTAGAAGAGCTGCGCTTGGACGCCTATGAGGGACTGCGCGATTACAAGGAGCGCACCGAGGCCTTTCACGACAAGCACATCCTCCGACGCACCTTTGAACCAGGAGACCAGGTATTACTATTCTCATCACGCCTGAAGCTTATGCCTGGAAAGCTGCGCAGCAAATGGACGGGACCATACACGGTCACCAAGGTTTTCCCCTACGGAACAATCGAGTTAGAAGACGGGCACCGGCATCGTTTTTAGGTTAATGGGCAGAGAGTCAAACGATACTTAGGAGAACCTTGGGATAACACAGCGCGCAACATTGACCTGGCCGAACCAGAGATAATAGATGCGCAAGCTGCTGCGCCAGACACACCACCGGATGTACCAGAGGGAGACCTGGAACCTATTGCTCATATCTCTTCTTCCTCTGCATCTACCCTCGTTACGCATAATTTATCACATGCTGACTTCCCATCTTACCCTTTGCGCAGGACCAATGAGATCGCCGCACACACACTGGCGCAGGAACACTCAGGAGCAAGAGTGGGGGAGGTTGCAGACACACGTTTTGGCACGTAACGAGGTACAGTCGAGCCAACGACGTTAAACAAAGGCACTTGTCGGGAGGTAACCCGACACGTTTCTTCTTTTGCATATTTTATTTTCTGCTTGTTTTGTTTTTCTTGAGTTTTTTTAGCTAGTTTAGTACTTGGTAGTTTTTTTAGTCACGCAGTAGTGCGCAGGACCGTGCGCCTACCAATGCGCAGGTCAGCTGCACTAGCCAGGGGAACACTAGAGCGGTGCTACCGCCTGCAGCCGGCCAGAGTTCCGCGGCCCAGAGCAGAAAGCAGTGCGCAGGGCGCCGCGGCCGCCGCGCAGGACATGGAGGAGGATGAAGAACCAGAGGTGCCTCTGGTCAGGCGCCCAAGGACCCTGGCGCAGACTGGAGGGCACCAGAGGGCCCGTGCACCACAAGGGGAGCCAGTGACCATTTCCATCGAGGATTCTCCCCCGCGTGCACGTGCCAAGCGCCCAAGGACTGAGGCTGAGGAGGCGCCCGAGGAAGCAACCGCCGAGCAGCGCATGCTGTTCAACGTCATGCGTGTGCTCGAATACTTGGCGCCAGAGGGGGCGGATTTAAGTATGAGTCCACCATCCGGGTGGAGATTTGGAGACGCGATTCCCCCTCTCCTCAGCCTGCACCGACCACCTCCAGGCCCCAGTGCGCCACATCAGCCAGCCAGCCCTCCTACTCAGCCCCCAGCAGCACCCTCTCCAGTACCACCACCAGCACCAGCAGCCCCCGCAGCAGAGCCCACCCCTGAACCAGGACCGATACCACCACCAGTAGTTTCCCCTGCCTGGCCTTCTGTTCCGGAGTCCCCCATAGCCTATCCCAGCGTAGACTCCGATTCCATTTGGGATTCACTTTCCGAGGACGACCTCGCAGCGCAGCCTGACCCCCTCACCATAGTGCCACCAGCCTCCAGCACCGACTACGTGACTGATTCTTCAGAGGATGAGGCGCTTGGGTCAGCAGCTGCGTCTAGCTCGGAGGACTTCTAAGGCCGCGGGGCAGCTGCATTAGTTTTCTTTAGGGTGGTGTCTTTTATTTTGCTGCGTCTTATTGGATATTATGTGCTGACTATTTGTGCCGACTATTTTGTGACCCTGTGCTGTAGCTTATGCTGTGTGACTATTTGTTTTTGTTCTTCTGTTCTTTATTTTTGCATTACATGCATGTGTGCGCTCTCCATGCGCTTGCGCTTGAGTCGTGGGGACACGTCTCTGTTCAAGTGTGGGGGGGGGGGGGGGGGGGGGCGTTACATTCACTTTTCACGTTTTGAGCATTTTTAGTATAGCTTAGTTTAAGTTAAAGAGAATAGTAGCAGTAGTGCGCTAGAATGCAGGATGCGCATGCGCTCCAGCTTGTTTTGTGCTATCCATATTGCGTGCGCTGCTATTTACTGTTTGAGTATAATTTTTTCGTTTTTCTGCTCCTGTTAGTTGGGATATGCAGGGGATGTGGAGTTGACAGAAATGCTCCAGAGAGGCGGTTAGTCGCTTTTGCTTCGAAGGCAAGGTATATGGTCGAGAGCGTTAGTGGAGGCCGGTGTTTCGCAGCCTTCGGGACAAAAGAGCGCACTCAGTCACGCAGATGCCAAAGGCAAAATACCCAAAGCGTGGCGAGGTGGGAAAACAGACCACCTTCTCTCTGAAAATCGAGCTAAGGAAGGCTGGCGCGGATGTAAACGCGTGCGCTGACCTGCGCAGACAGACAAAGGAGAGAGAGCGGGGCGAGTTCCATAGCTGCTATCCGAAGGCTGAGACTGGAACTGCTCTGGGAATGTAAGAAATTAAAGATGAAGCTGTACAAAAGAAAAATACCAGCAGATGACACGCGCTACAAAAGAGTCAGCATGCGCACAAACATCAACATGCGCAAAGACCATAAGGAAATCATCAGAGAGCTCAGGTTCCCAGGAAGTGCGCGGACGAATCACGCACTAGAAGAAGCTGCGCTATCCACCATATACCTGTCTTCGGAGTAGGAGCTGGCAGCCTGGAGCCTAAGAAGAGCTATCTCCCAGCCATCCAAAAAAACAAAATCTTCATCCCGGCTGAGAGGTAATGAATTTCGAAATTATTATATTAGAACTGTTTAGTGCAGTTGTGCGCAGGTGATAGAGCAGTGCGAGTTGAGCAATTACGCATTCGCATCAGAGTACAAGACTGTGCGCTAGACTCCAGAAGAGGTAATTGTATCCGCGCTTCAATGCTTGTTCGGGACGAACAAGGGGCAAGTGTGGGGGGTTTGATAGAGGCTATTTGTACACATTATTTAGATCATAACCCTATGCTTGTTTGCAATATTTTATGAGCAAGATTACTCGTTTCTAGTGTTTTTGTATTACAGGGCAAAACGAGTCCTTGAGTCGGATACGCGCTAACAGGCAGCGTTCTAGGAGTGAAAGATCCGCCTGCGGAGCTAGCTGCACAAACAGAAGAGAAGTTGGCGAGAGTCAGTAGCGGTGCGCTAGCCGAATGCGCTAGCCGAATGCCGTGCGCCAGGCGCAAAGTCCAGTGACCAGATTTGGAAGTTGCCAAAGGTGAACTTCCTGGGCAATATATAAACAAAGAAAGTCTAGGGTTTTAAAGGGAGGAAAAAGAGAGAGATCGTATCCATCATTGGACGACACACATCAGAGAGAGCGGCAACACTGGAAAACACACGGACTCGTTGAGAAGATTTGCGCCAGCCGACTGCGCCAGCCGAGAAGACAAGCTGCACGCACTGTTTGCTACTTGTTTCTCAGACACATTAGTCATTATTTACTACTCTATGATGTTTATCACTAGCATGTCTAGCTAAACGCTTAAGTGTTGGTTGGGCATGAATCTATGATGTATTTTCTTTGAGACTTGAGCTTAATGCATAGTTTACTTACTTGTATTAATCTTGTGCATACGGAGACAGCCAGTTGCATGAGTAGGGGAAGCCTTGAACCGCAATCTTACTTGTGTTGCTTGCTTGTCATATGTTAAACTAGTTGATAGCTTTACGGTGACAACTAGGAGTAACGAGCTAGGGTAAGCAGTTGCTACTGTGACAGGATTCGCAACTGTTTTAGTCTATGTTCTAAGGATTAATAGCACATGAACTTTGAACGGAACATGCGCACGTGTTAGGAAGCCTTGACCGGACACTAACCCAAGTGGAATTAAGCTATAGACATATTAGAGTCAGTGATAAGGAATGCACTCATAGAGGATTGTCCGCCCAATACTTCTCATAGTCATAGTATCTAGTCTCTACTACCTGCGCACGCCTAGTGCATTTCTCTGCGTTTCACAACTTTTACTCGCGCACTTCGCACACCAATCACTCACCCCCCAATCTTAGTAAGTGTAGGTCACTGACTAAAACTGAACTACTTGCTCCCTGTGGAGATCGACCCTTACTTAACCGCTGTACTGAGTGGAAGAGGAAGGATTATATTTGACGCGCACAACGACGCGCGATCAACTGCTCTCTGCTCTTGGCCACGGCACTCTGGCCGGCTGCAGGCGGTAGCACCACTCCAATGTGCCATCTTCCTTCACGGCTACGGCCCTGATCTGCAGCATGTGGGCGCGGTCCAGAGGGACAGCCGGCACCAATGTGTGCTCTGGCACCTCGGGCTCTCCATGTAACGCCTGCAGCAGGTGCGTAATAATTCCTCCGCAAGTCAGCGGCCCCTTGGTGCTGACTCGGCTCCAGTGGTGCACCATGTTCAGAACAAAGAGCACCCTCTTCCCATAATAAAACCCCTTTAAGATCTCCATATCCAGCAAACTGATCTTCGGCACACCATTAAAGCGCCCAATGATGGCATAGGCGACCAGGCGCCATAAGTAGAACATCCACGGGTCACGCAGCTCTCATCCCCTGCTGCGCCCCGCGGCAAACACAGGCCCGGTTGCCATCTCACGCCACGCCTCTTGGTTGGTGTGCGCGTCCATGTCAGCTTCTTGCACTTTAGCGCACCTCAATATGCGCTTCAGCCTTGTAGCCGAGGTAATGTACCACACCCCTCGGTGCCGGTACCTGATCTCCATAGCTCCTGGCTCCAATGACGCCAAAAATTCGCAGGTGTCCTCCCTGTCTGCTGCGCTGTTGAGTTCCAACAGCGCCTCCCAGCCCGCCAGCGCGAGCCTCTCCAAAATGAAGTCCTCCAAACCGACCTCCCGCAGGAACTCCCGACTGATGCACGGAGTCCCGTACATCTCGAGCCTCAGGAAGGCCGCGTACATGCTGGCGAAGCGAGCTGGGGTAGCTTGGTCCTCGGCAGGCTGCATTTCTCTGGTCAACTCCGGTCAACACTTCTCAAACACTCCAAAAATCCAAACTCCTTCGAATGCGCTGAAATTCTCACCAAAGGGGCGCCTACTGCCCGCCTACAAAACCCTCTAAACAGCACTCTAATCGGCGCACTCTAGCCTGGTGCGATTTCAAAACCCTAGAACACTCCTCCACCGCACAAACCCTACTAAAATCTGCTCAAATCTGGGGGAAAGGTTACCTGAGGGAGTGCGGCTGTGTGCTCTGCAGATTTCTCTAAACTGGAGCTGGGTTGAGCACCGGACAGTGGGCGGAGGTGTGAAGGCGGGCGCTGCTGGTAACGGTCGAGTGTGAAAAAGTGTTGAAATTTTCTAAGTCCTGCCCTTATATACCCCCCTGACTGGCGCAGCGGTCCTGCGCACGAACCTGCGCACTGCTGCTCGACTAAAAAACTACAGGTCCTAGAATAACTAAAAGACACTAGAAAAAAAACTAAAAGAAAGACATGTAAAAGTAAAATGAGTCGGGTTACCTCCCGACAAGTGCCTTTGTTTAACGTCGTTGGCTCGACTGTACCTCGTTACGTGCCCAAATGTGTGCCAGCGACCTCCCCCACTCTTGCTCCTGAGTGATCCTGCGCTTGTGCATGGGTTGTGTTCTTCTTGGTCCTGCGCAAAGGGTGAGAAGGGTAGTCAACATGGATAATATGTGAGAAGTCTGCAATAACGAGGGTAGATGAAGAGGAAGAAGAAATGTGAGCAATAGTTTCCAGTTCTCCCTCTGGTGCGTCTGGTGACGACTCTGGCGCAGCAATCTGCGCATCTGCTACTTCAGGTTCTGCCAAGTCAATGTCGCGCGCTGTGCTATCCCAAGGTTCTCCTAGATAGCGTTTGACTCTCTGCCCATTGACCTGAAAACGATGCCGGTGCTCGTTTTCTAATTCGATTGTTCCATAGGGGAAAACCTTGGTGACTGTGTACGGTCCAGTCTATTTGCTGCGCAGCTTTCCAGGCATGAGCTTCAGGCGTGATGAGAATAATAATACCTGGTCTCCTGGCTCAAAAGTGCGTCTGAGGATATGCTTGTCATGAAACGCCTTTGTTCGCTCCTTGTAATCGCGCAGTCCCTCATAGGCATCCAGGCGCAGCTCTTCTAATTCGCTCAGCTCAAACGCGCGCTCTTTTCCAGCCTCATCTAAGTTTAGGTTGCAAATGCGTAAAGCCCAGTATGCTTTGTGCTCTAACTCCACTGGCAGGTGGCATGCTTTTCCATAGACCAACCGAAACGGTGAAGTCCCGATTGGTGTCTTATGCGCAGTGCGGTATGCCCACAGTGCGTCGTCTAGGCGCTGGCTCCAATCTTTGCGCGATGGTCTCACAGTCTTCTCCAGGATGCGCTTGATCTCTCTGTTGGAGACCTCGGCCTGTCCATTTGTCTGAGGATGATAAGCAGTGGACGTCTTGTGGCGCACCCCATAATGCTTGAAAACTTGCGCCACGATCCTGTTGCAAAAGTGCGTCCCCTGGTCGCTGATGATGGCCTTAGGCACCATGTACCTGCAAAAGATGTTAGTTTTCAGAAACTCAGCGACCGTCTTACCATCATCCTTCCGTGTGGCCTTAGCTTCGACCCATTTGAAGACATAGTCCACCGCGACCAATATGTACTCGTATCCTGCAGACGGAGGAAATGGCCCCATGAAGTCAATTCCCCATATATCAAACACTTCATCCACTAGAATTGGCATCTGCGGCATCTCGTTGCGCGCTGATATGCCTCCTGTGCGCTGGCACCTGTCACAATTCCTGCAATAGTCATATGCGTCTCTGAACAGGTGCGGCCAATAAAATCCACAGTCCAGGACCTTCCTGCTGGTGCGCTTGGGACCAAAGTGTCCTCCACATGCGTGCGCATGACAAAACATCAAAACAGAGTTAAATTCATGGTCAGGCACGCAGCGCCTCAATATCTGATCTGGTCCTATTCTAAGCATATAAGGATCATCCCACAGGTAATGCTTGGACTCATGTTTCAATCTCATGCACTGGGTTTTATTGAAATGCGGAGGAAACGTACCTGTGACCAGGTAATTCGCAATGTGCGCATACCATGGTACCTTACCTGTCAGCGCCATCAGATGCTCGTCAGGAAATGTCTCAGTGATCTGCCCTGGCTCCTCCTCCTTCACGATCCTGCTCAGGTGGTCCGCAACTGTGTTCTCTGTGCCCTTCTTATCCTTGATCTCCAGGTCGAATTCCTGCAGTAGGAGCACCCAGCGCATCAGGCGCGGCTTAGTTTCTTTCTTGGACATTAGGTAGCGGATGGCTGCGTGGTCTATGTATATGATGACCCTGGCGCCTAGAACATATGCACGGAACTTCCCTAGCGCAAACACAATTGCCAGAAGCTCCTTCTCCGTGGTGGTGTAGTTCCTCTGCACAGCGTCCAGTGTGCGCGATGCATAATAGATGGCGTGCGGATTCTTGTCCACTCGCTGCCCCAGGACTGCACCTACTGCATAATCGCTTGCGTCGCACATCAGTTCAAATGGCAGGTTCCAGTCTGGTGCGCGCATCACTGGCGCACTGGTCAGCGCTTCCTTCAGCTTATCAAATGCGGCCCTGCACTCATCAGTAAAATCGAAGCACACATCCTTTTGTAAGAGGTTAGACAGGGGTATACAAATTTTAGAGAAGTCTTTTATAAAACGCCTGTAAAATCCGGCATGTCCTAAGAATGACTTCACATCGCGCACGTTCGTGGCATAAGGTAGATTAGAAATAAGGTTTATCTTAGCTTTGTCTACCTTGATCCCCTCCTCTGAGATGATGTGTCCTAGCACTACACCATGCGTTACCATGAAATGGCATTTTTCATAATTGTGTACTAGGTTCTTAGAGATGCAGCGCTCTAAAACTTTATCTAAATGAGTTAGGCATGCATCAAAGGTACCTCCATATACAGTAAAATCATCCATGAACACTTCTATGCATATACCAATCATATCAGAGAAAATGCTCATGACAAGGCGTTGGAACGTACCTGGCGCGTTACACAGCCCAAATGACATGCGCCGAAACGCAAACGTTCCGAACGGGCACGTGAACGTGGTCTCCGCAGCTATGGGTATCTGGTTGTACCCTGATTATCCGTCCAAGAAAGTAAAATAGGGCTTACCTGCTAATCTGTCCAGCATCTGGTCCATAGAGGGTAGCGGGAAATGGTCCTTGCGCGTTACTGCGTTAAGCTTCCTGTAGTTGATGCAAATGCGCCATCCAGTCTGGATGCGCTTGGGAACTAGCTCGCCCTGCGCATTCTCTTCCACTGTGATTCCTCCCTTCTTAGGCACAACGTGCACTGGACTGACCCATTTGCTGTCCGAGATGGGGTAAATGACTCCTGCGTCAAGCAACTTTAGAATTTCCTTCTGCACTACCTCCATCATATTCGGGTTCAATCTGCGCTGAGCCTCCCTGGATGGTTTGGCACCATCTTCCAACAGAATTCTATGCATGCATACGTCTGGGCTCACTCCACGCAGATCTACCAGTGTCCATCCTATAGCGCGTTGGTTCCTGCGCAGCACCTGCTGTAAACGCACTTCCTGCTCCTCTTCTAATCCTTTCTTTATGATCACTGGCAGGGTGTCCTCATTTCCCAAGAAAATGTATTTGAGGTGCTCTAGCAGTTGCTTCAGCTCGACCTTGGGTGCCTGTTCAATAGAGGGCAAGATTTTATTAGCAGTGCAAATATGAACTATATCGTGTACCTGTTTGGATTCTGGTTCAGTACTGCTCAGCTCCTCGTCCTGCTCCTCCAATTCAGCCTGTGCCAGTGGCTCTGGTTCTATTGTTGCGCTTGCACATTGCGCATCTGAGACTAAATCGTCAATGCTGTCCATTGCGTGCACTGTGGCGTCCTCGTGTGGGTGCTGCATTCCCTTGAATATATTGAAATGGATTTCTTCGCCGTCAACCTCCATGGAGAGTGTGCCCCTCCACACGTCTATCTTCGTGCGCGCGGTCATCAGGAAAGGTCTGCCCAGTAGGATCTGCGCACTGCTGGTACTTGATTCACCCTCCATTTCTAGCACATAAAAATCTGCTGGGAACACCAGCTCTCCTACTCGCACAAGAACATCCTCTATCATGTCTGCAGGTTGTTTGCACGACCGATCTGCTAGCTGAATAGTGAGACCTGCAGGCTTTAGTGGTCCAAGGCGCAATGTCGCATATAGGGAATAAGGTAACAAATTGATGGATGCGCCTAAATCAATCATGCAATTGCTTACTGTGGTCTTACCTAAAGTGCAAGGGATAGTGAACGTACCTGGGTCTCGGCACTTAGGTGGTACCTTATGTTGCACGATCGCTGAGGCCTGCGCATTTAGCATTACCTGTGCGCATTCGCCTTTCCTCCTCTTGTTTGTGCACAGCTCCTTTAAAAACTTGGCGTACCTGGGAATCTGCCGAACTGCTTCGATAAGGGGAATGTTGATTTCCACCTTGCTGAACAACTCGTATAGCTCTTTGTCCAGCGCTTCCTTTCTAGCCGATGGTGCCTGCACAGGAAAAGGTGCAGGTATATTAGTACGATTCGTGCCCTTGTCGTTTATTTGTGTTATACCTGGCGCCTCGCCCTGCTGGCTTGTGGCCGGCACTTCTGGTTGCGCATCTTGCTCTGGTTGCGCATTCTGTTCTGCTGGATCCGGGACTTGCGCAGCTGGTTGCGCAGGCGCCTTCGTGGTCTGCTCTGTTCCTATTATGCGCCCAGTCCTCAGTGTTACTGCATTGACTCCTCCTTTGGGGTTCTGAATCACTTGCGAAGGCAGGTTGCCATCGCTCTTCTTTAGCTCATACACCGTGGTAGCAATCTGTGATAGCTGCTTTTCAATGGACTCGAACCTCTTGTCATACTTCTCGTCATTTTTGCGCATTGTGTCTGCTAGCTGCCCCACGATATCTTCCAAAGATCGCCTCGGTTGCTGGTTGTTATGCGCTGGTGCGTCAGTGCGGCGATGCGGTGGATTGTAGGGTGCAGCTTGTTGCGTCTGCTGTGGTGCGCGCTGGTCTGTGGACTGCCTCTGGAAATTGTTCTCCTCCTTCCATCTGAATCCATTTGCTGCCAGTCCGAAGCGCGGCTGATTCTGTCCTTGTGGTCCTCTGTTATCCCATCCTCCAAGGGCATTGACATCTCCAGATTCCTCAAAAAGTGTGGGACATTCATCAGTTTTGTGCTCGGTTGACCTGCAGAATTCACATACCTTTGGCGCAACTGGTTGTGCGCTTTGCGCACTCATTAACTTCTGCAGCATGGCCTTCATTTCCTTGATCTCAGCGCTTGTTTCTACCTGATGCACAGAACGAGTACGACTGTTTTCAAGTGTTAGCTGATGTCTTACCTGACCGGCAGAGTCTTCTATCAGCTGCCACGCGTCTTCTGGATACATGTTGCAAATGTCGCCTCCTGCGCATGCGTTCAATAACCTCAGCTCCATGGGTAGCAATCCATTCAGGAAGTTCTCTATCAGCACATTCTGGGGCAGGCCATGATTGTAGCAGTTGGCCTCTAGCTCCCTGAAACGCTCGTAATACTGACTCTCCTGCGCTCTGCCTTGGCGCGGCCAGTTCCCTCTTGAGTAGCGCGATCTTGCCTGCGGGATAGAATTTGTCCAGGAACTTCTTCTGCAGCTGCTCCCATGTGTGAATTGATCCGGATGGTAAGTTCATCAACCAATGTCTGGCTGTATCACATAGTGAAATTGGGAATGCCTTCATCTTCAGCGCCTCATCGCTCTCCCCTTCGGTCTTCATGTTCTCGCATATGACTAGGAATTCTCGCACATGCTTGACTGGATTTTTGTTGTTCATCCCGTGGAACTTGGGCATGTGATGGATGAGCGAGCTCCTTAGCTCAAAATGACCGTCTGGTGGAAGCACAATGCACCATGGCTGGTTAACAGTGATAGGGGCTGACATCTCGCGCACGGTTCTGCGTCGTGCAGCTTGTCGCGCGGGTGGCGCATTATACAGTTCAGCGGCCATCCTGGCTTCAACCTCGCGCTGCACTTCTTCTCTGAACAGGGCTACGCGGTTATGTGCCCTTGCTTCCTCTGGGGTTCTGTCCCCTAAGTTGTCTCCTACGACACTGTTATCCTCCATGATCTGTTCTAAATCTCAAAGAAAACGAAATTAAAAGATAACTAATGCTGCTGCGTCTGTCAGTGCGCAACTAGAATCTGCGCAGCGCAACTGTTTCAAGGTTGCGCAGGCTAATGGTGATTGCGCGCTGTCAGAAACAACAACGAGAAAACAAAACAAACTGAAATAACTAGTTACTAAAAAGGAAAACGTAAACTAGCTAGAACTTAGCTTTGTTGCTCCCCGGCAACGGCGCCAAAATTTGATCGCGCGCCGTTGTACGCGTCAAATATAATCCTTCCTCTTCCACTAGTACAGCGGTTAAGTAAGGGTCGATCTCCACAGGGAGCAAGCAGTTCAGTTTTAGCCAGTAACCTACACTTATGAAATTGGGGGGGTGAGTGATTGGTTTGCGCGAGTAAACAGTGGTATCGTAACGCAGGAATTTGCACTAGACGTGCGCAGGCAATAGAGATTAAGTACTATGACTATGAGAAGTATCGGCGCAGACAATCCTCTATGAGTGTATTCCTTATCATCGACTCTAAATGTCTATAGTTTGGTTTGCTAATGTTAGTGTCCGATCAAGGCTTCCTAACATGTGCGCATGTTCCGATCAAAGTTCATGTGCTATTAATTCTTACACTAGACTAAACAACTACGAATCCGATCAAGGTAGTAATTGCCTATCCTAGCGCGTTACTCTTAGTTGGCACCGTCAGGCTATTCAACTAGTTTAACAAACAACAACAAGCAACAAGAGTAAGATTGCGGTTCAAGGCTTCCCCTACTCATGTAACAAGCTGCCAGTAATGTGCACAGAATTAATATAAGCAAGCAAGCTATGCATTAAGCGCAAGTCTCAAAGGAAATACTCATAGATTCATGTCCAACCGATACTAAGCGTTTAGCTAGACATGCTAGTGGTAAACATCATAGAAACAGTAAATAATAACTAAAGTGTCCAAGAAAACAATAGCAAACAGTGCGTGCAGGTTGCTGTCTTGGCCGGCGCGGTCGGCTGGCGCAGATCCTCTCAACACGCTCGTGTGTTTTCCAGTCCTGCTGCGCAGTGCCGCCTGAGTGTACGAATTGTGAATCCTAATAATCCTCTCTCAACCCTAGCCTCCCTCTCTTCTTTATATACTGCTCAGGGGCTCATCCTTGGCAACTTCCAAATCTGGTCGTGTCAAGATCTGGAAACAACACCATCTGCGCCTGGCGCATGGCATCTGCTTAGCGCAATCGGTTAGCGCACCGTGGTTGACTCTGCCAATTCTTCTGTTTGCGCCGCTAGCTCCGCAGGTTGTGTGATGCGCGTCCTAAATGCTGCCTGTTAGCGCGTATCCGACTTAGGCCCTTGTTTTGCCCTGAAATACAAAAAAACTGGAAACCAGTAATCTTGTACACAAAATAATGCAAACAAGCACAGGGTTATGATCTAAATAATGTGTATAAATAGGCTCTATCAAACCCCCCACACTTGCCCCTTGTTCGTCCTCGAACAAGCACTCAAGCACGGATGCCATTACTTCTCTGGAGTCTAGCGCACAGTCTTGCACTCTGGCGCGATCTGCACGACTGAACACCTTGCGCTGCTCTACCACCTGCGCACAACTGCTGTCAACAGTTTAAGCATAGCGTTTTCTAAATTCATTACCTCTCAGCTGGGATGAAAATCATTTCGGACGAGTCCCTATGCTTGTTTGCAATATTTTATGAGCAAGATTACTCGTTTCCAATGTTTTTGTATATCAGGTCAGAACGAGTCCTTAAGTCGGATACGCGCTGTCAGGCAGCGTTCTAGGAGTGAAAGATCAGCCTGTGGAGCTAGCGGCGCAAACAAAAGAAGAAATGGCGAGAGACAGCAGAGGTGCGCTACCCGATTGCGCCAACCAATGCCGTGCGCCAGGCGCAAAGTCCCAGTGACCAGATTTGGAAGTTGCCAAAGGATGAACCTCCTATATAAAGGAAGGAAGTCTAGGGTTTCAGAGAGTTGGAGTTAGAGTTTGAAAAGACTGTTGTTCCAGAGGCACCAGAGGACGCGAAGGAGGCACTGTGCGGCAGAACTGAAAAACACACGGACTTATTGAGGAGATTTGCGCCAGCCGACTGCGCCAGCCGAGAGAAGACACTGCACGCACTGTTTGCTACCGTTTTCTTGGATTCATTAGTTATTACTTACTATTTTATGATGTTTACCACTAGCATGTCTAGCTAAACACTTAGTGTTGGTCGGGCATGAACCTATCATGTATTACCTTTGAGACTTGAGCTTAATGCATAGTTTATTTACTTGTATTAATTCTGTGCACACTGAGACAGTTAGTTGCATAAGTAGGGGAAGCCTTGAACCGCAAACTTACTTGTGTTGCTTGCTTGTCACCTGTTAAACTAGTTGCATGCGTAGGGGAAGCCTTGAACCGCAAACTTACCGTGACAATTAGGAGTAACGAGTTAGGGTAGGCAGTTGCTACTGTGACAGGATTCGCAGCTGTTTAGTCTAATTCTAAGGATTAATAGCACATGAACTTTGAACGGAACATGCGCACGTGTTAGGAAGCCTTTACCGGACACTAACCCAAGTAAACCACAAGCTATAGATGTTTAGAGTCGATGATAAGGAATGCATTCATAGAGGATTGTCTGCCCAATACTTCTCATAAAGATAGTACTTAATCTCTACTGCTTGCGCACGTCTAGTGCAATTCCCCGCGTTACGATATTCGTTGTTACTCGCGCATCGCGCAAAACCCCCAATCACTCACGCAACCCCCGTTTTCTTAAGTGTAGGTTACTGGCTAAGACTCACTGCTTGCTCCCTGTGGAGATCGACCCTTACTTAACCGCTGTACTAGTGGGAGAGGAAGGAATTATATTTGACGCGCACAACGACGCGCGATCAAATTTTGGCGCCGTTGCCGGGGAGCAACACAGCTAAGTTTTAGCTAGCTTACATTTCTCATTTTAGTAACTAGTTATTTCATTTTGTTTTGTTTTCTCGTTGTTGTTTCTGACAGCGCACAATCACATCAGCCTGCGCAACCTTGAAACAGTTGCGCTGCGCAGATTCTAGTTGCGCACTGACAGACGCAACAACTTCGTTGCCATTTAATTTCGTTTCTTGAGTTTGGATCAGGACATGGAGGATAACAGTGTGGTTGGAGATAACCTGGGAGACAGAACCCCAGAGGAAGCAAGGGCACATAACCGCGCAGCCCTATTCAGAGAGGAAGTGCAGCGCGAGGTTGAAGCAAGGAGGGCCGCTGAAGTGTATCATGCGCCGCCAGTGCCACAAGCCGCGCGACGCAGAACAGTGCGCGAGATGTCGGCCCCTATCACTGTTAACCAGCCATGGTGCATCGTGCTTCCACCAGGCGGTCACTTCGAGCTAAGGAGCTCACTCATCCATCACATGCCCAAGTTCCACGGGATGAACAATGAAAATCCAGTCAAGCATGTGCGAGAGTTCCTGGTCATTTGCGAAAACATGAAGACCGAAGGGGAAAGCGATGAAGCGCTAAAAATGAAGGCATTTCCATTCTCACTAAGTGATACAGCTAGACACTGGCTAATGAATTTACCTGCAGGATCTATTCACACATGGGAGCAGCTGCAGAAGAAATTCTTAGATAAATTCTATCCAGCAGCGAAGATTGCGCTGCTCAGAAGGGAATTGGCCGCGCCAAGGCAAGGCGCAGGGGAGTCTCTGTCAGAATACTACGAGCGTTTCAGGGAGCTAGAAGCCAACTGCTACAATCACGGGCTTCCCCAGAATGTGCTGATAGAGAACTTTCTGAATGGACTGCTGCCCATGGAGCTGCGACTACTGAATGCATGCGCAGGAGGGGACATTTGCAACATGTACCCGGAGGATGCATGGCAGCTGATAGAAGATTCTGCTGGGCAGGTAAGACATCAATTGACACTTGAAAGTAGTCGTAATCGTTCTGTGCATCAGGTAGAGGCAAGCGCTGAGATCAAAGAAATGAAGGCCATGCTACAGAAGCTGATGAGTGCGCAGAGTGCACAACCAGTTGCGCCAAAGGTATGTGAATTCTGCAGGTCCACTGAGCACAAGACAGACGAATGCCCAACACTTTTTGAAGAAACTGGAGATGTAAATGCCCTTGGAGGATGGGACAACAGAGGACCGCAGAGGCAGAATCAGCCGCGCTTTGGGCTTGCTGCAAATGGATTCAGATGGAGAGAAGAGAACAATTTCCAGAGGCAGCCCACTGATCAGCGCGCGCCACAGCAGACGCAACAAGCTGCACCCTACAACCCACCGCATCGCCGCACAGACGCACCAGCGCAGAACAATCAGCAACTAAAGCGATCCTTGGAAGATATCATGGGGCAGCTAGCAGACACAGTGCGCAAGAATGACGAAAAGTATGACAAGAGGTTCGAATCCATAGAAAAGCATCTATCACAAATTGCAACCACGGTGTATGAGCTGAAAAAGAGCGATGGCAACCTGCCTTCGCAAGTGATTCAGAACCCTAAAGGAGGAGTTAATGCAGTAACACTGAGGACTGGGCGCACAGTGGGAACAGAGCAGACCGCGCAGGCGCCCGCGCAACCAGTTGCGCAAGTCCCAGATTCAGCAGCTCAGAGTGCGCAACCAGAGCCAGAGGCGCAATCAGAAGCGCCAACCACGAACCAGCAGGGCAATGCGCCAGGTATGTCTCACTCGACAAACAAGGACAAAAATTGTGCTAACATACCTGCTCCTTTCCCTGTGCAGGCACCACTGGCGAGAAAAGAAGCACTGGACAAGGAACTATATGAGCTGTTCAGCAAGGTGGAAATCAACATACCTCTCATAGAAGCTATTCGACAGATTCCCAGGTATGCGAAGTTTTTAAAAGAGCTGTGCACGAATAAAAGGAGGACAGGCGAATGCGCACAGGTAATGCTAAATGCGCAGGCCTCAGCAATCGTGCAACAAAAGGTACCACCTAAGTGCCGAGATCCAGGTACATTCACTATCCCTTGCACCTTAGGTAAAACCACGGTAAGCAACTGCATGATCGATTTAGGCGCATCAATCAATTTATTACCATATTCTCTCTATGCGACCTTGCGCCTTGGACCACTAAAACCTGCAGGTCTCACAATTCAGCTAGCAGATAGATCGTGCAAACAACCTGCAGGCATGATAGAAGATGTCCTAGTTCGAGTAGGAGAGCTGGTGTTCCCAGCAGACTTTTATGTGCTCGAAATGGAGGGTGAATCAAGCGCCAGCGGTGCGCAGATCCTCCTAGGCAGACCGTTTCTGATGACTGCGCGCACAAAGATAGACGTGTGGAGGGGCACGCTCTCCATGGAGGTAGATGGCGAAGAAATCCATTTCAACATCTTCGAAGGGATGCAGCACCCACACGAGGACGCTACCGTGCACGCAATGGACAGCTTTGACGATTTAGTCACAGAAGCGCAGTGTGCGAGCGCAACCATAGGACCAGAGCTACTGGCACAGGCAGAGCTGGAGGAGCAAGAGGAGGAGCTAAGCAGTGCTGAACCAGCACCCACACAGGTACTTGATATAGTTCATATTTGCACCGCTAACAAAATCTTGCCCTCTATTGAACAGGCACCCACGATCGAACTGAAGAAACTCCCGGAGCACCTCAAGTACATTTTCTTGGGAGATGAGGACACCCTGCCAGTGATCATCAAGAGGGGATTGGAAAAAGAGCAGGAGGCGCGTTTACAACAGGTGCTGCGCAGGAACCAGCGCGCTATTGGATGGACTCTTGCGGATCTGCGCGGAGTGAGCCCAGACGTGTGCATGCACCGGATTCTGTTGGAAGATGGTGCCAAACCATCCAGGGAGGCTCAGCGCAGGTTAAACCCAAATATGATGGAGGTAGTGCAAAAGGAAGTCCTGAAGTTGCTTGACGCAGGGGTCATTTACCCAATCTCAGACAGCAAATGGGTCAGCCCGGTGCACGTTGTGCCAAAGAAAGGAGGAATCACGGTGGAGGAGAATGCGCAGGGCGAGCTAGTTCCCAAGCGCATACAAACTGGCTGGCGCATGTGCATCGACTACAGGAAGCTGAACGCTGTAACGTGCAAGGACCACTTCCCGCTACCCTTCATGGACCAGATGCTGGATCGCTTGGCAGGTAAGCCTTACTTTTGTTTTTTGGACGGATATTCAGGTTACAATCAGATACCCATAGCTGCGGAGGATCAAGAGAAGACCACGTTCACATGCCCCTTCGGAACATTTGCGTTTCGGCGTATGTCTTTTGGGCTGTGCAACGCGCCAGGTACGTTCCAACGCCTCGTCATGAGCATTTTCTCTGATATGATTGGTATATGCATAGAAGTGTTCATGGATGATTTCACTGTATATGGGAGTACCTTTGATGCATGCTTAACACATCTAGATAAAGTCTTAGCGCGCTGCATCTCTAAGAACTTAGTGCTAAACTACGAGAAATGTCATTTCATGGTAACGCACGGAGTAGTACTGGGTCATATCATTTCAGAGGAGGGTATTAAGGTAGACATTGCTAAGATAGATATTATTTCTAATCTGCCTTATGCCACCAACGTGCTCGACGTGAAATCGTTCTTAGGGCATGCTGGGTTTTACAGGCGTTTTATTAAGGATTTCTCTAAAATTTGCATACCCCTGTCTGACCTGTTGCAAAAAGACGTGTGCTTCGATTTTACTGATAAGTGCAGGGCGGCGTTCGATAAGCTGAAAGAAGCGCTGACCAGTGCGCCAGTGATGCGCGCACCAGACTGGAACCTGCCATTCGAGCTGATGTGTGACGCAAGTGACTACGTAGTAGGAGCAGTCTTGGGGCAGCGCGAGGACAAGAAGCCGCATGCCATCTACTATGCATCGCGCACACTGGACTCCGCACAGAAGAACTACACCACCACGGAGAAGGAGCTTCTGGCAATTGTATTTGCGCTGGAGAAGTTCCGAGCATATGTTCTAGGCGCCAGAGTCATCATCTACACGGACCACGCAGCTATCCGCTACCTCATGTCCAAGAAAGAGACCAAGCCGCGCCTGATGCGCTGGGTACTTCTGCTTCAGGAATTCGACTTAGAGATCAAAGATAAGAAGGGCACAGAAAATACCGTCGCTGATCACCTGAGCAGGATCGTAAAGGATGAGGAGCCAGGGCAGATCAAGGAGACATTCCCTGACGAGCATCTGATGGCGCTAACAGGTAAGGTACCATGGTATGCGCATATCGCAAATTACCTGGTCACAGGTGCGTTCCCTCCTCATTTCAATAAAACTCAGTGCATGCGATTGAAACATGAGTCCAAGCATTATCTTTGGGATGATCCTTACATGCTTAGAATAGGTCCAGATCGGATATTAAGACGTTGCGTGCCTGACCATGAGATTAACTCTGTGTTGATGTTTTGTCATGCGCACGCCTGTGGAGGACATTTCGGTCCCAAGCGCACGAGCAGGAAGATCTTGGACTGCGGATTCTACTGGCCGCACCTATTCAGAGATGCCTATGACCACTGCAGGAAGTGTGACAGGTGCCAGCGCACTGGAGGAATCTCCGCGCGCAACGAGATGCCGCAGACCCCGATTCTGGTGGATGAAGTGTTCGATGTTTGGGGAATCGACTTCATGGGTCCCTTTCCCCCATCTGCCGGCTACGAGTACATACTGGTGGCCGTGGATTACGTATCCAAATGGGTCGAAGCTAAGGCCACGCGCAAGGATGATGGTAAGACTGTCGCTGATTTTCTCAGAACTAACATATTTTGCAGGTACGGAGTGCCTAAGGCAGTTATCAGCGACCAGGGGACGCACTTCTGCAACAGGGTTGTGGCGCAAGTTTTCAAGCACTATGGGGTGCGCCACAAGACGTCCACCGCTTACCATCCGCAGACAAATGGACAGGCCGAAGTTTCTAACAGAGAGATCAAGCGCATCTTGGAAAAGACTGTGAGGCCGTCGCGCAAGGATTGGAGCCAGCGCCTGGATGATGCGCTATGGGCATACCGCACTGCACACAAGACGCCCATTGGAACCTCACCATTCCGGCTGGTCTATGGGAAGGCATGCCACCTGCCAGTAGAGCTCGAGCACAAGGCATATTGGGCCTTACGTATTTGTAACTTGAACTTGGATGAGGCAGGAAAGGAACGCGCATTTGAGCTGAGCGAACTCGAAGAGCTGCGCCTAGACGCCTATGAGGGACTGCGCGATTGCAAAGCGCGCAAGCGTTTCATGACAAGCATATCCTCCGGCGCACATTTGAACCAGGAGACCAGGTACTGTTATTTTCATCGCGCCTGAAGCTCATGCCTGGAAAGTTGCGCAGCAAGTGGACGGGACCATACACCGTCACCAAGGTTTTCCCCTACGGCACAATTGAATTAGAAGACGGGCACCAGCATCGTTTTCAGGTTAACGGGCAGAGAGTCAAACGGTACTTGGGCGAACCTTGGGATGGCGCAACACGCAACATTGACTTGGCCGAGCCAGAGATAGTGGACGCGCAAGCTGCTGCGCCGGACGCACCACCAGATGTTTCAGAGGGAGCACTAGCACCCATCACCTATATCTCCTCTCCCTCTGCATCTACCCTCATTACGAATAATGTATCACATGCTGACCCTCCCTTGTATCCGTTGCGCAGGACCAATGAGATCGTAACACAAGCACTGGCGCAAGGACACTCAGGAGCAAGAGTGGGGGGGGCTGCAGACGCACTTCTTGGCACGTAACGAGGTACCGTCGAGCCAACGACGTTAAACAAAGGCACTTGTCGGGAGGTAACCCGACACATTTTATTTTGGCACATTTTTATTCTGCTTGTTTTGTTTTTTTTGAGTGTTTTTAGCTAGTTTAGGGTTTGGTAGTTTTTTATTAGTCAAACAAGTGCGCAGGACCGTGCGCCGATCAATGCGCAGGTCCGTTGCGCTAGCCAGAGGGGGGTATATAAGGCCAGACTTAGAAAAATTCCCAGCACTTTTCACTTGACCGTTGCACACGAGCTCCCGCCTTCAGACCTCTGCCGTCGATCAGCGCCCAACCCACCGTCCGTCTAGAGGGATTCAAGGACAACACGACCGCACAGCACCCAGGTAACCCCCCGATTCCGCTTTGAGCCGCTTCTGTTAGGGTTTGCGCGGAGGAGACAGTTTTTAGGGTTTTGAAATCGCACCAGGCTAGAGTGCGCGGCTTGGAGTGCTGTTTTGTGCGTTGTGTAGGCGACCAGTAGGTGCTCGTTCGGTGCAAGTTTCAGAGGATTCTGGGCAGTTTCGATTTTAGGGGGAGAATCCTCGATGGAAATGGTCACTGGCTCGGGGAACTTCTAAGGCCGCGGGCAGGCGCAGTGATTTTCTTTAGGGTGGTGTCTTTTATTTTGCTGCGTCTAGTTGACTATTATGTGTGCTGAATATTTGTGCCCTACATTCTGTGACTCCCTTGCTATATTTTGTGTGACTATTTGTGTTCACTCTTATGTTCTTTATTTTCGTTGCATTGCATGCATGTGCGCAGCCTCCGTGCGCTTGAGCTTGAGTCGTGGGGACACGTCTCTGTTCAAGTGTGGGGGGGGGGGGCGTTACTCTTACATTTCATGTTTTGAGCATTTTTAGTATAGCTTAGTTTAAGTTGAAGAGAATTAGTAGCAGTAGTGCGCTAAGGTGCAGGATGCGCATGCGCTCCAGCTTGTGTTGCGCTATCCGTATTGCGTGCGCCGTTCTCTATTGTTTTAGCATAATTTTTTCGTTTTTTTCTGCTCCTGTTAGTTGGGATATACAGGGGATGTGGAGTTGATAGAAATGCTCCAGAGAGGCGGTTAGTCGCTTGTGCTTCGAAGGCGAGGTATATGGTCGAGTGCGCTAGTGGAGGCCGGTGCTTCGCAACCTTCGGAACAAACGAGCGCGCTCAGTCACGCAGATGCCAAAGGCAAAGTACCCAAAGCGTGGCGAGGTGGGAAAACAGACCACCTTCTCTCTGGAAATCAAGCTAAGGAAAGCGGGCGCGGATGTAAACGCGTGCGCTGACCGGCGCAGACAAACCAAGGAGGGAGAGCGGAACGAGTTCCATAGCTGCTATCCGAAGGCTGAGATTGGAACTGTTCTGGGAATGAAAAAAATTGGAAAGGAAGCTGTACAAAAGAAAAAAATACCAGCAGAAGCAGATGATTTGCGTTACAAAGAATCAGCATGCGCACTACTTAGTACCTGCGTGCGCAAGACCACAAGGATATCATCAAAGGCTCAGGTTCCCAGGAAGTGTGCGAACGAATCACGCACTGGAAGAAGCTCGTGCAAGAAACCATATACCTATCTTCGGAGCGGGAGCTGACAACCAGGAGCCTAAGAAGAGCTATCTCCCAGTCATCCAAAGATCTTCATCCCGGCTGAGAGGTAATGAAATTTCGGGATTATTATATTAGAACTATTGAGTGCAGTTGTGCGCAGGTGATAGAGCAGCACAAGCTGAGTAACTGTGCATTTTGCGCTAGAATGCAAGGCTGTGCGCTAGTCTCCAGAAAAGGTAATTGTATCCGCGTTTCAGTACTTGTTCGGGACGAACAAGGGGCAAGTGTGGGGGGTTTGATAGAGCCTAGTTATACACATTATTTAGATCATAACCCTATGCTTGTTTGCAATATTTTATGAGCAAGATTACTCGTTTCCAATGTTTTTGTATATCAGGTCAGAACGAGTCCTTAAGTCGGATACGCGCTGTCAGGCAGCGTTCTAGGAGTGAAAGATCAGCCTGTGGAGCTAGCGGCGCAAACAAAAGAAGAAATGGCGAGAGACAGCAGAGGTGCGCTACCCGATTGCGCCAACCAATGCCGTGCGCCAGGCGCAAAGTCCCAGTGACCAGATTTGGAAGTTGCCAAAGGATGAACCTCCTATATAAAGGAAGGAAGTCTAGGGTTTCAGAGAGTTAGAGTTAGAGTTCGAAAAGACTGTTGTTCCAGAGGCACCAGAGGACGCGAAGGAGGCACTGTGCGGCAGAACTGAAAAACACACGGACTTATTGAGGAGATTTGCGCCAGCCGACTGCGCCAGCCGAGAGAAGACACTGCACGCACTGTTTGCTACCGTTTTCTTGGATTCATTAGTTATTACTTACTATTTTATGATGTTTACCACTAGCATGTCTAGCTAAACACTTAGTGTTGGTCGGGCATGAACCTATGATGTATTACCTTTGAGACTTGAGCTTAATGCATAGTTTATTTACTTGTATTAATTCTGTGCACACTGAGACAGTTAGTTGCATAAGTAGGGGAAGCCTTGAACCGCAAACTTACTTGTGTTGCTTGCTTGTCACCTGTTAAACTAGTTGCATGCGTAGGGGAAGCCTTGAACCGCAAACTTACCGTGACAATTAGGAGTAACGAGTTAGGGTAGGCAGTTGCTACTGTGACAGGATTCGCAGCTGTTTAGTCTAATTCTAAGGATTAATAGCACATGAACTTTGAACGGAACATGCGCACGTGTTAGGAAGCCTTTACCGGACACTAACCCAAGTAAACCACAAGCTATAGATGTTTAGAGTCGATGATAAGGAATGCATTCATAGAGGATTGTCTGCCCAATACTTCTCATAAAGATAGTACTTAATCTCTAATGCTTGCGCACGTCTAGTGCAATTCCCCGCGTTACGATATTCGTTGTTACTCGCGCATCGCGCAAAACCCCCAATCACTCACGCAACCCCCGTTTTCTTAAGTGTAGGTTACTGGCTAAGACTCACTGCTTGCTCCCTGTGGAGATCGACCCTTACTTAACCGCTGTACTAGTGGGAGAGGAAGGAATTATATTTGACGCGCGATCAAGCGCATATTATCTGCTGGTCTTTTTTCTTTGTACAGCTTTGTCTACGGTTCCTATGTTTCCCAGAACGGTTCCAGTCTCGGCCTCCGGATAACAGCTATGGAACACCGCCCCGCTCTCCCTCCTTGGTCTATCTGCGCAGGTCGGCGCACGCGTTTACACCCGCGCCCGCCTTCCTTGGCTCAACTTCCAGAGACAAGGTGGTCTGTTTTCCCACCTCGCCACGCTTTTGGGTACTTGCCTTTGGCATCTGCGTGACTGAGCGCGCTCTCTTGTTCCGAAGGTCGCGAAGCACAAGCCAGAAGGGGCAGATTTAAGCATCAATCCACCAGCAGGGTGGCAATTTGGAGACCCCATTCCCCCTCTCCTCAGTCTGCGCAGGCCACCTCCAGGGTCACCTTCAGAGCAGCGCCTGCCAGCCAGTTCTCCCGCGCAGTCACCAGCCCAATCCTCAGTGCGCACCCTAGTCAAGGACCCACAGCCAATGCCATCAGAGCCCCCTCAGCAACCCTCTGCCCAGATAATCTGATCGCCCGCTGAGGTCACCCCCGTCAAAGAATTAAGTTCAGACTCAATATGGGAGACCGACTCGGACGAGGAGCCCGCAGCCCAGCCCGCAGCAGTATCAGTTGTGCCGCTGATGCACGCGTCGTTGTGCGCGTCAAATTGATTCCTTCCTCTTCCACTTAGTACAGCGGTTAAGTCGGGGTCGAAACCACAGGGAGGTAGTAGATTAGCTTTAACTAGAATCCTGCACTTACGAAAACTGGGGGTGTGAGTGATTGGGGTTGCGCAATGCGCGAGTAAACAGTAGTAAAATGTAGGAATTGCACTAGACGTGCGCAGGCAGTAGAGATTAAGTACTATGACTATGAGAAGTATCGGCACAGACAATCCTCTATGAGTGTATTCCTTATCATCGACTCTAAATGTCTACAGTTTGGTTTGCTAATGTTAGTGTCCGATCAAGGCTTCCTAACATGTGCGCATGTTCCGATCAAAGTTCATGAGCTATTAATTCTTAAGACTAGTCTAAACAGCTGCGAATCCTGTCACAGTAGCAACTGATTATCCTAGCGCGTTACTCCTAGTCGGCACCGTCAGACTATTCAACTAGTTTAACATATAACAACAAGCAACAAGAGTAATATTGCGGTTCAAGGCTTCCCCAACTCATGCAACTAGCTGCCAACAATGTGCACAGAATCAATATAAGCAAACAAGCTATGCATTAAGCGCAAGTCTCAAGGGAAATACTCATAGATTCATGCCCAACCGATACTAAGCGTTTAGCTAGACATGCTAGTAGTAAACATCATAGAAAATAGTAAATAATATCTAAAGTGTCAAAGAAACAGCAACTAGCAGGTGCGTGCAGGTTGCAGTGTCTCGGCCGGCGGAGTCGGCTAGCGCCGGGCCTCGCAGCAAGCTCGTGTGTTTTTCTGTTCTGCCGCTCTCCCGTGTGCTGTGGTGTGTCTGGATGATATCAATGTCTCTTTCAAACCCTAGCCTTCTTCTCTTTATGTACTGCTCAAGAGGCTCATCCTTGGCAACTTCCAAATCTGGTGGTGTCAAGATTTGGAAACACCACTATCTGCGCATGGCGCACTGCTTCTGGTTAGCGCAATCGGTTAGCGCACCGTTGTCGACTCTGCCAACTTCTCTGTTTGCGCCGCTACCTCCGCAGGCTGTGTGATGCGCGTCCTAAACGCTGCCTATTAGCGCGTATCCGTCTTAGGCCCTCGTTTCACCCTGAAATACAAAAACACTGGAAACCAGTAATCTTGTATACAAAATAATGCAAACAAGCATAGGGTTAGCATCTAAATAATGTGTATAAATAGGCTCTATCAAACCCCCCACACTTGCCCTTTGTTCGTCCCGAACAAGCACTCAAGCACGGATACCATTACCTCTCTGGAGTCTAGCGCACAGTCTTGCACTCTGGCGCGATCTGCACTACTGATAACCTTGCGCTGCTCTACCACCTGCGCGCAACTGCTTTCAACAGTTTTAATATAATAATTTCGCAATTCATTACCTCTCAGCTGGGATGAAGATCATTTCGGATGGCTGGGAGATAGCTCTTCATAGGCTCCGGGTTGTCAGCTCTCACTTCGAGGATGGGTATATGGTTGACAGCGCAAGCTTCTTCCGGTGGATGATTCTTCCGCGCACTTTCTGGGAACTCAAGCCTTTGATGATTTTCTTTGTGGACTTTGCGCACGCTGGTACGTATTTGTGCGCATGCTGATTCTTTTGTAGCGCATATCATCTGCTGGTATTTTTCTTTTGTACAGCTTTGTCTACGGTTCCTATGTTTCCCAGAACGGTTCCAGTCTCGACCTCCGGATAACAGCTATGGAACACCGCCCCGCTCTCCCTCCTTGGTCTATCTGCGCAGGTCGGCGCACGCGTTTACACCCGCGCCCGCCTTCCTTAGCTCGACTTCCAGAGGGAAGGTGGTCTGTTTTCCCACCTCGCCACGCTTTGGGTATTCGCCTTCGGCATCTGCGTGACTGAGCGCGCTCTCTTGTTCCGAAGGTCGCGAAGCACCGGCCTCCACTAGCGCTCTCGACCATATACCTCACCTTCGAAGCTCGAACGACTAACCGCCTCTCTAGAGCGTTTCTGTCAACTCCACATCCCCTGTATATCCCAACTAACAGGAGCAGAAAAAACGAAAAAAATATACTAAAACCGTTGATAGCAGCGCATGCAATATGGATAGCGCGAAAACAAGCTAAACAGTGTGCGCAACCCGCACACAAGCGCACTACTGCTACTGTTTTCTTCAACTAACTAAGCTACACTATAAAGCTCAAAAAAACGTGAAGTGTAAAGGTAACGCTCCCCCCCACACTTAAACAGAGACGTGTCCCCACGACTCAAGCTCAAGCGCACGGAGAGCGCACACATGCATGCAAGCAAAACAAAGAACATAAAAACATATAGTCAACGCAGCGCACAATATAGCATGGGGGTCACAAAATATTCAGCACAATAGTCAGCAAAATATAGCAACATATAGCAGCAATTTTTCAAAAAGATAAGAATAGAAACCACCCGAAAGAAATGCGCGCCCACCCTGCAGCGCTAGATGTCCTCGGAGCTAGACTCAGCCTCGGATCCGTGCGCCTCCTCCTCTGAAGAATCTGTCACGTACTCGGTGCTGGAGGCTGGCGGCACTACAAATATGGGGGCGGGCTGAGCCGAGAGGTCATCCTCTGAGATAGGATCCCATAGTGAATCTGAGCTGGTACTAAGGATGGGATCGGCTTCAGGGGACCTCGGAATGGACGGCTGAGCAGGGGGTGGTGCAGGTGCTGGTTCTGGGTCTGCTGCTGGGGTGGGCTCTGGTGCTGGGGCTGGCACTGGTGCTGGAGCTGGTACTGCTGTATGCACTGGGGACTGGGTAGGAGGGCTGGCTGGCTGGTGCAGCTCGCTGGGGGATCCTGGAGGCGGCCTGCGCAGGCTGAGGAGAGGGGGAATAGCATCTCCAAATCTCCACCCTGATGGTGGGCTCATACTCAAATCGGCCCCTCTGGCGCTAAATATTCGAACACGCGCATGACGTTGAACATCATGCGCTGCTCCTCTCGCTCTTCCTCTGGTGCCTCCTCTGACTCCATCCTGGGGCGCTTCCTTCGTGCACGAGGGGGAGAATCCTCAATGGAAATGGTAACTGGCTCCCCCTGTGGGGCACGGGCCCTTCGGTGCGCTCCAGTCTGTGCGCGAGTCCTCGCGCGCCTCTCACAAACCCTAATGCAATCGGCTCAAATCTGAAGGGAAAGGGTACCTGGAGGGCGTTGATCGCGCGTCGTTGTACGCGTCAAATTAATCCTTCCTCTTCCACTAGTACAGCGGTTAAGTCAGGGTCGATCTCCACAGGGAGCAAGCAGTTCAGTTTTAACCAGTGACCTACACTTACGAAACCTGGGGGTGTGAGTGATTGGGGTTGCGCAATGCGCGAGTAAACAGTAGTAACGCAGGAATTGCACTAGACGTGCGCAGGCAGTAGAGATTAAGTACTATGACTATGAGAAGTATCGGCGCAGACAATCCTCTATGAGTGTATTCCTTATCATTGACTCTAAATGTCTATAGTTTGATTTGCTAATGTTAGTGTCCGATCAAGGCTTCCTAACATGTGCGCATGTTCCGATCAAAGTTCATGAGCTATTAATTCTTGAACTAGACTAAACAACTACGAATCCGATCAAGGTAGTAATTGCTTATCCTAGCTCGTTACTCCTAGTTGGCACCGTCAGGCTATTCAACTAGTTTAACATACAACAACAAGTAACAAGAGTAAGATTGCGGTTCAAGGCTTCCCCTACTCATGCAACAGGCTGCCAGCAATGTGCACAGAATTAATACAAGCAAACAAGCTATGCATTAAGCGCAAGTCTCAAAGGAAATACTCATAGATTCATGCCCAACCGATACTAAGCGGTTCGCTAGACATGCTAGTGGTAAACATCATAGAAACAGTAAGTAATAACTAAAGTATCCAAGAAAACAATAGCAAACAGTGCGTGCAGATTGCAGTCTTGGCTAGCGCAGTCGGCTGGCGCAGGTCCTCTCAACAAGCTCGTGTGTTTTCCAGTTCTGCTGCGCAGTGCCTCCTTGGTGTACGAATTGTGTATCCTCTATGATGATGGAATATGAATGCCCAAACCCTAGCCTTCCTCTTCTTTATATACTGCTCAGCGGCTCATCCTTGGCAACTTCCAAATCTGGTCGTGTCAGGATTTGGAATCACCACCATCTGCGCACGGCGCATGGCATACTGGTTAGCGCAATCGGTTAGCGCACCGTTGTCGACTCTGCCAATTCTTCTGTTTGCGTCGCTAGCTCCGCAGGCTGTGTGATGCGCGTCCTAAACGCTGCCTGTTAGCGCGTATCCGACTTAGGCCTCGTTCTGCCCTGAAATACAAAAGTACTGGAAACCAGTAATCTTGTACATAAAATAATGCAAACAAGCATAGGGTTATGATCTAAATAATGCGTATAAATAGGCTCTATCAAACCCCCCACACTTGCCCCCTTGTTCGTCCCCGAACAAGCACTCAAGCACGGATACTATTACCTCTCTGGAGTCTAGCGCGCAGTCTTGCACTCTGGCGCGGTCTACACTACTGATCACCTTGCGCCGCTCTACCTACGCACAACTGCTCTTAACAGTTCTAATATAATGATTTCGCAATTCATTACCTCTCAGCTGGGATGAAAATCATTTCGGATGGCTGGGAGATAGCTCTTTATAGGCGCCAGGTTGTCAGCTCTCACTCCGAGGGTGGGTATATGGTTAACAGCGCAAGCTTCTTCCCGTACGTGATTCTTCCGCGCACTTCCTCGGAACTCAAGCCTTTTGATGATTTTCTTTGTGGACTTTGCGCACGCTGGTGCTTATTTGTGCGCCTGCTGATTCTTTTGTAGCGCATATCATCTGCTGGTATTTTCCTTTTGTACAGCTTTGTCTATGATCTATCTTTCCCAAAACGGTTCCAGTCTCGGCCTCCGGATAACAGCTATGGAACACCGCCCCGCTCTCCCTCCGTGGTCTATCTGCGCAGGTCGGCGCACGCGTTTACACCCGCGCCCGCCTTCCTTAGCTCGACTTCCGGATGGAAGGTGGTCTGTTTTCCCACCTCGCCACGCTTTTGGGTACTTGCCTTTGGCATCTGCGTGACTGAGCGCAGTCTCTTGTTCCGAAGGTCGCGAAGCACAGGCCTCCACTCGCGCTCTCGACCATATACCTCTCCTCCGAAGTGCGAACGACTAACCGCCTCTCTAGAGCGTTTCTGTCAACTCCACATCCCCTGTATATCCCAACTAACAGGAGCAGAAAAAATGAAAAAAAAAATACTAAAATAGTTGAAAGCAGCACACGCAATATGACTAGCGCAAACAAGCTGAACAGTGCGCGCAGCCCGCACTCAAGCGCACTACTGCAACTGTTTCCTTCAATTAAACTAAGCTACACTAAAAAGCTAAAAAAAACGTGAAATGAAAATGTAACGCTCCCCCCCCCCACACTTAAACAGAGACGTGTCCCCACGACTCAAGCTCAAGCGCACGGAGAACGCGCACATGCATGCAAGCAAAATAAAGAACATAAAAACTAAGAACATATAGTCAAAGCAGCGCAAATATAGCATAGGGACACAAAATGTCTCTAAACTGATGCTGGGTTGAGCGCCGGACAGCGGGCGGAGGTGCGAAGGCGGGAGTTGTACTTTCAACGGTCGAGTGAAAAAGTGCTGATATTTTCTAAGTCCTACCCTTATATACCCCCTGACTGGCGCAGCTGTCCTGCGCACTGAAGTGCGCACGGACCTGCGCACTGCTGCTCGACTAAAAGAAACTACAAGTCCTAAAATAACTAAAAGACACTAGAAAAACTAAAAGAAAGACATGTAAAAGTAAAACGAGTCGGGTTACCTCCCGACAAGTGCCTTTGTTTAACGTCGTTGGCTCGACTGTACCTCGTTACGTGCCCAAATGTGTGCCAGTGCCTCCCCCACTCTTGCTCCTGAGTGATCCTGCGCTTGTGCATGGGTTGTGCTCTTCTTGGTCCTGCGCAAAGGATAAAAAGGGTAGTCAGCATGGATAATATGCGAGAAGTCTGCAGTAACGAGGGTAGATGAAGAGGAAGAAGAAATGTGAGCAATAGTTTCCCGTTCTCCCTCTGGTGCATCTGGTGGTGACTCTGGCGCAGCAACTGGCGCATCTGTTATCTCTGGTTCGGCCAACTCAATGTCGCGGGCTGTACCATCCCAAGGCTCTCCTAGATACCGTTTGACTCTCTGCCCATTGACCTGAAAACGATGCCGGTGCTCGTTTTTTAATTCGATTGTTCCGTAGGGGAAAACCTTGGTGACTGTGTACGGTCCAGTCCATTTGCTGCGCAGCTTTCCAGGCATGAGCTTCAGGCGTGATGAGAATAATAATACCTGGTCTCCTGGCTCAAAAGTGCGTCTCAGGATATGCTTGTCATGAAACGCCTTTGTCCGCTCCTTGTAATCACGCAGTCCCTCATAGGCATCCAGGCGCAGCTCTTCTAATTCGCTGAGCTCAAATGCGCGCCCCCTTCCGGCCTCATCTAAATTCAGGTTACAAATGCGTAAGGCCCAGTATGCTTTGTGCTCTAACTCCACTGGCAGGTGGCATGCTTTTCCGTAGACCAACCGAACCGGTGAAGTCCCGATTGGTGTCTTATGCGCAGTGCGGTATGCCCACAGCGCGTCGTCCAGGCGCTGGCTCCAATCTTTGCGCGATGGTCTCACAGTCTTCTCCAGGATGCGCTTGATCTCTCTGTTGGAAACCTCGGCCTGTCCATTTGTCTGAGGATGATAAGCAGTGGACGTCTTATGGCGCACTCCATAATGCTTGAAAACTTGCGCCACGATCCTGTTGCAAAAGTGCGTCCCCTGGTCGCTAATGATCGCCTTAGGTACCCCGTACCTGCAAAAGATGTTAGTTTTCAGAAACTCAACGACCGTCTTACCGTCATCCTTTCTTGTGGCCTTAGCTTCGACCCATTTGGAGACATAATCCACTGCGACCAATATGTACTCGTAGCCGGCAGATGGGGGAAATGGCCCCATGAAGTCAATTCCCCATATATCAAACACTTCGTCCACTAGGATCGGCGTCTGCGGCATCTCGTTGCGTGCTGATATGCCTCCTGTGCGCTGGCACCTGTCACAGTTCCTGCAGTAGTTATATGCGTCTCTAAACAGGTGCGGCCAATAAAATCCGCAGTCCAGGACCTTTCTGCTCGTGCGCTTGGGACCAAAGTGTCCTCCACATGCGTGCGCATGACAAAACATCAAAACAGAGTTAGTTTCATGGTCAGGCACGCAGCGCCTCATTATCTGATCTGGTCCTATTCTGAGCATATACGGATCATCCCAAAGGTAATGTTTGGACTCATGTTTCAATCTCATGCACTGGGTTTTATTGAAATGAGGAGGGAACGTACCTGTGACCAGGTAATTCGCAATGTGCGCATACCATGGTACCTTATCTATTAGCGCCATCAGATGCTCGTCGGGAAATGTCTCAGTGATCTGCCCTGGCTCCTCCTCTTTTACGATCCTGCTCAGGTGGTCCGCAACTGTGTTCTCCGTGCCCTTCTTATCTTTGATCTCCAAGTCGAATTCCTGTAGTAGGAGCACCCAGCGCATCAGGCGCGGCTTAGTTTCTTTCTTGGACATTAGGTAGCGAATGGCTGCGTGGTCTGTGTATATGATGACCCTAGCGCTTAGAACATATGCACGGAACTTCTCCAGCGCAAACACAATTGCCAGAAGCTCCTTCTCCGTGGTGGTGTAGTTCCTCTGCGCAGCGTCCAGTGTGCGCGATGCATAATAGATGGCGCTGCACTTCCTCTCTGAACAGGGCTGCGCGGTTATGTGCTCTTGCTTCTTCTGGGGTTCTGTCCCCTAAGTTGTTTCCAACGACACTGTTATCCTCCATGACCTGTTCTAAATCTCAAAGAAAACGAAATTAAAAGGTAACTAATGCTGCTGCGTCTGTCAGTGCGCAACTAGAATCTGCGCAGCGCAACTGTTTCAAGGTTGCGCAGGCTAATGGTGATTGCGCGCTGTCAGAAACAACCACGAGAAAACAAAACAAACTGAAAATAACTAGTTACTAAAAAAAAGAAAAACGTAAACTAGCTAAAACTTAGCTGTGTTGCTCCCCGGCAACGGCGCCAAAATTTGATCGCGCGTCGTTGTACGCGTCAAATTAATCCTTCCTCTTCCACTAGTACAGCGGTTAAGTCAGGGTCGATCTCCAGAGAGAGCAAGCAGTTCAGTTTTAACCAGTGACCTACACTTACGAAAGCTGGGGGTGTGAGTGATTGGGGTTTTGCGCGATGCGCGAGTAAACAGTAGTAACGCAGGAATTGAACTAGACGTGCGCAGGCAGTAGAGATTAAGTACTATGACTATGAGAAGTATCGGCGCAGACAATCCTCTATGAGTGTATTCCTTATCATTGACTCTAAATCTCTATAGTTTGATTTGCTAATGTTAGTGTCCGATCAAGGCTTCCTAACATGTGCGCATGTTCCGATCAAAGTTCATGAGCTATTAATTCTTGAACTAGACTAAACAACTACGAATCCGATCAAGGTAGTAATTGCTTATCCTAGCTCGTTACTCCTAGTTGGCACCGTCAGGCTATTCAACTAGTTTAACATACAACAACAAGTAACAAGAGTAAGATTGCGGTTCAAGGCTTCCCCTACTCATGCAATAGGCTGCCAGCAATGTGCACAAAATTAATACAAGCAAACAAGCTATGCATTAAGCGTAAGTCTCAAAGGAAATACTCATAGATTCATGCCCAACCGATACTAAGCGTTTAGCTAGACATGCTAGTGGTAAACATCGTAGAAACAGTAAATAATAACTAAAGTATCCAAGAAAACAATAGCAAACAGTGCGTGTAGATTGCAGTCTTGGCTAGCGCAGTCGGCTGGCGCAGGTCCTCTCAACAAGCTCGTGTGTTTTCCAGTTCTGCTGCGCAGTGCCTCCTTGGTGTACGAATTGTGTATCCTCTCTGATGATGGAATATGAATGCCCAAACCCTAGCCTTCCTCTTCTTTATATACTGCTCAAAGGCTCATCCTTGGCAACTTCCAAATCTGGTCGTGTCAGGATTTGGAAACACCACCATCTGCGCACGGCGCACGGCATACTGCTTAGCGCAATCGGTTAGCGCACCGTTGTCGACTCTGCCAATTCTTCTGTTTGCGCCGCTAGCTCCGCAGGCTGTGTGATGCGCGTCCTAAACGCTGCCTGTTAGCGCGTATCCGACTTAGGCCCTCGTTCTGCCCTGAAATACAAAAGCACTGGAAACCAGTAATCTTGTACATAAAATAATGCAAACAAGCATAGGGTTATGATCTAAATAATGCGTATAAATAGGCTCTATCAGGCGTGCGACGGAGTGCCCTTCAAATCTCTCTAAGCGGAAGCTGGGGTGAGCGCCGGATGGTGAGCGGAGGTGTGAGGGAGGGAGTTTCTCTTGCAACGGTCGAGTAAAAAAAGTGCTGAAATTTTCTAAGTACTGCCCTTATATACCCCCTGACTGGCGCAGCTGTCCTGCGCACTGCTGCTCGACTAAAAAAACTACAAGTCCTAAACTAGCTAAAAGAAACTAAAGAAACTAAAAGAAAAACATGTAAAAGTAAAACGTGTCGGGTTACCTCCCGACAAGTGCCTTTGTTTAACGTCGTTGGCTCGACCGTACCTCGTTACTTGCGTGAAAGTATACCAGCGACCTCCCCCACACTTGCTCCTGAGTGACCCTGCGCTTGTGCATGCGTTGTGTTCTTCTTGGTCCTGCGCAAAGGGTCGGAAGGGTGGTCAGCATGGTTAATAGTATGTGATAAATTATAAGTAACGAGGGTAGGTAAAGAGGGAGAAGAAATATGAGCAATAGTCCCCAATTCTCCCTCTGGCGTGTCTGGTGATGACTCTGGCGCAGCAACCTGTGCATCTGCTATCTCAGGTTCTGCCAATTCAATTTCGCGCGCTGTGCCATCCCAAGGTTCTCCTAAATACCGTTTGACTCTCTGCCCATTGACTTGAAAACGATGCCGGTGCTCGTTTTCTAACTCGATTGTTCCGTAGGGGAAAACCTTGGTGACTGTGTACGGTCCCGTCCATTTACTGCGCAGCTTACCAGGCATGAGCTTTAGGCGTGATGAGAAAAATAACTCCTGGTCTCCTGGCTCAAAAGTGCGTCTGAGGATATGTTTGTCATGAAATGCCTTTGTGCGTGCCTTGTAATCGCGCAGTCCCTCATAGGCATCCAGGCGCAGCTCTTCTAATTTGCTTAGCTCAAATGCGCGCTCCTTTCCGGCCTCGTCTAGGATCAGGTTGCAAATGCGTAATGCCCAATATGCTTTGTGCTCTAATTCCACTGGCAGGTGGCAGGCTTTTCCGTAAACCAACCGAAATGGTGAGGTCCCAATTGGCGTCGTATGCGCAGTGCGGTATGCCCACAGCGCATCGTCAAGGCGCTGGCTCCAATCTTTGCGCGACGGTCTCACAGTCACTAAACAAGCGCGGCCAATAAAATCCACAGTCCAGGATCTTGCTGCTCGTGCGCTTTGGACCGAAGTGTCCTCCACATGCGTGCGCATGACAAAACATTAAAACAGAATTTATATCATGGTCAGGCACGCAACGCCTTAAAATCTGATCAGGTCCTATTCTGAGCATGTACGGATCATCCCAAATGTAATGCTTGGACTCATGTTTTAATCTCATGCGATGGGTTTTAGTGAAATGAGGAGGAAACGTACCTGTGACCAGGTAATTTGCAATGTGCGCACACCATGGTACCTTACCTGTCAGCGCCATCAGATGCTCGTCAGGGAACGTCTCCGTGATCTGCCCTGGCTCCTCCGCTTTCACGATCCTGCTCAAGTGATCCGCGACTGTGTTCTCCGTGCCCTTCTTGTCTTTGATCTCCAAGTCAAATTCCTGAAGTAGGAGCACCCAGCGCATCAGGCGCAGCTTAGTTTCCTTCTTGGACATTAGGTAGCGGATTGCTGCGTGGTCTGTGTAGATGATGACTCTAGCACCTAGAACATATGCGCGGAACTTCTCCAGCGCAAACACAATTGCTAGAAGCTCCTTCTCCGTAGTGGTATAGTTCCTCTGCGCAGTGTCCAGTGTGCGCGATGCATAATAAATGGCGTGCGGCTTCTTGTCCACTCGCTGCCCCAGGACTGCACCTACTGCATAATCGCTTGCGTCGCACATCAATTCAAATGGCAGACTCCAGTCTGGTGCGCGCATCACTGGCGCACTGGTCAGCGCCTCTTTCAGTTTATCAAATGCGGCTCTGCACTCGTCAGTAAATTCGAAACACACATTTTTTTGCAAGAGGTTAGACAGGGGTATACAAATTTTAGAAAAATCTTTTATGAAGCGCATGTAAAACCCAGCGTGCCAGAGGAATGACTTCACATCGCGCACGCTAGTGGCATAAGGCAGATTAGAAATAAGATCAATTTTAGCTTTATCTACCTTGATCCCCTCCTGCGAGATAATATGTCCTAGTACTACACCATGTGATACCATAAAATGACATTTTTCATAATTGAGCACTAGGTTCTTTGAAATGCAGCGCGCTAAGACCTTATCAAGATGTGTTAAGCATGCATCAAAGGTACCTCCGTATACAGTAAAATCATCCATGAACACTTCTATGCATATACCAATCATATCAGAAAAAATGCTCATGACTAGGCGTTGGAACGTACCTGGCGCGTTACACAGCCTAAATGACATGCGCCGAAAAGCAAACGTACCGAATGGGCAGGTAAACGTGGTCTTCTCTTGATCTTCCGCAGCTATGGGTATCTGATTGTACCCTGAGTATTCGTCCAGGAAGCAAAAGTAGGGCTTCGCCGCTAATCGGTCTAGCATTTGATCCATAAAGGGTAGTGGGAAATGGTCCTTGCGCGTGACTGCGTTAAGCTTCCTGTAGTCGATGCACATTCGCCATCCAGTCTGTATGTGCTTGGGAACTAGCTCGCCCTGCGCATTCTCTTCTACTGTGATTCCTCCCTTCTTTGGCACAACGTGCACTGGACTTACCCACTTGCTGTCTGAAATGGGGTAAATGACTCCTGCATCAAGCAACTTCAGGATCTCCTTCTGCACCACCTCCATCATTTTCAGGTTCAATCTGCGTTGAGCCTCCCTGGATGGTTTGGCACCATCTTCCAACAGAATCCTATGCATGCATACGTCCGGGCTCACTCCACGCAGATCAGCAAGTGTCCATCCTATAGCGCGCTGGTTCCTGCGCAGCACCTGCTGTAGTTGCGCCTCCTGCTCCTCTTCTAATCCTTTCTTTATGATTACTGGCAGGGTGTCTTCATTTCCCAAGAATATGTACTTGAGGTGCTCTGGGAGTTGCTTCAGCTCAACCTTGGGTGCCTGTTCAATAGAGGGCAAGATTTTATTAGCATTGCAGACTTTAACTATGGCTTGTACCTATCTGGGTTCTGGTTCAGCACTGCTCAGCTCCTCCTCTTGCGCCTCCAACTCTGCCTGTGCCAGTGTTATGGGTTCTTCTGCTGCGCTTGCGCATTGCACATCTGCGACCAAGTCATTTAAGCTGTCCATTGCGTGCACTGTGGCGTCTTCATGAGGGTGCTGCATCCCCTTGAATATGTTGAAATGAATTTCTTCGCCATCAACCTCCATGGAGAGCGTGCCCCTCCATACGTCTATCTTTGTGCGCGCGGTCATCAGAAACGGTCTGCCCAGTAGGATCTGCGCACTGCTGGTGCTCGATTCACCTTCCATTTCTAGGACATAGAAATCTGCTGGGAATACCAGCTCTCCTACTCGCACTAGAACGTCCTCGATCATGCCCGTAGGTTGCTTGCACGACCGATCTGCTAGCTGAATGGTGAGACCTGCAGGCTTTAGTGGTCCAAGGCGTAGTGACGCATATAGGGAAAAGGGTAGCACATTTATGGATGCGCCTAAGTCAATCATGCAATTGCTCACTGTGTTCTTACTTAAAGTGCATGGGATGGTGAACGTACCTGGGTCTCGGCACTTAGGTGGTACCTTATGTTGCACGATCGCTGAGGCCTGCGCATTTAGCATTACCTGTGTGCACTCGCCCTTCCTTCTCTTATTTGTGCACAGCTCCTTTAAAAACTTGGCGTACCTAGGGATTTGCCGAACTGCTTCAATAAGGGGAATGTTTATTTCCACCTTACAGAATAACTCGTAGAGCTCCTTATCGAGCGCTTCCTTCCTAGCCGATGGTGCCTGCACAGGGAAAGGTGCAGGTATGTTAGTACGATTCGTGCCCTTGTATTTTAATTGTGTTATACCTGGCGCTTCGCCCTGCTGGCTTGTGGCTGGCGCTTCTGGTTGCACGTTTTGTTCTGCTGGATCCGGGACTTGCGCAACTGGTTGCGCGGGCGCCTTCGTGGTCTGCTCTGTTCCTATTGTGCGCCCAGTCCTCAGTGTCACAGCGTTTACTCCTCCCTTAGGGTTCTGAATCACTTGCGAAGGCAGGTTGCCATCGCTCTTTTTCAGCTCGTACACCGTGGTCGCAATCTGTGATAGCTGCTTCTCAATGGACTCGAACCTCTTGTCATACTTCTCATCATTCTTGCGCACTGTGTCTGCTAGCTGCCCCACGATATCTTCTAAGGATCGCCTCGGTTGCTGGTTGTTCTGCGCTGGTGCGTCAGTGCGGCGATTGTAGGGCGCAACTTGTTGCGTCTGCTGGGGCGCGCGCTGATCCGTGGACTGCCTCTGGAAATTGTTTTCCTCCTTCCATCTGAATCCGTTTGCGGCTAATCCAAAACGCGGCTGATTCTGCCTCTGTGGCCCTCTATTATCCCATCCTCCAAGAGCATTGACATCTCCTGATTCCTCAAAAAGCGTGGGACATGCATCGGTTTTGTGCTCCGTGGAATTGCAGAATTCGCATACCTTTGGCGCAACTGGTTGTGCGCCTTGCGCACTCATCAACTTCTGCAGCATGGCCTTCATTTCCTTGATCTCAGCGCTTGTTTCTACCTGATGCACAGAACGAGCATGACTATTTTCAAGTGTTAGCTGATGTCTTACCTGTCCAGCAGAGTCTTCTATCAGCTGCCCCGCGTCCTCTGGGTACATGTTGCAAATTTCGCCTCCTGCGCATGCGTTCAATAATCTCAGCTCCATGGGCAGCATTCCATTCAGGAAATTCTCTATCAGCACATTCTGTGGCAGGCCGTGATTATAGCAGTTGGCCTCTAGCTCCCTGAAACGCTCGTAATACTCTGACAACGACTCTCCTGCGCTTTGCCTAGGTGCGGCCAGCTCCCTCCTGAGTAGTGAGATCTTTGCTGCGGGATAAAATTTGTCCAAGAACTTCTTCTGCAGCTGCTCCCATGTGTGAATTGATCCTGCTGGTAAGTTCATCAGCCAATGCCTGGCTGTGTCACACAATGAAAATGGGAACGCTTTCATCTTCAGCGCTTCGTCGCTCTCCCCTTCGGCCTTCATGTTCTCGCAAATGACTAGGAACTCTCGCACATGCTTGACTGGATTCTCGTTGTTCATCCCGTGGAACTTGGGCATGTGATGAATGAGCGAGCTCCTTAGTTCAAAATGACCGTCTGGTGGAAGCACGATGCACCATGGCTGGTTAACTGTGAGTGGGGCTTGTCGCGCGGGTGGCGCATTATACAGTTCAGCGGCCATCCTTGCTTCAACCTAGCGCTGCACTTCCTTTCTGAACAGGGCTGCGCGGTTATGTGCTCTCGCTTCTTCCGGGGTTCTGTCTCCTAAGTGGTCCCCAACGACACTGTTATCCTCCATGACCTGCTCTAATTCTCAAAGAAAACAAAATTAAAAGATAACTAAGCTATTGCGTCTGTCAGTGCGCAACTAGAATCTGCGCAGCGCAAAACTTTCAAGGTTGCGCAGGCTAATGGTGGTTGCGCGCTGTCAGAAACAACAACGAAAATAAAACAAACCGAAATAACTAACTATTAAAAGAAAACCTAAGCTGGTTAAAGCTTATCTGTGTTGCCTCCCCGGCAACGGCGCCAAAATTTGATGCACGCGTCGTTGTGCGCGTCAAATTAATTCCTTCCTCTTCCACTTAGTACAGCGGTTAAGTCGGGGTCGAATCCACAGGGAGGTAGTAGATTAGCTTTAACTAGAATCCTGCACTTACGAAAACTGGGGGTGTGAGTGATTGGGGTTGCGCAATGCGCGAGTAAACAGTAGTAAAATGTAGGAATTGCACTAGACGTGCGCAGGCAGTAGAGATTAAGTACTATGACTATGAGAAGTATCGGCGCAGACAATCCTCTATGAGTGTATTCCTTATCATCGACTCTAAATGTCTACAGTTTGGTTTGCTAATGTTAGTGTCCGATCAAGGCTTCCTAACATGTGCGCATGTTCCGATCAAAGTTCATGAGCTATTAATTCTTAAGACTAGTCTAAACAGCTGCGAATCCTATCACAGTAGCAACTGATTATCCTAGCGCGTTACTCCTAGTCGGCACCGTCAGGCTATTCAACTAGTTTAACATATAACAACAAGCAACAAGAGTAAGATTGCGGTTCAAGGCTTCCCCTACTCATTCAACTAGCTGCTAACAATGTGCACAGAATCAATATAAGCAAACAAGCTATGCATTAAGCGCAAGTCTCAAGGGAAATACTCATAGATTCATGCCCAACCGATACTAAGCGTTTAGCTAGACATGCTAGTAGTAAACATCATAGAAAACAGTAAATGATATCTAAAGTGTCAAAGAAACAGCAACTAGCAGGTGCGTGTAGGTTGCAGTGTCTCGGCTGGCGCAGTCGGCTAGCGCCGGTCCTCGCAGCAAGCTCGTGTGTTTTTCTGTTCTGCCGCTCTCCCGTGTGCTATGGTGTGTCTGGATGATATCAATGTCTCTTTCAAACCCTAGCCTTCTTCTCTTTATGTACTGCTCAAGAGGCTCATCCTTGGCAACTTCCAAATCTGGTGGTGCCAAGATTTGGAAACACCACTATCTGCGCATGGCGCACTGCTCCTGGTTAGCGCAATCGGTTACCGCACCGTTGTCGACTCTGCCAACTTCTCTGTTTGCGCCGCTAGCTCCGCAGGCTGTGTGATGCGCGTCCTAAACGCTGCCTGTTAGCGCGTATCCGACTTAGGCCCTCGTTTCGCCCTGAAATACAAAAACACTGGAAACCAGTAATCTTGTATACAAAATAATGCAAACAAGCATAGGGTTAGGATCTAAATAATGTGTATAAATAGGCTCTATCAGCCGCCTCCCTCCAGCTCAGAATATGAGACAGAGACAGAGTCCATGGACGAGGAGGCACAAGGGTTTGCCCAGGACTCCAGCTCAGAGGACGTTTAGGGCACAGCAGAGGGCTCGGCGTAAATCATCTCGGGTTGTCATTGCTACTTTTGAAAACTATCATTGGATATTCTGTTCTTATTTTGTGTGGATATTTTGTGAACCCCTGCCGTGTTTCATGTGCTGCATTGACTCTGTTTGTTTTCATGATGCATTTCATTTTTAGTTCTTCGTTGCTTGCATGTGTGCGCTCTCCATTGCGCTTGAGCTTGAGTCGTGGGGACACGTCTCTGTTTAAGTGTGGGGGGGGGGGGGGGGGGGGCGGGGGCGTACATTACATTTACATTCATAGTTATCATTGTAGTTTAGCTTAGTTAGTGCAGTATAGGAAATAGCAGTGTTGTGCGCTTCTATGCGGATTGCGCGCACCTTTCGACTTGTTTTGCCTTATTCATCCTACATGCACTGCCTTTAACCAATTTAGTATATTTTTTTCATTTTTTTGTCTTTTTAGTCGGGATATTCAGGGGATCTGGAGTTGAAAGAAAAAGCTCTAGAGAGGCGGTTAGTCGTTTTTGCTTCGAGAGTAGGGTACATGGCTAAAAGCGCTAGTGGAGGCCGGTGCTTCGCACCCTTCGAAACAATAGAGCGCGCTCAGCCAAGCAAATGCCAAAGGCGAATACCCATAGCGTGGTGAGGTGGGAAAACAGACCACCTTTCCTATGGAAGTCGAGTGTAGGAAAGTGGGCGCGGGTGTAAACGCGTGCGCTGACCTGTGCAAGTAGACCAAGGAGGGAGAGCGGGGAGTTGTTCCATAGCTGCTATCCGAAAGCCGAGACTGGAACCGTTCTGGGAAAATCAGAAGAGTGGACGAAGCCGTATAGAAATAAGTAATCAGTTGACGATATGCGCAAGGAAGGGAAATCGGCGTGCGCACACAACTCCATACCAGCGCATGCGCAAAAAATCGTCAAGGACGAAAGGCTTGAGTTCCCAAGAAGCGCGCGAATGAATCACGCACCTGAAGATACCTGCGCAATTATCCATGTGCCAGAAATCGGAGTAGAGACCGACAACCAGGAGCCTATGAAGAGCTATCTCCGAATCATCCGAATTAAATTGCATCCTCGCTGAGAGGTAAGAAATTTCGAAATTATTATATTAGAATTGTTAAGGGTTTGTGCGTGTAGGTGATAGAGCAGCGCAGGGTGAATTGCTGTGCGGATTGCGCATGAGTATGAGGCTGTGCGCTAGACTTCAGAGAGGTAAAAGTATCTGTGCTTTAGTACTTGTTCGGAACGAACAAGGGCAAGTGTGGGGGATTTGATAGAGCCTAGTTATATGCGCTATTTAGATCTTAACACTGTGCTTGTTTGCATATTTTGTGTACAAGATTACTGGTTTTCGGTATTTTTGTATTTCAGGATAAAACAGGAGCATAAGTCAGATGTGCGCTAACGGACGTTTTTTAGAGCGCAATGCATGATCTGCGGAGCTAGCAGCGCAAAAGGAGATAGCTGTTTCGGACTGCAGTGCGCAAACCGACTGCGCAAAGCGAGTAGCGCAATCCGCGTGCGCAGAATGGCAGAGTTTCTAAATATTGATCTCCTAGATTTCGGAAGTTACTAGAAGTCTCTCGGGCCAAATCTAAGCATTCCTTGGGCTTCAAGACCACTATATAAGAAGAGGGAATCTAGGGTTACAGAGAGAGAGAGAGCAGATAGAGAGAAGGACACTCAGCAGAAAAACACACGAGCTACTTCAGCCGGACTCTGCGCGAACCATCTGCGCCAGCCAAGAACAGCAACGCGCAATTGCGCCAACCTGCTACGTTTCTCTTGCTGCTTTAGTTTTATTTGTTATTGCTATGATGTTTGTTTCTAGCATGTCTAGCTAAACACCTTGTATCGGTTGGGCATGATTCTATGAAGTATTTCGTTTAAGACTTGTTCTTAATGCTTGGTACATCTACTTATATTAATTCTATGCATATGGGTGATAATTAGTTGTGCAAATAAGGGAAGCCTTGAACCGCAATCTTATTCTAATTGCTAGTTATTGTATGTTAAACTAGTTGATAGCTTGACGCTGACAACTAGGAGTAACACACTAGGATACTCAGTTGCTACTGTGATAGGATTCGTGGCTGTTTAGACTAGTTTCAGGAATTAATAGCTCATGAACTTTGATCGGAACATGCGCGCACGTTAGGAAGCCTTGATCGGACACTAACTTAAGTAGAACTGCACTATAGATGTTTAGAGTCGATGATAAGGGATACATTCATAGAGGATTGTCTGTACCGATACTCTTCATAGTCATAATACTTAAAATCTACTGCCTGCGCACGTATCGTGCAACTCTGCTTACACCACTGTTCATTCGCGCACCTGCGCAACCCAATCACTCACAACCCCAATTTCGTAAGTCGTAGGTTGCTAGCTAAAACGAGTCTGCTTGCTCCTTGTGGGATCGACCCTGACTTAGCCACTATACTAAGTGGAGAAGGAAGGATTAATTTGAAGCGTACAACGACGCGCGATCACTGTGGTTTAGCCTTTGATCTCAGCTCCCCCAAACTAACTGGCGAGGTAGGTCGAAACCTCAGATTCCATTCTTCAAGCATGACTCTGCACGTTGACGAAGAGAAGGAGTCCCTCGTAAGCATCTCCCATAACCCCCGCTTGCACCAAGGAAGCAATGGCAGTCGAGAGGGCTACGTCGTTCCCTACCGAAATGCCTAACCCCCGAACTTAAGAGAAAGTCTCACCAACCTCTGCTGCTCTACCGTGAAACCCACGTTCGACATATGCACCAAACACTGATGTACCGCTGCATCAAAAGAACGAATCGACCCTCTGATCACGCGTCGTTGTGCGCGTCAAATATAATTCCTTCCTCTCCCACTAGTACAGCGGTTAAGTAAGGGTCGATCTCCACAGGGAGCAAGCAGTGAGTCTTAGCCAGTAACCTACACTTAAGAAAACGGGGGTTGCGTGAGTGATTGGGGGTTTTGCGCGATGCGCGAGTAACAGCGAATATCGTAACGCGGGGAATTGCACTAGACGTGCGCAAGCAGTAGAGATTAAATACTATATTTATGAGAAGTATTGGGCAGACAATCCTCTATGAATGCATTCCTTATCATCGACTCTAAACATCTATAGCTTGTGGTTTACTTGGGTTAGTGTCCGGTAAAGGCTTCCTAACACGTGCGCATGTTCCGTTCAAAGTTCATGTGCTATTAATCCTTAGAACTAGACTAAACAGCTACGAATCCTGTCACAGTAGCAACTGCCTACCCTAACTCGTTACTCCTAATTGTCACGGTAAGTTTGCGGTTCAAGGCTTCCCCTACGCATGCAACTAGTTTAACATGCGACAAGCGAGCTACACAAGTAAGTTTGCTGTTCAAGGCTTCCCCTACTCATGCAACTAACTGTCTCAGTGCGCACAGAATTAATACAAGTAAATAAACTATGCATTAAGCTCAAGTCTCAAAGGAATACATCACAGATTCATGCCCGACCAACACAAAGTGTTTAGCTAGACATGCTAGTGGTAAACATCATAAAATAGTAAATAATAACTAATGAATCCAAGAAAACGGTAGCAAACAGTGCGTGCAGTGTCTTCTCTCGGCTGGCGCAGTCGGCTGGCGCAAATCTCCTCAATAAGTCCGTGTGTTTTCCAGTTCTGCCGCGCAGTGCCTCCTTCGCGTCCTCTGGTGCCTCTGGAACAACAGTCTTTTCGAACTCCCTCAAACCCTAGACTTCCTCCCTTTATATAGGAGGTTCCTCTTTTGGCAACTTCCAAATCTGGTCACTGGGACTTTGCGCCTGGCGCACGGCATTGGTTGGCGCAATCGGGTAGCGCACCTCTGCTGTCTTTCGCCATTTCTTCTTCTGTTTGCGCCGCTAGCTCCACAGGCTGATCTTTCACTCCTAGAACGCTGCCTGACAGCGCGTATCCGACTTAAGGACTCGTTCTGACCTGATATACAAAAACATTGGAAACGAGTAATCTTGCTCATAAAATATTGCAAACAAGCATAGGGTTATGATCTAAATAATGTGTATAACTAGGCTCTATCACCCTCGATCCAACCCGGTGGGAGCTCCTCAAATTATACATCTTTTTCGTCATTCCAACACAAGCCCGCAAATGTAACAACTCTAACTGCGGATTATCCAACTTAGCCACCTCAGCAAGGATGACATAAATCTCCAGCACTCTCTGTCCCACAACCTCGTCTGCTCCTCTACCATCCGCCCAAATAGGATTACCCAACACCGATAACGTCGAAGAATTAGAAAACTCAAAACCATCTGGCACCTCCAGGGGCTGCCCTCGGTCTCCAAGCGGCCACCACCACATTGATTTGCTGTGGTTCACTATTAACCCTAACCGCGGGCCTGACTCTAGAATGACCCCAACAACTGCCATCAAATCCTCACTTTGTCCCATCAAAATGTCATCATCCAGATACCAAGCGTCGACTAGCAAACGAGTACATAACTCCCCAATTCGACACAGTAAAGGCTGCAAAACGATAACAAACAGCAAGGGCCCTAAAGGATCGCCTTGTTGCACCCCACAACAACTTCGAATGGTCGACTCTCCCGTAAAGAGCAGTGCTTGAGAACCATAACAATCCTCCACCCAAGCACTCGGAGATGAAAAATGACGCCGCACTCCCTTCATGAAAGCTTCTCTGCTGACCAGATTAAATGCATTTAGAAGATCCACCTTTAAAATCTCTAACCCCTCCTTGTCAGAGTGTTTTGTCACCAAGTGGTTCAACAAATGTGTAACAGCCTCTGCTGCCCCTCGCACTCCCACACCAACCTAAAAAGACAATAAATGAGCTACCGCAGACACTCTAATTACACTTAGAGCCACTCTTGACGTAAGACGGCGCCAAACCTCCTCCCAAGAAGGCACAAAAGGACCTGAAGGCGGCCCCGCAGGAATCCTCGGTGGAAGGGCACACGGGTTCTTACGGACAAGCTCGTCCATCACCTCCTGAGATAGCAGCAAAACCCCTCCACTAACTAAAACGCCCGCCGCATCTTCAAGCCGATGGGCCGCCGCCAATTTCTCACACCGCTTCACGTTGATCTTTCTTTGATCCTTTTCAGAAAATATTATCGCCGCCCTCCTGGCCGCCCCCTGCTGACTACCTCGTGCCAAGGACCACGCTGACCGTCTCCCCCTTGCCCACACCTCCAACCTAGGGGCCACCAACTCAGCCAAGGAAACACCGCCCATCTCCTCCTTTCTGATTGCTCTAAGAACTGACATGATAAAAATCTGCATGATCGCCCAATGGTTAAGATCACCGGGATCCTCGTTCACCGCTTCCACTACCACAGCATACTACTTTGCCACCCCCTCCTAAAAGATTTAGGAATGAAGTTCATGGTAAGGATCGCTGCGCTTCTCAATTTCATGAAAACCTCAGGATTTTTGTCAACAGGTCTAAAGATATTCGGCAGATCTGCTAGGTCCGCCTGGTCCTGCAGCACCGCCACCACCTCCCTCGAAACTGACATCGAACACTCTGGCGGGACTTAAATCGGCAAACCAGCAGACCCTATGAAGGTGGCCCCACAATCACGACCTCAACAACGAGACCCAACCCTATACGTCTTACTGCACCGACTGCACAACCATCTCCCATGCTCTCGAAGGTGCCAAACTAACTCCTCCAGCCCCCTCCTTAATATACACTCACTCTGCGACTTCCTCAAATGGCCACACATAGGAATCCGCAGAGCACTCCAGTCCCTCAAATCGACACCAAACCTCAGGCAAAACGAGAAAGGACACTGCCAAATCTGCCCAAAACCGCCCACCACGTCATTCACCAGGTCACTGGTCTGAGACTCTAACATTCTTCCTTCTTGCTGAGTAAGAAACGAAGTACCCGCTGCCCCCAGGTCCGGCCTAGCCCTAATCATCTCCCCACCTCCAACCAGCACGGCGGTGCCTTGCAAGTTGCGTTGCCTGTTGCACTGCGTTCAACCACCTAACCAAATGACGATAACTGCACCACCAAAAACTACCCCTTGCCCTAAACTCCTTCAGAGTGACACCCAAAATGTCAACCGCCTGCAAGGCCCCACCAACCAGCCAACACCCAAAACCACAACTCCCCAAAAAAGAACCTCGAAAAGTATTACGCCCACAATATGCAAACCCTCCTTTTCATAGCTTTCTTAAGCTCCGAAGCTCACCTTGAAATCGTGTCAACATCAGACACCCACCCCCACTGACCTTCAAAAGAATGAATCACTCTTTCATCCTCCCCCCTCTCTCCAAACTCAATTTTTCACAGCCGAGAGAGAAACTCAAAACCTAAGAGAAAGCAAAAGGAAACCAAAGCAAAAGGAAACAATCATCAGCCAGAGACCACTCGCACACCAATTCTCACACGGCACCGGACAAATCCACAATCCAGTAAACCGATTCTAGGCACCAACTCGCTCCACGCACCACCCAAACCTCACAGCAACTTACCGGTCCTCAATTTGTCATCTGATTTTTTCGAAGAGGATGGAAATTCATACCGTTTGATGCTGCGGTGGTTGTTGAAGCAAATCTGACTCTGAGATTCTTATTTCGTTAACTTCCTATCAACATGAACGAGCACAGCTAGCCATCAATCGAGTTTCAAACCCCAGAAAATCAGACCCCAACACAAGGCTTCTTCTTTAACCAAGGTCCACCCTTTTAGGTCAGGAACCCAAGCTTCCTCCTCCGCCAGACACCCCAAGCTTCCTCCTCCCCAATCGTCGAGTTTAAGGGTATTCAAAGCTTGCAGGACGATGCTGGCCACAGCTAAGGCCGGCTCATCGTCGGAAGTGAAGGCGCCGAAACTAAATGCCCTAACGAAGCCACCGAAGGTCTCGCCTTCACAAATGGTTGCCGTTAACTTGCTCTGAGGCCCTTTCCCAAATCAGCTCATGCTCGATCTACACCCAAATTTCAAGCTCAACATATACCATATTAATTTGTTAGATATACCGAACCATATGTCTATGTGATTCAAAAGCTTAAGCTCAAAAGTTATATCATAACAAACAATTCTTCAAATTAGCGATGCATGACAATTCTTGAAATGCATGTTTCTAACAGAGACATGAGGTGCTCTAGTCTTAAACCTCTTTCTGTATAAATTGTTTTAGTCCGTCACCATTTAAACTGTCTCTATGTTGACTATCCTTATACACTTCAAAACCTTTCTCGTCTCAAGCTTCAAAGACATACAACTTTTCTTTTGTTTCCTCAACCCTTTAATATTTTTAAACGTCATATTAATAAATGTGCCGAATATAAGGGACGATACAACCTTTTGGAATTTAAAATAAAAGATCCTGGCTTTATAAATAGCCAAGATCGTATATGATAATGACGCTGCAAGAACCTAACCAAAATATCAAGGAGCCTTGCAAAGAGCCATCAGGGGCGGATGACTTGTATGTGTGGTAGTTGTCGTCTATAAAATTGGATGGGAAGGGCGTTTAAGGGAATGTCAATGAGGATTCGTGCATGAAGACCTCTATTATTTATTTCTTTTCGCGATCCAAGAAACGATGTTCATCGTGATGATCTTGTGGAAAAGCTGCTTGGGTGTCCCACCCCCCGGCTGCTGACATGAACCAAAACTAGTTTATTGTAGCTCGGCATTGGGTCAGGCCTAACCAAAATATACTAAACCCTAGCCCGTAAGCATAATCGGGCCGGACTAGGCTTTTGAAAAGTATGAAGCCTTTAGGGCTGTCAAGGCCCGTACTAATCGCGGGTCGCATAGGGCCGGGCCTAGTCATGCCCGATCCTACTCTACACATATTTTAATTTTTATTTTGCTATTAATATACACTAACTTTTTTAAGTTTGTCCTAGTGGACGATGTGGAACAAATAATCATTCGTTCACAAGAGACAACAAACATGTAACAAAATGTCAACCTTAGCAACTCGTTCACTTAGTATTTTAATGAAAAAATACTAAGTGAATTTTTTTAAAACAAATACCAATAATGTTTTTGAAATAAGTTCTATAAATAGAAATCCATTTTGCTATGCTTTAGACACACAAAAAATTCTTCTCTCTTACTAATTTATTTTAGTTTTCTCTCTATTTTTCATTTCTTCTTACAAGAAGTCATCATAATTTTTTTTAAAATTATTTGTTAATATTATAATAAGAGGTGATGAGAGAGAATGCTATGATTTTTTTTGGATTCATTGTTAAGAGGAATATTTGAGAAACGATTGTAGGACGATAAGATAGAGAAAAATCGGTATGATGATTTTTTGTTTTTAAGATCATTGCTAAGGATGGAGCTGGAGGATTTGAAATTTGCAGAGAAAGGACCGCGGATCATGCTTTATTCTTTTGAGTTCTTTCTTTAGATTTCTTGGATGTAAAGGAACTGAAAGTTGTTAGGAGTAAAGAGAGAGTGGTCTCCGCTCATGTAGTTGCATTCATGGGTTTTGGATTCTGTTGAGTCCTTTGTCGAGGGTAGGGGCCCTGCTTTTGAGGAGGGGTAGGGGAGAGAGGAAAAAATTTAGAACTGCCTCCTTTTGCAAAATCGATTTTCCAAATGCCTCGTTTCCTGAATTCGTATCTAAAATGCCCTGTTTGTTAATGAGACCGGTCATGACAAGATCGGTCTCATTAAAAAAAATAGGAGACGGGGCATAACAAGACCGGATAGTTGTGCTTTGCAATGAGAACCGTCTTGTCATGACCAGTCTCATCTGAATTATGCTGAGTTGGATGATACGAAGGACAAAATATATTTAACTTGAGACCGGTTATGCTATCACTAGTCAAATTATAACCGGTCTCATTTCGAAAACAAATCTGGGCGTCTCCTCTTTTCCCAGTTGTCTCATCTTCATTTTTCCGTATCTCCTGCGCGGTGCGTGCAACTCTGACGGCCACTCGAACCCTCCTTCCAGATCCGAGTGAGGTTCCTTCCGTATTTCAACACCACGTATGTTGGGTTACTCTTATCGTAATTATTTGTATTTGTAAGTAGGATTTATGGATGAATTGAGATTGTGATGTACAAAATTATTTATTGAGTTTGTTGAATTTAGAACAAATAACTGTTGCAAACAGTGAAATCGGGGAGATGTTTATGGAAAAAAAACCATTAGGTAATGTTGATGAAGAAGAAGAAGAAGATGATGATTAGGATGCTTATGATGATGTTGATGATGATGTTTATGTTATTAATGTTGTTGAAGATGTTGTTAATGTTGTTGATGATGATGTTGATGTTGTCGATGACGATTATGATTATAGTTATGAATCTGATTATGATGATGTTGCTGATGTTGTTGATGATGAGGATGATGTTCACGATGCTGATGCTGATGATGTTGATGAATATGAATATGATGATGATGATGATGTTGCTGATTATGATGATGATTATGATGATGATCAATTATCCGAACATTTTATTTTTTGTAATCCAGATGGATACACATAGTTGAGCCTGGTCCGATGGATGATTCCATTTTGACGCAACAACCGACACACCGTTCGGGTGAGGTATGGATTGATCTTGTATACATTTGTATGTATGTTATCATCTCTTGTTATTCCGAAAGTCATTTTTTTGCTGACATTGCTCTTGTTTTTAGTAGGCAGGAAAAAAATTGAAGTTGGTCAATCATAGGATGTGGGAAATGGACCTCGGATTGTCCCGTTAATTGCTAGAGCTGGGTTTTATCCATGGACTCACTTGCATAACAATGTGGTGGATTGGGCATTAATCACTTCACTTATAGAGCGATGGAGACAAGAGACTCATACATTTTATATGAGGATCAGAGAATGTCCGGTCACCTATCATATTTTATCTTTTGTCACTATTGTGCCACATGACCCATTTTTTCTTTAGGGAAGAAATTGAAATTGCTCTACATGTTTCTAATACAAACGCGGTGGTGAGCTCGAGGAGCGATCCATTCAGGTTCCTACATCGCATTCAGCATTCCACTGTGACGATCTGAAATCACGCACAACTCGTTGCGATCCGTTACCCCTCTCGCATGCACTTTGTAGTTCTAGTGCGGACGGTAGAACTTGTCCTAGCTGTTGTTATGACAACTCCTGAGGAAACTCGTCAGGATTGTTTCGATTGTTTCGAGTGAAAGTAAATACTAAAAAATAAAAGCGAGACACAGATATTTGGTAACCCACTTCGGGACAATGTGTCCGTAATGTGGGTGGGTGGGGAGGGGGGGTTCTCCTAACCCCAACAAGCAGCAATCCACTAGTAACGATCGGACAACGAAGTACAAACTTGCAAGACTGCCTCTTCAAGTCCTTCTACCACCGACTCGTCTGGATGCGCACTGAGCTTCTCTCAGTGTAGAGATCCCTCTCTATAGCTTGTCACAACAGCTTCGTTCTCCTGCACAGCTGCTCGTGCACTCAACATCCTCCCAGATCGCTGGCTTCCTCCCAGATAGCTAGACGGATCTATTTTGCAACAGGGATTGTTAAACATGTTGCTACATCAAATACTTCTGGTCCTCGTTCTTGAGTGATAACTTAGATCCAATCTCTGTCGGGTGCACTCAATCACTTGACCATGACCTCTCTTGTATATTGCTATAATGGAAGAGAGCTGGTTGAATATTTTCTGGATCATCACTTCAACTCAGGTCCATTTCTTTTAAAGCCCTCGCTAATCTCTTAAAAGATCTCAACCAAATATTCAATTAGAATATTTGTTGATCTTATATTGTTGCCATACTAGGCGATATCGTTGAAGATATTCTGTGTAGCCAAGACTCCAGTGATCTCAGAGATATTCTTCACGTCCATCTCCTAAAAGATCTTAACCCATATTCAATTAGAATATTTATTGATTTTATCTTATTGCCAAACCAAGAGATTGCGTCTCAAAGATGTCGTTGAAGATATTCTGTGTAGCCAAGACTCCAATGATCTCGGGGATATTCTTCACGCCCCTTGATTCTCGGAAACTACTGATTCTCAAGAATATACACCTTCAGTTCATAGCCAGCACACACTTCAACACTAGCTAGAACATCTTGCGTAGAATTTCCTGACTTCAGTTTTGCAGTTTTAATATCTAACTATTCTACGCATGTTTCTAACTACTTGAACAACTCTTTGCACAAAAACATGTCATACATAATCATGGGACTAACAATTTTTGGTAAACTTTATGTCACAAAAATCATCGTATATCTGGCTAATACTGATGAGATTTGCATGTAGACCCTCAATGTAGAGCACGTTGGTCAGACTGGGTAATCAAGGTAGTTCCAGAACACGTGCTCCAATAACTTTTCCTTTTCCACCATCTCCAAACGTCACTGATCTCCCATCCAGTGGTGTTAGATGTTTAAGAAAAACTGAGTTACCTATCATATGTGCTGAACAACCGCTATACATATCTTTGTTCAAGTTGACAATTGAACTATAAGCAACAAGGCATACCTCCTTTCCATGTGTCTTTGGTCTTCATTCTTACATCATGCGTGTCTTAGTACGTCTATACTCAGCTAGGAACTTCCTGCATTTTTTCTGTATATGTCCTTGAGTATGGAAATAATGACAAATCCTAGTATCTTTAGTCCAGAGAGTGTTATAGCGGTTGTTTTAGATAAAGCTGGAACTTCCCCAGATGTCTCCTCTGATAAACTGTGTCTTGCATTGGCTGCTTCCAGATGTGTTTCCAATACCAGACCGTCCTGTACCATGCCTCTGAGCACCAAGGATCTCATTCAGATCTTTCATTCTAGAATTCATCATTCTTACTCTCTTTCTCAAATTAGCCAACTCCTGCTTTGTCTCACCATGATCACAAATTTCCTTGTTGAATCTGGTCTTTGTTGCAACAAGTGCTTCATCCAGTCCTCTCTTCTGCTCCTTTAACTACGTGATAGTGATACTGAGTTTTTCATTCGTCTTTACCACTAGCTTCCACTTGGCGTACATGTCTCGCATGTTTCTCCTCATTGATTTCCTCACCGTCACTAAAGTCAGTGTCACTGTCAAGGTGTGTCTCCTCAGCTCCTTCCTTAGCAATTAGTGTGACAGGCTCTGTGACATCCTCTGTAACAGTCGTTAGTGCAACAAAGTTACTCTGATCTTCACCAGTATCACTACTCACAGACTCATCATCACTGTATGTGGCTACCATGGCTTTCTTCTTCTTCTTCAATGTGTTAGCACAGTACCTTTGTATGTGACCGTATCCTTGATAGGCTTTGCATTGAATCTCTTCATTTGGATTTTGATCATTCTCCCTACGCTTGCCTTTTTGAAATCTGTCATCTTTCCTCTTAGGATATCTTTGGTCACCACGCTCCTCCTTCTTCCCTTTGTATCCACGATCATCACGAGCTTTTTAATTTGATCCTCTCTTATCCATCTTTTTCATGAACCTCCTAAATTATTTGAACATCATAGCTACTTGATCATCATCCATCTCACAGTCAGATTCGGTTTCATCGTTTGTTACAACAGCCTTTAGTTGAATTCCTCTAGTCTTCTTCTCTGCTGGCTTTTAGCTGTTCGTCTTCATCTCATAGACTCTGAGAGATCCCATGAGGGAGTCCGTCTTCATGTTTTCCAGATCAGCAGTTTCTTCAAGGCTGTTACCTTGACATCAAACTTCTAAGGAAGTGACCTGAGAACTTTTTCAACCTGCTCAGCCTATGAAACATACTTTCCAAGTATCCCCATTTCATTCACTATATCCATTAAACGGTTGTTGAAGTCAGCTATGGTCTCATCATCTTTCATCACCAGCTGCTCGTAGATAAGCCTCAACATCTGCATTCTGGTCTTCTTTATCTTAGCATCTCCTTCAAAAGTTGTTTCCAGCATAGTCCATGCAACTTTTGCTATCTCAACACCAGCAATCAACTTATAGTTCCATTTATCCAACGCAGCGAAATAGCATACAACGCCTGACTATTCCCTTGGAATAGTTTCTTCTCCTCTTCAGTCCAGCCCTTTTCTAGCTTTGGCACTTTTGCTCCAATAGCATCTGCTGCACCTGATGGTATAGCCCAACCCTCAACAGCTGCTTTCCATGCGTACTCATTTATCGATCTGATGTAAGCTTTCATCTTTGTTTTCCAGTTGCCAAACTCATCTTCCTCTAAACTGGGAGGTCTCCCCATATCTCTTCCACTCATTCTGAGTTTTCTTCCAATCTCACCCTGTGTGTATGATGTCTGCATTGACACCACTTGTAGTTCTAGTGCGGAAAGTAGAACTTGTCCCAGCTGTTGTTATGACAACTCTTGAGGAAACTCGTTAGGATTGTTTCGACTGTTTCGAGTGACGATCGAACAACGAACAACGAAATAACGATCGACTAGTAACGATCGAACAACGAAATAAGAACTTGCAAGACTGCCTCTTCAAGTCCTTCTACCACCGACTCGTCTGGATGTGCACTGAGCTCCCCTCAGTGTACAGATCCCTCTCTATGGCTTGTCACAACAGCTTCGTTCTCCTGGCCAGCTGCTCATCCACTAAACGTCCTCCCGGATAGCTGGACAGATCTGTTTTGCAACAAGGGTTGTTAAACGTGTTGCTGCAGCAAATACTACTGGTCCTCGTACTTGAGTGATAACTTGGCTCCGATCTCCATCGGGTGCACTCAATCACTTGACCATGACCTCTCTTGTATATTACTATAATGCAAGAGAGCTGCTTAGAATATTTTCTGGATCATCACTTCAACTCTGTTCTACTTCTTTTAAAGCCCTCGCTAATCTCTTAAAAGATCTCAACCAAATATTCAATTAGAATATTTGTTGATCTTATCTTGTTGCATACCAGGCGATAGCGTATCAAAGATGTCGTTGAAGATATTCTGTGTAGCCAAGTCTCTAGTGAACTCGAAGATATTCTTCAGGCCCACTCCTAAAAGATCTTAACCAATATTCAATTAAAATATTTGTTGATCTTATCTTGTTGCCAAACCAAGAGATTGCGTCTCAAAGATGTCGTTGAAGATATTCTGTATAGCCAAGACTCCAGTGATCTAGGAGATATTATTCATGCACCTTGATTCTCGGAATCTGCTGATTCCCGAGAATATACACCTTCGGTTCACAGGCAGCGCGCACTTCAGCACTTGCTAGAACATCTTGCGTAGCATCTCCTGACTTCAGTTTTGCAGTTTTAATATCTAACTATTCTACGCATATTTCTAACTTACTTGAACAACTCTTTGCACAAAAACATGCCATACATAGACATGGGACTAACACACTTCGTGAACAACTTCCAACTAAGTTATTCTCGCTCTCAACCAAAGCAAATGCGTCAAAATGTGGTTGTTCGCGTCCAGTGCAATAGCTACGAGCAACTTGCTGTCATACTTCCCGTACAAGTGGGTTTCATTAATGCACTTCACGGGCTTACAGTGCGTGAAAGTCTCAATAGCTGGACCAAATGCCTAGAATACCTGATTTATGACCATACAAACATTTTATTCATCGCGGGTACAATGCCACTTCACGAAGGTTTTTAGGTTAGAGTCCTCCAGCGTCTACATAAAACGTGGAAGCTTTCTAAATGACTCATCCCAATGGCCGAAAACGTTTATCAAAGCTTGTTGTTTGGCCTGCCATGCTTTCAAATACCATATTTCCAAACCATAATCCTTGAAGATTCGAGCTCTGATTTTAGCGGGTGACAATCTCAAATTTTCACTAATGAGACTCACCGATTTCCATGTCTATGAAATGCCTCGTAAGGTGGACATTCTCCTTAGCAATAAAGTTAGTGTTGCATGTATGGTCTTCTCGGTACTTTGTGACCTCCCAAAACGATGAGTTCTTTTTCTTTATTATTCGAATCCGCCAGGGACAACTCTTCTCTCCCTCCCGACAGTGAAGAATTAACAGATGAGAGTCTGACTCCCTAGTCGCATATCCAACGTTTCAATATGGAGTACTTCAACACGACATAGATTGCGTCAACTTTTCTGCTAAATGTCTTTCCCACCCCAATTCACATCCCATGCTGACACATCACTTAATCCTGGGATATCTCATACGAGTTGGGGTTCTGGAACCATAAATACATCATCTGTATCCAGTTGGTTTAAGAATTCCATCTCATCCCGGTCAAACTCATCCATTGCAGGCATGTCTAGTGTTTGTTTAATCCATGTATGTGTGAATTGTATCTTGAAGCTCTCTGATATAGTGAGAGAGAGGTTTTGGCTTGATTCAGGTTCAAGGTTTTTTTTTTTGTGACCAAGGTCCAGTCTGAGTCTTCTGAGTGAGGGTTGACCAAGGTCTAGTCTGAGTCATGAGGATGCCACAGTGCGCGCGATGGACAGCATGGATGACTTGGTTGCAGATGCGTAATGTGCGAACACAGCAGAAGGACCTGAGCCACTGACACAGGCAGAGTTGGAGGCGCATGAGGATGAGCTGAGCAGTGCTGAACCAGTACCCAGACAGGTACATGACATAGTTAATGTCTGCACGGCTAATAAAATCTTGCCCTCTATTGAACAGGCACCCAAGGTCGAGTTGAAGCAACTCCCAGAGCACCTTAAATACATATTCTTGGGAAATGAGGACACCTTGCCAGTAATCATAAAGAAAGGATTGGAAGAGGGGCAGGAGGCGCGATTACAGGAAGTGCTGCGGAAGAACCAGCGCGCCATAGGATGGACACTTGCTGACCTGTGCGGAGTGAGCCCGGACGTATGCATGGATAGGATCCTATTGGAAGATGGTGCCAAACCATCCAGGGAGCCTCAGCGCAGATTGAATCCGAATATAATGGAGGTGGTACAGAAGGAGATCCTGAAGCTGCTTGACGCAGGAGTCATTTACCCGATCTCGGACAGCAAATGGGTCAGTCCAGTGCACGTTGTGCCGAAGAAAGGAGGAATCACAGTAGAGGAGAATGCGCAGGGCGAGCTAGTTCCCAAGCGCATGCAAACTGGATGGCGCATGTGCATCGACTACAGAAAGCTTAACGCAGTCACGCGCAAGGATCATTTCCCGCTACCCTTCATGGACCAGATGCTAGATCGATTGACAGGGAAGCCCTACTTTTGTTTCTTGGACGGGTATTCAGGGTACAATCAGATACCCATTGCTGCGGAAGATCAAGAGAAAACCACATTTACCTGCCCATTCGGTACATTTGCGTTTCGGCGCATGTCATTTGGGCTGTGTAACGCGCCAGGTACGTTCCAACGTCTAGTCATGAGCATCTTTTCTGATATGATTGGTATATGCATAGAGGTGTTCATGGATGATTTTACTGTGTACGGAGGTACCTTTGACGCATGTTTAACTCATCTTGACAAGGTCTTAGCGCGCTGCATTTCAAAAAACCTAGTGCTCAATTATGAAAAATGTCATTTTATGGTATCACATGGAGTAGTACTAGGACATATTATCTCGCAGGAGGGGATCAAGGTAGACAAGGCCAAAATAGATCTTATTTCTAATCTGCCTTATTCCACTAACGTGCGCGATGTGAAATCATTCCTTGGGCATGTAGGGTTTTACAGGCGTTTCATAAAAGATTTTTCTAAGATTTGTATACCCCTGTCTAACCTCTTGCAAAAGAATGTGTGTTTCGAATTTACTGATGAGTGCAGGGCCGCGTTTGATAAGCTGAAGGAGGCGCTGACAAGTGCGCCAGTGATGCACGCGCCAGACTGGAACCTGCCGTTTGAACTGATGTGCGACGCAAGTGACTATGCAGTGGGTGCAGTCCTGGGACAGCGCGTGGACAAGAAGCCGCATGCCATCTATTATGCATCGCACACACTGGACGCTGCGCAGAGGAACTACACCAGCACGGAGAAGGAACTTCTGGCAATCGTGTTTGCACTGGAGAAGTTCCGCGCATATGTTCTAGGCGCCAGAGTCATCTTCTACACAGACCACGCAGCAATCCGTTACCTGATGTCCAAGAAGGAGACTAAGCCACGCCTGATGCGCTGGGTGCTCCTACTTCAGGAATTCGACTTGGAAATCAAGGATAAGAAGGGCACGGAGAACACAATCGCTGACCACCTGAGCAGGATCGTGAAAGAGGAGGAGCCAGGGGGGATCACGGAGACATTCCCTGACGAGCATCTGATGGCGCTGACAGGTAAGGTACCATGGTATGCGCACATTACGAATTACCTGGTCACAGGTACGTTTCCTTCTCATTTCACTAAAAACCAATGCATGAGATTAAAGCATGAGTCCAGGTATTACATTTGCGATGATCCGTATATGCTCAGAATAGGACCTGATCAGATTTTGAGGCGCTGCGTGCCTGACCATGAAATTAACTCTGTTTTGACGTTTTGTCATGCGCACGCGTGTCGAGGATACTTTGGTCCAAAGCGCACGAGCAGAAAGATCCTAGATTGCGGATTTTATTGGCCACACCTGTTTAGTGACTCGTATAACCACTGCAGGAACTGTGACAGGTGCCAGCGCACAAGGGGCATAACAGCGCGCAGTGAGATGCCGCAGACGCCAATTCTAGTGGATGAAGTATTCGATTTTTGGGGAATTGACTTCATGGGGCCATTTCCTCCATCTTCCGGATATGAGTACATATTGGTCACAGTGGATTATGTCTCCAAATGGGTTGAGGCCAAGGCCACTCAGAAGGATGATGGTAAGACGGTCGCTGACTTTTTGCGAACTAACATTTTTTGCAGGTACGGGGTGCCTAAGGCAGTCATAAGCGACCAGGGGACGCATTTTTGCAATAGGATAGTGGCGCAGATATTCAAGCATTATGGAGTGCGCCACAAGACGTCCACCGCTTACCACCCGCAGACGAATGGCCAGGCCGAGGTCTCCAACAGAGAGATCAAGCGCATCCTGGAGAAAACTGTGAGACCGTCGCGCAAGGAGTGGAGCCAGCGCCTTGACGATGCGCTATGGGCATACCGAACCGCAAATAAGACACCAATCGGGACTTCACCGTTTCGGTTGGTTTATGGAAAAGCGTGGCACCTGCCAGTGGAGTTGGAACACAAAGCATGCTGGGCATTGCGCGTTTGCAACCTGAACCTAGACAAGGCTGGTAAGGAGCGCGCATTTGAGCTAAGCAAATTAGAAGAGCTGCGCCTGGATGCATATGAGGGGTTGCGCGATTACAAGGCGCGCACAAAGGCATTTCACGACAAAAACATCCTCAGATGCACTTTTGAGCCAAGAGACCAGGTACTATTGTTCTCCTCGCGCCTAAAGCTCATGCCTGGGAAGCTGCGCAGCAAGTGGACGGGACCATACATGGTTACCAAGGTTTCCCTTACGGAACAATCGAGTTAGAAAACGAGCACCGGCATCGTTTTCAGGTCAATGGGCAGAGAGTGAAAAAGTATTTAGGAGAACCGTGGGATGGCACAGCGCGCGAAGTTGAATTGGCAGAGCCAGAGATAGCAGATGCGCAGGTTGCTGCGCCAGAGTCGCCACCAGATGCACCAGAGGGAGAACTGGGAATTATTGCTCATATTTCTTCTTCCTCTTTACCTACCCTAATTACTTATGATTTATCACATACTATTAACCATGTTGACCACCCTTCCGATCCTTTGCGTAGGACCAAGAAGAACGCAACACACGCAGGAGCGCGGGGTCACTCAGGAGCAAGTAACGAGGTACAGTCGAGCCAACGGTCGCTGGCACACTTTTACGCAAGTAACGAGGTACAGTCGAGCCAACGACGTTAAACAAAGGCACTTGTCGGGAGGTAACCCGACACGCTTTCCTTTTACACGGTTTTCTTTATTTAGTTTTTCTAGTGTCTTTTAGCTAGTTTAGGACTTGTAGTTTTAGTCGAGCAACAGTGAACAGGTCAGCGCGCAAATTCAGTGCGCAGAACAGCTGCGCCAGACAGGTGGTATAAAAGGCCAGGACTTAAGAAAAATTTCAGCATTTTTACAGTCGACCGTTGCAAAGAAGCTCCTGTCCTCAGCCTCCGCTCACCGTCCGGCGATCAACCAGCCATCCGTTTAAAAAGATTCGAAGAGCTTACCGTCGCACACTCCCCAGGTAACCCTTCCCCTCCGTTTTAGCCGATTTGGTTAGGGTTTGTGCGGTGGAAGCGTTGCCCTAGTTTTGAAATCGACCCTAGTTCGCCTGCACCATTTGGAGATCTGGGCAGTAGGTTTTGTAGGCGGACTTTAGGCGACCTGTGGGTGACAGTTTCAGGGTGTTTGTCGGAGTTTGGATTTTTGGGCATTTGTGGAGCTTTGACCTTAGTTGACCGGAGGAACCCCAGCGCACCATGCAGCCTGCCGAGGATCAAGAGACCCCAGCATCATTCGCCAGCAAGTTTGAAGCCTTCATGAGGCTGGAGATGTACGGGACCCCGTACATCTGTATGGACTTCCTGCGCGAGGTCGGGATGGAGGACCTCATTCTGGAGAAGCTCGCGCTGGCGGGCTGGGAGGCGCTGTTGGAGATCAACAGCGCAGCAGATAAGGAGGATACATGTGAATTCTTGGCGTCACTGGAGACGGCCGATTTGGAGATTAGGTACCGGCACAGAGGGGTCTAGTACATTGCCTCGGCCAAGAGGCTGAAGCGCGCGCTGAGGTGCGCCAAGGTCCGTGAGGCGGATATAGACACGCACTCGAGTATTTAGCGCCAGAGGGGGCAGACCTGAGCATGAGCCCACCATCAGGGTGGAGATTTGGAGATTCTATCCCCCCTCTCCTCAGTCTGCGTAGGCCGCCTCCAGGATCCCCCAGCGAGCCACACCAGCCAGCCAACCCTCCTAACCAGTCCCCGATCCATGCAGCAGAACCCACCCCAGCAGTAGACCCGGTACCAGCACCTGGAGCACCCCCTGCACAGCCTTCTGTTCAGAGGTCCCCTGAAGCCGATCCCATCATAAGTTCCAGCTTAGATTCACTATGGGACCCTATCTCGGAGGACGACCTCTTGACTCAGCCCGCCACCGTTTCTGTAGTGCCGCCAGCCTCCAGTACCGAGTATGAGACCGATTCTTCAGATGAGGAGGCGCACGGATCCGCGGCTGAGTCCAGCTCCGAGGATATCTAGGGCTGCAGGGAGGGCGCGCATTCCTTTCGGGTGGTTTCTTATTTTCTGCTTTGAAAACTATTGTTCCATGTTGCTATATTGTGCTGAATATTTTGTGACCCCTGACTCTGTCTTTGCTGCGCTGACTATATGTTTTTTCTTTCTTATGTTCTTTGTTTTGCTTGCCTGCATGTGTGCGCTCTCCGTTGCGCTTGAGCATGAGTCGTGGGGACACGTCTCTGTTTAAGTGTGGGGGGGAGCGCTACATTTACATTTCACGTTTTTTTTTAGCTTTTTAGTATAACTTAGTTTAGTGAAGGAATAGTAGCAGTGGTGCGCTTGTGTGCGGGTTGCGCACATTTTTCAGCTTGTAGTGCGCTATTCATTTTGCGTGCGCTGCTATCAACTGTTTTAGTATATTTTTTTCGTTTTTTCTGCTCCTGTTAGTTGGGATATACAGGGGATGTGGAGTTGACAGAAACGCTCTAGAGAGGCGGTTAATTGTTTTTGCTTCGAAGTTGAGGTATATGGTCGAGAGCGCTAGTGGAGGCCGGTGCTTCGCGACCTTCGGAACAATAGAGCGCGCTCAGCCACGCAGATGCCGAAGGCGAATACCCAAGCATGGCGAGGTGGGAAAACAGACCACCTTTCCTCTGGAAGTCGAGCTATGGAAGGCGGGTGCGGGTGTAAACGCGTGTGCTGACCTGCGCAAATAGACCGAGGAGGGAGAGCTGAGCGTTGTTCCATAGCTGCTATCCGGAGGCGGAGACTGGAACCGTTCTGGGAACACAGGAATCATGAGTTAAGCTGTACCAAAAGAAAAACACCAGTAGATGATATGCGCTACAAAAGAATCAGCATGCGCACAAATACGTACCAGCTTGCGCAAGTTCACAAGAAAATTATCAAAAAGGCTCGGGTTCCCAGGAAGTGCGCGGAAGAATCACGCACCGGAAGAAGCTTGCGTAATTAAACATATACCCGTCCTCGGAGTAAAAGCTGACAACCCGGAGCCTATGAAGAGCTATCTCCCAGCCATCCGAAATGATCTTCATCCCAGCTGAGAGGTAACGAATTTCGAAATTGTTATATTAAACTATTGAGGACAGATGCGCGCAGGTGATAGAGCAGCGCAAGGTGAATAGTAGTGCAGATCGCGCCAGAGTGCAAGACTGTGCGCTAGACTCCAGAGAGGTAATTGTGCCCGTGCTTGAGCGCTTGTTCGGGACGAACAAGGGCAAGTGTGGGGGGTTTGATAGAGCCTAGTTATACGCGCTATTTAGATCCTAACACTATGCTTGTTTGCATCATTTTGTGTACAAGATTAAGTCGGATACGTGCTAACAGGCTGCGTTTGAGGAGCGCAACACACAGCCTGCGGAGCTAGCAGCGCAAACAGGATAGGAAGTGGCAGAGTCGACTATGGTGCGCAAACCGATTGTGCTAACCAATGTGTGCGGTGCGCCATGCGCAGGATATTGGTGTTTCCAAATCTTGACACCATCAGATTTGGAAGTTGCCAAGGCCGTCCTTGGGCCTCATGAGCAGTATATAAAGAGAGGAAGGCTAGGGTTTGAACATACACTCACAGACACATCACAACACACGAGAAAAACACACGAGCTACAGTGAGGACCTGCGCTAGCCGACTGCGCCAGCCGAGACACTGCAACCTGCACGCACCTGCTTGTTACTGTTTTCTTGGATACTTAGTTGATATTTACTATTTCTATGATGTTTACTACTAGCACGTCTAGCTAAACGCTTTGTATCGGTTGCGCATGATTCTATGAGTATTTCCTTTGAGACTTGTGCTTAATGCATAGTTTGTTTGCTTGTATTAATTCTGTGCACACTGTTGACAGCTAGTTGCATGAGTAGGGGAAGCCTTGAACCGCAATCTTACTCTTGCTACTTGATTGTTATATGTTAAACTAGTTGATAGCTTGACGGTGACATTTAGAAGTAACGCGCTAGGATATTCAGCTGCTACTGCGACAGGATTCGTAGCTGCTTAGACTAGTTTTAAGAATTAATAGCTCATGAACTTTGATCGGAATATGCGCACATGTTAGGAAGCCTTGATCGGACACTAACTTCAGTAAACCCAACTATAGACGCTTAGAGTCGATGATAAGGAATACATTCATAGAGGATTGTCTGCACCGATACTTTTCATAGTCATAGTACTTAATCTCTACTGCCTGTGCACGTCTAGTGCAATTCCTACGTTAACTATTGTTTATTCGCTCACCTGCGCAACCCAATCACTCACACCCCAATTTTCGTAAGTGTAGGTCACTAGTTAGAGCGAATCTGCTTGCTCCCTGTGGGATCGACCCTGACTTAGCCGCTATACTAAGTGGAGAAGGAAGGATTAATTTGACGCGCACAACGACGCGTGCATCACTGGGCGAAATTTAACAAAAATTACTAGGCTCCTAGGCCGTGGGCGGATCAAGCTTTTCATAGGCCGTGCCGGACTTGATTTAAATATGAAAAGCAACACGTCGGTCCAGGCTAGAAATATGAAAATTTAAAAAAAGATTCTTGTTTCTTGTGATGTTTCAGTACACGACCTTGCACCAAATCACAACTCAAAGACTAACAAACCCTACAATACTACTAGCTTTACACACTAATAACTACCAACATATTACAGCCCTTACAACAGATAAACAAATTACCACAGTGTTGAATTGAGAAACATATTACAATATCTCTAAACAATCCAAGTAGGAAAGAAGTAAAAAATTTATACGAAAATCGATCGATTTGTACAGATGTGAAAAATATAAGCAAACATGTAAAAAAAACATGTAACCAAACACATTGCTCTATACGGATCTGTTAAACAGAAATGCATATAGGCCTTAGAAAACTCGTAACCCCAATCCAAAAAACTTCGATCCATAACAAATCTAGATCAAAGATGTTGAGGATATGGCATCCTTGATAAAACTGCTCAAGAGACTGCTGAAGCGATCCATGAAGATTGGTGGCTGGAGCACAATCTGAAGACTGATAAAACAACAACAACAACAACAACAAAGAACATGTGTCTGCTTCAGCAATCCATGAAGATTTGAAGCTGAGACTTTATCTGAAGAATGGGCGAGAGATAGCTATGAAGAGACAGAGTCTGCTTCAGCACTCCCTGATGACCCAAGGCTAGAGCAGAATGCCGATCAATCAGAAGACTCTCGGATAGGTTCCGGCATAGTGCGGCTGGCATCGCGAAAGGCCAGGGAGCTCTACAGACATCATATTGAGCTCAGCAATTGTCAGCACATGGCTAAAAAAGATAAAGATCCAAGAGTCCAAATTAGGAAATGGAATCTCCAACAAACTTGCTAGAATATAGGAGTAGATTCCGATAATGATGTAACAAAGTTTCCGTGCCTGGCAACCCTGAGAAGCTACAAGAGGAACACACGATCAAATAGAGATAACTCGAGAGCACACAGAGAGTACGCAGAGATCAACTTACGGTAGCAGGATTTATACACTGAGTTGAAGACGTGTGTGGTGCTAAGGGAATCAGAACCGTGGAGTTTGATTCAGGATTGATCCGGAGTTTAACTAGAGCGCTGCTCGTTGAAGGGACAATCGGTGCTCAGTGATCAGCTGTGGACAAACAGTGTCGCGGGCTGAGGAGCATTGATCAAAGCTACCCAATAGTGATGAAGTGAGTCATTGATTGAGGGGAAGCAGAGGCTGAGTTTGAAGAGCTCAGAGTGTCCGACTACTTGGCGGGAGAGCTTAGAGTGTAGTCGAGTGAAGATACAGCAACTCTAGTGAAGAGTGTGCTGAAGCATTCTGTGAGCTACGTATTGTGATGGAATAGGCTAAGTCTGAGAGTCAGAGCTATAGCTATTTATTACCGAGAGCGTGTAGGCAGCACGAAGAGAATCTATGAGTTCATATTGCTAGCTAGTCTAGGAGATTAAACTGAGCATTAGATTTCTGCTAGGTGAGAGGTAGAGGTGTGAGTCTTTGTTCTTCGAATTGAGATAGTGGAATCTTGAGGATCGGAGCATCCTCCCAGACGTAGGCAAGTTGCCGAACTGGGTGAATAAACAATGTGTTTTTCTTATTCTAATCGGAACAGAAAGATACAAGGAGTGCTTAAGCAGAAGCTATAACTCCGCATCAGCAACGCAGCATAATTTCAATTAGTTTCAGAGCAGTTCACTCAACCTTCTGAGTGTGATCTAGGAAAGCGTTGCTGTCATCAATGGCCACCATGAAAGAAGAACAAAGCACCAGCCGGCCTCCATTGCTCGAATGAGGAAACTATGACTACTGGAAGGCTCGGATGAAGGCTTTTATCAAAGCCATTGATGAAAAAGCTTGGAAGGCAGTCATTACAGAGTGGGCTCATCCTCAGACAGTTGATGAAGCAGGAGTCTCAAGCAAGAAAGCTGAAGAAAAATGGACTTCTAATGAGGTAGCCACGGCAGTAGGAAATTCCAAAGCTTTAAATGCTACATTTGCGGCTGTAGATGCTAATAATTTCAGGTTAATATCTAACTGTGATACGGCTAAACAAGCTTGGGAGATTCTTCAAACAACCAATGAGGGAACAGATAAGTTGAGAACTTCCAGAATACAGATTGTCACCTCAAGATTTGTGTGAAGGTATGTGGCATCATTGACAAACTCCTACAAAGTGAACTAGAGCTTGCTACAGCAAGTATGGAAAGAGAACAGCTGATGAAGAGCATTCCAGAGTGAGCAAACTCAGTAAGTGGCGCTCCAGATGAAGACATTAAGTAGCGCTCCAGATGAAGACATTAAGTGGCTAATGTCTTCACGAGGCGCGTGACTTAATGTTGCCTTGGGGCGCTCGAAAATCTGAAAGAGATCATGAAGACATCAGCTTGTGCAATCTGGGCAGAGTGACTATCTCAGTACTCAAGTGGAGTAAGCAAGTGCAATAGCAACCTCTGGAGCAGAAGTTCAGCAGCAGAAGTATTGCACACCTTCAGACAGCTTGTGCTACAGCAGATGCTGCAGCACAAATGCTGTAGCAGAAATTTAGCTTTCTCGTAGATTGCATTCAAACAACAAATCAGTGGACCGAAGGGCTTCCGGAAAGAGCTGAATATTCAGGAGAATATTTCTGGAGTGTCTCTCAAGAACAAGGGCAGATTTGTTGAAGTGAAGATATGATCTTGTAGAGATCTTGGAGGATCTTCCTTAGAATTGATGGGATTGGTTCCTAATGCATTTAGGAAATTCCAGCAGCAGCAAACAGCTACAACACAAGTGAACAAGGAGTTGTTGCAGCTCAAACAATCAAGCTGGCAGCAGAGGTGAACTAGCAGGGGATGCTGCAGCAGGTGCTGGTTCAAGAGCTAGTTCAACTGTCCGAGTAGCAGTTTTGTGCTGGGTGAGTTTTGAAGGTTTGGCAGCTTTATGAAAGTGCTTAGAAGAATTTCTAATATGCTGCTGAGCATATTTCAGCAAGGATTACTAGTCAGAGAAGGAGATTTGCATTGAAGATATTAATCAAATCTAATCTCCTAGATTTTAGGAGATAATTAATCTTGTGGGACTATGGCCTAAACCTGGAAATTGCTTAAAGTGGTGAGGGTATTTAAGCAGAAGGTTCGAGGGCTGTAGAGGGTGATCGAAGCTAAGTGATACACGAGAGTAGACACATATTTCAGAGTGAGGATTCTTTGGTGTGCTACTGACGTTGTTCTTCGATCAACACACACGGGCAGAGCGTTGAGCGCAGAGCTGTGGTGTGCATTGCAGAAGAGAATCAGGTCTTGCAGAGACTGATTCGTGCTTTGATCTGGAAGCCAATTTAGAGCTGTGGAGCTTGTTGGTTGATCAAAGGCAGCCGCGGGAGAACTGACGGGTGGAAGGCTCGGTCGAGGTTCGTGCGGAAGAACTCACTAGTGGCAGGTGGTCACTGAGTGAGGGGGAGTTACTCAGAGTGTGCAGCGCTCTTGGAGTGGTCCGATCGGCTCGGCAGAAGGTCTTGGAGCGACGCGGACATTGTGCTTCAGCTGTGTGTTACAGTTGTTGCTGCAGCAACCCTGCTGAGTAGAGTAGTATAGAATAGGCTGAGTTCTTTGAGAGAATTGTAGCTATTCTAGACTGACTTATTGTAGAGGGTGTGCTGGCACAAATCAGAGCTTGTTCTGATTGTGTTGTGTAGTTCACACGGAGTTAAAGTAGCATAGGTTGCGTGCGTTGTAACCTAGTGTACTTGGAACCTTTGGTTGAGTGGATTGAGGACTGGAGAATAGTCCTCCCCAGACGTAGGCAGATTGGCCGAACTGGGTGAACAAACTTGTGCATTGTTTGTTGCTTGCTAAGATTAATTCTAGTGAACAAGAGTGTGCTGCAGCAACTGCTTGTTCACAAATCTGCCGAATTGAGACACTGTGAAATTTCAATTTGAAAGCCCGAAGATGCAGGAAGAAGAGATGATTGCTGAGTTCAATGCCAGATTGTGTGACATATCCAATGAGGCCCATACTCTTGGTGAACCAATTCAGAAGCAAAAATTGGTAAGCAAAGTCCTCAGATCCCTTACCTCGAGGTTTGATATGAAGGTCACTGCCATTGAGGAAGCTCAAGAGGTCAAGCTTTTGAAGCTGGAGGTGTTGATTGGCTCATTGAGACAGTTTGAGATGAAAGTCACAGAGACTGCTTCACCACTCCCTGGAAAGACCTCGGGCTGAAAGCTGAGACAAAAGAGAAACAGGCTGTCCCAGATAATGTCAACCAACAACTGTCTCTGCTAGTCAAAAACATTGGAAAGTTCATGAGGAGAATGGACCAGAGACCTTCATACACAGGTCAGCCATCCAGGGGGAGAAACCGAAGAGGAGAAAATTCTCAAAGCAAGAACAAGGATGCTGACAAAGACAATGATGAAGGAAAAGACAAATAGAAAGGAATCCAGTGTTGGGAGTGCGACGGATGTGACCATAGACAGACTGAATGCACGAGCTACCAGAAGAAAAACAACAAGTCCCTAACTGCAAATTAGAGCTTTGAAGATAGTAAGGAACATACTGACCGCAAAGGGAAGTTAGCTCTGACTATAGTAACTGAATATGAGACTTCAAATTCAATAAATTTAGACTTCAATTATGGTATAGTTGAATCAGAAAATAGTGATGATGAAGAGTTCTCAGTAGAGACTATTGCTGATCAGTTTAGACTGATACAAAAGAAGTGTCAGGAAGCTATTGAAGCCAACATAGAATTACTGTCGAAGGTTTCCAAATTAGAAGGAGAAGTGGCGAGCTTCAAAACATCATCACCTCTATGTCCAAAGAACAACATTCAGATGATGTTGAATTAGTAAGTGAAAACTGTCGATTGAAAGCTATGTTTGGAGCAAAATAGAGGAGACGCATCCATTCTAGATGACATTTTGGCTTACCAAAGGTATGGGGGAGGGACTGAAGGTCTTGGGTACACTGGTGATACAGGAACATCTATGACTACATTTGTCAAAGCCACAATTACTTATCAAAGTGCTAGTGTTCAGGAGGCTCCTACCACAGTTAACTAGGAAGAAGTACTAGAAAGGAAACACAAGAGAATGCTGAAGCAATCTCTTGATCAATCACCTGCTCAGAATCTCAGATCAAAGAAAAGGAGATGCTACGCATGAAATCAGACAAGACATCTTCAGAGACAGTGTCCAAATTTGGCTAAGTGCAGGAAGCCTTGAAGAGCACCAAATACCAGACAAGTCACAACAGAAGTCCTCCGATCACCTATGAATACTATAGCTCGTAGATGCCGGTGAGGAGAGGTTATCGTGTTACTGTGCAAGAAATCTTCAGTCGTATTGGAGGGTCAACCAATCAGAGAAGGAGGCACAGAAAGAAAAGAAGCACGGACTGCTCATCCACTACAGGAAGAAGGGGCAAAACCCCAAAAAAGTGCAAGAGTCAAATGCGCTAGGTGGAGGTAAGAAAGAACACTACTGTGGATAAACAGCCCCTCGATGTCCCCATTAAAGCAGGAGCCGAGGAACAGAATCATGTGCCAAAGATTAATTCTCCAGAAAAGTCAGCTGAACAGAGTGCTAAAGCACTCCCTGGTAATTTGGAGTTGTAACTTTTGGTCGTAGTCACCAAAGATGAGCGTGCACACAGAAACCGACACGTGTCCTATTTTTTGAAAAAGAGAAACAAAAGTTAGAAGTGACAAAGGATTTCGCATTGAAGATCTGATCAGCTGAAGACCCAGTGGAGAAGAGGCGTAGACATATTCGCTGACGACCCCGGCCATTTGTGACAAAAAGGGGGAGACGAATGAAATAAGTAGAGCAGGTTATCTAGCATAGTCAGATTATCAGTAGTTTTGTAGTTGTAGTTTAGTTTTGTCAAAATGCCAAGGGGGAGATTATTGAGGATATGGCATCCTTGTCAAAACTTCTCAAGAGACTGCTGAAGCGCTCTCTGAAGATTGGTGGCTGGAGCACAATCTGAAAACTGACAAAACAACAACAACATCAAAGAACCAGTGTCTGCTTCAGCAATCCATGAAGATTTGAAGCTGAAACACTATTTAAAGAATGGGCAAGAGACAGCTATGAAGAGACATAGTCTGCTTCAGCACTCCCTAATGACCCAGAGGTAGAGTAGAATGCCTGATCAATCAGGAGACTCTTGGAGAGGTTCCGGCATGGAACGCTGGCATCACGGAAGGCCAGAGAGCTCTGTGGACATCGTATTCAGCTCTTCAATGGTCAGTACATGGCCGAAGAAGATAAAGATCCAAGAGTCCAAACTGACAATAGAATCTCCAACAAACTTGCTAGAATCTAGGAGTAGATTCTGATAATGATGGTAACAAGGTTTCCCTAAAAAGCTACAAGAGAAACACACGATCAAAGAGAGCAAACTCGAGAGCATACAGAGATCAACTTACGGTAGCAGAGTGTTATACACTGAGTTGAAGACGTGTGTGGTGCTGAGGGAATCATAACTTGTGGAGTTTGATTGAGGATTGATCCAAAGTTCAACTTGAGTGCCGCACGACAATCAGAGCTCGGTGATCAGCTTTGGACAGGTAGTGTCGCGGGCTGAGGAACATTGATCGAAGCTACCCAATAGTGATGGAGTGAGTCATTGATTAAGGGGGCGTAGAGGCTAAGTTTGAAGAACTCAGAGTGTCCGACTACTTGGCTGGAGAGCTTGGAGTGTGGTCGATTGAAGATACAACAACTCTGGTGAAGAGTGTGCTGAAGCATTTCCGTGAGCTACGTATTGTAATAGAATAGGCTAAGTCTGAGAGTCAGAGCTGTAGCTATTTATTACCGAGAGTGTGTAGGCTGCATGAAGAGGATCTATGAGTTCAGATTGCTAGCTAGTCTAGGAGATTAGACTAAGCATTAGATTAATCTCAGCAGAGCTTCTTTGCGATTCCTCACTATGTGTTTTGAAATGAAAATTTGGCTTTGAACCGGACTACTAAGTAGTTGACCCGAGTTATTCAAAATTTAGCCAGCAACCACATAAGATTTTTGAACAAGTTCTTGTCACCATTAGAAAATACCATAAGATCATCTGGGAATAACCGATGATGTATTTTAACAGTACCTTCTTTAGCATGATATGGAATGATCCTTCTGCAACATTCTTGGTATAAAACTCTACCAAAACACTCCATAGCCAATTGAAAGAAGAAAGGGGACAGCGGATCGCCCTGCCTCAATCCCCTATCAAACTGAAATGACCAAAAGCTTTACAACATCATCTGATTGAGTACTGATGATTGGATTTTGTTATACTTGCTCGATTTCTTATGCATTTCGACTCGTTTCCAAACTAACTTTTACAGTCTTGATGTCTCTTTGCATACCTTCAAGACATTTACACTTTTAAAAGGATCCAGAGGATCAAACACGCGGAGAGAGAAAAAGGAGACAAAAAGCTAGAAATGAGCATGCAAAAGTCTAGGCGCCGCCTCACCATTTACCAGGCTACACCTCATACCATTGAGGACGTTTTGGGGGGTTTGACAAACATATTTTTAACCCTTTATAGTTGTCAATGTATGTTTTAGGGATCAAGTTGCGGTCAAACACAATTTATAAACCTTCGGAAGCCAAGGGTCGATCCAAGTAGCAAATTCGTGTGTATACTATGCAAGATAGTCCCTTCGTTTAGCTATTCTAATAAAGAGAAATTTGTAATTACCTAACTAAGTGATTCTGACGCAAGAACAAGATTATGCAAATAAAATCAATATTTTAGAATCAAACTTCACCCATGCCTAACTCATAAATCATGTTTTAATCCAAACAATTCAATTATATATGGAGTTATAAAAATAACCTAATAACATCAGGCAAGCCGCCCAATCATGGATCATTGCCTTAATAAATGTAGACTGCGGAACGCCGCCCAATCACACATTATCAACAGTTTCGATTTATTAAACCCAGGGTTTATAGACAAATAATGTCAACTTCCCTATTAATTCAAGTACTAATAGTATTGCTACTTTTCTTCGATATAAATTCCACTTAATCCTGTTAATTACTTCAGACCCAATCATCTTTTTGGTTCTTGACTAATTTCATTCTAACAAGAAACATCCCAATCAATGTCAGACGTGCAAGAATGGCAAATTAAGAACAATAGAATCAAAGAACTCCATTAACATAATCGAAAGGTTTTATTAAGATCGCATGATTTGTTGAGTACAAGCATGAGATCCGTAAGATCCCAGAACAAGAAGACTACTCATAATCATGGTGATAAAACCAGAATACATATATAAACGAGAATTAAACAAGAAGAAACGGAAAGTAAAGAAGAATCCTTCACTACGAAGTCGAGTCTTTGATTTTTAATCTTCTTGGAGCCTTCAGTCGTTTTTCCTCTCTTTAGGAATTACGTCTAATCTTGCCCAAGTTCAGAATCTTTTTTGTGTGGATTTTAGGTCTTTATTTATACGAAAATCAATTGGGCAGATTTTATAAATCAATTTCGGACTGGTAGCACATCTGGGCAATTCTCATCGAAGGAATACTGGCGTACACTGCACCCTGTGTTCCCTATTAACTCGAAACTTAGATGGATCTGGCAGCCTTGGATTCCTACTAAAATCTCTTGTTTTATATGGAAACTAGTCCATAATGTGATTGCAACGGATGACAGGGTGGGGGTCCTTAGGTATCTATATGGTATCTAAATGTCTTTGTTTCAACTCTTCAAGATTTGGCTCTATCAAAAAAATAAGGTTCATGGTAACCCAAATGTGGGGTTATATAGGCTCCTTCCGGAATAGAGCTAGCAAGCCAGCCTTTCTTATTTTAAAAGAGACCATCCCTCCTTGGCTAATGGTTTGCCTATTTCACTACTCACTTCCTTCTCCATTATTGTCTCTGCCAACTCAACTGAATCTGAAAGCAAGGAGGGGGGGGTTTTATGGTTTACCTGTTTGATTTTCTTCGCTGCTCTCTTTTCTCCAGCTTGTGCTTTCCCCTTTTTGTTGGCTTCAATTTTCTCTTTTTTAACCCTCATGGGTGTTATAGCTTTGGATTCCTCCATCCTCACCACAGCTACCTTGGCAGTTATAGTTTTCACCATTGTAGCTTAAGCTTTCACAGAGAATCAAGATATAGGTGGGTACGCGATAGGGATTGTTCTCGTAGAGAGATATTCGGGGAGAGTTTCACAATTCGAATGTATTTGATTTGTGGACCAAATCTCAAATATCTCATTATTCACACCTTATGGGCTCTTCACCTTCGCAACCCATATTCAATCTTAATCAGCTTAGTAAGAGCACTTGTTCCTACTATCATTGAATATTTTCTTGACATATTCTTCTTCTGGTAGTTAGCCTCTGCTTCACTTTTGTTTAATTTCCTCATGGGTTAACTCTCGTCTTCTGACTTATCAAGTGATGAATAACACATAGACCCAGTTTGGATCTAAGTGTCTAAAATTGTTGTATGCTCAAAGGTTTTGTGAAGATATCTACCTTTTGTTGATCAGTAGGAACATATGCTAGTGTGATGAGCTTCTTCTCTACCAGTTCACGAATAAAAAGTGATGTTTGATCGCAATATGCTTAGTTCTGGAGTGTTGTACTAGGTTTTTTGAAATATTTATGGCGCTCATGTTGTCACAGTGTAGTTTCATCATCTCTTGTTTCATCGTATACTCTAGCATCTGTTTCATCCACGTTACTTGTGCACAACTAATACCTACTGCAATATATTCTGCTTCAGCTATTCATAAAGAATACTATTTTGTTTCTTACAGAACCAGGAAACTAAGTTATTCCCTAAAATGAAACGCCCCCTGATGTACTTTTCATATGCTCAGCGTTTCCTGCCCAAATTGCATCACAGAAACCTACAATACAAGCACTAGTGTCTTTAGTGTACCATAAGCCATAGTCACTCGTACCTCCTACATATCAGATGATTCTTTACATTCATGATGGCACGTCGTTGTGTGCGCCAAAATTAAATTTATAATCTCCTGTTTTGCTAGCAAGCAGTAAGCATGGTCGAACCCAAGGAGAGCAATCAGTTATAAAGTTCTACTAACAATTGTCACAAAAAAAGGGTGTTTGCAAGGAGATTGTGGTTTATCAATTTCAAAAAGATTTAGTCCAAGGATATGCATTGCAACTAGTAATCATCGATCGAACATGTATCGACTAGTAAAACTACTGTTCTAGTCTAATAATCCTGATAAGGTAATGTCGACTTCAATGTTCTACCTACTCTTAACCGCTAAAATCTCGAACAGGTTAACAATTACTTGACTAACAATACCAAATTAGTTCTACCGCTAGGCTTAGTGATGAGCGGACAAATGACCTTATATTTGTCCATATTTTCCCCTTACTTCTTGTTTGTTCCGCTATTTTATAAAGTCATTTGATGTTTTCTTTGCCCATTTCAGGTTAGAAATGTATACTACATGATATGAAGTGGTGCGAAGAAAATCTGGATGAATTCTAGTTGATCAAGAGCAAAATCAAGCAAAAGGCTAGTTTGATTCGTCCATGACTGACCTATTCAGCTTCGAAGGCTCACTGAGCACACGTTTCTTATCCGATTAAGGCGTGCCATGTCTTGTTGGAAAGCTAACTCAAAGGGGTACAAATTCATAGTTTACATCAAGACATAATTCGAAGGTTTAAGGGGTCAAAACAGACGAGATTCCAGCGCTGCAGATTTGGGTCTCCCAAAGAGGAATTCAGGATAGGCCGAATCACTATTGATTCGGCCAAAGAAAGGTGATTCGGGCAAGCATGATACTTCACTACAGCACTGAACAGATGATTCGCACGAATCAACTCAAGGCTTGCCCGAATCAAAGTTGATTCGGGGAGAATTTGCCTGTAGATCAAATCTGGGCAGACTGACCTGTTTATCTTCGAAGGCTTGCCGAGCGCGCGATTCTTATCCGATTGGGACGTTCTATAGCTTGTTGGAAAGGTAATTCAAAGATCGACAACTTCCTAGTTTACGTCAAGACGTAAATCAAAGGTTTAAAGTGTCAAAAAAGCTAGTTGCTAACTGCAGAAGTGATTCGGCCGAATCACTCTCAGCTGCACGAATCGACCTGATCCGGGGAAAGTCTTGAAGGTTTGACCGAATCACTTGAGGGGTTGACCGAATCAAAAGTGATTCGGCCAAGAAAAGTGATTCGCCCAAACTCAAAACAACACTGAGAAAAAGATTCGAGCGAATCACATGGGCATTGACCGAATCAAGTGATTCGGTCACTTCGGGCACTTATTGGAAATCTTCACAAAGTATAAATAGAAGGAGATAGAAGTGAAGAAAGAAGAGCTTGCTTTTTCTCTCAACCCTAGAAAGGAGCTTCCACATTTTCTCAACCCTAGGCGACTGGAGCTCGGAGAAGACCAAGCTTGGGTGAAGACCCAAGCTTGGATTGAAGATTCTACATCAACCTCTCTTAAACCCTTTAGCTTTGTATTTACATTCATGCTTCCCTTAGTTGTCATGTTTTTGTGCACACTCATTATGAGTGAGTAGTTGTTCTTGTGGTTGGGGATTAAATGGATCCCCTAGGATTGGATGTGATGTAGAACTCTAATTTATTGCATTGAATGAAGTTTGGTTTGATTATATTGTGCCCTAGCTATGTATTCATTGTATGCACACCAAGTGTTTGACGAAATGCTTAAGTGAGTATGCTTGGTTAAAACCCCTAAGGAAGGAGCGAGAGTTGAACTTAGGATGTCTCATAGTTATTGTATGATCATAGATGGAGTGTTTGTGCGCGAGAGCGACATGCACTCTTGACATTAGGCTAAGTTTTAAGCGGATTTGAGTAACCGGCCAATAGACCGAGAGGGTGCGGTTATGGGACTCAAGTTCTACACGGTTCAATAGAGCGAGAGTTTGAGAACCATGTCCTTTGTGTATCCTCTCCACTCTAGGGAAGGAGCGAGAGTTGAACCTAGAGTGGACGATGCATTAGCCTTGCTTTTATCAACCAAATGGAGTTCATGCATGTGTTAGTAAGTTATTTCATTTTCCTCATATCTTAGGAGAGAAGTTGAATCCCTAGTCACCCTTTTGTTTCATCAACCAAAAACCAAAAATATCATTTATCTTTAGTACTTGCTAGAGATACCTCTATAGGAGGACATATCCCCCCCAAATCCGTAGACTTTCAATAATAGCATTAATTAGTTGTAAATTAGTCTAAGCTTTTCTCTTAGGTTCGACCCGAGGTCACTCGGTTATAAATATTGTTTGATATTTGCGTGACTAGAATAGCACTTCATTTTGCTTGCCTAAAACGCCAACGTCACTTAGCTAATAGGGCAGTCAATCCTAGTATCATGCAATAAATATCAATTCAGTTTCACCGCTAGGTTATGCTAACATGATATTTAGAGAATGCAATTCATATGAAGAACATGAATTCACTAAATTGAAATATGAAATATAAGTATCTCAAACTGTACGTTGCAATACAAAATCCCCAAACTGAAAATAGGGTTTAGCTACTACATCCATCTAATAACAATTAAAATAAAGATTTCAGAAAAAATACGAAAACTAACTACTGACTTCTAGCTTCGCTTTGCGATAGTCTCTCGTCCAGGATCTGGGATGCTAGCTTCTATTAGGGTTTTTTGTTTGGAAGAAGCTCTTTTTATACTTTTGAAATTTGGGTCGGGCTAAACTTCTCTTGCACAAATCACATTTGATTTATTGCAAGGCTTGGCAATTGATTCGTGCAGGCTTGCACGAATCAAAGTATTAGTAAGTTTCACTGGGCGAATGACATTTAATTCGGGCTGACTCCATAGATTATTTGACACGGTTGGGCGAATCAAGGTGTGTTCCGAAGCAGGGCGAATCACTTTTAATTCGTGCAACACCAAAGTGATTCGTGCAAGGCTTGGGCGAATCAAGACTCAGTAGGTTTTGAGCTGGGCAAATCACCTTTGTTCGGGCGAATCACTTCTGACTCGCGCACTGCTTGGGCGAATCACCTCTGACTCATGTACTCGTGTTGGGCGAAGCACTTTAGCAGCCATAAGATTCTTTGCTTGCTTTCGCCCTCGACCAACTGGAATTCACCAGAAACTTCTTCTCACTACTCTCTTGCATTGATTGAATGAGGCCTAAAATGCTCCGAATATGCAATAAAGCTCCAAATCGGTCTTGGTACACCTGCGATGCGAAACAGTACAAAGAAGTAATCTATCACATGCAAAATGCAACTAAACAATGGGAATAAACAACTCGATGGATCGTATAAATACGCTCCATCAAACTACCTTACACTTATCTTTGTTCGTCCCCAAACAAGAATGAAATCAAGACTCGCAAACACTCAAATCACTCTTATCATGCCAAAGACTAAACACTAAATTTACTTGAGATGTTCTCACTAATCAGTTCATCAACATATACTCACACTAATTCTTCAATAATGATCAACAAGAAACTAAAATGATACATGTTACCTGTGAGGTCAAGATGGATTCAATGGATGACTTTGAGCTAGTCTTTTTTAGACTCCTGACTCCATTCTTCAGCTCAAGGTCATAGTCATGCGCTTATGCTGATTTTGCTTTCTCCGACACGTGATAATCCAAGTTATGAGGAACTCAACTTTTTTCTTCTTCTTTTGTAGGACAGCTCTTGAAACTTTCTTATTTTGTTTAGTCGGAAGACTTCACTCAACTCGATTGCTTTTTTCTTTCTTTCTTTCACATCTGCCTGAATTTTCTTTGCGAGCTTTGCTCTCCAATGTGAATTGCTTGTCCTTCTTTGTTTTTGCTCTTTGAACCATTCCAACCATAGCCTTCGAATAGCAGCATATGGAGCGCGTCCTGCTCTTTTTCATCATTATCCTTTCAGCGCGAGGCACGATAGAGGTTTCCCACCCATTCCCGGTTACTATGAAATAAAGATAGGACGGTTTGTTTTCCCGTCCCACGATTGCATAATAGCTGCAAGGGTGGAGTGAAAGTCTCACTCCTCTTAACTCGGAATGCCAGCCTCCACAAACTCAGCGTGCTACATGACTAATCCCCTGAACCTTCGAATGTGTGTCAAGTCCCTTTAGAACATTTTCTATCAACTCTACATCTTATAATATCTCAACTCAAAAGAACATATAACAACAAGTCACTAGCATCACAATATTGCAGAAATCATGCAAAGCATACACATCAAAACCTCATAGAATCGAACATCATCTCATAAAACTAGCATCTTCATCGTAGCATGTAATCACATGAAATCAGCATCATCGCAACATATAATCTCATAAAGTCAGTAGCATCGCAACATCCAAAAAACATGCTCTAACTACTACTAATGCATGCTAATAAAGGTAATCGTGCTGACACATAATACTAACTCCCCCACCCCACACTTGAAACAAACCGTGTCCTCACGGTACAATTAGATCGTCAGGAAGGGTAGTCATGCAAGATTCAAAATAAAAGAAACAAATAACAAAAAGAAACATATAAGAAACCTAACTACGCTCGGGCTGCCTCCCGAGGAGCGCACTTATTTAACGTCGTTGGCTAGACTATACCTCTCATCACCCATTATTCACCGGGTCAGCTAGCTCAAACTCCGCATCAGGTGGGATATATTCTCCGTGATAATGTTTGACACGATGGCCATTCACGATGAACTTCTCTCCAGTACTCGGCTTCTCAAGCTCTAGTGCTCAATGATTAAAGACTTTCACAACTATATATGGCCATGTCCAACAAGAATGCAGCTTTCCATGCATTAGTTTAAGTCTAGAAGAGAATAGCAATACCTTTTGTCCAATGTCAAATGAGCGTCGGAGAATGAATCTATCGTGGTAAAGCTTAGTCCGCGCCTTATAGTCTGATTGGATCTCATAAGCCTCTAAGCGCAGCTCCTCCAACTCATTCAGTTGCAATTTCCTGTCACTATCTGCACTAGCCAAGTCAAAGTACATGATTTAATAGCCCAATAAGCTTTGTGTTCTACCTCAAACCGGCAAGGGGTAGGCTTTGCCATGGACGAGTCTGAATGGAGAGGTCACAATAGGCATCTTATATGCTATTTTGTAAGCCCACAACGCTTCATCCAACCTTGTGGACCAGTCCTTCCTCGAAGGCTCAACCATCTTCTCTAGAATAGATTTGATTTCCCTGTTGGAGATATCTACTTGCCCATTTGTTTGTGGATGATAGGCTGTAGACACTCGGTGGTGCACTCCAAATTGCTTAAACACTGCCGCAATCCACTTGTTGCAGAAGTGTGATCCTTGATCACTTATCACCGCCTTTGGTACTCCATACCTACAAAACACTTTAGTACGCAAGAAATCGACAACAGTCTTTCCATCATCAGTTCTAGTGGCCTTAGCTTCCACCCATTTCGAGACATAATCCACAGCAACCAAAATGTATTGATAACCAAAAGAAGTAAGAAATGATCCCATAAAGTCTATACCCCATATATCGGATTATGAGGCATCAACAAATATTCCTAGAAGTAGGAAACAGTCCCATAAAGTCTTCATATGCATAGCGAAGATGCTCATCGGGGAATGCCTCAGTTATCGACATAGCATCTTCCTCCGCGACTATTCTGCTCAGGTGGTCAGCCACTGTGTTCTCGATCCCCTTCTTGTCCCTGATTTCAACGTTGAATTCCTAAAGAAGGAGGATCCATCTGATAAGTGGTGGCTTGGCCTCCTTAGCCATCAAGTACCTAATGGCTACATGATCAGAAAACACAATAACCTTAGAGCTGAGTAAATAAGAACGAAACTTATCAAGAGCAAATAAAACAGCTAAAAGCTCCTTCTCTTTGGTGGAATAATTTTTCTGCGCCACGTCTAAAGTTCTAGACGCATAATGAATCACCATAGGCCTCTTATCCTTCCGTTGTCCAAGCACTGCTCCTACAGCATAGTCACTCGCATCACACATAATCTCGAAAGGTTGGGTCCAATCCGGTGCTTGTATGATTGGTGCACTCATCAAGGCTGCCCTGGCTCTTCAAACGCTGCCTTACACTCATCATTAAAATCAAAAGGCACATCTTTTTGCAGCAAGCGAGACAGAGACAATGCTTTCTTCAAGAAGTCCTTAACAAACTTGAGATAAAATCCTGCATGTCCTAGGAAAGACCGTACACCGCGCTGGTCAATAGAAGAAGACAATTCATGATTTAAATCAATTTTCACTCTATCTACTTCAATGCCTTCTTCAGAAACAATATGACCTAGGACAATGCCATGTGTGACCATAAATGACACTTCTCATAATTAAGCACCAAATTCATCTCAATGCAACACGTAAGCACCCTATCTAAATTACACAAGCATTCATCAAAAGTATTTCCATAAACAGTGAAATCATCCATGAACACTTCTACGGAATCACTTATCAAATCAGAAAATATGCTCATGACAACACGTTGGAACGTACCTGGTGCATTACACAACCCGAAAGACATGCGTCTAAATGCAAACGTACCGAGCGGGCATGTGAATGTCGTCTTCTCCTGACCCTCAGCTGCAATAGGTATTTGATTGTATCCAGAAAATCCATCAAGAAAACAAAATGAAGGATTACTTGCAAGTCTGTCCAGCATCTGGTCGATGAATGGCAGCTGGAAATGATCCTGCGTGTGGCTGCGTTCAACTAACTATAGTCGATGAACATACGCCAGCCATTCTGCACTCTCTTCGGTACCTACTCTCCTTTGTCATTCATCTCCACCGTAATCCCGGTCTTCTGCACACATGGACAGGGCTTTTCCATTCACTATCTGATATCGGGTAGATGACACCGGCATCTAGGAGCTTCTGCACTTCCTTCTGGACAGGGTTCAAGCGACGATGAGGATATCTCACTAGCCGTGCTCCTTCATCTAGTAAAATACGATGCATACAAATTGCTGGATTAATACCTGTAATGTCAGCCAATGTCCATCAAATCGCAGTTTTATGCTCCTCCAGTACTAGCGCCAGCCTGTCTTCTTGATCAGCCTCAAATTCTTGCTTAATGATAACTGGCAGCGTCTCACTTTCTCTTAAGAAAATGTACTTCAAGTGGTCCGGTAAAAGCTTTAATTGTATCTCAGGAGCCTGCATAACAGATGGGATGACTTTAGTTTTACTGCACAGATTAACTGCATTGATCTCATACCTGGGGGTGAGTGGCAGGTCCTCTCGCAGAATTGTAACAACATCGATGACGTCATAAATGAACCTGCCAGTAGCTTCTTTGGTATCCACTGTCTCTCTGAGGACCAACTCTAATATGTCCTCCCCACATGGTATATCTGACTCGAGCACCGCATCATCAATAATGTTCAGAGGGTGTATCCCTGCAATGTCGGGTGGGTACTACATAGACTTAAAAATATTAAATTTCACTGCTTTCCCGTTTACCTCCATGGAGAGATCACCCGTAAATGTATCAATCTTTGTCTTAGCTGTCACCAAGAAGGGTCTCCCTAGTAAGACGAGTGAAGTGTCTATCTTCCATCACCCTCCATTTTTCATCACATAAAAATCTGCAAGGAACACAAGTTTCCCTACATGCACTAACACATCAACAACAATGCCCTTTGGCTTAGTACATGATCTATCCGCAAGTTGAATGGTCAAATCAGTCGGTCTCAGAGGACCGATACTCAATGCACAATATAATGAATAAGGCAACACATTAATAGATGCACCTAAGTCCAACATATAATTATCGACTTTGAATTTACCAATTTAGCACGAAATCGTAAATTTACCTGGATCCTTACATTTTTGTGCAACCTTGCACTAAAGAAAGGATGAACTGTTATGCCTCAAATTTACCTTCTCAGGTTGTTTTCCTCCTATTCAGTTAGTGCACAATTCCTTAAGGAACTTAGCATACTTCGGAATATGTTTTATTGCGTCGAGGAGGGGGATGGTGATCTCAACTTTGCTGAATAGCTCCAATAGCTCTTTATCCATTGCTAAACTCTTCTTAGGTCTCGCTACCTCCACATGAAATGGAAGTGGGATATCAGCACAAATTTTTTCAAAAGACTCTATGGAATGTTCAGAATTATCTCTCTTGTCTTCAGCTTCCACAGTGCTCGCTGGAGTGCTGCTCGTCTGCTCCCCTTCAAGCTTCTTGCCACTCCTCAAAGTCACTACACTGATATTACCTTTAGGGTTAAGAATTGTCTGCGAGGGCAGCTTTCCTTTATCACTCTTGAGCTTGGACACGATGGCTGCCAACTGGGACATATTGATCGCGCGTCGTTGTGCGCGTCAAATATAATTCCTTCCTCTCCCACTAGTACAGCGGTTAAGTAAGGGTCGATCTCCACAGGGAGCAAGCAGTGAGTCTCAGCCAGTAACCTACACTTAAGAAAACGGGGGTTGCGTGAGTGATTGGGGGTTTTGCGCGATGCGCGAATAACAGCGAATATCGTAACTCAGGGAATTGCACTAGACGTGCGCAAGCAGTAGAGATGAAGTACTATATTTATGAGAAGTATTGGGCAGACAATCCTCTATGAATGCATTCCTTATCATCGACTCTAAAACATCTATAGTTTATGCTTTACTTGGGTTAGTGTCCGGTAAAGGCTTCCTAACACGAGCGCATGTTCCGTTCAAAGTTCATGTGCTATTAATCCTTAGAACTAGACTAAACAGCTGCGAATCCTGTCACAGTAGCAGCTGCCTACCCTAACTCGTTACTCCTAATTGTCACGGTAAGTTTGCGGTTCAAGGCTTCCCCTACGCATGCAACTAGTTTAACAGGTGACAAGCAAGCAACACAAGTAAGTTTGCGGTTCAAGGCTTCCCCTACTCATGCAACTAACCGTCTCGGCGTGCACAGAATTAATACAAGTAAATAAACTATGCATTAAGCTCAAGTCTCAAAGGTAATACATCATAGATTCATGCCCGACCAACACTAAGTGTTTAGCTAGACATGCTAGTGGTAAACATCATAAAATAGTAAATAACAACTACTGTATCACAGAAAACGGTAGCAAATAGTGCGTGCAGTGTCTTCTCTCGGCTGGCGCAGTCGGCTGGCGCAACTCTCCTTGACAGGTCCGTGTGTTTTTCAGTTCTGCCGCGCAGTGCCTCTGGACTGTCACTGAGTGATGGTGTTCCGCCTCCCTTGAAACCCTAGACTTTCTTTGTTTAAATAGTGCCCCAGGAAGTTCATCTTTTGGTAACTTCCAAGTCTGGTCACTGGGACTTTGCGCCTGGCGCACAGCATTGATTGGCGCAATCGGGTAGCGCACCTCTGCTGTCCTTCGCCATTTCTTCTTTTGTTTGCGCCGCTAGCTCCACAGGCTGATCTTTCACTCCTAGAACGCTGCCTGTTAGCGCGTATCCGACTTAAGGACTCGTTCTGACCTGATATACAAAAATAGTGGAAACGAGTAATCTTGCCCATAAAATATTGCAAACAAGCATGGGTTTATGATCTAAATAACGTGTATAACTAGGCTCTATCAAACCCCCCACACTTGCCCCTTGTTCGTCCCGAACAAGTACTGAAACGCGGATACAATTACCTTTTCTGGAGACTAGCGCACAGCCTTGCATTCTAGCGCAAGATGCACAGTTGCTCAACTTGTGCTGCTCTATCACCTGCGCACAACTGCACTCAATAGTTCTAATATAATAATCCCGAAATTTCATTACCTCTCAGCCGGGATGAAGATCTTTGGATGACTGGGAGATAGCTCTTCTTAGGCTCCTGGTTGTCAGCTCCCGCTCCGAAGATAGGTATATGGTTTCTTGCGCGAGCTTCTTCCAGTGCGTGATTCGTTCGCACACTTCCTGAGAACCTGAGCCTTTGATGATATCCTTGTGGTCTTGCGCACGCAGGTACTAAGTAGTGCGCATGCTGATTCTTTGTAACGCAAATCATCTGCTTCTGCTGGTATTTTTCTTTTGTACAGCTTCCTTTCCAATTTTTTTATTTTTTATTCCCAGAACAGTTCCAATCTCAGCCTTCGGATAGCAGCTATGGAACTCGTTCCGCTCTCCCTCCTTGGTTTGTCTGCGCCGGTCAGCGCACGCGTTTACATCCGCGCCCGCTTTCCTTAGCTTGATATCCAGAGAGAAGGTGGTCTGTTTTCCCACCTCGCCACGCTTTGGGTATTTGGCCTTTTGCATCCGCGTGACTGAGCGCGCTCTTTTGTTCCGAAGGTTGCGAAGCACCGGCCTCCACTAGCGCATTCGACCATATACCTCGCCTTCGAAGCAGAAGCGACTAACCGCCTCTCTGGAGCATTTCTATCAACTCCACATCCCCTGTATATCCCAACTAACAGGAGCAGAAAAAAACGAAAAAATTATGCTAAAACAGTAGATAGCAGTGCACACAATACGGATAGCGCAAAACAAGCTGGAGCGCATGCGCATCCTGCACCTTAGCGCACTACTGTTACTAATTTTCTTCAACTAAACTAAGCTATACTAAAAATGCTAAAAACATGAAATGTAAGAGTAACGCCCCCCCCCCCCCCCCCACACTTGAACAGAGACGTGTCCCCACGACTCAAGCTCAAGCGCACGGAGGCTGCGCACATGCATGCAATGCAACGAAAATAAAGAATATAAGAGTGAACACAAATAGTCACACAAAATATAGCAAGGGAGTCACAGAATGTAGGGCACAAATATTCAGCACACATAATAGTCAAATAGACGCAGCAAAATAAAAGACAACACCCTAAAGAAAATTACTGCGCCTGCCCTCGGCCTTAGAAGTTCCCCGAGCTAGACGCTGCTGCTGACCCATGTGCCTCATCTTCTGAAGAATCTGTCATGGAATCGGTGCTGGAGGATGGTGGCACAATGGTGAGGGGGTCAGGCTGCTCGTCCTCGGAAAGGGACTCCCATATGGAATCAGAGTCTACGCTGGGAAAGTTAATGGGGGACTCCGGAATAGAAGGCCGGGCAGGGGAAGCTACTGGTGATGGTATCGGTGCTGGTTCAGGTGCAGGGGTGGGCTCTGCTGCTGGGGCTGCTGGTTCTGGTGCGGGCGCTGCTGGGGCTGGGGCTGGTGCTGGAGCTGGAGCTTGTGCTGGTGCTGGAGAGGGTGCTGGAGCTGGAGCTGCTGAAGTTTCTGGGGTTCGGGTAGGAGGTGGATGGTGCAGGCTGAGGAGAGGGGGAATTGCATCTCCAAATTTCCACCCGGATGGTGGACTCATACTTAAATCCGCCCCCACTGGCGCTAAGTATTCGAGCACACGCATGACGTTGAACAACATGCGCTGCTCGGCAGTGGCTTCCTCAGGCGCCGCCTCAGTCTCAGTCCTTGGGCGCTTGGCAGGGGCACGCGGGGGAGAGTCCTCTATGGAAATGGTCACTAGCTCCCCCAATGGTGCGCGGGCCCTCTGTTGCGCCCCAGTCTGCGCCCGAGTCCTTGGGCGCCTGACTAGAGGCACCTCTGGTTCTAGGGCCTCCTCCATCTCTTCGTCTGCTGCGGCGGCTGCTCTGGCTGCTGCTGCGCCTGCCGCTGCGCCCTGCGCACTGCTCTCTGCCCTGGCCCGCGCACTGCTCTCTACTCTGGCCCGCGGTGGTCTGGCTGGCTGCAGATGGTAGCACCATTCTAGTGTGCCATCATCCCGAACGGCTACCGCCCTGATTTGCAGCATGTGGGCGCGGTCCAGAGGTATCGGCTGCACCAAGGTGTGCTCTGGCACCTCGGGCTCTCCATGTAAGGCCCGCAGCAAGTGCGTAATAAGCCCTCCACACGTCAGCGGCCCTCTCATGCTGACTCGGCTCCAATGATGCACCATGTTCAGGATGAACAGCACCTTCCGCTCATAATACAGCCCCGTCAAAATCTCCATATCCAGGAGGCTGATCTTTGGCGCGCCGTTGAAACGGCCAATGATTGCATAGGCCACGATGCGCCACAAGTAGAACAGCCACGGGTCGCGCAGCTCTCGGCCCCTGCTGCGCCCCGCGGCGAATGCTGGTCCTGTTGCCATGTCCCGCCAAGCCTCCTGGTTATTGTGCGTGTCTAACTCCTCCTCACGCACCTTGGCGCACCCGAATGCGCGCCGCAGCCTCCTTTCCGAGGCTATGAACCAGACACCCCTGTGTCTATATCTAATCTCCCTGTCCCCCGCCTCCATAGACGCCAGGAACTCACACGTATCCTCCTGGTCTGAGGCGCTGCGGAGGTCCATTAGCGCCTCCCAGCCGGCAATCGCTAGCCTCTGCGCCACGAGGTCCTCTAACCCTACCTCGCGCAGGAAATCTCGACAGATGTACGGTGTCCCGTACAAGTCCAGGCTAATGAATGCTGCGTACTTGTTAGCGAAAGCCGCTGGGGTCACTTGGTCTGCGGCGGGTCTCATCTTGCGCTGGCTCCGGTCAATCGCGGTCAATGCTCCCCAAAACCCTAAAAATCGAAACTGCCCAGAATCCTCTGAAATTTGCACCGAACGAGCGCCTACTGGTCGCCTACACAACGCACAAAACAGCACTCCAAGCCGCGCACTCTAGCCTGGTGCGATTTCAAAACCCTAAAAAACTGTCTTCTCCGCGCAAACCCTAACAGAAGCGGCTCAAAGCGGGATCGGGGGTTACCTGGGTGCTGTGCGGTTGTGTTGTCCTTGAATCTCTCTAGACGGACGGTGGGATGGGCGCTGATCGACGGCAGAGGTCTGAGGGCGGGAGCTTGTGTGTAACGGTCGAGTGAAAAAGTGCTGGGAATTTTTCTAAGTCTGGCCTTATATACCCCCTATGGCTAGCGCAACTGACCTGCGCATTGATAGGCGCACGGTCCTGCGCACTTGTGTGACTACAAAAAAAAACTACCAAACCCTATTCTAACTAAAAACACGCAAAAAACGAAACAAGCAGAATAACATGTGCCAAAATAAAATGTGTCGGGTTACCTCCCGACAAGTGCCGTTGTTTAACGTCGTTGGCTCGACGGTACCTCGTTACGTGCCAAGTAGTGCGTCTGCAGCCTCCCCCACTCTTGCTCCTGAGTGTCCCTGCGCCAGTGCTTGTGTTACGATCTCAGTGGTCCTGCGCAAAGGATAAAAGGAGAGGTCAGCATGTGATACATTATTCGTAAGGAGGGCAGATGCAGAGGAAGAGGAGATATAGGCGATGGGTGCTAGTTCTCCCTCTGAAACATCTGGTGGTGCGTCTGGCGCAACAGTTGCTCGTCTACTGTCTCTGGCTCGGCCAAGTCAATGTTGCGTGCTGCGCCATCCCAAGGTTCGCCCAAGTACCGTTTGACTCTCTGCCCGTTAACCTGGAAACGATGCTAGTGCCCGTCTTCCAATTCAATTGTGCCGTAGGGGAAAACCTTGGTGACGGTGTATGGTCCCGTCCACTTACTGCGCAGCTTCCCAGGCATGAGCTTCAGGCGTGATGAAAATAGTAATACCTGATCGCCTGGTTCAAATTTGCGCCGGAGGATGTGCTTGTCATGAAACGCCTTGGTGCGCGCTTTGTAATCGCGCAGGCCCTCATAGGCGTCCAGGCGCAGCTCTTCTAGTTCGCTCAGCTCAAATGCGCGTTCTTGTCCTGCCTCCTCCAAGTTCAAGTTGCAAATACGTAAGGCCCAATATGCCTTGTGCTCGAGCTCCACTGGCAGGTGGCATGCCTTCCCATAGACCAGCCGGAATGGTGAGGTTCCAATGGGTGTCTTGTGTGCAGTGCGGTATGCCCATAGCGCATCATCCAGGCGCTGGCTCCAATCCTTGCGCGACGGCCTCACAGTCTTTTCCAAGATGCGCTTGATCTCTCTGTTAGAAACTTCGGCCTGTCCATTCGTCTGCGGATGGTAAGCGGTGGACGTCTTGTGGCGCACCCCATAGTGCTTGAAGACTTGCGCCACAACCCTGTTGCAAAAGTGCGTCCCCTGGTCGCTGATAACTGCCTTAGGCACTCCGTACCTGCAAAATATGTTAGTTCTGAGAAAGTTAGCGACAGTCTTACCATCATCCTTGCGCGTGGCCTTAGCTTCGACCCATTTGGATACGTAATCCACGGCCACCAGTATGTACTCGTAGCCGGCAGATGGGGGAAATGGACCCATGAAGTCGATTCCCCAAACATCGAACACTTCATCCACCAAAATCGGGGTCTGCGGCATCTCGTTGCGCGCGGAGATTCCTCCAGTGCGCTGGCACCTGTCACACTTCCTGCAGTGGTCATAGGCATCTCTGAATAGGTGCGGCCAGTAGAATCCGCAGTCCAAGATCTTCCTGCTCGTGCGCTTGGGACCGAAATGTCCTCCACAGGCGTGCGCATGACAAAACATCAATACAGAGTCAATCTCATGGTCAGGCACGCAACGTCTTAATATCCGATCTGGACCTATTCTAAGCATGTAAGGATCATCCCAAAGATAATGCTTGGACTCATGTTTCAATCGCATGCACTGAGTTTTATTGAAATGAGGAGGGAACGCACCTGTGACCAGGTAATTTGCGATATGCGCATACCATGGTACCTTACCTGTTAGCGCCATCAGATGCTCGTCAGGGAATGTCTCCTTGATCTGCCCTGGCTCCTCATCCTTTATGATCCTGCTCAGGTGATCAGCGACGGTATTTTCTGTGCCCTTCTTATCTTTGATCTCTAAATCGAATTCCTGAAGCAAAAGTACCCAGCGCATCAGGCGCGGCTTGGTCTCTTTCTTGGCTATGAGGTAGCGGATAGCTGCGTGGTCCGTGTAGATGATGACTCTGGCGCCTAGAACATATGCTCGGAACTTCTCCAGCGCAAATACAATTGCCAGAAGCTCCTTCTCCGTGGTGGTGTAGTTTTTCTGCGCGGAGTCCAGTGTGCGCGATGCATAGTAGATGGCATGCGGCTTCTTGTCCTCGCGCTGCCCCAAGACTGCTCCTACTGCGTAGTCACTTGCGTCACACATCAGCTCGAATGGCAGGTTCCAGTCTGGTGCGCGCATCACTGGCGCACTGGTCAGCGCTTCTTTCAGCTTATCGAACGCCGCCCTGCACTCATCAGTAAAATCGAAGCACACGTCTTTTTGCAACAGGTTAGACAGGGGTATGCAAATCTTAGAGAAATCCTTAATAAAACGCCTGTAAAACCCAGCATGCCCTAAGAACGATTTCACGTCGCGCACGTTGGTGGCATAAGGCAGATTAGAAATAATATCTATCTTAGCTTTGTCTACCTTAATACCCTCCTCTGAAATGATATGACCCAATACTACTCCGTGCGTAACCATGAAATGACACTTCTCGTAGTTTAGCACTAAGTTCTTAGAGATGCAGCGTGCTAAGACTTTATCTAGATGTGTTAAGCATGCATCAAAGGTACTCCCATATACAGTGAAGTCATCCATGAACACTTCTATACATATACCAATCATATCAGAGAAAATGCTCATGACGAGGCGTTGGAACGTACCTGGCGCGTTGCACAGCCCAAAAGACATACGCCGAAACGCAAATGTTCCGAAGGGGCATGTGAACGTGGTCTTCTCTTGATCCTCTGCAGCTATGGGTATCTGATTGTAACCTGAATATCCGTCCAAAAAACAAAAGTAAGGTTTACCTGCCAAGCGATCCAGCATCTGGTCCATGAAGGGTAGCGGGAAGTGGTCCTTGCGCGTTACAGCGTTCAGCTTCCTGTAGTCGATGCACATGCGCCAGCCAGTCTGTATGCGCTTGGGAACTAGCTCGCCCTGCGCATTCTCCTCCACCGTGATTCCTCCTTTCTTTGGCACAACGTGCACCGGGCTGACCCATCTGCTGTCTGAGATTGGGTAAATGACCCCTGCGTCAAGCAACTTCAGAACTTCCTTTTGCACTACCTCCATCATATTTGGGTTTAACCTGCGCTGAGCCTCCCTGGATGGTTTGGCGCCGTCTTCCAACAGAATTCGGTGCATGCACACGTCTGGGCTCACTCCGCGCAGATCAGCAAGAGTCCATCCAATAGCGCGCTGGTTCCTGCGCAGCACCTGTTGTAAGCGCGCCTCCTGCTCTTTTTCCAATCCCTTCTTGATGATCACTGGCAGGGTGTCCTCATCTCCCAAGAAAATGTACTTGAGATGCTCCGGGAGTTGCTTCAGTTCGATCTTGGGTGCCTGCTCAACAGAGGGCAAGATTTTGTTAGCGGTGCAAATATGAACTATATCTCGTACCTGTGTGGATGCTGGTTCAGCACTGCTTAGCTCCTTCTCTTGCTCCTCCAGTTCTGCCTGTGTCAGTAGCTCTGGTCCTATGGTTGCGCTTGCACACTGCGCTTCTGTGACTAAGTCGTCAAGGCTGTCCATTGCGTGCACGGTAGCGTCCTCATGTGGGTGCTGCATCTCTTCGAAGATGTTGAAATGGATTTCTTCGCCATCTACCTCCATGGAGAGCGTGCCCCTCCACACGTCTATCTTCGTGCGCGCAGTCATCAGAAACGGTCTGCCTAGGAGGATCTACGCACCGCTGGCGCTTGATTCACCCTCCATTTCGAGCACATAAAAGTCTGCTGGGAACACCAGCTCTCCTACTCGAACTAGGACATCTTCTATCATGCCTGCAGGTTGTTTGCACGATCTATCTGCTAGCTGAATTGTGAGACCTGCAGGTTTTAGTGGTCCAAGGCGCAAGGTTGCATAGAGAGAATATGGTAATAAATTGATTGATGCGCCTAAATCGATCATGCAGTTGCTTACCGTGGTCTTACCTAAGGTGCAAGGGATAGTGAATGTACCTGGATCTCGGCACTTAGGTGGTACCTTTTGCTGCACGATTGCTGAGGCCTGCGCATTTAGCATTACTTGTGCGCATTCGCCTGTCCTTCTTTTATTCGTGCACAGCTCTTTTAAAAACTTCGCATACCTGGGAATCTGTCGAATAGCTTCTATGAGAGGTATGTTGATTTCCACCTTGCTGAACAGCTCATATAGTTCCTTGTCCAGTGCTTCTTTTCTCGCCAGTGGTGCCTGTACAGGGAAAGGAGCAGGTGTGTTAGTATAATTTTTGTTCTTGTTTTTCGAGTGAGACATACCTGGCGCATTGCCCTGCTGGTTCGTGGTTGGCGCTTCTGATTGCGCCTCTGGCTCTGGTTGCGCACTCTGAGCTGCTGGATCTGGGACTTGCGCAACTGGTTGCGCGGGCGCCTGCGCGGTCTGCTCTGTTCCCACTGTGCGCCCAGTCCTCAGTGTTACTGCGTTAACTCCTCCCTTAGGGTTCTGAATCACTTGCGAAGGTAGGTTGCCATCGCTCTTTTTCAGCTCATACACCGTGGTTGCAATTTGTGATAGATGCTTTTCTATGGATTCGAACCTCTTGTCATACTTTTCGTCATTCTTGCGCACTGTGTCTGCTAGCTGCCCCATGATATCTTCCAAGGATCGCCGTGGTTGCTGACTGTTCTGCGCTGGTGCGTCTGTGCGGCGATGCGGTGGATTGTAGGGTGCAGCATGTTGCGTCTGCTGTGGTGCGCGCTGATCAGTGGGCTGCCTCTGGAAATTGTTCTCTTCTCTCCATCTGAATCCATTTGCAGCAAGCCCAAAGCGCGGCTGATTCTGCCTCTGCGGTCCTCTGTTGTCCCATCCTCCAAGGGCATTTACATCTCCAGTTTCTTCAAAAAGTGTTGGGCACTCGTCTGTCTTGTGCTCAGTGGACCTGCAGAATTCACATACCTTTGGCGCAACTGGTTGTGCGCTCTGCGCACTCATCAGCTTCTGTAGCATGGCCTTCATTTCTTTGATCTCAGCGCTTGCCTCTACCTGATGCACAGAACGAGTACGACTATTTTCAAGCGTAAGCTGATGCCTTACCTGCCCAGCAGAGTCTTCTATTAGCTGCCATGCGTCCTCGGGGTACATGTTGCAAATGTCCCCTCCTGCGCATGCATTCAGTAGTCGCAGCTCCATGGGCAGCAGTCCATTCAGAAAGTTCTCTATCAGCACATTCTGGGGAAGCCCGTGATTGTAGCAGTTGGCTTCTAGCTCCCTGAAACGCTCGTAGTATTCTGACAGAGACTCCCCTGCGCCTTGCCTTGGCGCGGCCAATTCCCTTCTGAGCAGCGCAATCTTTGCTGCTGGATAAAATTTATCTAAGAATTTCTTCTGCAGCTGCTCCCATGTGTGGATTGATCCTGCGGGTAGGCTCATCAGCCAGTGTTTGGCTGCATCGCTCAATGAAAATGGGAACGCTTTCATCTTCAGCGCTTCATCGTTTTCCCCCAAAGCCTTCATGTTCTCGCAAATGATTAGGAACTCCCGCACATGCTTGACTGGATTTTCGTTGTTCATTCCGTGAAACTTGGGCATGTGATGGATGAGTGAGCTCCTTAGTTCGAACTGTCCGTCGGGCGGAAGCACTATGCACCATGGCTGGTTAACAGTGAGTGGGGCTGACATTTCGCGCACTGTCCTGCGCCTCGCGACTGGACGAACGGGTGGCGCAATGTATGGTTCAGCGGCCATCCGTGCGTCGTCCTCACGCTGCACTTCCTCTCTGAATAGGGCTGCGCGGTTATGCGCCCTTGCTTCCTCTGGGGTTCTGTCTCCCAGGTTATCTCCAACCACACTGTTATCCTCCATGTCCTGATCCAAACTCAAGAAACGAAATTAAATGGCAACGAAGTTGTTGCGTCTGTCAGTGCGCAACTAGAATCTGCGCAGCGCAACTGTTTCAAGGTTGCGCAGGCTGATGTAATTGTGTGCTGTCAGAAACAACAACGAGAAAACAAAACAAAATGAAATAACTAGTTACTAAAATGAGAAATGTAAGCTAGCTAAAACTTAGCTGTGTTGCTCCCCGGCAACGGCGCCAAAATTTGATCGCGCGTCGTTGTGCGCGTCAAATATAATTCCTTCCTCTCCCACTAGTACAGCGGTTAAGTAAGGGTCGATCTCCACAGGGAGCAAGCAGTGAGTCTCAGCCAGTAACCTACACTTAAGAAAACGGGGGTTGCGTGAGTGATTGGGGGTTTTGCGCGATGCGCGAATAACAGCGAATATCGTAACTCAGGGAATTGCACTAGACGTGCGCAAGCAGTAGAGATGAAGTACTATATTTATGAGAAGTATTGGGCAGACAATCCTCTATGAATGCATTCCTTATCATCGACTCTAAAACATCTATAGTTTATGCTTTACTTGGGTTAGTGTCCGGTAAAGGCTTCCTAACACGAGCGCATGTTCCGTTCAAAGTTCATGTGCTATTAATCCTTAGAACTAGACTAAACAGCTGCGAATCCTGTCACAGTAGCAGCTGCCTACCCTAACTCGTTACTCCTAATTGTCACGGTAAGTTTGCGGTTCAAGGCTTCCCCTACGCATGCAACTAGTTTAACAGGTGACAAGCAAGCAACACAAGTAAGTTTGCGGTTCAAGGCTTCCCCTACTCATGCAACTAACCGTCTCGGCGCGCACAGAATTAATACAAGTAAATAAACTATGCATTAAGCTCAAGTCTCAAAGGTAATACATCATAGATTCATGCCCGACCAACACTAAGTGTTTAGCTAGACATGCTAGTGGTAAACATCATAAAATAGTAAATAACAACTACTGTATCACAGAAAACGGTAGCAAATAGTGCGTGCAGTGTCTTCTCTCGGCTGGCGCAGTCGGCTGGCGCAACTCTCCTTGACAGGTCCGTGTGTTTTTCAGTTCTGCCGCGCAGTGCCTCTGGACTGTCACTGAGTGATGGTGTTCCGCCTCCCTTGAAACCCTAGACTTTCTTTGTTTAAATAGTGCCCCAGGAAGTTCATCTTTTGGTAACTTCCAAGTCTGGTCACTGGGACTTTGCGCCTGGCGCACAGCATTGATTGGCGCAATCGGGTAGCGCACCTCTGCTGTCCTTCGCCATTTCTTCTTTTGTTTGCGCCGCTAGCTCCACAGGCTGATCTTTCACTCCTAGAACGCTGCCTGTTAGCGCGTATCCGACTTAAGGACTCGTTCTGACCTGATATACAAAAATAGTGGAAACGAGTAATCTTGCCCATAAAATATTGCAAACAAGCATGGGTTTATGATCTAAATAACGTGTATAACTAGGCTCTATCACATATGCACCATCGGTCAGTGCACCATCGGTCTTCGTTTGATGATTCTGCACACTCGTCGCCAAATCCTTAACCACTTCTTCTAATGATTTGCCTGAACTTACATTGCTTGGGCCAGCTTGATTGTAATTCCTCCTCTGCTGATGCTGACCATTGTACCTCTTCTGTTGCTGAAATGGAGGGCGGTTGATGGATCATATTTATACAACCATTGAATCACCTAACTAGATGCACTTGTACATCCTTTTATGCCCAAGATTGCTCGCTTTGCGTGCTTTTGTATTTCAGGTGTACTTAAGATGCTTAGGAAGAAAATGTAGAGAAAGAAGGATTTTGGACCCATGACGATTCAAGCACTCGCCGAGCACTCGAGACTTGCCCGATGAAAACGAGATACATGACATCGTGAGCCGATCGCGGGCCGAAAGCTAGAAGAAGATCCCTCCACAACCCGCGAGCGCGTTAGCCGATCGCGGGAATTCTGAAGGCGTCACTCGCGGCTGACGTCAGCGTGATGTCATAGACGAATATTCACTTTGCCGAATATTGAGAACAATATTGAGAAGATGCAACCTTCCCTATCTGATCCCCAGAATATTGAGAACAATATTGAGAAGGTGCAACCTTCCTTACCTGATCCCCACTGAGTAGTATAAATACATGGGGTCAGGCTAGGGTTTAGAGGATCAGACACACACTCATATAATCCCACAGCGAGGAATGAAGCGGAGGCGTCTACGAAAAGTTTTTGGTTTCGCATTCAATATTTATCTTTTCATTCTTATTTCATATTTATATTGTTGACTCTAGCCAACATGTCTAGTTAAACTCCTCATTTAATTTGGATCATGAACTTGTGAAGAAATATTTTGAGACTTGTTCGTATTTCTTTAATGAATTCTTTTACTTGCTCTCTATTTTCACGTTACGAAATTGAATTGCTAGGTTAAGTGAGTGTTTGCCGACAACATGTTTCTCTTGTGATTCATTATTGTTAGTTAACACTTGTTTGATACTTTGCCTTAATAACAAGTAGGAACACCTAGTTCTTAACACTACTTGTGCCGGAGTGTACAAACCTAGGAGAGCTTGTAAGCATATCACTTTTGCCGAGATATGTGCATGAATATTACATTTGCCGGAATAGGATGCATGAATACATGATTACTAGTGTCAGTGATAAACATAATTCACAAGTGATTGGTCTGAATCGATCTTCATCATCTATAACAAAACCCTCGTTATTTCATTCACATCGTTATTTCTAGTGACTACAATTCTTTCCTTGTGACAACCCCAATTGTTCTAACAATTTTCAAAGTACTTCCCTTTTTCAGTTCCCTATGGATCGACCCTGCTTGCCACTGTTCCACGTTTCGAGAAGAACTATAAATAACAAATTTGTCGCATACAACGACGCGCTGTCAAATTTTGGCGTCGTTGCTGAGTAACCAACAACAAAGAGAAGTTCTTTTTACATTTTACATTTTTTTTTATTTTTTTCGTTTTTTATTTTTTTTTTGGCTCTGAAAAAAACCGCGAAAAAAACGCAAAATATTTTAGAGAACCTGCGAGCAACCTTAATATGACTAAGGTCGCGGGATCTGTCAGTTCGCAGTACTGTTTTGGTTTACATTCAGTAATCTCTAAATTGTTTTAGTTCACAGATTTCTCTCAGTCAGCATGGCTAACAACGCTAATGTGATACCTAGAAAAGATAATAGTGATGGAGAGAGTGAAGTAGAAGGACATTTGCGAGAACCACCAATGCCACAGCGGAGGAGGCTGCCTCGTAACCAGAATCCAATGAATGTCCCCCATCCAGAAGAGGAAATAATTGAGAGACAGACGATGAGTGAGATGTCTGCACCCAAACCCAACCAAGGTGTATCTGAATTGACCAAGAAGATAATACGTTTGAACTCAAGACTGGGGTGTGATAATACAAATGGCATTCAATTAACAAAACTTGCCAGAGTGTACAAGCTCAGTGAACAAGCAGTTGCTATAGCAGGAGTTGTAGCAAGGAGCTAGAGCAGCAGAGAAACAGTATTGGCCCGATGAGAAATATGCGCATATATGAAGTAGCAATGCAACAAGAGGCTTCCAAATATTCACAGAATATCCCAATAAAGATTTCCGTGTCTCAAGCTTGAAGATTTGATTAGGAAATCAAATCTCCTAAAATTAGGAGATAGGATCTTGTTGAGATCTTTTAAGGCTTCCTATTTTTGATGGCAGCAGAGTTCCTTTAGAAGGAGGTTGGGCAGAGCGAGAGAGCGCATCCGAATAGAAAAAGAGAGCATCCGAGCACCTGAGATTGCAAAGCAAAGATCAGTGGAGTTGTGCGGAGGATCGGATCACCACCGTGATCAGAGCGTGAGCGTAGATTAGTGTGGTTTGTATATTGACTGATTACAGACTAGAAGTGTCTGGTCAGTGCTTGATCAGGAGAACCAATTTAGAGCAGGACGTGCTTGTTGGTTGATTAAGGAAGGCAACAGGAAAGTTGTCGAGTGGAGGAACTTGGACAATCTACAGAAGGCCTATTCTCGCTAGTGACAGGCGGTCACTGATTGAGGGGGAGCATTCCAGTGTGAGGAGCACTCACGGTAGAGTGCGAGCAGCTAAGCAGAAGGCTTTGGAGCGAAGAGTCGGATTTTGTACAAGCTAGTTGCACAAGCGTGTGCTATAGCAAACCTACTGAGACATTGTGTTAATTAGAATAGGCTGAGTCTGTGTGATTAAAGGAGTGGCTATTCTAACTTAACTTGAGTGTGTAGGTGAGTGAGACACAAATCAGAGGGTGCTCTGATTGTGTGTGAGCTGCTAGTTGAGGTCAAGTAGCATAGATTGTCGCTAAGTCGAGTCTGTGTTGTACGGAGTACCCTGGAGACTAGTGGATTGAGGACTGGAGTATAGTCCTCCCCAGACGTAGGCAGATTGGCCGAACTGGGTGAACAAATTGCTGTTCACTGTTTTGTTTCTTGTTGCACTAGATCCGGCTGAACAAGGAGTTGTTATAGCAACTGCTTGTACACTATCAGTAACTCAGGGGCGCTGCGAATTTCAAAGTGGTACATCATCTGCCGAAATATGCAGGAATGGAGGGAGAGAATCCAACCGAACACTTGAAGGAGTTCCACATCATTTGCACTACGATGAAGCCTAACGGAGTTTCCGCAGAAACTTACAAATTAAAGGCTTTTCCATTTTCACTTACCGACTCGGCTAGACCATGGCTAATGATTTTACCTGCAGGTTCAGTGCGCTCATGGGAACAAATGCAGCGCAAGTTCTTGAACAAATACTTCCCACCTTCAAAAGCTTCAATGATTCAGAAGGAACTCGCATGTATAAGGAAAAGGCGTGGAGAGCCGCTCCATGAGTACCTCAGACGGTTTTAACAACTAGAGGAAAGATGCTGGACTATTCAGCTGGAGGTTCAATAATGAACCTGTTCCCTGAGGAAGTGTGGGAGTTGATTTATGATGTTGCAGAAAATGCCAAGTATCATGAAACCTATTCAAATGCTAAACATGTTTCTAACATTGAGACCTCGGCCGATTTATAGGAAGTAAATGAGTTGCTGCAATAGCTGATAGTCACTCAGGAAAAACTGCAAAGGAAGTGCGGTATATGTGCATCGATGAATCACATCACAAGTGCGTGTTCAGAACCCCAAGAAGAGGAAGAAGTTAATGCTATTGAAGGGTACCCTAACTCTAACGGAAGATGGCAACAAAGGTAGCCTAAGGGCAATTGACAAAACAACCAGCAGACTTACCAGAGAGACAATGGTCAATTGTCTAGACAACAACAATCAGGACAGCTATATAGACCACCCTGTAGCCAAAACAATCAGTTAAGAAACATGATGATGACTTGAACGACATTAAGAAGACGTTGTCCCAGATCGCGAGTGTCGTGTTTGAGATGCACGACTCACAAGGGAGGTTTCCGTCTCAGACGCTGCGAAATCCGAAGGGAGGAGTGAATGCAGCCACGCTGCGAAATGGAAGGACGGTTGGGAGAAATGTAGAGCAGGAGGACCCCATGGATCTGCCTTATTCCGGGAGCGACGACAATACAACAACGATCGTGGAAATAGAGAAGGTAGCGATCGAGGCAATGACAAAGAGGCGATCGTGGATACAGGCAGAGAGAAAACCAGGCAACCAAATGAAGAAATCAGTGCCAAAATTCATAGTCATAACAATAATGAATGTCGTATTGATATTCCATTACCTTTTCCTTCGCAGTCACTAAATCCAGGAAGACGAAGGTTGACAAGGATGTCTGGGAACTTTTCAGCAAGGTGGAGATCAACATCCCACTGCTTAACATCATCAAGCGAATTCCACGGTACGCAAAATTCCATAAAGAATTATGCACAAATCGTCGACGTTCTTCAGAAACAATGCATGTCCTCTTTGGAGAGAATGTTTCAGCTGCTATCCAACGCAAGTTACCACCCAAAAATGCAAAGATCCAGGTACATTCATAATTCCATGCACAATTGGTCATACTTGAATTGAAAATTGTATGCTTGATTTGGGTGTTGCGATAAATGTTTTACCATACTCCCTGTATAATACTTCGCGTATCGGTCCTCTTAAGCCTGTAGGTTTAACCATTCAATTAGCCAATCGATCGTGCACTTATCCCGAAGGTGTCATCGAGGACGTGTTGATACAGGTGGGGGATTTATGTGGTGGATGTCATAGACGATTTGGTAAAAAAACACTGATATATGTGATGGAGAGGACGTGCTTGAGCTGTTGCTAAGGAAATCCATCAAGTCATAGAGGGACACTGTGGGCCTCATTCATGATGTTAGAGACGAGCTCGTAAAACTCCCCACCATTGACACTAAGGTATGATGCCAACCATGTATCATAGTCCAGTCATTCTTAATTGGTTCCATCTTTCGTACATGCACCGAATGTTGAGCTTAAACCACTAGCAGATCATTTTTAGTATATTTTTCTCGGACAAAATGAGACGCTACCAGTGATAATCAAGAAGGACTTGGACGGAGACCAGGAGGTTCGTTTAGATGTAGTATTAGGACAACACAAGAAAGCTATGAGCTGGACTATAGCCGACATTAAGGGAATCTGCCCCACAGTATATATGCATCGCATCCTTCTAGAGGCCGACACAAAGCCTTCGCGACAACCACAGCGCTGGCTCAACCCTGTAATGATGGAAGTGGTCCAGAAGGAGGTTCAGAAACTATTAGACACTAGGGTGATGTATCCCATTTCTGATAGTCAGTGGGTAAGTCCAGTTCATGTGGTTTCGAAAAAGACTGGGATAACAGTGGAACTTAATGACAAGGGAGAACTGGTGGCGAAAAGAATTCATAACGGCTGGAGAATGTGTATCGATTATAGGAAGCTCAATGCAGTCACACGCAAGGACCATTTCCCGCTTCCATTCATCGATCAGATGTTAGATCGTCTTGCAGGTAAACCTTTCTTTTGTTTTCTTGATGGATACTCAGGTTATAACTAGATTCCCATTGCTGCTGAGGGCCAAGAAAAGAATACATTCACATGTCCATTTGGTACCTTTGCATTTCATCGTATGTCCTTTGGAATGTGCAATGCACCAAGTACATTTCAGAGTGTAGTGATGAGTATTTTTTCTGAAATGATTGTTGATTGCATGGAAGTGTTCAATGGATGATTTTATGGTATATGGAAATACATTTGATGCATGTCTAGAAAATTTGAGCAGAGTACTAACTCGGTGTGTAGAAATGAACCTTGTGCTGAATTATGAGAAATGTCATTTTATGGTGACACATGGCATTGTTCTAGGTCATGTCGTGTCTAGGGAAGGCATACAGATAGACAAAGAAAAAATTGATTTGATTTCGAGTCTCCCTTATCCTTCTAATTTGAGAGAGTGAAGTCTTTTTTAGGCCACACAGGATTTTTTTGTAGGTTTATCAAAACTTTCTCGAAGATAGCGCTGCCACTATCCACACTCCTGCAGAAAGATGTGCCATTTGATTTTGATGATGCTTGCAAGGAGGGGTTTGATGCGCTTAAGAAGTCAGTCACCAGTGCACCTATCATCCAGGTGCCAGATTGGACGCAACCCTTTGAGATCATGTGTAATTCTAGCGACTATGCTCTGGGTATCATGCTTGCTCAGAAACTCGACAAGAAGCCTGTAGTAATTGATGTATGGACAAATGAACATATATTTGTATGCATTTTCCCTTTACTTCTTGTTTGTTCCGTTATTTTATAAAGTTGTTTGATATTTTCTTTTTCCAGTTAAGGTTGAAAAAATGTATTACACGATATGAAGTGGCCCGAAGAAAATATGGATGAATTCCAGTCGATCGAGAGGAAAAATGAGCAAAATAAAGCAAAAGGCAGACTTGATTCGCCCAAGGCAGATTTGATTTGCTCGGGGGGGGGGGGGGGGGGGGGGGGTGCACGTCGACCAAAACTTGGTCGAATCAACCCCTCAACTGCCCGGATCAACCTGACTCGAAGAGAATTTTGACCAGTGTTGACCGGATAGAAAGAAGGCTTGAGCGGATCAAAAGTGATTCGCCCAAAAAGAAGTGGGCTGCCCGGATCAACTTGACTTGAGAAGGATTTCATCTGATTGACCAGGGCTTGACCGGATCAAACGAAGGCTTGACCGAATCAAAAGTGATCCGCCCAAGATGAAGTAATTCGACCACTTTGCACGAATCAACTCATTAAGCCTACCCCTAATCAAAAGTGATTCGTGCACTAGGGGTCAATCGGTAATTTTTGAAGAGTATAAATAGAAAGAGATGGAAAAATTAGAACGGGCTTTTCCAGAAAACAGAAACCCTTGACGCTTTCTCTTGGAGGACCTGAAGAATTGTCGAGGATTTGGAGAAGTCATAATTGGAGATTCTACATCATCCCTCTACTCAATCTCTACTACTTTGTAATCAATTGGTGAACAATTTTCTTTAAAAATTATATCTTGTATTGAACTCACCATGAGTGAGTAGTCGTATAATAGTAGGGATCCTTATGGATCCCTAAGGTTAGATTATCATGCAAGACATGCAATTTATCGTTATGAATGAGGTTTTTGATTGAAAATTTTCATGCTTTATCTTCATGTTAATTTTATGCACACCAAGTGTTTGACGAAACACATGAATGAGTATGAATTAATAAAACACCTAAGGATGGAATGAGAATTGAACTTAGGGTGTTTAGAGGATCAAGCATGTTTATTTTAGATAGCGTTTGTGCGCGAGAGTGACATTCGCATTCTATTAGGCTAAGTATAGAGCGGACTGAGTCAACTATCAATAGACCGAGAGGTTGAGATTAGGAGACTTTTGTTCTACACGGTTCAATAGAGCGAGAGTTTGAGAATTGGGTCCCTTAGGTGTCATTCCCATTATAGAGAAGGAGCGAGAGTTGAAGCTAGAGTGCGTGATACTTTAGCCTAGAACTATCAATCAAATCTTATGCATGTATTATTGTTTTGTGTCGCTAATCACATGACCTAGGGGTGAAATAGAATCCCGACTACGTTTTTTTAATTACTTCCTCTCAAAACCAAATTCGAACTTGTCTTTGGTATTCACTAGAGATACCTCGCCTAGAGGGAAAACCCCAGTTTTTATTTAGTAGACTTTCATTAAGCACTACTAGCTAGCTTTAGACTAAACTAGGCTTTCTCTTTGATTTGATCCGAGGTCACTCAGATTATAAATATTATTGGCGTACCGTGATTGGACTAGAATTTTGACTATCACAATTTCGACAACGTCAAAATGGCGCCGTTGCTGGGGATTAGCCATTATACTAGTTTGCTTTTTAGTATTGCTTTAGTTAGTCTACTACATTTTTATCGTGATTGCGTGTTTGTGTGCTATTCTTGCTTACTTTAATTTAAGTTCACATTTATCGACTCTTTCTTCGATCACTTGGTAGGTGTATGTATGCAAACTAGAGAACACGAAAAAGGCACAAGAACAAGCTTCCACATCAACACCATATTTTGATGCTCCTCCTCAAATTCAAGTTGATCAACCAACAATAGAAATTATGGATCAACCACCAGAAAGAATTATGGATCAACCGAACCCGAGGAGGTTAGGAAATGCCATTCATCCGCAAGAGGAAGACAAAAGACCGGTTGGGGAATACATTTCCCAAACCATCGGACATTATGGATTACCCATATACTTGGAAGAGAGTGATGATAAAGAATTCGAGATAAAGTCGGTGCTTCTCCACATGGTAGCAGCAAATCAGTTTGAAGGGTATGGAAACCCAAATGCGCATCTTGCGCAATTCACAAAATTATGCCGCACCTACAAAGTGCAAATTAAACCAGAGGCCATTTATATGAAAGTATTTCCGTTCTCGCTAAGAAAGGAAAAGCCAAGGAATGGCTAACGAGTCACGAGCCGAACACTTTCCGCACTTGGGAAGAACTCGCCCAAGCTTTTCTTATTCAATTCTTACCGTCGGCAAAGACTAAGAAAATCCGGGACAGAATATGCCATTTTACGTAGCAAGATGATGAGAATTTTTACGAGGCATATGAGTGCTTCAAAGAGTTGCAAAGAGATTTCCGCATTATGGGTTCAGCAAATGGCAGCTCATGTAAAGTTTCTATCATGGAATGGGTCAGGACGCAAAAAACCATATGGACCAAGCGAGGTGAGGAGCAATGATGGATTAAAGACAAAATAGCGCGGAACTCGCATCAGTGGGGTGGAGAAAGAAATCACCTAAAGAAGAAAGGAAAGGAGCATTCATCAAAGGCCGTGACAAAGGAAGATTTCAACTCCCTAGCGAAGATGGTGAAGTCTTTGGCACTATCAATTGGGATTTAAATATCAACAAGAGGAGAGACCACCAGCAAGTGTGCGGTGTTTGTTCTAGCCCGGCGCATGATGATGACTCGTGCACCACAAAGCATGCAGACAGGGCTGCAAACGAGCCGAGTATCACAGTGTTCAAGCTCGGTTTGTTAATTTTTTTATGAGTTTGAGCTCGAGCCGAGTAGTCACGAGTTTAAAAAACATATGTTGGAGTGATCGCGCGTCGTTGTTCGCGTCAAATTAATTCCTTCCTCTTCCACTAGTACAGCGGTTAAGTAAGGGTCGATCTCCACATGGAGCAAGCAGTTCAGTTTTAGCCAGTAACCTACACTTATGAAATTGGGGGGTGAGTGATTGGTTTGCGCGATGCGCGAGTAAACAGTGGTATCGTAACGCAGGAATTTGCACTAGACGTGTGCAGGTGATAGAGGCTATTTGTACGCATTATTTAGATCATAACCCTATGCTTGTTTGCAATATTTTATGAGCAAGATTACTCGTTTCTAGTGTTTTTGTATTACAGGGCAAAACGAGTCTTTGAGTCGGATACGCGCTAACAGGCAGCGTTCTAGGAGTGAAAGATCCGCCTGCGGAGCTAGCAGCACAAACAGGAGAGAAGTTGGCGAGAGTCAGCAGAGGTGCGCTAGCCCATGTGCTAGCCGATGCCGTGCGCCAAGCGCAAAGTCCAGTACTGCCTAATCTTGACGTGACCAGATTTGGAAGTTGCCAAAAGTGAGCTTCCCAAGCAGTAAATAAACAAGAGGAAGGCTAGGGCAACAGGAGGATGAACAAGAGACTTTCTGGAGACGCATCAGAGATCACCAAGAGGCACTACGCAGCAGAACTGGAAAACACACGGACTTGTTGAGAGGATTTGCGCTAGCCGACTGCGCCAGCCGAGAAGACAAGCTGCACGCACTGTTTGCTACTGTTTTCTCAGACACATTAGTCATTATTTACTATTCTATGATGTTTATCACTAGCATGTCTAGCTAAACTCTTAGTGTTGGTTGGGCATGAATCTATGATGTATTTTCTTTGAGACTTGAGCTTAATGCATAGTTTACTTACTTGTATTAATCCTGTGCATACGGAGACAGCCAGTTGCATGAGTAGGGGAAGCCTTGAACCGCAATCTTACTTGTGTTGCTTGCTTGTCATATGTTAAACTAGTTGATACCTTTACGGTGACAACTAGGAGTAACGAGCTAGGGTGATCAGTTGCTACTTTGAACGGATTCGCAGCTGTTTTAGTCTATGTTCTAAAGATTAATAGCACATGAACTTTGAACGGAACATGCGCACGTGTTAGAAAGCCTTGACCGGACACTAACCCAAGTAAATCGGAAACTATAGACGTTTAGAGTCGATGATAAGGAATGCACTCATAGAGGATTGTCTGCCCAATGCTTCTCATAATCATAGTATTTAATCTCTACTGCTTGCGCACGTCTAGTGCAAATTTCCTGCGTTACACTAGTTACTGTTCACTTGCGCATCGCGCATTTCAATCACTCACACACACCCCCATTTTCGTAAGTGTAGGTTGCTAGCTAAAGACTTACTATTTGCTCCCTGTGGAGATCGACCCTTACTTAACCGCTGTACTGAGTGGAAGAGGAAGGATTATATTTGACGCGCACAACGACGCGCGATCAGCAGGCAATAGAGATTAAGTACTATGACTATGAGAAGTATCAGCGCAGACAATCCTCTATGAGTGTATTCCCTATCATCGACTCTAAATGTCTATAGTTTGGTTTGCTAATGTTAGTGTCCGATCAAGGCTTCCTAACATGTGCGCATGTTCCGATCAAAGTTCATGTGCTATTAATTCTTACACTAGACTAAACAACTACGAATCCGATCAAGGTAGTAATTGCCTATCCTAGCGCGTTACTCCTAGTTGGCACCGTCAGGCTATTCAACTAGTTTAACAAACAACAACAAGCAACAAGAGTAAGATTGCGGTTCAAGGCTTCCCCTACTCATGTAACAAGCTGCCAGTAATGTGCACAGAATTAATATAAGCAAGCAAGCTATGCATTAGGCGCAAGTCTCAAAGGAAATACTCATAGATTCATGTCCAACCGATACTAAGCGTTTAGCTAGACATGCTAGTGATAAACATCACAGAAACAGTAAATAATAACTAAAGTGTCCAAGAAAACAATAGCAAACAGTGCGTGCAGGTTGCTGTCTTGGCTGGCGCGGTCGGCTGGCGCAGATCCTCTCAACAAGCTCGTGTGTTTTCCAGTCCTGCTGCGCAGTGCCTCCTGGGTGTACGAATGGTGAATCCTAATAATCGTCTCTCTACCCTAGCCTCCTTCTCTTCTTTATATACTGCTCAGAGGCTCATCCTTGGCAACTTCCAAATCTGGTCGTGTTAGGATTTGGAAACACCACCATCTGCGCCTGGCGCATGGCATCTGCTTAGCGCAATCGGTTAGCGCACCGTGGTTGACTCTGCCAATTCTTCTGTTTGCGCCGCTAGCTCCGCAGGCTGTGTGATGCGCATCATAAACGCTGCCTGTTAGCGCGTATCCGACTTAGGCCCTTGTTTTGCCCTGAAATACAAAAACACTGGAAACCAGTAATCTTGTACACAAAATAATGCAAACAAGCACAGGGTTATGATCTAAATAATGTGTATAAATAGGCTCTATCATGGAGCTTGACTCGTTTAATTTCCACGAGTTCGAGCCGAGCTCGAGCTTTAAATGAGTAGTTTACTTCATTATAGTTGAAGTGTATTTTTCTCTCAACAAACTTTAAAACGGGACAATGAATAGGAGATGAATCGTTTGGATGACTCGTTTTTGGCATCATCTTCAACCTTCATCATCATAGCAACAAAAATTAGGTCTCACTTCCCATGGGATAATAACTAGGAGACGAATCGTTTGGATGACTAAAAAAGTAGGCATTCTTCAACTTAGAACTTAATTGGATGACTAGTCGAGTTTAAATGAATAAATAAATGTATACATACGAGCTTTAATCGAGTTTATAAACGGACTTTAATCGAACAAATAAACGAGTTAATGGCGAGTCTAAACGAGCCGATCAAGCTTGGCTCATTTAATAAACGAGCATAAGTATCATGTTCGTACTTGGCTCGTTTCAAATCGAGCCGAGCTTTAAATTCTAACACACCAGCACCGTCAGGATTTGTACTGAGAAATCAGAATCAAGGAGCTTCTTCTAACACATATCTGCCACATAGCAACTATCAAAGCGGAAATTATCAAAGGCCAAATGATTACAACCACCAAAATTAGGGAACGCACCAAAGGCACGAAGAGAAACAAAGCAATGAGGAACAGTCCCTGATTTCTATCGTCGCCCCATTGTCAGCGACTCAATCGCAGCAGCAGAAGGACAATTAGCTCATCCTTCAAAGGCTAGATCAGTTGCAAGCGCACAACAAGATGCTTGAAAGACAGATTGCGTAACAAGCTAGTTTGTCTTTGAAATATCAGGGAAACCTGCCCTCGCAACCCGATGTGAACTCCTCCGAGACAATCAATGCAATTACACTCAAAAGCGGGAGAGTTCTAGAGGAGCCACAACCAAAAGCCAAGGTGGGAAAGACAATGGATGAAGTTATTGAAGAAGGGTCTTCGTCACAGAATCAAATTTGAAATTCGTAGTGTCTTAGTTCGACAGATTCTGTGAACAAGCAGTTGCTACAGCACACTCCTGTTCACTTAAATAATGTCACAGCAAGCAATGAACAAGGCACAGATTTGTTCACCCAGTTCGGCCAATCTGCCTACGTCTGGGGAGGACTATTCTCCAGTCCTCAATCCACTCAATCAAAGGTTCCAAGTACACTAGGTTACAACTCACGCAACCTATGCTACTCAACCTTGTGTGGACCACTCAACACAATCAGAACAAGCTCTGATTTGTGTCTGCACACCCTCTACAATATGTCAATCTAGAATAGCTACAATCCTCTCAAAGAACTCAGCCTATTCTAAATTACACTACTCAGCAGGGTTGCTGCAGCAACAGCTGTAACACACAGCTGAAGCACAATGTCCGCGTCGCTCCAAGGCCTTCTGCCGAGCCGATCGAACCTCTCCAAGAGCGCTGCACACTCTGGACAACTCCCCCTCACTCAGTGACCACCTGCCACTAGTGAGTACTGCCGCACGACACTCGACCGAGCCTTCCACCCGTCAGTTCTTCCGCGGCTGCCCTTGATCAACCAACAAGCTCCCCAGCTCTGAATTGGCTTCCAGATCAAGCACGAATCAGACTCTGCAAGTTCTGATTCTCTTCTGCAACACTCACCTCAGCTCTGCGCTCAACGCTCTGCTCACGGGTGATGATCGAAGTAAACTACCGTCACACACCAAAGATCCTCACTCTGAAAACTGTGTATGCACTCGTGTATCCCTCAGCTTCGATTAACCTCTTCAGCCCTGAACCCCCTCTGCTTAAATAGCTGCACCACTTTAAGCAATTTCCAGGTTTAGGCAATTGACCCAACACGATCAATTATCTCCTAAAATCTAGGAGATTAGATTTGATTATTATCTCCAATGCAAATCTCCTTCTCTGACTAGTAAACCTCTCTGGAATAAACTCTTCAGCAATTTAGAAATTCTTCAGATGTTCTGCATAAGGTTTCCAGCCCTTCCGAACAAGCCCAGCCATCTGCTGCTCCTTGGACAGATGAGCCAGCCTGTTGAACAAGCTCCTACTGTAGCATCCCCTGCTGCAGCTGCTGCTAGTTCACTTCTGCTTGGCTTGCTTGTTTATTTGAGCTGTAGCAGCTCCTTGTTCACTTATGCTGGTTTTGTCAAACCTGCCATACATGCATCATCAATCTCCCCCTTGGCATTTTGACAAAACCCACCAGAGATTTCGCACCTCCACTTCTTAGCCTGCTCTTCTCCTCCCCCTTTTTGGAATAAATGACGAGGGGGGGTGTGTCTGGGAGAACTTATGGAGGCAACACGCAGAGCCCTAGAGAGGCTCTCAGGTCTTCAAACCGGGCTGCATCCAGAGCTTTGGTGAAGATATCAGCAAGTTGTTTGGCAGACACAACATGCTGGAGCGAAATGACTTTCTTTTCAACTAGATCACGAATGAAGTGATGACGAATGTCAATGTGCTTGGTTCTGCTGTGCTGAACCGGATTCTTAGATATGCTGATGGCACTCATATTGTCGCAGTAGAGAGTCATTTCATATTGAGCAATCCCATACTCACTCAGCATTTGCTTCATCCACAACATTTGTGCACAGCAGCTCCCAGCAGCAATGTACTCAGCCTCGGCAGTGGATAGAGAAATGCTATTCTGTTTTCTGTTGAACCAAGATACCAGGTTATTCCCCAAGAAGAAGCATCCTCCCGAAGTGCTCTTCCTGTCCTCGGAGCAACCTGCCCAGTCTGCATCACTGTATCCGACCAGATTAGCATTCGTGTCTTTAGTGTACCACAAGCCATAGTCCACAGTTCCTCCGACATACCGAATGATGCGCTTGACCAACTGCAGATGACTGTCTCTAGGACAAGCTTGAAATCTGGCACAAACTCCTACTGCATAGGAAATGTCAGGACGGCTGGCAGTTAGGTAAAGCAAGCTCCCAATCATGCTTCTGTAGACAGTCTGACTCACTTCCATACCGTGCTCGTCTTTGATGGCTTTCCCATGAGTGGCAGCAGGGGTTCGCTTGTGACTTGCTGAATCTAGCTGGAATTTCTTCACAAGGGACTTGCTGTATTTACTTTGAGCAATAAAGATACCATCCTTTTTCTGAGTAATCTCCAAACCAAGAAAGTATGAAAGTTCTCCTACCATGCTCATTTGAAATTCTTGCTGCATGTGATTCACAAACTGCTTCACCAGGTGCTGGGACTTTGATCCAAAGACAATATCATCCACATATTTTTGAGCAATGATCACATCAGACTGAGTTCTTTTGATAAACAAGGTTTTGTCAACTCCCCCTCGGTTGTAGCCATGTTTTTCCAGGAAAACTGTCAACCGCTCATACCATGCCCGAGGAGCTTGTTTGAGTCCATATAAAGCTTTCTTCAATTTATACACATGTTCTGGATGATGAGGATGTTCAAAACCTTTTGGTTGAGAGACATAAACTTCTTCAGAGAGATCTCCGTTCAAGAACGCACTTTTAACATCCATTTGATATAATTTGAACCCCGGGCAGCAAGACATTGCTAGAAGCAGTCTGATAGCCTCCAGGCAAGCTACTGGAGCAAATGTTTCATCAAAGTCTAGACCCTCAATCTGAGAATATCCCTGGGCAACCAGTCTGGCTTTATTTCGTGTAATGTTGCCCTTTTCATCAGTTTTATTTTTGAACACCCATTTTGTGCCTATAATGTTTACCCCATTTGGTCTGTCTACCAGATCCCAAACATCGTGTCTCTCAAACTCTGCCAATTCCTCCTGCATAGCCATAACCCAGAATTCATCACTCATGGCCTCCTTGAAATTCTTTGGTTCAATGCTGGACATGAAGCATGTATTGAGATAGGCATGACTTCTGGTTCTTCTTCTGTCTGAGGGATCCCCAATCACATTCGTCAAGGGATGATTCTTCTGAATCTTCTTTGGGGCCTGCCTTGAAGGTGGATCAGGAGCCTCGGTGTGAAAATCATCAGACAGACTTTCTGATTGGTCATCTGGAATTTCTGCTTCAGCACTTGCTGTAGCATCTTCTGGAGCCACAGCTTGTTCACTTCTGGTCTGTCTATCAGGCATTTCTTCAAGATCAGAGTCTTCTTCACCAGTGTCAGAATCAGGGATAGATGCTTCTTCTGCATCATTGACAACAACATTTATGGACTCCATGACAGTCTTTGTTCGCTGGTTGAAAACACGATATGCCCTGCTGTTTGTTGAATATCCCAAGAACACTCCAGGATCACTCTTAGGATCGAGTTTCTTTCTATACTCCCGGTCTCTCAGAATGAAGCAATCACTTCCAAAGATATGAAAGTATTTAACCGTGGGCTTTTTCTTATTCCAGAGCTCATAGCAGGTCTGCTTGGTTCCCCTTCGCAAGGTGACTCTATTGATGATGTAACATGCGGTATTCATGGCCTCTGCCCAGAATTTCAGAGGAATCCTCTTAGCATGGATCATCACTCTGGCCATTTCTTGAATTGTTCGGTTCTTCCGTTCCACCACACCATTTTGCTGAGGGGTAATGGGAGAGAAGTGCTGAGGTGTTATACCCCTTTGTTGACAGAATTCATCCATGTCTTTGTTTTCAAATTATCTGCCATGATCACTGCGGATGCTGCTGATTCTGAGATTCTTCTCTTGCTCTAACCGAGACACCAGTGACACAATGACACTCACAGTATCTGATTTTTCTCTGATAAAATCAATCCAAGTGAATCTGGAATAGTCATCAACAGAGACAAATGCATACCTTTTCTTGCCTAGACTCTCGACTTCCATTGGTCCCATCAGATCCATGTGAATCAGCTGTAGAGACCTGGTGGTACCAATATCTTTGACTCGTGGATGTGAGGCCTTCTTCTGTTTCCCAATCTGACAGTCTCCACAGATGGAGTCTGTCTCTCCTTTCAGCAGTGGAATTCCTCTGACCAGCCCTTCTGTGGCAATTCTCTTTAGAGTTCTCAGGTTAACATGTCCCATCACACAGCTGGCTGATGCTAATGAGATTAGCCTTTAAACCTCCCACCAAAAGAACATTGCTCAGACTCGGCATTCCTTCCACAGCCAAAGTTCCTCTTCCCAAAACTCTTCCTTTCAGACCATTACCAAACTTCACACGTTGTTCCAAACAGGGAGTAATGTTTTTCAGAAAGGATCTTTCTCCTGTCATATGACATGAACAACCACTATCAAAGTACCAGCTTATCTTGTCCGAGGTGCTAGTTGTACTGACAAGAGCGAGGAGCTGAGTCTGCGCATGTTTCTGCCTGACAGATTCCCTGGGTGATGCTATTCTGGCACAAGCTGAGAAACAGTTTCTTTGAATATGACCTTTGCGACCAGAGCTGTAACATTTTTTATACTTTAAAGCTCTCTTGTTACGGTGATATAGAGATTGCTGTAGCAAGTCCTGGTTCAATCTTTTTTGTGTTTTTGTGCCTCTTCTTGCAGACCTGTATCTGGCCATGTTGCATTCATCTTCACTCAGTTCTTTCTCATCTTCACTTCCACTGGCAGAGAGAGCTCTTTTTTTCATCCGTTTGCTGGTGCAGTTGATTTGTCGATGACCGTAGCCTGCACAATTCCAGCATTGGACTCCCTTCTTCATTTCTTTCTTTCCGTCTTCACTCTGATCCGGTTCCTTTCCTTTCTTTTTACTTTCACCGCCCCTTCTGAATTGTCTTCGCGAAGAAGAGCTTCTCTCAGTTCTGGATTCCATGTTTTTCAGTAACTTCCCAAGGTTCTTAACAAGCATGCTCATCTGATCATCTGAACCTGTCTGCTTGGTTTCTGCTTCAGCTTTCAATCCAACATTCTTATCCTTAGGAAGGGTGTCTCCTTTAACCAGCTTCATCTCAAATTGTTTGAGAGACCCCATCAGCTCTTCCAACTTCATGAATCTGACATTTTGAGCTTCTTCAATGGCTGTCACTTTCATGTCAAATTTTGTGGGCAATGATCTGAGAACCTTTCAGATAAGCTTTTCTTCAGGGATGGGTTCACCAAGGGCATGAGCTTCATTTGCAAGATCACAGAGTTTAGCATTAAACTCAGTGACTGTTTCTTCATTCAGCATCCTCAGATTCTCAAATTGTGTGGCAATTATCTGGAGTCTTGACAGCTTCACTCTATCCGTTCCTTCATGGGCAGTCTGCAGAATTTCCCATGCTTGCTTGGCCATATCACAGTTTGATATCAACCTGAAATTGTTAGCATCTACTGCAGCAAAAATTGCATTCAAAGCCTTTGAATTACCAGTTGCTGCAGCACTTTCTTCAGCAGTCCATTGCTCTTCAGGTTTTATTCTTGTCACTCCTTGCTCATCCATGGTGATTGGGGGAGACCACTGAACCACAACAGCTTTCCATGTCTTCTCGTCAATAGCCCGGAGAAAGGCTTTCATTCGAGCTTTCCAATATCCATAATTGCTCTCTTCCAATAATGGAGGTCTGCTTGTGCTCTGTCCTTCCTTCATTGTCTTGGCTTCTTCAGAAACACTGTAGCATCTTTTAACTCTGTGTGTCGAGTTCCGGCTCTGATACCAATTGAAATTCGTAGTGTCTTAGTTCGACAGATTCTGTGAACAAGCAGTTGCTACAGCACACTCTTGTTCACTTAAATAATGTCATAGCAAGCAATGAACAAGGCACAGGTTTGTTCACCCAGTTCGGCCAATCTGCCTACGTCTGGGGAGGACTATTCTCCAGTCCTCAATCCACTCAATCAAAGGTTCCAAGTACACTAGGTTATAACTCACGCAACCTATGCTACTCAACCTTGTGTGGACCACTCAACACAATCAGAACAAGCTCTGATTTGTGTCTGCACACCCTCTACAATATGTCAATCTAGAATAGCTACAATCCTCTCAAAGAACTCAGCCTATTCTAAATTACACTACTCAGCAGGGTTGCTGCAGCAACAGCTGTAACACACAGCTGAAGCACAATGTCCGCGTCGCTCCAAGGCCTTCTGCCGAGCCGATCGAACCTCTCCAAGAGCGCTGCACACTCTGGACAACTCCCCCTCACTCAGTGACCACCTGCCACTAGTGAGTACTGCCGCACGACACTCGACCGAGCCTTCCACCCGTCAGTTCTTCCGCGGCTGCCCTTGATCAACCAACAAGCTCCCCAGCTCTGAATTGGCTTCCAGATCAAGCACGAATCAGACTCTGCAAGTTCTGATTCTCTTCTGCAACACTCACCTCAGCTCTGCGCTCAACGCTCTGCTCACGGGTGATGATCGAAGTAAACTACCGTCACACACCAAAGATCCTCACTCTGAAAACTGTGTATGCACTCGTGTATCCCTCAGCTTCGATCAACCTCTTCAGCCCTGAACCCCCTCTGCTTAAATAGCTGCACCACTTTAAGCAATTTCCAGGTTTAGGCAATTGACCCAACACGATCAATTATCTCCTAAAATCTAGGAGATTAGATTTGATTATTATCTCCAATGCAAATCTCCTTCTCTGACTAGTAAACCTCTCTGGAATAAACTCTTCAGCAATTTAGAAATTCTTCAGATGTTCTGCATAAGGTTTCCAGCCCTTCCGAACAAGCCCAGCCATCTGCTGCTCCTTGGACAGATGAGCCAGCCTGTTGAACAAGCTCCTGCTGTAGCATCCCCTGCTGCATCTGCTGCTAGTTCACTTCTGCTTGGCTTGCTTGTTTATTTGAGCTGTAGCAGCTCCTTGTTCACTTATGCTGGTTTTGTCAAACCTGCCAAACATGCATCATCAAAATTGATAGACGGGAGAAGGAAAAGCCGCAGGAGCCAGCACCTTATGTGCTGCCGATTCCCTTCCCTCAAAGGATCAAAAAGAAGAAGGAGAACGCGCATTTCAAGAGTTTCACAGACATGCTAAAGAAATTGCAGCTGACTCTACCATTTAGAGAGGTATTTACTCAAATGCCTACATATGCTAAATTTTTGCATGATTTAGACCTTGTAGCTTTAGACGCAAATTATAGTGTGATAATTCAGTGTTCCATGCCTGGAAAGCTCAGCGATCATGGTTCATTTTCTATTCCCATTTCTATGGGAGAAATTAGAATAGCTAGTGCATTGTGTGATCTAGGTGCTATCATATCTTTAATGCCTAATTCACTTTTCAATAAGCTTGATATGGGAGAATTGAAACCAACCATGGTTAATTTGAGGTTAATGGATCGCTCCTCTAGGTCACCAAGGGTATCCTAGAGGACGTTCCCATTAAAGTTCGAAAATTCTATGTTCCGGTTGATTTCTACGTGTTAGACATGGATGAAGATAAGAAAATTCCCATAATCCTAGGTAGACCATTTTTTTTGAACACGGTTAAGGCTATTATAGACTGTGGACAAGGGAAAATCGAATTTAATTTAGGTAGCGAAAAGATCAAATTCGATTTGAAAGCATGCTTTGAACCCCTAGCACTTCTATGGATTGTCACTTGATTGAATCACATAATGCGTATAATGTTTCAGATTCTCTTCGTGAACTAACCAGATTTGAGTATGAGTTGCTTACGCAAGAAGAAAATAGCTCGTCATTCGCATCATTAATGGAAATTGATGAAGAACTCGCTGATAATGATGATGGCGCCTATAAGGTAAATGACGCTCCAAAAGGTAAGGAACTCGGTGAGGGGTTGAAACCTCTTCCACCGAATCTAAGGTATGAATTTTTGGGACCGGATGAGTCTTTACTTGTTATTGTAGAAGCTTTATTGGATGATATTGAGATTTCTAAATTGATGCATGTGTTGCATGAGTATAAAGGTGTTATTGGGTACTTTATTGATGATTTCAAGGGGATTAACCCCGATGTATGCATGCTAGAATTTTTTTAGAAGATAATGTGGTGAGAAATGAGTTGATACCTACGCGTACGGTCACTGGGTGGAGAATGTGGGTAGATTATAGAAAATTAAATGCAACCACTAAGAAGGATCATTTTCCCATTCCCTTTATAGATCAAATGTTAAAACGTCTAGCGGGGCATGAATATTTTTCTTTTACTGATGGGTATAGTGGTTTCTTTCAAATTTCTATCCACCCCGATGACCAAGAAAAGACCACATTTACTTGTCCCTACGGCACATTTGCATAAGAGAATGCCTTTCGGTCTTTGTAATGCACCTGGAACTTTTCAACGTTGCATGATGTCTATTTTTGCTGAATTATTAGAGAACTCTATGGAAGTATTCTGTGCATGTTTACTTATTTGACGATTGTCTCACGAATCTGTCTCGCGTGTTGGCTAGGTGTATCGAAATGGATCTAGTGCTAAATTGGGAGAAATGCCACTTTATGGTAAAAGAAGGTATCATGTTGGGGCATCTTGTGTCAAAAAAAGGAATCGAGGTCGATAGTTGAGAAGCTGCACCACCGAGAGACGCGAAAGGAATAAGAAATTTCCTCGGGCACGCTGGATTTTATAAGAGGTTCATCAAGGACTTCTCGAAAATTGCTAAACCTCTTACAAATCTGCTATGTAATGAGGTGGAGTTCAATATCGATGAATCGTGTCATCAAGCATTTCAAACGCTAAAGAAAGCTTTGGTGTCCTCCCCAATCATTCAACCGCTGAACTGGGAGCTTCCGTTTGAACTAATGTGTGACGCTAGCGATAGCGCTATTGGAACGGTATTGGGTCAAAGGATCGACAAGCGTTTGCACGTGATTTATTATGTGAGTAAGGCTCTTGACTAAGAGAATTACTCGACCACAAAGAAGGAAGTGCTTCCTATCATCCATGCCTTTGAGAAATTCAGGTAATACTTTATCAAGTCCAAAGAAATTCAGGGAGCTATCATCCATGCCTTTGAGAAATTCAGGTAATACAGAGAAGGAAATGCAGCGATCAAGTATCTCATGGCAAAGAAGGAGGTGAGCCTAGACTCGTCCGCTATATACTCCTTTTACAAGAGTTTGACGTGGAGATTAAAGATAAGAAATGAGTTGAAATGTGGTCGAGGATCACCTATCGAGGCTTCAGCAAATCAGTGGGTGTGGTGGGAAGAATGTGCCAATTAAAGACTCTTTCATTGGCGAATATTTGCTGAGCATCGAGACAAATCAAGCTCCTTGGTATGTTGATTTTGTGAATTTTCTTGGTTGTGGAATTTTACCTAAAGGGGCAGATTACAATTAGTGGAAGAAATTCCTCCATGACTGATAGAGCCTATTTATACGCACTATTTAGATCTTAACACTGTGCTTGTTTGCATTATTTTGTGTACAAGATTACTGGTTTCCAGTATTTTTGTATTCCAGGACAAAACAAGGGCCTAAGTCGGATACACGCTAATAGGCGCGTTTAAGGAGCGCAACACACAGCCTGCGGAGCTAGCAGCGCGAACAGGATAGGAGGTGGCAGATTCAGACTGCGGTGCGCAAACCAACTGCGCGAACAAACGTGCGCAGTGAGCCATGCGCAGGATAGCGGTATTTCCAAATCTTGAACACCATATCCCTACAAAATCTCCTAGGATTTGGAAGTTGCCAAGATTGTCACGGGCCAAATCTGAGCATTCCTCTGGCCTCACAAGCAGTATATAAAGAGAGGAAAAGGCTAGGGTTTGAGGGAGACACAAAAAGATACACGAGAGAGAGCCAGAACTGAAAAACACACGAGCTGCCGCCGAGGACCTGCGCCAACCGACTGCGCGAACCGAGACACAGTAACCTGCACGCACCTGCTTGTAACTGTTTCCTTGGACACTTTAGCTTTTATTTACTATTTCTATGATGTTTACCACTAGCATGGTTAGCTAAACACTTTGTATCGGTTGGGCATGATTCTATGAAGTATTTCCTTTGAGACTTGTGCTTAATGCATAGTTGGTTTGCTTGTATTAATTCTGTGCACACGGTTGACAGCTAGTTGTATGACTAGGGGATGCCTTGAACCGCAATTTTACTCTTACTACTTGTTGTTATATGTTAAACTAGTTGGTAGCTTGACGGTGACAACTAGGAGGAAAGCGCTAGGATAATCAGCTGCTACTGTGACAGGATTCGTAGCTGCTTAGACTAGTTTCAAGAATTAATAGCTCATGGACTTTGATCGAAACATTCGCATATGTTAGGAAGCCTTGATCGGACACTAACTTCAGTAAAATCGAACTATAGACGTTTAGAGTCGATGATAAGGAATACATTCATAGAGGATTGTCTTTACCGATACTTTTCATAGTCATAGTACTTAATCTCTACTGTCTGCGCACGTCTAGTGCAAAATCTGCTTTCACTATTGTTCATTCGCGCACCTGCGCAACCCATTCACTCACAACCCAATTCTCATAAGTTGTAGGTTACTAGTTGAACGAGTCTGCACGCTCCTTGTGGGATCGACCCTGACTTAGCCGCTGTACTAAGTGAAGAAGAAAGGATTAATTTGACGCGTACGACGCGCGGTCAAATTTTGGCGCCGTTGCCGGGGAGCAACACAGATAAGTTTTAACTAGTTTAAGTTTTCTTTTACAGTAGTTAGTTATTTCTGTTTGCTTTATTTTCCTCGTTGTTGTTTCTGACAGCGCGCAATCAACATCAGCCTGCGCAACCTTGAAACAGTTGCGCTGTGCAGATTATAGTTGCGCACTGACAGACGCGACAGCTTAGTGGTCTTTTAATTTCGTTTTTTTTTTTGAGATTTAGAACAGGTCATGGAGGATAACAGTGTCATTGGAGATAACTTAGGGGAGAGAACCCCGGAGGGACCTAACAATGCAGGAGCAGATAACCGCGCAGTTCGATTCAGAGAAGAAGTGCAGTGCGAAGTTGACGCTCGAGTGGCCGCTGAAGCGAGGTATAATGCGCCACCCGTGCGACAGGTCGCGCGACGCAGAACAGTGCGCGAGATGTCAGCTCCAATCACGGTTAACCAGCCATGGTGCATAGTGCTTCCACCAGACGGTCATTTTGAGCTAAGGGGCTCGCTCATTCATCACATGCCCAAGTTTCACGGGATGAACAACGAGAACCCAGTCAAGCATGTGCGAGAATTCCTAGTTATCTGCGAGAACATGAAGGCCGAAGGGGAGAGCGACGAAGCGCTGAAGATGAAGGCGTTCCATTTTTCATTGTGTGATGCGGCCAGGCATTGGCTGATGAGCTTACCAGCAGGATCTATTCACACATGGGAGCAGCTCCAGAAGAAGTTCTTGGACAAATTCTATCCTGCAGGCAAGATCGCGCTACTCAGGAGGGAGTTGGCCGCACCTAGGCAGGGCGCAGGAGAATCACTATCGGAGTATTATGAACGTTTCAGGGAGCTAGAGGCTAACTGCTACAATCACGGCCTGCCCCAAAATGTACTGATAGAGAATTTCCTGAATGGATTGCTACCAATGGAGTTGAGATTATTGAATGCATGCGCAGGCGGCGACATTTGCAACATGTACCTGGAGGACACGTGGCAGCTGATAGAAGACTCTGCTGGACAGGTAAGACATCAGCTAACACTTGAGAATAGTCGTGCTCGTTCTGTGCATCAGGTAGAAACAAGCGCTAAGATAAAGGAGATGAAGGCCATGCTGCAAAAGTTGATGAATGCGCAAGGGGCGCAACCAGTTGCGCGAAAGGCATGCGAATTCTGCACGTCCACCGAGCATAAAACTGATGCATGTCCCGCACTTTTCGAGGAGTCAGGAGAGGCGAATGGCCTAGGAGGATGGGATAATAGAGAGCCGCAGAGGCAGAATCAGCCGCGTTCTGGACTAGCCGCAAATGGATTCAGGTGGAAGGAGGACAATAATTTCCAGAGGCAGTCCGCGGAGCAGTGCGCACCACAGCAGACGCAACAAGCTGCGCCCTACAATCCACTGCATCGCCGCACTGACGCGCCACGCAAAATAACCAGCAGCCGTGGCGATCCTTAGAAGATATCGTGGGCCAACTAGCAGACACAGCGCGCGAACTTGACTTGGCAGAGTGATAGCGCATCGTTGTGCGCGTCAAATTAATCCTTCCTTCTCCACTTAGTATAGCGGCTAAGTCAGGGCCGATCCCACAAGGAGCAAGCAGATTAGCTTTAACTAGTAACCTACAACTTACGAAAATTGGGGTGTGAGTGATTGGGTTGCGCAAGTGCGCGAATGACAATAGTTAACGCAGGATTTGCACTAGACGTGCGCAGGCAGTAGAGATTAAGTACTATGACTATGAAAAGTATCAGCGCAGACAATCCTCTATGAATGTATTCCTTATCATCGACTCTAAACGTCTATAGTTTGAGTTACTGAAGTTAGTGTCCGATCAAGGCTTCCTAACATGTGCGCATGTTCCGATCAAAGTTCATGAGCTATTAATTCTTAAAACTAGTCTAAACAGCTACGAATCCTGTCACAGTAGCAACTGGTTATCCTAGCGCGTTACTCCTAGTTGTCACCGTCAAGCTATCAACTAGTTTAACATATAACAAACAAGTAGCAAAAGTAAGATTGCGGTTCAAGGCTTCCCCTACTCATGCAACTAGCTGTCAACAGTGTGCACAGAATTAATACAAGCAAACAAACTATGCATTAAGCACAAGTCTCAAAGGAAATACTCATAGAATCATGCCCAACCGATACAAAGCGTTTAGCTAGACATGCTAGTAGTAAACATCATGGAAACAGTAAATAATAGCTAAAGTATCCAAGAAAACAGTAACAAGCAGGTGCGTGCAGGTTGCAGTGTCTCGGCTGGCGCAGTCGGCTAGCGTAGGTCCTCGCAGCAGCTCGTGTGTTTTCAATTCTGGCTCTCTCTCTTTGATATCTTGCGTGTCTCTTCAAACCCTAGCCTTCCTCTCTTTATATACTGCTCATGAGGCCCAAGGACGGCCTTGGCAACTTCCAAATCTGATGGTGTCAAGGTTTGGAAACACCACTATCTTGCGCATGGCGCACTGCACACATTGGTTAGCCCAATCGATTTTGCGCACCGTAGTTGACTCTGCCACTTCCTATCCTGTTTGCGCTGCTAGCTCCGCAGGCTGTGTGATGCGCTCCTTAAACGCTGCCTGTTAGCGCGTATCCGACTTAGGCCCTCGTTTCGCCCTGAAATACAAAAACACCGGAAACCAGTAATCTTGTACACAAAATAATGCAAACAAGCATAGTGTTAGGATCTAAATAGTGCATATAAATAGGCTCTATCAAACCCCCCACACTTGCTCCTTGTTCGTCCCGAACAAGCACTCAAGCACAGATACAATTACCTCTCTGGAGTCTAGCGCATAGTCTTGCACTTTGGCACGATCCGCACTACTATTCGCCTTGCGCTGCTCTACCACCTGCGCGCGTCTGCCTTCAACAGTTTTAATATAACAATTTCAAAGTTCGTTACCTCTCAGCTGGGATGAGAATCATTTCAGATGGCTGGGAGATAGCTCTTCATAGGCTCCTGGTTGTCAGCTTTTACTCCGAGGACGGGTATATGGTTAATAGCGCAAGCTTCTTCCGGTGCGTGATTCTTCCGCGCACTTCCTGGGAACTCGAGCCTTTTTGATGATTTTCTTGTGAACTTTGCGCAAGCTGGTACGTATTTGTGCGCATGCTGATTCTTTTGTAGCGCATATCATCTGCTGGTGTTTTTTTTCTTTTTGTACAGCTTTATCTATGGTTCCTATGTTCCCAGAACGGTTCCAGTCTCGGCCTCCGGATAGCAGCTATGGAACAACGCTCCGCTCTCCCTCCTTTGTCTACTTGTGCAGGTCAGCGCACGCGTTTACACCCGCGCCCGCCTTCCCTCGCTCGACTTCCAGAGGAAAGGTGGTCTGTTTTCCCACCTCGCCACGCTTTGGGTATTCGCCTTCGGCATCTGCGTGGCTGAGCGCGCTCTCTTGTTTCGAAGGTCGCGAAGCACCGGCCTCCACTAGCGCTCTCGACCATATACCTCACCTTCGAAGCAAAAACGACTAACTGCCTCTCTAGAGCGTTTCTGTCAACTCCACATCCCCTGTATATCCCAACTAAAAGGAGCAGAAAAAAATGAAAAAAATATACTAAAACAGTTGATAGCAGCGCATGCAATATGAATAGCGCAATACAAGTTGAAAAGTGTGCGCAACCCGCACACAAGCGCACCATTGCTACTATTTTCTTCAACTAAACTAGGCTACACTACAAAGCTCAAAAAAACATGAAATGTGAATGTAACGCCCACACTTAAACAGAGACGTGTCCCCACGACTCATGCTCAAGCGCAACGGAGAGCGCACACATGCATGCAAGCAAAACAAAGAACATAAGAAGAACATATAGTCAGCGCAGCAACAATATAGTAAGGGGTCACAAAATATTCAGCACAATATAGGAAAATATAGCAACATCGAGCAATAGTTGGTTCAAAAAGATAAGAAATAGGAAACCACCCGAAAGAAATGCGCGCCCTCACTGCAGCCCTAGATGTCCGCGGAGCTGGACTCAGCAGCGGATCCGTGCGCCTCCTCATCTGAAGAATCAGTCACATACTCGGTACTGGAGGCTGGTGAGTGTGCGACGGTGAGCGGATGCTGAGGGCGGGAGCTTGCGTGCAACGGTCGACAGTAAAAAATGCTGAAATTTTTCTAAGTCCTGGCCTTTTATACCCCCTGTCTGGCGCAGCTGTTCTGCACACCGAAGTTGCGCACTGACCTGCGCACTGCTGCGCGACTAAAAAACTACAAGCCCTAAACTAGCTAAAAGATACTAGAAAAACTAAAAAAACGTGTAAGGGTAGAACGTGTCGGGTTACCTCCCGACAAGTGCCTTTGTTTAACGTCGTTGGCTCGACTGTACCTCGTTACTTGCGTGAAAGTGTGCCAGCGACCTCCCCCACTCTTGCTCCTGAGTGACCCCGCGCTCGTGCGTGTGTTGCGTTCTTCTTGATCCTGCGCAAAGGATCAGAAGGGTGGTCAGCATGGTATCATAGAAACAGTAAATAATAGCTAAAGTATCCAAGAAAACAGTAACAAGCAGGTCTTCCTTGTAAAATATTCATTTGCTTTTTTGAAGGTTTAGTGTACAAGCGCCGTAATTGGCAAGTCGCGCCCTCCTTTAAGAAAGTAGTTGAAACATTCAGATGTACTTGTGCCAAGTCGCGCCCTTTTTCGTCATATGCCAACGCCCATTTTTCAGTTAACAAGTCATCAACCCATTTCAATGCTTGGACATTATCTCTCAATTTTTCCCTCTAATCCGAGAAAAGCTTAATGAATTTCTTCTTCTGATTTTGGTGGGCAATAATTGCAAGGAAATCTTTCAGTTGTCTGTTCTTCACCCGCATATTAAAATTACTCACAAAATGTCTTGAACACACACGATGATATGCCTTTGGAGGTGCCCAATCCGGATCTTTCATTGCATTAACGATTCCAATATGCCTATCTGAAATAACACAAAGCTCTTCTCGGTTTGTTATCCCAGCCCTTAGACAAGCCATGGAGCAACTCCAGCTGTCGTTTCATTTTCACAAAGAGCATAAGCCAGTAAAAGAATGTGGTTGTTTGCATCTAAGCCCACGTCGACTAATAACAAGCTCTTGTATTTGCCATAAAGATGAGTCCCGTCAACACAAATCACGGGACGACAATGTACGAAAGCTTCTATCGCCAGTGCAAATGCCCAAAAAACCCTATCTACACTGACATTACCGCCTTATGAAGGGCTTGTTTGCGAAAGTACGGCACTCCTGGGATTTGTAAATTGGGATATGTTCATAAATTTTGGTAATTGTGCAAATGATGATTTCCAATCTCCGAATAAACGTTCAAGGGCCTTATATCGTGCTTTCCATGCCTTCACATATGGAATATCGTACCCAAATTTTTTGAACACCAACTGCTTTATTGCCCTAGGAGGAAGCCTCAATTTCTCTCGAATAATCCCATTGATTTCACTAGCAATGAATGACTTGTTGAAATGTGTGTTGTCCTTAGGAATGATGTCTTTCTCACACGAGTGTGCTTCTCCCTATCTTGTAATCTCCCACATAGCGGCTTTGGATTTTTAACTGCTGTAACGTGACACGCACATTTACTAGCTTCATCTCTACATTGTAGTATAAGTCTATACACATCTGACTTATACGTGTAATACTCAATCCGATTTAGGATAGAATATTTCTGACATGCATATATGACATCCTCCTTCGATGCAAACAACATCCCCTTACATAGTGATTTCATTGAAAATTCACTATTTCCAATCAAATGTGCGTCAACATCCATATTATCCATTCAATGTGATACATCATTAAAACAGGGAAAATCCCACAACGTATTGTTGAACACTCTATTCTCATTCTCAACTTGATCCGATGTCCATGATTGTGGAATATCATTGTCTCCCACCGCATCTAACATTTCAAGATTTTCTCTAGTGTATTCATCAGACATGGTTACATCAAATGTCTCCAAGGTGGATATAACCATTTCATCAAGCTCTTTATTATCCATTTAACCAATACTTGATCGTATTTTACCTTCGTACACAATCAACATAAATGATCATCAAATAGTATTACTATAAATCACACTTTTCAAAATGAAAATACACTGAACATCATCCAAAATACCTACTAATATAACATAACGTCGCTAAACTCTAATCATCTCATTCAATCTATGCAATTCAACATTTTCGTAACTGTAAGACAACCAATATTGAACTGTAATAACCCAAATTCGAAAATCCTAAACCCAATTTCAGATTCACACCTAGTTTTCGAAACCCTAACCCTAACACCCATTCAGCCAACCCTAAATCCATGACAAATTCGAAGCATAACAATCAATCTACCTTCAAATTGGAGTGTGGGACGAAAGGGACGGCTCGTGCTGCGGATCGGACGACGACTCACCTGGGTGGCGATTTGAGGAGAGAAGAGGAGCGCTGCGGAATTGCGGAGGAAGCGGGCTGCGGAATTGCGGAGGAAGCGGGCTGCGGAAATGTAAATAATAGACAAACTGTTACTTTCCAGTAACGGTTTGTCCAAAAAGTGGCATTTTGGAAAGTAACTTCAGAAGTGTGGCAGTTTTGGAAATAAGATGTAGGTAAGTGACAACTTTGAAAATATTTCTTAAATATCAGGATGAGCGGCATACGAGGTCTCAGATTTATAACAAATGTTTATGAGAGTTAGAGTATTCTAGAAGGACATGGTTGGGTTTGACCGATGGAGTATTCAAACTGTTAATTTTTTTTGAATTCTAAAATTAATTAATAAAGTGAAAAGAACTACTAAAAGATGACAATTTGAAAACCCAAACGATAGTTTTATTTCCTATTATATAATATGAAACAAGTAACTGTTGGGGCGCCGGCCCTAGACCTGGGAGGGGTGATAATTGCTACGGAAAGGAGATGTACGTCAAACTTGACTATCACTAAAATAAGATAGTGACAGCAGGGGTGCAACTTGGACGGACCTTCACGCTTGACAAAACAGGAGTGGATAAATACATATGTAATGTTGATGGATTGGAATTTGAGGGTCCATAGACAGCTTTGGTTTTGGTTTTTGTCTTAGCAAGTTGGGTGAGTTGACAATAGACGCATGAGGTCATGCACATGTACGGGCACCACACACAAATTTGATTTGCACCATTTCTCACTGGCGTCCTATCACTATTGTTGATATTATCTGCAACTTGGCCAGTCATTATCAATCCTACAAACCAATGTATCTTGTTGCTGGTTGTGGCTGCTGCAATAACAAATAAAAACTCGAGTAATTGCAGGCCATGTATCAAAAAAGAATTTTATTGTTTACTACTACACAGCAGTTTACTCGTCTTGATTTACTGGAAATTTAGTAAACTTATTTTTTACCTCCGGTTTTAGTACGTCAGGCTTGTTGCATCTAGGTAGTAAGGAAAAGGCATGAACTGGAGAAGCGTCAAATTAAAAAAATGAAATGGATATAAATTAAATTTATATATGATTTATAATTATTAAAAATACTATAAATATTTTAAAAAATACTACAAATGAATTGCACGAATCATTATTTTCTTTTTTCTAAGAAATTAATGAATTGCATCATCCCCTACAACATAGAGACTACAAATGAAGATATTATGAACATCTTTTTGACATTGGATCCTATATTTTTTGGAATAATTAGAACTTTTATTTGATGAAATTAGTTTATTAAAAAAATTTTAAGATACAACACTAAAACAAAAACAAAATTATGAAAACAATGTCAAAAGTTACAAATTTATTAGAATCGACATTACTAATTGCGTCCGTATTTTTGACACACAAGTGTTCTAATTGTTCATTTTCTTATTAAATTAAAACATTTAATAAAATAATATGTGACATGATTATACCATTTTGGCACTCAAAAGAGACTGTCGAAAGTCTGACACTCGTTTGATTTTCCCAAAATTTGAAACTGTGAACTTTATCCCTCATTAGAGTTTGCCAACTAAAATGAGGGTCCAATCTCAATTTCACAGTAAGAAAATCTCACCGATTCGCTCCATAAAATAGACCCAACAAGACTTTATTACAAATACCAGTTGCGGTATCAACGAAAATTACATATACCGATCATAACTAGCAGAATTTTTTAGTATTTTTTATTTACTCCATTGGATTTAGTTTACCTAAGGGCATGATATTTAGTAATTTCGTATAATATAATAAATAAGTAATAAATAATATGCTGATCGTGTTAGGATCGAAACAACAATATGGATAAGCACTCAAATCGAATAAGAGAAACGAAAGACAGCGACACAATGATTTGTTTACCCAGTTCGTCACAGAATGTGACTACGTCTGGAGGCACTACCAAGCAGGAGAGATTCACTCTGATGAGTTTGGATTTTCTTTTGTGTTGTCTCTGGGTTACAAGCTCCGTTTCGATTTATAAGAAAATATGAGAACCCCTAGCTAATCACTGGGCTTAGGCCTGGGCTTCTATTAGTCTTCATAGCCCAACAATTCTCCCACCTGAAGACTAATGCATACGCTTCTCAGCTCATCCATCTTCTCCAATGCTAGTAGTGCCAATCCTCCTCTTCTACACATAGAGGCAAGTTGAAGCCATGCACAGCTTCAACTTCACTAAGGTGACCGACCTTAGTCAACATGTCAGCAGGATTCTTGTCTCCATCTATCTTCAAAAGACGCAAGACCTTCTTCTCCAAGAGATGTCATGTGTAGTGGTATCGCAATTCAATATGTTTTGTCCTCGAATGAAATGCGGGATTTTTTGCCAAATGAAAGCACACTGACTGTCATTATACAATACAATATTCTTCTGCTCCTTCCTCAATTCACGCAAGAAGTTCTGCAATCACACCATCTCCTTACTTGCCTCAGTCACAGCAACATACTCTGATTCAGCTGTAGACAGTGCAACGATCTTCTGTAACTTTGACGCCCAAGAGACAGCAGTACCACCCAATGTAAGAACATAGCCAGTCGTACTTCTTCTCTTCTCAAGGTCACTCGAACCCAAATCCGCATCAACATATCCTGCTAACACATCTTCCTTGCCCTGGAAGCACAAGGCGCAATCAGTGGTTCCCCTCAAGTACCTCAGAACCCACTTCACAGCTTCCCAATGTCTTCTGCCAGGTTCTCCCATAAAGCGACTGACAACTCCCATCGCATGAGCAATATCAGGCCTAGTGCACACCATAGCATACATCAAACTGCCATTTGCCGAAGCGTACGGAATCTTCTTTATGTAGTCCCATTCTGCCTGATCCTTTGGCGAATTCTCCCTGGATAGCATAAACTGACTACCCAATGATACAGTGGTCGGCTTTGCATCTTACATGTTGAACCTTCTAACACCTTTCTGACATAATCAGCCTGTGAGAGAAACAACTTCCCTACCTTTCTGTCGCGCCAAATTCTCATACCTAGAATCTGCTTCGCTTCTCCAATGTCTTTCATAGAAAATCTCTTTGACAATTGCTTCTTCAACATGCTCACCTCCTGAGCACTCGATCCTTTCTGCTCATAGTCTTCTGGTTGTCTCATGTAAATATCCTTCTCCAAATCACCATGAAGGAACGCTATTTTCACATCCAACTGCTCCAGCTCAAGATTTTCAATTGCAACCACACTCAACACAAGACGTATAGTAGTCATCTTGATAACAGGAGTGAAAACATCAGTATAATCAATACCGTATTTCTGCTGAAAACCTTTCACCACCAGCCTAGCCTTGTAGCGTTTGCTACCATCTGCTTCGTCTTTGATTCTGTAAACCCACTTGTTGTGCAGAGCTTTCTTACCATCAGGAAGTTTAGCCAACTCCCAGGTTTCATAGTCATAAGAGATTCCATCTCATCATCCATTGCAAGTTTCCACTTACTCGCTTGTTCTACTTGAGATGCCTCTTCATAACACTCTGGTTCACCACAGTCAGTCAACAACAAGTAATTATTGGATTGCAAATACCTGATAGATGGACCACGGAGTCTACTGGATCTCCGCAACACTTGTTCCGATGTTCTTGGTTGTTCCTCTTCTTCAGTCTCATCAGGAACTACCATGCTCACACCCGAGTTAGAAATGTCTAACTCCACTACCTCAGCTTCTGAGCTTTCCGGTTCTGACGCACTTGCAAAATCCTTGTGTAACACCTGTTCATTGAACACAACATCTCAGCTGCGAAACACCTTTCTATTCTTATCATCCCAAAGACGATATCCAAAGTCATCACCGCCATATCCAACAAAAGTGCACTTAACAGACTTTGCATCAAGCTTACTTCTTTCAACATCAGCAATATGAGCATAGGCTACGCAACCAAAAATACGCAGAAATGACAGATTTACCTTCTTACCACTCCAAGCTTCCTATGGAATTCCATTATTCAGTGCGCTTGATGGCCCTCGGTTAATCAGAAAAGCTGCAGTGTTAACTGCTTCTGCCCAAAACATCTTTGGTAAAACGCACTTCAACATCATGCTTTTCTCCTGCTCATTCAGCGTCCTATTCATACGCTCAGCCACGCCATTTTGTTGAGGAGACCCTCTCAAAGTTTTCTCCATCCGAATTCCATTCTTAGCACAATATTCTTTGAACTCTCTCAGTTCATACTCTCCACCATTATCAGACCTCAGACATTTCACCTTCAAACCTATCTCAGTCTCTACCAGAGAATTTCACTTTCTGAAAACATCAAACGCATCAGATTTACGTTTCAGAAAATAAACCCATACCTTCCTTGTGGAGTCATCAATGAAGGTCATGTAGTAAAATGCTCCACCAAGTGATGCTACCAGTGCTGGACCCCACAGATCAGAGTGTACTAGCTCAAGCTCTACTTCCTCAAGGTTCTACCACTCTTTGAGAAGCTGACTCTCTTATGCTTCCCAAATATACAGTCCTCACAAACTCTGACTTCAACGGATTTGAGACCAGGTAAAAGACGCCTAGGGGTAAAAGACACCTTCTGCTTCCGACTCATATGACCAAGGCGACAATGCCACAGGTCTGCAGTACACTCGTCTCTAGCAACAGCAATGCTCTCCTGAAAACTGCTCGTCATGTACAATGTACCCTCTTTGCTTCCTCGAGCTATGATCATAGCTCCCTTGGTTATCTTCCAACTGTTGCAACCAAATGTCACAACGTAACCCTCATCATCAAGCTGACCAACTGATTGAAGATTTTTCTTTAATCTTGGAATGTGTCTGACTCTATGCAACTTCAGTAGCGAACCATTAGGTGCCTGTATCACAACATCACCCCTGCCCACTACATCCAACGGCTCATCATCTGCAAGGTAGACCTTCCCGAAATTTCCTAACTCATAATGTTGCATCAGTTCGGCACTACTGCATGAATGGAACGATGCTCCTGAATCCAAAACCCATGACTCCAGTGGACTGCTCACACTCAAAATCAGGGGTTCCTCAGCAACTTCAGAAGCCATATTCGCGGTCGGCGCCTTGCATTCACTCTTAAAATGTTCGAACTCGTTGCACTGCCAACACTTAATCTTACTTTTATCCTACTTATCTCTATCTGATCCTCCTCTGGATTTTGACCTGCTACGCTGCCCTTTGGACTTGGACTTTAATTCTGATCTGCCTCTGCTTCCAGCATTCAAAGCCACACCAGAACTAGAAGTAGGACTTGATTCCTTCTTGGAAATCTCTTCACTGACTATCAAATCCCTGACCTTATCTAGTCTCAGCTTTGTCTTCCCAGCTGAAGCACTCACTGTAGTGACTATTCCATTCCAACTTTCGGGCAACGATGACAATAGAATCAACGCCTGTATCTCATCATCAAAGTCAATGCTAACAGAACTTAATTGAGCAATAATCATATTGAACTCACTGAGATGCTTCGCCACCACTGTGCTCTCTGTCATCCTATTGAACAATTGCCGAATTAGATGAACCTTGTTCACTGCAGACGGCTTCTCATACAGTCTAAATAGCGTCTCAAGCAACTCCTTTGTTGATTTTGACTTTACTGTGTGGTGTGCTACCTCTCTTGATAACGATAGACGAATCGTACTCATCGCCTTCCTGTCCATCAAGGTCCACTCTTCATTCTTCATGTCTGTCCGGCTTTTCTTTTATCGCTGGCAAGAATAGATATTTACTGTTACAGGTAATCTTCAATCTGCATCTTCCAAAATCCGAAATCCAATCCATTGAACTTCTCAACAGGATGCTTTCCGTCCATAATCAACCTCGTTCTGATACCAGTTGTTAGAATCGAAACAACAATATGGATAAGCACCCAAATCGAATAAGAGAAACAAAAGACAGAGACACAATAATTTGTTTACCCAGTTCGTCAGAGAATGTGACTACGTCTGGAGGCACTACCAAGCCAGGAGAGATTCACTCTGATGAGTTTAGGGTTTTCTTTTGTGTTGTCTCTGGGTTACAAGCTATGTTTCTATTTATAAGAAAATATGAGAAACCCTAGCTAACCACTGGGCTTGGGCCTGGGCTTCTATTAGTCTTCATAGTCCAACAAATCGGTCAAATTATCGACCGATTATTTACCTAATTTATACTAGAATTTTGTTCATTTCCCGGTTTTTATTGACATTTTACCACGTTACTCTTGTTTTAGGTTACATTATATTAAGTTGAAGATTTTTAGTTCGTTTGGAGCAAATTAAGGCAAAACAAAAAGATTCAGACGAAAACATACCAAATATGGGCAGATTGACCTATTCATATTCAAAAGCTTGACGAGCGGATGATCATTGTCGGAATTGGGTGTTCTATAGCTTGTTAGAAAGCTAACGCAAAACGCTACAAATTCATACACCAGCACAAAATTTGAAGATTTAAATGGCCAAAAAAGCAACCCAAGTTAGAATCATTGTGCAGAGTGACCAGTAGCTCGTAATGCCCGTATTGCCCGTATTGCCCGTATCGGTCCGATCGATACGACCGGACCTGAAAGTTCCATTTCCCGCTGAGCTCGTAGCGCTCGTAATCCCGTATGAATCGTATCGGTCGTATTAGCATGTGATTCGGCCGATACGGGCGAACCGACCAAAGATGCAAAAAAACCGAGAACATAAATAGAAAAAGGGGTATGTTTGAGTGGGGTCGAAATCAGATTTCTTGACCTAGTTCGAGAGAAAAGAGGGAGCTCACACAAGTGCAAAAGAGAAGAAAGGAAGGCAACATCAAGGGAAGTGAAACTTCAACACACATAGAGAAGTTTCATCATTCCTCTATTGTTTGTATTTTCAGATTTTTCAGATTTATCTTCTATGATGTATGTTGTCCAATAGCTTGATGTGTGAGTAGCAACCCTTGTTCTAGGTTCATACGGATCTTACTTGTACTCAACTCATGATTATGCTATGAATATACATGTTTGATGTCAATTTAAAGATTTGATTCAATATGATTACATGTCTTAGTTTATGCATACAAGATGTTTGATGAATTGTCTCAAAGTATGAACACATAGTTTAATACCAGTAAACCGACAGGATGGGGTCGAAAACTTGACTAACGATTGAATCAATCGTAAGTAGTAGTGACCACGACGGTGACCTACTTATTGGGGAAGTTGGCATTTTAGCTTGGAGGACTAGGACTTAATGATTACTATCTTAGTTAATCGCGTAATGATAGTTGGTGATTAAACGAGCTGGAAATAATCGAGTATACGCCTTGAAAGAGGGGATTCGTATTTAAGGTATGTTTGAAGAGTAGAGGCATAACGAAAATTGGTATTTACTCGGATACATACACGGTCTATTCCCATCTCTTATTTGACATTGCATCTATACTTCATTCATTATCTACTTGAGTGGTACATGTAGTTGAAGTTGTGACCCTAGAATATTTCTTGAATTGGTAAGGAATAATATAAGGTTTCGGATCAGATTAGTTTTTAGGTTACACACTTCATTATTCGAGTTAGAATAGCTAAATCAAAAAATATTCTTACTTAGTACACGTACTTATCTTGCTTCTTGGGACTCGACTTGGGCTTGCACAATATATAAATTTTTCGACTACATTGATCCTAAAACTTGACATAAAAAGAGGTAAATATTCAACTTGTCAAATGGCATCGTTGTCGGGGAGCAACACATTAGCATGTTACTAGCTTAGATTGTGTGGGAATTTAGACTATTCTTGTAGATATTTTTATTTTATTTTGTATATTCTTTTATACTCTAACCCTTTGTGAAATTCTGCTGCTTTGCTAATGCAGAGTTATAGCCTCTGGAGTTAAATAGCTTCTGCTTAAGCACTCTCTGTATCTTTCTGCGGAATTACTCTACTGACAGAATAAGAAAGACACAGTGTTTGTTCACCCAGTTCGGCAACTTGCCTACGTCTGGGGAGGATACTCCGATCCTCAAGATTTCACTATCTCAGTTCGAAGTACAAGGACTCACACCTCTACTTCTCACCTAGCCGAAATATAATGCTCAGTCTAATCTCCTAGACTAGCTGGCAATCTGAACTCACAGATTCTCTTCGTGCAACCTACACACTCTCAGTAATAAATAACTATGGACCTGACACACAGACCTAGCCTATGCTGTTACAATGTGTAACTCACGGAATGCTTAAGCACACTCTTCACCAGAGTTGTTGTATCTTCAGTCAACGACACTCCAAGCTCTCCCGCCAAGTAGTCGGACATTCTGATTTCTCTAAACTCAGCCTCAGCTCCCCCTCAATAAATGACTCAATCAATCATTGGGTAGCCTCGATCACTGCTCCGCATCTCACGACAATGCCTGTCCGCGGCTGATCACTGAGCTCCTGAATGTTCCTTCAACTAGCAGCTCTCCAGTTGAACTCCGAATCAGTCCAGAATCAAACTTCACGAGTTTTGATTCCCTCAAAACCACACGTCTCTTCAACTCAGTATATAGAATCCTGCTACCGTAAGTTGATCTCTGTGTGCTCTCTGTGTGCGCTCGGGTTGCTCTCTCTGATCGTGTGTGTTCTGTGATGCGTCCTCCCGCCTTCCTTTTTTAAAGCTCTTCAACAAGCCAAAAACACCAAGAATCATTATCAGAATCTTCTCCTAGATTCTAGCAAGTTTGTTGAAGATTCTGTTGCCAAATTTGAACTCTTGGATCTTTATCTTCTTAGACCACATGCTGACGTTTGCTGAGCTCTTGATGACGTCTGCATAACTCTCTGAGTTTCCCCGATGCCAGCCGTATCACACCGGAGCCTTACCATGCCATGCCGGAATTCTGCTCTAGCTCTGGATCTTCACGGAGTGCTCAAGTAGACTCTGTCTCTTCATAGCTGTCTTTTGCCCGTTCTTCAAATAGTGTTCAGCTTTAGATCTTTAGTGATTGCTGAAGCTGACTCTGGCTCTTTGTTGTTGTTGTTTTGTCAGTCTTCAGATTGTGCTCCAGCCACCAATCTTCAGGGAGTGCTTCAGCAGTCTCTTGAGTAGTTTTGTCAAGGATCCCATATCCTCAACAATCTCCCCCTTGGTATTTTTGACAAAACTTCAGCCTTCGCAGCCTTCACTCTTGACTGGCAAAACCTTTCATATCATAAACAATAATATCAATATCTCTTGCCAGCAACCTCTCCCCCTTTTTGTCACAAATGACAAGGGTCCTTGCACATTATCTTTTGCTGCCATAGGTTGCAATAGCAACCTATTCTGGAACCTCACATAACCCCATAGTGGACCTGAGCTCCTAGAACCGAGCTCCATCCAATGATTTTGTGAATATGTCAGTCAGCTTCTTCTTAGTAGCAACTTGTCTCTTCATAATGATTCCCTTCTCCACATGAACACGACTGAGATGGTGTCTGATCTTCACGTTGAACTTATTCACTACTATTAATTTCTTTTTCAAAGATCTGGGCACGTGTCGATTTCTGTGTGCACGCCCACCTTTGGTGACAACGACCAAAAGTTACAGGTCCAAATTACCAGGAAGTGCTTCAGCACTCTGTTCAGCTGACTTTTCTGGAGAAATATTCTTTGGCACATGATTCTGTTACTCGGCTTCTGGTTCAATGGGGACATCGAGGGGCTGTTTATCCACAGTACTGTTCTTTCTTACCTCCACCTAGTTCATTTGACTCTTGCACTTTTAAAGGTTTTGCCCCATCTTCCGATAGTGGATGAGCAGTACATGCTTCTTTTCTTTCTATGCCTCCTTCTCTGATTGGTTGACCCTCCAATACGACTGAAGATTTTCTGCACAGTAACATGATATCCTCTGCTCCCCGGCATCTACGAGCTATAGTATTCATAAGTGATCGGAGGACTTCTTGTTATGACTTGTCTTGTATTTGGTGCTCTTCGAGGCTTCCTGATGTTAAGGTATGTGGCATCATTCACAAACTCCTACAAGGTGCACAAGAGTCTGCTACAGCAAGCGTGTGAAGACAGCAGCTTGTGCAAATCCAGCCAGAGTGAACAAGCAGTTGCTACAGCAGGAGCTGTAGCAGCTGTGATGTAGCATTGTAACGGGAGGCTTCCAAATATTCTCAGAATATCCCCAGTGAAGATTCTGTACCAAAGCTTGAAGATTTGATTGGGAAATCAAATCTTCTAAAAAATAGGAGATATGGTCTTGTTGAGATCTTGGAGGAGCTTCTAAATATTCTCATTGAATATTCCCAGTGGAGATTCTCGTATCCAGGAGAAGATTTGATTGTGGAAAGATTTGTTTCTCAAAACAAATCTAATCTGCTACGAATTAGAAGATAAGATCTATTGAGATCTTTAAGGAATCTTCCTAAATTTGATATTGATGGAGCATGGAGTTTTGGAAGGTTTCCTAATGGACTTAGGAAATTCTAGCAGTAACAAACTACTCAGCAAGCTCAAGGTAAAGATAAGATTTCTAAAGTTGGTTTTAAGAAATCAAATTTCAACAAACTTGCAAGAATCTAGGAGAGCTTTTTGGGAAGGCTTTCTAAATTTGATATTGATGGAGCAAGGAGTTCCTATTTAAAGGAGGCTGGGCAGAGCAGTAAAGCATCGATCCAAGACAGAATCCAAGCACAAAGATAGAGCAATATACCGAGAGATATATTCAGAGTGCTAGAGTAGAGGATCGGATCACCACCGTGAGTAGAGCGTGAGAGCAGAGCTGAGTGGTTTAGTGCAGAGGCTGATCGTAGACTTTTAGAGTCAGGTCAGAGCTTGATCGGGGAGGGCCAATTTAGCTAGTTGGCTGATCAAGGAAGGCGGCTGAGTTGTCGAGTGGAGGAACTCGGACAATCTGCAGGAGACTAGGTCTCGCTAGTGACAGGAGGTTATTGAGTGAGGGGGAGCGTTCCAGAGTGTGCTATAGCAAGTTGAGTGAGGGGGAGCGTTCCAGATTCCGAATTGGGTGAACAAATCGTTGTTCATTGTTTCATCTTGCTACACAAGATCCGTGTGTACAAGAGTCTGCTATAGCAACTGCTTGTACAGAATCTGCAACTCAGAGGCGCTGCGAATTATTTTCACCTGCACTTAGCCAGATTTGGACATTGTTTCTGATAATGTCTTGTCTGACTGCACGCATAGCATCTCCTTTTCTTTGATTTGAGATTCCGAGTAGGTAATTGATCAAGAGATTGCTTCAGCATTCTCTTGTGTTTACTTCTTCCAGAATAACTGCGATAGGAGCCTCTTGAATACTAGCACTTTGATCAGTAATTGTGGCTTTGACAAATGTAGTCATACCTGTTCCTGTATCACCAGTGTACCTGAAACCTTCCAGTCCCACCTCCATACCTTTGGTAAGCTAGAATCTCATCCAGAATGGGTGACTCTCCTCTGTTTTCTTTAGGTGTGATTCTCTGTTCACATACCTCTCTAACTATCTCAGCATCTTCTAATGGTTGTTTCTTGGTCATAGAGGTGATGATGCTTTGATGGTTATTTTTTTCATCTTCCAATCCCGAAACCTTTGGTAATAATTCTCTGTTGGCTTCAATAACTCCTTGACACTTCTCGTGTCAGTCTGAACTGATCAGCAATTGTATCTACTGAGAACTCTTCATCATCACTGATGTCTGATTCAACTATCCCATAATCAAAGTCTAAATTTATTGAATCTGAAGTCTCATATCAGTTACCGTAGTTAGGGCTAACTTCCCTTTGTGGTTAGTATCTTCCTTATTGTCTTCATCACTCCAATTTGCAGTTAGAGACTTGGTGTTTTTCTTCTGGTAACTCGAGCATTCAGTTTGTCTGTGGCCATATCCTTCGTACTCCAAGCACTGAATTCCTTTCTATTTGTCTTTTCCTTCAGCATTGTCTTTGTCAGAAGCATCCTTGTTCTTTCTCTGAGAATTTTCTCCTCTTCGGTTTCTCCCCCTGGATGACTGATCTGCATAAGAAGGTTTCTGGTCCATTCTCTTCATGAACTTGCCAAAGTGTTTGACTAGCAGGGACACTTCTTGGCTCACATCATCTGGTACAGTCTCCTTCTCCAATTTTATCAGCTTTCAGCCCAAGGTTTTTTCCAGAGAGTGGTGAAGCATCCTCTGTAACTTTCATCTCAAACTTTCTCAGCGAGCCAATCAGTGCCTCCAGACTCATGTTCTTCACATCTTGAGCTTCCTCTATGGCTATGACCTTCATGTCAAAATTTGATGTCAGGGACCGGAGAACTTTTCCGACCAACTTCCCTTCTGGTATTGGTTCTCCGAGGGCATAAGCTTCATTTGATAGGTCACATAGTTTAACATTGAACTCACTGATTGTTTCTCCCTCCAGAGTGCTTCAACTGTGGCCAAACTGGTCACAAAGTTGATGAGTGCTCTAAGCCCAAAAAGAAGAAAAAGGAAGTCAATGTTGTTGAGGCTGATTAAGACTACCTTGTGGCTATCATTTCTAAGCTGAACCTGGTGGACTCAAATGACAGAGACTTGTGGCTGGATACTGGTGCTACCCGACACATCTGCTCAACTAAAAGTGCCTTCTCCACTTTGAACAAAACTAGAACTTGAGATAAGGTGTACATGGGCAACTCAGCCACTTATGAAGTGAAAGAGAAGGGCACGGTGATCCTGAAGTTCACCACTGGCAAGAAGTTACAGCTGAATGATGTTCTGTTCGTGCCGGACATTAAGAAGAATTTGATTTATAGGGCAGTGCTGGATAGCCATGGATTCAAGATGACCTTCCAGTCTCAGAATGTAGTACTTATCAAGAATGACATGTATGTTGGTAGGGGCTATGTGAAAGAAGGCTTGTGAAAGCTGAATGCTATTGATATCAAATCTGATTTAACTGATGTCAAATCCAAAACTATGAATAAAATTGGTTCTTCTACTTATTTGATTGAGTCCTCTAATTTACGGCATGAACGTTTAGGACATGTAAATAATGAGTCCATCAGAAAATTAATGAATTTGGAGTGTATACCCAATGTTCAAATTAACTTCTGAAATTTGAAGCACCTCTGAGTTGCAGATTGTGTACAAATAGTTGCTACAGCACACTCTTGAAAACCCAAATCTGATGCAGCAAGATAAAACAAGGAACAATGGTTTGTTCACCCAGTTCGGCCAATCAGCCTACGTCTGGGAAGGGCTGAACTTCAACTCTTAATTCACTAGCTTCTCAGGTCCACAGTACAACACGGTTCGACGCACGACACCTATGCTACCTGACCTAAATTAGTCACAAAATCAGAACAAGCTCCGACTTGTGTATTGCACACCGACAGACTTGAAATAATTCAGATTAGCTACAACTTTGATCCCACAGACTCAGCCTATTCTAATTAATTCAATGTTACCTGCAGGTTGCTATAGCACCTGTTGTAGCACACAGCTGGTACCAAAACTGTCCGCGTCGCTGCAAGCCTTCTGCTGAGCCGATCGAACCTCTCCACGAGTGCTGCACACTCTGGAGTACTCCCCCTCACTTAGTGACCACCTGTCACTAGTGAGTTTAGCCGTCCAGTCACTTGACCGAGTTCGTCCACTCGTCAATACTGATGATGTAGTATGGCAGTGTTTGACAAAACCAGCACAAGTGAACAAGCAGCAGCTTCAGCAGGGGATGCTATAGCAGGAGCTTGTTCAAGTGGCTGCATCATCTGTCCGAGAAGCAGCAGCGACCTGGGCTTGACTAGAAGGGCTGGGAACGCTACGGAGAACGTCAGAAGAATTTCTAAAGTGCTTGGAGAATATTCCAGTGAGGTTTCCTAGCCAGAGAAGAAGATTTGTGTTGAAGATCAAAATCTAATCTAATCTCCTAGATTTTAGGAGATAATTGTTCTTTTTGGGACATTGCTTAAACCTGGTCTTGCTTAAAGCTGGTGCTACTATTTAGAAAGATCTGAGTGAGGATGAATGCAACTTGGCCAGATACAGATCAGTCAGAAGAGGCAGAAAAACACAAGGAAGAGTGAACCAGCACCTGCTACAGCAACCTCTGTATCACCGTGACAAGAGAGTTTCAAAGTATAAAAGATGTTATAGCTGCGGGCACAAAGGTCACATAAAAAGAAACTGTTCCTCAGCTCATGCCGGAATAGCTTCAGCCAGGGGACCCATCAAGCAGAATCATGCGCAGACTCAGCTCCTCGCGCTTGTCAGCACAGCAAGCACCTCGGACAAGATAAGCTGGTACTTTGACAGTGGTTGTTCAGGGCACATGATAGGAGAAAGATCCTTCTTGAAAAACATTACACCCTGTCTGGAACAACGGGTGAAGTTTGGAAACGACCTAAAAGGAAGAGTTCTGGGAAAGGGAACTTTGGCAGTTGAAGGAATGCCGAGCCTGAGCAATGTCTTACTAGTGGAAGGGCTAAAGGCAAATCTCATAAGCATTAGTCAGCTGTGTGATGGGACTAAACAGGTGAAATTTACGAAAGACTCGTGCAAAGTTTTCGACAAATCTGGAAAATGTATAATGGAAGGAGCCAGATCAAAAAGTAACTGTTATCTTCTCAACGTGAGTTCAAACTCACCGGTTCCGAAATGTATGCTGACAAAGGCTGAGGAAATGATTCTATGGCACAGAAGGATGGGGCATGTTAACCTGAGAACTCTGAAGAGAATTGCAACAGAAGGGCTAGTCAGAGGAATACCGCTAATAAAAGGGGAGACAAACTCTATCTGTGGAGATTGTCAGATTGGGAAACAAAAGAAGGCTTCGCATCCAAGAGTCAAAGATGTAGGTACTACCAGACCTCTACAGTTGATTCACATGGACCTGATGGGACCGATGGAAGTTGAGAGTCTGGGCAGAAAGAGGTATGCTTTTGTCTGTGTTGATGACTACTCCAGATTCGTCTGGATTATATTTATCAGAGAAAAATCAGATACTGTGAGAGTTATAGTGTCACTGGTGTCTCGCCTAGAGCAAGAGAAAAGTCTCAGAATCAGCAGCATTCGCAGTGATCATGGTAGGGAATTTGAAAATGAAGCTATGGATGATTTCTGTCGTCAAAGGGGTATCTCACATCAGTATTTCTCCCCCATCACCCCTCAGCAGAATGGTGTAGTGGAATGAAAGAATCGAACAATCCAAGAAATGGCCAGAGTCATGATTCATGCTAAGAGGGTTCCCCTGAGATTCTGGGCAGAGGCCATGAACACCGCATGTTACATCATCAATAAAGTCACCTTACGGAGAGGAACCAACCAGACCTGCTATGAGCTCTGGAATCAGAAGAAGCCCACAGTCAAATACTTCCATGTCTTTGAAAGTGATTGTTTTATTCTGAGAGATCGGGAGTATAGGAAGAAACTTGACCCAAAGAGTGATCCTGGATTGTTCTTGGGTTATTCAACAAACAGCAGGGCTTATCGAATCTATAACCAGCGGACGCATACAGTAATGGAATCCATAAATGTTGTTGTCAATGATGCTGAAGAAGTCCCTGCCACTGATGATGAAGACTCTGATCTTGAAGAGGTCCCTGTCAGTCAGAACAGAAGTGAACAAGCTGTGGCAACAGAAGATGCTACAGCAAGTGCTGAAGCAGAAAATCCAAATGTACAATTAGAAAGCATGTCTGAAGATCTGAACACTGAGACTCCTGATCCACCTTCAAGGCAGCCAGGAGCACCCCCTTGACATTTTTTTCCAAAAAGGGGGAGGAGAAGAGAGTTGAAAAAGAAGGGGGGGTTGAAATTCTACAAACAAATCTCTATAGGGTTTTGTCAAAATGCCAAGGGGGAGATTGATAATGTAGTATGGCAGTGTTTGACAAAACCAGCATAAGTGAACAAGCAGCAGCTTCAGCAGGGGATGCTATAGCAGGAGCTTGTTCAAGTGGCTGCATCATCTGTCCGAGAAGCAGCAGCGACCTGGGCTTGACTAGAAGGGCTGGGAACGCTACGGAGAACATCAGAAGAATTTCTAAAGTGCTTGGAGAATATTCCAGTGAGGTTTCCTAGCCAGAGAAGGAGATTTGTGTTGGATCAAAATCAAATCTAATCTCCTAGATTTTAGGAGATAATTATTCTTTTTGGGACATTGCTTAAACCTGGTCTTGCTTAAAGCTGATGCTACTATTTAAGAGAAAGGGGTTTAGAGCAAAGAGTGTGATCGAAGCTGAGAGATACACGAGTGCATACACAGAATTTAGAGAGAACAATTTTGGTGTGCGACGGACGATTTCTTCGATCATCACCCGAGAACAGAGCGTGAGCGCAGAGCTGTGGTGACAGAAGCAGAAGGGAATCAGGACTTGCAGAGTCTGATTCGAGCTTGATTTGGAAGCCAATTCAGAGCAGTGGTGCTTGTTGGTTGATCAAGGGCAGCCGCGGAAGAACTGACGGGTGTGTGGCTCGGTCGAGTGTCTAAGCGGTGGTTCTCGCTAGGCAGGTGGTCACTGAGTGAGGGGGAGTATTCCAGAGTGTGCAGCGCTCATGGAATCGTTCGATCGGCTCGGCAGAAGGCTTTGGAGCGACGCGGACAATTGTGCTTCAGCTGTGTGTTACAGCAGTTGCTACAGCAACCCTGCTGAGTGAGTGTAGTTTAGAATAGGCTGAGTCTTGAGAAGTCTGTAGCTATTCTAGATTGACATTTGTAGAGGGTGTGCAGACACAAGTCAGAACTTGTTCTGATCTTGTCAAGTGATCCACACAAGGTTGAGTAGCATAGGTTGCGTGGAGTTGTAACCGAGTGTACTTGGAGACCTTCGTGTTTAGTGGATTGAGGACTGAAGAATAGTCCTCCCCAGACGTAGGCAGTTGGCCGAACTGGGTGAACAAATTTCTGTCTTGTTCATTGTTTGCTGAGACAATTTCCAAGTGAACAAGAGTGTGCTGCAGCAACTGCTTGTTCACAAATCTGCCTAACTGAGACGCTGTGAAGTTCAAATACCTCCGTGGCCTCCCTTGATCAACCAACAAGCAATTGCTGCTCTGAATTGGCTTCCTGATCAAGCTATGATCAGACTCTGCAAGCCCTCATCACACTCTGCTTCAATCACCTCAGCTCTGCACTCATGCTCTGCTCTCGGTGATGATCGAAGATCCTCTCGCACTTGAATTCTACTCTCATGGTATTCTGTGTATGCTCTCGTGTTTCTCTCCTGTCTTCGATACCCTTGACGCTCTGAATAGCCTCCTTTAAATAGGAACACCCAGTGCCATCATTAACAGTTTTAACAATTTCCTCCAAACAACAATATCTCCTAATTTGTAGGAGATTAAATTTGATTTGCAAATCTAATCTTCTACAAACAAATTTTCTCTACCATCTAGAAATCTCCACTGGAATATTCTTTCTGAGTATTTAGGAACTCCCTTGATGCTTACGGATGCACTGCCAAGCTCCTTCCGCGAAGATCCGAGCTGCTGCTGACGAACAGATGCTACAGCTTCCTGAACCAGCTCCGGCTATAGCAGCAGCTTGTTCAGCCGCTTGTTCACTTGTGCTGATTTTGTCAACGACTGCCATACTGCATCATCAACTTCTAACATAGATGTGAAACATGTGTTGATACTAAATTAACGAGGACATCCTTTCACAGAGTCAAAAGAAATACTGAGCCCCTCGAATTAATACATAGTGATCTATGCGATTTGAAATTCTTGCCAAGTAGAGGTGGAAATTAATATTTTGTGACTTTCATTGATGATAGTACAAAGTATTGCTACATATATTTGATTAAAAGCAAAGATGAAGCTGTTGAAAAATTTGTCACTTACAAATTAGAAGTTGAGACTCAACTTGACAAGAAAATAAAAAGAGTGAGAAGTGATCGTGGTGGTGAATATGTTGCACCGTTAGGGGCGTTTTGTGCACAACACGGTATCATTCATGAAGTGACCCCACCATACTCACTTCAGTCTAATGGTGTTGCTGAGAGAAAGAAAAGAACACTAAAAGAGATGATGAATGCAATGTTGTTAAGCTCTGGATTACCCAGCCAATGTGGGGGGAAGCCATCTTATATGTAAATTATTTCTTAAATAGAATACCTCGCAAACGTAAGGACAAGTCTCCTTATGAAATATTTTTAGGGCGTAAGCCCTCTTATAAACACTTGCGAGTGTGGGGGGTGCCTAGCTAAGGTTTTGGCACCAGGTCCTAAGAAAATGAGAATAGGACCAAAAACCATGGATTGTATTTTCATTGGTTATGGGCATAACAGTAATGCATATCGATTTCTTATTTATAAATCACAGAATCCAAATATTCATAAGAATGATATTTTGGATTCAAAGAATGTGTGCTTCTTTGAACGTGAATTTCCATACAAAGATATGTTAAATAATCTGGATCCTCTTAACCAGGAATCACCTCATGAAGAAATTGGAGAATCATCTCAAATTCTGGAAGATGAACCTGAGAATGAGATTGATTCATAAGATCTAAGACGCAGTAAGCGAGTGAGACTCGAAAAGTCTTTTGATCCTGATTTCGTAACGTATATGCTTGAGGCAGAACCTCGAACATATAAGAAGGCTGTATACTCTGTTGTGGGTCCCTTATGGAAAGAAGGCATAAGAAGTGAAATTGACTCCATTATGCAGAATCATACATAGGAGTTAGTAAACCTTCCTCCTAGAAGTAAACTATTAATTTTAGGTGGGTATTTACTAGGAAGATGAAGATGGATGGCACAATAGATAAGTATAAAGCGAGACTTGTAGTCAAAGGGTATAGACAGAAAGAAGGTCTAGACTACTTTGATACATTTTCTCCAGTGACAAGAATCACTTCCATTAGAATGATAATTGCCATTGCGGTATTGTGCAATTTGGAGATTTATCGAATGGATGTGAAAACTGCATTTCTCAATGGAGAATCGGAGGAATAAATTTATATGGAACAACCTGAGGGTTGTGTTGTGCCAGGCCAAGAGAGTAAAGTTTGTAGACTTGTTAAATCTCACTATGGTCTAAAACAAGCGCCAAAACAGTGGCATGAAAAATTTGACAGTGTGATGCTGTCAAATGGTTTTAAAATCAACGAGTGTTACAAATGTGTATACATTAAGAACACTAATCATGGACATGTGATTTTTTGTTTGTATGTTGATGATATGCTTATTATGAGAAGCAATGAAGGCATGGTAAAGTCAACGAAAGCAATAGTAAACTCTAAGTTTGATATGAAAGATTTGGGACTCGCTGATGTGATTTTGGGAATCAAAATTACACGCACAACCAATGGTCTCATGTTAAGTCAGTCACATTATGTTGATAAAATTCTAGACAAGTTTGAGAAAGAGCGTTCCAGTATGTCTAGAACTCCAATTGATATTTCACGACACTTGTCTAAAAACAGAAAAGAAAGTGTCAATCAATTGGAATATGCCAGGGTGATAGGTAGTCTGATGTACTTAATGAATTGTACAAGACTAGACTTGGCCTACTCAATAAGCACACTTTCAAGGTATACAAATAATCTAGAATCAGAACACTGGGAAGCAATCAGGAGAGTACTGAAGTATCTACGATTCACTCGGGAATATGGTTTATACTATACTCGAGATCCGAGAGTCATTGAAGGATTCAATGATGCCAGTTAGATTTTTGATATAAAAGATTCGAAAGCCACGAGTGGTTACGTATTTACCTTAGCAGGTGCTGCTATATCTTGGAAATCCTCTAAGCAAATTGTAATAACTAGATCCACAATGGAAGTTGAGTTTGTCGCATTAGATAAATGTGGTGAAGAAGCTGAATGGTTAAGAAAGTTTGTGGAGGATATTCCAGAGTGGACAAAACTTGTGCCGGCAATTTGCGTACGCTGTGATAATCATTCAGCTATTGGACGGGCACAAAATGTCCTGTATAATGGTAAGTCTAGACATATTTGTCGACGACATAATACCATTATACTGCTACTCTCTACAGGAGTCATTAGTATTGATTATGTAAGGTCCAAAGAGAATATTGCAGATCTGCTAACCAAAGGGTTAAATAGGGACCTAGTAGAGAAGTCAGCTAAAGGAATGTGATTGAAGCCCTAATGAAATAAGCGAAAGTAAAAGGAAAAATCCAACCATGATGACTGGAGATCCCAAGAACTTAGTTCAATGGGACAACCTCTTTGCTGAGACGAAGTGAGGTCACTATGGGGGGTAAACCCCGGACCCATTCTTTAATAATCAGTGATTCCCGTACGAGATGTTAAGGTAATGGCATCCTTGACAAAACAAGCACAAGAAGTTGCTACAACATCCCCTGAAGATTGAAGCTGAAGAAGCTGCAAAAGAAGGAGTTCAAAGATGAGAAGAGGATTGCCTAAGATTAGAAGGGTTCTTGGATTTTGTCAAAATGCCAAGGGGGAGATTGTGAAGGTATGTGGCATCATTGACAAACTCCTACAAAGTGAACTAGAGCTTGCTACAGCAAGTATGGAAAGAGAACAGCTGATGAAGAGCATTCCAGAGTGAGCAAACTCAGTAAGTGGCGCTCCAGATGAAGACATTAAGTAGCGCTCCAGATGAAGACATTAAGTGGCTAATGTCTTCACGAGGCGCGCGACTTAATGTTGCCTTGGGGCGCTCGAAAATCTGAAAGAGATCATGAAGACATCAGCTTGTGCAATCTGGGCAGAGTGACTATCTCAGTACTCAAGTGGAGTAAGCAAGTGCAATAGCAACCTCTGGAGAAGAAGTTCAGCAGCAGAAGTATTGCACACCTTCAGACAGCTTGTGCTACAGCAGATGCTGCAGCACAAATGCTGTAGCAGAAATTTAGCTTTCTCGTAGATTGCATTCAAACAATAAATCAGTGGACCGAAGGGCTTCCGGAAAGAGCTGAATATTCAGGAGAATATTTCTGGAGTGTCTCTCAAGAACAAGGGCAGATTTGTTGAAGTGAAGATATGATCTTGTAGAGATCTTGGAGGATCTTCCTTAGAATTGATGGGATTGGTTCCTAATGCATTTAGGAAATTCCAGCAGCAGCAAACAGCTACAACACAAGTGAACAAGGAGTTGTTGCAGCTCAAACAATCAAGCTGGCAGCAGAGGTGAACTAGCAGCAGATGCAGCAGGGGATGCTGCAGCAGGTGCTGGTTCAAGTGCTGGTTCAACTGTCCAAGTAGCAGTTTTGTGCTGGGTGCGATTTTAAGGTATGGCAGCTTTGTGAAAGCTCTTAGAAGAATTTCTAAAATACTAAAGAGCATATTCCAGCAAGGTTTACTTGTCAGAGAAGGAGATTTGCATTGAAGATATTAATCAAATCTAATCTCCTAGATTTTAGGAGATAATTGATCTTGTGAGACTATGGCCTAAACCTGGAAATTGCTTAAAGTGGTGAGGGTATTTAAGCAGAAGGTTTGAGGGCTGTAGAGGGCGATCGAAGCTGAGTGATACACGAGAGTAGACACAGATTTCAGTGTGAGGATTCTTTGGTGTGCTACGAGAGTTGTTCTTCGATCAAACACACACGGGCAGAGCGTTGAGCGCAGAGCTGTGGTGTGCATAAGCAGAGGAGAATCAGGTCTTGCAGAGACTGATTCGTGCATTGATCTGGAAGCCAATTCAGAGCTGTGGAGCTTATTGGTTGATCAAAGGCAGCCGCGGAAGAACTGACGGGTGGAAGGCTCGGTGGAAGTTCGTGCGGAAGAACTCACTAGTGACAGGTGGTCACTGAGTGAGGGGGAGTTACTCAGAGTGTGCAGCGCTCTTGGAGTGGTTCGATCGGCTCGGCAGAAGGCCTTGGAGCGACGCGGAAAGTGTGCTTCAGCTGTGTGTTACAGCTGTTGCTGCAGCAACCCTGCTGAGTAGTGTAGGATAGAATATGCTGAGTTCTTGGAGAGGATTGTAGCTATTCTAGACTGGCATATTGTAGAGGGTGTGCTGGCACAAATCAGAGCTTGTTCTGATTGTGTTGAGTGGTCAACAAGAGGTTAAGTAGCATAGGTTGCGTGCGTTGTAACCTAGTGTGCTTGGAACCTTTGGTTGAGTGGATTGAGGACTGGAGAATAGTCCTCCCCAGACGTAGGCAGTTTGGCCGAACTGGGTGAACAAACTTGTGCTTTTGTTCATTGCTTGCTGAGATTATTTCTTGTGAACAAGAGTGTGCTGCAGCAACTGCTAGTTCACAAATCTGCCTAAGTGAGACGCTGTGAAATTTCACGAGATTTAGCTTGAAGCTTTTAATGATTCTGTGGAGTAGGAATTGGAAATTCCAAACAGGGTAATGCTGGATTACCATAATTGGAATCACCTATGCAAGAGAGAAGTGTGGCCGCTTCAAAAGAGAATTATGTGGGCTTAATTCCTTAGCAAATCTCGCAGAACCGGACAGGGGTTTCAGATCCATAATGAACCCACCCATGAGAAATGGATGTATGTCAGGACAATTCTGTGGAAGATGTGTACTTCATTTACACAATAAGACGAACAGTTCAAAGACATCGCATATCTTTCAAGGGAAGGTTCAAAAGTTATGCCCACCTATCCTTTGCAGATATTGGCAGCAAAAACTATCACTACCAGTGTCGAATCTTGATTTGTTTTCACTTATCGATTTTCTTCATGAGGGGATTGTTGAAAATTTTGGAATTTCAAGTGTGAAGAAAATGAGTTTGTCTCGTTTTCAAGAGCCAATTTTGGTGTCTTATATACATCGAATTGAATAGTTAAAATCTTGATAAAAATCCTTATAAGGTGTAGTATAAGATTGACTATTCGAATGCCTAAATTGATCAAGTATCGAATGAGATATCGATACTCGAATATGCATAGAAAACATGCGAAATTTGAGTTCATTGGGATTGGATGTCAAGACTTGGTTGATATCCCACATTGATGGGATGAGGCAAAATGTGTTGCTACTTATATAAACTCATATTGGGCATGTATAAGTTGTTATCGAAATCCATTCTCAAACACCGCTCATGCCAAATGGTAGACTGTTTTGAGAATTTTTAAAATTGAACTCAATATTGCCATCATCGCATTATATCAAGAATAGAGATGAATAGAATACTTGATTATTATCTTGAGTGTCGGATTTCTTTGAAAAATCGTGTTGGAAGAACAAGAGAAGTTGACGGAATGGAGAAGCATTGTATTCATCTATTTCATTACCTCTATTGACAGATAGCATGAGGACCATGAACTTAATATAAATAAATAAGAATAAATATGAAGACATAAAATGAAGAGCCATTGACTTAATTTCAAATTTTATGGAAAATAAAACAAGTATTAAACATGAATAAAAGGCAACATTTAATATCAGTTTGAGCAATACCAAATTCTTATTGTTAAATAAGTTTTTTAATACTTGAGACAGAGCCTTCTTTTCCTTTAATAGCCGCCTGATTGTCGGCTGCTTAGAAATTGTATCCTTTAATATACAATTAATTTATTTGCCACTATATATGTTCGTGGGGTGGATGACGTCGCTATATTACAATATATTTTGATAGGTATGTTGAGACGCTCTATGTTAGTTGAATGTTGGTCGGAATATGTCCAATTATTTTTATTTGTTTACTCTTAAAATAGCCAATATCCCCGATCCCTTGCCTGTTCATATATATTCTTAATAATACATGATTAAGTATTTTTATTCAAATCAAAGTTACAAAATTATTATTTTGTTAAGAATTCATTAGTTGTGCTATGAAGATGAGAATTTTCATCGATCACTTAACTACACGAGATTTACCATCAAATTAATTTGACATTTTACTAAATAAAGCGTTTATATGTATATTATGTCTTGATGGACGTTGACTCCATTTTGCTAGCAGAAAATCAACATTAATTTACTCAAGAGAACATTCTCAAAACGACTCAATTTCTTATTTTAATTTTGATTCATCATTTCAACTTGATCTTTCTTATATGTCAAACTTGACTCACGCTTCAAAACTAAATTTGAAATGTCAAATTTCTTTTCGTATTCCGAACATATATTCCAAAGTTCAAATATCACTATACATAAATGATTATGTCATCACCATTTGGAATGATTAAACAATTCAGTGAACATTAAATTAAATCGAAGATAACCATAATAAGTTAAATTTAGGCTCAACAAATTACAGCAAAGTTAAATTCCATTAATATTCAGTTGTTCAGAAAAAAATTAAATTTTTATGAACGATATTATAATTAATTTTATACTTAATAGTGGAAATAGATACTTTCAGGAGAATCCAATTGTTATTTTTGATTGTAAAAGTAGAATTAAGAGTCTGTTCTTTAGAATTAAATTTATACTTAACTTAACTTAATTTAATTGAACTTAACTTAAATACTTAAGTTAAAAATACTGTAATTTTGTGTGTGTTCACATAAATGAAATTTGTAACACAACACATACAAGAATGAATTTAGACATTGATTGAAGAAGGACTGTATTTTGGTTCCGACCGATTTCATTATTTTTGGTTCAATTGGTTGAACTAGATTGGTCTGATTCGTTACATTATGGATATTAGGTGGCTATCCTTAGGAATGGAAAGGAACTTAGTTAAATATGGAAGTTTATAGTTTAAAACAGAATATTATGGATGGTACACACTGGAAATATACTCTGATAACGGACTGCAAGAGATTACCGCTGACCATAAACAAAGCAAAATTGGTGAGAACTGGTTTTTTGTTAGAACGGCCAAAGCAAGCCATATCAGAGTTTCTGGGCTTTGTTATGATGGTCGTTGATGTGATCACTGTCTCTGAAACAAAGTTTTTACCACCGCGGTTGAATTTTCCACCCCTGAAACGAGCAACAGATGCAATGTAACTTTGAATAAAATGGGGTAAGAGATTATGGAATGAGGAAAAATTACTCGTGAAGAAAGAAAGACAAATATATACCTCCCCCTGGCGCCACCCTTGTTGTCCCTGACCTTTTCTTGGTTCCCATGGAGAACAGTCTCATATTCCTTCTCATCCTGACAATGAACATGAAGATATGATGGACGAAGATGATGATATGTAACACATCTTGTATATAAATTATCACACTTCATTCAATACAAATCTTTTATTATCATACTAGTTTGTTTATCATTTTTTATATATAAGAAAGTTTTACTTTGTTTGTATTCTTTTGAACTTATATTTTGTACTTAAACTTATTTAACTTATATTTATTTATATTTACTTATATGTACTTATATTTCCTTATATGTACTTCATCACCACCACAAAAACCCACCACCACTATCATCACCACACCACCACTACCACCACCACAAAAATAACACACCACCAATAAAAAATAATAAATTAACTTAATTTAAGTTAACTTAACTTAACTCTACCAACAACATCACCACTCTAATACCACCACCATTACCACTACACTTCCAAAACCCACCACCACAAAAACAACACCACCAATAAAAAATAATAATATAACACAACTTAACTTGACTTGACTTAATTTAACTTAACTTAACTTGACCCAACCAGCAATACCACCACTCTACCGCCACCACCATTACCACCACACTTCCAAAACCATAACAACCCAGGACAAAAAAAACAACACACCATCAATAAAAAATAATAATTTAACACAACTTAACTTAACTTGACTTAACTCCACCAAAAACACCACCACTCCACTACCACCACCATTACTACCACACTTCCACCACCACAATCACAACACCACTACTACCACCATTACCACAACACACCACACCACCACTACCACAACATCATTACACTACAAGAAAAACAACCAATATCAACAACTATTTCCGTTGATTTTGGCATGTATCGGTTGGAAATATTGCCATAAGCAACAGATATTTCCGTTGGTATCTTGTAGATTATAGTTGCGTAGATTTTGTGAAATCGGTTGGTTTTACAATTTTCTCAACAGAAATTTCTATTGCTTAAGCCGATTTAAAAAAGTTTAAAAAATTAATCAAAACTAACGATAAATTCGTTGGTATTAAAATTGTAGATAAAGTATTTATAAGATGCATTTACCTTTATACCCTTTTATATTTGTTACGAATTTCTAAGAATATTTGCAACAATTTTCCGTTGCCTTTATTAATTTCCGAAAATTTAGATAAATATAGAGTCGACAAACATGTCGTAGGTATTTGCAAGTTGTTGATTAAACTATTTAGAAGACACTATTACTATTATAACCTTTTCACAATTCCTACGGATGTATTATATTATTTACCACAACTTTTCGGTCGATTATGATGTATTTCACAATTTCCAAATACAATTTTTTTTGTTATTGTTGTTATTTAAAATCAACATGAAATTTAATTACAGCCATATATATCATTTAATTCCATAAAATGATTTTATTTATAAATTAACTGAATACAATACAATAGTATTGTGTAAAAGAAGCATTATATTCATCAATTAAAATAAATGATTTGTTTTTTTAGAGAATAACAAGACAGAAAATATTAAAGCAATAATAATCTATAAATGATTTGAATTTGCTAATCTATTGCAGGGCCAACATCTTCGGTAGAACTTGCTTCATTTTCTTGACCATCTCTTTTCCTTTCCTAAAATATATAATAAGAAATTATTATAAACATAATAAATAGAAGTTTTCCAGTCACTGCATTTCATGGACATGAAGTAAAAGTAAGAAAATTATCTTAAGAGAATTGTGGATCGTTGAGTATACACTCTACAATGCAGTTATCACGAGGAGGATAACTTCTTCTTTGTTTTCTTTCAAGGAACCATCTGCTGGGTTTGAAATACATCCCCTAGAAACTACATCTTCGGCCAAACTCTGTACTTGTTCACTAGAGACTGCAACTTCTTTGAACAATGCATTCGTGCGAGCACTTCGCAAGGTTTCATTCATAACTTTGAAAAATAGATCATCCGAAAGACACCCACCACAAGTTGATTGATTTGGTATTTTTGATCCAAGAGTTTCATCATGAGAACCTGTTAATAACTCATTCACTGGAATGCGTGGCTCACCAAGAATTCGATTCTTTTTTCACTGGTCTTGCAGCCTCAATCCACCACTCAAGAGGTTCGTTTTCTTGTTCTTCTAATGTTGGTAGACGCTCATCTAAAATCTTTTTATATCGGTCCTGCCAAAAGTAAATGAGCTTACTATTGTCTCAATAAAAATGGGATGCAAACTCCAAGCTAATGAATATGTTTTAGAATTTAGAACCATTTTGAATAAATTCATGGTTTAAAAATAGCATTTGATCCAAAACTCATAAACTAGCAAAGAGTACCCAAAATAACATACTGAATAATATTATGAAACTAAAAACAAAGGGCAGTACACTGAATAAACAAATAAAGCTTGTAATTAAAGGAAAAATATAAAAAAAAACTCACTGCAATTGCTCTTGCTTCATCAGAAGTAAAGGTTTGAGTGCCTTTGTGTTTATAGACCGCCTCAAAAAGCTCTAAACGCGTAGGACATTGGCCTATCTTCTCAGCAAGGTCCTACACGAGTTTCAAATAGTATCAATCTAACTCATTACAAAAAAGAACAGTTATATCATGTGTGTCTGCAAAGTGCGAAATAAGTTATCATATGATTGAGATTAACCAACAAGTTATCAAGTGAATCTTCTAAGAAAATATGTAAAATATGGAAGTGTACCTTTTTAATTTTTGCGTGTGATGTAGACCAGTACAATGTACCATGACTTTCTTTCGCCGATTATTCCTGTTAATATCAGATTTGGAAGCATGTTCTTGTCCTAAAAAATGACCACACAATGAGTTCCAAACTTCTTTTGCAAAGTATTCTTGTCTTTGGTCATAGATAGAGGTCTTATATTTTGCAGCTCTTTCGAAAGCTTCTTTTTTTGCTTCGCTTTTTAGCCCTCGCATCCGATTTTCAACATGAATGATGACATCTTTGTTCCATTGGCTTTCACTTACTCCGTCTTTGTGCTTGTAGTATGTCTATTACGATGTTAAGATATACATCAATTAACTGAAAAAATGATAAAATTTAAGATATGGAAAAAAATTACGCGAAACTCCTTCAAGACGGTCTCTTTGAATTTTCATTGCGTATTTAAAATAGCATCGCGATATGTGAAACATCCAACGGGCCAATGTATCCGCATGATAGCTGACGTTGTCCTAGTAGCTGTAGGATTTAGTATGCTGCATCCATTTACAATAAAAAATCAACAAGTCATATAATTAGCATCTTAGAAGTTATAAAATTTTTTAAATAAATACTTACTGTCCTTCAGCAACTTCAATTGATGGGATTTTATCCGAGGGAGGAGGTCTTCCATAATCACCCTGGGAATAACTTCGACGCTTGCGTTTAGCACGTGGATTATTCACTTCGCTGCTGCTGCTGCCACCAATTTGAACGGCTTTCGATCCATCAACATGATTTACGAAAGCCATAACAACAAGGAAAGCTGCTGAAACTCAAATACCCCACCACGCGGTTAGAGATTTCACTACGCACAAACTATGCAGCATTAAAAAAAATCAGTATTAAAATTATTGACTGCCGAAAGCACAGTAATTGACAAGTAAAATAGCATGTATTATAGAAATGCCGGAAACCCGGCAGCAGCAAGCCAGCAATCACCAGCCACATCAATCGAACTCCCCGGCAACAGCAAGCCAGCAATCACCAGCCACATCAATCGATTCTATCCGGCAGCAGCAACCCAGCAACTGCCAGCACCCAACAACAAGCCACAGCACACTGTCAGCAACCACCCAGCCACCCAGCCACATCGCGAAAAGATGAAAAGGGGAAGTGAGAGAGAAAGGGGGATATGGAGACCGTACCTGGTGGGAAGGGGGAGGGAGATGGAGACCAGAGAACCACATTCTGTTCGCAAGATCTCGAATTCAATGCGGTTAGAGATTTTTAGGGATTTATGTTACCATTTAGTTTAGATTAGGAGCTTCTTTCTATATATATGAAGATTTTATATTTTTTTAATCTTTAATTATTCAGATTAAAGATATGAAGATTTCATATGTTTTTTAATTTTTGTTACCACATTCTTTAATTTGTAGGGATTTAATTTTTTTAATCTTTAATTTACGTTACCACATTCTTTCATAATCTATATATATATGAAGATTTTATATGTTTTTTAATTTTTGTAAAGCGATTAGTTACAATTAAAAACTTCTCTAAATGGCATAGAACCATTATTCTACAATGATAATGTAGTATGACAGTGTTTGACAAAACCAGCACAAGTGAACAAGGAGCTGCTACAGCACAAGTGAACAAGCAGACCAGCACAAGTGAACAAGCAGCAGCTACAGCAGGGGATGCTATAGCAGGAGCTTGTTCAAGTGGCTGCATCTTCTGACCGAGTAGCAGCAGCGACCTGAGATTGTCTAGAAGGGCTGGAAACTCTACGGAGATCATCAGAAGAATTTCTAAAATACTGTGGAGAATTTTCCAGTGAGGTTTCCTAGCCTGAGAAGGAGATTTGTATTGAAGATCAAAATCAAATCTAATCTCCTAGATTTTAGGAGATAATTGTTCTTTTTGGGACATTGCTTAAACCTGGTCTTGCTTAAAGCTGGTGCTGCTATTTAAGAGAAAGGGGTTCAGAGCAGAATGGTTGATCGAAACTGAGGGATACACGAGTGCATACACAGAATTCAGAGAGAGCAATTTTGGTGTGTGACGGACGATTTCTTCGATCATCACCCGAGAGCAGAGCGTGAGCGCAGAGCTGTGGTGACAGAAGCAGAAGGGAATCAGGACTTGCAGAGTCTGATTCAAGCTTGATCTGGAAGCCAATTCAGAGCAGGTGTGCTTGTTGGTTGATCAAGGGCAGCCGCGGAAGAACTGTTAAGCGGTGGTTCTCGCTAGTGGCAGGTGGTCACTGAGTGAGGGGGAGTATTCCAGAGTGTGCAGCGCTCGTGGAATCGTTCGAACGGCTCGGCAGAAGGCTTTGGAGCGCCGCGGACAATTGTGCTTCAGCTGTGTGTTACAGCAGTTGCTACAGCAACCATGCTGAGTGAGTGTAGTTTAGAATAGGCTGAGTCTTGAGAAGTCTGTAGCTATTCTAGATTGACATTTGTAGAGGGTGTGCAGACACAATTCAGAGCCTGTTCTGATTGTGTCAAGTGATCCACACAAGGTTGAGTAGCATAGGTTGCGTGGAGTTGTAACCGAGTGTACTTGGAGACCTTCGTGTTTAGTGGATTGAGGACTGGAGAATAGTCCTCCCCAGACGTAGGCAGTTGGCCGAACTGGGTGAACAAACTTCTGTCTTGTTCATTGTTTGCTGAGACAATTTCCAAGTGAACAAGAGTGTGCTGCAGCAACTGCTTGTTCACATATCTGCCTGACTGAGACGCTGTGAATTTCATACAAATTAATCTATTAACATTTACTTGACTTATACAGTAAAGAACATGTATTCTAAATGACTTATACTTGAGAAATTAATTTGTTAAGAAACTTATACAATGAGTCTCTTAACATAGATTAATCAACAAAATCAATAACTTTGCATACAATGACAAATTAACCTGTTAAGAGACTTATACAATTAGTGGTTGACAAGTATACATATGGACAAGTAAAAGAACATCAAATTGTCTTTTAGACATTTTATCAAGGAGGTCATGTGCGAACACAAACTATGCAACAGTACAAAAAAATCAGTATTAACTGTAACCTAAGAAGCCGCCGAAAACTCTGGATTAAAAGTTATTGACTGCCGGAAGCACAGAAAACAAATAAAATAACATGTATTATAGAAACGCCGACACCAATAACTCCTCGGCAGCAATCCAGCAATCATCAGCCACAGCCACAACAATCGATTCTCCCCGGCAGCAGCAGCAATCACGCACAGCAATCCAGCAATCACCAGCCACAGCAATCGATTCTCCCCGGCAGCAGCAAGCCAATAACTCCCGGCACCCAGCCACCCTCCGCTCTTCCAATCGCACGCCACAGCTGCCACACCCAACCACACCCAGCCAAAAGATGAAGAGGAGAAGTGAGAGAGAAAGTGGATATGAAGACCTTACCTGGTGGGAAGAGGAAGGCAGATGGAGACCGTATCCTGGAGCTCCAGAGAATAATAAACTAAAACTGTAATTACTTTTTGTTTTTTTTCAATGTTAAATATTCAATATCAATATATATGAAAATTATATAAAAATTTAAATTAAACTAACACTATACTTGATTTTTAAAGTTTGGTTTTCCATAAATAAATAAGTGATGTGCTAAAACTAAAATAATTAAAATATCATATTATAAAAAGTGATATAAATACGAATATAATGTTTTTAAAAAAAGATTATTTATTTTTGTTTCTAAAAAATTTGCCAGCTTAACAAAATCACACAAGTATTTGTGACGATGTATTTTAAATTCTTTTTGTAATACTCAAATATATAGAAACGTGTTGTTGACTAAATGATAGTTAACGACTATGAATTTTAATATGACAAATATTTGTTGAACATAAAAATAATACTTGCTACAAATTTATTTCCTACCATTTTCGTTAATACTTTATAATTATGTGGTAATTTGGTTTCTCACGGAAATTCTCCACCAAAATTCGGTTGAAATTAACAGTAATATTAGTGACGGAAATAGTTCCCACAATATTTGTTCATACTTAACATATTTAAATTACATGGAATTAAGTTTGAAAACTTTATATTTACAATTTTCATTACTTACGTAAATTCTGTCGAAAATATGCTTCCTACAATCAACGACTTTTATTACGACAGATATTTGTTGCAAATAAAATCATATTGTCAACGGAATTAGTTCCAACCTATTTTCGTTGGCTTTGTACATAAAAACAACAACATAAAATCCGTTGCTTTTATAACGTAGATTTTAGTACATTTTCTTGTAGTGTTACCACCACCACAACAACAACAATCCAGTACCACCACAACAACCCACCACCACCACAATATCGTTATCACCACACCGCTATCACCACCATTACCATCATACTGCCAAAATCACAACAATTCACCACCACAAAAACAATACATCACCAATAAAAAATAATAATTTAACTTAATTTAGTTTAACTTAAAATAATGATAGAGATGATGAATAGCGGTGGTGTGTTGTGATGAATAGTGGTGGTGGTCGTGTTATAGTGGTGTGTTGATGAATAGTGGTGGTGGTGTGTTGATGAATAGGGGTGGTGGTGTGTTGATGAATAGTGGTGGTGGTGTGTTGATGAAAGAGATGATGAATTGTGGTGGTGGTGGTGTGTTGATGAATAGTGGCGGTAGTGTGTTGATGAAAGAGATGATGAATAGTTGTATTTATTTATATGTACTTATATTTACTTATATTTACTTATATGTACTTAAATAAGTACTTTATAAGTTCAAAAGAACATAGCCTTCACACCACTTTTTTATAAAACCAAGAACATTTCATGATTGTAACGAGAAACGAAATAGGGGAGGCAATTTTTTTAAAGCATGTTAATATACTTAACTGAAGTACTGAAAGTTAAATTCTAAAGAACATGCCCTAACTAACTTAACTTATACTTAACTTATCTTAACTTACCTTAACCTAACTTAACTTAACTTAAGTACTTTTACAAATATATTTTTAACCTTAAGTATATGGGAATTAAACAAATATATAGTGGTTGGGGTGGTGGTGATGATGTGGTTAGGGTGGTGGTTGTGGGTTGGGGTGGTGGTGGTGTGGTTGGGATTGTAGTGGTGGGTTAGGATGGTGGTGGTGTGGTTTGGGTGGTGGTGGTGGTGGGTTGGGGTGGTGATGTTGTTGGGGTGGTGGTGTGGGGGTGGTGGTGTGGTTGGGGTGGTGGGTTGGTGGTAGTGGGTTGGGGTTGTGGTGGTGGTGGTGAGTTGGGGTTGTGGTGGTGTGGGGGTGTTGTTGGGGTGGTGGTGTGGGGGTCGTGGTGGTGGTGTGGTTGTGGTGGTGGGTTGGGATGGTGGTGGTGGGGTGTGGTTGGCGTGGTGGTGGTGGTGGGTTGAGGTGGTGATGTGGTGGTGGGTAGTTAGGGTTGGGGTGATGGTGGTGGGTGGTGGTGGTGGTTAGGGTGGTGGTGGATATACTTTTTCAGTACTTAACTTAATTTAACTTTACTTAACTGAATTTAACTTAACTTGATTGAATTTAACTTAACTTAAGTGAACTTAACTTAATTTAATTTTAAGTGCTGAAAATTTAAGGTCGCCTTTAAGGGTCTGTTCTTTAGAGCTGAACTTATGCTTAACTTAACTTAACTTACCTTAATTTAATTTAACTTACCTTAACTTAACTGAACTTAACTGAACTTAACTTAACTTAATTGAACTTAACTTAAGTACTTTTACAAACATATTTTTAACCTTAAGTAACTGGGAATTAAATAATTATATGGTGGTTGGGGTGGTGGTGGTGGTGGTGATGTGGTTAGGGTGGTGGTTGTGGGTTTGGGGGTGGTGGTGTGGTTGGGGTTGTGGTGGTGAGTTGTGATGGTTGTGGTGTGGTTTGGGTGGTGTTGGTGGGTTGAGGTGGTGGTATTGTTGGGGTGGTGGTGGGTTGGGGTGGTTGGGGTGGTGGTGGTGGTGGTGTTGGGGTGGTGGCGGTGGTGTGGTTGGGGTGGTGGGTTGGTGGTGGTGGGTTAGGGTTGTGGTGGTAGGGGTGTTGTTGGTGGTGGTGAGGGTTGTGGTGGTGGGTTGGGATGGTGGTGGTGTGATGGTGTTGTTGGGGTGGTGGGTTGAGGTGGTGATGTGGTGGTAGGTGGTTAGGGTTAGTGTGATGGTGGTGGGTGGGTGGTGGTTAGGGTGGTGGTGGTGAGTGATGTGGTGGTGAATTTACGTTTTTAGTTCTTTTAACTTAGCTTAACTTAACAGAATTAAATTTAAATTAAACTTTATTTAATTTAATTTAAATACTAAAAATTTAAGATATAGAACATGGCTTTAATCAATTAATTTACTATCTCTTCCTAAACAAAGAATATGATCAATTTTCATTAACAAATATATCCGTACAAGTAGGGTAATGGCAAGACATATTTTTCTAATCACTTTCCGTCCATAAGAAATAATCATTAATATTTGTATAAATAAAAGAATGTGACGATTAAATAGCCGATGGGTCCCTCTCCATCTCCTCTCAATGAATAAATAATACTTAAGAAATGAGAAGAGGATATCCATCCTCGAAACCAACAAATAAAATCCAACTCCAATCTTCTTCATTACAAGCACAAGCCATGATGGATGAAACGTCGACGCTTGACCGCATCCGCAGCCACCTCCTTGCCGACTTCGCCTCCACCGAATCTTTCATATCATCTCTCGACTCAGAGCTGTTCCAATCCACCACCACCACCACCACCAGCCCTTACGACGCACCCTTCTGGTCTCTCTTCGGCCCTGTCAAACCCAGCAGCAACTTGTTAGAATTCATCAAACCCGAATTCTTCGACATCACACCCTCCCACTCCCGGACGCATTACAGGGGAGTCCGCAGGAGGTCCTGGGGCAAGTTCGCCGCGGAGATCCGGGACCCCAAACGAAAGAGTAGCAGGATCTGGTTGGGCACGTTCGATTCGGATGTGGACGCTGCCAAGGCCTACGATTTTGCCGCGTTTAAGATGAGAGGGAACAAAGCGATTCTCAATTTCCCACTGCAGGCGGGCCGGGAGGCGGGACCGCCGGCGAACAGTGGACGGAAGAGGAGGAGGAGGAGGGTGAAGGGACCAGAGGAAGAGATGGCGGAGTCTGCTGGAAGTGGTAGTAGTTGCTTTACTAACACTGATGACGCCATCACTCAAAGCTTGAGTTTGAGCACCGCCACCACCACCCCCACACAGGCTAAGTGTTGTAATGGAAGTCAAATTCAGTAAATCAGTCTTACACAAGAACTGACATGGCACGGCATGTCCACTGGGCTCTCCTTGTGTGCTCTTAATTTAATTTGTAAAATTCTGTACTTTGTATATTGAGCCACTTCCAAATGTACTGTTCGAACTGTGTTTACGATTACCATGCGTTTAACTGTACTGAGAACTTATGCATGGAGAAGACAAAATGTCACATAAAAATGTTACCCACTTTGACGTTAACTAGCTTATGTGATGAGAATGTAGGAAGAAGTTACAGAGGATAAGGAACAGAAGACGGAAGGTAGCTGGAAGATTGTTGAATAATTTTCGTGTTTATTTCATGCACTAGCAATGACCTTATATAGGTGTTCACCACCATACATTTCTACGCTTTTCATTCTCTTATGTCTCGACATTCACTCCAAGCGTCACTTTTTACACCTCTCATCTTCTAACGAACTCATGATTGCCATACCTTTTGGATGGAATTTTCTCCCTCTTGCCACGTCGGATTCCTTGTCTCTCACCTTGCGTATCATTATGTCTGCGGCTTATCACAAGCCCGTTGAAAAGTTACAGTACAAGATTCACTTCTATATAATTCTTCTTAAACGGATACCCTCCTACACTTTCAGCAAATGCATTATGAGCTCCCTTCGAATCAGAAATTTCTTTGTAGTCCACCCTTCTTCTCCCGAAAATAACAGCAATCTTCTCTAGATGATTGAACAATAATAATGCGTGTGCTTTTGGTTACGCGCAACGATCAAGAACATCATTTCGAACAGATTGATTAGAACAATGTTGAGTTTTTCTCCTTGATGACTGATTTTGGTAGTAATCTACGCTCAAGACCGTTCTTTTCTCCTGATGTTTATATGATTTTTAAGTGCGAAATAGATTTTTGAGGACTTTTGGCAATCCATATATATATACACTAGTCCTTCCAATAGTAATCATTCTAAATTTAAATTTAAAAATCAAATCTCAACTCATGTGTGGAACGTATCCAATCTAGATCTTTAATTCAAATAACTAATATGAATATTTCCTAATCTCGATTTGATTTTGTTCGCCAGCTGAACTCCACGTTTTGATTGCCAACTCTAATCGCTTTTGACCGGAACCGTCTGTTCCACATATGTTGCGGTGAAGTCTTGAACAGCTCTGTGTGATGTCTTGAACAGAGTCGTTGGCAAAATGTCAAATTATGTCACTATTTAAGTACTAACCATTTGAATAAATATTTATTAATTTTTATAACTCAAAATAATTACAAATGAGAAGCACAGTACAATACAAATAATGAAAATAGGTAACGAACTATTCCTTCTCAACATTGCACACGAATCAAAGTTTGGATAAATTGAAACCCAATAATATTGGGCTTCCTACTATTATGACTCTTTTTAGCATCAACCCCGACACATAATAAATCAAAGTTGGCACCATAATCGATCCCATCACATATACACAAGAATTTCAGTCGAGAAAAATAGCTTTAGAGAAACTTTGAAGTATCTTTAACCAACAAAAATATGTTCTTTTAGGTGATGACATGATTAAGTATTACAATGGGAGAAATAGTGCCATATTGGCAATCAAGAAAGCTATGAAAGAGTTCGTCTATTTCTTATGGCTATCCATCAAGTTCAATAAGAAGAGCAGGCTCTTTTGAAGCAAGGATCGTTAGATTATTATGATTAATCTAATTGGGACCGAACGTGTAATCAGATAATTGTATGTGCTATAATTATGATAAGCTTAAATAACATGATCAAATTTTTTGAGAAACTTATCAGGTATAAGTTTAATCGTGGAATATACTGTGTAGATACCTAGAGATAATTGTGGAAATCTTTGAGAGACGAAATCCATGATTATCTCAATTATATCTTTTCGTATAGGAGATATAAATATGGGTTATTCTCTTTTCGTATACAAATATGGGTTACATTAATCAGAATGCTAATTATTCTGGTATGAATATGATCCTGTTAAATTCGTTTCCGCTGTATGATTATGTTCCAACAATTGGTATCAGTCCCCTTCCATATGCAGTTAATTGAGCATAGAATCTAAGTTTTGTTGTTGTTAAAACTGAAGAAATCATGGTTAATTTTTCATTCAGATTATTCACAATTCAGATCAAATTTATATTGTAAAACGAAAATTAAATTGATTTTATTAATGCATGTACACTGTTTTCTGGGTTTGTTTGAGTTAACTGGGTTCTGGGTTCTGAGTCAACGGCAAGTTGACTCAGTGAAACCTCCGCTTCGCTTCGCTCGGTTCCGCGCCCTCCCTCGCCGCTGCGCTACGCTCTCCCTCCTCGTTGCCTCGACTTAGCCGACTCAGGCCGGATCCGAAGCGACCCGAAATCTCTTCGCTGGATCCGCCTGGCGTCGCTCCACCTTGCGTCGATCTGCTCTGCGCTTCTTTGGTCGCTCGCCTCGTGTCGCCGCAATCCATGGAAGCTTTGGCGTTGGCTGCGTTCGGCAGCTACGAAGAACGAGAAGAAGATGGCGGGTCTGGAAGGAGAAGAAGAGGAGCTCGGCTGCCTTTGTCTTCATTGCGGCGCAAGTTAGAGAGAAGATGGAAGAGCAAACCCTAATGTTTGCACCTTTGGGCCAGGCAGTTTTGGGCCGGCCCATTTGGGCCGGTCCAATTGTCTTGTCCGGTTCAATTTTCTGGTTCGGTCAAATTTAGTTCGGTTTAATTTTTTGAATTTCGTTTAATTCTGATTTTTGGATCAGAATTTGAATGTTGGTTCAATCAATTTTCCGATTTGGTCTATGGTTCAATTTTAACCATAATTTGGGAAATCAATATTATTTAATATTTAACTGCAAGATTGACATTCAATTTGAGCTAACATTCTAAAATATTTCAATTGAAATGGAAATACACGTACACCTAAGTGGCGTATCCCGTAGATTGACGTATTTGGTTTGTTATGATGGATGTGTGTAGTTCATATGAATATCTAATTAGCCGTGAGATAAATTAATATTCAATATGGCTGCATACATATCCGTGTGATAAACATGTGACGTTTCTTATGCATCCTGGTGTGAATAATAAATACACCTAAGATGGTTTATTATTTGACACATATTCTCGTCAATGTTTTGATCACTACAACAAGATAGTCAATCACAGTTAATACCATTGTCCTAAGACTTGCTATTAATGTTGTGGCCGGTATCTTGAAATGTCAAAATCTTCTTTTAGATATTTGTGGTGTATACATTATATGTATACTTTGAGCCTAAAATTATTCGAATTCTTTTGTTCTCAAATTCAGCTTACATGTCAATGTCTTCCGCAATTACCAACATAAACAATACTCCTAAGGATAGGAAGGGAAAGTTTCTCAATTTGGTATGTTCTGAAGTTAATTTAGCTTCGGTACTTAGAAACACATGGTGGATGGACTCTGGTGCTACCACTCATATATGTTTCTATGTAGGGTTGCCTGAACCACCGAAAGCCAAATGATGCTGAAAGACGCATCTATGTTGGAAATGGCGAGTCGGTGCAAGTAGAGGCAATTGGTCGCTTCAGATTATTATTGACATCCGGTCAATTCTTAGATTTAATGGATACTTTTGTAGTTCCGTCTTTTAGTCGGAACTTAATTTCGGTTTCTGTATTGGACAAAGTTGGCTATTCTTGTTCATTCGGAAACAATCAGTTTCAGTTATACATTAATTTTAGAATTGTGGGAACCGATGCATTAAATGTCTTTGATAATCTATACTCGTTGGATGTTGTTCCATCGTATTCTGAGACCCTGCACGTGGAAACACACGGTACGAAGCGTAAATTGACTGATTCGGCTTCATTGTGGCACAAGCGTTTGAGTCACATCTCGAGATCTCGGATTCAGCGTCTTGTGTCTGATGGCATTTTGGAGTCACTCGACTTTTCTGATATGGATACCTGCGTCGAGTGCATAAAGGGAAAACAGAACAAAGTTAAGAAATTAGGTGCCAACAGAACTTCTGGTGTCTTGGAACTGATTCATACGGATATATGTGGGTCGTTCCCTACTGCTTCCTGGAATGGTCAACGGTACTTTATCAGTTTCATAGATGATTACTCACGTTTTGGCTACCTATTTCTTATACATGAGAAATCACAGTCTCTGAATGTGTTCAAAGTCTTTAAGGCTAAGGTTGAGTTGCAACTCAACAAGAAAATTAAGAGCGTCAGATCAGAACGTGGTGGTGAGTGTTATGGTAGATATGATGGCTCAAAAGCACAACGTCCAGGACAGTTCACTTTATACCTAGAGGAATGCGGGATCGTACCTCAGTACACCATGCCAGGTTCACCTACATGAACGGTGTAGCTGAAAGACGAAACCGGACACTTAAGGATATAGTAAGAAGCATGACTAGTCATTCTTCGTTACTAGAGAGCCTCTGGGGTGAAGCACTTAAGACAACAGCGTATCTCCTTAATCGTGTGCCAACTAAAGCGGCTGCTAAAACACCTATTGAGCTTTGGTGTGGGCGTAAGCCCAGCCTAAAGCATTTGCATGTTTGGGGATGTCCAGCTGAGGCGAGGCCTTATAGGCCTCATGAAGGAAAACTGGACTCGAAGACAGTTAGCAGCTACTTTATTGGCTATGTGGAGCGATCGAGGGGTTTCAAATTTTATGATCCTACTTCCAGAAATATTTTGGAGACGGGAAATGCAAAATTTTTTGAAGATGTTGAGCTTGGGGGGAGAAATTTGGCCAGGAACATTGTGTTTGAGGAAGAGGGATCAACTACTGCTTTTGATAATAATCAGGTTTCTTTACCCATCATTGATCAAGAAGTGGACTTCGATCATCAACCTACTCGCAATGTTGTTCAAACCCCAGTTCTGGATCAGGACAATATTCCTGATGTTCAAACTCAACAACCTCAAGAGACAATGCCACTTCGTAAATCCATTAGAGAGAGGAAAAATGCGATTCCGGATGATTACATCGTATATCTCTTGGAACATGGGGAAAATGGATTGTTAGAAGATGATCCAATCAACTTCCAGCAAGCCATGGATAGTTCAAACTCTCAGAAATGGATTGATGCTATGAATGAGGAGTATAAGTCTATGCAAGACAATGAAGTTTGGGAACTTGTCCCATTACTAGACCATGCAAGACCAATTGGTTGTAAATGGATATTTAAAACCAAGAGAGACTCTAATGGTAATGTGGAGAGATTCAAAGCTCGTCTTGTAGCTAAAGGCTTTACTCAGAATGAAGGGATTGACTTTAAAGAGACCTTCTCCCCTGTTTCTTCGAAGGACTCTTTTAGGACAATCCTGGCACTGGTTGCACACTTTGATCTTGAGCTACATCAGATGGATGTTAAGACAACGTTTCTCAATAGTGACATTGACGAAACGATTTACATGGTACAACCAGAACACTTTGTGTCTGAGGATGCAAAGAATATGGTTTATAAGTAGAGAAAATCCATCTATAGGCTCAAGCAAGCTTCTCGTCAGTGGTATTTTAAGTTTCATCAGATTGTTGTCTCGTATGGCTTTGAGGCAAATCCGATGGATGAGTGTGTGTACCACACGTTCAGTGAGAGTAGGCATATTTTCTTGGTTCTATATGTCAATGACATACTGCTGGCTTCTAATTATATGAAAACTTTGCGCGACACTAAGGAATTTCTATCAAAGCATTTTGAGATGAAAGACCTTGGTGATGTATCCTTTGTTTTGGGAATCCAGATACTTCGAGATCGTTCGAAGGTGAAATTCACAGCGTCTCAGTTAGGCAAATTTGTGAACAAGCAGTTGCTGCAGCACACTCTTGTTCACTCGGAAATTGTCTCAGCAAACAATGAACACGACAGAAATTTGTTCACCCAGTTCGGCCAACTGCCTACGTCTGGGGAGGACTATTCTCCAGTCCTCAATCCACTAAACACGAAGGTCTCCAAGTACACTCGGTTACAACTCCACCCAACCTATGCTACTCAACCTTGCGTGGATCACTTGACACAATCAGAACAAGCTCTGACTTGTGTTTGCACACCCTCTACAAATGTCAATCTAGAATAGCTACAGTCTTCTCAAAACTCAGCCTATTCTAAACTACACTCACTCAGCAGAGTTGCTGTTGCAACTGCTGTAACACACAGCTGAAGCACAACTGTCCGCGTCGCTCCAAAGCCTTTCGCTGAGCCGTTCGAACGATTCCACGAGCACTGCACACTCTGGAATACTCCCCCTCACTCAGTAACCACCTGCCACTAGCGAGAACCACCGCTTAGACACACGACCGAGCCACACACCCGTCAGTTCTTCCGCGGCTGCCCTTGATCAACCAACAAGCACCACTGCACGGAATTGGCTTCCAGATCAAGCTCGAATCAGACTCTGCAAGTCCTGATTCCCTTCTGCTTCTGTCACCACAGCTCTGCGCTCACGCTCTGCTCTCGGGTGACGATCGAAGAAATCGTCCGTCGCACACCAAAATTGCTCTCTCTAAATTCTGTGTATGCACTCGTGTATCCCTCAGCTTCGATCCACCATTCTACTCTAAACGCCTTTCTCTTAAATAACAGCACCAGCTTTAAGCAATGTCCCGGTTTAAGCAATGTCCCAAAAAGAACAATTATCTCCTAAAATCTAGGAGATTAGATTAGATTTTTATCTTCAATGCAAATCTCCTTCTCTGACTAGGAAACCTCACTGGAAAATACTCCACAGCATTTTAGAAATTGTTCAGATGCTCTCCGTAGAGTTCCCAGCCCTTTTAGACAGTCCCAGGACGCTGCTGCTTCTCGGTCAGATGATGCAGCCACTTGAACAAACTCCTGCTATAGCATCCCCTGCTGAAGTTGCTGCTAGTTCACTTGTGCTGTAGCTGCTCCTTGTTCACTTGTGCTGGAGTTGTTTGCTGCTGCTGGAATTTCCTAAATGCATTAGGAAACAATCCCATCAGTTTTAAAGAAGATCCTCCAAGATTTCTACAAGATCATATCTCCTAATTTGTAGAAGTTTTGATTTTCCAATCAAATCTTCACTCAACAAGTCTGCCCTTGTTCTTGAGAGACACTCCAGAAAATATTCTCCTGAATACTGTTGTAGCTCCAGGCACCAGCGTCTGCTGTAGCACTTGCAGCTTTTCTGCCTTGTATACATGCACTGGATTTCTGAAGGAGAGCTGATCTTCTGCTACTGAACTTCTGCTCCAGAGATTGCTATAGCACTTGCTTACTCCATTGCTTGAGTACTGAGATAGTCACTCTGCCCAGATTGCACAAGCTGATGTCTTCATGATCTCTTCCAGATTTCTGAGCGCCCCAAGGCAACATTAGGTGGCGCGCCTGGTGAAGACATTTAGCTCAGGCGCCACTTAATGTCTTCATCTGGAGCGCCACTTAATGTCTTCATCTGGAGCGCCACTTACTGAGTTTGCTCACTCTGGAATGCTCTTCATCAGCTATTTGCTTTCCATACTTGCTGTAGCAGACTCTAGTGCACTTTGTAGGAGTTTGTCAATGATGCCACATACCTTAACAGAAGGGTATCTTGGGATTATCACAAAGGAATTACATTGAGAAAGTTCTCATAAGATTCGGCATGCAGAACTGTAGACCATTGGACACCCCTGTCGCTAAAGGAGACAAGTTTAGTCTCGATTAGTGCCCTAAGACTACTCTGGAAATTCAGGAGATGCAGCACCTTCCGTACGCTTTGGCTGTAGGAAGTTTGATGTATGCTCAGGTGTGTATGCGTCCGGATATCGCGTACATTATTGGTATGTTGGGAAGATATCTGAGTAACCCGGGAGTGGATCATTGGAGAGCAGTCAAACGGATTATGAGGTATTTGCAAGGAACAAAAAAATATAGGCTCACGTATAAGCGATCAAATCATGTTGAGATCATTGGATACTCTGACACTGATTTTGCTGGATGCCAAGATAGTAGACGATCCACGTCAGGCTATATCTATCTGTTAGCTGGGGGAGCCATTTCCTGGAGGTTTGCCAAACAGATACTCGTTGCTCCATCCACTATGGCAGCAGAATTTGTAGCTTATTTTGAGGCATCAAATCATGGCGTATGGCTGCGAAACTTTTTCACTGGACTACGCATTTTGAGTGATATTGAAAGACCACTATAGTTATACTATGACAGTAAATCAGTAGTGATGTACGCCAATAACAACAGGAGCACTACGAAATCAAAGCATGTTGATATCAAGTTCCTGATTGTGAAAGAAAAGATACAGAGTGGACAGATATTCATAGAGAGTATTGGGACAAACTCCATGATAGCGGATCCGCTTACAAAAGCATTGACACCAAAGGTCTTTCATGAGCATGCTGCTCACATAGGTGTAATGTTGTTTTGAGGATATTCATGATTAGTGGGAGTTTGTATTTTTGTGTTGACGCTCTATGAGATGCATAGATTTTCTATCTATACATTTTGGATTATGTTCTGTAGAAATTATGTGTACACGGTACACTCTGTATGATTATGTTGATCTCACTTTTGAGGAGACCAGTTGGAAATAAGCATGTGCAGATTACATTTCATGTAATTTCCATGCTACACACCACGATGAATCCATGTCGTTTAGCTATGTTGACATACGTGACAAGCACGGTCGAGTAACGATGATGATTACGAAGGCCGCCTTGATCCTATGTTTGCATAGTTAATGGACCGGATAGTTTCGGATATACCCGTTCTGGAATGATGGCAATTTTGTGCACACTTATGTTTATACATTTATTTGGTTACACATGCGGTCCAGTGGGAGATTGTTAGATTATTATGATTAATCTAATTAGGATCGAACGTATAATCAGATAATTGTATGTGCTATCATTATGATAAGCTTAAATAACGTGATCAAATCTTTTGGGAAGCTTATCAGGTATAAGTTTAATCGTGGAATATACTGTGTAGACCCAGAGATAATTATGGAAATATTTGAGAGACGGAATCCATGATTATCTAAATTATATCTTTTCATGTAGAAGATATAAATATGGGTTATGGTCCCCGGTCGATCATATCGTTCTCCAGTTTATTACTCTCAAAGAAACTGACCCCAGAGACATACGATTAGACTGGAAGCACCAACCCAGGCTTTTTTGCTGCAGGTATTTTCAGTCAATGAATTCAGGTACGTTTATTTTACAGTAATCAGATATGCTAATTATTCTTGTATGGGTATGATCCTGTTAAATTCGTTTTCGCTGTATGATTATGTTCCAACAAGTATGACAGCTAGAAGGAATACATGGATATATAAGGTTCTTGACATCCCTTTTGTATTTATTGAATCAGAGTGGACTTGATCTAATGGTTAAGAAAAAATGGTAAATATCCAACGCAGCTATAGTTCGATTCCTGATGGGGCGAGAACATAAGCTTTGTTAGGGGTTAAGACTATAATAGGTAAAAAAAATAGAGAGACTTGTGCCGAGTGGAGAAGGGAGAAGATGACACGCGAGGAAAAAGAAGACAATTTCAGACCAAATGGTGTTGCTATGCACTTGTGTTGCAGCTTATTTCATACCGATGTCGTTTCATGCTGAATGATAATTTTGTAATAAATGAAAATTGTAATGGAGGTGTAAACTGAAAAAGTCTCATTCTAATTATTGAAAAATATACAACGGCTCTTTTATAGTAAAATTACAAAAAAAGGTTCTCCCCCAAGATACTTTTCTTCACTTTTGATCATCAGCAAGCTCGGGCAATCTTGATCAACGATCACTACCATGTCCAGTGTAGTTGTCACATTGTAAAAAAGCCACGTATTGTTTCAGGTCTTATTATTCTTTTTGGACATGTGTTGTATCTACGATGAGTAATGTTTCTGAAAATTCGAACGTTGCATTGGCGTCGATGATAATTCGTATGTGAATTTTAATGAGATCACTCGAGCGTTGATTGTCGGTGAATCCTTAGTTAGGCTCTGCTATTTAGCGCTTAAATTTTCAGTACTTAAGTTAAGTTAAGTTAAGTTCAATTCGGTTAAATTAAATTAAGTTATGTGAACATCTTTTAATAAGATTGTTTCCTCTTTTCGTTTCTCATTACAATGTACCATGAAATGTTGTTTGATTTATGAGAAATTGTAAAGTAAACATTTATGATATATAATAAATGATATACATACTAGTACAATAATGAAAGATTTATCATTGTATTGAATGAAGTTTGATAATTTATATACAAAAATTACATATCACCATCTTCGTCCATCATATCTTCAAATGCATTGTCAGGATGTGCTAGCATAATTTCGGATGCTATGAAGTTTCGCACCTGATTCATCTGTTCTTTTCGATTTACATCGAACAGATTAGAATCAGCCATCCTCTGCACCAACTCATGTTCTAAAATACGTATCCTCAGACTATGCATTCGAATAAAGTTATGTAGAGTAAAAGCAGCTAGAATTATATCTATCTGGAGCACATCTAAAGCTTGAGGCATGTTCCTAAGTATTCTCCAGATGTTTTTCAGAACACCAAATGCTCTTTCGATGGTCGTCCGCAATGATGAATGACGATAATTGAATTTTTTTCATAAATCCCATGTGGTCCTTGACCATTCCTGAATGCGGGCATATGATAACGAACATGCCTGTTCTTGTACGGAGGCAAATACCTCAATGTGTTTGGATAACCGGAGTCCACCAAATAATATTTATCTGTCCAAGTGCAATACACGTAACATTATGATTTTACAACGTAATGCAATGTATTTTTAGAACTATCAAAGTAATTTGTATACCTGGTGGAGGATGTGGGAAACAATATTTCGATTGGGTTAATGAGTCTCTCTAAACTTTTTGGTCGTGTACACTTCCTTCCCTAACCGACGTGGACGTATGTAAAAAGCATATCAAAAGAACAACATGCCTAAAAGTTCCGTGTTTTGATTCCCTTACGTCCTCGATATTGAACATCTTGACTGTCACCCAACACCGCTTCGATATGAGTGCCGTCAAGAGCACCAATACAATCCTGTATAATATTGCAATAGTGATCAAGTATTATACCTGAATCGTATGAATATAAATAATCCGATAATAGCAGTTGCGACAATATACCACGATAAATGTGACGTACCTTGAAAAACGGTGAATACAGACTGCTGTTAACAATTTTGTTGGGTACTGAATCCAACGATGTATTTGGTGTAACTACGTCGAATGAGAGATTCTTCAATGCATCTAATGCGGGAATAAAATACTTGTGAATCGTGGATGGTGAATGTTCAAACGTATCGACAACATCTCTATATGACGCTCCTTTCGCCAATATATATAAACGCATCCCAACCTGTTCCAATACCTTGATGCGTCTGCTATCTGCTAAAAGTTGTATCGCAATCATTAAGTTGACCAGTTCCAGTACCATATCTGCTATTAATCTTAATTGTTCATGACATAGACGAGGATGCAAAAATACCCATCTGTGCATATATTCAGCACCATTTTCACCTCCTGATGGTAAATCATCTGTCTTTGGCTTATCAGCCACCAATTCTGCTAACCTTTCAAGCGCCACCCGCCGACAATGTTGACGAACTCCATCCATTCTACACATACGAATGATACATAAAGTTTCATTTTAAGTACACTCATCAAACCAAACATGAACATAATACTGTTAAACAACAAGAACAAATGTCACATATCACCAAATCTCACACAACAACACAAAACAGGTCACCCAACAACACCAAACAGGTCACATAACATCGTTGAGCAGCTCCCATCTTTCTTCTTCATTATTCCATGCACAAAAATATCTTATCTAGTTTTTCTCGATAAAGATATTTCACACATCGCACATAAAATGCTCGTCCACGCGACTGTACTTGTTCCATACCATGAATGGCAGCCAACATGTTCTCATGACCATACGGGTTTGACTGTGCTCCCAAAATCTCAAAAGCCTTATTGAAGTCCGTCTTCTGCTTTCCCTTTGACACGAATGACTCTCCAAATTTTCTTTTCTTTGAGCTCTCGGCTCGGGGGGAGACCGACTCCAACCATTCTCATCTGATAACATGGCTGCTCCATGCGATAAAGGAGCATCGTCACTATCCCCTGACCCTTCTTCAATTGGATCAAGGTCCATATCGAAACGCTTCGCTTTCCCTCTCTGTGCCTGGGCCAGTGCAAGGGAAATACTTTTGTTACGGCTGGCACATCTTCCACCAAACATCGGGTTCCATAGATCCAAATCAGGAAGTATGTTCTTACAAACGTAATTCCCGGCACCACCTATCCTGTGTTTCTGTAACAACAATGACCATAGAATCTTAAATGTTTGACATAAGCAACAATCCAAAATATGTTACAATATACTATAAACATGCCATTTTATACCAACATGAATTCTTGAAGTCTGTCAGAGCGAAGCTCCTCCTGTTTTGGTAAGCCATCCTCAGTGAAAGCAATCCCGGTCAGCCTGTTTAAATCTGTCCAAGTTGACCATTTTGCTTTGCAGCTGTTGTAGTGATTCATCATCTGTTTAAATTTTCTTTCGGACGATGATTGCGAATTGTACATGTTTTCCACCTTCATCCAATCTATCGTACCATGATTGTGAATTGTACATGTTCCCGGCATTTCTTAATTCTACTAGAATTCTAAATAGCCGTCGACTTTCCTCCGCATTCCACATACTATAATATTTCAAGAACAAGGATTTGAAAAAATGACCATACAAATGTAAACGCAATCAGTGCAATTCTTAAAACCATTAACATGAATAATACCTCTTAATTGTTTGTAGTTCAGTGCTAGCTGCCACAAGGGAAATATTAATCCTGCCCAGGAATTCACAAACAATATAGATACGGACTGACGCTGCAAATTTATGTGAAAGTGGTGTCCCAAATGATAAATGTTACCTGCAAATTTCTCCTTCGCACTGAAGCTGGAAATCACCAAACTTGTGACTCGAAATCTGAAATCTGCCTTGCCGTTCCTTGAATTCCGTAATTGTCAGGAATGATAGGTGGAATCTGCCTAGAAACGATCCTTAGCTCCACATCCGGTTCACCTACCAACCCATTACAAGTTCAATTGTCAAAGGAGAAATTAACTTTGGAGCTACCAAAATAGCCTTGGTAAGACGATTTGCGCCGTAGCCAGGACACCACAAAGGTTCACGATTTACGTCCTTGGGTTACGGACAACACAAGCTGCAAATGCGTAACAATCCTTGCCAACCGGAGCTTCACTGTATCCCACACACAAGGCTCGAGAAGGTGGGTCAAGGTTTTACGATGTACACACTACTCGAAAAGATGCTCATCTGCTGTTAACAACATGGGGATTGGCACGCTTTCGGGAAGAACATAGAATAATAGAGGAGGCTTGGTCAAGGTGTTGGGGGATCTGACGCTGGAGGAGCCGATGTGGTTTATGGAATCAGAGATTATGAGAGGAGGAGGGGGAGTGGGGACAAGGGGATTCGACGGATGAAGGCAGAGGTGAGCCGTATTGTGTGCGAGACAGATTTGGAAAAATGGTGAAGGTGCGGTCGATGAGAGAAAGGGTTAATAGCAACAATAATTGAAGATGTCGGCAGATGTTGAAGTGCGGTCGATGAAAGGAGTGAATTATTTTTCCTGTTTTAGATGTCGATATAAGGTTTTAAAGATGGTGAAGGCACTCGATGAGAGGAGCGAAATGCAGCAATAATTGAAGATGTCGGCAAATGGTGAAGGGAAGGTGTCGGTAGAAGCTTTGGTTATGGTTCAATTGAATGGAACACCAACTTTGTTCAATCAATGGAACCAAAAGTAAAGGAATCTCAACCGAATCAAAATACAATCCTTCTTTAATTAAGTTCTAAATTAATTTTGTATGCTTTGTGGTGCAATTGCATTTATGTGAAAACTGTAAAAATATATTATTTTTAACTTAAGTTAAGTTAAGTTAAGTTAACTTTAGTTAAGTTAAATTCAGTTAAGTTAAGTTAATTTAAGTTAAGTATAAGTTCAGCTCTAAAGAACAGACCCTTAGTTGTCAAAACTTCATTTCTTGGGAGCTTGAAGACAAGCTTGGAATAGCTTGATATCAGAAGAGTCAGAAGGAATATGAAGACAAGCTTGGGATAGTTTGAGATCAGCAGAGTCCTTGGGAACCTGAAGACAAGCTTGGAACAACTTGAGATCAGAAGAGTCCTTAGATTGTCAAAAATGCCAAAGGGGAGATTGTTACGGATATGACATCTGTGAAAAAGCTGAGCGGAAGAAGAGGCTACAACATCCTGTGGTACGAGGAGCTGGTACTTGCAAATGAAGATTGACAAAAAAAAAGAGCCAGAAGAAGGTATAGCATCCTGTGACGATTGGAGCTGGTACAGATCAAAAGGAATCAAGACAAGAACAAGAAGAGGCTATAGCATCCCCTGAAGATTCAAGCCTAAAGCATCAAGAGAGTTTCTTTGTAGCCGATCAATCTGGAGGAGCTCGGAGGATCTTCGGGTGATTGCTGCTGGCGTAGCAACCGTCAGAGAGAGGCCCAAATGATCAGTGTTCAACATAGGCACGAATTAAGGCAATCAAGATAAGGTTTCTAAATTCAGATTTAGGAAACCGTATCTCAACAACTCCACACGAATCTAGGAGAAGATTTAAGTGGTGCTGGGTGATCGGTTGGATTCCCGACCGATTTTCGCGTGCGTTTATTGATCGTTTTCATTCATTTTTGGAGTATTATGACCATTATGCACTCTCTCCTTCTTGTTTCAGGGCCAATTAGCTCAGGCGCCATGGAGAGTAAAGTTAGAAGCAACTGCATGCAAAAGAGCCAAGGAATATGTCAAATAGCCCCAAGCCCGTACTGACCGTATCACCCGAACTGACCGTATCCATACGGTCGACACGGTCGATACGACCGTGTCAAAGCTTCTATTTTTCCTTGAGGTCGAATTGATCGTAGTGGCCGTGTGACGCGTATCAGTCGTATTGCCTGTATTGATACGACCGATACGGACAGCTCAGCTTATTTTCACAGAATTTGAATCATTTAAAAAGGAAAGGAGAGAAAAGACGAGGGGATTGAAGGGAGGAGGACGAACGAGACTGGGAGGAGGACAAACGAGAGAAGAGAAGAAGGAAGAAAAGAGGTGTTCCGATCCTTACGTTACTCTAGTGCGTGGTTGTAATCGTTTGTTTTCATTAGAGAATTTGACTCGTAACTCGATCTTTATATATGAAAGCAATGAAAACTGATGATGCAGTATGGCAGTCTTTGACAAAACCAGTACGAGTGAACAAGCTGCTGCAATAGCTGGAGCTGTATCAGGCAGCTGTAGCACCTGTTCTACAATAGATGTCCGGACCTTGGAAAAAAGCGCTCGGCCGTTCATTAGCGAGCATCAACGGAGCTTCTAAATATTCAGTAGAGAATATCCTAGAGAAGATACCGTCCCAGGGTGAAGATTTGGTTGTGGGAGATTTGTTTCTCAAATCAAATCTAATCTCCTACAAATTAGGAGATATTGTTGTTTGGAGGAACTTGCTAAAAACTGTTAATGATGGAACTGGGTGTTCCTATTTAAAGGAGGCTGTTCAGAATGTCAAAGCTATCGAAGACAAGAGTGCAAACACGAGAGCGTACACAGAAAACTACGAAGGGTGATTGTGAGTGAGCCGTGCGTCGATCATCACCACGAGCAGAGCGTGAGCGCAGAGCAGAGGTGATTGAAGCTGAGAGTGATCAAGATCTGCAAAGTCTGATCAGTACCTGATCTGGGAAGCCAATTAAGAGCAGCTGTTGCTTTTTGGTTGATCAAGGGAAGCCGCGGAGAGCAATTGTCAAGTGGAGGTGCTCGGACAATTCGCAGAGGGCTTGGACTCGCTAGTGACAGGAGGTCACTGAGTGAGGGGGAGTATTCCAGAGTGTGCAGCGCTCGTGGAATTGTTCGATCGGCTTAGCATAAGGCTTGGAGCGACGCGGACAGATTCTGCACCAGCTGTGTGCTATAGCGGGTGCTATAGCAGACCTGCACAGACTGCGTGTTAATTTGAATAGGCTGGGATTCGTTGAGTCAGTAGCTGTTCTAGATTAATACCAGTTTAGGTAGTTGTGACACAAGTCAGAGCCTGTTCTGATTGTGGTCGAAGTCCTAGCTAAGGTTGAGTAGCATAGGTTGTGTGCTGGCGAACCGTGTTGTACATCGAACCTTGAGCTTAGTGGATTTAAGGACTGAGTTCAGTCCTTCCCATAGGTAGGCACTTGGCCGAACTGGGTGAACAAACCGTTGTTCCTTGTTCTATCTTGCCATCAGATTTGGGTGTTCAAGAGTGTGCTGTAGCAACTGCTTGTTTACAAATCTGCAGATCAGAGATGCTGTGGAAATTTCAAAAACATTTTCCATGTATCGTGAGTAATCTACTTAGTTCCATGGTTTGATGAATCTTGTCTAGTGTGTTCAAAAGTATTGTGATGATGTTCTAAATGAAAGTTTAGGTGGATGATTGATGGATTACGGTTTATTCAAGTATGTTAAGTTATGCATGCTAGATGTTTGAAAGAATGCCAGCATGAAATCCGTTTTAACTTAAGTACGTTATTGAGAGATACATACTTAGGAAAGACGTGAGTAAAACCGGCTATGATCTTATTGACATACGAAAGTAGCGTAAAGAGATAAGTTAGAGGTTAGGTAAGCTTGATCCGAACTCTTTTACTGATCATCATAACGACGGTTTGTGAATAGTGGAGGATGTTAGAAGGAATCAACATATTGAGAGATTGAGATTCGACTTCCGTAATAGATTGATATTCGAAATTGAGCGAAAGCTAGTTTAGAAGATTGATCTATTCATAACCTCTATAGTCTTCAATCATCCATTCATCTTTGTCGCTTTATTAGAAAACACTAGGCAAGTGAAATCAACCTTGGAATCTTCTCGAAATTTGGCAATTTAATCTTAGCTTGCTTGTCTTAGTCCAAATCATTACAGAAAATCAATTCACAAATCGAGATAGCTAATCAGAAACTAGATTTCACATAGTGCATAAGCTTAGTTTGCTCCTTGGACGACCCGAAATACTTCGATTTACAAATTGTTTTTGACATGCACTGGAACTTCATATTCACTGAATTTGGAGTACAAAAATATAACACGTCAAAATGGCGCCGTTGCCGGGGAGTAACGAGTTAGCTTGTCATTAGATTAAATCTAGCGAATCATTTAGACTACTCATTTTAAATTTCAGTACTTTTATTTTCCTTATCCCACTTGTGCTTTCACGTTTTTTTTTGTTTGTGATACATTTCAGGGTTCTCTATTGTTTGGATGCAAACCCGGTCAAAGAGCGAAATCAACAAGAAAAAGAATCCAGATTTGAGTCATTCAACTCCTCCTGTAGCAACCAGTAGCAGGAGTAAGTCAAAGAAAACCGTCACGCCTAGGGAGAATACGACACCAGGAATGGAATAACAAAGGAACAATGCGAATGATCTCTCCTCGAGAAGAACTTATTCCAAGGATGCCGGACTTGCCTGATCAAGGTCGATATCAGCGACGAGAGGTACAGGGAGTGCCAAGAGCTATGAGGGATTACACATTCCCAACCATGACCATGTTACAATCACCAATTACATACCCAGCAGTGACTGCCAATAGTTATGACATCAAACCGGCGCTGCTGGCCTTGGCTTCCAACTCGCCTTTCTCGGGACTTCCGAATGAAAATCCTAGCGCCCACCTGAATTCATTTCTTCAGCTGTTGAATACATTCAGGATCAATGGAGTTTCAAAAGATGCGGTTTCTCTCAGTGTTTTCCAGTTCTCACTAGCGGGAAAAGCTAAGGAATGGTTATGGAGCCACAATTCCGGGACTTTCAGTACTTGGGATGACTTGGCACAGGCGTTCTTGACTCAGTATTTTCCACCAAGGAAAACGGCTCAATATAGAACCAACATCAGCAACTTTGGGCAAAAGCAGGGTGAGACCTTGTATGAAGCTTGGGAACGCTTCAAGGGTTTATTGAGGGTATGCTGATCGCGCGTCGTTGTACGCGTCAAATTAATCCTTCCTTCTCCACTTAGTACAGCGGCTATCCTGCGCACGTTGATTGCGCTACTTGCTTCGCGCAGTCGGTTTGCGCACTGCAGTCTGAATCAGCTATCTCCTATCTCCTTTTTGCGCTGCTAGCTCCGCAGGTCGTGCATTGCGCTCTTTAAAAGCGCCCGTTACCGCACATTTGACTTATGCTCTTGTTTTATCCTGAAATACAAAAATACCGGAAACCAGTAATCTTGTATACAAAATAATGCAAACAAGCATAGTGTTAAGATCTAAATAGCGCATATAACTAGGCTCTATCATATGCCCACATCATGGTTTTCCCAAGTAGCTTATCGTTCAATCATTTTAACGGGTTGGACTATGATGTGCGAGCTATTGTTGATCAAGGAGCTGGAGGATCTCTTATGGATCACACATCGGAGGATGGTTAAAGAATTCTTGAGAAGATGTCCAGCAACGCTCACAGATGGACAAGTGAGAGATCCAACCCACAGAAACACTCCAACACTTAGTCAACCTTTGCTGTGGACACAAATGACGCTATTGGAGCATTGTCAAGGAAGTTTGATACCTTGATCACTACAATTGGAAACTTCAATGCAAATCAGGTCGGTAGTTCTTCGTCAGCAAGAGGGTGTGAGATTTGCGCATCATTAGACCATGATTCAACCTATTGTCCACTCACAATGCCTCTAGAGGATGGAATCAGCAACGAAGATGTTAACTTCATGGGTAGACAAAATGTAGGTGCTTATGGAACAAGCGCGAATCCCGCTTATCATCCTAGCAATCGAAACCATCCGAACTTCTCCTACAAAACCTAAGAACCTACCCCTCCTGGATTTCAACCTAGACAGTATCAAAGCAACCAAAGATTTCAACCAAACCAAGGAAATCAAAATTTTGCTCGGAATAATCAATAGGGGCAAGGGAACTATAATAGAAGCCAAGGACCGGTGCAATACTGGAACAACTATTAAAACCAACATTCTCAAGGGCACCAAGCACAAGCACTGCCTCAGGCTTCTTCGAGTAGCTCTAATCCCACCATGGAGGCCATCCTTGCTCAACTTTTAGCGGGTCAAGAAGTTGAATGCAAGAATCGATGAACTTGCCATTCACAACAAACATTTGGAAACAAAGATTGCACAACAGGCCGCTTCTTCGTCAAGATCACATGGTAAGCTCCCTTCAAAGCCAGACATGGGTAATAATGAATCTTGTAGCGCCATCACTACAAGAAGTGGTATAGTGATAGACCCCGCTAACGCTAGAAGCATGCCTCCAAGCCAAGGATGAGAAATCGGAGAAGGAGAAGGATACAACTGATGAACCTGATGTAGAAGAGGTTGAACCCACACTGGTTGAGAGAGATGTAGCTGTCGAGGTATCGGTATATAGGCCTAAAGTGCCATTTCCACAGCGGCTAGCTAAGAGCAACAAGGAAGCTCACTTCAAGAGGTTCCCGGATATGCTAACGAAGCTTCACGTAATGCTGCCCTTCACGGAGGTAATCTCTCAAGTCCCTACTTACGCAAAGTTTTTAAAAGATATCATTTCTCAAAAGCGTAGGATTGATGGGCATGAAAACTTTTGCATTGAATGAGATATGTAGTGCCGTAGTTCAAAATGCATTACCTAAGAAGTTAGGAGATCCGGGTAGCTTTGCCATCCCTATCAATATCGGTAATGTTATCATCGAGCGTGCACTGTGTGATCTAGGAGCTAGCATTTCTCTTATGCCTTATTCACTTTGCAAAAAGCTAGATCTTGGTGAACTTACTCCTACATCTATTTGTTTGAGATTGGCGGATCGCTCTTCAAGATTTCCTAAAGGAGTTCTTGAAGACGTTCCCATTAGGGTAGGGAATTTCTATATTCCCATTGACTTTATTGTTTTAGAGATGGAGGAGGATAAGGAAGTACCGATCATTTTAGGCAGACCATTTCTAGCTACCGCTGGAGCCGTGATTGATGTTAGACATGGCTCACTTGTGTTGCATATTGGTGATGAAGAGATTGCATTTAGTTTAGAAAAGTCATGCAAGACACCATGCTCATCATTTGATTGCAATCGTATTAGCTCATGCGATTTGATAGATCATTGTGTTTTATCTTCATCTAACCCTTTGAGTTTTGAAGATACTAATGAGCATAGCATGAGGGCTATTGATTTGGGAGAAGGCAGCACAGATGAGGATAAGGGGAGCAAGATCTCGAAGATGGTCCATGAAGGTAAGGAGTCTTGCAAGGTAGAGCTCAAAGCTCTATCGGCAAGCCTAAGGTATGAATTCCTTGATGAAAATTCAGCTTATCCGGTGATTGTGAATTCTACTTTGAATTGGGATGATTCTTCTAGGTTGTTGCATGTTCTTAGGAAGTATAAGAAAGCTTTGGGATATTCAATTGATGATCTTACCGGTATAAGTCCTAATATTTGCATGCATAGGATTCAGTTAGAAGATGAGGCTAGCTCATCCAAGGAGCATCAACGTAGGTTGAATCCCAACATGAGTGAGGAGCATCAACTGGGATGAGCCTTACCTTTACAAGCTTTGTGCAGATGGAATTTATCGGACTTGTGTGGCTGAGGAGGACATGATGACATTCTTGCTCAATGTCATGATTCTCCCTATGGTGGGCATGGTAGTGGAAATAAGATTGCATCGCGAGTTCTCCAATGTGGATTCTATTGGCCCTCGCTTTTCAAGGATTCCTATGAGTACGTCAAGAGATGTGATAGTTGCCAAAGGAGTGGTAATATTTCGAAGCGTAATTAGATGCCCCAACATTTATGGGTCCCTTTCCCACCTCCTTTGGAAATTCATATATCCTAGTAGCTGTAGACTACGTGTCTAAGTGGGTAGAAGCGGTAGCCTCTTCTACTTGTGATGCTAAAGTTGTTATGAAGCTATTTAGGAAGATTATTTTCCCTCGATTTGGCGTACCACACTGTTATTAGTGATGGAGGCTCTCATTTTAAGGAGAAGAATTTTGAGGCTCTGTTAAAGAAGTATGGTGTTTACCATAAGATTGCCACCCCTTATCACCCACAAACCAGCGGGCAAGTGAAAGTTTCTAATAGAAAAATCAAGGTCATTCTCGAGAAAACAGTCAGTCGGTCTAGAAAAGATTGGGCTTCTAAGCTAGATGATGCACTTTGGGCATACCGGACTGCGTTTAAAACCCCCATTGGAATGTCTCCGTATCGACTGATTTATGGGAAAGCATGTCATCTTCTTGTTGAGTTACAGCATAAGACTTTTTAGGCAATTACATGATTTAATTTTGATTTGCGTGCTGCAGGAGAGAAGCGGTTGTTACAATTAAACGAATTAGACGAGAGTCGCTTGGATGCTTATGACAACGCGCTCCTCTACAAGGAAAAAATGAAGAGATGGCATGATAGAATGCTGGTGAGGAAAAGCTTCAAACAAGGAGACCAAGTCCTTTTGTTCAATTCAAGATTGAGACTCTTTCCCGGTAAGTTAAGGACTAGGTGGTCGGGACCTTTTCAAGTTCAGAAAGTATTTGATGATGGGCATGTAGAGCTTTTAAATTACGAAGGAGAATTGTTTAAGGTTAATGGGCATCGAATTAAGTTTTATCATGGGCTAGAAAAGGTGGTAGGCTATGTGAGCTACCACTTGGTTTGATCCTGCGAACCTTTAGTTACGTCACGCCAAGACTTTAAACTAGGCCTTTTCGGGAAGTAACCCGCTCTGTGAGTTCTTCTTGTTTCTTATTTTTGTTTTTGTTTTTCTTCTTCTTTTTAATTGCGTTCGGAGTCATGTGTGTGGCTCGCATCTTGGTCTTCTTGGTTTTAGTTCTGGGTTTGGGTTTAGTTCTTCTTGGTCTCATCTTGGCTTGGTGGGGTCGTAATGCCCGTTTTGGCCGTCGTAACCGTATCGGTATGACCCATACGGTTGATACGGTAGTGGAATTTTTCTCTGAGGTCGTATTGACCGTGTGGCGAGAGTTGACCATACCGATCGTATCAACCGTATCGATACGGTCCATCGGCTGTTTGTTGACCTAAATCGCGATTTCAGATTTTGAAATCGCGATTTCTCCAAATTCCCCAAATCTTCTCCACCCGCTCGCGACCACCAATCCGCACTAGAGCCACACATCCAGCGACCTCCTAGCCAGTCGCCTGCTCGGTTCTCCTAGCTATGGGGATCTGATTATCCAGAGAAACCATCAAGAAAATAGAAAAATGGCTTACCTGCCAGCCTATCTAGCATCTGATCAATGAAAGGAGGGGGAGGTGATCCTTACGAGTGACTGCATTCAGCTTCATATAGTCGATGCACATCCTCCACCCATTCTGAATTCGCTTTGTTATCATCTCATTGGCTACATTTTCTTCAACTGTTATGCCGGTCTTTTTCGGAACCACGTGTACGGGACTCACCCACTCACTATCTGAAATAGGATAAATGACGTTAGCATCTAATAATTTCTGAATTTCTTTTCTTACCACTTCCATCATTATGGGGTTGAGTAGACATTGTGGTCCTCTCGAGGCTTCAGCTCCATCCTCCAGCAAGATTCTATGCATGCAAACTGTGGGACTGATTCCTCTAATGTCGCCGAGTGTCCATCCAATTGCTTGCTGGTTGTTTTTCAAAACCTTGACGAGCCTGTGCTCTTGTTCCAGCTCCAGCCCCTTTTTGATAATCACCGGTAATGTGTCATCCTTTCCCAAGAAGGCGTACTTCAAGTGCTCCGGTAATGGTTTCAGCTCTATGCTTGGGGCCTGCACAAAGAAGACAGCAAGGTATTAGTTTTATATAAACTGATCTGATTAGCCTCATACCTTGGTGTCAGCGGGTGTGATACTTCTAATTGCCCAAGAGCTGCCTGCACTAACTCCCTAAGCTCGTAGGATTCATCCGATTCGAAGACAGATTTTTTTAGCGCAATCTCGAGTCCATCATCTCCACAGGACGGGTTCACTTCACTCACAATGTCAATAGCATTCACTGTGTTGTGCTCCTGTGGATGCTTCATTGCTTTGAAAATGTCAAACTCCACCACCTCGTCCTCGGTTAGCATGCCCGTATGACAGCGCGTCGTCGTGCGCCTCAAATTTGTATTTATAACTCCTGTTAACACACTAGCAAGCGGTAAGCAGGGTCGAACCCAAAGAGAGCAACTGAGTCGGAGTTCAAATGATAGTCACAGAAAAAAGAACAACTGAGGATATCAATTCAGAGAAAATCAGTTCGGGGAATACAATGCAACTAGTTATCACCGATCGGATACATACATAAGCTAGTGAATTCTGCCTGAGCCCAACATTCTCGCTAAAGATATGTCGACAATCAAATTCTACCTATTCTTAACCGCTAGGTTTTCGAATAAGTGCAATAGTTACTCGACTAATACCACAAAATCGGTTCTACCGCTAGGTTCTCCCCAACAATGCAATCCAATCAAGTATAACACAAGTGACATCAATTTAGCTCACTGATAGAGCCTATTTATAAGCATTATTTAGATCATAACCCTGTGCTTGTTTGCGATATTTTATGTACAAGATTACTGGTTTCCAGTGTTTTTGTATTGCAGGGCAAAACAAGGGCCTAAGTCGGATACGCGCTAACAGGCAGCGTTTAGGACGCACATCACACAGCCTGCGGAGCTAGCGGCGCAAACAGAAGAAATTGGCAGAGTCGACCTCGGTGCGCTAACCGATTGCGCTACGCACATGCGTGCGCCAGGCGCAGATGGTGGTGTTTCCAAATCCTGACACGACCAGATTTGGAAGTTGCCAAGAGTGAGCCTCTGAGCAATATATAAAGAAGAGAAGGAGGCTAGGGTTGAGGGACGACAATAATTAGGATTCACAATTCGTACACCCAGGAGGCACTGCGCAGCAGGACTGGAAAACACACGAGCTTGTTGAGAGAATTTGCGCTAGCCGACCGCGCCGGCCAAGACTGCAACCTGCACGCACTGTTTGCTCTTGTTTTCCTGGACACTTTAGTTATTATTTACTGTTTCTATGATGTTTACCACTAGCATGTCTAGCTAAACACTTAGTATCGGTTGGGCATGAATCTATGAGTATTTCCTTTGAGACTTGCGCTTAATGCATAGCTTGCTTGCTTATATTAATTCTATGCACATTGCTGGCAGCTTGTTACATGAGTAGGGGAAGCCTTGAACCGCAATCTTACTCTTGTTGCTTGTTGCTGTTTGTTAAACTAGTTGAATAGCCTGACGGTGCCAACTAGGAGTAACGCGCTAGGTTAGGCAATTACTACCTTGATCGGATTCGTAGTTGTTTAAGTCTAGTGTAAGAATTAATAGCACATGAACTTTGATCGGAACATGCGCACATGTTAGGAAGCCTTGATCGGACACTAACATTAGCAACCCAAACTATAGACATTTAGAGTCGATGATAAGGAATACACTCATAGAGGATTGTCTGCGCCGATACTTCTCATAGTCATAGTACTTAATCTTTACTGCCTGCGCACGTCTAGTGCAAATTCCTGCGTTACGATACCACTGTTTACTCGCGCATCGCGCAAACCAATCACTCACCCCCAATCTTCGTAAGTGTAGGTCACTGGCTAAAACTGAACTACTTGCTCCCTGTGGAGATCGACCCTTACTTAACCGCTGTACTAGTGGAAGAGGAAGGATTATATTTGACGCGTACAACGACGCGCGATCACTCACCGCTAAGCTGCACCAAACTGACAATCAAAGCATTCATTCATTCATACAAAGGCAGCGAATCAATAGCTCGAATCATGTATTCATTGACCTCAAACCAAATGTTGCATTATAAACCCCAAATCTGAAAATAGGATTTAGCTACTCATATCATTCATGGAATACAATAAAAATGAGTTCATTACACTACAATAGGCTAAGGAACACAAACTGACTAAAATAAATTCTGCCCTGAACAGTGTTCCGGCATGAACAGTAACAGTAACAGTGAACAGTGCAATGTGAACAGTAAAATGAATAGTACCGGCGTGAATAGTGATTTCCGGCGACTTCTCTCTCAAGCTCTTCACTCCTCTCCTCCCGCCGTTCTACTGTAGCTCCGCGTGAATAGTGCCGTCAAAAAATGGAGTGTGATGATTCTTTTCCTAATTTGTCCATCTTTTAGGTTTAGGGTTTTTGGGGTTGAACCAAAATGAACCACATGTGCTTGAACCGAATCTGATTTCCAATTGAACCAGTAGAGTTGACTGCTGTTGACTTTTTGATCTTGGGTGAATGCTTCAAATATGCGATAAAATCCAATGCGATCTTGAACACACCTGCGATACGAAAACACTACAAAAGAGTAATCGATTCACGCAAAATGTAATAAAATTATGGGAATAAACAACTCAATGGAGCATATAAATACGCTCCATCAAACTACCCCACACTTATTCTTGTTCGTCCCCGAACAACAACAAGATACGCAAGCACTCAAATTATTCCTATCATGCCATGATATAAACATTGAAATTACTCGAGAAGTCGTCCCTTATCAGTCAATCAATACATGCTCACAATCATTCTCTAATAATGATCAACAAGAACTAGAATGATACATGTTACCTTTAAGCTTGAGATGGTATTTAATGGATGACTAGGAGTTAGTCCTTTTTAGACTCTTAACTCCACTCTTTGGTTCAATTTCATAGCCACGCGCATGCAACTGAATTTGCTTTCTTTGGCACGTGATGAATCCGAGTTATGAGAGGATCAACCTTTTCTTCTTTTCTTGTAGGACATATTTCTTGCTTTTGGACTTTTGCTTTTTTTTTTCGATTGCTTTTCTTTCACTTCTTGTAAATCTTATTTTTCTTTTACGAGCTTCCAATGTGAAATGTTTGCTTCTTGTCCTTTTTGAGCTTTGCTCTCCAATTTGAACCGTTCCAATCATAGCCTTCGAATGGCAGCGTAAGGAACGCGTCCCGCTCTTTCTCATCATTACCCTTTCAGCGCGAGGCAGGATAGGGATTACCCACCCATTCCCGGTTACTCGGACTAGAGATAGGACGGTTTGTTTTCCCGTCCCACCACTGCATAACACTGCAATGATGGAGTCAATATCACCCCTCATAACTCGAAGCGCCAACCTCCACAAATACACGCTACGCAACTAATCCTTTGAACCTCCGAATGAATGCCAAGTCCCTTTAGGACATTTCTATCAACTCCACATCCTGAAATATCTCAGCTCAAAAGAACATATAACATTAAAGCGCAAGCATCACAATATTTTGGAATTCTTGGAAAGCATAAATATCAAAACTTCAAAGAGAAGGCATCATCTCATAAAATCAGCATTTACATCGCAGCATTTGACTCAAAAACTCGGTAACATCATCGCATGATATGTATCTCAAAAATCAGCAGCACAACTCAACAACTACATCCCAAAAAAAAAAAAACTAACGTGCTCTAACTACTAGCTGATGCATGCTACAAAAAGGGAAACATGTTGAACAAAGCATACTAACTTCCCACCCCACACTTGAATGGAACCGTGTCCTCATGGTATAATCTAGGGCAAGGAAAGGAAGCTCATGCAAGATTCACACAAGAATTAAGCTACTAACATGGCTAAACTAGTGAAGGCAAAAAAAGTCAGAAAGAATTGCGCCCCAAGAAGACATTCAATTGCGCGCCCCAAGAAGACATTAAGTTACTAAAGTGTGAAGCTGGAGCGGAGCACAATGTTGCCTGGAGGCGCTTAACTCACTGAGATGGAAAACTCAAAAGATTACTATTCAAACAACTAAGACTCTAATGACTTCTAAAATGCATGACTCTCTTAAACACTAAATAGACTCACACTAAAACTCTAAAATTAAGCACCGGGTTGCCTCCCGTAAGCGCCTTTGTTTAACGTCTTTGGCTCGACGATACCTCCCATTTCAAGCACATGCCGGTTCGGCCAATTGAAACTCTTCATCAGCTGGGATTTCTTCTCCATGATAATGCTTGATACGCTGCCCATTCACCACAAACGTCTCGCCGGTACTTGGCTTCTCAAGCTCAAGAGCTCCATGATTGAAAACTTTGACAATAGTGTATGGACCTGTCCAACGAGAACGCAACTTGCCAGGCATAAGTTTAAGTCTAGATGAAAACAATAGTACCTTCTGCCCAATGTCGAATGAGCGTCTCAGAATAAACTTGTCATGGGAAAGCTTGGTGCGCGCTTTATAATCTGATTGGCTCTCATAAGCCTCTAAACGCAGCTCCTCCAACTCATTCAGTTGTAGCCTCCGTTCACTGCCTGCACTAGCCAAGTCAAAATTGCATGATTTAATTGCCCAATAGGCCTTACGCTCTACCTCAACCGGCAAGCAAAACTGCACAAAAGCAAGCAAAACAATTAAAAATAATAAAAACAGGAAAGACAAAGTTCAGAACTGTAGACTGAATGTTGCTCTCCCCGGCAACGGCGCCAAAATTTGACAGCACGTCGTCGTGCGTCTCAAATTTGTATTTGTAACTCCTGTTAACACACTAGCAAGTGGTAAGCAGGGTCGAACCCAAAGAGAGCAAATGAGTCGGAGTTCAAATGATAGTCACAGAAAAAAGAACAACTGAGGATATCAATTCAGAGAAAATCAGTTCGGGGAATACAATGCAACTAGTTATCACCGATCAGATACATACATAAGCTAGTGAATTCTGCCTGAGCCCAACATTCTCGCTAAAGATATGTCGACAATCAAATTCTACCTATTCTTAACCGCTAGGTTTTTGAACAAGTGCAATAGTTACTCGACTAATACCACAAAATCGGTTCTACCGCTAGGTTCTCCCCAACAATGCAATCCAATACAGTATAACACAAGTGACATCAATTTAGCTCACCGCTAAGCTGCACTAAACTGACAATCAAAGCATTCATTCATTCATACAAAGGGCAGCGAATCAATAGCTCGAATCATGTATTCATTGACCTCAAACCAAATGTTGCATTATAAACCTCAAACTGAAAATAGGATTTAGCTACTCATATCGTTCATGGAATACAGTAAAAATGAGTTCATTACACTACAATAGGCTACGGAACACAAACTGACTAAAATAAATTCTGCCGTGAACAGTGTTCCGGCATGAACAGTAACAGTGAATAGTGAACAGTAAAATGAATAGTACCGGCGTGAATAGTGATTTCCGGCGACTTCTCTCTCAAGCTCTTCACTCCTCTCCTCCCGCCGTTCTACTGTAGCTCTGCGTGAATAGTGCCGTCCAAAAATGGAGTGTGATGATTCTTTTCCTAATTTGTCCATCTTTTAGGTTTAGGGTTTTTGGGGTTGAATCAAAATGAACCACATGTGCTTGAACCGAATCTGATTTCCAATTGAACCAGCAGAGTTGACTGCTATTGACTTTTTGATCTTGGGTGAATGCTTCAAATATGCGATAAAATCCAATGCGATCTTGAACACACCTGCGATACGAAAACACTACAAAAGAGTAATCGATTCTCGCAAAATGTAATAAAATTATGGGAATAAACAACTCAATACGCTCCATCACTGTATCGCAATCAATCTTCATCCTCGAGGTCTTCAGAAAGGGGCGACCTAGCTCTATTGGTGGATTATCGGCCATGTCTCCACCATCCATTTTCAAGACATTAAAGTCCGCTGGAAACACGAGCTCTCCTACCTATACTAGTACATCTTCGATAATACCCTCAGGTTGCTAACACTATCTATCTGCCAACTGAATAGTTAGTCCAAGAGGTTTCAAAGGTCCAATATGCAAGCACGAGTAAATAAAGTGTGGTAAGACATAGATAGAAGGTCCTAGGTCCAGCATACAATTATTAATGCGAATGCTACCAATTGTGCAAGGAATAGAAAGCACACCTGGATCTCCGCATTTTCTAGGCAATGATCTTTAAATAAAGCGGCTACATGAGATTTAAGGGTTACCTTTTCCAGTTGCGATGATCGTCGACGGTTGGTGCACATATCCTTGAAAAGCTTGGCATAGCGCGGAATTTGCTTGATTGCTTCCAACAATGGATGTTGATTTCCACTTTGCTGAATAAGTCCCACACTTCTTGGTCTATCTCTTGCCTCTTAGGGATCTTGACCTGCATAGGAAAAGGCAAAGGGGGGTGAGAAGGGCGAAATTCAAAAGTTGAGGCAGGCTGTTCGGCGCCAGTATTAGACTTTTTTGGCGCGCCAGGTGAAGACATTAAGCTCGGGCGCGCTGGAATAATGTTCTCTTAGGGCGCGCACCCCACTGTGCCAGTTTTCTTCGGTGCCTCTTCTGCAGCCTAGATCACCTTCCCATGCTTCTGGGTCATTGCGCTCACATTTCCATTAGGGTTCTGAATTGTTTGGGAAGCCAGCTTGCCCTTGTCGCTCTTCATCTCAAAAACAGTGGAAGCTAGCTACGACATTTTCTTGGTGAGCTCAGCTATGGCTCTATCAGTTTTGTCTTTGTTCCTTTAAATGGTGCTATCCAAGTCCTTGAGCGACTCTTCCCATGACTTACCAGTGCTAAGGGCTGCTTGGTTGAAATTCTTCCTTGGGTACTGATTATTCTGATTAGTGCACCTCTCATGTTGTTGGAACGGTGGCCGGTAAGGCTGTCCTTGGTTCTGATTCGGTCCTTGGTTCTGCCCTTGGTTCTGCTGAAATCCTCCCTTGTTACGCCAGCTGAAACCATTTGCCGCCAGTCCAAATGCCTTTGCTGGGGTGGCCTGTTGTTGAAGTTCTGATAATTTCCTACCGCGTTGACATCCATTACCTCATCCTCTTAGAGTGTAGGGCACTCGTCTGTTCTATGGTTGGCAGCGCGGCAAAACTCACAAACCTTCACTACGCTGGCTTGGCTCACTGACATCCTCTGGATAGTCTCCTTCAGCTCCTTGATCTCCCTTACCAGCTGGCTGGTATTGGGCTCCACTTGAGACACGTTCCTTGTTCTCTCATCCCTGCGACTCGTCTCCTCTCGGAACCTTGCGCTCTCTGCGGTCTCGGTAAGCAAATCACGTACTTGTCTGGGTGTTAAGTTGAGCACGGTGCCACCAGCTGCGGCATCTAATAGCATCCTCTCGAGGGGCCTCAATCCATCTAATAGATATTCCACAAGCATCTTCTCCGGAACACCCAGATTGTAACAGCTTTGCTCCAATGAATTGAACCTATCAATGTAGTCATACATCGACTCACTCGATCCTTGTTTGATCATCGACAACTCTCTTCTGACTTGAGTCGCCTTCGCAGGAGGATAGTATTTGTCCAGATTTGATCGACTCACTCGATGATGAACATGTCAGTTTGCCAGATTTGATCTACAAGCGAATTCTCCCCGAATCAAGTGATTCGTGCAGCCCTATAATTTGATTCGGCCGAATAATAATTTCAGTGCTGTAATCTTCTTGGGCGAACCACTTTTCTTTGGCCGAATCAAAAGTGATTCAGCCTAGCCTGAATTCCTCTTTGGGCGAATCAACTTTGTAGTGCTAGTATCTCGCCTGTTTTGACCCTTTAAAACTTCGAATTACGTCTTGATGTAAACTATGAAGTTGTAGCCCTTTGAGTTATCTTTCCAACAAGATATTGCATGTCTCAATCCGATATGAAATGTGTGCTCGGTGAGCCTTCGAAGATGAATATATCAATCCGCCTGGACAAATCATACTAGCATGGGCGAATCAAATCTGCCTTTTGCTTGATTTTGCTCTCTTTTGCTCTTGATCGATTAGAATTCACTCGAAACTTCTTGGGACCACTTCATATCATGTAGTACGCATTTTCAACCTGAAATGGACAAAGAAGACATCGAATGACTTTGTAAAATAACGGAATAAACAAGAAGTAAAGTGAAAATACGGACAAACATAAGGTTATTTGTCCGCTCATCACTCACTCGATCCTTGTTTGATCATCGACAACTCTCTTCTGACTTGAGTCGCCTTCGCAGAAGGATAGTATTTGAACCTGTCTTCCGTAGCTCGTATGGTCTCAATGTTTACCAGACTCCGGTGAACTCTTGTAAATGCCTCGCCGCAACTTCTCCAGGCAATCCTCCAAACTTAGGCAGATGGTGCACCACTGCGGTTTTGATCTTGAAGTTGTCCTCTTCCGGGTCAGCATTGATGCACCATGGCTGGTTCTGGAATGTGGGGGCATCGAGCTCCCTCATAGTTGGCTCATGTCGGGCTGGCTGTCTGTACTGTTCTTGCTGAATTGGGTATGGTCAAGGCTTTTGCTGAGGTGGGGCATAATCATCATAAGCGTCCATTCTTCCACCTCTACCACTGTGCCCCCCCTGGGGCTCCATCCTCTGACGAGTTTCTCTCTGCCATTAATTGAATATCCACACCGGCTCGTCATAGAATGGTGGGATTACCTGTGGGGGCACTTCCTCATTGAATTGGTCAGGGGCATGGTCGCCCTGGACACTCTGGTGGGAACTTTCTGCATTAGACATACTGGAAGGCAAGTGAAATGCAAAAACAGACAAATAATAGAAAAAACCAAAATGCAAAATAGGAAAAAAAACTAAACAATTCAAAAAGAAAATGTAAACTGAAATTTTCGTAACGTCTCTAAGATGCAGATTTGTGTACAAGCAGTTGCTATAGCACACTCTTGAACACCCAAATCTGAAGTAACAAGATAGAACAATGAACAAAGGTTTGTTCACACAGTTCGGCTAAGTGCCTAGGATCGCGCGTCGTTGTACGCGTCAAATTAATCCTTCCTTCTCCACTTAGTACAGCGGCTAAGTCAGGGTCGATCCCACAAGGAGCGTGCAGACTCGTTTTCGCTAGTAACCTATAACTTACGAAATTGGGGGTTATGCGTGATTGGGTTGCGCAGGTGCGCGAATGAACAGTAGTGAAAGCAGAATTACACTATACGTGCGCAGGCAGTAGAGATTAAGTACTATAACTATGAAAAGTATCGGTAAAGACAATCCTCTATGAATGTATCCCTTATCATCGACTCTTAACATCTATAGTTCAGTTCTACTTAAGTTAGTGTCCGATCAAGGCTTCCTAACCTGTGCGCATGTTTCGATCAAAGTCCATGAGCTATTAATTCTTGAAACTAGTCTAAGCAACTACTAATCCTATCACAGTAGTAGCCGATTATCCTAGTGTGTTACTCCTAGTTGTCACCGTCAAGTTATCAACGAGTTTAACATACAATGACGAGCAGTTAGAATAAGATTTCGGTTCAAGGCTTCCCTTATTCGCACCACTAGTTATCACCCATGCGCATAGAATTAATATATGTAGACGAACTAAGCATTAAACACAAGTCTCAAAGGAAATACTTCATAGAATCATGCCCAACCGATACAAAGTGTTTAGCTAGACATGCTAGAAGTAAACATCATAGAAATAATAAGTAAAACTAAAGCAGCCAAGGAAAAGTAGCAAGCCGGTGCAATCGCAGGTTGCTGTTTTCGGCTGGCGCAGGTGGTTCGCGCAGAATCTCGACGCCAGAATTTATGGAGCTCCTGTATCTTCTCTTCTTTTTTTCAAACCCTAGCCTTCCTCCTCTTTATATACTGCTCTTGAAGCCCAAGGAATGCTCAGATTTGGCCCGTGAGAATCTTAGCTACTTCCCAAATCTAGGAGATTTTGTAGGGATAATGATGATCAAAATTAGAAACGCTGCTATCATGCGCATGGCTCGCTGCGCACGTTGATTGCGCTACTTGCTTCGCGCAGTTGGTTTGCGCACTACAGTCTGAATCAACTATCTCCCATCTCCGTTTGCGCAGCTAGCTCCGCAGGTTGTGCATTGCGCTCCTTAAAAGCGCCTGTCAGCGTGCATCTGACTTATGCCCCTGTTTCATCCTGAAATACAAAAATACAGAAAACCAGTAATCTTGTACACAAAATAATGCAAACAAGCACAGTGTTAAGATCTAAATAGCGCATATAACTAGGCTCCACTAGCGCTTGACTGGATTGTGTTACAGCCAGAGATAATTTGATATCTGGCTGAGGGAGCCAGATATCTGGCGCAGCCAAATTAGCTCACCTGAGGGAGCCAGATATCAATTAGCTCACATATATCAAAGTGAGCTAATTTGATATCAATTGTGTTACACTTGACTTGATTGCATTGTTAGGGAGAACCTAGCGGTAGAACCGATTTGTGGTGTAGCCAAGTAACTATTATACTCGTTTGAGAACTTAGCGGTTAAGAACAAGTAGAATTTGGAGTGCAGTATTCATTAGCTTATACTCGTTGTTTGGTCTATGATAACTAGTTGCATTGCATTTCCCGAACTGATTTTCTCTGAATTGATATCTTCAGTTTTGTTCTTTTTTTGTGACTCTCATTAGAACTCTATCCTACTTGCTCTCTTTGGGTTCGACCCTGCTTACCGCTTACTAGTGTGTTAACAGGAGTTATAAATACAAATTTGAGAAGGTTACTGTTATAGGCACAAATGGCCACATTCGGCCTTTAAGTCAATAGCCACGCAGGGCTGACAATAAAGATTTCTTCAACCAGTTTAACAAAAAAAACTTAAAAAAAAAATCTTTCTTCACCGGGCTTCCTTCTCCCCCTTTTTGTCATAAATATGCATCAGTCTTCTTCGGCCGGGACATCACCTCCCTCCTCTGGGTACTCAAGGTCCTTGAGCAACCCTCTGATATGAGCTATTCTGATGTTGATTCTTTTAGCTTTCATCTGTTAGCATATTCAACTCAGATCTCAAGTGACTCACAATCCGGGTCTTGAGGGCTGCTTGAATTGCTGGGGCAACGGGAACTGCCTCCTCCAGAGGGGACGGATCTGCCAGGGCAGCCAGTAGAGGGTCCTCTTGGGCAATGTTAACCGCATGTTTTCATTTGAAGAGCTTGTGATCAAATAGAAATGTTTGCAGCTCTTCTGACATTCCCTCTGTAATCTCCCCCAACTCCGGATGCGGTGACACCATCATTCCATAAATGAGGGAAGGCAGCACAATGGGTTTGCTAGAGGACGTACTGCCAGCATGAGCAGCTATTTGAGGGAACATCACGCTTCCCGGGCTTACTTTTCTTCTTTTCCCAGTGGAGCGAAGAAGGTTGGCGAAGGGTCTGCTAACCTTTCCCCTATGAGAGCTGGGAATCCAGTTTCTGATGTCCAAGTTATACAGCAGGGCATTCTTGGAGGTGAGTTCAGCAGCACTGAGATTTGGTTCTGCCCAAGACATGGACACTCCTCCAGTGAGAACTTTGGCCAACACCTCTTGTTTAACATTTGAGGGCTCCCTGGACTCATCGTCAATATTCAGAAGCTCGTTTAGCTTTTCAAATGTAATTACTACCTTCTTACATCGCACCCAACTTTTTCCATAGTCAGCTTGTTCTTCAATACCAAACTTCTCTTCCATATTGACTATAAATTCCCTAACCAAATGGATATTGTATCTGTAAGGGTAAGTAGGGGACCTTAGTAGATTTAGCTCAGATAGAAGCTGGATGATCACTGCAGATTTGTATTTGTTAAGGTTCAGTCTCTTCTCTGGGATAATGGTCTTCCTCTCCACAATGCTCCAAGATTGAGAGACATGCTTGTTACGGAACCAAGTGCCTCTTATAGTGATCTCTTCCCCTTGCTCCTGAGGAGCAGCTTGAATATCAGCCTGCTTTTGAGCGGCCTCTCCCTCCTCATCACTTGAAGATTCTTCCATACTGGAGTCTGAAATGATGATGGGGGCCTTTCCTTTGTCTTGTTTTGGTGGGTGATAGAGCCTAGTTATACATGTTATTTAGATCATAAACCCATGCTTGTTTGCAATATTTTATGGGCAAGATTACTCGTTTCCACTATTTTTGTATATCAGGTCAGAACGAGTCCTTAAGTCGGATACGCGCTAACAGGCAGCGTTCTAGGAGTGAAAGATCAGCCTGTGGAGCTAGCGGTGCAAACAAAAGAAGAAATGGCGAAGGACAGCAGAGGTGCGCCACCCGATTGCGCCAATCAGTGCTGTGCGCCAGGCGCAAAGTCCCAGTGACCAGACTTGGAAGTTGCCAAAAGATGAACTTCCTGGGGCACTATTTAAACAAAGAAAGTCTAGGGTTTCAAGAGACACACACAGAGAGGCGGACACCATCACTCAGTGACATTCCAGAGGCACTGCGCGGCAGAACTGAAAAACACACGGACCTGTTGAGAAGATTTGCGCCAGCCGACTGCGCCAGCCGAGAGAAGACACTGCACGCACTGTTTGCTACCGTTTTCTTGGATTCATTAGCTGTTACTTACTATTTTATGATGTTTACCACTAGCATGTCTAGCTAAACACTTAGTGTTGGTCGGGCATGAATCTATGATGTATTACCTTTGAGACTTGAGCTTAATGCATAGTTTATTTATTTGTATTAATCCTGCGCGTACTGAGACAGTTAGTTGCATGAGTAGGGGAAGCCTTGAACCGCAAACTTACTTGTGTTGCTTGCTTGTCACCTGTTAAACTAGTTGCATGCGTAGGGGAAGCCTTGAACCGCAAACTTACCGTGACAATTAGGAGTAACGAGTTAGGGTAGGCAGTTGCTACTGTGACAGGATTCGCAGCTGTTTAGTCTAGTTCTAAGGATTAATAGCATATGAACTTTGAACGGAACATGCGCACGTGTTAGGAAGCCTTTACCGGACACTAACCCAAGTAAACCACAAGCTATAGATGTTTAGAGTCGATGATAAGGAATGCATTCATAGAGGATTGTCTGCCCAATACTTCTCATAATTATAGTACTTCATCTCTACTGCTTGCGCACGTTTAGTGCAACTCCCCGCGTTACGATATTCGCTGTTACTCGCGCATCGCGCAAAACCCCCAATCACTCACGCAACCCCCGTTTTCTTAAGTGTAGGTTACTGGCTAAGACTCACTGCTTGCTCCCTGTGGAGATCGACCCTTACTTAACCGCTGTACTAGTGGGAGAGGAAGGAATTATATTTGACGCGCACAACGACGCGCGATCAAATTTTGGCGCCGTTGCCGGGGAGCAACACAGCTAAGTTTTAGCTAGCTTACATTCCTCATTTTAGTTATTTCATTTTGTTTTGTTTTCTCGTTGTTGTTTCTGACAGCGCGCAATCACATCAGCCTGCGCAACCTTGAAACAGTTGCGCTGCGCAGATTCTAGTTGCGCACTGACAGACGCAACAACTTCGTTGCCATTTAATTTCGTTTCTTGAGTTTGGATCAGGACATGGAGGATAACAGTGTGGTTGGAGATAACCTGGGAGACAGAACCCCAGAGGAAGCAAGGGCACATAACCGCGCAGCCCTATTCAGAGAGGAAGTGCAACGTGGGGACGACGCACGAATGGCCGCTGAACCATACATTGCGCCACCCGTTCGTCCAGTCGCGAGGCGCAGGACAGTGCGCGAAATGTCGGCCCCACTCACTGTTAACCAGCCATGGTGCATAGTGCTTCCGCCCGACGGACAGTTCGAACTAAGAAGCTCACTCATCCATCACATGCCCAAGTTTCACGGAATGAACAACGAAAATCCAGTCAAGCATGTGCGGGAGTTCCTAATCATTTGCGAGAACATGAAGGCTTTGGGGGAAAACTATGAAGCGCTGAAGATGAAAGCGTTCCCATTTTCATTGAGCGATGCAGCCAAACACTGGCTGATGAGCCTACCCGCAGGATCAATCCACACATGGGAGCAGCTGCAGAAGAAATTCTTAGATAAATTTTATCCAGCAGCGAAGATTGCGCTGCTCAGAAGGGAATTGGCCGCGCCAAGGCAAGGCGCAGGGGAGTCTCTGTCAGAATACTACGAGCGTTTCAGGGAGCTAGAAGCCAACTGCTACAATCACGGGCTTCCCCAGAATGTGCTGATAGAGAACTTTCTGAATGGACTGCTGCCCATGGAGCTGCGACTACTGAATGCATGCGCAGGAGGGGACATTTGCAACATGTACCCGGAGGATGCATGGCAGCTGATAGAAGATTCTGCTGGACAGGTAAGACATCAATTGACACTTGAAAGTAGTCGTAATCGTTCTGTGCATCAGGTAGAGGCAAGCGCTGAGATCAAAGAAATGAAGGCCATGCTACAGAAGCTGATGAGTGCGCAGAGCGCACAACCAGTTGCACCAAAGGTCTGTGAATTCTGCAGGTCCACTGAGCACAAGACAGACGAGTGCCCAACACTTTTTGAAGAAACTGGAGATGTAAATGCCCTTGGAGGATGGGACAACAGAGGACCGCAGAGGCAGAATCAGCCGCGCTTTGGGCTTGCTGCAAATGGTTTCAGATGGAGAGAAGAGAACAATTTCCAGAGGCAGCCCACTGATCAGCGCGCACCACAGCAGACGCAACATGCTGCACCCTACAATCCACCGCATCGCCGCACAGACACACCAGCGCAGAACAGTCAGCAACCACGGCGATCCTTGGAAGATATCATGGGGCAGCTAGCAGACACAGTGCGCAAGAATGACGAAAAGTATGACAAGAGGTTCGAATCTATAGAGAAACACCTATCACAAATTGCAACCACAGTGTATGAGCTGAAAAAGAGCGATGGCAACCTGCCTTCGCAAATGATTCAGAACCCTAAGGGAGGAGTTAACGCAGTAACACTGAGGACTGGGCGCACAGTGGGAACAGAGCAGACCGCGCAGGCGCCCGCGCAACCAGTTGCACAAGTCCCAGATCCAGCAGCTCAGAGTGCGCAACCAGAGCCAGAGGCGCAATCAGAAGCGCCAACCACGAACCAGCAGGGCAATGCACCAGGTATGTCTCACTCGAAAAACAAGAACAAAAATTGTACTAACATACCTGCTCCTTTCCCTGTGCAGGCACCACTGGCGAGAAAAGAAGCACTGGACAAGGAACTGTATGAGCTGTTCAGCAAAGTGGAAATCAACATACCTCTCATAGAAGCTATTCGACAGATTCCCAGGTATGCGAAGTTTTTAAAAGAGCTGTGCACGAATAAAAGAAGGACAGGCGAATGCGCACAGGTAATGCTAAATGCGCAGGCCTCAGCAATCGTGCAGCAAAAGGTACCACCTAAGTGCCGAGATCCAGGTACATTCACTATCCCTTGCACCTTAGGTAAAACCACGGTAAGCAACTGCATGATCGATTTAGGCGCATCAATCAATTTATTACCATATTCTCTCTATGCGACCTTGCGCCTTGGACCACTAAAACCTGCAGGTCTCACAATTCAGCTAGCAGATAGATCGTGCAAACAACCTGCAGGCATGATAGAAGATGTCCTAGTTCGAGTAGGAGAGCTGGTGTTCCCAGCAGACTTTTATGTGCTCGAAATGGAGGGTGAATCAAGCGCCAGCGGTGCGCAGATCCTCCTAGGCAGACCGTTTCTGATGACTGCGCGCACGAAGATAGACGTGTGGAGGGGCACGCTCTCCATGGAGGTAGATGGCGAAGAAATCCATTTCAACATCTTCGAAGGGATGCAGCACCCACATGAGGACGCTACCGTGCACGCAATGGACAGCTTTGACGACTTAGTCACAGAAGCGCAGTGTGCGAGCGCAACCATAGGACCAGAGCTACTGACACAGGCAGAACTGGAGGAGCAAGAGAAGGAGCTAAGCAGTGCTGAACCAGCATCCACACAGGTACGTGATATAGTTCATATTTGCACCGCTAACAAAACCTTGCCCTCAGTTGAGCAGGCACCCAAGATCGAACTGAAGCAACTCCCGGAGCATCTCAAGTACATTTTCTTGGGAGATGAGGACACCCTGCCAGTGATCATCAAGAAGGGATTGGAAAAAGAGCAGGAGGCGCGCTTACAACAGGTGCTGCGCAGGAACCAGCGCGCTATTGGATGGACTCTTGCTGATCTGCGCGGAGTGAGCCCGGACGTGTGCATTCACCGAATTCTGTTGGAAGACGGCGCCAAACCATCCAGGGAGGCTCAGCGCAGGTTAAACCCAAATATGATGGAGGTAGTGCAAAAGGAAGTTCTGAAGTTGCTTGACGCGGGGGTCATTTACCCAATCTCAGACAGCAGATGGGTCAGCCCGGTGCACGTTGTGCCAAAGAAAGGAGGAATCACGGTGGAGGAGAATGCGCAGGGCGAGCTAGTTCCCAAGCGCATACAGACTGGCTGGCGCATGTGCATCGACTACAGGAAGCTGAACGCTGTAACGCGCAAGGACCACTTCCCGCTACCCTTCATGGACCAGATGCTGGATCGCTTGGCAGGTAAACCTTACTTTTGTTTTTTGGACGGATATTCAGGTTACAATCAGATACCCATAGCTGCGGAGGATCAAGAGAAGACCACGTTCACATGCCCCTTCGGAACATTTGCGTTTCGGCGTATGTCTTTTGGGCTGTGCAACGCGCCAGGTACGTTCCAACGCCTCGTCATGAGCATTTTCTCTGATATGATTGGTATATGTATAGAAGTGTTCATGGATGACTTCACTGTATATGGGAGTACCTTTGATGCATGCTTAACACATCTAGATAAAGTCTTAGCACGCTGCATCTCTAAGAACTTAGTGCTAAACTACGAGAAGTGTCATTTCATGGTTACGCACGGAGTAGTATTGGGTCATATCATTTCAGAGGAGGGTATTAAGGTAGACAAAGCTAAGATAGATATTATTTCTAATCTGCCTTATGCCACCAACGTGCGCGACGTGAAATCGTTCTTAGGGCATGCTGGTTTTTACAGGCGTTTTATCAAGGATTTCTCTAAGATTTGCATACCCCTGTCTAACCTGTTGCAAAAAGACGTGTGCTTCGATTTTACTGATGAGTGCAGGGCGGCGTTCGATAAGCTGAAAGAAGCGCTGACCAGTGCGCCAGTGATGCGCGCACCAGACTGGAACCTGCCATTCGAGCTGATGTGTGACGCAAGTGACTACGCAGTAGGAGCAGTCTTGGGGCAGCGCGAGGACAAGAAGCCGCATGCCATCTACTATGCATCGCGCACACTGGACTCCGCGCAGAAGAACTACACCACCACGGAGAAGGAGCTTCTGGCAATTGTATTCGCGCTGGAGAAGTTCCGAGCATATGTTCTAGGCGCCAGAGTCATCATCTACACGGACCACGCAGCTATCCGCTACCTCCTATCCAAGAAAGAGACCAAGCCGCGCCTGATGCGTTGGGTACTTCTGCTTCAGGAATTCGATTTAGAGATCAAGGATAAGAAGGGCACAGAAAATACCGTCGCTGATCATCTGAGCAGGATCATAAAGGATGAGGAGCCAGGGCAGATCAAGGAGACATTCCCTGACGAGCATCTAATGGCGCTAACAGGTAAGGTACCATGGTATGCGCATATCGCAAATTACCTGGTCACAGGTGCGTTCCCTCCTCATTTCAATAAAACTCAGTGCATGCGATTGAAACATGAGTCCAAGCATTATCTTTGGGATGATCCTTACATGCTTAGAATAGGTCCAGATCGGATATTAAGACGTTGCGTGCCTGACCATGAGATTAACTCTGTATTGATGTTTTGTCATGCGCACGCCTGTGGAGGACATTTCGGTCCCAAGCGCACGAGCAGGAAGATCTTGGACTGTGGATTCTACTGGCCGCACCTATTTAGAGACGCATATGACCATTGCAGGAATTGCGACAGGTGCCAGCGCACAGGAGGAATATCCGCGCGCAACGAGATGCCGCAGACCCCGATTCTGGTGGATGAAGTGTTCGATGTTTGGGGAATCGACTTCATGGGTCCATTTCCCCCATCTGCCGGCTACGAGTACATACTGGTGGCCGTGGATTACGTATCCAAATGGGTCGAAGCTAAGGCCACGCGCAAGGATGATGGTAAGACTGTCGCTGATTTTCTCAGAACTAACATATTTTGCAGGTACGGCGTGCCTAAGGCAGTTATCAGCGACCAGGGGACGCACTTCTGCAACAGGGTTGTGGCGCAAGTCTTCAAGCACTATGGGGTGCGCCACAAGACGTCCACCGCTTACCATCCGCAGACGAATGGACAGGCCGAAGTTTCTAACAGAGAGATCAAGCGCATCTTGGAAAAGACTGTGAGGCCGTCGCGCAAGGATTGGAGCCAGCGCTTGGATGATGCGCTATGGGCGTACCGCACTGCACACAAGACACCCATTGGAACCTCACCATTCCGGCTGGTCTATGGGAAGGCATGCCACCTGCCAGTGGAGCTCGAGCACAAGGCATATTGGGCTCTACGTATTTGCAACTTGAACTTGGACGAGGCAGGACAAGAACGCGCATTTGAGCTGAGTGAACTAGAAGAGCTGCGCCTGGACGCCTATGAGGGACTGCGCGATTACAAAGCGCGCACCAAGGCGTTTCATGACAAGCACATCCTCCGGCGCACATTTGAACCAGGCGATCAGGTATTATTATTTTCATCACGCCTGAAGCTCATGCCTGGGAAGCTGCGCAGCAAGTGGACGGGACCATACACCGTCACCAAGGTTTTCCCCTACGGCACAATTGAATTAGAAGACGGGCACCAGCATCGTTTTCAGGTTAACGGGCAGAGAGTCAAACGGTACTTGGGCGAACCTTGGGATGGCGCAGCACGCAACATTGACTTGGCCGAGCCAGAGATAGTAGACGAGCAAGCTGTTGCGCCAGACGCACCACCAGATGTTTCAGAGGGAGACCTAGCACCCATCGCCTATATCTCCTCTTCCTCTGCATCTGCCCTCCTTACGAATAATGCATCACATGCTGACCTCTCCTTTTATCCTTTGCGCAGGACCACTGAGATCGTCACACAAGCACTGGCGCAGGGACACTCAGGAGCAAGAGTGGGGGAGGCTGCAGACGCACTACTTGGCATGTAACGAGGTACCGTCGAGCCAACGACGTTAAACAAAGGCACTTGTCGGGAGGTAACTCGACACATTTTATTTTGGCACACTTTATTCTGCTTGTTTTGTTTTGTTTTTTTTTATTTTTTGCGTGTTTTTAGTTAGAATAGGGTTTGGTAGTTTTTTTTTTAGTCACACAAATGCGCAGGACCGTGCGCCTATCAATGCGCAGGTCAGTTGCGCTAGCCATAGGGGGTATATAAGGCCAGACTTAGAATAATTCCCAGCACTTTTTCACTCGACCGTTACACACAAGCTCCCGCCCTCAGACCTCTGCCGTCGCCCAGCGCCCATCCCACCGTCCGTCTAGAGAGATTCAAGAACCACACGACCACACAGCACCCAGGTAACCCACACAGCACCAGTAGTTGCCCCTGCCCGGCCTTCTGTTCCGGAGTCCCCAATTAACTTCCCCAGCGTCGACTCCGATTCCATATGGGAGTCACTTTCCGAGGACGAGCAGCCTGACCCCCTCACCATTGTGCCACCATCCTCCAGCACCGACTCCATGACTGATTCTTCAGAGGATGAGGCGCATGGGTCAGCAGCAGCGTCTAGCTCGGGGAACTTCTAAGGCCGAGGGCAGGCGCAGTGATTTTCTTTAGGGTGTTGTCTTTTATTTTGCTGCGTCTATTTGACTATTCGGTGTGCTGAATATTTGTGCCCTACATTCTGTGACTCCCTTGCTATATTTTGTGTGACTATTGGTGTTCACTCTTATATTCTTTATTATCGTTGCATTGCATGCATGTGCGCAACCTCCGTGCGCTTGAGCTTGAGTCGTGGGGACACGTCTCTGTTAAAGTGTGGGGGGGGGGCGTTACTCTTACATTTCATGTTTTTAGCATTTTTAGTATAGCTTAGTTAAGTTGAAGAAAACTAGTAGCAGTAGTGCGCTACGGTGCAGGATGCGCATGCGCTCCAGCTTGTTTTGCGCTATCCGTATTGTGTGCACTGCTATCTACTGTTTTAGCATAATTTTTTCGTTTTTTCTGCTCCTGTTAGTTGGGATATACAGGGGATGTGGAGTTGATAGAAATGCTCCGGAGAGGCGGTTAGTCGCTTCTGCTTCGAAGGCAAGGTATATGGTCGAATGCGCTAGTGGAGGCCGGTGCTTCGCAACCTTCGGAACAACAGAGCGCGCTCAGTCACGCAGATGCAAAAGGCAAAATACCCAAAGCGTGGCGAGGTGGGAAAACAGACCACCTTCTCTCTGGATATCAAGCTAAGGAAAGCGGGCGCGGATGTAAACGCGTGCGCTGACCGGCGCAGACAAACCAAGGAGGGAGAGCGGAACGAGTTCCATAGCTGCTATCCGAAGGCTGAGATTGGAACTGTTCTGGGAATAACAAAAATAAAAAAAAATTGGAAAGGAAGCTGTACAAAAGAAAAATACCAGCAGAAGCAGATGATTTGCGTTACAAAGAATCAGCATGCGCACTACTTAGTATCTGCGTGCGCAAGACCACAAGGATATCATCAAAGGCTCAGGATCCCAGGAAGTGTGCGAACGAATCACGCACTGGAAGAAGCTCGCGCAAGAAACCATATACCTATCTTCGGAGCGGGAGCTGACAACCAGGAGCCTAAGAAGAGCTATCTCCCAGTCATCCAAAGACCTTCATCCCGGCTGAGAGGTAATGAAATTTCGGGATTATTATATTAGGACTATTGAGTGCAGTTGTGCGCAGGTGATAGAGCAGCACGAGTTGAAGCAGCTGTGCATCTTGCGCTAGAATGCAAGGCTGTGCGCTAGTCTCCAGAAAAGGTAATTGTATCCGCGTTTCAGTACTTGTTCGGGACGAACAAGGGGTAAGTGTGGGGGGTTTGATAGAGCCTAGTTATACATGTTATTTAGATCATAAACCCATGCTTGTTTGCAATATTTTATGGGCAAGATTACTCGTTTCCACTATTTTTGTATATCAGGTCAGAACGAGTCCTTAAGTCGGATACGCGCTAACAGGCAGCGTTCTAGGAGTGAAAGATCAGCCTGTGGAGCTAGCGGTGCAAACAAAAGAAGAAATGGCGAAGGACAGCAGAGGTGCGCCACCCGATTGCGCCAATCAGTGCTGTGCGCCAGGCGCAAAGTCCCAGTGACCAGACTTGGAAGTTGCCAAAAGATGAACTTCCTGGGGCACTATTTAAACAAAGAAAGTCTAGGGTTTCAAGAGACACACACAGAGAGGCGGACACCATCACTCAGTGACATTCCAGAGGCACTGCGCGGCAGAACTGAAAAACACACGGACCTGTTGAGAAGATTTGCGCCAGCCGACTGCGCCAGCCGAGAGAAGACACTGCACGCACTGTTTGCTACCGTTTTCTTGGATTCATTAGCTGTTACTTACTATTTTATGATGTTTACCACTAGCATGTCTAGCTAAACACTTAGTGTTGGTCGGGCATGAATCTATGATGTATTACCTTTGAGACTTGAGCTTAATGCATAGTTTATTTATTTGTATTAATCCTGCGCGTACTGAGACAGTTAGTTGCATGAGTAGGGGAAGCCTTGAACCGCAAACTTACTTGTGTTGCTTGCTTGTCACCTGTTAAACTAGTTGCATGCGTAGGGGAAGCCTTGAACCGCAAACTTACCGTGACAATTAGGAGTAACGAGTTAGGGTAGGCAGTTGCTACTGTGACAGGATTCGCAGCTGTTTAGTCTAGTTCTAAGGATTAATAGCATATGAACTTTGAACGGAACATGCGCACGTGTTAGGAAGCCTTTACCGGACACTAACCCAAGTAAACCACAAGCTATAGATGTTTAGAGTCGATGATAAGGAATGCATTCATAGAGGATTGTCTGCCCAATACTTCTCATAATTATAGTACTTCATCTCTACTGCTTGCGCACGTTTAGTGCAATTCCCCGCATTACGATATTCGCTGTTACTCGCGCATCGCGCAAAACCCCCAATCACTCACGCAACCCCCGTTTTCTTAAGTGTAGGTTACTGGCTAAGACTCACTGCTTGCTCCCTGTGGAGATCGACCCTTACTTAACCGCTGTACTAGTGGGAGAGGAAGGAATTATATTTGACGCGCACAACGACGCGCGATCAGTGGGGGAGAAGCTTCACCAACTGCTGAATCAGAAGACGACCAAGATATTTCAGGATCTTCATCTGAGCCTGGAGTGGGCACTACTGCTTTGCTAGGCTCCTCCTTAACAGCATGAGAAGCTGTAGCAACCTCTGGAGCTTATTCCACAGTGGGAGCAACAGCCTCGCCAGTTGAGGAGGGTCCTGCCACTGGTGCTGTAGCAACACCAGGAGCATCAGTATGCTCTACTCTTCTTCTTTTCGACGAAGAACTCTCTGGGAGAGACGATCTCCGAGACCTAGGGTGCTGAGGGGGTTGCTAGACAACTATGTGCAGACACGGTTCAGCAGCCTGTGCTCTTGCTCTGTTGCAGCAACCTTAGATTTCCGACCTCCTTTAGCCTGATGAGAGAAGCCTAAGCTCTTCTTCAGTCCGCGAGTGTTCACCATTGTCGGGGATTTGCAGAGAGGTGTAGGAATTGGAGAGGATTGATCTACGAGCGATTTGGAAACAATGACGCACGATTGTGCCCTAGAAATTTGAGTTACCCGTTGTTTTTCTCCTTTTTGCAGATGCACGTGCCCAGCATGTGACTTCCTCTATTTTTTGTAACCAACAGATTTCAACAAGCTTTTCACGTCCTGGTTGCTATAGCAGCTAGGGGCTGGTTCCCCTATTTCTTGGTGCTACTCCCATTGTTCGGAGGGTCCTTAGTGGTCAAATGGTTGTTTCTTCAGCCACATTTGGGTTGCTCTCCGTTTCCACATCTTCTGACACTCATACTTCCTGTCTTTCCATTTGTCACTTTTAGGTCTCCACACCAGCGTTTCGCATGGCTTCCTTTTGATTGTTTTCTCCCAGTGAATTGGCTCGTGTTTGTTCCTGACCATTCTTTGCTTTTCTGACCAATGGTGATCACTCACTGTGAAATTCGCAGCACCTCTGAGATGCAGACTGTGAACAAGCAGTTGCTACAGCACACGCTTGTTCACCAGACTCTGAAGCAACAAGACATGACAAGGAACACTGATTTTTTCACCCAGTTCGGCCAACTGCCTACGTCTGGGGACGACTGTACTCCAGTCCTCAATCCACTAATCTCAAAGGTCTCAAAGTACACTCGATTACAATCTCCACGCAACCTATGCTACTTAACCTTTAGTGGAAACTAGATCACAATCAGAACAGGCTCTGACTTGTGTCTGCACAACCTACACTGATATCAATCTAGAATAGCTACTGTCTCCACGAAGTCAGCCTATTCTAATTAATACCCAGTTGCTGCAGGTTTGCTATAGCATCTGCTGTGGCACACAGCTGATGCACAATCTGTCAACGTCACTCCAAAGCCTTCCGCTGAGCTGATCGAACAACTCCACGAGCGCTGCACACTTTGGAATACTCCCCCTCACTCAGTGACCTTCTGTCACTAGCGAGAACAGCCGACTAGACACTTGACCGAGTTGCCCACTCGTCAGTTCTTCCACGGCTTCTCTTAATGAATCAACAAGCACTCGCTGCTCTGAATTGGCTTCCATATCAAGCAGTGATCAGACTCTGCAAGTCTGGATCACCCTCAGTTCAATCACACAGCTCCATGTGCCTGCGGTGCTCTCGATGATGGCCGAAGCTCACACTTGAATTACTCTCTGGTATTCTGCGTATGCTCTCTCTGTATATTCTTAGCTTCGATCACCCTTTCAACTCTTTGAAGGTCCTCCTTTAAATAGGAACACCCAGTTCCATCATTCACATTCTTAGCAATTTCCTCCAAAGAGCAATATCTTCTAATTTGAAGGAGATTAGATTTGATTGGCAAATCTAATCTTCTACAAACAAATATTCTTCTTTATCAGAGAATCTCCACTGGAATATTCTCTGCTGAATATTTAGAAACTCCCTTGATGCTCGTTGATGAACTGCCAAGCCCTTTTCTGAAGATCCGAATAACTGCTGTAGACCACAAGCTACAGCTTCCTGAACCAGCTCCTGCTAAAGCAGCCGCTTGTTCACTTGTGCTGGTTTTGTTAAACACTGCCATACTGCATCATCAATCTCCCCCTTGGCATTTTGACAAAACCCTTGGCCACAAATGAACACTTCCACGAACACAAAAAAAAATTAAATACTTAAAGACGGTTTCAAAGTAAGAGTAAGTGTGGCCACACTCGGCCTCAGCTAAGCCACGCAGGGCAAAAATGAGAGATCAGTTCATCTGGTTCTGGAGCATCATTTACTTCTCCCCCTTTTGACACAAATGGACAAAGGAGAAATTCTTCAGAGTTTAGGAGGACATGACACAGAGACCCAACGCAGATCTCAGTGCTTTGAATTTGGCTGTATCCAGGGGCTTGGTGAAGATGTCTGCAAGCTGACTTTCTGTACCAATATGCTGTAGAGCAATCGTTTTCTTCACCACCGGATCCCGAATGAAGTGGTGTCTGATATCAATATGCTTGGTCCTCGAATGTTGTATTGGGTTTTTGGAAATGCTGATAGCACTCAGATTGTCACAGTACAAGACCATTTCATTTTGAGGCATCCCATACTCGGTGAGCATCTGCTTCATCCAGAGCAGTTGAGCACAACAACTCCTTGCGGCAATGTATTCAGCCTCAGTTGTGGAGAGGGAAATACTGTTCTGCTTTCGACTGAACCCGGATACAAGATTGTTCCCTGATAGAGCCTATTTATACACATTATTTAGATCCTAACCCTATGCTTGTTTGCATTATTTTGTGTACAAGATTACTGGTTTCCAGTGTTTTTGTATTTCAGGGCAAAACGAGAGCCTGAGTCGGATACGCGCTAACAGGCAGCTTTTAAGGAGCGCATCACATAGCCTGCGGAGCTAGCAGCACAAACAGAGGAGTTGGCGGAGTCGACTACGGTGCGCAGACCGATTGCGCTAACCAAGGTGCCGTGCGTCATGCGCAGAAGAGTGGTGTTTCCAAATCTTGACACCACCAGATTTGGAAGTTGCCAAGGATGGGCCTCATGAGCAGTATATAAAGAGAGGAAGGCTAGGGTTTGAAGAGACACACAAGATATCAGAGAGAGAGAGCCAGATTCAAAAACACACGAGCTACTGCGAGGACCTGCGCTAGCCGAGACACTACAACCTGCACGCACCTGCTAGTTGCTGTTTTCTTGGATACTTTAGATATTATTTACTGTTTCTATGATGTTTACTACTAGCATGTCTAGCTAAACGCTTGGTATCGGTTGGGCATGATTCTATGAGTATTTCCTTTGAGACTTGTGCTTAATGCATAGTTTGTTTGCTTATATTAATTCTGTGCACACTGTTGACAGCTAGTTGCATGAGTAGGGGAAGCCTTGAACCGCAATCTTACTCTTGTTACTTGTTTGTTATATGTTAAACTAGTTGAATAGCCTAACGGTGACAACTAGGAGTAACGCGCTAGGATAATCGGTTGCTATTGTGACAGGATTCGTAGCTGTTTAGACTAGTCTCGAGAATTAATAGCTCATGAACTTTGATCGGAACATGCGCACATGTTAGGAAGCCTTGATCGGACACTAACATCAGTAAACCGAACTATAGACGTTTAGAGTCGATGATAAGGAATACACTCATAGAGGATTGTCTGCGCCGATACTTTTCATAGTCATAGTACTTAATCTCTACTGCCTGCGCACGTCTAGTGCAATTCTTGCGTTTACTACTGTTTACTCGCGCATTGCGCAACCCAATCACTCACACCCCCAGTTTTCGTAAGTGCAGGTTACTAGTTAAAGCTAATCTTCTTGCTCCCTGTGGATTCGACCCTGACTTAACCGCTGTACTAAGTGGAAGAGGAAGGAATTAATTTGATACCCGCTCAACGACGCGTGCACATCAAATTTTGGCGCCGTTGCCGGGGAGCAACACAGATAAGCTTTAACCAGCTTAAGTTTTCTTTTACAGTAGTTAGTTATTTCTGTTTGCTTTATTTTTGTTGTTGTTTTTGACAACGCGCAATCAACATTAGCCTGCGCAACCTTGAAACAGTTGCGCTGCGCAGATTCTAGTTGCGCACTGACAGACGCAACAGCTTAGTCGTCTTTTAATTTTATTTCTTTAAGAATTAGAACAGGTCATGGAAGATAACAGTGTCGTTGGAGACAACTTGGGGGACAGAACCCCAGAGGATGCGAGGGCACATAACCGCGCAGCCCTATTCAGAGAGGAAGTGCAGCGCGAGGTTGAAGCAAGGATGGCCGCTGAAGTGTATAACGCACCACCCGCGCGACAGGCCGCGTGACGCAGAATAATGCGCGAGATGTCAGCCCCAATCACGGTTAACCAGCCATGGTGCATAGTGCTTCCACCAGACGGTCATTTTGAGTTGAGGAGCTCGCTCATTCATCACATGCCCAAGTTCCACGGGATGAACAACGAGAATCCAGTCAAGCATGTGCGAGAATTCCTAGTCATTTGCGAGAACATGAAGGCCGAAGGGGAGAGCGACGAAGCGCTGAAGATGAAAGCGTTCCCATTTTCACTATGTGACACGGCCAGGCATTGGCTAATGAACTTACCAACATAATCAATTCACACATGGGAGCAGCTGCAGAAGAAGTTGCTGGACAAATTCTATCCCGCAGCCAAGATCGCGCTACTCAGGAGGGAGCTGGCCGCACCTAGGCAGAGCGCAGGAGAATCGCTATCAGAGTATTACGACCGTTTCAGGGAGCTAGAGGCTAACTGCTACAATCACGGCTTGCCCCAGAATGTGCTGATAGAGAATTTCCTGAATGGATTGCTACCCATGGAGCTGAGATTATTGAATGCATGCGTAGGAGGCGACATTTGCAACATGTACCCAGAGGACGCGTGGCAGCTGATAGAAGACTCTGCTGGGCAGGTAAGACATTAGCTAACACTTGAAAATAGTCGTGCTCGTTCTGGGCATCAAGTAGAAACAAGCGCTGAGATCAAGGAAATGAAGGCCATGCTGCAGAAGCTGATGAGTGCGCAAGGCGCACAACCAGTTGCGCCAAGGGCATGCGAGTTCTGCAATTCCACCGAGCACAAAACCGATGCATGTCCCACACTTTTCGAGGAATCAGGAGATGTCAATGCTCTCGGAGGATGTGATAACAGAGGTACGTTTACCATTCCATGCACTTTAGGTAAGACCACAGTAAGCAATTGCATGATTGACTTAGGCGCATCTACAAATGTGCTACCCTATTCCCTATATGCGTCATTGCTCCTTGGACCACTAAAGCCTGCAGGTCTCACCATTCAGCTAGCAGATCGATCGTGCAAGCAACCTACGGGCATGATAGAGGATGTTCTTGTCCGAGTAGGAGAGCTGGTGTTCCCAGCAGATTTCTATGTCCTAGAAATGGAGGGTGAGTCGAGCACAGGCAGTGCGCAGATCCTACTGGGCAGACCATTTCTGATGACCGCGCGCACAAAGATAGACGTGTGGAGGGGCACGCTCTCAATAGAGGTCGATGGCGAGGAAATTCATTTTAACATATTCAAAGGGATGCAGCACCCTCACGAGGACGCCACAGTGCACGCGATGGACAACATAGATGACTTAGTTGCAGATGCGCAATGTGCGAGCGCAACAGAAGAACCTGAAACGTTGGCGCAGGCAGAGGTGAAGGAGCAAGAGGATGAGCCGCGCAATGCTGAACCAGTATCCAGATAGGTACATGATATAATTAATGTCTGCGCTGCTAATAAAATATTGCCCTCTATTGAACAGGCACCCAAGGTCGAGCTGAAGCAACTCCCAGAGCACCTCAAATACATTTTCTTGGGAAATGAAGACACCTTGCCAGTAATCATAAAGAAAGGATTAGAAGAGGAGCAGGAGGCGCGATTACAGCAGGTGCTGCGCAAGAACCAGCGCGCTATAGGATGGGCACTTGCTGATCTGCGCGGAGTGAGCCCGGACGTATGCATGCATAGGATTCTATTGGAAGATGGTGCCAAACCATCCAGGGAGCCTCAGCGCAGATTGAACCCGAATATGATGGAGGTAGTGCAGAAGGAGATCCTGAAGCTGCTTGACGCAGGAGTCATTTACCCAATCTCAGACAACAAATGGGTAAGTCCAGTGCACGTTGTGCCAAAGAAGGGAGGAATCACAGTAGAAGAGAATGCGCAGGGCGAACTAGTTCCCAAGCGCATACAAACTGGGTGGCGCATGTGCATCGACTACAGGAAGCTTAACGCAGTCACGCGCAATGACCATTTCCCGCTACCCTTTATGGATCAAATGCTAGATCGATTAGCGGGGAAGCCCAACTTTTGTTTCTTGGACGGATATTCAGGGTACAATCAGATACCCATAGCTGCGGAGGATCAAGAGAAGACCACGTTTACCTGCCCATTCGGTACGTTTGCGTTTCGGCGCATGTCATTTGGGTTTTGTAACGCGCCAGGTACGTTCCAACGTCTAGTCATGAGCATTTTTTCTGATATGATTGGTATATGCATAGAAGTGTTCATGGATGATTTTACTGTATACGGGGGTACCTTTGACGCATGCTTAACTCATCTTGATAAGGTCTTAGCGCGCTGCATTTCAAAGAACCTAGTGCTCAATTATGAAAAATGTCATTTCATGGTATCGCATGGTGTAGTACTAGGACATATTATCTCGCAGGAGGGGATCAAGGTAGATAAGGCCAAAATTGATCTTATTTCTAATCTGCCTTATTCCACTAGCGTGCGCGATGTGAAATCATTCCTTGGGCATGCCGGGTTTCACAGGCGGTTCATAAAAGATTTTCTAAGATTTGTATACCCCTGTCTAACCTCTTGCAAAAGCATGTGTGTTTTGAATTTACTGATGAGTGCAGGGCCGCGTTTGATAAGCTGAAGGAGGCGCTGACGAGTGCGCCAGTGATGCGCGCGCCAGACTGGAACCTGCCTTTTGAACTAATGTGCGATGCAAGTGACTATGCAGTAGGTGCAGTCCTGGGATAGCGCGTGGACAAGAAGCCGCACGCCATTTATTATGCATCGCGCACACTGGACGCTGCGCAGAGGAACTACACCACCACGGAGAAGGAGCTTCATGCAATTGTGTTTGCGCTGGAGAAGTTCCGCGCATATGTTCTAGGCGCCAGAGTCATCATCTACACAGACCACGCAGCAATCCGTTACCTAATGTCCAAGAAGGAGACTAAGCCGCGCCTGATGCGCTGGGTGCTCTTACTTCAGGAATTCGACTTGGAAATCAAAGATAAGAAGGGCACGGAGAACACAGTCGCAGACCACCTGAGCAGGATCGTGAAAGCAGAGGAGCAAGGGCAAATCACGGAGACGTTCCCTGACGAGCATCTGATGGCGCTAACAGGTAAGGTACCATGGTATGCGCACATTGCAAATTACCTGGTCACAGGTACGTTTCCTCCTCATTTCACTTAAACCCAATGCATGAGATTAAAGCATGAGTCCAAGCATTACATTTGGGATGATCCGTATATGCTCAGAATAGGACCTGATCAGATTTTGAGGCGCTGCGTGCCTGACCATGAAATTAACTCTGTTTTGATGTTTTGTCATGCGCACGCATGTGGAGGACACTTTGGTCCAAAGCGCACGAGCAGAAAGATCCTAGATTGCGAATTCTATTGGCCGCACTTGTTTAGTGACGCGTATAACCACTGCAGGAATTGTGAAAGGTGCCAGCGCACAGGAGGCATATCAGCGCGCAATGAGATGCCGCAGACGCCAATTCTAGTGGATGAAGTATTCGATATTTGGGGGATTGACTTCATGGGGCCATTTCCTCCATCTTCCGGATATGAGTATATATTGGTCGCGGTAGATTATGTCTCCAAATGGGTCGAGGCCAAGGCTACCCGGAAGGATGATGGTAAGACGGTCGCTGACTTTTTGAGAACTAACATATTTTGTAGGTACGGAGTGCCTAAGGCAGTCATCAGCGACCAGGGGACGCACTTTTGCAACAGGATAGTGGCCCAGGTATTCAAGCATTATGGAGTGCGCCACAAGACGTCCACCGCTTATCACCCTCAGACGAATGGACAGGCCGAGGTTTCCAACAGAGAGATCAAGCGCATCCTGGAGAAAACTGTGAGACCGTCACGCAAAGACTAGAGCCAGCGCCTGAACGATGCGCTATGGGCATACCGAACTGCGCATAAGACGCCAATTGGGACTTCACCGTTCCGGTTGGTTTATGGAAAAGCGTGCCACCTGCCAGTGGAGTTAGAGCACAAAGCATACTAGGCATTGCGCATTTGCAACCTGAACCTAGACGAGGCCGGTAAGAAGCGCGCATTTGAGCTAAGCGAATTAGAAGAGCTGCGCCTGGATGCATATGAGGGACTGCGCGATTACAAGGCGCGCACAAAAGCATTTCATGACAAACATATCCTCAGACGCACTTTTGAGCCAGGAGACCAAGTATTATTATTCTCCTCGCGCCTAAAGCTCATGCCTGTGAAGCTGCGCAGCAAATGGACGGGACCGTACACGGTTACCAAGGTTTTCCCCTACGGAACAATCGAGTTAGAAAACGAGCACCGGCATCGTTTTCAGGTCAATGGGCAGAGAGTCAAAAAGTATTTAGGAGAGCCTTGGGATGGCACAGCGCGCGAAGTTGAATTGGCGGAGCCTGAGATAGCAGATGCACAGGTTGCTGCGCCAGAGTCACCACCAGACGCGCCAGAGGGAGAACTGGGAACTATTGCGCATATTTCTTCTTCATCTTTACCTACCCTCGTTACTTATGATTTATGACATACTTTTAACCATGCTGACCACCCTTCCGATCCTTTGCGCAGGAACAAGAAGAACGCAACACACGCACGAGCAAGAGTGGGGGAGGTCGCTGGCACACTTTTACGCAAGTAACGAGGTACAGTCGAGCCAACGACGTTAAACAAAGGCACTTGTCGGGAGGTAACCCGATACGTTTTACTTTTACACGTTTTTCTTTTAGTGACTATATGTTTTCTTTCTTATATTCTTTGTTTTGCTTGCATGCTATGTGCGCTCTCCGTGCGCTTGAGCATGAGTCGTGGGGACACGTCTCTGTTTAAGTGTGGGGGGGGGGAGCGTTACATTTTACATTTCACGTTTTTGAGCTTTGTAGTGTAGCTTAGTTTAGTTGAAGAAAATAGTAGCAGTGGTGCGCTAGTGTGCGGGTTGCGCACACTTTTCAGCTTGTATTGCGCTTTCCATATTGCATGCGCTGCTTCAACTGTTTTAGTATATTTTTTCATTTTTTCTGCTCCTGTTAGTTGGGATATACAGGGGATGTGGAGTTGACAGAAAAGCTCCAGAGAGGCGGTTAGTCGTTCGAGCTTTGAAGGTGAGGTATATGGTCGAGAGCGCTAGTGGAGGCCGGTGCTTCGCGACCTTCGGAACAAGAGAGTGCGCTCAGTCACGCAAATACCCAAAGCGTGGCGAGGTGGGAAAACAGACCACCTTTCCTCTGGAAGTCGAGCTAGGGAAGGCGGGCGCGGGTGTAAACGCGTGCGCTAACATGCGCAGATAGACCAAGGAGGGAGAACGGAGCGTTGTTCCATAGCTGTTATCTGGAGGCCGAGACTGGAACCGTTCTGGGAAACATAGGAACCATAGATAAAGCTGTATAAAAAAAAAAGAAAAATACTAGCAGATGATATGCGCTACAAAAGAATCAGCATGCGCACAACTACGTACCAGCTTGCGCGAAGTTCACAAGAAAATCATCAAAGGCTTGAGTTCCCAGAAAGTGCGCGGAAGAATCACGCACCGGAAGAAGCTTGCGCTATTAACCATATACCCATCCTCAAAGTAAGAGCTGACAACCCGGAGCCTATGAAGAGCTATCTCCCAGCCATCCGAAACGATCTTCATCCCAGCTGAGAGGTAACAAATTGCGAAATTATTATATTAGAACTGTTCAAGGCAGATGCGCGCAGGTGGTAGAGCAGCGCAAGGTGATCAGTAGTGCAGCGCGCGCCAGAGTGCGAGACTGTGCGCTAGACTCCAGAGAGGTAATGGTATCCGTGCTTGAGTGCTTGTTCGGGACGAACAAGGGGCAAGTGTGGGGGGTTTGATAGAGCCTATTTATACACATTATTTAGATCCTAACCCTATGCTTGTTTGCATTATGTGTACAAGATTACTGGTTTCCAGTGTTTTTGTATTTCAGGGCAAAACGAGAGCCTGAGTCGGATACGCGCTAACAGGCAGCTTTTAAGGAGCGCATCACACAGCCTGCGGAGCTAGCAGCGAAAACAGAGGAGTTGGCGGAGTCGACTACGGTGCGCAGACCGATTGCGCTAACCAAGGTGCCGTGCGCCATGCGCAGAAGAGTGGTGTTTCCAAATATTGACACCACCAGATTTGGAAGTTGCCAAGGATGGGCCTCATGAGCAGTATATAAAGAGAGGAAGGCTAGGGTTTGAAGAGACACACAAGATATCAGAGAGAGAGAGCCAGATTCAAAAACACACGAGCTACTGCGAGGACCTGCGCTAGCCGACTGCGCCAGCCGAGACACTGCAACCTGCACGCACCTGCTAGTTGCTGTTTTCTTGGATACTTTAGATATTATTTACTGTTTCTATGATGTTTACTACTGGCATGTCTAGCTAAACGTTTGGTATCGGTTGGGCATGATTCTATGAGTATTTCCTTTGAGACTTGTGCTTAATGTATAGTTTGTTTGCTTATATTAATTCTGTGCTTACTGTTGACAGCTAGTTGCATGAGTAGGGGAAGCCTTGAACCGCAATCTTACTCTTGTTACTTGTTTGTTATATGTTAAACTAGTTGAATAGCCTGACGGTGACAACTAGGAGTAACGCGCTAGGATAATCGGTTGCTACTGTGACAGGATTCGTAGCTGTTTAGACTAGTCTCGAGAATTAATAGCTCATGAACTTTGATCGGAACATGCGCACATGTTAGGAAGCCTTGATCGGACACTAACATCAGTAAACCGAACTATAGACGTTTAGAGTCGATGATAAGGAATACACTCATAGAGGATTGTCTGCGCCGATACTTTTCATAGTCATAGTACTTAATCTCTACTGCCTGCGCACGTCTAGTGCAATTCCTGCGTTTACTACTGTTTACTCGCGCATTGCGCAACCCAATCACTCACACCCCCAGTTTTCATAAGTGCAGGTTACTAGTTAAAGCTAATCTACTTGCTCCCTGTGGATTCGACCCTGACTTAACCGCTGTACTAAGTGGAAGAGGAAGGAATTAATTTGATACGCGCTCAACGACGCGTGCACATCATTCCCCAAGAAGAAGCACCCTCCAAAAGTGCTCTTTTGATCTTCAATACAACCAGCCCAGTCTGCATCACTGTATTCTACCAGATTTGCATTTGTATCCTTCGAGTACCACAGACCATAATTCACTGTCCCGCTACATACCGAATGATCCTCTTTACTAGTTGGAAGTGACTTTCCTTTGGGTTAGCTTGGAAACGAGCACACTCTCCAACTGAGAAAGATATGTCTGGGCGGCTAGCAGTTAGGTACAGAAGACTTCCAATCATACTTCGGTAGATGGACTGATTTACTTCAACCCCAGCTACGTCTTTGCCAACTTTGATGTGAGTTGCCGCAGGAGTGCTTAGTGGCTGGCTTTATCAAGTTGAAACTTCTTCACCAGATTCATGCTATATTTGGTCTGTGATATGAATATCCGTTCATCTTTCTGAGCTACTTCAAGACCCAGAAAATAGGACAGCTCACCCACCATGCTCATTTTGAATTCTTGTTTCATTTGCTCCATAAGCTGCTTCACCAATCGCTATGACCTGGAGCCAAACACAATGTCATCCACATAAATTTGAGCAATGACGAGATCTGACTTGGTTCTTTTTACAAAGAGGGTTTTGTCGGTTCCTCCTCGTTCATAGCCAAGTTTCTCCAGGTAGATGGTTAATCTCTCATACCAGGTTCTTGGAGCTTGCTTAAGCCCGTACAGGGATTTCTTCAGCTTGTAAACATGATGGGGATAATGAGGGTCTTCAAATCCCTTTGGCTGAGCCACATAAACTTCTTCTGACAGATCCCCATTCAAGAAGGCACTCTTGACATCCATTTGGTAGAGTTTGAAGCCAAGATGACACGATAAAGCCAGGAGAAGTCTGATGGCTTCCAATCTAGCTACAGGTGCGAATGTTTCTTCAAAATCCACTCCCTCAATCTGAGTGTACCCTTGTGCAACGAGTCTTGCCTTGTTCCTTGTAATGTTTCCTTTTTCATCTGACTTGTTTTTGAAGATCCACTTGGTCCCTATGATGTTTATCCCTTCAGGTCTGGGCACAAGGTCCCACACATCATGTATTTCAAACTCTGCCAACTCTTCCTGCATGGCCAGCAACCAATATTCATCGCTCATTGCTTCTTTGATGTTCCTTGGTTCTATGAGAGATATGAAGCAGAAATTGCAGATCGAGTCACAGGAGCTGAAGAGAGATGAGCTTCTGGTTCTTCTCCCTTTTGTAGGATTTCCAATAACATTGTCCAGTGGATGATTTCTCTGTATCTTCTTTGGAGGTTGTCTCGATGATGGGAGAGGTTCTCCATTATCTTGCCCAGTCACTGAGTTGTCTGTTTGTTGATCAGGACTTTTTGCTTCAGTATCTGCTGTAGCGTTATCTTGCACCACTTCTTGTTGACTTTTGTCATGATTACTTGTGTTTCCTTATGAGTCAGAGTCTTCATCTTTAGGACTTGTGGAGATTTCTTCTTCCATGTCATTGATGACAACGTTGATGGATTTTATCACTGTATCAGTTCTTTCATTATAAACACGATAGGCACGACTATTGGCTGAATAACCCAAGAATATTCCATGGTCACTCTTAGGATCGAGCTTTCTTCGGTATTCACGATCTCTCAAAATGTAGCAGTCCCTTCCAAATATGCGAAAGTATTTCACCGTAGGCTTCTTCTAATTCCAGAGCTCATAGCATGTTTGATTTCTCCCTTTTCGAATGGTGACTCGGTTGATGATGTAACACGCAGTATTCATTGCTTCAGCCCAGAAGCGCAGAGGAATTTTCTTGTATGGTTCGATTCTTGCGCTCCGCAACACCATTTTGCTGAGGAGTGATCGGTGATGAGTATTGATGGGTAATCCCCCGATCGTTGCAGAATTTGTCAACAGATTCATTCTCAAATTCTCTTCCATGATCACTCCTTATAGTTGAGGTTCTGAGATTCTTCTGTTGCTCAAGACGAGAGATCAAGGTTGCTATAGCTCCTCCTATGTCTGATTTTTCCTTGATAAAGTCAATCCAGGTAAATCTTATATAATCATCCACACACACAAAAGCATACCTCTTCCTTCCAAGACTCTCTACCTCCATTGGTCCCATTAGGTCCATTTGTAGCAGCTGCTGAGGTCTGACAGTGTTGATGATGGTTGTTTTGGGGTGAGAAGCCTTTTTCTGCTTTCCTATTTGGCAAACTCCACAAATAGATCTGACTTCACCTTTGATTTCTAGAACGCCCCTGACCAACCCTTCTGCTGCAATCTTTTTCAGGGTTCTTAGGTTGATGTGACCCATCCTTCTGTGCCACAGATTCATTTCTTTTGTACTGGTCATCAAGCATGCTGATAAGGATTGAGCTTCGCCAACTTTGAGAAGATTGCAGTTGTTCTTTGATCTGGATCCATGCAGTATGCACTCACCCAGATTGTTGTAGACTTGACAGGAATTTTGAGTGAATTTTACCTGGTAAGTCCCGTCACAGAGCTGGCTGATGCTTATGAGATTGGCCTTTAATCCTTCCACTAGCATGACATTTTCCAGAGGAGGTAGTCCTGCGACAGCCAGGGCCCCCTTTCCCAAAATTCTACCTTTCAGCCCATTTCCGAACTTAACATGTTGCTCTGAGCAGAGTATAACATTGTTGAGGTACGATCTTTCTCCAGTCATGTGCCCTGAGCATCCACTGTCAAAGTACTAGTTCTCTTTATGAGCTGCTCTAGCTGTGCTAACCAAGACAATGTGTATCATCTTGGATTTTTTCTGCTGTCGAGAGATCTTAGAGATAATCTGACGAGTCGAGGTGAAAGGACAGTTTCTCTTAATGTGTCCATTCTGACCACATTTGTAACACCTTTGATGTTTGCCAGGGGTCTCTCTTCCAGTAGTGTGGAGATGATGCAGCGGATGCTGTAGCAGATCCTTGTTCATATTTCAACCTCTTTCTTACCATTTTTTGAGTGCATCTGGGCTGGCCATGTGACATTCGTCTCCGCTGAGATCAGTGTCCTCTTCAATCCAGTTTACTGATACATAGTTGTTGTTTTTCTGATCTGAATTTGACAATGGTTTGCTGGTACAGTCAGCCTTTCGATGACCATATCCCTCACAATTCTAGCACTGGATCCCTTTCCTTCGTTCTTTCTTTTCTTCTTCCTCTTCAGCTGGTTCTTTAGCTTTTCTCTGATTTCCTCCACCTCTTGTGGATTGTCTTCTTGAGAATGAACTTTGTCCAGATCTTGACTCCATGTTTTTTAAGAACTTCCCCAGATTTTTTTCCAGTAAACTCAGTTGATCATCAGCTGAGGGCTTCTTCTCTTCTGCTTCAGCTTTCAGTCCAACATTTTTGCTTTTGAGGGGAGCATTTTCTTTAACCAACTTCTTCTCAAACTGTTTGAGGGATCCAATCAATTCTTAACAGCCTCATGTCCCGGACATTCTGAGCTTCTTCAATGGCTGTCACCTTCATGTCAAATCTGGGTGGTAATGATCTGAGGACCTTCCTAATTAGCTTTTCTTCAGGGATAGGTTCTCCAAGAGCATGAGCTTCATTTGACAGGTCACACAGTTTGGCATTGACGTCTGTGATGGTTTCCTCCTCCTGCATTTTCAGACCTTAAAACTGTGAAGTAATCATCTACATTCTGAATATCTTCACTTTGTCAGTCCCCTCATGAGCGACTTCCAAGATCTCGCAAGCTTGCTTTGCAATGTCACAATTGGAGATTAATCTGAAGTTGTTGGCATCCATAGCAGCAAAGATAGCATTCAGGGCTTTTGAATTGCCATTTGCTGCAGCATCCTCTTCTGCAGTCTACTGCTCTTCAGGTTTCTTCTCAGTAACTCCTTTATCATCAGTGGCTTTTGGAGGAGCCCATTCTGTCACCACAGCTTTCCACACTTTCTCATCAATAGCCTTGAGGAACGCCTTCATCCTAGCCTTCAAGTAGCCATAGGTTCTTTCTTATAGCAATGGAGGGCGGCTTGTCCTTCCTTCATTGTCTTTCTCTTCTCAGATAGGTGCATGATGAGCGGACAAATGACCTTATATTTGTCCATATTTTCCCCTTACTTCTTGTTTGTTCCGCTATTTTATAAAGTCATTTGATGTTTTCTTTGCCCATTTCAGGTTAGAAATGTATACTACATGATATGAAGTGGTGCGAAGAAAATCTGGATGAATTCTAGTTGATCAAGAGCAAAATCAAGCAAAAGGCTAGTTTGATTCGTCCATGACTGACCTATTCAGCTTCGAAGGCTCACTGAGCACACGTTTCTTATCCGATTAAGGCGTGCCATGTCTTGTTGGAAAGCTAACTCAAAGGGGTACAAATTCATAGTTTACATCAAGACATAATTCGAAGGTTTAAGGGGTCAAAACAGACGAGATTCCAGCGCTGCAGATTTGGGTCTCCCAAAGAGGAATTCAGGATAGGCCGAATCACTATTGATTCGGCCAAAGAAAGGTGATTCGGGCAAGCATGATACTTCACTATAGCACTGAACAGATGATTCGCACGAATCAACTCAAGGCTTGCCCGAATCAAAGTTGATTCGGGGAGAATTTGCCTGTAGATCAAATCTGGGCAGACTGACCTGTTTATCTTCGAAGGCTTGCCGAGCGCGCGATTCTTATCCGATTGGGACGTTATATAGCTTGTTGGAAAGGTAATTCAAAGATCTACAACTTCCTAGTTTACGTCAAGACGTAAATCAAAGGTTTAAAGTGTCAAAAAAGCTAGTTGCTAACTGCAGAAGTGATTCGGCCGAATCACTCTCAGCTGCACGAATCGACCTGATCCGGGGAAAGTCTTGAAGGTTTGACCGAATCACTTGAGGGGTTGACTGAATCAAAAGTGATTCGGCCAAGAAAAGTGATTCGCCCAAACTCAAAACAGCACTGAGAAAAAGATTCGAGCGAATCACATGGGCATTGACCGAATCAAGTGATTCGGTCACTTCGGGCACTTATTGGAAATCTTCACAAAGTATAAATAGAAGGAGATAGAAGTGAAGAAAGGGGAGCTTATTTTTTCTCTCAACCCTAGACGACGAGCTTCCACATTTTCTCAACCCTAGGCGACTAGAGCTCGGAGAAGACCAAGCTTGGGTGAAGACCCAAGCTTGGATTGAAGATTCTACATCAACCTCTCTTAAACCCTTTAGCTTTGTATTTACATTCATGCTTCCCTTAGTTGTCATGTTTTTGTGCACACTCATTATGAGTGAGTAGTTGTTCTTGTGGTTGGGGATTAAATGGATTCCCTAGGATTGGATATGATGTAGAACACTATTGTTGTTGCATTGAATGAAGTTTGGTTTGATTATATTATGCCCTAGCTATGCATTCATTGTATGCACATCAAGTGTTTGACGAAATGCTTAAGTGAGTATGCTTGGTTAAAACCCCTAAGGAAGGAGCGAGAGTTGAACTTAGGATGTTTCATAGCTATTGTATGATCATAGATGGAGTGTTTGTGCGTGAGAGCGACATGCATTCTTGACATTGAGCTAAGTTTTAAGCGGTTTTGAGTAACCGGCCAATAGACCGAGAGGGTGCGGTTATGGGACTCAAGTTCTACACGGTTCAATAGAGCGAGAGTTTGAGAACCATGTCCTTTGTGTATCCTCTCCACTCTAGGGAAGGAGCGAGAGTTGAACCTAGAGTGGACGATGCATTAGCCTTGCTTTTATCAACCAAATGTAGTTCATGCATGTGTTAGTGTGTTATTTCATTTTCCTCATATCTTAGGAGAGAAGTTGAATCCCTAGTCACCCTCTTTTGTTTCATCAACCAAAAACCAAAAACATCATTTATCTTTAGTACTTACTAGAGGTACCTCTAAAGGAGGACAAACCCCCCCCAAATCCATAGACTTTCAATAATAGCATTAACTAGTTGTAAATTAGTCTAAGCTTTTCCCTTGGGTTCGATCCGAGGTCACTCGGTTATAAATATTGTTTGATATTTGCGTGACTAGAATAGCACTTCATTTTGCTTGCCTAAAACGCCAACGTCAGTGCACAGGATCTTGACTCTGTATGTTGAGCTCCCGCTCTGATACCAATTGAAATTCGCAGCACCTCTGAGATGCAGACTGTGAACAAGCAGTTGCTACAACACACGCTTGTTCACCAGACTCTAAAGCAACAAGACACAACAAGGAATACTGATTTGTTCACCCAGTTCGGCCAACTGCCTACGTCTGGGGAGGACTGTACTCCAGTCCTCGATCCACTAATCTCGAAGGTCTCAAAGTACACTCGGTTACAATCTCCACGCAACCTATGCTATTTAACCTTTAGTGGAAACTAGATCACAATCAAACAGGCTCTGATTTGTGTCTGCACAACCTACACTGATATCAATTTAGAATAGCTACTGTCTCCACGAAGTCAGCCTATTCTAATTAATACCCAGTTGCTGCAGGTTTGCTATAGCATCTGCTGTAGCACACAGCTGATGCACAATCTGTCAACGTCACTCCAAAGCCTTCCGCTGAGCCGATCGAATAATTCCACGAGCGCTGCACACTCTGGAATACTCCCTCTCACTCAGTGATCTCCTGCCACTAGCGAGAACAGCCGACCAGACACTTGACCGAGTCGCCCACTCGTCAATTCTTCCGCGGCTTCCCTTAATCAATCAACAAGCACTAGCTGCTCTGAATTGGCTTCCAGATCAAGCAGTGATCAGACTCTGCAAGCCTCGATCACCCTCAGTTCAATCACACAGCTCCACGCGCCTGCGGTGCTCTCGATGAAGGCCGAAGCTCTTCTCACACTTGAATTACTCTCTGGTATTCTGCGTATGCTTTCTCTGTATATTCTCAGCTTCGATCACCCTTTCAACTCTCTGAAGGTCCTCCTTTAAATAGGAATACCCAGTTCCATCATTCACATTTTTAGCAATTTCCTCCAAAGAGCAATATCTCCTAATTTGTAGGAGATTAGATTTGATTGGCAAATCTAATCTTCTACAAATCTTCTTCTTTATCTGGGAATCTCCACTGGAATATTCTCTACTGAATATTTAGAAACTCCCTTGATGCTCGTTGATGAATTGCCAAGCCCTTTTTCTGAAGATCCGAATAACTGCTGTAGACCACAAGCTACAGCTTTCTGAACCAGCTCCTGCTAAAGCAGCGACTTGTTCACTTGTGCTGGTTTTGTCAGACACTGCCATACTGCATCATCACACTGGACACATTCTTCCGAAGAACACTTGATGGTGTGACTTGGCCTTTGGTTTCTTTCTCTAAATTTTAACCCTGACAGCCTTTTGTTGTTTCTGGACCTCTTTCATCTTTTGGCATTGATTCTGTTATACCCTTTATAGCCGTAGCAGACGCATCTTCTATTCTGAAGCTCTCGTTTTGCTACAGAGGGATGATACAGCGGTTGTTGTAGCAACCTCTTGTTCAGATATCCGGATTTCTCTTCTTGTGCAGGAATTGGGCAAGAAACCGATTTCTAATTGTTATCAATCAGTGTATCAGAGGCTTTCACAAAGACCGTAGCTCCAGTGATCTCTTCACCGATGTATCTGACCCCCATTCTTCCTCTTCCGAATCTTTTATATGAGAGAATTTCATCCAGAATATTGTTCTGCGATTCGGCTGCCTTTACCGACGCTAGAGCGGCACTAGTATCAGTGCTTTTGCTTCCTAAATCTGCTCTTTTTAGTATGATGACTTATCTATTGGATGAAGATAATTTATCAAGTAACTCTTCTCGTTCTTCTTCCAGTTGATTGACTCTGTTACCTAATGCTCGATTCACTTGTAGAGCTTCCTCACATTGTTTTAGCATATCTCCCAGATTATCTACCAGGTTGTCTGTTGAGTCATCCTCATCTTCACTTTCTGACACCTCAACCCCATAGTTGAATTCTTTCTTTATTAACTCTTTACGGTCATAATCAGACACACTAGTTAATACAATAAAGTTTTCTTCTTCACTTTCCTCAGAGTCACTCCACTTAGCAGTCAAAGATTTGTTATCCTTCTTCTCAGAGTTTTTGAGGGATATTCTCGGGCAGTCAGCCTCAAGGTGTTCATACCCTTCACAGTTCCAGCACTGAACATCCTTTCTCTTTTCTTTCTTCTCATCCTCATTCTGAGCAGGTTCCTTTCCTCGCCTCTGATTTCTTCCACTCCTTCTGGATTGCCTTCTGGAGGACGAGTCCAGCCTGGACTTTGATTCTATGTTTTCAAGAGCTTCCCGAGGTTCTTCACTAGCAGACCCAGTTGATCATCTGGTACGGGCTTCTTGTCCTCGGTTTCTGCTTTTAGTCCTACATTCTTGTCTTTAAGGGAGGGCTCTTCTTTGATCAGCTTCATTTCAAACTGTTTGAGGGATCCAATTAGTTCCTCTAGTCTCATGTGTCTGACATTCTGGGCTTCTTCAATGGTTGTCACCTTCATGTCGAATCTAATGGGCAAGGATCTGAGAACTTTCCTAATTAGCTTCTCCTCAGGAAAAGGTTCTCCAAGAGCATGAGCTTCATTTGACAGGTCACATAGCTTGGCTTTGAACTCAGTAACAGTTTCCTCTTCTTGCATCTTCAGACTCTCAAAATGAGTAGCTATGATCTGTAATTTGTACATCCTCACTTTGTCGGTTCTTTCATGGGCAACTTGCAAGATTTCCCAGGCTTGTTTGGCAATGTCGTAGTTTGAGATCAACCTGAAATTGTTAGCGTCTACTGCAGCAAATATAGCATTCAGTGCCTTTGAATTACCAGTTGCTGCAGCTTCCTCTTCAGCAATCCACTGTTGCTCAGGCTTCACCCTAGTAATTCCTCTTTCATCCATGGTAATGGGAGGAGACCATTCAGCCACAACTGCTCTCCCGGTTCTTTCATATATGACTTTGAGGAATGCCTTCATCCTAGCTTTCCAATATCCATAGTTGCTTTCCTCCAACAATGGTGGATGGCTCGTGCTCTGTTCTTCCTTCATTGTACCTTGCTTAGACGCTCAGGATCTTTACTCTGTATGTTGAGTTCCTGCTCTGATACCAATTGAAATTTTCGCAGCGTCTCTGAGATGCAAATTTGTGTACAAGCAGTTGTTATAGCACATTCTTGAACACCCAAATCTGAAGTAGCAAGATAGAACAATGAACAAATGTTTATTCACCCAGTTCGGCCAAGTGCCTACCTCTGGGAAAGACTGAACTCAGTCTTTTAATCCACTAAGCTCAAGGTTCGATGTACACACAGTTCGTCTTCACGCACCCTATGCTACACAACCTAGCTAGGACTACGACCACAATCAGAACAAGCTCTGACTTGCGTGACACCCACCTACGCTTATATCAATTCAGATAAGCTACTGACTTGACGAATCTCAGCCTATTCTAATTAACACAGAGTCTCTACAGGTTTGCTATAGCAGCTGCTGTATCACACAGCTGGTGCAGAATCTCTCCGCGTTGCTCCAAGCCTTCTGCTGAGCCTATCGAACCTCTCCACGAGTGCTGCACACTCTGGAATGCTCCCCCTCACTTAATGACCTCCTGTCACTAGCGGGACACAGCCTTCAGCCAATTGTCCGAGTAACTCCACTCGACAATTGCTCCACAGCCTTCCTTGATCAACCAACAAGCACTCGATGCTTTGAATCGGCTTCCCAGATCAAGCAGTGATCAGACTCTGCAAGTCTCGATCACCCTCTGTTTAATCACATAGCTCCACGCGCCTACGGTGCTCTCGGTGATGGTCGAAGCTCTTCTCGCACTTGAATTCCACTCTCCGAGTATTCTGTGTATGCTCTCTCTGTATACTCTTAGCTTCGATACCCTTGACGCTCTGTACCGTCTCCTTTAAATAGGAACTCTGAGATCCATCAATAACCGTTTTTAGGAATTTCCTCCAAATAATAATATCTCCTAACTTGTAGGAGATTAGATTTTATTTGAGAATCTAATCTTCTTCAATCAAATCTTCACCCTGGGGAAGAATCTTCACATGGATATTCTCTGTTGAGAATTTGGAAGCTCCTTGAAAGCTCATCTCTTCATGATGGATCGTTGGAAGCAAACTCCGAATGGGCGCTGATTTTCTGCAACAGCTCCACGCGCTGCAGAGACTGCTATAGCAGCAGCTTGTTCACTCGTGCTGGTTTTGTCAATGACTGCCACACGGCATCATCATAAAAGATCTCGGATGGCTAAAAAACCACAGAGCTCACGTCTAGGGCAGTGAGTTTTGACCGTTGGCTCATTTCGCTCAGAAAAAGGTCTTCGGATCTCCAATCGGACTCCGGTGACACTTTTCAGACCCTTTGCCGGAAGCACTATTCATTAGGGCTTAAATTTTTTTTTTTTTTTATCTGCACCACAACAAAGCAAAACAAAGCAAAAACAAGAAAAATAAAGTTGGAACCGTATACTGAATGTCGCTCTCTCCTGCAACGACGCCAAAATTTGACGGCACATCGTTGTGTGCGCCAAACTTATATTTATAATCTCCTGTTAACACTTAGCAAGCGGTAAGCAGGGTCCAACCCACGAGAGAGCGATCAGTGATAAGATTCTACGAATAATTGTCACAATAAAAGGGGGGTTGCAGGAATAATGTTTTGTTGTCAAGTTCAGAGAAAAGTCAGTTCAGGGATATGCATTGCAACTGGTAATCATCGATTGTAACATGCATCAACTAGTAAACTGCTGTTCCTAGTCTAACAATCCCGCTAGGGTAATGTCGACTCTAGTGTTCTACCTAATCTCAACCGCTAGGTTCTCGAATAGGGTTAACGATTACTCGATTAACGACATCGATTAGGTTACACCGCTAGACTTAGCTAATAAGGAAGTCAATCAAATATCATGCAATAGATATCAACTCAGTTTCACCGCTAGGATACGCTAACTTGATAATCAGAGCATGCAATTCAAACGAAGAACAGGAATTTACTGAATTGAATTATGAAACATAAACATATCAAACCGTACGTCGCAATACAAAATCCCCAAACTGAAATTAAGGTTTTTGCTACTAGAATCCATCTAATAATAATAATGAAATTAAACTGAGTTCAGAAATAATTACTGAAACTGTGAATAGTACCCTGCCTCGATTTCCGTGCACTGCTGCCTCTGCTGCTTCTGTGAATTCGTCCTAAAAATTCTCTCGAAATTCGTTCTCTGTAAGTTGTTTCTGAATTGTTGTATCAAGGTTGTATTTATAGATAATCAGGCTTCCAAATCATGCAACTTCCAAATCTGATTTTTGGGCTATGGGCCCAATACTGATGTCACCATATATTTTCCGCTCCAGTAGAAGACATTAAGAATTGCACTCTATGAAGAGATTAGCTGCGCGCCCGAAGAAGACATTAAGCGGTGCTAAAGTGTTCTGCTGGCGCCATTCTCACTGAGATACACATCGATTCTCCAAAAGTGCTATAAATCTAGAAAGCGATCCTGATACACCTGCGATGCAAAACACTGCCAAGAAGTAATCTTTCACACACAAAATGTAACTAAACAATGGGAATAAATAACTCGATGGATCGTATAAATACGCTCCATCAAACTACCCCAAACTTAAACTTGTTCGTCCTGAACAAGAATAATGACAAGACTCGCAATACTCAAAGCACTTTTAATATGCCAATGATTAAACACTGAATTTACTCGAGATGTTCTCACTAATCATCTCTTCAATATACGCTCACATTCATTCCTCAATAAAGATCAGCGAGAAACTGCAATGATACATGTTACCTGAGATGTCGAGATGGAATGACAATGGATGACTGGGAGATAGTCCTCTTTAGACTCCTGACTCCATTCTTCAGCTCGAGGTCATAGTCACGCGCATACGCTGAGTTTGCTTTCTCTGGCATGTGAGAAATCCAAGTGATGAGGAACTCCACTTTTTCATTCTTCTTCTTTTGGAGGACAGCTTTTGAAACTTCTTTTCATTCTTGTTTTGTTTGGAGGACAGCTCGAGGTCATTGTTTTTTTGATTTTTTCTTTCACAACTGATTGAATTTTTCTTTGAGCTTTGCTCTCCAATGTGATTGCTTGTCCCCTTTTTTTCTTTTCAACCGTTCCAATCATCGCCTTCGAATAACAGCATATGGAGCGCGTCCCGCTCTTTCTCATCATTATCCTTTCAGCGCGAGGCAAGATAGGGGTTACTCACCCATTCCCGGTTACTAGGACTTGAGATACGACGGTTTGTTTTCCCGTCCCACCATTGCATAAACGCTGCAATTATGGAGTGAAAGCCTCGCCCCTCGTAACTCGAAATGCCAACCTCCACAAACTCAACGCGCTACCCGACTAAGCCCTCGAATCTTTGAATGTTTGTCAAGTCCCTCTAGGACATTTTCTATCAATTCCACATCCTGTAATATCTCAACTCAAAGGAACATGTAACATCAAGTCACTAGCATCACAAAATTATAGAAATCATGCAAAGCATACAATTCAAAACCTCATAGCATCAAACATCATCTCATAAAATCAGCATCTTCATCATAGCATATAATGGCATAAAACCGGCAGCATATAGTCGCACAAAATCAGCAGCATCGTAGCACCTAAGAAAAATAAATAAAAAAAGTGCTCTAACCACTACTAATGCAAGCTAACAAAAGTAAACGTGCTGACACCTACTAACTCCCCCATCCCACACTTTTGAAACAAACCGTGTCCTCACGGTATAATAAAATTGTCGGGCAGGGTAGTCATGCAAGACTCAAAACAAAAGAAACAAAACAAATAAGAAATGCATAAGAAAACTATCCTAAATCAGCAAGTTAAGCGCCCAACGCACACATTACATTGCGCGCACCAAGCACACATTAGCTGCGCTAATGTATGAACCCGAAGCAGAAATAATGTTGCCTTGGGGCACCGTATTCTCTGAGGTACGCTAAAAATTAAAATAAATAAATAAAGATCACTTGTTTAACGTCATTGGCTCGGCGGTACCTCTCATCCTTAAGCATTTACCGGCTCAGCCAATTCGAGCTCCTCGTCGGGTGGTATGACCTCTCCGTGGTAGTGTTTCACCCTTTGGCCGTTCACCATGAACTTCTCTCCCGTGCTCGTTTTTTCCAGCTCAAGTGCACCATGAGTGAGCACTCGTATCACCGTGTATGGGCCTGTCCAACGCGAACGCAACTTCCCAGACATTAGTTTTAATCTTGAGGAATAAAGTTGTACCTTATGTCCCTCTTCAAATGAACGACGCAGGATGACTTTGTCTTGATACATCATTGTCCGAGGACAGCCCCTACAGCGTAGTCGCTCGAGTCACACATGATCTCGAAGGGCTGCGTCCAATCGGGTGCTTGGATGATGGTGGTATGAAGGGTGAAAACCTTCTTTGGCAAAGAGACCCCGCTGAGTCCGATGGTGTGCCCAGAATTCCCGAATTCTCACTCGAAATGCCCGATAGGTCCTCCCCCAACGTCGGCTAGGTGAAGGGCTTGAGAGAATTCCTCGGCGAGAACTCTGAAAAGGCTGGGTAAATGGTTGATGTGCGCAGTTTGTGGGAAGATGGCTGGAAGTGTGTGGGAAATGGGAAAGATGCTGGGATTTCTATTGAATCTTGAAAGAAAGGTGGCTCGCTAGACCACTACAAAGCGTAGGGAACCTTAAGAGGCCGAGGCCTTGAAGCTACAATGCTAATGGGCACTACCCAGACCTAGGAACTATGATACGAGAGATTTCTGGGAATTCTTGGATGATGAAATGAGGGAATGGCTGGTCCCTTTTATAGCTGGGCAGGGAGCCTTGTGCGTTTAATGTCATGGCCCTTAATGTGCGTTGGTTACTCCTTTGAAGATGGCCCTCAATGCTCGTCGGTTACTCTTTGGAAGGCTTGGTCTCTCATGTCTTCAATGTCCCTTTTATTGCCCTTGTTAAGGCTGGCTGTTACGACTTTTAAGAGCTGATCTTCAATGAGAATTTGACTAGATTCCCTTCTATGCATGGTTGGGTCGTGGGCCTCCTTGAGGGCTGCTGGGTAGTCTTCTTGCATTGCGGGCTGCGGGTGACCTTGGGCAGTTATGCTCTTGAGTTGGCTGCCTTGGGTCTTCGAGGTCTTCTTCACAACATGCGGACTTTTGTGTTGGGCAGCAGCCGAGGACTCATCAGATGGGTGCACTAGTCAATGCGTGTGTAAGCTCATCAAACGCCTCCTTGCATTTTTCTGAAAACCCAAAAGGAACATCTTTTTGCCAGAGGGTTAGTCAATGGCAGCGCCTTCTTAGAAAAATCTTTAATAAAGCGACGATAAAAACCAGTATGCCCAAGAAAAGACTAAACATCACGCATATTCGAAGGGTAAGGAAGACTGAAAATCAAGTCTATCTTTGCCTTGTCTACCTGAATACCTTCTTGCGACACTATATGTCCTAGCACCACACCATGTGTGACCATGAAATGACACTTCTCATAATTCAAAACAAGGTTCATCGACACACATCTCTCCTGCACCTTGTTCAAATTCTCTAAACACGCATCAAATGTGTCACCATGTATAGTGAAATCATCCATGAACACCTCAATGAAACTGCCTAACATGTCAGAAAAAATGCTAGTGACCAACCATTGAAAGGTTCCCGGTGCATTGTATAAACCAAATGACATACGCCTAAATGCAAATGTACCAAAAACACATGTAAAGGTAGTTTTTTCTTGATCCTCAGGAGCTATGGGGATCTGATTATATCCCGAGAAACCATCAAGAATATAGAAAAATGGCTTACCTGCCAACCTATCTAGCATCTGATCACTGAAAGGGAGGGGGAAGTGATCCTTACGAGTGACTGCATTCAGCTTCCTATAGTCGATGCACATCATCCACCCATTCTGAATTCGCTTTGTTACAATCTCACCGGCTGCATTTCTTCAACTATTATGCCGGTCTTTTTCGGAACCACGTGTACGGGACTCACCCACTCACTATCCGAAATAGGATAAATGATGTTAGCATCTAATAATTTCTGAATTTCTTTTCTTACCATTTACATCATTATCGGGTTGAGTCGACCTTGTGGTTCTATCAAGGCTTTAGCTCCATCCTCCAGCAAGATTCTATGCATGCAAACTGTGGGACTGATTCCTCTAATGTCGCCGAGTGTCCATCCAATTGCTTGCTGGTTGTTTTTCAAAACCTTGACGAGCCTGTGCTCTTCCTTCAGCTCCAGCCCCTTTTTGATAATCACCGGTAATGTGTCATCCTTTCCCAAGAAGGCGTACTTCAAGTGCTCCGGTAATGGTTTCAGCTCGATGCTTAGGGCCTGCACAGAAGAAGACAACAAGGTATTAGTTTTATATAAACTGATCTGATTAGCTCACACCCTTGTGTCAGCGGGCGTGATACTTCTAATTGCCCAAGAGCTGCCTGCACTAATCCCTAAGCTCGTAGAATTCATACGGTTCGAAGATAGATTTTTTTAGCGCAATCTCGAGTCCATCATCTCCATAGGACAGGTTCACTTCACTCACAATGTCATCCATGACGTCAATAGCATTCATTGTGTTGTGCTCCTGTGGATGCTTCATTGCTTTGAAAATGTCAAACTCCACCACCTCGTCCTCGACTCCCATGGTTAGCATGCCCGTATCGCAATCAATCTTCGTCCTCGAGGTCTTCAAAAAGGGGCAACTTAGTAGTATTGGTGGATTATCGGCCAGGTCTCCACCATCCATTTTCAAGACATAAAAGTCCTCTGGAAACACGAGCTCTCCTACCTGCACTAGTACATCTTCGATAATACCCTCAAGTTGCTTACACGATCTATCTGCCAACTGAATAGTTAGTCTAGGAGCTTACACGATAATACCTTGAGCCTTCTTTGAGCACTGCCTCTTTAGTCACCACTACTGCGCTGGTTGTAGGCTCCCTGACACGGACTAGTCGTCTCCTTTTCTTTGGAGTTCCTCCTTGTGGAGAAGGAGCATTGTGTGACACAGGGAGGGTGCGGGCTCCCAGACCACCAAGTCTAATCTTTGAGCAGGCGCTTCACTTCGTGACTTAGACTCCCTTTCAGCTCTGTCTTGTCGTGTTGTTGCTAGGTTCTTCTTCAGTCCACGAGTCTTCACCATTGTTATGAATTTGCTGAAAGAGAAAGGACAGGGGGTGAAGCTTGATCAGGGAACTTCTTGGGAAGAGCCATCAACCGATTTTGCCCTAGAAATTTGATTTACCTGCTGTTTTTCCCCTTTTTGTTTTAGAAGCACATGCCCAGCATGGGCCTACCTCTACTTTTAGCAACCAGAAATTTTGAACAAGCTTTTCTGGTCCTGATTGCTATAGCAGATAGGGCTGGTTCCCCTATTTCCTGGCGTTATTCCCATTGTTTGGTGATCCCTTGTCAGAGTCAGTTGGTTGTTTCTTCATCCACACTTGAATTGGTCTCTGTGACTCAATTTTGATTGTTCCATTCCAGTGCGCTGGTTTATCCATTATTCTTACTTTCCATTTATGTTTTGATCATTGGTGAGCACTCACTATTTTAGGAGAGGTAGGAATTTTTTGGCAACTTATGTTGGTCTTCAGATTGCTCCCCCTATTTCCAACCCTGGGACCCTTTTGAGGTATCTGCTATTTCGTCAGACTTGAATGTTTCCTTTGGCTCCATTTCTCTTAAACACAGGGACATTCAGGTAACCATCGTCTATTCTGACTCTGTTGTTTTGCTGTAGAAGGATGATATAGCGGGTGCTGTAACATCCGCTTGTTCAGATATCCGGCTTTGTCTTCTTCAACAGGAGTTGGACAATAATCCGATTTCTCATTGTTCTCGATTAGTATATCAAAGGCTTTTAGAAAGACTGTTCCTCTAGTGCCCTCTTCACCAGTGTATCCGATCCTCATTCTTCCTTTTCCAAGTCTTTGATATGAAAGAATTTCATCCAGAATGTTTTTTTTGAGGTTCGGCTACCTTTACTGTCGCTGGAGGGACACTAGTATTAGTGGCTTTGCTTCCTGAATCTCCTCTTTTCAGTATGATGACTTGTCTATTGGATTAAGATAGTTTATCACGCAACTCTTCCCGTTCTTCTTCCAGTTGATTGACTCTGTTAGTCAATGCTTGATTCATTTGCAAAGCTTCCTCACACTGTTTTAGAATATCTACCAGATTGTCTAACAGGTTGTCTGTTGAGTCATCCTCGTCTTCACTTTCTGACACCTCAACCCCATAGTTGAATTCTCTCTTTATTAACTCTTTACGATCTTAATCTGACACACTAGTTAACATAATACAGTTTTCTTCTTCACTCTCCTTAGAATCACTCCACTTAGCAGTCAGAGATTTGTTATCCTTCTTCTCAAAATTTTTAAAGGGTTTGCTCGGGCAGTCAGCCTCAAGGTGTCCATACCCTTCACAGTTCCAGCACTTAACACCCTTTCTCTTTTCTTTCTTCTCATCTTCATCCTGAGCAAAGTTCCTTCCCTCTTCATTGATTTTCTCCACTCCTTCTGGATTGCCTTCGTGAGAATGGGCCTTGACCAGATTTTGTTTCCATGTTCTTCAAGAGCTTTCCTAGATTCTTCACTAGCAGGCTCAGTTGGTCATCAGCAATAGGCTTCTTGTCTTCTGTTTCTGCTTTTAGTCCCACATCCTTGTCTTTAGGGGAGGGCTCTTCTTTGACCAGCTTCATTTCAAACTATTTGAGAGATCCAATCAAGTCCTCTAGTCTCATGTGTCTGACATTCTGAGCTTCTTCTATGGTTGTCACTTTCATGTCAAATCTGGTGGGCAATGATCTGAGAACTTTCCTAATTAGGTTCTCTTCAGGAATAGGTTCTCCAAGATCATGAGCTTCATTTGACAGGTCACACATCTTGGCATTGAACTTAGTGACAGTCTCTTCTTCTTGCATCTTCAGATTCTCAAACTGAGTTGCTATAATCTGTAGTCTGGACATTCTCACTTTGTCGGTTCCTTCATGAGCAACTTGCAATATTTCCCAGGCTTGTTTTGTAATGTTACAGTCGGAGATTAGCCTGAAATTGTTAGCATCTACTACAGGAAAAATCGCATTCAGAGCCTTTGAATTACCAGTTGCTGCAGCTTCCTCTTCTGCAGTCCATTGTACTCTGCTTAGACCCTCAGGATCTCTACTCTGTATGTTGAGTTCTCGCTCTGATATCAATTGAAATTTTCGCAGCGTCTCTGATATGCAAATTTGTGAACAAACAGTTGCTACAACATACTCTTGAACATCCAAATCTGATGTAGCAAGATAGAATAAGGGACAACGAATTGTTCACCCAGTTCGGCCAAGTGCCTACCTCTAGGAAGGACTGAACTCAGTCCTTTAATCCACTATGCTCAAGGTTCTCTCGTACAACACGGTTCGTCAACACGCAACCTATGCTACTCAACCTTAGCTAGGACTTCGACCACAATCAGAACAGGCTGTGACAACTACCTATTCTAATTAACACGCAGTCTGTGCAGGTCTCCTATAGCACCCGCTGTAACACACAGCTGGTGCAGAATCTGTCCGCGTCACTCCAAGCCTTCTGCTGAGCCGATCGAACAATTCCACGAGCGCTGCGCACTCTGGAATACTCCCCCTCATTCAGTGACCTCCTATCACTAGCGAGTCCAAGCCCTTTGCGAATTGTACGAGCACCTCCACTCGACAATTGCTCTCCGCGGCTTCCCCGGATCAACCAACAAGCAACAGCTGCTCTGAATTGGCTTCCCAGATCAGGTACTGATCAGACTCTATAGGTCTTGATCACTCCCAGCTTCAATCACCTCTGCTTTGCACTCACGCTCTGCTCGTGGTGATGATCCAAGCACGGCTCACTCACAATCACCCTTCGTAGTTTTCTGTGTACGCTCTGGTGTTTGCACTCTTGTCTTCGATGGCTTTGACGCTCTGAACAACCTCCTTTAAATAGAAACACCCAGTTCCATCATTAATAGTTTTTAGCAATTTCCTCCAAACAACAATATGTCCTAATTTGTAGGAGATTAGATTTGATTTGAGAAACAAATCTCCCACAACCAAATTGTTAATGTATATGGCATCATTGACAAACTCCTACAAGGTGCACAAGAGTCTGCTACAGCAAACGTGTGAAGACAGCAGCTGATGCAGAGTGTTCCAAAATGACCAAGCAGAGTGCTCAAGGCATTATGATCAAGGAATGCGCAGGTTTCCAAGGGGGAGTCTTGGGCGTGCAGAGTACTCATCTCTAGGCATGCTATATAATGTTGGAAAGCTGACTTGAAGGGCTACAACTTTGTAGTTTGCACCGAGACGTGATTCGAAGGTTTTGGAGGTCAAAAACACAAGCAAAGTCAGAATCGAACAGCGGGTGGACAAGCAGCCCGGTTCTGAGTGGAACCGGCGGTTTCCTTGTGAGAACCGCCGGTTTGCACATGGAACCGGCGGTTTCCTTGTGAGAACCGCCGATTTACACATGGAACCGGCGGTTTGGGTCCTGAACCGGCCCCGAAGGCAAAATATCGAGATTCTCTGAAAGGGGCCGGTTCCAAAGTGGAACCGGCGGTTCCACAATGAAACTGCGGGTTCATAGCCAAACCGGGCAGCAAACCAATTCATCGATTCTCAATTAATTGGACGATTTTGGGAGAACACGAACGCAAGAGAGAAGAGGATAGCTGGGAGCTGTAGCAGCAGTATTGGCGCAAAGAATAATCTGCCCAGACATGATCTTGTTGAGATCCTGGAGGGTGCTTTAGTAGGAGCGATCCTGCTGGGATCCTGGAGGGATGCTATAGCAGGAGCTTGTTCAAGTTGCTGCAGCATCTGTCCGAGTAGCAGCAGAAACCTGGGCGTTTGGCAAGAAGGCCTGGCAGCCCTGCTGAGAGCATCAGAAGAATTTCAAAGTGCTGCGGAGAATATTACAGTGGGGAATTCCTAGCTAGAGAAGGAGATTTGTTTTGGAGATCAAAACAAATCTAATCTCCTAAAAATTAGGAGATAATTGTTTCTTTTTGGGACATTGCTAAATTCTGTTCTTGATTGAAGCGGGCGGTGCTACTTAAGGGAGAACAGGTCAGAGCAGAAAGATTGATCGAAGTTGAGGGATACACGAGTGCGACGAGTTCTTCGATCATCACCCGAAAGCAGAGCGTGAGCGCAGAGCTGTGGTGACAGAAGCAGAAGGAGATCAGGACTTGCGTTGTCTGATCCGAGCTTGATCTGGAAGCCAATTCAGAGCAATGGTGCTTGTTGGTTGATCAAGGAAGGCCGCGGAAGAACTGATGGGTGTGTGGCTCGGTCGAGTGTCTAAGCGGCAGTTCTCGCTAGTGGCAGGAGGTCACTGAGCAAGGGGGAGTATTCCAGAGTGTGCAGCGCTCGTGGAATCGTTCGATCGGCTCAGCAGAAGGCCTTGGAGCGACGCAGATCATTGTGCATCAGCTGTGTGCTACAGCAGATGCTGCAGCAAGCCTGCATAGTTGAGTGTAGTTTAGAATAGGCTGAGTTTTGAGGAGACAGTAGCTATTCTAGATTGACATTTGTAGAGGGTGTGTAGAAACAAGTCAGAGCCTATTCTGATTGTGTCCAGTGATCCACACAAGGTTGAGTAGCATAGGTTGCGTGGAGTTGTAACCGAGTGTACTTGGAGACCTCTGTGATTAGTGGATTGAGGACTGGAGAATAGTCCTCCTTAGACGTAAGCAGTTGGCCGAACTGGGTGAACAAACTTCTGTCTTGTTCATTGTTTGCTGAGACAATTTCCGAGTGAACAAGAGCGTACTGTAGCAACTGCTTGTTCACAAATCTGTCTGTCAGAGACGCTGCGAATTTCACAAATCATCACCCTGGGACGGCATCTTCTCTAGGATATTCTCTGCTGAATAGTTAGAAGCTCCGTTGATGCTCGCTGATGAACGGCCGGCCTATTTTTCCGATGGTCCGGACATCTGTTGTAGAACAGGTGCTACAGCTGCCTGATACAGCTCCAGCTATAGCAGCAGCTTGTTCACTCGTACTGGTTTTGTCAAGGACTGCCATACTTCATCATCACAATTATTGATGCGAATGCTACCAATTGTGCAAGGAATAGAAACACACCTGGGTCTCCGCATTTTCTAGGCAATGATCTTTGAATTATAGCGGCTACATGAGCATTAAGGGTTAACTTTTCCAGTTGCGATGATCGTCGACGGTTGGTTCTCAATCGCGGAATTTTCTTGATTGCTTCCAACAATAAGTCCCACACTTCTTGGTCTATCTCTTGCCTCTTAGGGGTCTTGACCTGCATAGGAAAAGGCAAAGGGGGGTCAGAAGGGCTAAATTCAAAAGTTGAGGCAGGCTATTCGGCGCCAGTAGTAGACTTTTTTGGCGCGCCAGGTGAAGACATTAAGCTCGGGCGCACTGGAATAATGTTCTCTTCGGGCGCGCACCCCACTGTGCCCGTTTTCTTCGGTGCCTCTTCTGCAGCCTCGATCACCTTCCCATGCCTCAGGGTCATTGTGCTCACATTTCCCTTAGGGTTCTGAATTGTTTGGGAAGGCAGCTTGCTCTTGTCGCTCTTCATCTCAAAAACCGTGGAAGCTAGCTGCGACATTTGCTTGGTGAGCTTGGCTATGGCTCCATCAGTTTTGGCTTGGTTCCTTTGAATGGTGCTCTCCAAGTCCTTGAGAGACTCTTCCCATGACTTACCATGGCTCGGGGCTGCTTGGTTGAAATTCTTCCTTGGGTACTGATTATTCTGATTATTGTACCTCTCTTGTTGTTGGAATGGTGGCCGGTAAGGCTGTCCTTGGTTCTGATTCGGTCCTTGGATCTGCTGAAATCTTCCCTTGTTACGCTAGCTGAAACCATTTGCCGCCAGTCCAAACTGCCTCTGCTGAGGTGGCCTATTGTTAAAGTTCTGATAATTGCCTACCGCGTTAACATCCATTACCTCATCCTCTTGGAGTGTAGGGCACTCGTCTGTTCTGTGGTTGGCGGCGCGACAAAACTCACAAACCTTCACTGCGCTGGCTTGGCTCACTGACATCCTCTGGATAGTCTCCTTTAGCTCCTTGATCTCCCTTACCAGCTGGCTGGTATTGGGCTCCACTTGAGACACGTTCCTTGTTCTCTCATCCCTACGACTCGTCTCCTCTCGGAACCTTGCGCTCTCTGCGGTCTCAGTGATCAAATCACGTACTTGTCTGGGTGTTAAGTTGAGCACGGTGCCACCAGCTGCGGCATCCAATAGCATCCTCTCGAGGGCCTCAATCTGTCTAATAGATATTCCACAAGCATCTTTTCCGGAACACCCAGATTGTAACAGCTTTGCTCCAATGAATTGAACCTCTCCATATAGTCATACATCGACTCACTGAAACGTTGTGGTAATTGTGGTAGTAAAAATACTAATCCAATCACGGTGTTCAAACAATATTTATAATCCAAGTGACCTCGAGTCGAACCCAAGAGAAAAGCCTAGATTAATCTAAAGCTAGCTAGTAATGCCTAATGCGAGTTTACTAAATAAAAATGAGGGTTTGTCCTCTAAGCGAGGTATCTCTAGCAAATACTAAAGACAATGTGGAATTTGTTTCGAAGAAAAGTAATAGAGAAAAGGTAGTCGGAATCCTATTTCACTCCTAGGTCATGCGATTAGCAACACAAAACCTGTCTAAATCATGAGTAAATTCAAGTGATGGTTCTAGGCTAAGATATCACACATTCTAAATTCAACTCTCGCTCCTTCTCTAGAACAGGAATAATACCTAAATAGTACGGTTCTCAAACTCTCGCTCTATGAACCGTGTAAAACTAAAGTCCCCTAATCTCAACCTCTCGGTCTATTGATAGTTAACTAATGTCTCTCAATACTTAGCCTAGTGGAATGCGTATGTCACTCTCGCACACAAACACAACCTAAAATTAACATGCTCAATTTCTAAACAACCTAGGTTCAACTCTCATTCCATCCCTAGGTGTTCTACCAATTCGTACTCATTCATGCGTTTCGTCAAACACTTGGTGTTCACAAAATTGATATGAAGAGAAAGCATGAGAATTTTCAACCAAACTTCATTCATATAGATAAAAAGATAAGTCTTGCATTACAATCAAACCTAAGGGATCCATAAAGGTCCCAACTACAATGAGACTACTCACTCATGTGTCACTCATGGTGAGTTTGAAACAAGACATAATAAAATTATTCAAGAAGGAAAAGTAAAGAAAGTAAAGTAGGGAAGTAGGAAATGAGTAAAGGGATGTTGTGGAATCTTCAATTGTTGATGTCTTCTCCTAATACTCGTGAATTCTCCAAGTCTTCGATTTAGGGTTTTGTCACAAGAGAGGAACCCTAGGCACCTCAAGGCACACCTTGATTTTTCTCCTTTTCTTCTATTTATACTGTTTCTGGAAATTACCAAATAACCCGCAGTGCCCGAATCAACTTTGCAGTGCTTTATTATTGCCTTTTTTTACCCTTTAAACATTCGAATTACGTCTTGATGACTACAAAGTTGTAGCCATTTGAATTATGTTTCCAACAAGCTATAGCACGCCCCAATTAGATAGGAATCATGCGCTCGGCAAGCCTTCGAAGGTGAACAGGTCACTCTGCAGGTGATTCGGGCGAATCACTATCTCAGTGCGGTTTTGAGCTGGGCAATCACTTTTCCTTGGCCAAATCACGTTTTGATTCGGTCAACCCTTATTTGATTCGGTCAAACCTTGGTCCATGAGATGAAATCCTTCTCCTTGGCCGAATCACTTTTGAATCGCCCACTGTTTGGGCGAATCACTTCTGCAGGGTTAGAAACTTGCTTTTGTGAACCTTTAAACCTTTGAATCACATCTTTATGTAAACTAAAAAGTTGTAGATCTGTGAATTATCTTTCTAACAAGCTATGGAACGCCTCAAACGGATAAGAATTGCGCGCTCGGCAAGCCTTCGATGATGAACAGGTCAGTCTACCCACATTTGATCTACAAGCGAATTCTCCCCGAATCAAGTGATTCGTGCAGCCCCACAATTTGATTCGGCCGAATCATAATGTCAGTGTTGTAATCTTCTTGGGCGAATCACTTTTTTTTTTGGCCGAATCAACTTTGTAGTGCTAGCATCTCACTTGTTTTGGCCCTTTAAACCTTCGAATTACGTCTTGATATAAACTATGAAGTTGTAGCCCTTTGAGTTATCTTTCCAACAAGATATTGCATGTTTCAATCAGATAAGAATTGTGTGCTCGGCGAGCCTTTGAAGATGAATAGGTCAATCAGCCTGGACGAATCATACTAGCCTGGGCGAATCAAATCTGCCTTTTGCTTGATTTTGCTCTCTTTTGCTCTCGATCGACTAGAATTCACCCGAAACTTCTTGGGACCACTTCATAACATGTAGTACGCATTTTCAACCTGAAATGGACAAAGAAAACATCAAATGACTTTATAAAATAACGGAACAAACAAGAAGTAAAGTGAAAATACGGACAAACATAAGGTTATTTGTCTGCACATCACTCACTCGATCCTTGTTTGATCATCGACAACTCTCTTCTGACTTGAGTCGCCTTGGCAAAAGGATAGTATTTGTCGAGGAACTTTCTTTGCATTTGATCCCATGTTCTGATACTACCTGAAGGCAAGGAAAGAAACCAAACTTTTGCAAGGTTAGTTAAACTAAATGGAAATACTTTCAATTTGAATCTGTCTTCCGAAGTTGCACATGGTCTCAATGTTTAGCAGACTCCGGTGAACTCTTGTAAATGCCTCGTCGCAACTTCTCCCGACAATCCTCCAAACTTGGGCAGATTGTGCACCACTGCGGTTTTTATCTCGAAGTTGTCCTCTTCCGGGTCAGCATTGATGCACCATGGCTGGTTCTGGAATGTGGAGGCATTGAGCTCCCTCATAGTTGGTTCATGTCGGGCTGGCTGTCTGTACTATTGTTGCTGAATTGGGTATGGTCGAGGCTTTGGCTGAGGTGGGGCATAATCATCATACGCGTCCATTCTTCCACCTCTACCGTTGTGTCCTCCCTAGGGCTCCATCCTCTGACAAGCTTCTCTCTGCCATTGATTGAATATTCATTCCGGCTTGTCATAGAATGGTGGGATTACCTGTGGGGGCACTTCCTCATTGAATTGGTCAGGGGCATGGTCGCCCTGGACACTCTAGTGGGAACTTCTTGCATTAGACATACTGGAAGGCAAGTGAAATGCAAAAACAGACAAATAACGGAAAAAACCAAAATGCAAAATAGGAAAAAAAATTAAACAATTCAAAAAGAAAATGTAAACGATCTCGGATGGCTAAAAAACCGCAGAGCTCATGTCTAGGGCAGTGAGCATTGACCGTTGGCCCGTTCCGCTTAGAAAAAGGTCTCCGGATCTCCAATCGAACTCCGGTGACACTATTCACACCCTTTGCCGGAAGCACTATTCATCAGGGCTTAGATTTTCTTTTTTTTATCTGCACCACAAAAAAGCAAAACAAAGCAAGAAAAGAAAAATAAAGTTGGAACCGTATACTGAATGTTGCTCTCCCCGGCAACGACGCCAAAATTTGACGGCACGTCGATGTGTGCGCCAAACTTATATTTATAATCTCCTGTTAACACTTAGCAAGCGGTAAGAAGGGTCGAACCCACGAGAGCGCGATCAGTGATAAGGTTCTACGAATAATTGTCACAATAAAAGGGGGGTTGCAGGAATAATGTTTTGTTGTCAAATTCAGAGAAAAGTCAGTTCAGGGATATGCATTGCAACTGGTAATCATCGATTGTAACATGCATCAACTAGTAAACTGCTGTTCCTAGTCTAACAATCCCGCTAGGGTAATGTCGACTCTAGTGTTCTACCTAATCTCAATCGCTAGGTTCTCTAATAGGGTTAACGATTACTCGATTAACGACACCGATTAGGTTACACCGCTAGGTTTAGCTAATAAGGAAGTCAATCCAATATCATGCAATAGATATCAACTCAGTTTCACCGCTAGGATACGCTAACTTGATAGCATGCAATTCAAACGAAGAATAGGAATTTACTGAATTGAATTACACAACATAAATATCTTAAACCGTACGTCGCAATACAAAATCCTCAAACTGAAATTAAGGTTTTAGCTTCGATAATCCATCTAATAACAATAATGAAATTAAACTGAGTTCAGAAATAATTACTGAAGCTGTGAATAGTAATCTGCGAGAATAGTAATTCCGGCCTTGAATAGTACCCTGCCTCGATTTCCGTGCGCTGCTGCCTCTGCCGCCTCTGTGAATTCGTCCTAAAAATTCTCTCGAAATTCGTTCTCTGAAAGTTCTTTCTGAATTGTTGTATCAAGGTTGTATTTATCGGTATTCAGGCTTCCAAATCATGCAACTTCCAAATCTGATTTTTGGCTGTGGGCCCAATGCTGATGTCACCATATATTTTCCGCTCCAGAAGAAGACATTTGGAATTGCGCCAGATGAAGACATTAACTGGGCGTCCGAAGAAGACATTAACCGCTGCTAAAGTGTGCTGCTGGCGCCATTCTCCCTGAGATGCACATCTGATGATGTAGTATGGCAGTGTTTGACAAAACCAGCACAAGTGAACAAGCAGCAGCTTCAGTAGGGGATGCTATAGCAGGAGCTTGTTCAAGTGGCTGCATCATCTGTCTAAGAAGCAGCAGCGACCTGGGCTTGATTAGAAGTGCTGGGAGTTCTACGGAGATCATCAGAAGAATTTCTATGGTGCTGTGGAGAATATTCCAGTGGGGTTTCCTAGTCAGAGAAGGAGATTTGTGTTGAAGATCAAAAACAAATCTAATCTCTTAGATTTTAGGAGATAATTGTTCTTTTTGGGACATTGCTTAAACCTGGTCTTGCTTAAAGCTGGTGCTACTATTTAAGAGAAAGGGGTTTAGAGCAGAGAGGTTGATCGAAGCTGAGGGATACACGAGTGCATACACAGAATTCAGAGAGCAATTTTGGTGTGTGACGGACGAATTCTTCGATCATCACCCGAGAGCAGAGCTTGAGCGCCGAGCTGTGGTGACAGAAGCAGAAGGTGATCAGGACTTGCATAGTCTGATTTGAGCTTGATCTGGAAGCCAATTCAGAGCAGTGGTGCTTGTTGGTTGATCAAGGGCAGCCGCGGAAGAACTGACTGGTGTGTGGCTCGGTCGAGTGTCTAAGCGGTGGTTCTCACTAGTGGCAGGTGGTCACTGAGTGAGGGGGAGTATTCCAGAGTGTGCAGCGCTCGTGGAATCGTTCGATCGGCTCAGCGGAAGGCTTTGGAGCGACGCGGACAGTTGTGCATCAGCTGTGTGTTACAACAGTTGCTGCAGCAACCCTGCTGAGTGAGTGTAGTTAGAGTAGGCTGAGTTTTGAGAAGACTGTAGCTATTCTAGATTGACATTTGTAGAGGGTGTGCAGACACAAGTCAGAGCTTGTTCTGATTGTGTCAAGTGATCCACACAAGGTTGAGTAGCATAGGTTGCGTGGAGTTGTAACCGAGTGTACTTGGAGACCTTCGTGTTTAGTGGATTGAGGACTGGAGAATAGTCCTCCCCAGACGTAGGCAGTTGGCCGAACTGGGTGAACAAATTTCTGTCTTGTTCATTGTTTGCTGAGACAATTTCCGAGTGAACAAGAGTGTGCTGCAGCAACTGCTTGTTCACAAATCTGTTTAACTGAGACGCTGTGAATTTCAATTGGTATAAGAGCGGGAGCTCAACACACAGAGTAAAAGATCCTACAGTGTCTCTGAAGAAGCCACAACAATGAAGGAAGGACAGAGCACAAGCAGACCTCTATTGTTGGAAGAAAGCAACTATGGATATTGGAAGGCTAGGATGAAAGCCTTTCTCAAGGCCATTGATGAGAAGACTTGGAGAGCAATCATGGTCCAGTGGTCTCCCCCAATTACCATGGATGAACAGGGAGTCACACGGATAAAGCCTGAAGAACAATGGACTGCTGAAGAGGGAGCTGTAGCAACTGGTAATTCAAAGGCCCTGAATGCGATTTTTGCTGCAGTTGATGCTAACAATTTCAGGCTGATATCAAATTATGACATGGCCAAACAAGCGTGGGAAATTCTGCAAACTGCACATGAAGGAACTGATAGAGTCAAGCTGTCAAGACTCCAGATCATTGCTACACAATTTGAGAATCTGAGAATGCTGGAAGAGGAGACAGTCACTGAGTTTAATGCTAAACTCTGTGATCTTGCAAATGAAGCCCATGCTCTTGGTGAACCTATCCATGAAGAGAAGCTGATCTGGAAGGTACTCAGATCGCTGCCCACAAGATTTGACATGAAAGTGACGGCCATTTAAGAAGCTCAAAATGTCAGATTCATGAGGCTGGAAGAGTTGATGGGGTCTCTTAAACAATTTGAGATGAAACTGGTTAAAGAAGACACCACTCCTAAGGACAAGAATGTTGGACTAAAAGCTGAAACAGAAGCCAAGAAGCCAGTTCCAGATGATCAGCTGAGTATGCTTGTCAAGAACCTTGGAAAGCTCCTGAAGAACATGGACTCAAGAACTGGGAAAAGCTCTTCCTCGCGAAAACAATTCAGGAGGGGTAGTGAAAATAAAAGGAAAGGGAAGGAACCGGCTCAGGATGAAGATGAGAAGAAAGAAATGAAAAAAGGGAGTCAGTGCTGGAATTGTGAAGGGTATGGACATATTGAGGCTGACTGTCCGAGCAAACCCTTCAAAAATTCAGAGAAAAAGAACAGCAAGTCCCTGACAACAAAATGGAGTGACTCTGAGGAAAGTGATGAAGAAAACTGTGTTGTGCTAACCAGTGTGTCAGATTTCAACCTCAAAGAGCTAAAGATGGATGAATTTCACTATGGGATTGAAGTATCTGAAAGTGAAGACGAAGAGGGCTCATCTGACAGTCTTATTGATTATCTGGGGAAGATCCTCAAACAGTGTGAGGCAGCTCTTCAGACAAACCAAGCATTGACTGACAGAGTCAAGCTTCTGGAAGAAGAACGAAGAAAATTTCTCTTCTCATCCAATAGTCAAGTTACCATTCTGAAAAGGGAAGACATAGGAAGACAAGTCACTGACATTGGTTACTCACCAGCAACAGCCAAGGTAGCTGATTCTCAGAAAAATATCTTGGATAAAATTGTGTCTTATCAAAGACTTGGAAAAGGGAGAACGGGGCTTGGGTATACTGGTGAAGAAAGCTCTAGAGGAACAGTTTTCATTAAAGCCTCGGATGCCATGATAGACGAAAAGAATAATACAGGTGATTCTCCAAAACCTGCAGGGAAAGATGGAACTAGACATGTGAACAAGTGGATGTTGCAGCACCTGGCACATCATCCTTCTAAAACAAAGCAAAAGGTTCAGAATAAAAGGAGTTCTTGCACAAGTATTGGGAATCAGAAGATTACCTCCAACCTAAAGCAGCAGCACAGAACCTCCTCAGTTGAAAAAGGGGGAGCAAAATCCAGAGCCAACACATGCTGCATAGAGACTCCGTACCCAGTTGTTTCGGGAAAAGCTTATTGCTGGAAAGAATCGCAGAGAAGGATCTCTAAGATTGTTGCACCAGAGCACTGGATGGCTAAAGACAGGAGAAAACCACAGGTAATACAGGTGTGGGAACCCAAACATGACAAACGAAGAGATAGGAGTCTTGAGGATCGAAAGAGGAGAAACTCTAGACAAACTCAGGTATGGGTGAAGAAATCACCATCAGAACCTCTCAAGGATCCGTCGAGCAAAGCTGTCTTCCGAAATGAGTAGGTGAACTAGCTCGCGTCTGCTGTAGCAACCTGGTCAGAATAAGCTTGTTCATATGTTTTGGTTGCTAAAGCTGGGAGAAGGCACATGTGGGGCACGTGATCCAGAAGCTTCAAATTGAAAAAGAAAATAACGGGTAAATCAATTTCTAGGTCAAAGTCTAGTTGAAGGTGCTTCCCAAAATCGTTGCTGATCATCCTCACTGTGCGTTCCTCAAACTTCAACGATCCCGCAACAATGGTGAAGACTCGCGGTTTGAAGAAGAATCTGGCAGCAGACAGACAAGGCAGGTCTGAAAGGAGGTCCAAGTCGCGCAATGATGCCCCTGCTCAGCGTCTGGATGTGGTGGTGTGGGAACCAGCACCTCTCCCTGTGTCACTGATAGAGCCTATTTATACGCATTATTTAGATCATAACCCTATGCTTGTTTGCATTATTTTATGTACAAGATTACTGGTATCCAGTGTTTTTGTATTACAGGGCAAAACGAGGGCCTAAGTCGGATACGCGCTAACAGGCAGCGTTTAGGATGCGCATCACACAGCCTGCGGAGCTAGCGGCGCAAACAGAAGAATTGGCAGAGTCGACCACGGTGCGCTAACCGATTGCGCTAAGCAGATGCCGTGCGCCGTGCGCAGATGATGGTGTTTCCAAATCCTGACACAATCAGATTTGGAAGTTGCAAAGAATGAGCCTCTTGAGCAGTATATAAAGAAGAAGAAGTCTAGTGTTTGAGGACGACACATCAGAGGATCATCACATCATAATTCAGAGAGAGAGCGGCAAAACTGGAAAACACACGAGCTTGCTGAGAGGACCTGCGCTAGCCGACTGCGCCAGCCAAGACTGCAACCCGCACGCACTGTTTGCTATTGTTTTCTTGGACACCTTAGTTATTATTTACTATTTCTATGATGTTTACCACTAGCATGTCTAGCTAAATGCTTAGTATCGGTTGGGCATGAATCTATGAGTATTTCCTTTGAGACTTGTGCTTAGCGCAATCGGTTAGCGCACCGTAGTCGACTCTGCCAATTTCTTCTATTTGCGCCGCTAGCTTCGCAGGCTGTGTGATGCGCGTCCTAAACGCTTCCTGTTAGCGCGTATCCGACTTAGGCCCTTGTTTTGCCCTGCAATACAAAAACACTGGAAACCAGTAATCTTGGACACAAAATATTGCAAACAAGCATAGGGTTATGATCTAAATAATGCGTATAAATAGGCTCTATCAAACCCCCCACACTTGCCCCTTGTTCGTCCTCGAACAAGCACTCAAGCACGGATACCATTACCTCTCTGGAGTCTAGCGCACAGTCTTGCACTCTGGCGCGATCTGCACTACTGAACACCTTGTGCTGCTCTACCACCTGTGCACATCTGCTCTCAACAGTTTTAAGTATAGTGATTTCGAAATTCATTACCTCTCAGCTGGGATGAAGATCATTTTGGATGGCTGGGAGATAGCTCTTCATAGGCTCCAGGTTGTCAGCTCTCGCTCCGAGGATGGGTATATGGTTAACAGCGCAAGCTTCTTCCCGTGCATGATTCTTCCGCGCACTTCTTGGGAACTCAAGCCTTTTGATGATTTTCTGTGGACTTTGCGCACGCTGGTACTGAGTAGTGCGCATGCTGATTCTTTTGTAGCGCATATCATCTGCTGGTGTTTTTCTTTTGTACAGCTTTGTCTACGATTTCTCACATTCCCAGAACGATTCCAGTCTCGGCCTTCGGATAACAGCTATGGAACACCGCTCCGCTTGGGCGAGCTAGTTCCCAAGCGCATTCAGACTGGATGGCGCATGTGCATCGACTACAGGAAGCTTAACGCAGTCACGCGTAAGGACCATTTCCCGCTACCCTTCATGGACCAAATGCTGGACAGATTAACAGGAAAGCCCTATTTTTGCTTCTTGGACGGATATTCAGGGTACAACCAGATACCCATAGCTGCGGAGGATCAGGAGAAGACCACGTTCACCTGCCCGTTCGGTACGTTTGCATTTCGGCGCATGTCATTTGGGCTGTGTAACGCGCCAGGTACGTTCCAACGCCTTGTCATGAGCATTTTTTCTGATATGATTGGTATATGCATAGAAGTGTTCATGGATGATTTTACCGTATATGGAGGTACCTTTGATGCTTGCCTAACTCATCTTGATAAGGTCTTAGCACGCTGCATTCAAAGAACCTAGTACTCAATTATGAAAAATGTCATTTCATGGTAACGCATGGTGTGGTACTAGGACATATCATCTCAGAGGAGGGGATCAAGGTAGATAAAGCTAAGATAGAGCTTATTTCTAATCTACCTTATGCCACTAACGTGCGCGATGTGAAGTCATTCCTTGGACATGCTGGGTTTTACAGGCGTTTTATAAAAGACTTCTCTAAAATTTATATACCCCTGTCTAACCTCTTGCAAAAGGATGTGTGCTTCGACTTTACTGATGAGTGCAGGGCCGCATTTGATAAGCTAAAGGAGGCGCTGACCAGTGCGCCAGTGATGCGCGCACCGGACTGGAACCTGCCATTTGAACTAATGTGCGACGCAAGCGATTACGCAGTAGGTGCAATCCTGGGGCAGCGAGTGGACAAGAAACCGCACGCCATTTATTATGCGTCGCGCACACTAGACGCTGCGCAGAGGAACTACACCACCACGGAGAAGGAGCTTCTGGCAATTGTGTTTGCGCTGGAGAAGTTCCGTGCATATGTTCTAGGCGCCAGGGTCATCATATACAAAGACCACGCAGCTATCCGCTACCTAATGTCCAAGAAAGAAACTAAGCCGCGCCTGATGCGCTGGGTGCTCCTACTTTAGGAATTTGACTTGGAGATCAAAGACAAGAAGGGCACAGAGAACACAGTCGCTGACCACTTGAGCAGGATCGTGAAAGAGGAGGAGCCAGGGCAGATCACGGAGACATTCCCTGATGAGCATCTGGTGGCGCTGACAGGTAAGGTACCATGGTATGCGCACATTGCGAATTACCTGGTCATAGGTACGTTTCCTCCTCATTTCAATAAAACCCAGTGCATGAGATTGAAACATGAGTCCAAGGATTACCTTTGGGATGATCATATATGCTCAGAATAGGACCAGATCAGATATTGAGGCGCTGCGTGCCTGACCATGAAACTAACTCTGTTTTGATGTTTTGTCATGCGCACGCATGTGGAGGACACTTTGGTCCCAAGCGCACAAGCAGGAAGATCCTGGATAGCGGATTTTATTGGCCGCACCTGTTCAGAGACGCATATAACTACTGCAGGAACTGTGACAGGTGCCAGCGCACAGGAGGCATATCAGCGCGCAATGAGATGCCGCAGACGCCGATTCTAGTGGATGAAGTGTTTGATATATGGGGGATTGACTTCATGGGGCCATTTCCCCCATCTGCCGGCTACGAGTACATATTGGTCGCAGTTGATTATGTCTCCAAATGGGTCGAAGCTAAGGCAACAAGAAAGGATGACGGTAAGACGGTCGTTGAGTTTCTGAAAACTAACATCTTTTGCAGGTACGGGGTACCTAAGGCGATCATCAGCGACCAGGGGACGCACTTTTGCAACAGGATCGTGGCGCAAGTTTTCAAGCATTATGGAGTGCGCCACAAGACGTCCACTGCTTATCATCCTCAGACAAATGGACAGGCCGAGGTTTCCAACAGAGAGATCAAGCGCATCCTGGAGAAGACTGTGAGACCATCGCGCAAAGATTGGAGCCAGCGCCTGGACGACGCGCTGTGGGCATACCGCACTGCGCATAAGACGCCCATCGGGACTTCACCGTTTCGGTTGGTCTATGGAAAAGCATGCCACCTGCCAGTGGAGTTAGAGCACAAAGCATACTGGGCCTTACGCATTTGCAACCTGAATTTAGATGAGGCCGGAAAGGAGCGCGCATTTGAGCTCAGCGAATTAGAAGAGCTGCGCCTGGATGCCTATGAGGGGCTGCGCGATTACAAGGAGCGGACAAAGACGTTTCATGACAAGCATATCCTCAGACGCTCTTTTGAGCCAAGAGACCAGGTATTATTATTCTCCTCTCGTCTGAAGCTCATGCCTGGCAAGCTGCGTAGCAAATGGACAGGACCGTACACAGTCACCAAGGTTTTCCCCTATGGAACAATCGAGTTAGAAAACGAGCACCGGCATCGTTTTCAGGTCAATGGGCAGAGAGTCAAACGGTATCTAGGAGAATTTTGGGACGACACAGTGCACGATATTGAATTGGCAGAACCTGAGATAGCAGATGCACAGGTTGCTGCGCCAGAGGCACCACCAGATGCACCGGAGGGAGAACTGGAAACTATTGCTCACATTTCTTCTTCCTCTTCATCTACCCTCGTTACTGCAGACTTCTCGCATATTATTAACCATGCTGACTACCCTTTTGATCCTTTGCGCAGGACCACAGAATGCGCCGCACACGCACAAACGCGGGATCACTCAGGAGCAAGAGTGGGGGAGGTCGCTGGCACACATTCGGGCACGTAACGAGGTAAAGTCGAGCCAACGACATTAAACAAAGGCACTTGTCGGGAGGTAACCCGACTCGTTTTACTTTTACATGTCTTTCTTTTAGTTGTTCTAGTATCTTTTAGTTAGGTTAGGACTTGTAGTTTTTTTTAGTCGAGCAGCAGTGCGCAGGTCTGTGCGCACTTCAGTGCGCAGGACAGCTGCGCCAGTCAGGGGGGTATTAAGGGCAGGACTTAGAAAATTTCAGCACTTTTTCACACTCGACCGTTGCAAGCAGCTCCCGCCTTCACACCTCCGCCCACTGTCCGGCGCTCAACCCAGCTTCAGTTTAGAGAGATTTGACGAGCACACAGCCGCACTCCACCCAGGTAACCTTTCCCCCCAGATTCGAGCAGATTCTAGTAGGGTTTGTACGGTGGAGGAGTGTTCTAGGGTTTTGAAATCGCACCAGGTTAGAGTGCGCCGATTGGAGTGTTGTTTAGAGGGTTTTGTAGACGGGCAGTAGGCGCCCCTTTGGTGAAAATTTCAGGGCATTCGGAGGAGTTTGTTTTTTTGGAGTGTTTGAGGAGTGTTGACCAGCGTTGACCAGAGCGACCCAGCCACAATGCAGCCTACCGAGGACCAAGAAACCCCAGCTGTTTTCTCCAGCAAGTATGCCGCATTTCTCAGGCTTGAGATGTACGGGACTCCGTACATCAGCAGGGACTTTTTGCGCGAGGTCGGACTAGAGGACCTCGTTGTGGAGAGGCTGGCGTTAGCAGGCTGGGAGGCGCTGTTGGAACTCAACAGCGCATCAGACAAGGAGGACACGTGCGAATTTTTGGCGTCGCTGGAGACGGGCGACCAGGAGATCAGGTACCGACATAGGGGCGTCTGGTACATTGCCTCAGCTAAGAGGCTGAAGCGCGCGCTGAGGTGCGCCAAGGTGCGAGAAGCTGACATGGACACGCACACTAACCAGGAGGCTTGGCGTGAGATGGCGACCGGGCCAGTTTTTGCCGCAGGGCGCAGCAGGGGACGAGAGCTGCGTGACCCATGGATGTTTTACCTGTGGCGCCTGGTCGCTTATGCAGTTATCGGGCATTTTAATGGTGCGCCCAAGATCAGCCTCCTGGACTTGGACATCTTGAAGGGGCTATACTATGGGAGAAAGGTACCATTGGAGCCGGGTCAGTACGAGGGGACCGCTGACCTGCGGAGGGATAATTACGCACCTGCTGCGGGCGTTACACGGAGAGCCTGAGGTGCCAGAGCACACTATGGTGCCGGTGGTCCCTCTGGACCGCGCCCACATGCTGCAGGATGGCACATTGGAGTGGTGCTACCACCTGCAGCCGGCCAGAGTGCCGCGGCCAAGAGCAGAGAGTAGTGCGCAAGGAGCAGAGGCCGCGCAGGAGATGGAGGAGGACGAGGCCCAAGAGCCAGTTGTGCCTCCAGTCAGGCGCGCGAGGACCTGCGCGCAGACTGGAGTGCACCGGAGGGCCCGTGCACCACAGGGGGAGCCAGTTACCATTTCCATTGAGGATTCTCCCCCGCGTGCACGCGGAAAGCCCCCGAGGACCGAGGCTAAGGAGGCGCCTGAGGAAGCATCAGCAGAGCAGCGCATGATGTTCAACGTCATGCGTGTGCTCGAGTATTTAGTGCCAGAGGGGGCGGACTTAAGCATGAGCCCCCCATCAGGGTGGAGATTTGGAGACGCGATTCCCCCTCTCCTCAGCCTACACCGGCCACCTCCAGGTTCCCCCAGTGAGCCGCACCAGCCAGCCAGTCCTCTTACTCAACCCCCAGTGCATCCAGCAGAGCCCTCTCCAGTCCCAGCACCAGCAACCGAGTCAGCCCCTGCACCAGAGCCAGCACCAGCAGCCCCAGAAATAGAACCCACCCCCGACCCAGCACAAGTACCAGCACCTGCACCGTCCCTTGCCCAGCCGTCCATTCCGAGGTCCCCTGTAGCCGAACCCATTATTAGCACCAGCTCAGACTCGCTATGGGACCCCGTCTCAGAGGACGACTATGAGGCGCAGCCTGTCGCCCTTTCAGTTGTACCGCCTTCCTCCAGCACCTATGTGACGGATTCTTCTGAGGAGGAGGCGCATAGTTCAGCGGCTCCGTCCAGCTCATATAGAGCTGTAAGGGGGGCGCGCATTCTTCATTTCGGGTGGTGTCTATTTCTTCTTTTATATGCTGAACATTATTCGATATTATGTTGCTATATGTGTGCTGAACTCTTGTGCTACATATTTTGTGCCCCTATACTATATTTGCGTTGCTTTGACTTTATGTTCTTAGTTTTTATGTTCTTTATTTTGCTTGCATGCATGTGCGCGTCCTCCGTGCGCTTGAGCTTGAGTCGTGGGGACACGTCTCTATTTAAGTGTGGGGGGGGGGGGAGCGTTACACTTACATTTCACGTTTTTTAGCATTTTTAGTGTAGCTTAGTTTAATTGAAGGAAACAGTAGCAGTAGTGCGCTTGAGTGCGGGTTGCGCGCACTATTCAGCTTGTTTGCGCTACCCATTTTGCGTGCGCTGCTATCAACCTGTTTTAGTATATATTTTTTTTCGTTTTTTCTGCTCCTGTTAGTTGGGATATACAGGGGATGTGGAGTTGACAGAAACGCTCTAGAGAGGCAGTTAGTCGTTCGCGCTTCAGAGGAGAGGTATATGGTCGAGAGCGCGAGTGGAGGCCTGTGCTTCGCGACCCTCGGAACACAAGAGAGTGCGCTCAGTCACGCAGATGCCAAAGGCGAATACCCCAAGCGTGGCGAGGTGGGAAAACAGACCACCTTTCCTTTGGAAGTCGAGCTAAGGAAGGCGGGCGCGGGTGTAAACGCGTGCGCCGACCTGCGCAGATAGACCAAGGAGGGAGAGCGGGGCGGTGTTCCATAGCTGTTATCCGGAGGCTGAGACTGGAACCGTTCTGGGAATATGAGAAATCGTAGACAAAGCTGTACAAAAGAAAAAAACACCAGCAGATGATATGCGCTACAAAAGAATCAGCATGCGCACTACTCAGTACCAGCGTGCGCAAAGTCCACAGAAAATCATCAAAAGGCTTGAGTTCCCAGGAAGTGTGCGGAAGAATCACGCACCGGAAGAAGCTTGCGCTGTTAACCATATACCCATCCTCGGAGGGAGAGCTGACAACCTGGAGCCTATGAAGAGCTATCTCCCAGTCATCCGAAATGATCTTCATCCCAGCTGAGAGGTAATGAATTTCGAAATCACTATACTTAAAACTGTTGAAAGCAGTTGTGCGCAGGTGGTAGAGCAACGCAAGGTGATCAGTAGTGCAGATCGCGCCAGAGTGCAAGACTGTGCGCTAGACTCCAGAGAGGTAATGGTATCCGTGCTTGAGTGCTAGTTCGAGGACGAACAAGGGGCAAGTGTTGGGGGTTTGATAGAGCCTATTTATACCCATTATTTAGATCATAACCCTATGCTTGTTTGCATTATTTTATGTACAAGATTACTGGTTTCTAGTGTTTTTGTATTACAGGGTAAAACGAGGGCCTAAGTCGGATACGCGCTAACAGGCAGCATTTAGGATGCGCATCACACAGCCTGCGGAGCTAGCGGCGCAAACAGAAGAATTGGCAGAGTCGACCATGGTGCGCTAACCGATTGCGCTAAGCAGATGCCGTGCGCCGTGCGCAGATGATGGTGTTTCCAAATCCTGACACAACCAGATTTGGAAGTTGCCAAGAATGAGCCGTTCATGTGCTATTACTCGTGTTGCTTGTTGTTGTATGTTAAACTAGTTGAATAGCCTGACGGTGCCAACTAGGAGTAACGCGCTAGGATAGGCAATTACTACTTTGATCGGATTCGTAGTTGTTTAGTCTAGTTCAAGAATTAATAGCACATGAACTTTGATCGGAACATGCGCACATGTTAGGAAGCCTTGACCGGACACTAACTTAAGTAAAACCAAGCTATAGACGTTTAGAGTCAATGATAAGGAATACACTCATAGAGGATTGTCTGCGCCGATACTTCTCATAGTCATAGTACTTAATCTCTACTGCCTGCGCACGTCTAGTGCAATTCCTGCGTTTACGACTGTTTACTCGCGCATAGCGCAACCCCAATCACTCACACCCCCATTTTCGTAAGTGTAGGTCACTGGTTAAAACTGAACTGCTTGCTCCCTGTGGAGATCGACCCTTACTTAACCGCTGTACTAGTGGAAGAGGAAGGATTAATTTGACGCGTACAACGACGCGCGATCAGTCACACAACGATCCTTCTCCACAAGACGGAACTTCACAGAAAAGGAGGCGCCTGGTACGTGACGGGGAACCTGTATCCAGTGCAGCTGTGTTATCTGAAGAGGCTGTGGCTGAAGAAGTCTCTGGAGAAGAACAAGCTACAGAGGATGCTGTAGCAGGTTTTGCTGAAGAGAGATGCAGAACACTTGTTATGTCTCCTGGCATTGTGGGTGAAGGGGAGGAGTTAGACGCTGAGTCCCCTGAACAAGAACCTTTTCCAAACTCACAGCCTCCTCCCTCAGACAAAGGAAAAGCCCCTATCCTAATTCCTGTCTCCAGTAGTGAAGAAGAGGAAACAAGTGAAGAAAATGCAGGTGCTACTGGTGAACCTTCTGAGAGAGGACCTGCTTTGGCAAACACAACTGCAATCACAGTGGGAGGTATTTGGTTCAGAAATAGGAATGCCTCTCAATCCTGGAGTGCTGTTGAGAGGAAGCACATTGTGTCAGAAAAGAGGATGGACTTGGACAAGTACAAATCAGCAGCAATTATCCAGCTTCTCACTAAGGTAAACCTTCTCAAGTCCCTAACTTACCCATTCAGATTCAATATAGCTCTGGTTATGGAATTTATTGTGAATATGGAAGAGAAGTTTGGTGAGGAAGGAGGGGATGAGTTGGGAAAGAGTTGGGTGCGGGGTAAGACAGTTCTTATTACCCCTGAAAAAATCGATGAGTTTCTTGAGATTCATGAAAATGCCAGAGCACCCACGGATGTTCAGCCAGAGATGTTGGCTCAGGTTCTGACAGGGGGAGTTTGCCTATCTTGGGGTGGTCCAAACCTGAGTGCTGCTGAACTCACTTCCAAAAATGCCCTGCTGTATCATCTGGGCATTAGAAACTGGATTCCCAGCTATCACAGAGGGAAGGTTAGCAGAGCCTTTGCTAACCTTCTCTACTCTATTGGAAAGAGGAGGAAAATCAGCCTGGGCAGTGTGATGTTTCCCCAGCTGGCTACTCATGCCGGCAGCGCTTCCTCCAGCAAGCCCATCGTGCTACCCTCCCTCATCTATGGGATGATGGTCTCACAGCATCCGGAGCTTGGTGAGATTTCTGAAGGTTTATCTGAGGAGCTGCAGGTCTTTACAGTAGACCACAAGTTGTTCAAAGGGAAACATGCAGTGGACATAGCCTATGAGGATCCACTCTTGGTTGGTGCTTCAGCCCCAGCTCCTCTGGAGGAATCGCTTCCCCCTGCTGCAACAATTCAATCAGCTCTCCGTGCCAGAATTGTGAGCCATCTCAGATCTGAGCTGCTGACCCTTGAAGCCGAAGCCAAAAGGAGGGATGCTAGGCGTGGCCAGATCAGAAGTCTGCTCAGAGACTTGGAGTTCCCGACGGATGAGGAGCAGGCCCCTTGAGCATCTATGACAAAAAGGGGGAGAGTAAAATGCTGATACAGATGAACTGAACTTTTTTTTGATTGACTCTGCGTGGTTGTGCTACGGCCGAGTTTGGCCACCTCTTACTTTCTTACTCTCTTGTTGAATTTGTTTTTTCATTTAGAGTATTTACTGGTTCATGGAAGTGTGCATAAGTGCTCTAGGGTTTTGTCAAAATGCCAAGGGAGAGATTGATGATGTAGTATGGCAGTGTTTGACAAAACCAGCACAAGTGAACAAGGAGCAGCTACAGCACAAGTGAATAAGCAGCAGCTTCAGCAGGGGATGCTACAGCAGGAGCTTGTTCAAGTGGCTGCATCATCTGTCCAAGAAGCAGCAGCGACCTGGGCTTGATTAGAAGTGCTGGGAGTTCTATGGAGATCATCAGAAGAATTTTTAAGGTGCTGTGGAGAATAATCCAGTGGGGTTTCCTAGTCAGAGAAGGAGATTTGTGTTGAAGATCAAAAACAAATCTAATCTCCTAGATTTTAGAAGATAATTGTTCTTTTTGGGACATTGCTTAAACCTGGTCTTGCTTAAAGCTGGTGCTACTATTTAAGAGAAAGGGGTTTAGAGCAGAGAGGTTGATCGAAGCTGAGGGATACACGAGTGCATACACAGAATTCAGAGAGTAATTTTGGTGTGTGACGGACGAATTCTTCGATCATCACCCGAGAGCAGAGCGTGAGCGCAGAGTTGTGGTGACAGAAGCAGAAGGTGATCAGGACTTGCATAGTCTGATTCGAGCTTGATCTGGAAGCCAATTCAGAGCAGTGGTGCTTGTTGGTTGATCAAGGGCAGCCGCGGAAGACCTGACGGGTGTGTGGCTCGGTCGAGTGTCTAAGCGATGGTTCTCGCTAGTGGCAGGTGGTCACTGAGTGAGGGGGAGTATTCCAGAGTGTGCAGCGCTCGTGGAATCATTCGATCGGCTCAGCGGAAGGCTTTGGAGCGACGCGGACAGTTGTGCATCAGCTGTGTGTTACAGCAGTTGCTGCAGCAACCCTGCTGAGTGAGTGTAGTTTAGAGTAGGCTGAGTTTTGAGAAGACTGTAGCTATTCTAGATTGACATTTGTAGAGGGTGTGCAGACACAAGTCAGAGCTTGTTCTGATTGTGTCAAGTGATCCACAAAAGGTTGAGTAGCATAGGTTGCGTGGAGTTGTAACCGAGTGTACTTGGAGACCTTCGTGTTTAGTGGATTGAGGACTGGAGAATAGTCCTCCCCAGACGTGGGCAGTTGGCCGAACTGGGTGAACAAATTCCTGTCTTGTTCATTGTTTGCTGAGACAATTTCCGAGGGAACAAGAGTGTGTTGCAGCAACTGCTTGTTCACAAATCTGCCTAACTGAGACGCTGTGAATTTCAATTGGTATCAGAGCGGGAGCTCAACACACAAAGTAAAAGATCCTACAGTGTCTCTGAAGAAGCCACAACAATGAAGGAAGGACAGAGCACAAGCAGACCTCCATTGTTGGAAGAAAGCAACTATGGATATTGGAAGGCTTGGATGAAAGCCTTTCTCAAGGCCATTGATGACAAGACCTGGAGAGCAATCATGGTCCAGTGGTCTCCCCCAACTACAAAATATAACTAAACAATGAGAATAAATAACTCGATGGATTGTATAAATACGCTCCATCAGCTATGTAAGATGGAAGATGGTTGTGATTACTCCGGAGAAGATAAATGAATATTTGAGGATAAGAAATGAGGCAAGAGGGCCAGCTATTGTCGATCCAGAGGTCCTTGCCAGTATTCTTACAAGTGGGTCGTGCAGCACCTGGGCAGCACCAAACTTGTATGCTTCGGGGCTGTCATCAAAGTATGCTTTGCTTTACAATCTTGGGATCAGAAACTGGATTCCTAGCTCCCACAGATAAAAGGTTAGCAGAGACTTTGGAGATCTTCTATACACCATTGGGAACAGAAGAAGAGTGAATATGGGTCAGGTGATGTTCCCTCAGATTGCAGCACATGCTGGCTGCACTAAGTCTACTCAGGCCATTGTTCTTCCCTCCCTCATTTATGAACTGATTATTGGACAACATCCGGAGTTAAAGTCTGCTTCAGAAGGGATGTCAGAAGAGCTGCAAGTGTTTGTGGTAGATCATAAACTCTTCAAGGGAAAGCATGTGGTGGACATTGCACAAGAGAATCCCCTATTGGTTGCACCTCCTCCTGTCCTAGCTCTGGCAAAGACAAGGATGCCTCTAGTTCATCTATACAAGTTGCCCTCAAAGCCAGAATTGTGAGCCATCTCAAGACTGAGCTGAACCTAATTACAGCAGAAGTGAAGAAGTTTACTGCCAGAAGGGCTCAAATCAGAAGTCTTCTAAGAGACCTGGAGTACCCAAAAGAGGATGCTGCCCCTGCTGATGATGAGGATGCTGACTGAAGCCCCCCATGTCATTTATGAAAAAAAGGGGGAGAAAAAGCCACTGATGCTTGAGATGAAAACTATCTTTTTAATGTAATAAGGAGATACTTGTTTCTGTCATTTGCAGCCCTGTGTGGGTAAGCTAACTTGTTAAATGTAAGACTAAATGTGGTCATATTTGTCTGGGTCAAGTATTGGTTCTTAAGGAGAAAAAGCTTTAGATTTAAGACAGGGATTTAAGTAGCTTAGAATAAGTTAGCTACTGTAGAAAGAGGCTGGGAGTGCCCAACCAATAAGCTGAAGATACGGGCAGGCCATGGAAAAAATTTCTTTTGTAGTCTTCCACCTCGGGAGGACCAACTCAAAGCATCAGTGGACATCACATTTTATCAAAAATGCCAAGGGGGAGATTGTTAATACAAATGACATTCAGTTGACAAAACCTGCCAAAGTGTACAAGCTCAGTGAACAAAGCAGTTGCTACATCATAAGTGATGGAGCGTATTTATACGATCCATCAAGTTGTTTATTCCCATTATTTAATTGCATTACGTGTGGGAAAGATTACTTCTTTGTAGTGTTTCGCATCGCAGGTGTATCAAGACCGCTAGGAGCTTTATTACGCATTCAGACGAATATAAACCAATTCTCGGCAGATTGACTTCTTTGTTTTTGAAGGCTCGCCGAGCGCATGATTCTTGTCCGATTGAGACGTTTCTATAGCTTTTTGGAAAGCTAATTCAAGGGGCTACAACTTCATAGTTTACATAAAGACAGTATTGGAAGGTTTAAAGGGTCAAACGACCAAGATTCTAACACTGCAGAAGTGATCCGCCCAGCTCCATTGCACATTGAGTATTTGACTCGCCCAAGGGTGCCCGAATCACTTTGGAGCCAGCTCGAATCACTTTTGATTTGCATAGCTTATGCACACACTTTGATTCGCCCGAATCAACCTTGGAGCTGCCCGGATCAATTGTGACTCGTGCAGCAGGGAAAGTGCATGGAGTTTTTGACTCGTGCAAGGGAAGGAAAGCCGGCCCAATTCAAAGAAACTATTCATAGCCAGAATCAAAGGGAGAAAGACGAGAGCTTGGAGAGACGGAAGCACTATTCGTCGCCGGAATTACTGTTCATCGGAACTATTCATCATGTTTACTGATCATCGCCGGAAGTACTGTTCACAGTTTTAATATTTTTCTGAACTCAGTTTATATTCATTATTGCTTTAGATGGATTTTAGTAGCTAAAACCTATTTCGGTTTGGGGATTTGTGTTCTAACGAACGGTTTGAGATACTAATATTTTCATAATTCAATTCAGTGAATTCCTGTTCTTGAGCTTAATGGCATGCTTGTATGTTTGACTGGAGGAACTTAGTCGTGATGTAGTTAGACTACCAGTGCATGATATTCGATTAGTCCAATATTAGCGTAAGCCTAGCGATGGAACTAGTACTGGTAACTAAGAGGATAAATACTACATCTACTTGAGAACTTAACGGTTAATAGTAGATAGAACTTGAAGTCGACATTATCCTAGCAGGATTGTTAGACTATAATAGTAGTTTACTAGCTGATGCGTGTTCAGTCGATGATTACCAGTTGCAATGCATATCCCTGAACTGATTTTCTCTGAATTTGATAAACAACAAACATTCTTCCTGCAACCCCTTTTAGTGTGGCAATTGTTAGTAAAACTTTACAACTAATTGCTCTCTTCGGGTTTGACCCTACTTACTGCTTGCTAGTGTAGTAGAAGACAAAAAATATAAATTTGGGTTTGACCCTACTTACTGCTTACTGCTTGACGTCAAATTTGGGCACCGTTGCCGAGGAGAGCAACACTCAGTATAGAGTTCTTAGCTTTATTTTTCTTATTTTGCTTTTTTACTATTTAATTTGTATATTGCTGTGTTTTTTGGTAAGTGGAATGCAGGAAGCGTCAATGGCGATGGTTGCCAGAACCTAGAACATGACAAAGTCAATGATGAAGTGCCCCCACAAGTCATACCAGCATTCTATGACGAGCCTGAATGAGTGTTCAATCAAAGGCAGAGAGTAGTGATAGAGCCTATTTATACGCATTATTTAGATCATAACCCTGTGCTTGTTTGCATTATTTTATGTACAAGATTACTGGTTTCCAGTGTTTTTGTATTTCAGGGCAAGACGAGGGCCTAAGTCGGATACGCGCTAACAGGCAGCTTTTAGGACGCGCATCACACAGCCTGCGGAGCTAGCGGCGCAAACAGAAGAATCGGCAGAGTCGACCACGGTGCGCTAACCGATTGCGCTAAGCCAATGCCGTGCGCCAGGCGCAGATGATGGTATTTCCAAATCCTGACACGACCAGATTTGGAAGTTGCCAAGGATGAGCCTCTGAGCAGTATATAAAGGAGAGGAAGGCTAGGGTTTGAATATTCATATTCGATCATCATCATCGTCAGATCAGAGGAGAGAGCGGCTGAACTGGAAAACACACGAGCTTGTTGAGAGGACCTGCGCCAGCCAAGACAGCAACCTGCACGCACTGTTTGCTATTGTTTTCTTGGACACTTTAGTTCTTCTTTACTGTTTCTATGATGTTTACCACTAGCATGTCTAGCTAAACGCTTAGTGTCGGTTGGGCATGAATCTATGAGTATTTCCTTTGAGACTTGCGCTTAATGCATAGCTTGCTTGCTTATATTAATTCTGTGCACATTACTGGCAGCTAGTTGCATGAGTAGGGGAAGCCTTGAACCGCAATCTTACTCTTGTTGCTTGTTGTTGTTTATTAAACTAGTTAAATAGCCTGACGGTGCCAACTAGGAGTAACGCGCTAGGATAGGCAATTACTACCTTGATCGGATTCGTAGTTGTTTAGTCTAGTGTAAGAATTAATAGCACATGAACTTTGATCGGAACATGCGCACATGTTAGGAAGCCTTGATCGGACACTAACATTAGCAAATCAAGCTATAGACATTTAGAGTCGATGATAAGGAATACACTCATAGCGGATTGTCTGCGCCGATACTTCTCATAGTCATAGTACTTAATCTCTATTGCCTACTCACGTCTAGTGCAATTCCTGCGTTACGATACCACTGTAATTTGCGCATCGCGCAACCCCAATCACTCACACCCCCCAATTTCATAAGTGTAGGTTACCGGCTAAAGCTGAACTACTTGCTCCCTGTGGAGATCAACCCTTACTTAACCGCTGTACTAGTGGAAGAGGAAGGATTATATTTGACGCGTACAACGACGCGCGATCAAATTTTGGCGCCGTTGCCGGGGAGCAACACAGCTAAGTTATAGCTAGCTTACGTTTTTTTTCCTTTTTAGTAACTAGTTATTTTCAGTTTGTTTTGTTTTCTCGTTGTTGTTTCTGACAGCGCGCAATCAACATCAGCCTGCGCAACCTTGAAACAGTTGCGCTGTGCAGGTTCTAGTTGCGCACTGACAGACGCAGCAACATTAGTTATCTTTTAATTTCGTTTTCTTTGAGATTTAGAACAGGTCATGGAGGATAACAGTGTCGTTGGCGACAACTTAGGGGACAGAACCCCAGAGGAAGCAAGAGCACATAACCGCGCAGCCCTTGACAGAGAGGAAGTGCAGCGCGAGGTTGAAGCAAGGAGGGCCGCTGAAGTGTATCATGCGCCACCCGTGCAACAGGCCGCGCGACGCAGAACAGTGCGCGAGATGTCAGCCCCACTCACAGTTAACCAGCCATGGTGCATCGTGCTTCCGCCAGGCGGTCATTTTGAACTAAGAAGCTCGCTCATTCATCACATGCCCAAGTTCCACGGGATGAACAATGAGAATCCAGTCAAGCATGTGCGAGAGTTCCTAGTCATTTGCGAGAACATGAAGACCGAAGGGGAGAGCGATGAGGCGCTGAAGATGAAGGCATTCCCATTTTCATTGTGTGATACGGCCAGACATTGGTTGATGAACTTACCCGCAGGATCAATTCACACATGGGAGCAGCTGCAGAAGAAGTTCCTGGACAAATTTTATCCCGCAGCAAAGATCGCGCTACTCAGGAGGGAACTGGCCGCGCCAAGGCAAAGCGCAGGAGAGTCACTGTCAGAGTATTACGAGCGTTTCAGGGAGCTAGCGGCCAACTGCTACAATCATGGCCTGCCCCAGAATGTGCTGATAGAGAACTTCCTAAATGGACTGCTGCCCATGGAGCTGAGGTTATTGAGCGCATGCGTGGCAGCTGATAGAAGACTCTGCTGGTCAGGTAAGACATCAGCTAACACTTGAAAATAGTCGTACTCGTTTTGTGCATCAGGTAGAAACAAGCGCTCAGATCAAGGAAATGAAGGCCATGCTACAGAAGTTGATGAGTGCGCAAAGCGCACAACCAGTTGCGCCAAAGGTATGTGAATTCTGCAGGTCAACCGAGCACAAAACTGATGAATGTCCCACACTTTTCGAGGAATCTGGAGATGTCAATGCTCTTGGAGGATGGGATAACAGAGGACCACAGAGGCAGAATCTGCCGCGCTTCGGACTGGCAGCAAATGGATTTAGATGGAAGGAGGAGAATAATTTCCAGAGGCAGTCCACAGATCAGCGCGCACCACAGCAGACGCAACAAGCTACGCCCTACAATCCACCGCATCACCGCACTGACGCACCAGCGCATAACAACCAGCAACCGAGGTGATCTTTGGAAGATATCGTGGGGCAGCTAGCAGACACAGTGCGCAAAAATGACAAGAAGTATGACAGAATGCAGTGACACAGATCGCTACCACGGTGTATGAGCTGAAAAAGAGCGATGTCAACCTGCCTTTGCAAGTGATTCAGAACCCCAAAGGAGGAGTCAATGCAGTGACACTGAGGACTGGGCGCACAATAGGAGCAGAGCAGACCGCGCCAGCTGCGCAAGTTTCGGATCCAGCAGAACAGAATGCGCAACCAGAGCAAGACGCGCAACCAGAAGTGCCGACCACAAACCAGCAGGGCGAAGCGCCAGGTATAACCCAAATAAACTACAAGGGCACGAATCGTACTAATATACCTGCACCTTTTCCTGTGCAGGCACCATCGGCTAGAAAGGAAGCGCTGGACAAAGAGCTAAACGAGTTATTCAGCAAGGTGGAAATCAACATTCCCCTTATCGAGGCAGTTCGGTAGATCCCCAGGTACGCCAAGTTTTTAAAGGAGCTGTGCACAAACAAGAGGAGGAAAGGCGAATGCGCACAGGTAATGCTCAATGCGCAGGCCTCAGCGATCGTGCAACATAAGGTACCACCTAAGTGCCGAGACCCAGGTACGTTCACTATCCCTTGCACTTTAGGTAAGACCACAGTGAGCAATTGCATGATTGATTTAGGCGCATCTATCAATTTGTTACCTTATTCCCTATATGCGACATTGCGCCTTGGACCACTAAAGCCTGCAGGTCTCACTATTCAGCTAGCAGATCGGTCTTGCAAACAACCTGCAGGCATGATAGAGGATGTTCTTGTGCGAGTAGGAGAGCTGGTGTTCCCAGCAGATTTTTATGTGCTGGAAATGGAGGGTGAATCAAGCACCAGCAGTGCGCAGATCCTACTGGGCAGACCTTTCTTGATGACCGCGCGCACGAAGATAGACGTGTGGAGGGGCATACTCTCCATGGAGGTTGATGGCGAAGAAATCCATTTCAATATATTCAAGGGGATGCAGCACCCACACGAGGACGCCACAGTGCACGCGATGGACAGCATTGACGATTTGGTCTCAGTTGCGCAATGTGCAAGCGCGACAATAGAACTAGAGCCACTGGCACAGGCAGAGTTGGAGGAGCAGGACGAGGAGCTGAGCAGTGCCGAACCAGAATCCAAACAGGTACACGATATAGTTCATATTTGCACTGCTACTAAAATCTTTCCCTCTACTGAACAGGCACCCAAGGTCGAGCTGAAGCAACTTCCAGAACACCTCAAGTACATTTTCTTGGAAAATGAGGACACCCTGTCAGTAATCATAAAGAAAGGATTAGAAGAGGAGGAGGAAGTGCGCTTACAGCAGGTGCTGCGCAGGAACCAGCGCGCTATAGGATGGACACTGGCAGATCTGCGTGGAGTGAGCCCAGACGTATGCATGCATAGAATTCTGTTGGAAGATGGTGCCAAACCATCCAGGGAGGCTCAGCGCAGATTGAACCCAAATATGATGGAGGTAGTGCAGAAGGAAATTCTAAAGTTGCTTGACGCAGGAGTCATTTACCCCATCTCGGACAGCAAATGGGTCAGTCCAGTACACGTTGTGCCTAAGAAGGGAGGAATCACAGTGGAAGAGAATGCGCAGGGCGAGCTAGTTCCCAAGCGCATACAGACTGGATAGCGCATGTGCATCGACTACAGGAAGCTTAACGCAGTAACGCGCAAGGACCATTTCCCGCTACCCTTTATGGACCAGATGCTGGACAGATTAGCAGGTAAGCCTTATTTTTGTTTCTTGGACGGATATTCAGGGTACAACCAGATACCCATAGCTGCGGAGGATCAGGAGAAGACCACGTTCACCTACCCGTTCGGTACATTTGCGTTTCGGCGCATGTCAGTTGGGCTGTGTAACGCGCCAGGTACGTTCCAACGCCTTGTCATGAGCATTTTCTCTGATATGATTGGTATATGCATAGAAGTGTTCATGGATGATTTTACCGTATATGGAGGTACCTTTGATGCGTGCTTAACTCATCTTGATAAGGTTTTAGAGCGCTGCATTTCTAAGAACCTAGTGCTTAATTATGAAAAATGCCATTTCATGGTAACGCATGGTGTAGTGCTAGGGCACATCATCTCAGAGGAGGGGATCAAGGTAGACAAAGCTAATCTTAGGCCACGAACGTGCCACGAACGTGCGTGATGTGAAGTCATTCTTAGGCCACGAACGTGCGCGATGTGAAGTCATTCTTAGGCCACGCTAGGTTTTACAGGCGTTTTATAAAAGACGTCTCTAAAATTTGTATTCCCCTGTCTAACCTCTTGCAAAAGGATGTGTGCTTCGATTTTACTGATGAGTGCAGGGCCGCGTTCGATAAGCTGAAGGAAGCGCTGACCAGTGCGCCAGTGATGCGCGCACCAGACTGGAACCTGCCAATTGAACTGATGTGCGACGCAAGCGATTATGCAGTAGGAGCAGTCCTGGGGCAGCGAGTGGACAAGAAACCGCACGCCATCTATTATGCATCGCGCACACTGGACGCTGCGCAGAGGAACTACACCACCACGGAGAAGGAGCTTCTGGCAATTGTGTTTGCGCTAGAGAAGTTCCGTGCATATGTTCTAGGCGCCAGGGTCATCATATACACAGACCACGCAGCCATCTGCTACCTAATGTCCAAGAAAGAAACTAAGCCGCGCCTGATGCGTTGGGTGCTCCTACTGCAGGAATTTGACCTGGAGATCAAAGACAAGAAGGGCACAGAGAACACAGTTGTGGACCACCTGAGCAGAATCGTGAAGGAGGAGGAGCTAGGGCAGATCACTGAGACATTTCCTGACGAGCATCTGATGGCGCTGACAGGTAAGGTACCATGGTATGCGCACATTGCGAATTACCTGGTCACAGGTACGTTTCCTCCACATTTCAATAAAACCCAGTGCATGAGATTGAAACATGAGTCCAAGCGTTACCTGTGGGATGATCCTTATATGCTTAGAATAGGACCAGATCAGATATTGAGGCGCTGCGTGCCTGACCATGAATTTAACTCTGTTTTGATGTTTTGTCATGCGCACGCATGTGGAGGACACTTTGGTCCCAAGCGCACCAGCAGGAAGGTCCTGGACTGCGGATTTTATTGGCCGCACCTGTTTAGAGACGCATATAACTCTTGCAGGAATTGTGACAGGTGCCAGCGCACAGGAGGCATATCAGCGCGCAACGAGATGCCACAGACGCCAATTCTAGTGGATGAAGTGTTTGATATATGGGGAATTGACTTCATGGGGCCATTTCCTCCGTCTGCAGGATACGAGTACATATTGGTCGCAGTGGATTATGTCTCCAAATGGGTCAAAGCTAAGGCCACACGGAAGGATGATGGTAAGACGGTCGCTGAATTTCTGAAAACTAACATCTTTTGCAGGTACGGGGTGCCTAAGGCAATCATCAGCGACCAGGGGACGCACTTTTGCAACAGGATCGTGGCGCAAGTTTTCAAGCATTATGGGGTGCGCCACAAGACGTCCACTGCTTATCATCCTCAGACAAATGGACAGGCCGAGGTCTCCAACAGAGAGATCAAGCGCATCCTGGAGAAGACTGTGCGACCATCGCGCAAAGATTGGAGCCAGCGCCTGGACGATGCGCTGTGGGCATACCGCACTTCGCATAAGACGCCAATCGGGACTTCACCGTTTCGGTTGGTCTACGGAAAAGCATGCCACCTACCAGTAGAGCTAGAACACAAAGCATATTGGGCCTTACGCATTTGCAACCTAAACTTAGATGAGGCTGGAAAGGAGCGCGCGTTTGAGCTGAGCGAATTAGAAGAGCTGCGCCTGGATGCCTATGAGGGACTGCGCGATTACAAGGAGCGGACAAAGGCGTTTCATGACAAGCATATCCTCAGACGCACTTTTGAGCCAAGAGACCAGGTATTATTATTCTCATCACGCCTGAAGCTCATGCCTGGAAAGCTGCGCAGCAAATGGACTGGACCGTACACAGTCACCAAGGTTTTCCCCTATGGAACAATCGAATTAGAAAACGAGCACCGACATCGTTTTCAGGTCAATGGGCAGAGAGTCAAACGATATCTAGGAGAGCCTTGGGACGACACAGTGCGCGACATTGAATTGGCAGAACCTGAGATAGAAGATGCGCCAGCTGCTGCGCCAGAGGCACCACCAGATGCACCAGAGGGAGAACTGGAAACTATTGCTCGCATTTCTTCTTCCTCTTCATCTACCCTCGTTACTGCAGACTTCTCACATATTATCCATGTTGACTACTGATAGAGCCTAGTTATACATGTTATTTAGATCATAAACCCATGCTTGTTTGCAATATTTTATGGGCAAGATTACTCGTTTCCACTATTTTTGTATATCAGGTCAGAACGAGTCCTTAAGTCGGATACGCGCTAACAGGCAGCGTTCTAGGAGTGAAAGATCAGCCTGTGGAGCTAGCGGTGCAAACAAAAGAAGAAATGGCGAAGGACAGCAGAGGTGCGCCACCCGATTGCGCCAATCAGTGCTGTGCGCCAGGCGCAAAGTCCCAGTGACCAGACTTGGAAGTTGCCAAAAGATGAACTTCCTGGGGCACTATTTAAACAAAGAAAGTCTAGGGTTTCAAGAGAGACACACACAGAGAGGCGGACAGCATCACTCAGTGACATTCCAGAGGCACTGCGCGGCAGAACTGAAAAACACACGGACCTGTTGAGAAGATTTGCGCCAGCCGACTGCGCCAGCCGAGAGAAGACACTGCACGCACTGTTTGCTACCGTTTTCTTGGATTCATTAGCTGTTACTTACTATTTTATGATGTTTACCACTAGCATGTCTAGCTAAACACTTAGTGTTGGTCGGGCATGAATCTATGATGTATTACCTTTGAGACTTGAGCTTAATGCATAGTTTATTTATTTGTATTAATCCTGCGCGTACTGAGACAGTTAGTTGCATGAGTAGGGGAAGCCTTGAACCGCAAACTTACTTGTGTTGCTTGCTTGTCACCTGTTAAACTAGTTGCATGCGTAGGGGAAGCCTTGAACCGCAAACTTACCGTGACAATTAGGAGTAACGAGTTAGGGTAGGCAGTTGCTACTGTGACAGGATTCGCAGCTGTTTAGTCTAGTTCTAAGGATTAATAGCATATGAACTTTGAACGGAACATGCGCACGTGTTAGGAAGCCTTTACCGGACACTAACCCAAGTAAACCACAAGCTATAGATGTTTAGAGTCGATGATAAGGAATGCATTCATAGAGGATTGTCTGCCCAATACTTCTCATAATTATAGTACTTCATCTCTACTGCTTGCGCACGTTTAGTGCAATTCCCCGCGTTACGATATTCGCTGTTACTCGCGCATCGCGCGAAACCCCCAATCACTCACGCAACCCCCGTTTTCTTAAGTGTAGGTTACTGGCTAAGACTCACTGCTTGCTCCCTGTGGAGATCGACCCTTACTTAACCGCTGTACTAGTGGGAGAGGAAGGAATTATATTTGACGCGCACAACGACGCGCGATCAAATTTTGGCGCCGTTGCCGGGGAGCAACACAGCTAAGTTTTAGCTAGCTTACATTCCTCATTTTAGTTATTTCATTTTGTTTTGTTTTCTCGTTGTTGTTTCTGACAGCGCGCAATCACATCAGCCTGCGCAACCTTGAAACAGTTGCGCTGCGCAGATTCTAGTTGCGCACTGACAGACGCAACAACTTCGTTGCCATTTAATTTCGTTTCTTGAGTTTGGATCAGGACATGGAGGATAACAGTGTGGTTGGAGATAACCTGGGAGACAGAACCCCAGAGGAAGCAAGGGCACATAACCGCGCAGCCCTATTCAGAGAGGAAGTGCAACGTGAGGACGACGCACGAATGGCCGCTGAACCATACATTGCGCCACCCGTTCGTCCAGTCGCGAGGCGCAGGACAGTGCGCGAAATGTCGGCCCCACTCACTGTTAACCAGCCATGGTGCATAGTGCTTCCGCCCGACGGACAGTTCGAACTAAGAAGCTCACTCATCCATCACATGCCCAAGTTTCACGGAATGAACAACGAAAATCCAGTCAAGCATGTGCGGGAGTTCCTAATCATTTGCGAGAACATGAAGGCTTTGGGGGAAAACGATGAAGCGCTGAAGATGAAAGCGTTCCCATTTTCATTGAGCGATGCAGCCAAACACTGGCTGATGAGCCTACCTGCAGGATCAATCCACACATGGGAGCAGCTGCAGAAGAAATTCTTAGATAAATTTTATCCAGCAGCGAAGATTGCGCTGCTCAGAAGGGAATTGGCCGCGCCAAGGCAAGGCGCAGGGGAGTCTCTGTCAGAATACTACGAGCGTTTCAGGGAGCTAGAAGCCAACTGCTACAATCACGGGCTTCCCCAGAATGTGCTGATAGAGAACTTTCTGAATGGACTGCTGCCCATGGAGCTGCGACTACTGAATGCATGCGCAGGAGGGGACATTTGCAACATGTACCCGGAGGATGCATGGCAGCTGATAGAAGATTCTGCTGGACAGGTAAGACATCAATTGACACTTGAAAGTAGTCGTAATCGTTCTGTGCATCAGGTAGAGGCAAGCGCTGAGATCAAAGAAATGAAGGCCATGCTACAGAAGCTGATGAGTGCGCAGAGCGCACAACCAGTTGCACCAAAGGTCTGTGAATTCTGCAGGTCCACTGAGCACAAGACAGACGAGTGCCCAACACTTTTTGAAGAAACTGGAGATGTAAATGCCCTTGGAGGATGGGACAACAGAGGACCGCAGAGGCAGAATCAGCCGCGCTTTGGGCTTGCTGCAAATGGTTTCAGATGGAGAGAAGAGAACAATTTCCAGAGGCAGCCCACTGATCAGCGCGCACCACAGCAGACGCAACATGCTGCACCCTACAATCCACCGCATCGCCGCACAGACGCACCAGCGCAGAACAGTCAGCAACCACGGCGATCCTTGGAAGATATCATGGGGCAGCTAGCAGACACAGTGCGCAAGAATGACGAAAAGTATGACAAGAGGTTCGAATCTATAGAGAAACACCTATCACAAATTGCAACCACAGTGTATGAGCTGAAAAAGAGCGATGGCAACCTGCCTTCGCAAGTGATTCAGAACCCTAAGGGAGGAGTTAACGCAGTAACACTGAGGACTGGGCGCACAGTGGGAACAGAGCAGACCGCGCAGGCGCCCGCGCAACCAGTTGCGCAAGTCCCAGATCCAGCAGCTCAGAGTGCGCAACCAGAGCCAGAGGCGCAATCAGAAGCGCCAACCACGAACCAGCAGGGCAATGCACCAGGTATGTCTCACTCGAAAAACAAGAACAAAAATTGTACTAACATACCTGCTCCTTTCCCTGTGCAGGCACCACTGGCGAGAAAAGAAGCACTGGACAAGGAACTGTATGAGCTGTTCAGCAAAGTGGAAATCAACATACCTCTCATAGAAGCTATTCGACAGATTCCCAGGTATGCGAAGTTTTTAAAAGAGCTGTGCACGAATAAAAGAAGGACAGGCGAATGCGCACAGGTAATGCTAAATGCGCAGGCCTCAGCAATCGTGCAGCAAAAGGTACCACCTAAGTGCCGAGATCCAGGTACATTCACTATCCCTTGCACCTTAGGTAAAACCACGGTAAGCAACTGCATGATCGATTTAGGCGCATCAATCAATTTATTACCATATTCTCTCTATGCGACCTTGCGCCTCGGACCACTAAAACCTGCAGGTCTCACAATTCAGCTAGCAGATAGATCGTGCAAACAACCTGCAGGCATGATAGAAGATGTCCTAGTTCGAGTAGGAGAGCTGGTGTTCCCAGCAGACTTTTATGTGCTCGAAATGGAGGGTGAATCAAGCGCCGGCGGTGCGCAGATCCTCCTAGGCAGACCGTTTCTGATGACTGCGCGCACGAAGATAGACGTGTGGAGGGGCACGCTCTCCATGGAGGTAGATGGCGAAGAAATCCATTTCAACATCTTCGAAGGGATGCAGCACCCACATGAGGACGCTACCGTGCACGCAATGGACAGCTTTGACGACTTAGTCACAGAAGCGCAGTGTGCGAGCGCAACCATAGGACCAGAGCTACTGACACAGGCAGAACTGGAGGAGCAAGAGAAGGAGCTAAGCAGTGCTGAACCAGCATCCACACAGGTACGTGATATAGTTCATATTTGCACCGCTAACAAAACCTTGCCCTCTGTTGAGCAGGCACCCAAGATCGAACTGAAGCAACTCCCGGAGCATCTCAAGTACATTTTCTTGGGAGATGAGGACACCCTGCCAGTGATCATCAAGAAGGGATTGGAAAAAGAGCAGGAGGCGCGCTTACAACAGGTGCTGCGCAGGAACCAGCGCGCTATTGGATGGACTCTTGCTGATCTGCGCGGAGTGAGCCCGGACGTGTGCATGCACCGAATTCTGTTGGAAGACGGCGCCAAACCATCCAGGGAGGCTCAGCGCAGGTTAAACCCAAATATGATGGAGGTAGTGCAAAAGGAAGTTCTGAAGTTGCTTGACGCGGGGGTCATTTACCCAATCTCAGACAGCAGATGGGTCAGCCCGGTGCACGTTGTGCCAAAGAAAGGAGGAATCACGGTGGAGGAGAATGCGCAGGGCGAGCTAGTTCCCAAGCGCATACAGACTGGCTGGCGCATGTGCATCGACTACAGGAAGCTGAACGCTGTAACGCGCAAGGACCACTTCCCGCTACCCTTCATGGACCAGATGCTGGATCGCTTGGCAGGTAAACCTTACTTTTGTTTTTTGGACGGATATTCAGGTTACAATCAGATACCCATAGCTGCGGAGGATCAAGAGAAGACCACGTTCACATGCCCCTTCGGAACATTTGCGTTTCGGCGTATGTCTTTTGGGCTGTGCAACGCGCCAGGTACGTTCCAACGCCTCGTCATGAGCATTTTCTCTGATATGATTGGTATATGTATAGAAGTGTTCATGGATGACTTCACTGTATATGGGAGTACCTTTGATGCATGCTTAACACATCTAGATAAAGTCTTAGCACGCTGCATCTCTAAGAACTTAGTGCTAAACTACGAGAAGTGTCATTTCATGGTTACGCACGGAGTAGTATTGGGTCATATCATTTCAGAGGAGGGTATTAAGGTAGACAAAGCTAAGATAGATATTATTTCTAATCTGCCTTATGCCACCAACGTGCGCGACGTGAAATCGTTCTTAGGGCATGCTGGTTTTTACAGGCGTTTTATCAAGGATTTCTCTAAGATTTGCATACCCCTGTCTAACCTGTTGCAAAAAGACGTGTGCTTCGATTTTACTGATGAGTGCAGGGCGGCGTTCGATAAGCTGAAAGAAGCGCTGACCAGTGCGCCAGTGATGCGCGCACCAGACTGGAACCTGCCATTCGAGCTGATGTGTGACGCAAGTGACTACGCAGTAGGAGCAGTCTTGGGGCAGCGCGAGGACAAGAAGCCGCATGCCATCTACTATGCATCGCGCACACTGGACTCCGCGCAGAAGAACTACACCACCACGGAGAAGGAGCTTCTGGCAATTGTATTCGCGCTGGAGAAGTTCCGAGCATATGTTCTAGGCGCCAGAGTCATCATCTACACGGACCACGCAGCTATCCGCTACCTCCTATCCAAGAAAGAGACCAAGCCGCGCCTGATGCGTTGGGTACTTCTGCTTCAGGAATTCGATTTAGAGATCAAGGATAAGAAGGGCACAGAAAATACCGTCGCTGATCATCTGAGCAGGATCATAAAGGATGAGGAGCCAGGGCAGATCAAGGAGACATTCCCTGACGAGCATCTAATGGCGCTAACAGGTAAGGTACCATGGTATGCGCATATCGCAAATTACCTGGTCACAGGTGCGTTCCCTCCTCATTTCAATAAAACTCAGTGCATGCGATTGAAACATGAGTCCAAGCATTATCTTTGGGATGATCCTTACATGCTTAGAATAGGTCCAGATCGGATATTAAGACGTTGCGTGCCTGACCATGAGATTAACTCTGTATTGATGTTTTGTCATGCGCACGCCTGTGGAGGACATTTCGGTCCCAAGCGCACGAGCAGGAAGATCTTGGACTGTGGATTCTACTGGCCGCACCTATTTAGAGACGCATATGACCATTGCAGGAATTGCGACAGGTGCCAGCGCACAGGAGGAATATCCGCGCGCAACGAGATGCCGCAGACCCCGATTCTGGTGGATGAAGTGTTCGATGTTTGGGGAATCGACTTCATGGGTCCATTTCCCCCATCTGCCGGCTACGAGTACATACTGGTGGCCGTGGATTACGTATCCAAATGGGTCGAAGCTAAGGCCACGCGCAAGGATGATGGTAAGACTGTCGCTGATTTTCTCAGAACTAACATATTTTGCAGGTACGGCGTGCCTAAGGCAGTTATCAGCGACCAGGGGACGCACTTCTGCAACAGGGTTGTGGCGCAAGTCTTCAAGCACTATGGGGTGCGCCACAAGACGTCCACCGCTTACCATCCGCAGACGAATGGACAGGCCGAAGTTTCTAACAGAGAGATCAAGCGCATCTTGGAAAAGACTGTGAGGCCGTCGCGCAAGGATTGGAGCCAGCGCTTGGATGATGCGCTATGGGCGTACCGCACTGCACACAAGACACCCATTGGAACCTCACCATTCCGGCTGGTCTATGGGAAGGCATGCCACCTGCCAGTGGAGCTCGAGCACAAGGCATATTGGGCTCTACGTATTTGCAACTTGAACTTGGACGAGGCAGGACAAGAACGCGCATTTGAGCTGAGCGAACTAGAAGAGCTGCGCCTGGACGCCTATGAGGGACTGCGCGATTACAAAGCGCGCACCAAGGCGTTTCATGACAAGCACATCCTCCGGCGCACATTTGAACCAGGCGATCAGGTATTATTATTTTCATCACGCCTGAAGCTCATGCCTGGGAAGCTGCGCAGCAAGTGGACGGGACCATACACCGTCACCAAGGTTTTCCCCTACGGCACAATTGAATTAGAAGACGGGCACCAGCATCGTTTTCAGGTTAACGGGCAGAGAGTCAAACGGTACTTGGGCGAACCTTGGGATGGCGCAGCACGCAACATTGACTTGGCCGAGCCAGAGATAGTAGACGAGCAAGCTGTTGCGCCAGACGCACCACCAGATGTTTCAGAGGGAGACCTAGCACCCATCGCCTATATCTCCTCTTCCTCTGCATCTGCCCTCCTTACGAATAATGCATCACATGCTGACCTCTCCTTTTATCCTTTGCGCAGGACCACTGAGATCGTCACACAAGCACTGGCGCAGGGACACTCAGGAGCAAGAGTGGGGGAGGCTGCAGACGCACTACTTGGCATGTAACGAGGTACCGTCGAGCCAATGACGTTAAACAAAGGCACTTGTCGGGAGGTAACTCGACACATTTTACTTGAGCTTGAGTCGTGGGGACACGTCTCTGTTCAAGTGTGGGGGGGGGGGGGCGTTACTCTTACATTTCATGTTTTTAGCATTTTTAGTATAGCTTAGTTAAGTTGAAGAAAACTAGTAGCAGTAGTGCGCTAAGGTGCAGGATGCGCATGCGCTCCAGCTTGTTTTGCGCTATCCGTATTGTGTGCACTGCTATCTACTGTTTTAGCATAATTTTTTCGTTTTTTCTGCTCCTGTTAGTTGGGATATACAGGGGATGTGGAGTTGATAGAAATGCTCCGGAGAGGCGGTTAGTCGCTTCTGCTTCGAAGGCAAGGTATATGGTCGAATGCGCTAGTGGAGGCCGGTGCTTCGCAACCTTCGGAACAACAGAGCGCGCTCAGTCACGCAGATGCAAAAGGCAAAATACCCAAAGCGTGGCGAGGTGGGAAAACAGACCACCTTCTCTCTGGATATCAAGCTAAGGAAAGCGGGCGCGGATGTAAACGCGTGCGCTGACCGGCGCAGACAAACCAAGGAGGGAGAGCGGAACGAGTTCCATAGCTGCTATCCGAAGGCTGAGATTGGAACTGTTCTGGGAATAACAAAAATAAAAAAAATTGGAAAGGAAGCTGTACAAAAGAAAAATACCAGCAGAAGCAGATGATTTGCGTTACAAAGAATCAGCATGCGCACTACTTAGTATCTGCGTGCGCAAGACCACAAGGATATCATCAAAGGCTCAGGATCCCAGGAAGTGTGCGAACGAATCACGCACTGGAAGAAGCTCGCGCAAGAAACCATATACCTATCTTCGGAGCGGGAGCTGACAACCAGGAGCCTAAGAAGAGCTATCTCCCAGTCATCCAAAGACCTTCATCCCGGCTGAGAGGTAATGAAATTTCGGGATTATTATATTAGGACTATTGAGTGCAGTTGTGCGCAGGTGATAGAGCAGCACGAGTTGAAGCAGCTGTGCATCTTGCGCTAGAATGCAAGGCTGTGCGCTAGTCTCCAGAAAAGGTAATTGTATCCGCGTTTCAGTACTTGTTCGGGACGAACAAGGGGTAAGTGTGGGGGGTTTGATAGAGCCTAGTTATACATGTTATTTAGATCATAAACCCATGCTTGTTTGCAATATTTTATGGGCAAGATTACTCGTTTCCACTATTTTTGTATATCAGGTCAGAACGAGTCCTTAAGTCGGATACGCGCTAACAGGCAGCGTTCTAGGAGTGAAAGATCAGCCTGTGGAGCTAGCGGTGCAAACAAAAGAAGAAATGGCGAAGGACAGCAGAGGTGCGCCACCCGATTGCGCCAATCAGTGCTGTGCGCCAGGCGCAAAGTCCCAGTGACCAGACTTGGAAGTTGCCAAAAGATGAACTTCCTGGGGTACTATTTAAACAAAGAAAGTCTAGGGTTTCAAGAGAGACACACACAGAGAGGCGGACAGCATCACTCAGTGACATTCCAGAGGCACTGCGCGGCAGAACTGAAAAACACACGGACCTGTTGAGAAGATTTGCGCCAGCCGACTGCGCCAGCCGAGAGAAGACACTGCACGCACTGTTTGCTACCGTTTTCTTGGATTCATTAGCTGTTACTTACTATTTTATGATGTTTACCACTAGCATGTCTAGCTAAACACTTAGTGTTGGTCGGGCATGAATCTATGATGTATTACCTTTGAGACTTGAGCTTAATGCATAGTTTATTTATTTGTATTAATCCTGCGCGTACTGAGACAGTTAGTTGCATGAGTAGGGGAAGCCTTGAACCGCAAACTTACTTGTGTTGCTTGCTTGTCACCTGTTAAACTAGTTGCATGCGTAGGGGAAGCCTTGAACCGCAAACTTACCGTGACAATTAGGAGTAACGAGTTAGGGTAGGCAGTTGCTACTGTGACAGGATTCGCAGCTGTTTAGTCTAGTTCTAAGGATTAATAGCATATGAACTTTGAACGGAACATGCGCACGTGTTAGGAAGCCTTTACCGGACACTAACCCAAGTAAACCACAAGCTATAGATGTTTAGAGTCGATGATAAGGAATGCATTCATAGAGGATTGTCTGCCCAATACTTCTCATAATTATAGTACTTCATCTCTACTGCTTGCGCACGTTTAGTGCAATTCCCCGCGTTACGATATTCGCTGTTACTCGCGCATCTCGCGAAACCCCCAATCACTCACGCAACCCCCGTTTTCTTAAGTGTAGGTTACTGGCTAAGACTCACTGCTTGCTCCCTGTGGAGATCGACCCTTACTTAACCGCTGTACTAGTGGGAGAGGAAGGAATTATATTTGACGCGCACAACGACGCGCGATCAACTACCCTTCTCACCCTTCGCGCAGGACCAAGTAGAACACAGCACATGCATAAGCGCAGGGTCACTCAAGAGCAAGAGTGGGGGAGGTCACTGGCACACATTTGGGCACGTAACGAGGTACAGTCGAGCCAACGACGTTAAACAAAGGCACTTGTCGGGAGGTAACCCGACTCGTTTTACTTTTATATGTCTTTCTTTTAGTCTTTCTAGTGTCTTTTAGTTAGTTTAGGTCTTGTAGTTTTTAGTCGAGCAGCAGTGCGCAGGTCCGTGCGCACTTCAGTGCGCAGGACTGCTGCGCCAGTCAGGGGGGTATATAAGGGCAGGACTTAGAAAATTTCAGCACTTTTTCACACTCGACCGTTACCAGCAGCTCCCGCCTTCACACCTCCGCCGGCTGTCCGGCGCCCAACCCAGCTCCAGTTTAGAGAGATTTGCAGAGCACACAGCCGCACTCCCCTCAGGTAACCTTTCCCCCAGACTTGTGCACGATTAGTAGGGTTTGTGCGGTGGAGGAGTGTTCTAGGGTTTTGAAATCGCACCAGGCTAGAGTGCGCCGATTGGAGTATTGTTTAGAGGGTTTTGTAGACGAGCAGTAGGCGCTCCATTGGTGAGAGTTTCAGGGCATTCAGAGGAGTTTGGATTTTTGGTAGTGTTTGTGGAGTGTTGACCAGAGTTGACCAGAGACATGCAGCCTGCCGAGGACCAAGCTACCCCAGCTCGCTTCGCCAGCATGTACGCGGCCTTCCTGAGGCTCGAGATGTACGGGACTCCGTGCATCAGTCGGGAGTTCCTGCGGGAAGTCGGTTTGGAGGACTTCATTTTGGAGAGGCTCGCGCTGGCGGGCTGGGAGGCGCTGTTGGAACTCAACAGCGCCGCAGACAGGGAGGACACCTGCGAGTTCCTGGCATCATTAGAGCCAGGAGAGATGGAGATAAGGTACCGACACCGAGGGGTGTGGTACATCGCCTCGGCCAAGAGGCTGAAGCGCACATTGAGGTGCGCTAGGGTGCGAGAAGCTGACATAGACGCGCACACCAACCAGGAGGCTTGGCGCGAGATGGCTACCGGGCCAGTATTTGCCGCGGGGCGCAGCAGGGGACGAGAGCTGCGCGACCCGTGGATGTTCTACTTGTGGCACCTGGTCGCCTATGCCATCATTGGGCGCTTTAATGGTGCGCCGAAGATCAGTTTGCTAGATATGGAGATCTTAAAGGGGTTTTATTATGGGAAGAGGGTGCTCTTTGTTCTGAACATGGTGCACCACTGGAGCCGAGTCAGCACCAAGGGGCCGCTGACTTGCGGAGGTATTATTACGCACTTGCTGCGGGCGTTACATGGAGAGCCCGAGGTGCCAGAGCACACATTGGTGCCGGCCGTCCCTCTGGACCGCACCCACATGCTGCAGATCAGGGCGGTAGCCGTGAAGGAAGATGGCACATTAGAGTGGTGCTACCGCCAGCAGCCGGCCAGAGTGCCGCGGCCAAGAGCAGAAAGCAGTGCGCAAGCAGCAGAGGCCGCGCAGGAGATGGAGGAGGATGAAGTCCCAGAGCAAGTTGTGCCTCCAGTCAGGCGCGCAAGGACCCGCGCGCAGACTGGAGCGCACCGGAGGGCCCGCGCACCGCAGGGGGAGCCAGTCACCATTTCCATCGAGGATTCACCCCCGCGTGCCTCAGGGAAGCGCCCAAGGACTGAGGCTGAGGCGGCGCCTGAGGAAGCGTCAGCAGAGCAGCGCATGATGTTCAACGTCATGCGCGTGCTCGAATATTTAGCGCCAGAGGGGGCGGACTTGGAGACGCAATTCCCCCTCTCCTCAGCCTGCACCGACCACCTCCAGGTTCTCCTGGCAGTCCACACCAACCAGCCAGCCCTCTTACTCACCCCCCAGTGCATCCAGCAGAGCCCTTCCCAACACCAGCAGCACCAGCACCAGCAGACCTAGTACCAGAACCCACCCCCGAACCAGAACAAGTACCCGCACCTGCACCTTCCCCTGCCCAGCCGTCCATTCCAAGGTCCCCTATAGCCGAACCCATCCTTAGCACCAGCTCAGACTCGCTATGGGACCCCGTTCCAGAGGATGACGTCGAGGCGTAGCCTGTCGCCCTATCAGTTGTACCGCCTTCCTCCAGTTCCGAATATATGACGGATTCTTCAGAGGAGGAGGCGCATAGTTCAGCGGCTGCGTCCAGCTCAGATGACCTCTAGAGCTGCGGGGGGGGGGGGGAGCGCATTATTTCTTTCGGGTGGTGTTTATTTTCTTTTATATGCTGAACCTTATGTGATATTATGTTGCTATATTTGTGTGCTAAACTCCTGTGATACATATTTTGTGCCCCTATGCTTTATTGCGCTGCTTTGACTTTTTGTTCTTAGTTTTTATGTTCTTTATTTTGCTTGCATGCATAAGTTTTGCATGTGCGCGTTCTCCGTGCGCTTGAGCTTGAGTCGTGGGGACACGGCTCTGTTTAAGTGTTGGGGGGAGCGTTACATGTACATTTCACGTTTTGAGTTTTTTTTAGTGTAGCTTAGTTTAATTGAAGGAAACAGTAGCAGTAGTGAGCTTGTGTGCGGGTTGCGCGCACTGTTCAGCTTGTTTGCGCTACCCATTTTGCGTCGTGCGCTATCAACTGTTTTTAGTATATTTTTTTCGTTTTTCTGCTCCTGTTAGTTGGGATATACAGGGGATGTGGAGTTGACAGAAACGCTCTAGAGAGGCGGTTAGTCGTTCGCGCTTCAGAGGAAAGGTATATGGTCGAGAGCGAGAGTGGAGGCCTGTGGTTCGCGACCTTCGGAACAAGAGAGCGCGCTCAGTCACGCAGATGCCAAAGGCGAGATACCCAAAAGCGTGGCGAGGTGGGAAAACAGACCACCTTCCCTCTGGAAGTCGAGCCAAGGAAGGCGGGCGCGGGTGTAAACGCGTGCGCCGACCTGCGCAGACAGACCAAGGAGGGAGAGCGGGGCGGTGTTCCATAGCTGTTATCCGGAGGCCGAGACTGGAACCGTTCTGGGAAAGATAGGAATCATAGACAAAGCTGTACAAAAGAAAAAATACCAGTAGATGATTTGCGCTACAAAAGAATCAGCATGCGCACAAGTACCAGCGTGCGCAAAATCCATAGAAAATCATCAAAAGGCTTAAGTTCCCAGGAAGCGCGCGGAAGAATCACGCGCGGGAGGAAGCTGGCGCTATTAACCATATACCCATCCTCGGAGTGAGAACTGACAACCTAGCGCCTATAAAGAGCTATCTCCCAGCCATCCGAAATGATCTTCATCCCAGCTGAGAGGTAATGAATTTCGAAATCACTATACTTAAACTGTTGACAGCAGTTGTGCGCAGGTGGTAGAGCAGCGCAAGGTGTTCAGTAGTGCAGATCGCGCCAGAGTGCAAAACTGTGCGCTAGACTCCAGAGAGGTAGTAGTATCCGTGCTTGAGTGCTTGTTCGAGGACGAACAAGGGGCAAGTGTGGGGGGTTTGATAGAGCCTATTTATACGCATTATTTAGATCATAACCCTGTGCTTGTTTGCATTATTTTATGTACAAGATTACTGGTTTCCAGTATTTTTGTATTTCAGGGCAAGACGAGGGCCTAAGTCGGATACGCGCTAACAGGCAGCGTTTAGGACGCGCATCACACAGCCTGCGGAGCTAGCGGCGCAAACAGAAGAATCGGCAGAGTCGACCACGGTGCGCTAACCGATTGCGCTAAGCCAATGCCGTGTCCCAGGCGCAGATGATGGTATTTCCAAATCCTGACACGACCAGATTTGGAAGTTGCCAAGGATGAGCCTCTGAGCAGTATATAAAGGAGAGGAAGGCTAGGGTTTGAATATTGATATTCCATCATCATCATCGTCAGATCAGAGGAGAGAGCGGCTGAATTGGAAAACACACGAGCTTGTTGAGAGGACCTGCGCCAGCCAAGACAGCAACCTGCACGCACTGTTTGCTATTGTTTTCTTGGACACTTTAGTTATTCTTTACTGTTTCTATGATGTTTACCACTAGCATGTCTAGCTAAACGCTTAGTGTCGGTTGGGCATGAATCTATGAGTATTTCCTTTGAGACTTGCGCTTAATGCATAGCTTGCTTGCTTATATTAATTCTGTGCACATTACTGGCAGCTAGTTGCATGAGTAGGGGAAGCCTTGAACCGCAATCTTACTCTTGTTGCTTGTTGTTGTTTGTTAAACTAGTTAAATAGCCTGACAGTGTCAACTAGGAGTAATGCGCTAGGATAGGCAATTACTACCTTGATCGGATTCGTAGTTGTTTAGTCTAGTGTAAGAATTAATAGCACATGAACTTTGATCGGAACATGCGCACATGTTAGGAAGCCTTGATCGGACACTAACATTAGCAAATCAAGCTATAGACATTTAGAGTCGATGATAAGGAATACACTCATAGAGGATTGTCTGCGCCGATACTTCTCATAGTCATAGTACTTAATCTCTATTGCCTGCGCACGTCTAGTGCAATTCCTGCGTTACGATACCACTGTTATTTGCACATCGCGCAACCCCAATCACTCACACCCCCCAATTTCATAAGTGTAGGTTACCGGCTAAAGCTGAACTACTTGCTCCCTGTGGAGATCGACCCTTACTTAACCGCTGTACTAGTGGAAGAGGAAGGATTATATTTGACGCGTACAACGACGCGCGATCAAGTAGCTCGTCAAAGAATGGCATTCAATGGGCAGGATAATAGAGGTGAATGGATGGATGGGTTCGATGACTATGCTCCACCTCAGTCACAACCTCGACCATATACAATTCGGCAACAATATAAACAACAACCACCACTCCAACAATTATACAGGCAGGCAGCCCGTCATGAGCCAACGATGAGGGACCTACATTCCAGAATCAACCATGGTGCATCAACACTGACCCGAAGGAAGATAATTTTGAGATCAAAACCGCGTGCACCATCTGCCTAAGTTTGGAGGATTACCATCGGGAGATTCTTGTTGATCATTATTGAAGAATGAATGTGAGTATATGTTAATGAATTGATTAGTGAGGACATCTCGAGTAAATTCAGTATTTAGTCTGATGATGCAGTATGGCAGTGTTTGACAAAACCAGCACAAGTGAACAAGCAAGTGAAGAAGATGCTGCTATAGCCGGAGTCCAGCAACCAGTGAACAAGGAGAAAGCTATAGTAGGAGCTTGTTCAGAAGAGCTGTAGCGTTTTTCCAAGTAGCAGCAACCTGGGTCTTTGGAAAGAGGGCTTGGTAGTCCTTCGAAGAGCATCAGAGGAGTTGCTGAGTTGCTGTAGAGAATATTCCACTAGAGATTCCCAGCTGAAGAAGAAGATTTGATTGAGAAGATTAGATTTGCCAATTGAATCTAATCTTCTACAAATTAGGGGTTTTTGCTTTTGGAGCTATAATCTGATAATGATGGAAGTGGGTGCTCCTATATAAAGAAGACCCTTCAGAGCAATGAAGTTTGATTGAAGCAGAGTGCAAAAAAGTGAAAACACACACAGAATTCCGAGAGAGTATTTTTGGCGTGCGGACGAGGTCTTATATTATCACCGAGAGCAGAGCGTGAGCGCAGAGCTGTGGTGACAGAAGTAGAAGGTGATCAGGACTTGAGTAGTCTGATCCAAGCTTGATTTGGAAGCCAATTCAGAGCATAGAGTGCTTGTTGGTTGATCAAGGGCAGCCGCGGAAGAATAGGATCTCTTAAAAAACATGGAGTCAAGATCTGGACAAAGCTCATTCTCACGAAGGCCACCTAGAAGAGGTGGAGGAAATCAAAGGAGAGGGAAGGAATCTGCTCAAAAGGGCATGCAGTGTTGGAACTGTGAAGGATACGGCCATTGACAAGTTGACTAAACCAGCAAACCAATGAAGAAGGATGAGCTGAAAAATGCTTTTTCTACCAGCAGAAGTGAAGACGAGATAGATCTGAGTGAAGATGAATGCAACATGGTCAGATACAGATCAGTCAAGAAAGGGAGAAAAACACAAGGAAGCAGTTCCTGCTACAGCAACCCCTGTATCACCATGTCAAGACGCCGCTAAAGTATAAAAGATGCTATAGCTGCGGGCACAAAGGTCACATTAAGAGGAACTGTCTTTCAGCATACACCAGGAAGGGTTCAGTCAGGAAACCAACCAAGCAGAAATATGAGAGAACTCAGCATCTCGCACTTGTCAGCACAGTAAGTTCCTCGAACAAAGTTAGCTGGTACTTTGATAGTGGCTGCTCGGGGCATATGACGGGAGAAAGATCCTTCTTGAAGAATATAACTCCTTGCTTATAATAACGGGTGAAGTTTGAAAATGGCCTGAGGGGAAGAGTTCTAGGTAAAGGAACACTGGCAGTTGAAGGATGGGTCATGTCAACCTGAGGACTCTGAAGAAAATTGCAACAGAAGGGTTAGTCAGAGGAATACCGCTGATTAAAGGCGAGACAAGCTCCATATGTGGAGATTGTTAGATTGGGAAACAGAAAAAGGCTTCACACCCGAAAGTCAAAGATATAAATACAACCAGACCTCTTCAGTTGATACACATGGACCTGATGGGTCATATGGAAGTTGAGAGTGTGGGGAGGAAAAGATATGCTTTCATCTGTGTTGATGACTATACCCGGTTCACTTGGATTGATTTTGTCAGGGAGAACTCGGATACTGTAAAAGTCATAGTCTCTTTGGTGTCCCGACTAGAGCAACAGAAAAATCTCAGAATCACCAACTTCCGCAGTGATCATGGTAGGGAATTTGAAAACGAAGTAGTTGATGAGTTCTTTCAAAAAAGGGGTATCTCACATCAGTATTCTTCTCCCATCACTCCTCAGCAGAATGGTGTAGTGGAACGAAAGAATCGGACAATACAAGAAATGGCCAGAGTCATGATTCATGTCAAGAGGGTTCCCCTGAGATTCTGGGCCGAGGCAATGAACATCGCATGCTACATCATCAACAGAGTTACTAAACGGAAAGGAACCAACCAAACTTGCTATGAGCTCTGGAATCAGAAGAAGCCCGCAGTTAAATACTTTCACACCTTTGGAAGTGACTGCTTCATTCTGAGAGATCGGGAGTACAGAAAGAAGCTTGATCCAAAGAGCGATGCTGGATTCTTCCTGGGATATTCAATGAACAGTAGGGCTAATTGAGTGTACAACCAGAGGACAAGGACAGTGATGGAATCCATAAATGTAGTAGTCAACGATGTTGAAGAAGTCTATTCCACTGTCCTTGACGACGAAGACTCTGACATTGAAGATGTCTTTGCCAGTCAGAGCAGAAGTGAACAAACTTCGGCTCCAGAAGATGCTACAGCAAGTGCTGAAGCAAAAAGTCCAGACGAACAATTAGAGAGCTTGCATGAAGAACAGAATAATGAGACTCATGATCCACCATCAACGCAGCCTTCAAAGAAGATTTAAAAGAATCATCCGCTGACCAATGTGATTGGAGACCCGACAGAAAGAAGGAGAACAAGAAGCAACGCTTACCTCAATACCTGCTTCCTATCCAGTATAGAACCGAAGAACTTCAAGGAAGCTATGAGTGACGAATTCTGGATGATAGCTATGCAGGAAGAACTAGCAGAGTTCGAAAGACACGATGTTTGGGACTTGGTGGACAGACCTAAAGGAGTAAACATTATAGGCACCAAGTGGATCTTCAAAAACAAAACTGATGAAAAGGGAAACATCACAAGAAACAAAGCCAGACTCGTTGCTCAAGGATACACTCAAATTGAGGGACTAGATTTCAAAGAAACTTTTGCTCCAGTTGCTCGTTTGGAGGCCATCAGACTGCTCCTAGCTATTCTTTCTTCCTAGGATTTAACTATATCAAATGGATGTCAAAAGTGCGTTCCTGAATGGAGACCTCTCTAAAGAAGTGTATGTTGCCCAGCCAAAAGGTTTTGAAGATCCTCATCACCCGGAGCACGTGTACAAACTGAAGAAAGCTCTGTATGGCTTAAACAGGCTCCTCGAGCTTGGTAGGAGCGGCTGACAGTCTTTCTTGAAAACCATGGTTACAAAAGAGGGGGAGCTGACAAAACTTTATTTGTGAAAAGAACCAAGTCGGATGTGATCATTGCGCAGATATATGTGGATGACATTGTCTTTGGATCAAAGTCTCAGCACCTGGTGAAGCAGTTTGTGGATCACATGCAGAAGGAATTCAAAATGAGCATGGTCGGAGAACTGTCGTATTTCCTTGGTCTGAAGTTCACCCAGAAAGAAGATGGAATCTTTATTCCACAAAGCAAGTACAACAAGAATCTTGTGCAAAAATTTTAGCTAGATAAAGCCAGTCATAAATGAACGCCCGCTGCCACTCATGTCAAAGCCCTCAAAGATGAACATGGAGTGGAAGTGAGTCAGACTATCTACAGAAGTATGATTGGGAGCTTACTGTACCTGACTGCCAGTCGTCCTGACATCTCCTTCGCAGTAGGAGTATGTGCTAGCTTTCAAGTCTGCCCCAAACATAGTCACTTGCAGCTGGTCAAGCGAATCATTGGGTATGTTGGAGGTACTGTGTACTATGGTTTATGGTATACTAAGGATACGAATGCAAACCTGGTAGGATATAGTGATGCGGACTGGGCAGGATGTTCTGAGGATAGGAAGAGCACTTCTGGAGGCTACTTCTTCCTAGGAAACAACCTGGTGTCCTGGTTCAATAGAAAATAAAACAGCATCTCGCTATCGACAACTGAAGCAGAATACATAGCTGCGGGGAGCTGCTGTGCACAGATGATGTGGATGAAGCAAATGCTGGGTGAGTATGGACTCGATCAAGGTGAAATGACTCTCTACTGTGACAACATGAGTGCTATCAGCATCTCCAAGAACCCTGTTCAGCACAGCAGAACCAAACACATTGACATTCGACATCACTTCATCCGTGATCTGGTGGAAAAGAAAATCATTGCTCTCCACATGTTGAGTCGGCCAAACAGCTTGCTGATATCTTCACGAAACCTCTGGACGCAGTACGGTTTAAAGACCTGAGATCCTCTTTGGGGCTCTGTGTCTCGCCTCCCTGAGACAGCCAGGAACTTCGCCTTGTCACTTGTGCCAAAAAGGGGGAGAAAAAGGGTAAGGAGATACCAGAGGATTTGAATTGAAATTTTCAAAGGGGTTTTGTCAAAATGCCAAGGGGGAGATTGATGATGCAGTATGACAGTGTTTGACAAAACCAGCACAAGTGAACAAGCAAGTGAACAAGATGCTACTATAGCCGGAGTCCAGCAACCAGTGAACAAGGAGAAAGCTATAGCAGGAGCTTATTCAGAAGAGCTGTAGCGTTTGTCTGAGTAGCAGCAACCTGGGTCTTTGGAAAGAGGGCTTGGCAGTCCTTCGAAGAGCATCAGAGGAGTTGCTGAGTTGCTGTAGAGAATATTCCACTAGATATTCCCAGCTAAAGAAGAAGATTTGATTGTAGAAGATTAGATTTGCCAATCAAATCTAATCTCCTACAAATTAGGGGTTTTGGCTTTTGGAGCTATAATCTGATAATGATGGAAGCGGGTGCTGCTATATAAAGAAGACCCTTCAGAGCAATGAAGATTGATCGAAGAAGAGTGCAGAAAGCGAGAACACACACAGAATTCCGAGAGAGTATTTTTAGTGTGCGAACGAGATCTTCGATCATCACCGAGAGCAGAGCGTGAGTGCAGAGCTGTGGTGACTGAAGCAGAGGGTGATCAGGATTGCGTAGTCTGATCCAAGCTTGATCTGGAAGCCAATTCAGAGCAGAGGGTGCTTGTTGGTTGATCAAGGGTTGCTGCAGAAGAATTGACGGGTGAGTGACTCGGTCAAGTGTCTGGGCGGCAGTGCTCGCTAGTGACAGGAGGTCACTAAGTGAGGGGTAGTATTCCAGAGTGTGCAGCGCTGGTGAAATCTTTCGAACGGCTCAGCGGAAGGCTTGGAGCGACGCAGACAGTTTGTGCATCAGTTGTGTGCTATAGCAGATGCTATAGCAACCCTGCAGAATCTGAGTATTGTTTAGAATAGGCTGAGTTTTGAGGAGACGGTAGCTATTCTAGATAGATATCAGTAGATGGTGTGCAGACGCAAGTCAGAGCCTGTTCTGATTGTGTACGAGAATCCACCTAAGGTTGAGTAGCATAGGTTGCGTGAGTTGTAACCGTGTGTACTTGGAGACCCTTGAGATTAGTGGATTGACGACTGAGAATAGTCCTCCCCGGACGTAGGCAATTGGCCGAACTGGGTGAACAAATATTTGTCCTTGTTTGTTCTTGCTGAAACAGTTTCTGGGTGAACAAGAGTGTGCTGCAGCAACTGCTTGTTCACAAATCTGTTTATCAGAGGCGCTGCGAATTTCATAGTCATTGCATGATAGAAGTGATTTGAGTTTGCGAGTCTTGATTTTGTTCTTGTTCTGGGATGAACAAAGCTAAGTGTGGGGTAGTTTGATGGAGCGTATTTATACGATCTATCGAGTTATTTATTCCCATTGTTTAATTGCATTATGTGTGGAAAAGATTAATTACTTGTAGTGTTTCACATCGCAGGTGTATCAAGACCGCTTGGAGCGTTATTGCGCATTCAAACGAATATAAACCAATTCTCCGCAGATTGACCTCTTTGCCTTCGAAGGCTCGTCGAGCGCATGATTCTTGTCGGAAAGCTAACTCAAGGGACTACAACGTTTTAGTGTATATCAAGATAAAATTCGAAGGTTTAGAGGGTCATATGAGCAAGATTATGACACAACAGAAGTGATCCGCCCAAGCAGTGGGAGAATTACATTTGACTCGCCCAAGCCAAAAGTGATCCTCTCAAATCCATTGCACACTGAGTATTTGACTCGCCCAAGGATGCCCGAATCACTTTGGAGCCAGCCTGAAGCATGTTCATCGTTTACTATTCATCTTGTTTACTATTCATCACCAGAAGTACTGTTCAAAGTTTTAGTATTTTTCTGAACTCAGTTTATTTTCATTATTGCTTTAGATGGATTGTAGTAGCTAAAACCTAATTCAGTTTGAGGATTTGTATTGCAACGAACGGTTTGAGGTACTTATGTTTTCATAATTTAATTCATTGAATTCCTGTTCTTGAGCTTAATGGCATGCTTGTATGTTTGATTGGAGGAACTTAGCGGTGATCTAGTTAGACTAGCAGTGCATGATTTTCAATTAGTCCAGTATTAGCGTAACCCTAGCGGTGGAAATAGTACTGGTAACTAAGAGGATAAATATTACATCTACTTGAGAACTTAGCGGGTTAATATTAGATAGAACTTGAAGTCGGCATTACCCTAGTAGGATTGTTAGACTAGAAACAATAGTTTACTAGCTGATGCGTATTCAATCGATGATTACCAGTTGCAATGCATATCCCTGAACTGATTTTCTCTGAATTTGATAAACAACAAACATTCTTTCTGCAGCCCTCTTTTAATATGACAGTTGTTAGTAGAACTTTACAACTAATTGCTCTCTTTGAGTTCAACCTTACTTACTGCTTGCTTGTGTAGTAGGAGACTACAAATAAATTTGACGCACACAACAACGTGTCGTCAAGGAGGAGTAGCAGGAGAGCAGCAGTATAGGCGGAAAGAGAAATCTGCTCAGATATGAAGTAGCTATGTAATGGGAGGCTTCCAAATATTCTCAAAACATCCCCAGTGGAGATTCTATGCCAGAGCTTGCAGATTTGAATGGGAATCAAATCTCCTACAAAGCAGGAGATAAGATCTTGTTGAGATCTTTTAGGAAATTCCTAAAGTTAATCTGGGTGCGCACGGAGTTTCTATTTATACTCGACTGAGCACAAGGTAGGCGGCAGAAGAGAAGAGTTGTCGAGTGGAGGAACTCGGACAATCTGCAGAAGGCCTGTTCTCGCTAGCGACATGCGGTCACTTAGTGAGGAGAAGAATCCCAGAGTGAGGATCACTCACAGAGTTAGAAATAGCTCAGCGGAATACGGTGAGATTGTTTAATTAGAATAGGCTAAGTCTGGAGAGCAGAGTTGTAGCTATTATGAGTTAAATCAATTGTGTAGGTCTGTGAGACACAAATCAGAGGTTGTTCTGATTGTGTGCGAATTACTAGTTGAGGTCAGGTAGCATAGATTGTCGTGGAGTGGAATCTGTGTTGTGCGGAGCACCTTGGAGACTAGTGGATTGGACTGGAGTATAGTCCTCCCCAGACGTAGGCAGTAGGCCGAAATGGGTGAACAAATCACTGTTCATTATTTTCTATGCTGGATAAGAACCGTCTGTACAAGAGGTTGCTATAGCAACTCCTTGTACACAACCACTAACTCAGAGGCGCTGCAAATTTCAAAATCTTTCTATATTTTCTTGTGCAACAATGGGAACAAAAAGCAATAATCCTAAAATATTTTAAATTTCAATATCTTAATATTCCAATTATCTCATTTTTGATAAGGATGTGACAAAAGGCATTTTTAACCATTAAATACACTTCAAACAACTCTTTTGTAGTCATCATCAGTTCTTCTTTCCTACAATTCTAAATTATGTAAACTTTATAAATCTATTAGATTTTCTACTTTTATTTGCAATGGATCCATGGGATGAGTTCATGATTGAGCAAGATAAAAAAAGAATTAGGAGGAACCGTCGAAGAGTTCTAGTTATTCAAGCAGTAGCCGCACATATTTTGGAGATTCAGGAGGATGAAGCTGAAAGAAACAAATCCCAAAGTCGTAGACAAGTCATTCGAAGGAATCGCCAAGCCATGGATCAGAGACTAAAAGCATTATATTTTACCTCTGCTTTTCGATTTCAAGCAGACTTATTTCGTAGGAGGTATCGAATGCGACTTGAATTATTTGATCGTATAATGCATGATGTTACTAATCCTGATCGCTATTTTGTCCATCCAGAAAATGCCGGGGACGTTCTTGACTTCACGCCATTTTGTGCATGCCGGTCGAATTCTTCTCTTCTCCAACGAGATTCAAAAGAACCTCCTGACCTTTCAAGGCCAAAATCAGGTTTTAAAGTCATATACATAGCAGCTATACATTCACATAGTTTGCTCTTTGCTTGACCAGTAGCCGTGTGACCATCTTCACCTATATTAACTACTGCTTTGCATAATGCAACATCTTCTTCACACTTCCATGATTCTCCTCTTTTGTTAATCATTTGTTGATATAAAAATATGAAATTAAGATGCAGAGAGTAGATGTTATAGAGAATGATGAAAGGTTGAGATGAATCAACTATGAAATTACAAATGTGATGTTATATAGAAAAGATTGAAATAATTATGGGCTAACCTTTATTTTATTGTTTTGTTTTCTTTCAAGATTCTTATTCTTTTCTAATTTTTTTCTATCACTTTTGGATTTTTATCTGCCAAACCATAAAGTTTTTCAGACTTATCAAACCCCTTCCCACTATTCTGATTTTTCTGACAACTTTTGGATTTTATTCGGATTTGATTTCACTTTTCCTGATTTATATCTATCATTTTTAAATTTTGTCTACCAAAATTTCAATTTATGAGACTTAGCAAAATTGTTTCTCACTCTTCTTTCCACCACCCTCTCCATTTTTGCAACCCTTTCAAGCATTGCTTTTTGCTCATTTTTTTGATCAATTGCTGTAGGTTGAGGAATAAGCAAAAATCCTCTATATTATTGCTTATTGCTGACGTTGTCGAAATTGTGGTAGTTAAAATATTAGTCCAATCACGGTGCGCAAACAATATTTATAATCCAAGTGACCTCGGGTTGAACCCAAGAGAAAAGCCTAGATTAGTCTAAAGCTATCTAGTAATGCTTATGCAAGTCTACTAAATAAAAACTAGAGTTTTTCCTCTAGGCGAGGTATCTCTAGTAAATACTAAAGACAAGATCAAATTTGGTTTGAAATAAAGTTATAAAGAAAACGTAGTCGGAATCCAATTCCACCCCTAGGTCATGCGATTAGCAACACAAAACAACAATTCATGCATATGGTATTTTGATTGATAATTCTAGCCTAAAGTTTCACGCATTCTAAATTCAACTCTCGCTCATTCTCGAGAATGGGAATGTTTCCTAAGTGACACAATTCTCAAACTCTCCCTCTATTGAACCGTGTAGAACAAAAGTCTCCTAATTGTATAGTAGTGTAGATCGCGCCAGAGTGTAAGACTGTGCGCTAGACTCCAGAGAGGTAATTGTATCCGTGCTTGAGTGCTTGTTCGGGACGAACAAGGGCAAGTGTGGGGGGTTTGATAGAGCCTATTTATACGCGCTATTTAGATCCTAACGCTTCGCTTGTTTGCATCATTTTGTGTACAAGATTACTGGTTTCCGGTGTTTTTGTATTCCAGGGCGAAACGAGGGCCTAAGTCGGATACGCGCTAACAGGCAGCGTTTAAGGAACGCAACAGACAGCCTGCGGAGCTAGCAGCGCAAACAGGATAGGAAGTGGCAGAGTCGACTAAGGTGCGCAGACTGATTGCGCTAACCAATGTGTGCAGTGCGCTATGCGCAAGATAATGGTGTTTCCAAATCTTGACACCAACGGATTTGGAAGTTGCCAAGGCCGTCCTTGGGCCTCATGAGCAGTATATAAAGAGAGGAAGGCTAGGGTTTGAAAGGAGGAACACAGACACATCACAACACACGAGAGAGAGGCAGAACTGGAAAACACATGAGCTACAGTGAGGACCTGCGCTAGCCGACTGCGCCAGCTGAGACACTGCAACCTGCACGCACCTGCTTGTTACTGTTTTCTTGGATACTTTAGTTGTTATTTACTATTTCTATGATGTTTACTACTAGCATGTCTAGCTAAACGCTTTGTATCGGTTGGGCATGATTCTATGAGTATTTCCTTTGAAACTTGTGCTTAACGCATAGTTTGTTTGCTTGTATTAATTCTGTGCACACGGTTGACAGCTAGTTGCATGAGTAGGGGAAGCCTTGAACCGCAATCTTACTCTTGCCACTTGTTTGTTATATGTTAAACTAATTGGTAGCTTGACGGTGACAACTAGGAGTAAGCGCTAGGATAATCAGCTGCTACTGTGACAGGATTCGTAGCTGCTTAGACTAGTTTCAAGAATTAATAGCTCATGAACTTTGATCGGAACATGCGCACATGTTAGGAAGCCTTGATCGGACACTAACTTCACTAAACCGAACTATAGACGTTTAGAGTCGATGATAAGGAATACATTCATAGAGGATTGTCTGCGCCGATACTTTTCATAGTCATAGTACTTAATCTCTACTGCCTGCGCACGTCTAGTGCAAATCCTGCGTTAACTACTGTTTATTCGCACACCTGCCCGACCCAATCACTCACACCCCAATTTTCGTAAGTGTAGGTTACTAGTTAGAGCGAATCTGCTTGCTCCTTGTGGGATCGACCCTGACTTAGCCGCTATAATAAGTGGAGAAGGAAGGATTAATTTGACGCGCACAACGACACGCGCATCAAGCGCACCCTGCGATGTGACAAGGTGCGCGAGCAGGACGTGGATACGCACACCAACCAGGAAGCATGGCGCGAGATGGCATCGGGCAAACCATTTGCCGCTGGGCGCAGCAGAGGACGTGAGCTGCGCGACCCTTGGATGTACTATCTGTGGCGCATGGTCGCGTACGCAGTCATCGGGCGCTACAACGGTGCCCTAAAGATCAGCCTGCTTGACATGGACGTGCTCAAGGGGTTGTATTACAGGAAGAAGGTGAGGTTTGTGTCAGATATGGTGGTGCATTGGGAGCGGCTCAGCACCAAGCGCCCGCTCACGTGCGGGGGGATGATCACGCATTTGCTGCGTGGGCTGCACGGAGAGCCAGAGGTGCCCGAGCACACGATTGTTCCAGCCGTCCCTCTAGACCGCACAGAGATGCTGCAGTACCGAGCGGTAACTGCGAAGGAAGATGGGTCACTGGAGTGGTGTTACCGGTTGGAGGCTACTAGGGCACCGAGGCACGCAGCAATCAGAGGAGCTCCAGCAGAGAGTAGTGCGCAACAAGAGGAAGCTGATGATGATGAGGAGATGGAGAATCAAGGGGGAACCAGTCACGCAGCCAGCTAGGCGCATGAGGACATGCGCGCGCGGGCGAGTGGGCAGACAAGGGAAGTTGTGACCATTGACATCAAAGATTCTCCCCTGCGCGCACAGGCGAAGCGGCGCAGACAGGATGATGAGGAGGCGCCAGCAGAGCAGCGAATGATGTTTAACGTTATGCGCGTGCTGGAGTACTTGGCGCCTGAGGGGGCTGATTTAAGCATCAGTCCACCATCTGGGTGGAAATTTGGAGATCCCATTCCCCCTCTTCTCAGTCTGCGCAGATCACCTCCAGGGTCACCCATTGAGCAGCACGAACCAGCCAGTTCTCTCGCGCGGTCACCGGTACAATCCTCAGTGCGCACCCCAGCCATAGACCCGCTGCAGATGCCATTAGAGCCCCCTCCGCAACCCTTTGCATAGATGATCAGATCCCTTTGAGGTCACCCCCATCAAAGAGTTAAGTTCAGATTCGATATGGGAAACTGACTCAGAGGAGGAGCTTGCAAATCGGCCCGCAGCAGTTTTAGTTGCGCAACCACCCTCCAACTCCGAGTATGAGACATAGTCCGTGGACGAGGAGGCACAAGGGTCTGCGCAGGACTCCAGCTCCGAGGATTTCTAGGGATGCGCAGATGGCTAGGCGCAAATAATTTCGGGTTGTCCTTTTGCTTTTGAAAACTATCACTGGATGTTCTGTTCCTATTTTGTGTTGGATATTTTGTGAACTCCCGACCTTGTTTCGTTTGCTGCGTTGACTATGTTTTTCATTTTCATGATGCATTTTACTTTTATATTCTTAGTTGTCCTAGTTGCATGCATGAGTGCGCTCTCCGTTGCGCTTGAGCATGAGTCGTGGGGACACGTCTCTGTTTAAGTGTGGGGGGGGGGGGGGGGGGGGCGTTACATTAACATTAATTATTAGCATTGTAGTTTAGCTTAGTTATGTAGTTAAACGAAATAGTAGCGGTTGTGTGCTTCTGTGCGGATTGCGCACACCTTTCGACTTGTTTTATCCTATTCAATCCTACATGCGCTGCTATTAACCGTTTTAGTATAATTTTTTTCGATTTTTGTCTTTTTAGTTGGGATATACAACGGATGTGGAGTTGACAGAAAAAGCTCTAGAGAGGCGGTTAGTCGTTTTTCTTCGAGATTAAGGTACATGGCTCAAAGCGCTAGTGGAGGCCGGTGCTTCGCAACCTTCGGAACAATAGAGCGCGCTCAGCCACGTAGATGCCAAAGGCGAATACCTAAAGCATGGCGAGTGGGAAAATAGACCACCTTTCCTCTGGAAGTCGAGTGTAGGAAGGTGGGCGCGGGTGTAAACGCGTGCGCTGACCTGCGCTAGTCGACCAAGGAGGGAGAGCGGGGCGTTGTTCCAGAGCTGCTATCCGAAGGCCGAGACTGGAACCGTTCTGGGACTATGAGAAAAGTGGACAAAGCTGTATAAAAGGAAAGAAACCAGCGTGCGCACACAACTCCAAATTAGCGCATGCGCAAGTCCAAAAGTAAAAAAATCATCAAGGACGAAAGGCTTGAGTTCCCAAGAAGTGCGCGAATGAATCACGCACCTGAAGAAGCCTGCGCGATTATCCATGTACCAGAAATCGGAGTAGAGACCGGCAACGAGGAGCCTATGGAGAGCTATCTCCGAATCATCCGAATTAAATTGCATCCTGGCTAAGAGGTAACAAATTTCGAAATTATTATATTAGAATTGTTATGGGTTTGTGCGCGTAGGAGATAGAGCAACACAGGGTGAACCGCTGGGCAGATCGCGCATGAGTGTAAGGCTGTGCGCTAGACTTCAGAGAGGTACTTGTATCTGTGCTTCAGTACTTGTTTGGGACGAACAAGGGCAAGTGTGGGGGATTTGATAGAGGCTAACTATATGCGCTATTTAGATCTTAACACTGTGCTTGTTTGCATTATTTTGTGTACAAGATTACTGGTTTTCGGTATTTTGGTATTTCAGGATAAAACAAGAGCATAAGTCAGATGTGCGCTAACGGGCGCTTTTAAAGAGCGCAATGCACGACCTGCGGAGCTAGCAGCGCAAAAGGAGATAGGAGATAGCTGATTCGGACTGCAGTGCGCAAACCAACTGCGCAAAGCGAGTAGCGCAATCAACGTGCGCAGCGAGCCATGCGCAGAATAGCAGAGTTTCTAAATTTTGATCATCATTATCTCCTAGATTTGGGAAGTAGCTAAGATTCTCTCGGGCCAAATCTAAGCATTCCTTGGGCTTCAAGACCAGTATATAAGAGGCTCTCAAGTCCATCATTGCTCCTCCGCTAGCTTGGTCCATATGGTTTCTCGCGTCTTGATCCATTCCATCATAGAAGCTTTGCATGAGCTGTCATCTGCTGAATCCGTGATGCTGACTGTTTCAAGGTTGCGCAGGCTAATGGTGATTGCGCGCTGTCAGAAACAACAACGGAAACAAAACAAACTGAAATAACTAGTTACTAAAAAGAAAAAACGTAAACTAACTAGAACTTAGCTGTGTTGCTCCCCGGCAACGGCGCCAAAATTTGATCGCGCGTCGTTGTGCGCGTCAAATATAATCCTTCCTCTTCCACTCAGTACAGCGGTTAATTAAGGGTCGATCTCCACAGGGAGCAAATAGTAAGTCTTTAGCTAGCGACCTACACTTACGACAATGGGGGGGGGGGGTGTGTGAGTGATTGAAATGCGCGATGCGCAAGTGAACAGTAACTAGTGTAACGCAGGAAATTTGCACTAGACGTGCGCAAGCAGTAGAGATTAAATACGATGATTATGAGAAGCATTGGGCAGACAATCCTCTATGAGTGCATTCCTTATCATCGACTCTAAACGTCTATAGTTTTCGGTTTACTTGGGCTAGTGTCCGGTCAAGGCTTTCTAACACGTGCGCATGTTCCGTTCAAAGTTCATGTGCTATTAATCCTTAGAACATAGACTAAAACAGCTGCAAATCCGATCAAAGTAGCAACTGATCACCCTAGCTCGTTACTCCTAGTTGTCACCGTAAAGCTATCAACTAGTTTAACATATGACAAGCAAGCAACACAAGTAAGATTGCGGTTCAAGGCTTCCCCTACTCATGCAACTGGCTGTCTCCGTATGCACAAGATTAATACAAGTAAGTAAACTATGCATTAAGCTCAAGTCTCAAAGGAAATACATCATAGATTCATGCCCAACCAACACTAAGCGTTTAGCTAGACATGCTAGTGATAAACATCATAGAATAGTAAATAATGACTAATGTGTCTGAGAAAACAGTAGCAAACAGTGCGTGCAGCTTGTCTTCTCGGCTGGCGCAGTCGGCTGGCGCAAATCCTCTCAACAAGTCCGTGTGTTTTCCAGTTCTGCTGCGCAGTGCCTCTTGGTGATCTCTGATGCGTCTCCAGAAAGTCTCTTTTTTTTCCTCCTCTGTTGCCCTAGCCTTCCTCTTGTTTATACACTGCTTGGGAAGCTCACTTTTGGCAACTTCCAAATCTGGTCACGTCAAGATTAGGCAGTACTGGACTTTGCGCTTGGCGCACGGCATCGGCTAGCGCATGGGCTAGCGCACCTCTGCTGACTCTCGCCAACTTCTCTCCTGTTTGTGCTGCTAGCTCCGCAGGCGGATCTTTCACTCCTAGAACGCTGCCTGTTAGCGCGTATCCGACTCAAAGACTTGTTTTGCCCTGTAATACAAAAACACTAGAAACGAGTAATCTTGCTCATAAAATATTGCAAACAAGCATAGGGTTATGATCTAAATAATGCGTACAAATAGCCTCTATCAGCGACCATAGTAAAGAGGAGCACCAAGATATTTCCCTGGAAAATAGGCCGTATGGAACTGCGTGATGGTTAGGAAATCCTCCCTTCGATGATCAGCAAAATGTTTAGGGAATAAAATTTTACTCTTAGTAGCATTCAGTTTGATAATGTAGTATGGCAGTGTTTGACAAAACCAGCACAAGTGAATAAAGAGTTGCTATAGCATAAGTAAACAGGCAGGCCAACACAAGTGAACTAGCAGCAGCTGCAGCAGGGGATGCTAAAGCAGGAGCTTGTTCAACTGGCTGCATCATCTGTCCGAGAAGCAGCAGCAACCTGGGCGTGTCTAGAAGGGCTGGAATCTCTACGGAGAGCATCTGAAGAGTTTCTAATATGCTGTGGAGTATATTCGAGTGAGGTTTACTAGTCAAAGAAGGAGATTTGCATTGTAGATAAAAATCAAATCTAATCTCCTAGATTTTAGGAGATAATTGTTCTTTTTGGGACGTTGCCTAAACCTGGACATTGCTTAAAGCTGGTGTTGCTATTTAAGAAGAAGGGGTTTAGAGCAGAAGGGTTGATCGAAGCAGAGAGATACACGAGTGCATACACGGAATTCAGAGAGAACAATTTTGGTGTGTGACGGACGAATTCTTCGATCATCACCCGAGAGCAGAGCGTGAGCGCAGAGCTGTGGTGACAGAAGCAGAAGGGAATCAGGACTTGCAAAGTCTGATTCGAGCTTGATCTGGAAGCCAATTCTGAGCAGGTGTGCTTGTTGGTTGATCAAGGGCAGCCGCGGAAGAACTGACGGGTGTGTGGCTCGGTCGAGTGTCTAAGCGGTGGTTCTTGCTAGTGGCAGGTGGTCACTGAGTGAGGGGGAGTATTCCAGAGTGTGCAGCGCTCGTGGAATCGTTCGAACGGCTCGGCCAAAGGCTTTCGAGCGACGCGGACAAATTGTGCTTCAGCTGTGTGTTATAGCAGTTGCTACAGCAACCCTGCTGAGTTGAGTGTAGTTTAGAATAGGCTAAGTCTTGAGAAGTCTGTAGCTATTCTAGATTGACATTTGTAGAGGGTGTGCAGACACAAGTCAGAGGTTGTTCTGATTGTGTCAAGTGATCCACACAAGGTTGAGTAGCATAGGTTGTGTGGAGTTGTAACCGAGTGTACTTGGAGACCTTCGTGGTTAGTGGATTGAGGATTGGAGAATAGTCCTCCCTAGACATAGGCAGTTGGCCGAACTGGGTGAACAAACTTCTGTCCTGTTCATTGTTTGCTGAGACAACTTCCGAGTGAACAAGAGTGTGCTGCAGCAACTGCTTGTTTACAAATCTGTGTAATTGAGACGCTGTGAAATTTCAATTGGTATCAGAGCGGGAGCTCGACACACAGAGTAAAAGATCCTACAGTGTCTCTGAAGTTGCCACGACAATGAAGGAAGGACAGAGCACAAGCAGACCCCCATTGTTGGAAGAAAGCAACTATGGATATTGGAAGGCTAGGATGAAAGCCTTTCTCAAGGCCATTGATGAGAAGACCTGGAGAGCAATAATGGTCCAGTGGTCTCCCCCAATTACCATGGATGAACAGGGAGTCACACGGATAAAGCCTGAAGAATAATGGACTGCTGAAGAGGGAGCTGCAGCAACTGGTAATTCAAAGGCCCTGAATGCAATTTTTGCTGCAGTTGATGCTAACAATTTTAGGTTGATATCGAATTGTGACATGGCCAAACAAGCGTCGGAAATTCTACAAACTGCACATGAAGGAACTGATAGAGTGAAGCTGTCAAGACTCCAGATCATTGCTACACAGTTTGAGAATCTGAGAATGCTGGAAGAGGAGACAGTGACTGAGTTTAATGCTAAACTCTGTGATCTTGCAAATGAAGCCCATGCTCTTGGTGAACCCATTTCTGAAGAAAAGCTGATCAGAAAGGTTCTCAGATCGCTGCCCACAAGATTTGACATGAAGGTGACAGCCATTGAAGAAGCTCAAAATGTCAGATTTATGAGGCTCGAAGAGTTGATGGGGTCTCTGATCGCGCGTCGTCGTGCGCGTCAAATATAATCCTTCCTCTCCCACTAGTACAGCGGTTAAGTAAGGGTCGATCTCCACAGGGAGCAAGCAGTGAGTCTTAGCCAGTAACCTACACTTAAGAAAACGGGGGTTGCGTGAGTGATTGGGGGTTTTGCGCGATGCGCGAGTAGCAGTGAATATCGTAACGCAGGAAATTGCACTAGACGTGCGCAAGCAGTAGAGATGAAGTACTATCTTTATGAGAAGTATTGGGCAGACAATCCTCTATGAATGCATTCCTTATCATCGACTCTAAACATCTATAGCTTGTGGTTTACTTGGGTTAGTGTCCGGTAAAGGCTTCCTAACACGTGCGCATGTTCCGTTCAAAGTTCATGTGCTATTAATCCTTAGAACTAGACTAAACAGCTGCGAATCCTGTCACAGTAGCAACTGCCTATCCTAACTCGTTACTCCTAATTGTCACGGTAAGTTTGCGGTTCAAGGCTTCCCCTACGCATGCAACTAGTTTAACAGGTGACAAGCAAGCAACACAAGTAAGTTTGCGGTTCAAGGCTTCCCCTACTCATGCAACTAACTGTCTCAGCGCGCACAGAATTAATACAAGTAAATAAACTATGCATTAAGCTCAAGTCTCAAAGGTAATACATCATAGGTTCATGCCCGACCAACACTAAGTGTTTAGCTAGACATGCTAGTGGTAAACATCATAAAATAGTAAGTAATAACTACTGAATCCAAGAAAACGGTAGCAAACAGTGCGTGCAGTGTCTTCTCTCGGCTGGCGCAGTCGGCTGGCGCCGATCTCCTCAATCAGTCCGTGTGTTTTCCAGTTCTGCCGCACAGTGCCTCCTTGCGTCCTCTGGTGCCTCTGGAACAACAGTCTTCTCGAACTCCCTGAAACCCTAGACTTACTTCCTTTATATAGGAGGTTCAACTTTCGGCAACTTCCAAATCTGGTCACTGGGACTTTGCGCCTGGCGCACGGTATTGGTTGGCGCAATCGGGTAGCGCACCTCTGCTGTCTTTCGCCATTTCTTCTTCTGTTTGCGCCGCTAGCTCCGCAGGCTGATCTTTCACTCCTAGAACGCTGCCTGTTAGCGCGTATCCGACTCAAGGACTCGTTCTGACCTGATATACAAAAACATTGGAAACGAGTAATCTTGCTCATGAAATATTGCAAACAAGCATAGGGTTATGACCTAAATAATGTGTATAACTAGGCTCTATCAGTCTCTCAAACAATTTGAGATGAAGCTAGTTAAAGAAAACATCACTGCTAAGGACAAGGTTGTTGGACTAAAAGCTGAAGCAGAATCCGAGAAGCCAGTTCCAGAAGATCAGCTGAGTATGCTTGTTAAGAACCTTGGAAAGCTCCTGAAGAACATGGAATCCAGAACCGGGAAAAGCTCTTCCTCGCGAAAAAAATTTAGAAGGGGCCGTGAAAATAACAGGAAAGGGAAGGAACCAGCTCAGGATGAAGATGAGAAGAAAGAAATGAAAAAGGGAGTCCAATGCTGGAACTGTGAAGGATATGGACATATTGAGGCTGACTGTCCGAGCAAAACCTTCAAAAATTCAGAGAAAAAGAACAGCAAGTCTCTGACAGCAAAATGGAGTGACTCTGAAGATAGTGATGAAGAAAACTGTGTTGTGCTAACCAGTGTGTCAGATTTCAATCTCAAACAACTAAAAATGGATGAATTTCACTATGGGACTGAAGTATCTGAAAGTGAAGATGAAGAGGGCTCATCTGACAGTCTGATTGAGTATCTGGGGAAGATCCTGAAATAGTGTGAGGCAGCTCTTCAGACAAATCAAGCTTTGACTGACAGAGTCAAGGTTCTGAAAGAAGAACGCAGAAAATTTCTCCTCACATCCAACAGTCAAGTAACCATTCTGAAAAGGGAAGACACAGGAAGACAAGTTATTGACAAAGGTTCCTCACCAGCAACAGCCAAGGAAACTGACTTTCAGAAAAATATCTTGGATGAAATTTTGTCTTATCAAAGACTTGGAAAAGGGAGAAAGGGGCTTGGGTATACTGGTGAAGAAAGTTCTAGAGGAACATTTTTCATTAAAGCCTCAGATGCCATGAAAGATGAAAAAATTAATACAGGAGAGCCCCCGAAACCTGCAGGGAAAGTTGGACCTAGACAGGTGAACAAGAGGATGCTGCAGCATCTGGCACATCATCCTTCCAAAATAAAGAAAAAGGGTCAGAATAAAAGGAGTTCTACCTCCAACCTGAAGAAACAGCACAGAACCGCCTTAGTTGAAAAAGGGGGACCAAATCACAGAGAAGGATTTCCAGGACTGCTGAACCAGGGCACTGGATTGCTAAAGACAGGAGGGAATCACAGGTTATACAGGTGTGGAAACCCAAACATGAAAAACTAAGAGATAGGAGGCTTGAGGGTCGGAAGAGGAGGAACTCTCGACAAACTCAGATATGGGTGAAGAAGTCACCATCAGAACCTGTCAAGGATCCGCCGAGCAAAAACTGTCTTCCGGAAGGAATAGGTGAACTAGCTCGCGTCTGCTATAGCAACCTGGTCTAAATAAGCTTGTTCACATGTTTTGGTTGCTAAAGATGGGAGAAGGCACATGATCCAGAAGCTTCAAATTGAAAAAGAGAATAACGGGTAAATCAATTTCTAGGGCAAAGGCAAGTTGAAGGCGCTTCCCAAAAATCAGTGCTGATCATCCCCATTGTACGCTCCTCAAATCTTCTACAACCCTGCAACAATGGTGAAGACTCGTGGTTTGAAGAAGAATCTGGCAGCAGACCGACATGGCAGGTCTGAAAGTAGGACCAAGTCGCGCAATGAAGCCCCTGCTCAGCGACTAGATGTGGTGGTGTGGGAACCAGCACCTCTCCCCGTGTCGCACAGCGAGCCCTCTCCTCACGAAGGAACTTCGCAGAAAAGAAGGCGCCTGGTACGTGACGGAGAACCTGTTTCCAGTACCGCTGTGCTATCTGAAGAGGATGTGGCTGAGGAAGTCCCTGGAGAAGAACAAGCTACAGAGGATGCTGTAGCAGGTTCTGCAGAAGAAAGGTGCAGAACACTGGTTATGTCCCCGGGCATTGTGGGTGAAGGGGAGGAAACAGTAGCTGACTCCCCTGAACAAGAACCTGCTGCAGCACATCCTCCTCCTCCCTCAGACAAAGGAAAAGATCCTATCCTAATCCCAGTCTCCAGTAGTGAAGAAGAAGAATCAAGTGAAGAAAATGTAGGTGCTTCTGGTGAACCTTCTGTGAGAGGACCTGCATTGGTAGACACAACTGCAACCACAGTGGGAGGTATTTGGTTCAGAAATAGGAGTGCTTCTCAATTCTGGAGTGCTGTTGAGAGGAAGCATATTGTGTCAGAGAAGAGGCTGGACCTAGACAAGTACAGATCAGCAGCAATTATTCAGCTTCTCATCGAGGTAAACCTTCTCAAGTCCCTAACCTTTCCATTCAGATTCAATATAGCTCTGGTTAGGGAATTTATTGTAAATATGGAAGAGAAGTTTGGTGAGGAAGGAGCGGATGAGTATGGAAGAAGTTGGGTACGGGGTAAGACAGTTATTATTACCCCAGAAAAAATTGATGAATTCCTTGAGATTCATGAGAATGCCAGAGCTCCCACTGATGTTCAGCCAGAGATGGTGGCTAAGGTTCTGACAGGGGGAGTGTGCCTGTCTTGGGGAGGTCCCAATCTGAGTGCTGCTGAACTCACCTCCAAGAATGCCTTGCTATATCATCTGGGCATTAGAAACTGGATCCCCAGCTCTCACAGGGGGAAGGTTAGCAAAGCCTTTGCTAACCTTCTCTACTCCATTGGGAAGAGGAGACGAATTAGCCTGGGCAGTGTGATGTTTCCCCAGGTGGCTACTCATGCCGGCAGCACTTCGTCCAGCAAGCCCATTGTGCTCCCCTCCCTCATCTATGGGATGATGGTGTCACAGCATCCGGAGCTTGGTGAGATTTCTGAAGGATTATCTGAGGAGCTGAAGGTCTTCACAGTTGATCACAAGTTGTTCAAAGGGAAGCATGCAGTGGACATAGCTTATGAGGATCCACTCCTGGTAGGTGATTCAGCTCCAGCTCCCCTGGAGGATTCTCTTCCCCCTGCTGCAACAATTCAATCAGCCCTCCGTGCCAGAATTGTGAGCCATCTCAGATCTGAGCTGGTCATTCTTGAAGCCGAAGCCAAAAGGAGGGATGCTAGGCGTGGACAGATCAGAAGTCTCCTCAGCGACCTGGAGTTCCCGGCAGATGAGGAGCAGGCCCCTTGAGCATCTATGACAAAAAGGGGGAGAGAAGATTAATATGCTACTACTGCTACTGATGAACTGTTTTTTTTGCTGACCCTGCGTGGTTGTGTTACGGCCGAGTGTGGCCACACCTACTTACTCTCTATTGTTGGATTTTTCTTATTTAGAGTATTTAGAGTTTTTTTTGGTTCATGGGAGAGTGCCTATGTTCGAGGGTTTTGTCAAAATGCCAAGGGGGAGATTGATAATGTAGTATGGCAGTGTTTGACAAAACCAGCACAAGTGAACAAGGAGTTGCTACAGCACAAGTAAACAGGCAGGCCAGCACAAGTGAACTAGCAGCAGCTGCAGCAGGGGATGCTACAGCAGGAGCTTGTTCAACTGGCTGCATCATCTGTCCGAGAAGCAGCAGCAACTTGGGCGTGTCTAGAAGGGTTGGAATCTCTACGGAGAGCATCTGAAGAATTTCTAATATGCTGTGGAGTATATTCCAGTGAGGTTTACTAGTCAGAGAAGGAGATTTGCATTTTAGATAAAAATCAAATCTAATCTCTTAGATTTTAGGAGATAATTGTTCTTTTTGGGACATTGCCTAAACCTGGACATTGCTTAAAGCTGGTGTTACTATTTAAGAAGAAGGGGTTTAGAGCAGAAGGGTTGATCGAAGCAGAGAGATACACGAGTGCATACACGGAATTCAAAAGAGAACAATTTTGGTGTGTGACGGACGAATTCTTCGATCATCACCCGAGAGCAGAGCGTGAGCGCAGAGCTGTTGTGACAGAAGCAGAAGGGAATCAGGACTTGCAGAGTCTGGTTCGAGCTTGATCTGGAAGCCAATTCTGAGCAGGTGTGCTTGTTGGTTGATCAAGGGCAGCCGCGGAAGAACTGACGGGTGTGTGGCTCGGTCGAGTGTCTAAGCGGTGGTTCTCGCTAGTGGCAGGTGGTCACTGAGTGAGGGGGAGTATTCCAGAGTGTGCAGCGCTCGTGGAATCGTTCGAACGGCTCGGCAGAAGGCTTTGGAGCGACGCGGACAAATTGTGCTTCAGCTGTGTGTTACAGCAGTTGCTACAGCAACCCTGCTGAGTTGAGTGTAGTTTAGAATAGGCTGAGTCTTGAGAAGTCTGTAGCTATTCTAGATTGACATTTGTAGAGGGTGTGCAGACACAAGTCAGAGCCTGTTCTGATTGTGTCAAGTGATCCACACAAAGGTTGAGTAGCATAAGTTGCGTGGAGTTGTAACCCAGTGTACTTGGAGACCTTCGTGGTTAGTGGATTGAGGACTAGAGAATAGTCCTCCCCAGACGTAGGCAGTTGGCCGAACTGGGTGAACAAACTTCTGTCTTGTTCATTGTTTGCTGAGACAACTTCCGAGTGAACAAGAGTGTGCTGTAGCAACTGCTTGTTCACAAATCTGTCTAATTGAGACGCTGTGAAATTTCACAGTTGTTGACCACACAAGCAGCAAAAATCCTTGATGATACCCATGAGTTTCAAGACAGACCTCCGACTACCATTTGTGAAAATAAGAATATCATCAGCGTATAAGAGAAGATTGACCTTCATAGCTTGCGTGCGAGTTTTGTAACGAAAGAGAGCGCCTGAATCAACCGCTTTATTGATAGTTCGAGAGAGCCATTCCATGGCAATGATGAAAAGAGCAGAAGATAGGGGATGTCCTTAAGAACGCCCATCCCAAATAATAGAATACTAATTATTAGCAATGCACCGGAAAATAATATCACACCATTTTTCATTGAAACCCATCTTTCGAAGCATTCTAATGATAAAATACCAAGAAACCCGATCATAAGCCTTTGACATGTCGAGTTTAATAAAAATATTACCACCTTGCACCCGGTTATTAATATCATGGACAAGATCATGACCGAGAGAAATATGTTTGTGAATACTCCGGCCTTTGATGAAACCAGCTTGCTCTGGCCTTATAAGGGGAGGAAGGAGAGGAGCCAATCTATTAGTAATTATCCGAGACACAAGTTTATGACAGAAATTGCATAAACTTATAGGTCGGAGTTGAGCAATAGATGTAGCATTTTTCTTCTTAGGGTCAAGCATAGGGACGTCGCACTCTAGGACTTAGGCAAAGGAAACCCTTCAAAAAAAACCTTGAATGGCTTCCACTAGATCAGACTGAATGATGGATCAACAAGAAACATAGAAACTCCCTGTGAATCCATCTGGACCCGGGGAGCTACGGGCGTTCATGCCCAATATCTCCACATGGATCTCCTCAGCTGAAGGAATGTTAGTGAGCTTAATATTATCTTGATCCGAGACATATTCCTCACATAGGTAAAGATCATCTCCCATAGGAGGAGGGGTATAACCCGAAAACAGCTCTTTATAGTATTATACAGCGTGCATTGCAATAATATTAGGGTCCGCAGTAAAAGTGCCATTGCCAAGGTCTAACCTCAAAAGATTTTTGGCACGACGAACTCTTATAGCAGCATGAAGCAAACTGATGTTTCGATCGCCATCATGGAGCCAATCTAGCTTAGCCTTGTCACGCAATATAGCATAATGCAAACGAAGGACGTCTGCATGCTCAGTCTTACATATGGAGAGTTCCCTAGCGGTTTCGTCATTCCAACTTCACTGCAACAAAGCTTCAAGGCCATTAATACGAGCCTGAAGATATCTATCCTTCCTTCTCATGTACCCATAAACATTCCAATTCCATTTACGAAGAACACCTCGAAGACGTTTAAGTTTAAGCCCAAAATTTACCAGTGGATCATCATTTAGACGCCCCTCCCAATTATGACTCACAACATGGTGAAAGTCAGGATGTTCTTCCCAATACAAGCGAGTAGGTCGGGAGACCATAGATTTGAAAATGATGAGTAGAGGACAATGATCAGAATGTTGACGGGATAAGTGATGTACCTGCATCATAAGGAAAAGAGAATGAGCAGGACCAGTAGTTAGGGCCCGATTAAGCCTTTTCCAAGTTCTGTTCTCCCCGTCCCTATTATTGGACCAAGTGAATTTATTTCCTTCATAACCAGCATCACTAAGACCAGCCTGGGCCATAAAAGTGTTGAATTCAGCCATAGGCCCTTCTTCTGTACGAGGACCTCCTTTTTTTTCGACAGCTGAACTAATTACATTGAAATCACTGATCACCACCCAAGGTTTTGATCGAATATCAGTAATATTCAGCAAATCATTCCAAAGGGAGCGACGCAGTTCCTGTTGCAATCAACATATACAAAGCTAACAAGAAGAGTTTGATCAGTGTTAGGTAATGTGATATCACAAGATAGATGTTGAGAACCCCAAGAGATTTGGGAAACAGAAGTATCATTACTCCAAAGAAGCCATATCTTGTCGTTCATCTGTTCACCTAGTGCATAATTTTCAAACTTCAAAGAGCGGGCAATGTTCTCAAGACGAGAACCAGTCAGCATAGGCTCCAAAATAGCTATAACGCGTAAATTATGAGTAGTTATCATATTCTTCAGATAATCGATGGTGCCAATGTTACTGACCCCTCGGGCATTCCAACAGAGCAGATTATTCATTGGAAGACATTGTTACGGGGTTGAATAGATTGTTCCAATGGAGACGTATAAATAGATTCTAAGGAAACCGTGGCTTGATCATTGTTGTATATAGAGCTTTCAATGGGCAGTTTATCAAGGCCTTTCAACCTTGCCAGACGCATAGCGACCTTATCAATCATTAAGGGTCTTTTAAGTTGATCGGTATAGAAGCAGAGTTGATTGAAGTGCAGTTTTGGTTTTGCTCAATCTCCTTCATCACTTGTAAGGCAGGGCGACTAGAGACCAGAGGAGTGGGGTGTATACAAGCCTCTGTATTCATGTCCTCACTGGGAGGTATTATGTCATTATAGATAACCAAGTTTAGGTTCTCTTCAGCTTCGGTATCTTGACTTTGAGGGGAAGAAGTACTAGGGGAAACATTGGTCACTATTTCCTTGGGAATATTCTGAATTATACCTGTGATTATATTTTCCTTGGCATGAGGACCTACTTGAGATTCTGAATTTTGTAGAGATATATGTATGTCCCCATTATCCACCCCATTTGATTTGTCCATATCTTTAGGAACTTCTGAAACAGAGGTAACATTCCCCATAACGGAAGTATTATGTTGAACAGATGGTGTGTGCGCTGAGGATGCTTTGCCACGTTTCTTATGTTGAATCTCCCTCCACTCTTTGTCGTTAGCTATAGCGCTAGGGATAGCAACATGAAGGTTCTGTTTAAATGAATTACTTTTACCTTTGATCTCATTATCAAAAGGGATATTTTGTTGTGTCACTGATTTCTTCTTCCTGCATTCGGATAGAATATGTCCATGCACCTTACAATGTGAGCAATATGAGAGGTTGCCCTCAATTTCTATTTGTTGCCAAAAACCTTGATTCGCAGGTAGAGAGATCCAAACTTTTTTGGAATTGTTTGGGAAATATCAATTTCAGCGCAAGCTCTCGCATATCTCATAGTGGCACAAGCCTTAGTGCATTCATCAACGTCAAGGAAACAACCAAAAGAGTTGATTATGGCACCAACATAGGATCAATGACAAAGGAAAGGCGGTAAACCTGGTAATCAGATCCACGAGGTCGTAATCGTCGATTCCTTTCTAGGATCATAATCTATTGAGTATCTAAACAATCGAAACATAGCGTGCTGAACTTTCCGGATAGGGCTGGTCATAGCTGCCACCATATCTTCTTCAGAATCCAGAATTATAAGAAAGTGTCGACCATTCTAAATCTCTGATTTAGTCGCACGGCCCATGATGGGCCAGTTTGCTTGAAGAGTTTGACGGACAACTAATTGGCGGTCGGCCAATTGATGGGGCGTATTTATACGACTCGCTAAACCGTTTAAACCCAACTATTTCGACATGTTTTATGTGAACAATTATTTCTTAGTGTTGTTTGCATTTCAGGTGTTCGGAGTACATGAAAAGAAACTTGCGACTCAAAACGGTATTTTTAGGGAAAAATCGAGCATCGAAGGAAATGGGGTGCGCATCGCAGTGAGTTAGGCGCCAGCGGGAAACCTTAGCACCGTGCGCCGCAACTTAATGTCTTTTCCGGACGCGCGAGCTAATGTCTTCTTGGGGCGCGGTCAGCTTATGATGACGCCAGCATTGGGCCCACAGCCCAACATCAGATTTAGATCTTGCATGATTTGGAAGCATCATTATTTGGAAGTTGCATTATTTGGAAGGTTGCATCATCTATAAATAGAGACTTCCTACCCCAAAGGAAAGAATAAATTTAGAGAATCTTCAGCACGAATTCAAAAAAGTGAGATGGAGTTTTTGACGAGACAGAAGTTTGGAATAGAAAAACGGACGGAATTTTGGAGATTTGCGTGAACAGTGTTTCCGGCGTGAACAGTATTTTCATTCTTTTCAGTTTAATGTATTTTTCAGTATTGACTATGAGTAGCTAAATTTCTGTTTCAGTTTAGGGATTTTCAGTTAGTGACATTCATGTTTGAGACTTGGATTTAATGCATGTTTCTATTCAATCATAAGTTCTGGATCTTAAATTGCATGAATTGTATTGCACGGTTAGCGTATACTTTGTCGTGAAACTATCCGCTCATCAATTCTGATTATTAACTCTCGTCGAAGCTTTGTCATTGAAACAAGTAGTAGAATCTAGGCTTAGTATCACCTTTGTCGGGATACTTTATGTTATTACCTTTGTCGGAGTGACCAAACGTTTGAATAGGATCATATCTTTAGAAGTCAATGATAACAGTCACTATTTAATTCCCTGAGCTGAATATTTCTCTCGATTGACATTCACACTTTTCTTACATTCGTTCTTGCGACCATTTACTTAAACCCCCTTTAGTTCAGTATTTACAGGAAATTGCTTCACAGTCAGTTCTCTTGGGTTCGACCCTTGCTTGCCGCTACACTAGCTAAAAGCTTGGAGATATAAATACAAGTTTGGCTCGCACAACGACGCGCGTCACCAATTGAGAATTTCTCAATTAGGGAGAATTGGAAACATCTAGCACCAGCATCAAGCTCTGGCAAAGATAAGGGGATGGATGGGTAGCCATCATGTGTTCCATATTTTCTTGTGGGCAGCGGGATCGATTAAAATCTGGGTTTTAGCACTGGACGTGAAACTGTCACAGCAAAGGAGAAGGATTGGGGAGTCGGATAAACCTGGGAAGAAGGATCCAGGGGTTTTGGATCAAGGCAAACGGTTTCGGACGAAGGTTGCTGATCGCGCGTCGTTGTACGCGTCAAATTAATCCTTCCTCTTCCACTAGTACAGCGGTTAAGTCAGGGTCGATCTCCACAGGGAGCAAGCAGTTCAGTTTTAGCCAGTGACCTACACTTACGAAAGTTGAGGGGGTGAGGGATTGGGGTTGCGCGATGCGCGAGTAAACAGTGGTATACGCAGGAATTGCACTAGACGTGGCGCAGGCAGTAGAGATTAAATACTATGACTATGAGAAGTATTGGGCAGACAATCCTCTATGAGCGCATTCCTTATCATTGACTCTAAACGTCTATAGTTTGACTTCGCTTAAGTTAGTGTCCGATCAAGGCTTCCTAACATATGCGCATGTTCCGATCAAAGTTCATGTGCTATTAATTCTTGCACTAGACTAAACAACTACGAATCCGATCAAGGTAGCAATTGCTTATCCTAGCGCGTTACTCCTAGTTGGCACCGTCAGGCTATTCAACTAGTTTAACATACAACAACAAGCAACAAGAGTAAGATTGCGGTTCAAGGCTTCCCCTACTCATGCAACTCTCGCTGCCAACAATGTGCACAGAATTAATATAAGCAAACAAGCTATGCATTAAGCGCAAGTCTCAAAGGAAATACTCATAGATTCATGCCCAACCAATACCAAGCGTTTAGCTAGACATGCTAGTGGTAAACATCATAGAAACAGTAAGTAATATGTAAAGTATCCAAGAAAACAATAGCAAACAGTGCGTGCAGGTTGCAGTCTTGGCTGGCGCAGTCGGCTAGCGCAGGTCCTCTCAGTAAGCTCGTGTGTTTTCCAGTTTTGCCGCTCTCTCTCTGAATTATGACGTGATGATCCTCTCTCTGTATTGTTAAAACCCTAGCCTTCTTCTCTTCTTTATATACTGCTCAGAGGCTCATTCTTGGCAACTTCCAAATCTGGTGGTGTCAGGATTTGGAAACACCATCATCTGCGCCTGGCGCACGACATCTTGGTTAGCGCAATTGGTTAGCGCACCGTGGTCGACTCTGCCAATTCTTCTTTTTGCGCCGCTAGCTCCGCAGGCTTGTGTGATGCGCGTCCTAAACGCTGCTTGTTAGCGCGTATCCGACTTATGCCCTCGTTTCGCCCTGAAATAAATAAACACTGGAAACCAATAATCTTGTACACAAAATAATGCAAACAAGCATAGGGTTATGATCTAAATAATGCGTATAAATAGGCTCTATCAAACCCCCCACACTTGCCCCTTGTTCGTCCTCGAACAAGCACTCAAGCACGGATACTATTACCTCTCTGGAGTCTAGCGCACAGTCTTGCACTCTGGCGCGATCTGCACTACTGAACACCTTGCGCTGCTCTACCACCTGCGCACAACTACTTTCAACAGTTCTAATATAATGATTTCGCAATTCATTACCTCTCAGCTAGGATGAAGATCATTTCGGATGGCTGGGAGATAGCTCTTCATAGGCTCCAGGTTGTCAGCTCTCACTCCGAGGATGGGTATATGGTTAACAGCGCAGCTTCTTCCCGTGCGTGATTCTTCCGCACACTTTCTGGGAACCTGAGCCTTTTGATGATTTTCTTTGTGGACCTTGCGCTCGCTGGTGCTTATTCGTGCGCATGCTGATTCTTTTTGGCGCATATGATCTGCTGGTATTTTTCTTTTGTACAGCTTTGTCTATGGTTCCTATCTTTCCCAGAACGGTTCCAGTCTCGGCCTCCGGATAACAGCTATGGAACACCGCCCCGCTCTCCCTCCGTGGTCTATCTGCGCAGGTCAGCACACGCGTTTGCACCCGCGCCCGCCTTCCTTAGCTCGACTTCCAGAGGAAAGGTGGTCTGTTTTCCCACCTCGCCACGCTTTGGGTATTTCGCCTTCGGCATCTGCATGACTGAGCGCGCTCTCTTGTTCCGAAAGTCGCGAAGCACAGGCCTCCACTAGCGCTCTCGACCATATACCTCACCTCCGAAGCTCGAACGACTAACCGCCTCTCTAGAGCGTTTCTGTCAACTCCACATCCCCTGTATATCCCAACTAACAGGAGCAGTAAAATGAAAAAAATATAGTAAAATAGTTGGTAGCAGCGCAAGCAACATGGATAGCGCAAAACAAGCTGACAGTGCGCGCAACCCGCACACAAGCGCACTACTGCTACTGTTTCCTTCAATTAAACTAAGCTACACTATAAAGTTCAAAAAAACATGAAATGTAAATGTAACGCTCCCCCCCACACTTAAACAGAGACGTGTCCCCACGACTCAAGCTCAAGCGCACGGAGAACGCGCACATGCATGCAACCAAAATAAAGAACATAAAAACTAAGAACATATAGTCAAAGCAGCACAATATAGCATAGGGACACAAAATATGTAGCACAAGAGTTCAGCACACAATAGCAACATAATATCGAATAATGTTCAGCAAATAAAAGAAAAATAGACACCACCCGAAAGGAATAATGCGCCCCCCGCAGCTCTAGATGTCCTCTGAGCTGGACGCAGCCGCTGAACTATGCGCCTCCTCCTCTGAAGAATCCATCACATAATCGGTGCTGGAGGAAGGCGGGACAACAGAAAGGGCGACAGGCTGCGCCACGAAGTCATCCTCTAAGACGGGGTCCCATAGCGAGTCTGAGCTGGTGCTAATGATGGGTTCGGCTACAGGGGACCTCGGAATGGACGGCTGGGCAGGGGATGGTGCAGGTGCTGGTACTTGTGCTGTTTCGGGGGTGGGCTCTATTTCTAGGGCTGCTGGTGCTGGCTCTGGTGCTGGGGTTGGGGAAGGAGAGGGCTCTGCTGGATGCACTCGGGGCTGAGTAAGAGGGCTGGCTGGCTGACGCGGCTCGCTGGTGGAACCGGGAGGTGGCCGACGCAGGCTGAGGAGAGGGGGAATCGCGTCTCCAAATTTCCACCCTGATGGTGGGCTCATGCTTAAGTCCGCCCCCTCTGGCGCTAAATACTCGAGCACGCGCATGACGTTGAACATCATGCGCTGCTCTACTGATTCTTCCTCAGGCGCCTCCTCAGCCTCGGTCCTCGAGCGATTCCTTTGTGCACGCGGGGGAGAATCCTTGATGGAAATGGTAACTGGCTCCCCCTGTGGTGCACGGGCCCTCCGGTGCGCTCCAGTCTATGCGCGGCTCCTCGCGCGCCTGACTAGAGGCACAACTGGCACTGGGGCCTCGTCCGCCTCCATCTCCTGCGCACCCTCTGCTGCTTGCGCACTGCTCTCTGCTCTTGGCCGCTGCACTCTGGCCGGCTGCAGGCGGTAGCACCACTCCAATGTGCCATCCTCCCTCACGGCTACCGCCCTAATCTGCAGCATGTGGGCGCGGTCCAGAGGAACAGCCGGCACCATGGTGTGCTCAAGCACCTCAGGCTCTCCGTGTAACGCACGCAGCAAGTGCGTAATAATACCTCCGCAAGTCAGCGGCCCCTTGGTGCTGACTCGGCTCCAGTGGTGCACCATGTTTAGAACAAAGAGCACCCTCTTCCCATAATAAAACCGCTTCGAAATCTCCATATCCAGCAGGCTGATCTTTGGCGCACCATTAAAACGCCCAATGATCGCATAGGCGACCAGGCGCCACAAGTAGAACATCCACGGGTCACGCAGCTCACGTCCCCTGCTGCGCCCCGCGGCAAACACTGGCCCAGTCGCCATCTCGCGCCACGCCTATTGATTCGTCTGCGCGTCCATGTCAGCTTATCTCCCCTTGGCGCACCTTAGAGTGCGCTTCAGCCTCTTAGCCGAGGCAATGTACCACACCCCTCGGTGCCGGTACCTTATCTCCATCTCACCTGGTTCCAACGACGCCAGGAACTCGCAGGTGTCCTCCCTGTCTGATGCGCTGTTGAGTTCCAACAGCGCCTCTCAGCCTGCTAACGCCAGCCTCTCCACAACGAGGTCCTCCAGACCGACCTCCCGCAGGAACTCCCTACTGATGTACGGAGTCCCGTACATCTCAAGCCTCAGGAAGGCCGCGTACTTGCTGGCGAAAACAGCTGGGGATTCTTGGTCCTCGGCAGGCTGCATTGTGGCTGGGTCTCTCTGGTCAACTCCGGTCAACACTTCCACAAACACTTCAAAAATCCAAACTCCTCCGAATGCCCTGAAATTTTCACCAAATGGGCGCCTACTGCCCGCCTACAAAACCCTCTAACCAATACTCCAATCGGTGCACTCTAGCCTGGTGCGATTTCAAAACCCTAGAACACTCCTCTACCGCACAAACCCTACTAGAATCTGCTCAATATCTGGGGGAAAGGTTACCTGGAGGGTGGTCGACGGAATGCTCCTCAAATCTCCCTTGACGGAAGCTGGTTTGAGCGCCGGACGGTGAACGGAGGTGTGAGGGCGGGAGTTGTACTTGCAACGGTCGAGTGAAAAAGTGCTGAAATTTTCTAAGTACTGCCCTTATATACCCCCTGACTGGCGCAGCGGTCCTGCGCACCGCTGCTCGACTAAAAAAAACTACAAGTCCTAAACTAGCTAAAAGACACTAGGAAAACTAAAAGAAAGACATGTAAAAGTAAAGCGAGTCGGGTTACCTCCCGACAAGTGCCTTTGTTTAACGTCGTTGGCTCGACTGTACCTCGTTACTTGCGTGAAAGTATACCAGCGGCCTCCCCCACACTTGCTCCTGAGTGATCCCGCGCTTGTGCGTGTGTGGCGTATTCCATGGTCCTGCGCAAAGGATCAAAAGGGTAGTCAGCATGGTTAATAGTATGTGATAAATTGTAAGTAACGAGGGAAGGTAAAGAGGGAGAAGAAATATGAGCAATAGTGTCCAGTTCTCCCTCTGGTGCATCTGGTGATGATTCTGGCGCAGCAACCTGCGCATCTGCTATCTCAGGTTCTACCAACTCAATGTTGCGCGCTGTACCATCCCAAGGTTCTCCTACGTATTTCTTGACTCTCTGCGCATTGACCTGAAAACGATGCCGGTGCTCGTTTTCTAACTCGATTGTTCCGTAGGGGAAAACCTTGGTGACTGTGTACGGTCCTGTCCATTTACTGCGCAGCTTCCCTGGCATGAGCTTTAGGCGCGAGGAGAACAACAGTACCTGGTCTCCTGGCTCAAAAGTGCGTCTAAGAATATTCTTGTTGTGAAGTGCCTTGGTGCGTGATTTGTAATCGCGCAGTCCCTCATAGGCATCCAGGCGCAGCTCTTCTAACTCGCTCAGCTCAAACGCGCGTTCCTTGCCAGCTTCATCCAGGTTTAGGTTGCATATGCGCAGTGCCCTGTATGCTTTGTGCTCCAATTCTACTGGCAGATGGCACGCCTTTCCATAGACCAACCGAAACGGTGAGGTCCCGATTGGTGTCTTATGCGCAGTCCGGTATGCCCACAACGCATCGTCTAGGCGCTGGCTCCAGTCCTTCCGCGATGGTCTTACGGTCTTCTCCAGGATGCGCTTGATCTCTCTGTTGGAAACCTCGGCCTGTCCATTTGTCTGAGGGTGGTAAGCGGTGGACGTCTTGTGGCGCACTCCATAGTGCTTGAAAACTTACGCCACAACTCTGTTGCAGAAGTGCGTCCCCTGGTCGCTGATGATTGCTTTAGGCACCCCGTACCTGCAAAAGATGTTAGTTTTCAAAAAATCAGCGACTGTCTTACCATCATCCTTCCGTGTGGCCTTAGCTTCGACCCATTTGGAGACATAATCCACTACGACTAATATGTACTCGTATCCGGCAGATGGAGGGAATGGCCCCATGAAGTAAATGCCCCAAATATCAAACACTTCATCCACTAGAATCGGCGTCTGCGGCATCTCGTTGCGCATTGATATGCTCCCTGTGCGCTGGCACCTGTCACAATTCCTGCAGTGATCATATGCATCTCTAAACAGGTGCGGCCAATAAAATCCGCAGTCCGGGACTTTTCTGCTGGTGCGCTTGGGACCAAAGTGTCCTCCACATGCGTGCGCATGACAAAACATCAAAACAGAGTTAATTCATGATCAGGCACGCAGCGCCTCAATATCTGATCTGGTCCTATTCTGAGCATATATGGATCATCCCAAATGTAATGCTTGGACTCATGTTTCAATCTCATGCACTGGGTTTTATTAAAATGAGGAGGAAACGTACCTGTGACCAGGTAATTCAGAATGTGCGCATACCATGGTACCTTACCTGTCAGCGCCATCAGATGCTCGTCAGGAAATGTCTCCGTGATCTGCTCTGGTTCCTCCTCTTTCACTATCCGGCTCAGATGGTCAGCAACTGTATTCTCCGTGCCCTTCTTATCTTTGATCTCCAAGTCAAATTCCTAAAGTAGGAGCACCCAGCGCATCAGGCGCGGCTTAGTCTCCTTCTTGGACAGTAAGTAGCGGATGGCGGCGTGGTCTGTGTAGATGACGACTCTGGCGCCTAGAACATATGCGCGGAACTTCTCTAGCGCAAAAACGATTGCCAGAAGCTCCTTCTCCGTGGTGGTGTAGTTCCTCTGCGCAGAGTCCAGTGTGCGCGATGCATAATAAATGGCGTGCGGTTTCTCGTCCACGCGCTGTCACAGGACTGCTCCTACTGCGTAATCACTTGCGTCGCACATTAGTTCGAATGGTAGGCTCCAGTCTGGCGCGCGCAACACTGGCGCACTTGTCAGCGCCTCCTTCAGCTTATTAAATGCGGCCCTGCACTCATCAGTAAAGTCGAAGCACACATCCTTTTGGAAGAGGTTAGACAGGGGTATACAAATTTTAGAGAAGTCTTTTATCAAACGCCTGTAAAACCCGGCATGCCTAAGGAATGACTTCACATCACGCACGTTAGTAGAATAAGGCAGATTAGAAATAAGATCTATCTTAGCTTTATCTACCTTGATCCCCTCCTCTGAGATGATATGTCCTAGTACTACACCATGCGATACCACGAAATGACATTTTTCATAATTGAGCACTAGGTTCTTAGAAATGCAGCGCGCTAAGACCTTATCAAGATGAGTTAGGCATGCATCAAAGGTACCTCCATACACAGTAAAATCATCCATGAACACTTCTATGCATATACCAATCATATCAGAAAAAATGCTCATGACAAGGCGTTGGAACGTACCTGGCGCGTTACACAACCCAAATGACATGCGCCGAAACGCAAACGTACCGAACGGGCAGGTGAACGTGGTCTTCTCTTGATCCTCCGCAGCTATGGGTATCTGGTTGTACACTGAATAGCCGTCCAAGAAACAAAAATAGGGCTTTCCTGCTAATCTGTCCAGCATTTGGTCTATGAAGGGTAGCGGGAAATGGTCCTTGCGCGTGACTGCGTTAAGCTTCCTGTAGTCGATGCACATGCGCCATCCAGTTTGCATGCGCTTGGGAACTAGCTCGCCCTGCGCATTCTCCTCTACGGTAATTCCTCCTTTCTTCGGCACAACGTGCACTGGACTGACCCATTTGCTGTCTGAGATCGGGTAAATGAGTCCTGCGCTGAGCCTCCCTGGATGGTTTGGCACCATCTCCTTTTGCACCACCTCCATCATATTCGGATTCAATCTACGCTGAGCCTCCCTGGATGGTTTGGCACCATCTTCCAACAGAATCCTATGCATGCATACGTCTGGGCTCACTCCGCGTAGGTCAGCAAGTGTCCATCCTATGGCGCGCTGGTTCTTGCACAGCACCTGCTGTAATTGCGCCTCCTGCTCCTCTTCTAATCCTTTCTTTATGATCACTGGCAGGGTGTCCTCATTTCCTAAGAAAATGTATTTGAGGTGCTCTTGAAGTTGCTTCAGCTCGATCTTAGGTGCCTGTTCAATAGAGGGCAAGATTTTATTAGCAGTGCAAATATGAACTATATCGTGTACCTGTTTGGATTCTGGTTCAGCACTGCTCAGCTCGTCTTCCTGCTCCTCCAACTCTGCCTGTGCTAGTGGCTCTGGTCCTACCGTTGCGCTTGCGCATCTGTGACTAAATCATCAATGCTGTCCATTGCGTGCATTGTGGCGTCCTCATGTGGGTGCTGCATCCCTTTAAATATGTTGAAGTGGATTTCTTCGCCATCAACCTCCATAGAGAGTGTGCCTCTCCACACGTCTATCTTAGTGCGCGCGGTCATCAGAAAAGGTCTGCCCAGTAGGATCTGCGCACTGCTGGTGCTCGATTCTCCCTCCATTTCTAGCACATAAAAATCTGCTGGGAACACCAGCTCTCCTACTCGCACGAGAACATCCTCTATCATGCCTGCAGGTTGTTTGCACGACCGATCTGCTAGCTGAATGGTGAGACCTGCAGGCTTTAGTGGTCCAAGGCGCAATGTCGCATATAGGGAATAGGGTAACAAATTGATGGATGCGCCTAAATCAATCATGCAATTGCTCACTGTGGTCTTACCTAAAGTGCATGGGATAGTGAATGTACCTGGGTCTCGGCACTTAGGTGGTACCTTATGTTGCACGATCGCTGAGGCCTGCGCATTTAGCATTACCTGTGCGCACTCGCCTTTCCTTCGCTTGTTTGTGCACAGCTCCTTCAAAAACTTGGCGTACCTAGGGATCTGCCGAACTACTTCAATAAAGGGAATGTTTATTTCCACCTTACTGAATAATTCGTATAGCTCCTTGTCCAGCGCTTCCTTTCTAGCCAAGGGTGCCTGCACAGGGAAAGGTGCAGGTATATTAGTACGATTCGTGCCCTTGTTTTTTAATTGTGTGATACCTGGCGCTTCGCCCTGCTGGCTTGTGGCTGGCACTTCTGGTTGCGCGTCTGGTTCCGGTTGCGCATTCTGCTCTGCTGGATCCGGGACTTGCGCAGCTGGTTGCGCGGGCGCCTTCGCGGTCTGCTCTGTTCCTATTGTGCGCCCAGTCCTTAGTGTCACAGCATTGACTCCTCCCTTGGGGTTCTGAATCACTTGCGAAGGCAGGTTGCCATCGCTCTTCTTTAGCTCATAAACCGTGGTAGCGATCTGTGATAGTTGCTTTTCAATGGATTCGAACCGCTTGTCATACTTTTCATCATTTTTGCGCACTGTGTCTGCTAGCTGTCCCACGATATCTTCCAGAGATCGCCTCGGTTGCTGGTTGTTATGCGCTGGTGCGTCAGTGCGGCGATGCGGTGGATTGTAGGGCGCAGCTTGTTGCGTCTGCTGTGGCGCGCGCTGATCCGTGGACTGCCTCTAGAAATTGTTTTCCTCCTTCCATCTAAACCCATTTGCAGCAAGTCCAAAGCGCGGCTGATTCTGCCTCTGTGATCCTCTGTTATCCCATCCTCCAAGGGCATTGACATCTCCTGATTCGTCGAAAAGTGTGGGACATTCATCAGTTTTGTGTTCGGTGGACCTGCAGAATTCACATACCTTTGGCGCAGCTGGTTGTGCGCCTTGCGCACTCATCAACTTCTACAGCATGGCCTTCATTTCCTTGATCTCAGCGCTTGTTTCTACCTAATGCACAGAACGAGGACGACTATTTTCAAGGGTTAGCTGATGTCTTACCTGACCAGCAGAGTCTTCTATCAGCTGCCACGCGTCTTCTGGATACATGTTGCAAATGTCGCCTCCTGCGCATGCGTTCAATAACCTCAGCTCCATGGGCAGCAGTCCATTCAGGAAGTTCTCTATCAGTACATTTTGGGGCAGGCCATGATTGTAGCAGTTGGCCTCTAGCTCCCTGAAACGCTCGTAATACTCTGACAGCGACTCCCCTGCGCTCTGCCTAGGTGCGGCCAGCTCCCTCCTGAGTAGCGCGATCTTCGCTGCGGGATAAAATTTGTCCAGGAACTTCTTCTGCAGCTGCTCCCATGTGTGAATTGATCCTGCGGGTAAGTTTATCAACCAATGTCTGGCTGTATCACACAGTGAAAATGGGAATGCCTTCATCTTCAGCGCCTCATCGCTCCCCCCTTCGGTCTTCATGTTCTCGCAGATGACAAGGAACTCTCGCACATGTTTGACTGGATTTTCGTTGTTCATCCCGCGGAACTTGGGCATGTGATGAATGAGTGAGCTCCTTAGTTCAAAATGTCCGTCTGGCGGAAGCACGATGCACCATGGCTGGTTAACTGTGATTGGGGCTGACATCTCGCGCACTGTTCTGCGTCGCGCGGCCTGTTGCACGGGTGGCGCATGATACACTTCAGCGGCCCTCCTTGCTTCAACCTCGCGCTGCACTTCCTCTCTGAACAGGGCTACGCGGTTATGTGCTCTTGCTTCCTCTGGGGTTCTGTCCCCTAAGTTTTCCCCAACAACACTGTTATCCTCCATGACCTGTTCTAAATCTCAAAGAAAACGAAATTAAAAGATAACTAAGTTGTTGCGTCTGTCAGTGCGCAACTAGAATCTGCGCAGTGCAACTATTTCAAGGTTGCGCAGGCTGATGTTGATTGCGCGCTGTCAGAAACAACAACGAGAAAACAAAACAAACTGAAATAACTAGTTACTAAAAAGGAAAAATGTAAACTAGCTAAAACTTAGCTGTGTTGCTCCCCGGCAACGACGCCAAAATTTGATCGCGCGTCGTTGTACGCGTCAAATTAATCCTTCCTCTTCCACTAGTACAGCGGTTAAGTCAGGGTCGATCTCCACAGGGAGCAAGCAGTTCAGTTTTAGCCAGTGACCTACACTTACGAAAGTTGGGGGGGTGAGTGATTGGGGTTGCGCGATGCGCGAGTAAACAGTGGTAAACGCAGGAATTGCACTAGACGTGCGCAGGCAATAGAGATTAAATACTATGACTATGAGAAGTATTGGGCAGACAATCCTCTATGAGCGCATTCCTTATCATTGACTCTAAACGTCTATAGTTTGATTTCGCTTAAGTTAGTGTCCGATCAAGGCTTCCTAACATATGCGCATGTTCCGATCAAAGTTCATGTGCTATTAATTCTTGCACTAGACTAAACAACTACGAATCCGATCAAGGTAGCAATTGCTTATCCTAGCGCATTACTCCTAGTTGGCACCGTCAGGCTATTCAACTAGTTTAACATACAACAACAAGCAACAAGAGTAAGATTGCGGTTCAAGGCTGCGCCTACTCATGCAACTTGCTGCCAACAATGTGCACAGAATTAATATAAGCAAACAAGCTATGCATTAAGCGCAAGTCTCAAAGGAAATACTCATAGATTCATGCCCAACCAATACCAAGCGTTTAGCTAGACATGCTAGTGGTAAACATCATAGAAACAGTAAGTAATATGTAAAGTATCCAAGAAAACAATAGCAAACAGTGCGTGCAGGTTGCAGTCTTGGCTGGCGCAGTCGGCTAGCGCAGGTCCTCTCAGTAAGCTCGTGTGTTTTCCAGTTTTGCCGCTCTCTCTCTGAATTATGACGTGATGATCCTCTCTCTGTATTGTTAAAACCCTAGCCTTCTTCTCTTCTTTATATACTGCTCAGAGGCTCATTCTTGGCAACTTCCAAATCTGGTGGTGTCAGGATTTGGAAACACCATCATCTGCGCCTGGCGCACGGCATCTTGGTTAGCGCAATTGGTTAGCGCACCGTGGTCGACTCTGCCAATTCTTCTGTTTGCGCCGCTAGCTCCGCAGGCTTGTGTGATGCGCGTCCTAAACGCTGCCTGTTAGCGCGTATCCAACTTAGGCCCTCGTTTCGCCCTGAAATACAAAAACACTGGAAACCAGTAATCTTGTACACAAAATAGGGTTATGATCTAAATAATGCGTATAAATAGGCTCTATCAGTTGCGCGGCCATGCTGGCCGGAACGGAGAGAGATCAGAGGTGGAGAGTTAAAGGTGTCTTGCACTCGCGGTCTGGGATAATGTCTTCTTGATGTCTGTCAAGTCATCATCAAGTTTCTTGACTGTCTTGGCGAGTTCTCGTACTGTCTTTGTTGCATCTGAATTCTTTTGTCTGTTATACTAATTTTTTTGGCGATAGGGTGGTCTGAAAAGTTGTCATGATTGTTGTTGTCTTGACGACTGGCCATTATCTCTCTGGTAAATCTGCTGGTTGCTCCACCAATTTCCCTCTGGCTGCTTATGTTGCCATCTTCCGTTGGAGTTGGGATACCCTCCAATAGCATTGACTTTCTCCTCCTCTGAGGGTTCTGAGCTTGCACTTGTTGATTCACTAATGCACATATATTGCACTTCCTTTGCGGTTTTGCCTCAGTGACTGCCAGCATTTGCAGCAACTCTTTTACTTTCTGTAAATTAGCAGAGGTCTCAATGTTAGAAATATGTTTAGCATTTGAATCGGTATCATGATACCTGGCATTTTCTGCAACATCATAAATTAATTCCCACACTTCCTCAGGGCACATGTTCATTATTGAACCTCCAGCTGAACAATCCAACATCCTCCTTTTTAATGGAATCATTCCATCCAAGAAATACTCAATGAGTAATCTTTGTGGCACACCCAAGTTGTGGCAGCTTTCTTCCACTTGTTTGAATCGTTAGAGGTACTTGTGGAGAGGCTCTCCATGTCATTGCTTTATGCCTACAAGTTCCTTTCGAATCATCAAAGCTTTCGAAGGAGGGAAGTATTTATTCAAGAATTTGGGCTGCAATTGTTCCCATGAGCGTGCTGAACTTGCGGGTAACGTCATTAGCCATGATCTAGCAGAGTTAGTAAGTGAAAATGGAAAAGCCTTTAATTTATAAGTTTCTACAGCAACACAGTTAGGCTTCATCGTAGTGCAAATGACGTAGAACTCCTTCAAATGTTGGGTGGGATTCCCTCCCTCCATTCCTGCAAATTTTGGCAGATGATGTACCACCGAGTTCGAACGTATCTTCGTCTGGGTCAATTCGGATAAACCATGGTTGGGTTTGGAACGTTGGTGTAGACATCTCCCTCATCGTCTGTCTTTCTCTTATTTCCTCTTTCAGATGGGGCGCATTGACTGGATTCTGATTACGAGGCAGCCTCCTCCGTTGTGGCATTGGTGGTGCTCGCAGTTGTCCTTCTACCTGACTTTGTTCATCACTATTATCATTTCTTGGTATGACAACAGCGTTGTTAGCCATGATGACTTAGAGAAATTTCAGTGAACTAAAATAAATAAGAAATTACTGAATGTAAACTAAACCAATTTTGCAATTTGCCGAATCCCGCGACCGTAGTAGGATACGAAAACCGCGACCTTAGTCAAAATAAGGTTGCTCGCGGGTTCTCGAAAATGTACTGCGTTCACGGTTTTTGTCAGAGCTGAATAAAAAGAAGAAAGAAAAGAAATAAGGAACTTCTTTTCATTTCCGGTTCCCCGGCCATGGCGCCAAAATTTGATCGAGCGTCGTTGTACGCGTGTTTGCAATATTTTATGAGCAAGATTACTCGTTTCCAACGTTTTTTGTATATCAGGTCAGAACGAGTCCTTAAGTCGGATACGCGCTGTCAGGCAGCGTTCTAGGAGTGAAAGATCAGCCTGTGGAGCTAGCGGCGCAAACAAAAGAAGAAATGGCGAAAGACAGCAGAGGTGCGCTACCCGATTGCGCCAACCAATGCCGTGCGCCAGGCGCAAAGTCCCAGTGACCAGATTTGGAAGTTGCCAAAAGATGAACCTCCTATATAAAGGAAGGAAGTCTAGGGTTTCGGGGAGTTCGAAAAGACTGTTGTTCCAGAGGCACCAGAGGACGCGAAGGAGGCACTGTGCGGCAGAACTGGAAAACACACGGACTTATTGAGGAGATTTGCGCCAGCCGACTGCGCCAGCCGAGAGAAGACACTGCACGCACTGTTTGCTACCGTTTTCTTGGATTCATTAGTTATTACTTACTATTTTATGATGTTTACCACTAGCATGTCTAGCTAAACACTTAGTGTTGGTCGGGCATGAACCTATGATGTATTACCTTTGAGACTTGAGCTTAATGCATAGTTTATTTACTTGTATTAATTCTGTGCGCGCTGAGACAGTTAGTTGCATGAGTAGGGGAAGCCTTGAACCGCAAACTTACTTGTGTTGCTTGCTTGTCACCTGTTAAACTAGTTGCATGCGTAGGGGAAGCCTTGAACCGCAAACTTACCGTGACAATTAGGAGTAACGAGTTAGGGTAGGCAGTTGCTACTGTGACAGGATTCGCAGCTGTTTAGTCTAGTTCTAAGGATTAATAGCACATGAACTTTGAACGGAACATGCGCACGTGTTAGGAAGCCTTTACCGGACACTAACCCAAGTAAACCACAAGCTATAGATGTTTAGAGTCGATGATAAGGAATGCATTCATGGAGGATTGTCTGCCCAATACTTCTCATAAAGATAGTACTTCATCTCTACTGCTTGCGCACGTCTAGTGCAATTCCCTGAGTTACGATATTCGCTGTTACTCGCGCATCGCGCAAAACCCCCAATCACTCACGCAACCCCCGTTTTCTTAAGTGTAGGTTACTGGCTAAGACTCACTGCTTGCTCCCTGTGGAGATCGACCCTGACTTAACCGCTGTACTAGTGGGAGAGGAAGGAATTATATTTGACGCGCACAACGACGCGCGATCAAATTTTGGCGCCGTTGCCGGGGAGCAACACAGCTAAGTTTTAGCTAGCTTACATTTCTCATTTTAGTAACTAGTTATTTCATTTTGTTTTGTTTTCTCGTTGTTGTTTCTAACAGCGCCCAATCACATCAGCCTGCGCAACCTTGAAACAGTTGCGCTGCGCAGATTCTAGTTGCGCACTGACAGACGCAACAACTTCGTTGCCATTTAATTTCGTTTCTTGAGTTTGGATCAGGACATGGAGGATAACAGTGTGGTTGGAGATAACCTGGGAGACAGAACCCCAGAGGAAGCAAGGGCACATAACCGCGCAGCCCTATTCAGAGAGGAAGTGCAGCGCGAGGTTGAAGCAAGGAGGGCCGCTGAAGTGTATCATGCGCCGCCCGTGCCACAAGCCGCGCGACGCAGAATAGTGCGCGAGATGTCGGCCCCTATCACTGTTAACCAGCCATGGTGCATCGTGCTTCCACCAGGCGGTCACTTCGAGCTAAGGAGCTCACTCATCCATCACATGCCCAAGTTCCACGGGATGAACAATGAAAATCCAGTCAAGCATGTGCGAGAGTTCCTGGTCATTTGCGAAAACATGAAGACCGAAGGGGAAAGCGATGAAGCGCTAAAAATGAAGGCATTTCCATTCTCACTAAGTGATACAGCTAGACACTGGCTAATGAATTTACCTGCAGGATCTATTCACACATGGGAGCAGTTGCAGAAGAAGTTCTTAGATAAATTCTATCCAGCAGCGAAGATTGCGCTGCTCAGAAGGGAATTGGCCGCGCCAAGGCAAGGCGCAGGGGAGTCTCTGTCAGAATACTACGAGCGTTTCAGGGAGCTAGAAGCCAACTGCTACAATCACGGGCTTCCCCAGAATGTGCTGATAGAGAACTTTCTGAATGGACTGCTGCCCATGGAGCTGCGACTACTGAATGCATGCGCAGGAGGGGACATTTGCAACATGTACCCGGAGGATGCATGGCAGCTGATAGAAGATTCTGCTGGGCAGGTAAGACATCAATTAACACTTGAAAGTAGTCGTAATCGTTCTGTGCATCAGGTAGAGGCAAGCGCTGAGATCAAAGAAATGAAGGCCATGCTACAGAAGCTGATGAGTGCGCAAAGCGCACAACCAGTTGCGCCAAAGGTATGTGAATTCTGCAGGTCCACTGAGCACAAGACAGACGAATGCCCAACACTTTTTGAAGAAACTGGAGATGTAAATGCCCTTGGAGGATAGGACAACAGAGGACCGCAGAGGCAGAATCAGCCGCGCTTTGGGCTTGCTGCAAATGGATTCAGATGGAGAGAAGAGAACAATTTCCAGAGGCAGCCCACTGATCAGCGCGCGCCACAGCAGACGCAACAAGCTGCACCCTACAACCCCCCACACTACAACCCACCGCATCGCCGCACAGACGCACCAGCGCAGAACAATCAGCAACCAAAGCGATCCTTGGAAGATATCATGGGGCAGCTAGCAGACACAGTGCGCAAGAATGACGAAAAGTATGACAAGAGGTTCGAATCCATAGAAAAGCATCTATCACAAATTGCAACCACGGTGTATGAGCTGAAAAAGAGCGATGGCAACCTGCCTTCGCAAGTGATTCAGAACCCTAAAGGAGGAGTTAATGCAGTAACACTGAGGACTGGGCGCACAGTGGGAACAGAGCAGACCGCGCAGGCGCCCGCGCAACCAGTTGCGCAAGTCCCAGATCCAGCAGCTCAGAGTGCGCAACCAGAGCCAGAGGCGCAATCAGAAGCGCCAACCACGAACCAGCAGGGCAATGCGCCAGGTATGTCTCACTCGAAAAACAAGGACAAAAATTGTACTAACATACCTGCTCCTTTCCCTGTGCAGGCACCACTGGCGAGAAAAGAAGCACTGGACAAGGAACTATATGAGCTGTTCAGCAAGGTGGAAATCAACATACCTCTCATAGAAGCTATTCGACAGATTCCCAGGTATGCGAAGTTTTTAAAAGAGCTGTGCACAAATAAAAGAAGGACAGGCGAATGCGCACAGGTAATGCTAAATGCGCAGGCCTCAGCAATCGTGCAACAAAAGGTACCACCTAAGTGCCGAGATCCAGGTACATTCACTATCCCTTGCACCTTAGGTAAAACCACGGTAAGCAACTGCATGATCGATTTAGGCGCATCAATCAATTTATTACCATATTCTCTCTATGCGACCTTGCGCCTTGGACCACTAAAACCTGCAGGTCTCACAATTCAGCTAGCAGATAGATCGTGCAAACAACCTGCAGGCATGATAGAAGATGTCCTAGTTCGAGTAGGAGAGCTGGTGTTCCCAGCAGACTTTTATGTGCTCGAAATCGAGGGTGAATCAAGCGCCAGCGGTGCGCAGATCCTCCTAGGCAGACCGTTTCTGATGACTGCGCGCACGAAGATAGACGTGTGGAGGGGCACGCTCTCCATGGAGGTAGATGGCGAAGAAATTCATTTCAACATCTTCGAAGGGATGCAGCACCCACATGAGGACGCTACCGTGCACGCAATGGATAGCTTTGACGATTTAGTCACAGAAGCGCAGTGTGCGAGCGCAACCATAGGACCAGAGCTACTGACACAGGCAGAGCTGGAGGAGCAAGAGGAGGAGCTAAGCAGTGCTGAACCAGCACTCACACAGGTACTTGATATAGTTCATATTTGCACCGCTAACAAAATCTTGCCCTCTATTGAACAGGCACCCACGATCGAACTGAAGAAACTCCCGGAGCACCTCAAGTACATTTTCTTGGGAGATGAGGACACCCTGCCAGTGATCATCAAGAGGGGATTGGAAAAAGAGCAGGAGGCGCGTTTACAACAGGTGCTGCGCAGGAACCAGCGCGCTATTGGATGGACTCTTGCTGATCTGCGCGGAGTGAGCCCAGACGTGTGCATGCACCGGATTCTGTTGGAAGATGGTGCCAAACCATCCAGGGAGGCTCAGCGCAGGTTAAACCCAAATATGATGGAGGTAGTGCAAAAGGAAGTCCTGAAGTTGCTTGACGCAGGGGTCATTTACCCAATCTCAGACAGCAAATGGGTCAGCCCGGTGCACGTTGTGCCAAAGAAAGGAGGAATCACGGTGGAGGAGAATGCGCAGGGCGAGCTAGTTCCCAAGCGCATACAAACTGGCTGGCGCATGTGCATCGACTACAGGAAGCTGAACGCTGTAACGCGCAAGGACCACTTCCCGCTACCCTTCATGGACCAGATGCTGGATCGCTTGGCAGGTAAGCCTTACTTTTGTTTTTTGGACGGATATTCAGGTTACAATCAGATACCCATAGCTGCGGAGGATCAAGAGAAGACCACGTTCACATGCCCCTTCGGAACATTTGCGTTTCGGCGTATGTCTTTTGGGCTGTGCAACGCGCCAGGTACGTTCCAACGCCTTGTCATGAGCATTTTCTCTGATATGATTGGTATATGCATAGAAGTGTTCATGGATGAATTCACTGTATATGGGAGTACCTTTGATGCATGCTTAACACATCTAGATAAAGTCTTAGCGCGCTGCATCTCTAAGAACTTAGTGCTAAACTACGAGAAATGTCATTTCATGGTAACGCACGGAGTAGTACTGGGTCATATCATTTCAGAGGAGGGTATTAAGGTAGACAAGGCTAAGATAGATATTATTTCTAATCTGCCTTATGCCACCAACGTGCGCGACGTGAAATCGTTCTTAGGGCATGCTGGGTTTTACAGGCGTTTTATTAAGGATTTCTCTAAAATTTGCATACCCCTGTCTAACCTGTTGCAAAAAGACGTGTGCTTCGATTTTACTGATAAGTGCAGGGCAGCGTTCGATAAGCTGAAAGAAGCGCTGACCAATGCGCCAGTGATGCGCGCACCAGACTGGAACCTGCCATTCGAGCTGATGTGTGACGCAAGTGACTACGCAGTAGGAGCAGTCTTGGGGCAGCGCGAGGACAAGAAGCCGCATGCCATCTACTATGCATCGCGCACACTGGACTCCGCGCAGAAGAACTACACCACCACGGAGAAGGAGCTTCTGGCAATTGTATTTGCGCTGGAGAAGTTCCGAGCATATGTTCTAGGCGCCAGAGTCATCATCTACACGGACCACGCAGCTATCCGCTACCTCATGTCCAAGAAAGAGACCAAGCCGCGCCTGATGCGCTGGGTACTTCTGCTTCAGGAATTCGACTTAGAGATCAAAGATAAGAAGGGCACAGAAAATACCGTCGCTGATCACCTGAGCAGGATCGTAAAGGATGAGGAGCCAGGGCAGATCAAGGAGACATTCCCTGACGAGCATCTGATGGCGCTAACAGGTAAGGTACCATGGTATGCGCATATCGCAAATTACCTGGTCACAGGTGCGTTCCCTCCTCATTTCAATAAAACTCAGTGCATGCGATTGAAACATGAGTCCAAGCATTATCTTTGGGATGATCCTTACATGCTTAGAATAGGTCCAGATCGGATATTAAGACGTTGCGTGCCTGACCATGAGATTAACTCTGTGTTGATGTTTTGTCATGCGCACGCCTATGGAGGACATTTCGGTCCCAAGCGCACGAGCAGGAAGATCTTGGACTGCGGATTCTACTGGCCGCACCTATTCAGAGATGCCTATGACCACTGCAGGAAGTGTGACAGGTGCCAGCGCACTGGAGGAATCTCCATGCGCAACGAGATGCCGCAGACCCCGATTCTGGTGGATGAAGTGTTCGATGTTTGGGGAATCGACTTCATGGGTCCATTTCCCCCATCTGCCGGCTACGAGCACATTGGTTGGCGCAATCGGGTAGCGCACCTCTGCTGTCTTTCGCCATTTCTTCTTTTGTTTGCGCCGCTAGCTCCACCGGCTGATCTTTCACTCCTAGAACGCTGCCTGACAGCGCGTATCCGACTTAAGGACTCGTTCTGACCTGATATACAAAAAACGTTGGAAACGAGTAATCTTGCTCATAAAATATTGCAAACACGCATAGGGTTATGATCTAAATAATGTGTATAACTAGGCTCTATCAGCGCTTCATCGCTTTCTCCTTCGGTCTTCATGTTCTCGCAAATGACTAGGAATTCTCGCACATGCTTGACTGGATTTTCATTGTTCATCCCGTGGAACTTGGGCATGTGATGGATGAGCGACCTCCTTAGCTCGAAATGACCGTCTGGTGGAACCACGATGCACCATGGCTGGTTAACAGTGATAGGGGCTGACATCTCGCGCACTGTTCTGCGTCGCGCAGCTTGTCGCGCGGGTGGCGCATTATACAATTCAGCGGCCATCCTTGCTTCAACCTCGCGCTGCACTTCCTCTCTGAACAGGGCTGCGCGGTTATGTGCTCTTGCTTCCTCTGGGGTTCTGTCCCCCAAGTTGTCTCCTACGACACTGCTCTTGCTTCCTCTCTGAACAGGAATTGCACTAGACGTGCGCAGGCAGTAGAGATTAAGTACTATGACTATGAAAAGTATCGGCGCAGACAATCCTCTATGAATATATTCCTTATCATCGACTCTAAACGTCTATAGTTTGGTTTACTGATGTTAGTGTCCGATCAAGGCTTCCTAACATGTGCGCATGTTCCGATAAAAGTTCATGAGCTATTAATTCTTAAGACTAGTCTAAGCAGCTACGAATCCTGTCACAGTAGCAACTGATTATCCTAGCGCGTTACTCCTAGTTGTCACCGTCAAGCTATCAACTAGTTTAACATATAACAAACAAGTAACAAGAGTAAGATTGCGGTTCAAGGCTTCCCCTACTCATGGAACTAGCTGTCAACCGTGTGCACAGAATTAATACAAGCAAACAAACTATGCATTAAGCACAAGTCTCAAAGGAAATACTCATAGAATCATGCCCAACCGATACAAAGCGTTTAGCTAGACATGCTAGTAGTAAACATCATAGAAATAGTAAATAACAACTAAAGTATCCAAGAAAACAGTAACAAGCAGGTGCGTGCAGGTTGTAGTATCTGGCTGGCGCAGTCGGCTAGCGCAGGTCCTCTCAGTAGGCTCGTGTGTTTTTCAGTTTCGCCTCTCTCTCCTGTTTCTCTGTGTGTTGTTGTGTGTCTCTCAAACCCTAGCCTTCCTCTCTTTATATACTGCTCATGAGGCCCAAGGACGGCCTTGGAAACTTCCAAATCTGATGGTGTCAAGATTTGGAAACACCAATATCCTGCGCATGGCGCACTGCACACACTGGTTAGCGCAATCGGTCTGCGCACCGTAGTCGACTCTGCCACTTCCTATCCTGTTTGCGCTGCTAGCTCCGCAGGCTGTGTGATGCGCTCCTTAAACGCTGCCTGTTAGCGCGTATCCGACTTAAGCCCTTGTTTTGCCCTGAAATACAAAAACACCGGAAACCAATAATCTTGTACACAAAATAATGCAAACAAGCATAGTGTTAGGATCTAAATAGTGTGTATAAGTAGGCTCTATCAGAGGCCTTTGGAGAGGATGCTCTTGGATGCAGCAGCTGGAGGCACAGTATTGAATTTAACACCTGCTGAAGTGCGAGAGCTGATTAGTGAGAATGTCGAGAGTGCTAGATTCAGAGATGATACCGGTAGGGGAGATGATACCGGCCGAGCAAGGAATGTCTCGCAAATGGATTCCAATACAAATCAAATGGCCGCTGAAATTAAGGAGCTCAAGCAGTTGGTGCAAAAACTTATGGTTGGGCAAGTCAATTGAGTTAAGGCTTGTGAATTTTATGGTGCTGCAACCCACCGAACCGATGAGTGTCCTAGCCTACATGAAGAAGTGGCAGTTGATGTTAATGCTATGGGAGGAGTCCAACATTTCAACAATAGACAAGGACCTAGGCAATTTGGACTTGCGGCAAATGGTTTTAATTGGAGAAATGAGGGAGGATTCCCAAACCAATAAGGGCATAACCGGAATCAAAATCAACAAGGGCAAAACCAAGCCCAACCTTACCGCCCTCCATATCATCAGCAGCAAGAGAGATACAATGCTAATGGGCAGTTTCAGCAAAGGCGCAACTTCAATCAACCTAGCCCGACTAATGTCAATCCCAACCAAGCTGGTCCGAGCAATGTCAATCATGGGAAGTCATTGGAAAAAGTGGTTAAGGAGTTGGGGATTAGTGTGCAGAAAAATGAGAGCACCTTAGCTGAGTTATCGAAGCATATGTCCCAATTGGTAGCCAACGTGTCCGAGCTTAAGAATGATAAAGATAAAGGAAAGTTGCCCTCACAAACAATTCCCAACCCAAGAGGGAATATTAGTGCGATAACGCAGAGAAGTGGGAAGAAGATGGCAAAAAATCTGAAGCAAGGAACTGGACCAGAGAATACCGCGCCCGAGGAGAACATTAACATGAGGCGTGTGAACCTAATGTCTTCTCCTGGCGCGCCCATAATGTCTTCATCCGGCGCCGAACAGCCTGCTTCAAATTTTGAACTTCGCCGAACTAACCCTCCACTTCCATTTCCTATTCAAATATCCAAAGCAAAGAAGAACCTACCAATGGATCAAGAGCTACTAGAGTTATTCAGCAAAGTGGAGATCACGATCCCCTTCCTCGACTCAATCAAGCAGATTCCAAAATATGCAAAGTTCCTTAAGGATTTGTGCACCACTCAAAGAGGAGGATCCCGACCTAAGCATGTAAGTTTCAAGCCCAACATCTCAGCAATTCTTGAGTGCAAGGTTGCACAAAAATGCAAGGATCCAGGTACCTTTACAATCTCTTGCGTAATTAATAAGGTTGGAGTGGATAATTGCATGTTGGATTTGGGTGCTTCCATTAATGTCTTACCTTACTCTTTGTATCGAGTGTTGCAAATCGGTCCTCTTGGACCTACTGATTTAATCATTCAGCTGGTCGATAGATCATGTACGAGGCCTGAGGGTATAGTAGTTGATGTGTTAGTGCATGTAGGCAAACTTGTATTCTTTGCAGATTTCTATGTGATGAAGATGGAAGGTGAGGTAGGCACTTCCCAGGTCCTGTTAGGAAGACCCTTTATGGTGACCGCAAGAACCAAGATTGATACAAATACGGGTGATCTTTCTATGGAGGTAGACGGGGAAGTCATAAAATTCAATATCTATGAGTCTATGCGATTCCCACCCGACTTTGCAAGAATACATGCCTTTGACACCATTGAAGATGCGGAGCTAATACAAGGTGAAGAAGACATACCGGAGCCATTAGCCGAAGAAGTTGCTGCTGGCCAGTTGCCCTGTGATGCAGCCAGGTATGATGTGTATGCATTTGAATTATGCAATGAAACAAAACTTATCCCATCTGTTGTGCAGGCCCCTGAAATTCAATTGAAGCCTCTACTGGACCACTTGAAGTAAATTTACCTTGGAGACGGTGAGACGCTACCAGTGATCATTAAGAGTGGACTCGAACCAGATCAGGAGATCAGATTGGCGCTTGCTAAAGGAGCGCAAAACAGCAATAGGTTGGACATTGGCTAACATTCGAGGAATTAATCCAGCAATCTGCATGCATCGGATCCTGTTAGAGGAAGGAGTCAAACCAGTGAGACAACCTCAGAAGCGTTTGAATCCGATAATGATGGAGGTAGTCCAGAAAGAGATGCAGAAGCTCCTAGATGCCGGTGTGATTTACCCAATTTCGGATAGCCAATGGGTAAACCTTGTCCATGTGGTGCCCAAGAAGACGGGATGACGGTAGAGATGAATGACAAAGGAGAGCTGGTGCCCAAGAGAGTGCAGAATGGCTAGCGGATGTGCATTGATTATAGACAACTTAATGCAGCCACACGCAAAGACCATTTCCCCCTGCCATTCATCGATCAAATGCTGGATAGATGATAGCGCGCGTCGTTGTGCGCGTTCAAATTAATTCCTTCCTTCTCCACTTAGTACAGCGGCTAAGTCAGGGTCGAATCCACAGGGAGCAAGTAGATTAGCTTTAACTAGTAACCTGCACTTACGAAAACGGGGGGTGTGAGTGATTGGGTTGCGCAAGTGCGCGAGTAACAGTAGTGAATGCAGGAATTGCACTAGACGTGCGCAGGCAGTAGAGAGTAAGTACTATGACTATGAAAAGTATCGGCGCAAACAATCCTCTATGAGCGTATTCCTTTTCATCGACTCTAAACGTCTATAGTTTGATTTACTGAAGTTAGTGTCCGGTCAAGGCTTCCTAACATGTGCGCATGTTCCGATCAAAGTTCATGAGCTATTAATTCTTAAGACTAGTCTAAGCAGCTACGAATCCTGTCACAGTAGCAACTGATTATCCTAGCGCGTCACTCCTAGTTGTCACCGTCAAGCTATTCAACTAGTTTCACATATATCAAACAAGTAGAAAGAGTAAGATTGCGGTTCAAGGCTTCCCCTACTCATGCAACTAGCTGTCAACCGTGTGCACAGAATTAATATAAGCAAACAAACTATGCATTAAGCTCAAGTCTCAAAAGAAATACTCATAGAATCATGCCCAACCGATACCAAGCATTTAGCTAGACATGCTAGTAGTAAACATCATAGAAACAATAAATAATATCTAAAGTATCCTAGAAAACAGCAACAAGCAGGTGCGTGTAGGTTGCAGAGTCACGGCTGGCGCAGTCGGCTAGCGCAGGTCCTTCGCAGCAGCTCGTGTGTTTTCGATTCTGGCTCTCTCTCTTTGATATCTTGTGTGTCGTGGTGTTCTCGTAAACCCTAGCCTTCCTCTCTTTATATACTGCTCAAGAGGCCCAGCCTTGGCAACTTCCAAATCTTGTGGTGTCAAGATTTGGAAACACCACTATTCTGCGCATGGCGCACTGCATCTTGGTTAGCGCAATCGGTCTGCGCACCGTAGTCGACTCTGCCACTATCTGTTCTGTTTGCGCTGCTAGCTCCGCAGGCTGTGTGATGCGCGTCTTAAACGCTGCCTGTTAGCGAGTATCCGACTTAGGCCCTCGTCTCGCCCTGAAATACAAAAACATTGGAAACCAGTAATCTTGTACACAAAATAATGCAAACAAGCATAGGGTTAGGATCTAAATAGTGTGTATAAGTAGGCTCTATCAATAGACTTGCAAGTAAACCATCCTTTTGTTTTCTTGATGGTTTTTCAGGTTACAACCAGATTCCCATTGCTGCTGAGGATCAAGAGAAGACGACATTTACCTGCCCCTTCGGTACATTTGCATTCAGGCACATGTCCTTCGGATTATGTAATGCGCCAGGTACCTTCCAACGTGTGGTTATGAGCATATTTTCAGATTTGTTGAGTGATTGTGTTGAAGTATTCATGGATGATTTACTGTTTATGGAAATACTTTTGATGAATGCTTGCATAACCTAGATAGAGTGCTTACGCGTTGCATTGAGATGAATTTGGTGTTGAACTATGAGAAGTGTCATTTTATGGTCACACATGGCATTGTCCTAGGACATATTGTTTCTGAGGAGGGCATACAAGTAGATAGGGCCAAGATTGATATTATTAGTGGATTGCCTTTTCCTACTGACCAGCGTGGTATCAAGTCTTTCCTAGAACATGCAGGCTTTTATCGCGGGTTCGTCAAAGGCTTCTCGAAGATTGCTTTGCCATTGTCTCGGCTACTGCAAAAGGATGTCCCATTTGAGTTTAATGATCAATGCAGGAGAGCTTTTGAAGAGCTCCGGGCAGCCTTGACCAGCGCCCCAATTATGCAAGCACCAGATTGGACACAACCGTTTGAGATTATGTGTGATGCGAGTGACTATGTTGTGGGAGCGGTGCTTGGGCAACAGAGTGAGAAGAAACCAGTGGTCATCCATTATGCGTCTAGGACTCTAGACGTCGCCCACAAAAATTACTCCACCACTGAGAAGGAGCTTTTAGCTGTTGTCTTTGCACTTGAAAATTTACGGTCTTACATACTTGGCTCTAAAGTTATTGTTTTTTCTGATCATGCAGCCATTAGGTATTTAATGACCAAGAAGGAATGCAAGCCACGGCTGATTAGATGGATTCTCCTTCTTCAGGAGTTTGACATGGAGATCAAAGACAAGAATGGGATCAAAAATATGGTGGCTGACCACTTGAGCAGAATAGTCCATGAGGAAGAGGCGCTGCCCATAGTTGAGACCCTCCCCGATGAGCACTTGTTCGCTGTCAATGAGAAGGCACCATGGTATGCCAACATTGTTAACTACTTGGTGGGAGGTAAATTCCCTCCATCCTTCACTAGAGCTCAGCGATTAAAACTCAAGCATGATTCTAAGTTTTACATTTGGGATGATCCTTGTTTGTGGAAGATAGGGGCTGATCAGATTGTTAGACTTTGTGTACCCGATAGTGAGATCCCATTTGTTCTTTATTTTTGTCATGAACATGCTTGTGGTGAACGTTTTGGCCCTAAGAGGACTGCTAGGAAATTGCTTGACAGTGGATTCTTTTTGCCCCATTTATTTAAAGATGCTCATAACCATTGTAAGAATTGTGATAGGTGCCAAAGAGTAGGGAATATTTCAGCTAGGAACCAAATTCCCCAAACTCCGATTGTTGTTGATGAGGTGTTACTTTATGAGACCATTTCCATCCTCTTTTGGTTATCTATATATTCTGGTTGCTGTTGATTATGTCTCGAAGTGGGTAGAGGCTAAGGCCACTAGGGTCAATGATGGAAAAACTGTTGTGGACTTCTTGCGTACTAACATCTTTTCCAGATATGGAGTCTCAAAAGCGGTGATTAGTGATCAAGGATCTCACTTCTGCAATAAATGGGTTGCGACTGTTTTTAAACATTTTAGAGTGCACCACAAGATTTCCACAGCCTACCACCCCCAGACGAATGGCCAAGCTGAGATATCCAACAGGGAGATTAAATCCATTCTCAAGAAGATGGTGAAGCCTTCAAGGAAGGACTGGTCCACACGGTTGGATGAGGCATTGTGGGCTTATCGAACGGCCTACAAGACACCTATTTGGACCTCTCCTTTCAGACTTGTTTATGGCAAAGCCTGCCACTTGCCGGTTGAGGTAGAGCACAAAGCCTATTGGGCAATTAAATCTTATAACTTTGACTTGGCTAGTGCAGGTAATGAGAGGAGGCTGCAACTAAATGAGTTGGAGAAGCTGCGTTTAGAGGCTTATGAGAGCCAATCAGACTACAAAGCGCGCACCAATCTTTATCATGACAAGTTTACTCTCAGACGCTCATTCGACATTGGCCAGAAGGTATTATTATTTTCATCTACACTTAAAATAATGCCTGGCAAGTTGCGATCCCGTTGGACAAGTCCCTACACCTGTGAAGGTTTTCAACCATGGAGCTCTAGAGATTGAGAAACCAAGTACCGGTGAGAAGTTTGTGGTGAATGGGCAATGCGTCAAACACTACCATGGGGAAGAAATCCAGCTGATGAGGAGTTTCAATTGGCCGAACCGGCATGTGCTTGAAATGGGAGGTATCGTCGAGCCAAAGACGTAAAACAAAGGCGCTTGCGGGAGGCAACCCGGTGCTTAACTTCAGAGTCTTAGTGTGAGTCTATTTAGTGTATAAGAGAGTCATTCAAGTTAGAATTCATTAGAGTTTAGTTGTTTGAATAGCAATCTTTTGAGTTTTCCATCTCTGTGAGTTTGGCGCTTCCAGGCAACATTATTTCCGCTCCTGCTTTACACTTTAGTGACTTAATGTATGCATGGGACGCGCAACTTAATGTCTTCTTAGGGCGTAATTTTCTCTGACTTTTGTGATCTTTATTAGTTTAGCCATGTTAGTAGGTTAATTCTTTTGTGAATCTTGCACAAGCTTCCTTTCCCTAGATTATACCATGAGGACACGGTTCAATTCAAGTTTGTGGTGGGAAGTTAGTATGCGTGCTACGCTCATCATGTTTGCCTTTGTTAGCTTGCAATATTTAGTAGTAGAGCACGTTTGTCTTTTTTATGAGCTGCTGAGTTTGTGAGCATTTGCTGCCATGTTTATGATGATATATGTTATTGAGTTGCTGCTGGATTCATGAGACAAGACATGATGTGGCGTTGTAAATACTGATTTTATGCGATGATGTCTATTTTATGAAGTTTTGACGTGTGTACTTTGCGTTGGTTCTGAAATATTGTGATGCTTGCGCTTTAATGTTATATGTTCTTTTGAGCGTGAGATATTTTAGGGTGTGGAGTTGATAGAAATGTCCTGAAGGGACTTGACATTCATTCGGAGGTTCAATAGATTAGTTGCGTTGAGCACTGAATTTGTGGAGGGGTGACATTGACTCCATCGTTGCAGTGTTATGCAGTGGTGGGACGGGAAAATAAACCGTCCTATCTCTAGTCCGTATAACCGGGAATGGTCCTATTGACTCCATCATTCTAGTTCTTGTTGATCATTATTAGAGAATGAATGTGAGCATATATTGATAAACTGATTGGGGATGACTTCTCGAGTGAATTCAGTGTTTATTCTTTGGCATGGTAGAAATGATTTGAGTGCTTGTGTATCTTGTATTGTTCGGGGATGAACAAGAAGAAGTTTGGGGTATTACTAATATTGAGATGTTTATTCCCATAGTTTATTACATTTTGCCTTAGAACGATTACTCTTTTGTAGTCTTTTCATATCGCAGGTGTGTTCAGGATCGCATTGGATTTTATTGCATATTTAGAGCAAGAAGACAACAGCGGTCAACAAAAGCCAACAGCATTCAACAGCAGTCAAGTCAACAGAGTTGATCAAACCCTAAATGCATAACACTTTGGACAAACATTTTACACAAGGGACTTTAGGGAGGCAGAACTAGAGGCGGCAGCTTAGTGAGAGAAGCAACCAGCAGCTGCTCACGGAGGTCGTCGGAATCTACTGTTCATCTTAGTTACTATTCATTGTTACTATTCACTGTTGTTTGATCGATGATAACTAGTTGCAGTATATATCCCCAGACTAATATTCTTTGAATTGATATCCTCAGTGTTTTCATTTCTCTGTGACTAGCATTAGAACTCTTGCTCACTTGCTCTCTTTGGGTTCGACCCTGTTTACCGCTGTCTAGTGTTAACAGGAGTTATAAATGCAAATTTGAGGCGCACAACGACGCGCTGTCAATTAGCTTGGTGAAAAGTTTCCTTACCACATTAGCATCGCAAGATGGAGCGGCGACGGCCTCCACCCATTTGGAGACATAATCGACGGCGACCAGAATATATTTGTTCCCATGCGATGATGGGAACGGCCCCATGAAATCTATACCCCAAACATCAAAAATTTCAACCTCAAGAATTCCCTTCTGCGACATCTAATCACGCTTTGATATATTTCTCGTTCGTTGGCATGCGTCACAAGAGTTCACAAATTCATACGCGTCCTTAGACAACGTAGGCCATTAAAATTCGCATTGTAGAACCTTCGCGGTTGTATTGGAGCTCAAACCATGTCTACCATTAAAATTCGCATCCATACTAACCCAGCATTTGCTTCATCCACATCATCTGTGCACAGCAGCTCCCGACAGCTATGTATTCTGCTTCATCTGTAGATAGTGAGATGCTGTTCTGTTTTCTACTAAACCAGGACACCAGGTTATTTCCCAGGAAGAAGCAGCCTCCAGAAGTGATCATCCTATCCTCAGAACATCCTGCCCAATCCGCATCACTATATCCTACCAGGTTTGCATTCGTATCCTTAGTATACCATAAACCATAGTGCACAGTACCTCCAACATACCGAATGATTCCCTTAACCAGCTGCAAGTGACTATCTTTGGGGCAGGCTTGAAATCTAGCACAAACTTCTACTGCAAAGGAGATGTCGGAACGACTGGCAGTCAGGTACAGTAAGCTCCCAATCATACTTCTGTAGATAATCTGACTCACTTCCACTCCATGTTCATCTTTGATGGCTTTGACATGAGTGGCAGCGGGCGTTCGTTTATGACTGGCTTTATCTAGCTGAAATTTCTGCACAAGATTCTTGCTGTACTTGCTTTGTGCAATAAAGATTCCATCTTCTTTCTGGGTGATCTCCAGACCAAGGAAATACGACAGTTCTCCGACCATGCTCATTTTGAATTCCTTCTGCATGTGATCCACAGACTGCTTCACCAGGTGCTGAGACTTCAATCCAAAGACAATATCATCCACATATATCTGAGCAATGATCACATCCGACTTGGTTCTTTTCACAAATAAAGTTTTCTCAGCTCCCCCTCTTTTGTAAACATGGTTTTCAAGAAAGACTGTCAGCCGCTCATACCATGCTCGAGGAGACTATTTAAGTCCGTACAGAGCTTTCTTCAGTCTGTACACGTGCTCCGGGTGATGAGGATCTTCAAAGCCCTTTGGCTGGGCAACATACACTTCTTCAGAGAGGTCTCCATTCATAAAGGCAATTTTGACATCCGTTTAATATAGTTTAAATCCTAGGAAGCAGGACATAGCTAGGAGCAGTCTGATGGTCTCCAGACGAGCAACTAGAGCAAAAGTTTCTTCGAAATCTAGTCCCTCAATTTGAGTGTATCCTTGAGCAACAAGTCTGGCTTTGTTTCTTGTGATGTTTCCCTTTTCATCAGTTCTGTTTTTGAAGATCCACTTGGTGCCTATAATGTTTACTCCTTTAGGTCTGTCCACCAAGTCCCAAACATCGTGTCTCTCGAACTCTGCTAGTTCTTCCTGCATAGCTATCATCCAGAATTCGTCACTCATAGCTTCCTTGAAGTTCTTCGGTTCTATACTAGATAGGAAGCAGGTATTGAGTTAGGCGTTGCTTCTGGTTCTCATTCTGTCGGGTCCCGAATCACATTGGACAGCGGATGATTCTTCTGAATCTTCTTTGGAGGCTGCCTTGATGGTGGTTCAGGAGTCTCATTATTCTGTTCTTCATGCAAGCTCTCTAATTGTTCGTCTGGACTTTCTGCTTCAGCACTTGCTGTAGCATCTTCTAGAGCCGAAGTTTGTTCACTTCTGCTCTGAATGGCAGAGGCATCTTCAATGTCAGAGTCTTCGTTGTCAAGGACAGTGGAAGAGACTTCTTCAACATCGTTGACTACTACATTTATGGATTCCTCACTGTCCGTGTCCTCTGGTTGTACATTCGATATGCCCTAATGTTCATTGAATATCCCAGAAAGAATCCAGCATCGCTCTTTGGATCAAGCTTTTTCCTGTACTCCCGATCTCTCAGAATGAAGCAGTCACTTCCAAAGGTGTGAAAGTATTTGACTGTGGGCTTCTTCTGATTCTAGAGCTCATAGCAAGTCTGGTTGGTTCCTTTCCGTATAGTGACTCTGTTGATGATGTAGCATGCGGTGTTCATTGCCTCTGCCCAGAATCTCAGGGGAACCCTCTTGGCATGAATCATGACTCTGGCCATTTCTTGTATTGTCCGGTTCTTTCGTTCTACTACACCATTCTGCTGAGGTGTGATGGGAGAGGAATACTGATGTGAGATACCACTTTGACGACAGAACTCATCAACCACTTCGTTTTCAAATTCCCTACCATGATCACTGCGGATGTTGGTGATTCTGAGATTTTTCTGTTGCTCTAGTCAGGACACGAAAGAGACTATGACTTTTACAGTATCCGATTTCTCCCTGACAAAATCAATCCAAGTGAACCGGGTATAGTCATGAACACAGACGAAGGCATATCTTTTCCTCCCCATACTCTCAACTTCCATAGGACCCATCAGGTCCATGTGAATCAACTGGAGAGGTCTGGTTGTATTTGTATCTTTGACTTTCGGGTGTGAAGCCTTTTTCTGTTTCCCAATCTGGCAATCTCCACAGATGGAGTTTGTCTCCCCTTTAATCAGCGGTATTCCTCTGACTAACCCTTCTGTTGTAATTTTCTTCAGAGTCCTCAGGTTGACATGACCCATCCTTCTGTGCCAGAGATTCATTTCCTCTGCATTAGCCAGCATGCATCTTGGTGAAAGAGAGTTTGTGCCTACTTTGAGAAGATAGTAGTAGCTTTTTGATCTGGCCCCCTCCATTATACAATCTCCAGCTTTGTTGAAGACTTGGCATGAATCTTTCGTAAACCTCACCTGTTGAGTGCCATCACACAGCTGGCTGATGCTTATGAGGTTCGCCTTAAGTCCTTCCACAAACATGACATTGCTTAGTTTGGGCATCCCTTCAACTGCCAGTGTTCCTTTACCTAGAACTCTTCCCTTCAGGCCATTTCTAAACTTCACCCGTTGTTCTAAGCAAGGAGTTATACTCTTCAAGAAGGATCTTTCTCCCGTCATATGCCCCGAGCAGCCACTGTCAAAGTACTAGCTAACTTGATTCGAGGAACTTGTTGTGCTGACAAGTGCGAGATGCTGAGTTCTCTCAGATTTCAGCTTGGTTGGTTTCCTGTCTGAACCCTTCCTGGTGTATGCTAAACGACAGTTCCTCTTAATGTGACCTTTGTGCCCGCAGCTATAGCATCTTTTATACTTTAACAGCGTCTTGACATGTTGATACAGGGGTTGCTGTAGCAGGAACAGATTCACCCTTCCTTGTGTTTTTCTCCCTTTCCTGACGGATCTGTATCTGACCATGTTGCATTATCTTCGCTCAGATCTGTCTCGACTTCACTTCTACTGGTAGAAAAAGTATTTTTCAGCACATCCTTCTTCATTGGTTTGCTGGTACAGTCGACTTGTCGATGGCCATATCCTTTCTGCATGTCCTTTCTTTTGTCTCTCTTCTCATCATCATTTTGAGCAGGTTCCTTCCCCTCTCCTTTGATTTCCTCCACCTCTTCTCAGTGGCCTTTGTGAGAATGAGCTTTGTCCAGATCTTGACTCCATGTTTTTCAAGAGCTCCCCGAGGTTCTTTACTAGCATACTCAGCTGATCATCTGGAGCTGGCTTCTTCACTTCTGTTTCTGCCTTCAGTCCTATATTCTCCTTAGGAGTAGGCTCTTCTTTAACCAGCTTCATCTCAAATTGTTTGAGGGATCCAACCAATTCTTCCAGCCTCAAGTGTCTGACATTTTGAGCTTCTTCAATGGTCGTCACTTTCATGTCAAATCTTGTGGGCAACGATCTGAGGACCTTCCTAATCAGCTTCTCTTCAGGAATAGGTTCTCCAAGAGCATGGGCTTCATTTGCCGGGTCACAAAGTTTCGCATTCAACTCAGTGATCGTCTCCTCTTCTAGCATTCTCAGGTTCTCAAACTGCGTAGCAATAATCTGTAATCTTGATAGCTTTACTTTATCAGTTCCTTCATGGGCAGTTTGCAGGATTTCCCAAGCTTGCTTGGCCATATCACAGTTTGATATCAACCTGACATTGTTAGCATCATGATAGAGCCTATTTATACACATTATTTAGATCCTAACCCTATGCTTGTTTGCATTATTTTGTGTACAAGATTACTGGTTTCCAGTGTTTTTGTATTTCAAGGCAAAACGAGGGCCTGAGTCGGATACGCGCTAACAGGCAGCTTTCAAGGAGCGCATCACACAACCTGTGGAGCTAGCAGCGCAAACAGAGGAGTTGGCGGATGATAGAGCCTATTTATACGCATTATTTAGATCATAACCCTATGCTTGTTTGCATTATTTTATGTACAAGATTACTGGTTTCCAGTATTTTTGTATTTCAGGGCAAAACAAGGGCCTAAGTCGGATACGCGCTAACAGGCAGCGTTTAGGCCGCACATCACACAGCCTGCGGAGCTAGCGGCGCAAACAGAAGAAATTGGCAGAGTCGACCTCGGTGCGCTAACCGATTGCACTACGCACATGCGTGCGCCAGGCGCAGATGGTGGTGTTTCCAAATCCTGACACGACCAGATTTGGAAGTTACCAAGAAAGAGCCTCTGAGCAGTATATAAAGAAGAGAAGGAGGCTAGGGTTGAGGGACGACAATTATTAGGATTCACAATTCGTACACGAAGGAGGCACTGCGCGCCAGGACTGGAAAACACACGAGCTTGTTGAGAAGATTTGCGCTAGCCGACCGCGCCAGCCAAGACTGCAACCTGCACGCACTGTTTGCTATTATTTTCCTGGACACTTTAGTTATTATTTACTGTTTCTATGATGTTTACCACTAGCATGTCTAGCTAAACGCTTAGTATCGGTTGGGCATGAATCTATGAGTATTTCCCTTTGAGACTTGCGCTTAATGCATAGCTTTGCTTGCTTATATTAATTCTATGCACATTGCTGGCAGCTTGTTACATGAGTAGGGGAAGCCTTGAACCGCAATCTTACTCTTGTTGCTTGTTGTTGTTTGTTAAACTAGTTGAATAGCCTGACGGTGCCAACTAGGAGTAACGCGCTAGGTTAGGCAATTACTACCTTGATCGGATCCGTAGTTGTTTAAGTCTAGTGTAAGAATTAATAGCACATGAACTTTGATCGGAACATGCGCACATGTTAGGAAGCCTTGATCGGACACTAACATTAGCAACTCGAGCTATAGACATTTAGAGTCGATGATTAGGAATACACTCATAGAGGATTGTCTGCGCCGATACTTCTCATAGTCATAGTACTTAATCTCTACTGCCTGCGCACGTCTAGTGCAAATTCCTGCGTTACAATACCACTGTTTACTCGCGCATCGCGCAAACCAATCACTCACCCCCAATCTTCGTAAGTGTAGGTCACTGGCTAAAACTGAACTACTTGCTCCCTGTGGAGATCGACCCTTACTTAACCGCTGTACTAGTGGAAGAGGAAGGATTATATTTGACACGTACAACGACGCGCGATCAAATTTTGGCGCCGTTGCCGGGGAGCAACACAGCTAAGTTTTAGCTAGTTTACGTTTTTCCCTTTTAATAACTAGTTATTTCAGTTTGTTTTGTTTTCTCGTTGTTGTTTCTGACAGCGCGCAATCACCATTAGCCTGCGCAACCTTGAAACAGTTGCGCTGCACAGATTCTAGTTGCGCACTGACAGACGCAGTAGCATTAGTTATCTTTTAATTTCGTTTTCTTTGAGATATAGAACAGATCATGGAGGATAACAGTGTCGTAGGAGACAACCTGGGGGACAGAACCCCGGAAGAAGCAAGAACACATAACCGCGCAGCCCTGTTCAGAGAGGAAGTGCAGCGCGAGGTTGAAGCAAGGATGGCCGCTGAATTGTACAATGCGCCACCCGCGCGACAAGCTGCGCGACGCAGAACAGTGCGCGAGATGTCAGCCCCTATCATTGTTAACCAGCCATGGTGCATCGTGCTTCCACCGGACGGTCATTTTGAGCTAAGGAGCTCGCTCATCCATCACATGCCCAAGTTCCACGGGATGAACAATGAAAATCCAGTCAAGCATGTGCGAGAGTTCCTAGTCATATGCGAGAACATGAAGACCGAAGGGGAGAGCGATGAGGCGCTGAAGATGAAGGCATTCCCATTTTCACTGTGTGACACAGCCAGACATTGGTTGATGAACTTACCAGCCGGATCAATTCACACATGGGAGCAGCTGCAGAAGAAGTTCCTGGACAAATTCTATCCCGCAGCAAAGATCGCGCTACTCAGGAGGGAACTGGCCGCGCCAAGGCAGAGCGCAGGAGAGTCACTGTCAGAGTATTACGAGCATTTCAGGGAGCTAGAGGCCAACTGCTACAATCATGGCCTACCCCAGAATGTGCTGATAGAGAACTTCCTAAATGGATTGCTGCCCATGGAGCTGAGATTATTGAACGCATGCGCAGGAGGCGACATTTGCAACATGTACCCAGAAGACGCGTGGCAGTTGATAGAAGACTCTGCTGGTCAGGTACGACATCAGCTAACACTTGAAAATAGTCATGCTCGTTCTGTGCATCAGGTAGAAACAAACGCTGAGATCAAGGAAATGAAGGCCATGCTGCAGAAGTTGATGAGTGCGCAAAGCGCACAACCAGCTGCGCCAAAGGTATGTGAATTCTGCAGGTCAACCGAACACAAGACTGATGAATGTCCCACACTATTTGAGGAATCTGGAGATGTCAATGCTCTCGGAGGATGGGACAACAGAGGACCACCAAGGCAGAATCAGCCGCGTTTTGGACTGGCAGCAAATGGATTCAGATGGAAGGAGGAGAACAATTTCCAGAGGCAGTCCACAGATCAGCGCGCGCCACAGCAGATGCAACAAGCTACGCCCTACAATCCACCACATCGCCGCACTGACGCACCAGCGCATAACAACCAGCAACCGAGGCGATCTTTGGAAGATATCGTGGGGCAGCTAGCAGACACAGTGCGCAAAAATGACGAGAAGTATGACAAAAGGTTCGAGTCCATTGAAAAGAAGCTATCACGGATCGCCACCACGGTGTATGAGCTGAAAAAGAGCGATGGCAACCTGCCTTCGCAAGTGATTCAGAACCCCAAAGGAGGAGTCAATGCAGTAACACTGAGGACTGGGCGCACAATAGGAGCAGAGCAGACCGCGAAGGCGCCCGCGCAACCAGCTGCGCAAGTCCCGGATTCAGCAGAACAGAATGCGCAACCAGAGCAAGATGCGCAGACAGAAGTGCCAGTCACAAGCCAGCAGGGCGAAGCGCCAGGTATAACACAAATAAATGACAAGGGCACGAATCGTACTAATATACCTGCACCTTTTCCTGTGCAGGCACCATCGGCTAGAAAGGAAGCGCTGGACAAAGAGCTATACGAGTTATTCAGCAAGGTGGAAATCAACATTCCCTGCATCAAGGCAGTTCGGCAGATTCCCAGGTACGCCAAGTTTTTAAAGGAGCTGTGCACAAACAAGAGGAGGAAAGGCGAATGCGCACAGGTAATGCTAAATGCGCAGGCCTCAGCCATCGTGCAACATAAGGTACCACCTAAGTGCCGAGACCCTGGTACGTTCACTATCCCTTGCACTTTAGGTAAGACCACAGTAAGCAACTGCATGATTGATTTAGGCGCATCTATCAATTTGTTACCTTATTCCCTATATGTGACATTGCGCCTGGGACCACTAAAGCCTGCAGGTCTCACTATTCAGCTAGTAGATCGGTCTTGCAAACAACCTGCAGGCATGATAGAGGATGTTCTTGTGCGAGTAGGAGAGCTAGTGTTCCCAGCAGATTTTTATGTGCTAGAAATGGAGGGAGAATCAAGCACCAGCAGTGCGCAGATCCTACTGGGCAAACCTTTCCTGATGACCGCGCGCACGAAGATAGACGTGTGGAGGGGCACGCTCTCCATGGAGGTTGACGGCGAAGAGATCCATTTCAATATATTCAAGGGGATGCAGCACCCACACGAGGATGCCACAGTGCACGCGATGGACAGCATTGACGATTTAGTCTCAGATGCGCAATGTGCAAGCGCAGCAATAGAATCAGAGCCACTAGCACAGGCAGAGTTGAAGGAACAAGAAGACGAGGAGCTGAGCAGTGTTGAACCAGAACTCAAACAGGTACACGATATAGTTCATATTTGCACTGCCAATAAAATCTTGCCCTCCGTTGAACAGGCACCCAAGGTCGAGCTGAAGCAACTGCCAGAGCACCTCAAATACATTTTCTTGGGAAATGAGGACACCCTGCCAGTGATCATAAAGAAAGGATTAGAAGAGGAGCAGGAAGTGCGTTTACAGCAGGTGCTGCGCAGGAACCAGCGCGCTATAGGATGGACACTGGCAGATCTGCGTGGAGTGAGCCCAGACGTGTGCATGCATAGAATTCTGTTGGAAGATGGTGCCAAACAATCCAGGGAGGCTCAGCGCAGACTGAACCCAAATATGATGGAGGTAGTGCAGAAGGAGATCTTAAAGTTGCTTGACGTAGGAGTCATTTACCCCATCTCGGACAGCAAATGGGTCAGTCCAGTGCACGTTGTGCCTAAGAAGGGAGGAATCACAGTGGAAGAGAATGCGCAGGGCGAGCTTGTTCCCAAGCGCATACAGACTGGATGGCGCATGTGCATCGACTACAGAAAGCTTAACGCAGTAACGCGCAAGGACCATTTCCCGCTACCTTTTATGGATCAGATGCTGGATATTAGCAGGTAAGCCCTATTTTTGTTTCTTGGATGGATATTCAGGGTACAATCAGATACCCATAGCTGCGGAGGATCAGGAGAAGACCACGTTCACCTGCCCGTTCGGTACATTTGCATTTCGGTGCATGTCATTTGGGCTGTGCAACGCGCCAGGTACGTTCCAACGCCTTGTCATGAGCATTTTCTCTGATATGATTGGTATATGCATAGAAGTGTTCATGGATGACTTTACTGTATATGGAGGTACCTTTGATGCGTGCTTAACTCATCTAGATAAGGTTTTAGAGCGCTGCATCTCTAAGAACCTAGTACTCAATTATGAAAAATGCCATTTCATGGTAACACATGGTGTAGTGCTAGGACACATCATCTCAGAGGAGGGGATCAAGGTAGACAAAGCTAAGATAGACCTTATTTCTAATCTACCTTATGCCACTAGCGTGCGCGACGTGAAGTCATTCCTCGGGCACGCTGGGTTTTACAGGCGTTTTATCAAAGACTTCTCTAAAATTTTTATTCCCCTGTCTAACCTCTTGCAAAAAGATGTGTGCTTCGATTTTACTGATGAGTGCAGGGCCGCATTTGATAAGCTGAAGGAAGCGCTGACCAGTGCGCCAGTGATGCGCGCACCAGACTGGAACCTGCCATTTGAACTGATGTGCGACGCAAGCGATTATACAGTAGGTGCAGTCCTGGGGCAGCGAGTGGACAAGAAACCACACGCCATCTATTATGCATCGCGCACACTGGACGCTGCGCAGAGGAACTACACCACCACGGAGAAGGAGCTTCTGGCAATTGTGTTTGCGCTAGAGAAGTTCCGTGCATATGTTCTTGGCGCCAGGGTCATCATATACACAGACCATGCAGCCATCCACTACCTAATGTCCAAGAAAGAAACTAAGCCGCGCCTGATGCGCTGGGTGCTCCTACAGCAAGAATTCGACCTGGAGATCAAAGACAAGAAGGGCACGGAGAACACAGTTGCGGACCACCTGAGCAGGATCGTGAAGGAGGAGGAGCCAGGGCAGATCACTGAGACATTTCCTGACGAGCATCTAATGGCGCTGACAGGTAAGGTACAATGGTATGCGCACATTGCGAATTACCTGGTCACAGGTACGTTTCCTCCGCATTTCAATAAAACCCAGTGCATGAGATTGAAACATGAGTCCAAGCATTACCTGTGGGTTGATCCTTATATGCTTAGAATAGGACCAGATCAGATATTGAGGCGCTGCGTGCCTGATAGAGGCTATTTGCACGCATTATTTAGATCATTACCCTATGCTTGTTTGCAATATTTTATGAGCAAGATTACTTGTTTCTAGTGTTTTTATATTACAGGGCAAAACGAGTCCTTGAGTCGGATACGCGCTAACAGGCAGCGTTCTAGGAGTGAAAGATCCGCCTGCGGAGCTAGCTGCACAAACAGAAGAGAAGTTGGCGAGAGTCAGTAGCGGTGCGCTAGCCGAATGCCGTGCGCCAGGCGCAAAGTCCAGTGACCAGATTTGGAAGTTGCCAAAGGTGAACCTCCTGACCAGTATAAAAGGGAAGAGGTCTAGGGTTCACCGAGGGGCATCAAATTTCGAGGAAAGAGATAACACAGCCATCATTGGACGACATACATCAGAGAGAGCGGCAACACTGGAAAACACACGGACTTGTTGAGAGGATTTGCGCCAGCCGAGAAGACAAGCTGCACGCACTGTTTGCTACTTGTTTCTCAGACACATTAGTCATTATTTACTATTCTATGATGTTCATCACTAGCATGTCTAGCTAAACGCTTAAGTGTTGGTCGGGCATGAATCTATGATGTATTTTCTTTGAGACTTGAGCTTAATGCATAGTTTACTTACTTGTATTAATCCTGTGCGTACGGAGACAGCTAGTTGCATGAGTAGGGGAAGCCTTGAACCGCAATCTTACTTGTGTTGCTCGCTTGTCATATGTTAAACTAGTTGATAGCTTTACGGTGACAACTAGGAGTAACGAGCTAGGGTAAGCAGTTGCTACTGTGACAGGATTCGCAGCTGTTTTAGTCTATGTTCTAAGGATTAATAGCACATGAACTTTGAACGGAACATGCGCACGTGTTAGGAAGCCTTGACCGGACACTAACCCAAGTGAAATTAAGCTATAGACATATTAGAGTCAGTGATAAGGAATGCACTCATAGAGGATTGTCCGCCCAATACTTCTCATAGTCATAGTATCTAGTCACTACTGCCTGCGCACGCCTAGTGCATTTCTCTGCGTTTCACAACTGTTACTCGCGCACTGCGCAAACCAACCATTCACACACCCCAATCTTCGTAAGTGTAGGTTGCTGGCTAGGACTGAACTTTTGCTCCCTGTGGAGATCGACCCTTACTTAACCGCTGTACTGAGTGGAAGAGGAAGGATTATATTTGACGCGCACAACGACGCGCGATCAAATTTTGGCGCCGTTGCCGGGGAGCAACACAGCTAAGTTCTAGTTAGTTTACGTTTTTTTTTCCTTTTTAGTAACTATTTATTTCAGTTTGTTTTGTTGTTGTTTCTGACAGCGCGCATTCACATCAGCCTGCGCAACCTTGAAACAGTTGCGCTGCGCAGATTCTAGTTGCGCACTGACAGACGCAACAACATTAGTTATCTTTTAATTTCATTTTCCTTGAGATTCGGAACAGGTTATGGAGGATAACAGTGTCGTAGGAGACAACTTGGGGGACAGAACCCCAGAGGAAGTGCAGCCCTGTTCAGAGAGGAAGTGCAGCGCGAGGTCGAAGCAAGGAGGGCCGCTGAAGTGTATCATGCGCCACCCGTGCAACAAGCCGCGCGACGCAGAACAGTGCGCGAGATGTCGGCCCCTATCACTGTTAACCAGCCATGGTGCATCGTGCTTCCACCAGGCGGTCATTTTGAGCTAAGGAGGTCGCTCATCCATCACATGCCCAAGTTCCACGGGATGAACAATGAAAATCCAGTCAAGCATGTGCGAGAGTTCCTAGTCATTTGCGAGAACATGAAGACCGAAGGGGAGAGTGATGAGGCGCTGAAAATGAAGGCATTCCCATTTTCATTATGTGATACAGCTAAAAACTGGCTAATGAATTTACCCGCAGGATCTATTCACACATGGGAGCAGCTGCAGAAGAAATTCCTAGACAAATTCTATCCAGCAGCAAAGATTGCGCTGCTCAGAAGGGAACTGGCCGCGCCAAGGCAGAGCGCAGGGGAGTCTCTGTCAGAATACTATGAACGTTTCAGGGAGCTAGAAGCCAACTGCTACAATCACGGGCTTCCCCAGAATGTGCTGATAGAGAACTTTCTGAATGGACTGCTGCCCATGGAGCTGCGACTACTGAATGCATGCGCAGGAGGGGACATTTGCAACATGTACCCAGAGGATGCGTGGCAGCTGATAGAAGATTCTGCTGGGCAGGTAAGACATTAATTGACGCTTGAAAGTAGTCGTAATCGTTCTGTGCATCAGGTAGAAACAAGCGCTGAGATCAAGGAAATGAAGGCCATGCTACAGAAGCTGATGAGCACGCAGAGCGCACAACCAGTTGCGCCAAAGGTATGTGAATTCTGCAGGTCCACCGAGCACAAAACAGATGAATGCCCAACACTCTTTGAAGAAACTGGAGATGTAAATGCCCTTGGAGGATGGGACAACAGAGGACCGCAGAGGCAGAATCAGCCGCGCTTTGGGCTCGTCGCAAATGGATTCAGATGGAGGGAAGAGAACAATTTCCAGAGACAGCCCACTGATCAGCGCGCGCCACAGCAGACGCAACCAGCTGCGCCCTACAATCCGCCGCACCGCCGAAATGACGCACCAGCGCAGAACAACCAGCAGCCGCGGCGTTCCTTGGAAGACATCATGGGGCAGCTAGCAGATACAGTGCGCAAAAATGACGAGAAATATGACAAGAGGTTCGAGTCCATAGAAAAGCAGCTATCACAAATTGCAACCACGGTGTATGAGCTGAAAAAGAGCGATGGCAACCTGCCTTCGCAAGTGATTCAGAATCCTAAAGGAGGAGTCAATGCAGTGACATTAAGGACCGGGCGCACAGTAGGAACAGAGCAGACCGCACAGGCGCCCGCGCAACCAGTCGCGCAAGTCCCGGATCCAGCAGATCAGACTGCGCAACTAGAGCAAGATGCGCAACCAGAAGCACCAGCCACGAACCAGCAGGGCAACACGCCAGGTATGTCTCACTCGGAAAACAAGGACACAAATTGTACTAACATACCTGCTCCTTTCCCTGTGCAGGCACCACTGGCGAGAAAAGAAGCGCTGGACAAGGAACTATATGAGCTGTTCAGCAAGGTGGAAATCAACATACCTCTCATAGAAGCTATTCGGCAAATTCCCAGGTATGCAAAGTTTTTAAAAGAGCTGTGCACAAACAAAAGGAGAAAGGGCGAATGCGCACAGGTAATGCTGAATGCGCAGGCCTCAGCGATCGTGCAACAAAAGGTACCACCCAAGTGCCGAGATCCAGGTACATTTACTATCCCATGCACGCTAGGTAAGACCACAGTGAGTAATTGCATGATCGATTTAGGCGCATCCATCAATTTGCTACCTTATTCTCTATATACGACGTTGCGCCTTGGACCACTTAAGCCTGCAGGTCTCACCGTTCAGCTGGCAGATAGATCGTGCAAACAACCTGCAGGCATGATAGAAGATGTCCTAGTTCGAGTAGGAGAGCTGGTCTTCCCAGCAGATTTTTATGTGCTCGAAATGGAGGGTGAATCAAGCGCCAGCAGTGCGCAAATCCTCCTAGGCAGACCGTTTCTGATGACCGCGCGCACGAAGATAGACGTGTGGAGGGGCACGCTCTCCATGGAAGTGGATGGCGAAGAAATCCATTTCAACATATTCAAGGGGATGCAGCACCCACACGAGGACGCTACAGTGCACGAAATGGACAGCATTGATGATTTAGTCGCAGAAGCGCAATGTGCGAGCGCAACCATAGGACCAGAGCTACTGACACAAGCAGAGCTGGAGGAGCAAGAGGAGGAGCTAAGCAGTGTGGAACCAGCACCCACACAGGTACGTGATATAGTTCGTATTTGCACCGCTAACAAAATCTTGCCCTCTATTGAAGAGGCACCCAAGGTTGAGCTAAAGAAACTCCCAGAGCACCTCAAATATATTTTCTTGGGAGATGAGGACACCCTGCCAGTGATCATCAAGAAGGGATTAGAAGAGGAGCAGGAGGCGCGCTTACAACAGGTACTGCGCAGGAACCAGCGCGCCATAGGATGGACACTTGCAGATCTGCGCGGAGTGAGCCCAGACGTATGCATGCATAGGATTCTACTGGAAGATGGTGCCAAGCCATCCAGGGAGGCTCAGCGCAGGTTGAATCCAAACATGATGGAGGTAGTGCAAAAGGAAGTCCTGAAATTGCTTGGCGCAGGGGTCATTTACCCAATCTCGGACAGCAAATGGGTCAGTCCGGTGCATGTTGTGCCAAAGAAAGGAGGAATCACAGTGGAAGAAAATGCGCAGGGCGAGCTAGTTCCCAAGCACATACAAACTGGCTGGCGCATGTGCATCGACTACAGGAAGCTGAACGCTGTCACGCGCAAGGACCACTTCCCGCTACCCTTTATGGACCAGATGCTGGATCGCTTAGCAGGTAAGCCTTATTTTTGTTTTCTGGACGGATATTCAGGGTACAACCAGATACCCATAGCTGCGGAGGATCAAGAGAAGACCACATTCACATGCCCGTTCGGTACGTTTGCGTTTCGGCGCATGTCTTTTGGGCTGTGCAACGCGCCAGATACATTCCAACGCTTAGTCATGAGCATTTTTTCTGATATGATTGGTATATGCATAGAAGTGTTCATGGATGATTTCACTGTATATGGGAGTACCTTTGATGCATGTTTAACTCATCTAGATAAAGTTTTAGCGCGCTGCATCTCTAAGAATTTAGTGCTCAATTACGAAAAATGTCATTTCATGGTCACGCACGGAGTAGTACTAGGACATATCATTTCAGAGGAGGGTATTAAGGTAGACAAAGCTAAAATAGATCTCATTTCTAATCTGCCTTATGCCACCAACGTGCGCGACGTGAAATCATTCTTAGGGCATGCTGGGTTTTACAGGCGTTTTATTAAGGATTTCTCTAAAATTTGTATACCCCTGTCTAACCTGTTGCAAAAAGATGTGTGTTTCGATTTTACTGATGAGTGCAGGGCGGCGTTCGATATACTGAAGGAAGCACTGACCAGTGCGCCAGTGATGCGCGCACCAGACTGGAACCTGCCATTTGAGCTGATGTGTGACGCAAGTGATTACGCAGTGGGTGCAGTCTTGAGGCAGCGCGTGGACAAAAAGCCGCACGCCATTTACTATGCATCGCGCACACTGGACTCTGCGCAGAGGAACTACACCACCACGGAGAAGGAGCTTCTGGCAATTGTATTTGCGCTGGAGAAGTTCCGAGCTTATGTCCTAGGCGCAAGAGTCATCATCTACACTGACCACGCAGCTATCCGCTACCTCATGTCCAAGAAGGAGACCAAGCCGCGCCTGATGCGCTGGGTGCTCCTGCTTCAGGAATTCGACTTGGAGATCAAAGATAAGAAGGGCACGGAAAATACAGTCGCTGATCACCTGAGCAGGATCGTCAAGGAGGAGGAGCCAGGGCAGATCAAGGAGACATTCCCTGACGAGCACCTGATGGCACTGACAGGTAAGGTACCATGGTATGCGCATATCGCAAATTACCTGGTCACAGGTGCGTTTCCTCCGCATTTCAATAAAACTCAGTGCATGCGATTGAAACATGAGTCCAAACATTACCTTTGGGATGATCCTTACATGCTTAAAATAGGTCCAGATCAGATATTAAGGCGTTGCGTACCTGACCATGAGATTAACTCTGTTTTGATGTTTTGTCATGCGCACGCATGCGGAGGGCACTTTGGTCCCAAGCGCACGAGCAGGAAAATCTTGGACTGCGGATTCTACTGGCCGCACCTAGTCAGAGACGCATATGACCATTGCAGGAATTGCGACAGGTGCCAGCGCACAGGAGGAATATCCGCACGCAACGAGATGCCGCAGACCCCGATTCTGGTGGATGAAGTGTTCGATGTTTGGGGAATCGACTTCATGGGTCCATTTCCCCCATCTGCCGGCTACGAGTACATACTGGTGGCCGTGGATTACGTATCCAAATGGGTCGAAGCTAAGGCCACGCGCAAGGATGATGGTAAGACTGTCGCTGACTTTCTCCGAACTAACATATTTTGCAGGTACGGAGTACCTAAGGCAGTCATCAGCGACCAGGGACGCACTTCTGCAACAGGATTGTGGCGCAGGTTTTCAAGCACTATGGGGTGCGCCACAAGACGTCCACCGCTTACCATCCACAAACGAATGGGCAGGCCGAAGTGTCTAACAGAGAAATCAAGCGCATCTTGGAAAAGACTGTGAGGCCATCGCGCAAAGATTGGAGCCAGCGCCTGGATGATGCGCTATGGGCATACCGCACCGCGCATAAGACGCCCATTGGAACCTCACCATTCCGGCTGGTCTATGGGAAGGCATGCCACCTGCCAGTAGAGCTCGAGCACAAGGCATATTGGGCCTTACACATTTGCAACCTGAACTTGGACGAGGCAGGAAAAGAGCGCGCACTTGAGCTGAACGAACTAGAAGAGCTGCGCCTGGACGCCTATGAGGGACTGCGCGATTACAAGGAGCGCACCAAAGCGTATCATGACAAGCATATCCTCCGGCGCACATTTGAACCAGGAGACCAGGTATTGTTATTTTCATCACGCCTGAAGCTCATGCCTGGGAAGTTGCGCAGCAAGTGGACGGGACCGTACACGGTCACCAAGGTTTTCCCCTACGGAACAATCGAGTTAGAAGACGGGCACCGGCATCGTTTTCAGGTTAATGGGCAGAGAGTCAAACGTTACTTAGGAGAACCTTGGGATGGCACAGCGCGCAACATTGACTTGGCAGAACCAGAGATAATCGATGCGCCAGCTGACGCGCCAGAGGCACCACCAGATGCCCCAGAGGGAGAACTGAAGATCATAGCTCACATTTCTTCTCCCTCTGCATCTACCCTCGTTACGCATAATTTATCACATGCTGACTTCCCATCTTACCTTTTGCGCAGGACCAATGAGATCGCAACACACACACTGGCGCAGAAACACTCAGGAGCAAGAGTGGGGGAGGTTGCAGACACACGTTTTGGCACGTAACGAGGTACAGTCGAGCCAACGACGTTAAACAAAGGCACTTGTCGGGAGGTAACCCGACACGTTTTATTTCCGCCTATTTTATTTTTCTGTTTGTTTTGTGTTTTTTGAGTTTTTTTAGCTAGTTTAGGACTTGGTAGTTTTTTGAGTCATGCAGTAGTGCGCGGGACCGTGCGCCTAGCAATGCGCAGGTCAGAAGCGCTAGCCAACGGGCTATATAAGGCAGGACTTAGAAAAAATCCAACACTTTTTCACTAGACCGTTGCACACGAGCTCCCGCCTTCAGACCTCTGCCCGTCGATCAGCGCCCAACCCAGCGCCCGTTTAGAGTGCTTCAAGGACCACACAGCCGCACTACGCCCAGGTATCCTCTCCTTCCGTTTTGAGCAGCTTCCGTTAGGGTTTGCGCGGAGGAGAAGTTTTCTAGGGTTTTGAAATCGCACCGGGGTAGAGTGCGCCGATTGGAGTGTTGTTTAGTGCGTTGTGTCGGCGAGCAGTAGGCACTCCTTCGGTGAGAGTTTCAGGGATTTCTGTGCAGTTTGGATTTTTTGCAGTTCTTGAGGGTGTTGACCACAGTTGACCGTAGCCCTAGCCCATCATGAGACCTGCCAAGGACCAGGAGACCCCAGCTGCGTTCGCCAGCAAGTATGCCGCGTTTATAAGCCTGGAGATGTACGGGACCCCGTACATCAGCAGAGAGTTCCTGCGCGAGGTAGGACTGGAGGACCTTGTGGCGCAGAGGCTGGCGATCGCAGGCTGGGAGGCGCTGTTGGACCTCAACAGCGCATCTGACCAAGAAGATACGTGTGAGTTTTTGGCATCTCTGGAGGCAGGAGACAGGGAGATCAGGTACAGACACAGGGGTGTCTAGTTCATAGCTTTGGAGAGGAGGCTGAGGCGCGCATTCGGGTGCGCCAAGGAGGCCTGGAGCGAGATGGCGACTGGGCCAGCGTTTGCCGCGGGGCGCAGCAGGGGCCGAGAGCTGCGCGACCCGTGGCTGTTCTACTTGTGGCGCATAGTCGCCTATGCAGTCATTGGCCGTTTCAACGGTGCACCAAAGATCAGCCTCCTGGATTTGGACATTCTGAAGGGGCTGTATTATGGACGGAAGGTGCTATTTATCCTGAACATGGTGCACCACTGGAGCCGCGTCAGCATGAAGGGGCCGCTGACTTGCGGAGGAGTCATAACGCACCTGCTGCGGGCATTACATGGAGAGCCCGAAGTGCCAGAGCACACTTTGGTGCCGGCTATCCCTCTCGATCGTGCCCACATGCTGCAGATCAGGGCGGTAGCTCTGAAGGAAGATGGCACACTAGAATGGTGCTACCGCCTGCAGCCGGCCAGAACGCCGCGGCCTAGAGCAGAGAGTAGTGCGCAGGGCGCAGCAGCAGCCGCGCAAGCCATGGAGGAGGATGAAGAACCAGAAGTGCCTCTGGTCAGGCGCCCAAGGACCCGGGCGCAGACTGGAGCGCACCAGAGGGCCCGTGCACCACAAGGGGAGCCAGTGACCATTTCCATCGAAGATTCTCCCCCTCGTGCACGTGCCAAGCGCCCAAGGACTGAGGCTGAGGAGGCGCCCGAGGAAGCAACCGCCGCGCAGCGCATGTTGTTCAACGTCATGCGCGTGCTTGAGTACTTGGCACCCGAGGGGGCAGATTTGAATATGAGCCCACCATCAGGGTGGAAATTTGGAGACCCTGTTCCCCCTCTCCTTAGCCTGCACCATTTACCTCCTACCCGAACCCCGGCAGCCCCAGTCCATCCAGCAGCTCCTTCCCCCGCGCCAGCACCAGAACCAGCAGCCCCAGCAGCAGAGCCCACCCCTGAACCAGAACCGATACCACCACCAGTAGCTTCCCCTCCCCGGCCTTCTGTTCCGGAGTCCCCCATAGCCTATCCCAGCGTAGACTCCGATTCCATTTGGGATTCACTTTCCGAGGACGAGCAGCCTGACCCCCTCACCATAGTGCCACCAGCCTCCAGCAACGACTACGTGACGGATTCTTCAGAGGATGAGGCGCTTGGGTCAGCAGCTGCGTCTAGCTCGGAGGACTTCTAAGGCCGAGGGGCAGCAGCATTAGTTTTCTTTAGGGTGGTGTCTTTTTATTTTGCTGCGTCGTATTGAATATTATGTGCTGAATATTTGTGCCGACTATTTTGTGACCCCTGTGCTATTGTTTTTTGCTGTGTGACTATTTGTTTGTGTTCTTATGTTCTTTATTTTTTGCATTACATGCATGTGTGCGCTCTCCATGCGCTTGCGCTTGAGTCGTGGGGACACGTCTCTGTTCAAGTGTGGGGGGGGGGGGGGGGGGGGGGGGGCGTTACATTCACTTTTCACGTTTTTGAGCATTTTAGTATAGCTTAGTTCGAGTTAAAGAGAATAGTAGCAGTAGTGCGCTAGAGTGCAGGATGCGCATGCGCTCCAGCTTGTTTTGCGCTATCCATATTGCGTGCGCTGCTATCTTCTGTTTTAGTATAATTTTTTCGTTTTTTGCTCCTGTTAGTTGGGATATGCAGGGGATGTGGAGTTGACAGAAATGCTCCAGAGAGGCGGTTAGTCGCTTTTGCTTCGAAGGCGAGGTATATGGTCGAGAGCGTTAGTGGAGGCCGGTGCCTCGCAGCCTTCGGGACAAAAGAGCGTGCTCAGTCACGCAGATGCCAAAGGCAAAGTACCCAAAGCATGGCGAGGTGGGAAAACAGACCACCTTCTCTCTGGAAATCAAGCTAAGGAAGGCGGGCGCGGGTGTAAACGCGTGCGCTGACCGGCGCAGACAGACGGAGAGAGAGCGGGGCGAGTTCCATAGCTGCTATCCGAAGGCTGAGACTGGAACTGCTCTGGGAATATAAGAAATTAAAGATGAAGCTGTACAAAAGAAAAACACCAGCAGATGATTCGCGCTACAAAAGAATCCGCATGCGCACAAGCATCAACATGCGCAAAGACCATAAGGAAATCATCAGAGAGCTCAGGTTCCCAGGAAGTGCGAGGGCAAATCACGCACTGGAAGAAGCTGCGTTATCCACCATATACCTATCTTCGGAGCAGGAGCTGGCAGCCAGGAGCCTAAGAAGAGCTATCTCCCAGCCATCCAAAAATCTTCATCCCGGCTGAGAGGTAACGGATTTCGAAATTATTATATTAGAACTGTTGAATGTAGTTGTGCGCAGGTGGTAGAGCAGTGCGAGTTGAGCAATTGCGCATTCGCATCAGAGTGCAAGACTGTGCGGTAGACTCCAGGAAGAGGTAATTGTATCCGCGCTTCAGTGCTTGTTCGGGACGAACAAGGGGCAAGTGTGGGGGGTTTGATAGAGGCTATTTGCACGCATTATTTAGATCATTACCCTATGCTTGTTTGCAATATTTTATGAGCAAGATTACCTTTTTCTAGTGTTTTTGTATTACAGGGCAAAACGAGTCCTTGAGTCGGATACGCGCTAACAGGCAGCGTTCTAGGAGTGAAAGATCCGCCTGCGGAGATAGCAGCACAAACAGAAGAGAAGTTGGCGAGAGTCAGTAGCGGTGCGCTAGCCGAATGCCGTGCGCCAGGCGCAAAGTCCAGTGACCAAATTTGGAAGTTGCCAAAGGTGAACCTCCTGACCAGTATAAAAGGGAAGAGGTCTAGGGTTCACCGAGGGGCATCAAATTTCGAGGAAAGAGATAACACAGCCATCATTGGACGACATACATCAGAGAGAGCGGCAACACTGGAAAACACACGGACTTGTTGAGAGGATTTGCGCCAGCCGAGAAGACAAGCTGCACGCACTGTTTGCTACTTGTTTCTCAGACACATTAGTCATTATTTACTATTCTATGATGTTCATCACTAGCATGTCTAGCTAAACGCTTAAGTGTTGGTCGGGCATGAATCTATGATGTATTTTCTTTGAGACTTGAGCTTAATGCATAGTTTACTTACTTGTATTAATCCTGTGCGTACGGAGACAGCTAGTTGCATGAGTAGGGGAAGCCTTGAACCGCAATCTTACTTGTGTTGCTCGCTTGTCATATGTTAAACTAGTTGATAGCTTTACGGTGACAACTAGGAGTAACGAGCTAGGGTAAGCAGTTGCTACTGTGACAGGATTCGCAGCTGTTTTAGTCTATGTTCTAAGGATTAATAGCACATGAACTTTGAACGGAACATGCGCACGTGTTAGGAAGCCTTGACCGGACACTAACCCAAGTGAAATTAAGCTATAGACATATTAGAGTCAGTGATAAGGAATGCACTCATAGAGGATTGTCCGCCCAATACTTCTCATAGTCATAGTATCTAGTCACTACTGCCTGCGCACGCCTAGTGCATTTCTCTGCGTTTCACAACTGTTACTCGCGCACTGCGCAAACCAACCATTCACACACCCCAATCTTCGTAAGTGTAGGTTGCTGGCTAGGACTGAACTTTTGCTCCCTGTGGAGATCGACCCTTACTTAACCGCTGTACTGAGTGGAAGAGGAAGGATTATATTTGACGCGCACAACGACGCGCGATCAGTGCCTGACCATGAATTTAACTCTGTTTTGATGTTTTGCCATGCGCACGCATGTGGAGGACACTTTGGTCCCAAGCGCACCAGCAGGAAGGTCCTGGACTGCGGATTTTATTGGCCGCACCTGTTTAGAGACGCATATGACTATTACAGGAATTGTGACAGGTGCCAGCGCACAGGAGGCTTATCAGCGCGCAACGAGATGCCGCAGACGCCAATTCTAGTAGATGAAGTGTTTGATATATGGGGAATCGACTTCATGGGGCCATTTCCCCCGTCTGCCGGCTATGAATACATATTGGTCGCGGTGGATTATGTCTCCAAATGGGTCGACGCTAAGGCCGCACGGAAGGATGATGGTAAGACGGTCGCCGAATTTCTGAGAACTAACATCTTTTGCAGGTACGGGGTGCCTAAGGCAATCATCAGCGACCAGGGGACGCACTTTTGCATTAGGATTGTGGCGCAAGTTTTCAAGCATTATGGAGTGCGCCACAAGACGTCCACTGCTTATCATCCTCAGACAAATGGACAGGCCGAGGTTTCCAACAGAGAGATCAAGCGCATCCTGGAGAAGACTGTGAGATCATCTCGCAAGGATTGGAGCCAGCGCTTGGACGACGCGCTGTGGGCATACCGCACTGCGCATAAGACACCAATCGGGACTTCACCGTTTCGGTTGGTCTACGGAAAAGCATGCCACCTGCCAGTAGAGCTAGAGTACAAAGCATATTGGGCCTTACGCATTTGCAACCTGAACTTAGATGAGGCTGGCAAGGAGCGCGCGTTTGAGCTGAGTGAATTAGAAGAGCTGCGCCTGGATGCCTATGAGGGACTGCGCGATTACAAGGAGCAGACCAAGGCATTTCATGACAAGCATATCCTCAGACGCACTTTTGAACCAGGAGACTAGGTATTATTATTCTCATCACGCCTGAAGCTCATGCCTGGAAAGCTGCGCAGCAAATGGACGGGACCATACACAGTCACCAAGGTTTTTCCCTATGGAACAATCGAATTAGAAAACGAGCATCGGCATCGTTTTCAGGTCAATGGGCAGAGAGTCAAACGGTATCTAGGAGAACCTTGGGACGACATAGTGCGCGACATTGAGTTGGCAGAGCCAGAGATAACAGATGCGCCAGCTGCTGCGCCAGAGGCACCACCAGATGCACCAGAGGGAGAACTGGAAACTATTGCTCACATTTCTTCTTCCTCTTCATCTACCCTCGTTACTGCAGACTTCTCACATACTATCCATGTTGACTACCCTTCTCACCCTGTGCGCAGGACTAAGCAGAGCACAACCCGTGGACAAGCGCAGGATCACTCAGGAGCAAGAGTGGGGGAAGTCGCTGGCACACATTTGGGCACGTAACGAGGTACAGTCGAGCCAACGATGTTAAACAAAGGCACTTGTCGGGAGGTAACCCGACACGCTTTCCTTTTACACGTTTTTCTTTATATTGTTCTTTATTTTGCTTGCATGCATGTGCGCGTTCTCCGTGCGCTTGAGCTTGAGTCGTGGGGACACGTCTCTGTTTAAGTGTGGGGGGGGGGGAGCGTTACATGTACATTTCACGTTTTTTAAGCATTTTTAGTGTAGCTTAGTTTTATTGAAGGAAACAGTAGCAGTAGTGCGCCTGAGTGCGGGTTGCGCATACTGTTCAGCTTGTTTGCGCTATCCATATTGCGCCGTGCGCTGTCAACCGTTTTTAGTATATTTTTTTCGTTTTTCTGCTCCTGTTAGTTGGGATATACAGGGGATGTGGAGTTGACAGAAACGCTCTAGAGAGGCGGTTAGTCGCTCGCGCTCCAGAGGAGAGGTATATGGTCAAAAGCGCGAGTGGAGGCCTGTGCTTCGCGACCTTCGGAACAAGAGAGCGCGCTCAGTCACGCAGATGCCAAAGGCGAGATACCCAAAAGCGTGGCGAGGTGGGAAAACAGACCACCTTCCCTCTGGAAGTCGAGCCAAGGAAGGCGGGCGCGGGTGTAAACGCGTGCGCCAACCTGCGCGGACAGACCATGGAGGGAGAGCGGGGCGGTGTTCCATAGCTGTTATCCGGAGGCCGAGACTGGAACCGTTCTGGGAAAGATAGGAATCATAAACAGAGCTGTACAAAAGAAAAAATACCAGCAGATGATTTGCGCTACAAAAGAATCAGCATGCGCACAAGTACCAGCATGCGTAAAATACACAGAAAATCATCAAAGGCTTGAGTTCCCAGAAAGTGCGCGGAAGAATCACGCTCGGGAAGAAGCTTGCGCTGTTAACCATATACCCATCCTCGGAGTGAGAGCTGACAACCTGGCGCCTATAAAGAGCTATCTCCCAGTCATCCGAAATGGTCTTCATCCCAGCTGAGAGGTAATGAATTGCGAAATCATTATACTTAAACTGTTGACAGCAGTTGTGCGCAGGTGGTAGAGCAGCGCAAGGTGATCAGTAGTGCAGATCGCGCCAGAGTGCAAGACTGTGCGCTAGACTCCAGAAAGGTAATAGTATCCGTGCTTGAGTGCTTGTTCGAGGACGAACAAGGGGCAAGTGTGGGGGGTTTGATAGAGCCTATTTATACGCATTATTTAGATCATAACCCTATGCTTGTTTGCATTATTTTATGTACAAGATTACTGGTTTCCAGTGTTTTTGTATTTCAGGGCAAAACAAGGGCCTAAGTCGGATACGCGCTAACAGACAGCGTTTAGGACGCACATCACACAGCCTGCGGAGCTAGCGGCGCAAACAGAAGAAATTGGCAGAGTCGACCTCGGTGCGCTAACCGATTGCGCTACGCACATGCGTGCGCCAGGCGCAGATGGTGGTGTTTCCAAATCCTGACACGACCAGATTTGGAATTTGCCAAGAGTGAGCCTCTGAGCAGTATATAAAGAAGAGAAGGAGGCTAGGGTTGAGGGACGACAATTATTAGGATTCACAATTCGTACACGAAGGAGGCACTGCGCGCCAGGACTGGAAAACACACGAGCTTGTTGAGAGGATTTGCGCTAGCCGACCGCGCCAGCCAAGACTGCAACCTGCACGCACTGTTTGCTATTGTTTTCCTGGACACTTTAGTTATTATTTACTGTTTCTATGATGTTTACCACTAGCATGTCTAGCTAAACGCTTAGTATCGGTTGGGCATGAATCTATGAGTATTTCCCTTTGAGACTTGCGCTTAATGCATAGCTTGCTTGCTTATATTAATTCTATGCACATTGCTGGTAGCTTGTTACATGAGTAGGGGAAGCCTTGAACCGCAATCTTACTCTTGTTGCTTGTTGTTGTTTGTTAAACTAGTTGAATAGCCTGACGGTGCCAACTAGGAGTAACGCGCTAGGTTAGGCAATTACTACCTTGATCGGATCCGTAGTTATTTAAGTCTAGTGTAAGAATTAATAGCACATGAACTTTGATCGGAACATGCGCACATGTTAGGAAGCCTTGATCGGACACTAACATTAGCAACCCCAACTATAGACATTTAGAGTCGATGATATGGAATACACTCATAGAGGATTGTCTGCGCCGATACTTCTCATAGTCATAGTACTTAATCTCTACTGCCTGCGCACGTCTAGTGCAAATTCCTGCGTTACGATACCACTGTTTACTCGCGCATCGCGCAAACCAATCACTCACCCCCAATCTTCGTAAGTGTAGGTCACTGGCTAAAACTGAACTACTTGCTCCCTGTGGAGATCGACCCTTACTTAACCGCTGTACTAGTGGAAGAGGAAGGATTATATTTGACGCGTACAACGACGCGCGATCAGCGGAGTCGACTACGGTGCGCAGACCGATTGCGCTAACCAAGGTGTTTCCAAATCTTGACACCACCAGATTTGGAAGTTGCCAAGGATGGGCCTCATGAGCAGTATATAAAGAGAGGAAGGCTAGGGTTTGAAGAGACACACAAGATATCAGAGAGAGAGAGCCAGATTCAAAAACACACGAGCTACTGCGAGGACCTGCGCTAGCCGACTGCGCCAGCCGAGACACTACAACCTGCACGCACCTGCTAGTTGCTGTTTTCTTGGATACCTTAGATATTATTTACTGTTTCTATGATGTTTACTACTAGCATGTCTAGCTAAATGCTTGGTATCGGTTGGGCATGATTCTATGAGTATTTCCTTTGAGACTTGTGCTTAATGCATAGTTTGTTTGCTTATATTAATTCTGTGCACACTGTTGACAGCTAGTTGCATGAGTAGGGGAAGCCTTGAACCGCAATCTTACTCTTGTTACTTGTTTGTTATATGTTAAACTAGTTGAATAGCCTGACGGTGACAACTAGGAGTAATGCGCTAGGATAATCAGTTGCTACTGTGACAGGATTCGTAGCTGTTTAGACTAGTCTCGAGAATTAATAGCTCATGAACTTTGATCGAAACATGCGCACATGTTAGGAAGCCTTGATCGGACACTAACATCAGTAAACCGAACTATAGACGTTTAGAGTCGATGATAAGGAATACACTCATAGAGGATTGTCTGCTGATGAGCGGACAAATAACCTTTTATTTGTCCACTTTTTCCCTTACTTCTTGTTTGTTCCGCAATTCTATAAAGCCATTTGATGATTTCTTCGTCCATTTTAGGTTAAAATTATGTATCTCGCAATACGAAGTGGACCGAAGAAAATCTAGACGAATTCCGGTCGATGGAGATCAAAAGAAGAAAAGCTGAGCAAACTGCAGAAGTGATTCGGCCGAATCACTAGTGATTCGCCCACCAGCTTGACCGAATCACCCTCAGCTGCACGAATTGACCTGATCCGGGGAAGTCCTGAAGGTTTGACCGAATCACATAATGGGTGTGACCGAATCAATGGTGATTCGGCCAAGAGAAGTGATTCGCCCAGTCCGAGACCGCCACTGAACAAATGATTCGGCCGAATCAGAGGTGATTCGCCCAGAGGTGCCCGAATCAGTTTAGCTCCACAAGACGTTTGACCGTATCAAAACAAAGACATTTGACCGAATCAAAAGTGATTCGGCCAGGATAATTGATTCGCCCAAACTCAAGACACCACTGAACAAAAGCTTCGACCGAATCACATGGACATTGACCGAATCAAGTGATTCGGTCACTTTGTGGAAAACTTCAAAGAGTATAAATAGAAGGAGTTAGAAGAAAAGAAAAAGGGCTTGCTTTTTCTCTCAACCCTAGACGACAAGTTTCCACTTTTTTGCAACCCTAGACGACAAAACTCAAGGAAGATCAAGCTTGATGGAAGATTGAAGCTTGGATTGAAGATTCTACATCATCCTCTCCTAAACCCTAGCTTTGTATTTACATTTATGCTTCCTTTAGTTGTCATGTTTTTGTACACACTCATTATGAGTGAGTAGTTACTTTTGTGGTTGGGGATTAAATGGATCCCCTAGGATTGGATATGATGTAGAACACTATTGTTATTGCATTGAATGAAGTTTGGTTTGATTTTATTGTGCCCTAGCTATGTATTCATTGTATGCACACCAAGTGTTTGACGAAATGCTTAAGTGAATATGCTTGGTTAGAACCCCTAAGGAAGGAGCGAGAGTTGAACTTAGGATGTTTCATAGCTATTGTATGATCATAGATGGAGTGTTTGTGCGTGAGAGCGACATGCATTCTTGACATTAGGCTAAGTTTTGAGCGGATTTGAGTAACCGGCCAATAGACCGAGAGGGTGCGTTTATGGGACTCATATTCTACACGGTTCAATAGAATGAGAGTTTGAGAACCATGTCATTTATGTATCCTCTCCATTCTAGGGAAGGAGCGAGAGTTGAACCTAGAGCGGACGATGCATTAGCCTTGCTTTTATCAACCAAATGTAGTTCATGCATGTATTAGTGAGTTATTTCATTTCCTCATATCCTAGGAGAGAAGTTGTATCCCTAGTCACCCTTTTTTATTCATTAAGTAGAACTCAAGAATATCATTTATCTTTAGTGCTTGCTAGAGATACCTCTATAGGAGGACATATTCCCCCCCAAAAACCGTAGACTTACGATAGTAGCATTGATTAGTTGTCAATTAGTCTAAGCTTTTCCCTTGGGTTCGATCCGAGGTCACTTGGTTATAAATATTGTTTGATATTTGCGTGACTAGAATAGCATTTCATTTTGCTTGCCTAAAACGCCAACGTTAAAATGGCGCCGTTGCCGGGGAATTAGCCATTAGATTAGATTGCTAATTAGTATTACTTTTAGTTAGTTTACTTCACTTTCTATTTTTCTTTTATTTAGTTGTCGCAATTGCCTGCGTGCGTGCTATTCTTGTTTGTCTCTATTTAAGTTCACACTTATAAAAGCTCTCTTTGATTGCTTCATAGGTGTTTGAATGCAAACTAGAGCAAAGAGCAAGAGAGTACAAGAACAAGCTTCTACCTCAACTACAAGCCAAACTTCTCATCCCTCCGCTTCACACGAGCTTCACACTCCTCAATTGGATACTCCTTCGCCTACACGAGCCGAACAACCGGGAAATATGGATCCACAAAATCCTAGAAGGCAAGGAAATGCTCCTCTTCCGCAAGAGGAAGAAGAAAGACCGGTTGGGGCATACATCGCCCCAACCATTGGACATTATGGTTCCCCAATTTGTCTACCGGGGGGAGAAGACCAAGAGTTTGAAATCAAATCCGCCCTCCTCCATATGGTGGCCGCACATCAATTTGACGGGTATGGGAACCCAAATGCCCATTTGGCCCAATTTACGGAGCTATGCCGCACATACAAAATGCCGGGCATCCAACAAGAGTGGGTATATATGAAGGTTTTTCCGTTCTCACTTTCCGGGAAATCTAAAGATTGGTTGATGAGTCATGAACAGGATACTTTCAATACTTGGGAGGGACTAGCACAAGCCTTTTTAATCCAATATTTCCCTCCCGCCAAGACAAAGAAGATTCGGGATAGAATCAACCAATTTACTCAACGGGACGATGAAACCTTCTATGAGGCTTATGAGCGCTTCAAAGAGCTTCAAAGAGATTGCCCTCATCATGGATTCAACAAGTGGCAATTATTGCAAAGCTTCTACGATGAATGGACCAAGATGCAAGGAACCATATGGACCATGCGAGTAATGGAGCGATGATGGACTTAACGGCTACCGATGGTTTCAAGATCATCGAAAAGATTGCACGAAATTCGCATCAATGGGGTGGTGAAAGGAACCACTTGAAGAAAAAGAGCAAGGAGGAAACCTCTAAAGCCGTGACAAAGGAAGATTTCAACTCCCTTGCAAAGACGGTAAATTCCTTGGCACAATCTCTTGGGAACATGAATTTGAACAAGAGAAGAGAACATCCGCAAGCGTGTAGCATATGCGCTAACCCGTCGCATGACGAAGATTCTTGCACCGCCAAACATGCGGATGAATTTGAAGATGTTAATTATCTTGTGAGGAACCAAGAGAGAGCTTATGTGCCACCTCAATCAAGTGGGTATCAACCGAGAAATCCTCCCTACCAACCAAGGAACCCTCCTCAACATGTAAGGTTCCATGAAGACCCAAACTTTCCGAGGAGAGTGCCCATCAACAATGAGCCAAAGCCTACACCTCCGGGATTTCCACCAAGGAAACAATTACAAGCTCCTTACCAAAGAAACGACGAGAGGCCTAGCCAAGAGGAACCATCCCTATTATCCATTGTCGCGCAATTGGCCGCAACTCAAGCTCAACAACAAAAAGACAACCAACTCATCCTTCAAAGACTCGACCAATTGCAAGCACACAACAAAATGCTTGAGACACAAATTGCTCAACAAGCGAGTTCTTCCTCAAAATATCAAGGGAAATTGCCTTCTCAACCGGATGTGAACTCTTCCGAAACCATAAATGCCATCACCTTAAAGAGCGGAAGAGTCTTAGAAGAGCCCCAAGCGAAGACCAAAGTTGCCAACACAACCGTTGAGGTTGAGAAAGAAGGGCCTTCATCTCAAGAGAAGGTTGAGAAGAGAACAAAAGAAAAAGCTCAAGAGCCCGCTCCATATGTGCCTCCCATTCCATTTCCACAAAGATTGAAGAAGAAGAAGGAGGACACACATTTCAAGCGCTTTGCGGATATCTTGAGCAAACTCCAAGTGACTCTCCCCTTCACGGAGGTACTAACTCAAATGCCTACTTATGCAAAATTTCTTAAGGATATTATTTCGCATAGGAGAGAAATGCATGAAATTGATCACGTAGCTTTGGATGCTAATTGTAGCGCTATTATTCAACATAACATGCCTAGGAAGCTAAATGATCATGGTTCATTCTCTATTCCTATTGCTATTGGTGATTTTTGCATAGATAGTGCATTGTGTGACTTGGGAGCTAGTATTTCTTTGATGCCATTTTCCTTGTTTCAATAACTTGACATGGGTGAACTCACTCCTACATCCATAAATCTTAGATTGGCGGATAGATCATCTAGGTTACCTAAGGGTATTTTAGAGGATGTTCCAATTAGAGTAGGGAAATTTTATGTTCCCGTTGACTTTTATGTGCTTGAGATGGATGAGGATCGTGAAATTCCTATCATACTAGGAAGGCCTTTCTTGAATACGGTAAAAGCCGTCATTAATTGTGGAGAGGGAGTTATAGAACTAAACTTGGGAACCGACAAAATTAAATTTTACTTGAAAAAGGTTTTAAATGCTCCTAGTAGTTCTATGGATTGTCATTTGCTTGAAATAAATGATGCTTGTGATGTTTTTGATGCTCATGATGAATTGACAAATTTTGAGTACGAGTTGCTCACAAAAGATAGTGGTAGTCCATCTTTCGCCTCATTGATGAATCTTGAGGACGGTAACACTCTCGATGAGGACACCATTGAAGAAGAGCCACGAAAAGGTAAGGAATTCGGTGAGGGGTTGAAACCCCTTCCACCGAATCTAAGGTATGAATTCCTCGGACCAAACAATTCACTACCCGTAATTATCGAAACATCTCTTGATGAATGTGAGACCTCCAAGCTTATGCATGTTTTGCAATTGTATAAGGGTGCTATTGGGCATTCCATTGATGATTTGAAAGGGATTAGCCCCAAGGTTTGCATGCATAGGATAAGACTTGAGGAGAATTTGAAACCTAGTCGCGAATTTCTTAGGCGATTAAATCCTAAGCTTGGTGAGGTTGTGTTGAAAGAAGTGACAAAGTTGAGAGATGCGGGAATAATTTACTCGATCCCCGACTCCGAGTGGGTGAGCCCAATTCATGTGGTGCCTAAGAAAGGCGGGCTCACCGTTGTGGAGAATGATAAAAATGAATTGATCCCTACGCGCACGGTCACGGAGTGGAGGATGTGCATAGACTATAGGAAATTAAACAAAGCCACCAAGAAAGATCATTTCCCAATTCCTTTTATTGATCAAATGCTAGAAAGATTAGCGGGACATGAATATTTTTGCTTTCTAGATGGTTTTAGTGGTTTTTTTCAAATTCCCATCCACCCCGATGACCAAGAAAAGACAACTTTTACTTGCCCCTACGGCACTTTTGCATATAGGAGAATGCCTTTTGGTCTTTGTAATGCGCCGGGTACTTTTCAAAGATGCATGATGTCCATATTTTCCGAATTTCTTGAAAATTCCATGGAAGTTTTTATGGATGATTTTTCGGTGCATGGATATTCCTTTGATGATTGTCTTACAAATATTTCACGTGTTTTGGCTAGGTGCATTGAGATGGACTTCGTCCTCAATTGGGAGAAATGCCATTTCATGGTGAAAGAAGGCATAGTTTTGGGACATCGTGTTTCAAAGAGAGGGATCGAAGTCGATAGAGCTAAAATCGACGTGATTGAAAAGTTGCCACCTCCAAGGGATATTAAAGGGATTAGAAGTTTTCTCGGGCATGGGGGCTTTTATCGAAGATTTATTAAGGATTTTTCAAAGATAGCAAAGCCCCTCACAAATCTTCTACGCAATGAGGTGGAATTTATTTTTGATGAGCCTTGTCTTGAGGCATTTGAAGTATTGAAGCAAGCTTTAGTGACCGCACCTATTATTCAAGCACCGAATTGGGATTTACCATTCGAAATGATGTGCGATGCAAGTGATAGCGCCATTGGAGCCGTCTTGGGTCAACGAATCGATAAGCGCCTCCACGTAATCTATTACATTAGTAAGGCCCTTGACACTACCCAAGCAAACTACTCAACAACGGAGAAAGAGATGCTAGCCATTGTCTATGCCTTTGAAAAATTTAGGCAATACTTGATTGGTTCTAAAACCATAGTCTACACGGATCATGCCGCCATCAAGTATTTGGTTTCAAAGAAGGAAGCAAAGCCTAGACTTATCCGTTGGTTACTCCTATTGCAAGAATTTGATATAGAGATTAAGGACAAGAAAGGAGTAGAGAATGTAGTGGCGGATCACTTGTCAAGACTCGAACTAACCAAAGAAGAAGATTCAATAATGATTCCCGTAAATGACACATTCATTGGGGAATACTTGATGAGCATTGAGACCGCGCAAGCTCCATGGTATGCGGACTTCGTGAATTTCCTAGCTTGTGGAATTCTACCGGAGGGAGCAAATTACAATCAAAGGAAGAAATTCCTTCATGATATCAACCGATACTATTGGGACGAGCCCTATCTATATAAACTTTGCGCGGATGGACTCTATAGATCATGTGTCGCGGAATGCGACCAACAAGGTATTCTTGAAGGATGTCACTCTTCTCCTTATGGCGGGCACAGCTCAAGTTCTAAAACGGCCGCAAAGGTTCTTCAAAGCGGATTTTATTGGCCGAATTTGTTCAAAGATGCATATGAGTTCGTGAAGTCTTGCGATGCGTGTCAAAGAACCGGAAATATTTCTAAGAGAGATGAAATGCCTCAAAAGGGTATTCTAGAGGTTGAGATATTCGACGTATGGGGGATCGATTACATGGGACCATTCCCATCTTCTTATGGGAATAAGTATATTTTGGTCGCCGTCGACTATGTCTCAAAATGGGTGGAAGCCATTGCCTCACCTTCTTGCCATGCCAAAGTTGTGATTAAGTTATTCAAGAAGGTCATCTTTCCAAGATTTGGAGCCCCTCGGACCGTAATTAGTGATAATTGTACTCATTTCAAAGAAAGACAATTCCAAGCGATGCTTCGAAAATATGGAGTTTATCACAAAATTGCGACACCTTATCACCCTCAAACTAGTGGACAAGTTGAAGTTTCTAATAGGGAGATAAAAGCTATTCTCGAAAAAACGGTGGGGAACTCAAGGAAGGATTGGCAGAGTCGACCCAGTGCGCTAACCGTTTGCGCTAACCAAGATGCCGTGCGCCAGGCGCAGATGATGGTGTTTCCAAATCCTGACACCACCATATTTGGAAGTTGCCAAGAATGAGCCTCTGAGCAGTATATAAAGAAGAGAAGAAGTCTAGGGTTTCATGCATCATATCATCACATCATAATTCAGAGAGAGAGCGGTAAAACTGGAAAACACACGAGATTGCTGAGAGGACCTACGCTAGCCGACTGCGCCAGCCAAGACTGCAACCTGCACGCACTGTTTGCTATTGTTTTCTTGGACACTTTAGTTATTACTTACTGTTTCTATGATGTTTACCACTAGCATGTCTAGCTAAACGCTTGGTATTGGTTGGGCATGAATCACACAGCCTGCGGAGCTAGCAGCGCAAACAGAAGAATTGGCAGAGTCGACCCAGTGCGCTAACCGTTTGCGCTAACCAAGATGCCGTGCGCCAGGCGCAGATGATGGTGTTTCCAAATCCTGACACCACCATATTTGGAAGTTGCCAAGAATGAGCCTCTGAGCAGTATATAAAGAAGAGAAGAAGTCTAGGGTTTCATGCATCATATCATCACATCATAATTCAGAGAGAGAGCGGTAAAACTGGAAAACACACGAGATTGCTGAGAGGACCTACGCTAGCCGACTGCGCCAGCCAAGACTGCAACCTGCACGCACTGTTTGCTATTGTTTTCTTGGACACTTTAGTTATTACTTACTGTTTCTATGATGTTTACCACTAGCATGTCTAGCTAAACGCTTGGTATTGGTTGGGCATGAATCTATGAGTATTTCCTTTGAGACTTGCGTTTAATGCATAGCTTGTTTGCTTATATTAATTCTGTGGACATTGTTGGTGATGGAGCGTATTTATACGCTCCATTGAGTTATTTATTCCCATAGTTTTATTACATTTTGCGTGAATCGATTACTCTTTTGTAGTGTTTTCGTATCGCAGGTGTGTTCAAGATCGCATCGGATTTTATCGCGTATTTGAAGCACTCACTCAAGATCAAAAAAAGTCAACAGCAGTCAACTCTGCTGGTTCAATTGGAAATCAGATTTGGTTCAAGCACATGTGGTTCAATCAAGGTGGTTCAACCCAAAAAACCCTAAACCTAAGACATGGACAAATTAGGAAAAGAGTCATCTCTCTTCAGCTGGATTTTCTGGACGGAAGAGAGTGACGGCAGTGGAGGAGTTCTAGAGAGAAGCTGCTGGAAAAGTGGCCGGAATTTACTGTTCACGGCGGCCGGTACTGTTCATTTTTACTGTTCACGTACTGTCACTGTTCATTACTGTTCACTGCCGGAATTTATTATTCACGGCCGGAAATACTATTCACCGAATTTGTATTTTAGCTCAGTTTCGTTTTATCTCAGTTTGTAGTGACTCAACCTAGTTTCTATTGTATACCATGGATATGATGAGTAGCTAAATCAATATTTCAGTTTGGGGTTTGCATTGCAATAGTTGGTTTGAGGTCCATGAATACATGATTTGAGCTATGGATTGCTGCCCTTGTATGAATGAAACGAATGCTTTGATTGACAATTTAGTGCAGCTTAGCGGTGAGCTAGATTGATATCAATTGTGTTACATTTGACTTGATTGCATTGTTGGGGAAAACCTAGCGGTAGAACCAATTTGTGGTGTAAGTCGAGTAACTATTGAACTTGTTCGAAGGCCTAGCGGTTAAGAATAGGTAGAATTGATTGTCGACATATCTTTAGCGGGAATGTTGGACTGAGGCAGAATTCATTAGTTTATGCATGTATTCGATCGATGATAACTAGTTGCATTGCACTCCCCGAACTGATTTTCTTTGAATTGATATCCTCAGTTGTGTTCCTTTTTCTGTGACTTCCATTTGAACTCCGACTCATTTGCTCTCTTTGGGTTCGACCCTGCTTACCGCTTGCTAGTGTGTTAACAGGAGTTATAAATTCAAATTTGAGGCGCACGACGACGCGCTGTCAGTTGGCAGCTAGTTGCATGAGTAGGGGAAGCCTTGAACCGCAATCTTACTCTTGTTGCTTGTTGTTGTATGTTAAACTAGTTGAATAGCCTGACGGTGCCAACTAGGAGTAACGCGCTAGGATAAGCAATTGCTACCTTGATCGGATTCGTAGTTGTTTAGTCTAGTTCAAGAATTAATATGTCTGCCCAATACTTCTCATAGTCATAGTATTTAATCTCTACTGCCTGCGCACGTCTAGTGCAATTCCTGCGTTTACCACTGTTTACTCGCGCATCGCGCAACCCCAATCACTCACCCCCCCAACTTTCGTAAGTGTAGGTCACTGGTTAAAACTGAACTGCTTGCTCCCTGTGGAGATCGACCCTGACTTAACCGTTGTACTAGTGGAAGAGGAAGGATTAATTTGGCGCGTACAACGACGCGCGATCAGCAGTGTTTGACAAAACCAGCACAAGTGAACAAGGAGTTGCTGCAGCTCAAGTTATCAAGCAGGCCAGCAGAAGTGAACTAGCAGCAGCTGCAGCAGGGGATGCTACAGCAGGAGCTTGTTCAACTGGCTGTATCAACCGTCCAAGAAGCAGCTTAAAGTTGGTGCGCTATTTAAGTGAAAAGTATGGAGAGCAGAATGGTTGATTGAAGCTGAGGGATACACGAGTGCATACACAGATTTCAGAGAGAGCTATCTTTGGTGTGCGACGGACGAAATCTTCGATCATCACCCGAGAGCAGAGCGTGAGCGCAGAGCTGTGGTGATAGAAGCAGAAGGTGGTCAGGACTTGCAGAGTCTGATCCAAGCTTGATCTGGAAGCCAATTCAGAGCTGGGTGCTTGTTGGTTGATCAAGGGCAGCCGCGGAAGAACTGACGGGTGTGTGGCTCGGTCGAGTGTCTAAGCGGCAGTACTCACTAGTGGCAGGTGGTCACTGAGTGAGGGGGAGTATTCCAGAGTGTGCAGCGCTCGTGGAATCGTTCGATCGGCTCGGCAGAAGGCTTTGGAGCGACGCGGACACTTTGTGCTTCAGCTGTATGTTACAGCAGTTGCTACAGCAACCCTGCTGAGTAGGTGTAGTTTAGAATAGGCTGAGTTCTTTGAGAAGACTGTAGCTATTCTAGATTGACATATTTTAGAGGGTGTGCAGACACAAATCAGAGCTTGTTCTGATTGTGTCAAGTGATCCACACAAGGTTGAATAGCATAGGTTGCGTGAGTTGTAACCGTGTGTACTTGGAGACCTTTCGAGTTAGTGAATTGAGGACTGGAGAATAGTCATCCCCAGACGTAGGCAGTTGGCCGAACTGGGTGAACAAACTTTGTCTTGTTCATTGCTTGCTGAGACGATTTCCGAGTGAACAAGAGTGTGCTGCAGCAACTGCTTGTTCACAAATCTGTCGAACTAAGACACTGCGAATTTCATCCTTCATCCTGACCTATTTCGTTTCCTCCTCACTTACTTGTGCTGTTTCTATCTTCATTGTCAATTCAGCATTATTTGATTCTTGAAAGGTTATCTTTCCGTCCAAGGACTAAACCTTTTCATTGATTTGGCTTCAATGTCACTCTGATTGGATGACAATAGCTTCTTGATGCAGCTCGTGTGGGCGAAGGGACGATGATGCTTGAACTCGAAACCCTAAGCACGAATTACAAGTTGTATAGAGAGAACTCCAAAATTTTATTAATTCCAGAAAACTATTTTCCCTACTTCTCTGGTTTTTTTTATATAGTAAACAGAACCTATAACTTAAAAAACAGAAAATCTAAACAATCAAATCTAAATTCAAAAATAAGAAAACTTATCTAAACCAAATCTAAATTCAAAAATAAAGAAACTAAAACCCTAGAAAAATAAAAAAAAACTAAAACCCTAAAACATAATAATTCGAAAACAATTAGGAAACGAAATCAAATGGCCCAAGAGCTCGCGTGAGATTCATCAGTGGGCCCCTTCTTGCTTAAAAAATATATTATAATGATCCATCCGACTCCGGCACCCCAAAATCTGCCTGCCTGCACTGCCAGCTTGCACCTTATTAGTGTGATGCCGTTTGGTCCGCGTCACTTCTCCTCCTCAAGTTTTGTGGCTTTGGCAGACCAAAGTTCATTGTCCTCTATAAGACCTGAGATCATCTCTTCCTATTCTTCTACAGTTTCGCTAAGGTCTACATTCTTTTGTGCTAGATTGACATCAACTGAGAGTTAGTTTTACCATTTAGATATGAAAGAGGATCAGGATTTGGTACCTCATGTTTGAGAGTTTCATTTGAGACCATTATGCATATTTCCTTGGTAGAGTTATCTTCCAAGCTGTCTTTCTCATATTCTCCCCAGGCTGCCATGATTGCTCTGCTATCCTTCTGTGTTGGTGGCTCTCTTGCCTTTTTACTGAAGCAATCCTTGACCAAGTGTCTCTTCTTCTGGCGATGATAACATAGAAGATCTTTATTGGTTCGCTTCCATTTGAAGGAACGAAGGTGTGCGTTCCCTGCCATTTTGAGGGCTCTGGTTAAAGGCTATAGTCTCGTCCTCATATTCCTCCTTGTCGTCTATTTGAGCAAGATCAAAAGATTTCTCAACTTTCAGCGTGATGGATTGGCTTCTATCTGGTTCACGTCTTGCGACTTTGCGTTGTTGTATTCCTTCATTGCTCTGAAGCCGTGCTGTGGGTTCTTCAAGGGTGACTTCATTAATACTTTCTGAGCTTAAAGTGATGGGGTCACCGCATCCCACTTGGAATTTAAGGCTTGGAAAAAATGATGGGTGACTTTCCACTCGAGGATCTTTTCTCTTAGGAATTCTATTTGTCCAATATAACCCTGAAACCGTGAGTGAAAATTTTCAAGAGATTCATTCTTATTTTGAATGCCATTGTCATAGTCTTTCATGGAAGCTAGAATATGATTCTTTTTGACATCTTCATTTCCTGAGTACAGCCGTTTGAGAGCATCCCACATCTCGTTAGCTATTTTGTAGCAAAGCATTTTTTCAGGTCCCTGGACTGAGAGCCATGTGAAGTACCTTCTTGGCTCTGTTGTTCTTCTCGAGTATTTTGTAGTCTGCATCATGTAGTCTGCTTTATCCCTCTCTTTGGTTGGGTCTTTTTTGTCCATTATCGGTATTGATCCCTTTTCTATGATTCTCCAGAGTTATCTGTCCAGGGAGCATGTATGTGCTTCAAATTGTTCCGCCCACCAATCATATTCACCCGGTTTCTAGAATGAATCATTGATCCCAGTGTTCGAAGTCATTCTTCCTATAAAGCTAACTTAGATTAATCTAGAGACCAGGCTCTGAAACGTATTGTTGGATTGTAGTTAGCATTCCATAACGAGTAACAAAAGGTTTTGTTCCTCGCTCGGTAAGAAAACATCGGAAATAAAATATACAGAAAATAAATGCGCTTACTTAATGACCTATAGTAAAAACTCTATTACCTTAACCAGTACCTGAGAGAAAAACCATTACCTTCTAGCAAGCTAGAAGGATTTTGGAATAGCTTTTGCATTTAAGCGTTTATCGGTTACACTAGGACAATGAACAACTAGCAGACAGTGAGTTCACTGTCTGCTAGGGCAGACTGCTAAGTTCAGCCGCACCACAAGTAGCGTCTTCCTTCTGACACTGATCACAGCACCGTCTCGTGTTCCCTCTGGAGTAGCACTATGCTCCGGTCCAATTCTTACAGTGGCGCAATCTTCCTAGCCTCCGCTCGTAAGATTTGGGTGTCAAGGACTTCCAGGGAGAACCAAGAAATAATGGTAGGCAGGCCTCCTATTTATATCTCGTTCTTCTAACAAGAAACCTTAGATTTGCTCAACCGAAAATCTTTCTAGTTGATAAAAATCATCCCCTACTAATCTTATCAACTATCCAACAAAAATTACCCCATACTAATCTTTGTTGACTGGATCTTGATATCTTGAATATCTTATTTCCTAATTTGTAGCTTGATGGATCTTGAAATCTCTTACATCTTGTTTTTTAATTTATAGCTCTTCTTGATCTCTTTCATTCTTGTTTCCTAAATTAATGCGCACTAGATCTTAACTCGTTCATTTTAGATCTTCTTGAACCGAATATCTCTTTTGAATATGATTGCAAACCAGTTGTCATTATCTAATGCCATAACACCTGTCCCGTGCAAAGTTACTTGCACACTCAAGTAAGTTTATTAGCTGAGTGTTTGTCTCATCAAAATCCAAGAATTGAGGAACTCCAACAACCGTTTTTCCTCGAATTATTCAGCTTTCATAGTTTTGAATGATATTGTAGGATATTCATAGTATTCATAATGTCTGCAAATTGTCTCATATTATTGCACTGAGTTTCTAACAAGTAGTGTGGAAGCATGAAAACGAGAAGCAATAACAAAGAAAAGAGGTCTAGTTTCCAGTTCAACCATTTGAACTTCAAAAGGAAACAATCTAAAAGCAAAGGAATGAAATGGAGTGGGGAGATTTGAAGGATAGGTACGGAGATTTTGCTTATGAGAGAGGAAGAGGAAAAATGATGGAAGCAAGGTCGACCGATGGCAAATGTAAAGCCACCACTCCGGGCCACACAGATCAGTAAAATACATTCTGATTTACTTTCACTAAAGAATTATAATTGAGGCCTCCTAACTTCTTTTTTTTTTTTTTTTAGGCCTCCTAACTTAAAGTCATATATCAAGCGACAAATATTATATATATAGTTTGGATCCAGAAAAGAAAGAATTGATTAAAAAGTAACAGAGTCGAATTCATGGACCGGGCCTAGGCCCAACCCAAAATCGAAGCCTCGCACAAAGGGGAGTTGGAATAAGCTCATCCGTCGCGCCGGAGGGGACAACAAATATGTTGCTAGCCAAGAGAAAAGTCGCCGGAGGAAGGGGAGAGGCGGTCGCCTCCCCCGCCGGCCACTTCGCTTTCGGCCCGCAGGAGGATGAGGCAATTATTAAACACAGGCTTCTCACCCGCACCACAACCACAAGAGGCGAACCCCCCTTGAAAAAGCTTCAAAAGAAATTCACATCGCTCTTTCTTGAGATCGAAAAGGATGCCGCCGACAACATCGCCGACTGCGAAAGGCTTTCAAGGGCTTTTATCCAGGAGCTAACCACCTTTGAGCTGCCACTCCTCAAGAGCCGGGCTGTCATGGATGCCAACCTTCTAGAGAAAGATAACTTGAGCCACCTCAAATCCCACATCAATACCCACATTCTACTAGCCCAAAATGAAATTCAAATTCTCAAGGTTCAGCTCCACCAGGCTAAGATTGAGAGACAGCACAAGGAGGAGTGCGAGTCCATCAAAACCCTCATCGCCAAACAGCCACCTCGCTCCCTCACGCAAAACGCCATTACCGACCTTCAAAACCACATTGCAGCTCTCGAAGCACAAAACAGGGCTGCTTCTAGGACACTCGACCTGCGCAAAAAACAGTTCGCTCTTCTATTGCATGTCGTATGTATCTTCCTCCAGCTCTCCTTCTCCTACATTCAGTTTCTTTATTATACCCATTCTCTCATTTCTATTACCAGCTCGGTAAGGATCTACCAATTTTTAGTCTCTTCTTTTTTCTGAAGAAAGTAGCCTTCTGTCCTCCTAATCACTAACTTACACTGCTGATTAACACCAACCTAGAGAAGTGGGGCAGCTCCTGAATTCATGTTTTTTCCAAGAGATGAGTGTGCAAAAATTAGAATAGTTCAAGCGAAAATAGTCATAGGACAGCTTGAAGGATCATATCTTGAATCAGTTTTATTAATGTTCGGCATTTACGTGCAACTAAAACAATAAAAGCCTCAGTATTTGCTTTTCTAATTGAAGATGTAGTCTTATTCATGATTGTAACTACCTGCTTGATTCTCTTGTGATTTTAAGTTGGTAGTTAGCAATTATGTTTGGCCACTCATTGGCTTAATGGTACCTTATTGTCTCGTTCAGGTAGATGAGCTACAGAACACTATTGAAGAAGAGCAGAAATGTCTGGCTGACGAGATGAGGATGACTGGCGAAGAGCATAAAAATGGACAAGAGGATGCTAGTGGACCTTCTGTTGCAATGGTTATTGATTGATAATGCAGTGTTCAGTTCGTCCATAACCTGTAAGGTGTTCTTATCCTGTTGCTACAGTATTTTATGTGTTAACTATCTGAATCGTCATGTTATTTAGCGGACGTTGTTTAAAGTGCCTTCAGCAATTTAAAATTTGTTCTGATTCCATACTTTGCTCAAACTCTACAAATTTTAGATTCTTGATGCTGGAAATTTTTTTGTAGCTGTTGTTGTTGACCTTAAAACTCACTTGCATGCCACTCAGATATTAACTCAAAACTTTAAAGTTTCTGATCTTGTTAAATTGAAAATCAATTTCTTTTGTTGCTCTGAATTTTAATTACTTGAGAAAAAAAAATCCTCAAACAGTCTTCTTTTTTTCTACGAAAACAAGGTCTTTTATATTGTTTTATGTTATGAAAAAAGAGGAGATTAAAAACTAGGTCATTATTCATTAACCTTGAGCAAGCACAGAGTTGATATTACTGGTGCAATGAATGTGCGAATATACATATTTTATGATTGTGGTCTACAGCTTATAATCAATTATTTATGTTGTATATATGCATCTCTTAAATTTTATTGATGATTAACTTCACTTCATTGTATTTGTTTGTATACCTTAATTTGAAATTAATTTGATGTGTGCATATGCTCAAGTCATATTTGTACGTTGCAAGTTTAAATCGCATTCAACAATTCTCTTTCTACATTCACTTAATTTAATATTAGACGTAAAATATTTGATAGAATGTTGTTGAAATGTCATTCTACCCTATTCCTCTCTAATATTCTACATAGACAGTATATATTTTCCTTTTTGCATACTGGTCATCCTCAACCAAATTGTACTCCATTACATCTTTTTCCGTTTTGTCAGTTCAGGTTGGGTAAACCACGGACCTTTTTTTTCTCTTCATGTCAAACCTACTCATTTTTATTAATGTCAGCCAATTCTCTTATATGATTTGATTGAACCAACAATTAGCCAAGTTGTAGGAAAATCTCGTCCTCTTTAACAATAAGGAGAATCGTAAAACAGTAGTACACCAATGTTGTAGAAAGTAATAAAATATTTTCATGGTCATTTCATTTTTTACTTAAAATTGCTCTTCTTCAATTGTGCCCTGTCCGGTTCAGTTTTTGTAAACTGGTTGAATTAGATTTTTCATATTACTTTTCATTTTAGTTTTTGAGAATATAAAAAAAGTTTCAAACTGTCATGCTATTTTGAATACGTGAATGCTTAATGCAACGACCCTAACACCTTCACAACAACTTTGAATCAGCTATGGTGTGATGTAATGTGAATTGACACACGTCCTTATACGAGTCAAATTTGATTACTTTATTCTTAACATTAAGAAAGTAGTAAGTTGAGGTGGAATCCACATAAAATTGATTCTTCCGAAATTATTCCTTTGGTAATAATGAAAAGTGGCTGTGAGTAATTTGGGACACATGAAACAAAGAAGAAGATTTTCTAATTATTGAGAAGTATCAATTCAGAACAATCACTTGTGACTAGCTTTTATCACAGACACGAAATATCATATGTCATAAATCTTATAGTCTACACCGGCAAAGGTAGTACACTAACTAATACATCCTGGTAATGTGATATTCTAGTTCTCTTATACAGACATCCCGGCAAAGGTGATTATTAACTTAGTCGTTACTACGCGTCTTTCCATTAAAGTTTCCAACAAGTCTTACAATATAAAGTAAATTATGTAGAAAAATATTGCACTCACTTATCCACTCAATCCAATATTCAAGATCATAAAATAAGCATATAGAACTAAGTAACACAAAATATAACATATGTATTAAAATCAAGCCTCAAAACTTGTTGCCGCAAATTCATGCGCCGATTTGAAACAAATGATTTAGTTAAATATAGTCAAAATGAACAATAATAATAAAAGAAAAAAAGAAGGGTGCGCAAGAAGGTTGTCATAAGGAAATTTTAAGATTTCGTCGCATGCTCCTCGGCCCTTCTTCCCACTTTCAACTCACTTTTATCTGACTTATATTCTCTTTTCTTGGGTTATTTGTATTGCTGTAGTATAAGCATGTTCTCCAAAAGTCTCGCTCAATTTTACCATACACTTTGTTCACGTCAAGTTTAAAGGACGCATAGTCTTTCTTTTGCCTATTTTTTCTTTTAATAGTGGGCTGGAAGCATATTATCAGTAATGATTCCTCTTACACTTAGGTTATTAGATTTTTTTTTTTTTTGATAGAGTAAAATTGATTGAAGTAAACACAAAGTTCACTTAAGGCAGGGAATTGATATTCCTTGCCTTCCCTTGCCTTGTTACCCCTATTAAAATATTTAAGATTTGAATTAAGCATTTCACCACTGATTTTACTACCTATTTGAAGTTCTTTACGTGGACTGGATCCCCTTTTTCCTTTACTTTTTTTTCTTTGATGAGGAAGTGATCCTTACTTCTTCAATGTATCTCGTGATGGTCGAGATTGAATATGAACTCCCTGAATTCCTATATTTGATCCACCAAGCCATCCTTGTCTTTATTAATTCTTTTAGTTCCTCCTTAGATCTTTTTTGGCTTTTAAAACATCTTCTATTCCTCTCTTCCCAGATTGTCCAGATTATGGAATGACATAAGGTTTTCCAAAATCTTTTGTACACTCTTGAGCACTTCCTTATTGACTTACTTTGTATTGGCTCCTTCGTAGTTTTAGGGAATACCCAAACTACTCCTCACCAAAACAAGATGTCAGCCCATAATCTCCATATCCACTTGCAGTGCACTAAGAGATGGTCAATGGTTTCTTCTTGATCTTCACAGAAGAGGCAGTTTAGGTTAGTTCCTGCCTTAAGAATTCCTCTCTTCTGTAACTCTTTTTTTGATGGGAGGCTATTTTGGCATATTTTTCATATTAAGATCTCCACCTTAGGAGGAGCTAACCCTGTCCAGATTTGATGGGACATTATTTCACACTTGAGTTTCTTCATCTTAAGCTCCAAGGCTATTTTCATTAGCGACTTCGTGTAGAATTCCCCATCTGAGCTGAATGCCCAAATAATTCTATCCTCCTCATTTTTTGGCTGAATGTGGTTGAGACTTCTCAGTAACTTTTCTTTCTCTTCTTCTTCCCATGAATATAAATTTCTTCTTGTTTTGATTACCCAATTCCAAGAAGCCCCTGACCACTCTCCCATTTCGTTCACTACTGCATTCCTATTTGGTGTTAGAGAATATAGCTTTGGAAATTCCTCTTTAAGCCTTTTTTCTCTCATCCAAAGATCTTTCCAGAATTTTATTGTATCTCCTTTGCCCAAATTTAATTTCTGTCCTTGCCTGAATGCCATTCCCACTTCATTATTACTTCTTATAACATTTAGAATATCCCTCCAACTTTTAGAAATCTTGCTTTTAGGAATTTTCAGATTATCATCATCAATGACTTCTCTGAATTTATACTTGTCAAGCACCATTCTTTTCCATAAGCCTTCCTTTTTTGAAATTAACCTCCACCATCATTTCACAAGTAAAGTCATATTCTTTTCCATCATCCCTTGAATTCCCAATCTTCCATATATCTTTGATCTTTTTATTTTTTCCCAGGATACATAATGAATTTTTCTACCATTCTCCTTTTTACCCCATAGAAAATCTCTTTGTATCTTTTCAATCTCTTGAGCCACTTTGATAGGCATTCTAAATATTGATGCATAATATAAGGGCATGTTACACATCGCTGCCTTGATGAGGGTTAATCTTCCAGCCATAGACAGATTTGCACATTTCCAAGATGAAAGCTTCTTCTTCAGCTTATCTAATATCGGCTCCCACGTTGAGATTCTTCCTGGATTACTTCCAACTGGTATCCCTAGATACTTCATTGGAAGCTCACCCTGGCTGCACTCTAGGATCTTAGTAAATTTTTTCATATCCTTGTCGACCAGACCTATTCCTATGCAACAACTCTTCTGATAATTTATTTTCAGACCTGAAATACCCTCAAACGTTTTGAGAATCCTCTTCAAGGTAAATATCTCCTCCTTTTGAGCCTTGCAAAACAATATAGTATCATCTGCAAATTGCAAATGACTTATACAGTCTCCATTTTCCATCCATTGCACTTCTTATAAAATTCCAATTTCCATTGCCTTTTTCAACAACCTGGATAGACCTTCTGCTGATATAATGAACAGGAAAGTTGATAAAGGGTCCCCTGCCTTAACCCTCTTTCCATCTGAAATTCTTTTATTGGAGAGCCATTTACAAGTACCGACAGTCTTGCTGTTGATATACATTCTCTGATCCACCATTTCTGCCCAAAGCCCATTTTTTCTTGCATTTGATCAAGAAAATCCCATGAGATGTAATCATAAGCCTTTCTAAAATCAAGTTTAACTATCACTGCTTTTCTCTTTTTCTTTTAACTGAATGAATCAGTTCATTTGTCACCATAATCCCATCTAATATATTCCGGTCAGCGAGAAAGGCAGACTGATTTGAGCTAATGACCATAGGAAGAATTCTTTTTAGTCTTTTTGCTAAGTAGTTTGATAATATCTTATATACCGAGCCAACCAAGCTGATTGGTCTGAACTCATCAAAAGATTGAGGGTTCTTTGCTTTCGGTATCAATGCTATGTGGGTATTGTTTATCCCTCTTGTTAGCTTTCCATTTCTAGAGAACTCCTCAATAAATCCTAGAATTTCCGGTTTAAGTAGATTCCAAAACTTCTTAAGAAAGCTAATGTTAAAACCATCAGGACCAGGTGCCTTACTTCCTTCACAGTCCCTTAAACCTTGGATGACTTCTGTTTCGATGATATCCTCCTCTAGCATCATTCTTTGATTCTCTGAAATTTTCTAGAACACAATTCCTTCTAATTTGCCTAACAGAGAATGCTATTTTTTAAACTGTTTCCTTAAAAAATGCTCTTGCTGCCTCCTTAGGCTCTTCAATCCACTCGTTCTGGAAACGGATCTTTAAGATGCCACTAAGCATCTCTGCAGCCTAATGATGATTGCCCAAGTGATTGTCTTCATCACCACCTTGCATATGCTTATAAATTTGAACTCTTCTATTCTATTTGCATCTTTAACCTATTGAGGGTGTGTTTTTTGTAGTGAAAAAAGTTACTTATACTTGTTACTTTATTTATATTTACTTATATATACTTATATTTATTTATAGGTACTTATTATTATTTATTATTCCATATTAGTTTGTGGTGTTATGGTGATGTGCGTGTGAGTGGTGGTGTGGTGGTGGTAGTGGCGTGTGGGTGAAAGAGATGATGAATAGTGGTGATGTTGTGTTGTGGTGGTGGTGTTGTTGTCTTATGTTGTGTTGTGATGTTGTGTTAGTCGTGTGTGGGTGAAAGAGATGATAAATAATGGTTGTGGCGTGTGGATATTGTTGTAGTGGTGTTGGTGAAAGTGATGATGAATAGTGGTGTGGGCGATTATATTAAAGATCATCAATCACATTGCTAACAAAAATTTTATCAGAAATACTTACCTCTCCCAGACCTAGAACCTTTCCCTTAGTTTTGTTTCCGAAGAGTATGTACCCTCCCGAGTGTTGTTGGAGTGATTTGAACACCTTCATTTTCGTTCATGTGTTTTGAGCACGCACTGTCTATGTACCAAGGACGGGACTTCATTCCTACCTGCAAGGAAACAGTCAGCTTTTACGTACCCAAACAAGCTTAGGCTTACTGGGTTTAGAAGATAGCTTGAATTTAGTCGGAGTATCGGTAAGTTCAATCTTGATTCTTGGAGAGGTTCTGGGTTTGATGTGGGTAACTATTCCATGGATATTCCGATTCTTTTCCTCGAGTTTCCTTAGCTGGTGGCAGTCTCTCTTGTAGTGGCCTTCCTTACCACAGTGCCAGCATGTGCGATGACTCTTCAGTCCCACATATTTACTCCTGCCAGCAGGGATGGATTTGTTGTTCTTTCTGGCTTGGAGATCAATGCTGAATGGCTTCTTGTTCATAGCTTGATTCTTTCAGATTGCATATGCCTTCTTTGCACTGAAGGGAACAGAGTCCTCAGACTAATACCTGTTTGGCGATCTGTTACCTGGTAGGGGGTTCTGGCAAGAGTAGTTGCATATGTCCTTTGATTTTGTTTCACTTGTTAGAGCAGACTCTTCTTTTGTGAATCCAATTCCCGGTGGGGTAAAGTGTTCTGAGAAATCCATGCGCTGCTCTTCGGCTTTTATGCTTTCTTGTTCCTTCATCCATTGTTCTTTTCTTTCAACTTCACCTTCTCCAGTAATTTCTAAGGTGCACAGTACCTCTGTGTTGTCATCTTTTAGTTGTGTCATGTTGTCTTCCAGATGTTTGATGTTGATCAGGTGTTCCTCACAGGTGTGATGCTGATCTTTTTGTGGCCCTCTTTCCATTCTTGTGACCATATGCTCCTTTATCCACTGTTCTTTTCTCCCAGTTTCTTCTCGGGCTTCTCTTAAGGAACGTAACAGCTCTGCAGTGTCATTCTTTAATTTTGTTAAGTTGATTTCGAGATCTTCAAGTAGATGTACCTCACAGGTGTGGCACTCATTCTTGCATGTCTCCTTTTCCCTTTCAAGTCTCATAGCCTTATTAGCCCAAAGTGCATTCTTCTCCATCATTCCATCAATCAAGTCATCCTTTTCTTCTATGATCTGGCTGAGTCGGTCGTTCTCGTTTATTAAGCCTTTTATTATATCAATGAATTCAGAGTCAGTATAAACAGGGTTATTGAGTGAGGAAGGGGAAGTTACCTCATAGGTATTTAAGTGAGCCATCAAGCATGCTTCCCTGGTTGATTGATCACCATCACTGTCATCTTCGGATTCTCCCCAAGTTGCAAGCATGGCTTGTACATTCTTTTGAGCCGGTAGTTCTCCATTCTTTTCCTTATACAATTCTTGACCATGTGTCCTTTGCGTTGACAGTGATAGCATAGGATGTCCTTGTTTTCCCTAACAGTGCGCTTCTGTTCTGGATTTCTTTTGGTGAAATTTTGCTGACCATTGATTTTAGCCATCTTGAACGCCCTTCTCATGAGGGTGGTTGTCGCATCCTCTTCCTCATCGTACTCATCAGTTTATGCGAGATCAAAGGCCTTTTCAGTTTTCAAGGTAATGGAGTGAGTTTTGTCAGGCTCACGTCTAGCAATCTTCCTTTCAATGATTCCGTCATTGATTTGGAGATTTGCAACCAGTTCTTCCAGAGTGATTTTCTTGATGTTGCTCTGAGCTTGCAGCGCCAATGTAACAACATCTCATTTTTCATTCAGTGCTTGTAGGTGTTGTGTCACTTTCAATTCAGGGATGGTTTCCCCAAAGAACTCCATCAAACTGACGTATGTTTGGAATCGAGTGTGGAAATCTTTTAATGTCTCGTTCTTTTCCTAAATGGTGTTTACATAGTCTTTGGAGGCAGCAAGCATCCTATCTCTTTTGATGTCCTCATTTCCACTATAACCTCAGGAGCCCATTCCAGATATCTTGTGTCGTTTTGTACTTTAAGATCTTCAAATCTCCTGGGGTGAGGGCTGCGTATAGTATCTTCTTTGCTCGAAAGTTTTTTTCAAGAGCTTTGTAGTCCTCATCCCTGTAGTCTTTTTTCTTTTTATCCTTGGTGGAGTCGATGTTGTCCTTGATGAGTAATGATCCATGTTCAATTACCCTCCAGAGTTGTCCATCCAAGGAACAGCTGTGGGCCTGAATCTACTAAGTCCACCAGTCATACTCTCCTGGATTTGCGGCCATTTTCTTGCAAAAGCTAACAGAAATCTAGAGCGAAAGCTCTAATACCAATTATTGGATCGTTAGTTAGCTGTTCGTGTGGGGTAACAGAGTTGTTCTATACCCAACAGGTATAGCACCAGTGGGATGTGTTACCCGACAGGTATATTAATGATTTATAATGTAGGAAAATTAAATTTGCTTACTCAATGATTTATAGTGCAAACCTTAGTACTTAATCAAGCAACTAAGTAAAACCACTACCTTCTAGTATCCCCCTAGAAGGGTTTGTGAATAGATCAGTTTCTGTAATTAGGATATTCTTGCTAAGTACAAAAGACTAAGTTTCTCACTAGTACACTCAGTATAAGTTCTAACTTATCTTTGTCACTCTAGCTCAACCTAACCTTCGAATAAATCTAACCCACTCTCGAACCGAATCGTTCAAGTTTCTAATGCTCACAATAGGCTTTTATCCGTTTAGCACACTCTTCGTTTTCTTTCTCTCTTTTTCCACGCTCACTCACTGCTGCTCTAGCTCGGTGGTCCCGCCTCTTGTAGCATCATGGATACGCCCATGTTTTCTTTGATTAGGATTCTTCAATCCAAATCAAATAATCATCAAATCCGAATATAATTCTCTTTTAATAAATAGAAAGGTTTATCTAACATAATTAGATTTGCTTCCATATTTTTTAAGGATATATATTTGTTATGTCCAAAGTATATCCCATAATATATTTGGCCTTGATGACAACTTCCCATAAAGTTGTCATCAAATCTCTTCGTATCCTCTTAGGCTATTCTTTAAGATCTATCCGGATTTCATGCCAGAGAATCTATCTTATTGATTTGATAACATCTTTAATTATCTTCTATTTATTTTCTTTCCTATTTGCCTTGTTGCATTTAATAAAGTGAAGATCTTTCCCGCTCACTAATTAGATTAATTAGTTAAGTGATTGTTATCATCAAAACCTTACGAATCCAACAATATTCTTAAATCTTGCTATACCATGCCCTTATGCTTGCTTAAGCCTATATAATGCCTTGTTGAGTTTATACAGCTTCAGTTCGGGTGCGTTCTTTTGTACTTAAACTTATTACTTTACTTATATGTACTATTCATCACCATTACAACAACCCACCACCAGCACCATCGCAAAAACAACACACCACCAATAAAAAAATAATAATTTAATTTAATTTAATTTAACTCCACCAATAATACTACCACTCCACTATCACCATCATCCAAAACCATAACAACCCACCACCAAAAACACAACACACCACCAATAAAAATAATAATTTAAATTAACTTAACGTAATTTAACTTAACTTAGCTTAACTTAATTTAACTTAATTAATTTAAATTAAATTAATTTAAAATAATGAAATAGATGATGAATAGTGGTGGTGATGTTGTTATGGTGGTGGCGGTGGTGAATAGTGGTGGTGGTATGTTGATAAAAGAGATGATGAATAGTGGTGGTGTTGTTATGGTGGTGGTGGTGATGATGAATAGTGGTGGTGATGTTGTTATGGTGGTTGTGATGAATAGTGGTGGTGGTGATGTTGATGAAAGAGATGATGAATAGTGGTGGACTGATGGTGGTGAAAGAGATGAATAGTAGTGGTGTTGTTGAAAGAGATGAAGAATAGTGGTGGTAGTGTTGTTATGGTGGTGATGAAAGAGATGAATAGTGGTGGTGATGTGTTGATAAAAGAGATGATGAATAGTTATATTTACTTATATGTACTTATATAAGTACGTTATAAGTATAAAAGAACATAGCTCCTCTCTCCTTCCTTGACATATCATTCGGATTGTGCTACATATACATGTGTTTCAAAATGCCATGAAGAAATCCACTTTTCACGTCCAACTGAAAGACACACCAGCTCGGTGCAAAAACATTCATAGCCAAGACTAATAACATTCTTATAATATCCCATCTCGCCATCGGTGCAAAAACCTGTTCATAGTCAACAACTAACTTAGCTCTATACTTGTCGACCTCACCTCTTTCATTCATCTTGGTTTTGTAAATCCACTTCAATCATATCGTTTTCTTTCCCGGCGGCAGTGCTACCGGTTCCCATTCTTGATCTTTCAATGGCTTCTATTTCTACATTCGTAGCTTCTCAATTTTCTCTTCATTCATACCTTATGAATAATGCAGTGGATCATCTTGGGATATGTATAAAGTAAGATGCTCTTCTTCTTCCTCTAAAAGACCATCGCCTGTAACAGTCTTGTAAATGATTTGGCGGTGAGCATCTTCTTACACAGGAACTTATTAATTCTTAACTTGTGGTGAGATTTCACTAGAACTTGCTGATGAATCAAGTTTGGTGCTAGTCACGCTATCCTCATCATTGTGAATGTTAACATCATCTTCTATCAACAGAACATCTCTTCTTCTAAAATTCTATTTCACTTCCAAAATTGGTCTTCCTTAAAGACCACGTCCCTGCTAGTAATAGCTTTTTCAGGATCATACATTTTATATGTTTTGGATTTTTCATTTACCCCAAAACACACGCAAGACACTGTCATCCAGCTTCTCACGCTCCGAGCCATGATGCACTACAAATTATTAATAGTTATGCCACGGTTCGACATGATCATTATATCATCGTCTAAAGAACCATCGAATAAAGTATATGTCGAAAATTTGACGCTGATATGTTGAAAAAACAACATCGTAAACACGCCGTAATAACATCGGATAACCGCCGCTAATGATGTGGTGTGTTTATACGACGGTTATCCGACGAAACGAAGCAATGGTTTCCGGCAGTAATACCGAAAATTCGAATTATTTTTACACTGTCGTATCACCGTCGTATCAATATGCCAATTAAAATGACGGTTATACAATGATTTTGCAACGATATAAAAGTAACAACATACGATGATTATACGACGATTGTGCGACGAGCAATAAAAATATACAATGGTGATGCGACTTGGGAAATAAAATGCTATTATTATTTGACGGTTTTGTATAATATTTACAAAACTAATTAAAATGTCATAATTGTTTGTAATTAATTTTTAAAATTTTAATTATTTAAAATTGCATAACAATAAAAATGTAATTATGTTCCAAAGTATATAGAATAAAACCAAATTCATATGTTTACAACTAAAAATATCATTACAAAACAACAACAAGCAACATTGTCTTCACCTAGATCATGATCAGGGGTCTAGTCTTGGGCGCCGTCTTCGTCATTCCCTCCGCCATATGACGGATACCTAGAAACACTGCTCCCAAGACCGTGCAAGGTATTCTTAACTTGTTGCTTCACCACCTTTGCTAGGTTTGTTGTGATTTTTCGAACATCGCATCCATCTTTGCTTCATATGATTGATGGATCTCCGTGGTGATGGGTGGGATGTAAGACTTGGCTGGCTAACCATAGTAGATACAACACCAATGGCTTTGGACAATTGTGTCTATAGGAGAATCCCACTTCAGCATCAAACATGTCTAGGTCATCGCCCTCCGTAGTAGGTTCAGATGTAGCACTACTCTTCATGCGCGCTTTGCTATGCGCTTTTCCTCATATCGATCCTATATGAAAATAAAAATTAAACATTTTAATTTGAAATGTATTGACTAAGAAAATAGTAAATAGAAATCCTCATACCATAGTCTGTTGACCTTACGGATCCAGGCAGAATCCATTGGGTTTCCGCTTTAAGCAATCGTAAATCTCTTTGAAATTGAGACTCCCCCAAGTCTTTCTCCTACAAGATAAAAATTTTACAAATTAATTTATCAAGTCAACAAATTTTATGCAGAATATATTTACTATATTGAAATTTTACAATTAAGGTTTACCTGCTCCTCTCGATGCCTGCGTAGGATGAGGCCTGCATTTATGTCTGCTAGATCCTCTGCATGAGACTTCTCCTTTGTAGTTCTTGTTATATGAAGATTGGCTAGCAAATTTCAGGTCTGTTTCCCACTTCTTTTATAGAACCTCAAGAGTACAAAAGGCCAGATCTTTCTTCGCCCCATGTGATATGAGTACATTGCGTTTGTATAACTTTATTGCACTTTTTGCAGAAGTTATGATGAACCATCAATAACCATCAATGTGCTCTTGCTATTTTGTTGCATGAACATAAAAATAAAATTAAAAATATAATTTATAATAGTAGTACTTATTAAACTAAGAACACTTACTCGAAAGCAATCAAACCAAAACTCGAATGTAGAAGCCTCAACACCACCTAACCTAGTACAACTGGATCAGTGGTTAGTACTGACGCAATAGCTGATAATCCGACGCACAACCGACAAAGGGTTGAAACCATAAAAAAAAAAAATCAAGTCAATATGTTAGCTAACCCAATATCAAAGAGATACATTTGGTGGCAATACACATACCTGTTCTTCCCGGTCGGAACTATCAGGACTCTCTGGTTCTCAGTAATAGCGGATGGCATGTCATGCAAATCCGTATCCTCAGGGAGATTATTAACTCACGAGGATGGCCCCCTTAATAAATTCTCAGGAGTCTCAGTCAGCTGGATACGGATACAAATGTAACATTCGGTAATCGCTACTGGGCGTGCATTAAAGGGACGCACCCCCCAATTTGGGTGTAGATTCTCTGAACAGTGTGACATGAAGATGCTCTAGTAGGTGAGTGGTTTTGGACATGTGGCGCACATCATATTCTATGTCGTTTACGTGTGGGTTCATGCCTCTAGCCGGTAGCGCTGAATCACGTGATGGCTCTCGGATCGTGATCTTAACATCGCGCGCTTGACCAAGTCCTCAAAGATTTCCCCTTCCTCTAACTGGAGTGCGGCTTGTGTTACGATCTATTCTATGAAACTTATACAACTTAATTACACATTTGTATAATTACAAAAAAAAAATCAAGTGAATGTAACACCAAATCCAATCCTAACCAAGCATAACTCGAATCCAAACTCCAATTTCGAAATACAAATCACCAAGCATACCCTATTTGTCCAAAAAACCATCACGAACCCAAAATCCGACAACTTCCATCATTAAATTTAAAACATCAAACATCAACAAATTAAACTTCATCAAAACATCATCACACCAAATCCATTTATCCAAATAACCATCCAGAACCCAAAAACCGCAACTTCCATCATCAAAATTAAAAACATAAAACATCATCAAATTAAACGTCACACATCAACACAACAAATTTATTTCTCCAAATAAATTGAAATTCACTGCACGCTGTTGATGACGAGTTGCAGCGGTTGTTGTAGCACTCTCTGAGTCACTTTGTGAAATTTGTTTTTCTGGCCAAACCTGAAAGCACTCAAAAACTTTGGTTACCCAGTTCGGCCAATGCCTACATCTGGGGAGGACACTTCTGGTCCTCAAGGTTTCACTATATCTGTTAGAGTACGATGGATTCCAAAAGTAAGCCACGTTCTAGTTTAACCACTACTTCTAACCTAGCTCCATTTCAGCTCAATCTGATCACATAGATTAGCTCGAAGTCTGATCCCACAGACCCACTTCGTACTACCTATACACTTCCGGTAATAAAGCTACAGACTTGACTCACATACTTAGCCTATTCTATTACAAGTGCAGTAGACGGAATGTTATAGCAATCTCTGTAGCAGAATTGCTGTAACTTCATATTCTACCTTAGATTCTCCGAGCTCTCCCATCTGCTTCAATATGACTTCCGTGAGTTCACACGTCTCCAACGATGCTCCCTCTTGATCAGTGACTTCCTCTCTGCTATCGGGGACTTTGTTCTGCTTTTTGATTGTCCGCGGCCAGCGCTCCCGTGACTATTCTTCAAAGGGCATATATACTTTATCTTTAACGAGACTCCACTCCAGTTGAACTCAGTGATCAAGCATCGATCAGACTCATCCAGTCATGATCACTCTCAGCTTTTCCCAATGACAACACACTTTCTCTTCACACTAAGGTTTCTTCACTCTGCTCTGTATGTGTGTGCCATTGGTGGCGCTGCCCTTATATACTTGCAGCCCATGAAGAATTATAGAAATCCTAGTTGAGATTTGGTTTCCTAAATCGAAATTTAGAAATCTTATCTTTCTTGAATTCTTATACTGTGTTTACGATGAAAAGATGTGCATAGAAATCCTAAATTTAAAACGATACTATGAAAACTCTATCGTAAACACATCGTATAAATTGCCAAAATAATTAAATTGTGGCATAAACATGGAAAACCCGTCGTATAATTATGTGGTGATATTGATGCCGTTGCATAATTCCATCATAAATAAAATCAAAATTTATATGTGATGCGTCTACTATGGTTTGGGGGAGCCGATTCCATGGAGAGGCCAGCCAGCCCAGTGTCACATCCCCATCCGTTGTTGCGTATGTCGAGCAAGCACTTGAAGCAAAGATGGTTGTGGTGTTCGGAAATTTCATAGCCAACCCGATAGAGGTGTGATGGAGTGTATTTATACGATCCATCGAGTTATTTATTGTTGCATTTTGCGTGTGATAGATTACTTTGTAGTGTTTCGCATCCTCGGTGTATCGAGATCGCTTAGGAGCTTTAGTGTGTATTTGGAGCATTCTAGGCCTCACTCGATCACTTGGGAATGCAAAGAGCAAAGACTCGATCGCGAGAGCATCGATACGGCCAGGGCCCACAGGCCCAAAGATCGAGACCCACATCCAGCAAATTAGGGTTTGATTTGCATTTAAATAGAGGATTCGAGGAGACAAGCCAAAAAATAATTAGAGACACAAATCATCAGAGGCAAGTTAGAAGCGCAAAGTCAGTGCATGGTGAACAGTGATCGGAATAGTGACCGGTAAACAATGATCGGAATAGCGATCGGTGAACAGTGCGCGGAAGTTTTCGTATGGATTGTTTTAGTAGCTAAACCCCAACTCAGTTTGGGGATTTGCATTGCAACGTTTGGTTTGAGATTAATGTTTCATAATTCTATTTATTGAATATTCTTTAGATGAACTGCATGCTTTGATCATCAAGTTAGGATAGCCTAGCGGTGAAACTGAATTGATATCTATTGCGTGATACTAGACTGAACTACCTATTAGCGAAGCCTAGCGGTAGAACTAAATTGGTATTGTTAGTCAAGTAATCGTTAACATATTCAAGAACTTGGTTAAGAGTAGGTAGAACATTGGAGTCGACATTACTTTAGCAGGATTATTAGAAAAGAACAGTTGTTTTTACTAGTTGATGCATGTTCGATCGATGTTGCAATGCATATTCCTGAACTGATTCTTTCTGAAATTGATCAACTACATTCTTCTTGAAGACCCCCCCTTTTTGTGTGAAAATTAGTGAAACTCTAGACTATTTGCTCGCTCTTGGGTTCGATCCTGCTTATCACTAGCTAATAAGTAGGTAATATAAATATAATTTTGGCGCACACAACGACGTGCCGTTAAGGTGATGAAGCAGCAGATTCAGGATGTCTTGCATGTGGCTGGGAGAGGTGTTCTTAGGCATCCACCATCTCGTGGAAGTGATGATGAAGGCGGCGCCCAAGAGTAGACGCCTGATGATGATCCAGGCGATGACGATGAGGCTTTATTTCGTTCTGTAATGATATTTATAGTCGTAAACATTCGAATTTGGTTCTATTCTATTTATTTTGGATATAAATTACCGTTTTATTAAAATCCAATTTTAAGTATTTAATAATATAACAACTAATAAAATAATTATTAACATTGTTACTAATTTTGTAAATGAAATTCTGATGCGTTGCTGATGCGGAGTTATAGGTTCTACTTAAGCACTCTCTGTATCTTTTTGCAGAATTACTCTTCAGTCAGAATAAGAAAGACACAGTGTTTGTTCACCCAGTTCGGCAACTTGCCTACGTTTGGGGAGGATGCTTTGATCCTCAAGATTTCACTATAACATTTCGAAGTACAAGGACTCACAACTCTACTTCTCACCTAGCCGAAATCTAACGCTCAATCTAATCTCCTAGACTCGCTAGCAATTTGAACTCACAAATTCTCTTCGTGTAGCCTACACTTTCACAGTAATAAATAGCTACGGACCTCACACACAGACCTAGCCTATTCTATTACAAGATATAACTCACGGAATGCTTTAGCACACTCTTCACTAGAGTTGTTGTATGTTTTGTCCACGACACTGCAAGCTCTCCTGCCGAATAGTTAGTCACTCCGAGTTCTTCCAACTCAGTCTTAGCTCCCCTTTAATCAATGACTCCTTCCGTCACTATTGGAAAACTTCGAACACTGCCTCGCAGCCAGCGTCCGCGGCTGATCACCGAGCTCTGACTGTTCCTTCAACGAGCAGTGCTCTAATTGAACTCAGAATAAGTCCTGAATCAAACTCTACGAGTTCTAATTCCTTCAGCACACCACACCATTCTTCAACTCAAAGAATAACCCCTGCTACCGTGGTTAATCTATGTTGTATGCTCTAGCTCTCTTCGTTTTTCTCTCGTGTGTTCTCTATCTTCTTGTTGCCCTTTGCCAGCCTTATCAAGCTTTCCAACACGCTAGAAATGCCAAGAATCATTATCAGAATCTTCTCCTAAATTGCAGCAAGTTTGTTGAAGATTCTGTTCCCTTTGAGCTCTTGAATCTTCATCTTCTTAGACCACGTGCTGGCATTTGCTGAGCTCTTGATGACATCTCCATACCTCTTTGAGCTTCCCTGATGTCAGCCGTCTTGTAGCAGAGCCTTACCATGCAATTCTAGGATTCTACTCTAGCTCCGAATCATCACGGAGTGCTGAAGCAGACTCTGTCTCTGCATAGCTGTCTCTTGCCCATCCTTCAAATAGTAGCATAGCTTCAGATCTTCAGGGGTTGCTTCAGCAATCTCTGGCTCTTTATTGTTGTTGTTTTGTCGGTCTTCCAATTGTGCTCCAGCCACCGATCTTCAGAGAGTGCTTCAGCAGTCTCTTGAGCAGATTTGTCAAGGATGACATATCCTCAATAGTAAATATTATACTTAACCGTCAAATAAGCATCGCATAACTATCCCATCTTATTTCAATAATTCTTGCCCCATTTGTTGCAAACCTATCAAATATTTTTTTTGTTACCGTCGCAAAATCATCGTATTAATGGTCGTGCTTTTACGACTGTTAAGGAATTACTCGAACCTTCCGTATTACCGTCGGAAATTATAGCTTCGTTTCATCAATAATCATCGTATAAGCACCGCATTTTTACTGTAGATATTCGACGACTATCCGACGTTGTTACGATTCATTTATGATGGTGGTTTTTTTCCTCGTAATAACGACATAAATATCGTCTTATTTTCATCGCAAATTTTATTTGAATTCTTTTTATGACTGTATTTCTATGACGATGTAGGTGTCGAAAAATAGTCGAATAGTTTATCTATTCGATGACTTACGATGCTTATGCGACGGAAGTTGATAACGACATATTATTTTTGAATTTGTAGTGGGAGTTTGATGGAGAGCATGACTATAACTAGTTTAAGAAGATCCAATATAAAGTAGGCTTGAGGTCCTTACGACCACATCCTTAGACCTTGTTCTTTTGTATTTACATTTTAAGTAAATAAGTTAAATTAAGTAAACTTAAATTAAGTTAAGTACATTAATTATTATTTTTATTGGTGGTGTGTTGTTGTTGTGGTAGTGTTATTGTGGTTGTGATGTTAAGGTTGTGGGGTGGTGGTAATAGAATGGTCGTGTTGTTAGTGGTGGTGGTGTGAATGTGTTGTAGTGGTGTGTTAATGGGGTGGTAGTGGTGTGGTGGTGATATATGTTTGTATGGTGGTTGTGACGTTAGTGGGGTGGTGGTAGTGGAGTGGTGGTGTTGTGGTGGTGGTGGGTTGTTGTTGTATTGTGGTGGTGGTGGGTTGTTGGTGTTATAGTGGTGTGGTGTTTTTGTGATGGTGGGTTGTTGTTGTTGTTGTGGTGGTGGTAGTGTTTTTGTGATGACGGGTTGTTGTGGTGGTGGTGGTGGTGACATTCTAATTGTGATGTTAAGGGTGGTAGTGTTTTTGTGGTGGTGGTGTAGATATGTTGTTGTGAGTGGTTGTAGTGGTGGTGATAATGTGGCTGTGTGGTGGTTGTGAAGTTAAGGTAGTGGAGTGGTGGTGGTAGTAGAGTGGTGATGTTGTGGTGGTGGGTTGTTGTGGTCAGTGGCGGATTCAGAGCATGGACAGATAGGTCACAAAAAAATATATAGTATTTATTAATATTTAATAAAAAAATTATTAATATTTAAATAAAAAATATTTTTTTTATTTTTGGCAGTGATGGTGGAAGAGAGGACTTGAAGATGAATTGGTTGTTAGGGCAGATGTGGTTGTTAGGTCAGATGTGGTTTGAGGAGGAGGATTATTATGGTGGTAGGAGGGATGGGGTGACTGCTTGTGTTGTTGTTAGTTTTGAATCACCGTTAATAACGGTATCAAACGTACTTAATTGGTTGATTAAGTAAACTTAATTATTTATGAAATTGTAAGTTGAACAGAACAGAATACCCCGCCCTTATTATTCTTCTTTCGGGTCGTATACAAACACAGTGAAAGGAAAAAAGAGTTTGAAAGAAAGAGATTTTGGTGCAAGGAAACTAGGGAGCGAGAGAGAAAGTGGTGTGCGTGCTCCTATTCCCGTTCACACATGCACCACCACATTTCTGAACTACCACTCGTACTTTACCTACCCCTCCCTTCCTCCTCATCCCCACACTCATAACTGTTCCCACCCTCTCAGTCTCAACGAAACTTCTTCGTCTCTGAAATGAAACAACCAACTCATCTACATATACCTCCTCCTCCCTCCCTCCCTCCCCCTCCTCATCATACATTCTTCTTCTTCTTCTTCTTCAATTCATCCATCCCGCCAGCTCTCAACCAACCATGATCTCCGTTGAATCCCAGTTACCCGACCAGCCGCAGCAGCAGCTTCTAAATGGGGATGCTGCAAACCCACCACTTGAGGATTATGTTTTCAGGTCTAAGTTACCCGATATCAGCATCTCCAATGACATGCCTCTTCATAGTTACTGTTTTGAGAGAGTGGCTCAGTTCTCCGACCAAACTTGTCTGGTTGTTGGATCCACTGGGAAGAAATATTCTTACTCAGAGACGCATCTGCTCTGCAAGCGGACAGCCAGTGGACTGGCCAAGCTTGGGATTGGCAAGGGAGATGTGGTGATGCTCCTGCTGCCAAACTGTCCAGAATTCGTATTTACGTTTTTTGGCGCGTCCATGATCGGAGCGGTGACCACCACAGCCAATCCTTACTATACGTCTGCCGAGATTTATAAACAGATGGTGGCTGCGGGGGCGAAGCTGATAGTTACTCAGGCGCAGTACGTTGAAAAGTTGAAGGACAACAAGGAGAAGCTGCTGGAGATTCATGAGGATTTCAAGGTGGTGACTATCGACGATCCGCCGGAGGACAAGTGCATGCATTTCTCTCTTCTCTCGGAAGCCAATGAAGCCGAACTTCCAGAAGTGGAAATCAATGCGGATGACCCAGTTGCTCTGCCCTTCTCGTCGGGAACAACGGGGCTGCCCAAAGGAGTGATTGTGAGTCACAAGAACTTGATCACGAACGTGGCCCAGCAGGTGGACGGAGAGAATCCCAACCTGTACCTGACCGGGAGCGACATGGTCCTGTGCGTGCTGCCGCTGTTCCACATCTACTCGCTGAACAGCGTGCTGCTTTGCTCTATGAGGTCAGGTGCAGGGATTCTCCTGATGTTGAAGTTCGAGATAGGGACGCTTCTGCAACTGATAGAAAAGCATACAGTCTCGGTGGCTGCAGTTGTGCCGCCCCTGGTGATTGCTCTGGCTAAGAATGCGAGAGTGGCGGAGTTTGACTTGAGCTCGATAAGGGCGGTGCTGTCAGGAGGGGCACCCTTGGGGAAGGAGCTGGAGGAGGAACTTAGAAGCAAAGTGCCGCAGGCCACTCTCGGCCAGGTGCGTACACCATTTGCGTTTTTATTAGCAATCCACTTGTGAAATGAAATGAGATGAGATGAGATTGTTGTGTATGAATTGGATGCAGGGGTATGGTATGACAGAGGCCGGGCCAGTGCTTTCAATGTCCTTGGCTTTAGCAAAGCAGCCATTTTCTACCAAGTCTGGTTCCTGTGGCACGGTCGTCAGAAATGCGGAGCTTAAGGTCATCGATCCTCTCACTGGATCTTCCCTTCCTCACAGCAAACCTGGCGAGATTTGTATTCGGGGTGCCCAGATCATGAAAGGTAAACTATTCGTTGCTTGTTTTATGTTTTTCCTTTCCACTACTGAGGAACAAACTTGAACAATCAGAATACCTGAATGATCCGGAGGCCACAGCGAGAACAATAGATGCCCATGGTTGGCTTCACACTGGTGATATAGGCTACGTGGATGATGAAGAAGAAGTTTTTATAGTGGACAGAGTCAAGGAACTCATCAAGTTTAAAGGCTTTCAGGCAAGTCACCTCTCTACACAAATCGCCATTTTCCAGAATACAATGACCCAGACGAAATGTACTTTTGCAGGTTCCACCGGCAGAACTAGAAGCCTTGCTCATAAGTCATCCACACATTGCAGATGCTGCTGTTGTGCCGTAAGTCCATTCTTGAACAAAAAACATGAACATCCAATTTGACATAATAACCAACCAACTTGAACAGGCAACAAGACGCCAACGCAGGAGAAGTTCCCGTGGCTTTTGTGGTGAAGTCGAATGGTTTTGAACCTACCGAGGATGCAATCAAAGAGTTTATTGCAAAACAGGTATTCAAACATATATTATTCCCATCTATTTTCTCTCAAAACAAAATAAAATAAATTGAAAAACCACACATACAATACAGGTGGTCTTCTACAAGAAACTGCACAAAGTATACTTTGTTCATGCTATCCCAAAGTCCCCCTCAGGAAAAATACTAAGAAAAGATCTTAGAGCAAAGCTGGTGGCACAAGCTGTCACACCCATGCCACAATAATACAAGGAGCTCATAACCCATTATTCCTTTCGCAATGCTTTTAAGAAGATTACCATGTTATCGAGTCAAATAAATTTTTCATGGTCTTGGGGCTGCATCACAAATGCCTTTGCAAAACCACTTCAAAAATGTTTTCCCTCAGCGTCTCATAACCTTTATCAATTTTCTTTTATGCCTCATTTCATTTGCCGTCTAATAATAGATCATATCTCGTTACATTTGGTCATGGCGCAAAAGAAAAGGTAATTGGTTAAGGTACCTTGTCCGTACATGGCATGCCTCTGATTGAGAAGGTGCTTCTAGTGGAAGGTCTTCAGGCCAATCTTCTAAGCATCAGCCAACAATGTGATGGCTGAATGTCAAATTTACTCAAGATTCGTGTCAAGTCATTGACGATGAAGGGAAGTGTGTTATGAGAGGAAATGAGTCATCAAATAACTGTTATTTACTGAGTTCTAACACAAAGCCTGTTGAAGCTCACTGAGTAGGATGAATTGATTACGTGGCACAAATGGTTGGGTTACCTGAATCTCAAGGCACTTGAAATTGACACTGTGTAACTATAGACGAGATACCAAGGTTTGCTTCAGCAACTTCTTCCCCTAAGTTGCTGACGCTTTGCTTCTGCAAAACTTGAAGAGTACAAACAGGTTTGTTCACCCAGTTCGGCAACAGCCTACATCTGGGGAGGACGATTCTAAGTCCTCAATATTTCACTATCTCAATTAGAGTACAATGGTCTCCAAACTCATCCACCACCAGTTTCACCACCACTTCTAACCTAGTCGAAATACCCGCTCAATCTGTCAACATAGACTAGCCTACACTATCAACACTATCAGCCGTTTCTGCTCGGGATCTTCCGCTTTGTCACATATGTCATATCCGTAACAGCATAGAGAAGAATATTTAGGGTCCTATCCTAAATATTCTTCAACATTTTTGGAATTATCTTATTCTTGGAAATATATTGAGGATTTCAATCTTCAATTGCTAGCAATCTAGGAAGATTATCATACCTTAAATTGCCAAAAACAGTTATCTCAAATATGTTGACGTCATCAATGACATCACTATTTCAAATGATGACGTCATCAACGCCCAATGTTGATTTTAAACCTGCACGGAACAGTATTCTTAACTTTCTTGTGTGCTGCACTTAATGTCTTCCTTGCCCACGATTACTACTATGTGTGTTGGTTTCTTCTACGCAGCAGTTTCGTCTTCAACTCTTATTTTGACATTTTATACGTCATAATCGGCTCTCGGTGTAAACTAGAGAGTTGTAAAGTATCGAATTACCTTTGCAACGATGTGTCAGATCATCCATGAATGAGCAGTGAGCTCTAGAAGCGCCAGAGGGAGTTCTGCCTTGTGGTGAAATATGGACGATAAACGGTCATTTTAGCTTGTATCCTCTCCTAGCATCCAAAAGACACCTAAGACACAAAACTAAACGAAATGAGTAGTCTTGTACATATAAATTATTTAAATGCATATATTGAGGTAGCTAGATGAGCATAGAATACGACTCATCAAAGCACCCGACACTTATACCTGTTCGTCACGAACAAGAACAAGCTATAAGAGAGAAAACAAACATACCACCACAATCAATAACTTATTGACAAAGTCCAGCATATGATGTTATTCCAGACATGTGATGCTACTCTCTTACTCAACCATTCTACGCATATAACACTAATTATACTACCATTCTTGACAATGAATAAATTCAATATATGTTACCCCACTGCTAGAATGCAAACCAATTATGGATGCATGAGAGATAGTTCTCCTCAGGGCCATGATCTCCATTCTCCTTTCCTAGTTCCAAGTTGTTGAGAATATGGCATTCCTTGACAAAACTGCTCAAGAGACTGCTGAAGCACTCCCTGAAGATTGGTGGCTGGAGCAGAATCTGAAGACTGACTAAACAACAACAACAAAGAGCTAGAGCGTCCTTCAGCACCCTGAAGATTTGAAGCTGAGACACTATCTAAAGAATGAGCGAGAGACAACGTTGAAGAGACAGAGTCTGCTTCAGCACTCCGTGATGATCCAAAGCTAGAGCAGAATGCCCGATCAACCTGGTGATGCACTGTAAGGCTCCGGCATGATCCGGCTGGCATCGAGGAAGCTCAGAGAGGTATGCAGATGTCATCAAAAGCTCAGCAAACACCAGTACGTGGTCAAAGAAGAATAAAATCCAAGAATCCAAATTTGGCAATGGAATCTTCAACAAACTTGCTAGAATCTAGAAGAAGATTCTCTGATCCTTGGTGTTTTTGGTGTGCTGGTGGGTTTGAAAAGAAAGGCGGAGACGCAATGAACACACACACGATCAAAGAGCAAACACTAAGAGCACAGAGCGAAAACACAGAGATCAACCACGATAGCAGGGTTTATGCATAGAATTGAAGAATGGTGTTGTGTGCAAAAGGAATCAGAACTCGTGGAGTTTGATTCAGAATTGGTTCGGAGTCCAATTGAAGCGCTGCTCTTTGAAGGGAGAATCGAAGCTCGGTGATCAGCCACGGACAGGCAGTGTCGCGGGCTACGGAGCATTGATCGAGGGTACCTAGTAGTGACAGAGTGTGTCATTGACTGAGGGGGAGTAGAGACTGAGTTTGTAGAACTTAGGGTGTCCGACTTATTGGCGGGAGAGCTAGGAGAGTCGCTGACTGAAGATACAACAACTCTGGTGAAGAGTGTGCTTAACCATTCCGTGTACCACACATTGTAATAGAATAGGCTAGGTTTGTGAGTCAGGTCCGTAGCTATTTGTTATTGGAAGTGTGTAGGCAGCGTGAAGAGAGTATGTGTGATTAGACTGCTAGCTAGTCTAGGAGATTAGACTGAGCTTTAGATTTCGGCTAGGTGAGAGGTAGAGGTGTGAGTCCTTTGTACTTCGAAGATAGTGGAATCATGAGGATTAGTGTATCCTCCTCAGATGTAGGCAAGTTGCCAAAAAGGGTGAACAAACACTGTGTCTTTCTTATTATGTCAGTAGAGTAATTCCGTAGAAAGATACAAAGAGTGCTTAAGCATAAGCTATAACTTCAGAGGCTATAACTCCTCATCAGCAGCTCAACATAATTTCAATTGGTATTAGAGCTGTTCGCTCAACATACAGAGTGTGATCCGGAAAAGCATTGCTGTCATAAATGGCCACCATGAAAGAAGGACAGCACCAGTCGACCTCCATTGCTCGAAGGAGGAAACTATGGGTACAGGAAGGCTCGAATGAAAGCTTTTATCAAAGCAATTGATGAAAAAACCTGGAAGGCAATCATCACAGAGTGGGCCCACCCTCAAACAGTTGATGAGGCAGGAGTCTCTCACAAGAAAGAATAAGAGAAATGGACTGCTAATGAGGTAGCCACGGCAGCTGGAAATTCCAAAGCTTTAAATACTATATTTGCTGCTGTGGATGCTAACAATTTAAGGTTAATATTCAACTGTGATTCGGCCAAACAAGCTTGGGAGATTCTTCAAACAGCCCATGAGGGAACAAATAAGGTGAGAACTCCAGGATGCAGATTGTCGCCTCCAGATTTGAAAGCCTTAAGATGCAGGAAAAAGAGACAATTATTGAGTTCAATGCTAGATTATGTGACATATCCAATGAGGCCCATGCTCTCGGTGAACCAATTAAGGAGGAGAAATTGGTAAGGAAAGTCCTCAGATCACTCACCTCGAGGTTTGATATGAAGGCACTGCCATTGAAGAAGCTCAAGATGTCAAACATATGAAGCTGGAGGTGCTGATTGGCTCACTGAGACAGTTTGAGATGAAAGTCACATCGGCTGCTTCACCACTCCCTGGGAAAGACCTCGGGCTGAAAGCTGAGACAAAAGAGAAAGAGGTTGTCCCGGATGATGTCAACCAACAACTGTCTCTGCTGGTCAAAAACCTTGCAAAGTTCATGAAGAGAATGGACCATAAACCTTCATACTCAGGTCAGTCATCCAGAGGGAGAAACCGAAGAGGAGAAACTTCTCTGAGAAAGAACAAAGATGCTGACAAAGACAATGATGAAGGAAAAGACAAAAAGAAAGGAATCCAGTGCTGGGAATGAGAGGGATATGGTCATAGGCAAACTAAATGCCCTACATATCAGAAGAAAAACAACAAGTCTCTCACAACAATTGGAGTGATGAAGACAGTGAAGAGGAGACTGGTCACAAAGGAAATCTAGCCCTGACTACTGTATTTCGTAATGTTGTTTCAGATCAAATAAAGATAGAGTTTGATTATGGGATTGTTGAATCTGACATCAGTGAGGATGAAGAATACTCAATAGAAACTATAGCTGATCAGTTCATATTGATATAAGAAAAGTGTCAGTAAGTTATTGAAGCCAACAGAGAACTATTGTCAAAGGTTTTGGAACTGGAAGATGAAAGAGATAACCTTCAAAGCACCATTACCTCTCTGTCCAAGAAACAATAAGATGATGCTAAGATAGTTGGTGAGTTATGTAAACACAGAATCACACCTGAACTAAACATAGGAGAATCATCCATTCTGAATGAGATTCTAGCTTACCAAAGGTATGGAGGTGGGACTGAAGGTCTTGGATACACTGTGACGAAGGAACATGTATAACTACATTTGTCAAAGCTACAGTGATTGATCAAAGTGCAAATGTTGAGAAGGGTTCAACCACAGTTGTTCCAGAGAGAGTGCCAGAAAAGAAGTACAAGAGAGTGCTGAAGCATTCTCTAGATCAGTCACATTCTCAGAATCACAGATCAAAGCAGAAGAAATGCTATGCTCGTGATCAAATTGGACATCTTCAGAGAAAGTGTCCAACACTGACCATGCATAGGGAGAATCGAAGAAGATCAAATGATTGACAAGTCAGAACAAGAAATCCTCCTAGCACATATGGATACTACAGTTCACAGATGCAGGCAAACTAAGGTTATCGTGTTACTGTGCAGAAAAGCTGTTAGAGTACTGAAGAGGCATTCGCTTAGAGAAGGGTGCATAGAAAGAAATGAAGCAAATTTCACTCTTCAACAGCCGCAAAAATCAGAAGTATATTTGAGAAGAACAAGTGTCAAATGCGCTGGGTGAAGATGAAAAGGAACAAGTGTCAAAAATGTTTGGTTGAGAAACAACCAACAAATATCCCCACTGAAGCAGGAACTAAGGGACGGAAGATAGCTGAACAGAGTGCTGAAGCACTCTCTGGTGACTCGGAGCTGTAACTTTTTGAACGTTGTCTCCAGAAATGAATGACCACTCAGGAGACGACACGTGTCATGACAAAACAAAACCGAGAAAGGAAGAACCCAGAAGTATCCATTCGCAAACTAGGGCTTGTTTTTTCTTTCAGCGATTTTGATCATCCGACAACCTTGCTCTTAGATAATCAACAATAGCGGTGAAGACGAGAGGAGCTAAGGTATACAAACGCAGGGAACCGAAAATGCAGTGACGATCTTGTGAGTGATTCCCCAGCAGCAAAACTCGTTGCTGTAGATCAACGAACCAACAGATGTTCCTTGGTTGACTTGGATCCCATCCACTGACCAAGCAGAAGCTAGCCCATCCCCCACAGATGCGGGTGAAGCCCTGAGTTCCACAAGCAAAAGCCACAGCAAGAGTGGCGAAGAGACTTCTTCAGCATCTTCTGGGTGCAGCACTGACTCAAATGTCACCCCCCTTGAAAAATGACAAAGAAGGCTCAGGACAGACAGGTGGCTACAGTTCCTACTCCTCCATCTGAGCTTAAACCAGTGGCTGCTGCAAGTAGTGAAGATGTGGGAGCTAAGGCAGTAAAACACCCTCGTTCAAGGAAACCAGTGAGCAAAGGGAAAGAGCCAATGGTAGCTATCTCGTCAAACGAAGAAGAGACTGCTGAAGTAGAATCTACAGACTCAGATGACTATAGACTAGCGCCTAGACCCTGCCCACAACCATCCACCAGAAAAGCTGCACCTACTCCAACAATATAACCTCGGACTGGACAAGACCAACAAGGAGTATGGTTCGTATTTAAAAAGGCTGCTGTTTCCTAGAAAGTGATCAACCGCATAACTGTGGTGGCTAAGAAAGTGTTGGAGATTGGCAGGTTTCGTGTACCAGAAGTGCTCTCATTGCTGAGAGAGGTAAAATTGCTGAGCTCCTTGACTTTTACCAAGTGCTACAATTTGCATATAGTTAAGTAATTTCTAGCAAACATTGATATAGACTTTGGAGTAATAAACAATCTGCTGTATGGGACAAGTTTTGTTAGAAGGCTGAGGGTGGTGGTCACACCGGCTGCGATAAATAAATTTTTGGAGGCTATCAAGTAATGACGGAATGTGTCATTGATTGAGGGGGAGCAGAGACTGAGTTTGCAGAACTCAGGGTTTCCGACTTATTGGCGGGAGAGCTACGAGAGTCGCTGACTAAAGATACAGCAACTCTGGTGAAGAGTGTGCTTAAGCATTCCGTGTACCACACATTGTAATAGAATATGCTAGGTCTGCGAGTCAGATCCATAGCTATTTGTTACTGGAAGTGTGTAGGTAGCGCGAAGAGAGTCCGTGTGATAAGACTGCTAGCTAGTCTAGGAGATTAGATTGAGCATTAGATTTCAGCTAGGTGAGAAGTAGAGGTGTGAGTCCTTTGTACTTCGAACTGAGATAGTGGAATTTTGAGGATCGGTGTATCCTCCCCAGATGTAAGCAAGTTGCCGAACTGGATGAACGAGCACTGTGTCTTTTTTATTATGTCAGTAGAGTAGTTCCGCATAAAGATACATAGAGTGCTTAAGCAGAAGCTATAACTTTAGAGGCTATAACTCCGCATCATCAGCGCAACAAATTTTCACAAGTCATATGGTTAAGTTTGGTAGCTTTTCTGGCACGTGATTGATTCGGGCTTTGGAGAACCTGAGTGCTCTTATTTTACGACGGTAGGGACGATTGCTTCCATTCGAGTACCATTTTGATTACCATTTTAACCCAACTCAAGCAGAAGAAACTTATTCAATGGTCACTGCGTGCTAATGTAATCTTTCCGATTTTGGCAAAATTAAATAAGGACTTTTCAAGCGTGAGTTCCCCTTCCTTTTTCTTTTAATGTCTGTATGCGCTACTCCTACTCCTAGGGCGGGAAGAAGATAGTGTCACACTTCCTTTGACTCTTCTCTTTACCTAATGGGACAACTTTATTTGGTAGTGAACTTTCTCGTTTTGGAAAAATCCCCTTGCCTTCCGCTCTTTTGCCCCAACTTGATGATTTACTTTCTTTTTGAACTTTGTTCTGTCACATCTTGCTTGTCCAGGATTTTTTTCCATTTGTTGAGGATATGACATCCTTGACAAAACGTATCAAGAGACTGCTGAAGCACTCCTTGAAGATTGGTGGTTGAAGCATAATCTGAAGACTGACAAAACAACAACAAAAAAGAGCCTGAGTCTGCTTCAGCAATCCCCGAAGATCTGAAGCTGTGACACTATTTGAAGAATGGACATGAGAAAGCTATGAAGAGTGATCGCCCGTCGTTGTACGCGTCAAATTAATCCTTCCTCTTCCACTAGTACAGCGGTTAAGTCAGGGTCGATCTCCACAGGGAGCAAGCAGTTCAGTTTTAACCAGTGTGAAATTTCACAGCGTCTCACTTAGACAGATTTGTGAACTAGCAGTTGCTGCAGCACACTCTTGTTCACAAGAAATAATCTCAGCAAGCAATGAACAAAGACACAGGTTTGTTCACCCAGTTCGGCCAAACTGCCTACGTCTGGGGAGGACTATTCTCCAGTCCTCAATCCACTCAACCAAAGGTCCCAAGCACACTCGGTTACAACGCACGCAACCTATGCTACTTTAACCCCGTGTGGATCACACAACACAATCAGAACAAGCTCTGATTTGTGTCTGCACACCCTTTACAGTATGTCAGTCTAGAATAGCTACAATCCTCTCAAAGAACTTAGCCTATTCTATACTACACTACTCAGCAGAGTTGCTGCAGCAACAGCTGTAACACACAGCTGAAGCACAATGTCCGCGTCGCTCCAAGGCCTTCTGCTGAGCCGATCGAACCACTCCAAGAGCGCTGCACACTCTGAGTAACTCCCCCTCACTCAGTGACCACCTGCCACTAGTGAGTTCTTCCGCACGAACCTCGACCGAGCCTTCCACCCGTCAGTTCTTCCGCGGCTGCCTTTGATCAACCAACAAGCTCCACAGCTCTGAATTGGCTTCCAGATCAATGCACAAATCAGTCTCTGCAAGACCTGATTCTCTTCTGCAATGCTCACCACAGCTCTGCGCTCAACGCTCTGCCCGTGTGTGTTTGATCGAAGAACAACGTCCGTAGCACACCCAAAAATCCTCACTCTGAAATCTGTGTCTACTCTCGTGTATCACTCAGCTTCGATCACCCTCTTCAGCCCTAACACCTTCTGCTTAAATACCCACACCACTTTAAGCAATTTCCAGGTTTGGGCAATTGACCCACAAGATCAATTATCTCCTAAAATCTAGGAGATTAGATATGATCAATATCTTCAATGCAAATCTCCTTCTCTGACTAGTAAACCTTGCTGGAAAATGCTCAACGGTATTTTAGAAGTTCTTCTAGGCACTTTCACAAAGCTGCCATACCTTCAAAACTCACCAAGTACATAACTGCTACTCGGACAGTTGATACAGCACTTGAACCAGCACCTGTTGCAGCACCCCCTGCTGTATCTGCTCCTGCTTGTTTGTATGAGCTGCAGCAGCTCCTTGTTCACATATGTTGGTTTTGTCAAACTTGCCATACTCGCATCATCACAGTGACCTACACTTACGAAAGTTGGGGAGGTGAGTGATTGGGGTTGCGCGATGCGCGAGTAAACAGTGGTAAACGCAGGAATTGCACTAGACGTGCGCAGGCAGTAGAGATTAAATACTATGACTATGAGAAGTATTGGGCAGACAATCCTCTATGAGCGCATTCCTTATCATTGACTCTAAACGTCTATAGTTTGATTTCGCTTAAGTTAGTGTCCGATCAAGGCTTCCTAACATATGCGCATGTTCCGATCAAAGTTCATGTGCTATTAATTCTTGCACTCGACTAAACAACTACGAATCCGATCAAGGTAGCAATTGCTTATCCTAGCGCGTTACTCCTAGTTGGCACCGTCAGGCTATTCAACTAGTTTAACATACAACAACAAGCAACAAGAGTAAGATTGCGGTTCAAGGCTTCCCCTACTCATGCAACTAGCTGCCAACAATGTGCACAGAATTAATATAAGCAAACAAGCTATGCATTAAGCGCAAGTCTCAAAGGAAGTACTCATAGATTCATGCCCAACCAATACCAAGCGTTTAGCTAGACATGCTAGTGGTAAACATCATAGAAACAGTAAGTAATAACTAAAGTATCCAAGAAAACAATAGCAAACAGTGCGTGCAGGTTGCAGTCTTGGCTGGCGCCGCAGGTCCTCTTAGCAAGCTCGTGTGTTTTCCAGTTTTGCCGCTCTCTCTCTGAATTATGATGTGATGATCCTCTCGTGATGTATTGTTAAAACCCTAGCCTTCCTCTCCTTTATATACTGCTCAGAGGCTCATCCTTGGAAACTTCCAAATCTGGTCGTGTCAGGATTTGGAAATACCATCATCTGCGCCTGGCGCACGGCATTGGCTTAGCGCAATCGGTTAGCGCACCATGGTCGACTCTGCCGATTCTTTTGTTTGCGCCGCTAGCTCCGCAGGCTGTGTGCTGCGCGTCCTAAACGCTGCCTGTTAGCGCGTATCCGACTTAGGCCCTCGTCTTGCCCTGAAATACAGAAACACTGGAAACCAGTAATCTTGTACATAAAATAATGCAAACAAGCACAGGGTTATGATCTAAATAATGCGTATAAATAGGCTCTATCAGTGATCATCTCCTCTTCTAGCATTCTCAGGTTCTCAAACTGCGTAGCAATAATCTGTAATCTTGACAGCTTCACTTTATCAGTTCCTTCATGGGCAGTTTGCAGGATTTCCCAAGCTTGCTTGGCCATATCACAGTTTCATATCAACCTGAAATTGTTAGCATCCACCGCAGAAAAATAGCATTCAGAGCCTTTGAATTACCGGTTGCTGCAGCTCCCTCTTCAGCAGTCCATTATTCTTCAGGTTTTATCCGTGTAACTCCCCGTTCATCCATGGTGATCGGAGGAGACCACTGGATCACACTAGCTCTCCAGGTCTTCTCATCAATGGCTTTGAGAAAGGCCTTCATCCTAGCCTTCCAATATCCATAGTTGCTTTCTTCCAACAATGGAGGTCTGCTCGTGCTCTGTCCTTCCTTCATTGTTCCTTGACTTCTTCAGAGGCGATGTAGGATCTTTTACTCTGTGTGTTGAGCTCCCGCTCTGATACCAATTGAAATTCTCAGCGCCTCTGATAAATAGTTTGTGAACAAGCAGTTGCTATAGCACACTCTTGTTCACCCGGAAACTGTTTCAGCAGGAATGAACAAGGACAAAAGTTTGTTCACCCAGTTCAGCCAATTGCCTACGTCTGGGGAGGACTCTTCTCAGTCCTCAATCCACTATTCTCAAGGTTTCCAAAGACACACGGTTACAACCCACGCAACCTATGCTATTCAACCTTAGTTGGATCCTCGTACACAATCAGAACAGGCTCTGACTTGTGTCTGTACACCCTCTACTGATATCTATCTAGAATAGCTACTGTCTCCTCGAAACTCAGCCTATTCTAAACAATACTCAGATTCTGCAGGGTTGCTATAGCATCTGCTGTAGCACACAGCTGATGCACAAACTGTCCGCATCGCTCCAAGCCTTCCGCTGAGCCGTTCAAATGATTCCACGAGCGCTACACACTCTGGAATACTCCCCCTCACTCAGTGACCACCTGTCACTAGCGAGCACTGCCGTCCAGACACTCGACCGAGTCACTCACCCGTCAGTTCTTCCTCGGCTGCCCTTGATCAACCAACAAGCACTTTCTGCTCTGAATTGGCTTCCAGATCAAGCTTGGATTAGACTACGCAAGTCCTGATCACCCTCTGCTTCTGTCACCACAGCTCTGCGCTCATGCTCTTCTCTCGGTGAAGATCAAAGATTTTCTCGCATACCACAAATTACTCTCTCGGAATTCTGTGTGTACTCGTTCACGCTTGCTTCTTCGATCAACCTTCATTGCTCTGAAGGGTCTCCTTTATATAGGCGCGCCCACTTCCGTCATTATCAGGATTTAGCAATTCCCCTAGCAATATCAATATCTCCTAATTTTTAGGAGATTAGATTTGATTTGAGAGTCAAATCTCCCACAATCAAATCTCCTACTTCAACTAGGAATCTCCACTAGAATATTCTCTGCAGCAACTTAGAAACTCCTCTGATGCTCTTAGAAGGACTGCCACGCCCTCTTTCCAAAGACCTAGATAGCTGCTACTCGGACAGACGCTACAACCCTTCTGAACAAGCTTCTGCTACAGCTGCTCCTTGTTTCACTGGTCTTGTTCACAAACACTGGACACGGGCTATAGCAGCAACTTGTTCACTCGAGCTGATTTTGTCAAACACTGCCATACAACATCATCATATACTACAAATTTATGCTAAACCAATTTTTAAAGGAAATATAATGCACAAAAATGAAATGAAAATGCATAGCAAAATACCCTAACCCACACTTAAAAACAAGCCGTGTCCTCACGGTACAACATGAACGGATGATGCATTTTGAAGTATTGTGATGTGTAAAGATAATAGGATGAAAATGAATACTACGAAGTCAGGAGCCATTGCGTGCCGCAACCACATTAACGTTATCCGCTATATGAAACTTAACTCCATGCGTGCGGTGTTAATTTCTTATCTGCGCGCAGTGCCTACTAAATGTCGGCATGTGTTCCTATTGAACTGTCACCCCACACTTGGGACAAAATTTAGTCATAAAAAGTGTGATACAAGATGCAAAACTAAAAATATAAAAGGAAATTAAAAAAAAGTAAAGCCATCGGGTTACCTCCCATAAAGCGCCTTTGTTTTACATCGTTGGCTTGACGTTACCTCACTTACGAAGCTTTTTGCTTTGTGTCCACCTACCTCCTATAAGATTTGGCTGGCCATAGTGTCGGGGATGATGTGTGGTGGATGCGGGACATCTTCTTTAGAAGCTTTCGTAGGATGGGATGGTTCCTCGTTTGTTCCTCCAATGATTAGGTGGATCCATCTTCACAATTCTTCAAAATCCTAATTGATTTGTCTTTAGGCATCATAGGTACTGTGAGCGCACTACTGCTTGGTTGAATCTCAATGAATGATGTGTCTAGGGTGTCAGGCCGCTTTTCTCTGCATGAGTGTTGTGCGCCCTCTTGTACATATAAATGTTTAAAATTCATGCTTTGATATAGCTAGATGAGTGTACAAATACGACTCATCACTCTCATTGGAGGTAATCCCGGTAAGTCCTCAGGAAAAACATCACTTAATTTGGATACTACTGACAATGTATCCAACTCAAGTGTCTGAGTTGTGGTATTCAATATCATTACAAGATAGGCCGGACACCCCTTACTCATCAACTTATCAGCCGTCAATGCGGATATTAGATAAGGAGGCGATGGGCTCATATCACATATAAAGGTAAATTCTAGTTGACTCGGAATACAAAGTGTGACCACCTTCTCTCGGCATTCAAGAGTCGCATAGTTAGTCAATAGCCAATCCATACCCAAAATAATATCAAAGCCAAGCATATTAAGCAAACTCAAATCGGCAAACATACGATGACCTCTCATCTGAATGGGACTAGAACAATTCACTAACTCGACTCCAATATGATCATCGACAGGAGTGCTCACCATCAAGGATCCCTTTAGTGATATAGGTGATGCATTAAAATATATATCAAAAGGAGGGAAACTTATTAATGCGTAGTGCAAGGATCAAATAAGGTAGAAGCATTGAAACTATGAACTTGTTAAGTACCTGTAGCCACGCAATTAGATCCTGAGCATTGTAAGTGCAAAGACTCTTAGCCTGAGTCTGCCTATCCTCTCTTTGAGAATGACTACTCCCGACCTGAATAGGAATTTGTCCAACATCTCCAACTACAGGTCGAATAATAGGTGCATGTGAAAAGACTAGTCGCGTTGTCATATGATGTAAATTAGTGTCATGGGTAGGGCACTGACTCATATAGTGTCCCTATAGCCCACAATTAAGCAAGCTCCAAGCTCCTTCACTCACGTTTGACATCACAGAGATCTCCGTGGCACTCGGGAAGGGTAAGTATTTGGATCAGTCCCATCTGCTGAAGAACATGAGGATCCTTCTGGAAGACAAAGATGGGCCAATCTAATGGAGGTAAGAGACAGACGAGAAGAGACGGACCAATTGATGGACGGTCAAGCCTAGATTCGTTTGATGCTTGACGATCATCTCGCTCTTACGACCCCGTAGAGCGCATCCAAGCCTCCCTCTGTACATCAACACCACTACCTCCTTGTCTAGATCATCATCCGAGCCCTTCCAGCTAGCTTCCAGCTAGAGCGTATCATCTGAACATCCCGGCATGTCACCTCGGTCGCTACGAGCCATTCTCAGACTCTACTATTGCGCATCGTGTCGCCCAACTCCTATAACCTACACCTTCTCCTACAGCCTACACATTCTCGTTAGGATATCTATTGTACATCTTTCTTATTCATATTTTGTATCCTTCTCCTTATATCAGACTTATTTCGATATTGATGACTTTTTACTCTTGTTTACCTTACCATCTATATTTGAGTTTTTAGTTAGACAGCTGTTTGGTGGTACATAGAGCACCACACACTTCATGATCCCTTCGGTTTGGGCCACTTTCAGGGTAGTACTCTTTTCATTTCTCCATGCTTGTTCTTTATTGATTTCTTAGTGACTAAGAAAAATGTTAAGTGTGGAGTGGGTAGTCCATATCATGTCACCCACATATAGTTTTTTATAGTTTCATGACATATAGTTTATTTTTGTACTTAGTTAGAATTGCATGATTTAAGATCACATGCATTTGCTCACATGTCACTACTACTTGACTATTGTTCTCTTTGCCTCATGAGTTAGCTAGGATTCTACCATGACTTTTTGGAACTTGATTGTTCCCATGTCTACTTAAGTTAAGATCTTTTCATGCCATGACCGTTTTTATCAATTTCTTATGTAGTGTGCACTCTCGACATTAGAAAGCATGTTTAGGATTTTAAGAAATCAAACCACCAACTCTGTAAGCATGACATATCACATGACTTTTCGTGATCCGAGTCTTTTATTCATGATCTATGATAACATGTTTATGTTTCACTCATGTCCATCACCACCATATATTTGACCCTTAAGTGTGGAGTCTGGCAGACATATTTTTAACCCTTTATAGTCGTCAATTATATATTTTAGGATTTAAGTTGCAGTCAAAAACAATTTATAAACCTTGGTAAGCCAAGGGTCGATCCTAGGAACATGCATGTGTATATACTAGCTAACAAATAATATGTTTAGATACTCCTAATAGAATATTGGTAAAAGTTATACTAATTATCCTCAGAGTACCAAGATCTAGCTTCACCCATGTCTAACACACAGATCATGCAATAATCTTGACAATTCAATTATATAGAGTTGTGGAAATAATCTAATAACATTAGGCAAGCCGCCCAACCACGGATCATTGACTGAATTAATCTAGACTATTGAATGCCGCCAAATCACGGATTATCAATAGTTTCAATTTATTAAGCCTAGGGTTTCTGACAAATAATGTTAGCTTTTTCTATCGATTCATGTACTAATAATATAGCTACCATGCTTCGATATTAATTCTACTTTATCCGGTCAATTACCTCAGACCCATTCATCTTTTTTGGTTTTTAACCTAGTTTCAGTCTAATAAAAAAGCATCCCAATCAATATCAAACGTGAAAGAACAATGAACTGAGATCACATGAACTATTGCGCACAAGCATGGGATCCGTAAGATCCCAAAATTACAGTAAGATAATTGAGCCTCCATGCGATGCCTCGATTTTAAATATATTAATGGTCACCTAGGCGTTTCCTTTGCATTTAAGCTCCTGGTGACGCCTCGGCCTTAAATGACATTTAAATGCCTTAATGTCACCTAGGTGTCCCCTCGACATTTTAAGCTCCAGGAAATGCCTCGCTTAAGTCCAAACCCAAGAGATGCATGGACCTTCATGCGTTGCTTCCAATTGGTGTTGCCTCAACTTGCATGCTCGAACTAAAAATTTGAGTAGAAAAGGGGCCTGTCTACATTCGACTAAGTTAGTCAACCATTCGCGTCCTGTACTTTGTGAGCGCACCTATTGGACCTCCATTTTTTGAACAAAAATCGGCTCATGATTTGCACCCCCTGCGCACCCACGTGTAGAGAGAGCCTTCTTGGTTACTATCTTACCAAGTTCCCAGTTTAGGTTTATATATAAACTTACATTCTAATCAATTTTCAAGCAATATGAAATACAGTCACATTGCTTGTATTTCTACTCCACAAGGGTGAGTCGCACCACCAATTTATTCACACTTAATACACGGTTTTACATATTTACCGCCGCGATCATTTCTTACCCTCTTTATTTTTCTATTATTGATTCTCAACTTCTAGTTTGTATTTGATAAACTTTTCAATTGAATCATCTTTTCCTTTAAGAAAATATACATAATAATATTTTGTACTATTATTTATAAAAGTCACAAAATACTTATTAACACCTCGCGCTGGCATAAATTTTTAATCACACAGATTAGTTAGATTAATTGAAGGGGTTCAGTCTTTCTTTCAGTGCTGTGACAAATAAATTCATGCGATCCAAGTTCTGTTTAACTTTGATTCAACACAAGATTCACATTGTGTTTGGAATCTATTTGAGATTTGGGTATACACTTCAAATTAATCAGTTTCCTTATCGTGACATCATTTTCGTGGCCTAATCTTTTATGCCATAAATTAGAGGACTGAAGCAAATATATAGAATAATTATGCTTATTACTATTCTTCTTGGGTACATTGGCCATTAAATTCATTTTCCACATGCCGTTTTCCACATACTCTCTGCCCAAATATAGACCATTCTTTGTAAGATCAGCTTTCTGGGACTTGAATACCATTTTAAAGCCATGGCTATTCAACGATGTCCCAAAAAATAAATTTCTCCATATGTCGGGTACATGTAGAACCTCAGTCAGCTTCAGCTCCTTCCCCGATGTTAGCTTCGGGACCACTATCTCTTTCCCTTTGATCTCTGAGGTGGCAGAGTTGTCCATGTAAAGCTTTTCTTCAGGTTTAGTTGGCTCTAACATGGAAAATTCCTTCTTCTCTGAGCAGATATGGTAGGTTGCTCGAGTGTCCAGCCACCACTTCCTTGGATTTGAATTCACAAGGATGAGTGATCGCGCGTCGTTGTGCGCGTCAAATATAATTCCTTCCTCTCCCACTAGTACAGCGGTTAAGTAAGGGTCGATCTCCACAGGGAGCAAGCAGTGAGTCTCAGCCAGTAACCTACACTTAAGAAAACGGGGGTTGCGTGAGTGATTGGGGGTTTTGCGCGATGCGCGAATAACAGCGAATATCGTAACTCAGGGAATTGTACTAGACGTGCGCAAGCAGTAGAGATGAAGTACTATATTTATGAGAAGTATTGGGCAGACAATCCTCTATGAATGCATTCCTTATCATCGACTCTAAACATCTATAGCTTGTGGTTTACTTGGGTTAGTGTCCGGTAAAGGCTTCCTAACACGTGCGCATGTTCCGTTCAAAGTTCATGTGCTATTAATCCTTAGAACTAGACTAAACAGCTGCGAATCCTGTCACAGTAGCAACTGCCTAACCTAACTCGTTACTCCTAATTGTCACGGTAAGTTTGCGGTTCAAGGCTTCCCCTACGCATGCAACTAGTTTAACAGGTGACAAGCAAGCAACACAAGTAAGTTTGCGGTTCAAGGCTTCCCCTACTCATGCAACTAACTGTCTCAGTACGCGCAGGATTAATACAAATAAATAAACTATGCATTAAGCTCAAGTCTCAAAGGTAATACATCATAGATTCATGCCCGACCAACACTAAGTGTTTAGCTAGACATGCTAGTGGTAAACATCATAAAATAGTAAGTAACAACTACTAAATCCAAGAAAACGGTAGCAAACAGTGCGTGCAGGGTCTTCTCTTGGCTGGCGCAGTCGGCTGGCGCAACTCTCCTTGACAGGTCCGTGTGTTTTCCAGTTCTGCCGCGCAGTGCCTCTGGAATGTCACTGAGTGATGGTGTCCGCCTCTCTGTGTTGTTTTGAAACCCTAGACTTTCTTTGTTTAAATAGTGCCCCAGGAAGTTCATCTTTTGGCAACTTCCAAGTCTGGTCACTGGGACTTTGCGCCTGGCGCACAGCATTGATTGGCGCAATTGGCGCACCTCTGCTGTCCTTCGCCATTTCTTCTTTTGTTTGCACCGCTAGCTCCACAGGCTGATCTTTCACTCCTAGAACGCTGCCTGTTAGCGCGTATCCGACTTAAGGACTCGTTCTGACCTGATATACAAAAATAGTGGAAACGAGTAATCTTGCCCATAAAATATTGCAAACAAGCATGGGTTTATGATCTAAATAACATGTATAACTAGGCTCTATCAAACCCCCCACACTTACCCCTTGTTCGTCCCGAACAAGTACTGAAACGTGGATACAATTACCTTTTCTGGAGACTAGCGCACAGCCTTGCATTCTAGCGCAAGATGCACAGTTGCTTCAACTTGTGCTGCTCTATCACCTGCGCACAACTGCACTCAATAGTTCTAATATAATAATCCCGAAATTTCGTTACCTCTCAGCCGGGATGAAGGTCTTTGGATGACTGGGAGATAGCTCTTCTTAGGCTCCTGGTTGTCAGCTCCCGCTCCGAAGATAGGTATATGGTTTCTTTCGCGAGCTTCTTCCAGTGCGTGATTCGTTCGCACACTTCCTGGGAACCTGAGCCTTTGATGATATCCTTGTGGTCTTGCGCACGCAGGTACTAGGTAGTGCGCATGCTGATTCTTTGTAACGCACATCATCTGCTTCTGCTGGTATTTTCTTTTGTACAGCTTCCTTTCCAATTTTTTTATTTTATTCCCAGAACAGTTCCAATCTCAGCCTTCGGATAGCAGCTATGGAACTCGTTCCGCTCTCCCTCCTTGGTTTGTCAGCGCCGGTCAGCGCACGCGTTTACATCCGCGCCCGCTTTCCTTAGCTTGACATCCAGAGAGAAGGTGGTCTGTTTTCCCACCTCGCCACGCTTTGGGTATTTTGCCTTTTGCATCCGCGTGACTGAGCGTGCTCTTTTGTTCCGAAGGTTGCGAAGCACCGGCCTCTACTAGCGCAATCGACCATATACCTCGCCTTCGAAGCAGAAGCGACTAACCGCCTCTCTGGAGCATTTCTATCAACTCCACATCCCCTGTATATCCCAACTAACAGGAGCAGAAAAAACGAAAAAATTATGCTAAAACAGTAGATAGCAGTGCACACAATACGGATAGCGCAAAACAAGCTGGAGCGCATGCGCATCCTGCACCTTAGCGCACTACTGCTACTAGTTTTCTTCAACTTAACTAAGCTATACTAAAAATGCTAAAAACATGAAATGTAAGAGTAACGCCCCCCCCCCCCCCCCCCCACACTTGAACAGAGACGTGTCCCCACGACTCAAGCTCAAGCGCACGGAGGTTGCGCACATGCATGCAATGCAACGAAAATAAAGAATATAAGAGTGAACACCAATAGTCACACAAAATATAGCAAGGGAGTCACAGAATGTAGGGCACAAATATTCAGCACACCTAATAGTCAAATAGACGCAGCAAAATAAAAGACAACACCCTAAAGAAAATCACTGCGCCTGCCCTCGGCCTTATATACCCCCTATGGCTAGCGCAACTGACCTGCGCACTGATAGGCGCACGGTCCTGCGCATTTGTGTGACTACAAAAAAAACTACCAAACCCTATTCTAACTAAAAACACGCAAAACAAAAAAAAAAAAAAAAAAAAAAAAAAAAAAAAACAAAACAAGCAGAATAAAATGTGCCAAAATAAAATGTGTCGGGTTACCTCCCGACAAGTGCCTTTGTTTAACGTCGTTGGCTCGACGGTACCTCGTTACGTGCCAAGTAGTGCGTCTGCAGCCTCCCCCACTCTTGCTCCTGAGTGTCCCTGCGCCAGTGCTTGTGTGACGATCTCAGTGGTCCTGCGCAAAGGATAAAAGGAGAGGTCAGCATGTGATACATTATTCGTAAGGAGGGCAGATGCAGAGGAAGAGGAGATATAGGCGATGGGTGCTAGGTCTCCCTCTGAAACATCTGGTGGTGCGTCTGGCGCAACAGCTTGCTCGTCTACTATCTCTGGCTCGGCCAAGTTAATGTTGCGTGCTGCGCCATCCCAAGGTTCGCCCAAGTACCGTTTGACTCTCTGCCCGTTAACCTGAAAACGATGCTGGTGCCCGTCTTCTAATTCAATTGTGCCGTAGGGGAAAACCTTGGTGACGGTGTATGGTCCCGTCCACTTCCTGCGCAGCTTCCCAGGCATGAGCTTCAGGCGTGATGAAAATAATAATACCTGATCGCCTGGTTCAAATGTGCGCCGGAGGATGTGCTTGTCATGAAACGCCTTGGTGCGCGCTTTGTAATCGCGCAGTCCCTCATAGGCGTCCAGTCGCAGCTCATCTAGTTCGCTCAGCTCAAATGCGCGTTCTTGTCCTGCCTCCTCCAAGTTCAAGTTGCAAATACGTAGAGCCCAATATGCCTTGTGCTCGAGCTCCACTGGCAGGTGGCATGCCTTCCCATAGACCAGCCGGAATGGTGAGGTTCCAATGGGTGTCTTGTGTGCAGTGCGGTACGCCCATAGCGCATCATCCAGGCGCTGGCTCCAATCCTTGCGCGACGGCCTCACAGTCTTTTCCAAGATGCGCTTGATCTCTCTGTTAGAAACTTCGGCCTGTCCATTCGTCTGCGGATGGTAAGCGGTGGACGTCTTGTGGCGCACCCCATAGTGCTTGAAGACTTGCGCCACAACCCTGTTGCAGAAGTGCGTCCCCTGGTCGCTGATAACTGCCTTAGGCACGCCGTACCTGCAAAATATGTTAGTTCTGAGAAAATCAGCGACAGTCTTACCATCATCCTTGCGCGTGGCCTTAGCTTCGACCCATTTGGATACGTAATCCACGGCCACCAGTATGTACTCGTAGCCGGCAGATGGGGGAAATGGACCCATGAAGTCGATTCCCCAAACATCGAACACTTCATCCACCAGAATCGGGGTCTGCGGCATCTCGTTGCGCGCGGATATTCCTCCAGTGCGCTGGCACCTGTCACACTTCCTGCAGTGGTCATAGGCATCTCTGAATAGGTGCGGCCAGTAGAATCCACAGTCCAAGATCTTCCTGCTCGTGCGCTTGGGACCGAAATGTCCTCCACAGGCGTGCGCATGACAAAACATCAATACAGAGTTAATCTCATGGTCAGGCACGCAACGTCTTAATATCCGATCTGGACCTATTCTAAGCATGTAAGGATCATCCCAAAGATAATGCTTGGACTCATGTTTCAATCGCATGCACTGAGTTTTATTGAAATGAGGAGGGAACGCACCTGTGACCAGGTAATTTGCGATATGCGCATACCATGGTACCTTACCTGTTAGCGCCATTAGATGCTCGTCAGGGAATGTCTCCTTGATCTGCCCTGGCTCCTCATCCTTTATGATCCTGCTCAGATGATCAGCGACGGTATTTTCTGTGCCCTTCTTATCTTTGATCTCTAAATCGAATTCCTGAAGCAGAAGTACCCAGCGCATCAGGCGCGGCTTGGTCTCTTTCTTGGATATGAGGTAGCGGATAGCTGCGTGGTCCGTGTAGATGATGACTCTGGCGCCTAGAACATATGCTCGGAACTTCTCCAGCGCAAATACAATTGCCAGAAGCTCCTTCTCTGTGGTGGTGTAGTTCTTCTGCGCGGAGTCCAGTGTGCGCGATGCATAGTAGATGGCATGCGGCTTCTTGTCCTCGCGCTGCCCCAAGACTGCTCCTACTGCGTAGTCACTTGCGTCACACATCAGCTCGAATGGCAGGTTCCAGTCTGGTGCGCGCATCACTGGCGCACTGGTCAGCGCTTCTTTCAGCTTATCGAACGCCGCCCTGCACTCATCAGTAAAATCGAAGCACACGTCTTTTTGCAACAGGTTAGACAGGGGTATGCAAATCTTAGAGAAATCCTTAATAAAACGCCTGTAAAACCCAGCATGCCCTAAGAACGATTTCACGTCGCTCACGTTGGTGGCATAAGGCAGATTAGAAATAATATCTATCTTAGCTTTGTCTACCTTAATACCCTCCTCTGAAATGATATGACCCAATACTACTCCGTGCGTAACCATGAAATGACACTTCTCGTAGTTTAGCACTAAGTTCTTAGAGATGCAGCGTGCTAAGACTTTATCTAGATGTGTTAAGCATGCATCAAAGGTACTCCCATATACAGTGAAGTCATCCATGAACACTTCTATACATATACCAATCATATCAGAGAAAATGCTCATGACGAGGCGTTGGAACGTACCTGGCGCGTTGCACAGCCCAAAAGACATACGCCGAAACGCAAATGTTCCGAAGGGGCATGTGAACGTGGTCTTCTCTTGATCCTCCGCAGCTATGGGTATCTGATTGTAACCTGAATATCCGTCCAAAAAACAAAAGTAAGGTTTACCTGCCAAGCGATCCAGCATCTGGTCCATGAAGGGTAGCGGGAAGTGGTCCTTGCGCGTCGTTGTGCGCGTCAAATATAATTCCTTCCTCTCCCACTAGTACAGCGGTTAAGTAAGGGTCGATCTCCACAGGGAGCAAGCAGTGAGTCTCAGCCAGTAACCTACACTTAAGAAAACGGGGGTTGCGTGAGTGATTGGGGGTTTTGCGCGATGCGCGAATAACAGCGAATATCGTAACTCAGGGAATTGCACTAGACGTGCGCAAGCAGTAGAGATGAAGTACTATATTTATGAGAAGTATTGGGCAGACAATCCTCTATGAATGCATTCCTTATCATCGACTCTAAACATCTATAGCTTGTGGTTTACTTGGGTTAGTGTCCGGTAAAGGCTTCCTAACACGTGCGCATGTTCCGTTCAAAGTTCATGTGCTATTAATCCTTAGAACTAGACTAAACAGCTGCGAATCCTGTCACAGTAGCAACTGCCTACCCTAACTCGTTACTCCTAATTGTCACGGTAAGTTTGCGGTTCAAGGCTTCCCCTACGCATGCAACTAGTTTAACAGGTGACAAGCAAGCAACACAAGTAAGTTTGCGGTTCAAGGCTTCCCCTACTCATGCAACTAACTGTCTCAGTACGCGCAGGATTAATACAAATAAATAAACTATGCATTAAGCTCAAGTCTCAAAGGTAATACATCATAGATTCATGCCCGACCAACACTAAGTGTTTAGCTAGACATGCTAGTGGTAAACATCATAAAATAGTAAGTAACAACTACTGAATCCAAGAAAACGGTAGCAAACAGTGCGTGCAGGGTCTTCTCTTGGCTGGCGCAACTCTCCTTGACAGGTCCGTGTGTTTTCCAGTTCTGCCGCGCAGTGCCTCTGGAATGTCACTGAGTGATGGTGTCCGCCTCTCTGTGTTGTTTTGAAACCCTAGACTTTCTTTGTTTAAATAGTGCCCCAGGAAGTTCATCTTTTGGCAACTTCCAAGTCTGGTCACTGGGACTTTGCGCCTGGCGCACAGCATTGATTGGCGCAATTGGCGCACCTCTGCTGTCCTTCGCCATTTCTTCTTTTGTTTGCACCGCTAGCTCCACAGGCTGATCTTTCACTCCTAGAACGCTGCCTGTTAGCGCGTATCCGACTTAAGGACTCGTTCTGACCTGATATACAAAAATAGTGGAAACAAGTAATCTTGCCCATAAAATATTGCAAACAAGCATGGGTTTATGATCTAAATAACATGTATAACTAGGCTCTATCAATGAGCTCAGATATCATCGACACTAGGAAGTCAGCATTTTCCTCGGCTCCATTGGCTAATCTCCTCTTTCTCTGTGGCTTTTTGCAGTCTGCCACCTTGTGACCCTCTGTGTCATAGTTAAAGCATTTATCCCTCCGAACTTGGATTGTTGCTTTTCTTGAAAGCTTTCCCCTTTGGCCCAAGCTTCTTGAAGGGTGCCTTCAGCTTCGAGCTACTACCGTGTTCCACCAAGTCAGCTCTCTCTGTAATTTGACGTGTTGCTGAAGTTGAACCAGCAGGTTGCTATAGCAACCTTCTGGGTCACTTGCGGAAATAACTTGTGATGGCCGAACCTGGAAAACACAGACAATTTGGTTATCCAGTTCGGCAATTGCCTATGTCTAGGGAGGACTTCTCTCAAGCCCTTAAGATTCCACTATGCATGATTAAAGTACAAGGATATCAGAACTCAGCCTACGCTAGTTCAACCCTGACTTCTAACCCAGCTAGAATCTTCGCTCAGTCTGATCACACAAACTAGCTCACGTACACTGTCAACACAATCTAGTAATGGAATGCTACAGCCTGGTCACACAGACTCAGCCTATTCTTAAACAATGCATTATGATAGGATGCTATAGCAACTTTTGAACCAAGTTGCTTTACCTCAGATTCTCCGAGCCCGCTTAGCTGCTTCAGTCTAACTTCTGCGAGTTCTCACAACTCCAGTGACGCTCCCCCTTGATTAGTGACCTCCTGCCAATTGTAGGGAACTTAGCTTTGCTTCTCAGATTCACCTGCGACGATTTTTCAACAACTTGTATTTGATCTTTCAACAAGGGTTTGCTCCAGTTGAACTCTGACGATCAAGCGTAGATCATACTTTGCTAGTCCTAATCGTTCTCTCTGCTCATGCACTCATACTCTCTAACTCAGCGCTCTAGCTTCTAGCTCTTGCCTTTGCTTATGCTTGTGTGTGTCTCTCTACGGGCGATGCTCCCTTTTATACTTGAAGGTGACCGGTTCCCACTATAACACTTTTTAAAACTCTTTCCAACCTCCTTGGGCAGTTGCGATCTTCTCCTATATCTTAGGAGTTTGTTGGGATATGGTGGCAACAACCTTCTTTTCGATGCTAGGATTTTTTAGTCAACCGCTTTCCAGGATACATTGAGGTTTGTTGGAGAGGTATATACATTTTTGGTGTGGCTTACAAATGAGTAGACCTCTCCTTTTATAGCTTTTTGAAAAGTAACACCCTAGCTTTTGCCTCGGCTCATTTGTGTCAGGCGTTGCCTCGTCATTGAGCCTCCAACCAATGCCTCGACCATAATGTGTATTCACCCAAGCGTCGCCTCAACATTTGACCTTCAGGCGACGCCTCGCTTAAGTACAAACCCAGGCGACGGCTGGACATTCGTCCGCCTCTTCCAAGTGATGTTCAAGTGTCGCCTCAACTTCCATGCTCAAATTAAAATTTTGAGAAAAAATAAGTGCAAAAGGGGCAAGTCCACATGCAACTAAATTAGTCCACCATTCGCGTCCCTCGCATCGCGGGCGCACCCATTGGACCCCTGTTCTGAACAAGAATCGACTCGTGATTTGCACCCCCTGCGCGCATGTAGAGAGAGAATCATTGGTTACTATCTTACCGAGTAGGTAGAAAGAGTTTATATAAACTTACATTCTAGTCATTTTCCAAGTAATGTGATCCAAACAATGTGGGATAATTTCATATTGCTTGTATTTTTACTTCACAAAGGTGAGTATTCAATTCAATGGGCTCACATTTCTATTATTTTAGATCACTCTTTGAGCATCGATATCTCATTCACTTTTATACCCCTCATCTTAAGAAATTTAATTACGATTAATTCATTTAAATCTGAGATGGACTCTACCCTCAAATTTAACTCACAAAATGAGGTTGCACACCATTTTATTCACACTTAATATATGTTTTTCGAACAACAGACACATATAATCTTTTTAAAATATGCATGTTGCTGAATTCATTTCAGCAAACATCGCTCACTTTTTTTTTTTAATATATAGACAATAAGTAGCTGACAATATAGTAACCAAAATTCATAACTATGCAGGCTAATGAATGCCCAATCCGAAAGTCTGATCTTTATCGACTAATATGAGAATATTCCTCATAATACTACTGATATTAAACAAATAGATTTGTTTCTTTCTGCTTGGTTGTGCTTAATCAAATACTTAATTAAATGAAGAAAAAAAAGTTATTTAACTGAGTTTAGGCTTCGAACATACTACTTAAACTTAAAATTTATTTCATTGCATAAACTTATGAGGGCATGTCGGGCCTAATGGAAGCGGAGCATCGAGAACCTTCGCCAAGATATGCAATACTTTTCTAAATTCATAATTTGATATATTACGATTAATGATTTTCATTTTAATTGGCCTGTCATGAAGTTGGAAACTATCTTGACCCCATAGTATTCCATTAAAATAGACATCTTCATTCGAAAAATAACATCAGTTGCAGTTTTCATCTTGTTTTAAATTACAAGTGTGGGAAGCAATTGAGAAAACAAATATCGTGACCTTATAGTATGCCATCAAAATCGATACATGTCCATCTTTGAAAAAATAAAGCTGAGATGGGAGGGTGATCCGATAGTTAATAAATTGATGACGCAATTTGTAATTCTTGTGATGTTATACAAGTGTTATAGATTCATAGAAAGGCCCGGGAACCCTCGTTAAAGCCAATGTAACAGCAAGTCCAAAAGGATTATTGATGTGGGTCGATTTGGTAGCGTCAGGGAACTCGTAATTGGCTAATCCGGCAATCAAGCGACTTTCAAAGAACTTCTCCTGCTACGATACAATGAATAGTTTCCCTGAAAAGTGAAATGAGAGGTTGTTCTAAAAAACATCCTCATTCACGAAATCTGAAATCGTGTATGTGATTAATCTTGCTCTAGTTAATCTAAAAGGTTACTTTGTAAGGCAAGTTTTGACTGGAACAAAGTTAGTGCGGAGTGTAAAAATAGAACACACTATATGTTATCCAATAGCCCCCGTCTGGGGGATTTGTCTAAAGTCCAAGGAGAGCAATTCACTATGTGAGTTCAGTGTACAAAGTACAGAGCTTATCGAGACACACCGAAGCTCAGACGATCTTTCTTTTACACCTCTATTGAGTGCAACCTAACCACCGAGTTCGATGTTGCCTCTCCTCTACCAGCAATGATCTTCCTCCTGAAGTTTTGAGCTGAAATTATCAGCGCTGCTGGTGACTTGTATCAGCAGGTTGCTGTAGCAACCTCTAGGTCACTTTTGCGGAATTTCTAAACTTCAGCTGAACCTGAAAGACACAAATACTTTTTCACCTAAATCGGCAATTGCCTACATTTGGGGAGGACTTCTCTCTGGTCCTCGAGATTCCACTATCGAGATTCCACTTGAACATCACTATCGAGGTTTAAAACTCAGCCCACGCTAGTTTAACCTCTACTTCTCACCTAGCCAAAAATCTCTGTTCAATTTGATCACACACAAATTAGCTTCTATTGTCTACACACTTACAGTAATGGATAGATACAAACCTGACTACTCAGACTCAACCTATGCTATTACAATGTGCAACAATATGCTATAGCAACTGATGATGCAGTATGACAGTCTTTGACAAAACCAGCTCAAGTGAACAAGCGGTTGAACAAGCTGCTGCTATAGCCGGAGCTGGTTCAGGAAGCTATAGCATCTGTTCTTCAGCAGCAGCTCGGATCTTCACGGAAGGAGCTTGGCAGTTCATCCATGAGCATCAAGGGAGTTCCTAAAATACCCAAAGAGAATATTCCAGTGGAGATTCCCAGGTGGAGGAGAAGATTTGTTTGTAGAATTATATTTGATCTAATCTTCTACAAATTAGGAGATATTGTTGCTTAAAGGAAATTCCCAAAAGCTGAATGATGGAACTGAGGGTTCCTATTTAAAGGAGGCCGGGCAGAGTGTCAAGGGCATCGAAGATAAGAGAGAAAACACCAGAGCATACACAGAATACCGTGAGAGTGGAATTCAAGTGCTAGAGGATCTTCAATCATCACCGAGAGCAGAGCGTGAGCGCAGAGGTAAGGTGACTGAAGCAGAGTGTGATCAGGACTTGCAGAATCTGATCATAGCTTGATCAGGAAGCCAATTCAGAGCAGCGGTTGCTTGCTGGTTGATCAAGGGAGGCCACGGAGATACTGACGAGTGGACGAACTCGGTCAAGTGACTAGACGGCTAAACTCACTAGTGGCAGGTGGTCACTGAGTGAGGGAAAGTGCTCCAAAGTGTGCAACGCTCGTGGAGAGGTTCGATCGGCTCAGCAGAAGGCTTGGAGCGACGCGGACAGTTTAGGTACCAGCTGTGTGCTACAGCAGGTGCTATAGCAACCTGCAGGTAATATTGAATTAATTAGAATAGGCTGAGTCTGTGGGATCAGATTTGTAGCTATTCTGAATTATTTCAAGTCTGTAGGAGTGCAATACACAAGTCAGAGCCTGTTCTTGAAATTCGCAGCGCCTCTGATAAACAGATTCGTGAACAAGCAGTTGCTACAACACACTCTTGTTCACCCGGAAACTGTTTCAGCAAGAATGGACAAGGACAAATGTTTGTTCACCCAGTTCAGCCAACTGCCTACGTCTGGGGAGGACTGAACTCCAGTCCTCAATCCACTAACCACAAAGGTCTCAAAGTACACACAGTTACAACTCCACGCAACCTATGCTACTCAACCTTAGGTGGATCCTCGAACACAATCAGAACGGGCTCTGACTTGTGTTTGCACACCCTCTACTGATATCTATCTAGAATAGCTACAGTTATCTCCAACTTAGCCTATTCTAAACAATACTCATATTCTGCAGGGTTGCTATAGCATCTGCTGTAGCACACAGCTGATGCACAAACTGTCTGCGTCGCTCCGAAGCCTTCCGCTGAGCCGTTCGAACGGTTCCACGAGCGTTGCACACTCTGGAATACTCCCCCTCACTCAGTGATCTCCTGTCACTAGCGAGCACTGCCGCCCAAACACTTGACCGAGTCACTCACCTGTCAATTCTTCTGCGACAACCCTTGATCAACCAACAAGCACCCTCTGCTCTGAATTGGCTTCCAGATCAAGCTTGGATCAGACTACGCAAGTCCTGATCACCCTCTGCTTCAGTCACCTCAGCTCTGCGCTCACGCTCTGCTCTCGGTGATGGTCGGAGATCTCTTCGCACACCAAAAATACTATCTCGAAATTCCGTGTGTGGTTTTGCTCTCTACACTCTTCTTCAATTTCCTTCATTGCTCTGAAGGGTCTTCTTTATATAGGAGCACCTACTTCCATCATTATCAGAATTTTGCAATTTTCCTAGTAATATCAATATCTCCTAATTTTGACAAAACCCTAGGCCACTGATGCACACTTCCATGAACATGCAAATAACTTACTAAATTTTTTTTTTTAAAGTAAGAGTAAGTGATGGCCACATTGGGCCTTAGCTAAGCCACGCAGGGCTAAAAGAATTTAGTGTTCAATAGTCATCAGTGCAGGTTCATCAGTAGCTCTGGCATGCTTCTTGCTCTCCCCCTTTTTGGCACAGATGCTCAAGGGGCCTGTCCTCCATCCTCCGGATACTCCAAGTCTTTAAGTACACTTCTGAGTTGAGCACGTCTGATATCCCTTCGTTTGGCTTCAACCTCCAAGCTCATTAGTTCTGACTTCAAGAGACTCACAATTCTGGCTCGGAGGGCGGCATCAATGGAGGAGGCAGTAGGCAGGGTTTCTTTGAGAGGAATGGGATCAGTCGAGACAGTCAGAAGAGAATCCTCTTGAGCTATGGCAACTGCATGTTTGCCCTTGAACAGCTTGTGATCAACCGTAAACACCTGTAGCTCCTCGGACATCACTTCAGAGATCTCTCCTAGCTCTGGATGCTGAGCGACCATCAGACCATAGATAAGGGAGGGCAGCACAATGGGTTTGCTGGAGGAAGAGCTGCCAGCATGTGCAGCAATCTGAGGAAACATCACACTCCTTAGGCTGATTCTTCTCTTTTTCCCAACCGAGTACAAGAGGTCAGCAAAGGGTTTGCTAATCTTTCCCCTGTGAGAGCTTGGGATCCAATTCCTAATCCCCAGATTGTACAACAGAACATACATAGAGGTGAGTTCTGATGCACTGAGGTTTGATCCCCCCCAAGACTGGCACACACCGCCTGTGAGAACCCTGGCCAACACCTCTCGTTGACAATTGAGGACCCTCTGGCATCACTATCAATCCCAAGGAATTCATCTATTTTCTCTGGGGTAACCAGTACCACCTTACCCCGGACCCAGCTTTTCCCATAATCATCTCCATCCTCTTCTCCAAACTTCTCTTCCATTTTTACTATAAACTCCCTAACTAACCGGCTATTGTATCTGTAAGGAAAGGTTAGGGATTTCAGAAGATTTACCTCAGTAAGGATTTGGATGATTGCTGAAGACTTGTATTTCTCCAAATCCAGCCTCTTCTCAGAAACAATGTGCTTCTTCTCTACAGAGCTCCAGGATTGAGAGGCATTCCTGTTTCTGAACCATATTCCCCCGATAGTGACTGCTGTTGTGACATCTCCTTCGCAGGACTTCTGACCCACAGGTCTTCTCTCCGAAGGTTCACCTGTAGCATCCTCACTGGACTCCTCTTCTCCACTACTGGTATCAGCAATGATGATTGGTACTTTTCCTTTGTCAACTGTTTGGAGAAGAGGTACTGTAAAAGCTTCTTGTTCAGGACCTTCAGCACCAACCTCCTCATCCACACCTACTGTGCCAGGGGACGAGGTGAGGGCTCTGTCGTGCTCATCAGCATCCAGACTAGCTGCAGCTCCCCCTGCAGCTTGTTCTTCCTTCGAGGTCCATTCACAACTGGCCTCTTCTGTCTCTACTGCTGAACTGGTCGCAGCCTTCTTGTCACGGACCTGGCTTCTCCTTTTCCATGAAGGTTCTTCTTGAGGAGGAGGAACCTCTTGAGATACTGGGAGGGGCGCTGCCTCCCAGAATACTAGATCCATTCTCTGAGAGGAAGCCTCACTTTGAGACTTGCGCTTCTTCTCGGTTCGGCCTTGGCCGGCAGATGCTAGATTTCTCTTCAGGCCTCGGATTTTCACCATGGTTACGGGTTTGCAAAGAGTGAGAAGAGCACACGGGAGTGTTGATCAGCAACGATTTGGGGGAAGCGCCTTCAACTGATTTTGCCCTAGAATTTGATTTACCCGCTGTTTTTTCTCTTTTAATTTGAGACTTTGAGTTCACGTGCCACGCATGTGACTTCTTCTTGCTTTAGCGACCAAAGCATATGAACAAGCTGTTACCGGCCAGGTTGCTATAGCAGACAGGAGCTGGTTCTCCTACACATCCTGGATGACATCTTTGTATGGAGGATCCTCGTGAGGCTCTGATGATTGTTTCTTCACCCATACTTGAGTTTGTCTTGATTTCCCTCTCTTCTGACCCTCAAGTCTCCTGTCTTTTCGTTTCTCACATTTGGGTCTCCACATCTGTATTTTCTGTGGCTTTCTCCTGTATTTTTTCTTCCAGTGGGCTGGTACAACAGTCTTTGCAATACTCCATCGTGGTTCTTTCCAATAATGAGCATTTCCCGGATCCACTGGACACGGAGATTTATTACAGCATGTGTTGCCTCTGGTTTTTGTTTCCCCTTTTTCAGCTATGAAAGTTCTTTGGGTTCTCTGCTGCCGCTTCAGGATCGGGGGTATCTTTTGATTCCCTTTCTCCTGACCATAATTATTTGTGCATGAACTCCTTTTATTCTGAGGCTCTGGCTTCGCTACAGATGGATGGTTCGTCGGGTGTTGTAGCATCCTCTTGTTCAAGTGTCTGGTTCCGTCTTCCTCTGCAGGTTTTGGGCAACCATCTGATTTTTTATTGCCATATATCAAGGTATCCGAGGCTTTTATGAAAATTGTTCCTCTAGAGCTTTCTTCACCAGTGTATCCGATCCCCGTTCTTCCTTTTCCAAGTCTTTGATATGAAAGAATTTCATCAAGAATATTTTTTTGAGGTTCGGCTGCCTTTGCTATTGCTAGAGAGGCACCAATGTCAGTGGCTCGGCTTCCTGGGTCTTCCCTATTTAGTATGGTGACTTGTCTGTTGGATGAAGAGAGAAATTGTCCTTGTTCTTCTTCCAGTAGCTTGACTCTGTCAGTCAAAGTTTGATTCGTTTGCAGAGCTTCCTCACACTGTTTAAGTATCTCTCCCAGATAGTCAATTAGGTTGACAGTTGAGTCCTCCTCGTCTTCACTTTCAGACACGACAACCCCATAGTATAATTCATTCTTTATTAACTCTTTGTGGTTGAAATCGGTCACACTTGTTAACACGATACAATTTTCTTCTTCACTTTCCTCAGAGTCACTCCACTTAGCCGTCAGGAATTTATTATCCTTCTTCTCCAAGTTTTTGAGGGGTTTGCTCGGACAGTCAGCCTCAAGGTGTCCATAGCCTTCACAATTCCAGCAGTGAACATCCTTTCTCATTTCTTTCTTTTCATCTTCATTCTGAGTAGGTTCCTTCCCTCTCCTTTTATTTTCTCCACCTCTTCTGGATTTTTTTCGCGAGGATGAGCTTGGCCCAGTTCTGGAGTCCATGTTCTTCAGTTGTTTCCCAAGGTTCTTTACTAGCATACTCAGCTGATCATCTGGAGCTGGCTTCTTCACTTCTGTTTCTGCCTTTAGTCTTATATTCTTATCTTTAGGAGTGGGCTCTTCTTTAACCAGCTTCATCTTAAATTGTTTGAGGGATCCAACCAATTCTTCCAGCCTCATATGTCTGACATTTTGAGCTTCTTCAATGGCTGTCACTTTCATGTCAAATCTTGTGGGCAACAATCTGAGGACCTTCCTAATCAGCTTCTCTTCAGGGATAGGTTCTCCTAGAGCATGGGCTTCATTTGACAGGTCACATAGTTTCGCATTGAACTCAGTGATCGTCTCCTCTTCTTGCATTCTCAGATTCTCAAACTGCGTAGCAATAATGGCTTTGAGAAAGGCCTTCATCCTACCCTTCCAATATCCATAGTTGCTTTCCTCCAACAATGGAGGTCTGCTCTTGCTCTGTCCTTCCTTCATTGTTCCTTCTTTTCTTCAGAGGCGTTATAGGATCTTTTACTCTGTGTCGAGCTCCCGCTCTGATACCAATTGAAATTCGCGGCGCCTCTGATAAACAGATTCGTGAACAAGCAGTTGCTACAGCACACTCTTGTTCACCCGAAAACTGTTTCAGCAAGAATGAACAAAATGACAAATGTTTGTTCACCCAGTTCGGCAACTGCCTACGTCTAGGGAGGACTAAACTCCAGTCCTCAATCCACTAACCACAAAGGTCTCAAAGTACACACGGTTACAACTCCATGCAACCTATCCTACTCAACCTTAGGTGGATCCTCGAACACAATCAGAACAGGCTCTGACTTTTGTCTGCACACCTTCTACTGATATATATCTAGAATAGCTACAGTTATCTCGAACTTAGCCTATTCTAAACAATACTCAGATTCTTCAGGGTTGCTATAGCATCTGCTGTAGCACACTACTGATGCACAAACTGTCCGCGTCGCTCCGAAGCCTTCCGCTGAGCCGTTCAAACGATTCCACGAGCGCTGCACACTATGGAATACTCCCCGTCACTCAGTGACCTCCTGTCACTAGCGAGCACTGCCCCCCAGACACTTGACCGAGTCACTCACCCGTCAATTCTTCCGCGGTAACCCTTGATCAACCAACAAGCACCCTCTGTTCTGAATTGGCTTCCAGATCAAGCTTGGATCAGACTACGCAAGTCCTGATCACCCTCTGCTTCAGTCACCTCAGCTCTGCGCTCACGCTCTTCCCTCGGTGATGATCGAAGATCTCTTTGCACACCAAAATTACTATCTCGAAATTCCGTGTGTGGTTTTGCTCTCTGCACTCGTCTTCAATTTCCTTCATTGCTCTGAAGGGTCTTCTTTATATAGGAGCACCTACTTCCATCATTATCAGGATTTAGCAATTTCCCTAGTAATATCAACATCTCCTAATTTTTAGGAGATTAGATTTGATTTGAGAATCAAATTTCCCACAATCAAATCTCCTTCTTCAGCTAGGAATCTCCACTGGAATATTCTCTGCAGCAACTTAGAAACTCCTCTGATGCTCTTAGAAGGACTGCCAAGCCCTCTTTCCAAAGACCCAGGCTGCTGCTGCTCGGACAGACGCTACAACTCTTCTGAACAAGCTCATATTGTAGCTTCTTCAGCTATAGCTGCTCCTTGTTCACTGATCTTGTTCACGAAAGCTGGACTCCTGCTATAGCAGCATCTTGTTCACATGTGCTGGTTTTGTCAAACACTGCCATACTGCATCATCAGTTCTGATTGTTTGACTAGTTTAAGTCAGGTAGCATAGGTGTCAGGTAGCATAGGTGTCGTGTGTACTGTGGACCTAAGAAGCTAGTGGATTAAGGGTTGGAGTTCAGCCCTTCCCAGACGTAGGTTGATTGGCCGAACTGGATGAACAAACCATTGTTCCTTGTTCTATCTTGCTGATCAGATTTGGGTGTTCAAGAGTGTGCTGTAGCAACTGCTTGTACAGAATTTGCAACTCAGAGGTGCTGCGAATTTCAGCAACTTACAGGTCAAGCTGCTGTAGCGTCTATCCACGACTCAACACACGCTCTCTGCTGTTGTGTCGAACTTCTAAGAGTACTCTAGACTCTAGCAATGCTCCCCCTCGATCAAAGACCTCCAGTCAATATCATGGAAATCGGCTTTGATCTTCAATGCTCTGCGACAGCTCCTCCTCGCAACTCTGTTTCAAAGCTTGTACTTGATCTATCAACGAGCCAGCTCTAGTTGAGTTTTCTCAATCAAGCATAGATCCGACTACACTAGTCCTGATCTTCTCTGAGCCACACACTCACAAAACAATGCTCTAGCTTTCAACCTTTCGCTCTCAGCTTCTGAGTTTATATCTCTTTTCATTGTGTCTGTGTTGTTGATGTACTGCCCTCCCTTATATAGCAGCAGACATCGACCAACCATAAGACTACTAATCCTGATAGGAATCGTAGAACTTTGCAAAAGAGAATCTTCTCGTAGATTCTTGCTGATTTGTTGAAATTGATTTCTAAAAACTAATTTTAGAAATTGATCTTGTTCCGACCACTGAACAAGGGCGCCTGATAAAACGCGGCTGTCCAGGAGCCTTTCAGACAAGTTACGACGCCGGCAGCTACCCTCCGGACATTCTCCGAGCAGCTTCATGTTGAACGGATTTTGCTCCAGCTCAAAGTCTTCACGATATGCTATAGCATCCCCTGGCAGATGTTTGGTGACCTTAGACAGCTTGCTTCAGCTTCTGATGTAGATGGGTTGCTTTAGCATCTTCTCGTTGTTGATTTGTTTTAACTCCAGCAGGAAGCTATAGCATCTTCTAGCCTTCTTGGAATTGTTTTGTCACTGATGTCATTACCTTAACAATCTCCCCCTTGGCATTTTGACAAAACTACTTCAGCAGGCACTCTCCCTGTCTTCTAATTGTGGCCGCAAGTGGCCACTTTTGTGCTGCAGCTTCTTCTCCCCCTTTTTGCTGTGCTGGAGCTTCTTCTCCCCCTTTTGTCAAAAATGACAAGGGGGTTCAACCTATTGATTCTGGAACCACACACGACTTGATTTTGACAAAAATTCTGCAGCAGGGGTGTCTCCTTGGCGACTGCAACGAACCTGCTCAACTGATACTGAAGCTAGCTACTGGCTATGGCAACACAAATTAACAAGCCATTATAGCAACAAGGTTTACACATAGGATAATGTTATTCTACCTATTAAATAAGCTTAATGTTTGCTTTCTATCCCATAAATGACAAAGGGGGGGGGGGGGGGGGCTTAATACTGGAGGTTCATCGGCAGGCGCAGGATACTCAAAGTCCCTTAGCAGGCTGCGTGATGATGCAGTATGGCAGTCTTTGACAAAACCAACACAAGTGAACAAGCTGCTACTATAGCCAGAGCTGGTTCGGTAAGCTGTAGCATCTGTTCGTCTGTAGCAGCTCGGATCCTCGCGGAAGAAGCTTGGCCTTGGCCGTGCATCCGAAAGCATCAAGGGAGCTACTAAAATACTCAGAGAGAATATTCCAGTGGAGATTCCTAGATGGAGAAGAAGATTTGTTTGTAGAAGATTAGATTTGCAAATCAAATCTAATCTTCTACAAATTAGGAGATATTGTTGTTTGGAGGAAATTGCAAAAAATGTGAATGGTGGAACTAGGTGTTCCTATTTAAAGGAGGCTGCTCAGAGCGTCGAAGGTATCGAAATGAAGAGAGAAAATACGAGAGCATACACAGAATACCGTGAGGATAGAATTCAAGTGCGAGGATCTTCGATCATCACCGAGAGCAGAGCGTGAGCACAAAGCTAAGCTGATTGAAGTAGAGTGTGATCAGGACTTGCAGAGTCTGATCGTAACTTGATTAGAAAGCCAATTCAAAGCAGCAGTTGCTTGTTGGTAGATCAAGGGAGGCCGCGGAGGTATTGACGAGTGGACGAACTCGGTCAAGTGACTGGACGGGAAAACTTACTAGTGGCTGGAGGTCACTTAGTGAGGGGAGTGCTCCAGAGCATGCAGTGCTCGTGGAGAGGTTCGATCGGCTCAGCAGAAGGCTTGGAGCTACGCGGACAGTTTAGATACTAGCTGTGTGCTACAGCAGGTGCTATAGTAACCTGCAGGTGACATTGAATCAATTAGAATAGGCTGAGTCTATGGGACTGGGTTATAGCTATTCTGAATTATTTCAAGTCTGCAGGTGTGCAATACACAAGTCAGAGCTTGTTCTGACTGTGTGACTAGCTTAGGTCAGGTAACTGTGGACTTGTGAAATTAGTGGATTAAGGGTTGGAATTCAGCCCTTCCCAGAAGTAGGCAGATTGGCCGAACTGGGTGAACAAATCATTGTTTAGTGTTTTGTCTTACCGCAAAAGATCCGTCGGTACAAGAGTGTGCACAGCAACTGCTTGTTCACTATTTTCAACTCAGAGGTTCTGCGAATTTCAATTGATATCAGAGCCTGAGCTCAACATACAGAGTCAAGATCCTGTGCACCTAGCTGAAGGACAAAGCACAAGCCGCCCTCCACTGCTAGAAGAAAGCAACTATGGCTACTGGAAGGCTAGGATGAAGGCGTTTCTCAAGGCTATTGATGAGAAAGTGTGGAAAGTTGTGGTGACAGAGTGGGCTCCTCCCAAAACCACTGATGATAAAGGAGTCACTCGGAAGAAACCTGAAGAGCAATGGACTGCAGAAGAGGATGCTGCAGCAAATGGTAATTCAAAAGCCCTGAATGCAATCTTTGCTGCTGTGGATGCCAACAACTTCAGATTAATCTCCAATTGTGACATTGCAAAGTAAGCTTGGGAGATCTTGGAAGTTGCTCATGAGGGGACTGACAAAGTGAAGATATGCAGAATGCAGATGATTACTTCACAGTTTGAAGGTCTGAAAATGCAGGAGGAGGAAACCATCACAGAATTCAATGCCAAGCTGTGTGACCTATCAAATGAAGCCCATGCTCTTGGAGAACCTATCCCTGAAGAAAAGCTAATTAGGAAGGTCCTCATATCATTTCCATTCAGATTTGACATGAAGGTGACAGCCGTTGAAGAAGCTCAGAATGTCCAGGACATGAGGTTGGAAGAACTAATTGGATCTCTCAAGCAGTTTGAGATGAAGCTAGCCAATGAAGATGCTCCCCTCAAAAGCAAAAATGTTGGATTGAAAGCTGAAACAGAAGTGAAGAAGCCCTCAGCTGATGATTAACTGAGTTTACTGGTGAAAAATCTGGAGAAATTCTTGAAAAACATGGAAGCAAGTTCTGGTCAGACCTCAACCTCTCGAAGACAGTCCAGAAGAGGTGGAGGAAATCAGAGAAAAGCCAAAGAACCAGCTGAAGAGGAAGAAGAAAAGGAAGAAAGAAGGAAAGGCATTCAGTGCTGGAACTGTGAAGTGAAATTTCACAGCGTCTCACTTAGGCAGATTTGTGAACTAGCAGTTGCTGCAGCACACTCTTGTTCACAAGAAATAATCTCAGCAAGCAATGAACAAAGGCACAAGTTTGTTCACCCAGTTCGGCCAATCTGCCTACGTCTGGGGAGGACTATTCTCCAGTCCTCAATCCACTCAACCAAAGGTTCAAAGCACACTCGGTTACAACGCACGCAACCTATGCTACTTTAACCCCGTGTGGACTACTCAACACAATCAGAACAAGCTCTGATTTGTGCCAGCACACCCTCTACAATATGTCAGTCTAGAATAGCTACAATCCTCTCAAAGAACTCAGCCTATTCTATACTACACTACTCAGCAGGGTTGCTGCAGCAACAGCTGTAACACACAGCTGAAGCACACTGTCCGCGTCGCTCCAAGGCCTTCTGCCGAGCCAATCGAACCACTCCAAGAGCGCTGCACACTCTGAGTAACTCCCCCTCACTCAGTGACCACCTGCCACTAGTGAGTTCTTCCGCACGAACCTCGACCGAGCCTTCCACCCGTCAGTTCTCCCGCGGCTGCCTTTGATCAACCAACAAGCTCCACAGCTCTAAATTGGCTTCCAGATCAAAGCACGAATCAGTCTCTGCAAGACCTGATTCTCTTCTGCAATACGCACCACAGCTCTGCGCTCAACGCTCTGCCCGTGTGTGTTGATCGAAGAACAACTCTCGTAGCACACCCAGAAAAATCCTCACTCTGAATTCTGTGTCTACTCTCGTGTATCACTCAGCTTCGATCGCCCCTTCAGCCCTAACACCTTCTGCTTAAATACCCACACCACTTTAAGCAGTTTCCAGGTTTAGGCCATTGTTCCACAAGATCAATTATCTCCTAAAATCTAGGAGATTAGATTTGATAAATATCTCTAATGCAAATCTCCTTCTCTGACAAGTAAACCATGCTGGAATATGCTCAACAGTATTTTAGAAATACTTCTAAGAACTCTCACAAAGCTGCCATACCTTCAAAATGCTCCCAGCACAAAACTGCTACTTGGACAGTTGATACAGCACTTGAACCAGCACCTGCTGCAGCATCCCCTGCTGTAGCTGCTGCTAGTTCACTTCTGCTGCCAGCTTGATTGTTTGAGCTGCAACAACTCCTTGTTCACTTGTGCTGTAGCTGTTTGCTGCTGCTGGAATTTCCTAAATGCATTAGGAACCAATCCCATCAATTCTAAGGAAGATCCTCCAATTTATAGAGGTTTTGATTTTCCAATCAAATCTTCATTCAACAAATCTGCCCTTGTTCTTGAGAGACACTCCAGAAATATTCTCCTGAATATTCAGCTCTTTCCGAAAGCCCTTCGGTCCACTGATTTGTTGATTGAATGCAATCTTCGAGAAAGCTTTGAATTTGTGCTACCACATTTTAGCTCCAGCATCTACCACTGAACTTCTGCTCCAGAGATTGCTGTAGCACTTGCTTACTCCACTTTAGCTCCAGAGATAGTCACTCTGCCCAGATTGCACAAGCTGATGTCTTCATGCTCTCTTTCAGAATTTCGAGCTCCCCAAGGCAACATTAGGTCGCGCGCCTCGTGAAGACATTAGCCACTTAATGTCTTCAGCTGGAGCGCCACTTACTGAGTTTGCTCACTCTGGAATGCTCTTCATCAGCTGTTTTCTTTCCATACTTGCTGTAGCAAGCTCTAGTTCACTTTGTAGGAGTTTGTCAATGATGCCACATACCTTCACAATCTCCCCCTTGGCATTTTGACAAAATCCAAGAACCCTTCTAATCTTAGGCAATCCTCTTCTCATCTTTGAACTCCTTCTTTTGCAGCTTCTTCAGCTTCAATCTTCAGGGGATGGTGTAGCAATTTCTTGCGCTTGTTTTGTCAAGGATGCCATTACCTTAACATGAAGGATATGGACACAGAGAAGCAGAGTGTCCTAGCAAGCAGATCAAGGGTTCTGACAAGAAAGACAACAAGTAGCTAACTGCAAAATGGAGTGACTCTGAGGAAAGTGATGAAGAAAATCTTATTGTGTTAGCTAGTGTATCCTCTTATGATTCTGAAGAAGCAACAAAGAATGACTTCAATTATGGGACTGATGTGTCAGACAACGAAGATGAGGATGACTCTATACACAACATGTTAGAAAGTCTGGGAGACATCCTTCAACAATGTGAGGATGCCCTGAAGGTAAATCAAGAATTAAAAGACAGAGTCAATAAACTAGAAGAAGAGTGGGAGGTGCAGCTTGAAAAATTGTCATCACTCAGTAGACCTGTCAACCTACCCAAGAAAGAAGATTATGCTACCAAAGACACCACTATTATCACTCCTCTCACAACTGATCCTCAAAAAAATAGACTGGATGAAATCCTTTCTTATCAAAGATTTGGAGGAGGAAGAATGGGCCTGGGATATACAGGAGAGGATACCACTGGTAGAACAGTCTTTATCAAGCCTATAAAAATAGAGAATATCGAGGTTTATGAAGAGAAAGGAAAGCTTAGCCAGACGCTGATAAAGGAAGAATTGACTGTCAACCTTAACCAGGAAGTGCTTCAGCAACCGCTGTATCTACCCTCTGTATCAAATGCAAGTCTTCACAAAAGAAGAAGTAATACACAGGCCTTTGGAAAAGGAAAACGTACTCCAAGAAAACATTTTAGCCTGAAGAACCCTCAGATATGCAGAAGGGTTAGCAGGGACGATTTCAGGAAAAGGAAATCGAAGTTCAACAATCACTGTCAGATGTCCTTCAGCTTGGCTTATTCTAGAAATCTTCGTCAACGATCAGAACTGCAATGGAGAGTCAGAATAATGGAGAAACCAGCGCACTAGAATGGAGCGAGCAAAGGAGTGTCACAGTAAACGCAGGTGTGGAGACCTAAAGGTGACAAACTGAAAAACAAGGGAGTTGACTATCAGAAGCTGTGGAAACAGAGACCGACTCAAGTATGGATGAAGAAAAAAACCAGCTGACTCTGACAAGGAAACACCAGACAATGGAGGTAGCAACAACAAGTAAGTGATCCAGTCCCGTGATGCTATAGCAACCAGAGCCTGAAGAAGCTTGTTCAAAACATTTGGTTGCTAAAGACAGAAGAAGTCACATGCAGAGCACGTGCTTCTGGAAAAGAAAGAAAAAAAAACAGCGGGTAAAATCAAATCTCTAGGGCACATTTGGGTGAAGCTTTTTCCCAAATCGCACGCAGATCAAATCCTGCCCTGCTCGAACTCCTTCTGCAACTACTAATAATGGTGAAGACTCACGGACTGAAGAAGAGCCTGGCAGCAGCACGACAAGGCAGAACTGAAAGGAGGTCTAAGTCTCGTAATGAAGCGCCTGCTCAACGACTAGACTTGGTGGTCTGGGATCCCGCACGTCTCCCTGTGTTGCACAATGCACCTTCTCCACAAGGACGAACTCCACAGAAAAGGAGGCGGCTGGTCCTTGACGGGGAACCTGTTACCAGCGCAGCAGTTGTGATTGAAGAGGCAATGCTCGAAGAAGGCTCTAGCAGAACCCTTGTCATGTCCCCTGGCATTGAATGAGAAGGTGAGGAGGTTGACGCAGATCTTCCTGAACAAGAAACTGGTGCAGCACATCTTCCTCCATCTTTTGACAAAGGAAAAGCTCCAATCGTCATCCCTGATACCAGCAGTGAAGAAGAGGAGTCCAGTGAAGAGGATGCTGTAGGTGAACCTTCCGAGAGAAGACTAGTTCTGGCTGACACTGTTGCAGTCACTATAGAAGGAGTATGGTTCAGAAACAGGCATGCTTCTCAATCATGGTGCTCTGTGGAGAGGAAGCACATTGTTACAAAGAAGAGACTGGACCTGGACAAATACAAATCTACAGCTATCATCCAACCCCTAACTGAGGTAAACCTACTCAAGTCCCTGCCTTACCCTTACAGATTCAATAAATCTCTAGTTAGGGAATTCATAGTCAACGTGGAAGAAAAATTTGGTGAGGAAGAAGGAGATGGTTTTGGGAAGAGTTGGGTGCGGGGTAAGATGGTAGTAATCACCCCTGAGAAGATAGATGAATTCTTTGAAATAGACAGTAATGCCAGAGAGCCTACAAATGTCAAGCAAGAGGTGTTGGCCAAGGTTCTCACAGGAGGAGTGTGCATGTCTTAGGGTGGACCAACTCTCAGTGCTGCGGAACTCACCTCCAAAAATGTCCTGTTGTACAACTTGGGCATTAGGAACTGGATCCCCAGCTCTCACATGGGAAAGGTTAGCAGATCCTTTGCTAACCTTTTACACTCGATTGGGAAAAGAAGAAGAATCAGCCTGGATAGTGTGTTTCCCCAACTTGCTGCCCATGCTGGCAGTGCTTCCTCTAGCAAGCCCATTGTGCTGCCATCCCTCATTTATGGAATGATGGTCTCTCAGCATCTAGAGTTAGGAGAGATTACTGAAGGATTGTCCGAAGAGCTACAGGTTTTTACAGTAGATCACAAGCTTTTCAAAGGGAAGCACGCAGTTGACATTGCCCAAGAAGACCCGCTTCTGGCTGCCCCCTCTGATCCACCCTCTAATGAGGAAGCTCTTCCCCCTGCCCCTGCAATTCAAGCAGCTCTCCATGCAAGGATCGTGGACCATTTGAAGACAGAGCTGTACATGCTGGACACTGAAGCCAAACGAAGGGATGCTAGACGTGCCAAAATCAGAAGCCTGCTCAAGGACTTGGAATATCCGGAGGAGCAAGGGCCTGCTCCAGGGTCGTGAGCATTTGTGTCAAAAAGGGGGAGAGTAAATGAAAGCCAGATGAACCGAACTCTCTAGATGGTTTTTTTTGAAGCCCTGCGTGGCTATGCTAAGGCCGAGTGTGGCCAAAACTTACTTTTACTTTGAAACTGTTTTTAAGTAGTTTAATATTTGTTTTTTGTGGAAGACTTCATCTATGGCCAAGGGTTTTGTCAAAATGCCAAGGGGGAGATTGATGATGCAGTATGGCAGTCTTTGACAAAACCAGCACAAGTGAACAAGCGGCTGAAAAAGCTGCTACTATAGCCGGAGCTGGTTCAGGAAGCTGTAGCATCTGTTCGTCTGTAGCAGCTCGGATCCTCGCGAAAGAAGCTTGGCCTTGGCCGTGCATCCGAAAGCATCAAGAGAGCTACTAATATACTCAGAGAGAATATTCCAGTGGAGATTCCCACATGGAGGAGAAGATTTGTTTGTAGAAGATTTGATTTGATTTATCTTCTACAAATTAGGAGATATTGTTGTTTTGAGGAAATTACTAAAACTGTGAATGGCGGAACTAGGTGTTCCTATTTAAAAGAGGCTGCTTAGAGCATCGAAGGTATCGAAGTGAAGAGAGAAAACACGAGAGCATACACAGAGTACCGTGAGGATAAAATTCAAGTGCGAGGATCTTCGATCATCACCGAGAGCAGAGCGTGAGCACAAAGCTGAGGTGATTGAAGTAGAGTGTGATCAGGACTTGCAGAGTCTGATCGTAACTTGATTAGAAAGCCAATTCAAAGCAGCAGTTGCTTGTTGGTAGATCAAGGGAGGCCGCAAAGGTATTGACGAATGGACGAACTCTGTCAAGTGACTGGACGGCAAAACTTACTAGTGGTTGGAGGTCATTGAGTGAGGGGGAGTGCTCCAGAGCGTTCAGTGCTCATGGAGAGGTTCGATCGGCTCAGCAGAAGGCTTGGAGTGACGCGGACAGTTTAGGCACCAGCTGTGTGCTACAGCAGGTGCTATAGCAACCTGCAGGTGACATTGAATCAATTAGATTAGGCTGAGTCTGTGGGATTGGGTTATAGCTATTATGAGTTATTTCAAGTCTACGGACAGTTTAGGCACCAGCTGTGTGCTACAGCAGGTGCTATAGCAACCTGCAGGTGACATTGAATCAATTAGATTAGGCTGAGTCTGTGGGATTGGGTTATAGCTATTATGAGTTATTTCAAGTCTGTAGGTGTGCAATACACAAGGCAGAGCTTGTTCTGACTGTGTGACTAGTTTAGGTCAGGTAGAATTGGTGTCGTGCGTCGAACCATGTTGTACTGTGGACCTATGAAACTAGTGGATTAAGGGTTAGAATTCAGCCCTTCCCAGGCGTAGGCAGATTGGCCGAATTGGGTGAACAAATAATTGTTCAGTGTTTTGTCTTGCTGCAAAAGATTCGTCGGTACAACAGTGTGCTGTAGCAACTGCTTGTTCACTATTTGCAACTCAGAGGTGCTGCGAATTTCACTGCGGATGTTGTTCCACCAAGCAATGTTCTTCTTTGCCAGTATGCTCAAGCTCTGACCTTAGGTGACCCATAATTATTGCCTGCAGGGCAACATGGAGTGCTGATGATGGTCCGTCTGTTGTACCTTCAGCTTCTGCTTTTGCTTGATCAGCTACCTCCAGAAAGGGTTCTCCTTCCTTTACATTCACTTCGACCCTTGAATAGTTTGTGCTTCACCAAGAACACTTGTGGAGCCTTCGATAGTCCTTCAGTAGGCCTTATGAGTTTGAGTTATTGCTTGGTGACCAATTCATATATGAGAGAGGGGAATACAGTGCTTAACCTCGATCTTGATGAGCCAGCGTGGGCAGGAATCTGCGGGAAGAGGATCTGGCCCAAATTCACCTTCTGCTTCTGACTAATGTAGTAGAGTAATTTGGCAAGTTCCTTGCTCATTTTTCCTTTGTGGGTGTTTGGGATCCAATTTTTTACCGCAAAGTTGTACAGCAGGGCATACTTGGTTGTTAGGTCAGCAGCTGGGAGATTGCGAGTGATCAACCTTGTGCACAGCCCTCTAGTGAGGGGGACTGATAGAGCCTAGTTATACACATTATTTAGATCATAACCCTATGCTTGTTTGCAATATTTTATGAGCAAGATTACTCGTTTCCAATGTTTTTGTATATCAGGTCAGAACGAGTCCTTAAGTCGGATACGCGCTGTCAGGCAGCGTTCTAGGAGTGAAAGATCAGCCTGTGGAGCTAGCGGCGCAAACAAAAGAAGAAATGGCGAAAGACAGCAGAGGTGCGCTACCCGATTGCGCCAACCAATGCCGTGCGCCAGGCGCAAAGTCCCAGTGACCAGATTTGGAAGTTGCCAAAAGATGAACCTCCTGAGCAGTATATGAAGGGAGGAAGTCTAGGGTTTCAAAACAACACGGAGAGGCAGCACCACGGCCTCAAAGGAGGCACTGCGCGGCAGGACTGGAAAACACACGGACCTGTTGAGAGGACTTGCGCCAGCCGACTGCGCCAGCCGAGAGAAGACACTGCACGCACTGTTTGCTACCGTTTTCTTGGATTCATTAGTTATTATTTACTATTTTATGATGTTTACCACTAGCATGTCTAGCTAAACACTTAGTGTTGGTCGGGCATGAACCTATGATGTATTACCTTTGAGACTTGAGCTTAATGCATAGTTTATTTACTTGTATTAATTCTGTGCGTACTGAGACAGTTAGTTGCATGAGTAGGGGAAGCCTTGAACCGCAAACTTACCGTGACAATTAGGAGTAACGAGTTAGGGTAGGCAGTTGCTACTGTGACAGGATTCGCAGCTGTTTAGTCTAGTTCTAAGGATTAATAGCACATGAACTTTGAAAGGAACATGCGCACGTGTTAGGAAGCCTTTACCGGACACTAACCCAAGTAAAACACAAGCTATAGATGTTTAGAGTCGATGATAAGGAATGCATTCATAGAGGATTGTCTGCCCAATACTTCTCATAAATATAGTATTTAATCTCTACTGCTTGCGCACGTCTAGTGCAATTCCCCGCGTTACGATATTCGCTGTTACTCGCGCATCGCGCAAAACCCCCAATCACTCACGCAACCCCCGTTTTCTTAAGTGTAGGTTACTGGCTAAGACTCACTGCTTGCTCCCTGTGGAGATCGACCCTTACTTAACCGCTGTACTAGTGGGAGAGGAAGGAATTATATTTGACGCGCACAACGACGCGCGATCAAATTTTGGCGCCGTTGCCGGGGAGCAACACAGCTAAGTTAAGGACTAACATTTTCTACAGGTACGGAGTGCCTAAGGCAATATTCAGCGACCAGGGGACGCACTTCTGCAATAGAATAGTGGCACAGGTACTAAAGCATTATGGAGTGCGCCACAAGACGTCCACTGCATACCATCCTCAAACAAATGGCCAGGCCGAGGTTTCCAACAGAGAGATTAATCGCATTCTGGAGAAAACCGTGAGACCCACGCGCAAAGACTGGAGCCAGCGGCTGGATGATGCACTTTGGGCATATAGGACTGCGCACAAGACACCGATTGGGACTTCACCATTTCGGTTGGTGTATGGAAAAGCGTGTCACCTACCGGTTGAGTTGGAACACAAGGCATACTGGGCCTTGCGCACTTGCAATCTGAACCTCGACGAGGCTGGTAAGGAGCGCGCATTTGAATTGAGCGAGCTAGAGGAGCTGCGCCTGGATGCATATGAAGGGCTGCGCGACTACAAAGCGCGCACGAAAGCATTTCACGATAAGTACATCCTCAGACGCACCTTCGAGCCAGGAGACCGGATGCTTTTGTTCTCCTCGCGCTTAAAGCTGATACCCGGGAAGCTGCGCAGCAAGTGGACGGGACCATACACAGTCACAAAGGTTTTCCCATATGGAACAATCGAGTTAGAGAACGAGCGCAAGCATCGTTTTCAGGTTAGTTGGCAAAGAGTAAAGAAGTCCTTAGGAGAACCTTGGGATGAGGCCGCGCGCGAAGTTGATTTGGCGGAACCAGAGATAGAGGATGCGCAGGTTGCTGCGCCAGAGATACAGCCAGATGCACCTGAGGGAGAACTGGGAGCCACTGCTTATATATCTTCTCCCTCACTGATTAACCTCGTTACTTATGATATGTCACATGATTTTGGCTACGCTGACCACCTATCTGTTCCTTTGCGCAGGACTAAGGAGGACATAACACGCGCAGATGCGCGGGGACGCGTAGGAGCAAGTGTGGGGGGGGGGGGTCACGTGCGAAAACTAGAGCAAGTAACGAGGTACTGTCGAGCCAACGACGTTCAACAAACGCACTTGTCGGGAGGTGATCGCGCGTCGTTGTACGCGTCAAATTAATCCTTCCTCTTCCACTAGTACAGCGGTTAAGTAAGGGTCGATCTCCACAGGGAGCAAGCAGTTCAGTTTTAACCAGTGACCTACACTTACGAAAATGGGGGTGTGAGTGATTGGGGTTGCGCTATGCGCGAGTAAACAGTCGTAAACGCCGGAATTGCACTAGACGTGCGCAGGCAGTAGAGATTAAGTACTATGACTATGAGAAGTATCGGCGCAGACAATCCTCTATGAGCATATTCCTTATCATCGACTCTAAATGTCTATAGCTTGATTTGCTAATGTTAGTGTCCGATCAACTACGAATCCGATCAAGGTAGTAATTGCCTATCCTAGCGCGTTACTCTTTGTTGGCACCGTTAGGCTATTCAACTAGTTTAACATACAACAACAAGCAACACGAGTAAGATTGCGGTTCAAGGCTTCCCATACTCATGCAACTAGCTGTCAACAATGTGCACAGAATTAATATAAGCAAGCAAGCTAAGCATTAAGCGCAAGTCTCAAAGGAAATACTCATAGATTCATGCCCAACCGATACTAAGCGTTTAGCTAGACATGCTAGTGGTAAACATCATAGAAACAGTAAATAATATCTAAAGTATCCAAGAAAATAATAGCAAACAGTGCGTGCAGGTTGCAGTCTTGGCTGGTGCAGTCGGCTAGCGCAGATCCTCTCAGCAAGCTCGTGTGTTTTCCAGTTCTGCTGCGCAGTGCCTCCTTGGTGTACGAATTGTGAATATGTGATGATGCTCTCTTTAACCCTAGCCTTCTTCCCTTCTTTATATACTGCTCAGAGGCTCATCCTTGGCAACTTTCAAATCTGGTCGTGTCAGGATTTGGAAACACCATCATCTGCGCATGGCGCAACGCATCTGCTCAGCGCAATCGGTTAGCGCACCGTGGTCGACTCTGCCAATTTCTTCTGTTTGCGCCGCTAGCTCCGCAGGCTGTGTGATGCGCGTCATAAACGCTGCCTGTTAGCGCGTATCCGACTTAGGCCCTTGTTTTGCCCTGCAATACAAAAACACTGGAAACCAGTAATCTTGTACACAAAATATTGTAAACAAGCATAGGGTTATGATCTAAATAATGCGTATAAATAGGCTCTATCAGGAGGTAACCTGACACGCTTTAATTTTTTACACGTTCTTTTAGTTATTAGTTGTCCTAGTAGCATGCATGAATGCGCTCTCCGTTGCGCTTGAGCATGAGTCGTGGGGACACGTCTCTGTTTAAGTGTGTGTGTGGGGGGGGGGGGGGGGGGGGGGGCGTTACATTTACATTTCATATTTATCATTGTAGTTTAGCTTAGTTAATTTAGTTAAAGGAAATAGTAGCGGTTGTGCGCTTGTGTGCGGATTGCGCACACCTTTCGACTTGTTTTGTATTATTCATCCTACATGCGCTACTATTAACCGTTTTAGTATAATTTTTTCGATTTTTTTGTCTTTTTAGTTGGGATATACAGGGGATGTGGAGTTGACAGAAAAAGCTTTAGAGAGGCGGTTAGTCGTTTTTACTTCGAGATTAAGGTACATGGCTAAAAGCGCGAGTGACCTGCGGAACAAAAGAGCGCGCTCAGCCACGCAGATGCCAAAGGCGAATACCCAAAGCGTGGCGAGGTGGGAAAACAGACCACCTTTCCTCTGGAAGTCGAGTGTAGGAAAGTGGGCGCGGGTGTAAACGCGTGCGCTGACCTGCGCAAGTAGACCAAGGAGGGAGAGCGGGGCGTTGTTCCATAGCTGCTATCCGAAGGCCGAGACTGGAACCGTTCTGGGAATATAAGAAAAGTGGACAAAGTTGTATAAAAGGAAAGAAATCAGCGTGCGCACACAACTCCATATTAGCGCATGCGCAAGTCCAAAAGTAAAAAAATTTTGTCAAGGACGAAAGGCTTGAGTTCCCAAGAAGCGCGCGAATGAATCACGCACCTGAAGAAGCTTGTGCGATTAATCATGTACCAGAAATCGGAGTAGAGACTGACAACCAGGAGCCTATGGAGAGCTATCTCCCAATCATCCAAATTAAATTGCATCCTAGCTGAGAGGTAACGAATTTTGAAGTTATTATATTAAAATTGTTGAGGGTATGTGCGCGAAGGTGATAGAGCAACACAGGGTGAACCGATGTGCAGATCGCGCATGAGTGTAAGGCTGTGCGCTAGACTTCAGAGAGGTAATTGTATCTGTGCTTAAGTACTTGTTCGGGACGAACAAGGGCAAGTGTGGGGGGTTTGATAGAGCCTAGTTATATGCGCTATTTAGATCTTAACACTGTGCTTGTTTGCATTATTTTGTGTACAAGATTACTGGTTTTAGGTATTTTTGTATTTCAAGATGAAACAGGAGCATAAGTCAGATGCGCGCTAACGGGCGCTTTTAAAGAGCGCAATGCACGACCTGCGGAGCTAGCAGCGCAAAAGGAGATAGGAGATAGCTGATTCAGACTGCAGTAAGCAAACCAACTGCGCAAAGCGAGTAGCGCAATCAACGTGCGCAGCGAGCCATGCGCAGGATAGCAGCGTTTCTAAATTTTGATCATCATTATCCCTACAAAATCTCATAGATTTGGGAAGTAGCTAAGATTCTCACGGGCCAAATCTAAGCATTCCTTGGGCTTCAAGACCGGTATATAAAGAGGAGGGAAGCTAGGGTTTGGAGAGATATAGAGAGAGAGACATATAGCAACAGAAGACACACGAGCTCCAGAAATCCTGCCGTCGAGATTCTGCGCGAACCACCTGCGCCAGCCGAAAACAACAACCTGCGATTGCACCGGCTTGCTACTTTTCCTTGGCTGCTTTAGTTTTACTTATTATTTCTATGATGTTTGCTTCTAGCATGTCTAGCTAAACACCTTGTATCGGTTGGGCATGATTCTATGAAGTATTTCTTTTGAGACTTGTGTTTAACGCTTAGTTCGTCTACTTATATTAATTCTATGCACATGGGTGATAATTAGTTGTGCGAATAAGAGAAGCCTTGAACCGCAATCTTATTCTAACTGCTCGTTATTGTATGTTAAACTGGTTGATAACTTGACGGTGACAACAAGGAGTAACACACTAGGATAATCGGCTACTACTGTGATAGGATTTGTAGTTGCTTAGACTAGTTTCAAGAATTAATAGCTCATGAACTTTGATCGGAACATGCGCGCACGTTAGGAAGCCTTGATCGGACACTAAGTTAAGTAGAACTGCACTATAGATGTTTAGAGTCGATGATAAGGGATACATTCATAGAGGATTGTCTTTACCGATACTTTTCATAGTTATAGTACTTAATATCTACTGCCTGCGCACGTATAGTGCAATTCTGCTTTCACTACTGTTCATTCGCGCACCTGCGCAACCCAATCACTCACAACCCCCAATTTCGTAAGTTGTAGGTTGCTAGCGAAGACGAGTCTGCCCGCTCCTTGTGGGATCGACCCTGACTTAGCCGCTGTACTAAGTGGAGAAGGAAGGATTAATTTGACGCGTACAACGACGCGCGATCAATGCCATTACCTTAACAGGGTTGCTATAGCATCTTCTCTCTGTTGATTTGTCAATGTCAGTGCCATGCTCCAGCTACTAACTCCAGTAGGAAGCTGTAGCATCTTCTAGCACCTCCTTGGGGTTTGTTTGTTCAATGATGTCATTATCTTAATAATTTATCTATTGGCATTTTTCACAAAACTACTACAACAGGCACTCTCCCTTTCTTCTGTTTGTGGCCGCAACTCTCCACTTCAGACTTCTGTGCTGCAGCATCTTCTCCCCCTTTTGTCATAAACGACAAGGGGGATCAACCTATTGATTCTGAAAAAACACACAACTCCAATTTTACACAACTTTAGCAGCAAGAGCTTCTCCTTGGCGACTGCAACGTGATAATGCAAGTATGGCAGTGTTTGACAAAACCAGCATGAGTGAACAAGGAGCTGCTGCAGCTCAATCAATCAAGGAGGCCAGCAGAAGTATACAGCAGAAGTAAACCAGCAACAGTTGCAGCAGGGGATGCTGCAGCAGGTGCTGGTTCAAGAGCTAGTTCAACTGTCCGAGTAGCAGTTTTGTGCTGGGTGAGTTTTGAAGGTTTGGCAGCTTTGTGAAAGTGCTTAGAAGATTTTCTAATATGCTGCTGAGCATATTTCAGCAAGGATTACTAGTCAGAGAAGGAGATTTGCATTGAAGATATTAATCAAATCTAATCTCCTAGATTTTAGGAGATAATTGATCTTGTGGGACTATGGCCTAAACCTGGAAATTGCTTAAAGTGGTGAGGGTATTTAAGCAGAAGGTTCGAGGGCTGTAGAGGGTGATCGAAGCTGAGTGATACACGAGAGTAGACACAGAATTCAGAGTGAGGATTTTTCTGGGTGTGCTACGAGAGTTGTTCTTCGATCAACACACACGGGCAGAGCGTTGAGCGCAGAGCTGTGGTGCGTATTGCAGAAGAGAATCAGGTCTTGCAGAGTCTGATTCGTGCTTTGATCTGGAATCCAATTTAGAGCTGTGGAGCTTGTTGGTTGATCAAAGGCAGCCGCGGGAGAACTGACGGGTGGAAGGCTCGGTCGAGGTTCGTGCGGAAGAACTCACTAGTGGCAGGTGGTCACTGAGTGAGGGGGAGTTACTCAGAGTGTGCAGCGCTCTTGGAGTGGTTCGATCGGCTCGGCAGAAGGCCTTGGAGCGACGCGGACAGTGTGCTTCAGCTGTGTGTTACAGCTGTTGCTGCAGCAACCCTGCTGAGTAGTGTAGTATAGAATAGGCTGAGTTCTTTGAGAGAATTGTAGCTATTCTAGACTGACATATTGTAGAGGGTGTGCTGGCACAAATCAGAGCTTGTTCTGATTGTGTTGAGTAGTCCACACGGGGTTAAAGTAGCATAGGTTGCGTGCGTTGTAACCGAGTGTGCTTTGAACCTTTGGTTGAGTGGATTGAGGACTGGAGAATAGTCCACCCCAGACGTAGGCAGATTGGCCGAACTGGGTGAACAAATATGTGTCCTATTCATTGTCTGCTGTGCCTACATTTAAGTGAACAAGAGTGTGCTGCAACAACTGCTGTTCACAAATCTGCATAAGTAGAGACACTTGAAATTTCAATTGGTATCAGAGCGGGAACTCGACACACAGAGTTAAAAAGGTCCTACAGTGTCTCCGAAGTAGCCAAGACAATGAAGGAAGGACAGAGCACAAGTAGACCTCCACTTTTGGAAGAGAGCAATTATGGTTATTGGAAAGCTAGAATGAAAGCCTTTCTCAAGGCTATTGATGAGAAGACATGGAGAGCTGTCGTGATTCAGTGGTCTCCCCCAATCACCATAGATGAGCAAGGAGTGACAAGAATAAAACCTGAAGAGCAGTGGACTGCTGAAGAAGGTGCTGCAGAACTGGTAATTCAAAGGCTTTGAATGCAATTTTTGCTGCAGTTGATGCTAACAATTTCAGGTTGATATCAAACTGTGATTTGGCCAAGCAAGCATGGGAGATTCTGCAAACTGCCCATGAAGGAACTGATAGAGTGAAGCTATCAAGGCTCCAGATCATTGCCACACAATTTGAAAATCTGAGGATGCTGGATGAGGAAACAGTCACTGAGTTTAATGCTAAACTCTGTGATCTTGCAAATGAAGCTCATTCCCTTGGTGAGCCCATCCCAGAAGAAAAGCTTATCAGAAAGGTTCTCAGATCGCTGCCCACAAAGTTTGACATGAAGGTGACAGCCATTGAAGAGGCTCAGAATGTCAGATTCATGAGGTTGGAAGAGCTGATGGGGTCTCTCAAACAATTTGAGATGAAACTGGTCAAAGAAGACACCACTTCCAAGGACAAGAATGTTGGTTGGAAGGCTGAAGCAGAAACCAAGCAGACAGTTCCAGACGATCAGTTGAGCATGCTTGTTAAAAATCTAGGGAAGTTTCTGAAAAACATGGAATCCAGAACTGAGAGAAGCTCTTCCTCGCGAAGACAATTCAGAAGGGGCAGTGAAAGAAAGAAAAAAGGGAAAGAACCTTCTCTGGACGAAGATGACAAGAAAGAGATGAAAAAGGGAGTTCAATGCTGGAACTGTGAAGGATATGGACACATTGAGGCTGATTGTCCAAGCAAACCTCTCAAGAATTCTGAGAAAAAGAACAGCAAATCCATGACAGCAAAATGGAGTGATTCGGATGAAAGTGATGAAGAAAACTGTGTTGTGCTGACAAGTATTTCAGATGTCCACCTCAATGAGCTAAAGAAGGTAGAAATTCACTATGGGATTGAAGTCTCTGAGAGTGAAGATGAAGAAGACTCATCTGACAGCTTTGCTGATCTTCTGAAGAAGATACTCAAACAATGTGAGGCAGTTCTTCAGACCAATCAGACCTTGACTGACAGAGTGAATCTCTTGGAAGAAGAACGAAGAAAATGTCTACCCACAGTTGATAATCAAGTTACTATTCTGAAAAGGGAAGATTCAGAAAGACAGACCTCTGTTGAATCCACTCCAGCAGCAGCCAAGACAGCTGACCCGCAGAGCAATATTCTGGACGAAATATTATCTTACCAAAGACTTGGAAAAGGGAAAACAGGGCTTGGATATACTGGTGAAGAAAGCTCTAAAGGGACAGTGTTCATTAAAGCCTCAGATGGTGAGACAGACGAGAAGAAGAATTCAGAGGCCTCCTCAAAAATGGCAGAGAAAATTGGATCTAGACATCGTGGACAACATTTTTCTCAAACAAAACAAAAGTCTCAGAACAAGTGGAGTACTGGTACAAGTGTTGGGAAGAAGAAGATCAACTCCAATCTGAAGCAGCAACACAGAACTTGCTCAGCTGAAAAAGGGGGAGCAAAGTCCAGAATCAGCACATGTTGCACAAAGACTCCATTTCATGTTGCTGCACAAGAGCACTGGATTGCTAAAAACAAGGGTAAAACACAGATGGTACAAATATGGAAACCCAAACAAAGAGTTAGGAGGCTGGAAGATCAGAAGAAGAAAAGCTATGGTGTATTCCAAGTATGGGTGAAGAAGACTCCACCAGATTCTCCCAAGGATCCTCTGAGCAACTGCAGCCTGAATTGAATAGGTGAACAAGCTCACATGTGCTGCAGCAACCTGGTCCGAATTAGCTTGTTCACATGTGTTGGTTGCTGAGGATGGAAAGGAAAATATTTGCACATGGGAGGCACGTGACTTACAACTTCAAAAAGGAAAAAGAAAATAACGGGTAAATATTTTCTAGGGCACAGATCAAGAGCAAAAGGGCTTCTCAGAAATCTCTGCCGATCATCCTCTGTGCGCTCCTCTTTCCTTCCACATCTCTGCAGCAATGGTGAAGACACGCGGGTTGAAGAAGAATCTGGCAGCAGACAGGCAAGGGAGGTCTGAAAGAAGGACCAAGGCACGAAATGAAGACCCCGCTCAGCCGCTGGATGTGGTTGTGTGGGAACCAAACCCTCTTCCTGTGTCGCACAGTGAGCCCTCTCCCTCTGAAGGAGCTTCGCAGAAGAGGAGGCGGCTGGTACGTGATGGAGAACCTGTCTCCAGTTCTGCTGTGCTGCCAGAAGCGGATATGGCTGAAGTTGCTTCTGAAGAAGAACTAGCAGCAGAGACTGCTGCAGCAGTCCCTGCAGTAGAAGAGTGCAGATCATTGGTCATGTCCCCAGGTATTATTGGTGAAGGGGTTGAAACAGCTGCTGAGTCCCCTGAACAAGAACCTGCTGCAGCACATCCTCCTTCTTCAGACAAGGGAAAAGCTCCTATTCTGATCCCAGACTCCAGTAGTGAAAGCTCATCCAGTGAAGAAGAAGAAGCAGGTTCTCTTGGTGGACCCTCTGAGAAAGGACCTGCAGCTGAAGATTTCTCTGCCCTCACAGTCGGAGGCACATGGTTCAGGAACAAAAGCGTCTCTCAAACCTGGAGTACTGTTGAGCGGAAACACATTGTGCATGAGAAGCGACTGGTGCAAGATAAGTATAGATCAGCTGCTATGATTGAGCTTCTGACTGAGGTAAATCTGCTCAAGTCCCTAACCTTTCCTCTCCGTTTCAATATTATTCTGGTTAGAGAATTTATAGTGAATATGGAGGAGAAATTTGGCGAGGAAGGTGCTGATGAGTATGGGACAAGCTGGGTACGGGGTAAGTCAGTGGTGATTACTCCTGAAATTATTGATGCATTCCTTGGGATTCATGAGAATGCAAGGGCACCCACTGATGTTAAGCCAGAATTTCTGGCAAAGATCCTCACAGGGGGAGTGTGCCTGTCTTGGGGTGGCCCTACCCTCAGTGCGGCTGAGCTAACCTCCAAGTATGCTCTGCTGTATCATCTTGGTGTCAGGAACTGGATTCCTAGTTCTCACAGAGGGAAGGTCAACAAAGATTTTGCTAATCTTCTCTATTCTATTGGAAAGAGGAGGAAGATTAGCCTGGGAAGTGTTATGTTCCCCCAGCTTGCTGCTCATGCCGGGAGTGCTTCCTCCAGCAAGCCTATTGTGCTGCCCTCCCTCATCCATGGGATCATGGTCTCTCAGCATCCAGAGTTTGGAGCGATTACTGAAGGCTTATCTGAGGAGCTGCAGGTCTTCACAGTAGATCACAAGCTATTCAAGGGAAAACATGTTGTGGATGTTGCGTATGAGGATCTTCTAATGGTTGGTTCTTCAGCTCCAGCTCCCCTGGAGGACTCTCTTCCCCCTGCTGCTTCCATTCAGCCAGCTCTTCGTGCCAGAATTGTGAGCCATCTCAGGTCTGAACTGCTCTTTCTTGATTCTGAGGCCAAACGGAGGGATGCCAGGCGTGGCCAGATTCGGAGCCTCATCAGAGACTTGGAGTTCCTGGAGGATGAGGAGCAGGCCCCTTGAGCATCTATGACAAAAAGGGGGAGAGAAGATTTTTATGCTGATGAATATTGCTGAATATTGATACACTTTGTTTTGACCCTGCGTGGTCGTATCTTCAGCCGTGTGTGGCCACACCACATCTACTTACTCTCTATTATTTTTATTTAGAGTATTTCGTTTCTGGTTTTCGGAAGAGTGCATTGGCCTTAAGGTTTTGTCAAAATGCCAAGGGGGAGATTGATAATGCAAGTATGGCAGTGTTTGACAAAACCAGCATGAGTGAACAAGGAGCTGCTGCAGCTCAATCAATCAAGGAGGCCAGCAGAAGTATACAGCAGAAGTAAACCAGCAACAGTTGCAGCAGGGGATGCTGCAGCAGGTGCTGGTTCAAGAGCTAGTTCAACTGTCCGAGTAGCAGTTTTGTGCTGGGTGAGTTTTGAAGGTTTGGCAGCTTTGTGAAAGTGCTTAGAAGATTTTCTAATATGCTGCTGAGCATATTTCAGCAAAGATTACTAGTCAGAGAAGGAGATTTGCATTGAAGATATTAATCAAATCTAATCTCCTAGATTTTAGGAGATAATTGATCTTGTGGGACTATGGCCTAAACCTGGAAATTGCTTAAAGTGGTGAGGGTATTTAAGTAGAAGGTTCGAGGGCTGTAGAGGGTGATCGAAGCTGAGTGATACACGAGAGTAGACACAGAATTCAGAGTGAGGATTTTTCTGGGTGTGCTACGAGAGTTGTTCTTCGATCAACACACACGGGCAGAGCGTTGAGCGCAGAGCTGTGGTGCGTATTGCAGAAGAGAATCAGGTCTTGCAGAGACTGATTCGTGCTTTGATCTGTAATCCAATTTAGAGCTGTGGAGCTTGTTGGTTGATCAAAGGCAGCCGCGGGAGAACTGACGGGTGGAAGGCTCGGTCGAGGTTCGTGCGGAAGAACTCACTAGTGGCAGGTGGTCACTGAGTGAGGGGGAGTTACTCAGAGTGTGCAGCGCTCTTGGAGTGGTTCGATCGGCTCGGCAGAAGGCCTTGGAGCGACGCGGACAGTGTGCTTCAGCTATGTGTTACAGCTGTTGCTGCAGCAACCCTGCTGAGTAGTGTAGTATAGAATAGGCTGAGTTCTTTGAGAGAATTGTAGCTATTCTAGACTGACATATTGTAGAGGGTGTGCTGGCACAAATCAGAGCTTGTTCTGATTGTGTTGAGTAGTCCACACGGGGTTAAAGTAGCATAGGTTGCGTGCGTTGTAACCGAGTGTGCTTTGAACCTTTGGTTGAGTGGATTGAGGACTGGAGAATAGTCCTCCCCAGACGTAGGCAGATTGGCCGAATTGGGTGAACAAATCTGTGTCCTATTCATTGTCTGCTGTGCCTACATTTAAGTGAACAAGAGTGTGCTGCAGCAACTGCTAGTTCACAAATCTGCATAATTAGAGACACTTGAAATTTCACAACGAACCTGCTCAATCGATATTCTACCTAGCTACTGGCGATGGCAACACACATTCATAAGCCATTCTAGCAACAAGGTTCACACATAGGATAATTCCAGTCTACATATTACATAAACTTAATGTTTGCTTTCTATACCGTAAATGAAAAAGTGGGGGCTTCATACTGGAGGTTCATCGGCAGGCATAGGGTACTCCAAGTCCCTCAGTAGGCTGCGGGTCTTTGCCTCTACAGTGAGGTGCTCAAGCTCTAACCTTAGGTGACCCACAATTCTCGCCTGCAGAGCAGCATGGAGTGCCAACGATGGTACGTCTGTTATAGCTTCAGCCTCTGCTTTTTGTTGACCAACTTCCTCCATAAAGGGTTCTCCTTCCTTTACATCCACACTATGTCGACCCTGTAATAGTTTGTGGTCCACCAAGAACACTTGTGGAGCCTTTGATAGTTCTTCAGTAGGCCTTATGAGCTTAGGTTGTTGCTTGGTAACTAATTCATATATGAGAGAGGGGAATACTATGCTTAACCTCGATCTTGATGAGCCGGTGTGGGCAGCTATCTGCGGGAAGATAATCTGACTCAAGTTCACCTTCTACTTCTGCCAAATGATGTAGAGCAATTGGGCCAGTTCCTTGCTCTCCTTTCCCTTGTGGGTGTTGGGCAATTTGTTGCTTGGGCAATTTTTCACCGCATTGTTGTATAGTAGGGCGCACTTTGTTGTGAGGTCAGCCGTTGGGAGGTTGTGGGTGACTCATCTTGTGCACAGCCCTCCAGTTAGGGTTACGTCCAACTCATTCGGGCTCACCTTTCCCTGGGGTCTTGCTTCCTAACCAACCTCCAAAAATTCATTAATTACCGCTGGGGTAATCACTACCTGCTTCCTCCTCACAAGGCACTTCCCAAACACAGCTTTCCCTTCTTTACCAAACTCCTCGGGCAGATTTACTAACACCTCCCTAACTAATTGTCCACAGAACCTTTTAGACATAAAAACTGATTTTAAAAGGTTTACCTCATTTAACAAATGGGTGATCTCTGGCATTTTGTATCTTTCCACTTCCAGTAGCTTCTCCTGAATAATGGTACGCCTAGCCACCACCTCCCTTGAGCCGGCCACATTCTTGTTACAGAACCAAATTATGTTGTGCATGAAACCGGTCACCGATTGACTAGGCTGTTGGGATATGGGCTCCCCTTGCACAGACTCAACAATCCTTTGTCCAACGAGGTTAGGCTCAACCCGCAAGTCATCTTCTTCAAATTCTTCGCTAGAGGAATCAACAGTTATTGGGCTCTTGCCTTTCATGGTAGCTGTGGGAGGACTTGGTACCTCTTCTCCTTCTTTTTTGTCTTCACTACTATCTTTTGACCCATCTTCTTCACTTGATGGTTTAGGGACCTCCTTTCCCTTTGTATCTATTAATTTAGCGGCCTTCTTAGACCGAACCTCACGGGAAGCTTCAGCATCCTCTTCCTCTGGCTCGCTTACTCCTTCATGAGTGGTATTTTTCTCATCAACTTCAGCTGACATATACTCCTCGATGGGGACAATCTGCTTCTTTTTCGACGAGCCTTCGCTGCCCGTCGACAGTCCTTCAGTTGGACCGGCTGGTCTCCAAGGAGGCATTGCCAACGTCGTAGGTTCCGTGACTCGACAGTTGTGGGCTGATGTAGAACTTGTTCTGGGGACTCCTTCCTTGCACTCATGGACCGCTTCCTCTTCTTAGAGCAGTCACTGTTGCCTGAGCTTGAATTTTTTTTTCTCCTCTCTCGGTGTGTGTGTTGTTGATGTACTGCCCTCACAATTCAGCGCTCTCACTTCTAGCCTTTCGCTCTCAGCTTCTGCATCTCTCTCTCTCGGTGTGTGTGCGTGCGTGCGTGCGTGACCAATTTTAGAAACTGAATTTGTTCCGACGGCCAAACAATGACTTCTGAATAATTACGGTGGTCCAAACGTCTCCTGGACACGATGCGATGCCGGCAGATGCCCTCCGGACACCCTCCAAGTAGGTCCATTGTTAACCGTCTTTTGCTCCAGCTCTAAGTCTTCATGATATGCTATAGCATCCCCTAGTAGATATTTGCTAATCTCAGACAGCTTGCGAAATTTACTCCAGCATCTGATGTAAACGGGTTGCTATAGCATCTTCTCTGTGTTGATTTGTTTTGTCAATGTCAGTGCCATGCTCCAGCTACTAACTACAGCAGGAAGCTGTAGTATCTTCTAGCACCATTAGGGTTTGTTTTATCAATGATTCCATTACCTTTAGAACCCAAAATCAGCCAAGTGGCCCTTAAAACTCATGGCACATTAAGCAAGTAATAGCGAAAGTATCCGGATCTTTCATTTTTGGAGGGATGTGGTTCAAGAATAGGGCACCACAGTTTTAGTTCATGTTATGAGGTTCTCGTTCTTCCAACTTATTTTTATTGGATATGATAGTTAAAACAGTTTGCTTTACTGTAGAGCTTGGGTTATGAGCTCGATGAATGTTACATGGACGTATAGTTTCTTAAGGATTTTTACGAATTTCTAGGTTCTTTGTCTACTTTAGACTTTAAGTAAAAAACTTCACTGAAATATTTAATTTTGCTATAATCAACTTAAATCAACATATTCACTCACCATCAACACTACCACTATACCCAATGTCAGCAACACCTCACTCACTACGAGACCTGAACTCATCTCCACTCATCATTACACCACACCGCCATAATCATTTGTACCATGATCACTTTCACTAGCAAACTAACACCTCATTACCACCAAATCACCCTCATTCATCAACACCTTTTTCACCATCACCAACTACACTCATCATCACCACATCCATACTCATCTCAATACATACATACTCATCACAATACACCACTACACCATCACCACACTCATTATCTCACTCACGACTGAACGTTGTCGAAATTATGGTAGTATAAATACTAGTCCAATAACGGTGTTCAAACAATATTTATAATCCGAGTCGAGTCGAACCCAAGAGAAAAGCCTAGATTAGTCTACTCAATAAAAAGGGAGGGTTTTTCCTCTAGGTGAGGTATTTCTAGTGAATACTAAAGACAAGTTTAAAGTTGGGTGGAAGTAAAATAATAGAGAAACCGTAGTCGAAATCCTATTTCACCCCTAGGTCATGCGATTAGCAATGCAAAACAGAAATATATTCATGAGTTAATTTGATTGATTATTCTAGGTTAAAGTATCACGCATTCTAAATTCTATTTCAACCAAACTTCACTCATATAGATAAAAGAACATGTTTTTCATTACAATCTAACCTAAGGGATCCATAAGGATCCCAACTACAATGGGACTACTCACTCATGGTGAGTTTGAAACAAAAAATAGTTTTTAATTGAAATTGTTCACCAACTGGATGCAAAGAAGTAGTGGTTGAGTAGAGGGTTGATTTAGAATGGCCAATTGCGTGTGTCTTCTCCAAATCTTCGATAATTCTCCAAGTCGTGCAAGAGTAATCGCCTAGGATTTTCGAAATTGGAAGAAACCCTTCTAAATTTGCATCTTTTCCTTATTTATACTGTTCCGGAAAATTATCAGATTGCCCGCCGTGCCCAAATCAGTTGATTCGAACAAGCCTTGTTCAGTTGATTCGGACAGGGTATCCGAATCAAATACTCAACGCAGTTTCGTAGCTGGGCGAGTCAGTCTTTCTTGGCCGAATCACTTTTGATTCGGTCAAGCCTTGTTTGATTCGGTCAAAATCCTTATGGAGCCAAACTGATCCGGGCGGAGCACTTCTTCTTGGCCGAATCATTTTTGATTAGGTCAAGTCTTGTCAAACTTCTCCTCGAGTCAGATTCATCTGTGTAGCTGGAGAGGGCGATTCGGCCAAGCCTTGTCCGGATCAAATCTGACTCGAACAGCCCTCTAGTCGAGTAAGATTGTGCTTGGGCAAGTCATTTTTTCAGCTTGCCTCAATCTTGCTCATTCTTGCTCTCGATCGACCGGAATTCATCCAGATTTTCTTCGGGCCACTTCATATCGTGTGGTACGCATTTTTAACCTGAAATGGACAAATAAAACATCAAATGACTTCATAAAAAAACGGAACAAACAAGAAGTAACGGGAGAATGTGGACAAATACAAGGTCATTTGTCCGCTCATCAAAACACCCCACACTTAAGTCCTGTTCGTCCCGAACAAGTATATGCATAGGTCAAGCGGAGAGTAAGATGCTAGATCATATATGACAGTATCAAAGCACGTAGAAAATCTTACGCACATAAAACACTTCCATCCCCTACTCATGTAACATAGCATAAAAATAACTAAACAAAGAAAATTAAATCTACTCCTAACTTTTTTTTCCCAATTTTTTTTCCTATTCTACCCCAAATCCCCTCACTAGAGCCCCAGCTCTGGCCCCATCAGGAATCGAACCCTAGTCGCAGAGATGTTTGACGCCCCTTTTTGCCACTAGACCACGCCCTGATGGGCAATCTACTCTTAACTCACTGTCGTAGGAATCACGGATGCATTTAGAGTATGCATCAAGCCTTTAAACCCCTAGGCTACCCTAGTGGACGAGTTATAGTCTCGTGAGAGTTTTCAGAATAGAAATACTCACAAATCCTACTCGCAATCATCCATAAGAGTTCAAAATCCAAATATAGTTTGCTAAGCAAGTAGTTTTTATATCAGCCCACGTGATAATGAAGTTGTGCAAATCATTCACTTCACGCAAACTCTAAGGATCATTCACCGACAACAAATATTCATAGAATCGATATCAAAACTAGCATTCGTCAAATTCAAATTACTGCTCAATTTCCTATGCAAGTAGTATGAAGAAAAGCGTCGCTTAAACAACAATTTTGTCGAGTCAATCACCTATGCTCGCTAAGGGAAAGTCCATAGGTTCAAGACAACACCCTTATTCTCAAGATTTAGACTATACGTCATAACCCGTAAGAGAAGAGAAGTTTCGACATTGAAAATTTTAAAATTCACTTGTACAAATCTTGATGCTTAAGTAATAAATTACGAGGGTCATACCTAGACGCTTCCTAAAAGCGAAATGCAAATGCCTTACTCACACACATGCGAATGAATTTTGCGGAATAGGCACAAAGTCAAGAATTAACTGTGCTTAATATTTTTCTTGCGTTTATACAAATGCTTTTAAGGGGGAATTTACCTTCCTAACCCTCAGCATTTGTACAACTTTTCCTTGACCCAAAAAACAAACAAATAATATTTTTGTGTTTATACAAAAGCTTTCAAGGGGGAACTTACCTTCCTAACCCTCGGCATTTGTAAAACCTTAAATTCTTTCTTGCGCCTCTTTTTTTCTTTTCGCAAACACTTTATTTGACCCCACACTTAATACTTGACAATGTGCCTGAGTGATATATAATGGAGCATGAAGTGTGAGCTGAACAAATGCAAAGGCTAAATAGGAATGCTAAGGTTACGAACAAGTATGAGGTTTTTTATATGAAAACTACTTTTATTTTATTTTTGTGCTCGCTATACTTAACTTCATTCTTCATGCACGGAAAGAGCTCACAAATAAATCGAACTAAGCTAGTCAAAAACAACGAATCATGTGAATAAAATCATCACGAAGAATGTCAATCAACTTAAAGATACGATTCATGAATTCAAAGCACAACTCATTCCAAAAAAAAAAAATTTTAATGATACTACTTAAGTGCTTAGCAAACATTACTTCGTGTGATCAATATTTAAAGGTAGGATGAAAGCAATCATGTGAGTATAACGCGAGCAAAATAAATATGTAGCATAGAATGACGTTGTTAAGAAAATAAAAATGAAAGCGCAAAACACCTCACACTTAAAAGTTTGCTTAGTCCCTAAGTAATATAAAGAATAAAGAATAGTAAAGAGAAAGCTGCAAAGGAACTTCTCTCGTGTAGAGGTAGCTAAATGTGCGTCCGCTCACATCCGTGAATGGTGCTCTACTTAGTTGCACTACATCTGAAACCCAAGAAAAAGGTTAGTGCAACATTTGAATTCATAAATGAAAACAGCTAGCTATAAAAGATAAATCAATGTGAAACATGTAGCTAGGCAAAAGATTGGAAAATAAGTGTGCGACAATTCATATGATGAGTTTGCTTGGATATACTCGTATAAATCAAAAACCATGAACTAGTGTATTATAGTGCTTGAAAAATGTTTCGAACAAATGCGAGCAAAGTTGCAAAAATTTCCAAAGTGAACTGAGAACAGTGCTGCTCAAAACTGTCCGAATCACAATTGATTCGGGGAAGGCAAAAAAAATTGATTCGGCCATACCCTGGCCGAATCAAATCTATTCGGATAACATGAGCTTGCCTGAATCGAAAGTGATTTGGGCAAGACAAAGAAAGTGATTCGGCCAAGGTGGTCGAATCAAACTAGCAGGGATGATAATGGCCTTGGCGGAATCAGTGTTCAAAGGGAAAAATCTGCCAAACAAAAGTAACACAAGTTCGAAACACACCTGTCATGCAAATAAAATCACGGTGAAACTCCTCAAAATACAAATGGACAAGTCAAGCAAATTATATAGCAAAGATACCAACACAAGTCATGACAAACATAAAAGCAACCTAAACATCATCGAATTACCCCACACTTAAAACTGATACATATAGGTAATCAAACCAAAGGGGTAATTAGAGGGCACAAAAAAAATCACTAATCAAACATTTGGCGCACGGCGCAACACAAAGTCCAAAATAATTCTATACTACCAACAAGTAGAAGCAAAAACACAAATACTCACCAACCTTGTTTAACGTCTTTGCTAAGACGTAGCTGATTCCCTTTTTCATAAGAAACACACTTGAGAAGTCCTCTGCGAGGATCCCTTCTCAAGTGGCATGCACCGATAGCGTGGGAATTCAACCGGTCTCTCGTCTTCCTCTTGCGGAAGAGTGGCATTTCCTTCCCTCCTCGAGTTTGGTTGATCCATAATTTCTGTTGCTGGTTGATCAACGCAAATTTGAAGTGAAGGAGTATCAAAATCTGGCAATTTCTTATTCGGGTTTGGCGTTGATGTGGAGGCTTGTTCTTGTGCCTTTTTCGTGCGTGCTTTGGTTTGCATTTAAACACCTACCAAGCAATCGAAGAAAGCGTCAATAAGTGTGAAACTTAAAACAAAGTAAGCAAGAATAGCACGCAATCACAATCAACAAAAAAAAAGAAAAAAATGAAGTAGACTAACTTAAATAATACTAAAAAGAAAAAAACTATTCTAATGGCTAATCTCCAGCAATGGCGCCATTTTGAACGTTGTCGAAATTGTGGTAGTATAAATACTAGTCCAATCACGGTACACAAACAATATTTATAATCCGAGTGACCTCGAGTCGAACCCAAGAGAAAAGCCTAGATTAGTCGAAAGCTAGCTAGTAACGCTTAAGGTAAATCTATTAAATAAAAGGAGGGGTTTTTCCTCTAGGTGAGGTATCTCTAGCGAATACTAAAGACAAGTTCAAATTTGGGTGGAAGTAAAATAATAAAGAAAACGTAGTCGGAATCCTATTTCACCCCTAGGTCATGCGATTAGCAATGCAAAACAGAAATATATTCATGAGTTAATTTGGTTGATTATTCTAGGCTAAATTATCACACATTCTAAATTCAACTCTCTCTCCTTCTCTAGAATGGGAATGACACCTATGTGACACAATTCTCAAACTCTCGCTCTATTGAATCGTGTAGAACAAAAGTCTCATAATCTCAATCTCTCGGTCTATTGATAGTTAACTAAAGTCCGCTCTATGCTTAACCTAAGAGATTGCCAATGTCACTCTCGCGCACAAAAGCTATCTAAAATAATCATGCTTGATATTCTAAACAACCTAGGTTCAATTCTCATTCCATCCCTAGGTGTTTTATCAATTCATACTCATTCATGCGTTTCGTCAAACACTTGGTGTGCATAGAATTAACATGAAGAACAAGAATAAGAATTTTCAACCAAACTTCACTCATATAGATAAAAGAACATGTTTTTCATTACAATCTAACCTAAGGGATCTATAAGGATCCCAACTACAACGGGACTACTCACTCATGGTGAGTTTGAAACAAAACATAGTTTTTAATTGAAATTGTTCACCAACTGGATGCAAAGAAGTAGTGGTTGAGTAGAGGGTTGATTTAGAATGGCCAATTGTGTGTATCTTCTCCAAATCTTCGACAATTCCCCAAGTCGTGCAAGAGTAATCGCCTAGGGTTTTCGAAATTGGAAGAAACCCTTCCAAATTTGCATATCTTCCTTATTTATACTGTTCCGGAAAATTACCAGATTGCCCGCCTGCCCGAATCAGTTGATTCGGACAGGGTGTTCGAATCAAATACTCCATGCAGTTTTATAACTGGGCGAGTCAGTCTTCCTTGGCCGAATCACTTTTGATTCGGTCAAGCCTTGTTTGATTCGCTCAAAAATCCTTATAGAGCCAAACTGATCCGGGCGGAGCACTTCTTTTTGGCCGAATCAGTTTTGATTCGGTCAAGTCTTGTCAAACTTCTCCTCAAGTCAGATTGATCCGTGCAGCTGGAGAGGGCGATTCGGCCAAGCCTTGTCCGAATGAAATCTGACTCGGACACCCCTCTGGTCGAGTCAGATTGTGCCTACCCGAGTCACTTTTTCAGCTTGCCTCAATCTTGATCATTCTTGCTCTCGATCGATCGGAATTCATTCGTTCGGGCCACTTCATATCGTGTGGTACGCATTTTTAACCTGAAATGGACAAATAAAACATCAAATGACTTCATAAAATAACGGCACAAACAAGAAGTGACGGGAGAATGAGGACAAATTCAAGGTCATTTGTCCGCTCATCAACGACCACCACCCAACTCACCATCACTCATTACCACCATATTCACCACAATCAAACTAACCACAAGCACCGCCACCAATATCATTTCCACTATCTTCACTTCCTACCACCACATACTTACTATTGGAGGTATTCAAAAATATGTGCGTGTGAGTATCAAACTACTACAGATAAATAATAAAATAAGGATTTATTGATGATAGATACAAAATCAGAGTAAGGAAATAATTGAGGCTAGTTCGACGATTTCCTTAAGGTGTGACTGGCCCCCTTAGAGTGCTGGGATTCTTTGGTCAAAGCTTCCCATGATAGAACAACTCTGAAGCTATCCTTCGTGCACCAAGAAATAGTTCTAGAAACTTAGTGTACATTCCATTATCAAATGAAATCTCAAAAGAAGAGTTGTAAACTCAAAACTCAAGTAAACCTGGCTTCAAACCTTCTAAGAGGATTATGGAGAGCTCTCAATTGTCTTTAGTGTATTCGTTATGTCCAATGTATCAAATGAAGAGAAATCTTTCCCTTTTTATAGGCACGCGCTTCAGACGTTACTACAATTTAGAGGCAGGCGTCACATCACTTGTTGCTAGGCGTCGCTTGAAATACTCGTTAAAATCCGTTTGACCACCCAAGTATCAACTCAACTTTGAGCAAGGCGATGTCTCAATCAGGTGTCGTCTCATTTCAATTTTAGAATGTCATTTAACCCACTCAGACATCTCTTCACTTTGGAGCCAAGTGACGCCTCACCCTTAGGCATCTCCCAAACTTGATTATAGGCGACCCCCCAACCTAGACGTTACCCCAATTTGGACTTCTCAGGCGTTGCCCCACTTATGCCCCAGTCACAGGCGATGCCTCAAGCTTCACGCGCCACTTCTAAGTTGAAACGTTGCCTCCCATTCGAATGTCACCTCAAACTTTGAGTTAAGACTAATCATATATCAAATACCTCTCATTTTAAGGTCTCTATCCATGATTATGTGCCTCATTTTGAGATGTACTCAACATCAATACTTTGAGGTGTACTTCAAGTTAATTGCTCAGCTCAGTATGAGATGTACTCCACTCAACATTTTGGTTCACAAAATGAGGACGCACCATCATTTTCTTCACACATTTACACCATTTTCCTACACTTGCCACTAGCATGTACGGATAGTAACTACAATCATGAACATCCAACCACCTCACACTCGCCACCACCACATTAACCACCATCACCCTCACTCACCACCACATTTACCACTTCCACATACTCAACCCCATCACCATATTTACCATAACCACACTGAATCACCACCACCAACTACACTCATCACAACCAACACCACACGCATTCATCACCACCACCACACTCATAAAAACAACCATCGCATTCACTTACCACCACCACACTCATACATCCCCTAGATACTCTTACCACTTCCACACTCATCATAATTACTCATTACCACCGCATTCATCATAATTCTCTCCACTACATATCCTAATCAACTTCAAACCGTTTAGCCTACTTGGTTATTTCAGTTTTCACAGCGTGAATGACTGTCCTCTAGTTGCATACCATTTTTAAGAAATATTAGATTGCAAATATTCTTCGAGTTTGGATCAGGTTTCAATGGCAGCTTCCGTATTGCATATAGAATGAACTAGCATGTTGGTTTATTTGGTTCTCTAGAATTATTCTGAGTAGGTATTAGTCTACCTTAGAGCTTCAGTCTAGAGCATGGCTTAATTCTCCTAGTTTGTCTTAATTTAGATGGCTAGGAAATTAGAGAGAGCGAGGTTTCTAAGCAGGAAGGCTCATTTAGCGGCTGGCTAGGTTTTGATGATGACGAGGTGCCTAGGTTGCACGGGTACTCGATAAGGGAGGTGAATCGTGTACCTGATACGGGTACGAGTCGGAGACGAGTTAGATTTGCCTCGGGTATGTCTCCAAGCCGTACCCGACCAATTGGGTACGTCGGTTTGATCGAGACGATTCAATTAAAAATTGGGGACGTATTGCGTACGGTTTAGAGTAATTAAGACGTACTCATGCATATTTATATTTTCAAATAAGAAAAAACCCTAAATCAAATATTGCAACTTCAAGTAAAAAAAATCATCTTTATTTTTTTAATGCATATCTTCGCGTGACTATTTTAATTGATGCATCAATTGAAGGCTTGAAGCTAGTGGCGCGCTTCATTTGAAGCATCAATTGAAGTGAGTGGGCAGGTGTATCATAATGTCTATTTGTTCAAATTCAATTGATGTTTAGTATTATTAATTAGTATATTACTTCAATTGATGTTCATTTGTCCAACATCAATTAATGTATAGTATTAGTGTATCATTTAGTAGTTGTATTGATCAATTTATTTTTGTAGTTATGGCCTCCCAATCTCAACAACAAAGTACTGAAGTCGGCAGTAGCATCTGCAGTGGATCGTTTGATGTCTCTTCAATGCAAAGTAATGGTAATTCTCTGTTGTGGAGGTTTGTGGCAAAATTGATAAAAAAAGACAAGTAAGAGGAACTTGCAAATATAGATGTAATTTCTGTAATGAAGTCCGTTCATCAAGTTATTCCAGAGTCAAGGCTCATTTGCTTCAAATTAAATGACATGGAATTACAATGTGTAAGAAAGTACCTCGTGACTCTAAGCTCGAAATGCAACGACTGTATAAAGAGTTTGAAAGAAGAAAAGGCGAGTCGGGGCCTAGAGAAGTTCATTTACCTAGTGAATCTAACTTGGATACAACTTCTTCATTTAAGAAAAGAAAGACCGATAAATCGCCTATTATAAGATGTTTTGGTATTGAAGCGAGGGATCAGTTAGATCAACAAATAGCAAGGATGTTCTACACCGGAGGTAGGCCATTTAATCTAGCCAGAAATCCACATTATATGAGGTCTTACAATTTTGCTGCCACACATTCTATAGAAGGTTACAAACCTCCTAGGTATAATAAATTGAGAAGAACATTACTTTTGCAAGAGAGGAAGAATGTAGAAACTCTAATGATTCCACTTAGATCATCTTGGAAAGAAAAGGATGTGACAATTGTGCCTGATTGGTGGAGTGATCCAACAAGGAAACTTCTTATTAATTTTATGGCTGCTTCTGGCAATGGTCCCATGTGTCTCAAAGCGGTGAATTGTTTTGATGAAGTGAAAGATAAGTATTTCATTGCTAGTCTAATGAAATATCTTATTCAAGAAGTTGGTCATCAAAACATTGTGCAAATTATAACTGATAATGTAGCTAATTTATGGGAGCAGGGGTGAGCTTATTGAGAGTGAATTTTCTCATATATATTGGACTCCATGTGTTGTCCATATGCTTAACCTTACGTTGAAGAAAATTTATGAAGAGTGTAGTTGGATCACTGAGATTCACGAGAATGTCATACAAATAAAGAACTTCATCATGAACCACAATATGAGACTAGCCATCTTCCAAAAGGTTTTGGCCTTAAAACTATTACAGTGGCCGAAACAGGTTTTGCCTCAATCATAGTGATGCTTAAGAGGTTCAAGCTTATCAAACAGGGTATCTAAGCCATGGTTATAAGTGATGAATGGACTTCTTATATAGAGGAAGCCATTGGAAAGGCAAACTTTGTGAAGGAGAGGATTTTGAATGATTATTGGAGTAAATAAGCTTACAACGTGATTTCACAAAGCCCATCTATGAGATGATTAGGTAATGTGACACGGACAAGCCATGTCTTCACTTAGTGTATGAGATGTGGGATTCCATGATTGAGAAAGTGAAGATTGAGATATATAAGAAGGAAAGTCCTCACTCAAATACTAGTTCATTTTATGATGAAATCTTAGCAGCTCGATGGGCAAAAAACAATACTACTCTTCATTGTCAAGCTCACTCCTTAAAATCCTAGGTATGAATTGGGGACAAAATACTGTTTTATGATGTTATTTATGTTAAGCTTATGGCATTCTTGACAAAACGAGCACAAGAAGCTTATGGCATGTTTCTGAAGCTGACAAAACGCTTGATAAAAAGACCGCAAGAAGTTTCAACAGAATCTTACGGTGTTAGAAGCTGGAGCAAGTTTGGGAAGCTGGCAACCGAACTCAAGAATTGCTACAACATCCTCTGACGTTGGAAAGCTGGAGAAACTTGGCTGATCAACACTGTCTTGATCTGAAGTCGCACGGAGAATACCCGAAGTGTTGCAATCGCCACATCAACCGGCTTGAGGAGTCGCCGGTCGTAATAGTATTCTTAACTGTCTATCGAAAGATCTTGGAGGAAATTAGATTTCTAAATTGGTTTTAGGAAATCAAATCTCAACAAACTTGCAAGAATCTAGGAAAAGATCCAATGTGCAATGCTGATTGGGAAGATCTGCGAATTCTAAGGGAATTAGGATTCCTATGTTTGTTCAGTGCTACGGCTATATATGGGAGTGCAACACACACATCCACATAGAAATACACATAAGAAAAGAGCGGGAGCTAAAGGCTAGAGCGCAAAGTTGTGGGTGCATGAGCTGAGAGATGATCACGACTAGAGGAGTCTGATCTAAGGTTGATCTGAACTTCAACTGGAGCGTAGTCTCGTTGAAAGATCAAGTACTTGCTTTGGAGCAAAGTCACGGAGAGGAGCTGTCACAGACTACCGGAGATCAAAGCAGAGTTACCAAATGTTGACAGGAGGTCGTTGATCAAGGGAGAGGATCGCCAGAGTCAGGAGAACTCGTGGAGGCCCGACTGCTCAGCAAGGAATGCTTGGAGAGTCGTGGACAGAAGTTACAGCAACTTGACAGAGTAAGTTGCTATAGCATCCACTAACACATGGTTTTAGAAGAGGCTAAGTCACTGTGATCAGACTGAGCTGAGATTCCAACTAGGTTAGAGGTTGAGGTTAAACTAGCTTAGGCTGAGTTTTGGAATCCTTTGTACTTTAACCGTGATAGTGGTATCTTGAGGACTAGATAGAAGTCCTCCCCAGACGTAAGCTGTTGCTGAACTAGGTTACCAAAGTTTCTAAGTCTTCCAGGTTCGGCCTAAACAAAGAATTTCCCCAAGTGATACAAAAGGTTGCTATAGCAACCTCCTATAACATTTCACCAGCAACGCGTTTCAATTTATATCCACATTTACAATATTTTTATGTTTTAGGTTTTATAGCGACGAATGGATGATTAGGGATACAACAAGGGTTGCTCCTCAAAGAGATGGTGAAATATCTCGAGAAAGAATGAAGTACTTTCGTAGATTATTTGAACATGGAGATGATCATGGTAAAGTGATGGATAATATGCACTATTCTCTATGGAGAGTATACCTTTTGAGGATATAACATGTATTTTAAAGATGTATTATATGGATCCCAATAGATGGTGGGCAAACTTTGGAGCTCAAACACCTCTCCTCCAATCTTTGGCTTTTAAGGTGCTTGGACAACCCACATCATCCTCTTGTTGTGAGCGAAATTTGAGTACATTTGCATTTGTTCATTCACTTAGGAGGAATACATTAAATCCTAATCGTGCTCAAGATTTAGTTTATATCCACTTTCATCAAGGAATTCTAAACGATAGGAGGATGAGAATACGAAGATGTGGGATCTTGGTGGGGATGCTTTTGATTCTATGGAGGATGTAGGATATTTAGAGTTTGCAAAACTCTCACTCGATGAACCGGATTTTGAAAACGAATTGCTTGTTGCGGATTGATGTCTTTTTAGTTTTTTTGTAATACTTATTTAAACTAGTTTTTTTGCAATACTTATTTATGCATTAATTTTTAATTTTTAATAGTTTTTGTTAAATCCGTACCCGACCCTCGCATTCGGATATTTTAACTTCTCTATTTTCTATACCCGTACCCGTTCTAATATGAATCAGTGCAACCTAGTCTACCACTGGCATGAGTGTTAGCATCACAAATCTTGAAAACTTATAGTTAGCAAATAAACCAATCTTTAAAGTGTCTACTATAGCAACAAACGAATCAAATTTATTCAATAATAAAGCGAAAGCATCATTTGATTCCAAACAATTGAGATCACAACTACCCATAGGCTTTTTAGGATTGACTCCCGTATTTCCCCATAGATGATAGTTGCGGGCTATCTTCTCAATCACCTCATTAGCATGCCAAGGTTATTGTCCATGGGGGCTCCTTGATCCAAGGTTTGCCATGTTGCAAAATCTCCATTTTTGAATGTATATACGATCAGCTACTTTGATGTTGCAGTATGGCAGTGTTTGACAAAATCAGTACAAGTGAACAAGCAAGTAAACAAGATGCTGCTATAGCCCAAGTTTAGCTTTTGTGAACAAGACCAGTGAACAAGGAGCAGCTGTAGCAGGAGAAAGCTATAGCAGGCGCTTGTTCAGAAGAGTTGTAGTGTCTGTCCGAGTAGCAGCTATCTGGTCTTTGGAAAGAGGGCGTGGCAGTCCTTCTAAGAGCATCAGAGGAGTTTCTAAGTTGCTGCAGAGAATGTTCCAGTGGAGATTCCTAGCTGAAGTAGGAGATTTGATTGAGGGGAATTGCGAAATCCTGATAATGATGGCAGTGATAGTGGTATCTTGAGGACTAGATAGAAGTCCTCCCAGACGTAAGCTGTTGCTGAACTAGGTTACCAAAGTTTCTAAGTCTTCCAGGTTCGGCCTAAACAAAGAATTACCCGATCACAAACACATCTCTCGACCGATGTGGGACGAACTGTATGTTACGTACTCCCCACTTGAATTCTCATAATGTCCTCATTTGGGTACACATAATAGATCACATGATCCTCCCTTTCATTCGGGATCTCTGTTACCCACTACAGAGGATCGGTGACAATGTGTATTTTTTACCCTTTATATTGTCAATTTATGTTTCTGGGGCCAAATTGCAGAGACACAATTTATAGCCTTGGTAAATCCAAGGATCAATTCAAGGAGCAAGCGTGTGTGTACCAAAAAAAGAAAGTATTTCTACTTAGCTATTCTGCCAAGAAAATATGTAAATTTATTTCATAATGTATCCCAATGACAAAGAGATTTGTATTAATGATAATTGCATTCCATACTCATACTTCATCCATGTGCATTCATTCAATTCATGCAGTGAAATATATAATTACTCAAATCGTACGATGAATGGGAACAAACTATGTACGCACAAAGTAAGCTAGACACTCCTGGATAATTTCGGGACACATACTGTACTACGGGTCCCTTCAGCGAGGCATACACTCGATTGCTCGTAACCATAAATATCCAACGAACATTGATAACTATTAATTACGTTAAGAACAATTACGTTAATTACGTAACCCTAAAAATTAGGAGATATTGATATTGCTAGGGGAATTGCGAAATCCTGATAATGATGGCAGTGGACGCGCCTATATAATGGAGACCCTTCAGAGCAATGAGGGGTGATCGAAGCCAAGAGAGAAAACATGAGAGTTTACACAGAAGTTCAACAGAAAGTGAATCTGTGCGGGCGAATCTTCGATCATCACCGAGAGCAGAGCGTGAGCGCAAAGCTGAGGTGATTGAGACAGTGGTTGATCAGGACTTGCAGAGTCTGATCACAGCTTGATCGGGAGACCAATTCAGAGCAGCAATGCTTGTTGGTGGATTAAGGAAGGCCGCGAAGGGATTGTCGAGTGGAGGGACTCGGGCAATCGATCGAAGGCCAGTACTTGCTAGTGACAGCAGGTCACTGATTGAGGGGGAGTATTCCAGAGTGTGCAGCGCTCGTGGAATCGTTCGAACGGCTCAGCGGAAGGCTTGGAGCGACGCGGACAGTTTGTGCATCAGCTGTGTGCTACAGCAGATGCTATAGCAACCCTGCAGAATCTGAGTATTGTTTAGAATAGGCTGAGTTTCGAGGAGACAGTAGCTATTCTAGATAGATACCAGTAGAGGGTGTGCAGACACAAGTCAGAGCCTGTTCTGATTGTGTAAATGGGTCCACTTGTGGTTGAGTAGCATAGGTTGCGTGGGTTGTAACCGTGTGTACTTGGAAACTTTTAGATTAGTGGATTGAGGACTGAGAAGAGTCCTCCCCAAACGTAGGCAGTTGGCCGAACTGGGTGAACAAACCTTTGTCCTTGTTCATTGATGAGCGGACAAATAACCTTTTATTTTTCCACTTTTTCCCTTACTTCTTGTTTGTTCCGCAATTCTATAAAGCCATTTGATGATTTCTTCGTCCATTTCAGGTTAAAATTATGTATCTCGCAATACGAAGTGGACCGAAGAAAATCTAGGCGAATTCCGGTCGATGGAGATCAAAAGAAGAAAAGCTGAGCAAACTGCAGAAGTGATTCGGCCGAATCACTAGTGATTCGCCCACCAGCCTGACCGAATCACCCTCAGCTGCACGAATTGACCTGATCCGGGGAAGTCCTGAAGATTTGACCGAATCACATAATGGGTGTGACCGAATCAATGGTGATTCGGCCAAGAAAATTGATTCGCCCAATCCGAGACCGCTACTGAACAAATGATTCGGCCGAATCATAGGTGATTCGCCCAGAGGTGCCCAAATCAGTTTAGCTCCACAAGACGTTTGACCGTATCAAAACAAAGACGTTTGACCGAATCAAAAGTGATTCGGCCAGGATAATTGATTCGCCCAAACTCAAGACACCACTGAACAAAAGCTTCGACCGAATCACATGGACATTGACCGAATCAAGTGATTCAGTCACTTCGGTCACTTTGTGGTAAACTTCAAAGAGTATAAATAGAAGGAGATAGAAGTAAAGAAAGAGAGCATGTTTTTTCTCTCAACCCTAGACGACAAGTTTCCACTTTTTGCAACCCTAGACGACCAAAACTCAAGGAAGATCAAGCTTGATGGAAGATTGAAGCTTGGATTGAAGATTCTACATCATCCTCTCCTAAACCCTAGCTTTGTATTTACATTTATGCTTCCCTTAGTTGTCATGTTTTTGTACACACTCATTATGAGTGAGTAGTTACTTTTGTGGTTGGGGATTAAATGGATCCCCTAGGATTGGATATGATGTAGAACACTATTGTTATTGCATTGAATGAAGTTTGGTTTGATCTTATTGTGCTCTAGCTATGCATTCATTGTATGCACACCAAGTGTTTGACGAAATGCTTAAGTGAGTATGCTTGGTTAGAACCCCTAAGGAAGGAGCGAGAGTTGAACTTAGGATGTTTCATAGCTATCGTATGATCATAGATGGAGTGTTTGTACGTGAGAGCGACATGCATTCTTGACATTAGGCTAAGTTTTGAGCGGATTTGAGTAACCGGCCAATAGACCGAGAGGGTGCGGTTATGGGACTCATATTCTACACGGTTCAATAGAATGAGAGTTTGAGAACCATGTCATTTATGTATCCTCTCCATTCTAGGGAAGGAGCGAGAGTTGAACCTAGAGCGGACGATGCATTAGCCTTACTTTTATCAACCAAAGGTTTGTTCATGCATGTGTTAGTGAGTTATTTCATTTCCTCATATCCTAGGAGAGAAGTTGTATCCCTAGTCACCCTTTTTTTATTCATTAAGTAGAACTCAAGAATATCATTTATCTTTAGTGCTTGCTAGAGATACCTCTATAGGAGGACATATCCCCCCCCCCCCCCCAAAAAAAAACCGTAGACTTACGATAGTAACATTGATTAGTTGTCAATTAGTCTAAGCTTTTCCCTTGGGTTCGATCCGAGGTCACTTGGTTATAAATATTGTTTGATATTTGCGTGACTAGAATAGCATTTCATTTTGCTTGCCTAAAACGCCAACGTCAAAATGGCGCCGTCGCCGGGGAATTAGCCATTAGATTAGATTGCTAATTAGTATTACTTTTAGTTAGTTTACTTCACTTTTTTTTTCTTTTATTTAGTTGTCGTAATTGCTTGCGTGCGTGCTATTCTTGTTTGTCTCTATTTAAGTTCACACTTATAAAAGCTCTCTTTGATTGCTTCATAGGTGTTTGAATGCAAACTAGAGCAAAGAGCAAGAGAGTACAAGAACAAGCTTCTACCTCAACTACAAGCCAAACTTCTCATCCCTCCGCTTCACACGAGCTTCACACTCCTCAATTGGATACTCCTTCGCCTACACGAGCCGAACAACCGGGAAATATGGATCCACAAAATCCTAGAAGGCAAGGAAATGCTCCTCTTCCGCAAGAGGAAGAAGAAAGACCGGTTGGGGCATACATCGCTCCAACCATTGGACATTATGGTTCCCCAATTTGCTTACCGGGGGGAGAAGACCAAGAGTTTGAAATCAAATCCGCCCTCCTCCATATGGTGGCCGCACATCAATTCGACGGATATGGGAACCCAAATGCCCATTTGGCCCAATTTACGGAGCTATGCCGCACATACAAGATGCCGGGCATCCAACAAGAGTGGGTATATATGAAGGTTTTTCCGTTCTCACTTTCCGGGAAATCTAAAGATTGGTTGATGAGTCATGAACCGGATACATTCAATACTTGGGAGGGACTAGCACAAGCCTTTTTAATCCAATATTTCCCTCCCGCCAAGACAAAGAAGATTCGGGATAGAATCAACCAATTTACTCAACGGGACGATGAAACCTTCTATGAGGCTTATGAGCGCTTCAAAGAGCTTCAAAGAGATTGCCCTCATCATGGATTCAACAAGTGGCAATTATTGCAAAGCTTCTACGATGGGATGGACCAAGATGCAAGGAACCATATGGACCATGCGAGTAATGGAGCGATGATGGACTTAACGGCTACCGATGGTTTCAAGATCATCGAAAAGATTGCACGAAATTCGCATCAATGGGGTGGTGAAAGGAACCACTTGAAGAAAAAAAGCAAGGAGGAAACCTCTAAGGCCGTGACAAAGGAAGATTTCAACTCCCTTGCAAAGACGGTAAATTCCTTGGCACAATCTCTTGGGAACATGAATTTGAACAAGAGAAGAGAACATCCGCAAGCGTGTAGCATATGCGCTAACCCGTCGCATGACGAAGACTCTTGCACCGCCAAACATGCGGATGAATTTGAAGATGTTAATTATCTTGTGAGGAACCAAGAGAGAGCTTATGTGCCACCTCAATCAAGTGGGTATCAACCGAGAAATCCTCCCTACCAACCAAGGAACCCTCCTCAACATGTAAGGTTCCATGAAGACCCAAACTTTCCGAGGAGAGCACCCATCAACAAAGAGCCAAAGCCTACACCTCCGGGATTCCCACCAAGGAAACAATTACAAGCTCCTTACCAAAGAAACGACGAGAGGCCTAGCCAAGAGGAACCATCCCTATTATCCATTGTCGCGCAATTGGCCGCAACTCAAGCTCAACAACAAAAAGATAACCAACTCATCCTTCAAAGACTCGACCAATTGCAAGCACACAACAAAATGCTTGAGACACAAATTGCTCAACAAGCGAGTTCTTCCTCAAAATATCAAGGGAAATTGCCTTCTCAACCGGATGTGAACTCTTCCGAAACCATAAATGCCATCACCTTAAAGAGCGGAAGAGTCTTAGAAGAGCCCCAAGCGAAGACCAAAGTTGCCAACACAACCGTTGAGGTTGAGAAAGAAGGGCCTTCATCTCAAGAGAAGGTTGAGAAGAGAACAAAAGAAAAAGCTCAAGAGCCCGCTCCATATGTGCCTCCCATTCCATTTCCACAAAGATTGAAGAAGAAGAAGGAGGACACACATTTCAAGCGCTTTGCGGATATCTTGAGCAAACTCCAAGTGACTCTCCCCTTCACGGAGGTACTAACTCAAATGCCTACTTATGCAAAATTTCTTAAAGATATTATATCGCATAGGAGAGAAATGCATGAAATTGATCACGTAGCTTTGGATGCTAATTGTAGCGCTATTATTCAACATAACATGCCTAGGAAGCTAAATGATCATGGTTCATTCTCTATTCCTATTGCTATTGGTGATTTTTGCATAGATAGTGCATTGTGTGATTTGGGAGCTAGTATTTCTTTGATGCCATTTTCCTTGTTTCAAAAACTTGACATGGGTGAACTCACTCCTACATCCATAAATCTTAGATTGGCGGATAGATCATCTAGGTTACCTAAGAGTATTTTAGAGGATGTTCCAATTAGAGTAGGGAAATTTTATGTTCCCGTTGACTTTTATGTGCTTGAGATGGATGAGGATCGTGAAATTCCTATCATACTAGGAAGGCCTTTCTTGAATACGGTAAAAGCCATTATTAATTGTGGAGAGGGAGTTATAGAACTAAACTTGGGAACCGACAAAATTAAATTTTACTTGAAAAAGGTTTTAAATGCTCCTAGTAGTTTCTATGGATTGTCATTTGCTTGAAATAAATGATGCTTGTGATGTTTTTGATGCTCATGATGAATTGACAAATTTTGAGTACGAGTTGCTCACCCAAGATAGTGGTAGTCCATCTTTCGCCTCGTTGATGAATCTTGAGGACGGTAACACTCTCGATGAGGACACCATTAAAGAAGACCCACGAAAAGGTAAGGAATTCGATGAGGGGTTGAAACCCCTTCCACCGAATCTAAGGTATGAATTCCTCGGACCAAACAATTCACTACCCGTAATTATCGAAGCATCTCTTGATGAATGTGAGACCTCCAAGCTTATGCATGTGTTGTAATTGTATAAGGGTGCTATTGGGCATTCCATTGATGATTTGAAAGGCATTAGCCTCAAGGTTTGCATGCATAGGATAAGACTTGAGGAGAATGTGAAACCTAGTCGCGAATTTATTAGGCGATTAAATCCTAAGCTTGGTGAGGTTGTGTTGAAAGAAGTGACTAAGTTAAGAGATGCGGGAATAATTTACTCGATCCCCGACTCCGAATGGGTGAGCCCAATTCATGTGGTGCCTAAGAAAGGCAGGCTCACCGTTGTGGAGAATGATAAAAATGAATTGATCCCTACGCGCACGGTCACGGGGTGGAGGATGTGCATAGACTATAGGAAATTAAACAAAGCCACCAAGAAAGATCATTTCCCAATTCCTTTTATTGATCAAATGCTAGAAAGATTAGCGGGACATGAATATTTTTGCTTTCTAGATGGTTTTAGTGGTTTTTTCCAAATTCCCATCCACCCCGATGACCAAGAAAAGACAACTTTTACTTGCCCCTATGGCACTTTTGCATATAGGAGAATGCCTTTTGGTCTTTGTAATGCGTCGGGTACTTTTCAAAGATGCATGATGTCCATATTTTCCGAATTTCTTGAAAATTCCATGGAAGTGTTTATGGATGATTTTTCGTTGCATGGATATTCTTTTGATGATTGTCTTACAAATCTTTCACGTGTTTTGGCTAGGTGCATTGAGATGGACTTAGTCCTCAATTGGGAGAAATGCCATTTCATGGTAAAAGAAGGCATAGTTTTGGGACATCGTGTTTCAAAGAGAGGGATCGAAGTCGATAGAGCTAAAATCGACGTGATTGAAAAGTTGCCACCTCCAAGGGATATTAAAGGGATTAGAAGTTTTCTCGGGCATGCGGGTTTTTATCGAAGATTTATTAAGGATTTTTCAAAGATAGCAAAGCCCCTCACAAATCTTCTACGCAATGAGGTGGAATTTACTTTTGATGAGCCTTGTCTTGAGGCGTTTGAAGTATTGAAGCAAGCTTTAGTGACCGCACCTATTATTCAAGCACCGAATTGGGATTTACCATTCGAAATGATGTGCGATGCAAGTGATAGCGCCATTGGAGCCGTCTTGGGTCAACGAATCGATAAGCGCCTCCACGTAATCTATTACATTAGTAAGGCCCTTGACACTACCCAAGCAAACTACTGAACAACGGAGAAAGAGATGCTAGCCATTGTCTATGCCTTTGAAAAATTTAGGCAATACTTGATTGGTTCTAAAACCATAGTCTACACGGATCATGTCGCCATCAAGTATTTGGTTTCTAAGAAGGAAGCAAAACCTAGACTTATCCGTTGGGTACTTGATCGCGCGTCGTTGTGCGCGTCAAATATAATCCTTCCTCTTCCACTCAGTACAGCGGTTAAGTAAGGGTCGATCTCCACAGGGAGCAAATAGTAAGTCTTTAGCTAGCAACCTACACTTACGACAATGGGGGGGGTGTGTGAGTGATTGAAATGTGCGATGCGCAAGTGAACAGTAACTAGTGTAACGCAGGAAATTTGCACTAGACGTGCGCAAGCAGTAGAGATTAAATACTATGATTATGAGAAGCATTGGGCAGACAATCCTCTATGAGTGCATTCCTTATCATCGACTCTAAACGTCTATAGTTTCCGGTTTACTTGGGTTAGTGTCCGGTCAAGGCTTTCTAACACGTGCGCATGTTCCGTTCAAAGTTCATGTGCTATTAATCTTTAGAACATAGACTAAAACAGCTGCGAATCCGTTCAAAGTAGCAACTGATCACCCTAGCTCGTTACTCCTAGTTGTCACCGTAAAGCTATCAACTAGTTTAACATATGACAAGCAAGCAACATAAGTAAGATTGCGGTTCAAGGCTTCCCCTACTCATGCAACTGGCTGTCTCCGTATGCACAGGATTAATACAAGCAAGTAAACTATGCATTAAGCTCAAGTCTCAAAGAAAATACATCATAGATTCATGCCCAACCAACACTAAGAGTTTAGCTAGACATGCTAGTGATAAACATCATAGAATAGTAAATAATGACTAATGTGTCTGAGAAAACAGTAGCAAACAGTGCGTGCAGCTTGTCTTCTCGGCTGGCGCAGTCGGCTGGCGCAAATCCTCTCAACAAGTCCATGTGTTCTCCAGTTCTGCTGCGCAGTGCCTCTTGGTGATCTCTGATGCGTCTCCAGAAAGTCTCTTGTTCATTCTCCTGTTGCCCTAGCCTTCCTCTTGTTTATTTACTGCTTGGGAAGCTCACTTTTGGCAACTTCCAAATCTGGTCACGTCAAGATTAGGCAGTACTGGACTTTGCGCTTGGCGCACGGCATCGGCTAGCGCATGGGCTAGCGCACCTCTGCTGACTCTCGCCAACTTCTCTCCTGTTTGTGCTGCTAGCTCCGCAGGCGGATCTTTCACTCCTAGAATGCTGCCTGTTAGCGCGTATCCGACTCAAAGACTCGTTTTGCCCTGTAATACAAAAACACTAGAAACGAGTAATCTTGCTCATAAAATATTGCAAACAAGCATAGGGTTATGATCTAAATAATGCGTACAAATAGCCTCTATCAGTACTCCTATTGCAAGAATTTGATATAGAGATTAAGGACAAGAAAGGAGTAGAGAATGTAGTGGCGGATCACTTGTCAAGACTCGAACTAACAAAAGAAGAAGATTCAATAATGATTCCCATAAATGACACATTCATTGGGGAATACTTGATGAGCATCGAGACCGCGCAAGCTCCATGGTATGCGGACTTCGTGAATTTCCTAGCTTGTGGAATTCTACCGGAGGGAGCAAATTACAATCAAAGGAAGAAATTCCTTTATGATATCAACCGATACTATTGGGACGAGCCCTATCTATATAAGCTTTGCGCGGATGGACTCTATAGATCATGTGTCGCGGAATGCGACCAACAAGGTATTTTTGAAGGATGTCACTCTTCTCCTTATGGCGGGCACGGCTCAAGTTCTAAAACGGCCGCAAAGGTTCTTCAAAGCGGATTCTATTGGCCGAGTTTGTTCAAAGATGCATATGAGTTCGTGAAGTCCTGCGATGCGTGTCAAAGAACCGGAAATATTTCTAAGAGAGATGAAATGCCTCAAAAGGGTATTCTAGAGGTTGAGATATTAGTCGTATGGGGGATCGATTACATGGGACCATTCCCATCCTCTTATGGGAATAAGTATATTTTGGTCGCCGTCGACTATGTCTCAAAATGGGTGGAAGCCATTGCCTCACCTTCTTGCGATGCCAAAGTTGTGATTAAGTTATTCAAGAAGGTCATCTTTCCAAGATTTGGAGCCCCTCGGACCGTGATTAGTGATAATGGTACTCATTTCAAAGAAAGGCAATTCGAAGCGATGCTTCGAAAATATGGAGTTTATCACAAAATTGCGACGCCTTATCACCCTCAAACTAGTGGACAAGTTGAAGTTTCTAATAGGGAGATAAAAGCTATTCTCGAAAAAACGGTGGGGAACTCAAGGAAGGATTGGTCTTCAAAGCTCGAAGAAGCTTTATGGGCATACCGCACCGCTTTCAAGACCCCAATTGGCATGTCACCATACCGCTTAGTCTATGGGAAGCCATGCCATCTCCCCGTCGAAATGGAGTACAAGGCCATGTGGGCAATCAAGAAGTTAAATTTTGACTTGAAGACGGCGATGGAAAAGAGAGTCCTCCAACTCCACGAACTAGATGAGACTAGACTCGACTCTTATGAGAGTTCAAGAATTTATAAGGAGAGAACCAAATTGTGGCATGACAAGAAAATTCGGAGGAGGACTTTCTCAAAGGGGGATAGCGTATTGCTTTTCAACTCTAGACTTAGATTATTCCCGGGAAAATTGAAATCAAGATGGTCGGGGCCTTTCAAAGTTGAAAAAGTATATGAAGATGGCCACTTCGAATTGATAAACAAAGAAGGTGAAACTTTCAAAGTAAATGGCCATCGAATTAAAGCCTACCATGGAGAAGTGCAAAGCTTGGAGCTTGGAGACTTCAAACTTGATGATTCTACCTAATTCCCTAATTATTGCATGCCATTTGAGAAGGGATCCTCGCAAAGGACTTCTCAAGTGTGTTTCTTATGAAGAAGGGAATCGGCTACGTCTTAGCCAAGACTTTAAACTAGGCTGGTGAGTATTTGTGCTCTTGCTCCTACTTGTTTGTAGTGTAGAATCATGTTTTGACTTTGTGTTGCGCCATGCCTATATGAAGTTAGAGGTTTTAGGTTTTTTTTTGTGGTTGAGTGCACTCAAATTACCCCTTTTGGTTTGATTATTCATGTGTGAAAATATTTGAGTGTGGGGTGTTTTGAGTGAATATTAGATGTCTTAAAGTGGTTGAGGATTGTGGTGCATTTGAGTGAAAAATTTTGTGCAGAGTTGGCTAACTCACACCAATCGGTTCGCCCGAATCAGTTTTCATGAGTGGCCGAATCAGTTGATTCGTGCACCCAAAATGTATAACTCGCCACTGAGTAAATGGTTCGGGCGAATCATGGACGGTCTCCCCGAATCACTTGATTCGGTCAAGCAGCTACCCAGATCGATTCGGCCAAGCCTTCGCCCGAATCAGTTGATTCGCTCACCCAAGGACATACACTGAGTAAATGATTCGGGCGAATCATTGGTGATTCGGGCAGGTCCCCGAATCAAATTCGCTGGAGGTCTGAGATTTATTCGTGTGAATCGACTTTATTCGCTCATTCTCCCCCGAGCCCTAAATCTTTTTCCGCCCGAGCGCTTCCGTCCGACTACCACAGACCCCAAACCACTTCCGTCCGACCTTCCCGACTAAATCCCTCCCTCTCCGAGCTAACCCTAAACCGTTGTTCGCATTCCGTGACACCCATTCAGCCGCGGCTTCTCCGAGTCTTCTTCGCCCGAATCAGCTGCAGCCTCCCCGAGTCACCCTTCTCCTTCCCCAACTTTGCAATGGCCAGGACTAACTTGACGACTACAGGAAAGCCTCGACCACCGCCTGCCAAGAAGCTGACAACAGCTCAAAAAGGTAAGGGCATTGCTAAACCTAAACCTAAAGCCAAAGCTCCAGCCAAAACCAAACCGAAGCCAAGGCGAGCTACTAGTGGTATCATAATCCGCTCCTCTCCCCCGCCGTCTCCAGTCAGTTCATCATCTTCATCCTCCTCTTCCGACGATTTCAGACCCGTGGGAGAGTCGTCGCGCTCGCAAGCCAGGCTGGCAGTTATCCCTCATTCCGGAGCAGCAGAGACAAGGAGACCCCGCTATCTTACTGGAGAAATCCTTGCTGCGGATGCCAAGATGCAAGCTTTATTGACGCAGCACGAGAATTATGAGGTATTGGCTCCCATTTATTCTGATCATGCCGCACTGAGCAAGCTTAAAGTTATGGATGAAATCAGTAATTACCTTCGTGCTAGTGATATGCATTATATTTTGATGGATGATCCGGGTACTTACCCGAGGGTGGTGAAGGAATTCATGGCATCATTTTCTGCGACGAAGGAAGATATTGATGGTAGTAGAAGGCACAATGGCAAGAGGGACCAAACTGTCAGTTCTTGGACCTTCCGATTAGGAGGGCAGACTTTTACTCTGCCCGCGCTTGATATTTGCACAGCTTTTGGGTGCACTTGGTGAGTCCCCGCATTTTAGAGAGCGCGAACGGTACCATTTCTGGGTGGACCTCACCGCGAAGGACATTTTCTTCACCTCCCCTCAGCCAGCCACGATGATTACCTCCCCAGTTTGGCGGCTGATTCACCGTATCATAGCTACATCCATTCACAGCCGCAAGGATGGGGGCAGGTACGTGAATACATCGGACTTGGACTTGATGCTCCTCATTTCTAGCGACGGATCAGTAAACATTGTAGATGCACTGACGGTTCAGTTTGAGTCATATCAGAGAAAGGAGTACAAAGGGAGCGCTCTAGGTGGCGGGACATTTATTACACTTCTCGCGAAGTGGCTAGGATTCAATTTAGACCGCTGCGAAATCTTGCCAAAGAAAATTCTGAACCTGGAATCTTGCCAAAGATGCACATGATAGAGCCTAAGACGCTTCGTTGGATTACTCGACCCGATGTGCCACAACACTTGGAGAAGAGGATAGAGAGGAAGCGAAAGGAGCATGGACTCCCTGATATAGAAACACCACCCAGGCAGGCCAGCGAGCCACCCATGCCAGCAGCAACCGATCCAGCCGCCCACACCTCAGCGCCTATGCCGAATTTCAGACCCTCTCCCGCTGCCATTCCTCCAGTCGAGCCTGAGCCCATTCCACGCGAAGGCCTGGCATTGTTGAGCGCACGCTTGGACTCGCTTTCAGATTCTCACACGACGCTCATTCGCTCCCATGAGGTATTATCCACCCTTGTCCTCGACTTTGTCGCATGGCAAGGAAATGTCATGGTGCGTATGGCAGCCAGCATGGGTATTTCAGACCTTCCACCGCCTCCAGCTCCTTTCTCTCAGCCACCACCTCAGCCGGCTGTGCCTACCGCAGCTGCGAGTGACTCAGTTTCAGCCATGTTCGAAGGGAGAGTGGATGGAGGCAATGTTGAAGGAGCTCCTGGAGCTGGCAGTGGAAACCAAGGGAATGAGGTTTAGTTTGCTACAATTTTGTGTCATGACTTGTGATATTTTAATTGACATGTATTCGGCTTGACTTGTCCATTTGTATTTGACGCGCTTCGGCGCGATATTTTTTGTATGAAAATTGGTTGTGGCACTTGAATGTTTCTCTGGCAGATTTTCTTTAAAAAACACTGTTTTGAATTGCCCAGGTAAATTGATTCGGGCACCCAAGCCGAATCACCACTTTTGGCCTTGTCCGAATCAAGTGTGATTCGGGCAAACCTCTATCCCAGCTAAAGTGATTCGGACACTTGGCCGAATCAACCATTTTTGCCTTGTCCGAATCACCTGATTCGGCCAACCTCTCTTATCCGAACAAAAGTGATTCGCCCTGGTGTCACCGAATCAATTCTTAGCCGTCACCGAATCAAGTGATTCGGGCACTTTTCAGCAGTGAAATTTCAAGTGTCTCTACTTATGCAGATTTGTGAACTAGCAGTTGCTGCAGCACACTCTTGTTCACTTAAATGTAGGCACAGCAGACAATGAATGGGACACAGATTTGTTCACCCAGTTCGGCCAATCTGCCTACGTCTGGGGAGGACTATTCTCCAGTCCTCAATCCACTCAACCAAAGGTCCAAAGCACACTCGGTTACAACGCACGCAACCTATGCTACTTTAACCCCGTGTGGACTACTCAACACAATCAGAACAAGCTCTGATTAGTGCCAGCACACCCTCTACAATATGTCAGTCTAGAATAGCTACAATTCTCTCAAAGAACTCAGCCTATTCTATCCTACACTACTCAGCAGGGTTGCTGCAGCAACAGCTGTAACACCAGCTGAAGCACTCTGTCCGCGTCGCTCCAAAGCCTCCTGCCGAGCCGATCGAACCACTCCAAGAGCGCTGCACACTCTGAGTAACTCCCCCTCACTCAGTGACCACCTGCCACTAGTGAGTTCTTCCGCACGAACCTCGACCGAGCCTTCCACCCGTCAGTTCTCCCGCGGCTGCCTTTGATCAACCAACAAGCTCCACAGCTCTAAATTGGCTTCCAGATCAAAGCACGAATCAGTCTCTGCAAGACCTGACTCTCTTCTGCAATACGCACCACAGCTCTGAGCTCAACGCTCTGCCCATGTGTGTTGATCGAAGAACAACTTCCGTAGCACACCCAGAAAATCCTCTCTCTGAATTTCGTGTCTACTCTCGTGTATCACTCAGCTTCGATCACACTCTACAGCCCTCGAACCTTCTGCTTAAATACCCTCACCACTTTAAGCAATTTCCAGGTTTAGGCCATAGTCCCACAAGATCAATTATCTCCTAAAATCTAGGAGATTAGATTTGATTAATATCTTGAAGCATATCTCCTTTTCTGACTGGTAATCCTTGCTGAAATATGCTCAGCAGCATTTTAGAAATTCTTCTAAGCACTTTCACAAAGCTGCCAAACCTTCAAAAACTCACCCAGCACAAAACTGTTACTCGGACAGTTGAACTAGCTCTTGAACCAGCACCTCCTGCAGCATCCCCTGCTGCATCTGTTGCTGGTTTACTTCTGCTGTATACTTCTGCTGGCCTCCTTGATTGATTGAGCTGCAGCAGCTCCGTGTTCACTCATGCTGGTTTTGTCAAACACTGCCATACTTGCATTATCAATCTCCCCCTTGGCATTTTGACAAAACCTTAAGGCCAATGCACTCTTCCGAAAACCAGAAACGAAATACTCTAAATAAAATTAATAGAGAGTAAGTAGATGAGGCCACACTCGGCCATAGCATACTGACCACGCAGGGTCAAAAAAAATGTATCAATATTCAGCAGTATATAAATCTTCTCTCCCCCTTTTTGTCATAGATGCTCAAGGAGCCTGCTCCTCATCCTCCAGGAACTCCAAGTCTCTGATGAGGCTCCTAATCTGGCCACGCCTGGCATCCCTCCGTTTGGCCTCAGAATCAAGAAAGAGCAGTTCAGACCTGAGATGGCTCACAATTCTGGCACGAAGAGCTGGCTGAATGGAAGCAGCAGGGGGAAGAGAGTCCTCCAGGGGAGCTGGAGCTGAAGAACCAACCATTAGAAGATCCTCATATGCAACATCCACTACATGTTTTCCTTTGAATAGCTTGTGATCTACTGTGAAGACCTGCAGCTCCTCAGATAAGCCTTCAGTAATCGCTCCAAACTCTGGATGCTGAGCGACCATGATCCCATGGATGAGGGAGGGCAGCACAATCGGCTTGCTGGAGGAAGCACTCCCGGCATGAGCAGCAAGCTGGGGGAACATAACACTTCCCAGGCTAATCTTCCTCCTCTTTCCAATAGAATAGAGAAGGTTAGCAAAATCTTTGTTGACCTTCCCTCTGTGAGAACTAGGAATCCAGTTCCTGACACCAAGATGATACAGCAGAGCATACTTGGAGGTTAGCTCAGCCGCACTGAGGGTAGGGCCACCCCAAGACAGGCACACTCCTCCTGTGAGGATCTTTGCCACAAATTCTGGCTTAACATCAGTGGGAGCCCTTGCATTCTCAGAAATTCCAAGAAAAGCATCAATAATTTCAGGAGTAATCACCACTGACTTACCCCGTACCCAGCTTCTCCCATACTCATCAGCTCCTTCTTCTCCAAATTTTTCTTCCATATTCACTATAAATTCTCTAACCAGAATAATAATGAAACGGTGAGGAAAGGTTAGGGACTTGAGCAGATTTACCTCAGTCAGAAGCTCAATCATAGCAGCTGATCTATACTTATCTTGCACCAGTCGCTTCTCATGCACAATGTGTTTCCGCTCAACAGTACTCCAGGTTTGAGAGACGCTTTTGTTCCTGAACCATGTGCCTCCGACTGTGAGAGCAGAGAAATCTTCAGCTGCAGGTCCTCTCTCAGAGGGTCCACCAAGAGAACCTTCTTCTTCTTCTTCACTGGATGATCTTTCACTACTGGAGCCTGGGATCAGAATAGGGGCTTTTCCCTTGTCTGAAGAAGGGGGATGTGCTGCAGCAGGTTCTTGTTCAGGGGACTCAGCAGCTGTTTCAACCCCTTCACCAATAATACCTGGGGACATGACCAGTGATCTGCACTCTTCTCCTGCAGAGACTGCTGCAGCAGTCTCTGCTGCTTGTTCTTCTTCAGAAGCAACTTCAGCCATATCCGCTTCTGGCAGCACAGCAGAACTGGAGACAGGTTCTCCATCACGTACCAGCCGCCTCCTCTTCTGCGAAGCTCCTTCAGAGGGAGAGGGCTCACTGTGCGACACAGGAAGAGGGTTTGGTTCCCACACAACCACATCCAGCGGCTGAGCGGGGTCTTCATTTCGAGCCTTGGTCCTTCTTTCAGACCTCCCTTGCCTGTCTGCTGCCAGATTCTTCTTCAACCCGCGTGTCTTCACCATTGCTGCAGAGATGTGGAAGGAAAGAGGAGCGCACAAAGGATGATCGGCAGAGATTTCTGAGAAGCCCTTTGCTCTTGATCTGTGCCCTAGAAAATATTTACCCGTTATTTTCTTTTTCCTTTTTGAAGTTGTAAGTCACGTGCCTCCCATGTGCAAATATTTTCCTTTCCATCCTCAGCAACCAACATATGTGAACAAGCTAATTCTGACCAGGTTGCTGCAGCACATGTGAGCTTGTTCACCTATTCAATTTAGGCTGCAGTTGCTCAGAGGATCCTTGGGAGAATCTGGTGGAGTCTTCTTCACCCATACTTGGAATACACCATAGCTTTTCTTCTTCTGATCTTCCAGCCTCCTAACTCTTTATTTGGGTTTCCATATTTGTACCATCTGTGTTTTACCCTTGTTTTTAGCAATCCAGTGCTCTTGTGCAGCAACATGAAATGGAGTCTTTGTGCAACATGTGCTGATTCTGGACTTTGCTCCCCCTTTTTCAGCTGAGCAAGTTCTGTGTTGCTGCTTCAGATTGGAGTTGATCTTCTGCTTCCCAACACTTGTACCAGTACTCCACTTGTTCTGAGACTTTTGTTTTGTTTGAGAAAAATGTTGTCCATGATGCTGCAGCATCCTCTTGTTCACATGTCTAGATCCAATTTTCTCTGCCCCTTTTGAGGAGGCATCTGAATTCTTCTTCTCATCTGTCTCACCATCCGAGGCTTTAATGAACACTGTCCCTTTAGAGCTTTCTTCACCAGTATATCCAAGCCCTGTTTTACCTTTTCCAAGACTTTGGTAAGATAATATTTCGTCCAGAATATTGCTCTGCGGGTCAGCTGTCTTGGCTGCTGCTGGAGTGGATTCAACAGAGGTCTGTCTTTCTGAAGCTTCTCTTTTCAGAATAGTAACTTGATTACCAACTGAGGGTAGACATCTCCTTCGTTCTTCTTCCAAGAGATTTACTCTGTCAGTCAAGGTCTGATTGGTCTGAAGAACTGCCTCACATTGTTTGAGTATCTTCCTCAGAAGATCAGCAAAACTGTCAGATGAGTCTTCGTCATCTTCACTCTCAGAGACTTCAATCCCATAGTGAATTTCTACCTTCTTTAGCTCATTGAGATGGACATCTGAAACACTTGTCAGCACAACACAGTTTTCTTCATCACTCTCATCCGAATCACTCCATTTTGCTGTCATGGATTTGCTGTTCTTTTTCTCAGAATTCTTAAAGGGTTTGCTTGGACAATCAGCCTCAATGTGTCCATATCCTTCACAGTTCCAGCATTGAACTCCCTTTTTCATCTCTTTCTTGTCATCTTCGTCCAGAGCTGGTTCTTTCCCTTTCTTCTTTCTTTCACTGCCCCGTCTGAATTGTCTTCGCGAGGAAGAGATTCTCTCAGTTCTGGATTCCATGTTTTTCAGAAACTTCCCTAGATTTTTAACAAGCATGCTCAACTGATCGTCTGGAACTGTCTGCTTGGTTTCTGCTTCAGCCTTCAAACCAACATTCTTGTCCTTGGAAGTGGTGTCTTCTTTGACCAGCTTCATCTCAAATTGTTTGAGAGACCCCATCAGCTCTTCCAACCTCATGAATCTGACATTCTGAGCTTCTTCAATGGCTGTCACCTTCATGTCAAACTTTGTGGGCAGCGATCTGAGAACCTTTCTGATAAGCTTTTCTTCTGGGATGGGCTCACCAAGGGTACGAGCTTCATTTGCAAGATCATAGAGTTTAGCATTAAACTCAGTGACTGTTTCTTCATCCAGCATCCTCAGATTCTCAAATTGTGTGGCAATAATCTGGAGTCTTGACAGCTTTACTCTATCAGTTCCCTCATGGGCAGTTTGCAGAATCTCCCATGCTTGCTTGGCCATGTCACAGTTTGAGATCAACCTGAAGTTATTAGCATCAACTGCAGCAAAAATTGCATTCAGAGCCTTTGAATTACCAGTTGTTGCAGCACCTTCTTCAGCAGTCCATTCCTCTTCAGGTTTAATTCTTGTCACTCCTTGCTGATCCATGGTGATTGGGGGAGACCACTGAACCACAACAGCTCTCCATGTCTTCTCATCAATAGCTTTGAGAAAAGCTTTCATTCTAGCTTTCCAATAACCATAGTTGCTCTCTTCCAGGAGTGGAGGTCTACTCGTGCTCTGTCCTTCCTTCATTGTCTTGACTACTTCGGAGACACTGTAGGACCTTTTTAACTCTGTGTGTCGAGTTCCCGCTCTGATACCAATTGAAATTTCAAGTGTCTCTACTTATGCAGATTTGTGAACTAGCAGTTGCTGCAGCACACTCTTGTTCACTTAAATGTAGGCACAGCAGACAATGAATGGGACACAGATTTGTTCACCCAGTTCGGCCAATCTGCCTACGTCTGGGGAGGACTATTCTCCAGTCCTCAATCCACTCAACCAAAGGTCCAAAGCACACTCGGTTACAACGCACGCAACCTATGCTACTTTAACCCCGTGTGGACTACTCAACACAATCAGAACAAGCTCTGATTAGTGCCAGCACACCCTCTACAATATGTCAGTCTAGAATAGCTACAATTCTCTCAAAGAACTCAGCCTATTCTATCCTACACTACTCAGCAGGGTTGCTGCAGCAACAGCTGTAACACCAGCTGAAGCACTCTGTCCGCGTCGCTCCAAAGCCTCCTGCCGAGCCGATCGAACCACTCCAAGAGTGCTGCACACTCTGAGTAACTCCCCCTCACTCAGTGACCACCTGCCACTAGTGAGTTCTTCCGCACGAACCTCGACCGAGCCTTCCACCCGTCAGTTCTCCCGCGGCTGCCTTTGATCAACCAACAAGCTCCACAGCTCTAAATTGACTTCCAGATCAAAGCACGAATCAGTCTCTGCAAGACCTGACTCTCTTCTGCAATACGCACCACAGCTCTGAGCTCAACGCTCTGCCCGTGTGTGTTGATCGAAGAACAACTTCCGTAGCACACCCAGAAAATCCTCTCTCTGAATTTCGTGTCTACTCTCGTGTATCACTCAGCTTCGATCACACTCTACAGCCCTCGAACCTTCTGCTTAAATACCCTCACCACTTTAAGCAATTTCCAAGTTTAGGCCATAGTCCCACAAGATCAATTATCTCCTAAAATCTAGGAGATTAGATTTGATTAATATCTTGAAGCATATCTCCTTCTCTGACTGGTAATCCTTGCTGAAATATGCTCAGCAGCATTTTAGAAATTCTTCTAAGCACTTTCACAAAGCTGCCAAACCTTCAAAAACTCACCCAGCACAAAACTGTTACTCGGACAGTTGAACTAGCTCTTGAACCAGCACCTGCTGCAGCATCCTCTGCTGCATCTGTTGCTGGTTTACTTCTGCTGTATACTTCTGCTGGCCTCCTTGATTGATTGAGCTGCAGCAGCTCCGTGTTCACTCATGCTGGTTTTGTCAAACACTGCCATACTTGCATTATCAAGCAGCACTATCTTGAGTTTGGAAATTTCTGCCTCTTATTTGCCATTGTTCAAAACCTTTCTCAAGCACATTAATGCACAAATTCATGACTTTTGATGCACACAAACATATCTAAGTGAACTCATCATATACATTGTCGCGCATTTGTTTTCTAACCTCATGCCTAGCTATATGTTCAACATTAATTATATCTCGCATAGCTAGCTGTTTTAAACATGGGAATTCAAGTGTTGCGCTGACCTTTTTTGTGAGTTTCAGATTTATTGCAACTGCCAAGAGCATCATACACGGACGGATGTGCATTAGGCTACCTCCACACGAGAGAAGTCCCTTCGCAACTTTCTCTTTACCATCCTTTGTTCTTTATATTGCTTAGGGACTAAGCAAAATTCTAAGTGTGGGGTGTTTTGCACTTTTGCTTTGATTTTCTACCACTTGATTCTATGCTACACACTCACTTTGAGCACATTACACTCACATAATTGCTCTCATCCAAACTTTAAGTATTGATCACACGAAGTAATGTTTGCTAAGCAATTAAGTATCAAAAAAATTTTTGGATTGAGTTGTGCTTTAAATTCATGAATCGCATCTTTAAGTCGATTGATTCTCTTTGTGATGATTTTATTCACATGATTCGATGTTCGGCTAGCTTAGTTCGATTCATTTTTTAAGCTCTTTCCATGCATGAAAAATGAAGTTGAGTTTAGCGAGCACAAAATAAAAAATGTTTTCATACAAAAACCTTGTGCTTGCTCTTGGTTGCTCTTAGGTGATTTTAGCGTCCCTATTTAGCCTTTGCATTTGCTTTGCTCACACTTCATGCCCCATCAAATAACATTTAGGCACATTGTCAAGTCTTAAGTGTGGGGTGTTTCAAAATGATTGCGAAAGAAAAGAAAAAAAGAAAAAAAGGCACATGAAGAAAAAAAAAAGAATTATCATATTTTGAAAGTTTTGCATTTGCCGAGGGTTAGGAAGGTAATTTCCCCCTCGAAAGCATTTGTATAAACGCAAAAAAATAGGCACACTTAATTCTTGACTTTGTGCCTTTTCCACAAGTTCTTTCGCATAGGTGTGAGCAAGGTTTTTGCATTGGGTTTTTAGAAAGCGTCTATGGTATGACCCTCGTAATTTATTACTTGAGCATCCAGATTTGTACGAGGAAATTCTAAATTGTTCATTGTCAAAACTCCTCTTCTCTTGCGGTTTATCACGTATAGCCTAATTTTTGAGAACGAGTTTATTGTCTTGAGCTTATGGACTTGCCCTTAGCAAGCATATGTGATTGATTTGACAAAATTTTTGTGCTAGCGACGCTTATCTTCATACTACTTGCATAGGAAATTGCGGAAATTTGAATTTGACGAATGCTAGGTTGACATCGATTCTATGAACATTTATTATCGCATTGATAGTGAATGATCCTTAGAGTTTGCGTGAAGTGAATAATTTGCACAACTCTATTCCAATTTGAGGTGATAGTGAACTACTTGCTTACCTAGCTATATTTGGACTTTAAACTCTCATGGATGATTGCAATTGGGATTTGTGAGTATTCCTTTTCTGAAAACTCTCGCTTGACTTATGCAAATATTTGTTCGGGACGAACAAGTCTTAAGTGTGGGGTATTTTGATGAGCGGACAAATAACCTTTTATTTGTCCACTTTTTCCCTTACTTCTTGTTTGTTCCGCAATTCTATAAAGCCGTTTGATGATTTCTTCGTCCATTTCAGGTTAAAATTATGTATCTCGCAATACGAAGTGGACCGAAGAAAATCTAGGCGAATTCCGGTCGATGGAGATCAAAAGAAGAAAAGCTGAGCAAACTGCAGAAGTGATTCGGCCGAATCACTAGTGATTCGCCCACCAGCCTGACCGAATCACCCTCAGCTGCACGAATTGACCTGATCCGGGGAAGTCCTGAAGATTTGACCGAATCACATAATGGGTGTGACCGAATCAATGGTGATTCGGCCAAGAAAATTGATTCGCCCAGTCCGAGACTGCTACTGAACAAATGATTCGGCCGAATCATAGGTGATTCGCCCAGAGGTGCCCGAATCAGTTTAGCTCCACAAGACGTTTGACCGTATCAAAACAAAGACGTTTGACCGAATCAAAAGTGATTCGGCCAGGATAATTGATTCGCCCAAACTCAAGACACCACTGAACAAAAGCTTCGACCGAATCACATGGACATTGACCGAATCAAGTGATCCGGTCACTTTGTGGTAAACTTCAAAGAGTATAAATAGAAGGAGATAGAAGTAAAGAAAGAGAGCATGTTTTTTCTCTCAACCCTAGACGACAAGTTTCCACTTTTTGCAACCCTAGATGACCAAAACTCAAGGAAGATCAAGCTTGATGGAAGATTGAAGCTTGGATTGAAGATTCTACATCATCCTCTCCTAAACCCTAGCTTTGTATTTACATTTATGCTTCCCTTAGTTGTCATGTTTTTGTACACACTCATTATGAGTGAGTAGTTACTTTTGTGGTTGGGGATTAAATGGATCCCCTAGGATTGGATATGATGTAGAACACTATTGTTATTGCATTGAATGAAGTTTGGTTTGATCTTATTGTGCCCTAGCTATGCATTCATTGTATGCACACCAAGTGTTTGACGAAATGCTTAAGTGAGTATGCTTGGTTAGAACCCCTAAGGAAGGAGCGAGAGTTGAACTTAGGATGTTTCATAGCTATCGTATGATCATAGATGGAGTGTTTGTGCGTGAGAGCGACATGCATTCTTGACATTAGGCTAAGTTTTGAGCGGATTTGAGTAACCGGCCAATAGACCGAGAGGGTGCGGTTATGGGACTCATATTCTACACGGTTCAATAGAATGAGAGTTTGAGAACCATGTCATTTATGTATCCTCTCCATTCTAGGGAAGGAGCGAGAGTTGAACCTAGAGCGGACGATGCATTAGCCTTACTTTTATCAACCAAATGTAGTTCATGCATGTGTTAGTGAGTTATTTCATTTCCTCATATCCTAGGAAAGAAGTTGTATCCCTAGTCACCCTTTTTTTATTCATTAAGTAGAACTCAAGAATATCATTTATCTTCAGTGCTTGCTAGAGATACCTCTATAGGAGGACATATCCCCCCCCCCCCAAAAAAACCGTAGACTTACGATAGTAACATTGATTAGTTGTCAATTAGTCTAAGCTTTTCCCTTGGGTTCGATCCGAGGTCACTTGGTTATAAATGTTGTTTGATATTTGCGTGACTAGAATAGCATTTCATTTTGCTTGCCTAAAACGCCAACGTCATTCATTCTAACTGAAACAGTTTACTGGTGAACAAGAGTGTGCTGTAGCAACTACTTGTTCACAAATCTGTTTATCAGAGGCGCTGCGAATTTCATACTTTTTCCGATCGTGGTGTGGGAGAACTTTAAGCAGCTCCTTAAAATTGTTTCCATGCTTCATAAAGTGTTTTACCATGTGGTTGCTGAAATTGGTAATCTGATTTTGGTAGCTTGTTGGCTTTCCTAATGAAAGGTATTGGTTCTGGAATTCATGCACCAAAGCATCCCACATAACGAGCACTCCAATTTCTTAGCTCCTTCTTTACAAAGGTTTTGCCTTGCCCGAAACAAGAATGGAAGCATGTAACGACCCGATCAGAAAAGTCAATCTGAACCATTATAAGTTTAGCCTGCTCCAACTGTCTCTTGTCACCACCATCCCCTAGGTCACAAGTACCGAAGGGCCATCTCAAAAATCATGGTGACAAGATAATTGGTAGGCTTAATTATTACCCGATTACAAACACATCTCTCGACCGATGTGGGACGAACTGTATGTTACGTACTCCCCACTTGAATTCTCATAATGTCCTCATTTGGGTACACATAATAGATCACATGATCCTTCCTTTCATTCGGGATCTCTGTTACCCACTACGGAGGATCGGTGACAATGTGTATTTTTTACCCTTTATATTGTCAATTTATATTTCTGGGGCCAAATTGCAGAGACACAATTTATAGCCTTGGTAAATCCAAGGATCAATTCAAGGAGCAAGCGCGTGTGTACCAAAAAAAGAAAGTATTTCTACTTAGCTATTCTGCCAAGAAAATATGTAAATTTATTTCATAATGTATCCCAATGACAAAGAGATTTGTATTAATGATAATTGCATTCCATACTCATACTTCATCCATGTGCATTCATTCAATTCATGCAGTGAAATATATAATTACTCAAATCGTACGATGAATGGGAACAAACTATGTACGCATAAAGTAAGCTAGACACTCCTGGATAATTTCGCGACACATACTGTACTACGGGTCCCTTCAGCGAGGCATACACTCGATTGCTCGTAACCATAAATATCCAACGAACATTGATAACTATTAATTACGTTAAGAACAATTTTTTAAAAAAAACAAAAACAAAAGACGTTAACTCCCATATCAAATCATATACTACCAACACATCTACTATGATTAGATATAAATCTTGCATAATTTCAATTAATTACCTTAACTACGATGATATTTATTCTTAACCTAACAATCCTTATGACAAATACGCATAAACATAGTTTTAAGCGATGCAGGATCAAACACATATGTATAAATCAAAAAAAAAGTCTATAATAAATTGCATGAAAAGAGTTCATATAACACGGAATCCGTAGGATCCCATAATAATACGACTACTCACTGAAATTCGCAGCGCCTCTTAAACAGATTTGTGAACAAGCAGTTGCTGCAGCACACTCTTGTTCATCCGGAAACTGTTTCAGCAAAAATGAACAAGGACAAACATTTGTTCACCCAGTTCAGCCAATTGCCTACGTCTGGGGAGGACTATTCTCAGTCCTCAATCCACTAATCTCAAGGGTCTCCAAGTACACACGGTTACAACCCACACAACCTATGCTACTCAACCTTAGGTGGGTCCTCGTACACAATCAGAACAGGCTCTGATTTGTGTCTGCACACCCTCAACTGATATCTATCTAGAATAGCTACTGTCTCCTCGAAACTCAGCCTATTCTAACATTACTCAGATTCTGCAGGGTTGCTATAGCATTTGCTGTAGGACACAGCTAATGCACAAACTGTCCGCGTCGCTCCGCAGCCTTCCGCTGAGCCGTTCGAACGATTCCCTTAGCGCTGCACACTCTGGAATACTCCCCCTTCACTCAGTGACCTCCTGTCACTAGCGAGCACTGCCGTCCAGACACTCGACTGAGTCACTCACCCGTTAGTTCTTCCGCGGCTGCCCTTGATCAACCAACAAGCACTCTCTGCTCTGAATTAGCTTCCAGATCAAGCTTGGATCAGACTATGCAAGTCCTGATCACCTTTTGCTTCTGTCACCACAGCTCTGCGCTCACGCTCTACTCTCGGTGACGACTAGGAGTAACGCGCTAGGATAATCAGTTGCTACTGTGACAGGATTCGTAACTGCTTAGACTAGTCTTAAGAATTAATAGCTCATGAACTTTGATCGGAACATGCGCACATGTTAGGAAGCCTTGATCGGACACTAACATTAGTAAACCGAACTATAGACGTTTAGAGTCGATGATAAGGAATATATTCATAGAGGATTGTCTGCGCCGATACTTTTCATAGTCATAGTACTTAATCTCTATTGCCTGCGCACGTCTAGTGCAATTCCTGCGTTTACTACTGTTTACTCGCGCACTTGCGCAACCCAATCACTCACACCCCCAGTTTTCGTAAGTGCAGGTTACTAGTTGAAGCTAATCTACTTGCTCCCTGTGGATTCGACCCTGACTTAGCCGCTGTACTAAGTGGAGAAGGAAGGAATAAATTTGACGCGCACAACGACGCGCTATCAATGGCCATATCCTTCACAGTTCCAACACTGCATGCCCTTTCTTCTATCTCTCTTCTCATCATCATTTTGAGCATTTTCCTTCCCTCTCCTTTGATTTCCTCCACCTCTTCTAGGTGGCCTTCGTGAGACTGAGCTTTGTCCAGATCTTGACTCGATGTTTTTTAAGAGCTTCCCGAGATTCTTTACTAGTAGGCTAGGCTGAAGCTGGCTTCTTTACTTCTGTTTCTGCATTCAGTCCTATATTTTCTTTAGGAGTGGGCTCTTCTTTAACCAGCTTCATCTCAAATTGTTTGAGGGATCCAACCAATTCTTCCAACCTCAAGTGTCTGACATTTTGAGCTTCTTCAATGGCTGTCACTTTCATGTCAAATTTTGTGGGCAACGATCTGAGGACCTTCCTAATCAGCTTCTCTTCAGGGATAGGTTCTGCAAGAGCATGGGCTTCATTTGCCAGGTCACAAAGTTTTTCATTGAACTCGGTGATCGTCTCCTCTTCTAGCATTCTCAGATTCTCAAACTGTGTAGAAATAATCTGTAATCTTAACAGCTTTACTTTATCAGTTCCTTCATGGGCAGTTTGCAGAATTTTCCCAAGCTTGCTTGGCCATATCACAGTTTGCATCCACCACAGCAAAAATAGCATTCAGAGCCTTTGAATTACCAGTTACTGCAGCTCCCTCTTCAGCAGTCCATTATTCTTCAGGTTTTATCCGTGTAACTCCCTGTTCATCCATGGTGATTGGAGGAGACCAATGGACCACGAAATCTCACCAGGTCTTCTCATCGATGGCTTTGAGAAAGGCCTTCATCCTAGTCTTCCAATATCCATAGTTTCTTTCTTCCAACAAAGAAGGTCTGCTCGTGCTCTGTCCTTCCTACATTGTTCCTTGACTTCTTCAAAGGCGATGTAGGATCTTTTACTCTATGTGTCGAGCTTCCTCTCTGATACCAATTGAAATTCGCAGCGCCTCTTAAATAAATTTGTGAACAAGCAGTTGCTGCAGCACACTCTTGTTCATCCGGAAACTATTTTTGCAAGACTGAACAAGGACAAACGTTTGTTCACCCAGTTCGGCCAATTGCCTGCGTCTGGGGAGGACTATTCTCAGTCCTCAATTCACTAGTTTCAAGGGTCTCCAAGTACACACGGTTACAACCCACGCAACCTATGCTACTCAACCTTAGGTGGATCCTCGTACACAATCATAACAGGCTCTGATTTGTGTCTGCACACCCTCAACTAATATTTATCTAGAATAGCTACTGTCTCCTCGAAACTCAGCCTATTCTAACAATACTCAGATTCTCAGGGTTGCTATAGCATCTGCTGTAGCACACAGCTGATGCACAAACTGTTCGCGTCGCTCCGAAGCCTTCCGCTGAGCCGTTCGAACGATTCCCCGAGCGCCGCACACTCTGGAATACTCCCCCTTCACTCAGTGACCTCCTGTCACTAGCGAGCACTGCCGTCCAGACACTCGACCGAGTCACTCACCCGTCAGTTCTTCAGCGGCTGCCCTTGACCAACCAACAAGCACTCTCTACTCTGAATTGGCTTCCAGACCAAGCTTGGATAAGACTACGCAAGTTCTGATCACCTTCTGCTTCTGTCACCACAGCTCTGCGCTCACGCTCTGCTCTCGGTGATAATCGAAGACCTCGTTCGCACACCAAAAATACTCTTTCGGAATTTTGTGTGTTCTCGCTTTTCTGCACTCTGCTTCGATCGTTCTTCATTTCTCTGAAGGGTCTTCTTTATATAGGAGCACCCACTTCCATCATTATCAGATTATAGCTCCAAAAGCAAAAACCCCTAATTTATAGGAGATTAGATTTGATTGGCAAATCTAATCTTCTACAATCAAATCTTCTTCTTCAGTTGGGAATCTCTAGTGGAATATTCTCTGCAACAACTCAGAAAATCCTCTGATGCTCTTCGAAGGACTGCCAAGCCTTCTTTACAAAAACCCAGGTTGCTGTACTTGGACAGACGCTACAGCTCTTCTGAACAAGCTCCTGCTATAGCAGCCTTCAGCTATAGCAGCTCCTTGTTCACTGATCTTGTTCACATATGCTGGACTCTGGCTATAGCAGCATCTTGTTCACCTGCTTGTTCACTTGTGCTAGTTTTGTCAAACACTGCCATACTGCATCATCACTCACGATTCATAATAAACAACTAGAATACATAAGTAAGAGAGAAATTCAAAAGAAGAAATTAAGGTCTAGAGAAGGGTTCTTCACTACAAAGCCGAATCTGCAATCGTTCTCCACTCAAGTCGTTCTTTAGCTTTAGGTTATAACCTTTTTCAAATCAGGATGCTCCACTCTTGGTTTTAAATCATATTTATAAGAATCGATGGGAAGGATTTTTAGAAACTATGATTCGGGTTGTTCCAACATGAAAACGACACTTTGCAAAATAGAGGCGCAGTTTTGGTTATTCAGGCACCGATTCGTGTAGCAAGGCGACCTATCTTAGGTTGTCATCAAATTCGTTAGCTGGGTCATTTCGACACGAAATAAGTGCTTTGCAAAGGAAATGTGATGTTTTGGTTATGGTAGCACCGTTTTGTTTAGCAAACCGAGTTGTCTCATTCTCAAGATAGTCCATGGGTTACTTAGGGATAGTCCATGGGTTTTTGGCACAAAGCTCATTCTCAAGTCTTAAAGTCTAGGCTTTAACCCTTAAAAGAAGAGAAGTTTCACTTGACATTTAACAAAAATTACAAAAACCGGTCAGTGATTCCGTGCATGCACGGTGATAATATATTAACTCATCTTATATGACTTCTGATACGTGATGCATTGACACGCAATAAATAATTGGTATAATACGATGTCAAGCTTAAGTTGAAATAACTAATTGCGTTCGGCTTTATTATTCTTAAGGAGAAACTTTTCTTCCACTCATTTGCATCCCTATCTCTCTTTTTTTCTCTTTTTTTGTGGAGCCTATTTTGCTCCCTCTTTTGACTTTCTTTTTATCCCTCTCATTCAAGGTGAAATTACCAGCGCTGCTGGTGACTTGTATCAAGCAGGTTGCTATAACAACCTCTGGGTCACTTTGCGGAATTATCTTAACTTATGCCAAACCTGAAAGACACGAGCAATTTGTTCATCCAGTTCGGCAACTACCTACGTCTGGGGAGGACTTCTCCTGAGTCCTCAAGATTCCACTAAGCTTGGTTCTTAGTACAAGGATTCCAGAACTCAGTCTATGCTAGTTCAAGCTTTACTTCTAACCTAGGTTGAATCTACGCTCAGTCTGATCACACAGACTAGACTCAAATGTCTACACACTTTCATTAATAGGTAGCTACAGACCTGAACTCACAGACTCAACCTAAACTATTATAATGTGTAATGGGATGCTATAGCAACTTACAGGTCAAGATGATGTAGCTTCTATCCACGACCACCACGCACTCTCTGCTGTGACGTCGGACTTCCATGAGTACTCTAGACTATGGCAATTGCTCTCCCTCGATCAATGACCTCTATTCAGTATCAGGGAACTCGGCTTTGATTTTCAATAGTTTTCCACAGCTCCTCTTTGCAACTCTGCTTCAAAGCTTGTACTTGATCTATCAACGAGCCAGAGCTCCAGTTGAGATTCTCGATCAATCATAGATCAAACTACACTAGTTCTGATCTCCTCTAAGCCACACTCACAAAACAGCACTCTAGCTTTCAGCATTTTGCTCTCAGCTTCTGCGTTTATCTTTCTTTCGGTGTGTGTGTGTTGTTGATGTACTGCTCTTCCTTATATAGCAGCAGACAACGACCAACCATATGACTACTGAACCTTTTTGGAATCGTAGAACTTTGCACAAGCGAATCTTCTCCTAGATTCTTGCAGATTTATTGACATTGATTTTCAAAAGCTAATTTAGAAACTAATCTTGTTCCGACCTCTGAACACAGATTCCTAATTAATTGTGGTTGTCCAGGTGACTCCCGGACACGTTGCGAAGCCGGCAACTGCCCTCCGGACACTCTCCGAGCAACTCCATGTTAACCGACTTTAGCTCCAGCTCTGACTCTTCACGATATGCTATAGCATCCAGTGGTAGATGTTTGCTAACCTCAGACAGCTTGCGACACGTGCTCCAGCTTCTGTTGTACACGAGTTGCTATAGCATCTTTTCGCTGTTGTTTGGTTTTGTCAACTCCAGTGACATGCTCCAGCTTCTAACTCCAGTAGGAAGTTGTAGTATCTTCTAGCATCTTCTTGGGATTATTTTGTCAATGACGCAAATACCTTAACAATCTCCCCCTTGGCATTTTTGACATAACTACAGCAGGAACTCCCTCATTGTTTTCTATTTATAGCCGCAACTCTCAACTCTCCTGCTCCAGCTCCTTCTCCCCCTTGCTGTCACAAACGACAAGGGGTTCAGTCAGTTGACTCTGGAACCACACACAACGGTTTGTTTTCCCGTCCCACCATTGAATAAACGCTGCAAAGGTGTAGTGAAAGTCTCACTCCTAATAACTTGGAATGCCAACCTCCACAAACTCAGGGCGCTACGCGACTAATCCACTGAACCTTTGAATGTGTGTCAAGTCTCTCTAGAACATTTTCTATCAACTCCACATCCTGTAATATCTCAACTCAAAAGAACATAGAACATCAAGTCACTAGCATCACAATATTGCAGAAATCATGCAAAGCATACACATCGAAACCTCATAGAATCGAACATCATCTCATAAAATCAAGCATTTTCATCCAGCATTTAATCGCACAAACTCAGCAGCATATAATCGCAGCATCGCAACATCTAAAAAATTTAAAAAAATGTGCTCTAACTACTACTAATGCATGCTAATTAAGGTAAATGTGCTGACACATAATACTAAATCCCCCACTCCACACTTGAAACGAACCGTATCCTCACGGTATAATTAGATCATTGGGAAGGGTAGTCATGCAAGATTCAAAATAAAAGAAACAAATAACAAAAGAAACAAATAAGAAGTCATAACAATGCTCGGGCTGCCTCCCGAGGAGCGCACTTGTTTAACGTTGTAGGCTCGACGGTACCTCTCATCTCCCATCATTTATTGGCTCAACCAGCTCGAACTCCTTATCTGGTGGGCTATCCTCTCCAAATGGAACATCTTTTTTCAACAGTCGAGACACTGGCAATGCTGCCTGCAAAAAGTATGTAAATAGCCTGCGATAAAATCTAACAAAATTGCGATAAAATCCAGCATATTCAAGGAAAGACATGATACCACGCTGGTCAGTAAGACAAGGCAATTTACGAATCAAATGAGTTTTTCTTTTGTGAGGTTGGATGCTTTCCTCATGCTGTATATCCGACTCAAGCGCCGCATCCTCAATGATACCCAGCGCATGTATTCCTACAATGTTATGTGGGTGCTGCATAGACTTATACATGTTAAATTTAATTACTTCCTCGTCTACCTCCATGGAGAGATCACCCGTAAATGTATCAATCTTCGTCTTGGCTGTCACCATGAAGGGTCTCCCTAGTAGAACGGGTGAAATGTCTATCGTTCCATCACCCTCCATTTTCATCACATAAAAATCTGCAAGGAACACAAGCTTCCCTACATGCACTAACACGTCAACAACAATACCATCTGGCTTACTACATGATCTATCTGCTAATTGAATAATCAAGTCAGTGGGTTTCAGAGGACCAATACGCAATGCCTGATATAAAGAGTAAGCAAAACAATAACCGATGCACCCAAATCTAACGTACAATTATCCATTATGAATCTACCAATGATGCATGAAATTGTAAATGTACCTGGATCCTCACATTTTTGTGCTGCCTTGCACTGAAGAATGGCTGAGATGTTTTGCCTCAGATTCACCTGATCAAGTTACGGTTTTCCTCCTCGGTTAGTACACAATTCCTTAAGAGTCGTAGCATATTTTGGGATCCGCTTTATTGCGTCAAGGAGTGGGATTGTGATCCCAACTCTGCTGAACAGCTCCAATAAAATTTGAGACGCTGTTGGATCCTCCCTAGGTCTCGACACCTGCACAGGAAATGGAAGTGGGAGATCAGCACAAATTATTTCAAAAGACTTGGTGAAAGGTTCAGAATTCTCTCTGTTGTTTTCAGCTTCCATAGTGCTCGCTGGACTGCTGCTCGTCTGTTCCCCTTCAAGCTTCTTGCTGATTAACAAAGTTAATGCACTAACATTTCTTTTTGGGTAAGGAATTGTCTACGAGGGCAGCTTTCCTTGATCACTCTTCACCTCATAAACTGTGGAAGCTAGCTGCGACATTTGCTTCGTAAGCTCGTGATCGCGCGTCGTTGTGCGCGTCAAATATAATCCTTCCTCTTCCACTCAGTGCAGCGGTTAAGTAAGGGTCGATCTCCACAGGGAGCAAAAGTTCAGTTCTAGCCAGCAACCTACACTTACGAAAATGGGGTGTGTGAATGATTGAAATGCGCGATGCGCAAATGAACAGTAACTAGTGTAACGCAGGGAATTTGCACTCGTCGTGCGCAAACGATAGAGATTAAATACTATGATTGTGAGAAGTATTGGGCAGACAATCCTCTATGAGTGCATTCCTTATCATCGACTCTAAACGTCTATAGCTTAATTTCACTTGGGTTAGTGTCCGGTCAAGGCTTTCTAACACATGCGCATGTTCCGTTCAAAGTTCATGTGCTATTAATCCTTAGAACATAGACTAAAACGGCTGCGAATCCTGTCACAGTAGCAACTGCTTGCCCTAGCTCGTTACTCCTAGTTGTCACCGTAAAGCTATCAACTAGTTTAACATATGACAAGCAAGCAACACAAGTAAGATTGCGGTTCAAGGCTTCCCCTACTGATGCAACTAGCTGTCTCCGTATGCACAGGATTAATACAAGTAAGTAAACTATGCATTAAGCTCAAGTCTCAAAGATAATACATCATAGATTCATGCCCGACCAACACTAAGAGTTTAGCTAGACATGCTAGTGATAAACATCACAGAATAGTAAATAATGACTAATGTGTCTGAGAAAACTGTAGCAAACAGTGCGTGCAGCTTGTCTTCTCGGCTGGCGCAGTCGGCTGGCGCAAATCCTCTCAACAAGTCCGTGTGTTTTCCAGTGTTGCCGCTCTCTCTGATGTGTGTCGTCCAATGATGGCTGTGTTATCTCCCCTCCCTAAAACCCTAGACTTTCTTTGTTTATATATTGCCCAGGAAGTTCACCTTTGGCAACTTCCAAATTTGGTCACTGGACTTTGCGCCTGGCGCACGGCATTCGGCTAACGCATCGGCTAGCGCACCGCTACTGACTCTCGCCAACTTCTCTTCTGCTTGTGCTGCTATCTCCGCAGGCGGATCTCTCACTCCTAGAACGCTGCCTGTTAGCGCGTATCCGACTCAAGGACTCGTTTTGCCCTGTAATACAAAAACACTAGAAACGAGTAATCTTGCTCATAAAATATTGCAAACAAGCATAGGGTTATGATCTAAATAATGCGTGCAAATAGCCTCTATCAGCTCGGCTACGGCTCCATCAGTTTTGGCCTGGTTCCTTTGGATGGTACTCTCCAAGTCTTTGAGCAACTCTTCCCATGACTTACTAGTGCTCGGGCCAGCCTGATTGAAGTCCCTTCTTTGCTGATATTGATTTCTCTGATTGTTGTACCTCTTTTGTTGTTGAAATGGAGGGCGGTAAGGTTGTGCTTGTTGCTGCTGCGGCTGTGGCTGCCCTTGGTTCTGCTGCCGGTGCTGCTGAAATCCTCCTTCGTTTCTCCAACTAAAACCATCCGCAGCAAGCCCAAATTGTCTAGGGGCCTGCCTGTTGTTGAATTTCTGGAATCCACCCATTGCGTTAACATCCATCACCTCCTCTTCTTGAAGTGTAGGGCACTCATCCGTCTTGTGGCCCGCTACGCCACAGTGCTCACAAACCTTTACCATGCTGGCTTGGCTCACTAACATCCTTCGGATCGTCTCCTTCAACTCTTTGATCTCCTTCACCAGCTGGCTGTCATTCGCCTCCACTTGAGATACATTCCTTGTTCTGCTAGTGTCATCCCTTCGACTAGTCTCATCCCTGTACCGAGCACTCTCAGCGGTCTCATTGATCAACTCTCGCACTTGACTAGAAGTCAAGTTCAATACTGTGCCATCAGCTGCGGCATCCAATAACATACGCTCGAGAGGTCTCAATCCATCCAATAAATACTCCACCAGCATCCTTTATGGAACACCCAAGTTACAGCAACTTTGTTTCAATGCGTTGAACCTCTCCATGTAGTCATACAGATCCTTGCTTGACCATCTTTAACTCTCTCCTCACTTGAGTCACTTTAGCTGGAGAGTAATATTTGTCGAGGAATTTTCTTTACATTTGATCCCGTGTGCGAATGCTACCTGAAGGCAAAGATAAAAACCAAGATTTTGCAAGCTCAATTAAACTCAACGAAAATACTTTTAACTTGAACCTTTCTTCCGAAGCTACGTATGGCCTTAATGTTTGGCAGATTCTGGTGAACTCTTGTAAGTGTCTCGTTGCAACTTCTCCCGGTAATCCTCCAAACTTAGGTAGATGGTGCACCACTGTGGTTTTGATCTCGAAATTGTCTCCTTCCGGGTCTGTGTTGATGCACCACGGCTGATTCTGGAATGTAGGGGCTGAAAGCTCCCTCATAGTTGGCTCATGACGCTCAGGTTTCCTATATAGCTGTTGAAGTGGTGGTTGTTGTCTATATTATTGCCGAACTGGATTTGGTCGAGGTTGTGGCCGAGGTGGAGCATAATCATCAAACTCATCCATCCGTTCACCTCTATTGTTCTGTCCATTGAATGTCATCCTTTGACGAGCTACTCTCTGCCTTTGATTGAATATTCATCCAGGCTCGTCATAGAATGGTGGTATGGCTTGTGGGGGCATTTCATGGATTTGCTCATGTTCATTGTTTTGGCGGCCTTCGTCATTGACGCTTCCTGCATTCGACATATCGAAAAAAGCAGCAAAATACAAATAAATGAAGATAAAATAGCAAACGACCTCCGATTGGCGAAAAACACATTCTCGTGACTTTGAACCGTAGGCTCGTTCCGCTTAGAAAAACACCTTGCAATAGCCAATCGGACCCCGGTAGCAAAAGTTATGCTATCCTGCGCGCCTAAAGCTACGAACTATAACAAGCAAAAACAAAGCAAAACAAGAAAAAAAAAAAAAAAAGCTAAGAACTCTATATTGAGTGTTGCTCTCCCCGGCAACGGCCCCAAAATTTGACAGCATGTCGTAGAGTGCGTCAAAGTTAAATTTATACTACCTACTTACTAGCTAGTGATAAGCAGGGTCGAACCCACGAGAGAGCAAATAGCCTAGAGTTCTATTGATTAATTGTCACACTAAAAAGGAGGTTTTCAGGAAGAATTTTGTAGTATATCAAATTCAGAGAAAATCAATTTAGGGATATTCATTGCAAGTGGTAATCAATGATTGAAACATGCATCAATTAATAAAACTACTGTTCTAGTGTAACAATCCTGCTAAGTTAATGTCGACTTCAAGCTCTATCTACCATTAACCGCTAAGTTCTCAAGTAGATGTAATAGTTATCCTCTTAGTTACTAGTACTAGTTCCACCACTAGGATTACAATGTTGGACTAATCGAATATCATGCACTGCTAGTCTAACTAGATCACCGCTAAGTTCATCTAATGAAACATACAAGCATGCCATTAAAATAACGGGAATTCACCAATTTGAATTATGAAAACATAAGTATCTCAAACCGTACGTTGCAACACAAAATCCCCAAACCGAATTAGGGTTTAGCTACTACTATCCATCTAAAACAATAATGAAAATAAAATGAGTTCAAAAAATACGAAAACAATGTTCACTGCACTGTTCGCCGACGCTGACTTCTCCTTTCCAAGCTCTCATCTTTCTCCTACTTCAATTCAGATCTCTCCTCTGTCGTTCCAGCCAAAAAACTCTCCCAAAAACTAGGGTTTCGTTCTCCTTTTTACACTTTTGAATTTTGGGCAGGGCTGAACTTTCCTTGCACGAATCACTTTTGATTCGTGCAATGCTTTGACAAGGGATTTGCACAGAGCTGGGAGAATCAAATACTTAGCGCCGCTCCCTTGCTGCACGAGTCACATTTGGCTGGTCGAGTCACTCCTGACTCGTGCACTCCTGGGCAGATCAAAATGTCTTCATAATCTGGTTGAATTAATAGTGATTCAACCAAAGCTTAAGCGAATCAAATAATCAGTTGCCTCCGGAGCTGGGCGGATCACTTCTGATTTGCCCACTGCTTGGGCGGATCACTTCTGAAGTGTTAGCATCTCACTCATTTGACCCTTTAAACCTTCGAATTTCATCTGGATATAAACTAAAAAGTTGTAGCCCATTGAATTAGCTTTCCAACAAGATATGGCACGCCTCAATCGGATAAGAATCATGCGTTCGGCGAGCCTTCAAAGAGGAATAGGTTAATCTGCCCAGATTTGGTCTATATTGTTTCAAATACGCAATAAATTCCAAAGCGGTCTTGATACACCTACGATGCAAAACACTACCAAGAAGTAATTTTTCGCACACAAAATGCAATTAAAAAATGGGAATAAACAACTCGATGGATCGAATAAATAAGCTCTATTAGTCAGGAGCGCTTGCCCAGATCACACTATGTTTATCGAGTGATCGCTCTGATACCAATTGAAATTACCAGCGCTGCTGGTGACTTTTATCAGCAAATTGCTATAGCAACCTCTAATTTAATTTGCAAAAAAAATTTAACTTCAGCCGAACCTGAAAGACAAAAGCAATTTGTTCACCTTGTTCGGCAACTGTCTACGTCTGCTGAGGACTTCTTCTGAGTCCTCAAGATTCGACTCAGCTTGGTTTCTAGTACATGGATTCCAGAACTCAGCCTATGCTAGTTCAACCTTTACTTCTAACCTAGCTTGAATCTACGGTCAGTCTGATCACATCAACTAGACTCTACGGTCTATACAGTTCCAGTATTAGATAGCTACAGACCTGAACTCACAGACTCAACCATACTATTACAATGTGTAACAGGATGCTATAGCAACAACACACACTTTCTGCTATGACGTCGGACTTCCACGGGTACTCCAAACTCTAGCAATCGCTTCCCCTCGATCAGTAACCTTCAGTAAGAATCAAGGAACTTGGCTTTGATCCTCAATAGTTTGTGATAGCTCCTCTTCGTAACTCTGCTTCAAAGCTTGTACTTGATCTATCAACGAGCCAGAGCTCCAGTTGAGTTTTCTCGATCAAGCGTAGATCAGACTACTCTAGTTTTGATCTCCTCTCAGCCACACACTCACAAATCAGCGATCTATCCTTTAGCCTTCCTCTCTCGGCTTCTGCGTCTATCACTATCCCTCACTTTCTTCCGTAGAGGCGCTGCCCTTATATAGTGGCAGCCCTTGAAGGATTAAAGAAATCCTAGTCCCACTAGGATTTGGGGGCTTTCCAAACTCCTTTTAGTAGTCCAAGATCTATCCCTAAATCTTAGGAGTTTGTTGAGATATGGTTGTAACAACCTTCTTTCCAAAAACCCTTTTTGAAACCATATCTTTAACTCAAGCTTGCTGAGTTGTTTGAGCAATCGGTTGCTGCTGGAATTTCCTAAAAAAATTAGGAAACTATCGCCAAAAGCTGATCCTTTGAATTTGGAAGGCTCCCGAAAGTCTGCGGATGTTGGTCTTCACGATGCTCCAGCTGCTATCCTCACATGTTCCTGTAGCATCTTACTAGATCAACTTGTAGGCATTTTGTAGTCTTCAAATGCTCCAGCTGCTGTCTTCACATGTTGTTGTAGCATCTACTAGATCACATTTTACATATTTTGTCAAGGATGCCAAATACCTTAACAAACCGTGATAGTGAAATCTTAAGGATCGAGTGAACTCTTCCCCTGACGTAGGCAATTGCCGAATTGGGTAATCAAAGCTTGTGCGTTCATCGGGTTCGGTTGAAGCAAAGAAATTCCACAAAATGACCCAAAGGTTGCTATAGCAACCTGCTGTACCCTGTCATCATGAGAGTAAATACAAGTCAATAGAGGCATCATAAAGCAAAGTACAAGTCAGTAGGGGCATGATAAAGCAAAGTAAAATACATGACATCGTATCTTGTTAGTGTCCTCTGGCACTAGCGGAGTTTCTGAGAAGAGTTCTTTGGAGTGGCAAGTCGGGGCAATCATCTCCTGCATGTCTAGCTTGGCAATATCAAGCTGGCTGAAGATTGGAGTTGAAATACCAGTAATGAAAGCCCCTCCATCGAGGAGTTTGGTCTTTCTCTGGGTGAGACCATGCAATATCCAATGTGGCCCTAGTGTATAGCACACAAGATTTTCATATTACGCTTAGTGACTTTACTCCGCTGTCTAATCAAGCATTGAGGCTCATCGATACAAAGCGATGGAGATATTTGTACGCGGAAACCGAAGGCAAGCGGAAGGAGTACCCTGAAATTGGCACAGCGTTACTGTAGTCGGCAACACACGATTTGCTTCAGCAACTTCTTTCGCTATGTTGCTGACACTTTGCTTCGGCCAAACCTGAAAAGCACACACACATTTGTTCACCCAGTTCGGCAACGGTCTACGTATGGGGAGGACTACTCTCGGTCCTCAAGAGTTCACTATCACAGTTATAGTACAATGGTTTCCAACAACTCAGTCACCGCTAGTCTAACCACTACTCCTAACCTAGCCGAATTCTCTGCTCAATCGTCCAACACAGACTATCCTAGACTATCAACGCACTCCAGTAATAGATAGTTAACGACCTGATCTCACAAACTCAGCCTATCCTATTACAATGTATTACAGCGGATGCTTTTTGCGCCAAGTTGCTGATGCTTCTGTCGACGACTTCTCCAAACACTTCCAAGTCAGGTTTCTCAACTGTGGGTATGGTTGAACTTCCTTCTTTGCTAACTTTGCTTTTGGTTATCGACTTCTTTACTGACTCTAGTGTCAATTCTAGTTCCGGGTTGAAGGCTACCAAATCCTTCATGCTCCTTTTAGGCTTGAATGTCTTAAAAATGTCTGCAGCTAACCAAACTATCAAATTATGCAAGTTGAATCACAAAAAATGAAAACTAAATAAACTTTCTCACAACTTAATAAAATAACATATGAAACAATCAAACAATTGCTCCTCGACAATAATGACATTTGGACATATTTTGGCAGTACATTTTATTCAAGAGAATTTATAACAATTGGTTATTTGAAGTGTTGATCCGAAAGGTAATGTTGTGTATATACTATGGAAGGTTAGGATTCTGGTTAACTATTCTAAGGTAAATATTAAGTTTTTTTATAACTAACCTAGATGTTGAAATGAAATTAATAGAGGTATCAGTTAACAATTGAATATTATAGGGTCATACCATACCATATCATACATTCAAACATTTCATGTTAAGATAACAATAGGAATAAACTATGTGCATTTTAAAGTAAGACCAACTATTGTTGTGCCTTCATTTCTCATATAACACATCTAAAACAATGAATTTCCCTCCCGAGAGAGGCATAACTCTTGTCATTTCCAATTTTTTTGTGTATTAACAGAATTAGAATTGCACCAAGTAACAAAAAATTATAGCAACATTAGTTAACCCTCTCACTCGGTCACCATATTCTACTGTGGTTTTGTTAGTTTTGAGTAGTCAACCTCAACCATTTGGCATATTGGTGTCTAATCATTTCATCAAATAGAGGAAATTTAAAATTTTAGATAAACATAACAGTATAATAACAAAATGTATCATAAAATTAAATGAGTTCAAAGTATAATGAAATATCCTAAAATAGGGGTCACTGCTAACTACTCATGGTAGAATTATCTTTTAACTATGGATTCTTATCTAATGGTGTATGATCACTATAATTTTACATGATGTATCCACTTACAATTCGTTTTTACTTTCATTGTTTTAGATGTGTTTATATGAGCAGTGAAGGCACAACAATAATTGGTCTTGCACATAGTTTATTCTCTCTTGTATGCTATTCTGTCTCCAAGAAAGAAGTAAAAATGTTTTTACTTCTTTCTTGGAGACAGAATAGATTCAAAATTAGATCCCTCGTTTTGAGTTTTGTCCTCCTATTAATTCATAGAGCTCATTGAAATGGCTAACTTGTCACTCGCACTACATAGGTGGGGACTACAATAATACGTTGTATTATCGAGGACCAATGCGGGTTTCCGTAATCCTTAAGGAAATAATACAAAGTTCACATAATCTCGACGTTATTGATTTCATGAACACGCCATACGTCCTACCACCTGACAAGCCATACCGGTTAGCTTAAATATTATGACCCAATCTAAGCCCACGTCGAGTGTACGGGTTTAACTAGTGATGAATGGTGTATTGTCCTTGGGCAATTATGGCCCGGATGCAATACGACATGTTCGAATGAACCATTATGGTCCCGATACCGGTCAATCCTTGATTTTCCTTTTTTTTTAATCTATAACCTCTCAGCAGAAGCCCTTCTCTTGCTTCATCAAGAATCAAAATCTAGTGGTGGTTTGATATTTGACTTTCTTTTTACCATTAGACCTAGCTCTGATAGACTGATTTTCCTCATTGAATCGACTTTCCAAGCCATTTTGATTGTTATGTGAAATGAAAGAGAGAGAAAAGTTACATGTCTTGATTGAACTTAATGATGCTTTTATGAATGGAGGGAGGGAACATTCGTTTTACATCTTAGCAAGATATAAGTTTGTTACTTGAATGAGATTTAGGCAAAGAAATATTTAAGAGTTGGAACAATAATTATGATTTGAATGGTTATTTAGATGAGGGAGGGTTTTGTACTTTTAAGCAACATGTGTATGCTTGAAAAAGGGAAAAGAGGCGTCCAGTAATTATGCTGTTGGGTTGAGGGAGGAGGGGCTTTACACTTATGACACGCAAATAAAAACAGCTAGAAAGTGCAACACATGCACGTTAGGTGCTTCGTTACTTTATTAGCAATTTGCTCCAGGAGGAGGAGGAGGCCCTTGGCGATTTGATGCTTGAAAAAATGCAAGCCAGAAATACCAACTACATTTCCATTTAAATGTTCCTTTCACGTTCCCCACAAAAAAAAAATAATAATAATAAAGAAGAAAAAAAGCATTATACGTTGATCAATTGCACATAGGCAGGCCTACCACGTTAATTTTGTGTCCCCCTGTGACAATTCAAATTTGCTCTAATAAAATGAGGGGGCCGCTCCCAATCCTAATCACAGCTAAGCAAGTTAAAACTTACCGTTGGGATTCTCATGCCCATAATTCAAATTGTAAATATTGACAACTTTCTACTCAAACTCAAAACTCCAAATCCCACCCCTCAAAAGTTGGTCGAAATCGAAAATCAGATGTAGTGCAGAGGAGAATACATACGAGGTTACCTAATTTTTGTAAAATGTGGCCAAGAGAAGAGGATGTATAATTGGGTGTAGGCAGGAGTGGAAGCGGTTCAAAGGGAAGGAAGGACATTATCGTCATTATTTGAATTCTGTCCCTCCTCCTCCTCCTTTGACAGCTATCGTCTCTCTCTCTCTCTCTCTTCCCAATCGGCCTTTTCTTTCCTCCTTGGATCATCTCATCTTCCTTCATTCCTCCTGCTGCCAACATGTCCGACTACATGGGCGTATTCCTCTCAGATCCCTCGCTTCAAACTCACTTCACTCAAGTCGAACTCCGCAGCTTGAAAACTCACGTGAGAAAATAACATTACTCCTACTTATTTATCCACCACTACCTGTGCTGATTTCTTACTACCTTAATTCCGCAGTTTTCCACCATGACAAGAGACAATGGAGGTGTGCTTGCATTCAAGGACTTGCCGGCCAAAATGTCTAGATTGAAAATTGTCGGGGAGAATCTCACCGAGGAAGAACGAGCTTCTCTCATTCGGGTTATGTGCCCCAACCTGGATGACCATGTCGATTTTGAGCCCTTTCTAATGGTCAGTCACCCAACTAACTAAACTCTTTCTGCTCCAATATCAACGTTTACATCTCAGAATCCCTTAAAAAAAAGTTGTTCATCTTCTGTGTTGTGTTGCTCTTTGCAAAAGAACATGAATCAACTGTCAATTACAACACTCCACTTCTATTACTAGTGTTTGCTAAATGTTAATGTACTTTCCCAGACACTTATATTAACCACCTCAACAAACAAATGATGTCTGAGTTTTGATGGTAAAAGGTTTATCTGAAACTCCAAGCTCATGTTAGTACTGTGATGGGAAGTGGAGCAAAGAACTCCTCCGCCTTCCTCAAGGCATCCACCACAACTCTGCTTCACACTATAAGCGAATCTGAAAAGACTTCATATGTTTCTCACATCAACAATTACCTTGATGGAGATGATTTCCTCAAGTCTTACCTTCCCATTGATCCCGCAAGCAACGACCTGTTTGAGATAGCAAAGGATGGTGTTTTACTCTGGTAATTTCAATTTACGACCATTTTGTTTCCAACATCTTTTGTTATGTCAATGTTTTATCGTTAGAATAATCTTTTCCTTTTGTGCAGTAAGCTCATCAACGTGGCAGTTCCAGGAACAATTGATGAACGCGCTATTAATACTAAAAAGTTCCTCAACCCTTGGGAGCGCAATGAAAATCATACTCTTTGCCTCAACTCTGCTAAGGCCATTGGATGTACAGTCGTCAATATAGGGACTCAAGACTTCATTGAGGGAAGGGTATGGTGCTTTTGTAGCTTTCAAATGATTGTTCACTCTAAATACTTTATACTAACTGGAAGGTGAATTCTTTGTAGTTTACATCTTCTATATTAACTGTATAATGTTTTTATTAGAATGTTTTTCAGTTAGGATGTGTCCACCTTAATCGTTGTTTTGACATTGGGAGAACTTCGAATCCAAAAACAATTCTGAAACATTATCTCAATTTTTTTTTTTTTTTTACTTCAGCGACATCTGGTTCTTGGAGTGGTTTCTCAAATCATCAAGGTAGATTGTGAGCCATATTTCCTTTTAATTGATATCTTGCTGGTAAAGAAATTTTATGATTGACATAGACCTGAATAGAAAGTGAATGTTGAACGATTTTACCTTTCAGATTCAATTACTGGCAGACCTCAATTTGAAGAAGACGCCTCAGTTGGTCGAGTTGGTTGAAGATTCTGAGGTGATTATTTGTCTTTTTTTGTGTGTTTCTTTCTGTAATTTTTGTAAACAGAGGGTTTCATAAATGACGTTTTCATTTCTTTGAAGGATAGGGTATAGAGGAGTTGATGAATTTACCACCAGAAAAGATCCTTTTGCGATGGATGAATTTTCAACTCAAAAAAGGTGGATACACGAAAGTAGTCGCTAACTTCTCTTCGGATATTAAGGTAAATGACCTTTTGGAAGTGAATGGATACCGTGTTCTATATCAAATAAAAAACTTGGAGCAAATCTATTTCAAGTCTACTAAGAGAGAGAAGCTATAAAAAATGATGTGCGTATTATCGAACTGGATCTTGAATCTATCCAAGGTTATTATAGAACTGTGTGCTCAAGTTGTTGAGAAAGTTCACTAGGTTGCGACTAGCAAACTCCGCTGGTAATATATAGAGTTCAATGGCATCGCCCTTCTGACTCTTATTTTATTTACACACAGGATGGAGAAGCATATGCTCATCTACTAAGAGTTCTTGCACCTGAGCATACTAATCCATTGACTTTGGAAGTGAAAGACATAGCAAGAGCTAGGTTGGTGCTTCAACATGCAGATAAAATGGGTTGCAAGAGTTACCTGACGCCAAAAGATATCGTTGAAGGTTCCCCAAATCTAAACCTGGCATTTGTTGCCCATATTTTCCAGCACAGGCGAGATTCTGAACTACAAATGGATTGACTACATATTTTTGTCTACACATCTTTCTCTTCCTCCTAAAGAAATAAGGTCCTATGCAACTTGTGAATTTAATAATATAATAATACAATCATATCGTACATTAGTATGTGCCTATTGTTGATTGCAATCTTCGCTTGTATCAGGTTAAATACATTTAGAAGTCCCAACAACTGAGTTTCTTGCAGTTGTTTTAATTAATCTTCAAAAGAAATGTGCTTTTCTTCTATTATTATTAGCTCTTACTTTTTTGTTGGAAACGTATGCTGATGGCTCATGTTTATTATCCTTATCTTTTTGACTCTACAGTTAAGTGAGATATAAGATCTGACGATCTCAATTGTTATGCAGGAATGGGCTTTCAGCAGAAACAAAACATATATCTTTCCTAGAAAGCATGCCAGTTGATGTTCAGATAACCAGAGAAGAAATTGCATTTCGCTTTTGGATGAATAGTCTTGGAAATTCCTCATACATTGACAATGTCTTTGAAGATCTTAGAAATGGGTAAGAATTATCCAATCTTTACAAGCCTCTCTCTATGCTCGACCATTTACAACGAGCCATACTCAAATTAACAAAATGGAAGAACATAAATAAAATTAAAAAAACTAGGATATAAATGTACAAAAAACATAGTTTGATTCTTCATGCCAACCTTGAATTAGCATCTCTTTAAATGCAGGTGGGTGCTTTTAGAGACGCTTGACAAAATCCAACCAGGTATTGTAAATTGGAAGATTGCTACTAGGCCCCCGATAAAAATGCCATTTCGAAAAGTAGAGAACTGCAACCAAGTGATAAAGATTGGGATACAATTAAGGTTCTCACTTGTTAACATTGCTGGAAATGACATTGTTCAAGGGAATAAGAAGTTGATTTTGGGTACAGTCTTCACTCTTCATTCTCTTGTGACTCTATCTATATTGTACTCATGTTGACCTCATAAGAGATTCTGTGCCTTTTGTGTTTCCTGCTGTGGGATGGTTTCGATGATCTCAACTTCTTTTTTTCGTTTTTTCCAGCTTTGCTGTGGCAATTGATGCGCTATAACATGCTGCAATTGTTGGAAAATTTGAGATCTCATTCCAATAAGAAGGAAATAACAGATGCAGATATACTAAAATGGGCCAACTCAAAAGTGAAAGACTCAGGTGGTCAGAATCACATTAAAAGCTTTAAGGTACCTTTTGCTTACCTTTCATTGACATATAACATATTTAATTTTGGTTCCTCAATTTTGTGGCGTCTGAGGTCTATTGTAACTTGCTTGCGTACAGGATAAGAATATGTCAGATGGTATTTTTTTCCTCGAGTTACTTTGCGCAGTGGAGCCTCGTTCAGTGAACTGGAGCCTTGTGACAAAAGGAAGAAATGGTAATGTGTATTCGATATTCTGCCCATTTCATTAGTTAATGAATGTGTGAAATATTCCCTGTTGCATAAAATCTCAAAACCAGCTATGTATGCTTCTCTCTTCATTCTAGTGTCAATATATTTGGTACAGTGATTAATTATTCTGAAAGCTTAATTCCTTGTAGATGAGGAAAAGAAGATGAATGCCAGTTACATCATTAGTATTGCTAGAAAGCTGGGATGCTCAATATTTTTGCTTCCTGAAGATATTATTGAGGTAATTTTATCCAGTTCATCATGTGTTGCTGATAATAATAATATAATTTAGTGTGATTAATAATTTGATATGTGGCATGACAGGTGAATCAAAAAATGATACTCACCTTAACAGCTAGTATCATGTATTGGCACTTGAAAAGACCTGTTGAAGATGCATCTTCTGCTTCAGACAGTGACAATGGAAGCCTAGAAGACACCATCTCAAACTCCACACTAGATGACTCTGCATCTGAGTATTCTATAGAGTAAAAGAAATACTACATGGAAGAGCCGCACTGATACCAAGCGGTCTTATTAATTATTTTGTCTACCATCATAAACACTATTACCGATACCTGTGTAAGATAAAATTTGACTGCATTGGAAAAAGGTTGTGAATAGTTTTGAGATGCGATAAAATTGTTACATATTTTTCAAATAAATTAGTGTGTTTCTTCATAATTGATTTCTAACATACATGTCTTCTTCTTTTCTTCCTTGTTGTGTGTTTTCGAGAATGCGCTTCCCTATCTATATGGCATCCAATTTTTCAATGCATTTTCAATGAAGTAACTTGGCACATCATCTAATTTGTCCGGTTGGTGGCTAGCAAGAAGAGTCCACATGTTAAAAAGTGAACTTCTACCTCTACGCTTAGCAATGTTTTTCATACGGACATCTTTCTGTTCTAGCTCGACCCTCTACACTTCTTCTTATCTTTAACCTATATGTCAAATTCTTCTTGTAATAATAATAAGAGCACCCATCAAATTAGTCTCAGCTTTGATTCTTTATTGGCTATAAGGTGCTTGATGGTGGCGTCATCTGTATAGACAATCATTTTTACTCCTACCAAGTACCAAGTGAGGTTTGAACTTCTCAAATTCAACATCTATTTCTCCGTGGTGCTATTGTTCCATTTAGTTCTTTTTTATCACTTAAAAGTTCAGTAATAAGTTAAAGTAAAAGTATTGGCGAAACTGAATATGATGATGTTAAATTAAATATTGAAGTAATTAAGTTAAGTATTTAAGTAATAAATTCAATTCAAAAAACGGACCCTTTAGTACCTTTGTCGTAATGTGTATGTAGTAGCTTCTTATAAATTATTATCCTTGTCCATCTTAATCATTATCCAAGTGCAATGAAAAATACTCTCACTTAGCATAAATTGACACTTGTTCCAATTGAGAACAATATGAAGTGTCAATGCAGCTGACACGTATTGTTACATATGCCAAATTGATTATTTGTTCTTGATACACTTGTAGTAGTGGCAACCAAGTTCTAACCAAACCAAAGGGAAAATGGTTTGGGATTTGGTGTGATTACAAAACAAGAAACAAAAATAATTCTATTATTGATGAAGGATTTTTTTCATTTGACTTACATTGACGCAAAATATGTAATTATGATTATTTCATAACTAAAATATGTTCCAATTAAGATAATAGACATATGCACCACTAATAACATGAACCGCATCATAATTATACATGCACGGTAAGTCAACTTTAAGATCAAAGCAAGCTAGACTATTATATTAGGTTAGTTACAATGGAGGTGTTGAATGGGGATTAAATAGTTGAATAGGTTTAATGGTGTTGTTGAAAATGACATGGATTATTTGGTGTTGAATTGATTCAACGCGTTGAATGAAAATGTCGCGGGGACCAGGTGTGACACATGGCGAGCTTCGGTTGGCTGGAATAATGATAAGCCACGTGTCGCTTGTTTATTGGTTGATTGATTTTTTTAAAATTTTTATACAATCCAAATTATTTGACGTCAAATATTTCATAGTAATTAAATTTTAATTTTTTTAAATTTTTTTAAATTTTTATACCAAAATTCATTTTTTTAACCTCTATAAATACATACTCGCTTCATTTGATTTGGACAGAGAAAAAAAAACCTCTTTCTTCTCCATATTTCTAAGTTGTTGTGTGTATTTTTTAAAAAAATGTCTATTCATATTTCTCGTCTTTATTTCTTACAAGATGCAATGATATAAAAAATTTAAAATTAATGAAATAAAAATATTAAAATAAAAAAGAATATATATACTATTTATTATTTTGTGTTGAATGCAAAATGATAATTTTTATTGAATTGTAATTAGAAAAACCAAATTATGAAGAAAATAAAAGAAGATAAATAAAAATTATGGAGTAGGGTGTTGAATTTTATTAAACAAAATCATTGTAGAGGGTATAAGTTGAATGTGTATTGAATGATTAGATGGAAGATAGAGAAGATGAAGTAAAATGTTAAAAAGTGATAAAGTAGAGTGTTGAATGCATTTGCCGTTGTAGATAGCCTTAGCGCTTAGTTCTTAAAGCCAGTCATAAATCATCAACCAACTATTTTGCCTAGTTGTTACCTATTTGTTTATACCTTTCAATCTCCAACAAATTAACCATAAGAATGGAGCTAATAGAAAGATGACACCTTCATGCCATGTCTCATTATATAATTTAAAACCATAAAATACACATAAATAACTAATAAAATATAAATATAATCGGCATTAAGAAAAAATCTCAAAACATATATCAAAAGTACAAGTTCTAAACCGAAATAAAAATGTAGCTACACATACACATGGATAAAAATGTCATCAATAAAATAAATAACAAAAAGAGGAAACGTAAAATGTTAATGTCAATTGAAGCGTGCCAAGACTTCATCGTCATCTCAACTTGTCCTCGCTACCCCTCTAGACTCACAACTTAATGCTACGTCTCTTAATGAATGATGATATCTTGGAAGAAAAGGTTTCTTTCATTGTGAACCAGTTTGTCAATTTTATTAGTAGTAGACTTCTTTGGATTTGGAATTATCTTCTATGCTTCAAAATCATTATCAATTGAAATTTTTTATTTTATCCAACCTCTGGAAGTTCATCAGAACTTATGCCAACTTATTAAAAATATGAATTTTTTACTATTGTTGATGTAATCCGCGCACAACTTGCGAATTGAGCTTATGCGCTACATGCAAATTAAGTTGCACAGTTCGGAACTAACTTCTTCCTTTGCCCGATGATTACTTTTGACATGATTAATCTTTCTTAACTTCTTTTTTGTTTCGTAATCTTTATTTTTGCACATGATATATGCTTTCAATTTCACATGAGTGATGAGAGTGATTTTCCAGGGCCTAACTTGTATGAAAAATGTGTTGTATGTATAAACTATTGAGTGAGAAGTCTAATTTGCACAAACGCACTTCTGAGACTCTACGCAGAGCTGGAAGCTGATCGACCTGTGCACAGGTCTACGGGGGTGTAGGGGGTGGTAAATCCCGTCCGGGGGTCGGAGGGGGCAGCGCCCCCTGTGGAAAATTTGCACATTTTCAGAGGTGACAGCGACGGTCGTACGGATCGTATTGTCCGTACTGATACGGACACTACGACCAGTACAGAATTAGAATTTCTCCACGGAGGTCGTAGCGGTCGTATTGATTGGATAAAGTCGTATGGGTCGTATTTCGTCGGCCCGAAAAAAACCTAGTTCTCGTTTATACGGTGTGTGGCCGTCATAGGGTTTTGTAATCAGAAATCATAATGAGTGCGTGAGACGATTCTGAGTGTGTAACGATCTTCCGGGAACTTGATTATAGTGGATTGAGACTGCAAGCGGCTAGTGGACGTACCTCCTACACTGGGAGGGAACCACTATAAATCTCGTGTGTCAATTTCGTTTCTGCAATTTTTCATTGTTGATTTTTCGCGTTCTTGATCCGTAATTATTAGCGCGATCCTAACATAAACCAATGCTTAGAACTTAAATGCCTTATAATCATTCATTTTCTATGATATATTGTCATGGTGTGTTTGTTTCATGTTTGATGGGACTAATTTTGCATGATCATTAAATCGATAGGATCAGACAGAACGCCGATAACGAAATAATTGACAATAGATTTTGGGACAGTGGCAATGGTTAATAAGTTGTTGGGATAATTAACTATGCATGCTTAACAAACTAGGACATAGTTACTCGGTAACATGGATAACCGCATAAAGGGCTTCTAGTAAAAGGTGTCGCTGAAGAGTAGAGGTGTATGACGCTTGGTTTTACTTGCAAGTACACATGATTGAATTATTTATTTTTATATATAATTTTCATGTATGATTTTATTTTGTAAGTGCTCAATACATGTTAGGTGATGTGGGATTCTGAGAATTGCTTGTTTTCATGACTAAATACTAATTGCTTACTTTTTTTGCTTAGTTTAATTAGTTCTAAAATTTGAAAACTCTCAAATTAGCTAAGGAAAGCTTAATTCACAAATAATACATATACAACATTTGCTCTCATGATCGACCCTTGCCTTATCAACGTTATAAATTAATTTTTACTACCACTAAACCCTTGAAATTAAATTTAGCAACTATTAAAGATTAAAAATATGCTTACCAATATTAAAGTTAATCAGAATCAAATCATTAACACTATAATAAATAACACTTTAATATTTTTTCAAAATAACAAGCAACATAGAAGTCTCATTTTTTTATTCAAAGATGCATTGACGATAACTGGGATGTTGAATTTGGACCAATAAATTCATACATTAGACCTAAAGGAAGATGTTTAGCTCTCTACCTTGTACAATTTTAGATTCTTTGTCTTTACCATTTGCTCCTTCCATTGAACTTATGGATCGTGGACATGCTTGCTTCGAAATTTCAGATTTATAAAAGGTTAGTGTGCAAGTTCTTTCAAATTCATAAGAATCAATTAAATTGCAATATCTAATTAGATTAAGACTCTTACAAACTTAGTCCTACTTTCTTTTATAACTTACATTAAGCATTAATGACCTATTCATCATATTTAAAATAGTCCCACAATTTCCAAGAATGATCAATCAAGAATAATAAGAATTTTCTTATACTCTTTTATTTTCAACACCACAAACTTAACAGGACTTAAATACTCTTTACCTTAATGTGAACTTCTTCAAGAACCCCCTTAAGGGATCTAAAGGGTCGATCGACAAAGAGTAATGAAATAGAATTAGGGGTAGTAAGTTCACTCATGTCTAACTTTTACCCGTAAGTTAGGTCCTTTAGCTTACGGGTAATGAGTTCTATATTAACATTATGTAGTTGCATTCATCATTTGAAATCATTATGCCATGCATGTTGACCTTTCTTCGATATTTTTAAGAAGCTTAGCATAAGATAGAACTTAGCTGATTTTACTTTCAAGAATAAATGAGCATAAGATAAAAATTAAAACTTAGCTGATTTTACTTTCAAGAATAAATGTGGATCTTTCTAACAAATTCCAAAAAGTTTTGGTTTGTCAGTCATAAATTTCACTAGCCTCTGAGAAATGGAAACCAACATCTGTATGCTATATATGCCTTTTCTACCTCTTGGTTGTCCTCATTCACCCTCTCACATGTGCCCTCATTTCCTACCCTTCCATCCTCACCAGGTTCTTCATCAGCTGTTCACAACCACGCCCATTTTTAGGATATTTTGAATGTAATAGACTTTAGTCAATAAGACCATATTAATCAAGCAACATAATTATTTTCTCTTGGGAGTAAAATGACCAACTTTGACCTACCTTAACTACAATTGAATCCGAAGTTTTTGATCCAAGTTTTATTTGATCTTTATTCCATTCATTAACATTTCTTATCCACCCTGTACCACATCATTGTCTTTATTCATTCTCTAATAAAAACTAATATTAAGAAGTGACGTTCTCATCATTTATAAGGGGAAATTTAAGATTTATTTGGAACAAACACGTAATTTTCATCTATTGGGCTCTCATGTGTTCATGTAGTGCATATATTTGATGATGAATAGTGTTAGGATAAGTGAGTTGTAACATTTTCTTGGTGTCTTGGCATGCATTATACACTTAGGATATGTGTTAGTATCAATGTTCAAGAAATCGGCGACTTAGCCCGCCCAGACGGCCTTTTTCTTGAACACGGCTCGATTTGAGCAAAATCGTATTGATAAATCGGTTGGGTGTTTTTGGCCACCTAGGCGGGCTAGGCTGATCGGGCCAACTTCATGCCACTATTCAAATTTTGAGGACTTAATTATAATAGTTGAAGAGTTAATTAATGGTATATTTGAATTTGACTACTTGTATAATATTTTTATTTTCTAACAATTAAATATAGTTTTTGATTAGTGGGAGTTATGGATCCTCCAAGTTGTTTGCATGTTTTTAGTGAAATATTGACGTTTGATATAATTATTAAGGTTACATTAATTATTATTTTCTTTCTTAGATAGTATAACAAGATAATATAAATTTTGATAGTATTTAAATAAATATTTCTCATTAATAAATAAAATAATTCAAAACCTATTAATCCTTGAAACCCTTTTCACCGGACTAGGGCCTAGCGATTTTATAACTTTGGTATTTACCTAATGTAGTTCAATCATTTGAGTAGCACACTAATAATTTTTAATAAAATATCAATTTGAATGAACTAGGGTTAATTTTTAAGCCGTGAAGCTAATTTAATTGAATAATGATTTATAATTTTAAAAAAACTCGTCAATGTAATGCATATATGCCTTCATTCTTAAATTTTATGATCCATTTTGACGATGTGAAAATCAATAATTTTATTGAATTGTTCAAAGTTGATGATCTAAGAAAAAGAAAAATTTTCAATAGTGCCACAAAGCCAAAAGTTAGTTCCAAATATGCCACTCTTCCGAAGTTAGTTCCCAAATGCCATCTTTTTAACAAACCGCTACTGCCAGTAGCGGTTTGTCGATTTTTCTCTCCCAAATTGCTGACTGGGCGATGAGTTGGCGCTGATGTGTAATAACAAACCGCTACTGGGAGTAGCGGGTTGACCATTATTTTGGTCAAATCGTTACTACCAGTAATGGTTTGTTTGTGTCCCAAACTCAGAACCTCTGAGTTTGCAATTAATGACAAACCGCTACTGGGAGTAGCGGTTTGTTCTTTATTTACAGTTCCGCAGCGGGCTTCCTCCTCAAAGTTTGGCCCGCTGCTCATCTCTCCTCTCATCGCCGCCCCTCGCGCCTGCGTCGACTCCTCATCCCGAGCTCCTCCTTTCGTTCCCTGCAATCGATTTGAAGGTAAGTTGATGTTTATGCCTTCGATTTTGTGGTGGATTTCAGATTTGGGGTGGTTGGGTGTTAGGGTTAGGGTTTTCGAAAAATTGGGGTTGTGGATTTAAAATTCGTTTTAGGGTTATAGAATTTGGGTATTGCAGTTACATATTTGTGGTGAATTGCTTTGATTGAAGGTGTCGATTTGGTTTTTTGATATAGTTTAGTGACATTATGCTATATTGGTGTTGTTTAGTTGGATTGAGTTTAGTTTCATTGTGAAAAGTGGGATGTGCAATAATACCATTTGATTATAATTTATGTTGATTGTGTATGAAGATAAAACACTATCAAGTATTGGTAAAATGGATAATGAAGAGCTTGATGGAATGATTATGTCCACTTTGGAGACCTTTGATATAACTATGTCTGATGAATACACTAGAGAAAATCTTGAAATGTTAGATGCGGTGGGAGACAATGATATTCCACAATCATGGTCGGCTCAAGTTGAGAATGAGAATAGAATGTTCAACAATACGTTGTGGGATTTTTCCGGTTTTAATGATGTATCACATTGGATGGGTAATATGGATGTTGATGAACATTTGATTGGAAATAGTGAATTTTCTATGTACTCACTATGTAAGGGGATGTTGTTTGCATCGAAGGAGGATGTTATTTATGCATGTCAGAAATATTCTATCCTAAATCGGGTTGAGTATATAAGTCAGATGTGTGTAGACTTATACTACAATGTAGAGATGGAGCTAGTAAATGTGCGCGGCACGTTAGAGCAGTTAAAAAATCCAAAGCCGCTATGTGGAAGATTACGAGATATGGAGAAGTACACTCGTGTGAGAAAGACATCATTCCTAAGGACAACACACATTTCAACAAGTCATTCATTGCTAGCGAAATCAATGAGATTATTCGAGAGAAATTGAGGCTTCCTCCAAGGGCAATAAAGCAGTTGATGTTCAAGAAATTTGGGTACGACATTCCATATGTGAAGGCATGGAAAGCACGACAGAAGGCCCTTGAATGTTTATTTGGAGATTGGAAATCATCATTTTCACAATTGCCGAAATTTATGAACATATTGCAATTTACCAATCCCGGGAGTGCCGTATTTTGGAAAACAAGCCCTTCAGAGGGCGGTAATGTTAGAGTAGATAGGGTTTTCTGGGCATTTGCACCGGCAATAGAAGCTTTCATACATTGTCGTCCCGTGATTTGTATTGACGGGACTCATCTTTATGGCAAATACAAGGGCGTGTTATTAGTTGCCGTGGGCTTAGATGCAAATAACCACTTGCTTCCACTTGCTTATGCTCTTTGTGAAAGTGAAAACAATGACAGTTGGAGTTGGTTCATGGCTTGTTTAAGGGATGGGGTAACAAACCGAGAAGAGCTTTGTGTTATTTCCGATAGACATATTGGAATCGTTAATGCAATGAAAGATCCGGATTGGGCACCTCCAAGGGCATATCATCGTGTGTGTTCAAGACATCTTGTGAGTAATTTTAACATGCGGGTGAAGAACAAACAATTGAAAGATTTCCTTGCACTTATTGCCCACCAAAATCAGAAGAAGAAGTTCAAAAAGCTTTTCTCGGATTTGAGGGAAAAATTGAAAGATAATGTCGAAGCATTGAAATGGGTTGATGACTTGTTAACTGAAAAATGGGCGTTGGCATATGACGAAAAAGGGCGACGATGGGGGTCAATGACCACAAATGCATCTGAATGTTTCAACAGCATACTTAAAGGAGGGCGTGACTTACCAATTACGGCGCTTGTACACTACACCTTCAAACAAGCAAATGAATATTTTACAAGGAGACGTGAGCAGTACCAAAAAACAAAAGGGATTTATGCTCCTGCCATCGAAAGAAAAATAAATCATCTCAGGTTGAAGTGCACCGGTCATGAAGTGGAAATGTACGATCGTACGCTTGGTGTTGCTTCGGTTACCACTTCCAGTAGACAGAATATTCAGCTCGTAAATATGAACGCCCGCACATGTACTTATGGGAAATGGGAGGCATTCCACTATCCATGTAGTCACGTGTTGGCTGTGTGCATGAGAGAGCATTTGAGCATTAGTGCATGTGTGGCCCCAGAATTTTATATGGACGCGTATAATAGGACATGGTGTCCGAAGTTTAATCCCATTCCAGATCAGGCATATTGGCAACCATTTGAAGGGCCTAAACATGTGCCGAATCCACATTTCAAAATAATTAAGAAGGGCCGCGAGCCAACAAGAAGAAGGCGTAATGAGATGGATTCTGGTCCATCTGGTGGTGCCAGCAGTTCTGGGGTAGCTAAAGCAGGCAGATCAATGCGGTGTTCCAAATGCGGCGTGGTAGGACATAACAAGAAAACATGTGACAAACCAACGCAGTAGTTTCCATTTTCTGATAATGTATGCTAGTTGAACATTTTTGTAATTGAACTTCGTTTTGTATTGTCACTAATGTTTAATGGTTGTAATTTTTGGACATTTGAACTTTTTCCTTCCTTAGACGAGTTATCGTTACAATTGTATTTTTTTCATTTGTTGTATCAAGTATGGATTCGCAGTATGACGATTTAGCATCACTTATCAGTCCAAGCCCCATAGACGGTTCACTTTTGACTTGGCAAGATAGGCACTCACTTTCCATTTGAGACCCGGGGAGATGACGGTGACCTTACAGGACGTCGGTGTGATAACTGCATTACCCGTGGACGAAAGGGCAGTCACCGGTGGTGAAGATGTGGTCAACTGGGATCAGTTATGCATGACCACACTTGGGACGGTTCCACCACGTGGGAAGTCACGTACTAGTGTCCATCGTACTTGGTTTAAGAATAATATGAGTGTTGTGCCACCGGATGCGTCTGAGGAGGATTTACAGAGATATGGTCGGGCATATATGTTGTGCATGCTCAGTACGTCACTCATGCCAGACGGCTCGGGCAGTGATGTGTCGCTACACTACCTCACTTGTTTGGCTGATATTGACGCCGTCAGCGGTTATAGTTGGGGCAGTGCGGTTTTGGCATATCTGTACAGGCAGCTTTCCATTGCATGCATGATTAGTCATAGACAGTTGACTGGCTGCACGGTATTGCTCCAGCTATGGGCATGGGAGCATATGTCTATAGGACGCTCGAGACGGATCTCGAGACATCCGGTAGTTGGTATTGCCGGACTAGAATTTAGCAAATGGGACGGTCCCAAGACATATCGGGAGACTCCACAGCACGTCCGACTATTGTATCGAGACCAGCTAGATCGGCAAGAGAGTATTGATGTGGAGTGGATGCCATACACAGATGATATTATTGCATCATTACATCCGATGTGTAACTAGGGACGTCACATTTGGATGGCGGAAACACCATTATTATGCTTCATTATTGCAGCATGGCATTATCCGTCCAGAGTACTACGACAATTTGGATGGCGCCAACCTATCCCACATATGCCACATCCTAGTCACAGAGAGTTGCATGCGATAACAAGGAAGAAGACAAAGAAAGATTGGAGTAGAGAATTGCAAGCTTATGTGACAATGTGGGATAATAGGGTGCAGAGTGTGGTCACCGGGGAAGTTGAGATTGGTCGGGACGTTGGGTACTTAGAGGAGTATTATGCATGGTATAACTCGGTTACCATTAGATTTATTCAGCCACCCAAACCCAAGGATAAGCCAATTCCTTACCGACCGACTTCACACGAGAACTCTGCACATGTAAATTTCCTAAAAATGCAAAATACTATTCTGTGATTCACATTTTTTTTGAGACTGACATACTTGTGACTCGCTTTTGTAGGTACTTTCATTGGTCAGATCTGGTCGTATGGCCGCTGAAATATTTTCAGATGACGTTCCCGAGAAATCTAAGAAGCTAGCGTACGATTTATTCCACGCTAGCTATGATGACCTAATGGAACTTGGAGCGGAGGGAGCAATGGGAATTACACCGGACTTTGTTCAATTTCATCATGGTAAATGCATTTTCTCATTCTTTTTCCACATTTTCCGTATTGTTAGCTAATAACTTTGAAACATTTTTACAGATACTGCCGGCCCTTCTCACGAACCAGTATCCGAAGATGTAACTTTTGTTGATCAAGGTTCGTCTCAAATCACTCTAGCAAGTATTCAGGATGACGATCTGCAAGGACTTCGGAGGAGCACCAGGCTAAAAAAATCAGTACGCAAGTCGATAGGTCCGGTTAAACGTTAGACTGCACTCGTCAAACTACATTGCACTTTATGACTTATTTCTAAATTTTTCAATATAATTTCATCCTACGTTACATTAATCTGATCCTTTGTTCATATCTTATCCATTCAAAAACCATTTAATAAGAAAGAACAAATATCACACATCAGTACCGCTACTGGGAGCAGCGGGCCAAACTTTGAGGAGGAAGCCCGCTGTGGAACTGTAAATAAAGAACAAACCGCTACTGGTAGTAGCGGTTTGTTATTTTATGTACACATCAGCGCCAACTCATCGCCCAGTCAGCAATTCGGGAGAGAAAAATCGACAAACCGCTACTGGCAGTAGCGATTTATTAAAAAGATGACATTTTGGGAACTAACTTCGAAAGAGTGGTATATTTGGAACTAACTTTTAGCTTTGTGGCACTATTGAAAATTTTTCGAAGAAAAATGGGTAAAAACGTTATTCCCTTGGAGAATGAAGTTATGACATATGGTGTTTGAACTCAATTGTGATGATCCTTATCCAAATAACATCAAAACAAAAAATGAGAAAATAGGCAAACGCCATATTCCTAAATAACTAATACATACATTTATATATGAAGTAGTAGTCAGGACGGCTTATCAACTAATTAACACTGCACATCTTGAGAATCGATGTGTAATTTTGTAAAATAGATAGCCTGTACTTCTTCTTTTGATTGTTAAATCACCCATTTAATTTAAATAATATGAATTAAAAAATTCAAATGATTAGTTTTGAGGCATTTATTGTATTATTTATACATGTTCATATTGCTTATTTGGATTTCACTTAGAATTTATAAATTTGCTTATCTACTATTCAACACTTTAAACTATTGAAAATATGAAATTTTGTGTTTTTCATCCATAAATATGCAAGAAGCAACTATCAAAATATCAATACCCTTAGAGCTAGTGAACAACAAAACCTGATGAACATTGTTACTTTTGATAACCATGCGCATTTAACACACAAACAACAAATTTATTATGCATTAATAATTTTATTATTTTCCTTTCACTCGCACTCAGATCTATTGAAAATAATTCATAATTTAACCTCAAACAAATCCAAAAATTTCAATTCATGTAAGCAATAATGAAACTCCCATTAAAGTTTTGAATCACAACTATAGTTGTCACATGGATGCTCGAATAACCAACAAAAATATTCACCAGTTGGAAGATGGATTGAAGCTTTTGTTAGTGAATTTAACTTGTAAAGATTGTGATTTTATGGTGATATACAAATGATAAATGGTGCTTGTTTTGCGGTGGGTTGAGAGGGTAGATAAGGGTTGACGATTGGAGGTAGAGGAGAGGCGGCTAAGGAGAAGGTGGTTGTGGGAGGATTGAACTGAATTTTTAGACTTGCCTTATTTTGCCAAACTGATTTTGAATGTTTGTATTATTTTTTAAGCGGCCGGTTTTGTCAAAACCGGCCGTTCGATTTTTGCTTGCGGCCTCTCTTTTTAAGACCGGCCAATTATAAATATAATTGAACCAGTAACTTTAGTTATTGTTTTGGACCGGCCGGTCTTTTACAAAACCGGTAGGTTTGCTTTTTTAAGCTGCCGGTCTTAAGAAGACCAGCTGGTTGTTGATAAGAAATCCGTGGCCAATTTCTCTTCTCCTTCCTCTTCCTTCTTTCTACTCTTCTTCCTCCCTACTGTCCGTGATCTGAAGCTGCGACTGGTGTGAAAGGTGGTTGTAGGTAAAGATCGTTCTAAATTAGTGTATGTAGGGTATGTTTGTGATTGTATGTGATAATTTGATATGTGAACCGAATTGCATGTAAATGTGTGCGTGATACACTAGATCTGAAAGTGTGTGAGCATGTTATCGATGGTTTGAAGAGTATGCACATTAAATTGGTGATTTGGTAATTTTTAGATTGATGTTATTTGGAGAAGTGTAATTATCTATCTAATTTTTCAGGGAAGGTAACATATATGGATAATATGGATTCAGATCCAATGGTTATGTCTACCTTTGCGACACTTGAAATGCCAGTGATAGACGAGTATGACCGAGAAGAGATGAAATTCCTTAAAGAGTTAGATACAGAGGGGTTCATCTGGTTCCCGAATCGGAACATGTATGAGATATTCCCGCATACAGTGACATATCGACCTGGGACGCGAATAACCTTATTGATGAATATTTGGGTGGTAACTATGGACGTATTCATGCCCTTGGTGTAGGAGCAATATTTAGCAGCAAAGCGGAAGCAATTTACGCGGCCCAAAAGTTTTCTATATTGAACTGTGTGGAATATTTCACGAAGGAATCAGAACCACGGTTCTTGGTACTTCATTGTCGAGAAGGTGAGAAGAACTTTCATTGGCGGGTAAGGATTGCAATGAAAAATAATTGTTCATACTGGGAGGTTCGTAAATACAGAGGGGATTATACATGCGACAACGATCAAATGACAAGGTCAAATGTGCACCTAACCCGACATTTTATAGCAAGCGAGATTGGCGATGTCATTAATGAAAGGTTGAGATTATCTCCTGGGAAAATTAGAGCTAGAATATTCAAAGATTGTGGATATGAAATTAAGTATTTGCAGGCTTAGCAGGCAAGGCAACAGGCTCTGATAAATCTATTTGGGGATTGTGATGAATCATTTGGAAGATTGCCCGGATTCATGGACGCATTGCAGGACACAAATCCTGGCATGGTGGTTAAATGGGTTCGATATGTGGACGAGCAGAATTACCAGATGATCGTACATCGTGTATTTTGGGCTTTTGGTCCAACAATTGAAGGTTTTTGGCATTGTCGTCCCGTGATATGCGTTGATGGTACTCATCTTTACGGGAAGTATGATGGAAAATTACTTGTTGCCGTAGGCCTTGACGCGGACAACCATATTTTGCCTATTGCCTTAGCTTTGGTTGAGAGCAAAAATAATTCCAGTTGGAAATGGTTTATGGGGTATATACGTTAGGGTGTAATAGACTGTGATGGGTTGTGCGTCATATCTGATAGACACAAACGCATCATTGCCGATGCAAGACCCAGAATGGGCAGCTCCTCGGGCTCATCATAGAGTATGTATCAGACATCTGCAGAGTAACTTCAACATCAAAGTGAAGGACAACAGCTTGAAGTAGAAACTCGGGCACATTGCACTTCAGAGGCAGAAGATCACGTTTGACAGAGAGTACAAAGAATTGCATGTCTTGTTGCGTGATAAACCAAGGGTTTGGGAATGGATAGATGACATTTCGTTTTCAAGGTGGTTATTAGCTTATGATGAGGGTGGCAGTAGATGGGGATCGATGACGACTAATGCTAGTGAATGTTTTAACAACATTCTGAAGGGTGGTCGAGATCTTTCGATATGTGCTCTTGTCCAGTTGACATTCATGCAGTGTAATACATACTTTTGCAAGCAGTGAGATGAATATTAGAATGCGGCCGGAAGCTTCTTACCCAAGGTCCCCTAGCCTTACCAGCTCGTCGTACGCGGAGTGGAATGTGCGGTGAGAACTCAACCTCAGGTCATCATGACACATTGGATGAACGAACATTTCTGCAGCTATCCTAGCATGGAGCACCAATATCCGGACATATTTGATAACATGGTTAGATCACGCACATAAGTGTGTTATGAAATATGTATAATTCTGAATTTTACTTACAGTACTGGTACGCTCTGAGGCATTAGGCCTGTATGGTTGTGTCTGGTCGAATCTTGGTTGGATGAAGCGGCGAGTAGTGGTTGAGTACCAGGTCTGATAATCATGGTCAGGCTCTTCCTCCACGTCAGAAGTTTCAATGACGACGTGCTCCGATCGTGCAATCCACATGTCGATATATTCCGTCACCAAATGTTTTGGATAGGATGCTGCCTGTGGTTGTGGAGGAATGACTTGCTTCATACCAAATTGACGCATCACTCTCGACGGATGATGCCACTCTACTATGTTAAAGCATACCAATGGTACCTCCGACAACCAACTCAATCTCCCTTCGATACAATTAGGGTTAAGTAATTGTAATACCTCTTCGTCATATGGAGTCCGACAAAAATCACTTTGGCTCATTCGGTCCAATTGGTCCTAATAGAAAATCAACGAACCATGTGGTGTCTCCATATATGACTTCGGGCCAATACCATTTCCTGCTCATCAAACAGAAAAGTATTTTAGTCTATTAGCAGAAGTAGTTCAACATATATTAACATAATCACCTGCCCATCTGTCTAAGCCCTTCGCGTGCAGCACTGCACATCTGTCTGTACAAATACGCAAGCACTGCACTCCCCCAACTATATGAGCTGACTGTGTCGAGGTCGGCAAGCAGTGGAAGGTAGTGTAGAGAAATCCCGTCCCCTGATAGTTCGGGCATCAGGGATGACCCTATCATGCACAATATGTATGCTCTGTCATGCATCTTCACTACTTCCTCCGATGCGTCAACGGGTAGCCGATTTGTATTTTCGACAAACCATCTTCTATTACCTAATGAAGGCAACCTCAGACACTCTGGGTATGCGCCCAATAATCTTATGCTTAATTCCTTCCAATCCTTGTCCACATTAACCGTGACCACATTGCCTTCAATAGGCAACCCAGTAAGAAGTCCCACATCCTGAAGGCTAATAGTAGCCTCTCCGATCCTTGGATGAAATGTGTGGCTCTCCTGCCTCCACCGCTCAACTAACGCTGTCACCAAAGCCCAGTCAGCCTCCATATTTTGGACTTGCGTCCTTGGTAGAAATCCTGCTCTAACCATGTACGAGAGAATACGATGGTCCGTCTCCCACATTCTTCGATGTAATATCTTTAAAACTTTACCAGCCTGGAATGATTCAAAATAAAAATTGCATTAGGAATCATCACACAGTACATATTGAATAAATTCGTCTTCTAAACAATGATTACTAACCTGATTGTTCCAAACTTCTTTCGATCGATGTGTACTTTGTTGTGTAAGGATCGAACGGTTGATGGGTCCAGGCTGATCAATGTCGTCAATATCCATCTGTACAATATGTATAATTAACAATTGCAAAATGTCCCTATTAATCTAAATAATTCATACAAGGTGACAGTCGAATCAGAACAAAGCAAAAATCATACTCAAACTGTAAATCCAAACCGTAAACAATAACAACATATATAACCTCTCCTCAGACAATCCCAAACCCAAACGAACAACAAAAATAACCTAAAACAACAGTTCTAATCATACAACAAATACAACAATATGCAACTCATAATCTATCCTAAATTAATCATATACACATTTCACCAAACTAAATCTAAATCTACACATAATCAAATCATTGTGTACAACCATAACATAACCCTAAAACTGCATTTCTACCATATCCCTAATAAAACAACATTTCTACCATAAACCTAATTAAAGTACATAACACATAATCAAATCATTGTGTACACATAATCAAACTGCATTTCTACCCTAATCTATACATAATCCTAACCCTAAAGCAAATTAATTTACACATAATCTAAGATAACCCTAAAGTGGATGATTAAACGCCTCATTTTGCAACAGAGGGAATAGATGCTCCAACCAAAATCCCCAAAATCCTTTCACAACAATACAGACATCTCCAAAATCCCAAAAATCCAACCATAATCCCTAAACTCTTTTCGCAAGAATACGCCCCACTTACCTCCAAATTGGATGACTAGGCTGATGAAGATTGGGAAGGAACAATCTGTGACTGCTGGCGCTGCTCGTCTGATCGGGATTCGGAGAAGAGGAGAGGGAGATTCCGGGGAGGAGGAGAGAAGGAGAAGATAAGAAGAAAAACTTGCCGCGGGTTTGTATTTAACAAGCGGCCGATCTTAATAAGACCGGCCGCTTAAAAAAGCAAACCGCCTGGTTTTGTAAAAGACCGGCCGGTCCAAAACCTAAACTAAATTTACTGGTTCAATTATATTTGTAACAGGCCGGTCTTAAAAAGAGCGACCGCAGGAAAAAATCGAACCGACCGATTTTATTAAAACCGGCCGCTTAAAAACAGGACAAATCAAAAATGTTTTTAAAAAGTACGGTATAAAAAAATCAGTTTGGCAAAAGAAGGCAAGTCTAAAAAAATTTACGATTTTAGTGAAAATATTTCACTTTTACCATTTTGATAGAACTAGTACAATAGTAGATGTTTCACCCCTTCTTTTCTTATTACAAATAGCTCTTCCCAGTAGTAATTTGACTCGAAAATTAATCAAGATGCTACTGTGAGTAGCAGTTTGTCTGAAATAAGATTTCATTGTATAGATTTGAGCACCATTTCATCTTAAATCATTCAAACGTTACAAATTATAATCCATACTAGTCACATAGTTGAACATAAAAAATTAATGTTTAACGAGTAAAAGATCTTATAGATAGTCGAACTGGTTTTCTTGCTCCAATGCTCCTTTTAGGTGTTGCTAAATTTCTCCATCCAAGTAACTTGAGATACGTTAAATGTCTCAGTTAGATTGAACATAAATTTGAATATCTTCTGCACGAGTGTCATCATCATTATATGTAAAAATATAGGATTAATGAAAATTAAGAACTTTAATTTGGTTGAGTTATTTTAGAACATACCAATAGAAAAATGGACAAGCATCAAATCAACTCCCAAGTCACTCTCATCACCAATCTTGACCAAGTCATTCCGAGAATCAATGAATAGCTCGAAAGCCAATTTTAATTGTCTATTAATAAATCGCCTTGGAAAATATTTTTATCGCAACTCGGCCTGAGCGTACTAAAAACTGGATCTTTAAAAATAAATAAATTAGTTAGTCTAGTAAAATAATACTATTAATATAAAAATTAACATAATAAGGATTCTAGTGTGAGGTGGGTCGGTAAAAGATTTGTTTTTTTTAGTATTCTTGCGTGGATGGATAAGATTACGTGTTAAAGACTTATACCACGCCGTGTACTCAAATAGGTACTCATCATCGTCTAGTGGATCACCCAAAATATTTCTGTCTGCTCGAGCATTCCACATAGTTAAATAAGGCTGCAACTCTCTAGACCAATCTTTTTAGTCCTCTTTCTTGTGAAAGCATGTAAGTCTCTGTGACTCTTATGCGGTTTATCTGGAATCGGTTGTTTGTATTCATACTGACTAGTACCCTAGAAAGATAGTGTCACTCTGCTATATTGAAGCATAACAAAGGTAACTCTGAGTTGCATAAGACTATCTGAAAGTGCATATCTCTGTAAATCGTCTTGCATCGCGTCATCTGGGATAACCCTCAGGTGAGCCTTAAATTAGGTACGGTGCACTGATGCACGCACCTTGTCACACGGAGAAATGGCTCCTAGGATAATAATGCACATCTCATCCCAATTCGAGATATCCTTTATCCCAATTATTGTCCTTTCATCAATCGGTGATTCCGTGTTGATCTCCGCGTCTTATAGGGTTACCTTCATCTCTTCAACTTTGAGATGGAAGAGTATGTGTCTTCGAACGCCAACTCTCTACCAAGGTCATCAGCAAGCCATGATCCACTTTCATGTCATGAAATTCCAGGGGAAGAAGCCAGGTCTAACAATGTAAGGGGTTATCCGAGAATCTAAAGACCACATGTTGGGGTCACGTCTATCATACACATGCATATTTATTTCTCAAAATATAAATATACAAAACTCCTCATTATCCCATACAACGGTGGATCTATGTTTAGTCTGCACAATCAATAGTGAAATGTCCAATGGACCTGGGTGAAGAGTTAATGACATATCATCAAACTGTGAATCATCGAAGTGTCACCATACATATCACTATGAGACACATGACTGCAAGTGTAAGATAAATAATTAGTACATAAAATCATAAGTTGATACAAAGTTTCAAATAAAACATCCAAACACATACTTAGTTGATCAAAAGTTTAAGATGAAGCAATCTATCTCATTGTTACAACACAAGTTTTCAGTTGTGACCAATTACTTAGCACAAATAACACTTTACAACTCTCACCCCCTTGATGTGTTTGGTCCTCTTTCGTTTGCAGTGGTCTGTTCTCCATGTGAGCAAGCCTCACTTAATCTCTGGCTACCTTGGTCCATTTCGTTGTGGCTACTCCTTGCTGGTTGCCTGCCTTTCTTTGCTCTCTTGAAGTGAATATTCGGCATGTGTAGTGGCCTATCATATGCTCCAATTATGCTTCATCCGATGTCGGATTAAATTTAGGGTATCAATTATTGTTATACTCGGTCATCATGTACTCTGGAGTGACACATGCACTCACTCACTTATGCTCCCTCATTAATATAACCAACATATGACAACATGGATAGTAGAATGCCTCCCATTTCACATATGGAATATCATAACCATATTGTTTGTTCATTAGTTGTTTGATGACCCTCAGTGTAAGCCTCAGCTTTTTGCGAATAATGTCACTTATTTCTATAACAATGAAAGCCTTCTTGAAATGAATTATCTCGAGGAATAAATATTCACTTATCTCCCACATATAAGCTCTCTTCTTCAGGATTGCTTTAACGTGTCAATCACAATTATTTACTCCACGACAATGCACCATAATCCTTATTTCATCAGACTTGTATGTGTAATACTCATATCTATTCATTATTGAGTATCTTTGACAAGCATGTATTAGAACCTCCTTCGACCTAAACAACATTTATTTTATGAAGTTCATCCCCACCAAATTGATTGTTGTTTGTAACATACTTTTCAATATTCATATAGTTCACCTATTCCGACGCATCATTAAAAGCAAGAAAATCTCAAAGAGTATTATGAGGCACCAAGAACCCATCCACTTGCCCGGGTGAAGCCATTCTACTTAATTGTCAAGTATCACTATCCGTATTTTGATCACTTATTTCCCCGAATTTCAAGCTCTTCTCGATTGTAATCGTCGAGAATGAAAATGTCAAATGTATTCAACGTCGACAGAACAATTCCATCAACTTCATGATTATCCATTCATATTGAACTCTCCATCAATAATCCCAAATAACATGTATGAATAAAACACCTCATTATCATATAATAATTTCAAACTTCTTCCACCACAGTCCATATTGGTGTTAAACATCAACTTCACAAATCTATAAATTTCTTAACTTTCAATGTACAATTGCAATACACACAAAAAGATTATACTAAACAAAACTATCAAATAAAAGCAAATGCCAATGAATTCACAAACCCTAAAATTTCAAATTTTGAGGGTACGTACCTTCGGAGGATGCATCGTCTCCTTGAGAGAAGTTATGCAGAGATGAGGAGCAGCATGGAGGGAGAAGAGGAGAGAACAAAAGCTACCATGATTTAAATTCCAAAACAAACCACTACTCACAATAGCGGTTTGACTATTTTTTGAGTCCAGCCGCATACTGTGAGTTGCGGTTTGTAATGATAAAATAACTTAGTGGGTTCTGTTATTTTGTGACTTCAAACCGCTACTGCAAGTAGCAGTTTGACCTTTTTTTTACTGTCAAACTGCTACTTTTAGGAGTTCACTATTGTTTTTGCCTAGTCGGATGCCAGGTGGGATCCAACTCGTCTTTTAATAGATCTAGTAGATCAAACCGTTGCCGAGAGTAACGGTTTGACCAAAAATAGGTCAGATTGCTACTAGCAGTAGCCGCTTGGTTCAAGAGATGACACCTATGGAATTTTTTTAGAAATAATGACAGAAAAAGGAGCCAATTCTATAAGAATAACAAAAGTGAAATTTTTTCCGATTTAGACTTCACTTCTATTTTTAAACCTAGCACAACATAAATCACAAAGTTTGTATTGAAATATTATGATTTACTCAATTGATTTAATTTAATCGCTCAATATAATTAAGTCGTTAAAATAAATACCTTTTTATTGTACCACCTAGTAAAATTCGTGAATTAGTTAAGTTAATTAAAGTTAAGTTAAGTAAAACTTATAAAAAATTAAATTAAATTAAATATTTCAATATTTGATGATCATATGTGTAATGACAGTGAATGGATGGATTGTAAATGAATAACAATGAGTATTTGAATGGGTGATTGTGTGGTAGTGAGTTGATATAGTGAATGATGAATGATGGTCTGTTTATTTTTTTGTACTTAAATTTTCAGTAATTAAGTCAAATTAAGTTAAATACATTTAACTCAACCATTTTATTAATGAATGGGAGTGGATTGTGAATAGATATGTGTTGAAATATTAGGGTCCAGCAAATTTAAGTTAAAACAATTAATTTTTAATTAATTTTAAATAAGTAATTTTAATACATGTTTAATACTAATTAATAAATTTGCAAGTATCATATTATAACACCTTACATGAAAAATATTCATTCTTATTAATTAAAATTACAATCTAAATCATCTTCGTCCATGTTATCTTACGCTCCATTCTTAGGACTGCCTTACATAATATCTGATGCTATCAAGTTTCACAATAGATTCACTTTCTCTTTTCGATGTGATTAATTAGATTAGAATCTGCTGTACTCTGCACCAACTCATGTGATAAAATAGTATTTGTTAAGGTAATGACATCCTTGACAAAACAAACGCAAGAAGTTGCTACAACATCCTGTGACAATAGAAGCTTGTGCAAGTTTTAAAGTTGACAAAACAAATCGCAAGAAGATGTTATAGCAACCCGTTGCAACAGAAGCTGGAGCAAGTATCGGAAGCTGTCAACCGACAACCAAAAGTTGCTATAACATACCATGGAGACTCAGAGCTAGAGTAAAGTAGCAGTTTTACATGGAGCAGCACGGAGAGCGTCCGGAGGACTACTGAAAGTGTCGCAAAGAGTTAGGGAGTCTTCATCTAGCGATCGGAATCAATTGAAGAAGATAAAGTTTCAAATTGATTTTAGGAAATCAATTCTCAACAACTTGCAAGAATCTAGGAGAAGATCCAATGTGCAAGGTTGGTTGGAAAGATCTGCGAATCCTAAGGGAATTAGGATTCCTATGTTATGTGTTGCGGCCATATAAGGGGGTGTGACACACACACACATAAATACAACTATAGATAGACACGCATAAGCAAAGAGCGGAAGCTAAAAGCTAGAGTGCAGAGTTGTGGGTCCACAAGCTGAGAGAAGATCACGACTAGAGAAGTCTGATCTACGCTTGATCTAAGAACTACAACTGGAGCGTAGTCTCGTTGAAAGATCAAGTCCTTGCTTTGGAGCATATTTGCTGAGAGGAGCTGTCGCGGACTGTCGGAGATCAAAGCAGAGCTCCCTGATATTGATAGGATGTCATTGAGCAAGAGGGAGTGTCGCCAGAGTCAGGAGAACTCGTGGAAGACCGACTGCTCACCAGAGAATGTGTGGAGAGTAGTTGACAGAAGCTACAACAACTTGACCAAGTAAGTTGTTATAGCATAGCAGATTCCTGTTACACAATGTTTTAGAATAGGCTGAGTCTGTGAACTGTAGCTATCTATTACTGGAGTGTGTAGACAGTGTTATCAAGTCTGTGCAATCAGACTGTGTAGCTAACCTGTGTGATCAGATTGAGCATAGATTTCGACTAGATTAAACTAGCGTTGGCTAAGTTTTGGAAGACTTTGTACTTAAATCGAGATAGTGCAATCTTGAGGACCTAGTTTAGTCCTCCCCAGAAGAAGGCAATTGCCGAACTGGGTAATCAAAGCTTGTGCGTTCATCAAGTTCGGCCAACGCAAAGAAATTCCGCAAAGTGACCCAGAGGTTGCTATGGTAACCTGCTATAACCTGTCATCAGCAGTGCTCTTAATTTCAGTATCTTTAGTTCATGCATGAGAATAAAGTTATGTGGAGAAAATGTAACCAAAATTATATTAATTTGGCACACATCTGACACTTGAGGCATGGTCCGAAGTATCTTACAGGTACTTTAAAAAAAATAAAGGCTCTTTCAAAAGTTGTCGGCAAAGATGAATGACGGTAATTTAATTTCTCATAAAACCCAGTACGTTTATGACCATTCCTTAATGTTGACATATGATAACGAACTTCTCTATCTTTGTATATAGCCAAATACCCTAGGCACCTGAGTCTGCCAAATAATATTTACCTATGAAATATTAATTACAATTATTATAAAGTAAATTAGAGTAGTCATAAAAATTAAGGAATAGAATGTGTGAGGGGAAAAAAAATATTATTTGGATTGAGTTATTGAGTCTTTCCAAACAGTTTGGTTGTGCGCTCTTCCTATCTATCCAATATATGAGTATTTAAAAAGCATATCAAAAGAGAAACATGCAAAAACATTCCATGTTTTTATTCCCATACGTCATCGGTGTTGAACATCTTGGTTATCACTTAATACAACTTCAATATGAGTGCCATCAACAGCTCCAACACAATCCTACACATTAATTTTTTTAGAACTTCCTATTGTTTATAAAAATATACTTTCAACAATGTAATGTATTTAACTACCTTAAAATAAAGTGAATACATGGTGTTGTTAGTAATTTTCTGAGGTACTGAGTCTAATAAGGTATGTGGTTTCACAATGTCAATTGATAGTTCCTTTAAAGCGGCCTATAGATTTTTTTCCCAATGCAACCGAAATGGACGGCTCCTCGCGCACACCACGTTGTATGTATCCGACATCTGCAAAATAACTTTAATGTCAAAGTGAAGGATTCAGTTCTTAAAAAGAAAATGGGTCACGTGGCGCATCAAAGGCAGTGCAACAAATTTGACAAAGAGTACAAGGAGTTGATGGATTTGCTAAACGATAAACCGCAAGTCATTAATTGGTTGGATGCAATTCCCTGAACAAAGTGGTCGTTGGCATACGACGAGGGTTGTAGGAGATGGAGATCTATGACGACCAATGTCAGTGAATGTTTCAATAACATTTTAAAGGGTGGTTGAGACCTACCAGTATGTGCTCTTGTGAAATTCACTATCCAGCAGTGCAATACATATGTCTGCAAGTGACGTGATTCATACCACAATAATGTTTCAATGTTCGCACCAAAGATAGATCTCAAATTGAGGGAGCTGGGAGAGAGAGCAGAATATCATAGTGTCAAGGTATTCGACGCTGCAAGAGGGGTTTTTCTAGGTTAGGACCATTTGAAAGCATCTTATTGATGCGGTCAAGCTACAGGAAGGTACGTGTACATTTGGTCAAGCTATAAAAAGTTACATGTATGTCCTAATAAATCCTCTAGGTCGCCCAATAGCTATTCTTTCCCAACTCCAAAAAGTATTGTAGTATAATGCAACCGCCCATTTGTTTATGACCCTCTCAAGCCGCCTGACATATCTGCCTATATAAGAATCTGAGAACAGCGCTTGCCCAGCTATAAGTCCTCGCTACATCCAAGTTCACCAACAAAGGAGATAATGGAGAGATACTTGATGGATCGTATTTATACGACCATTGCATAAACTAACTAAATGCATTTGTACATCCTTTTATGTCCAATATTACTCGCTTTGCGTGGTTTTTGTATTTCAGGTGTACTAAAGATGCATAGGAAGAAAATGCGGAAAAAGAAGGATTCTTTAGATATAAAAGAGGCAGTCTAGACCTATGAAAATTCAAGCACTCGGTGCGCACTCGAGACTTGTCCGATGAAAAAGAGATACATGATATTGCGAAGCTAACTCAAGAAGCTACAACTTAACTATTTATGCTGAGCACTAATTCTCATGCGAAGGGTATTAAAATCGAGCCACACAGCAGACTCGGTCAAAGCTAGAAGAAGAATTGGGCTCTGACCAATCCCGCGAGCGAGGCCTATTTTACAACCGCGAGCGCCTTAGTCGGTCGCGAGAATCCTCAAGGCAGCATTTGCGGATGACGTCATCATGATGTCACAACTAAATATTCACCTTTCTAATTCTGAAGATATGAAACTTCCGTATCTGATCCCCACTGAGCAGTATAAATACATGGGATTGGGCAAGAAAAAAGACATACACATATAATCCAAGTTTTCGGTTTTGCATTCGACATTTATCTTTTCTTTCTCAATTCCTTTTTATGATGTTGACTCTAGCCAGCATGTCTAGCTAAACTATTCATTCAATTTGAATCATGAACTTGTGAAGAAATGTTTTGAGACTTGTTCATATTGCTTTGATGTATTCTTTTACTTGCTCTCTATTTCACGTTACAAAATTGAATTGCTAAGTTAAGTGAGTTTTTGCCAACAACATCTTTCTCTTTTGATTCATTATCATTAGTTAACACTTGTTTGATACTTTGCCGTAATAACAAGTAGTAAACACCTAGGTCTTAACACTAGGAGAGCTAGTAAGCATCTTTTGCGGGGATATGTGCAAGAATATTGCCTTTGCCGGAATAGGATGCATGATACATGATTGATTATAGTGTTAATGATAAACATAAATCACAAGTGATTGGTTTGAATCGATCTTCGTCATCTATAAGAAAACCATCGTTCTTTCACTCGCTGCGTTATTTCTAGTGACTACGACTCTTTTCCTATGACAACCTCCATTGTTCTAACTATTTCTAAAGTACTTCCCTTTTTCAGTTCCCTGTGGATCGACCCTGCTTGCCACTATTCTACGTGTCGAGAAGGACTCAAAACTAACAAATTTGTCGCGTACAACGACGTGCGGTCAATACCCTATCTCCGTACAAGTTGGGTATCAACGAGGATCCTAACATACACAGAATGTACGCCTTCGCATGTCGTTGAAGGACTTCTTCTGTAGCGTCAGAGGGTATCACTCTCATGTTATTCAGGAACCACTTTTGTTTAGCCAAAGTTGGGGAGCTAGGACAATCTAGATAAGCCCCAAGTGCTGTATGCATAGGTTTTCCCAATCATGATCCTCTTTTCCGATAACGGCTTATCCCTCTATCGACAATCTGATAAGAAGTCCAACGTCCTGGAGAGTGATTGTGGACTCTTCTATCCTCATGTGAAACGTGTGAGTCTCTTGCCTCCACCGTTCCACCAGTTTGGTGAGCAAGGCCCAATCAACTTCCACATTTTGGACTTGAGTCCAAGAATACAATCCTGCTCTTGCTATATATGGCACTATCCTAGAATCCATATCCCACATCCTACAATGCACCATCTTTATAATTTTTCCGGCCTGGAATACATAAACAAAAGTCAACTGTTAATGACTTTGCATTTCAATAAATGGTAAGTAACAAGATTTAGTGAAAAATAATTTTAATCTAACCGGATCAACCCAGACTTCCTCTGAACGGTGAGTAGGTTGTGAAGTCAAAATAGACCTATCAATCGGTCAGGGTGTAACGATCTCATTGAGATCCATCTGTAAAAATAAATTACGTGTTAACGGCAACAAAAGTTAAAATTTATAAAAAAAATTATCAAAATCACTCCTATTCGTCTAAATTCAATCATAATTGTTTTTATATCCTTACCCCAATATTCAAAATTTATTTAATTAACCTAAATTTTAACTTCCTAATAATTTCTAATCAAAAGTTTTTCCATATTTCCCCCCAAATAAATTTTATAATCAAAACATTTTCTCATCTATTTTTCCTAACCCTAATATGGCTAAGCACACCTCAACTAAGCTACGATTCTCAACAAATCTAACCGAATTCAAGTAGTTGCCTTTTAAACCCCATGTTAACATATATCCATGCATTCTAAATCCTACCATACCAATGTATACCCTAAATTTATCCTTTGTATACCCTAAACACACCATTACAACTTCAAATCAAAATATTGTTTCAACCACTTACCTCAAAATCAGCTTGGAATCTTCCTCACATCACATATCAGCCTCGATGTAACAGAATGGGGACGATGGGTTTTAGGGTTTAGGGGTCCGAATTCGAGCCGGGAGAGAAGAAAGGATTTGGCAGAATTTTATTCCGCCCAAGTCCGGTCTTAGCAAGACCGGCCTCATTAAAAATTTGATGAGTCTGGTCTTGCTAAGATCGGACTCAATAAGTTTTGCTGACCGGGTCACACGTGGGATGATTTCGATCCACCAAGGCAATTTTAGAAAAGACCAATCTCATTCAATTTCATGCCGGACTTGTGAAAACCGGCATGTTGCAATTTTTGACAAAATAGTCTTCACAAAACCGGTATCATAAAAAATAGGGCATTTGAGAATTGTTTTTCACATATGGGGCATTTTCGATATTCAATTTAAAAAACGGAACAATTCTAAAAAAAATTCGTTCTTCTTTGGAAAAAATCTGAAAAAACAAGACCACTCAAGACATCGAAAAGTCGCGGACATAGAATTAGGGGAATGGACCAACTAATAGAAAACATGGAACAACTCCAAACTACCAAAACCCCATCAAAGAACAACCCTGAACCATATTACATGTTTCGGGCGCTGAATTAGGCGACAGATTGATGGGTTGTAAAGTTCACTCTCGAGAGCGAATGAGAGAGGTTTACAAGTCCGCCGATAGATTGTTTCTATATTTTTATTAAAAAATGAAATCAAAACATATTTTCATAGGAATTAAATCAATACTCATAAAAAATAAAATCAATACTTAAAGTAATAAACTTAAATACTTAAGTTAAGTTAGCAAATATAAATTAAGCTAAGTACCTGAGTACAAAAATTCAATTTAAAAAAAGCCATAAATTCTAGTGATTGGATGAGTAGTGAATGACTGATAGTTAGTGAGTTATTGTAACGATGTGATGGTGAGTGCATGTTGTTGGATGATACCGGTGGCGAGTAGGTTTTTTTGATGGTGGTGATTATTTGGACAATGAGTGAGTGGGTGGGTTGTGGTGAATATTGGTGTGCTAAGTGGTATGTGAATAGGTGGTGGTTAGGTGATGGTGAATGAGTTGGTGGATGGGTTGTAGTGGCTTGTGGATGCTAGTGGATGATGTTGGATAGTGGTGAACATGTTACTGTGATGAATGAGTGGTGGTGTGAATGAGTTGGTGGTGATGAATGAATGGATGGTGCCGAATTGATTGATGGTAATGAGTGTCATTATCACTACTTTTGTGGTGGTGAGAGCGTTAACTCTGAAATTTGCTGCGCGCCTGACTAGTTACAGGTTGTTATAGCACTTTCTGAGTCACTTTTGCAAAATTTGTTTATGCCGCCAAAAACTGAAAGTACCCGAACACTTTGGTAACCCAGTTTAGCCAATGCCTACTTGAGGAGGACAACTCTCGGTTCTCAAGATTTCACTATTCACGGTTATAGTACAAAGGACTTTCACGGTTAAGCCACGCTCTAGTTTCCACCTCTACTTCTAACCTAGCCAATCCTTAGCTCAATCTGATTACACAGATTAGCTCGCAGCCTAATCCCACAGACTCGCTTAGTACTATGTACACACTTCCAGTAAAGAATAGTTGCAAACCTGACACACAGACTTAGCCTATCATGTTACAATGTGTAGTAGACAGTATGTTATAACAATCTCTGTAGCAGAATTGATATAACTTTTGTTGGTGACTTCTCCAGCACCTTCTGCCGAGACGCCAGACTTTCATTGAGTTAGTCCTGCTAAGAATCTGCTCCTCCTTGATCAATGTCCACTGGTCACTATCAAGGAGAGACGGCTCTCCAACAGCCTGAGACACCACCTGTCCGCAGCCATTCTCCGAAGCAACTGATTAATCCTTTAACAGCCGGGCTCCAGTTGAGTTCTGTGGATCAATACTAGATCAAACTCTGCGAGTTTTGATCTTTTCTCCGCTCAACACAACTCTTTCACTTTAGCCTTCTGCTATTAACTCTCGTTGTGTGTATTCTTTGCTTCAGTTAATTTCGTGTCTTCATTCTTCTGCCTCTACATCGCTCTTATAGCTTCATCAATGGCCAGCGACGGAAACCCTAGATGCCTTGGGATTCATAGTGCAGCACAACATCTTTTGAATCTTCTCCTAGATACTTGCGGAGTTGTTGAGATTTCCTAAATCTGAATTTAGAAATCTTATCTTTCTGAATCACTCTTGGCTGTGTGATGATGTCTGCTGGCCACTTGATGATAATTGTAAAGCTCTTGAACCTTTGCGACACCGGCAGCACCTCTCTGGACACTCTTCGTGCATCTTCAAGACACTTGGCAATTCTACCTAGCTTCAAATAAACACGGGTTGCTATAGGATATTCTTTCATTTGTCTTTTGCCCAGGTTGCCTTAGCTTTTGTGGTCCACAAAGTGGTATAGCACTTTCTTGTGCTTTGTTGGTGTACTTTGTTGTTGTTTTGTAAGTCTTTAGATTGTGCTCCAGCTTCAATCTTCAGGGAGTGCTGTAGCACCTTCTTGTGTTATTTTGTCAAGGATGACATATCTCAACAATCTCCCCCTTGGCATATTGACAACACTACGACAACACTAATAACTACCTGACATAATAAGTTGTTATCTATGCTAGGCAACTGCTTCTAAATATTACAATTGAGTTTAGAGTTCTTCAAGACTAAGCCTCAAAAGTATAAAAGGTTTTAGGAGCATGTCAGTGTTCAACTATTACAATCTTCTCCCTCTTTTTGTCACCAATGAAAAGGGCTTCTATGATTGACGAGCTGCTGGGGCTGAGCTGCTAGCTTCCGGGTACTCCAAGTCACGGAGGAGGCTTCTAATCTGCATTTTCCACATGATGTTCTTCTTGGCATCCGTTGTCAAATAGGCGAGTGACGACACGTCGTTGTATGTGCCAAATTATATTTATAATCTCCTGTTAACACTTAGCAAGCGGTAAGCAGGGTCAAACCCACGAGAGAGCAATCATCGATAAAGTTTACGAATAATTGTCACACTAAAAGGGGGTTGTAGGAAGAATGTTTGTTGTTGTCAAATTCAGAGAAAAGTCAGTTCAGGGATATGCATTGGAACAGGTAATCATCGATTGTAACATGCATCAATTAGTAAACTACTGTTCCTAGTCTAACAGTCCCGCTAGGGTAATGTCCACTCTAGTGTTCTACCTACTCTCAACCGCTGAGTTCTCAAATAAGTTTAATGATTACTCGATTAACGACATCGATTAGGTTATACCGCTAGGCTTAGCTAATAGGGAAGTCAATCCAATATCACGCAATAGATATCAATTCAGTTTCACCGCTAGGCTATGCTAACTTGATAATCAGAGCATGCAATTCAAACGAAGAACAGGAATTCACTAAATTGAATTACGAAACATAAATATCTCAAACCGTACGTTGCAACACAAAATTTTCAAACTGAAATTAAGGTTTAGCTACTACGATTCATCTAAAACAAGGAGAATAAACTGGGTTCAGAAACAATGCTAAAACTGTGAATAATGATCTGTGATGAATACTAAATTGCTGTCAATAGTAACTTGCCACAATGAACAGTAAACTGCTGTGAATATAATCTGCCGCAATGTCCGCGCGTGCCGCCGTGCGTCTCCTCTCTCTGTCTCTAAACTTCATCCTTCTCTTTGGAGTAGGAAGTCTGTATTTATAGATAATACAGACTTCTAAATCTGAATTTTGGGCCGTGGGCCAAATGCAGATGTCATCATATGTTTTCCGCTCCAGTAGAAGACAATAGTAAAGCGCCGGATGAAGACATTAGCCGCGCGCTGGAAGAAGACTTTAAGTGCTGCCTAAAGTGTGCTGCTGGGAGGGAACTCTCTTGCCCGAATCAAAAGTGATTCGGGCAAGGCTTGAAAGTGATTCGGGCGAATCAAATACTAAGTGGTGCTCCCCTGCTGCGTGAATCAATTGATCTGGGCGGATCACTCTTGGCTTGGGCGGATCACTTCTGCAAGTGTAAGAAACTCGCTTGTTTGACCCCTCAGACCTCCGAATCTCGTCTAGAAAATTGTAGCTCCTTGAGTTAGCTTTCCAACAAGCTACAACACGCCTCAATCGGATAAGAATCATGGGCTCAGCGAGCCCTCGACTACGCATAGGTCAATCTGCCCAGATTTGCTCAATAAAGTTCTAAGCAGTCTTGTTACACCCGCGATGCGAAACACTACCAAAAAGTAATCTTACACACACAAAATGTAATTAAACACTGGGAATAAACAACTTGATGGATCGTATAAATACGCTCCATCAAATTACCCCACACATAAACTTGTTCGTCCCGAACAACAACAAAAACAAGACTTGCAATACTCAAAGCGCTTGTAATATGCCAATGATTAAACACTGAATCTACTTGAGATGTCCTCACTAATAAGTTCATCAACATATGCTCACCCTCAATCTTCAATAATGACCAGTAAGAAACTACAATGATACATGTTACCTGAGATGTCGAGATGGATTCAATGGATGATTGGGAGATAGTCCTCTTTAGACTCCGGACTCCATTCTTCAGCTCGAGGTCATAGTCACGCGCATACGCTGAATTTGCTTTCTCTGGCACGTGAGAAATCCAAGTCATGAGAAACTCAACTTTTTCTTCTTCCTTTTTGGTAGGACAGCTTTTGAAACTTCTTGTTTTGTTTGGTCCGAAGACTTCACTCAACGCGATTGCTTTCTGAATTTTTCTTTCACATATGTTTGAATTCTTCTTTTTGAGCTTTGCTTTCCAATGTGAATTGATTGTCCTTATTTTTTTTTTGCTCTTTGAACCGTTCCAATCATCGCCTTCGAATAACAGCTATGGAGCGCGTCCCGCTCTTTCTCATCATTATCCTTTCAGCGCGAGGCAAGATAGGGATTACTCATCCATTCCCGGTAATTAGGACTAGAGATAGGACGGTTTATTTTCCCGTCCCACCATTGCATAAACTCTGCAATGATGGAGTGAAAGTCTCACCCCTCATAACTTGAAGCGCCAACCTCAACAAACTCAGCGCGCTATGCAACTAATCCCTTGAACCTTTGAATGTTTGTCAAGTCCCTCTAGGACATTTTCTATCAACTCCACATCCTGTAATATCTCAACTCAAAGAAACATATAACATCAAGTCACTAGCATCACAAAATTGTAGAAATCATGCAAAGCATGCACCTCAAAACCTCATAGCATCAAACATCATCTCATAAAATCAGCATCTTCAATATAGCATATAATGGCATAAAATTAGCAGCATCGCAGCACCTAAAAATTAAAAAAAAAAGTGCTCTAACCACTACTAATGCAAGCTAACAAAAGTAAACGTGCTGACACATACTAACTCCCCCACCCACACTTTTGAAACAAACCGTGTACTCATGGTACAATAAGATCGTCGGAAAGGGTAGTCATGCAAGACTCAAAACAAAAGAAACGAATAACAAAAGGAAACACAACAAAAAACTATCCTAACTCAGCAAGTGGAGCGCCTAATGCATACATTAGATGGTGCGCCCCAAGCACACATTAGCGGCGCTAATGTATGAACTTGGAGCGGCCCTAATGTTTCCTTGGGGCGCTTAACTCTCTGACTGACACTAAGAATTAAAACAAACTAAAGTCGGGTTGCCTCCCGCAAAGCGCACTTGTTTAACATCGTTGGCTCGACGGTACCTCTCATCCTTAAGCATTTACTGCCCAGCCAACTCGAGCTCCTCATCGGGTGGTATGATCTCCCCGTGGTAGTGCTTCACCCTTTAGCTATTGATAAGCGGACAAATGACCTTATATTTGTCCATAATTTTCCCCTTACTTCTTGTTTGTTCCGTTATTTTATATAGTCATTTGATGTTTTCTTTGTCCATTTCAGGGTGAAAATGCGTACTACATGATATAAAGTGGTCCGAAGAAAATCTGGTTGAATTCCGAGCGATCGAGAGCAAAAACGAGAAAAATTGAGCAAAAGGCAAAAGTGAGTCGGCCACCCTTGGCAGAATGACCTGTTCCTCTTCAAATGCTTTCCTAGCACGTAATGCTTATCCGATAGAGGCTTGCTATAGCTTATTGGAAAGCTAATTCAAGAGGCTACAACTTTGTAGTTTACATCAAGACGTAATTCTAATGTTTAGAGGGTCAAAAGGGCGAGATCTAGCACTACAAAAGCGATTTGCCCGGATCAGTTTGGCTCTACAAGGGTTTGACCGAATCAATTGATGGCTTGACCAAATTAAAGGTGATTCAGCCAGTCATGAAACAGCACTGAGGTATTGATTCGATCGAATCAATTCAAGGCCTGCCCGAATCACTTGATTTGGGGAGAGTTCGCCTGAAGATCAAATTTGGGTAGATTGACCTGTTCAACATCGAAGGCTTGCCAAGCGCGGGATTATTATTCGATTGAGGCCTGCCATAGCTTGTTGGAAAGCTAATTCAAAGATCTACAACTTACTAGTTTACGTCAAGACGTGATTCGAAGGTTTACAGGATCAAACGAGCGAGTTTCTAACGCTGCAGAAGTGATTCGCCCAAGCAGTGGGCGAATCAAAAGTGATTCGGCCAAGGAGAAGGATTTCATCTCATGGACCAAGGTTTGACCGAAGTTTTTGTATTCCAGGTTGAAACGAGGGCCTAAGTCGGATACGCGCTAACAAGCAGCGTTTAAGGAACGCAACACACAGCCTGCGGAGCTAGCAGCGCAAAAAGGATAGGAAGTGGCAGAGTCGACTACGGTGCGCAGACCGATTGCGCTAACCAATGTGTGCGGTGCGCCATGCGCAGGATATTGGTGTTTTCAAATCTTGACACCATCAGTTTTGGAAGTTGCCAAGGCCGTCCTTGGGCCTCATGAGCAGTATATAAAGAGAGGAAGGCTAGGGTTTGAAAGAGGAACACAGACACATCACAACACACGAGAGAGAGGCAGAACTGAAAAACACACGAGCTACAGTGAGGACCTGCACTACCCGACTGCGCCAGCCGAGACACTGCAACCTGCACGCACCTGCTTGTTACTGTTTTCTTGGATACTTTAGTTGTTATTTACTATTTCTATGATGTTTACTACTAGCATGTCTAGCTAAACGCTTTGTATCGGTTGGGCATGATTCTATGAGTATTTCCTTTGAGACTAGTGCTTAATGCATAGTTTGTTTGCTTGTATTAATTCTGTGCACACTGTTGACAGCTAGTTGCATGAGTAGGGGAAGCCTTGAACCGCAATCTTACTCTTGTTACTTGTTTGTTATATGTTAAACTAGTTGGTAGCTTGACGGTGACAGCTAGGAGTAACGCGCTAGGATAATCAGCTGCTACTGTGACAGGATTCGTAGCTGCTTAGACTAGTTTCAAGAATTAATAGCTCATGAACTTTGATCGGAACATGCGCATATGTTAGGAAGCCTTGATCGGACACTAACTTCAGTAAACCGAACTATAGACGTTTAGAGTCGATGATAAGGAATACATTCATAGAGGATTGTCTGCGCCGATACTCTTCATAGTCATAGTACTTAATCTCTACTGCCTGCCCACGTCTAGTGCAATTCCTGCGTTAACTACTGTTTACTCGCGCACCTGCGCAACCCAATCACTCACACCCCAATTTTCGTAAGTGTAGGTCACTAGTTAGAGCGAATCTGCTTGCTCCTTGTGGGATCGACCCTGACTTAGCCGCTATACTAAGTGGAGAAGGAAGGATTAATTGGACGCGCACAACGACGCGCACATCAAATTTTGGCGCCGTTGTCGGGGAGCAACGCAGATAAGCTTTAACCACCTTAAGTTTTCTTTTACAATAGTTAGTTATTTCTGTTTGCTTTATTCTCGTTGTTGTTTCTGACAGCGCGCAATCAACATCAGCCTGCGCAACCTTGAAACAGTTGCACTGCGCAGATTCTAGTTGCGCACTGACAGACGCGACAGCTTAGTTGTCTTTTAATTTCGTTTTCTTTGAGATTTAGAACAAGTCATGGAGGATAACAGTGTCGTTGGAGACAACTTAGGGGAAAGAACCCCAGAGAATGCAGGAGCAGATAACCGCGCAGTTCGGTTCAGAGAAGAAATACAGCGCGAAGTTGAAGCAAGGATGGCCGCTGAAGTGTATAATGTGCCACCAGCGTGACAAGTTGCGCGATGCAGAACAGTGCGCGAGATGTCAGCTCCAATCACAGTTAACCAGCCATGGTGCATAGTGCTTCCACCAGACGGTCATTTTGAGCTAAGGAGCTCGCTCATTCATCACATGCCCAAGTTCCACGGGATGAACAACGAGAACCCAGTCAAGCATGTGCGAGAATTCCTAGTCATTTGCGAGAACATGAAGGCCGAAGGGGAGAGCGACGAAGCGCTGAAGATGAAGGCGTTCCCGTTTTCATTGTGTGACACAGCCAGACATTGGCTGATGAGCTTACCAGCAGGATCAATTCACACATGGGAGCAGCTGCAGAAGAAGTTCTTGGACAAATTCTATCCCGCAGCCAAGATCGCGCTACTCAGGAGGGAGCTGGCCGCACCTAGGCAGCGCGCAGGAGAGTCACTATCGGAGTACTATGAGCGTTTCAGGGAACTGGAGGCCAACTGCTACAATCACGGCTTGCCCCAGAATGTGCTGATAGAGAATTTCCTGAATGGATTGCTACCCATGGAGCTGAGATTATTGAATGCATGTGCAGGAGGCGACATTTGCAACATGTACCCAGAGGACGCGTGGCAGCTGATAGAAGACTCTGCTGGACAGGTAAGACATCAGCTAACACTTGAAAATAGTCGTGCTCGTTCTGTGCATCAGGTAGAAACAAGCGCCGAGATAAAGGAAATGAAGGCCATGCTGCAGAAGTTGATGCATGCGCAGGGGGCGCAACAAGCTGCGCCAAAGGTATGCGAATTCTGTACGTCCACTGAGCACAAAACCGATGCATGTCCCACACTTTTCGAGGAATCGGGAGATGTCAATGCTCTAGAAGGATGGGATAATAGAGGGCCGTAGAGGCAGAATCAGCCGCGTTTCGGACTAGCCGCAAATGGGTTCAGATGGAAGGAGGAAAACAATTTCCAGAGGCAGTCCGCGGATCAGCGCGCACCACAGCAGACGCAACAAGCTGCGCCCTATAATCCACCGCATCGCCGCACTGACGCGCCAGCGCAAAACAATCAGCAGCCGAGGCGATCCTTAGAAGATATCGTGGGCCAGCTAGCAGACACAGTGAGCAGAAATGATGAGAAGTATGACAAGAGGTTCGAGTCCATTGAAAAGCAGCTATCACAGATCGCTACCACGGTGTATGAGCTGAAAAAGAGCGATGGCAACCTACCTTCGCAAGTGATCCAGAATCCCAAGGGAGGAGTCAACGCAGTGACACTGAGGACTGGGCGCACAGTAGGAACAGAGCAGACCGCAAAGGCGCCCGCGCAACCAGTTGCGCAAGCTCCTGATCCAGCAGAGCCAGATGCGCAACCAGAGGCGCGAGCCACAAGCCAGCAGGGCGAGGCGCCAGGTATGGAGCAATCAAAAGACAAAGGCATGAATCGTACTAACATACCTGCACCTTTCCCTGTACAGGCACCATCGGCTAGGAAGGAAGCGCTTGATAAGGAGCTCTACGAGTTATTCAGTAAGGTGGAAATAAACATTCCCCTTATTGAAGCAGTTCGGCAGATCCCTAGGTACGCCAAGTTTTTAAAGGAGCTATGCACAAACAAAAGGAGGAAAGGCGAGTGCGCACAGGTAATGCTAAATGCGCAGGCCTCAACAATCGTGCAGCATAAGGTACCACCTAAATGCCGGAATCCAGGTACGTTCACCATCCCCTGCACTTTAGGTAAGTGATCGCGCGTCGTTGTACGCGTCAAATATAATCCTTCCTCTTCCACTAGTACAACGGTTAAGTAAGGGTCGATCTCCACAGGGAGCAAGTAGTTCAGTTTTAGCCAGTAACCTACACTTATAAAATTGGAGGGTGTGAGTGATTGGTTTGCGCGATGCGCGAGTAAACAGTCGTAAACGCAGGAATTGCACTAGACGTGCGCAGGCAGTAGAGATTAAGTACTATGACTATGAGAAGTATCGGCGCAGACAATCCTCTATGAGTGTATTCCTTATCATCGACTCTAAATGTCTATAGTTCGATTGGCTAATGTTAGTGTCCGATCAAGGCTTCCTAACATGTGCGCATGTTCCGATCAAAGTTCATGAGCTATTAATTCTTGAACTAGTCTAAAACAACTACGAATCCGATCAAAGTAGTAATTGCTTATCCTAGCTCGTTACTCCTAGTTGGCACCGTCAGGCTATTCAACTAGTTTAACAAACAACAACAAGCAACAATAGTAAGATTGCGGTTCAAGGCTTCCCCTACTCATGTAACAAGCTGCCAGTAATGTGCACAGAATTAATATAAGCAAGCAAGCTATGCATTAAGCGCAAGTCTCAAAGGAAATACTCATAGATTCATGCCCAACCGATACTAAGCGTTTAGCTAGACATGCTAGTGGTAAACATCATAGAAACAGTAAATAATAACTAAAGTGTTCAGGAAAACAATAGCAAACAGTGCGTGCAGGTTGCAGTCTTGGCTGGCGCGGTCGGCTAGCGCAGATCCTCTCAACAAGCTCGTGTGTTTTCCAGTCTTGCTGCGCAGTGCCTCCTGGGTGTACAAATTGTGAATCCTAATAATCGTCTCTTAACCCTAGCCTCCTTCTCTTCTTTATATACTGCTCAGAGGCTCATCCTTGGCAACTTCCAAATCTGGTCATGTCAGGATTTGGAAACACCATCATCTGCGCATGGCGCACGGCATTGGTTAGCGCACCGTTGTCGACTCTGCCAATTCTTCTGTTTGCGCCGCTAGCTCTGCAGGCTGTGTGATGCGCGTCCTAAACGCTGCCTGTTAGCGCGTATCCGACTTAGGCCCTTGTTTTGCTCTGCAATACAAAAATACTGGAAACCAGTAATCTTGTACATAAAATAATGCAAACAAGCATAGGGTTATGATCTAAATAATGCGTATAAATAGGCTCTATCAGTAAGACCACAGTGAGCAACTGCATGATTGACTTAGCCGCGTCTATAAATGTGCTTCCCTATTCCTTGTATGCATCATTGCGCCTTGGACCACTAAAGCCTGCAGGTCTCACCATTCAGCTAGCAGATCGGTCGTGCAAGCAACCGACGGGCATGATCGAGGACGTCCTCATCCGAGTAGAAGAGCTGGTGTTCCCAGCAGATTTCTATGTCCTAGAAATGGAGGGTGAGTCGAGCAAAGGCAATGCGCAAATCCTATTGGGCAGACCATTTCTTATGACAGCGCGCACAAAGATAGACGTGTGGAGGGGTACGCTCTCAATGGAGGTTGATGGAGAGGAAATTCATTTTAACATATTCAAAGGGATGCAGCACTCTCATGAGGACGCCACAGTGCACGCGATGGACATCATAGATGACTTGGTTGCAGATGCGCAATGTGCAAGCGCAGCAGAAGAACCTGAGACACTGGCACAGGCAGAGTTGGAGGCACATGAGGATGAGCTGAGCAGTGCTGAACCAGCATCCAGACAGGTACACGATATAGTTAATGTCTGCACTGCTAATAAAATCTTGCCCTCTATTGAACAGGCACCCAAGGTCGAGCTGAAGCAACTCCCAGAGCACCTCAAATGCATATTTTTGGGAAATGAGGACACCCTGTCAGTAATCATAAAGAAAGGATTAGAAGAGGAGTAGGAGGCGCGATTACAGGAAGTGCTGCGCAAGAACCAGCGCGCTATAGGATGGACACTTGCTGACCTGCGCGGAGTGAGCCCGGACGTATGCATGCATAGGATTCTATTGGAAGATGATGCCAAACCATCCAGGGAGCCTCAGCGCAGATTGAACCCGAATATGATGAAGGTGGTGCAGAAGGAGATCCTGAAGCTGCTTGACGCAGGAGTCATTTACCCGATCTCGGACAGCAAATGGGTAAGTCCAGTGCACGTTGTGCCGAAGAAAGGAGGAATCACAGTAGAGGAGAATGCGCAGGGCGAGCTAGTTTCAAAGCGCATGCAAACTGGATGGCGCATGTGCATCGACTACAGAAAGCTTAACACAGTCACGCGCAAGGATCATTTTCCGCTGCCCTTCATGGACCAGATGCTAGATCGATTAGCAGGGAAGCCATACTTTTGCTTCCTGGACGGGTATTCAGGGTACAATCAGATACCCATTGCTGAGGAAGATCAAGAAAAAAACCACGTTTACTTGCCCATTCGGTACGTTTGCGTTTCGGCGCATGTCATTTGGGCTGTGTAACGCGCCAGGTACGTTCCAACGTCTAGTCATGAGCATCTTTTCTGATATGATTGTATATGCATAGAGGTGTTCATGGATGATTTTACTGTGTACGGAGGTACCTTTGACGCATGCTTAACTCATCTTGATAAGGTCTTAGCGCGCTGCATTTCAAAAAACCTAGTGCTCAATTATGAAAAATGTCATTTTATGGTATCACATGGAGTAGTACTAGGACATATTATCTCGCAGGAGGGGATCAAGGTAGACAAAGCCAAAATAGATCTTATTTCTAATCTGCCTTATTCCACTAACGTGCGCGATGTGAAATCATTCCTTGGGCATGCTGGGTTTTACAGGCGCTTCATAAAAGATTTTTCTAAGATTTGTATACCCCTGTCTAACCTCTTGCAAAAGGATGTGTGTTTCGAATTTACGGATGAGTGCAGGGCCGCGTTTGATAAGCTGAAGGAGGCGCTGACAAGTGCGCCAGTGATGCGCGCGCCAGACTGGAGCCTGCCGTTTGAACTGATGTGTGACGCAAGTGACTATGCAGTGGGTGCAGTCTTGGGACAGCGCATGGACAAGAAGCCGCATGCCATCTATTATGCATCGCGCACACTGGACGCTGCGCAGAGGAACTACACCACCACGGAGAAGGAACTTCTGGCAATCGTGTTTGCACTGGAGAAGTTCCGCGCATATGTTCTAGGCGCCAGAGTCATCGTCTACACAGACCACGCAGCAATACGTTACCTGATGTCCAAGAAGGAGACTAAGCCGCGCCTGATGTGCTGAGTGCTCCTACTTCAGGAATTCGACTTGGATATCAAAGATAAAAAGGGCACGGAGAACACAGTCGCGGACCACCTGAGCAGGATCGTGAAGGAGGAGGAGCCAGGGCGGATCACGGAGACATTCCCTGACGAGCATCTGATGGCGCTGACAGGTAAGGTACCATGGTATGCGCACATTGCGAGTTACCTGGTCACAGGTACGTTTTCTTCTCATTTCACTAAAACCCAATGCATGAGATTAAAGCATGAGTCCAGGTATTACATTTGGGATGATCCGTATATGCTCAGAATAGGACCTGATCAGATTTTGAGGCGATGCGTGCCTGACCATGAAATTAACTCTGTTTTGATGTTTTGTCATGCGCACGCATGTGGAGGACACTTTGGTCCAAAGCGCACTAGCAGAAAGATCCTGGATTGCGGATTTTATTGGCCACACTTGTTTAGTGACTCGTACAACCACTGCAGGAATTGTGACAGGTGCCAGCGCACAGGGGGCGTATCAGCGCGCAATGAGATGCCGCAGACGCCAATTCTAGTGGATGAAGTATTCGATATTTGGGGAATTGACTTCATGGGGCCATTTCCTCAATCTTCCGGATATGAGTATATATTGGTCGCGGTGGACTATGTCTCCAAATGGGTTGAGGCTAAGGCCACCCGGAAGGATGATGGTAAGACGGTCGCTGACTTTTTGCGAACTAACATTTTTTGCAGATACGGGGTGCCTAAGGCAGTCATAAGCGACCAGGGGACGCATTTTTGCAATAGGATAGTGGCGCAGGTATTCAAGCATTATGGAGTGCGCCACAAGACGTCCACCGCTTACCACCCACAGATGAATGGCCAGGCCGAGGTCTCCAACAGAGAGATCAAGCGCATCCTGGAGAAAACTGTGAGACCGTCGCGCAAGGACTGGAGCCAGCGCCTTGACGATGCACTATGGGCATACCGAACCGCACATAAGACACCAATCGGGACCTCACCGTTTCGGTTAGTTTATGGAAAAGCGTGCCACCTGCCAGTGAAGTTGGAACACAAAGCATACTGGGCATTGCGCATTTGCAACCTGTACCTAGACGAGGCTGGTAAGGAGCGCGCATTTGAGCTAAGCGAATTAGAAGAGCTGCGCCTGGATGCATATGAGGGGCTACGCGATTACAAGGCGCGCACAAAGGCATTTCACGACAAACACATCCTTAGACGCACTTTTGAGCCAGGAGACCAGGTACTATTATTCTCCTCGCGCCTAAAGCTCATGCCTGGGAAGCTGCGTAGCAAATGACGGGGCCATACACGGTTACCAAGGTTTTCCCTTACGGAACAATCGAGTTAGAAAACGAGCACCGGCATCGTTTTCAGGTCAATGGCAGAGAGTGAAAAAGTATTTAGGAGAACCTTGGGATGGCACAGCGCGCGAAGTTGACTTGGCAGAGCCCGAAATAGAAGATGCGCAAGTTGCTGCGCCAGAGTCGCCACCAGAGGCACCAGAGGGAGAACTGGGAACTATTGCTCATATTTCTTTTTCCTCTTTACCTCACCTCGTTACTTATGACTTATCACATACTATTAACCATGCTGACCACCCTTCCGATCCTTTGCGCAGGACCACGAAGAACGCAACACACGCACGAGCGCGGGGTCACTCAGGAGCAAGAGTGGGGGAGGTCGCTGGCACACTTTTACGCAAGTAACGAGGTACAGTCGAGCCAACGACGTTAAACAAAGGCACTTGTCGGGAGGTAACCCGACCCGCTTTCCTTTTACACGTTTTTTTTAGTTCTAGTGTCTTTTAGCTAGTTTAGGACTTGTAGTTTTAGTCGAGCAGCAGTGCACAGGTCAGTGCGCAAATTCAGTGCGCAGCACAGCTGCGCTAGACAGGGGGTATAAAAGGCCAGGACTTAGAAAAATTTCAGCATTTTTACAGTCGACCGTTGCAAAGAAAGCTCCTGTCCTCAGCCTCCGCTCACCGTCCGGCGATCAACCAGCCATCCGTTTAGAAAGATTCGAAGAGCTTACTGTCGCACACTCCCCAGGTAACCCTTCCCCTCAGTTTTAGCCGATTTGGTTAGGGTTTGTGCGGTGGAAGCGTTGCCCTAGTTTTGAAATCGACCCTAGTTCGCCTGCACCATTCAAAGTTCTGGGCAGTGAGGTTTGTAGGCGGACGTTAGGCGACCTGTGGGTGACAGTTTCAGGGTGTTTGTCGGAGTTTGGATCTTTGAGCATTTGTGGAGCTTTGACCTTAGTTGACCGGAGGAACCCCAGTGCACCATGCAGCCTGCCGAGGATCAAGAAACCCCAGCATCATTTGCCAGCAAGTTTGAAGCCTTCATGAGGCTGGAGATGTACGGGACCCCGTACATCAGCAGGGACTTCCTGCGTGAAGTAGGGTTGGACGCCCTCATTGTGGAGAAGCTCGCGCTGGCGGGCTGGGAGGCGCTGTTGGAGATCAACAGCGCAGCTGACAAGGAGGACACATGTGAGTTTTTGGCGTCGCTGGATATGGCCGATTTGGAGATCAGGTACAGGCACAGAGGGGTCTGGTACATTGCCTCGGCAAAGAGGCTGAAGCGCACGCTGAGGTGCGCCAAGGTGCGTGAGGCGGATATAGACACGCACACGAATCAGGAGGCGTGGCGTGAGATGTCGACCGGCCCAATTTTTGCCGCGGGGCGCAGCGGAGGACGCGAGCTGCACGACCCGTGGATGTTCTACCTATGGCGCATGGTTGCCTATGCAATCATCGGGCGTTTTAATGGTGCGCCAAAAATCAGCCTGCTGGACATGGACATATTGAAGGGATTTTACTATGGGAAGAAGGTGCTGTTTGTCTCGGACATGGTGGTCCATTGGAGTCGGGTCAGCACGAAGGGGCCGCTGACTTGTGGCGGAATGATCACGCACCTGCTGTGTGCGCTGCATGGAGAGCCGGAGGTGCCCGAGCACACGGTATTGCCAGCTGTTCCCCTGGACCGTGCCCATATGCTGCAGCTCCGAGCGGTAGCCGTGAGAGAGGATGGGACATTGGAATGGTGCTACCAGCTGCAGCCGGCCAGAGCGCCGCGGCACAGAGCAGAGAGCAGCATGCAGCCAGAGGAGGCCGCTGAGGAAAGGGAGATGGAAGAGGCCCCAGAGCCAGCTGCGCCTCCAGTCAGGCGCATGAGGACTCGTGCGCAGACTTGAGCACGCCGGAGGGCAAGTGCACCGCAGTGGGAGCCAGTTACCATAGCCATTGATGATTCTCCCTCGCGTGCACAAGGACAGAGGCAGAGGAGGCGCCTGAGGAGGTATCAGAGGAGCAGCGCATGATGTTCAACGTCATGCGCGTGCTCGAGTATTTAGCGACAGAGGGGGCAGACCTGAGCATGAGCCCACCATCAGGCTGGAGATTTGGAGATTCTATCCCCCCTCTCCTCAATCTGCGTAGGCCGCCACCAGGATCCCCCAGCGAGCCGCGCCAGCCAGCCAGCCCTCCTACCCAGTCCCCGGTCCATGCAGCAGAACCCACCCTAGCAGTAGACCCGGTCCCAGCACCTGCAGCACCCCCTGCGCAGCCTTCTGTTCAGAGGTCCCCTGAGGTCGATCCCATCATAAGCTCCAGCTCAGATTCACTATGGGACCCCATCCTGGAGGACGACCTCTTGACTCAGCCCGCCGCCGTTTCTTTAGTGCCGTCAGCATCCAGTACCGAGTATGAGACCGATTCTTCAGATGAGGAGGCGCACGGGTCTGCGGCTGAGTCCAGCTCCGAGGATATCTAGGGCCACAGGGAGGGCGCGCATTCCTTTCGGGTGGTTTCTTATTTTCTGCTTTGAAAACTATTGCTCCATGTTGCTATATTGTGCTGAATATTTTGTGACCCCTGACTTTGTCTTTGCTACGCTGACTATATGTTTTTCTTTCTTATATTCTTTGTTTTGCTTGCATGCATGTGTGCGCTCTCCGTTGCGCTTGAGCAGGAGTCGTGGGGACACGTCTCTGTTTAAGTGTGGGGGGGGGGGGAGCGTTACATTTACATTTCACATTTTCGAGCTTTGTAGTGTAGCTTAGTTTAGTTGAAGAAAATAGTAGCAGTGGTGCGCTTGTGTGCGGGTTGCGCACACTTTTTAAGCTTGTAGTGCGCTATTCATTTTGCGTGCGCTGCTATAAACTGTTTTAGTATTTTTTTTCGTTTTTTCTGCTCCTGTTAGTTGGGATATACAGGGGATGTGGAGTTGACAGAAATGCTCTAGAGAGGTGGTTAGTCGTTTTTTTGCTTCAAAGGGTGAGGTATATGGTCAAGAGCGCTAGTGGAGGCCGGTGCTTCGCGACCTTCGGAGCAATAGAGCGCGCTCAGCCACGCTGATGCCGAAGGCGAATACCCAAGCGTGGCGAGGTGGGAAAACAGACCACCTTTCCTCTGGAAGTCGAGCTATGGAAGGCGGGCGCGGGTGTAAACGCGTGCGCTGACCTCCGCAAATAGACCAAGGAGGGAGAGCGGAGCGTTGTTCCATAGCTGCTATCCGGAGGCCGAGACTGGAACCGTTCTGGGAACACAGGAACCATAGATAAAGCTGTACAAAGAGAAAAACACCAGCAGATGATATGCGCTACAAAAGAATCAGCATGCGCACAAATACGTACCAGCTTGCGCAAAGTTCACAAGAAAATCATCAAGAAGGCTCGGGTTCCCCGAAAGTGTGCGAAAGAATCACGCACCGGAAGAAGCTTGCGCTATTAACCATATACCCGTCCTCGGAGTAAAACCTGACAACCCGGAGCCTATGAAGAGCTATCTCCCAGCCATCCGAAATGATCTTCATTCCAGCTGAGAGGTAACGAATTTTGAAATTGTTTTATTAAACTGTTAAAGGCAGATGCGCGCAGGTGATAGAGCAGCGCAAGGTGAATAGTAGTGCAGATCGCGCCAGAGTGCAAGACTGTGCGCTAGACTCCAGAGAGGTAATTGTGTCCGTGCTTGAGTGCTTGTTCGGGACGAACAAGGGCAAGTGTGGGGGGTTTGATAGAGCCTGTTTATACGAGCTATTTAGATCCTAACACTATGCTTGTTTGCATTATTTTGTGTACAATATTAATGATTTCCGGTGATTTTGTATTCCAGGGCGAAACGAGGGCCTAAGTCGGATACGCGCTAACAGGCAGAGTTTAAGGAACGCAACACACAGCCTGTGGAGCTAGCAGCGCAAACAGGATAGGAAGTGGCAGAGTCGACTACGGTGCGTAGACCGATTGCGCTAACCAATGTGTGCGGTGCGCCATGCGCAGGATATTGGTGTTTCCAAATCTTGACACCATCAGATTTGGAAGTTGCCAAGGCCGTCCTTGGGCCTCATGAGTAGTATATAAAGAGAGGAAGGCTAGGGTTTGAAAGAGGAACACAGACACATCACAACACACGAGAGAGAGGCAGAACTGAAAAACACACGAGCTACAGTGAGGACCTGCGCTACCCGACTGCGCCAGCCGAGACACTGCAACCTGCACGCACCTGCTTGTTACTGTTTTCTTGGATACTTTAGTTGTTATTTACTATTTCTATGATGTTTACTACTAGCATGTCTAGCTAAACGCTTTGTATCGGTTGGGCATGATTCTATGAGTATTTCCTTTGAGACTAGTGCTTAATGCATAGTTTGTTTGCTTGTATTAATTCTGTGCACACTGTTGACAGCTAGTTGCATGAGTAGGGGAAGCCTTGAACCGCAATCTTACTCTTGTTACTTGTTTGTTATATGTTAAACTAGTTGGTAGCTTGACGGTGACAGCTAGGAGTAACAAGCTAGGATAATCAGCTGCTACTGTGACAGGATTCGTAGCTGCTTAGACTAGTTTCAAGAATTAATAGCTCATGAACTTTGATCGGAACATGCGCATATGTTAGGAAGCCTTGATCGGACACTAACTTCAGTAAATCGAACTATAGACGTTTAGAGTCGATGATAAGGAATACATTCATAGAGGATTGTCTGCGCCGATACTCTTCATAGTCATAGTACTTAATCTCTACTGCCTGCCCACGTCTAGTGCAATTCCTGCGTTAACTACTGTTTACTCGCGCACCTGCGCAACCCAATCACTCACACCCCAATTTTCGTAAGTGTAGGTCACTAGTTAGAGCGAATCTGCTTGCTCCTTGTGGGATCGACCCTGACTTAGCCGCTATACTAAGTGGAGAAGGAAGGATTAATTTGACGCGCATCAACCAAGGTTTGACCGAATCAATTAGAGGGTTGACCGAATCAAAATGTGATTCGGTCAGGAAAAGTGATTCGGGCAGATCCGAAACAGCACTGAGTGTTTGATTCGGACACTCCATCGGAATCAACTCATTAAGCCTTGCCCGAATCACTTTTGATTTGGGCACAACGGGTCAATATAAATAGAAAAGTATGGGAAAAATCAGATTTGAGCCTTGGGGTGCCTAGGGTTCCTCTCATGGGACGAAACCCTAATTGGAGAACATGAAGAATTGTCAAGAATTCGGAGAAGACATCATCAATTGAAGACTCTACATCAACCCTTTATTCATTCTCTAAACCCTACTTCTCTACTTCTTTACTTTTCCTTGTTGAACTATTTCGTTAAGTTTTGTTTCAAACTCACCATGAGTGACACATGAGTGAGTAGTTGTTTAGTAGTTGGGATTCTTATGGATCCTTTAGGTTTGATTGTAATGCAAGACTTATCTTTTTATCTATATGAATGAAGTTTGGTTGAAAATTCTCATGCTTTCTCTTCATATCAATTTTGTGCACACCAAGTGTTTGACGAAACGCATGAATGAGTACGAATTGGTAGAACACCTAGGGATGGAATGAGAGTTGAACCTAGGTCGTTGTTTAGAAGATCAAGCATGATTATTTTAGGTTGCGCGTGTGCGCGAGAGTGACATACTCATTCCACTAGGCTAAGTTTTGAGCGACTTTAGTTAACTATCAATAGACCGAGAGGTTGAGATTAGGAGACTTTAGTTCTACGCGGTTCAATAGAGCGAGAGTTTGAGAACCGTACTATTTAGGTATTATTCTCATTCTAGAGAAGGAGCGAGAGTTGCATCTAGAATGTGTGATACCTTAGCCTAGAACCATCACTCTAATTTACTCATGATTTATATAAGTTTTGTGTTGCTAATCGCATGACCTAGGGGTGAAGTAGGATTCCGACTACGCTTTCTCTATTATTTTCTCTTAGACCATATTTCATCTTGTCTTTAGTATTCACTAGAGATACCTCGCATAGAGGAAAAATCCCTCCCCCTTTTATTTAGTAGACTTGCATTAGGCATTACTAGCTAGCTTTAGACTAATCAAGGCTTTTCTCTTGGGTTCGACTCGAGGTCACTCGGATATAAATATTGTTTGAACACCGTGATTGGACTAGTATTTTTACTACCGCAATTTCGACAACGTTCAAAATGTCATTTTGAAACGCTGTGGTTGTAGCAATAGTATGAATACTAGTCCAATCACGGTGTTCAAACATTATTTATAATCCGTATTACCCTGAAATGGACAAAGAAAACATCAAATGACTTTATAAAATAACGGAACAAACAAGAAGTAAAGTGAAAATACGGACAAATGTAAGGTCATTTATCACCATGAACTTCTCCCCCGTGCTCGTTTTTTCTAGCTCAAGTGAACCATGGTTGAGCACACGTATCACCGTGTATGGCTCTGTCCAACGAGAACGCAACTTCCCAGGCATTAGTTTTAATCATGAGGAATAAAGTAGTATCTTTTGTCCCTCTTCAAATGAACGACGCAAAATGAATTTGTCATGATACATCTTTGTCCGCGCCTTGTAGTTTGTTTGGCTCAAGACGCAGCTCCTCAAGTTTTTTCAGTTGAAGCATCCTTTCCTTTCCTACAGAAGTTAGCTCGAAATTACATTATTTAATGGCCCAAAATGCTTTATGTTCTACCTCGACCGGTAGGTGGCACGCCTTGCCATAGACAAATCTGAATGGAGAGGTCCCGATAGGCGTCTTGTAGGCTGTGCGGTACGCCCACAATGCCTCATCTAGTCGTGTGGACCATTCTTTCCTAGATGGCTTAACCATCTTCTCCAAAATCAGCTTGATCTCTCGGTTAGAAATCTCTGCCTGCCCATTAGTCTGTGGGTAGTACGCGGTAGAAACTAGGTGATGTATTCCAAAGTGTTTGAAAACGGCAACCATGGATTTGTTATAGAAGTGAGACCCTTGATCGCTTATTACGGCCTTCGAAACCCCGTACCTACAAAAGATGTTAGTACGCAAGAAATCCACAACTGTTTTGCCATCATCCTTTCGCGTGGCCTGCACTTCTACCCATTTATATGTATAATCAATAGCAAGCAAGATGTATTGATACCCATTAGATGAAGGGAAAGGTCCCATAAAGTCTATGCCCCAAATATCAAGCACTACATCAACAATTATCGGCATTTGTGGCATCTCATTCCTAGCAGATATATTTCCTACACGCTGGCCTCTATCGCAATGTTTACAATGGTATATGCATCCTTAAACACATGAGGCCAATAAAGCCACAATCCAGAATTTTCCTAGCAGTCATACGAGGTCCGAAATGGCCTCCACAAGCATGCTCATGGCAGAAACTAAGCACGGAATGTATATCATCATCCGGGACACATCTCCTAAGTATTTGATCAGCCCCAATCTTCCACAAGAAGCGATCATCCCATATATAAAATCGAGAATCATGCTTGAGTTTCATCTTTGAGGTCTAGAGAAGGAAGGGGGAAACTTACCTCCTACTAGGTAATTTACTATGTAAGCGGACCATGGCGCTTTGTCCTGCACGGCGTAGTGATGCTCGTCGGGGAATGTCTCCGTGATGGTTATTGGCTCCTCCTTCGTGACAATCCTCCTCAAGTGGTCGGCCAACGTGTTCTCCATCCCTTCTCGTCTTTTATTTCCACGTCGAACTCCTGGAGTAGTAAGATCCATCTTATCAAGCGAGGTTTGGTCCTTCTTCGACATCAGAAAATACAATGACTTTAGCACAAAGCAAATAGGGACGAAACTTCTCTAATGCAAATACTACGGCTAGGAGCTCTTTCTCCGTAGTGGAGTAATTATTTTGAGCCACGTCTAAGGTCCTACGGCGTAGTCACTCGCATCACACATGATTTCAAAGGGCTGCGTCCAGTCGGGTGCTTGGATGATGGGTGCACTAGTCAGCGCATGTGTAAGCTCATTGAACGCCTCCTTGCATTTATCTGAAAACTCAAAAGGAACATCTTTTTGCAAGAGGTTAGTTAAGGGCAGCGCCTTCTTAGAAAAATCTTTAATAAAGCGATGATAAAAGCCAGCATGCCCAAGAAAAGACTTAACATCACGCACATTCGAAGGGTAAGGAAGACTGAAAATCAAGTCTATCTTTGCCTTGTCTACCTGAATTCCTTCTTGCGACACTATATATCCTAGCACCACACCATGTGTGACCATGAAATGACACTTCTCATAATTCAAAATAAGGTTCATCGACACACATCTCTCCAACACCTTGTTCAAATTCTCTAAATACGCATCAAATGTGTCATTATGTACAGTGAAATCATCCATGAACACGTCAATGAAACTACCTAACATGTCAGAGAAAATGCTATTGACCAACCTTTGAAAGGTTCCTGGTGCATTGCATAAACCAAATGACATACGCCTAAATGCAAATGTACCAAAAGGACATGTAAAGGCAGTTTTCTCTTGATCCTCAGGAGCTATGGGGATCTGATTATATCCCGAGAAACCATCAAGAAAATAGAAAAATGGCTTACCTGCCAGCCTATCCAACATTTGATCAATGAAAGGGAGGGGAAAGTGATCCTTACGAGTGACTGCATTCAGCTTCCTATAGTCGATGCACATCCTCCACCCATTCTGAATTCGCTTTGTCACCGTCTCACCATCTTCATTTTCTTCCACTGTTATGCTGGTCTTTTTCGGAACCACATGTACTGGACTCACCCATGGACTATTTGAAATAGGATAAATGATGTTAGCGTCTAATAATTTCTGAATCTCTTTTCTTACCACTTCCATCATTATTGGGTTGAGTCGACGTTGTGGTTCTATCGATGGTTTGGCTCCTTCTTCCAGCAGGACTCTATGCATGCAAACCGTTGGACTAATTCCTTGAATGTCGCTCAGTGTCCATCCTATTGCCTGCTGGTTATCTTTTAGGACTTAGGCGAGCTTGTGCTCCTGTTCCAGCTCCAGCCCCTTTATGATAATCACCGATAATGTGTCATCCTTTCCCAAGAAGGCGTACTTCAAGTGTTCCGGTAATGGCTTCAGCTCGATGATTGGGGCCTGCAAAAAAAAAAAAGACAGCAAGGTATTAGTTTTATATAAATTGATCTAATTAGCTTCATACCTTGGTGTCAGTGGGCGTGATACTTCTAATTGCCCAAGAGCTGCCTGCACTAACTCCCTAAGCTCGTAGGATTCATATGGTTCGAAGATAGATATTTCCAGCGCAATCTCAAGTCCATCATCTCCACAGGATGAGTTCACTTCACTCACAATGTCATCCACGACATCAATAGCATTTACTGTGTTGTGCTCCGATGGATGCTTCATTGCTTTGAAGATGTCAAACTCTACTACCTCATCCTCGACTCGCATGGTCAACATGCCGATATCGCAATCAATCTTCATCCTCAAGGTATTCAAAAAGGGGCGTCCTAGCAGTATTGGTGGGCTATTGGCTAGGTCTCCACCATCCATTTTCAAGACATAAAAGTCCGCTGGAAACACAAGCTCCCCTACCTGCGGTAGTACATCTTCGATAATACCCTCAGGTTGCTTACACGATTTATCTGCCAACTGAATAGTTAGTCCAGGAGGTTTCAAAGGTCCAATATGCAGGCATGAGTAGATGGAGTGCGGTAGTACATTGATAGAAGCTCCTAAGTCCAGCATACAATTATTAATGCGAATGCTACCAATTGTGCAAGGAATAGAAAACACACCCGGATCTCCGCATTTCCTAGGCAATGATCTTTGAATAATAGCGGCTACATGAGCATTAAGGGTTACCTTCTCCAGCTGTGATGACCGACGACGGTTGGTGCACAATTCCTTGAGAAACTTGACGTATCACGGAATTCGCTTGATTGCTTCCAACAGCGGGATGTTGATTACAACCTTGCTGAACAAGTTCCACACTTCTTGGTATATCTCTTGCTTCTTAGAGGTCTTGCCCTGCATGGGAAAAGAAAGAGGGGGGTCAATACAGCGAATTTCAAAGTTCGAGATAGGCTGTTGCACGCCGGATGAAGACGTTATGGGCGCGCTGGGTGAAGACATTAAGCTTTGGCGCGCAGGAATAATGTCCTCTTCGGGCGCGCAACCCACTGTGTCTATTTTCTTCGGTGCCTCTTCTACAGCCTAGATCACCTTCCCATGCCTTAGGGTCATTGCGCTCACATTCCCCTTAGGGTTCTGAATGGTCTGCGAAGGACTCTTGCCCTTGTCATTCTTCATCTCATAAACTGTGAAAGCTAGCTGCGACATTTGTTTGGTTAGCTCGGCTATGGCTCCATCAGTTTTGGCCTGGTTCCTTTGCATGGTACCCTCCAAGTCCTTGAATGCCTCTTCCCATGATTTACCCGTGCTTTACCTTGCTTGGTTGAAATTCTTCCTTGGGTACTGATTAGTCTGATTATTGTATCTCTCTTGTTGTTGGAACGGGGGCTGGTAAGGCAGTCCTTAATTCTGAGGCTGAGGTGGCCCTTGGTTCTGTTGAAATCCTCCCTCGTTACGCCAGCTGAAACCATTTGCCGCATGTCAGAACTACCTCTGCTGCGGTGGCCGGTTAACGTTGTTGAAGTTTTAATAATTTCCTACCGCGTTGACATCCATTACCTCCTCCTCTTGAAGTGTAGGGCACTCGTCTGTTCCGTGGCTGGCAGCGCGGAAAAACTCACAAACCTTCATTGTGCTGGCTCGGCTCACTGACATCCTATGGATAGTCTCCTTCAGCTCGGCTCACTGACATCCTATGGATAGTCTCCTTCAGCTCCTTGATCTCCCTCACCAGCTGGCTGTCATGTGGCTCCACTAGAGACACATTCCTTGTTCTCTCATCCCTACGACTCATCGCGCTCTCTGCGGTCTCGGTGAGCAAATTACGTACTTGTCTGGGTGTTAAGTTGAGCACGGTGCCACCAGCTGCGACATCCAATAGCATCCTCTCAAGGGGCCTCAATCCATCTAATAGATATTCCACAAGCATCTTCTCTGGAACACCCAGATTGTAACAGCTTTGTTCAAATGAATTGAACCTCTTTCATGTAGTCATACATCGACTCACTCGATGCTTGTTTGATCATCGACAACTCTCTTCTGACTTGAGTCGCCTTCGCAGGAGAATAGTATTTGTTGAGGAACTTTCTTTGCATTTGATCCCATGTTCTGATACTATCGGAAGGCAAGGAAAGAAACCAAGATTTTGCAAGGTCAGTTAAACTCAATGGAAATACTTTCAATTTGAACCTGTCTTCCCAAGCTGCGTATGGTCTCAATCTTTCGCAGACTCCGGTGAACTCTTGTAAATGCCTCATCGCAACTTCTCCCGGTAATCCTCCAAACTTGGGCAGATGGTGCACCACTGCGGTTTTGATCTTTAAGTTGTCCTCTTCCGGGTCAGCATTGAAGCACCATGGCTGGTTTTGGAATGTGGGGGCATCGAGCTCCCTCATAGTTGGCTCATGCTGGGCTGGCTGTCTATATTGTTGTTGCTGAATTGGGTATGGTCGAGATTGTGGCTAAGGTGAGGCATAACCAGCATACTCATCTATCCTTCCACCTCTACCGTTGTGTCCTCCCTGGGGCTCCATCCTCTGACGAGCTTCTCTTTGCCTTTGATTAAATACCCGCTCCGGCTCGTCATAGAATGGTGGGGGCACTTCCTCATTGAATTGGTCAGGAGCATGGTCGCCCTGGATACTTTGGTGGGAACTTTCTGCATTAGACATACTAGAAGGGCAAGTGAATGCAAACAAGGAAAAACTTTAAAAAAAAAAACTGCAACTTAAAGACCTAAACAATTCAAAATAAAATAATAAACGATCATGGATGGCTAAAAAAGCACACAACTCATGGCATTAGCGATGACTTTGGACCACTGGCTCGTTCCGCTCACAAAAAGGTCTTCTGATCTCCAATCGGACACTGGTGACACTATTCACTCCTGCACTTAAACACTATTCACCAAACACAAAAAACCACAAAAAACTACCTTCTTCAAACTCTACCTTAGTCGTTGCTCTCCCCGGCAATGTTGCCAAAATTTGACGACACGTCGTTCTGTACGACAAACTTATATTTATAATCTCCTGTTAACACTTAGCAAGCAGTAAGAAGGGTTGAACCCACGAGAGAGCAATCAGCGATAGAGTTTACGAATAATTGTCACAATAAAAGGGGGTTGTAGGAAGAATGTTTGTTGTGGTCAAATTCAGAGGAAAAGTCAGTTCAGGGATATGCATTACAACTGGTAATCATCGATTGTAACATCAACTAGTAAACCACTGTTCCTAGTCTAACAGTCTTGCTAGGGTAATGCCCACTCTAGTGTTCTACCCACTCTCAACCGCTGAGTTCTCGAATAGGTTTAACGATTACTTGATTAACAACACCGATTAGGTTATACTGCTAGGCTTAGCTAATAGGGAAGTCAATCCAATATCACGCAATATATATCAACTCAGTTTCACCGCTAGGTTATGCTATCTTGATAATCAGAGCATGCAATTCAAACGAAAAATAAGAATTCATAAAATTGAATTACGAAACATAAATATCTCAAATCGGTACGTTGCAACACAAAATCCCCAAACTGAAATTAAGATTTAGCTACTACGAGTCATCTAAAACAAGGAGAATAAACTAGGTTCAGAAACAATACTAAAATTATGAATAGTGATCTGCGATGAATAGTAAACTGCTGTCAATAGTAAGCTGCCGCAATGAACAGTAAACTGCTGTGAATAGTAATCTGCAGCAATGTCCGCGCGTCGCTGCCGCCGTGCGTCTCCTCTCTATTAAGGTAATGGCATCCTTGAAAAAACCAGCGCAAGATGTTGCTACAGCATCCTGCGAAGATTGAAGCTGGAGCTTCTTCAATAGACTAACAAAACAACAACGAGCAAGAAGTTGGTACACCATCCGAAGACAGCAAAAGCTATCTAAAGACACCACTTGAGAAAGAAGCCAGAAGACAGGCTAGATATAGCTTGAGATAGCAGAGTCCTTGACTTGAGATGAATCCTGAGGAAGTTGCTAGAGAAGGAGTCTGAAGACGAGATGAGGATTGCCTAAGACCAGAAGGGTCCTTGGATTTTGTCAAAATGCCAAGGGGGAGATTGATGATGCTGTGTGGCAGCCTTTGACAAAACCAGCTCACGTGAACAGGCTTCTGCTGTAGCAGTTCCTGGAGCACGGGTCTGTAGCAGAAGTTTAGCGCCCATTGGAGTTTGCGTTCAACGGACCATATTGAAGAGCAGCTGATGCACAAGTCGGCGGCCCCTACTGGAAGAAGGAAATTATAGTTGTTGGAAGGTGAGAATGAAGGCTTTTCTAAAGGCGATGGATTAGAAGACTTGGAGAGCAGTAGCGTCTGGTGGTCACACCCACTGACCATCGACGACAAAGGAGTTACACGGGAGAAACCAGAGGAGACATGGACAGCTGAACAAGAAGCTGTAGCAACCAGTAACTCAAAAGCCTTGAACGCGATATTTGCTGCTGTTGACGCAAATAATTTCATGCTGATTGCTGACTGTGAAATTGCCTAGCAAGCGTGGGAGATCCTCCAGACGGCTCATGAAAGGAACAAGACTCCTACTGCAAACTGAAGAGACGAAGACAGTGAAGAAGACTCTGAAGAAACGAGCAAGGTTGCTCTGATAAGTGCAACTAATATGAAAAACATTGTTTCAACAAAGTCAGAAATTGTTCATGGTGTTGAAGAGTCAGAAAGTAGTGATGATGAGGAAATCACTGAGGAGTCCATTGCAAGAAACTTTGCCCTGTTGCACGAAGAGTGGCTGAAAGTCATCGAGATCAACAAAGGATTGACTGCCAAAGTATCAGACCTGGAAGAAAAACAAGAGGAGCTGCTGAAGATGATCACTTCTCTTACGGATCAGGCTGCCCAGCAAGAAGAGAAGTTTGCTACAGAGAAGGAAGAGCTCAACCTCTATAGGAAGACCACAAAGATGCTGAACAGTGGCTCAAGCACTCTTGAAGATATTCTAGCACGCCAAAGATATGGAGGAGGCTACTCTGATCTTGGATACACGGGTGAAGAAAATATTGGGATAATGGTATTTGTCAAAGCTACGGAGCCAGAAGATGCTGGGAATGCCGTGGAGAAACCGGTCCTGTCCCAGAAACCAGTTCAGAAGAAGGTGCCTAGAAGGATGAACAAGAGGATGCTACAGCAACCTCTGTGTCAACAACCTGTAGCTGAGAAGAAGGCTAAAAGCGATGACCGCAGATGCTGTTTTTGTGATAAGAAGGGACACATTCAGAGGAGATGCCCGATGCTGAACAAGTTTGGAGACCTCAGAGATCGCCCACATATGGACAACGCTAGATGAAGCCAAGGATTAGACGTGGCACGCAGGTGACCTTCAGCCCATCAAAGCTGATGAAGGAACATCTCTGTTCTGTTGTGCACAGAAATCTCAGATGCACTAGAGGGACATCGAGTTGGAGAATGAAGATCGATTGCAAAGGACACTGGCACAGATCGGGTGAGACAACGAAACAATCCCAGAAGGAAAGAAAGAGTTGCTGGACACAACAGAGCTCGGAAGCGTTGGATATGGAAGCCGGAGCAGGCATTGATGGAGAAACAGCCACCATATATTCCCCCAAAATCATCAGAAGAGACATATGCTGAGAGATCAAGAGGTCCCCTTCTTCGGTGGATGGAGCAGAAGCGTTGGCCTATTCGCTGAGTTTAGCTTGAGGCTCCCCCTTAATCATTTGTGACAAAAAGGGGGAGAAGATGTGTTCTGTTGTTTGCATTGTGTTGGCAGGTTTTGCCAGTCGACCCCAGAGGGAGAAGAGGAGCCCCTGCAGAAGAAGCTCAGGTTTTGTCAAAAATGCCAAGGGGGAGATTGTTAAGGTAATGACATCCTTGACAAAACCAGCGGAAGAAGTTACTACAACATCCTGTGAAGATTGAAGCTGGAGCTTCTTCAATAGACTACCAAAACAACAGCGAGCAAGAAGTTGGTACACCATCCGATGACAGCAGAAGCTATCTGAAGACACCACTTAAGAAAGAAGCCAGAAGACAGGCTAGGGATAGCTTGAGACAGCAGAGTCCTTGACTTGAGATGAATCCTGAGGAAGCTGCTACAGAGTGAGTCTGAAGACGAGATAAGGATTGCCTAAGACCAGAAGGGTCCTTGGATTTTGTCAAAATGCCAAGGGAGAGATTGATGATGCTGTGTGGCAGCCTTTGACAAAACCAATTCACGTAAACAAGCTTCTGATCTAGCAGTTCCTGGAGCACGGAGCTGTAGCAGAAGTTCAGCGCCCATTGGAGTTTGCCTTCAATGGACCGTATTGAAGAACAGCTAATGCAGAGCGTTCCAGAATGACCAAGCAGAGTGCACAAGGCGTTGCTATAGCAACCTGTGTAGCAGAGAGTTGGAGCATCCTAAATAGCAGATTTCTGTGTGAAGTACAAGCTGCCCAGAATTGAAGAGAAGAGCAACGGAAGCTTTCTAAATGCAATTCCCAGAGTCAATAGCATGCCGATTAACTTGGAGTAGCCCAAAGAACGTACGGAGGGTTGCTGCCAGCATCGCAACAGGTTGGTAGAGTATCGTGAAGATAGAGAGCAAGATGATGCAGCTGCCCGTGTAAAGACAGCAGCTTGTGCAAATCCAGCCAAAGTGAAAAGCTCAGTGACCAAGCAGTTGCTACAGCAGGAGCTGTAGCAGCAGTATTGACGCAAAGAACAATCTACCCAGATATGATCTTGTTGAGATCTTGAAGGAGCTTCTAAATATTCAGAGAGAATATTCTAGTGGAGATTCCCAGATGGAAGAGAAGATTTGTTTGTAGAAGATTAGATAGGCAAATCAAATCTGATCTCCTACAAATTAGGAGATATTGTTGCTTGAAGGAAATTCCCAAAAACTGAATGATGGAACTGGGGGTTCCTATTTAAAGGAGGCCGGGCAAAGTGTCAAAGGGATCGAAGACAAGATAGCAAACACCAGAGCGTACACAGAATACCGTGAGGGTGGAATTCAAGTGCTAGAGGATCCTTGATCATCACCAAGAGTAGAGCGTGAGCGCAGAGCTGAGATGATTGAAGCAGAGTCTGATCAAGGCTTGCAGAGTCTGATCACAGCTTGATCAGGAAGCCAATTCAAAGCAGCGGTTGCTTGTTGGTTGATCAAGGGAGACCGCGGAGGTATTGACGAGTGGACAAACTCGGTCAAGTGACTGGACGGCCAATCTCACTAGTGACAGGTGGTCACTGAGTGAGGGAGAGTGCTCCAGAGTGTGCAGCGCTCGTGGAGAGGTTCGATCTGCTCAGCAGAAGGCTTGGAGCGATGCGGACAGTTTGAATTAATTAGAATAGGCTGAGTCTGTGGGATCAGAGTTGTAGCTATTCTGAATTATTTCAAGTCTGTAGGTTTGTGATGGAGCGTATTTATACGCTCCATTGAGTTGTTTATTCCCATAATTTTATTACATTTTGTGTGAATCGATTACTCTTTTGTAGTGTTTTCGTATCGCAGGAATGTTCAAGATCGCATTGGAATTTATCGCATATTCGAAGCATTCATCCAAGATCAAGAAGTCAACAGCAGTCAACTCTGCTGGTTCAATTAGAATGTGGTTCATTCTGGTTCAACCCAAACCCAAAAATCCTAAACCTAAGACATGGACAAAAGAGGAAAAAAAATATCTCACTTCACTAGACACTATTGACAGCTACTATTCACGAGCTACGGTGACGGAGTGGAGGAGAAGGTTGAAGAGCTTGAGAGAGAAGTCGCCGGAATTCACTATTCACGCCTGTACTGTTCACTGTTACTGTTCATTGTAATGTTACTATTCACTGTTCACTATTCACGCGGAACACTATTCACTGCTACTGTTCACGACCGGAAAACACTATTCACCGAATTTCCATTTTAGTTCAGTTTTGTTCTACTTCAGTTTGTAGCTACTTAACCTAGTGTCTATTGTATACCATGGATATGATGAGTGGCTAAATCAATATTTCAGTTTGGGGTTTGCATTGCGACATTTAGTTTGAGGTCAATGACAACATGATTTGAGCTATTGATTTGCTGCCCTTGTATGAATGAAACGAATGCTTTGATTGTCAATTTAGCGCAGCTTAGCGGTGAGCTAATTTGATATCAATTGTGTTATACTTGACTGGATTGCATTGTTGGGAAAACTTAGCGGTAGAACCAATTTGTGGTATTAGTCGAGTAACTATTGAACTTGTTCGAGAGCCTAACGGTTAATAATAGGTAGAATTTGGTGGTCGACGTATCTTTAGCGGGGATGTTAGACTGGGGTAGTATTCATTAGTTTATACATGTTGTTTGGTCTATGATAACTAGTTGCATTGCATTCCCCGAACTGATTTTCTCTGAATTAATATCTTCAGTTATTCCTTTTTCTGTGACTTTCATGAGAACTCTATCTTACTTGCTCTCTTTGGGTTCGACCCTGCTTACCGCTTGCTAGTGTGTTAACAGGAGTTATAAATTCAAATTTGAGGCGCACGACGACGCGCTGTCAAATTTTGGCGCCGTTGCCGGGGAGAGCAACATTCAGTATAGAGTTCTGAACTTTGTTTTTCTTGTTTTTTATTGTTTTACTGTTTTTAGTTTGCTTGTTGTGCAGATTGAAAGAAAAAAAAAAGGAAGTTTTAACCGGCGGTGAATAGTGCTGCTGGGAAGGGTATGAATAGTGTCACCGGAGTCTGATTGAAGATCAGGACACCTTTCTTTGAGCGGAACGGGCACTCGATCAGGACTCACCCTCCTTAGCGTGAGCTGTGTGCTTTTTTAGCCATCCGAGTTTGTTTACATTTTCTTTTTGAATTGTTTAGTTATCTAAATTCTGCATTTTGTGCTTTTGAGTTGTTCGGTAGTTTGCCTTTGCATTTCACTTGTTTTTCTCAGTATGTCTAATGTAGGCGGTTCCCATGGCAGTGTTCAAGGCAACAATGAGCCTGACCCAATCAACAACCCAGTGATACCCCCCTATTATGATGAGCCGGAGAGAGTCTTTAATCAAAGGCAAAGGGCAGCTCGTTACAATAGAGAAGAAAGGAGGGAAGAGAAAGATGATTATGCATATCCACCCCCTCCTCAACAACAATATGAAGCTCCTCAACAACAACAACAACATTATGCACCTCATCCTCAACAGAAAAGGAACAGGCCACCTACACTTAGAGAGCTGTCAGCCCCAACCTTCAACAACCAACCATGGTGTATAAACAATGATCAAGATGAAGATGACTTTGAAGTGAAAACTGCAGTTATCCACCATCTTCTCAAATTTGGAGGGCTTCCAGGAGAAGTTGCATCGAGGCACTTGCAGGAATTCAATGGGATATGTCGGACTTTAAGGCCATATGCTGCCACCGAAGAGAGGTTCAATTTAAAAGTGTTTCCATTAAGTTTGACTGACCTTGCAAAAACTTGGTTTCTCTCTTTGCCCTCAGGAAGTATCAGATCATGGGAGCAAATGCAAAGGAAATTTCTCGACAAGTATTATCTCCCTGCCAAGGCTGCCCAAGTAAGGAGGGAACTGTCCAACATTAAACAAGGCCCAAGTGAGTCAATGTATGAATATTTGGAAAGATTCAGAGCCTTAGAATACAGCTGTTGCAACTTGAATATGAGAGAGGAGATGCTTGTGGAATATCTGTTGGATGGATTGAGGCCCTTAGAGAGGATGCTTTTGGATGCAGCAGCTGGAGGAACTGTTTTGAATCTAACACCTGCTGAAGTGCGAGAGTTAATCAATGAAAACACCGAGAGTGCCCGATTCAGAGATGATTCCAGTAGAAGAGACGATACCGGGAGAACAAGGAATGTCTCACAAATGGATTCCAATGCAAATCACATGGCCACTGAAATTAAAGAGCTCAAGCAAATGGTGCAGAAGCTGATGGTTGGACAAGTAAGTGAAGTTAAAGCTTGTGGACTTTGTGGAGCTGCGAGCCACAAAACCGATGAATGTCCCAGCCTACATGAGGAAGAGGCAGCTGATGTCAATGCTATGGGAGGATTCCAGCAATTCAACAATAGGCAACCACCAAGGCAATTTGGACTAGCAGCCAACGGTTTCAGTTGGAGAAATGAAGGAGGATTCAATCAAGGACAAGGACAAGCCTACCGCCCACCATTTCACCAACAAGAGAGATACAATGGAAGTGGAAATGGCAATTCTTATGGGCAACAACAAAGGCGCAATTACAACCAAGCTGGCCCGAGCAATGCAAATCAAGGGAAATTAGTAGAAGAAGTCATAAAGGAGATGGCGATGACTATGCAGAATAATCAGGCCAAGACCGACAGCACCCTAGCCGAGTTGACAATGCAAATGTCCCAATTGGCGGCTACCGTGTCCGAATTGAAGAATGACAAGGACAAAGGAAAGCTTCCCTCACAAACAATACCCAACCCAAGAGGAAATGTCAATGCGATTACCTTGAGAAGCGGCAAGAAAATTGCAGAAGAGGCGAGACGGGAAACCGAAAAAGAAAGTAGAGCGCCCCAGGAGAACATTAGCGCGGCGCGCAGACCCTTAATGTCTTCATCTGGCGCGCCCTTAATGTCTTCATCTGGCGCGCGATATTCTACCTCAAGTTCTGAATTTGGCCAAACTAACCCTCCCCTTCCATTTCCCATGCAGATTTCCAAGGCAAAGAGGAGCCCAGCAATGGATCAAGAGCTTCTAGCGCTTTTCAGCAAAGTGGAGATCACAATCCCCCTCCTCGACGCAATCAAACAAATTCCAAAGTATGCAAAGTTCCTGAAAGATTTGTGCACCACTCGTAGAGGAGGAATCAAACCAGAGCAAGTGAGCTTCAAGCCAAACATCTCAGCCATTCTTCAAGGCAAGGTTGCACAAAAGTGCAACGACCCAGGTACCTTTACAATATCTTGCATTATCAATAAGGTTCGGGTAGATAATTGCATGCTAAATTTGGGTGCTTCTATCAATGTTTTACCTTATTCATTGTACCAAGTGTTGCAAATTGGCCCTCTTAGACACACTGACTTGATTATTCAGTTGGCTGACAGATCATGTACCAAGCCTGAAGGTATAGTAGTCGATGTGTTAGTGCATGTAGGCAATCTTGTATTCCTTGCAGATTTCTATGTGATGAAGATGGAAGGTGAGGTAGATGCCTCTCAAGTCTTACTAGGGAGACCCTTTATGGTGACTGCACGAACAAAGATTGATACACATACGGGTGATCTTTCTATGGAGGTAGATGGGGAAGTAATCAAATTCAATATTTATCACTCTATGCGATTTCCACCTGACCTTGCAGGAACACATGCCTTGGATAATATTGAGGATGTAGCATTGATGAGATATGGAGAGGATATATCAGAGCTGAACATTGAAGAAATTGGTGATGGGCAGTGCACCTATGATGCTGCCAGGTATGAGGTTAATGCGATTAAATTGTGCAGCGAAACAAAACTTGTCCCATCTATTGTGCAGGCCCCTAAGATTCAATTGAAACCTCTACCGGAACACTTGAAGTATATTTTTCTAGGAGATGGTGAGATGCTGCCAGTCATCATTAAGAGTGGGCTAGAAAGCGATTAAGAGATCAAATTGGCGCGCGTGCTAAAGGAGCGCAAAACAGCCATAGGTTGGACTTTGGCTGACATTCGAGGAATCAACCCAGCAATTTGCATGCATCGAATCCTGCTAGAGGAGGGAGCGAAGCCAGTGAGACAACCTCAAAGGCGTTTGAATCCGATCATGATGGAGGTTGTCCAAAAAGAAGTGCAAAAGCTCCTTGATGCTGCTATCATCTACCCAATTTCGGACAGTCAATGGGTAAACCCGGTGCATGTAGTGCCCAAGAAAACCGGGATGACGGTAGAGATGAATGACAAGGGAGAGCTGGTGCCCAAGAGAGTGCAGAATGGCTGGAGGATGTGCATTGATTATAGACAACTTAATGCAGCCACACGCAAGGACCATTTTCCCCTTCCATTCATCGATCAAATGTTGGATAGACTTGCAGGTAAACCATCCTTTTGTTTTCTTGATGGATTTTCAGGTTATAACCAGATTCCCATTGCGGCTGAGGATCAAGAAAAGACTACATTCACCTGCCCCTTCAGTACATTTGCATTCAGACGCATGTCCTTCGGATTGTGTAACGCACCAGGTACCTTCCAACGTGTAGTTATGAGCATATTTTCAGATTTATTGACTGATTGTGTTGAAGTATTTATGGATGATTTTACTGTTTATGGAAATACTTTTGATGAATGCTTGCACAATTTAGATAGAGTGCTCACACGTTGCATTGATATGAACTTGGTGCTTAACTATGAGAAATGTCATTTCATGGTCACACACGGCATTATTCTAGGACATATTGTTTCTGAGAAAGGCATTCAAGTAGATAGAGCAAAAATTGATATCATTGGTGGATTGCCTTTTCCTAATGACCCGCGTGCTATCAAGTCTTTCCTAGGACATGCAGGTTTCTATCGCAGGTTCGTTAAAGACTTTTCGAAGATTGCCCTACCATTGTCACGGCTGCTGCAAAAAGATGTCCCATTCGAGTTTGATGATCAATGCAAGAGAGCTTTTGAAGAGCTCCGGGCAGCCTTGACCAGCGCCCCAATTCTGCAAGCTCCAGATTGGACACAGGCTTTTGAGATCATGTGTGATGCCAGCGACTATGCTGTGGGTGCAGTGCTTGGACAACGGAGTGAGAAGAAACCAGTGGTCATCCATTATGCGTCTAGGACTTTAGACGTCGCTCAGAGAAATTATTCCACCACCGAAAAGGAGTTTTTAGCAGTTGTCTTTGCACTTGAAAAATTTCGCTCTTATATATTTGGCTCTAAAGTTATTGTGTTTTCTGATCATGCAGCCATTCGGTACTTAATGACAAAGAAAGAGTGCAAACCGCGGCTGATTAGATGGATCCTCCTTCTTCAGGAGTTTGACGTGGAGATCAAGGACAAGAAAGGGATTGAAAACACAGTGGCTGACCACTTGAGCAGATTGGTGCGAGAAGAAGAGGCGCTGCCCATAGTTGAGACATTCCCCGATGAGCACTTATTCGCTATCAGGGACAAAGCACCATGGTATGCTAACATTGTTAACTACCTGGTGGCAGGTAAATTTCCTCCATCCTTCAGTAGAGCTCAAAGATCAAAACTCAAGCATGATTCTAAGTATTACATTTGGGATGACCCTTGTTTGTGGAAGATAGGGGCTGATCCAATTGTTAGACGTTGTGTGCCCGATGTTGAGATCCCATCTGTTCTTTCTTTTTTTCATGATCATGCTTGCTGTGGACATTTTGGTCCTAAGAGGACTGCTAGGAAATTGCTTGATAGTGGATTCTTTTGGCCCCATTTATTTAGAGATGCGCATAACCATTGTAAGAATTGTGATAGGTGCCAAAGAGTAGGGAACATTTCAGTTAGGAATCAAATGCCCCAAACTCCGATAGTTGTTGATGAAGTGTTTGACATTTGGGGCATAGATTTTATGGGACCTTTCCCTTCTTCTTTTGGTTACATATATATATTGGTTGCGGTTGATTATGTTTCCAAGTGGGTAGAGGCTAAGGCCACTAGAGTTGATATGGAAAAACTGTTATGGACTTCTTGCGCACTAACATATTTTGCAGATATGGAGTCCCAATAGCGGTGATAAGTGATCAAGGCTCACACTTTTGCAACAAATGGGTTGCGGCTGCCTTTAGACATTTTGGAGTGCATCATAGAGTTTCCACAGCCTACCATCCACAGACGAATGGTCAAGCTGAGATATCAAATCGGGAGATTAAGTCCATTCTAGAGAAAATAGTTAAGCCTTCAAGGAAGGATTGGTCCACGCGATTAGATGAGGCATTGTGGGCGTACAGGACAGCCTACAAAACACCTATTGGGACCTCTCCTTTCAGACTCGTCTATGGCAAGGCTTGCCACTTGCCAGTTGTGGTAGAGCACAAGGCCTATTGGGCAATTAAATCATGCAATTTTGATTTGGCTAGTGCAGGTAGTGAGAGAAGGCTACAACTGAATGAGTTGGAGGAGCTGCATTTGGAGGCTTATGAGTGCCAATCAGATTATAAAGCGCGCACCAAGCTCTACCATGACAAATTTATTCTGAGACGCTCATTCGACATTGGGTAGAAGGTACAATTGTTCTCATCTAGACTTAAACTTATGCCTGGCAAGTTGCGTTCTCGTTGGACAGGTCCATACACTATTGTCAAAGTTTTCAATCATGGAGCTCTTGAGCTTGAGAAGCCAAGTACCGGCGATAGGTTTGTGGTGAATGGGCAGCGTGTCAAGCATTATCACGGAGAAGAAATCCCAGCTGATGAAGAGTTTCAATTGGCCGAACCGGCATGTGCTTGAAATGGGAGGTATCGTCGAGCCAAAGACGTTAAACAAAGGCGCTTGCGGGAGGCAACCCGGTGCTTAATTTTAGAGTTTTAGTGTGAGTCTATTTAGTGTTTAAGAGAGTCATGCATGTTAGAAGTCATTAGAGTGTTTGAATAGCAATCTTTTGAGTTTTCCATCTCAGTGAGTTAAGCGCCTCCAGGCAACATTATTCTCCGCTCCAGCTTCACACTTTAGTAACTTAATGTCTTCTTGGAGCGCGCAATTTAATGTCTTCTTGGGGCGCAATTCTTTCTGACCTTTTTTATTCTTCACTAGTTTAGCCATGTTAGTAGCTTAATTCTTGTGTGAATCTTGCATGAGCTTCCTTTCCTTACCTTAGATTATACCATGAGGACACGGTTCGATTCAAGTGTGGGGTGGGAAGTTAGTATGCATCCTATGTTCATCATGTGTGCCTTTGTTAGCTTGCATTAGCTAGTAGTTAGAGCACGTTTTTTTTTTGGGATGTAGTTGTTGAGTTGTGCTGCTGATTTTTGAGATACATATCATGCAATGATGTTGCCGAGTTTATGAGTCAAATGCTGCGATGTAAATGCTGATTTTATGAGATGATGCCTTCTCTTTGAAGTTTTGATATTTATGCTTTCCATGAATTCCAAAATATTGTGATGCTTGTGCTTTAATGTTATATGTTCTTTTGAGCTGAGATATTTCAGGATGTGGAGTTCATAGAAATGTCCTAGAGGGACTTGACATTCATTTGGAGGTTCAATGGATTAGTCGCGTAGCGCACTGTATTTGTGGAGGTTGGCGCTTCGAGTTATGAGGGGTGATATTGACTCCATCATTGCAGTGTTATGCAGTGGTGGGACGGAAAAAAAACCATCCTATCTCTAGTCCGAGTAACCAGGAATGGGTGGGTAACCCCTATCCTGCCTCGCGCTGAAAGGGTAATGATGAGAAAGAGCGGGACGCGTTCCTTATGCTGCCATTCGAAGGCTATGATTGGAACGGTTCAAATTGGAGAGCAAAGCTCAAAAAGGACAAGAAACAAACATTTCACATTGGAAGCTTGTAAAAGAAAAATCAGATTTACAAGAAGTGAAAGAAAATCAATCGAAAAAAAAAAAAAGCAAAGTCCAAAAGCAAGAAATATGTCCTACAAGAAAAGAAGAAAAGGTTGATCCTCTCATAACTCGGATTCATCACGTGCCAAAGAAAGCAAATTCAGTTGTATGCGCCTGGCTATGAAGTTGAACCAAAGAGTGGAGTTAGGAGTCTATAAGGACTAACTCCCAGTCATCCATTAAATCTCATCTCAAGCTTAAAGGTAACATGTATCATTCTAGTTCTTGTTGATCATTATTTGAGAATGATTGTGAGCATGTATTGATTGACTGATTAGGGACGACTTCTCGAGTAATTTCAATGTTTATATCTTGGCATGATAGGAATGATTTGAGTGCTTGCGTATCTTGTTGTTGTTCGGGGACGAATAAGAATAAGTGTGGGGTATTTGATGGAGCGTATTTATACGCTCCATTGAGTTGTTTATTCCCATAATTTTATTACATTTTGTGTGAATCTCGATTACTCTTTTGTAGTGTTTTCGTATCGCAGGAATGTTCAAGATCGCATTGGAATTTATCGCATATTCGAAGCATTCATCCAAGATCAAGAAGTCAACAGCAGTCAAAGTCAACAGCAGTCAACTCTGCTGGTTCAATTAGAATGTGGTTCAATGTGGTTCATTCTGGTTCAACCCAAACCCAAAAACCCTAAACCTAAGACATGGACAAAAGAGGAAAAAAAATATCTCACTTCACTAGACACTATTGACAGCTACTATTCACGAGCTACAGTGACGGAGTGGAGGAGAAGGTTGAAGAGCTTGAGAGAGAAGTCGCCGGAATTCACTATTCACGCCTGTACTGTTCACTGTTACTGTTCATTGTAATGTTACTATTCACTGTTCACTATTCACGCGGAACACTGTTCACTGCTACTGTTCACGACCGGAAAACACTATTCACCGAATTTCCATTTTAGTTCAGTTTTGTTCTACTTCAGTTTGTAGCTACTTAACCTAGTGTCTATTGTATACCATGGATATGATGAGTGGCTAAATCAATATTTCAGTTTAGGGTTTGCATTGCGACATTTAGTTTGAGGTCCATGACAACATGATTTGAGCTATTGACTTGCTGCCCTTGTATGAATGAAACGAATGCTATGATTGTCAATTTACCGCAGCTTAGCGGTGAGCTAATTTGATATCAATTGTGTTATACTTGACTAGATTGCATTGTTGGGAAAACTTAGCGGTAGAACCAATTTGTGGTATTAGTCGAGTAACTATTGAACTGGTTCGAGAGCCTAGCGGTTAAGAATAGGTAGAATTTGGTGGTCGACGTATCTTTAGCGGGAATGTTAGACTGGGGTAGTATTCATTAGTTTATACATGTTGTTTGGTCTATGATAACTAGTTGCATTGCATTCCCCGAACTGATTTTCTCTGAATTAATATCTTCAGTTATTCCTTTTTCTATGACTTTCATTAGAACTCTATCTTACTTGCTCTCTTTGGGTTCGACCCTGCTTACCGCTTGCTAGTGTGTTAACAGGAGTTATAAATTTAAATTTGAGGCGCACGACGACGCGCTGTCAGTTTGCAATACACAAGTCAGAGCTTGTTCTGATTATGTGACTAGCTTAGGTCAGCTAGCATAGGTGTCGTGCGTCGAACCATGTTATACGTGATAATGCAAGTGTGGCAGATTTGACAAAACCAGCATATGTGAACAAGGAGCTGCCGCAGCTCAAACAATCAAGCAGACCAGCAGAAGTAAACCAGCAGCAGATGCAGCAGGGATGCTGCAGCAGGTGCTGGTTCAAGTGCTGGTTCAACTGTCCGAGTAGCAGTTTTGTGCTGGGTGCTTTTTTTGAAGGTACAGCAGCTTTGTGAAAGTGCTTAGAAGAATTTCTAAAATACCGTTGAGCATATTCCAGCAAGGTTTGCTAGTCAGAGAAGGAGATTTGCATTGAAGATATTAATCAAATCTAATCTCCTAGATTTTAGGAGATAATTGATCTTGTGGGACTATGGCCTAAACCTGGAAATTGCTTAAAGTGGTGAGGGTATTTAAGCAGAAGGTTTGAGGGCGGCAGAGGGTGATCGAAGCTGAGTGATACACGAGAGTAGACACAGAATTCAGAGTGAGGATTTTTCTGGGTGTGCTACGAGAGTTGTTCTTCGATCAACACACACGGGCAGAGCGTTGAGCGCAGAGCTGTGGTGCGTATTCCAGAAGAGAATCAGGTCTTGCAGAGACTGATTCGTGCTTTGATCTGGAAGCCAATTTAGAGCTGTGGAGCTTGTTGGTTGATCAAAGGCAGCCGCGGGAGAACTGACGGGTGGAAGGCTCGTTCGAGGTTCGTGCGGAAGAACTCACTAGTGGCAGGTGGCCACTGAGTGAGGGGGAGTTACTCAGAGTGTGCAGCGCTCTTGGAGTGGTTCGATCGGCTCGGCAGAAGGCCTTGGAGCGACGCGGACAGTGTGCTTCAGCTGTGTGTTACAGCTGTTGCTGCAGCAACCCTGCTGAGTAGTGTAGTATAGAATAGGCTGAGTTCTTTGAGAGGATTGTAGCTATTCTAGACTGACATATTGTAGAGGGTGTGCTGACACAAATCAGAGCTTGTTCTGATTGTGTTGAGTAGTCCACACGGGGTTAAAGTAGCATAGGTTGCGTGCGTTGTAACCGAGTGTGCTTTGAACCTTTGGTTGAGTGGATTGAGGACTGGAGAATAGTCCTCCCCAGACGTAGGCAGATTGGCCGAACTGGGTGAACAAATCTGTGTCCTATTCATTGTCTGCTGTGCCTGCATTTAAGTGAACAAGAGTGTGCTGCAGCAACTGCTAGTTCACAAATCTGCATAAGTAGAGACACTTGAAATTTCAATTGGTATCAGAGCGGGAACTCGACACACAGAGTTAAAAAGATCCTACAGTGTCTCTGAAGAAGCCAAGACAATGAAGGAAGGACAGAGCACAAGTAGACCTCCACTTTTGGAAGAGAGCAATTATGGTTATTGGAAAGCTAGGATGAAGGCCTTTCTCAGGGCCATTGATGAGAAGACATGGAGAGCTGTCGTGATTCAGTGGTCTCCCCCAATCACCATAGATGAGCAAGGAGTGACCAGAATAAAACCTGAAGAGCAGTGGACTGCTGAAGAAGGTGCTGCAGCAACTGGTAATTCAAAGGCTTTGAATGCAATTTTTGCGGCAGTTGATGCTAACAATTTCAGGTTGATATCAAACTGCGATTTGGCCAAGCAAGCATGGGAGATTCTGCAAACTGCCCATGAAGGAACTGATAGAGTGAAGCTATCAAGGCTCCAGATCATTGCCACACAATTTGAGAATCTGAGGATGCTGGATGAGGAAACAGTCACTGAGTTTAATGCTAAACTCTGTGATCTGGCAAATGAAGCTCATGCGCTTGGTGAGCCCATCCCTGAAGAAAAGCTTATCAGAAAGGTCCTCAGATCATTGCCCACAAAATTCGATATGAAAGTGATAGCTATTGAAGAAGCGCAAAATGTCAGATTCATGAGGCTGGAGGAGCTGATGGGATCTCTCAAACAATTTGAGATGAAACTTGTCAAAGAGGATACCACTTCCAAGGACAAGAATGTTGGATTGAAAGCTGAAGCAGAAACCAAGCAGATAGTGCAAGATGATCAGATGAGCATGCTTGTGAAGAACCTTGGGAAGATTCTGAAAAACATGGAATCCAGGACTGAAAGAAGCTCTTCTTCGCAAAGACAATTCAGAAGGGGCAGTGAAAGGAAAGGAAAGGAACCGGCTCAGAGAGAAGACGGAAAGAAAGGAATCCAATGCTGGAATTGTGCAGGCTACGGTCATCGACAAATCAACTGCACCAGCAAACGGATGAAAAAGAAAGCTCCTTCTGCCAGTGGAAGTGAAGATGAGAAAGACCTGAGTGAAGACGAATGCAACATGGCCAGATACAAGTCAGCAAGAAGAGGCACAAAAACACAGAAAAGGATGAACCAGGACTTGCTGCAGCAAGGTCTATTTCACCGTAACAAGAGAACTTTAAAGTTTAAAAAATGTTACAGCTGTGGCCGCAGAGGACATATTCAAAGAAGCTGTCTCTCAGCTCATGCCAGAATTGCCTCGCCCAGGGAATCTGTCAGGCAGAAATATGCGCAGACTCAGCTCCTCGCTCTTGTCAGCATAGCTAGCACCTCAGACAAGATAAGCTGGTACTTTGATAGTGGGTGTTCAGGGCATATGACAGGGGAAAGATCCTTTCTGAAAAACATTACTCCCTGTTTGGAACAACGTGTGAAGTTTGGTAATGGTCTGAAAGGAAGAGTTCTGGGAAGAGGAACTTTGGCTGTGGAAGGAATGCTGATGAGCGGACAAATGACCTTATATTTGTCCATATTTTCCCCTTACTTCTTGTTTGTTCCGCTATTTTATAAAGTCATTTGATATTTTCTTTGCCCATTTCAGGTTAGAAATGTATACTACATGATATGAAGTGGTGCGAAGAAAATCTGGATGAATTCTAGTTGATCAAGAGCAAAATCAAGCAAAAGGCTAGTTTGATTCGTCCATGACTGACCTATTCAGCTTCGAAGGCTCACTGAGCACACGTTTCTTATCCGATTAGGGCGTGCCATGTCTTGTTGGAAAGCTAACTCAAAGGGGTACAAATGCATAGTTTACATCAAGACATAATTCGAAGGTTTAAGGGGTCAAAACAGACGAGATTCCAGCGCTGCAGATTTGGGTCTCCCAAAGAGGAATTCAGGATAGGCCGAATCAATAGTGATTCGGCCAAAGAAAGGTGATTCGGGCAAGCATGATACTTCACTACAGCACTGAACAGATGATTCGCACGAATCAACTCAAGGCTTGCCCGAATCAAAGTTGATTCGGGGAGAATTCGCCTGTAGATCAAATCTGGGCAGACTGACCTGTTTATCTTCGAAGGCTTGCCGAGCGCGCAATTCTTATCCGATTGGGACGTTCTATAGCTTGTTGGAAAGGTAATTCAAAGATCTACAACTTCCTAGTTTACGTCAAGACGTAAATCAAAGGTTTAAAGTGTCAAAAAAGCGAGTTGCTAACGCAGCAGAAGTGATTCGGACACCCTGTCCGAATGAACTTACTAAGCCTTGTCCGAATCACTTGATTCGGGCAGTGAGTGTAAATGTTGGAAAAGGTATAAATAGAATGAGATGCAAGTTAAGAATAGAGCTTGCTTTTTCTCTCAACCCTAGAAAGGAGCTTCCACATTTTCTCAACCCTAGGCGACTGGAGCTCGGAGAAGACCAAGCTTGGGTGAAGACCCAAGCTTGGATTGAAGATTCTACATCAACCTCTCTTAAACCCTTTAGCTTTGTATTTACATTCATGCTTCCCTTAGTTGTCATGTTTTTGTGCACACTCATTATGAGTGAGTAGTTGTTCTTGTGGTTGGGGATTAAATGGATCCCCTAGGATTGGATATGATGTAGAACTCTAATTTATTGCATTGAATGAAGTTTGGTTTGATTATATTGTGCCCTAGCTATGTATTCATTGTATGCACACCAAGTGTTTGACGAAATGCTTAAGTGAGTATGCTTGGTTAAAACCCCTAAGGAAGGAGCGAGAGTTGAACTTAGGATGTTTCATAGCTATTGTATGATCATAGATGGAGTGTTTGTGCGTGAGAGCGACATGCATTCTTGACATTAGGCTAAGTTTTAAGCGGATTTGAGTAACCGGCCAATAGACCGAGAGGGTGCGGTTATGGGACTCAAGTTCTACACGGTTCAATAGAGCGAGAGTTTGAGAACCATGTCATTTGTGTATCCTCTCCACTCTAGGGAAGGAGCGAGAGTTGAACCTAGAGTGGACGATGCATTAGCCTTGCTTTTATCAACCAAATGTAGTTCATGCATGTGTTAGTGAGTTATTTCATTTTCCTCATATCTTAGGAGAGAAGTTGAATCCCTAGTCACTCTTTTGTTTCATCAACCAAAAACCAAAAATATCATTTATCTTTAGTACTTACTAGAGGTACCTCTAAAGGAGGACAAATCCCCCCCAAATCCGTAGACTTCCAATAATAGCATTAATTAGTTGTAAATTAGTCTAAGCTTTTCTCTTGGGTTCGACCCGAGGTCACTCGGTTATAAATATTGTTTGATATTTGCGTGACTAGAATAGCACTTCATTTTGCTTGCCTAAAACGCCAACGTCAAAATGGCGCCGTTGCCGGGGAATAGCCATTAGACTAGTTTGCTAGTTAATATTATTTTAGTTAGTCTACTACTTCTTTTTTCTTTTTTCTTTTTTTTGTTGTTGATCGTGATTGCGTGTTTGCGTGCTTTTCTTGCTTACTTTAATTTAAGTTCACACTTATTGATGCTTTCTCTGATTGCTTGGTAGGTGTTTGAATGAAAATCAAAGCACGCGCGAAAAAGGCATAAGAATAAGCCTCCACATCAACGGAGCAGAAATTGCCAGATTTTGATACTCCTTCACCTCAAATTTGCGTTGATCAACCACCAACAGAAACTATGGATCAACCAAACTCGAGAAGGGAAGGAAATGCCACTCTTCCGCAAGAGGAAGACGAGAGACCGGTTGAATTCCCACGCTATAGATGCATGCCTCTTGAGAAGGGATCCTCGCACAGGACTTCTCAAGTGTGTTTCTTATGAAAAGGGGAATCGGCTACGTCTTAGCCAAGACGTTAAACTAGGCTAGTGAGTATTTGTGCTTTTATTTTCTACTTGTTGATGGTATAGAATCGTTGTGAAATTTGTGTTACGCCATACCTTCCTCCACACGAGAGAAGTTCCTTCGAAGCTTTCTCTTTTATTCTATTACTTTATACTGCTTAGAGACTAAGCAAATTTTTAAGTGTGGGGTGTTTGTTTGCGCTTGTGCTTTTATTTGCTTCACAACATGATTCTATGCTACACACTCACTTTGAGCACATTACCCTCACATAATTGTTGTCATCCTAGCTTTAAGTATTGATCACACGAAGTAATGTTTGCTAAGCAATTAAGTAGTATCAAAAAAAAAATTTTGGATTGAGTTGTGCTTTAAATTCATGAATCGCATCTTTAAGTCGATTGATCCTCTTTGTGATGATTTTATTCACATGATTCGATGTTCGGCTAGCTTAGTTCGATTTATTTTTGAGCTCTTTCCGTGCATGAAAAATGAAGTTAAGTTAAGCGAGCACAAAAATAAAAATGTTTTCATACAAAAACCTTGTACTTGCTCTTGTTTGCTTTTAGGTGACTTTAGCATTCCTATTTAGCCTTTGCATTTGTTGAGCTCACACTTCATGCTTCATTATATATCACTTAGGCACATTGTCAAGTATTAAGTGTGGGGTCAAATAAAGTGTTTGCGATAAGAAAAACAAAAGAGGCGCAAGAAAGGACAAATTATATTTTTAAGGTTTTACAATTGCCGAGGGTTAGGAAGGTAAGTTCCCCCTTGAAAGCATTTGTATAAACACAAAAATATTATTTGTTTATTTTTTGGGTCAAGGAAAAGTTTTACAATTGCCGAGGGTTAGGAAGGTAATTTCCCCCTCGAAAGCATTTGTATAAACGCAAAAAAAATAAATAAATAAACACACTTAATTCTTGACTTTGTGCCTTTTCCGCAAATTCTTTCGCATGTGTGTGAGTAAGGCTTTTGCATTCGGTTTTTAGGAAGCGTCTAAGGTATGACCCTTAAAATTTATTACTTAAGCATCCAAATTTGTACGAGGGAATTCTAAATTGTTCATTGTCAAAACTCCTCTTCTCGTACGGTTTATCACGTATAGTCTAAAACTTGAGAACGAGTTTATTGTCTTGAGCTTATGGACTTGCCCTTAGCAAGCATATGTGATTGATTTGACAAAATTTTTGTGCTAGCGACGCTTTTCTTCATACTACTTGCATAGGAAATTGAGCGGAAATTTGAATTTGACGAATGCTAGGTTGATATCGATTCTATGAGTATTTATTGTCACATTGAAGTGAATGATCCTTAGAGTTTGCGTGAAGTGAATAATTTGCACAACTCTATTCCAATTTGAGGTGATAGTGAACTACTTGCTTAGCTAGCTATATTTGGATTTTGAACTCTCATGGATGATTGCAAATGGGATTTGTGAGTATTCCTTTTCTGAAAACTCTCACGAGACTTCAACTCGTCCGCTAGGGTAACCTAGAGGTTTAAAGGCTTGATACATACGCTAAATGCATTCGTGATTCCTACGACAGTGAGTTAGGAGTAGATTAATTTTCTTTGTTTAAGTTTTCTTTAGTTAGGTTACATGAGTAGGTGTGTTTCATATGCGTAAGATTTGCTACGTGCTTTGATATTGCCATATATGATCTAGCATCTTACTCTCCGCTTGACTTATGCACATATTTGTTCGGGACGAACAAGACTTAAGTGTGGGGTGTTTTGATGAGCGGACAAATGACCTTATATTTGTCCATATTTTCCCCTTACTTCTTGTTTGTTCCGCTATTTTATAAAGTCATTTGATATTTTCTTTGCCCATTTCAGGTTAGAAATGTATACTACATGATATGAAGTGGTGCGAAGAAAATCTGGATGAATTCTAGTTGATCAAGAGCAAAATCAAGCAAAAGGCTAGTTTGATTCGTCCATGACTGACCTATTCAGCTTCGAAGGCTCACTGAGCACACGTTTCTTATCCGATTAGGGCGTGCCATGTCTTGTTGGAAAGCTAACTCAAAGGGGTACAAATTCATAGTTTACATCAAGACATATTTCGAAGGTTTAAGGGGTCAAAACAGACGAGATTCCAGCGCTGCAGATTTGGGTCTCCCAAAGAGGAATTCAGGATAGGCCGAATCAATAGTGATTCGGCCAAAGAAAGGTGATTCGGGCAAGCATGATACTTCACTACAGCACTGAACAGATGATTCGCACGAATCAACTCAAGGCTTGCCCGAATCAAAGTTGATTCGGGGAGAATTCGCCTGTAGATCAAATCTGGGCAGACTGACCTGTTTATCTTCGAAGGCTTGCCGAGCGCGCGATTCTTATCCGATTGGGACGTTCTATAGCTTGTTGGAAAGGTAATTCAAAGATCTACAACTTCCTAGTTTACGTCAAGACGTAAATCAAATGTTTAAAGTGTCAAAAAAGCGAGTTTCTAACGCAGCAGAAGTGATTCGGACACCCTGTCCGAATGAACTTACTAAGCCTTGTCCGAATCACTTGATTCGGGCAGTGAGTGTAAATGTTGGAAAAGGTATAAATAGAATGAGATGCAAGTTAAGAATAGAGCTTGCTTTTTCTCTCAACCCTAGAAAGGAGCTTCCACATTTTCTCAACCCTAGGCGACTGGAGCTCGGAGAAGACCAAGCTTGGGTGAAGACCCAAGCTTGGATTGAAGATTCTACATCAACCTCTCTTAAACCCTTTAGCTTTGTATTTACATTCATGCTTCCCTTAGTTGTCATGTTTTTGTGCACACTCATTATGAGTGAGTAGTTGTTCTTGTGGTTGGGGATTAAATGGATCCCCTAGGATTGGATATGATGTAGAACTCTAATTTATTGCATTGAATGAAGTTTGGTTTGATTATATTGTGCCCTAGCTATGTATTCATTGTATGCACACCAAGTGTTTGACGAAATGCTTAAGTGAGTATGCTTGGTTAAAACCCCTAAGGAAGGAGCGAGAGTTGAACTTAGGATGTTTCATAGCTATTGTATGATCATAGATGGAGTGTTTGTGCGTGAGAGCGACATGCATTCTTGACATTAGGCTAAGTTTTAAGCGGATTTGAGTAACCGGCCAATAGACCGAGAGGGTGCGGTTATGGGACTCAAGTTCTACACGGTTCAATAGAGCGAGAGTTTGAGAACCATGTCATTTGTGTATCCTCTCCACTCTAGGGAAGGAGCGAGAGTTGAACCTAGAGTGGACGATGCATTAGCCTTGCTTTTATCAACCAAATGTAGTTCATGCATGTGTTAGTGAGTTATTTCATTTTCCTCATATCTTAGGAGAGAAGTTGAATCCCTAGTCACTCTTTTGTTTCATCAACCAAAAACCAAAAATATCATTTATCTTTAGTACTTACTAGAGGTACCTCTAAAGGAGGACAAATCCCCCTCAAATCCGTAGACTTCCAATAATAGCATTAATTAGTTGTAAATTAGTCTAAGCTTTTCTCTTGGGTTCGACCCGAGGTCACTCGGTTATAAATATTGTTTGATATTTGCGTGACTAGAATAGCACTTCATTTTGCTTGCCTAAAACGCCAACGTCAAATGCCAAATCTGAGCAATGTCCTTTTGGTGGAAGGGTTAAAAGCTAATCTCATCAGCATCAGCCAGCTGTGTGATGGGACTAAACAAGTCAAGTTTACGAAAGACTCATGCCAAGTCCTTGACAAATCTGGAAAGTGCATAATGGAAGGAGCTAGATCCAAGAGCAACTGTTACCTTCTCAATGTGAGTTCAAACTCAAGGATTCAGAAATGTATGTTGACAAAGGCCGAGGAAATGACTTTATGGCACAAAAGGATGGGACATGTTAACCTGAGAACTCTAAAGAGAATTGCCACAGAAGGGTTGGTCAGGGGAATTCCACTGCTGAAAGGAGAGACAGACTCCATTTGTGGAGATTGTCAGATTGGGAAACAGAAGAAGGCCTCGCATCCACGAGTCAAAGACATTGGTACCACCAGGCCTCTACAGCTGATTCACATGGATCTGATGGGACCAATGGAAGTGGAGAGCCTAGGCAAGAAAAGGTATGCATTTGTCTGTGTTGATGACTATTCTAGATTCACTTGGATTGATTTTATCAGGGAAAAATCAGATACTGTGAGTGTCATTGTGTCACTGGTATCTCGGTTAGAGCAAGAGAAGAATCTCAGAATCAGCAGCATCCGCAGTGATCATGGCAGAGAGTTTGAGAACAAAGACATGGATGAATTCTGTCAGCAAAAGGGTATAACACACCAGTACTCTTCTCCCATTACCCCTCAACAAAATGGTGTTGTAGAACGGAAGAACCGAACAATTCAAGAAATGGCCAGGGTGATGATCCATGCTAAGAGAATTCCTCTGAAATTCTGGGCAGAGGCTATGAATACCGCTTGCTATATGATCAACAGAGTCACCTTGCGAAGGGGAACCAAGCAGACTTGCTATGAGCTCTGGAATCAGAAAAAGCCCACGGTTAAATACTTTCATATCTTTGGAAGTGATTGCTTCATTCTGAGAGACCGGGAGTATAGAAAGAAGCTCGATCCTAAGAGTGATCCGGGAGTGTTCTTGGGGTATTCAACAAATAGCAGGGCATATCGTGTTTTCAACCAGCGAACAAAGACTGTCATGGAGTCCATAAATGTTGTTGTCAATGATGCAGAAGAAGTATCTATCTCTGATTCTGACACTGATGAAGAAGACTCTGATCTTGAAGAAATGCCTGGTAGACAGACAAGAAGTGAACAAGCTGCGGTTCCAGAAGATGCTACAGCAAGTGCTGAAGCAGAAATTCCAGATGACCAATCAGGAAGCCTGTCTGATGATCTCCAAACTGTGGCTCCTGATCCATCTTCTAGGCAGCCCCCAAAGAAGATACAGAAGGATCATCCTTTGACAAATGTGATTGGAAATCTCTCAGACAGAAGAAGGACCAGAAGTCATGCCTATCTCAATACATGTTTCATGTCCAGCATTGAACCAAAGAATTTCAAGGAGGCCATGAGTGATGAATTCTGGATCATGGCTATGCAGGAGGAATTGGCAGAGTTCGGAAGACACGATATTTGGGATCTGGTAGACAGACCAAATGGGGTTAACATTATAGGCACTAAATGGGTGTTCAAAAACAAAACAGATGAAAAGGGCAACATTACACGAAATAAAGCCAGACTGGTGGCCCAGGGATATTCTCAGATTGAGGGTCTAGACTTTGATGAAACATTTGCTCCAGTAGCTCGCCTGGAGGCTATCAAACTGCTGCTTGCAATGTCTTGCTGCCTGGGATTCAAATTATATCAAATGGATGTTAAAAGTGCATTCTTGAATGGAGACCTCTCTGAAGAAGTTTATGTCGCTCAACCAAAAGGTTTTGAAGATCCTCATCATCCAGAGCAGGTGTATAAACTGAAGAAAGCCTTATATGGACTTAAACAGGCTCCTCGGGCATGGTATGAGCGGTTGACAGTTTTCCTGGAAGATCATGGCTACAACCGAGGGGGAGCTGACAAAACCTTGTTTGTCAAACGAACTCAGTCTGATGTGATCATTGCTCAAATATATGTGGATGACATTGTCTTTGGATCAAAGTCCCAGCACCTGGTGAAGCAGTTTGTGAATCACATGCAACAAGAATTTCAAATGAGCATGGTAGGAGAACTTTCATACTTTCTTGGTTTGGAGATTACTCAGAAAAGGGATGGGATCTTTATTGCTCAAAGTAAATACAGCAAGTCTCTTGTGAAGAAATTCCAGCTAGATTCAGCAAGTCACAAGCGTACTTCTGCTGCTACTCATGTGAAAGCCATTAAAGATGGGCAAGGTTTGGAAGTAAGTCAGACTGTCTACAGAAGCATGATTGGGAGCCTTCTTTACCTGACTGCCAGCCGTCCTGACATTTCCTATGCAGTAGGAGTCTGTGCCAGATTCCAAGCCAGCCCAAGAGACAGCCATATGCAGTTGGTCAAACGCATTATTCGGTATGTCGGGGGAACTGTGGGCTATGGCCTATGGTATACTAAAGACACAAAGGCTAATCTGGTCGGATACAGTGATGCAGACTGGGCAGGGTGCTCAGAAGACAGGAAGAGCACCTCGGGGGGATGTTTCTTCTTGGGGAATAACCTGGTCTCTTGGTTCAGCAGAAAACAGAATAGCATTTCTCTATCCACTGCCGAGGCTGAGTACATTGCTGCTGGGAGCTGCTGTGCACAAATGTTGTGGATGAAGCAAATGCTGAGTGAGTATGGGGTTGCTCAAGATGCCATGACTCTCTACTGTGACAATATGAGTGCCATCAGCATATCCAAGAACCCTGTCCAGCACAGTAGAACCAAGCACATTGACATTCGTCATCACTTCATCCGTGACCTTGTTGAACAGAAAGTCATCTCGCTCCAGCATGTTGTGTCTGCCAAACAACTTGCTGATATCTTCACCAAAGCTCTGGATGCAGCTCGGTTTGAAGACCTGAGGGCCTCTCTAGGGCTCTGTGTATTGCCGTCATAAGTGCTCTCAGCAGAAAAACCCCCTCGTCATTTGTTCCAAAAAGGGGGAGAAGAAAGAGCAGGCTGAGAAGTGGAATTATGAAGTGGTTTTGTCAAAATGCCAAGGGGGAGATTGATAATGCAAGTGTGGCAGATTTGACAAAACCAGCATATGTGAACAAGGAGCTGCTGCAGCTCAAACAATCAAGCAGACCAGCAGAAGTAAACCAGCAGCAGATGCAGCAGGGGATGCTGCAGCAGGTGCTGGTTCAACTGTCTGAGTAGCAGTTTTGTGCTGGGTGCTTTTTTTGAAGGTACAGCAGCTTTGTGAAAGTGCTTAGAAGAATTTCTAAAATACCGTTGAGCATATTCCAGCAAGGTTTGCTAGTCAGAGAAGGAGATTTGCATTGAAGATATTAATCAAATCTAATCTCCTAGATTTTAGGAGATAATTGATCTTGTGGGACTATGGCCTAAACCTGGAAATTGCTTAAAGTGGTGAGGGTATTTAAGCAGAAGGTTTGAGGGCGGCAGAGGGTGATCGAAGCTGAGTGATACACGAGAGTAGACACAGAATTCAGAGTGAGGATTTTTCTGGGTGTGCTACGAGAGTTGTTCTTCGATCAACACACACGGGCAGAGCGTTGAGCGCAGAGCTGTGGTGCGTATTGCAGAAGAGAATCAGGTCTTGCAGAGACTGATTCGTGCTTTGATCTGGAAGCCAATTTAGAGCTGTGGAGCTTGTTGGTTGATCAAAGGCAGCCGCGGGAGAACTGACGGGTGGAAGGCTCGTTCGAGGTTCGTGCGGAAGAACTCACTAGTGGCAGGTGGTCACTGAGTGAGGGGGAGTTACTCAGAGTGTGCAGCGCTCTTGGAGTGGTTCGATCGGCTCGGCAGAAGGCCTTGGAGCGACGCGGACAGTGTGCTTCAGCTGTGTGTTACAGCTGTTGCTGCAGCAACCCTGCTGAGTAGTGTAGTATAGAATAGGCTGAGTTCTTTGAGAGGATTGTAGCTATTCTAGACTGACATATTGTAGAGGGTGTGCTGACACAAATCAGAGCTTGTTCTGATTGTGTTGAGTAGTCCACACGGGGTTAAAGTAGCATAGGTTGCGTGCGTTGTAACCGAGTGTGCTTTGAACCTTTGGTTGAGTGGATTGAGGACTGGAGAATAGTCCTCCCCAGACGTAGGCAGATTGGCCGAACTGGGTGAACAAATCTGTGTCCTATTCATTGTCTGCTGTGCCTGCATTTAAGTGAACAAGAGTGTGCTGCAGCAACTGCTAGTTCACAAATCTGCATAAGTAGAGACACTTGAAATTTCAATACGAGAAACCTTTGAGATTAGTGGATTGAGGACTGGAGTACAGTCTTCCCCAGATGTAGGCAGTTGGCCGAACTGGGTGAACAAATCGTTGTTCAGTGTTTTGTCTTGCTGCAAAAGATCCGTCGGTACAAGAGTGTGTTATAGCAACTGCTTGTACACAATTTTGCAACCCAGAGGCGCTGCGGAAATTTCACTCTCTCTGTCCATAAAATTCGTTCTTCTCTTTGGAGTAGGAAGTCTGTATTTATAGATAATGCAGACTTCTAAAACTGATTTTGGGGAGTGGGCCTAATGCTGATGTCATCATATGTTTTCTTCTCCAGTAGAAGACATTAGTAAAGCGCCGGATGAAAGAAGACATTAACCGCTGCCTAAAGTGTGCTGCTGGCGCCGGAATTCTCTTGCCCGAATCAAAAGTGATTTGGGTAAGGCTTCAAAGTGATTCGGGCGAATCAAATACTCAGTGGTGCTCTCCTGCTGCACGAATCAATTGATCTGGGCGGATCACTCTTGGCTTAGGCGAATCAAATGTGATTCGCCCACTGCTTGGGCGGATCACTTCTGCAGTGTTAGAAACTCGCTTGTTTGACCTCCAAATCTCGTCTAGTTAAAAACTAGAGAATTGTAGCCCCTTGAATTAGCTTTCCAACAAGCTATAACATGCCTCAATCGGGTAAGAATAATGGGCTCGGCAATACGCATAGGTCAATCTGCCCAGATTTGCTCTACATCCATCCAAATGCGCAATAAAGTTTTAAGTGGTCTTGATACACCTGCGATGCGAAACACTACCAAAAAGTAATCCTACACACAAAATGTAATTAAACACTAGGAATAAACAACTTAATGGATCGTATAAATACGCTTCATCAATGAGCTCAGGCTTGAGGTGGCTGATCATCCTTGCTCGCAGAGCAGCATCCAAAGTCGAGGCTTGAGCATCAGAGAGTGCTTCAGCATCCTCTGGATCTTCCTAAAGTGGTGCCAGGGCTGGTTCTCCCTCTGTCACATTCATTTTATGTCTGCCATTGAACACTTTGTGATCCAGCAGAAATAGCTGAGGAGCTTCAGATAAGCTTTCAAAGATAACTTCCAACTCCTTGTGCTGGCTGATCATGATCTCATTTATCAGGGAGGGGAATCCAATGCTCAAGTTGGATTTCGGATTGTTAGATTGATAGAAGATAATCTGACCTAGGTTGACTTCTTTCTTTTGCCCAATGTTGAACAGCAGTTAGCCCATTTCTTTGCTCACCTTTCTCCAGTGTAAGTTGGGCATCCAATTCCTTATAGCAAAGGAGTAGAGGATAGAGTACTTGGTAGTTAGATTAGCAGCTCCCAAATTGTGAGAGACCTAACTTTTGCACAAATCACCTGTGAGCGTCGTAGCCAGTGTAGCTGAGCTCACTTCTGCTGGTGGGCTAGCTGAACTCTTAGCTTGTAATGTCCGCAATAGTATTTACCAGAAATTCCTTCACCAAATGTAGATTGTAATGTTGGCATTAGTCAACGAATATTTACCAGTAAGTTTACCTCTCTCAGCAGGGTTATCACCTCCCAGGCTCCAGCAGCTTCTCCGAGATCACAATTCTGCTGTCGACAATCTCCCATGTCCCGGCAAACTTCTTGTTTCCAAACCAAGTACCCCTTTGTTCAATTCCAGATACAGCTGATTTGGTGGGCGGAGGAGGTGCAGACTTGGCGTAGGGTTCTGAGGGGTTGGGGCAACCCTGAAGTCTTCTAACTCGGTGTCTTCTATTTCATCTCCTTCTTCATTACTTGAAGAGTAGCTGGCTCCTTCCCTTTGTCCATTGGTTTTTCTAAGGGTTCTTGTTCCTCCTTCTCTGCCTCTTCTTTGTCACTGCTGGAGGTTTCTGAGGGATCGTCTTCAGATGGAGGAGTGGGCACTATAGCAACCTTCCTGTCGACTAAGGCCTTGTTTGATCTTGTCTAGGGGAAGGTTTCTTCGGTGTCAGAATTTGCAGAGGTATGAGCAACACCGGATGCTTCAGCATTTGCTTGTTTCTTCGATGTTCGCTGTTTTGTTTCTTGTTGCACCAGATTCGGCTGAACAAGAAGTTGCTATAACAATTGCTTGTACACTATCAGTAACTCAAGGGCGCTGCGAATTTCATGTTTGTTTTCCAATTTGGCATTCCCCACATACTGTGTTCATCTCTCCCTTGATCTCAGGAATACCCCGGGCAAGTTTATCAGATGCAAGTCTTCGTAATGTCCTTATATTGAGATATCCTATCTTTTTATGCCACATGTTCATTTCTTCTATTTTTGTCAACAGACAGGTTGATTCAGAGATTGCTGCAGCATTCCCTAGTAGATAGCAGTTGTTGGCAGACCTTGTTCCCTTCATTATGCATCTTCCCTCTGCATCAAACACTTGACAAATCTTTTGAGCAAAATTTATAAAGTGCGTACTGTCACACAGTTGGCTGATGAGATTTGCAGTCAATCCTTTTACGAGCATCACATTTTTTAGCTTTTGCAATCCTCGAACTTCTAGCATTCCTTTTCCAAGGATTCTCCTTTTTCAGTCCATTTCCAAATCTCACGTCTTGTTCCCTGAAGGTTGAATGTTAGTCAGGCAAGATCGTTCCCAGTCATATGTCCAGAGCATCCACTGTCAAAATATTAATCCACTAGACTAGCGAGCAGTCTGATCACACAGACTCTCTTTGTGCTAGCTACACACTTCCAGTAATGAATAGCTACAGACCTGACACAAAGAATTAGCCTACCCTATTACAATGTATAGTACACGGAATGCTTCAGCACACTCTATACCATAATTGCTGTAACTTATATCGACAACTTATCAAGCAAACTCTACCACGCCGTCAGACACTATCTGTGAATTCTTCCAATTCAGATGTTGCTCCCCCTTGATCAATGACGTCTGTCAGTATGGAGCAGCCTCAATCCGTGCTCCAATAGCCTGCAACACCTAAGGTTCGCAACTGTTCTCTGAAGCTTCTGTTCAACGAGCCACGCTCCAGTTGAACTCTCCGGATCAAACCTTGATCAAACTCAGCGAGTTCTCTGAATTCTTTCAATTCAGATGTTGCTCCCCCTTGATCAATGGCCGTCTGTCAGTATCGGGCAGCCTCAATCAGTGCTCCAATAGCCTACAACACCTAAGGTTCGCAACTGTTCTCTGAAGCTTCTGTTCAACGAGCCACGCTCCAGTTGAACTCTCCGGATCAAACCTTAATCAAACTCAGCGAGTTCTACTCTGCTCTGCGCACCACACAACTCAGAAAGTCGTATGCTCTAAACTCTAGTCGTGTGTGTCTTCTATGTATGTATCTCTATGCTCTCTGCGCTCTGTCTCTTTGGAACTGCCTCAAGCCTTCCACTTATATGATTCTTAATTCTCGGAGGCGGAAAATTTGTTTCCTTTGGATCCCTAGGACAGTTGAGCAAAAACAAAATCTTATCCTAGATTCTTGTACGGTTGTTGAAAATTCCGTTTCCTAATTTTAACTTTAGGATCTTTATGTTTTAGAGCTTTTCTCCGCCTGACAGATGACCTCAACTAGACACTCGATGACGTTTGTGGAGCACCCTGAACTTCCATGATGTAAGCCGTAGCTCTCTGGACCTTCTCCGTGCATCTTCAGGATGTTCACCCATTCTGCTCTAGTGTCAGAGCACCACAGTTTGCTGAAGCAGATTCTATCTCTTGCCTTGTGCTCAGCTTGCCTCAACATTAGTGGTCCACAGAGTGCTGTAGCAGATCCATGTGCTTGGTTGCTGTATCTCATCCATTCTTCCGATTGTGCTCCAACTTCAAATCTTCAGGGAGTGCTGAAGCAAAATCTTGTGCAGTTTTGTCAAGGTATGACAGACCTCAACAGCCTCCAGTGCTTGTTCAGTACAGAATAAGACATTTGGATGTGACCAGCTTGATTGCAGAAGTAGTAACAACGTTTGTCCCGTCGAGTTACAGCTATGTGCTGCACAGGTTGCTGAAGCATCTTCTTGTTTTTTCTTTTGATCTTTTTCTTAAGAGCTTGTTCTTGTTGTTCAGCTGGCGTTAACTTGCTTTGCATCTTTGGTTCAGTTCTCTCTGACATCTATGTTTTGACAAATGTGGTTACTCCAGAGCCATCCTCTCCATTTTAGCCTAGTCCTGTCTTACTTCCTCCATACTTTTGAAACACCAGTAGCCTATCATAGTTGATTGATCTTGTGTTGAGCATCTTTGCTGTCTATCTGTACAAATGTACTTTTTCCATTACTTCATTGTACTTCTTTTCCTGTTAATCAGCCTTCTCTTCCATACTTCAGATAGCCCTCAGGAGTTTCCTCCTTTTCGTTATTCAGTCTGAACACTTTGGCAATCAATCTTTCATACACTTTCACTACTTCCAGACATTGGTCAATCATTTGGGTGTAATGATGCAGTATGGCACTGTTTGACAAAACCAGCACAAGTGAACAAGATGCTGCTACAGTCAAAGTTCAGCACAAGTGAATAAGCAAGTGAACAAGGAGCAGCTATAGCAGGAAGAGCTGTAGCCTCTGTCCGTGCAGCAGCAATCTGTTTTTTGAAAGAAGGTGTGGCAGTCCTTCGAAGAGCATCTGAGGAGGTTCAGAGTTGCAGCAGAGAATATTCCAGAGTGGAGATTCCTAGCTGAAGTAGGAGTTTTGGTTTGAATCTCAAATCAAATCTAATCTACTAGCAATTAGGAGATATTGAAGTTGCTATGGGAACTGCTATTATCTGATAATGATAGCAGTGGACGCGCCTGTATAATAGAGACGCTTCAGAGCGATGAAGGGCGATCGAAGAAGAGAGCTGAAAGCGAGAACACAAAGATTTCCGAGAAGAGCAATTTTGGGGTGCGAACGAAGTCTTCGATTATCACTGAGAGCAGAGCGTGAGCGCAGAGCTGTGGTGACAGAAGTAGAGGTTGATCAGGACTTATGTAGTCTGATCCAAGCTTGATCTGGAAGCCAATTCAGAGCAGTGGTGCTTGTTGGTTGATCAAGGGTAGCCGCGGAAGAACTGACGGGTGAGTGACTCAGTCGAGTGTCTGGACGGCAGTGCTTGCTAGTGACAGGAGGTCACTGAGTGAGGGGGAGTATTCCAGAGTGTGCAGCACTCGTGGAATCGTTCGAACGGCTCAGCGAAAGGCTTTGGAGCGACGCGGACAATTTGTGCATCAGCTGTGTGCTACAGCAGATGCTATAGCAACCCTGCAGAACTTGAGTATTATTTAGAATAGGCTGAGTTTCGAGGAGACAGTAGCTATTCTAGATAGATATCAGTTGAGAGTGTGCAGACATCAGTAGACAGTAGCTATTCTAGATAGATATCAGAGCCTGTTCTGATTGTGTGTAGGAATCCACCTAAGGTTGAGTAGCACAGGTTGCGTGGGTTGTAACCGTGGGTACTTGGAAACCTTGAAAATAGTGGATTGAGGACTGAGAAGAGTCATCCCCAGACGTAGGCAATTTGGCTGAACTGGGTGAACAAAGTTGTGTCCTTGATCTTTCCTGCTGAAACAGTTTCCGAGTGAACAAGAGTGTGCTGTAGCAACTGCTTATTCACCAATCTGTGTACCAGAGGCGCTGTGAATTTCAATTGGTATCAGAGCAGGAGCTCAACACACAGAGTAAAATATCCTACATCGTCTCTGAAGAAGTCAAGGAACAATGAAGGAAGGACAGAGCACGAGCAGGCCTCCATTGTTGGAAGAAAGCAACTATGATATTGGAAGGCTAGGATGAAGGCCTTTCTCTGAGCCATTGATGAGAAGACCTGGAGAGCTATTGTGGTCCAGTGGTCTCCTCCGATCACCATGGATGAACAGGGAGTTACACGGATAAAACCTGAAGAACAATGGACTGCCGAAGAGGGAGCTGCAGCAACTAGTAATTCAAATGCTCTGAATGCTATCTTTGCTGTTGTTGATGCTAACAATTTCAGGTTGATATCAAACTGTGATATGGCCAAGCAAGCTTGGGAGATCCTGCAAACTGCCCATGAAGGGACTGATAAAGTAAAGCTGTCAAGATTACAGATTATTGCTACGCAGTTTGAAAATTTGAGAATGTTAGAAGAGGAGACGATCACTGAGTTCAATGCAAAACTTTGTGACCTGGCAAATGAAGCCCATGCTCTTGGAGAACCTATCCCTGAAGAGAAGCTGATTAGGAAGGTACTCAGATCATTGCCCACAAGATTTGACATGAAAGTGACTGCCATTGAAGAAGCTCAAAATGTCAAACACTTGAGGCTGGAAGAATTGGGTTAAAGAAGAGCCTACTCCTAAGGAGAATATAGGACTGAAGGCAGAGACAGAAGTGAAGAAGCCAGCTCCAGATGACCAGCTGAGTATGCTGGTAAAGAACCTTGGGAAACTCCTGAAGAACATGGATTCAAGAACTGGGCAAAGCTCTTCCACACGAAAACAATTTAGAAGAGGTGGAGAGAATAAAAGGAGAGGGAAGGAATCTGCTCAAAATGATGATGAAAAGAGAAACAGAAGAAAGAGCATGAAGTGTTAGAACTGTGAAGGATATGGTCATCGACAAGTCGATTGTACTAGTAAACCAAGGCCGATCAGAAAAATGCTCTTTCTACCAGCGGGAGTGAAGATGAGACTGATCTGAGTGAAGATGAATGCAACATGGTCAGATCCAGATCAGTCAGAAAAGGCAGAAAAACACAAGGTAGGGTGAATCAGCTTCTGCTACAGCAATCCCTATATCACCATGTCAAGACACTATTAAAGTATAAAAGATGCTATAGGTGCGGGCTCAAAGATCACATTAGGAGGAACTGTCCATCAGCATACCACAGAAAGGGGTCAGCCAGAAAAACACCTAAGCACAACTATGAGAGAATTCAGCATCTTGCTCTTATCAGCACAGCAAGTTCCTCGAACAAGGTTAGCTGGTATTTTGACAGTGGCTGCTCGGGGCATATGATGGGAGAAAGATCCTTCTTGAAGAGTATAATCCCTTGCTTAGAACAACAGGTGAAGTTTGGAAATGGCCTGAGGGGAAGAGTTCTGAGAAAGGGAACACTGGCAGTTGAAGGGATGCTCGAACTAAGCAATGTCATGCTGGTGGAAGGACTGAAGGTGAACCTCATAAGCATTAGCCTGCTGTATGATGGGACTCAACAGGTGAAGTTTACAAAAGATTCGTGCAAAGTCTTCAACAAGAATGGAGAATGTATAATGGAGGGGACCAGATCGAGAAGCAACTGCTATCTTCTCAAGGTAGACACAAACTCGCCTTTACCAAGATGCATGCTAACTAATGCAGAGGAAATGAATCTCTGGCACAGAAGGATGGGTCATGTCAATCTGAGGACTCTGAAGAAGATTGCAACAAAAGGGTTAGTCAGAGGAGTACCGCTGATTAAAGGCGAGACAAGTTCCATCTGCGGAGATTTTCAGATTGGGAAACAAAAAAGGGCTTCACATCCAAAAGTTAAAGATACAAACACAACCAGACCTCTCCAGTTGATACACATGGACCTGATGGGTCCTATGGAAGTCGAGAGTGTGGGTAAGAAAAGATATGCCTTTGTCTGCGTTGATGACTATACCCGGTTCACTTGGATTGATTTTATCAGAGGGAAATCAGACACTGTAAAAGTAATTGTCTCATTGGTGTCCCGTCTGGAGCAACAGAAAAATCTCAGAATCACCAACATCCGCAGTGATCATGGCAGAGAGTTTGAAAACGAAGCAGTGGATGAGTTCTGTCGCCAAAAGGGTATCTCACATCAATTTTCTTCTCCAATCACTCCTCAGCAGAATGGTGTAGTGGAACGAAAGAATCGGACAATTCAAGAAATGGCCAGAGTCATGATTCATGCCAAGAGGATCCCCTTGAGATTCTGGGCTGAGGCAATGAACACCGCATGCTACATCATCAACAGAGTCACCATACGAAAAGGAACCAACCAGACTTGTTATGAGCTCTGGAATCAGAAGAAGCCCACAGTAAAATACTTTCACATCTTTGGAAGTGAATGCTACATTCTGAGAGATCGGGAGTACAGGAAGAAGCTTGAACCAAAGAGCGATGCTGGTTTCTTCCTGGGATATTCAATGAACAGTAGGGCATATCGAGTGTACAATCAGAGAACAAGAACAGTGATGGAATCCATAAATGTAGTAGTCAAAGATGTTGAAGAAGAATCTTCCACTGTTCCTGATGACGAAGACTCTTTTTTTAAGATGCCCTTGCCAATCAGAGGAGAAGTGAACAAACTTTAGCTCCAGATGATGCTATAGCAAGTGCTGAAGCAGAAAATACAGACAAACTCCAAGAGAGCCTGCATGAAGAACAGAATGATGAGACTCATGATCCACCACCAAGGCAGCCTCCAAAGAAGATTCAGAAGAACCATCCACTGACCAATGTGATTGGAGATCCGACAGAAAGAAGGAGAACCAGAAGCAATGCTTACCTCAATACCTGCTTCCTATCAGTATAGAACCGAAGACTTTCAAGGAAGCCTTGAATGACGAATTCTGGATGATAGCTATGCAGGAAGAACTAGCAGAATTCGAAAGACACGATGTTTGGGACTTGGTGGACAGACCTAAAGGAGTAAACATTATAGGTACCAAATGGATCTTCAAAAACAAAACTGATGAAAAGGGGAACATCACAAGAAACAAAGCCAGCCTTGTTGCTCAAGGATACACTCAAATTGAGGGGATAGACTTCGAAGAAACTTTTGCTCCAGTCGCTCGTCTGGAGGCCATCAGACTGCTTCTAGCTATGTCATGTTTTCTGGGTTTTAAACTATATCAAATGGATGTCAAAAGTGCATTTCTAAACGGAGACCTCACTGAAGAAGTATATGTTTCCCGGCCAAAAGGTTTTGAAGATCCTCATCATTCGGAGCACGTGTACAAACTAAAGAGAGCTCTGTATGGGCTTAAACAGGCTCCTCGAGCATGGTATGAGCGGCTGACAGTTTTTCTTGAAAAACATGGCTACAAAAGAGGGGGAGCTGACAAAACTCTATTTGTGAAAAACACCAAGTCGGATGTGATCATTGCGCAGATATATGTAGATGACATTGTCTTTGGATCGAAGTCTCAGCATCTAGTGAAGCAGTTTGTGGACACATGCAGAAGGAATTCCAAATGAGCATGGTCGGAGAATTATCGTATTTCCTGGGTCTGAAGATCACCCAGAAAACAGATGGCATATTTATTGCACAAAGCAAATACAGCAAGAATCTTGTGCAGAAATTTCAACTAGATAAAGCCAGTCATAAACGAACACCCGCTGCCACTCATGTCAAAGCTATCAAAGATGAACATGGAATGGAAGTGAGTCAGACCACCTACAGAAGTATGATTGGGAGCTTATTGTACCTAACCGCCAGCCGCCCTGACATCTCCTTTGCTGTAGGAGTTTGTGCTAGGTTTCAAGCCTGCCCCAAAGACAGTCACTTGCAGCAGGACAAGTGAATCATTCGGTATGTTGGAGGTACTGTGCACTATGGTCTATGGTACACTAAGGATACAAATGCAAATCTAGTGGGATATAGTGATGCAGACTGGGCAGGATGTGCTGAGGATAGAAAGAGCACTTCTGGAGGCTGCTTCTTTCTGGGGAACAAGCTGGTGTCATGGTTTAGTAGGAAACAAAACAGCATTTCACTATCTACAGCTGAGGCAGAATACATGGCAGCTGGGAGCTGCTGTGCACAGATGATGTGGATGAAGCAAATGCTGGGCGAGTATGGACTCGATCAAGGTGAAATGACTCTCTACTGTGATAACATGATTGCATTCAGCATCTCCAAGAATCTTGTTCAGCACAGCAGAACCAAACACATTGACATTCGGCATCACTTCATCCGAGATCTGGTGGAAAAGAAAATTATTGCTCTCCAGCATGTTGTGTTGGTCAAACAGCTTGCTGATATCTTCACTAAACCTCTGGACACAGTACGGTTCTAAGACCTGAGATCTTCTCTGGGTCTCTGTGTCTTGCCCTCTTGAGACAAGAAGGAACTTCCCCTTGTCAATTGTGCCAAAAAGGGGGAGAAAAAGGGAGGGGGAGTTAGTTCCGGCGGATTTAGATTGATTCTTTCAAAGGGTTTTGTCAAAATGCCAAGGGGGAGATTGATGATGCAGTATGGCAGTGTTTGACAAAACCAGCACAAGTGAACAAGCAAGTGAACAAGATGCTGCTACAGTCAAAGTTCAGCACAAGTGAACAAGCAAGTGAATAAGGAGCAGCTATAGCAGGAAGAGCTGTAGCCTCTGTCCGTGCAGCAGCAATCTGTTTTTTGAAAGAAGGTGTGGCAGTCCTTTGAAGAGCATCAGAGGAGGTTCAGAGTTGCAGCAGAGAATATTCCAGAGTGGAGATTCCTAGCTGAAGTAGGAGTTTTGGTTTGAGTCTCAAATCAAATCTAATCTCCTAGAAATTAGGAGATATTGATGTTGCTAGGGGAACTGCTATTATCTGATAATGATAGCAGTGGACGCGCCTATATAATAGAGACGCTTCAGAGTGATGAAGAGCGATCGAAGAAGAGAGCTGAAAGCGAGTACACACAGATTTCCGAGAAGAGCAATTTTGGGGTGCGAACGAAGTCTTCGATTATCACCGAGAGCAGAGCGTGAGCGCAGAGCTGTGGTGACAGAAGCAGAGGGTGATCAGGACTTGTGTAGTCTGATCCAAGCTTGATCTGGAAGCCAATTCAGAGCAGTGGTGCTTGTTGGTTGATCAAGGGCAGCCGCGGAAGAACTGACGAGTGAGTGACTCAGTCGAGTGTCTGGACGGCAGTGCTTTCTAGTGACAGGAGGTCACTGAGTGAGGGGGAGTATTCCAAAAGTGTGCAGCACTAGTGGAATCGTTCGAACGGCTCAGGGAAAGGCTTTGGAGCGATGGGGACAATTTGTGCATCAGCTGTGTGCTACAGCAGATGCTATAGCAACCCTGCAGAACTTGAGTATTGTTTAGAATAGGCTGAGTTTCCAGGAGACAGTAGCTATTCTAGATAGATATTAGTTGAGGGTGTGCAGACACAAGTCAGAGCCTGTTCTGATTGTTTGCAAGAATCCACCCAAGGTTGAGTAGCATAGGTTGCGTGGGTTGTAATCGTGGGTACTTGGAAACCTTGAGAATAGTGGATTAAGGACTGAGAAGAGTCCTCCCCAGACGTAGGCAATTTGGCTGAACTGGGTGAACAAACTTGTGTCCTTGATCTTTCCTGCTGAAACAGTTTCCGAGTGAACAAGAGTGTGTTGTAGCAACTGCTTGTTCACCAATCTGTGTACCAGAAGCGTTGTGAATTTCAGGGTGTAGTGTTCAGCTAAGTACTTCCTTGTGATTATCACTGTTGTCAGACCGACAGTTCTGCCTTTCCGTGACCTCCTTGAACTTTGTCTATTCAGTAAGTTGTCCATAGTACTCAACAACGCGCTCCCGGATCACGATCACTCTCTGTATGTCGAGTGATCTGCTCTGATACCAATTGAAATTTGACTGCGCTGCTGATCTCAAGTTACACCTTCTGGAGTTACAGCTTCTATTATAGCACACTCCATATCTTTCTGCGGAAATTATTCTTGTGACGAATAAGAAAGACACCGGTAATTTATTCACCCAGTTCGGCAACTTACCTATGTCTGGGGAAGATCACTCTTCGATCCTCAAGACTTCACTAACACGGTTCAAAGTACAAAGAACTATCACCTCTACTTCTCAGCTAGTCGAAATATTTTGTTCAGTCTAATCCCCTAGACTAGCTAGTAGTCTGATCACAAAAACTCTTTTTGTGCTACTTGCACACTTCCAGTAATGAATAGCTACAGACCTGATACTCAGACTTAGCCTACCCTATTACAATGTGCAGTACACGAAATGCTTCAGCACACTATATCTCAGAGTTGTTGTAACTTTTGGAGACGGCTTCTCCAGCAGTCTCTGCCAATCAGTCCGTCTTTCTCTGAGTCCCACCAACTTAGAATCTGATACCCCTTGATCAATGCCCACCTGACAATATCAAGGAGAGACGCTCGGGTCTTCAATAGCCTGCGAGAGGTTTGTCCACAGCTGTTCTCTAAAGCTCCTGTTTGATCCTTCAACGAGCCACACACCATTCAAAATATGTGGATCAAAACTTGATCAAACTCAGCGAGTTCTGATCTCTTCTGGACACCTCACAACACCTTCGGCCCTCTACGTTAAACTTAGGTGGTGATAATTCGTTGCTTCGGTTTCTTCGCTTAATATCTTCAAGGGACTGCCTCTGCCTTGCTCTTATAGCTTTGTGGAATGCCAGTGATGGAAACCTTGCTGCCTTTGAATTCGTAGGGCAGCCCATCATTATCCGAATCTCTTCCTAGATTCTTGTAAGGTTGTTGAAGATTCTGTTTCCTAAATCGGACTTTAGGATCATTATCTTTTAAGCTTTTCTTCCAACCGTGTAATGACATCTGCAGGACACTTGGTGATGATTGTGGCGCATCCTAAACTTTCGCGACTCATGTTGCATCTTCCCAAGACCACTCCGTGAATCTTCAAGATACTTGCCCAGACTGCTCTAACTTCAAATCTTTAGGGACTGCTGAAGAAGAATCTGTCTTTTACCTTTTGCCTAGTTTGCGTCAACATTTGTGGTCCATAGAGTGCTGTAGCAGATCCTTGTGCTTGGTTGTTGTATCTCGCCTATTCTTCCGATTTTACTCCAACTTTATATCTTCAGGGATTGCTGAAGTAGAATCTTGTGCAGTTTTGTCAAGGGATGCCATACCTTTAACAAATCCAACTGCCACATGTTGGTGTGACGTCCATCTAACACATCATCGTTCTGCAAATAGAAAATATCATTAGTGTTATTCGAGTGCCATATTGTACTATCAAAATTAAATGACATATAACATTACTTCATCATCTCATATTACGCTCATATTACGGTGGACCTATGTTTATGCGGCAATGTGAGTAATGAAGTGCCCAACAGACCTGTATGTGTGATTGATGACATATCATCAAGCTATGAATCATCATATGTGTCGCCATATATATCAATGTGAGACGTGGCTGTAATATTGACAGTAAATAGTTAGTGCATAGATACCGTTATAATAGTTGACAGTGGATAAAAAATCAAATTAAACATGCTAACTCATTATATTGTCACAAGTTTTTCGGTTGTGACCAACTCTTTGGCACAAAGAACACTTAATGACCCGCACTCCCCTTGATAAACCTTCTCCTACTACGTCTGTGTGTGACTGTTCTCCATGTGAACGACCAACAGTTGAACTCTTCATTTCATTACGCCTCCTCCTTGTCGGTTGTCTACGTTTCTTTGCTTGTTTGAAGGGAATATTCGACATGTAGTGCCCCATCATATGCGTCCCAATATGCTTCATCCGGGATCGGATTAGATTTAGGATTCCATGTTTCGTTATACACAATCATCATGTTCTCCGGTGCCACACACGCACTCACTTGGTATGCTCCCTCATTATTACTGCCAACACATGAGTATATGGATAGTGGAATGCCTCCCACTTTCCACAATTACAAGTGCAGAAACTCATGTCCACAATGTGTATATTGCGCTTATAACTCGTGGTCACTCTTCCAATACCTTTTGGTCTGTCAAGCATTTCAACCTCGTGCCCGGACGCCTTTTGTTTTAAAAAAATTCAGCCTCCTTTCAATTGATGGCGCATACATGCTTGTGTTGTCTTGATATTGTTCTTGTCTTTGAGTCCAATAATGATTGGATAGTCTAAATGTGAATTGAACGAGAGCGCCTTAATTGGTAAATCACGACCTCCTTTGAGTACACTGCTGAAGCATTCAGATGCATTAATTGTCATAGAACCCCGCCTTCTACCTCTGTCATCATAAGCCAATGCCCATTTTTCTAACAAAATCTCATCCAACCATCTCAATGCACTTATATTATCCTTCGATCCGATGCATAACTGATCGCGCGTCGTTGTACGCGTCAAATTAATCCTTCCTCTTCCACTAGTACAGCGGTTAAGTCAGGGTCGATCTCCACAGGGAGCAAGCAGTTCAGTTTTAACCAGTGACCTACACTTACGAAAGTTGCGGGGTGAGTGATTGGGTTACGCAATGCGCAAGTAAATAGTAGCTAACGCAGAACTTGCACCAGACGTGCGCAGGCAGTAGAGATTAAATACTATGACTATGAGAAGTATTGGGCAGACAATCCTCTATGAGCGCATTCCTTATCATTGACTCTAAACGTCTATAGTTTGATTTCACTTAAGTTAGTGTCCGATCAAGGCTTCCTAACATATGCGCATGTTCCGATCAAAGTTCATGTGCTATTAATTCTTGAACTAGACTAAACAACTACGAATCCGATCAAGGTAGCAATTGCTTATCCTAGCGCGTTACTCCTAGTTAGCACCGTCAGGCTATTCAACTAGTTTAACATACAACAACAAGCAACAAGAGTAAGATTGCGGTTCAAGGCTTCCCCTACTCATGCAACTAGCTGCCAACAATGTGCACAGAATTAATATAAACGAACAAGCTATGCATTAAGCGCAAGTCTCAAAGGAAAATACTCATAGATTCATGCCCAACCAATACCAAGCGTTTAGCTAGACATGCTAGTGGTAAACATCATAGAAACAGTAAATAATGTCTAAAGTATCCAAGAAAACAATAGCAAACAGTGCGTGCAGGTTGCAGTCTTGGCTGGCGCAGTCGGCTAGCGCAGGTCCTCTCAGCAAGCTCGTGTGTTTTTGAATCTGTCTCTCTCTTGCTGATATCTTGTGTCTCTGAGGCTCTGGTCTCGCTTGTGATGTTTTCAAACCCTAGACTTCCTCTTCTTTATATACTGCTCAAGAGGCCCATTCTTGGTAACTTCCAAATCTGGTGGTGTCAGGATTTGGAAACACCACCATCTGCGCATGGCGCACGGCATCTTGGTTAGCGCACCGTGGTCAACTCTGCCAATTCTTCTGTTTGCGCCGCTAGCTCCACAGGCTGTGTGATGCGCGTCCTAAACGCTGCCTGTTAGCGCGTATCCGACTTAGGCCCTTGTTTTGCCCTGAAATACAAAAACACTGGAAACCAGTAATCTTGTACATAAAATGATGCAAATAAGCATAGGGTTATGATCTGAATAATGCGTATAAATAGGCTCTATCAATAACTCAACAGACTTCTTTACAAATTTCCTCTTCTGATGTAAATGGGCAAGACGAGCCAAGTAACATTGAGTTTTTTCTCTTCACCCTCACATTGAAGTTGCATCAAAGAGGGTCATTCATTGCATTTAAAATCCTCATATGTCTATCAAATATAACACAAAGCTCATCTCTTTGTGTGACTCAAGCGCTTAGTCTTTTAGTCATAATTCAAAAGTGTTTTATTGACAACGCGTATTTTTAAACCATTTGAAGTAGTTAAGGTTGTATTTTTGGGGTTAATTGCAGTCAAAGGAATTTATAACATTGGTAAGTCCAAGGGCCGATCCAATGAACAAACGCGTGGGTCTACTATTTAAGAGGATACCTTTGTTTAACCATTCTAACTAATTGATTTTCACTCAAAAGCAAGATTATGTAAAGGCACATTCCAAAATCAAACTTCACCCTTGTGCACCACTCAATTCATTTATTAAAAACTTACCATTAAACATATCATATGATGAATGACAATAAACTATGTGAGTTATAAGTAAGTCAACACTCTTGGATCATTACTTTTTGCAATATATCTTGTACTAAGACTCCCTCCCCCAAAAGTAGAGAAGAAGTCTTCTCTAGACAGCCGAGTCTTTGATTTTTACTATTCTCGGTGTCTTGAGTCGTCTTTAATCTCTTTAGGAACTAGCTTAAATCTTGCACATGTTCATAATAACGAATTGAGGTATTCGATTTTCAATTATAGCAAAATTGGATTTGAATTCTAATTGATTTAGTAATTATCCCGTTCAACATGGAGTAGTTCGAAGAGCGTCCGGAGGGTTACAGAAGGGCGTCACAACAAGTTAGGGAGTCTCCAAGTCAATCTCAGTTGATCAGAAGTCTTCATCAAGCGATTGGAATCGATTGAAGAAGATAAGGTTCTAAATTGATTTTAGGAAATCAATTCTCAACAACTTGCAAGAATCTAGGAGAAGATCCAATGTGCAATGTTGGTTGGAAAGATCTACGAATCCTAAGGAAATTAGGATTCTATGTTTGTTCAGTGTTGTGGCTATATAAGGGAGTACATCACACACACATACATAGACACAAAGATAGAGAGATACGCATAAGCAAAGAGCGGAAGCTAAAGGCTAGAGCGCACTGTTGTGGGTGCACGAGCTGAGAGAAGATCACGACTGGAGAAGTCTTATCTAAGCTTGATCTAAGACCTTGCATAGTCTTGTTGAAAGATTAAGTACTTGCTGTGGAGCATAGTCGCGGAGAGGAGCTGTCGCGGACTGTCGGTGATCAAAGCAGAGTTCCCAGATATTGACAGGAGGTCATTGATCAAGAGGGAGCATCGCCAGAGTTAGGAGAACTCTTGGAAGACTGACTGCTCAGCAGAGAGTGCGTGGAGAGTAGTGGACAGAAGCTATAGCAACTTGACCGAGTAAGTTGTTATAGCATCTTCCTGTTACACATTGTTTAATAAGCTGAGTTTGTGACATGTAGCTATTTATTACTGGAGTGTGTAGACAGTGTGAGAAAGTCTGTGGGATCAGAGTGTGTAGCTAATCTATCTGATCAGATTGACCATGTATTTCGACTAGATTAGAAGTAGAGGTTAAACTAACGTTAGCTAAGTTTTGGAAGCATTTGTACTTGAACCGTGATAGCGAAATCTTGAGGACCGAGTGAAGTCCTCCTTAAACGTAGTCAATTGCCGAACTGGGTAATCAAAGCTTGTGCGTTCATCAGGTTCGGTCGAAGCACAAAAAAATTCTGGAAAGTGACCTAGAGGTTGCTATAACAACCTACTGTACCCTGTCACCAGCAGCGCTCGTAATTTCAGTCTCAATTGGACATTACATGTGCTCTCGGCAAGCCTTCGAAGACAAATAGGTCAATATGATTGAATTTTGGCCTTTTTTAGCCCAATTCTTCATGTATTGCCTTAGTTTACTTCAAACCATCTAAAGCCTCTATTTCATGATATTTGACAAGAAATAATAGAAAGAGGTAAAATAACAACAAAAATCTAGAAAAACTAAATAATGAGGTGAGTTATAGATCGATATTTCGATCGATCATCTATAAAATTGACATTTTGCTAACTCGTAAGTGTGTTAAACAAGTAATTAAATTACACATGAAGTAAAGTTTGTTTCAACTTATATTTAAACATATGCAACCTATGTATGATATATTTACCCCCAAACACTGAAACGGCTCATTCAATCCACTTGTAATCATCTTTAACAATATGTATGGCAGAATCAAATAGACAGGAGAGGAGAAAGAAGCCTCATATTGTTTCCGATGAATGATGAAATGTAGGCAAGGTTTAATATGGAGGTGTAGATAAATGTTGGCCAATTTTGAGAGTGAAAGTCGTTTAGAGTAGGTCGTTGCAGATGTTACTTAAGGGAGACGACCTAGTGGGCAACATGAGAGTAAAAGTCGTCCAAAGTGGGCCATCTAGAGTAGGGACGAGGCTGTCGGTTTTCAAAGGGGTGGACAATGCCATACTCCCACAATTGTCACTCAAGTAATTGTGTGATGGTATTTAGACAAGGGATTCTCCCACCCATAGACTAGTCTTTTAGATTGAGTTCTTTCTTGGGCTTAGGTGCCTAACATTTGGTACTCTTCATTAAGAGCCAATACGAAGGGGACGGCCTGAGAAAGGCTACCTGGAAAAAATGCTAGAGTGAAAATTGTTCACGGTATTCATTCCAAATGCAACTCAAAATGGGCGATCTAAAAGGTGGCAACCTAGAAAACGGCTACCCGGCAAAAAAGTGAGTGAGAAAGCCGTCCAGAGTGGGCCATCTGGAATAGGTTTGATGAGCGCGTCGGTTTCCAAAGGGTGGAAATTGTTACAGTCTCATGTTGGTCTCAAAAGTAATTGTGTAATGGTACCTAGACAAAAGGGATTCTCCCATGCAAAATAGTTTTTTTTAGTGCATTTGGCCTAGGTGCCTAACATTTAATGCATTTCATTGAGAGCCAATACGAATGGAATGGTCTGAGAAAGGGCTACGTGACTAAAAAGCCAGAGTGAATCAAAATAGGGCATCGTGGATGCCAATTAAGATTGGCGGCCTAAAAAGGGACGATCTGAAAAAAGACTACTTGGCAAGCAAATGAGAGTAAAAGCCATTTAGAGTGGGCCATTTAGAATATATCGTCGAGAGCGTCAATTTCTAAAGGGGTGGGCGTATTACACTCTCACATTGGTCACACAAGTAATTATGATGATACTTGGATGCAAGGCGTTCTCCCACCCATATAGCGCTGCCGCAGGTTACACGCAAACAGAGCAAATGAAGTAAGCTACTTCAATTCAAATACTATACGCTTTGGCGTGGTTAATATTGATAAAGTGTTCGTAAACGCTTGCTACCTCGCCTATGCTTCTAGTAGTTTGCTTCAATTTGATGTTATCACCCAGAGTTAGATAATGATTGCAAATGCTAGATGCAGTGCCGTGAGGCATAATATAGGGCTGCTGCAGGTTCTTGTTAGCCCATTTGTATGACGAATCTAAGCCTACACCAGTTATGATTTAGATGCATTGTTTTGAACTTCCACCCGATCTCTGCTCCAATTCTGGGAAGAAGGGATGTTGGTGGGCGTTGGGAGAATCTGAAGTGTCGTGGTCACAGACTTCCCTGGCATACACTCAAAATATGATGCAAATTGGTACATAAGAAAAATTAGAAACTCAAGGGCATATATTTTGGCGAGTTGCCCGAGGTGTCTTTCTTACCTTTGAATGGCGTAGTAACACACAGCCTAACTAAATAAAAAGGGGAACATACATACACCACAGTTTCTCTAGATTTGAGAATATCCTTGAGCCCCTGTCATATGAAAGCTATAAGGAATATATCTTCTCTCATTCTACCAGCCAGTTTATCTTACCACATACTTCATATACCCAGTAATATGAGAAAAAGGGAACAATCTTGAAAGTATGAACAAACATAAAACGTGTCGACAGACCTATTGCTCCATTAGACACTGGTAGAAAACAAGATAGTCAGGAATACAGCTCATACAGATACACAGAACTTCATCAAAACCCAACTATGATAGACAGTTCATTGTCAGCCTCCTTGAACCTTGCATCCAACTAGTAATTAGAATATATATAAAAAACAACCGAGCTCCAAGCTTACATGATCCTTATGCCTAGGTTATTTCTGTAAATGGAACAAAAACAATGTTAGTGCATCACTGTGATACAAAACACTGCTTTCACTAAGATCATCAAATAAAAGAACTCAGTAAAACTACGTAATAACTAGTAATTGCTTCAACTAAATGTCAAAATAGGCCAACCACATCTGCTAAGATATGAGGAATCAATCAACCCATAGTGTTGGATGCACTAGTCCATATCTCAGTAAGGAAATACATATGTAATCATAAAACTGTAATAGAACTAAAAGTTATAAACACACAAGTCAAGTGAGGAATCAAGCAAGTGTTATCTGTGGTTACATACAGTGCTACTCATTTCAATACAGCAAAATTTGACAAAACAAATAGCTGCAAGAAGGTGTGCAAACACGTCCAATCTTTTGAACAACCAATCCAGATAGAAATTTCAACTAAATTATCAGGTGCTGTGTTAAAATAAGTAGAGTTCCTACTTCCTAGATACTTGACGAGGATGATTAGCATAAAATGAAATATATTAGTGAAAATATACTAAGGGCTGAGATTCTTTACCTTACACCTATCTGACCAAATCCCTTCTTGATTTCAAAAATAACCAATGAAAAAAAATTATAGTATAAGCCAACTTCTTAGCCAGCCACCTTTATTGCACCCATTTCATCCATTTTCGAAGTTTTATGCTGCGAATATAGAAAGATAGTTTTCATGATAAGGTCGCAAATTTTTTGCTGGTGAGCATTAGATAATTGATGGTAACCACCAATATAAACTATAAGGATAAGACAAGAAAATGACCCCGCCAATTTTACCTTGCTTTTCTTTAGCTTGTGAAGATCGTTTGGATCTTCATCTCCATCATGCTTCCTTTTCTGAAGGAATCATAAATAAGGAAGATTACAACAATATGTATTACATAAAAAAATAATACTTGCCCAACATTTTCTCATCATATGAAAAGACTAAACCACAACTAAATTGAGTATCATAACCGAACATAAAAAAGTTCGTTCCACGACATCTGAAGCACCAGTACTTAAGTTAGGGTTTGTGATAGAAATACTAACATTATAGATTATTTCAAGCCAAAACTATTTCTACAGTACCTTCCATTTACAAGAGATGTCTGAGTAAAGACAGGAGCACAATCAGAAATATTAAAATGTCAAACCTTGTCGTGGTTCTTTTTTGAATCATAGCCCTCTTTTTTTTCTCTGTCTCTATCCTTGTCTCTACTTCGGTCTTTGTGACGATGTTTGTGCTTCTTATGCTCCTTGTCTTTATCTCTGTCTTTATCCTTGTGCTTCCTGTGCTTCTTCTCCTTTTCCTTGTCTTTGGAACTTCCATTAACTTTCCTAGGAAATGTAGGGACCCCCTTTTCAACCTGTGAAGCAAACATGAGACATGGGAACATAAACGGAACACAAGTTATTTGTGATAGGTATCTTGCCAACACTAAAACTTGCAACACAGTAGGGCTCAACCTAGTAGGTTGATCCAATATTGTCAAGTGCTAAAATTTGTGAATCGATCAAAGCTGGAATAAACATTTATATATCAAATTCTCTTGTTCGTCCTCCACATTTGGAAGAAACATGAACCTTAAGACATCATAACAATAAACACACATGCATTATTACGATGAGCCGGCCTAAGAAAATTACCAAACCACCATCTCTAAGTGAGAATCACTGACCAAATCATGACTCATTTTTTATGTTTATGGTACACGAAACCAAATTTGTCTTTAATTATTATTGTAAGAGTTAGGCGATTCTCTATATTAAAGGTACGCTTAATAATTATTTACAAAAAGCAGGTCCCTACAGAGTATTCATAAAATAGACTAGACTTCAGTTTGCAGTTTGTTTATGTATTTTGTTTATTTTTTTTGTGTAATATCGTCTGGATCACTATACCAAATATAATAGATGGTCAGAAGGAACTCACAAGAGGCAGATCAACAGGAGCAGCTTCCTTTAATTGAAATGCCTCGCTCAATAGATCTAAATCAAATGGCTGCATGCGTGCATTCGTCTCCCGTGAAAGTGATGGATTTTGAATAAGCTGATCTAATTGCATTCCTTCCCCCTTTCTAATCTCTGTGTCTCCCACTACATTGTGAAGATAATGCGTCTCTGAAACTGAAACAGGAAGTGGCCTCTTGCAAAAGAAATCACGGTGGTTTAGTAACTTGAAATGATTTATGAGATCTACAGCACCAGTTAGTTCTCTAGGACCTGCACAGGAAATGTGAAAATTTGAGTAAATCATCCATTCAAACTAATGCTAACTGAAATGAAAAGAAGATGATAAAAGAAACTACTATTGACATACGATTCAACTCTATTCGAGAGACTAAAGTCACTATGAGTTCAGTACTGAACAAAACTTCAAATATATATAGTTAAATAGTCCATTATGGCAACAGTAAAGTATTGTAGGTAGACTTCTTTACGTGAGTTGTTAATACTTGAAAATTTAGATGAATGCACTGCGAGTATCATGGGTCCCTATGGCATCCAATAGATTGACACATCTATTATTGATGAGAGTGCACTGCTGAAACTGTATCGAAAAAAGTCTGATATGCTTTCTCAGCTAGACTACCAGGGATGGAGGGGGTAGCCATTATACATGGCAGTTAAAAGAAGCCCTGTCTGAGAGCTCGACAAGAAGGATTTGTCACCTCAATTTCTGGGATACATGCTAGATACCTAACTGGAAAATTTAATTTAAGTTCCTCGTATCATTTAAAAAGTATCACTGCTCAGGATATTGCGGTAATACATATAAACCAAATGAATGTGAAGTTTGAGTTCAAACTGCATCTGACGTTTTCTTTTCCGGAGTAAATAAAAGACTAATAACGAGGAATCCCCAAAAGAGTAATATTCAATTGACTTCCATGCCTTTCTAGCCTAAATAGGTGAAACACATGTAAAATTTGGGGAAAGGAAAGTTTATCTGGGCTTTGTATATAACATAATGCAAATATGAAGGGAAACAAACAGAAAGTGCATTTATATTCATGGTACCACTTCCGAAGTTCCTCAGTTCATCCATTAGTTCATGCCTCAAAAATGATGCTCCCTTATCACCTGCAGATCACAGTGAATAAAGAACTATAAATAAAAGTGCACTGGTACACATTTAACCAGGATGCTAAACCAGCATCAGAAGACATCCTCTTATGTTCTAGAAGATATACCACAAAAATGAATAGAGCATAATACGACACTCTGGCTTGAATTGTGAAACAATAATTTTTAATGTTTTTTTAATAAGGCTGTTCATCAGCAACAAATATTTTATGCAAAATAAAGACGTGAAAAACCTTCAAAGTCCACTACACTACTTTAGTTGAATTTCAGAGCCCAACCCAAAAGTAGAATCCTCTGGATGGAGTTTGCAACACACAGTTGAATTAGATGTGAATTTTAAGAGAACTTATGCTGTAGAAGGAATGGGAATTGCGATGAATGGAATCCAGGGTCCTAATGCTAAAAGTGTAAATAGGCAGATAGATGCAGTGAGACTGGAGAGCAGTCTCATATTCTATACAGTATCCTGGGGACTTTCGAGTTGATGAAAACACATGAATTTCGATCACTTGATTCCTAAAACAAGAAAATAAAAGACGGTAGAAAGATAGGCAATAGTTGAACTAACCATCAGCAGGAATATCGTCCGGATGGTTCTAGATCTCAGGCCTCAACAGGCTCCAAGTGGAAAGTGGACAATAACTACTTGGTTTGCGGAACCAATACAGACAAAATTACGAAACGAAAACGATCGAATTGGAACGCGGGCGATGGAGAAAGGATGTAAAGAAAAAGGAGAATCCAGTAATGGAACCGCAAATCGATCTAGTGACGCGCGACGAAGCAAGGGGGAACAAGAGATAGAAAGAAGGTTGCGAAAATTAGGGCTTCGGGCGAAAAATAAAGAGGAAGAAAATAGAAGAAGAAGAAGAAGTAAATTGTGCTGAATTCGGCAACTTGGACATTCTTTTTCTCAACTTAAAGTCCCGAATTTATCAGTCATTCCTCTCTATTACAATCGGAGGCCCCCGCTATAAAAATGAAATAATTATAATTAATTAATTGCTTCGTCATTTCATTCCCTGACAAATTTCATTTTATCAAGTTATTTTTAGATAAAACGATTCGGTTCCCTATTATATTCCTCAAATTGAACCGGACTATTAAATTTAACTTAAAACAGGATAATTGATTTGAAGTGATAAACAGAAATATTTGAAATTGCTGATCGCAGGATGATGAGAACTTGTCCAACTTGTTGTTCGATCTTCTTCCTTCGACAAGTTACGCAGCGGATTAAATAAGACAGAGATAAAAACTACTGCTAAGGACACAAAGAATGGTGACCCAGTTCGGCTATAAATCAGCCTACGTCTGGGGGGCTTATCCCAAGCCCGTGGGAACCGATTCACTAGTTTACGATCAAGTACAAGGACGTTACAGAACAGCGGACTCCCTCCCTATTCTAACATCTACTCATCTACTAGTGATCGACACTCAGGCTCCCCCTGAATGTGAGACCTCCCGTCACTTCCCACTATGCACTCAGGCTGTATTTTTCTCCAGATTTCTACCCATTGCACAGCTGCATTCGTTGCTCATATATAACCTAGGAGACGCACAAATCTCTCAAGTTGTTATGATCTCTAAGTTTGTTGAGATCCTGGAGATAAGAGTATCTTCAATGTCATCCTTATCATGATCTTTAACTCCTTATCTTTACCGCGGATTTTGTGCACCAGAAAACAACCGGATTATTTAGGATGAGTTTGTTCAACTTCGACGCCTGGACAACTTCTTGTACAGTTTTGTGCAAGCATGCCATATGCACTCACAATCTCCCCCTTGGCATTTGCATCAAAACTCCATCTGTCTCCATTTACTCCATCTTGGACACACCATTATCAATGCAGCAACATAGCATCATAATCAAAACACACAATGTCATTCGTGCAGGTTGTCCATACCTTTCTCTCCCCCTTTTTGGTGTAAATGCCTCAAGCCTTTAAGCGTTTGAAGGAGGATGTAGTCCCCAGCCGGTGAATTTTCTTGGCTCAGATGGCCTCTTATTCTGGTATTGCAGCTGCTGGAACATCATTCGGGACACCGTTAGTAACCCCTTGGAGCTCATTGATGTGGCACCCAATAAATCAGTTGTTGATTTGGAGCTTCGCTCTGGGTTGCCTTCTTCTGGTTGTTCTTCCTCCTCGGTTATTTGTTCAATCTGTACTGGACAGTCTGTTCGAACAGTTTCTTGTACATTCTGAGTCTCTTCCCCTGCTGGCTCCTGAAACTCCTTCTCCTTTTCTGTGTGTGTGGTCATGTTGTAGGCAACTAGGCAGGTGTCTCTCTTCTCCTTTGCTCTCCAGATCCACTTGTTGTTGCGCCTCATGCTCGAGTCCATCCTTCTAATACGGCAGTTTCTTCTGATGTGTCCAGGTTTGTGGCAGTAATAGCACCATCTTTTCTCCTGCCATGCTGCTGATTTTTCTGCTTGTGTTGATGTTACTGGAGAGGTCTTCTCTGCTTCCCTGACAAACACCATCTTGTTAGTTGTCTTGGATCCAGTGAATCCTATGCCTCTCGTGTCTTTACTTGGTCTTTGCATGGATAGAATAGAGTCCAGCTTGTCGGTTCCAGAGTTGAGCATTCTTTGAAAATTCTTGATAGAACTCAGCTCTTCTGTAACTTCAACAAGTTCTTGTTGCAGCTGGTTGATGATTCTGCAGTGCTCAGCTTTTTCTTTGTCCAGGATGTTGTTCTGGCTTTGTAGCTGAGTGTTCTTCTCTTTTAAGTTGCAGATCGTGGTGTTGAGCTTGGTATTGATGCTTACTACTTCAGTCCACTTTGTGTGCATGAGGGAGAATTTTTTGATGATGCATTCTTTGCTGGGTTCATCATCTTCACTGGTTTCAACGTCCGACTCTTCACTGGAACAACTGCTGGTACAGATTTCTGAAATTTTAGAGGTCAGGGCCACAATGTTGTTGTTCTCCTCAGGCATATCCTCTTCAGAATCTTCATCACTCCAGGTCACTTTCAGAGATCTTTTGTTGCGTTTGAGTGTGTTTGCACATTCTGCTTGAATGTGTCCATATCCTTCACATTCTCTACACTGAATCCGCTTAGGATGACTTTGTTCCTTTGAGTCCAGCTGTCTGCCTCTAGTCTGGAAATTTCCTCTGGATTTGTACTGGCCATTGTACTGAGTAGACTGTCCCACCACTTTCTTGTTCAACTTGTTCATGAACTTTTCAAACTTCTTACTCAAGAGATCCATTGCTTCTGAGATTTCTTCTCCACTATCATAGTCTGCTGCCTCAGCTTTTAATCCAATAGTCTTCTCCTTAGCCACTGACTGGTTGCTGGTAATCCTCATCTCATAGGTGGTGAGTGATCCCATCAAGTCATCGAGACGCATATTCTTTACATCCTGTGCCTCCTCGATTGCTGTTACTTTCATTTCAAACCTGGCAGGAAGAGAACGTAGAGCTTTTCTGACCAACTTCTCCTCGGACATGGGCTCTCCCAAGTTGAAAGCTTGATTGGACAGGTCTCCTAACTTTGCAAAGAACTCCCTTATGGTCTCGCCTTCTGTCATCTTCAACTGTTCAAACTGTGTGTTGATCATCTGCATTCTGGACAACTTGACCTTCTCCGTCCCTTCATGATGAGTAGCCAATATGTCCCACGCTTCTTTGGCAACTTCGCATTTTGAGATGAGCTTGAAGATCTTCTCATCTACTCCGGAGAATATGGCATTCAAGGCTTTTGCATTGCTGGTCCGTGCCCATTCTTCATCCTTTGTCCACTTTTCTTCAGGTTTCTCGGTCACGTTTCCGTCCTTGTCACTTTTTGTTGGGACACTCCAGGGCTTCAGAATAGCTCTCCATGCACGGTCATCAATAGTTTGAATGTATGCTTTCATCCTTGCTTTCCAGTAGCCGTAATTGTCTTCATCCAACAGTGGGGGTTGTGCTATGCTCTGTCCTTCCTTCATACTCATTTTTCCTGCGTCCTTGTCCCGGGATCTAACTCTGTACGTCGAGCACGCTCGCTCTGATACCAATTGAAATTGCTGATCGCAGGATGATGAGAACTTGTCCAACTTGTTGTTCGATCTTCTTCCTTCGACAAGTTACGCAGCGGATTAAATAAGACAGAGATAAAAACTACTGCTAAGGACACAAAGAATGGTGACCCAGTTCGGCTATAAATCAGCCTACGTATGGGGGGCTTATCCCATGCCCGTGGGAACCGATTCACTAGTTTACGATCAAGTACAAGGACGTTACAGAACAGCGGACTCCCTCCCTATTCTAACATCTACTCATCTACTAGTGATCGACACTCAGGCTCCCCCTGAATGTGAGACCTCCCGTCACTTCCCACTATGCACTCAGGCTGTATTTTTCTCCAGATTTCTACCCATTGCACAGCTGCATTCGTTGCTCATATATAACCTAAGAGACGCACAAATCTCTCAAGTTGTTATGATCTCTAAGTTTGTTGAGATCCTGGAGATAAGAGTATCTTCAATGTCATCCTTATCATGATCTTTAACTCCTTATCTTTACCGCGGATTTTGTGCACCAGAAAACAACCGGATTATTTAGGATGAGTTTGTTCAACTTCGACGCCTGGACAACTTCTTGTACAGTTTTGTGCAAGCATGCCATATGCACTCACAATATTTAATTTAAATATGTAACTTATTTGATAGCTTAAAGATATTTTCATGGGAAGCATGAGGAATCTTTGAAGGCAAAGATATTTTCCTTAAATTCACGACTGAGCCTTTGACTAATGCACTTCATCAAGTTTATGATTCTGTTATTGCTAAAGAGAATCAGCTGAATTTCCTTAACCCAATGTGTAGAAGAGTTGATAAACCTCTGAATGAGACAATTATAATTGAGACTAATTTTGCTAAATCAAATATAGCTACGAGAAGAAAAATTAAGTGGAAAGAAATTGAGTTTCCAAAACAGTGGACTTTAGACCAATCTCCCTTGCCTCAGGATATTCCTCAATATAACTTGATGGAAGTTATCCAGGATAAGGAAGGGATTATAAATTTAAAGTTTGATAATAATCGTGAGTATAACACACATGATTACCCTAAATATTCTAGGACTAAATCTGTCAATTCTTATATTTCTCCGTTTGATATCCCTATAGAGCCCTCTAGAGTCTCTACTTCTCAAATAAGAGAACCAAATAAAATAGACTGAATAATAATTAATAGACATAATATTGCTAGAGGATTAGGACCAGAAATAACTGAGCCAGAAATGGATTTTTCTATTTAAATGGAGCATAGATTAGATTTTAGACCAGGATCTTTTTATAGGAAGATAATATTTGAAGAATTTGAATTAGATTATTGGATTCCTTACAAGAATTGGTTGTATAGCAACCTTAAGCCCTCTGAATTAAAGGAGCTTTGTGATAAGTTCTATACGGAGTGTACCGAAAAGAATGAAATCATGTATTTTGTTCCATGGTTTATAACCACTTATATAGAACCTTATGTTTGAGTTCTTGAAAGGAATTATAAATTATCTACAGGAAAAACTATTACCCAGGTTTACCCACCTCATACACAATTTCAGATTGAGAAGCATGATAGAATTTATGATTTCCTAGCCTTTACTAATTTATTGGAAGATGAAACCTTAAAAATAACTGGAGAACATATAAATCAACTTATAGAACAAAATAATTACACTAATTTGTATTTGAATATTGTAGGAGAACAAATTGCTTCACTTCAGGCTAGGCTAGATAAGATTTATGATATTTTACATCAGAAGCAGAAGCCAACCATTCACAATTCTAATATAGGAATTTCTGGAGTTACTAATTCCCAAATAGGCATATCAGCCTTAGTAATGTTACAGCCTCGCCCAGTATTCAGCCGCTGCCTGAAATAACAGGATTTAAGTTAAGACCAATAAAAGAGTTAGAAGATTTACTAACTGAACACTTTAAAACTCTTAAACTAAGTACCCTAGAGAATAAACTTAGGGATGAACTTATTGAAAATCCTGATCAGAAACAGGTTTATAACGACCAAATTAATAGACTTCATAAGTGGGTAGATAAACCTATTATCGGTAAATACTATTACCCTAGACCAACACCTGTTGATGTTTTACTTGACGAAAGTAATGAAATTATATCTAATAGTTATAGTGGAAGCCATATCTATGAATGGAACATAGATGGTTTTGCTCACCAGCAGATTCATAATACTATTCATAGAATGCTTATGTACTCTACTATATGCAGGAATAATGATAATACTGATAAAAATATTGCAAACATAATTATATCAGGTTTCACAGGATAATTAAAAGGTTGGTGGGATTAATTATTTAACCCAAGATGATAGAATGATAATCCTTAATACTACTAAGAAAGAGGGTGAAATTAATAGAGAAGATAGGGTTTATACCCTTGTTATTATTGTATATTTTAGGGGAAGATATACAGACAATAGTGAGAAAGTTATGACACTATTGCAGAATCTAAGATGTAAGACTCTTACTGATTTCAGATGGTATAAGGATACTTTCCTTAGTAGAGTTATGGAGTTGTCAGAATGTAATAGCCCTCATTGGAAATCAAAATTTATTGATGGTTTACCCAGTTTATTTGCTGAAAGGATAAGAAGGTTCCTTAGACAAAATTTGGATTATATTCCATATGAAACGTATACCTATGGCAGACTTATAGCAGCCTGTACCCAAGAAGGAATTGCTATATGCAATGAAGTCAGGTTGAATCAGCAAATGAAGAGACAAAATATTATTGAAAGGCAACAATTAGGCCGGCTCTATGATCAGTTTGCTATTGATAAATCTTTAATTCCTAGGAACAGGAAATCTAATAAGCGTCAAAAGCCTCAAGGTATTCAGGATTATAAGAGGAAAAGGCGAAAATATTCAGAGAAAAAATTAGAAGATAAAAGACAACGCAAATATGTGAGAGAAATCAAGAAGAAAGGAATGTTTAAGGATATTGTTTGCCACCGATGTGGAAAAGTTGGACATTTCCCCGAACATGTTGGGTCAAGAAAAAAATTAATAGTCTTGAAGAAGATGATAAGTTGAAAGCTATATTGGCTTATTATTAAACTCGGATACTTCTAAATCAGAGTATAGTTCTGATGATTACTCAGAAGGAGAATCATCCTTAAGTAGGAATATTCAAGCAATGAGAGAAGAAGATACTTCTTCAATTAGTTTAGATTCTGTTTGTGAACCCTGTCTTTTAGGTCAATCTTGTCCTAAAAAGGATGCAGATAAGGATTCTGATAATGAACAGTTATATAGAATTCAATCACAGTTCCAGGATCTAGAAATTAATGTTCTGGATAATATTACTGCATTGGAACTCTTGAAGATTATTAAAGATCCTATTATTGGGTCGCAGATCATTGATCAGATCGACAATGCTGCAAAATCTTCAACATCTTCAAAGCAGCATTCTGATATAGTTTGAACAAATGAGCCCTATATAATGTCCGAAGTTTATAGAAGGATTAGAGATAAAAAGCTTATAAAGAGCCCTACTACAAGTTATGACTTTTCTGTGGAGATTGATAATCTTAAAAAAGAAATTACAGATTTGAAAATAGAGAATAGAAGACTTGATCAGAGGATATCCAGAATTGAGAAAGGAAAAGAAATTGTTATTACAGACCCTCTTTTAGAATTAGACAAGATGGAGTCTAGAAAGAATTTTCTTGCAACATTGGAAATGTTTATTACTCAGAAATGGCATATCCAGAACAAATTTCTTATTGAAGAGTATTATTCCCAAGATTTGATTGCTCTTTTTTGATAGTGGTGCAGACTTAAATGTTATTCAGGAAGGATTGATACCTATTAGGTGTTTTTATAAAACTACCCATACTCTATCGCATGCAGGAGGAGATAAGCTAGATATTAACTATAAGCTCCCAAGAGCAAAAGTATGTATTGATGAGGTTTGTATTCAAAAAAGTTTTTTATTGGCAAAGAATATCACTAACCAGGTTATACTTGGAACACCTTTTCTTACAAGAATTTATCCTCTGAAGAAGGTAGATATAGAAGGAATTATAGAAACCTTTGAAGGCAAAGATATTTTCCTTAAATTCAGGACTGAGCGTCTGACTATGGCACTTCATCAGGTTTATGATTCTGTTATTGCTAAAGAGAATCAGCTGAATTTCCTTAAACAGGAATTACAAATTGTTACCATCGAGGATAAGCTGAAAAATCCTAAATTGCAGGATAAAATCAATATTCTGAAGAATGAGTTTATTACTGATATTTGCAGTGATTTACCTAATGCTTTTTGGGATAGAAAGAAACATGTTGTGAAATTTCACAGCGTCTCACTTAGACAGATTTGTGAACTAGCAGTTGCTGCAGCACACTCTTGTTCACAAGAAATAATCTCAGCAAGCAATGAACAAAGGCACAGGTTTGTTCACCCAGTTCGGCCAAACTGCCTACGTCTGGGGAGAACTATTCTCCAGTCCTCAATCCACTCAACCAAAGGTCCCAAGCACACTCGGTTACAACGCACGCAACCTATGCTACTTTAACCCCGTGTGAATCACACAACACAATCAGAACAAGCTCTGATTTGTGTCAGCACACCCTCTACAGTATGTCAGTCTAGAATAGCTACAATCCTCTCAAAGAACTTAGCCTATTCTATACTACACTACTCAGCAGAGTTGATGCAGCAACAGCTGTAACACACAGCTGAAGCACAATGTCCGCGTCGCTCCAAGGCCTTCTGTCGAGCCGATCGAACCACTCCAAGAGCGCTGCACACTCTGAGTAACTCCCCCTCACTCAGTGACCACCTGCCACTAGTGAGTTCTTCCGCACGAACCTCGACCGAGCCTTCCACCCGTCAGTTCTTCTGCGGCTGCCTTTGATCAACCAATAAGCTCCACAGCTCTGAATTGGCTTCCAGATCAATGCACAAATCAGTCTCTGCAAGACCTGATTCTCTTCTGCAATGCTCACCACAGCTCTGCGCTCAACGCTCTGCCCGTGTGTGTTTGATCGAAGAACAACGTCCGTAGCACCCAAAAATCCTCACTCTGAAATCTGTGTCTACTCTTGTGTATCACTCAGCTTCGATCACCCCCTTCAGCCCTAATACCTTCTGCTTAAATACCCACACCACTTTAAGCAATTTCCAGGTTTAGGCAATTGACCCACAAGATCAATTATCTCCTAAAATCTAGGAGATTAGATTTGATCATAACTCCAATGCAAATCTCCTTCTCTGACAAGTAAACCTTGCTGGAATATGCTCTTTAGTATTTTAGAAATTCTTCTAAGAGCTTTCACAAAGCTGCCATACCTTCAAATCGCACCCAGCACAAAACTGCTACTTGGACAGTTGATACAGCACTTGAACCAGCACCTGCTGCAGCATCCCCTGCTGTAGCTGCTGCTAGTTCACTTCTGCTGCCAGCTTGATTGTTTGAGCTGCAACAACTCCTTGTTCACTTGTGATGTAGCTGTTTGCTGCTGCTGGAATTTCCTAAATGCATTAGGAAACAATCCCATCAATTCTAAGGAAGATCCTCCAATTTATAGAGGTTTTGATTTTCCAATCAAATCTTCATTCAACAAATCTACCCTTGTTCTTGAGAGACACTCCAGAAATATTCTCCTGAATATTCAGCTCTTTCCGAAAGCCCTTCGGTCCACTGATTTGTTGATTGAATGCAATCTTCGAGAAAGCTTTGAATTTGTGCTACCACATTTTAGCTCCAGCATCTACTACTGAACTTCTGCTCCAGAGATTGCTGTAGCACTTGCTTACTCCACTTTAGCTCCAGAGATAGTCACTCTGCCCAGATTGCACAAGCTGATGTCTTCATGCTCTCTTTCAGAATTTCGAGCTCCCCAAGGCAACATTAGGTCGCGCGCCTCGTGAAGACATTAGCCACTTAATGTCTTCATCTGGAGCGCTACTTAATGTCTTCAGCTGGAGCGCCACTTACTAAGTTTGCTCACTCTGGAATGCTCTTCATCAGCTGTTTTCTTTCCATACTTGCTGTAGCAGGCTCTAGTTCACTTTGTAGGAGTTTGTCAATGATGCCACATACCTTCACATGTTGTTTCACTTCCATATGAAGATGGATTTACAGAGGATAAAATTCCAACAAAAGCTAGACCTTGCCAGATGTGATGATGTTGTGTGGCAGTCATTGACAAAACCAGCACGAGTGAACAAGCTGCTGCTGTAGAAGTTCCTGGAGCACGGAGCTGTAGCAGAAGTTCAGCGCCCATTATTCGGAGTGTGCATTCAACGGATTGTATTGAAGAGCAGTGTTCTACCCGGAGTTTCTAAATATTCAATGAAGAATATCCCAGAGAAGATTCCCGTGCCCAGGTAAAGATTTGTTTGTGGGAGAATTGATTTTCGAAATCAAATCTAATCTCTTACAAATTAGGAAATAATGTTCCTTTAAGGAACTTCCAAAAAGCGGACAACTGTGAAAGGCTGGGCGAGTATTTAAAGGAGGCTGAGCAGAGCGTCCAGGGTATCGAAGACAAGAGTGCAAACACCAGAGCGTACATAGAATACTACGAAGGGTGATTGTGAGTGAGTCGTGCTTTGATCATCACCACGAGCAAAGCGTGAGCGCAGAGCTGAGGTGATTGAAGCGGAGAGTGATCAAGACTTGCAGAATCTGATCAGTACCTGATCTGTGAAGCTAATTCAGAGCAGCTGTTGCTTGTTGGTTGATCAAGGAAAGCCGTGGAGCAATTGTCGAGTGGAGGTGCTCGGGCAATTGGCAGAAGGCTATGACTTGCTAGTGGCAGGAGGTCACTGAGTGAGGGGAGCATTCCAGAGTGTGCAACACTCGTGAAAAGGTTCGATCGGCTCAGCAGAAGGCTTGGAGCGACACAAACAAATTGTGCATCAGCTGTGTGCTACAGCAGGTGCTATAGCAGACCTGTAGAGACTGTGTGTTAATTAGAATAGGCTGAGATTCGTCGAGTCAGTAGCTATTCTAGATTAATCAGACTGATTTTACCTGTGAAGCAGCAAAAGACGCAGGGGATATACTCGACACAGCCTCCGAAGGAACTGACAAGGTGAAATAGTCTCGGTTACAGATGATTACTACTAGGTTTGATAAAATGAAAATGAAGGAGGACGAGTCGATAGCTGAATTCAATGCAAAGTTGATGGATATTGCCAACGAAGACATGCGCTTGGAGAACCGATCAGCAGTGAAAAGCTTGTCATAAAAGTTCTAAGGTCACTTCCACAAAAATACGCAATAAAAGTGGCAGCTATTGAGGAAGCCCAGAACATAAAAGGAATGAGTCTTGACATCCTGATGGGATCCCTTCGGACATTCGAAATGAAGCTAATATCTGAAGCTCCTGAAAAGAATTTTCTGGGAATAGCTCTCAAAAGTGAAGCATCAGAGTCTGCTGAAGATGAAGGAGAAATGTCTGAACAGATGGTACTACTGGCAAAAAACTTTGGCAGGTTTATGAGGAAGCTGAACCAGCGTCAGTTTGAACAGAGCAATAAATCTGGAACAGACATCAGAAGAAGACAGGATGGAAAATTCAGAAAAAATAGGACCACTGAGATTCCAAAGGGAGAAAAGGTAAAGGGATCCAATGTCGAGAATGTGAAGGATTTGGCCACATTTAAGCAGAATGGGCAAAACACTCTTAAGAAATAGAGACGGACACTCTTAGCGGGGTGGAGTGATAGTGAAGCAGACGAAACTGAAACAGACGGTTTAAAATATAACTATCTGGCTCTCACTACTGTGACAGATGCTACCAGCACCAAATTAGAAAACTCAGAATCAGATATGACATGGAAATCACCGAAGAAACAATAGCCGAGTAATATAAGGCTCTGTACGAACAGTGGGGGGAGGCAGTCAAAACAAATTCCAAGCTATGCAAGCAACTGGTTAGCCTAAAGACTAAAAAATACGAACTGTCTGAAACAGCTAAAAGGTTGCAAACAGAACTAGAAAAGGAGAGACTGGAACACCCAGTGGCTGTGACAGAGCTGTCAAGGAATAGAAAGTATGTCTGCATGATGAACAATGAAACAAAGAAACTTGACTCTATCTTGGATGCTCAGCATACGAATCGTGGGAGTCCTGGTTTGGGCTATGAGTATCCAAAGACTGATGGTAAGACAATGGTTGTTTTGAGCTAAAGATTCTAACTGTGCTAACAATGTTCATCCCAGTCACAGATTTAACATGTGTTGGACTTTGGACAAGCATATCTGGCATTTCTATAATACTCAAGGTCACATCCAGAAGAGGTGTTCCAAGTTTCTGACAAAATTTCGCTTACAAAGATCCGTGCATGTCTCGAAAATTTGCAACGACAAATGCTACGTTGGTACTTTGACAGTGGCTGTTCAGCCCACATGACCGGGGAAGCCAGCTATCTGACTAATATACAGAACCTGGATGGACGATTTGTTACATTCGGTGATGGAGGAAAAGGAAGGGTTATTGGTCAAGGTACATTATCAGTTCGAGGGATGCCCACAATTGACAAAGTGCTCCTTGTGGAAGGTCTACAAGCCAATCTACTAAGTATAACTCAACTGTGTGATGGAAAGCTGAATGTCCAATTCACCAAGGATTCATGCCAAGTCATCAACAGAGAAGGGAAGCGTGTTCTGAGAGGAGCTCGTTCATCAAATAACTGTTATCTGTTGAATTCTTACACATAGCCTGTCACAGCTCACTGTTTTCTATCTAAACAGAATGAACTGATTCAGTGGCACAAGCGGCTGAGACACTTGAAACTCAAGGCCTTAAAGCAGATATCCAAACTTGGACTGGTGTGAGGAATACCTAAACTGAAAGGAAAGACTGATGCTATGTTTGGTGAATGCAAAATAGGGAAAAAGACAAGGTCGGCTCACCCTAGAACGAATCAAATCCAACCAGAATTCTTGAACTCTATACATGGACCTGATGGGTCCCATGCAGACCGAAAGCATTGGTGGTAAGATCTATGTTCTAGTCTGTGCTGATGATGTTTCCCGTTTTACCTAGACTGTGTTTCTGAGACAAAAATCAGACACTGTTTAAGCTATGATTCTCTTGATTCTGAGACTGCAACGTGAAGAAGGCACAACTCTGATTACAATTAGGAGTGACCATTGTAAGGAATTTGAGGACAATGACATGGAAGAATTCTGCCTTAAACAAAGCATACTTCATCAGTTTTCATCACCCATAACGCCCAACAAACTGGAGTGGCAGAGAGAAAGAATCGTACCCTTCAAGAAATGATGCGGGTTATGTTTCATGGACAAGGGTTTGGCTCTAACCTTCTAGGCGGAAGCGATCAACACTACCTGTTACACCCTGAAGGGAGTCCTTGTGCGCCCTGGAACACAGAAAACTTGTTATGAAATTTGGAAAGGGAAGACACTTTCAGTCAAGCACTTTCATATTTTCGGAAGTACATGTTATGTTTATGAGGACAGAGAGTGTAAAAGGGAACTTGATCCCCGCAGCAGTTAAGAAATATTCTTGAGATACTCCACAAATAGTCGAGCGTATCGTGTTTACATCAAAAAAATCCAAAACTGTTGTAGAGTCAAATAATGTGGCAATTCAAGACTCAGATTATTCAATCAGCAAAGATGAAGATGATGTTGCCTGTCCTGATACAGAAACTAGCAAGCCGTCTCAAGAATCTCTGGATGATAAACATGTATCTGATATAGAACCAGAGCAAGTTCCAGCTATTCAACCTCCACAGCGTATTCAGAGAAATCATCCAACGTCAGACATTATTGGAGATCCTCAGGCACCCAGAAGAATCCGTGGCAAGGTTATTGATTTTGTAGAGATGCTAAGTGGATCTTGCTTTTTGTCATTAGTTGAACCTAAGAGCATCAAGGAAGCAATTTTAGATGAATATTGGGTCAGGGCTATGCAAGACGAACTCTTAGAATTTGCTAGATATGATGTTTGGACACTTGTACCGAGACCAGCTGAAGCCAACATCATCAGTACAAATTGGATGACAGATGAGAAAGGCAACATCACCCGCAACAAAGCATGGCTGGTGGCACAGGGGTATGCTCAGATTGAAGGCATAGATTTCGATGAAACATTTGCCTCGACTGCCCGACTTGAAGCCATAAGACTCCTGCTAGCTCTTGCATGCCATCTCAACTTCAAGCTATTTCAGATGGACGTGAAAAGTGCGTTTCTCAACAGATGGCTTAATGACGAAGTCCATGTTGCTTAACCTAAAGGGTTTGAAGACCCGTTTCATCCTGATCATGTGTAGCGCTTGAACAAAGCCCTATATGGACTGAAACAGGCGCCCCGAGCATGGTACGAACGGCTCACCATATTCCTTATTCAACATGGCTATGTGCAAGGGGAAGTGGACAAGACCTTGTTTGTGAAGCACATCAAACATAAATTCGTCATTGCACAAATCTATGTTGACGACATCGTATTCGGGTCTTGATCACATAGTTTAGTGGATCAGTTTGTTGAACAGATGAAAAGTGATTTCAAATGAGTATGGTGGGGGAAATGGTCTACTTCCTTGGCCTGCATGTACATTAGAAATCCGATGGTATATTCATAACACAAAGCAAATATGCTAGAAACTTGGTAAAGAAGTTTGGATTGGAGAAAGCCAGCCATAAGCATACTCCCGCTGCGACACACGGATTGGAGTAAGTGTGGAACAGACCCTGTACAGTAGTATGATCGGAAGTTTACTCTACCTTACTGCCAGTTGACCTGATATTTGCTATGCTGTGGGTGTCTGTGCTAGGTACCAGGCGAACCCGAAAGAAAGTCACCTTGCTAGTGTCAAACACATAATCAGATACATAAGTGATACATAAGTGGAACAGCAAACTACGGACTCTGGTACACCAAGGACAACAGTTCTCACTTAGTTGGATATGGGGATGCCGATTGCGCTGGCAGTCCAGAAGATCGTAAAAGCACTTCCGGTGGATGCTTCTTTCAAGGAAACAACTTAGTTTCATGGTTCAGTAAGAAGCAAAGTAGTATATCCCTATCGACTATAGAGGCTAAGTACATAGCTATAGGAAGCTGTTGCGCCCAGATGATCTGGATGAAACAGATGATGGAAGAGTATGGTCTGAAACAAGAAGAGATGATCTTATTCTGTGACAATATGAGTGCAATTAACATCTCCAAAAATCCTGTTCAACATTCCAGAACAAAGCATATCAACATCAAGCATCACTTCGTCAGTGAGTTAGTTGAACAGAAGGTCATCACACTGAAACACGTTGATAGAGCCTAGTTATATGCGCTATTTAGATCTTAACACTGTGTCTGTTTGCATTATTTTGTGTACAAGATTACTGGTTTTCGGTATTTTTGTATTTCAGGATAAAACAGGAGCATAAGTCAGATGTGCGCTAACGGGCGCTTTTAAAGAGCGCAATGCACGACCTGAGGAGCTAGCAGCGCAAAAGGAGATAGGAGATAACTGATTCGGACTGCAGTGCGCGAACCAACTGCGCAGAGCGAGTAGCGCAATCAACGTGCGCAGCGAGCCATGCGCAGGATAGCAGAGTTTCTAAATTTTGATCATCATTATCTCCTAGATTTGGGAAGTAGCTAAGATTCTCTCGGGCCAAATCTAAGCATTCCTTGGGCTTCAAGACCAGTATATAAGAGGAGGGAAGCTAGGGTTTGGAGGAGATAGAAGGCATATAGAGAGAAGGACACATAGCAGCAAAAACACACGAGCTACTGCCTCTGAGATTCTGCGCGAACCACCTGCGCCAGCCGAAAACAGCAATCTGCAATTGCGCCGACCTGCTACTTTTCCTTGGCTGCTTTAGTATTATTTATTATTTCTATGATGTTTGTTTCTAGCATGTCTAGCTAAACACCTTGTATCGGTTGGGCATGATTCTATGAAGTATTTCCTTTGAGACTTGTGTTTAATGCTTAGTTCGTCTACTTATATTAATTCTATGCATATGGGTGATAATTAGTTATGCGAATAAGAGAAGCCTTGAACCGCAATCTTATTCTAGCTGCTCGTTATTGTATGTTAAACTAGTTGATAACTTGACGGGGACAACTAGGAGTAACACACTAGGATAATCAGCTCCTACTGTGATAGGATTCGTAGTTGCTTAAACTAGTTTCAGGAATTAATAGCTCATGGACTTTGATCGGAACATGCGCGCATGTTAGGAAGCCTTGATCAGACACTAACTTAAGTAGAACTATGATATAGATGTTTAGAGTCGATGATAAGGGATACTTTCATAGAGGATTGTGTTTACCGATACTTTTCATAGTCATAGTACTTAATATCTACTGCCTGCGCACGTATCGTGCAATTCTGCTTTCACTACTGTTCATTCGCGCACCTGCGCAACACAATCACTCACAACCCCAATTTCGTAAGTTGTAGGTTGCTAGCTAAGACGAGTTTGCACGCTCCTTGTGGGATCGACCCTGACTTAGCCGCTGTACTAAGTGGAGAAGGAAGGATTAATTTGACGGGTACAACGACGCGCGATCAAATTTTGGCGCCGTTGCCGGGGAGCAACACAGATAAGTTTTAACTAGTTCAAGTTTTCTTTTACAGTAGTTAGTTATTTTTCTTTTTATTTTTCGTTGGTGTTTCTGCCAGTACGCAATCAACATCAGCCTGCGCAACCTTGAAACAGTTGCGCTGCGCAGATCATAGTTGCGCACCGACAGGAGCAATAACCTAGTTGTCTTTTAATTCCGTTTTCTTTAAGTTTAGAACAGAGCATGGAAAATAATAGTGTCATCGGCGATAACTTAGGGGACAGAACCCCAGAGGGACCTAACAATGCAAGGGTAGATAATCGCGCAGCTCGGTTCAGAGAAGAAGTACAACGCGAAGTTGAAGCTCGGATGGCTGCTGAAGCAGTGTATAATGCGCAACCCGCGCAACAGATCGTGCGAAGCAGAACATGAACAACGAAGCTCATTCATTCATCATATGCCTAAGTTTCATGGGATGAACAACGAGAACCCAGTCAAGCATGTGCGCGAATTCCTAGTTATCTGCGAGAACATGAAGACCGACGGGGAGAGTGAAGAAGTGCTGAAGCTGAAGGCGTTCCCTTTTCGTTGTGTGATACAGCTAGGCATTGGCTTATGAGCTTACCAGCAGGATCTATTCGCACATGGGAGAAGCTCCAGAAGAAGTTCTTGGATAAGTTCTACCCCACAGCTAAGATCGCGCTACTCAGGAGGGAATTGGCCGCACCTAGGCAGGGCGTAGGAGAGTCACTATCAGAGTACTATGAGCGTTTCAGAGAGCTGGAAGCCAACTGCTATAATCATGGCCTGCCCCAAAATGTGCTGATAGAGAATTTCCTGAACGGAATGCATGCGCAGGCGGTGACATATGCAATATGTACCCGGAGGATGTATGGCAGATGATCGAGGACTCTGCGGGACAGGTAAGGCATCAATTGACACTCGAGAACAGTCGTACGCGCGCTGTGCATCAGGTGGATTCCAGTGCTGAAATAAAAGAAATGAAAGGCATGCTACAGAAAATGATGAGTGCGCAAGGCACGCAGCCAGTTGCGCCGAAGGCATGCGAGTTCTGTACGTCCACAGAGCACAAAACCGACGCATGTCCCACACTTTTTGAGGAATCAGGAGATGTAAATGCTCTAGGAGGATGGGACAATAGAGGACCGCAGAGGCAGAATCAGCCGCGCTTTGGACTGGCCGCGAATGGATTCAGATGGAGGAAGACAACAATCTCCAAAGGCAGTCCGCGGAATATCGCACACCACAGCAGGCGCAGCAGGTATACAACCCACCGCACCGCCGCAATGACGCACCAGCACAAAATAACCAGCAACCGCGGCGCTCCTTAGAAGACATAGTGGCTCAGTTAGCAGACACTGTGCGCAAGAATGATGAAAAGTATGATAAGAGGTTCGAGTCAATTGAGAAGCAGTTGTCGCAGATTGCTACCACGGTTTATGAGCTGAAAAAGAGCGATGGCAACCTACCTTCGCAAGTGATTCAAAACCCTAAGGGAGGAGTTAACGCCGTAACGCTGAGGACTGGGCGCACAGTTGGGACAGCTCCGACCGCGAAGGTGCCCGCACAGCCAGTTGCGCAACCTCCAGAGCCAGCACAGCCGGATGCGCAACCAGCCGCGCAAGCTACAAACCAACAGGGGGTGGCGCCAGGTATGATACATTCAGGAGAAAAGAGTACCAATCATACTAACGCACCTGCACCTTTTCTTGTGCAGGCACCTTTAACAAGGAAGGAGGCGCTAGACAAGGAGCTATATGATTTAGTCATTGCACCTTGGTCTGCTAAAGCCTGCAGGTCTCACCATCCAATTAGCAGATCGGTCGTGCAAACAACCAACGGGCATGATAGAAGACGTTCTCGTCCAAGTGGGAGAGCTGGTGTTCCCAGCAGATTTCTACGTCTTGAAAATGGAGGGTGAGCCGAGCAAGGGAAGCGCGCAAATCCTACTGGGCAGACCATTTCTGATGACAGAGCGCACAAAGATAGACGTGTGGAAAGGCATGCTCTCAATGGAGGTAGATGGCGAGGAGATTCACTTTAACATTTTTAAGGGGATGCAGCATCCTCATGAGGACGCCACAGTGCACGCGTTAGATAGTATGGACGACTTGGTTGCGCACGCGCAGTGTGCATGCGCAACAGAGGAGCCTGCGCCACTGACACAGACAGAGATGGAGGCACATGATGATGAGCTGAGCAGCACAGAACCAGTGCTCAGGCAGGTATATGATCTGGTTAATGTTTGCGCTACTAATAAAATCCTGCCTTCTATAGAACAGGCACCCAAAGTTGAGCTGAAGCACTTGCCCGAGCACTTAAAGTACATCTTCCTGGGCAATGAGGACACCCTGCTTGTCATTATAAAGAAAGGATTAGAGGAGGAGCAGGAGGCGCGATTACAGGAGGTGTTGTGCAAGAACCAGCGCGCTATAGGGTGGACATTAGCTGACCTGCGCGGAGTAACCCCTGATGTGTGTATGCACAGAATTCTGCTGGAAAATGATGCCAAACCATCCAGGGAACCTCAGCGCAGACTGAATCCGATCATGATGGAGGTAGTGCAGAAGGACATCCTGAAGCTGCTTGACGCAGGAGTAGTATACCCGATCTCAGACAGTAAGTGGGTAAGTCCAGTGCACGTTGTGCCAAAGAAAGGAGGCATCACAGTAGAGGAAAATGCGCAGGGCGAGCTAGTTCCCAAGCGCATATAGACTGGATGGCGCATGTGCATCGACTACAGGAAGCTAAACGCAGTCACGCGCAAGGATCATTTCCCGCTACCGTTCATGGATCAGATGCTCGACCGTTTGGCGGGAAAACCGCATTTTTGCTTCCTGGACGGTTACTCAGGGTACAATCAGATCCCTATTGTTGCGGAGGATCAGGAGAAGATAACCTTTACCTGCCCATTCGGTACCTTTGCGTTCCGGCGCATGTCGTTTGGGCTGTGTAATGCGCCAGGTACGTTCCAACGCTTAGTCATGGGCATTTTCTCTGATATGATTGGTTTATGTATAGACGTATTCATGGATGACTTCACTGTGCATGGTGAGACTTTTGATGCATGTTTAGATAATCTTGATAGAGTCTTAGCGCGCTGCATTACCAAGAACCTAGTTCTCAATTATGAAAAATGTCACTTTATGGTGTCACATGGAGTAGTACTAGGACATATTATCTCACAGGAAGGAATTAAGGTTGATAAAGCAAAAATAAATCTTATCTCAAATCTGCCTTATTCCACTAATGTGCGCGACGTTAAGTCGTTTCTTGAGCATGCAGGGTTCTACAAGCGCTTTATAAAAGATTTTTCCAAAATATGTATTCCATTGTCTAACCTCCTTCAAAAGGATGTGTGCTTTGAGTTCACTGATGAGTGCAGGAATGCTTTTGATAAGTTGAAGGATGCGCTGACCAGTGCGCCAGTGATGCGCGCACCAGACTGGAACTTACCCTTTGAGCTGATGTGTGATGCAAGTGACTACGCCGTAGGCGCAGTGTTGGGTTAGCGCGTGGATAAGAGGCCGCACGCTATATATTATGCGTCGCGCACACTGGACACTGCGCAAGAACTACACCACGACTGAGAAGGAGCTTCTGGCAATTGTATTTGCGCTGGAGAAGTTCCGCGCAGATGTTCTAGGCGCTATAGTCATTGTCTACACTGACCACGCTGCTATCCGTTACCTGATGTCCAAGAAAGAGACTAAGCCGCGCTTGATGCGCTGGTTGCTTCTGCTCCAAGAGTTCGATTTAGAGATCAAGGATAAGAAGGGAACGGAAAACACTGTTGCTGATCACCTAAGTAGGATAGTGAAGGAAGAGGAGCCAGGACAGATCACGGAGACATTCCCTGACGAGCACCTGATGGCGCTGAATGGTAAGGTACCATGGTATGCGCATATTGCAAATTACCTGGTCACAGGTGCGTTTCCCCCTCATCTCACTAAAGTTCAATGCATGAGGTTAAAACATGAGTCTAAATATTACGTTTGGGATGATCCGTACATGCTTAGAATAGGCCCTGATCAGATCTTGAGGCGATGCGTACCTGATCATGAGATGAGCTATGTTTTAAGGTTTTGTCATGCGCACGCGTGCGGAGGACACTTTGGTCCAAAGCGCACGAGCAGGAAAATCCTAGATTGCGGTTTTTATTGGCCGCACTTATTTCGTGACTCATATAACCACTGCAGGGCTTGTGACAGGTGTCAGCGCACAGGAAATATATCAGCGCGCAACGAGATGCCACAAACGCCAATATTGGTAGACGAAGTGTTCGACTTGTGTGGGATTGACTTCATGGGGCCGTTTCCTCCATCTTGTGGATACGAGTACATACTAGTCGCAGTGGATTATCTCTCGAAGTGGATCGAAGCTAAGGCCACGCGCAAGGATGATGGTAAAACGGTTGTTGAGTTTTTAAGGACTAACATTTTCTGCAGGTACGGAGTGCCTAAGGCAATAATCAGCGACCAGGGGACGCACTTCTGCAATAGAATAGTGGCGCAGGTACTGAAGCATTATGGAGTGCGCCACAAGACGTCCACTGCATACCATCCTCAAACGAATGGCCAGGCCGAGGTTTCCAACAGAGAGATTAAGCGCATTCTGGAGAAAACCATGAGACCTACGCGCAAAGACTGGAGCCAGCGGCTGGATGATGCACTTTGGGCATACAGAACTGCGCACAAGACACCGATTGGGACTTCACCATTTCGATTGGTGTATGGAGAGGCGTGCCACCTACCGGTTGAGTTGGAACACAAGGCATACTGGGCATTGCGCACTTGCAATCTGAACCTCGACGAGGCTAGTAAAGAGTGCGCTTTTGAACTGAGCGAACTAGAGGAGCTGCTCCTGGATGCATATGAGGGGCTGCGCGACTACAAAGCGCGCACGAAAGCATTTCACGATAAGTACATCCTTAGACGCACCTTCGAGCCAGGAGACCGGGTGTTGTTGTTCTCCTCGCGCTTAAAGCTGATGCCCGGAAAGCTGCGCAGCAAGTGGACGGGACCATACATAGTCACAAAGGTTTTCCCATATGGAACAATCGAGTTAGAGAACGAGCGCAAGCATCGTTTTCAGGTTAATGGGCAAAGAGTCAAGAAATTCTTGGGAGAACCTTGGGATGAGGCCACGCGTGAAGTTCATTTGGAGGAACCAGAAATAGAGGATGCGCAGGCTGCTGCGCCAGAGATACAACCTGATGCACCGAAGGGAGAACTAGGAGCTACTGATTATATATCTTCTCCCTCACTGATTAACCTCGTTTCTTATGATGTGTCACATGATTTTGGCCACACTGACCACCTATCTGCTCCTTTGCGCAGGACTAAGGAAGACATAGCACACACAGATGCATAAGAGCGCGCAGGAGCAAGTGTGGGGATGGTCACGAGCGCGAACTTGAGCAAGTAACGAGGTACTGTCGAGCCAACGACGTTAAACAAAGGCACTTGTCGGGAGGTAACCCGACACGTTTTCCACGTTTTATTCTTTACCCGTTTTTTTTAGGATTTAAATTTTTAGCTAGTTCAGTACTTGCACATTTTTTTGAGTCACGTAGCAATGCGCAGGTCAGTGCGCAGGACAGATGGGCAGGTCAGAGAGTATATAAGGGCAGAAACTTAGAAAATTCCAGACATTCTGCAATTTCGATCGTTAGAGCTTTTCACTGCTACCAGCCAATCTTTGCCGTCCGCCCACCGATTTCGGCGTTCTTTAGTGAGATTTGAAGAGCACGACATCACCAGCGCACTAGGTAACCTCTCATTTTTTATTTCAGTCGCTTTAGTGAGGGATTGGTGAAAGAAGCGGACTGAGGACGTAACCCTAGAATCAAAATCGCACCTAGTTAGCCCGCTCCGTTTGGTGTTTTCATTGCTGGGTTTTGTTGACAAGAGTGAGGCGCCCATTTGGTAAAGATTTGAGGGTTTAATTCGGAGTTCTGATTTTGGGGTACTTAGTGGAGCGTTGACTACAGTTGACCGCCGATTCTTGAGTCGATCGTCGCAAAAATGAGGCCAGCAGAAAACCAGGACACCCCGGCGTCTTTCGCCAGGAAGTATGACGCCTTCTGAGATTGGATATGTACAGCACCCCGTGCATCAACAGGAAGTCCCTGCTCGAGGTGGGCTTAGAGGACTTGGTCACGGAGAAGCTCGCGCAGGCCGGCTGGGAGGCGCTGATGGACGTAGATAGCGCAGCCGACAAGGAGGACACTTGTGAGTTCTTGGCGTCCCTGCAGATCGCTGACTTAGAGATCCGTTACCGACACCGAGGGGTGTGGTACGTTGCATCGGCCAAGAGGCTGAAGCGCACCCTGCGCTGTGACAAGGTGCGCGAGCAGGACGTGGATACGCACACCAACCAGGAAGCATGGCGCGAGATGGCGTCGGGCAAACCGTTTGCCGCTGGGCGCAGCAGAGGACGTGAGCTGCGCGACCATTGGATGTACTATCTGTGGCGCATGGTCGCGTACGCAGTCATCGGGCGCTACAACGGTGCGCCAAAGGTCAGCCTGCTTGACATGGACGTGCTCAAGGGGTTGTATTACGGGAAGAAGGTGAGGTTTGTGTCGGATATGGTGGTGCACTGGGAGCGGCTCAGCACCAAGGGCCCGCTCACTTGCGGAGGTGTGATCACGCATTTGCTGCGTGGGTTGCACGAAGAGCCAGAGGTGCCCGAGCACACGGTTGTTCCAGCCGTCCCTCTTGACCGCGCACAGATGCTGCAGTACCGAGCGGTAACTGCTAAGGAAGATGGGTCACTGGAGTGGTGTTACCGGCTGCAGGCTGCTAGGGCACCGAGGCACGCAGCAATCAGAGGAGCGCCCGCAGAGAGTATTGCGCAGCAAGATGAAGCTGCTGATGATGAGGAGATGGAGAATGTGGAGGCACCAGTCGCGCAGCCCGCTAGGCGCATGAGGACGCGGCGAGTGGGCCGCCAGGGGAAGTTGTGACCATTGACATCAAAGATTCTCCCGCGCGCGCGCAGGCGAAGCGGCGCAGACAGGATTCAGAGGAGGCGCCAGCAGAGCAGCGCATGAAGTTTAACGTCATGCGCGTGCTGGAGTACTCAGCGCCCGAGGGGGCCGATTTAAGCATCAGTCCACCATCTGGGTGGAAATTTGAAGATCCCATTCCTCTTCTTCTCAGTCTGCGCAGGCCACCTCCAGGGTCACCCTTAGAGCAGCGCGAGCCAGCCAGTTCTCCCGCGCAGTCACCGGCCCAATCCTCAGTGCGCACCCTAGTCGTAGACCCACTGCAAATGCCATCAGAGCCCCCTCAGTGCGCACCCCAGTCATAGACACACAGACAATCAGATCGCCCTCTAAGGTCACCCCCATCAAAGAGTTAAGTTCAGATTCGATATATGAAACTGACTCGGAGGAGGAGCCTGCAAACCAGCCCGCAGTAGTTTCAGTTGCGCAACCATCCTCCAGCTCTGAGTATGAGATAGAGTCCATGGACGAGGAGGGACAAGGGTCTGCGCAGGACTCCAGCTCAGAGGATTTCTAGGGCTGCACAGAGGGCTAGGCGCAAATAATTTCGGGTTGTCCTTTTACTTTTGAAAACTATCACTGGATGTTCTGTTCCTATTTTGTGTCGGATATTTTGTGAACTCCTGACCTTGTTTCTTTGGCTGCGTTGACTATGTTTTTCATTTTCATAATGCATTTTACGTTTAGTTTTTAGTTGTCCTAGTAGCTTGCATGAGTGCGCTCTCCGTTGCGTTTAAGCGTGAGTCGTGGGGACACGTCTCTGTTTAAGTGTCGGGGGGGGGGGGGGGGGGGCGTTACATTTACATTTCATATTTATCATTGTAGTTTCGCTTAGTTAGTGTAGTTATAGGAAATAGTAGCGGTTGTGCGCTTGTGTGCGGATTGCGCACACCTTTCGACTTGTTTTGCCTTATTCATCCTACATGCACTGCCATTAACCGTTTTAGTATAATTTTTTCGATTTTTGTCTTTTTGGTCGGGATATACAGGGGATGTGGAGTTGACAGAAAAAGCTCTAGAGAGGCGGTTAGTCGTTTTTGCTTCGAGAGTAAGATACATGGCTAAAAGCGCTAGTGGAGGCCGGTGCTTTGCAACGTTCGGAACAGTAGAGCGCGCTCAGCCACGCAGATGCCAAAGGCGAATACCCAAAGCGCGGCGAGGTGGGAAAACAGACCACCTTTCCTCTGGAAGTCGAGTGTAGAAAAGTGGGCACGGGTGTAAACGCGTGCGCTGACCTGCGCAAGTAGGCCAAGGAGGGAGAGCGGGGCGTTGTTCCATAGCTGCTATCCAAAGGCCGAGACTGGAACCGTTCTGGGAATATAAGAAAAGTGGACGAAGCCGTATAAAAGAGAAAAAAAAAACAATTGCCGATATACGCAAGGAAAAGAAATCAGCATGCGCACACAACTCCATATTAGCGCATGCGCAAGTCCAATAGTAAAAAAAATCGTCAAGGACGAAAGGCTTGAGTTCCCAAGAAGCGCGCGAATGAATCACGAACCTGAAGAAGCTTGCGCGATTAACCATGTACCAGAAATCGGAGTAGGGACCGACAACCAGAAGCCTATGAAGAGCTATCTCCGAATCATCCGAATTAAATTGCATCCTGGCTGAGAGATAACAAATTTCGAAATTATTATATTAGAATTGCTAAGGGTTTGTGCGCGTAGGTGATAGAGCAACACAGGGTGAACTGATGTGCAGATCTCGCATGAGTGTAAGGCTGTGCGATAGACTTCAGTTAGGTAATTGTATCTGTGCTTCAGTGCTTGTTCGGGACGAACAAGGGTAAGTGTGGGGGATTTGATAGAGCCTAGTTATATGCGCTATTTAGATCTTAACACTGTGTTTGTTTGCATTATTTTGTGTACAAGATTACTGGTGTTCGGTATTTTTGTATTTCAGGATAAAACAGGAGCATAAGTCAAATGTGCGCTAACGGGCGCTTTTAAAGAGCGCATTGCACGAACTGAGGAGCTAGCAGCGCAAAAGGAGATAAGAGATAGCTGATTCGGACTGCAGTGCGCGAACCAACTGCGCAGAGCGAGTAGCGCAATCAACGTGCGCAGCGAGCCATGCGCAGGATAGCAGAGTTTCTAAATTTTGATCATCATTATCTCCTAGATTTGGGAAGCAGCTAAGATTCTCTCGGGCCAAATCTAAGCATTCATTGGGCTTCAAGACCAGTATATAAGAGGAGGGAAGCTAGGGTTTGGAGGAGACAGAAAGCATATAGAGAGAAGGACACATAGTAGCAAAAACACACGAGCTACTGCCGCTGAGATTCTGCGCGAACCACCTGCGCCAGCCGAAAATGATGAGCGGACAAATAACCTTTCATTTGTCCACATTTTTCCCCTTACTTCTTGTTTATTCCGCAATTCTATAAAGCCATTTGATGATTTCTTCGTCCATTTCAGATTAAAAATATGTATCTCACGATACGAAGTGGCCCGAAGAAAATCTAGACGAATTCCGGTCGATGGAGATCAAAAGCAGGAAGACTGAGCAAACTGCAGAAGTGATTCAGCCGAATCATAGGTGATTCGCCCACCAGCCTGACCGAATCACTCACAGCTGTGCGAATTGACCTGATCCGGGGAAAGTCCTGAAGATTTGACCGAATCACATAAAGGGTGTGACCGAATCAACTGTGATTCGGCCAAGAAAAGTGATTCGCCCAGTCCGAGATCAGCACTGAACAGATGATTCGGCCGAATCAGAAGTGATTCGCCCATGAGGTGCCCGAATCAGTTGAGCTCCATAAGACGTTTGACCGTATCAACACAAGGGTGTGACCGAATCAAAAAGTGATTCGGCCGGGATAAGTGATTCGCCCAAACTCAAAACAGCACTGAACAAAAGATTCGAGCGAATCACATGGACAGTGACCGAATCACCTGATTCGGGCATTTTTTGGAAATCTTCAAAATGTATAAATAGAATGAGATGGAAGTGAAGAAAGAGAGCTTCCATACTTTTTGCAACCCTAGACGACTGGAACTCGAAGAAGATGAAGCTTGATTGAAGATTGAAGCTTGGATTGAAGATTCTACATCAACCTCTCTTAAACCCTAGCTTTGTATTTACATTGATGTTTCCCTTAGTTTTCATGTATTTGTGCACACTCATTATGAGTGAGTAGTTGTTCTTGTGGTTGGGGATTAAATGGATCCCCTAGGATTGGATATGATGTAGAACTCTAATTTATTGCATTGAATGAAGTTTGGTTTGATTATATTGTGCCCTAGCTATGTATTCATTGTATGCACACCAAGTGTTTGACGAAATGCTTAAGTGAGTATGCTTGGTTAAAACCCCTAAGGAAGGAGCGAGAGTTGAACTTAGGATGTTTCATAGCTATTGTATGATCATAGATGGAGTGTTTGTGCGTGAGAGCGACATGCATTCTTGACATTAGGCTAAGTTTTAAGCGGATTTGAGTAACCGGCCAATAGACCGAGAGGGTGCGGTTATGGGACTCAAATTCTACACGGTTCAATAGAATGAGAGTTTGAGAACCATGTCATTTATGTATCCTCTCCATTCTAGGGAAGGAGCGAGAGTTGAACCTAGAGCGGACGATGCATTAGCCTTGCTTTTATCAACCAAATGTAATTCATGCATGTATTAGTGAGTTATTTCATTTTCCTCATATCTTAGGAGAGAAGTTGAATCCCTAGTCACCCTTTTTATTCATTAAGCAAAACCCAAAAAATATCATTTATCTTTAGTGCTTGCTAGAGATACCTCTATAGGAGGACAAAACCGCCCCCCAAAAACCGTAGACTTACAATAGTAGCATTGATTAGTTGTCAATTAGTCTAAGCTTTTCCCTTGGGTTCGATCCGAGGTCACTCGGTTATAAATATTGTTTGATATTTGCGTGACTAGAATAGCACTTCATTTTGCTTGCCTAAAACGCCAACGTCATTTGCATTATTTTGTGTACAAGATTACTGGTTTTCGGTATTTTTGTATTTCAGGATAAAACAGGAGCATAAGTCAAATGTGCGCTAACGGGCGCTTTTCAAGAGCGCAATGCACGACCTGAGGAGCTAGCAGCGCAAAAGGAGATAGGAGATAGCTGATTCGGACTGCAGTGCGCGAACCAACTGCGTAGAGCGAGTAGCGCAATCAACGTGCGCAGCGAGCCATGCGCAGGATAGCAGAGTTTCTAAATTTTGATCATCATTATCTCCTAGATTTGGCAAGTAGCTAAGATTCTCTCGGGCCAAATCTAAGCATTCCTTGGGCTTCAAGACCAGTATATAAGAGGAGGGAAGCTAGGGTTTGGAGGAGACAGAAAGCATATAGAGAGAAGGACACACAGTAGCAAAAATACACGAGCTACTGCCGTTGAGATTCTGCGCGAACCACCTGCGCCAACCGAAAACAGCAATCTGCAATTGCGCCGACCTGCTACTTTTCCTTGGCTGCTTTAGTATTATTTATTATTTCTATGATGTTTGTTTCTAGCATGTCTAGCTAAACACCTTGTATCGGTTGGGCATGATTCTATGAAGTATTTCCTTTGAGACTTGTGTTTAATGCTTAGTTCATCTACTTATATTAATTCTATGCATATGGGTGATAATTAGTTATGCGAATAAGAGAAGCCTTGAACCGCAATCTTATTCTAGCTGCTCGTTATTGTATGTTAAACTAGTTGATAACTTGACGGGGACAACTAGGAGTAACACACTAGGATAATCAGCTACTACTATGATAGGATTCGTAGTTGCTTAAACTAGTTTCAGGAATTAATAGCTCATGGACTTTGATCGGAACATGCGCGCATGTTAGGAAGCCTTGATCGGACACTAACTTAAGTAGAACTATGATATAGATGTTTAGAGTCGATGATAAGGGATACTTTCATAGAGGATTGTGTTTACCGATACTTTTCATAGTCATAGTACTTAATATCTACTGCCTGCGCACGTATCGTGCAATTCTGCTTTCACTACTGTTCATTCGCGCACCTGCGCAACACAATCACTCACAACCCCAATTTCGTAAGTTGTAGGTTGCTAGCTAAGACGAGTCTGCACGCTCCTTGTGGGATCGACCCTGACTTAGCCGCTGTACTAAGTGGAGAAGGAAGGATTAATTTGACGGGTACAACGACGCGCGATCACACGTATCCTCTGATAAGCAACTAGCTGATATCTTCACTAAAGTGTTGAACAATGCTCAGTTTGAAACACTTAGGCTTGCCTTGGGTCTATGTTTAGTCAACACTTAAGACAGATTCAGAAAAGCTGGACCAGTTCTTAATCACTGTACAAGAATCTGTTGAACTGGTTACAGAATACAGGGGGAGAAGTTCTGGTGCTTATCTAATATAATGGGTGATGCAGATTCGGAGCCAGACAAAGTATATTGAAATTTGGATATTTAAAGGAAGTTTTTTTTGGAAAGGAAAATCAACGAATAATCTAAATATATTCCAGATTTGATAGTTAGGGTTTCCAAATTTGAATTTTGAAATCATTTAAAATCTCTACCTGATTTTTCGCAGAATTTTTAGGAGATTTATTTTCGTTAAGAGGAAAGAGTGAGACTCGAGTTCTTGGAAGAAATCCCGACGGCAAACAATCATGGTTGCCTCCAAGAAAAATTCCACCAGTGCGCTCGTCGATACCTTAGCCTCACCGGCTTCGGAAAGATCGAAGCGAGCAGTAGCATCTCAGAGAAAGGGAAAAGCTGCGGCAGACTCCCAAACACCGTCCAATCCCTAGCAGCAAAGAAAGGAGGAAGGAGGAAGGAAGAAGGGAGCGGATAAGCCGCCTATACCAAAGCCGATGGCAATTGAACACAAGTCCGACCATGAGGCAAGCCTTAAAATTGACTCACCTATGATAACTCTTGTGGTAGAAGGAGATAAGGATAAAGATGTGACTATGGAGGTTGAGATAGACCGTGTTGAGAACATACCTAGGGAAGTTGGTACACCTGCTAATTCATATGTTCAGGTAGAGCAGTCGGCTGAGAGGACTGAGGCGACTGAGCGACAGAAGGCTGAGTTGGCCAAGAGGTCTCTAGCCGACCGGATAGGCACTAGGCTGACTCAACAGAAGGGTGTTGGAGGTCAGAAGAAAAGCAAGGCCTCAAGGTTAGCTAGGATGTTTGCACAAAAGGCAAAGAAGAGGGTTAAGAAGTTAGAAGTTGTGGCTGAACAAAGCTTAGTGGATGCCGTTCCAGAATTCGGTGAAGTACCTTTGGCTGAGGACATTCGTAAGGAAATTGTTCCAGAAGATACAAAAGGAGAAAAAGAACTTGAAGAAGTCGCAGTGGTTGATGCTGAGGCTACTAAAGAAGACACTGTTAAGCTTCCTAAAGCAGTTCAAGAAGCTCTGGCAATTGTGGTCTACAAACCACAAACTGAGGATCCCCACCAGAAGATGACACAAGCTGAGGTTAACCCTGTCAGATCTCCTATCAAACCTTCTGCATCTGAGCCAGTCATGGTAGAAGAAACTCTGGACACATCTGAGATAGTCCTTGTAGCAGATGCTCTGGAAGAGGCCGTAGATGTGTCATTAATCGCCAAGCGGTTATCCAAGCGGAAAAGGGGGAAAGATGCAGAGTCCAGCAGAAAGGCAGGAAAGAAGGGAACTGAAATAGGAGGAGAGGTTTCAAAAGAAAAAGGGAAGCATGTTTCCAAAAAGTCGGTAAAGAAATTGGTCTTATAGAAGCAATGTGGAGATTCCGTAGCAGGTGGTGTCACAAAATCTGGGGTGTGGTTTTGTGATAGTGAAAATGCCAAGAGGTGGCATATTATATTGGGACGGAAGATTGTTCAGGAAAGAATATTAGTGGAAAGAAAATTTGAAGTGCCAGAGGTGGTAAGCGCTATTGAAGAGGCTGGACTTTTGAAGACACTCAAGCTGCCTCAACAGTTTGCTGAACAGCTTGTTCGAGAACTTGTCGCGAATTCGTCACAGCAATTCAGGACAATATTCACTGCAGATTATGGTGTGGTACAAGTAAGAAGGCGTCGAGTTGTAATCACTTCAGCATCCATCAACGAATTCTTCGGAATTTGTCCAACTGATTATGTACCCAAGTTACCAGAATGGGGAGATATTGCTTCTGAAATCACAAATGGCCGCATAACTTCATGGAAAAGGAGCTCTCTCGAATCAGGGCACCTGACGACTAAATATGCCATTCTACATGGGATGTGCATCAAAAACTGGATGCCCATGCTGCACAGGATTGCTGTCAGCAAGCCCATTGCAGGATTCATTTTCCATGTGGCTGGAGGGGTAAAGGTAAACCTAGGGCAAATCATCTTTAATCATCTGTGCCAACATGCTATTTCTGACCTAACTAATGTTCCGATTGATTGTCCTTCCATGCTGTTTGAGATGCTTGTTAATGAATGTCCTTACATTTGTGATGACTCAATCAAGATGTCCCCTCCTGCTGCATCATTCAGCACAGATTATAAGTTGTTCACCGAGAAACATCAAGTTGATGTCACTATTCCTGAACTTGTCCAGCAAGCATTGCTTAGATTGAAGGAACCACCTTGTGGAACGGCTAGTAGAACAGTGTTGGTCAAAAAATCTGGACAGCTGATAAGCGGACAAATGACCTTATATTTGTCCATAATTTTCCCGTTACTTCTTGTTTGTTCCGTTGTTTTATAAAGTCATTTGATGTTTTCTTTGTCCATTTCAGGTTGAAAATGCGTACTACAGTACACGAAGTGGCCCGAAGAAAATCTGGATGAATTCTGGTCGATCGAGATCAAAAGCAGCAAAATTGGGCAAGACTGCAGAAGTGATTCGCCCACCAGCATGGCCGAATTACCTCAGCTGCACGAATCAAATTGACTCGGGGAGAATTTGAGTGGTTTGACCGAATCACATGCGAGGTTGACCGAATCAGAAAGTGATTCGGCCAAGACAGGAGCGAGCTGTCCGAATAACTTCAGCTCTACAAGGAGGTTGACCGAACTAATTGAAGGTTTCACCGAATTAAAAGTGATTCGGCAAGGACAAAATGATTCGGCCAGCCATGAAACAGCACTGAGGTATTGATTCGGGGAGAGTTCGCCTGAAGATCAAATCTTGGCAGAATGACCTGTTCATCATCGAAGGCTTACCGAGCGCGCGGTTCTTATTCGATTGAGGCGTGCCATAGCTTGTTGGAAAGATAATTCAAAGATCTACAACTTACTAGTTTACATAAAGACGTAATTTGAAGGTTTAAAGGGTCAAACGAGCGAGTTTCTAACGCTGTAGAAGTGATTCTGCCAAGGAGAAGGATTTCATCTCATGGACCAAGGTTTGACCGAATCAAATAGAGGGTTGACCGAATCAAAAAGTGATTCGGCCAGGAAAAGTGATTCGGGCAGATCCGAAACAGCACTGAGTGTTTGATTCGGACACTCTGTCCGAATCAACTCATTAAGCCTTGCCCGAATCACTTTTGATTCGGGCACGACGGGTCAATATAAATAGAAAAGGATGGGAATAATCAGATTAGAGCCTGGGGGTGCCTTGGGGTGCCTAGGGTTCCTATCATGGGACGAAACCCTAATTGGAGAACATGAAGAATTGTCAAGAATTCGGAGAAGACATCATCAATTGAAGACTCTACATCAACCCTTTACTCATTCTCTAAACCCTACTTCTCTACCTTTTTACTTTTCCTTGTTGAACTATTTCATTAAGTTTTGTTTCAAACTCACCATGAGTGACACATGAGTGAGTAATTGTTTAGTAGTAGGGATTCGTATGGATCCCTTAAGTTAGATTATAATGCAAGACTTGTCTTTTTATCTATATGAGTGAAGTTTGGTTGAAAATTCTTATGCTTGTTCTTCATATCAATTTTGTGCACACCAAGTGTTTGACGAAACGCATGAATGAGTACGAATTGGTAGAACACCTAGGGATGGAATGACAGTTGAACCTAGGTTGTTTAGAAGATTGAGCATGTTAATTTTAGGTTGCGTGTGTGCACGAGAGTGACATACGCATTCCACTAGGCTAAGTATTGAGCGACTTTAGTTAACTATCAATAGACCGAGAGGTTGAGATTGGGAGACTTTAGTTCTACGCGGTTCAACAGAGCGAGAGTTTGAGGACCGTACTATCTAGGTATTATTCCCATTCTAGAGAAGGAGCGAGAGTTGAATTTAGAATGTGTGATACCTTAGCCTAGAACCATCACTCGAATTTACTCATGATTTAGACAAGTTTTGTGTTGCTAATTGCATGACCTAGGGGTGAAGTAGGATTCCGACTACGCTTTCTCTATTGTTTTCTCCTAGATGATATTTCATCTTGTCTTTAGTATTCACTAGAGATACCTGATCGCGCGTCCTAAACGCTGCCTGTTAGCGCGTATCCGACTTAGGCCCTTGTTTTGTCCTGAAATACAAAAACACTGGAAACCAGTAATCTTGTACATAAAATAATGCAAACAAGCACGGGGATATGATCTAAATAATGCATATAAATAGGCTCTATCAAACCCCCCACACTTGCCCCTTGTTCGTCCTCGAACAAGCACTCAAGCACGGATACCATTACCTCTCTGGAGTCTAGCGCACAGTCTTGCACTCTGGCGCGGTCTGCGCTACTGAACACCTTGCGCTGCTCTACCACCTGTGCACAGCTGGTGTCAACAGTTTTAAGTATAGTGATTTCGAAATTCATTACCTCTCAGCTGGGATGAAAATTATTTTAGATGGCTGGGAGATAGCTCTTCATAGGCTCCAGGTTGTCAGCTCTTGCTCCGAGGATGGGTATATGGTTAACAGCGCAAGCTTCTTCCCGAGCGTGATTCTTCCGCGCACTTCCTGGGAACTCAAGCCTTTTGATTTTCTGTGGATTTTACGCTCGCTGGTTTATTGTGCGCATGCTGATTCTTTTGTAGCGCATATCATCTGCTGGCATTTTTTTCTTTTGTATAGCTTTGTCTTATGATTCCTATCTTTCCCAGAACGGTTCCAGTCTCGGCCTCCGGATAACAGCTATGGAACACCGCCCCGCTCTCCCTCCTTGGACTGTCTGCGCAGGTCGGCGCACGCGTTTACCCACCTTGGCTCGACTTCCAGAGGGAAGGTGGTCTATTTTCCCACCTCGCCACGCTTTGGGTATTTCGCCTTTGGCATCTGCGTGACTGAGCACGCTCTCTTGTTCCGAAGGTCGCGAAGCACAGGCCTCCACTCGCGCTCTCGACCATATACCTCTCCTCTGAAGCGCGAGCGACTAACCGCCTCTCTAGAGCGTTTCTGTCAATTCCACATCCCTTGTATATCCCAACTAACAGGAGCAGAAAAACGAAAAAAATATACTAAAAACAGTTGATAGCGCACGGCGCAATATGGGTAGTGCAAACAAGCTGAACAGTGCGCGCAACCCGCACACAAGCGCACTACTGCTACTGTTTCCTTCAATAAAACTAAGCTACACTAAAAAGCTCAAAAAACGCGAAATGTAAGTGTAACGCTCCCCCCCGCACTTAAACAGAGACGTGTCCCCACGACTCAAGCTCAAGCGCACGGAGGACGCGCACACGCATGCAAGCGAAAATAAAGAACATAAAAATGAAGAACAAATAGAAAAACGTGTAAAAGTAAAAACGTGTCGGGTTACCTCCCGACAAGTGCCTTTGTTTAACGTCGTTGGCTCGACTGTACCTCGTTACATGCCAAAATGTGTGCCAGCGACTTCCCCCACTCTTGCTCCTGAGTGATCCTGCGCTTGTGCATGTGTGGTGCTCTTCTTGGTCCTGTGCAAAGGGTGAGAAGGATAGTCAGCATGGATAATATGGGAGAAGTCTGCAGTAACGAGGGTAGATGAAGAGGAAGAAGAAATGTGAGCAATAGTTTCCAGTTCTCCCTCTGGTGCATCTGGTGGTGCCTCTGGCGCGGCAGTTGGCGCATCTGTTATTACTGGCTCTGCCAACTCAATGTCGCGCATTGTACCATCCCAAAGTTCTCCGAGATACCGTTTGACTCTCTGCCCATTCACCTGAAAACGATGCCGGTGCTCGTTTTCTAATTCGATTGTTCCATAGGGGAAAACCTTGGTGACTGTGTACGGTCCAGTCCATTTGCTGCGCAGCTTTCCAGGCATGAGCTTCAGGCGTGAGGAGAATAATAATACCTGGTCTCCTGTCTCAAAAGTGCGTCTGAGGATATGCTTGTCATGAAACGCCTTTGTCTGCTCCTTGTAATCGCGTAGTCCCTCATAGGCATCCAGGCGCAGCTCTTCTAATTCACTCAGCTCAAACGCGCGCTCCTTGCCAGCCTCATCCAGGTTCAGGTTGCAAATGCGTAAGGCCCAATATGCTTTGTGCTCTAGCTCTACTGGCAGGTGGCATGCTTTTCCGTAGACCAACCGAAACGGTGAAGTCCCGATTGGTGTCTTATGCGCAGTGCGGTATGCCCACAGCGTGTCGTCCAGGCGTTGGCTCTAATCCTTGCGCGATGGTCTCACAGTCTTCTCCAGGATGCGCTTGATCTCTCGGTTGGAAACCTCGGCCTGTCCATTTGTCTGAGGATGATAAGCAGTGGACGTCTTGTGGCGCACCCCATAATGCTTAAAAACTTGCGCCACGATCCTGTTGAAAAAGTGCGTCCCCTGGTCGCTGATGATTGCCTTAGGCACCCCGTACCTGCAAAAGATAATAGTTTTCAGAAACTCAGCAACCGTCTTACCATCATCCTTCCGTGTGGCCTTAGCTTCGACCCATTTGGAGACATAATCCACTGCGACCAATATATATTCATAGCCGGCAGACGGGGGAAATGGCCCCATGAAGTCGATTCCCCATATATCAAACACTTCATCTACTAGAATTGGCGTCTGTGGCATCTCGTTGCGCGCTGATATGCCTCCTGTGCGCTGGCACCTGTCACAATTCCTGCAATAGTCATATGCGTCTCTAAACAGGTGCGGCCAATAAAATCCGCAGTCCAGGACCTTCCTACTGGTGCGCTTGGGACCAAAGTGTCCTCCACAGGCGTGCGCATGACAAAACATCAAAACAAAGTTAAATTCATGGTCAGGCACGCAGTGCCTCAATATCTGATCTGGTCCTATTCTAAGCATATAAGGATCATCCCAAAGATAATGCTTGGACTCATGTTTCAATCTCATGCACTGGGTTGTATTGAAATGCGGAGGGAACGTACTTGTGACCAGGTAATTCGCAATGTGCGCATACCATGGTACCTTACCTGTCAGCGCCATCAGATGCTCGTCGGGAAATGTATCAGTGATCTGCCCCGGCTCCTCCTCCTTCACGATCCTGCTCAGGTGGTCCGCAACTATGTTCTCCATGCCCTTCTTGTCTTTGATCTCCAGGTCGAAATCTTGCAGTAGGAGCACCCAGCGCATCAGGCGCGGCTTAGTTTCCTTCTTGGACATCAGGTAACGGAGGGCTGCGTGGTCTGTGTATATGATGACCCTGGCGCCTAGAACATATGCACGGAACTTCTCTAGCGCAAACACAATTGCCAGAAGTTCCTTCTCCGTGGTGGTGTAGTTCCTTCGCGCAACGTCCAGTGTGCGCGATGCATAGTAGATGGCGTGCGGTTTCTTGTCCACTCGCTGCCCCAAAACTGCACCTACTGCATAATCGCTCGCGTCGCACATCAGTTCAAATGGCAGGTTCCAGTCTGGTGCGCGCATCACTGGCGCACTGGTCAGCGCTTCCTTCAGCTTATCAAATGCGGCCCTGCACTCATCAGTAAAATCGAAGCACACATCTTTTTGCAAGAGGTTAGACAGGGGACTACAAATTTTAGAGAAGTCTTTGATAAAACGCCTGTAAAACCCAGCGTGTCCTAAGAATGACTTCACGTCGCGCACGCTAGTGGCATAAGGTAGATTAGAAATAAGGTCTATCTTAGCCTTGTCTACCTTGATCCCCTCCTCTGAGATGATGTGTCCTAGCACTACACCATGCGTTACCATGAAATGGCATTTTTCATAATTAAGCACTAGGTTCTTAGAAATGCAGCGCGCCAAGACCTTATCTAGATGAGTTAAACACGCATCAAAGGTACCTCCATATACAGTAAAGTCATCCATGAACACTTCTATGCATATACCAATCATATCAGAGAAAATGCTCATGACAAGGCGTTGGAACGTACCTGGCGCGTTGCAGCCCAAATGACATGCGCCGAAACGCAAATGTACCGAACGGGTAGGTGAACGTGGTCTTCTCCTGATCCTCCGCAGCTATGGGTATCTGGTTGTACCCTGAATATCCGTCCAAGAAACAAAAATAAGCCTTACCTGCTAATCGATCCAGCATCTGATCTATGAACGGTAGCCGGAAGATGCTGTCCATCGCGTGCACTGTGGCGTCCTCGTGTGGGTGCTGCATCCCCTTGAATATATTGAAATGGATTTCTTCGCCATCCACTTCCATGGAGAGCGTGCCTCTCCACACGTCTATCTTCGTGCGCGCGGTCATAAGGAAAGGTCTGCCCAGTAGGATTTGCGCACTGCTGGTGCTTGATTCTCCCTCCATTTTTAGCACATAAAAATCTGCTGGGAATACCAGCTCTCCTACTCGCACAAGAACATCTTCTATCATGCCTGCTGGTTGTTTGCACGATCGATCTGCTAGCTGAATAGTGAGACCTGCAGGCTTTAGTGGTCCAAGGCGCAATGTCGCATATAGGGAATAAGGTAACAAATTGATGGATGCGCCTAAATCAATCATGCAATTGCTTACTGTGGTCTTACCTAAAGTGCAAGGGATAGTGAACTTACATGGGTCTCGGCACTTAGGTGGTACCTTATGTTGCACGATCGCTGAGGCCTGCGCATTTAGCATTACCTGTGCGCATTCGCCTTTCCTTCTCTTGTTTGTGCACAGCTCCTTTAAAAACTTGGCGTACCTGGGAATCTGCCGAACTGCTTCAATAAGGGGAATGTTGATTTCCACCTTGCTGAATAACTCGTATAGCTCTTTGTCCAGCGCTTCCTTTCTAGCCGATGGTGCCTGCACAGGAAAAGGTGCAGGGATATTAGTACGATTCGTGCCCTTGTCTTTTAATTGCGTTATACCTGGCGCTTCGCCCTGCTGGCTTGTGACTGGCACTTCTGGTTGCGCATCTTGCTCTGGTTGCGCATTCTGCTCTGCTGGATCCGGGACTTGCGCAGCTGGTTGCGCGGGCACCTTCGCGGTCTGCTATGCTCCTATTGTGCGCCCAGTCATCAGTGTCACTGCATTGACTCCTCCTTTGGGGTTCTGAATCACTTGCGAAGGCAGGTTGCCATCTCTCTTTTTCAGCTCATATACCGTGGTTGCGATCTGTGATAGCTGCTTTTCAATGGACTCAAACCTCTTGTCATACTTGTCGTCATTCTTGCGTACTGTGTCTGCTAGCTGCCCCACGATGTCTTCCAAAGATCGCCTCGGTTGCTGGTTGTTATGCGTTGGTGCGTCAGTGCGGCGATGTGGTGGATTATAGGGCGCAGCTTGTTGCGTCTGCTGTGGTGCGCGCTGATCTGTGGACTGCCTCTGGAAATTGTTCTCCTCCTTCCATCTGAATCCATTTGCCGCCAGTCCAAAACGCGGCTGATTCTGCCTTGGTGGCCCTCTGTTGTCCCATCCTCCGAGAGCATTGACATCTCTAGATTCCTCAAATAGTGTGGGACATTCATCAGTCTTGTGTTCGGTGGACCTGCAGAATTCACATACCTTTGGCGCAACTGGTTGTGCGCTTTGCGCACTCATCAACTTCTGCAGCATGGCCTTCATTTCCTTGATCTCAGCGCTTGTTTCTACCTGATGCACAGAACGAGCACGACTATTTTCAAGTGTTAGCTGATGTCTTACCTGACCAGCAGAGTCTTCTATCAGCTGCCACGCGTCTTCTGGATACATGTTGCAAATGTCGCCTCCTGCGCATGCGTTCAATAACCTCAGCTCCATGGGTAGCAATCCATTCAGGAAGTTCTCTATTAGCACATTCTGGGGTAGGCCGTGATTGTAGCAGTTGGCCTCTAGCTCCCTGAAACGCTCGTAATATTCTGACAGTGACTCCCTTGCGCTCTGCCTTGGCGCGGCCAGTTCCCTCCTGAGTAGCGCGATCTTTGCTACGGGATAGAATTTGTCCAGAAACTTCTTCTGCAGCTGCTCCCATGTGTGAATTGATCCGGCTGGTAAGTTCATCAACCAATGTCTGGCTGTGTCACACAACGAAAATGGGAATGCCTTCATCTTCATTGCCTCATCGCTCTCCCCTTCGGTCTTCATGTTCTCGCATATGACTAGGAACTCTCGCACATGCTTGACTGGATTTTCATTGTTCATCCCGTGGAACTTGGGCATGTGATGAATGAGCGAGCTCCTTAGTTCAAAATGTCCGTCTGGTGGAAGCACGATGCACCATGGCTGGTTAACAGTGATAGGGGCTGACATCTCGCGCACTGTTCTGCGTCGCGCAGCTTGTCGCGCGGGTGGCGCATTGTACAATTCAGCGGCCATCCTTGCTTCAACCTCGCGCTGCACTTCCTCTCTGAACAGGGCTGCGCGGTTATGTACCCTTGCTTCTTCTGGGGTTCTGTCCTCCAAGTTGTCTCCTACGACACTGTTATCCTCCATAACCTGTTCTAAATCTCAAAGAAAACGAAATTAAAAGATAACTAATGCTGCTGCGTCTGTCAGTGCGCAACTAGAATCTGCGCAGCACAACTGTTTCAAGGTTGCGCAGGCTAATGGTGATTGCGCGCTGTCAGAAACAACAACGAAAACAAAACAAACTGAAGTAACTAGTTACTAAAAGGGAAAAACGTAAACTATCTAGAACTTAGCTGTGTTGCTCCCCGGCAACGGCGCCAAAATTTGATCGCGCGTCCTAAACGCTGCCTGTTAGCGCGTATCCGACTTAGGCCCTTGTTTTGTCCTGAAATACAAAAACACTGGAAACCAGTAATCTTGTACATAAAATAATGCAAACAAGCACGGGGATATGATCTAAATAATGCGTATAAATAGGCACTATCAATACCTCACCTAGAGGAAAAACCCCCCTTTTTTAGTAGACTTACATTATGAATTACTAGCTAGCTTTAGACTAATCTAGGCTTTTCTCTTGGGATCGACTCGAGGTCACTCGGATATAAATATTGTTTGAACACTATGATTGGACTAGTATTTTTACTACTGCAATAACCACAGCGTTTCAACAGCCAGCCTCTAACTCAAAGGTAATTGCTAGACTTGAAAAGCATCTGCTAATGCTGGAAAACATGACTTCTCAGATTACAGCAACAAAGAGAGAGGTCAAGCTGATTCTGAGGGACCTCAAGTATCCTCTAGAGGAAGAAGAGTCTGAAGTAGAACCCGTCACAGCAGATGAATCAGACGAGTAAAACAGTGACCATGAAAAACATTTTATTTTGTTATTTTTGTTTGGGATATTGTCTCCTTCTTTGAACACTTCTGACGTTTATGCTTTGTTATCAATCCTTGTCACTTTTATTTGCAAAAAGGAGGAGTATTATTGAAAAGGAAAATTCGGCACTCAATAGATACACGCCATGCACCCTATGAAGAGGAAGTTTTGTTAAAAAAAATTGAAGGGGAAAATGTTAGATCCAGGTAGTTCATGGATTCTTGAACGGCATATTTTTGACAAACAGGCCAAAGAAACTCGGCTATGACAAAAGGTGAGATAGTGTCTGTTCAGACAAGCGTTTCGATAAGATCAATCGAGATCAATGAATATAGTGCATCGGAAAAGAAATATTCTGGAGATATTTCTGAAGATATATTCTCCCAGATTCTACGCTCAGAAGATTAAATCCGTACCTGAATTAGGAAAGCATGATCGAATATTATCATGTTTCCTAAGAAATGAAAAAGTGTATCTAATCAATATATGTGTGATCGGAAAAATGCAGTGGCCATTGAGACAATCAATCTGATTGAAGAACAAAGAAGAACTGAATTTGCAGATCAGGGATCTACATCAGAGATAGTCTAAAGACCGACAGAGCAAGAGTTTGATCGCTGTGAGCTGAAGAAAAACGTTGAACAGACTGTGTTACAGTTTTGACATTCTCGGGAAGAGAATTACCGGTATGTCGGAGACAGATCAAGGTGGGAAGAGAAGGACCTCCGTCTGAGGGAGTCAGACGCACTCACATTAGTTCAACTACATAGTGGTAACGATTGAAGATAAGTTACTTAAACATCTATTGTACTTGATCGAATACATTGTAAAGTGATTCCCACTTGGGGTTCCTAGTAACCCCCCCTAAGTAGGCTCGGTGAGCTGAACAAGGTAAACATATTCTGTGTCGTTTACTTTACTTCGTACTGTTTCTATTGCGACTAACAATCATCAAAACACAATCTGTTAAAGCTTTGTGAAATAGTTAATAAGTGACTTGGAACAGCCTGAGTAGAACAGACATACAACTTTCAATGTTAATGGTGTTCTTTAACTCTATTGCTCTTAATTCATCGTTCTTGCATGCTTGCCATTCCTAGGATGCTTTCTCGTTAAAACGAAATTAGATTAAAAACTAAAAAGATGACTAGGTGATCGGTTGATTTCTTACCAATTATTCGCTTCATTCGATGATGAATTTCGCTCCTCTCCCGAACTTTTCATTGTGTTTTCACCACTCTACTCTCATTTCAGGTCAAGTTATATTAAATTGAAATTTGTAGTTCGTTTGGAGCAAAATAAGGCAAAACACAAAGATTCAAACGAATACAGACCAAATCTGGGCAGATTGACCTATTCGTCATCAAAGGCTTGCCGAAAACATGATTCTTATCCGATTTAGGCATGCTATATCTTGTTGGAAAGATAACTCGAAGGCCTACAACATTGTAGTTTACAGCAAGACGTAATTCGAAGATTTAGATGGTCAAAAACGCAAGACAAGTTAGATTTACAGTGCTGGGTGAACAGTAGCCCGGTTCAAGTAAGAACCGCTGGTTCACTGGTCAAACCGGCCCCAAAGGCAAAATTTCGCTTTTCTCTGGAAGGGGGCGGTTCAATGTAGAACCGGCGGTTTATAAGTTAAACCGGCGGTTTGAACATTGAAACCGCCGGTTTGGAACCAAACCGGGCCGCAAATCAATTTTGAAAATCAGCCCAATTGATTTTCATATAAATAGAAATCGAGGGCTAGTTTAGAACGGGTTGGACGATTTTGGAGAACGAACGCAAGAGAGAAGAGGATAGCTTGGAGTGAAGATCGTCGTCACGGGTTCTTCGTTCTTTATTCTCTTCATTCTTGTATTGGTAGATCCCGATGAGTAGCGAGTAGTTTATTTAGTTCTTGGATCCTATGGATCCCATGCCTGTAACCTGATTTCATGTGATTTGTACAAACATCAATTTTAGTCTAATGCAAGTTTATGTTTTCAATTCTATTAGGCTTCATTCTATCGTTTTACCATTGTTGATCATTCGTTGGGATGACTGCATGTTAGAACGAAACTAGGTTAGATGCCAAAAAGATGAATGGGTCTGAGGCAGTTAACTGGAACAAATAGGATTGATGTCGAGACATGGTAGCTATATTGTTGGTACATGAATCGATAGGAGAGTTGACATATTTTGTCTGGAAACATTTGTGTCTAATAAATCGAAATTGTTGATAATCCGTGATTGGGCGGCGTTCAATAGTGTAGATTAATTCAGGTGATGATTCGTGAATGGGCGGCTCATCTGATGTCAATTTAGGTTATTTCCAAAGCTATTTTGCATGACTATATGGTGTGACTGATTGCATGAATTGTGTTGCGAGCATGGGTGAAGTTCGATCTTGGAATTGCTTTCTCTGATCGAATCAACCGTTAGTTATATTAATTAAGAAAATTAGGATAATTAAAACAAACTCAGAATTTCCATTAGGAGTAGCTGAACATATTGTTTGCTAGCTAGTATGTACACGCGCCTGTTCCTAGGATCGACCCTCGACTACAATTTGACCCCTGAAACTTATATCTGACATCTATATAGGGTTAAAAATACGACTGTCACTAGGTCTGAGATAATTAACCGGGTCATATAGAATTAATATCGAAGCGTGGTAGTAGTACATGAATTGATAGGAAAGTTGACATTATTTGTCTGAAAACCCTAAGCTTAATAAATCGAAACTGTTGATAATCAGTGATTGGGCGGCTTGCATGATATTATTAGACTATTTCTATAACTTCATAATATGATTGAATTGTTAGAATTATTGCATGATTTGTGTGTTAGGCATGGGTGAAGTTTGATTCTGGAATGTTGATTTTATTTGCATAATCTTGTTCTTGCCTCAGAATCACTTTGTTAGGTAATTACAACTTTTTCTTTATTAGAACAGCTAAACATAGGCACTATCTTGCATAGTATACACTCCTTGGATCGAACCTTGGCTTACGAAGGTTTATAAATTATTTTTGACTGCAACTTAACCCCTAAAACATACACTTGACAACTATAAATGGTTAAAAATGCGTTTGTCACCTTACCTCAAGAACATAGCCACTGGAGCGAGAAAAGCCAAGGGTATCTGAGGAAGGTTTCCATACTTAGGAGGGCCATCGTATGGTAACCCTTACAAGGGTCAGTGATGGAGCGTATTTATACCATTCATCTAATTGTTTATTGTCAATGTTTAGTGAATTTTGCATGTGATAGATTATTTCTTTATAGTGGTTCGCATCGTAGGTGTATCAAGATCGCTTTAGAGCTTTATTGCGTATTTGGAGCATTCTAGGCCTCACTCGATCACTAGGGAATGCAAAGAGTGAAGACTCGATACGGGCCTGGGGCCCACGAGCCCAAATCTCGAGGCACACATTCTATAGGGGCTTGGCACACGTTCGAAGGTTCATGGGATTAGTCGCGTAGCACGCTGAGTTTGTGGAGGTTGGCATTCCCAGTTATGAGGAGTGAGACTTTCACTCCACCTTTGCAGAGTTTATGCAATGGTAGGACGGGAAAACAAACCGTCATATCTCTAGTCCTAGTAACCGGGAATGGGGGGGCAACCCCTAACTTGCCTCACACTGATGGACAATGATGAGAAAGAGCGGGACGCGCTCCATATGCTGCCATTCTAAGGCTATGATTGGAACGGTTCAAATAGCAAAGACATAAAAGGACAATCAATTCACATTGGAGAGCAAAGCTCGAAGAAAAATTCAGACAGATGTGAAAGAAAAACAAGAGTAAAGTAATCGAGTTGAGTGAAGTCTTCAGACTGAACAAAATAAGAAAGTTTCAAGGGCTGTCCTACAAAAGAAGAAGAAGAAAGTTGAGTTCCTCATTAATAGGATTTATCACGTGCCAGAGAAAGCAAATTCAGCGTAGAAGCGTGACTATGACCTTGAGCTGAAGAATGGAATCAGGAGTCTAAAGAGAACTAGCTCTCAGTCATCCATTTAAATTCCATCTCTACCTCACAGGTAACATGTATCATTGCAGTTTCTTATTGATCATTATTGAAGAATGAGTGTGAGTATATGTTGATGAATTGATTAGTGAAGACATCTCGAATAAATTCAGTGTTTAGTCTTTGGCATGACAGGAGTGATTTGAGTGTCTACGAGTCTTGATTTTGTTCTTGTTCGAGGACAACAAAGATAAGTGTGGGTTAGTTTGATGGAGCGTATTTATACGATCCATCGAGTTGTGTATTCTTATTGTTTAGTGCATTGTGCGTGGGATAGATTACTTTTTCGTAATGTTTCGCATCATCAACTTACACACCAACAAATTATCAAAATATCAAAAGATCATCCATCGTCAAATAGAACGTTGATTCATAAAAAACATCATTAACTTAATTTTACCAACATATCAAACAACATGAACCAAGCATATTTGAGCAAAAAATTCCACAAATTCGAGCAGCCCTAAGCCTAAGCACAAACCGAGCACATTTGGGTAACAAATCTACACAAATTCAAATTGTACTAAACCTAAGCATTGTTGAGCAGAATCAAACAAATTCATAGTCGCCTAAACCTAAACTGAGCAAATCTGTGCAGGACAATCTCTAAACCTAAACCAAGGAACCCTAAGCACAACCTAACTAAACCTAAACTGAGTAGAGAAGAAGATGGATTTACTTGCACATTTCATCAAGCATAAAAAACTCATGGTTTCGCCTAGCACGAGCGAAGGCCGAGCGTAGGAGTGACGGAGCAGGAGGGAGAAGAAAAAGGAAGAAGGAAAAGAAAGAGAATATGTGTTCTTATTTGGGCAGAAACGTGGCAGATATACCTAGGTTATGTGACGGACAGGATCACGTTGCATAAACACTATTTATTTGTCATAAACAATTAAGGTCCTCACACCATACGCGTCGTAAATTTACGGTCATCGCCGCATAAGATTCATATATTCATCATAAATAACTAGGGTCATCACCGCATAACTCCGTATATCCATTCGTTTGGGGTCATGGCCGCATAAGCGTCGTATAACCGTCATAAATAATTAGGGTTATCATCGCATAACAGTCATAAGTTCTTCTTTTAAAATTCTTAAAATCTGTTCAATTCCTATTATATTTCATCATCGAAATCCATTTCTAGGCCTAATGTTGACAATGTGTCAGGATCATCTTCAACATCGTTCATATCATCTTCACTGCACTCGTTCAGTTCATCATTGTCTACACAGTTGAACGTCACTATCTCATTACAAGAGGAAGTTATGTCGAGTCTTCACTAGCGTCTTGAAAAGGGATATCAGATATGATAATATCAATAGCATTGATAGGTTTGACACGACACGCTGCACCCATTCCTTATTTAGTTTTATCAGTTAGCCCGGGGAAATCAGTAAAGTACACCTGTACAGCTTGTTGCTCCCGTACGAAAGGATCGTACGTCCCATATAGCCTATATTTATTAGCCTCTGTTATACCTTGGATAGGGAATGACCTCACAAAACCAATAACGTTTGAAGAGGACTTGTAGATTGATGATTGTCCGATTGTGTAATGCACTCCCTCCATTCCCTTAACATCGACATGACAGCTTTTTCGTCATTCTCCCTTCAATATGTAACTAAGTGTGAAACTTGTAATTTTTTATCTTATACGACCCATGCATTGTATAACCCAATCAAAACCCATCGCCACCTCATAAATCCATGGTAGGATTGTATGACTATTCAGATTATTCCACATTTGTTTAAACATGACATCGGTACTATTTGAAAATTCAAACATGCATATAATGCAACATAATAAACTTACTAAATTTTGAAGCCTTGTTGAAAAACGGCGAATAGTCTCCAAATCTGTTGATTCGTTACTTAGACCTGGTTGACTTAGACATATTTTATTTTGGAAGCAACTTTCATAGACATGAGACATTATAAAATAGTAATAATTATATAATCAACATATTTTCTTTACTTGATGTAATCTTCAAACTCCGGTATATTTATATAAACATCGTTTGTTGCCGTCCAAAACTCTTTTTATGTCAACATTCTTCTATGAGTAATTTGACTTCATGGCTTGGATAAATTAATATAGAAATTGTCACTTATTACGCAACACCTCATTATACTCAAGTCTATGAGCATTTATTCTGAATCCAGGGCTGAAGGAATTAGATCTGAAAAATGCGGCCTCAACTGCCACTTTATTTTTAGCTTGTATATAAATCGCTCAAATGAGTACATCCAGCGATAGTGCACCGTCCGATATAAATCGCGACATAAACTGTTCAATGCTCTATATAATCGAAGAATGAAGGCGGGAAAACTGCCTCTAATTTGCATAGAGTTCCAACGATATTTGACTTCAAAATCATGCGGTCGATATCTAATGATGAAGCACAAATGTCGCCGAAAATGTACATAACTCTGATATGGGTTCCCATATAGTGGTGGGAAGCATCCCACAAAATGAAAACGGCATTAACCTATCGAAGAATACGTGTGTATCGTGACTTTTATACACCACCAACTTACGTTGTTGTAGATCGACATAAATAGCCCAATTTAGCCCAGTAACCATATGGAAACTCATGTCATTTGACCCAATGTCATATTCTGGTTTGCTGATTGGGAGTAATTTGCACTTAGCTTTTGCTACTACTAAGTTACATCGAAGACACTGTAATTCCAACTCTGGATAGTTACAGTAAAGACCATTGTCTTTTCGACACTTTACTCCATTGTCCTTCATTTTCTCTTTGACGCTCATCATAGTGTTAAAGAGATTTTTGAATACATTTTTCATAATATGCATGAAATCAAGATTGTGCCTTTATTTTATATCCGCTCATTAAGGCAACTCCCAAAATATGCTTTTCTTTAGCCAGTTATGATAGTTACCAAAACGCGATAGTTTCTCATTTATGTCCTATTCAAATACCATCTTCATACGGTATACCCTATCGTAAACTACGTGACCGTCGCACATATCTACTGGAGGATCATGTTCTAACCGTCCAAGAAATAAATTTCAATGATTTTGCTTGTACAAATGGTTTTTTCGGGCAAAAACGTCCAATGACAATCAAAAAAAGAAAATTTTCCTTCCATTGTTAAGCACAAACGTCTTCGTATGTTCCATGGAATATGCACACCCTACGTATCTGAGTTGACCATCCAAATAACATATTGTAGGGAGTTCTGTCACGCACTGTCTATGAAATTTACTGCGCTGCTGGTGATGAGTTACAACGATTGTTGTACCACTCTGTGAGCCACTTTGTGGAAACTATTTCTCTTGCCAACCCTGAAAGACAGAAGGCCTTGGTTACCTAGTTAGGCTAATACTTACGTCTGGAGAGGACACTCCTGGTCCTCATGGTTTCACTATATCTATTAGAGTACAATGGATTCCAAAACTAAGCCATGCTTTATTTTAACCATTATTTCTAACCTAGCTCCACCTCAGCTCAATCTGATCGCACAGTTTAGCTGCAGTCTGATCCCATAGACTCGCTTCATTCTACCTACACACTTGTCGTAAAGAACAACTAAAGACCTGATGCACAGACTTAGCCTATCCTATTAAAATGTGTAGCAGACGGTATGTATACCAATCTCTATATCAGAACTACTGTAACTTGTGTCGACAGCTTCTCTAGCACCCTGTGCCAAGCCGATGGACTCTCTCTGAATTCTTCCAACTCATATACTACTCCCCCTTGATCAATGCCCACTGGTCGCTCCAAGTTATGGAGGAGGCTTTTGATCTGCGTTCTTCGCATGGTGTTCTTCTTAGCCTCCATTGTCAGATAAGCGAACTCAGACTTGAGGTGGCTGATCATCCTGGCTCGCAGAGCAGCATCCAGAGTCAAAGCTTGAGCATTACGGATTGGTTCAGCATCCTCTGGATCTGCCTGAGCTGGTGCCAGGGCTGGTTCTCCTTCTATCACATCCACTATATGTCTACCTTTGAACACCTTATGATCTAGCAGGAATAGCCGAGGAGTTCAGATAAGCCTTCAAAGATAACTTCCAACTCCTTGTGCTGGTTGATCATGATCTCGTATATCAGAGAGGGGAATCCAATGCTCAAGTTGGATTTCGGATTGCATGGGCAGCAATTTGATGGAAGATAATCTGACACATGTTGACTTCTTTCTTTTGCCCAATGCTGTACAACAGCTGGCCCATTGCTTTGCTCATCTTTCCCTTGTGTCAGTTGGGCATCCAATTCCTTACAGAAAATGAGTAGAGGATTGTACTTGGTAGTTAGATCAGCAGCTCCCAAATTGTGAGAGACCCAGCTTTTGCACAATCCACCAGTGAGCGTCCCAGCCAGTGTAGCTAAGTTCACTTTTGCAAGTGGTCTTGAGTCCGAATTGATCCCTAGAAATTTTTTGATCACCGACGGCATGATCACGACTCTTAGCTTCCTCACAAAGCTTACCCCATATAACAAATTCCCTAATCTTCCATAGTCCGCAATAGTATTTACCAGAAATTCCTTAACCAAATGTAGATTGTAACGTTTGTTATTGGTCAAGGAATGCAGTAAGTTTACCTCTCTCAGCAGGGTTATCACCTCCGGGACTCTAAACCTCCCAGGCTCCAGCAACTTCTCTGGCACGACGGTTCTGCGGTTGACAATCTCCCATGTCCCGGCGACATTCTTGTTTATGAACCAAATGCCCCTTTGTTCAATTCCAGAATCAGTTGATTTGGTGGGAGGAGGTGGTGCAGACTTAGCCATGGAAGACTTTAGTCGAGGGTTCTGAGGGATTGGGGCAACCTTGAAGTCTTCTGACTCAATGTCTTCATCTCCATCTTCATTACTGGAAGAGTCAATATCAATTGGTTCCTTCCCTTTGTCTATTTGTTTACTTGAGGGGGTTGGTTCCTTCCCTTTGTCTATTTGTTTCCTTGAGGGGGTTGGTTCCTCCTCAGACACTTCTTCTTCACTGCTAAATGTTGCTGAGGGATCCTCTTCTGATGGGGAAGTGGGCACCACAAAATCTTGCTTGTCTGCGGCCTTCCTTGTTCTGGTCTCGTGGGAGATGTTCTCCATGTCAGAGTCTTCACCAGATGCTTCAGCATTCTCTTGAGTAGATTAGCTGTTGCTCTTGCCGGTGGACAGGAGCACCTCATCTACTTCTGCAGACATATACTCACTAATGTTGACCACCCTTCTTAGGTCAAAAGGTCATGCCCTTGACTGACTGGCGGGTGGGTTCCAGGTCAAGCATGGTACCTCTTCTTATTCTTTAGTTCGAAGGGCGTAGCTCCTTTATGTTGCTAGAGGTTCGCTCTGAGGTACTTCGCTACTCTTTCGCTTTATGGACCCTCCCTTATGACTGTTCGTCTTGTCTCCCTGTTCTGACGATTGTTGCTTCTTTTCTGAGGACGGGGTTTACTGGAGGTTGACGGCGCCAGAGAAGCTACAAGCCCTAGGTCGAAAGCCGTTAAATCGAAACTTCACCCTTCTTTCCTTTTTCTTTTCTTTTTTCAAAAACAAAAACTAGACACGTGTCTACTCCTCCGTGTATGAGAAAATCTCTCAAGTAACAACCTCAAGTTTTTTAGAGAATGCTGTAGTACTTTGCTCAGCTCCTCATCTGGATCGAGAGTGGACTATAGCATATAAGTCTAGCTCTCATCTTGTGCTTCCAAGGGAATATCGGGCGGTTGCTTATCCACAGCAGTGTCCTTTGTTACTTGTACCCAGCACATTTGACATTTGAATTTTTTTGGTGTTTTGCTCCTTTTTCTCGCTGTGGATGAGTAGTTCGCACTTCCTTTCTTTCTGTACCTCTTTCTCAGTTTAGTTGTCCCTCCAATACTGCTAAAGGTTTCCTGTATAATAAAACGATATCCCTTTTACACGAGCATCTGCGTGCTGTAGGCTTCATAGGTGGACAATGTGTTCCTCGTGTTCCTCGTGTTCACTCTGTCTTGACTTGCTTTTGTTGCTCTTCAAGGTCTCCAATACTTGGTCAGGATTGGACAATGTCTTTGGTAGTGTCTTGCCTAATCACAGAAGTAGCATCTCTCCTTCTTTGTCCTGGGCTTTTGAGTAGAAGAATGATCAAGGGGTTGCTGCAGAATTCTCTTGTTCCTTTTCTTTGGTACCTTTTTCTGAACATGTTGAACAACTGTGACTGGGCTCTCCTGGACACTTGCAGCTCTTGTAGTTTGTTCGGAATCCTTGGCTTTGACAAATGTGGTCACACCAGTACTTTCTTCACATGTGTATCCAAGGCCCTCAGTCCCTCCTCCATATCTTTGGTAAGCCAGAATCTCATCCAAAAAGGATTCCTCTCTTTCGGTTGTCTCAGGTGCAACTCTTTGTTGACACTCCTTCCCATGATCTCAGCATCATCTGATTGATGTCCTTTGGTCAGAGAGGTAATAATATTCTAAAGTTTGTCTCTTTCTGCCTCCAATCTGGATATCTTTGATAGCAATTCTTTGTTCACTTCGATGGCTTTGAGGTGTTTCTCTTGTATCAGTTTGAACTGTTTGGCAATTGACTTAATTAAGATGTCTTCCTCATCACTGCTGTCAGACTCAACATTTCCTTTATGGTTAGTATCATCCTCAATGTCCTCATCGCTCCAGTTGGTAGTTAGGGACTTGTTGTTTTTCTTTTGATAGCTCTGACATTTAGTCTGTCTGTGGCCATAACCTTCGCAATCCCAACAATGGATCCCTTTCTGTTTGTCTTTGCTTTCTTCATAATTTTGGTCAACATCCTTGTTTCTTCTCTGGGATTTTTCTCCTCTTCTATTTCCCCCCAATAAGACTGACCTGCATACGAAGGTTTCTGGTCCATTCTCTTCATGAACATGCCGATGTTATTGACCAACAGGGATAGTTGTTGCCCTACATCATTTGGGACAGTCCTCTTCTCCTTAGTATCAGCTTTCCAGCCAAGGTTTTTTCCAGAGAATGGTGTAGCATCCTCTGTAACTTTCATCTCATACTGTCTCAGTGAGCCAATCGGTGCCTCCAGCCTCATGTTCTTAACATCTTGCGCTTCTTCTATGGCTGTCACCTTCATATCAAACTTTGAGGTGAGAAATCTGAGGACTTTCCTCACCATCTTCTCCTCCTGAATTGGTTCTCCAAGGGCATAAGCATCATTTGATATATCACATAACCGTGCGTTGAATTCTGAGATGGTCTCCTCTTCCAGCATCTTCAGGCTTTCAAATCTGGAGGTGATCATCTGCATTCTGGAGATCTTCACTTTGTCTGTTCCCTCATGAGCAATTTGGAGGATCTCTCATGCTTGTTGGGCCATGTCACAATTTGAGATCAACCTAAAATTGTTAGCATCAACAGCAGCAAAGATAGCATTTAAAGCTTTGGAGTTGCAGATGCTACAGTTTCTTCTTCAGCAATCCACTTGTCTTCAGACTTTTTCTCTGCAATACCTGAGCTGTCCATGGTCAGTGGATGAGACCACTCTGATATGACTGCCCTCCATGCCTTTTCATCAATGGCCTTGAGAAAAGCTTTCATCCGTGCTTTCCAGTAGTGGCGGTTAGCTGGTGCTCCGTCCTTCCTTTACGGCAGCCGTAGATGTCAGAAACGCTCTCCCGGATCTCATTCTGTTTGTACAGTGATCAGCTCAGATACCTATTAAAAAATTTTGAGCTGGTGGTCATGAGTTACAGCGATTGTTGTGGTACTCTGTGAGTCACTTTGCGGAAACTATTTCTCTAGCCAACCATGAAAGACACAAGGCTTGGGTTACCCAGTTCGGCCAATGCCTACATATGGGGAGGAAACTCCTGGTCTTCAAGGTTTCACTATACCTGTTAGAGTATAACGGATTCCAAAACTAAGCCACGCTCTAGTTTAACCACTACTTCTAACCTAGCTCGACCTCAACTCAAATCTGATAACACAGATTTGCTCGCAGTCTGATCCTATAGACTCGCTTCGTATTACCTACACAATTCTAGTAAAGAACAGCTTACAATGTGTAGTAAACGGTATGCTATAGCAATCTCTATATCAGAATTGCTGTAGTTCTGTCGATAGCTTCTCTAGCACCCTCTGCCAAGCTGACGGAACTCTCTCTGAATTCTTCCAACTTAGATATTTCTCCCCCTTGATCAATGCCCACTAGTCACTATCAAGGAGAGATGTTCAGCTCTCCAATAGTCTGTGACACCTCCTGTCCACAGCCGTTCTCCGAAGTAACTTATTGATCCTTCAATGAGCCGTGCTCCAGTTGAGTTCTGTGGATCAATACTAGATCAAACTCTATAAGTTCTCATCTCTTCTGCGCTCAACACAACTCTGTTACTTTAGCCTTCTGCTATTAACTCTCGTTGTGTGGATTCTCTTCTTCGATTTCTTATTGATTGCTCTGCCTCTGCATTGCTCTTATAGCTTCATCAATGATCAGTGACGGAAACCCTAGATGTATTAGGATTTGTAGTGCATCACAACATCTTTTGAATCTTCTCCTAGATTCTTGCGGAGTTGTTGAGATTTGGTTACCTAAATCTGAATTTAGGAACCTTATTTTTTTGGATCAAACTCGGCCACATGATGATGTCTGCTGATCACTTGATGATGTTTGTAAGGATCCTTGAACCTCTGCGACACCTGTAGCACCTCTCTGGACACTCTCCGTACATCTTCAAGACACTCGGCCATTCTGCTCTAGCTTCAAATCAACACGGATTGCTATAGCAGATTTTGTCATTTGTCTGTTGCCCAGTTTGCATCATTTATTGTGGTCCACAAAGTGCTATAGCACTCTCTTATGCTTTGTCGGTGTACTTTATTGTTGTTTGTTAGTCTTCAGATTGTGCTCCAGCTACGATCTTCAGGGAGCGCTGTAGCATCTTGTTGTGATTTTGTCAAGGATGCCATACCTCAACAGTGTACATTAGGATAACCCTCATTTTGAAGTTTTACTTGTTGTATGCATCAAATGTATCCACTTCAACATTGCACATAATTAGCAAGTCATCGATCAAATGACGCAAATATATATCAATCCGTTTGTTAGGATTTTTGGGTCCCTGGAATTAGGACAACTTGAGTATGAGTTTGCCAACATGCTAAACGGGAAGAAGCCATCCGAAGGCAAACATAATCGTACACTGGTAGACTTGAAACTGAAGTTGAGATATGTTAGATAAAATTTTTTTTCCATGGCTCACTATCTGAAAGAGGCACCATAAAAGTGTCCTCTTTCGCTCTATTTGAATGCGAGCTCATGTGTGTAGCTAATGTTTCTTTCATGTACAACCTTTGAAGATGAGATATGAAAGGAAGGTAGAACATTTGGGATCTCCCATTTCTCTTATAATTGCTGGAATCTTGCGATTCACGTGACTCTTTGTATCTTGGTTCTCCATAAAAATGATATTTAACAAATTCTTTTCCTTCCCGTAGTAGATCCATACAATTATCTACACATACATCAATTCGAGTTTACGTCATGGCCAGTCCACTCAATAGTTTTTTTGTTTCATGAAATGTAGTAGGCATTTGACTGTCGCAGTCAAGCAAATTTCCTACTTTTCCGCAAATTGAATCATCTGCTGCTTCCAACAAGCCATGGTTTACTTTGGTTTGAAGTAATTTCATGAAAAATATATTTCTCTCTCAATAGTGCAACATTCAAATACATGTTCGTAATTGATTTGAACATATTATACATCTCGAATGCCTCTTCGTTAGATGCCTCGGATTGGTGTTGGTACAACTGATGGGAACCACAACTTGGCACAACTATATCACTTTTCATATTCTGAAACCTGCTATCAATTTCATCAAAGGATGGTCGTATATGAGGATCATTAAAAGTATGCTTCTTAATGCATCCAATTTCATCTAGAATGTGTGAAGTGATTAGAAAAATGTTATGTGGTGTAGAGAGAACAACCAAAGATAAATGTCCGTCACATAGATATGAGATGAGATGGTTATACATCCTAAAATAATAGATAAATGTCGTAGATATGAGATGGTTATACCGAGGACATTAGTCCGTCACATAACAATATTTGTAACGGAAACAATCACCGTCGTAAAGATGTTATATTATGACGGTAATACGATGGTGAAAACCATTGCAAACCTTATCATTATAATATCATCGGAAGCACAACGTACAAGTCATCGTATTGCTCACCGTGTTTACGACGAAAAGCGTGCGCGTCGAACAACCATCTATCGTATATTACGATGGATGTACGATGGAATATACAATCGTAATGTCATCGTAAACATATCGTATAAACCGCTAAACGAATTAAACTATGACAAAACTGTTGTATAAGGGTCTGTTCTTTAGACCTTAACTTATGCTTAACTTAACTTAACTTAACTTAACTCACCTTAACTTAACTTAACTTACCTTAATTTAATTTAACTTACCTTAACTTAACTGAATTTAACTTAACTTAACTGAACTTACCTTAATTTAACTGAACTTAACTTAAGTACTTTTACAAACATATTTTTATGGTGATGGTGGTATAGTTGGGGTGGTGGGTTGGGGTTGTGGTGGTGGGGGTGTTGGTGGTGGTGGGGGTTGTGGGTTGGGGTTGTGGTGGTGGTGGGTTGGGGTTGTGGTGGTGGTGGGGGGTGTTGCTGGTGGTGGTGATGGGGGGGTGGGGGTGGTGGTGGTGGTGGTGGTGGTGGTGGGTTGGGGTGGTGGTAGTGTGGTGGTGTTGTTGGGGTGGTGGTGGTAGTGTGGTTGGGGTGGTGGTGTGGGGGTGGTGTGGTTGGGGTGGTGGGGGTGGTGGTGGTGATGGTGGTGGTTTGGTTGGGGTGGTGGGGGTGGTGGTGGTGATGGTGGTGGTGTGGTTGGGGTGGTGGGTTGGTGGTGGTGGCTTGGGTGTTGGTGGTGGGGGTGGGGGATGGTGTTGGTGTGGTTGTGATGGTGGTGGTGTGGTTGGGGTGGTGGCTTGGTGGTGGTGAGTTGGGGTGTTGGTGGTGGGGTGGGGGTGGTGGTGGTGGTGGTGTGGTTGGGGTGGTGGGTTTGGGTGGTGGTGGTGGTGGGTGTGGGTGGTGGTGGTGGTGATAGGTTGGAGTGGTGGTGGTGGTAGGTTGGAGTGGTGGTGGTGGTGGGGTGTGATGGTGGGTTGGGGTGATGGGTAGTACTTAACTTAACTGAACTTAACTTAACTTAATTTAACTTAACTGAACTTAGCTTAACTTAACTTAAGTGCTGAAAATTTAATGGCTAAAGAATAGGGCCTAATTATGCGACAGTTTAATTCCATCACATAATTCAACCATAAAAAATCAAAATTTGTAGCGTGGCTATTAATAATATTTATTTTGAATTAAGAAATTATAACTTATAGTAAGTATTCAAGTCATGTCAATCTAATTTATGTACACAATCCAAATGATAAATTTTAATAACCCAAATTAAGTTCAGTTAACTTTCATTGAAACAGACTTACATGTTCTTTAGATCTTAACTTATGCTTAACTTAACTTACCTTAACTTAACTTAACTTAATTTAACTTAACTTAACTTAAATACTTTTTCAAACATATTTTTATGGTGGTGGTGGTGTGGTTAGGGTGGTGGTGGTGGGTTGGGATTGTGGTGATGGGGGTTGTGGTGGTGGTGGTGGTTGGGATGGTGGTGGTGTGGTGGTGTTGTTGGGGTTGTGGTGGTGGTGGTGTGGTTGGGGTGGTGGGTTCGGGGGGTGGTGGTGGTGTGCCTGGGGTGGTGGGTTGGTGGTGATGTTGGTGGTGGTGGTGATGATGGTGGTGTGGTTGAGGTGGTGGTGTGGTGGTGTTGATGGGGTTGTGGTGGTGGTGGTGTGGTTGGGGTGGTGGGTTGGGGTGGTGGTGTGGTTAGGGTGGTGGGTTGGGATGGTGGTGGTGGTGATGGTGTGGTTGGGGTGGAGATGGTGGGTTGGGGTGGTGGTGGTGATGTGGTTATGGTGGTGGTGGTGGTGGGTTGGGGTTGTTAGTGTGGTGGTGTGGTTGGAGTGGTGGTGGTGATGTGATTAGGGTGGTGGTGGTTTGGGGTGATGGTAGTGGGTTGGGCTGATGGTGTGGTGGGTTGAGGTGGTGTGGTGTGAGTTTACTTTTTCACTACTTAACTTAGCTTAACTTAACTGAATTTAACTTAACTTAACTTAACTGAATTTATCTTTACTTAACTGAATTTATCTTTACTTAACTGAACTTAATTTAACCTAACTTAAATGCTGAAAATTTAAGATCTAAAGAACAGGGCTGACTTTTAAGGTGAACTTGACTTGGGGTTTGAAATTTACAACTTGACTTTTACCGTCTGAAAATTCAAATTTAAAAGAGAAGTGTCTTAGGGTCTGTCTTTTTTTAACTCAACTTTCTTTCTTTTTGGCTCAAATTTGTTTTCTTTCTTTCTTTTCTGTATTTAAAAAAAAAAAAAAGGAAAAACATGTCAACCATGTTTACATGCATATTTTGAGATTTAATCTTTGTAGGCGTCTCATCTCATTCAAGGCTGTGGAAATGTGAGGCACAAAAGATATTTATCCATCTTTTCTAGCGACCAAGACATGAATGAGTGGTCCGCACTCACCTACCTTGTAACTTCCTGTGTATTTTAGTTGATGAGTTGTTGCTTCCTGAACTTTCCATTCTTTAGTATAAAATATAGGTTAGGAATGAAGATTAGCCAAACCAAAAACATGGCGGGTCAGAAAGTTGCAGCTCTGAGTTTTCTCATTCTATTTGTGCTTCTTGTTGCTTCCAGTGCGGTGGCACAAACACGCGAGTTATGCAAGAGGGATAATCCTCTATGCCATGGCGCCAGACGTCTACTGTCATCCGGGGTAACGAGGGAGGGTGTAGGAGCTTACTTCACAGGTTGCTCATCAACTATGCTTGTCATTGCGATGATGGCACTTTGAAATCCCCACTGCATGCATGCGCTTCCACTTATTTCTAGCTTCATTCAATAAGAGGCATTTAGCCTCCTGCAATGATCCATTCCATTTTTATCTCTGAATTACCTAATTAAACAGTCACGTTATCTATAAAACTCTTTATCAATAAGCTAAGTTTCTTTCTATGTCCATTGTAATAATCTAGTAAGCTATTAAACTCAGTTTCAGTCTCAATTCCGCAAGAACAACAAATTCAGATAAAACCTAACTCAATCTAATTCATCAGCTCAGATTTTGCAGTTTATCCACCACTATCAATGTGCAGTTTCACTCTGCAACAACAACAAAGATAGTTAAATAAAAGGTAGGACCCTTCCCTTCAATTATTCCAATAACACCAAAAATAGATGTTATCATTCTACACTCAACCAAGCAAAGAATGCCCTCAAAAAAGTTGGACCTCACATATTAAATCAAGTACTTCTACAAATGTAAGAAATCGTCAAAAACAGAGGCCTGCCAAAAGTCCATTGATATTTATCATATAACTTTTCTATAAGCCAAATCAAAGAGTGAACTGAAAAAGAATGATATGATTCAATGAGCAAGTAATCACAAAAGAGGCAATCCTCTTACCAAGCAAAAAAGATGCACAATGAATAATATTCATAAGCCCTCCTAAAAACATAAACAATGCACTAACTATTATGGCATATGCACAAAAGTCACATTTAATTTTCACCATACCAAATATAAGCATAACAGAGTTGTAAAAAATTGTATTTGTCAATTTAACTCTAAAAACATGCTCACAAACGTCATGAAAAGGGTATTTAAAATATCTGGCCATAGTAGATACAACCTCATCAAGAAAAGCATCATATTTCCCTTTTGGAACAACAATCCTAGGGCTCATATTTCTAACTAATTCGTAGCTAGTTAAAACATGGCAGTCATGAGCAGAAAAATTCAAAAGAGAGTGTAAAACTTCTGTAAACTAAACATGACCTAATGCTAAAGCAATGACCTCATTTAGGGCAGAAAAAAGCATAGCATTATCACAAGATACAAAAACAATCCCCTCAATTAGGGCAAAACCAGATATTGAGTCATGTTTCTTATTCTTCCTACACTCATTTAGGATACATCTTACCTGATCCGGATGAGCTTTCCTTAAGCTCACCTCCTACCTGTGAGTTAGTAGGTGATAGCAAAAAATCATCACAAGCCTCCTCCATCTCTTGTTGGTCCTCCTGTGGAAAACTCATCTCTAAACAAGACAAACTGGTCACACCTTTAAGTGTGCCATTAGACTCAACAATAGGGGTTAGTGCTGTCATAAAATTGCATTCGTTCTTATTTAAGGACAAAGCGTTATAATCAGGGGCAGTCAAGACATGGTAAAGCCCTCAACTCTTAATGCTTTTCACTATGATTTTCCCGTTTCGAGAAACTTCCTCAATTCCCTTGTAAGTATGAACATGATAGCCTAAATCATCAAATGCAGATTCAGAAAGTATGTTTTTTCTCAAATCAGGCAGCCAAAAAACATTTTGTACAATTATAATCATGCATTCTCAATGGAACATTACCGATCCTCTCATATGCAGTGAGGAATTATTGCCTAACCTCACCTCACCACCATCACATTAATTAAGCTTACAAAATAAATTTCTATGCTATGTGGCATGCATAGTACAACCAGAATCTAGTATCCATGGATTAGCAATAAAATCAGCAAAAGCAAAAGGCAATTCATGAGCTTAAGTAGCACCAGATTCAAGTAGAAAGCTAGGTTGTGATTCTTTAGAGGTTTCATCTTTTTCTTTTTCTTCTTGCTTTCCTTCATAGCAGAATTTAGCGATATGTCCCATTTTATAACAATAAGAACATTTAAGGGCAGAATTTATGTTTGTCATAAGAAGTACAATCATAAATTTTTTGATATGGAACTTCTTTCTGTTTTTGCCTTTAGAAAATGTTAGAGGTATGACATCCCTTGACAAAACTACACAAGATTTTGCTTCAGCAATCCCTGAAGATTTCAAGCTAGAGCAAAATCTGAAAGAATGGGCGAGATATAGCAAACAAACGCAAGGATCTGCTACAACACTCTGTGGCCACTCAAGCTGAGGCAAACTGGGCAAAAGGCAAAAGATAGATTCTGCTTCAGCAATCCCTGAAGATTTGAAGCTAAAGCAGAATAACCAAGAAAGCTTAAAGATGCATGAAGGAAGTCTAAAGAGGTGTTGCCATTGAGCAGAGATTTCAAGAGAGCATTGCAATCGTCATCAAGCGTCCAGTAGAGGTCGTCACTCAGTCGGAGGAAAGACTCTAAAAGATAAAGATCCTAAAATTTAAATTAGGAAATAGAATCTTCAACAACCTTGTAAGAATCTAGAAGGAGATTCTAATAATGATGGGTTGCCCTACGTATCCAAAGGTAGCAAGGTTTCCATTGCTGGGAATCGTTGAAGCTATAAGAAACCGGCAGAAGCAATGCCAAAGAAAAATATAGAAGTGAAGAAACCGAAGTAGAGAATTTGAGGGCTGAAGGTGTTGTGAGGTGCGTTAAAGAGATCAGAACTCACTGAGTTTGATCAAGTTTTGATCCACATAATTTAACTGGAGCGTTCGTTGAAGGATCAAACAGGAGCTTCAGAGAACAACTGCAGACGATCCTGTCTCAAGCTGTTGAAGACCCGAGCGTCTCTCCTTGATAATGTCAGGTAGGCAGCCATTAAGGGGGGAGCAGATTTTGAGTTGGAGGAACTCAGAGAGAGACGGACTAATTGTCAGAAAGTGCTAGAGAAGTCGTCTGCAGAAGTTACAGCAACTCTAAGATAGAGTGTGCTGAAGCATTCCATGTACTGCACATTGTAATAGGGTATGCTAAGTCTGAGTGTCAAATATGTGGCTATTCATTACTGGAAGTGTGTAGGTAGCACGAAAAGAGTCTGTGTGATAAGACTGCTAGCTAGTCTAGGGGGTTAGACTGAGCGAAAGATTTAAACTAGGTGAGAAGTTGAGGTGAGAGTCCTTTGTACTTTGAACAATGATCGTGCGCAAGTTTTCGAACTGGGTGACCAAGTTTTTTGTGTCTTGCTTATTCTTCAGAAGAATAAATTCCGCAGGAAGATACAAAGAAGTCTACAGCAGAAGCTGTAACTCAAGATCAACAACGCAGTCAAATTTCAGAAAACATTACTTCATTTCTAGTTTCATTACTAGAATCATTTTGAACCCCATTCTTTAGTTTAAACACCTTAAGAGTTTGATTTTTCTGAATTATGGCTTCTATCAACTTAGCAAATGTGATTTCATTCGTACCATACTGAATAACATCTTTAAGTGTATCAAATTGATTTGGTAACGAGTTCAAAATATGACAGCTTGGTGAGCGACCTTATGTTCATCATCACATCGCTTCAACTCCTGAGTTAGTTTCAAGAAAGTGTCCAAATTTTCTTGAGGACTCAGCGACTGTTCCATCTTGTACGTAAATAGTTAATGCAGTAAGGAAATCCTATTGGGAAGGGACTTGGTCCATAAAATATTTTCTAGGGCCTCCCATAATTTCTTAGGACTAGTATAAGAGCACCGGATCCAAGGAGACTCAACTCAAATCCACTATCAAAGGCACCAAGAACAAGATCACCAATCCGAGACTACAAGACTACAAGACAACAGAATTGAACTAGCACTAAAAGCTACTGAATAAAACAACAAAGGAAGGTAGAACTTCCCTGAAGTCAGCCAGAGCCCAAGCCTTCTTCACCGACTCCGAAACAGCCTCTCAGGGAGACGCGCACCACGCTCTAGCCTTCAAAAAGACCTTGATTATCGCAACAACAGCCTCGCACACTCACGGAGCTTTGATCGAAGAACGCTTCGGAAAAACTCAGCGTTGTCTCTTTCTTGATTTCTCTCGTGATTTTTGTGTACCATAGAAAACTAAACTAAAAGACTATATATGCTGGCCTAAAAACTCAGTGTTTCACTCAGCTACTTACTTAACCAAACTAACTAAAACGCTGCCATTTTGGCCCTATTGACTTAAGCCTAAACTGGACAGAAAACTAACCAAAAAGGCTTGCAGACTTAAATCAAATTAAGGATTTACAGACCCAAATACCAACACAAAGTTTGGAGTATTTCTAAACTCCATCATTCAACATATATGCTCATAATTGCTCGCACCGACATTTAACCCATATTCTTTTCATCAAATATATAACAGACCGCATTATCATTATCATTTTGCGGTATTTGGACCACGACGATATCTACTACTTTCTCTGAACTTACTATGAACTTGGCGGCGTATCGCTTGGCCCTCAAGTACCGTATTGGGCACAACATGTTCGCGATTTCTCATGCTTGTACGACATGTAGGGGGTTGCACACTTCCGACGCGGCTGGTGATCACGATTCCCATTGTCCGGGGGGTGGGAGGAGGATTCGGAGGCATAACGCAGTAAGGGATGCGTTATTCACTTTTTTTAGGAAGACTAATCTAGGGCCTAGACTAGATGTGGTTGGCCTTATCGCTGGGGGGGAGGGGGAGGGGGAGAAGCCAGTGGACATTTTAGTACCTGCGTGGGATGTAGGTAGAGATCTTTGTGCAGATGTGTTCATTGTCTCTCCTTTTGTGTGAGGAGGGGCATGGATGGCGTCAGGAGAGGCAACTACGAGAGCAGAGGAGAGGAAGATCTCTAAGTATGGGGCTGATTGTTCAACCTATGGGCTTATGTCCGTGCCTTTCATCAAGAAATCTTTAAGATGTTTTGGAGTGAGAGCGAATCAGCTGATCAGGACTGTGGCGACGAGGTGGGCTGAGGCAAAGGGTATGAAGCCACCGGCAGCACTCTCTATTTTGAGGCAGAAATTGTCTTTTATGTCGCAGAGGACTTTAAAGGACTGATTTTTATTAAGAAATGACTATAATTAGTCCGTCATTGCATTTTTTGTTTGGGATTCTCATTTGTAATTGTTTCATATTGAATTATAAGAATGTATATATATTTTACAGTCTTCGCGTAGTAACTAATTGAGCGAACCACCAAGTTTTCTCAAGACTTATAATCCCTCATATAGCTTTTAGTGGTTCGTCTCATCTCGTAGCCAGTCACTGTATGAAATTTTTGATTCATCTTACGTGAGATTTATAATTATATATTTGTGTTTGGTAAGATGTCCTTTGACACATGTGTTTTACCGTAGATGATGCGGATTAAGCCCATCCATCTAGAACATAGCTTGCATTCGAAAATTTTCACTTAATTTCAGTTTTTCTATTTTCTAGTTGCAATGAAAGAGATTAAATGAGTGAAGCTAAAAGGAAGGAACCTTATGCATTAAACTGAATTGGGTTTCTCTCTAGGCAAGGCAAAATCTACCTACGAAAGAGAGTTTGATATGATACTCTTGGTTAGCTTCGTTGATTTATTTCAAGCAACCATCATACAACACTAGTTTCCAACAGTCAAATTACTCACGTCAAGATTTAAAGGAGAGGTGATGGAGGATTGTCAGAGGCCTCCAATGAGTTTAAGCTGGCGATAGTATTGAAAATATCAACTCAACGAACCTTCAACAGACTAGCCCTAACAGCAGGGTTGCAAATAGCTTTGAATTTCAGGGAGGAATTGAATTCATGGAAGCTTAGTGGTGGCTAAATTGGAATCTGAAGAACCACTAAAAGCGTAGGATGTTGGAGAGTGGCACTACGTGATCGAGCAGAGACGAACCTCTTCAGCCTCGTTGACAACAAAATCAATAGAAGGAAGAGGACTGCGGTGAAGAATCGCACCATGCAATCATTCAAAGTCATCAAGAAGTGTCATTAGAAACTGAACCAGTCGCTGCTCTTCAAACCGATAGATATAAGCCTTCATTGTCCCCAACTCAGCTGATTCAGTCAATGCTAACTGATCCCATAACGAGGACATGGCAGAATAGAACTCCTGGATGCTCATACTGTTATGTCGAAGCGCACGAATATCCATCTCCAATTGATACTGCTTGGCAAAGTTGGACTGAGTGTAGAGTCTCTCCAGATGATCCCATGCCTGCTTCGCAGTCTCATACATCGCTAGTTGAGCATCGATCGAGTGGGTAACAGAATTATTAATCCACGTTATAATCTTTGCATTATTAGACTCCCAATCATCAACCAAAGTCGCAAAATCAACTGTCTTATCATCGGAAGGCTTAACACACACACCCGTCACATAACTCCACATAGATTTCCCACGCAAAAAAAATCCTCATAACATAACTCCAATATGAGTAGTTTTTGTCATCAAATTGAACACCAACTGCCTGCAGGGAATCATTTCTACGACCCGCCATATCGAAAACACCAATCCATACACTCAAAAATCGTTATTCAAACAACCAGAGAAAACCTGAAATTGAAAAAAAACCATAACCCCGGGTAATTACGGCATCCAAAACTAAGAACCCGGATTCACAAAAATGAAGAACAACTACCTAAACAACACCCAAGCAATTACGACATCCACATCCAAAAATATTTTCAATCAATCAACTATGGCCATGGATCGGGATGGTGCGTCTCATATGTCATCAAAGGCTTGTCAAGCACATGATTTTTATCCGACTAAGGCATGCTATATTCTGTTAGACAACTAACTCGAAGGGCTACAACATTATAATTTACACCAAGGCATAATTCGAAGGTTTAAATGGTCTAAAATACAAGCTAAGTGAAAACCAAAGTTCTGAGCGAAAAGTGGCCCGGCTCAGCTCTGAACCGCCGGTTCAAGGAAGAACTTTCGATTCACAGGTTGAACCGCCGGTTTGGTGTTGAACCGGCCACAAATGCAAAAAATTGTGACCCTCTAAGCCCGCCCGTTCAATGGGGAACCGACGGTTCACCAATTGAACTGCACACTGAACCGGCCCGGTTTGACACTGAACCAGTCCGAAATTGATTTATAAAATTGGCCCAATTGATTTTGGTATAAATAAAGACCTAGAACCAATGAAGAAAGATTCTGAACATGGGCAAGATTACACCTAATTCTTGAAGAGAGTCCATGAGTAACGAGTAGTCTCTTAATTCTGGGATCTTACGGATCCCATGCGTGTACTCAACCATGTTATCTTAGTAACGTTTGATTATGTTAATGGAATTCTTTAATTCTACTGTTCTTAATTTATCGTTCTTGTATGTTTGCCGTCGATTGGATGCCTTTATGTTATAACGAAATTAGGTTAAGGACCAAAAAGATGATTGGATCTGAGGTAATTAATCGGATTGAGTAGAGTTGATATCGAAATATGGTAGCTATATTGGTAGTACATAATCGATAGGAAAGTTGACATCTTTTTGCCGGAAACCCTAGGCTTACTAAATCGAAACTGTTGATAATCCCTGATTGGGCGAAGTTCAACAATGTAGATTTATTCAAGCAATGATCTGTGACTGGGCGGATTGCCGGATGTTATTAGGTTAGTATCATAGTTCCATAATTGTTTTAATTATTGCATGATTTGTGTGTTAGGCATGGGTGAAGTTTGATTCTGGAATATTAATTTTATTTTTATAATCTTGTTCTTGTGTCAGAATCACTTAGTTAGGTCTTTAGAACTTTCTCATTATTAGAATAGCTAAACGAAGGCACTATCTTGCATAGTATACACACGTATTTGCTCCTTGGATCGACCCTTGCCTTAGCAAGGTTTATAAATTGTGTTTGACGGCAACTTGACCCCTAAAACATAATTTGATGACTATAAAGGTTAAATATACGCTTGTCAGGCTCTGAAAAGTTGGTTAATGATTTTAATCTGTGATGTTGGATTATGTTGAGCTGCTCAAGCATTCACATGTGTTAGTGCTGCAAATAAGGAACTCGATGTGTGTTAAGGTAATGGCATCCTTGACAAAACAAGCGCAAGAAGTTGCTACAACATCCCCTGAAGATTGAAGCTGAGGAAGCTGCAAAAGAAGGAGTTTAAAGATGAGAGGAGGATTGCCTAAGATTAGAAGGGTTCTTGGATTTTGTCAAAATGTCAAGGGGGAGATTGTTAAGGTATGTGGCATCATTGACAAACTCCTACAAAGTGCACTAGAGCCTGCTACAGCAAGTATGTAAAGAAAACAGCTGATGAAGAGCATTCCAGAGTGAGCAAGCTCAGTAAGTGGCGCGCCAGATGAAGACATTAAGTGGCGCGCCTGAGCTTAATGTCTTCACCAGGCGCGCCACCTGATGTAGGCGTGGGGCGCTCAAAAAACTTGAAGACATCGTGAAGACATCAGCTTGTGCAATCTGGGCAGAGTGACTATCTCAGTGCTCAAGCAGTGGAGTAAGCAAGTGCTACAGCAATCTCTGGAGCAAAAGTTTAGTAGCAGAAGATCAGCTCTCCTTCAGAAATCCAGTGCAAGTATATAAGGCAGAAAAGCTGCAAGTGCTACAGCAGACGCTGGTGCCTGGAGCTGCAGTAGAAGTATCGCACACATTCAGATAGCATGTTCTACAGCAGATGCTGGAGCTAAAATGTTGTAGCAGAAATTCAAAGCTTTCTCGGAGATTGCGTTCAAACAACAAATCAGTGGACCGAAGGGCTTCCGGAAAGAGCTGAATATTCAGGAGAATATTTCTGGAGTGTCTCTCAAGAACAAGGGCAGATTTGTTGAGTGAAGATTTGATTGGAAAATCAAAACTTCTACAAATTAGGAGATATGATCTTGTAGAGATCTTGGAGGATCTTCTTTAAAATTGATGGGATTGTTTCCTAATGCATTTAAGAAATTCCAGCAGCAGCCAACAACTCAGCAAGCTCAAGGTAAAGATGGGATTTCTAAAATTGGTTTTGGGAAATCAAATCTCAACAAACTTGCAAGCATCTAGGAGAGCTTTTTGGAAGGCTTCCTAAATTTGATATTGATGGAGCATGGAGCTCCTATTTAAAGGAGGCTGGGCAGAGCATCAAATCATCCATCCGAGCATCAATAATTTAAGAGAATTCAAAAAGGAGAAAGATTGGATCCAGCACCCAAAAAGAGTGAGTGATTCGCATAAGCAAAGAGCGGAAGCTAAAGACTAGAGCGAAGATTTTGTGGGTGTATGAGCTGAAAGAAGATCGAGACTAGTGAAGTCTGATCTAAGCTTGATCTGAGTTCGATTGGAGCGTAGTCTCATTGAAAGGTCAAGTACTTTCTTTGGAGCATAGCCATAGAGAGGTAGTGGCCGTTGCAAATTCAAAGAGCAGATTTGAGCCCTCGATATTGGCAGGTGGTCATTGAGTGAGGGGGAGTATTTCAGAGTGTGCAGCGCTCGTGGAATCGTTCGATCGGCTCGGCAGAAGGCCTTGGAGCGACGCGGACAATTGTGCATCAGCTGTGTGCTACAGCAGATGCTGCAGCAACCCTGCAGAGTTGAGTGTAGTTTAGAATAGGCTGAGTTTCGCAGAGACAGTAGCTATTCTAGATTGACATTTGTAGAGGGTGTGCAGACACAAGTCAGAGCCTGTTCTGACTGTGTCCAGTTATCCACACAAGGTTGAGTAGCATAGGTTGCGTGGAGTTGTAACCGAGTGTACTTGGAGACCTCTGTGATTAGTGGATTGAGGACTGGAGAATAGTCCTCCTCAGACGTAGGCAGTTGGCCGAACTGGGTGAACAAACTTCTATCTGGTTCATTGTTTGCTGAGACAATTTCCGAGTGAACAAGTGCGTGCTGCAGCAACTGCTTGTTCACAAATCTGTCTGTCAGAGGCGCTGCGAATTTCAATGTGGAGAGGGTATGCTCTAAAATTTTAGTTTCTTATTGGGTTCATATATTCATTGCTTGGTAACCTGCAAAAGTATTTGTACTGAAGTGAAATTGTTTCTTAGCCTATAAGTTTGTATTGAAGTGAAATTTTAGTTTCTTATTTGCTAATTTTGTTTCTTAGCTATATATTCATTGCAATTGCAACTACCAAATTTAGTGCAAATAGATTTGGTAGTTCTGTCACCCACCTATATATTTGGAACTCGGAAGGGTTGCCCACGGATTGTTTATGTTTAGGTTTATTGAAGACAATGAAGGATCAAAGAAATGCTAAGCGTTACAAAAATTAATTACAATGGTTTAAAAGTGATGTTATTTCAAGTACTAGCGATAGTGAATGTCAAGAGAATCTTAGTGGAAGTGGGGATGAGAGTAGGAATTTTTCCGAGATATCATTAGAAGGTGATCTTAATGAAACAATTGAGAATGAAGAAATTTTTTATATTACTTCACTTGAAAGGGATCCTGGAAAACATCATCCAATATGTAAGTATCCTTTGAATGAACATGATAGTGTTCGGAGAGGTTATGTCGTGCTAGGACCAAATCAACCCCACTTAAAATGTTATCGATCTACTTGGGATGGAGTTCAAGGTCAAAGATTTTGTCATAAATGGTTCATTGAATGGCCTTGGCTTGAATATTCTCTTGACGAAGATAGAGCATATTGCTTCCCTTGTTTCTTATTTGAAAACTACCCTTCCCGGCATCCACATTTTACTGAAATTGGATTTAATGGATGGAAGAATGTAATTCGAAGATGTCGGGCATCTTATCTCATGTGAGAGGTATTAATTCCGTACATAGTTCTTCAATGTCAAAGTGGAAAAATTTGAGAAACCCATCCGGACACATGGAAAGAGGGATGAGCTCATGATTGTCACAAGAATTAGTAGATAACCGACTTCGGCTTGTCGCCACCATAGAGGATGTGAAGGTGTTGTCACGACAAGGATGTTCTTTTAGAGGTAATGATGAATCGGCCGACTCTTCTAATAGTGGCAATTTTAATGCGATTTTGGATCTTTTGAAAAGAGTGAATGAGGAAAATCAGAAAGTGCTGGACAATGCTCTAAAAAATGCCAAGCATACATCTCAAACAATTCAAAAGCAAATTGCAACTATTCTTGGCAACAAAGTTAGAGCCATGAGGAAGTAGGAGAGTTAAAATTTTGCATCTTTGTTGATGAGGCTCTTGATGTGGCAAATAAGAAGCAGATGACAATCATTCTTCGATTTGTGGATTGTAATGGATTGATTAGAGAACGATTTTTCCAAGTGATTAGTGTCGTTGACACTTATTCTCAAAAAGATGAGATATCTAGGGTCCTTACTCAATATGATCTCAATGAAGAAAACATACGTGGCCAAGGGTCTGACGGTGCAAGCAACATGCGTGGTCAATTTAATGGCGTGCAAGCTTTGTTTGTAAGAGAATGTCCATATGCATTGAAATCTTCGCAGCGTCTCTGAGATGCAGATTTGTGTACAAGCAGTTACTATAGCACACTCTTGTACAGGCAGATCTTGTGCAGCAAGATAAAATAATGAACAATATTTTGATCACCCAGTTCAGCCAAGTGCCTACCTCTAGGAAAGACTGAAACTCAGTCTTTTAATCCACTAAGCTCAAGATCTGTTGTATACACTGTTCGCCTCCACGCAACCTATGCTACTCAATCTTAGCTAGTACCTCGATCACAATCAGAACAAGATCTGACTTGTGTCTCAACCACCTACACTTGTATCAATTCAGAACAGCTACTGACTCGACTAACTCAGCCTATTCTAAATAACACAGAGTCTCCGTAGGGTTGCTATAGCATCCGTTGTAGCACACAGCTGGTGCAGGTATTGTCAAAGTAGCTCCAAAGCCTTCCATCGAGCAGTGACAATTCTTCCACGTGCGCTGCACCCTCTGGGATGCTCCCCCTCACTTAGTGACCTCCTGTCACTAGAAAGACCAGACTGCCTGTCAATTGCTTGAGTTCCTCCACTCGTCAATTCCTATACGGCCTGCCTTGATCAGCCAACAAGCACTCGCTACTCTAAATTGGCATCCCTGATCAAGCACTGATCAGACTCTACAAGTCTCGATCACACTCAGCTTCAATCACCTCAGCTCTGCGCTCACGCTCTGCTCTCGATGATGATCGAAGCTCTGCTCGCACACAATCTCCCTTAGTTGATATTATGTGTATGCTCTATGTGTTTGCTCTCTCTACTTCGATGCCTTGAATGACTGCCCAGCTTCCTTTAAATAGGAACTACCAGTTCCATCAATGTCAATTTTAGGAAATTCCTCCAGGCAGCAATATCTCCTAATTTGTAGGAGATTAGATTTGATTTGAAAAACAAATCTTCCACAACCAAATCTTCACCCTGGGAACGGAATCTTCACTGGGATATTCTTTCTGAATATTTAGAAGCTCCTTGTTGAACTGTCAAGCGCATTCTACGAAGAGCCGAACTTCTGCTGCAGAATAGTTGCTACAGTTTCCCGAGACAACTCCTGCTATAGCAGCAGCTTCTTCATTGGGCTTGTTCACGAGTGCTGGTTTCAAATGGATGTCATTCTGCATTATCATGTATATTATGTGCATTGCGTTGTTCTCCGCCTACAATTGACTTTAAATGCCACGTGATGAAGCGACTTGATATGGCCGGGGGGGGGGGGGGGGGGGGGGGGGGGGCAGGTCAGTAGACTATTGGTTACTCGCGCAATTCCAGTTCTGATCTTCCAAAACCTGTTGATTCACTCGCGCCAATGCTAGGTTTAAGGCATCAAAAACCGTTGATTCGTGAGAATACCGATATTTGGAACAAGAGACAAATTATCATTCAACTTCCCAAAATCTAAGTTCTCCAAACCCTAAGAGATGCTTAAATACCTAAAATAACAAAAAAAACAGATAATTGCGAAAAGGCCCTAAAGTTTGAAAAGTGAAAAATCGTAAAAACGGAGGTCGAAACGATAAAATTTGGCCGGAAAACAACACGCGTCACGAGCAAAGCTGGTGATAATTGACCAGCGGCCCGGTTCCCAACAAGAATAACCCTTTCCCATCAAGAATAGCCCTCTGAATGTAGCTATTTTAGCTTCTGTTCATGTTTAGCCATAAACTTCAAATCTGCTTCTGCCAGTGCATCATTCCCTCTAGGTTTGAGAAAATTCGACCTCGAATTTGTAGGAGCCTCATCATCGGAAGAATCCCCATATAAAGGAATCAAGTGCTTAACATTGAACACATCAGACGTCTGGAGATGACTAGGCAGCTTTAGACGATAAGCATTGGAATTGATCTTCTCGATGATCTCAAGCGGTCCAACCTTCTTGGCAGCTAGTTTATTGTAGTCACCAACCAAAAACCGCTCTCTGGTCAGAACAGCCCAAACATAGTCACCCACTCATACTCCACTGCACGTCGCTTCCTGTCTGCAGCTTGTCTATATTTAGAGTTCGCCTGTTGTAAATTGGCTTGAACTGCCTGATGCACTGCTTGTAAGCCATCCACAAAATCTGTTGCCTTCGACTGCACTTTCACATTGCTTGGTAATGTCATTAAACCCAATGGACCCTAAGGAGCTATCAAATACACTACCTGAAATGGACTGAACCTTGTACTTCGGTTGATTGCGCTGTTGTGAGCGAATTCTGCCTAGCATAAATTCTGACCCCAACTCTTCAAATGTGTGCCGACCAAGCACCTCAATAGGTTCCCAGGGACTTGTTCACCACCTCAGTCTGACCATCAGTCTGTGGATGATAAGCACTACTAAAGTTCAGCTGCGTGTTCACCATCTTCCATAAATTTAGCCAAAAATGACTGAGAAACCTAGTGTCCCGATCTGACACGATAGATGTGGGCAACCCATGAAGACTATACACTTCTCGAAAGAATAACTGTGCCACCGAGACAGCATCTGTCGTCTTCTTGCAAGGAATAAAGTGGACCATTTAGAAAAACGATAAACAACCACATTAATAGAGTCATGCCCTCGCTGCGTACGTGGCAGTCTCAGCACAAAGTCCATGCTAACATTCGCCCAAGGCTGTGATGGCACTGGCAGCGGCATGTATAAGCCCGCATTATTCGCTGCACCTTTTGAAACTTGGCAAACTCGACACCTATGCACGTACTTCTCTATCTCCGTTAGAATGGTGGGCCAAAGTAAGATGATTGAACCAACTGTAAGGTTCTGTCACGCCCAACATGTCCCTCTCCATGCAACTCACGAATAATGTGCAACCGTAGGCTACTATCGGGTTTGCAGAGCTAGTTCCTCTTAAATAAAAATCCATCATGAAGGAGAAACTCTGTGTTCTCACCTGCTCGGACTTGCCTCGGGATCACAGAAAAATAAGGATCAGTCTCAAATAATTCAGTAAAAGAGCCTAGACCAGGTACCTCCACTCGTAATGAAACCAGAAGGTTATTGCGACTACTCAGTGCATCTACCACTCGATTAATGACTCCCGCCTTGTGCTTCACGACAAAGGTAAACTGCTGCAAATAGGCCACCCAAGTTGCATGACGAAGTGACACTTTATCTTGCCGATGTAAATGCTTTAATGCCTCATGGTCAGTATACAAAATGAACTCCTTCTGAAATAAGTAATGCCTCCAATGTTTGACTGCCTGCACCACTGCATAGAACTCCACGTCATATGTGCTATAATTCAATTTTGCTCCTGACAGTTTCTCATTGAAATACGCTACTAGCCGATTATTCTAGCTCAGCACAGCTCTGATCCCTAACTATGAAGCGTCACTGTGTAACTCGAAAGGTTGAGAAAAATTGGGCAAGACCAAAATAGGAGCTGTCGTCAATCGCACTTTGATCTTCTGAAATGCTTCCTCGGCCTCCACTGTCTACGCAAATTTGGCACCCTTTATACAATCAGTCACTGGAGCCATAATGCTACTAAAGTGATGAATGAACCGCCATAAAAAGACGCCAGTCCATGAAAACTGCGAACCTCTGTAATAGTACACGGCTGAGGCCATTGTCTCACCACTGCAATTTTCGACTCATCCACTTGCAGCCCTTCTCCAGACACGATATAGCCCAGAAATAAACCTTTCCGAGTCAGAAAAGCACACTTCTTTCTGGCAGCAAACTAACTGTCTCTACGGAGCACAGATAAAACCTCCCGCAAATGCTGAAGATGCATCATTGGGTTAGCACTGTATATCAAGATATCATCAAAATAAACAACCGCGAATTTACCGATAAATGGCCTCAGTGCTTGATTCATCACACGCATAAATGTACTCGGCGCATAAGACAACCCAAAAGGCATCACCAGCCACTCGTAGAGTCCCTCACGTGTTTTGAAAGCCATCTTCCACTCATCTCCAATTCTGATACGAATCTGGTGGTAGCCACTTTTCAAATCCAATTTGGAAAAAACTTGTGGGAGGCAAATCGAGGTGAGAAGAGGAGGATCTCTGTTTGAGGGAGTCAGACGCACTCACTTAGTTCAACTACATAGTGGTAATTATTGAAGATAGCTTACTTAAAGATCTATTGTACTTGATCAAATACTTAGGAAGTGATTCCCACTTGGGGTTCCGAGTAACCCCCCCCCCCCCCCCCCCCCCCTGAGTAGGCTTGTTGAGCTGAACAGGGTAACTATTGAAGATAGGTTACTTAAAGATCTATTGTACTTGATCAAATACTTAGGAAGTGATTCTCACTTGGAGTTCCGAGTAACTCCCCCTGAGTACGCTTGTTGAGCTGAACAGGATAAACATATCATGTGTCGTTTATTGTTCTTTGTACTGTCTCTATTGTGACTAACAAACATCAAAACACAATCTGTTAAAGCTTTGTGAAATAGTTAACAAGTGATCTGCAACAGTCAGAGTAGAAATCAGAGCCATACTTTCAGTTGGTATCAGAGCGGGACACTCGCTGTATGGAGTGTGATTCAGGGCCATAATAGAAGCTGTTCAAGATGAGTACACGAGAAGGACAGAACATTTCTCAGCCTCCTCTTCTTGATGTTCAAACTACTCCTATTGGAAAACACGCGTGAGAGCCTTTATCAAATCTATAGATGATCAAGTGTGGAAATCAGTAATCTTCAAGTATGATCCGCCAATTGTTGAAGACAAAGATGGAGACCTATCCTAAGCCAGAAAATCCGTGGACAGCTGATGAGGATAAAGCGGCTGCAACAAATGCTAAAGCACTCAATGCGATCTTCAACGTAGTCGAACAGACATTTTCAGACTAATTTCCACCGGTGAAGCAGCAAAAGAAGCATGGGATACTCTCGAGATAGCCTTTGAAAACAGTCTCGGTTACAGATGATAACCACCAGATTTGAAAATCTGAAAATGAAGAAGGAGGAGGAGTCTATTACTGAATTTAATGCGAGATTGATGGATATTGCTAATGAGGATCATGCACTTGGAGAGCCGATCAGCAATGAAAAGCTCGTCAGAAAAGTTCTGAGGCCATTGCTGCCAAAATATGCAATGAAGGTTACAGCTATTGAGGAAGCCTAGGACGTAAAGGGAATGAGGCTTGACATCCTGATGGGATCCCTTCGGACTTTTGAGATGAAACTGATATCCGAAGCACCTAAATAGAAATCTAGGGGAATAGCTCTCAAAAGTGAAGTATCAGAATCGGTTGAAGATAAGGGAGAGATGTCTGAACAGATGGCTTTACTTGCAAAAAACTTTGGCAGATTCGTGAGAAAGCTGAACCAGCGACAGTTCAACAAATCTGGAACAGACATCAAAAATCGACCAGACGGGAAGTATAGAAAAATGAGAATGATAGAGCCTATTTATACGCATTATTTAGATCATAACCCTATGCTTGTTTGCATTATTTTGTGTACAAGATTGCTGGTTTCCAGTGTTTTTGTATTTCAGGGCAAAACGAGGGCCTAAGCCGGATACGCGCTAACAGGCAGCGTTTAGGACGCGCAGCACACAGCCTGCGGAGCTAGCGGCGCAAACAGAAGAAATGGATAGACACAGCAGAGTTGCGCCGACCAAAGCGCTAAGCAGTACGCCGTGCGCCAGGCGCAGAGTCCAGTATTTCCTAATCCTGACGTGACCAGATTTGGAAGTTGCCAAGGATGGACCTCTCGAGCAGTATATAAAGGGGAGGAGGTCTAGGGTTTCAGAGGAGATGATAATAAGAGGAGACGATCATCATCAGAGGACCACGAGAGAGTGCGAGCGGCAAACTGGAAAACACACGGACTTGTTGAGAGGACTTGCGCCAGCCGACTGCGCCAGCCGAGAAACATTCTGCACGCACTGTTTGCTACCTGTTTCTCAGATACATTAGTTATTATTTACTATTCTATGATGTTTATCACTAGCATGTCTAGCTAAACGCTTAGTGTTGGTTGGGCATGAATCTATGATGTATTTCCTTTGAGACTTGAGCGTAATGCATAGTTTGCTTACTTGTATTAAACTCTGCGCACCACAGCAGACGCAACAAGCTGCGCCTTACAATCCACCGCATCGCCGCACTGACGCACCAGCACATAACAACCAGCAACCGAGGCGATCGCTGGAAGATATCGTGGGGCAGCTGGCAGACACAGTGCGCAAAAATGACGAGAAATATGACAAGAGGTTCGAGTCCATTGAAAAGCAGCTATCACAGATCGCAACCACGGTATATGAGCTGAAGAAGAGCGATGGCAACCTGCCTTCGCAAGTGATTCAGAACCCCAAAGGAGGAGTCAATGCAGTAACACTGAGGACTGGGCGCACGATAGGAACAGAGCAGACCGCGAAGGCGCCCGCTCAACCAGCTGCGCAAGTCCCAGAATCGACAGAGCAGAATGCGCAACCAGAGCAGAACGCGCAACCTGAAGTGTCAGTCACAAGCCAGCAGGGCGAAGCGCCAGGTATAACAGAATTAAAAGACAAGGGCACGAATCGTACTAATATACCTGCACCTTTCCCTGTGCAGGCACCCTTGGCTAGGAAGGAAGCGCAGGACAAAGAGCTCTACGAGTTATTCAGCAAGGTGGAAATCAACATTCCCCTTATTGAAGCAGTTCGGCAAATCCCAAGGTACGCCAAGTTTTTGAAGGAGCTGTGCACAAATAAGCGACGAAAAGGCGAGTGCGCACAGGTAATGCTTAATGCGCAGGCCTCAGCGATCGTGCAACATAAGGTACCACCTAAGTGACGAGACCCAGGTACATTCACTATCCCATGCACTCTAGGTAAAACCACAGTGAGCAACTGCATGATTGATTTAGGCGCATCCATAAATTTGTTACCATATTCTCTATATGCAACATTGCGCCTTGGACCACTAAAGCCTGCAGGTCTCACCATTCAGCTAGCGGATCGATCGTGCAAACAACCTGCAGGCATGATAGAGGATGTTCTTGTACGCGTAGGAGAGCTGGTGTTCCCAGCAGATTTTTATGTGCTAGAAATGGAGGGCGAATCGAGCACCAGCAGTGCGCCAATCCTACTAGGCAGACCTTTCCTTATGACCGCGCGCACAAAGATAGACGTGTGGAGAGGCACGCTCTCCATGGAAGTAGATGGCGAAGAAATCCATTTCAACATATTCAAAGGGATGCAGCACCCACATGATGACGCCACAGTGCACGCAATGGACAGCTTGGATGATTTAGTCACAGATGCGCAATGCACAAGCGCAACAGTAGGACCAGAGCTACTGGCACAAGCAGAGTTGGAGGAGCAGGAGGAAGAACCGAGCAGTGCTGAACCAGCACTCACTCAGGTACATGATATAGTTCATATTTGCACTGCTAATAAAATCTTGCCCTCCATTGAACAGGCACCCAAGGTCGAGCTGAAGCAACTCCCAGAACATCTCAAATACATTTTCCTGGGAAATGAGGACACCCTGCCAGTGATCATCAAGAAAGGATTAGAAGAGGAGCAGGAAGTGCGCTTACAGCAGGTGCTGCGCAAGAACCAGCGCGCCATAGGATGGACACTTGCTGACCTGCGCGGAGTGAGCCCAGACGTATGCATGCATAGGATTCTGTTGGAAGATGGTGCCAAACCATCCAGGGAGGCTCAGCGCAGATTAAATCCGAATATGATGGAGGTAGTGCAGAAGGAGATTTTAAAGTTGCTTGACGCAGGAGTCATCTACCCCATCTCGGACAGCAAATGGGTCAGTCCAGTGCACGTTGTGCCAAAGAATGGAGGAATTACCGTAGAGGAGAATGCGCAGAGCGAGCTAGTTCCCAAGCGCATTCAGACTGGATGGCGCATGAGCATTGCGCCAGAGCCGCCACCAGATGCACCAGAGGGAGAACTGGAACCTATTGCTTATACTTCCTTTTCCTCTTTACCTACCCTCGTTACTTATGGTTTATCATGTACTATTAACCATGCTGACCACCCGCCCGAACCTTTGCGCACGACGGAGAAGAACACCACACATGCACAAGCGCAGGATCACTCAGGAGCAAGGGTGGGGGAGGTCGCTGACACACATTTTGGCACGTAACGAGGTACAGTCGAGCCAACGACGTTAAACAAAGGCACTTGTCGGGAGGTAACCCGACACGCTTTCCTTTTACACGTTTTTCTTTATATTGTTCTTTATTTTTGCTTGCATGCGTGTGTGCCTCCTCCGTGCGCTTGAGCTTGAGTCGTGGGGACACGTCTCTGTTTAAGTGTGGGGGGGGAGCGTTACACTTACATTTCACGTTTTTTTTGAGCTTTTTAGTGTAGCTTAGTTTTATCGTAGGAAACAGTAGCAGTAGTACGCTGTGTGCGGGTTGCGCGCACTGATCAGCTTGTTTGCGCTATCCATATTGCGCCGTGCGCTATCAACTGTTTTTAGTATATTTTTTTTCGTTTTTTCTGCTCCTGTTAGTTGGGATATACAGGGGATGTGGAGTTGATAGAAACGCTCCAGAGAGGCGGTTAGTCGCTCGCGCTTCAGAGGAGAGGTATATGGTCGAGAGCGCGAGTGGAGGCCAGTGCTTCGCGACCTTCGGAGCAAGAGAGTGCGCTCAGTCACGCAGATGCCGAAGGCGAAATACCCAAAGCGTGGCGAGGTGGGAAAACAGACCACCTTCCCTCTGGAAGTCGAGCTAAGGAAGGCGGGCGCGGGTGTAAACGCGTGCGCCGACCTGCGCAGATAGACCAAGGAGGGAGAGCGGGGCGGTGTTCCATAGCTGTTATCCGGAGGCCGAGACTGGAACCGTTCTGGGAAAGATAGGAACCATAGACAAAGTTGTACAAAAGAAAAATACCAGCAGATGATACGCGCCACAAAAGAATCAGCATGCGCACTGATAAGCACCAGCGTGCGCAAGTTCACAAAGAAAAAAATCATCATTAAAAAGGCTTGAGTTCCCAGGAAGTGCGCGGAAGAATCACGCATCGGAAGAAGCTTGCGCTGTTAACCATATACCCATCCTCGGAGCAGAGTTGACAACCTGGAGCCTATGAAGAGCTATCTCCCAGCCATCCGAAATGATTTTTTTTTCATCCCAGCTGAGAGGTAAGGAATTTCGAAATTATTATACTTAAAACTGTTGAGAGCAGATGTGCGCAGGTGGTAGAGCAGCGCAAGGTGTTCAGCAGCGCAGACCGCGCCAGAGTGCAAAACTGTGCGCTAGACTCCAGAGAGGTAATGGTATCCGTGCTTGAGTGCTTGTTCGAGGACGAACAAGGGGCAAGTGTGGGGGGTTTGATAGAGCCTATTTATACGCATTATTTAGATCATAACCCTATGCTTGTTTGCATTATTTTGTGTACAAGATTGCTGGTTTCCAGTGTTTTTGTATTTCAGGGCAAAACGAGGGCCTAAGCCGGATACGCGCTAACAGGCAGCGTTTAGGACGCGCAGCACACAGCTTGCGGAGCTAGCGGCGCAAACAGAAGAAATGGCGAGACACAACAGAGTTGCGCCGACCAAAGCGCTAAGCAGTACGCCGTGCGCCAAGCGCAGAGTCCAGTATTTCCTAATCCTGACATGACCAGATTTGGAAGTTGCCAAGGATGGACCTCTCGAGCAGTATATAAAGGGGAGGAGGTCTAGGGTTTCAGAGGAGATGATAATAAGAGGAGACGATCATCATCAGAGGACCACGAGAGAGCGAGAGAGCGGCAAACTGGAAAACACACGGACTTGTTGAGAGGACTTGCGCCAGCCGAGAAACATTCTGCACGCACTGTTTGCTACCTGTTTCTCAGATACATTAGTTATTATTTACTATTCTATGATGTTTATCACTAGCATGTCTAGCTAAACGCTTAGTGTTGGTTGGGCATGAATTTATGATGTATTTCCTTTGAGACTTGAGCGTAATGCATAGTTTGCTTACTTGTATTAAACTCTGCGCATACGGAGACGGCTAGTTGCATGAGTAGGGGAAGCCTTGAACCGCAATCTTACTCTTGTTGCTTGTTCGTCATATGTTAAACTAGTTGATAGCTTGACAGTGACAACTAGGAGTAACGAGCTAGGGTGATCAGTTGCTACCTTGAACGGATTCGTAGCTGTTTTAGTCTAGTTCTAGAGATTAATAGCACATGAACTTTGAACGGAACATGCGCACGTGTTAGGAAGCCTTGACCGGACACTAACCCAAGTGAAATCAAGCTATAGACATATTATAGTCAGTGATAAGGAATGCACTCATAGAGGATTGTCTGCCCAATACTTCTCATAGTCATAAGTACTTAATCTCTACTGCCTGCGCACGTCTAGTGCAAATTCCTGCGTTACGTTAGCTACTGCTTACTTGCGCACTGCGCAAACCAATCACTCACCCCCCAATCTTCGTAAGTATAGGATACTGGCTAAAACTGAACTACTTGCTCCCTGTAGAGATCGACCCTTACTTAACCGCTGTACTGAGTGGAAGAGGAAGGATTATATTTGACGCGCACAACGACGCGCGATCAGAGAACCACTGAAGGTTAAAAAGGAGAAAAATGCAAAGGTATTCAATTTCGAGAATGTGAAGGGTTTGGCCATATCCAAGCAGAATGTGCTAACACACTCAAAAAACAGAAACGGGCACTCTTGGCTGGATGGAGTGATAGTGAAATAGAAGAGACTGAAATAGAGAAGGAAGAATCGAATTATCTGGCACTTACAACCATGACAGATGCTGAATCAGAAAGATCAGTATCAGACAGTTGTAGTCACGGTAATAGTGACACAGAAATCACCAAAGAAACGTTTGCTGAAAATTACAGGGCTTTGTACGAATAATGGGGGGAAGCTGTGAAAGCTAATACCCAACTATGCAAACAAGTGGTAAACCTAAAGGCTGAAAAATATGAGTTGTCTGAAACAACTAAAAGATTGCAAACAGCACTTGACAAGAAAAGCTGGAACACTCAGAGGCTGTGACAGAGCTGTCATGAGTAAGAAAGTACATCAGTATGCTGAACAATGGTACAAAGAAACTTGATTTTATCTTGGGTGCTCACCATACAAATCTTGGTAGTCCTGGTCTAGGCTATGAGTAAACAAAAACTGATGGTAAGACAGTGTTTGTTCAAGCAAAAAATTCTAACTGTGCTAATATTGTTCATCCTAGCCACAGATCCAACAGACGTCGAATAATGGACAAGCGTATCTGCTATTTCTACAACACTCAAGGTCACATCCTGAGGAAGTGTTCCAAGTTTCTGGCAAAATATCGTTTGAGAAGATCCGCGCCTGTTTCGGAAATTCACAACAACTGTTGTTATGTCGCTTACAGCTCATCTACTCATAATGAAAAGGAACGATGGTACTTTGATAGTGGCTGTTCTACTCACATGACCGGGGAAGCCAGCTATCTGACGACCATGCAGAACTTGGATGGACGATTTGTTACGTTCAGTGATGGAGGAAAGGAAGGGTCATTGGTCAAGGCACATTATCTGTTAAGGGATGTGATCACGCGTCGTTGTACGCGTCAAATTAATCCTTCCTTCTCTACTTAGTATAGCGGCTAAGTCAGGGTCGATCCCACAAGGAGCAAGCAGACTCGTTCTAGCTAGCAACCTACAACTTACGAAAATTGGGTTGTGAGTGATTGGGTTGCGCAGGTGCGCGAAAGAACAGTAGTGAAAGCAGAATTGCACTAGACGTGCGCAGGCAGTAGAGATTAAGTACTATGACTATGAAAAGTATCGGTGCAGACAATCCTCTATGAATGTATTCCTTATCATTGACTCTAAACGTCTATAGTTTGATTTACTGAAGTTAGTTTTCGATCAAGGCTTCCTAACATGTGCGCATGTTCCGATCAAAGTCCATGAGCTATTAATTCTTGAAACTAGTCTAAGCAGCTACGAATCCTGTCACAGTAGCAGCTGATTATCCTAGCGCGTTACTCCTAGTTGCCACCGTCAAGCTACCAACTAGTTTAACATATAACAAACAAGTAGTAAGAGTAAGATTACGGTTCAAGGCTTCCCCTACTCATGCAACTAGCTGTCAACCGTGTGCACAGAATTAATACAAGCAAACAAACTATGCATTAAGCACAAGTCTCAAAGGAAATACTCATAGAATCATGCCTAACCGATACAAAGCGTTTAGCTAGACATGCTAGTAGTAAACATCATAGAAATAGTAAATAAAAGCTAAAGTGTCCAAGGAAATAGTAACAAGCAGGTGCGTGCAGGTTGTTGTGTCTTGGTTCGCGCGGTCGGCTGGCGCAGGTCCTCACAGCAGCTCGTGTGTTTTTCAGTTCTGGCTCTCTCTCCTTGATATTGTGTGTGTCTCTCAAACCCTAGCCTTCCTCTCTTTATATACTGCTTGTGAGGCCCGAGGACAGTCTTGGTAACTTCCAAATCCTAGGAGATTTGGTAGGGATATGGTGTTCAAGATTTGGAAATACCGCTACCCTACGCATGGCTCACTGCGCACGTTAGTTCGCGCAGTTGGTTAGCGCACCGCAGTCTGAAACTGCCACCTCCTATCCTGTTTGCGCTGCTAGCTCCGCAGGCTGTGTGTTGCGTTCCTTAAACGCGCCTATTAGCGTGTATCCGACTTAGGCCCTTGTTTTGCCCTGGAATACAAAAACACCGGAAACCAGTAATCTTGTACACAAAATAATGCAAACAAGCACAGTGTTAAGATCTAAATAGTGCGTATAAATAGGCTCTATCAGGATGCCCAAAATTGACAAAGTACTCATTGTGGAAGGCCTTCAAGCCAATCTCCTAAGTATAAGCCAACTGTGCGATGGAAAGCTAAATGTCAAATTCACGAAGGATTCATGCCAGGTCATCAACAGTGAACAGAAGTGTATTTTGAGAGGAGCTCGTTCATCAACTAACTGTTATCTGCTGAATTCTAACACAGAGCCTGTCACAGCTCACTATATTATGTCTAAATAGGATGAACTAATTCTTTGGCACAAGCGGCTGAGACACTTGAATCTCAAGGCTTTAAGGCAGATATCTAAACATGGACTGGTGCGAGGAATACCTGAACTGAAAGGAAAGATTGATGTTATGTGTGGAGAATACAAGAGGAAGTTTGACCCTGGCAGTAGTGAAGGAATACTTCTAGGTTGTTCTATCAACAATCGAGCGTATTGCGCCTACATCATGAAGTCACGAACTATGGTGAAATCGATAAATGTGGTTGTTCAAGACTTCGACCATTTGATCAGAACTAATGAAGATGACTATGTCTGTACAGATATTGGAACAAGCAGATCCTCTCAAGTGGAACAAACATGTGTTTCAGAATCTGTAACAGCAATCTAGAATGTTGAACATGTATCAGACTTAGAACCATATCAGATTCCAGCGAACCAACCACCACAGCGTATTCTGCCAAATCATCCGATGACCAACTGAATGAAGAAGGATATGTTGCTCAGCCTAAGGGGTTTGAAGACCCACATCACCCGGGTCATGTGTATCGTCTCAAAAAGGCCTTATAAGGATTAAAACAAGCGCCCAAAGCATTGTATGAACGTCTCACTGGTATTTCTCGTTCAACATGGCTATGTGCGAGGGGGAGAAGACAAGACTCTATTTGTGAAGAACGTGCAAAAAAGGAATTCATCATTGCGCAAATCTATGTGGTTGATAGAGTATTTGGATCTCGTTCACAGAAGTTGGTGGATCAGTTTGTTGAACAAATGCAGAGTGAATTACAGATGAGTATGATGAGTGAGATGATCTACTACCACTACAGATGCAAGTATGCTAGGAACTTGGTGAAGAAGTTCGGATATGAAAATGCTAGCCATAAGCACACTCTTGCCGCTACACACGTGAAAATCACAAAAGATGAACCTGAAGTCACTGTGGAATACAATCTGTACAATAACATGATCGGCAGAGTCAGTGTGGGACAGAACCTGTACAGGAGCATGATCGGCAGCCTACTCCATCTCACTGCTAGTTGACCCGACATTTGTTATGTTGTTAGAATATGTGCTAGGTACCGAGCTAACCCAAAAAAAAAACCACTTGGCAAGTGTGAAACAGATGCTGAAAGAGTATGGTCTGAAACAAGGGGAGATGACTTTATTCTATGACAACTTGAGTACAATTAACATTTCAAAAGACATCAAGCATCACTTCATTCGTGAGTTGGTTGAACAGAAGATCGTCACTTTGAAACAAGTATCCATCGATGGGCATCTAGCAGATATTTTCACCAAAGCCTTGAACAATGCACAGTTTGAAATACTTAGACTCGTCTTGGGTCTATGTGTTGTCAACACTTAAGTCAGATCCAGAAAAGCTGAACCAGTTCCTACTCATTGTACAAGAATCTGTTGAACTGGTTACAGAATTCAGGGGAAGAAGTTCTAGTGTTTATCTAGGATGATGGGCGAGACAGAGTCTAAGCCAGACAAAGTGTATTGAAACATGGATATCTAAAGGAAGATTTGTTTTGGAAAGAAGAGAACAGCATGATCCGAGAGTCTGATTGAGGTTTCTAATTCTTTGAAACTTATGTTTTGAATTCCTAATTAACTTCTATATATTCGCAGTGCATCCAGGTGAAAGCTCCAGAAATAAGAAGAAGCTCTTGGATAAGCCTTCAGTTGAGAAGTCTGCAGCAGTTGAACTAAATCTGTTTCAAAGGTTCTGACAATAAGGGGGATTTGCCTGCCAAGAGGACTGAGACGATTTGCGACAGAAGGCGAGTCGGTCAAAAGGTCTCTGGTAGACATGTGTGAAACAGACCTGTTTCAAAGAAGAAAATGTGTGAAGTCTGTTGGTCAGAAAAAGGTTAGCCAAGTTGTTTACTCAGAAAGCTTAGGAGAAGATAGAGATCAGAATTTGGATTTTGGATTGATGCTAGGTCCAAAGTATGCATTGTCAGGAGAGAGTAAAGATTCACTGTTGAGATAGTCTCTAGTGGAATAGACTACGAGGAAGATGGGTGATGCTGAGACCATTCTAGTCAACTTTCCTTCAAAGACCACTGAATCTGAGTCAGATGCTGAGATAGATAAGCAGAACAAGGAGTGATGAAGTCCTCTGTTGCAGCACGACTGTCTAAGCAAAACGGGACAGTAGAACAAGGAAAAAGGAGAGTGCAGCCACTGAGACAGGGGGAGCAGTGTCAAGAAGAAGGGGAAGTTTGGTGCCAAGAAGTCCGTAAAGGGACCACCCTATCAGAAATCTAATTCTACTCAAAGTGGAGAGTCTCTGACAAAGGCTGTCACAGTATCAGAAGTACGGTTCTGCAACAGTGAGATTTGCAAGAAGTAGGAGATTGCTCAGGAGAGGAGAGTTGTTCAGGAGAAATTTTGAAGTCCCTAAGGTTGTCAAAGCTATTGAGGATCTGACTCCGATGATGTTCCAGAATGTGTTGCAGAGGATACGCAGCCACTCCTACTTACTCTTGCTTGGTCATGTATATTGCCTTGTCATCTTTCTTTGCAAAAAGGGGGAGTATTATTGAAAGGGCACTCAGTAGTTACACGCCATTCGTACCCTATGAAGAAATGATGAAATTTTGTCAAAAAAAATGCCAAGGGGGAGAATGATAAGTTCAGGCAGTTCATGGACTCTTGAATGACATGTTTTTGACAAGGGATCTACAAGGCTACGGACCGTGAGACAAGGATGGCTGCAACAGGTATGTGCAAGTGAATCCATCGAGATCAGCAAATATTCTGCGAATAAACTTGCGACAACAAAGATATATTATGGGATATTCGACGAAAAAATTCTTCCAGATTCTGCATTCCAAAGATTGGATCCGCTCCTGAAGTTGGAAAGCATGATCAAAAATCTTGCTTCCAAAGATATGAAAAGTAATGTATCTAATATATTTATGTGAAATCGAATATTATAGAGAGGAGCACGAAAAACCCAGATTATCGAACGGAGGCAGATCGGAGCAATTGACTGGCGATCATCATCAGAATTAGTCGGAAAGTCGACAGAGCAAAAGCTTGATCGCCGTGAGCTGAAGAATAGTGTTGAACAGACTGTGTTTCAGGTCTGATATTCTCGGGAAGAGAATTACCGATTTACGGGAGGCAAATCGAGGTGGGAAGCGGAGGATCTCCGTCTGAGGGAGTCAGACGCACTCACTTAGTTCAACTACATAGTGGTAACTATTGAAGATATGTTACTTAAAGATCTATTGTACTTGATGAAATACTTGCGAAGTGATTCCCACTTGAGGTTCCGATTAACCTCCCGAGTAGGCTTGTTGAGCTGAACAGGGTAAACATATCATGTGTCGTTTACTGTTCTTTGTACTGTTTCTATTGCAACTAACAAACATCAAAATGTAATCTATTAAAGCTTTGTGAAACAGTTAACAAGTGATCTGGAACAGCTCGAGTAGAACAGACGTATAACTTTCACTAAAGATGTGTGTAAACTTGCTTCAATGTTCTCTCCTTCAGACTTTTCATCGTATGATATGGTTGCTCTAGATATGGAGTATGGGTTCTTTTTACCTATTTTCCAACAAGATCCAACATTCGCAAATATATCTTCCATTTCTGATTTGTGGCGGTTGTTGGTTGCATCAGGAAAGTCATCATACTATTCCATGATTTTTCGATTGATTTGTCTTATTTTGACTCTTTCGGAATCTACAACAACAACTGAAAAGGCATTTTCATCCATGAACATCATCAAAAATAATCTTACAAATAAGATGAATGATGAATTTCTTGATGATCTTATGATCCTTTATGTAGAAAAGACACTTGCAGATTATATTACCAATGATGATGTAGTCAATGAATTTGAAATGAGTGGACCTCGCAGGGTAAAATTTAGTTTAGTAGGGTAATTTGTGTAATTCAGTAATTTTATGACATATTTTGATTTTGTAAATTATTTATCCAAAATACATCCTTCCATTTGGTTCCAAGCGAAAAAATTACAACCCTATACACTTTTTAATCCCGCCTCCGTCCTTGCCGACATCATTCCTTTATAGGACACATCCATGAAATTAGAACATGCCGGCCCCACAATACTCGGGTTGAAGCTAGCTCCACACATATTGATCATGCGTACTAATGTTATATTATTTTGATTAATCTAATTGGGATCGAACATGTAATTTAGGTAATTGTATAACTAGTTGTAATAGTTATACATTAATTTTCATCTCATTTTTGCTAACATTTAAAATTGTTGTTGCATGACTTCAAGAGATATAATGACCTCCTTGCTACATCGGGCAGGATAGATTTTAAGCTTCACTAGACCGACCTTTGCGATGCGAATTGAGAGGCATTTGCATTTATTTTTACTTGATGCGCAACAAAGGTAAGGCGATTAATGTGATGGATATTTAACAGTCACAATCTATCGCAATGCCACACCAAATATCATGTGATTATTCTTCTTGTAATAACTTTTAATCACATATTATATATAGAGATATTCAATTGATGCCCCTTTCATAAAGTATACATCTAAGGTACTTTGTGAGCCATTTAATCATTTGATCAAATGACTCACAATGCCATGTCTCAGTACTGCAAAATGAGAAAATTTATCTTTTAGTGGGTTGAAAGGGTATGTCAGACATGTATTAGCTTTTGTCATTTTGTTCTTTTATTATTTTGATATTTTAGAAATGGGTTCTTGATTTATTTTGTTTAAAATGTATTTGATATTATAAATTTTGATTCTTCAAATATGAGTTTAAAAAAAGTGGCATTGGTTTATAAATAAAGTGCATTAATATTATTTATTAAAACTTTCTTATGAAAATGCATTGACCGTCAAATACTTTTAAAACATAAAAGACATTACTACATATATGTTGAAATGCTTTTTTAAAAAGTTTAAATGTATATATATATATACATTGTGTGTTGTCTATAAAAAAGAATTGGAGAAAAAAGTTTATGAATAGTGGGACATATGACACATGTGGGTTGAGTGAAAAGAATGATTAGAAAGTTAAACATTTATGGGTAAAAATCAAATTTTACCATTTTCACCCATTTGTTATTTCAAAAATAATGTTTAATGCGTGACATATGACTTATTGTGAGCCATTTATCTTAGAGATGTATCTTATTGATGGAGCCTCATCTAAACGCTCCTATATATTCGTATAGCTTCAAATCTTACTATTGATGATGGATTGGTAGAACTCTTGGTCTACAATAGTAATATCGATCCCTTAGAGGAACCTATTCCCAAATTTTGACTGGAATTATTCATAGTCCCACCTCGGTGTGAATTCTATGATCAGTCTCGCTTATGCTTGGACTTTGTTTCTCTTGATTGTCATGGTAGTGCATGCATATCCGGTGCTTACAGGATTTTCATATATGTACCCGATCAATTCTCCATGACTATGAATAAAAAAGTAAAACTTATCCATAGTCCTCAATAAGTAAATTTAATGAAAGAAAAGTTTAAATTAGTTAAAAAGAGTCTTACACTTTTGAATCCGTATTTTGTTCAAATTTGTTTTGCTTGTTTATTTTTTCTCTTCTGTAAAAAAAAAAAAGGAAAAGAAAATGAAGCTAAAGACATGTCAAGAGGTTTTAATTTCTTGAGATCAATATTTGTGGATGTCTCGTTCAAGGCTGTGGAAATATGAGGCACAGAAGAGACTTTTCAACCTTATCATCATGTGGGTAAAATAGTTGTCCACTCAAATCACAATGTGGCGTATCAATTATGCAACTTCATGTGTATTTTCTCATAAGCTGATTGACATTTTACTCTTGCAAACATGATAAACTTTTGCTTCTAGTATAAATATAGGTTCCAACTGAAGATTAAACCATCTTCCTACATGATCTGTTAGGCCTAAAACATGGCGCGTAAGAAAGTTGTTGCTCTGAGTATTCTAATTCTATTTGCTTCGGATGTGTTGGCGCAACCACGCCAATTATGCCCGCGTGATAACCCTCTATGCCATGGCGGCAGACGGCGGTCATCGGGTGCAATGAGGGAGGATGCCTTGATTGGTCTTATGGCAGTCAATTGGCTCATTGCTATGTTGATATTTTGATATTCCAAGTTTTCTTTCGGGTTAATTTCAAAACAATGCATTTTCCGTCCTTACTTGCTATGATCCATTTGTATAAGTCTGGACCACAAGTATGTTATTTATGAAACTAGTTTTCCATATATGTTCACTGAACTGGGTAAACACTCCTAAAATGTATCTATGTTATGACTAAATTATGCGTCTTCAATGCACAGACTTGGGAGTAGGATGATCTCGACAACTCCTAATTCATTCATTCGATCCTAATAACATACGGAGTATTTGTGTTCTAAGAATTATTTACCCCTTTCCCACATAGAAGAAACATTTGGACAAGAGCGCAAGACGTCTGAGGCCACAAACCAAAGCGGAAAGTGTCACGTTTGTGTCGTCTTTATTGACACTGTAAATTTACAATTTGTTCTTTTAAGTTGAAATTAATTATTTAAGTACTTAATTTAATTTAAATATTTTTCACTTATATATTTACCAAGACCGACCACTACCACCATGTCACCACTCACTCTACCATCATCACATGCTCATCATATTCAATATCACCCACCACCACCACCCCATATTAACCACCACCACTACCACCTCCCAGCCACCACATATTCGCCTATTACCACCTCATAAACACACTCACAACTCACCACCATCACCACAACCTCACCACCACCACTCACCACACACCCCACCTCACCAATATCTACTTATTCACCACCCACCTATGAAACAATTTAAAAAAATCACAAATTTAGTTTAATCAAATATACTTAACTTAACATACTTATTGAAATTTTAAGTCATACAAATAGAACCTTACTCATTCTAGGTGAAAGTGCAATGTGTTATTTTAAAACAAACAAACTTTTGTCTATATTATTTTCTTTTTCGATCAAATTTGAATTGAATGTGTTAGAACATAAAAATATTATTAAATAATTAACGAATACATGATAATAATTAAGCGTGTGAACTAATCACATAAGAAGCTAACATGAATCTATTGATGGGTTGGTACTTACCATATATCCATACTATTCTTTAATCATTTTCTTTTCAAAGTGGAAAAATGGGAACAAAAGGGTATACGGAGTATCATAATCCTATATTTATAAATGAACAAGACAGTGATGATAGAGATAATTACTAATTTCGTATTTCAAGGAAAATAATGATTATATTTTTAGTATCTACTTATTATATTTTCATAGCTAAATTATACCATAAACCAAATTAGAAATCAAATCACATTTGTCTATGCTTATCTTAAATGATAGCACATACATATATTTGATGATCCGTGGGTCTACTAGACTAATTAAAAATTAATCCATCCATATCCCGTTGGACCACATGTAGCTCCGTTCCTATTGATTTGTAGGCCCTGGGCGGAAATTTTTTTTGGGCCCTCTCATGAGTAAAATTTAAATTTTATTGATACTAATCAAAGTGAAAAACCCACTTCGTGGTTTACAAAAATTATCATCCATTAAGATATAAAAAGACTTGTAAAAAAAGGTAAGTAATAAAATTAAATACATGAGAGTCAAATGATGAAAGTAAGTATGTAAAACATCTACAAAACATATGAAAACACATGAAAGTTAAATTAGAACTTTTCGTCGAGCATTTCTAGATGCAAAATCACTAATAATAGTATCAATATCAACTTTTTCTAACATATCTCTCTCAATACATAAGAGAGCCAAACCATTCAATCTCTCTTGTGATATAGAAGATCTCAAATAATTTTTCAATAATTTTAACTTAGAGAAACTTCTTTCTGCGGAAGCAACAGTTATGAGAATAGTTAATAGAATTCGATATGCAATAGAAACATTAGGATAACAACCAACTCTTTTTATGAACTCAAGAACTTCAATTGGAGACATAGACACATCATGGGGTAAAGTCATTCGCAACACTCTCAGTTCACAAATAAAATCTTCTAGATGAACATCTGACTCTCTGTCATGCGAAAAAGTATTATGAAATTTCTTACAACATTTTCTTAATTCATTTTCATCAAATGACTTTAATTTTTTTAAATCAAGTAAAAATCCAAAAATATTTTCAAGCATTTGCAATTCTTCAAACCTACTTTTTAATGATGATATAGCCATATCCGCAATCACTAAGAAGTAATTAATTCTAAAAGATTCTTCAGCAGATTATATTTCTTCTACATGATCATTTTCATCAAATTGTTTTTTATTTACTCTATGCCGTTTTTTTTTTTTTGAAAACTCCGGTTCTATGTCCATATCACATGCAATAGTTTTTGCAATATTTAAACTTGAAATAAATCCTTCATTTCTGTAATTTTCAAAAAAAGACATAATGCCTTCTAACTGTTGTATAAATGTTCATTGATCTTGACTGCAAATTTTTACTCACCATGTTTATAGCAAACAAAATATCATGCCAAATAATCATACCAAGTAAAAACTCAAAACTCTCAAGTGCGTTAACTAAACTTACGGCTTCACTCTTCGACTTGGCATCATCACAAACATTGTCTAATTCTAACAAAGCCAATCGGATTTGAGGAGCTTGAAATCTAATAGCTTTAACACTTTTGATGCGACTCTCCCATCGAGTATTAGATAAAGATTTCACACATAAGCCCGACACATTAGAGAGTAAAACATTCCATCTTTTAGGAGAACTAGAAAATAACACATATATTCTTTGTATCACACCAAAATGAGCCATATCACAAAGAGTTAGATTAAGAATATGACAAGCACATGGCATATATAAAGCTCTTGAATTTATTTCGATAATGCGTTTTTGAACTCCTTGGTGTTTTCCTTTCATATTAGACCCATTATCATATCCTTGACCCCTCACATTAACAACATCAAGATCAAGAGCTTTCAAAGCAGTAAGTAATTCATTGAAAAGTCCTAATACGGATGTATCATCTACCTTTAAAAATTCTAAAAAAAACTCTTCAATTTTGATTTGACCACTAGAAATATTTACACATCGTACTAATAAAGTCATTTGTTCTTGATAACTCACATTGGGGGTACAATCTAAAATTATAGAGAAATATTTTGCCTTCTTAATGACATTTATAATGGAATTTCGAACATGTTGGCAAGCAAGGAAATCAATTCATTTTGAATTTTATGACCAAGATAGTGATGATGAATTTCATGATTTTGAATCCGCCTAACATGATCTTGCATTATGACATCAAAATCGGCCATCATCTCAATCAATTCTAAAAAGTTACCATTACTATCTTGATAAAGTTTCTCATTAGACCCTCTAAAAGCCAAATTATTCTTAACAAGACATTTGACAATAGAAACAATCCTAATTAAAACTCGTCTCCAACGCTGTTTTTTCTTATTAATTTCATTTTGAATGTCTATATCATGTGTTTGATTATTATCTAATCTTGATTTAAATTCTTTCCATTTATCCATATTAGTCAAATGTTTAACACTTCTTTCATGTTCTTTAAGTCTTATTCCAAGGTGCTTCCAATCATTAAGTCCACTATTTGCTAAAAAACTATTATTGCCACTTGATTTAAACAACTTGCAACAAAAACAATACACTTTATCTACACACTTTGAATAAATCAACTAATTTCCATTAACTTTCTCACCATTTTTCATGGCCATAGAATAATAACTATATGCAAAATGTCTAGAAGAATCATCTAAAGGAAACACAAGATTCAATTCTCTAATTGGTCCCTTTTCAACTATTATTTTTATAGTTCGTCTATCAAGATTATGCCAATTCCTAGGGTTATATTAAATCTACAAAAGTGTTTGATTCATCACCATCTATTAAATTATTAACATTATCATGTTCATTTAAATTAGTAACATCTTGAATTAAAACATTTTCATCATTCAAATCATCTACCACATTTTGTCTAGAAGACCTTACCTTCTTCAAAAATTTATCAAACGCGCCTTTTTAAGATTCCACAAATTGTTCATCTTGTTTTCGTTTTTTTCTTTCCTCACTTCCCGACAAATACTTTTTAGGTAACATATTATATAAAATATACATCAACAAGGTAAGGAACAATTGCACCTGAAAATCTGAATTATCCCCAAAATTGCTTAATTCAAACGATGAAGATTTTCCTGGAACAATTAAATATTATCAAATTAAGCAAACTAAATGAATACCTAGCAATAGTAGATGCTGCCATGCTGGAAGGAGTCGAAGGACCACTAATGATTAGTAATCAATGTAAAGTTGAGAGGAACATTGGCAATATATGCTGCTAGCAATAGAATGCAAGATTTTGAATTACAAATCACATGGACAATTCCCAATTCCCAATCCCCAATCCCTATTCTCCAAATGGCCAAATCAAAACAAAAGCTGATGCTTTTAAAATTAAGCAACGCCCTAACCCTAACCCCAAATGTCTAAATCAGAACAAACACAAACTGCTGCGTTTAAATTAATCAACGCCCTAGCCCTAACCCCAAATGGCCAAATCAAAATAAAACAAACACAAATCACATACTGCTATTGGTTTTAAATTAACAACAACTACATACTGCTGCTTCACAAATCATAATCTACCAACGCCCTAACCCCAAACCAGATTTGATGAAAATCAAGATGAAGATGGAGATGAAAAATCAAGACAACAAAAGTACCTTGGGCGACGGTGGAGACGTAGATGGAGTACACTGTGCACAATGCAGGGGACGGTAGAGAACGGGAGATTGAGATGAAGAATTGGAGATGTAGATAACGAGCAGAGAGAGGAGAGACGTTGAGGGCTGAAACGTGCGTTGAAGCGAGCGGTGGTATTAGCAAAATAATTTTTTTTTTTTTTTTGTGGATGGGCTATTGGGCCCTGTGTTATTTGTAAAATAAAATTTTTTTTCAGGGATGTATTGTTATTTATAAAATAAAAAAAATTCTAATCCCTGATGGGCCCTTCATGCCTTAGGCCCTGAGCTGGTGCCCTGGTGGCCCACCCCCAGGGCCGGGCCTCACCACATGCATGATCAAATGAATATGTAACCAAAATTAGCTCAATAATTATATCATATCATAGAGGTATATCCATAATAATCACGTCCATCAATTATAAAGACATAGGATACATGCAACATTCATTATCATAACCGTTATAATGATCGAGATTGTCAAGTATGTCAGCATAGTTAGGTAATATGGATTATAATAGGTGTGTACATCAAATTATATGCAATGTGATCTATGGTGCCTATTTAACTCGTTTTCATAAAATTAAGATCAACAAAATCATATTGATTGTATGATATAAACTTCATTTCTACCGCAAATAATCCATGTGTAAACAAAATCCATTCGCATCATAGAGAAACGCGTAGTACAAACTCATAGAAAATTTGAATATCGACAAAAAGGATACACACATACGAGTAGTATGCTCGTAAAAGACCTCGGGTGATTATCCCTTTATAATAGGATCCTCTTTGAAGATTGACACAATATGTTCTACGGTTATCTATTTATTCTTTTTCTCATAATGAGGAACTTGATATCACTACTATTTACATTAACTAGCTCTATTTGTTAACAAAATTTGGTATGATCAAATTTGTCACACAATTAATAGAAATGATCATTCATAACATGATATAAGAAGTATTCCAATGACAACAAACATTAACAATATTTCGTAATTGATACCTCATACTACGCTAGTCGACAATGACATAACTCAAAGAAGATTTATCACAATCTTTTTATGCATCATAGTGGATTCAATAACATGAGTGATCTTTAACCAACCTAACATCTAACAGAGATCATATTTTTCTTACATGTCCTCTGTCCGTGAATTCAAACATGGAAAATATGTATGGAACTTCTAAATGCATACATACTTAAGTAACCGAAAGAGATAATAAATGTCTTCATTATTTAGGTGTCTACCACAAGTTTTATTGTGTAAGAAATCCTATCTTACTCCCATCGAACTATGATAATACACAAATCATAACAATATTCATCTCATAAACAAACGAGATGACAAATTTGAACATCATCAACTAAAAGTATACATAAAGTCATATCTGATTTAATTTAGCAAAATTTGTATTCTTGAAGTTATTAAATTTGACATACTAACTAACTGGAGAAAAATGGTATTGTCTTTTGTTTAAGTGATCTTCTTAACCGTGCATGATAATTTAGTCAATCACATCAAAATAAAAAAACACACTATCATCAAGAAATACAAGATCTAAAATCGCATCCAACAAAATATAAATTTTCTTTTCTCCAAATTCTGAATAACATGAATGCAATTTGGATCCTTATAAGACAGCAAAATTCAACTAGAAATGTATTTTGTTCGATTGATGACATTCTTTTTACACTAAAATACCAAAATGTTGGGAGATATTATACTTAAAAAGGAATAAATTGACTCAAAATAACATTCCCACTAAAATTTTATAACAATCAAACTACAATAATGACGTGACATGGTTATAGAAGACGCTAAGTGAAATTCGTAGTGTCTTAGTTCGACAGATTTTGTGAACAAGCAGTTGCTGCAGCACACTCTTGTTCACTTAAGTATTGTCATAGCAAGCAATGAACAAGGCACAGGTTTGTTCACCCAGTTCGGCCAATCTGCCTACGTCTGGGGAGGACTATTCTCCAATCCTCAATCCACTCAATCCGAAGGTTCCAAGTACACAAGGTTACAACTCACGCAACCTATGCTACTCAACCTAGTGTGGACCACTCAACACAATCAGAACAAGCTCTGATTTGTGTCTACACACCCTCTACAATATGTCAATCTAGAATAGCTACAATCCTCTCAAAGAACTCAGCCTATTCTAAATTACACTACTCAGCAGGGTTGCTGCAGCAACAGCTGTAACACACAGCTGAAGCACAATGTCCGCGTCGCTCCAAGGCCTTCTGCCGAGCCGATCGAACCTCTCCAAGAGCGCTGCACACTCTGGACAACTCCCCCTCACTCAGTGACCACCTGCCACTAGTGAGTACTGCCGCACGACACTCGACCGAGCCTTCCACCCGTCAGTTCTTCCGCGGCTGCCCTTGATCAACCAACAAGCTTCCCAGCTCTGAATTGGCTTCCAGATCAAGCACGAGTCAGACTCTGCAAGTCCTGATTCTCTTCTGAAACTCTCACCTCAGCTCTGCACTCAACGCTCTGCTCTTGGGTGATGATCGAAGTAAACTCCCGTCGCACACCACAAATTGCTCTCCGTGAATTCTGTGTATGCACTCGTGTATCTCGCAGCTTCGATCAGCCTCTCAGCTCTGAACACCTTCTGCTTAAATAGCCGCACCACTTTAAGCAATTTCCAGGTTTAGGCAATTGACCCACAAGATCAATTATCTCCTAAAATCTAGGAGATTAGATTTGATCAATATCTCCAATGCAAATCTCCTTCTCTGACTAGTAAACCGTGCTGGAATATGCTCTTCAGCAATTAAGAAATTCTTCAGATGCTCTGCATAGGGTTTCCAGCCCTTCCGAACAAGCCCAGGCAACTGCTGCTCCTTGGACAGTTGAACCAGCCTGTTGAACAAGCTCCTGCTGTAGCATCCCCTGCTGCAGCTGCTGCTAGTTAACTTCTGCTGGCCTGCTTGCTAACTTGAGCTGCAGCAACTCCTTGTTCACTTGCTCTGGAGTTGTTTGCTGCTGCTGGAATTTCCTAAATGCATTAGGAAACAATCCCATCAATTCTAAGGAAGATCCTCCAAGATCTCTACAAGAACATATCTCCTAATTTGTAGAAGTTTTGATTTTCCAATCAAATCTTCACTCAACAAATCTGCCCTTGTTCTTGAGAGACACTCCAGAAATATTCTCCTGAAAATTCAGCTCTTTGAATTTCTGCTACAGCATTTTAGCTCCAGCATCTGCTGTAGCACATGCTGTCTGAAGGTATGCGATACCTCTGCTACTGAACTTCTGCTCCAGAGGTTGCTATACCACTTGCTTAAGCACTGAGATAGTCACTCTGCCCAAATTGCACAAGCTGATGTCTTCATGACCTCTTCCAGATTTCCGAGCGTCCCAAGGCAACATTAAGTCGCGCTCCTCGTGAAGACATTAGCCACTTAATGTCTTCATCTGGAGCGCCACTTAATGTCTTCATCTGGAGCGCCACTTACTGAGTTTGCTCACTCTGGAATGCTCTTCATCAGCTGTTTTCTTTACATACTTGCTGTAGCAGGCTCTAGTGCACTTTGTAGGAGTTTGTCAATGATGCCACATACCTTCTCAATCTCCCCCTTGGCATTTTGACAAAATCCAAGAACCCTTCTAATCTTAGGCAATCCTCCTCTCATCTTTGGACTCCTTCTTTTGCAGCTTCCTCAGCTTCAATCTTCAGGGGATGTTGTAGCAACTTTTTGCACTTGTTTTGTCAAGGATGCCATATACCTTAACAATCTCCCCCTTGGCATTTTTGACAAAACCTGAGCATCATCTATAAGAGCACCTCTTCTCTTCTTCTCCCCTTCTCCTCTTCTCCTCTTCTCCCCCTTTTTGTCACAAATGATCGAGGGGGATACCAGCTAAATGCAGCGAGTATGCCAACGCCTCTTCTCCATCCACAGGAGAGGGCATTCCAATGTGTCACCATGTGCTTCTTTGGTTGGCTTTGGGGGAAAATCAGGTGGCTGCTTCTCCACCCATACTTGTACTGGTTTTCGAACATGCTCCTTCCTAGATTTGTTGTGACCAGCAACTCTTCCTTTCCTTCCGGCATTGTTTCGGTGTCTCATCCTCTCTGTGCCAGCATCCTTCTCGATCCTCATTCTCCGGCTCGTTGTCCCTCCAACGTATCTATTGTTTTCTTGCACAACTGGACAGTGACAGTCCATCGGCTTAGATGAGCTGGAGGTCACCTGCGTGCCACGCCTGATCCTTGGCTTCATCTGGCGTTGTCCGTCTGTAGGCGATTTCTGAGAACTCCAATACTTGTTCAGGATCGGGCATCTTCTCTGAATGTGTCCCTCTCGATCACAGAAATAACATCTGCGACTTTTGCACCTGGGTTTCTTTTCTGCTACAGGTTGTTGATACAACGGTTGCTGTAGCAGCTTCTTGTTCACCCTTCTATGCACCTTTTTCTGAACTGGTTTCTGGGACAGGACCGGTTTCTCCACTGCAATCTCAGCATCTTCTAGCTCCGTAGCTTTGATGAATACAGTACTTTCAGCACCTTCTTCTCCAGTGTATCCAAGACCAGAGTAGCCTCCTCCATATCTTTGGCGAGCTAGAATATCTTCAAGAGTGCTTGTTCCACTGTTAAGCATCTTTGTAGTCTTCCGGTAGAGGTTGAGCTCTTCCTTCTCTGCAGCAAACTTCTCTTCTTGCTGGGCAACCTGATCCGTAAGAGAAGTGATCATCTTCAGCAGCTCCTCTTGTTTTTTTTGCATATCTAAAACTTTAGCCGTCAATCCTTTGTTGACCTCCATGACTTGCAGCCACTCTTCGTGCAACAGGGTAAAGTTTCTTGCAATGGACTCCTCAGTGATTTCCTCATCATCACTACTGTCTGACTCATCAAGACTATCAACAATTTCTGGCTTTGTTGAAACGGTGCTCTTCATATCAGTTTCAAACATCAAAGCAACATTGCTAATTTGGTCAGATTTTTCTTCACTGTCTTCGTCTCTCAAATTTGCAGCAGGAGTTTTGTTCCTTTCATGAGCCGACTGGAGGATCTCCCATGCTTGCTTGGCAACTTCACAGTCAGAGATCAACCTGAAATTATTTGCGTCAACAGCGGCAAATATCGCGTTCAAGGCTCTTGAGTTACTGGTTGCTACAGCTTCTTCTTCAGCTGTCCATGTCTCCTCTGGTTTCTCCAGTGCAACTCCTTTGTCGTCGATGATCAGTGGGTGTGACCATCCAGACACTACTGCTCTCCAACTCTTCTCATCCATCGTCTTTAGGAAGACCTTCATTCCCGCCTTCCAACATCCATAGTTGCTTTCTTCCAACAATGGAGGTCTGCTTGTGCTCTGTCCTTCCTTCATTGTCTTGGCTTCTTCAGAGACACTGTAGGATCTTTTACTCTGTGTGTCGAGTTCCCGCTCTGATACCAATTGAAATTCGTAGTGTCTTAGTTCGACAGATTTTGTGAACAAGCAGTTGCTGCAGCACACTCTTGTTCACTTAAGTATTGTCATAGCAAGCAATGAACAAGGCACAGGTTTGTTCACCCAGTTCGGCCAATCTGCCTACGTCTGGGGAGGACTATTCTCCAGTCCTCAATCCACTCAATCCGAAGGTTCCAAGTACACAAGGTTACAACTCACGCAACCTATGCTACTCAAACTAGTGTGGACCACTCAACACAATCAGAACAAGCTCTGATTTGTGTCTGCACACCCTCTACAATATGTCAATTTAGAATAGCTACAATCCTCTCAAAGAACTCAGCCTATTCTAAATTACACTACTCAGCAGGGTTGCTGCAGCAACAGCTGTAACACACAGCTGAAGCACAATGTCCGCGTCGCTCCAAGGCCTTCTGCCGAGCCGATCGAACCTCTCCAAGAGCGCTGCACACTCTGGACAACTCCCCCTCACTCAGTGACCACCTGCCACTAGTGAGTACTGCCGCACGACACTCGACCGAGCCTTCCACCCGTCAGTTCTTCCGCGGCTGCCCTTGATCAACCAACAAGCTTCCCAGCTCTGAATTGGCTTCCAGATCAAGCACGAATCAGACTCTGCAAGTCCTGATTCTCTTCTGAAACTCTCACCTCAGCTCTGCACTCAACGCTCTGCTCTTGGGTGATGATCGAAGTAAACTCCCGTCGCACACCACAAATTGCTCTCCGTGAATTCTGTGTATGCACTCGTGTATCTCGCAGCTTCGATCAGCCTCTCAGCTCTGAACACCTTCTGCTTAAATAGCCGCACCACTTTAAGCAATTTCCAGGTTTAGGCAATTGACCCACAAGATCAATTATCTCCTAAAATCTAGGAGATTAGATTTGATCAATATCTCCAATGCAAATCTTCTTCTCTGACTAGTAAACCGTGCTGGAATATGCTCTTCAGCAATTAAGAAATTCTTCAGATGCTCTGCATAGGGTTTCCAGCCCTTCCGAACAAGCCCAGGCAGCTGCTGCTCCTTGGACAGTTGAACCAGCCTGTTGAACAAGCTCCTGCTGTAGCATCCCCTGCTGCAGCTGCTGCTAGTTCACTTCTGCTGGCCTGCTTGCTAACTTGAGCTGCAGCAACTCCTTGTTCACTTGCTCTGGAGTTGTTTGCTGCTGCTGGAATTTCCTAAATGCATTAGGAAACAATCCCATCAATTCTAAGGAAGATCCTCCAAGATCTCTACAAGAACATATCTCCTAATTTGTAGAAGTTTTGATTTTCCAATCAAATCTTCACTCAACAAATCTGCCCTTGTTCTTGAGAGACACTCCAGAAATATTCTCCTGAAAATTCAGCTCTTTGAATTTCTGCTACAGCATTTTAGCTCCAGCATCTGCTGTAGCACATGCTGTCTGAAGGTATGCGATACCTCTGCTACTGAACTTCTGCTCCAGAGGTTGCTATACCACTTGCTTAAGCACTGAGATAGTCACTCTGCCCAAATTGCACAAGCTGATGTCTTCATGACCTCTTCCAGATTTCCGAGCGTCCCAAGGCAACATTAAGTCGCGCTCCTCGTGAAGACATTAGCCACTTAATGTCTTCATCTGGAGCCCCACTTAATGTCTTCATCTGGAGCGCCACTTACTGAGTTTGCTCACTCTGGAATGCTCTTCATCAGCTGTTTTCTTTACATACTTGCTGTAGCAGGCTCTAGTGCACTTTGTAGGAGTTTGTCAATGATGCCACATACCTTCTCATAAGAGCTAGTGTGGCAAAAATGGTCCTCGGGGTTTGATCGGGGACTAGTGGAGAATAATAGGGGATTAGTCAATTTTTGTATAGTATAAATCGCATTTAAATCACTAACCTTGGAAGGGTTATCGGATAGCTTTATTACAGCACTCAAAGATGGACGGAACCTTAATTGGAGACAATCCCTAATAGGAATCATCCAAACTAGTTTGGCCCACGGACCGGTATACTTTGATGTATACCCTAACCTCCAACTCTCTTTATCATAAATCAACATTCTTGATGCATTACATTAAATGTAAAAACGCATGGTTGTAATTATAAACCAGGAACATAATTTATAGCAAAATGCTATAGAATTATTATAAACCTTTATACACCCCAAATCCGATATGCAAAAGGGTTGATAAGCAAATAAATGAAACAGTAATAATAGAAACTAATTTTAGTAAGTAGAATATAACGACCCGAAGAAAGGTTAAGTGAAAAAAAATTGAGTTCCCTATAAACTGGACATTAGAACAAGTTGTCCCACCTCAAACAATTATTCATAATAATCTGGTTAATGTGTTCCAATCTCATGAAGGAACTATAAATCTTCAGTTTGAAGACCAAAGCTTTAGAAATCCTCCAATTTCTCTTATTCCTAGACATATAAGGTCTAATTTGATGCATTCATATATCTCTTCCTTAGAGCAACTCCAATGCAATCATGTAAAATGATTTGCTAAAATATAGTTTTATATTGGTTATGCATAATTTAGATGATGAAAAATAGTTTGTGCTCCAATGAGATTATACGTAATGGTTATGTATATTTAGAAATCAAATTTTAATGGCTATAATTAAAAAACTTATCTCTTCATCCATACACTTTCTACTCTTCATCCATACACTCTCAAATCCACATCCCGACACTCTCCTCCCTTTAATGAACTTTGTTCAATGATCTTTCACTATGGGCACAATCAAAACTAAACATGTACAAACAATATTTATATTTAGGTGTTTGATTCAGCAATCATCTATATCAAAAAAATTCCAAATCACCACAACATAAAGATTCGATGGCTACCAAGATTGGGGTTAAGCAACTACAGTCTTTTTTCTAAAATTTCAGCCTTCACTGAATTGTAGAAGTTAGCCATTTGTGGCTCCATATTGGTTGTATTGGTAGCCATGATGGAAGCTTCATACATTTGTTGCTCCCGCTTTTCCCTTGTTTCATTGATTATTACTTGCTTTATTTTTAATGCAAGATGTTCTTCTTCTATCTTTACCATGGCCACGTATTAATCCCGTCTCTTATTAGCAGAAGCAGACATATGGTCCTCATTTCGCTAAAAAAAGCATATGATGCTTCATTACATGGCTCAACATCCATTCTTTTCCTTTTTTTGGCAGCCTTTTTTCCCATTGGGCGCTACAATCCGTCTTCATCCTCTTGCTCACAACTGACACTCATAAGACTTTGAGAGGATCCAGTAGTATATAGGCTCTCATTTGGGGGTGCTCTTACTTTTTTCTTGGTCATATTTGAGGCAAATTTTGGCGAATTTCGCAAGTCTGTCCAACAGTGCGAGAATGGGAATGCACTGCCTTATAAACTTTGATACATTTCTATAGCTTGATGCACCTGACAAAAAATAAGTGTAATTATATATAGTATAATGGTATAGACAAAGTCAATACCGGAAAAGACACAAAAAGGTTTAAATTCCGTACCTTGTCTGCTTCACCTATTCCTTTTTGATTTTTTCCTTCTATTTGTTTATAGAATCCTTGAAACTTGTTTACACATTTTTGTATAATGGATCATCGATTAGTCAAAGTTGCTGGAGTTCTTTCACTTTGGAATGATTTGTGCTCGTCAAAATAGTTTGCGATTCTACTCCAATTGTTGATTTGCATTTGATTGTTGCCCTTTATGGGGTCCAAACTAATATTTTCCCATGCAGATATGAGTAACATGTCTTCTTGTATAGAAAAATTCTTTGAACGTCCTTTTTTCTACTACAAATACGGTTGAGAACCCATATCTTCACTGTTTTCGCATTGGCCTTCATTAAGAAATTGTGTGAATGATGTGTCCATTTCGTACAAATGTATAAGTTCAACTGCAACCCAACTCAACCACAAATTCAACAACTGCAAACAAACCCTAAATTTCAAATTTCAATATTAACCCAAAAATCACAAAATCAAAACTTGAAAAAAAATACACCACCAATCCACCATACCCGAATTACTAAACCAAAGCTTACATATTGTAGACCATTGCAAAGTATAGAGAGTAGAGTATTGATGTGGCCGATGATGTAGCTGAAGCAGCTGATGAAACCTGAAGCAATGAAAGCAGCTGAAGCGACCACTTACCGGGTCAAACTACATTCGTTGTTGCCTTTATAGCTTTCTATAGCAGAGATTTGGTAACACATTCGAGGTACAGATCATTGGTATTGGATGTATCGTTAGGTTGTGCCGAGTCAAATCTACTCCGTTTTTTTTTTCGTTGCAGAAAATAGATCCCTCTCAAATCATCCCGGGTCGTCGTTCTGCAACTTTCTGTATAAACCCAAAAAAGGAGAGGAGACTGAGATGAGAAAAACGATTGTGGGATAGCGATGAGAAGATTGATAACAGATTTGGTGATTCATAGCTTGATTCTCTAAAATTATACCTAATTTCAGGTATGCGTTGGAGAAGAGGATCACCTAAATGAATCTGTATTTTTGATGCCAGCTGAGCTATTATAGCTATTAGGCCTGTTTACATTACAACCTTGAAGATGCTCTAGAGCTTCTACTTCTCAAATAAGAGAAACTAAAACAATAGATAAACTGATAATTGACCATAATTATATTTTCAGAGGAATGAACAATAGCAAAGAACAGAAAATAACCGAGTCAGAAATGGACTTCGTCATTTAAACCATGACCAGTACGACAATTGACTTAAGCCCTGAATCCCAGGCTAGAAAAATTACCATGATAGAATTTGATTCAGATAAGTGGAAACTGTTTAAAACATGGCTTTGTGATAGCTTTAACGAAACAAAGCTAAAAGAAATCAGCACAAAATTCTACAATCACTTCCCCCAGAACAACAAGTTATTACTCTTTGTGCCCTGGTTTGTAACCACATAGGTTGAACAATACATTTCTATAATAGAGAGAAATTATAAACTTAGATCCTGTTCTTTTGTAGTTAAATTTTAAGTAAATAAGTTGAGTTAAATTAAGTAAAAATTAAGTTAAATATATTAATTATTATTTTTATTAGTGGTGTGTTGTTTTTGTGGTGGTGGGTTGTTGTGATTTTGGAAGTATTGTGGTAATGGTGGTGGTAATTGTGTGGTGGTGGTGTGGTAATGGTGGTGGTATTGGTGTTGTGGTGGTGGTGGGTTGTTGTTGGGTTATAGTGATGTTGTGTTTTTATGATGGTGGGTTGTTGTTGTGTTGTGATGGTGTGGTGTTTTTCTGGTGGTGATGATATTGTGATTGTGATGTTAAGGTGGTGGTGGTGGTGGTGGTGGTGTTGGTGGTGTGAATGTGTTGTGATGGTGTGGTGATAGTGGTGGTTTGGTAATGGGGTGGTGGTGGTGTGGATGTGTTGTTATGGGGGTGGTGGTATGGTGTTGTGGTCGTGGTGATATTGTGGTTGTGTGGTGGTGGTAGTATTTTTGTGGTGGTGGTGTGGATGTGTTGTTGTGAGGGTGGTGATAGTGTTGTGGTGGTGGTGGTGATAATGTGGTTATGATGTTAAGGTAGTGGAGTGGTGGTGGTGATGGTAATGGTAGTGGAGTGGTGGTGGTGTATTGTTGTTGTGTTGTGGCATTTTTGTGATGGTGGGTTGTTTTTGTGTTGTAGCGGTGGTAGTATTTTTGTGGTGGTGGGTTGTTGTTGTGGTGGTGGTAATATTGTGAGTGTGATGTTAAGATAGTGGGGTGATGGTGGGTTGTTGTTGTGGTGGTGGTGATATTGTGATTGTGATGTTAAGATAGTGGTGGTGTTGTTGGTGGTGGTGGTGGTTTGTTGTGGTGATGAAAGGTAGTTTAAGTATTTAAGCTAAGTTAAGTAAAATTAAGTTAAGTACTTAAGTAAATAACTTAATATCAAAAGAACATGCTCTTAGCATAGGAAAGGTCATAACTCAGGGTTTCCACCTCAGCAACATTTTCAAATTGTAAAAAAACGATAAGACTCATAATTTCTTGACTTTTTCAAAACTTCTTGAGAATGAAACTTTGGTCATAACCTGTCAACAAATCAACAAGCTTGTAGAATAAAATAATTATACAAATTTATATCTTAACATCATTGGAGAACAGGTTTTCCACCTTAGCAGCCTTTTCAAATTGAAAAAATCGATAAGATTCATAATTTCTTAACTTTTTCAAAACTTCTTGACAATGAAACTTTGGTCATAATCTGTCAACAGATCAACAAGCTTGTAGAACAAAATAATTATACAAATTTATACCTTAACATCATTGGAGAACAGACTTTGTCATTACAAAACAGGATTGACCACATTACTAAATCTTTTAATAATTGTCAGAAGGAGAGCCATGTTCTTAAGGAAGCAGATATGGTCACTCCAAGTATCCAGCCTCCACCTGAAATAATAGGATTCAAATTAAGACCTATTAAAGAATTGAAAGATTTCCTAGAAAAACAGTTTAAAAATCTTAAACTTAGTACCCTTGATAAAAAAAAACTTACGGAAGACCTCATAGAAGAATCTGATTATAAAAAGGATTATACTGATCAAGTCAACAGAATTCATAAATAGGCAGACAAACCAATTACAAACAAATACTATTACCCTAGTCCAACTTCAGTTGATGTTCTCATAGAAGAATCTAATGATATCATTTCTAACAGTTATAGTGGTAGTCACATCTATGAATGTAATATAGATGGTTTTGCTCACCAACAGGTCCATAACACCATTCATAGAATGCTAATGTATTCAACAATTTGCAAAAGTAATGGTAATACCGATAAGAGCATAGCTAATATGAAAATATCAGGATTCACAGGCCAGCTTAAAGGATGGTGGGATAACTACTTGTCTCAAGAAGACAAACTAAGCATTTTTAGTAAAATTAAAAGGGAAAATGATGAAATCGGGGAAGACGTTGTCTACACTTTCATCGTTAACATCATTGAACACTTTACGGTAGATATACCAAAAACAGTGAAAATGTTAGGACCCTATCATAAAACTTAAGATGTAAAACTAACCAACTTTAGATAGTATAAGGGCACCTTTCTTAGTAGAGCTATGGAGCTCTCTGAGTGTAGTAGCACCCATTGGAAGTCAAAATTTATTGACAGACTACCTTTGCTGGAAGAATAAGGAGGATTCTTAGACATAATGCAGACCATATCCCTTATGAAACTTATACTTATAGCAGACTCATTGGAGTTTGTACTCGAGAGGAAATTGCCCTTTGTAATAAAATCAAGTAAAACCAGCAGATGAAGAAGCAAAATCTAATAGAAAAACAAAAATTGGGACAATTTTATGACCAATTTGCTATTGATAAACCATGATCTAGTAAAACTAGGAGACCGCCCAAATAGTAAAAACCTGATCATAAATTAGATTATAAGAGAAAGAAAAGGAAATATTTTACAAGAAAATGAAGGATAAGAAACAACGCAAATATGCAAGGGAAAATAAGAAATGGGATAAAAAAAATCTGATATTTGCAAAAAATGTGGTAAAATAAGCCACTTTGCCCAAACATGTTGGGTAAAAAAGAAGATAAATAATCTTAATGAGGATGATAAGATGAAGGAAATCATTTCTAAAATCCTTCTTAACTCAGATAATTCTCAGAGATAAACAATCAGATTCAGGTATCTCAGAGGAATCATCTATGAGTGAGGAATCATCTATTGATAAACCATGATCTAGTAAAACTAGGAGACCGCCCAAATAGTAAAAACCTGATCATAAATTAGATTATAAGAGAAAGAAAAGGAAATATTTTACAAGAAAATGAAGGATAAGAAACAACGCAAATATGCAAGGGAAAATAAGAAATGGGATAAAAAAATCTGATATTTGTAAAAAATGTGGTAAAATAGGCCACTTTGCCCAAACATGTTGGGTAAAAAAGAAGATAAACAATCTTAATGAGGATGATAAAATGAAGGAAATCCTTTCTAAAATCCTTCTTAACTCAGATAATTTTCAGAGATAAACAATCAGATTCAGGTATCTTAGAGGAATCATCTATGAGTGAGGAACTGAGAATTCTCAGAGACGAAGACCTCTCCTCAGATTCAGAATCGGTTTGTGAAACCTGTGTCCTAGCGCAATCTTGTCCAAAACAAGATCAAAATAGTAATTTTGAGGAAGAACAACTTTATAAGATTCAGACACAATTTCAAGACTTTAAGATTAATGTTTTAGATAATAAGAGTTCCCTTGAACTATTAAAAGTCATTAAGGACCCTATGATAGAATCAAAAATAATTGATCAATTAGAAGATGTTCCAGAAACTTTTAGATTTCAGGAAGTCAAAAATAAAAACCATAACTCTCTCAACAGAACCTTATTTAATGATGGAAGTTTATAGGAGTATTAAAGATAAGAAAAGTATTGAGAATCCTACTATAAGCTATGATTTGACCATAGAAATCAATAATCTTAAAAATGAAATTTCAGATTAAAAACATGAGAATAAAACGCTTGATCAAAGAATTTCCAAAATTGAGAAGGGAAAATAAGTAATAACTTCGAATATTGTGGACGATGGCCAAGAACTAGATAAAATCGAGTCAAATAAACACTTCATTTCTACATTAGATATATTTAGAGCATATACACCCATGTCAATTGTAGGAGGTGCTGGCAGAGGATGGTGCTATTTATTTTGTACAACGGGTAGAAGCAATTATAGAAGGTGCTACAGGAGGGAGGAGGTGCAAGACGAAGTGCTGATGGAGCATTTCTGGGAGGAGGTTCTCTTCCACGAATTGCAGTTAAATTCATCCTAAATTTGACTCAAATTTCACATTAAATTTCAGCGAATTTCAATTTAGGGTTTTAATCAAAATTCGAAATATTTTCAGTCAAATTTTGGTTTAATTTCAATCAAATTTTGATTTAATTTTATTAAAATTTATTTGTTTAATATCAATAAATAGTAATAGGAAGTGCTAGTTGTTGAACCGTTGTACAAATAAGCTGAATAGCACTTTCTATCCTGATGAATAGTGACAGAAAGTGCTATTCGAAGAGGTTCTCAAAACAGAGAACCTCCTCAATGGGTGTACATGCTCTTATAACACGAAAGTGGCATGTTAAAATTACTTTACTCATTGAGAATTATTACTCAAAAGAATTTATTGCCTTAGTGGATAGTGAAGCTGATTTAAATGTTATCTAGGAAGGTCTTATACCGACTAAATATTTTCATAAAACTACACATACCAGGGGAAAAACTAGATATTAACTACAAACTCTCTGGAGCAAAATTTTGCATTAACAAAGTTTACTTTCAGACAAGTTTCTTATTAACCAAAAATATTACTAATCAAGTTATTCTAGGCCCCTTTCCTTACAAAGATTTACCCTCTAAAAAGAGTGGACTGAAGAAATTATAGGAACCTTTGATGAGAAATATATTTAACTAAAATTCAAAGCAGAACCTCTTAATAAAGCCCTGTATGAGATTTACAACTCAATCACTATTAAGGAAAATCAACTTAACTTCCTAAAAGAGGAGCTAAATATTTTAACCATAGAAGATACGCTCAAAAATTCTAAATTAAAGGATAAAATTAAACTCTTGACTAATGAATTTGTTGCAACGATTTCTCTAATGCCTTCTGGGAAAGGAAGAAACATATTGTTTCTCTCCCTTATGAAGAAAGCTTCAGCGAAAATAAAATTCCAACCAAGGCAAGGCCATGTCAAATGAATAAAGAATATCTTGATATTTGTAAAAAGGAGTGATAATGCAAGTGTGGCAGGTTTGCCAAAACCAACATATGTCATCTGTGAACAAGGAGCTGCTGCAGCTCAAGCAATCAAGCAGAACAGCTAGCAACAGATACAGCAGGGGTGCTGCAGCAGGTGCTGGTTCAAGTGCTGCTTCATCTGTCCGAGTAACAGTTTGTGCTGGGTGCGTTTTGGAAGTATGGCAGTTTGTGTTCTTGCTCTTAGGAGGTTTTCTAAAATGCTGCTAAGCATTTTTCCAGCACGGTTCACTTGTCAGAAAAGAAGATTGGCATTGAAGATATTAATCAAATCTAATCTCCTAGATTTTAGGAGATAATTGATCTTGTGGGATTATGGCCTAAACCTGGAAATTGCTTAAAGTGGTGAGGGTATTTAAGCAGAAGGTTCGAGGGCTGTAGAGGGTGATCGAAGCTGAGTGATACACGAGAGTAGACACGAAATTCAGAGAGAGGATTTTCTGGGTGTGCTACGGAAGTTGTTCTTCGATCAACACACACGGGCAGAGCGTTGAGCGCAGAGCTGTGGTGCGTATTGCAGAAGAGAGTCAGGTCTTGCAGAGACTGATTCGTGCTTTGATCTGGAAGCCAATTTAGATCTGTGGAGCTTGTTGGTTGATCAAAGGCAGCCGCGGGAGAACTGACGGGTGGAAGGCTCGGTCGAGGTTCGTGCGGAAGAACTCACTAGTGGCAGGTGGTCACTGAGTGAGGGGGAGTTACTCAGAGTGTGCAGCACTCTTGGAGTGGTTCGATCGGCTCGGCAGGAGGCCTTGGAGCGACGCGGACAGAGTGCTTCAGCTGTGTGTTACAGCTGTTGCTGCAGCAACCCTGCTGAGTAGTGTAATTTAGAATAGGCTGAGTTCTTTGAGAGGATTGTAGCTATTCTAGATTGACATATTGTAGAGGGTGTGCAGGCACAAATCAGAGCTTGTTCTGATTGTGTTGAGTAGTCCACACGGGGTTAAAGTAGCATAGGTTGCGTGCGTTGTAACCGAGTGTGCTTTGGACCTTGGTTGAGTGGATTGAGGACTGGAGAATAGTCCTCCCCAGACGTAGGCAGATTGGCCGAACTGGGTGAACAAATCTGTGTCCCATTCATTGTCTGCTGTGCCTACATTTAAGTGAACAAGAGTGTGCTGCAGCAACTGCTAGTTCACAAATCTGCATAAGTAGAGACACTTGAAATTTCAATTGGTATCAGAGCGGGAACTCGACACACAGAGTTAAAAAGGTCCTACAGTGTCTCCGAAGTAGTCAAGACAATGAAGGAAGGACAGAGCACGAGTAGACCTCCACTCCTGGAAGAGAGCAACTATGGTTATTGGAAAGCTAGAATGAAAGCTTTTCTCAAAGCTATTGGTGAGAAGACATGGAGAGCTGTTGTGGTTCAGTGGTCTCCCCCAATCACCATGGATCAGCAAGGAGTGACAAGAATTAAACCTGAAGAGGAATGGACTGCTGAAGAAGGTGCTGCAGCAACTGGTAATTCAAAGGCTTTGAATGCAATTTTTGCTGCAGTTGATGCTAATAACTTCAGGTTGATCTCAAACTGTGACATGGCCAAGCAAGCATGGGAGATTCTGCAAACTGCCCATGAGGGAACTGATAGAGTGAAGCTGTCAAGACTCCAGATAATTGCCACACAATTTGAGAATCTGAGGATGCTGGATGAAGAAACAGTCACTGAGTTTAATGCTAAACTCTGTGATCTTGCAAATGAAGCTCATGCCCTTGGTGAGCCCATCCCAGAAGAAAAGCTTATCAGAAAGGTGCTCAGATCGCTGCCTACAAAATTTGACATGAAGGTGACAGCCATTGAAGAAGCACAAAATGTCAGATTCATGAGGTTGGAAGAGCTGATGGGGTCTCTCAAACAATTTGAGATGAAACTGGTCAAAGGAAACACCACCTCCCAGGATAAGAATGTTGGTTTGAAGGCAGAAGCGGAAAGCAAGCAGACAGATCCAGATGATCAGATAAACATGCTGGTTAAGAACCTCGGAAAGCTTCTGAAAAACATGGAATCCAGAACTGAGAGAAGATCTTCTTCGCGAAAACAATTCAGGAGGGGCGGTGAAAACAAAAGGAAAGGTAAGGAACCAGCTCAGAGTGAAGAAGAAAAGAACGAAGTGAAGAAAGGAGTCCAATGCTGGAATTGTGCAGGCTACGGCCATCGACAGATCAACTGCACCAGCAAACGGATGAAAAAGAAAGCTCTTTCTGCCAGTGAAAGTGAAGATCTGAGTGAAGATGAATGCAACATGGCCAGATACAGGTCAGCAAGAAGAGGCACAAAAACACAAAAAGGAGTGAACCAGGACTTGCTGCAGCAATGTCTATTTCACCGTAACAAGAGAGCTTTGAAGTTTAAGAAATGTTACAGCTGTGGTCGCAGAGGACATATTCAAAGTAACTGCTCCTCAGCTCATGCCAGAATTACATCGCCCAGGGAATCTGCCAAGCAGAAACATGCGCAGACTCAGCTCCTCGCCCTTGTCAGCACAGCTAGCACCTCAGACAAGATAAGCTGGTACTTTGACAGTGGCTGTTCAGGCCATATGACAGGAGAAAGATCCTTTCTGAAGAATATTACTCCCTGTCTGGAACAAAATGTGAAGTTTGGTAATGGTCTGAAAGGAAGGGTTCTGGGAAGAGGAACTTTGGCTGTAGAAGGAATGCCAAATCTGAGCAATGTTCTTTTGGTGGAAGGATTAAAGGCTAATCTTATCAGCATCAGCCAGTTGTGTGATGGGACTAAACAAGTTAAGTTTACAAGAGACTCATGCCAAGTTCTCGATAAATCTGGAAAGTGCATAATGGAAGGAGCCAGATCCAAGAGCAATTGCTACCTTCTCAATGTGAGTTCAAACTCACGGATTCAGAAATGTATGCTGACAAAGGCCGAGGAAATGACCTTATGGCACAAAAGGATGGGACATGTTAACCTGAGAACTCTAAAGAGAATTGCCACAGAAGGGCTGGTCAGAGGAATTCCACTGCTGAAAGGAGAGACAGACTCCATCTGTGGAGACTGTCAGATTGGGAAACAAAAGAAGGCTTCACATCCTCGGGTCAAAGATTTTGGTACCATCAGGCCTCTTCAGCTGATCCATATGGATCTGATGGGACCAATGGAAGTGGAGAGCCTAGGCAAGAAAAGGTATGCATTTGTCTGTGTTGATGACTATTCTAGATTCACTTGGATTGAGTTTATCAGAGAAAAATCAGATACTGTGAGTGTCATTGTGTCTCTGGTGTCTCGGCTAGAGCAAGAAAAGTATCTTAGAATCAGCAGCATTCGCAGTGATCATGGCAGAGAATTTGAAAACAAAGACATGGATGAGTTCTGTCAACAAAGGGGTATAACACATCAGTTCTCTTCTCCCATTACTCCTCAGCAAAATGGTGTGGTGGAACGGAAGAACCGAACAATTCAAGAAATGGCCAGGGTAATGATCCATGCTAAGAGGATTCCTCTGAAATTCTGGGCAGAGGCCATGAATACCGCCTGCTACATCATCAATAGAGTTACCTTGCGAAGAGGTACCATGCAGACCTGCTATGAGCTCTGGAATCAGAAAAAGCCCACTGTTAAGTACTTTCATATCTTTGGAAGTGACTGCTTCATTCTGAGAGACCGGGAGTATCGAAAGAAACTCGATCCAAAGAGTGATCCTGGAATATTCTTGGGATATTCAACAAACAGCAGGGCATATCGTGTGTTCAACCAGCGAACAAAGACTGTCATGGAATCAATAAATGTGGTTGTCAAAGATGTAGATGAAGCACCTAACTCTGAGTCTGACACTGGTGAAGAAGACTCTGATCCTGAAGAAATGTCTGATAGACAGACCAGAAGTGAACAAGCTGCGGCTCCAGCAGATGCTACAGCAAGTGCTGAAGCAGAGATTCCAGATGACCAAGCAGAGAGTCTGTCTGAAGATTTTCACACTGAAGCTCCTGATCCACCTTCAAGGCAGCCCCCAAAGAAGATACAGAAGGATCATCCCTTGACAAATGTGATTGGGAATCCCTCAGATAGAAGAAGAACCAGAGGCCATGCCTACCTCAATACATGCTTCATGTCCAGTCTTGAACCAAAGAACTTCAAGGAGGCCATGAGTGATGAATTCTGGATTATGGCTATGCAAGAGGAGTTGGCAGAGTTTGAAAGGCACGATGTCTGGGATTTGGTAGACAGACCTAAAGGGGTAAACATCATCGGCACAAAATGGGTGTTCAAAAATAAAACTGACGAAAAGGGCAACATTACAAGAAATAAAGCCAGACTGGTTGCCCAGGGATATTCTCAGATTGAAGGTCTTGACTTTGAAGAAACATTCGCTCCAGTAGCTCGCCTGGAGGCCATCAGACTGCTTCTAGCAATGTCTTGCTGCCTGGGATTCAAATTATATCAAATGGATGTTAAAAGTGCGTTCTTGAACGGAGATCTCTCTGAAGAAGTCTATGTCTCTCAACCAAAAGGTTTTGAAGATCCTCATCATCCAGAACAGGTGTATAAATTGAAGAAAGCTTTATATGGGCTGAAACAGGCTCCTCGGGCTTGGTATGAGCGATTGACAACCTTTCTGGAAAATCATGGCTACAACCGAGGGGGAGCTGACAAAACCTTGTTTGTCAAAAGAACTCGGTCTGATGTGATCATTGCTCAAATATATGTGGATGACATTGTCTTTGGATCAAAGTCCCAGCACCTGGTGAAGCAGTTTGTGCAACACATGCAGCAAGAATTTCAGATGAGCATGGTAGGAGAACTTTCCTACTTTCTTGGTTTGGAGATTACTCAGAAAATGGACGGGATTTTTATTGCTCAAAGCAAATACAGCAAGGCCCTTGTGAAGAAATTCCAGCTCGACTCAGCCAGTCACAAGCGTACTCCTGCTGCTACTCATGTGAAAGCCATTAAAGATGAGCAAGGTTTGGAAGTAAGTCAGACTGTCTACAGAAGCATGATTGGGAGCCTTCTTTACCTGACTGCCAGCCGTCCTGACATTTCCTATGCAGTAGGAGTCTGTGCCAGATTCCAAGCCAGCCCAAGAGACAGCCATATGCAGTTGGTCAAGCGCATTATTCGGTATGTAGGGGGAACTGTGGGCTATGGCCTATGGTATACTCGAGACACAAAGGCAAATCTGGTAGGATACAGTGATGCAGACTGGGCAGGGTGCTCAGAAGACAGAAAGAGCACCTCGGGAGGATGCTTCTTCTTGGGGAATAACCTGGTTTCTTGGTTCAGCAGAAAACAGAACAGCATTTCTCTATCCACTGCCGAGGCTGAGTACATTGCTGCTGGGAGCTGCTGTGCACAAATGTTGTGGATGAAGCAAATGCTGAGTGAGTATGGGGTTGCTCAAGATGACATGACTCTCTACTGTGACAATATGAGTGCCATCAGCATATCCAAGAACCCTGTCCAGCACAGTAGAACCAAGCACATTGACATCCGTCATCACTTCATCCGTGATCTTGTTGAACAGAAAGTAATCTCGCTCCAGCATGTTGTGTCTGCCAAACAACTTGCTGATATCTTCACCAAAGCTCTGGGTGCAGCCCGGTTTGAAGACCTGAGGGCCTCTCTCGGGCTCTGTGTATTGCCGTCATAAGTGCTCCCAGCAGAGACACCCCCTCGTCATTTGTTCCAAAAAGGGGGAGAAGAAAGAGCAGGCTGAGAAGTGGAGTTATGAAGTGGTTTTGTCAAAATGCCAAGGGGGAGATTGATAATGCAAGTGTGGCAGGTTTGCCAAAACCAACATATGTCATCTGTGAACAAGGAGCTGCTGCAGCTCAAGCAATCAAGCAGAACAGCTAGCAACAGATACAGCAGGGGTGCTGCAGCAGGTGCTGGTTCAAGTGCTGCTTCATCTGTCCGAGTAACAGTTTGTGCTGGGTGCGTTTTGGAAGTATGGCAGTTTGTGTTCTTGCTCTTAGGAGGTTTTCTAAAATGCTGCTAAGCATTTTTCCAGCACGGTTCACTTGTCAGAAAAGAAGATTGGCATTGAAGATATTAATCAAATCTAATCTCCTAGATTTTAGGAGATAATTGATCTTGTGGGATTATGCCTAAACCTGGAAATTGCTTAAAGTGGTGAGGGTATTTAAGCAGAAGGTTCGAGGGCTGTAGAGGGTGATCGAAGCTGAGTGATACACGAGAGTAGACACGAAATTCAGAGAGAGGATTTTCTGGGTGTGCTACGGAAGTTGTTCTTCGATCAACACACACGGGCAGAGCGTTGAGCGCAGAGCTGTGGTGCGTATTGCAGAAGACAGTCAGGTCTTGCAGAGACTGATTCGTGCTTTGATCTGGAAGCCAATTTAGAGCTGTGGAGCTTGCTGGTTGATCAAAGGCAGCCGCGGGAGAACTGACGGGTGGAAGGCTCGGTCGAGGTTCGTGCGGAAGAACTCACTAGTGGCAGGTGGTCACTGAGTGAGGGGGAGTTACTCAGAGTGTGCAGCACTCTTGGAGTGGTTCGATCGGCTCGGCAGGAGGCCTTGGAGCGACGCGGACAGAGTGCTTCAGCTGTGTGTTACAGCTGTTGCTGCAGCAACCCTGCTGAGTAGTGTAATTTAGAATAGGCTGAGTTCTTTGAGAGGATTGTAGCTATTCTAGATTGACATATTGTAGAGGGTGTGCAGGCACAAATCAGAGCTTGTTCTGATTGTGTTGAGTAGTCCACACGGGGTTAAAGTAGCATAGGTTGCGTGCGTTGTAACCGAGTGTGCTTTGGACCTTGGTTGAGTGGATTGAGGACTGGATAATAGTCCTCCCCAGACGTAGGCAGATTGGCCGAACTGGGTGAACAAATCTGTGTCCCATTCATTGTCTGCTGTGCCTACATTTAAGTGAACAAGAGTGTGCTGCAGCAACTGCTAGTTCACAAATCTGCATAAGTAGAGACACTTGAAATTTCAAGGAGATTGATGCCTTAATTAGCAAAAATCTCATTAGTCCTTCTAAATCACCGTGGTCCTGCACGGCCTTCTATATTAATAAACATAATAAACAGAAAAGAGGTATACCAAGATTGGTCATCAACTACAAGCCTTAATAAGACTCTTTAGTGGATTAGATATCCGATCCCTAACAAGAAAAATCTTCTTGATAAGTAATATGAGGCAATTGTTTTTTTCAAAATTTGACTTGAAATCAGTATTTTGGAAAATTCAAATTGACAAGAAAGATTTTAAAAGACTGCTTTTAATGTCCCATCGTACCTATATGACCCATACGGGCTAGACGAGGTGTACGACCTCAGCGGGTGAGGGGGCCATTCAGGCCGGTCGTATCGATCGTATAACACGTATTGGTACGGCCGCTACGGGCTGGAAATCTCCAGCAATGATTTGACCTCTTTTTTCGGCGTTTTCGAACACAATTGCTTCTAACCTTGGTCTCCGTGGCGTCTAAGCTGAGTTGGTCCTGAAATAGGAAAGAGAGGGGGTATAAAGATCAATAATCGAAAACAAACGAAAACAATCAATAAACGAAAATGAGAATCGGTCGGAATCCGACCGATCAGCTGACAAGATCTATCCGAATTATGCAGATTTTGTGAAAATATTACAAACCCTTTTTGGCATGCTTGAAGCTCGATTTTGCATAATGTGGTTATCAAAAATAAACGTGTTGAGTATGGAAATGGAATTGAGATTGATCCTGATGAGGTGCCGACTAGACCTAAAAGATCTGAAAATTTGTGATAGACCGCCAGAAGATAATGATAATGTAGTTGAGCGTAACCCTGATGTAGTTGGTGAAATCATGACCCGATACAACAGTCTTACATGTCCGGTAATTCATAATCAGCTTAAAGTAGATTTGGTTACCACATTATAGAAGAGAGGCATTAGCAATTTTTTTATGTTGGATTTCTCTTTAATTGCATTTCCTTTATTGTATTTTCCTTTGTTGTATTTCTTTTGGCCTATTTCTTTTAATTGTGTTGAATAAAAGTGAGATTATAAAATATGAGTTAAAATTATAAAAATTAAAACATTAATTAAGCCGAATGGCCTAGATAAATTGAAAATAAATAGACATGCCTCACCTAAATGAAACAATAACAATCATAAATAATAAGTTAACTATATTCCCACAAAGACACATCCGATCATTAATGGGAATACATCCCTCATCATTACAACGGAGGAATATTTGAGCACAAGTTCCTCCCTCATGATGCATTTTCTCAACTATTTTCATTTGTCTTGTTTGCCAATAAGATTCTTTGATATAACATTATCTTCTTAGAGTCTATATATTTAACCAAAGTGTTTGACTGTCCCACCACACGTGGATAAATCTCATTTGATGTATGAATTTCATTTGCAATTAACTAGGTGCTTTCTACAAATTTGGTAAGAGCTTCACGTCATTTTGTCCAAGCCGCCGAATCCTCCTTTAACAAGCTTCACAAAACGCTTGCTATCTTTCAACATCATATTTGGGCTTCAATGTATACATGATCGTTATGCGATTCTATAATTTGTTATTCTTTTGATCAGTAGTAGTGTCACCGATATTGACTCTTTGCTCTATACATTTGCTTTTCAATTCTTTTCGTACTTTTTTTTTTAAAATTCCCATTTTTCTGAGTTTTGAATTTGGATCTTGAACGACCCTACAAAGCATATGTCATTTATTCGGTTGCTGCAACATGGTCAGTTCTCTTCTCTCTCCATGAAAAACCCTTTTCTCTCCAAAACTGACTGGGCACAAGAGATAGCTTTTTTTTTTTTAATTTTGGTAATGTGGTGCACCTTATGCAATAAGCATAAAAGTCTCTTCATTTATGCTTATTACATATTTGATGTAGTAGGTTGATGTGCCCACTATCAAGCATCAAATATTGTTCGGACTAGCATCATTTTGTTCAATCTCATGGATCAAGTCGTACTTAATTGTCTCCATCCTTTATGTTTGTGTTGAATTGATGATGTACTTTAGGACAAAAATTGTTATATGATCAATCGTTTGTTGATACGTAAATAATAATTTATTCAAGCAGATCCTTTCTGCGTCTCCTGCCCTATCTCTCCGAAATCGATAACGCAGACGAAAGGATTGCCGGAGCCCCATGCCCACTGTCGACGCCGCCGCCGCCGCTGCTGTTGCTTGAGTTTCTCAATTAGGTTTCTTTTATGTTACTTTCTCAATTGCTGCTCCTTTGCCGAATTTTAATATGGCCACTTTTCTTATCGCTTTATATTTGAATAGATGAATTGATTTTGATGGTATGTTTCTTAGTTTCGTCTTTCAGTGGCTTTTGATCATGCTGTAGGTAGATGACTCATTTTAAGGTGAATTAGTTTCTTCTGGACTTTGAGGTTGTCATTGGCCGGGTGAATGGATACTTCGCTTAAAACTCTGCTAGCTTAATATGTGGTTTTTATTTCATGTATTCGGTTATGTTCCTATCTTGAAACTGTAAAATATACTCACTACCAAGAAGCTAGTTGCATACAGTTTATGCATTTTTGATTAGCTGCGGCACAAGAGCTAGGAGGAATTAGTTATTACTGGAAGGAAATGTCATCTGGTTTGTTTGACTTATTTTTATTTATGTGGTGGAGGACTGGAGTCCATAGGCAAAAAAGCTGCCTCACAATAACCATTAATAATCTTTGGATGGGAGATAGGCTAACTTACCTTTGCATTTAATCCACAATGTTCAAATGGTCTCACTGAGTTCATGCTGTTGGTTTTTCTTTCATTTATACATGATCGTTACAATTCCTTAAAGTTAACTAGGCTCCATCTGCTCTATTGGCTCTTCTGAAACTTTATGCAGGTCTGTTTGAGTGATACTTATTAATAGTCATGACAGAGACATTGTAGCAGCATGCCTTGGCCGACAGTATGAAGAATGCGATTGGCTAAAATATACTACTGGACTTTCATAAATAGATTAACATCCTTTCCAATGGGTGTGAGCTACTTGTCAGTGTCTACAGTTTGCACACTGTTAAGTTTTGCTGGCCTTCATTGCTGTGCCCAGCTATCAGTAGAGAAGTTAAAGTCGGATGGTTTGATTAGCGAGGATTTTCTTCTCTCAGGAAATGCTAGTCATGTTGTAGAGTTGATTTTACATTCTCATCTCTTAGTCGCCCTGCTGGCAGCTTTTGCACTCAGTGTATTCATTCTCTGCATTTTATGTTTCAAGGTTAGTCATCTCCAACTACATGTACATCTATTACACTATGAAAGCAAGGTTGTGCATCCTCAGAAACTTTTAACAGCTTATATGGTGTGACCTTTGAAACTAAACAGTTTACAGAGTTGACAACCCTTAGGGTGTTGATATTCATTTATATGTCCTTCTTTACAGTTTTGAAGTGCAAATAGAAGTTTATATTACCCGAGAAGCCTTGTGGATTAGTTATGATGATAAACAGAAAGCATTACTAAAATATTTAAGAAAGTAGAAAAACCTGGAGATTTGATATGATTGTGGATTAAAATATTTAATAAGTGCATGTACCTTAATATGTCATTATATTTACAAAGATATTACTTGGTTTAAATGTATATCAGCTTTCTATATGGGGCTCAGTGATACACTTAATATGAGATAGTGACCCCATTGGATCTTAAGCATGAAGTATAACCTCTTATCTTATCTTTCCTTATTCCCTTTGATGAAACAGATTCTGGCTTGACGGATACTTTTCTGTTTTTCAGTCCGTATTTTTTGTGGAGCTGTATCCTTCTGAAACCCGAAAGCTGGCAGAACGACTTGTAAATTATGTAATCTACAAGGTATTTGCTTGTTGTAGAGCACTTCTGGTGCGAAACTTTTTCCTCTAAGCATTTATGGAGACATTGACATTGTTAGGCAGTAGTATAACTGTAGCTGAAGTTGTTAGGCTGCTCCATTTTTTTTTTTAAATCCTTGGACTATCAGGTTATAATTTGCTCTAAATATTTACAATTTGTTACATGCTTTGCGCTGGAGATTGAAATGTATGTATTCTCAAAAATATTTCTTCTTGTCATCTTGACTTGAAATTAGAAAGCCTGCAGCTGATGTCACGTTCCTGTAAATAGTGAAATATTATGTAATTAGGTAGACTTAGCTTGAAGCTAAACTTAGTGTTACATTACCACTTCAACTTGCTTGATTTAACTGATAAACTGTTATGAACAGGGGACATTTCTTCCGTTGGTTGTCCCACAAACTGTAATCCAGGCAGGGTTTTGGTTGCTCTGGCTGGTTGTTCTATGTTCCTTGAAGGTACTTGGTGTAATATCTCTGAGCAGAGATACTTCATTAGTGTCAAAACTTAGATTTTGATTACGCAATATTGTTTATTATTTGCAAATGTCCATAGATGTTTCAAGCTTTAGCAAGAGACCGACTAGAGCATCTAAATTTGTCTCCTTCTGCAACACTGTGGAAATACTTACGCGTGTTTTCAGTGTTATTGACGGTTCTCATTGCTGACCTGGTCTGGTAATACCTTGCTGTAGAAATCTTATCTCCACAGTTGTTATTTTTACCTTTTATATCTGATGTGAATTTTGTTACATATTTTGTGGCTTAATCTACAGAAAAATATGCCTTCTAATGAATGTTTAGACTAAATTGTTGAAAGGTCAGATCCCAAATGTAAACTATCATCTACTAGTTTTTTTCTTCTGGTCCAAAAAATGTCGTCACATTCATTGCATCTTGCACTAGTTATTTGGGTTCATGGTATGGTGAAGTTCAGTGTTGAGATCTAAAATGAAGGTCCTAGGGTTATAATCAATGACGGCATACGTTATTGCCCCCTCACACTACAACATTATTTATCTTGTCTTGGGGCCTACATGAAGGTTTAAGTATGATTATTAATCTACGACCAACTGTTAACTGATATTTAAGTATTGTTTATTATATCAGCTTTCCTTCTAACAATCGTAAAAGTGCCATGATTATACTAGTAAGTGGTTGAATTAGAGTGCTGTTTTGGAAACAATGAAACATCCGGACTTGCTTATGGATGCTATTCAATTAGCTATAATGCCGTAAGAGGGAGGTAATTTGGGAACTTTGTCAGACTTATTGCTTAATGAGAAAAACTGTCGCATGATCTTTACAGTTGAGAGGAGGGATAGAGAACTTCGAGATGGTAACAGGGGAAAACAATATGGGAAAAACTACAGTACATAGTATAGATGTCTTAAAGCAGTATTGCTTGAGTAAAGACTTCAAACAGTAATGATCTTTACTTCGGTCTGGAATGATCCATTGAGCTTTACACACATCGCATAAGTGGTAGCTTAAAAAATATTTTGTTTCCTGAATTATATAGAGACTGACCAGCATAAATGCTATCTATTTGCTGGTCTCTTAAACCAGAAGTTTGTGATTGTCCTGTAATAGGGTTGAATCCTTTTCGTATCAAAACCTCATATGCATCATTGCGGGCGTTACAGGATTGGCCTTTGTCTGAAAGCATACCTGATGCTGAATTCATCTATAATGTTCCTGTTATTCTTTGAGCCTTGCAGTATTGCTTTTGAGACACTTCAGGTATGATATTAGTAATGATTTCCAGTATTCTAAAATTGTACAATAAGAAGCCGGGTTGATTTGTTGGTGTTGTCTTGTACAGGCCATTGTGGTACATGGTTTTCAGTTGCTTGATATGTGGCTCAATAACTCCTCATGGGCTATTGAATTTCAAAGGAGCAAGTTATTCGATGCATCAACTACAGGTAGTTGTTTTAGTTCAGTTCTCTATTTCTACAATATGAATCGGATGTTAATGTCTCAGTTACCTGCGCAATGAAAACATTTAGAGCTTAGGATTGTTGCCTCTTCATGATGTGTTTCTATTAGTAGTGGTCTTTTTTCTTTAAACATATATTGTCCTTTGAGGTTATCAAGATGTCCTTTCCTCATTCTTTTGACTGTTCTTGGCCACTATTATGCATCATGGAGTTTTCATGAATTTAAATAGTAAAACAGTCCGTTATTGTTCTCATGGCAGCGTACGTTTAGGCTAGTTGTCTTGTATTTACAACTAGTTATTGGTTTTTATAAAAATAATAATACACTGCAGGTTCATTATTGGAATGGAAAGGCATTCTTATCCGAAATCTGGGGTTTGTGTTGGATGTTCTAACATTAGTAATGGCTCTTGGTCATTATGTATATATTTGGTGTCTTCATGGAATGGCATTTCATCTGGTGGATGCAGCCCTGTTTATGAATATACGAGTAAACCCTTGCACATTTTTCTTTTATTTGTTTTGAATTTGTTTAAGTTTCTATGTCATTCATCTGATTCATGGAAACTTTATGAATGGCAGGCATTACTTAGTGCTATTTTTAAGCGCGTGAAGGGGTTCATCAAGCTGAGAGTATCATTGGGCGCCCTTCACGGGGCCCTTCCAGATGCAACATCTGAGGAATTGGTAGCATATGAAGATGAGTGTGCTATATGTAGGGTATGCTTCAATGTCGCTTGCGTTACTTCGATTGTTCCGTTTTCATGTACAACCTATGACAAAGTGCGCTTGATATAGGAGCCTATGGCAAAGGCCAAAAAGCTACACTGCAATCACCTTTTTCATCTTGCCTGCTTGAGATCATGGTATTGGTTATTGGCTGGTTTACACTCATTTAGCTGTTAGGTTTGATCCGTGACGTGACACATTGCTGCAAAATCATTAGGTTGGACCAAGGATTAATTGAAAGTCCTTCATGTCCCACTTGTCGAAAGCCTCTCTTTGTAGGAAGAGCCCGAGATGAAGTCAGTCCTGTTAGCAATGACACATCTGGAGATGAACTGCTTGCTCGTCAGATGAGCGCCACTCTTCATAGACAAAATATATCTGAACATGTTCTACCTACTGGAGCTTTTGCACACCACGCACAGAATCCTGTGGGAAGCAACAGCTGGAGGTGCAATTTTTAAACCTCATAATAACTTTCATACAAGAAGAGTTCAGATGATTATGTGTAAACAATGCATCCATTAGTTATCAGTGCAATCTATAATTAAAGGATCTAGGAAGCACTTTATGGTTAGTACATTGGTCTATGATGCCTTAATTATTTATTGTTGCAGAGGGACAGGGCTGGGTTCGACCTGGTTGCATCCATGGGCTAGTCAGGGTCTTGATGGGGCTGGCTCTTCAAATGCTATGACGCCTGTTGGATTAAGTAGAGTTCAGATGATGATGAGGCATCTTGCTTCTGTGGGAGAAAATTATGCTCAGACTACGCTTGAAGATTCTTCTTGGAATTTGTGGCCTGTAAATTCTTCTCAGGCTGGATCATCTGGCATTCCCAATTCTTCTACCGCTAGCACCACCGCTAGTGCTCCCAGATATGCTGGCGGTTCAGAGGGTTTACGCATGAGAGTGCCTTCTAGGTCATCAAGTGGTTATGCGGCGGACATACTCACCATGGTGGAAATGGTACAGGAAGTTCTACCTCATGTCCCAGCTGAGTTAATAATCCAGGTAAGGGTTGTGTTGTTTTGCTGATCATGTGATGAACCATGTTGAATATCTACCTTCCGAACACAGCCAGATCAAGCGTCCGTCCTGGTATATCATTACTAATTTGTCTAGTAGATGATGTCAAACTTTATTGACAGACCTTTTTTTCCTTTTGCAGGACCTTCAGAGAACCAATTCAACTACTGTTACTGTGAATAATCTACTTCAGATGTGATGAGGAGCAGGAGGCTGCTTGGATATGGAATCAGCAGTGGTGTTTAGTTTTCATGTATATTTCTCCACCCCCCATCAAGTCACCAAGGCACAAATTATTGTATGGTTTGTTGTCGGTCTTTGTGAGCAGCTTCATTGAATTCTCATGGCTGGTACATTTACTCCCATGTACTTTGTATATATGTAGTGCGAGTAGCCACTCAATAAGCAAATGTGAAGATTGTGTTCAGTGACCAGAACAAACTTTGTATGTTACTGCAGGATCCAGTTACCTGCCGCCTGACGAATCTTTCATGTTGGTTGTCTTTTAAGTGGAACCAATCCTCTTCTAGAGTTTTAAATAATGAAATGCATCTTCTTCCTGTGTATCCGCTTCCCTTTATTTTTTCAAGACTCTTCCATGATCGGCACTTGTTGCCGGACGAGGTGACAATCGATCTCCACGTGTTTGGTGCGCTTGTTGGAGACGAGATATGGATAGCAGCCATGTTGTCGCAGAATAGCTTGATAGGAGTGACGCGTGAGTCACGCAGGAGGTTATGGAGCCAAACCACCTCACAAGATACATGTGTCATTGCCTTGTACTCTGCCTTAGCCGAAGAGTGTAAATTAACTGTGTGTTTTCGAGGGTCACACCAGACGATGAGTGATCGGACAAGCTGCCCAATCGGCATCCGAAAAGGATGTCAATATAAGACGCTGAAAACCGCCCTAGTGCAGGGCTACACATAACAAAGCCAAGGATATGCAAGATGGGTCTTGAAGTGATGGTTCTCTTTAATTTCCAATGCAAGGTTATACTTAGGGTCCATTGGTGTAACGGCAGGCTTTGCGCCCAGCAAGCCACTATCAGCCAGTAACTCAAGCGCATCAGGGAGGCCCTATGCAGATCTGCCCATTTCAAGGCTAAAGAAATATTTCAGAACCCCCCAGGTCTTTGATTGTGAAAGAAGAGTGACGAAACTCTTTGACTCGGTCTATTGCACTCCAACAAGTCCCGGTAATTCTAATACGTAAACCAATAAGGCCAAAAAAATCGAGGCAAAGGTGTAAGTGAATGATTAGTCGTGGAGGCTTTGGACGAAACCGAAGCTCTCAATAGCCTCGGTAAACTGGCTAAACCATTATGGTGACCCTTGTTTTAAATCATAGAAGACTTTTAACAAACGGCAAACTTGTCTAGTAGATTGAGCATTGGGGAAGAGGCCTGGCAGAGGTTCCCTGTAAACCTTCTGTATAATATCGCCATGCAAAAATACATTATTGACGTATAATTTAAAAAGAGGCCATCTTTTAGGGGAACAATGATTCAGAGTGTTCGACCCGTTGTCATCTTCACAACCGGCGCAAAGGTATTGGTGTAGTCGAGGCCCTCTTGTTGCGTGTACCCTTTTGTCACTAATTGAGCCTTATACCTTTCAGTGGACCCATCCGATCGATACTTAATTATAAACCCATCTACATCCGATGACAAATTTTTCAGCCCCTCTTATTGCGTGTACCCTTTTGTTACTAATTGAGCCTTATACCTTTTAATCAATCCATCCGATCGATATTTAATTATAAACCCATTTACATCCGATGACAAATTTTTCAGCCGGCAAGTCGATTGGGACCCATGTCTTGTTATCATGGAGAGTGTGTAGTTCAACATTCACATTATTTACCCACAAAGGATCTTTGTTGGCTTCTTGATAACTCTTCAGCTCTTGCAGAACAACTATCTATAATGCATAACTTTTGCTGTACACTCGTTATATCCAACATAGTGAGAAATTAGATTTGGGGCCTTGTGTGACAATTGATCGGTCGTTTATCAACTAAATATTCACTCATTTACAATGGATTTCTGTTCTTTTACATGCTACTCTTGTTCTAGGCCAAAGTTTTAGTGTCATTTTACCATGCTACTCTTGTTCTAGGCCAAAGTTTACTAATATGAAGCTTTATAGCCCATTTGGAGCAAAATAATTAAAAACACAGATTCATACGAATACAAACCAAATATTGGGCATATTGACTTATTCGTTTTCAAATGCTTTCCGAGCGCATGATTGTTGTCTGATTGAGGTGTGCTATATCTTGTTGGAAAGCTAACTCAAACGCCTACAACTTTGTAGTTTTAACTAAGATGAATTTTGAAGGTTTAAGGGTCAAACAAAGCAAGAAAAGTCAGAATCAGCGTGCTGAGTGAACAATAGCCCGGTTCGAGACCAAACCGCCGGTTCAGAGACCGATAACCGGTTCAGGTTGGAGCCGTTCAAAACATGATTTTTTTAAGAGCCTCTGATATGGGCCGGTTCATAGACCAAAAGGTGGCTGACTTGCCAGACAAAATTTTCTAATTTGACCCAGCCAATTTTATTATAAATAGAGATTTAAAGGCCTAAAATTAGCATTCTGGATTTGAGCAAGATTTTAACATGAAGAGAGGAAAGATGGCTCAAGACTCCAAAAAGATTAAACATTTGAGATTCGGCTTCGTAGAGAAGAAGATTTCTTTTCTACCTTCGGTTACTTTATCTTTGATTCTCTTCTTAAATGTGTATTCTGGTTTTATTACCATTGAAATTTGACTGCGCTGCTGATCTGAGTTACGGCTTATGGAGTTACAACTTTTGCTGTAGCACTGGCTGTATCTTTCTGTGAAAATTGTTCTTTTGATGAATCAGAAATACATAAATAATTTGTTCACCCAGTTCTACAACTTGCCTACGTATTGGGAGGATCACATGTCGATCCTCGAGATTTCATTATCACGGTTTAAAGTACAAAAGACTCCAACCTCTACTTCTCACCTAGTCAAAATCTTTTGCTCAGTCTAACCCCCTAGACTAGCTAGCATTCTGATCACACAGATTCTCTTCGTGCTACCTACACACTTCCAGTAAAGAATAGCTATAGACCTGACACTCAGACTTAGCCTACCCAATTACAATTGTGTAGTAGATGGAATGCTTCAACACACTCTGTGTCAGAGTTGTTATAACTTCTGTCGACAGCCTGTCTAGCACACTCTGCCATGTCTTCAGATCTCTCTCTGAATTCGTCCAACTCATATCTAACTCCCTGTTGATCAATGCCCACCTGACAATATCAAGGAGAGATGTTCGGCCCTCCAATAGCCTGCGATAAGTTTTTGTCCGCAGCTGTTCTTCGAAGCTTCTGTTTTGATCCTTCAACGAGCCCGCTCCAGTTGAACTCTATGGATCAAACCTTGATCAAACTCAGCGAGTTATGATCTCTTCTACGCACTCCACAACTCTGTCAGCCTGCTATAAACTCTAGTTGTGTGTATTCTCTCTACCCTCTAAGGAACTGCCTCTGCCTTCCTCTTAACCTTCATGGAAAACCAGTGACAAAAACTCATTGCCTTAGGATTCGTAGTGCAGAACATCATTATCTGAATCTTCTCCTAGATTCTTGTAAAGTTGTTTAAGATTCCGTTTCCTAAAGACTTTAGGATCCTTATCTTTTTTTTTGAGTTTTTCCTCCGACCGTGGGATGACATCTGCAGGCCACTTGAGAACGTTTACGGCGCACCCTGAACTTTCGCGACTCAGTAGCACCTCGCCTAAGTCTCTCCTTTCATCTTCAGGACACTTGCCCATTTTGCTCTAGCTTCAGATCTGAAATTATGCTGCGTTGCTGATGCGGAGTTATAGCTTTTGCTTAAGTATTACTTTACTGATAGAATAAGAAAGACACAGTATTGTTCACCCAGTTCGGCAACTTGCCTACGTCCGGGGAGGATGCTCCGATCCTGAAGATTCCACTATCTCAGTTCGAAGTACAAGGACTCACACCTCTACTTCTCATCAGCCGAAATCTAACGCTCAGTCTAATCTCCTAGACTAGCTAGCAATCTGAACTCACAGATTCTCTTTGTGCAGCCTACACACTCTCAGTAATAAATAGCTATAGTACTACCTTTCAGACTTAGCCCATTCTATTACAATGTGTAACTCACGAAATGCTTAAGCACACTCTTCACCAGAGTTGTTGTCTCTTCAGTCAACTACACTCCAAGCTCTCCTGCCAAGTAGTCGGACACGCTGAGTTCTTCAAACTCAGCCTCAGCTCCCCCTCAATCGATGGCTCACTCAGTCACTATTGGGTAGCCTCGATCACTGCTCCGTAGCCCGCGACGATTCCTGTCCGCGATTGATCACCGAGCTCCGACTGTCCCTTCAATGAGCAGCGCTTCAGTTGAACTGAGAACCAGTCCAGAATCAAGCTCCACGAGTTATGATTCCTTCAGCACCACACACGTCTTCAACTCAGTGTATAGAACCCTGCTACTGTAAGTTGAAACCTATGAACTCTCTGTGGGCGCTCGAGTTTCTCTCTCTGATCGTATTCTCTCTTGATGTGCTGCTGCCCCGCCTTCCTTTTAAAGCTCTCCAGAACGCCAAGAACGCCAAGTAACATTATCAGAATATTCTTCTAGATTCAGGGAGTGCTTCAGCAGTCTCTGTCTCTTTGTTGATGTTGTTTTGTCAGTCTTCATATTGTGTTCCAGCCACCGAACTCCAGGGAGAGCTTCAGTAGTCTCTTGAGCAGTTTTGTCAAGGATGCCATATCCTCAGCAAGATCAACACGGGTTGCCGTAGCAGAATCTGTCTTTTGCCTTTTGCCTAGTTTGTCTCAGCTTTTGTGGTCCACAGAGTTCTGTAGCAGATCCTTGTGCTTGGTTGCGCTGTATCTCGCCCATTCTTCTAATTATGCTTCAGCTTCAAATCTTCATGGATTGCTGAAGCAGACTCTTGTGCAATTTTGTCAAGGGATGCCATAACTCAACAATCTCCCCCTTGGTATTTTGACAAAACTACAACAACATTACTTATAAAAACCTAGCATAACTATCTAACTATGCTAGATAAATGCTCTAATTATTACATTTGAGTTTAGAGTTCTTCAAGATTGCTAAACATAAAAAGCAAAATAGTACTAGGAGCAGGTCAAGGTTAATGTCACTATTTTAACAATCTTCTCCCCAATTTTGGCACAAATGCCTGAGGCTTCAATCAATCTCATGGCTGGGTAGGAGCAGAACTGCTTGCATCTGGGTATTCTAGGTCTCAGAGAAGGCTGTCAATCTGCGTTCGCCGCATAGAAATCTTCTTGGCCTCTGCTGTTAGATGTGAATGCTCTGATCTGATGTGGCTGATCATTCTTTTTCGTAGAGTGGCATCCACTGCAGAAGCTTGAGCATCAAGGAGTGCTTCAGCATGCTCTGGATATTCGGGACATGATACTAGGGCTGGCTCTCCTTCAGTCACGTCCACTACATGTCTGCCTTTGAATGTGGTTTAGCATAAACGTCTGAGGAGATCTAGATAATCCTTTCGGGGCAGCTTCCAGCTCTTTGTGCTGGTTGATCATGATCTTGTATATAAGAGAGGGAAATCCAATGCACATGTTGGATTTTGGGTTGTTGGCATGAGCAACAATTTGTTTGAAGATAATCTGTACCAAGTTGACTTCTTTCCTCTCCCTAATGTGGAACAATAGTAGTCCCATGTCCCTGCTTACCTTGCCCTTCTGCAAGTCGGGCATCCAGTTCCTTACCCCAAATGAGTAGAGAGTGGAGTACTTCGTGGTCAAATCTGCAGCTCCCAAATTGTGTGACACCCAACCTTTGCACACGCCACCAGTAAGTTTTACAGCTACGGTGTCAAGGCTCACTTCACCTGGAGGACTAGCATCCTCCCTAATCCCTAAATACTTGTTGATCAACGATGGAGTGATCACAACTCTCGTCCTTCTTACCACACTAACCCCATGCACCAAGCTGTCTACTCTACCAAAATCACTTAGAATATTTGCTAGGAGCTCCTTTACCAAATGTAAGCTATACCTCTTGGCAGCAGTTAAGGAGTTTAGTAAATTTACCTCTCTTAGAAGGGTAATCACTTCAGGAACACGAAACCTTCCAATTTCCATCATCTTATGAGGGACAACTATCCTGCAGTTTATTACTTCCCATGTTCCGACAACCTTCTTGTTTCTAAACCATATCCCTTGATGGTCAAACCCGGACTTACTTGGTGGAGAAGGTGCAGATCTTGTCGTTGATGGCTCTGGCCCGGGAATCGGTGCAACCCTGAAGTCACCTGATTTCGAGTCTTCTGATTCTGTTTCTGCATCAGTGGAAGAGTCAGCCACCAATGGCTCCTTCCCTTTGCTCACTGGCTCTTTGGAGAGAGCTGGTTCTTCCTCCTCAGCCAACTCTTCTTCACTACAGACGGCAGTTGCTGCTGATGGCTCACCTCTAAGGGTGTGGTGGGTACCATAGCCACCTGTATGTCCAACCTCTTCTTGGTTCTAATCTCGTGGGAAGCTCCTTCAGACTCTGAGCTTGTACCAATGGTTGCTGAAGCATTCTCTTGAGCACTTAGGCTATGGCTTTTGCTGTCCGTCAAGGGAGCCTCTCCTCCTTCTGCAGATACATTGACCTCCCTCCCTGTTGTTGAAGGTTATGCTTTGGACTGGTCGGCAATTGGGGTCCAAGTTAGACGAGGAACCTCTTCCTGTTCTCTGGTGCGAAGAGAGGAGCTTATCTGGGTTGCTGGGGGTTTGCTTAGAGGCACTCTGCTTCTCTTTTACTTTTGGGTGCCTCCCCTACTGCTTCCCATCTTGCCGCCTCTTGTTCGGACCATTGTAGCTGAGTTTTGGGGGTCGAAGGTTGCTGGAGGTTGCCAACGCCGGAGATGTTCCCCTTCCTTTCCTTTTTCTTCTCCTTCCTTTCAATTTATTTAAAAAAAAAACTAACACGTGTCGACTCCTGAGTGCACGCCCATCTCTAGTGACAACATTCAAAAGTTACAGCTCCAAGTCACCAGGGAGTGCTTCAGCACTCTGTTCAGCTGTTTCTTCTGGAAGAATCATCTTTGGCGCATGATTCTGTTCCTTGGCTTCTACTTCAGAGGTGATATCGAGGGGCTGTTTTTCCACAGTAGTGTTCTTCCTCACCTCCACCTAACACTTTTGACACTTGTTCTTCATTGGTGTTTTGCCCTTTTTTGCGGCTGTAGATGAGCAGTCATTGTTTCTTTTCTTTCAGTGCCTTCTTCTCTGATTGGTTGACTCTCCAATATTACTGAAAATTTCCTGCACAGTAACATGATTTCCTTGGTTCACCAGCATCTGTGAACTATAGTATTCATGGATGAATGGAAGATTTCTTGTATTTGTTCCGACTAGTCTAGTAATTTGTGCTCTTCGAGGCTTCCAGTACTTATGCAGAATTGGACAATATGTCATGTAGTGTTTAGTCTGATCACAGAAATAGCATCTCCCCTTCTTTGTTCTGGGCTTTCTAGTAGGAGTTCGATCAAGAGGTTGCTACAGCATTCTCTTGTTCCTTTTCTTTGGCACCTTTTTCCTGATCATGTTGAACTTCTGTGACTGAGCTCTCCTGGACACTTCTTTCAGCTTGTTAGGGATTCGTGGCTTTGACAAATTTGTTCACAATTGAGCTCGCTTCGCCTGTGTACTCAAAATCTTCATTCCCACCTCCAAACATTTGGTAGGCCAAGATTCATCCAGAATGGATGTCTCTGTTTTGCATGCATCTAACACAGCTTTCTGTTGACATTCCTCTTCAACTGTCTGGGCATCATCGACTGTTGTTCCTTGGATAGAGAAGTAATGATGATCTGGAGCTTGTCACGTTTTTCTTCCAATCCAGATATTTTTGACAACAAGTCTTTGTTGACTTCAATCACTACCAGGCACTTTTCTTGTATCAGTTTGAACTGATCAACAGTTGACTCTTCTTAGAACTCTTCGTCATCGCTGCTGTCAGAATCAACAATCTCAAAAACAATGTCTGAATTTATTTGATCGGAATCCTTACAGTCAAATACAGTAGTTAGGGCAAGGTTCCTGAAATTTCACAGTGTCTCACTTAGACAGATTTGTGAACTAGCAGTTGCTGCAGCACACTCTTGTTCACAAGAAATATTCTCAGCAAGCAATGAACAAAGACACAGGTTTGTTCACCCAGTTCGGCCAAACTGCCTACGTCTGGGGAGGACTATTCTCCAGTCCTCAATCCACTCAACCAAAGGTCCCAAGCACACTCGGTTACAACGCACGCAACCTATGCTACTTTAACCCTGTGTGGATCACACAACACAATCAGAACAAGCTCTGATTTGTGTCAGCACACCCTCTACAATATGTCAGTCTAGAATAGCTACAATCCTCTCAAGGAACTTAGCCTATTCTATACTACACTACTCAGCAGAGTTGCTGCAGCAACAGCTGTAACACACAGCTGAAGCACAATGTCCGCGTCGCTCCAAGGCCTTCTGCCGAGCCGATCGAACCACTCCAAGAGCGCTGCACACTCTGAGTAACTCCCCCTCACTCAGTGACCACCTGCCACTAGTGAGTTCTTCCGCACGAACCTCGACCAAGCCTTCCACCCGTCAGTTCTTCCGCGGCTGCCTTTGATCAACCAACAAGCTTCAGAGATTGCTTCCGCGGCTGCCTTTGATCAACCAACCGCGTCAGCCCTTCGGTCCACTGATTTGTTGATTGAATGCAATCTTCGAGAAAGCTTTGAATTTGTGCTACCACATTTTAGCTCCAGCATCTACTACTGAACTTCTGCTCCAGAGATTGCTGTAGCACTTGCTTACTCCACTTTAGCTCCAGAGATAGTCACTCTGCCCAGATTGCACAAGCTGATGTCTTCATGCTCTCTTTCAGAATTTCGAGCTCCCCAAGGCAACATTAGGTCGCGCGCCTCGTGAATACATTAGCCACTTAATGTCTTCATCTGGAGCGCCACTTAATGTCTTCAGCTGGAGCGCCACTTACTGAGTTTGCTCACTCTGGAATGCTCTTCATCAGCTGTTTTCTTTCCATACTTGCTGTAGCAGGCTCTAGTTCACTTTGTAGGAGTTTGTCAATGATGCCACATACCTTCACAATCTCCCCCTTGGCATTTTGACAAAATCTAAGAACCCTTCTAATCTTAGGCAATCCTCTTCTCATCCTTGGACTCCTTCCTTTGCAGCTTCCTCAGCTTCAATCTTCAGGGGATGTTGTAGCAACTTCTTGCACTTGTTTTGTCAAGGATGCCATATACCTTAACAATCTCCCCCTTGGCATTTTTGACAAAACCTGAGCATCATTTCTAAGAGCACCTCTTCTCTTCTTCTCCCCTTCTCCTCTTCTCCCCCTTTTTTTCACAAATGATAGAGGGGGATACCAGCTAAATTCAGCGAGTATGCCAACGCCTCTTCTCCATCCACAGGAGAGGGCATTCCAATGTGTCAACATGTGCTTCTTTGGTTGGTTTTGGGGGAAAATCAGGTGGCTGCTTCTCCACCCATACTTTTACTGGTTTTCGAACATGCTTCTTCCGAGTTTTGTTGTGACCAGCAACTCTTCCTTTCCTTCCGGCATTGTTTCGGTGTCTCATCCTCTCTGTGCCAGCATCCTTCTCGATCCTCATTCTCCAGCTCGTTGTCCCTCCAACGTATCTATTGTTTTCTTGCACAACTGGACAGTGACAGTCCATCGGCTTAGATGAGCTGGAGGTCACCTGCGTGCCACGCCTGATCCTTGGCTTCATCTGGCATTGTCCGTCTGTAGGCGATTTCTGAGATCTCCAATACTTGTTCAGGATCGGGCATCTTCTCTGAATGTGTCCCTCTCGATCACAGAAATAACATCTGCGACTTTTGCACCTGGGTTTCTTTTCTGCTACAGGTTGTTGATACAACGGTTGCTGTAGCAACTTCTTGTTCACCCTTCTATGCACCTTTTTCTGAACTGTTTTCTGGGACAGGACCGGTTTCTCCACTGCAATCTCAGCATCTTCTAGCTCCGTAGCTTTGATGAATACAGTACTTTCAGCACCTTCTTCTCCAGTGTATCCAAGACCAGAGTAGCCTCCTCCATATCTTTGGCGAGCTAGAATATCTTCAAGAGTGCTTGTTCCACTGTTAAGCATCTTTGTAGTCTTCCGGTAGAGGTTGAGCTCTTCCTTCTCTGCAGCAAACTTCTCTTCTTGCTGGGCAGCCTGATCCGTAAGATAAGTGATCGTCTTCAGCAGCTCTTCTTGTTTTTCTTCCAGCTCTGAAACTTTGGTAGTCAATCCTTTGTTGATCTCCATGACTCGCAGACACTCTTCGTGCAACAGGGTAAAGTTTTTGGCAATGGACTCCTCAGTGATTTCCTCGTCATCACCACTGTCTGACTCCTCAACACCATGAACAATTTCTGGCTTTGTTGAAACGGTGCTCTTCATATCAGTTTCAAAAGCAACATTGCTAATTTGGTCAGATTTTTCCTCACTGTCTTCGTCTCTCCAATTTGCAGCAACGATCTTGTTCTTTTCATGAGCCATCTGAAGAATCTCCCATGCTTGCTTGGCAACTTCACAGTCAGAGATCGGCCTGAAATTATTTGCGTTAACAGCGGCAAATATCGCGTTCAAGGCTCTTGAGTTACTGGTTGCTATAGCTTCCTCTTTAGTTGTCCATAACTCCTCTGGTTTCTCCAGTGCAACTCCTTTGTCGTCGATGATCAGTGGGTGTGACCATCCAGACACTACTGCTCTCCAAGTCATCTCATCCATCGTCTTTAGGAAGACCTTCATTCCCGCCTTCCAACATCCATAATTGCTCTCTTCCAATAATGGAGGTCTGCTTGTGCTCTGTCCTTCCTTCATTGTCTTGGCTTCTTCAGAGACACTGTAGGATCTTTTAACTCTGTGTGTCGAGTTCCCGGTCTGATACCAATTGAAATTTCACAGCGTCTCACTTAGACAGATTTGTGAACTAGCAGTTGCTGCAGCACACTCTTGTTCACAAGAAATAATCTCAGCAAGCAATGAACAAAGACACAGGTTTGTTCACCCAGTTCGGCCAAACTGCCTACGTCTGGGGAGGACTATTCTCCAGTCCTCAATCCACTCAACCAAAGGTCCCAAGCACACTCGGTTACAACGCACGCAACCTATGCTACTTTAACCCCGTGTGGATCACACAACACAGTCAGAACAAGCTCTGATTTGTGTCAGCACACCCTCTACAATATGTCAGTCTAGAATAGCTACAATCCTCTCAAGGAACTTAGCCTATTCTATACTAAACTACTCAGCAGAGTTGCTGCAGCAACAGCTGTAACACACAGTTGAAGCACAATGTCCGCGTCGCTCCAAGGCCTTCTGCCGAGCCGATCGAACCACTCCAAGAGCGCTGCACACTCTGAGTAACTCCCCCTCACTCAGTGACCACCTGCCACTAATGAGTTCTTCCGCACGAACCTCGACCGAGCCTTCCACCCGTCAGTTCTTCCGCGGCTGCCTTTGATCAACCAACAAGCTTCACAGCTCTGAATTGGCTTCCAGATCAATGCACAAATCAGTCTCTGCAAGACCTGATTCTCGTCTGCAATGCTCACCACAGCTCTGCGCTCAACGCTCTGCCCGTGTGTGTTTGATCGAAGAACAACGTCCGTAGCACACCAAAAATCCTCACTCTGAAATCTGTGTCTACTCTCGTGTATCACTCAGCTTCGATCACCCTCTTCAGCGCTAACACCTTCTGCTTAAATACCCACACCACTTTAAGCAATTTCCAGGTTTAGGCAATTGACCCACAAGATCAATTATCTCCTAAAAACTAGGAGATTAGATTTGATTAATATCTTCAATGCAAATCTCCTTCTCTGACAAGTAAACCTTGCTGGAATATGCTCTTTAGTAATTTAGAAATTCTTCTAAGAGCTTTCACAAAGCTGTCATACCTTCAAATCGCACCCAGCACAAAACTGCTACTTGGACAGTTGATACAGCACTTGAACCAGCACCTGCTGCAGCATCCCCTGCTGTAGCTGCTGCTAGTTCACTTCTGCTGCCAGCTTGATTGTTTGAGCTGCAACAACTCCTTGTTCACTTGTGCTGGTGTTGTTTGCTTCTGCTGGAATTTCCTAAGTGCTTTAGGAAACAATCCCATCAATTTTAAGGAAGATCCTCCAATTTATAGAGGTTTTGATTTTCCAATCAAATCTTCATTCAACAAATATGCCCTTGTTCTTGAGAGACACTCCAGAAATATTCTCCTGAATATTCAGCTCTTTCCGAAAGCCCTTCGGTCCACTGATTTGTTGATTGAATGCAATCTTCGAGAAAGCTTTGAATTTGTGCTACCACATTTTAGCTCCAGCATCTACTACTGAACTTCTGCTCCAGAGATTGCTGTAGCACTTGCTTACTCCACTTTAGCTCCAGAGATAGTCACTCTGCCCAGATTGCACAAGCTGATGTCTTCATGCTCTCTTTCAGAATTTCGAGCTCCCCAAGGCAACATTAGGTCGCGCGCCTCGTGAATACATTAGCCACTTAATGTCTTCATCTGGAGAGCCACTTAATGTCTTCAGCTGGAGCGCCACTTACTGAGTTTGCTCACTCTGGAATGCTCTTCATCAGCTGTTTTCTTTCCATACTTGTTGTAGCAGGCTCTAGTTCACTTTGTAGGAGTTTGTCAATGATGCCACATACCTTCACAATCTCCCCCTTGGCATTTTGACAAAATCCAAGAACCCTTCTAATCTTAGGCAATCCTCTTCTCATCTTTGGACTCCTTCCTTTGCAGCTTCAATCTTCAGGGGATGTTGTAGCAACTTCTTGCACTTGTTTTGTCAAGGATGCCATATACCTTAACAGTTCCCTTTGAGATAAGTCTCCTCTTCACTGTCATCATCGCTCCAGTTGGCAGTTAGAGATTTGTTGTTATTCTTCTGATAGCTTGGCCATTCACTGTGTCAGTGGCCATATCCTTCGCATTCCCAACATTGGATCCTCTTCCTTTTTGTCTTCGCTTTCCTCATTATTTTGATCAGCATCCTTGCTTCTTCTTTGGGAATTTTCTTCTCTTCTGTTTCTACCCCTGGAAGACTGACCTGCATAGGAAGGTTTTTGGTCCATTCTCTTCATGAACTTACCGATGATTTTGACCAACACGGACAGTTGTTGGCTCACATCATCTGGTACAGTCTCCTTTTTTTTTTTTGTCTCAGCTTGCAGTCCAAGGTCTTTCCCAGAGAGTGGTGTTGCATTCTATGTAACTTTCATCTTAAACTTCCTTAGTGAACCGACCAGTGCCTCTAGCCTTATGTTCTTGATATCCTGAGCTTCTTCTATGGCAATCACCTTCATATCAAACTTTGAGGTAAGAGATCTGAGAACCTTCCTTACCAGCTTCTCCTCCTAAATTGGTTCTTCAAGAGCATGGGCCTTGTTTGATATTTCACACAATCTGGCATTCCACTTAGAGATGGTCTCTTCTTCCATCATCTTCAGGCTTTCAATCTTGAGGTGATCATATGCATTCTAGAGATCTTCACTTTGTCCATTCCCTTGTGAGCCGTATCAAGGATCTCCCATGCTTGTTTGGCCGTGTCACAGTTGGAGTTCAACCTGGAATTGTTAGCATCCCCGGCAACAAATATAGCATTCAAAGGCTTGGAGTTTCCTGATGTTTCCTGTTTGTGGGCAACTCCTGTGCTGTCAACAGTCATTGGGTAAGACCATTCTCATATGACTGCCCTCCATGCCTTTTCATCAGTAGCTTTGATAAAGGCCTTCATCCGAGCATTCCAGTAGCCATAATTTCCTCCTTTGAGCAGTGGCGGTCTGCTAATGCTTTGTCCTTCTTTCATGGTAGCCACAGATGACAGCAATGCCTTCCTAGATCACACACTGTATGTAGAGTGATCAGCTTTAATACTAATTGAAATTTGATTGCATTGTTGATCTCGAGTTACAGCTTCTGTTGTAGCATTTGCTGTATCTTTCTACGGAAATTATTCTTCTTACGAATAAAAAAGACACAAATAATTTGTTCACCCAGTTTGGCAACTTGCCTACGTCTGGGGAGGATCACACGCTGATTCTCAAGAATTCACTATCACGGTTTAAAGTACAGAGGACTCTAACCTCTACTTCTCACCTAGTCAAAATCTTTAGTCAAAATCTTTTGCTAAGTCTAATCCCCTACACTAGCTAGCAAGAAATCTGATCACACAGACTCTCTTCGTGCTACCTATGCACTTGCAGTAAAGAATAGCTATAGACCTGACACTCAGACTTAGCCTACCCTATTACAATGTGTAGTAGACGGAATGCTTCAGCACACTCTGTATCAGAGTTGCTATAACTTCTGTAGACAGCTTGTCTAGCACACTCTGCCACACCGTCTGACTCTCTCTCTGAATTCTTCCAACTCCAATGTAACTCCCCCTTGATCAATGGCCACCTGACAATATCAAGGAGGGATGTTCGGCCCTCCAACAACATGAGATATATTTGTTCTTTGCTATTCTCCGAAGCTTTTGTTTTGATCTTTCAACGAGCCCGCTCCAGTTGAATTCTGTGGATCAAACCTTGATCAAACTCAATGAGTTCTGATCTCTTCTGTGCACTCCACAACTATGTCACCCTTCTACTATAAAATCTAATTATGTGTATTCTCTGCTTTGGTTTCTCTTCTCTCTGCCCTCTACGTAACCTCCTTTGCCTTCCTCTTATAGCTTCATGGGAACCAGTGACGGAAACCTCATTGCCTTAGGATTCGTAGTGCAGCACATCATTAGGAAACCTCGTTGCCTTCTAAGTAACCTCCTATGCCTTCCTCTTCTCTTAGATTCTTGCAAAGTTGTTGAAGATTTAGTTTCCTAAATCGAACTTTAGGATCCTTATCTTTTTGAGTTTTTCCTCTGACCGTGTGATGACATTTGCAAGCCACTTGATGACGTTTGCGGCGCACCCTGAACTTCCGCGACTCATGTAGCACCTCGCCCAAGTCTCTCAGTGCATCTTCAGGACACTTGCCCATTCTTCTCTAGCTTCAGATCAACACGGGTTGCTGTAGCAGAATCTGTCTTTTCCCTTTTGCCCAGTTTACCTTAGCTTTTGTGGTCCACAGAGTGCTGTAGCAGATCCTTGTGCTTGGTTGTTGTATCTCGCTCATTCTTCAGGTTGTGCTTCAGCTTCAAATCTTCAGGGATTGCTGAAGCAGACTCTTGTGTAGCTCTGTCAAGGGATGCCATAACTCAACAACCATGAGTAGTGAGTAGTCGTCTTATTTAGGGATCTTACGGATCCCATGCCTGTACTTAAATTCATGCGATCTTAATGTAACCTTTTAATTATGTTAATGGAGTTATATAATTCTATTGCTCTTAATTCATAGTTCTTGCATGGTTGGCATTGATCGAGATGCTTTCTTGTTAGAAAGAAATTAGGTTAAAAACTAAGAAGATGACTGGGTCTGAGCTAATTAATCGGATCAAATAGAATTAATAACGAAGCATGGTAGCTATATTGTTAGTACATGAATCGATATTAAAGTTAACATTGTTTGTCTGAAAATCCTAAGCTTAATAAATCGAAATTATTAATAATCCGTGCTTGGGTGGCATTCTACGATAATGAACATCTTTATTATCACATAATACGACTTCAATATGAGTGTCATCAAGAGCTCGAGTACAATCATATACATAAAAAACCTATTAGAACAACATATAGTTTAGAACAGTATTTTTATAACAATTTGATAGATTTAACTACCTTGAAATAAAGTGCATACATGCTACAATTAGCAATTTTTTGAGATACCAAGTCTAATGAGGTATGTGGTATCTCAATGACAAATGATAGTTCCTTCAAAGCTTCTAACACTAGAATAAAACACTTATGAACTGTGAAGGGCACATCTTTAAACATATCAACGACATCTCAATAGGAAGCTTCTTTATCCCATATGTATAACCACCTGCCTACTTGTTCCATAACTGTGATATGTCTGCAACCAGCTAATAGTTGTCTTGGCAACATTAAGTTGACAATTGCACAAGCATATCATCTGTTTGAGCTTAATTGTTCATGACACAAAGAAAGATGTATAAACACCAATTTGTGCATATATTCAGAGTCAGTTTCACTTCAAAATCTTAATTCGAGTCTTTTTGATGCTGCAACTAAATTTGACAACTTCTCAAGTGCAATCCTCTGACATTTTTGAATAAATCCTTCATCCATTCTAAACAAATTATGAAATACGAATTATATTTTCCACAAATAAACAACATTATACTTTCTTAAACATTATGAAGCATTAAGGAAACTCAATGTTACAAACCAGTTACAACATATGAATTTGAATACAAAAGTCAAAGACATACAATAATGTTAGAAACCAGTTAAGTGGCACTCACACGTACGAATGTCACAGTTAGAACAACACAAAGTTAGGGAAATTAAATTAGTTCACAACAATCCTAAACCATCACACAACAAGCTGCCTTAAACCATTAGGGCCAGAATAAGATCATTCCACAAACATCTTATTAAGCTATTTTTGAACAAGATGTACTACACACCACCCAACGAATCCAGGACCACGCATTTTCACTCGTTCCAAACTCGATAAAGTTACACACAATTTAGCTTCATGAATGCAGTATGGCAGTCAACGACAAAACCAGCACAAGTGAACAAGCGGCTGAACAAGCTGCTGCTATAGCCGGAGCTGGTTCAGGAAGCTGTAGCATCTGTTCTTCAGCAACAGCTTGGATCTTTGAGGAAGGAGCTTGGCAGTTCATCCGTGAGCATCAAGGGAGTTCCTAAATACTCAGATAGAATATTCTAGTAGAGATTCCTAGGTGGAGGAGAAGATTTTTTTGTAGAAGATTAGATTTGCAAATCAAATCTAATCTTCTACAAATTAGGAGATATTGTTGCTTAAAGAAAATTCCCAAAAACTGAATGATGGAACTGGGGTTTCCTATTTAAAGGAGGCCGGGTAGAGTGTCAAAGGTATCGAAGACAAGAGAGCAAACACCAGAGCATACACAGAATACCGTGAGAGTAAAATTCAAGTGCAAGAGGATCTTCGATTATCACCGAGAGTAGAGCGTGAGCGCAGAGCTGAGGTGATTGAAGCAGAGTGTGATTAGAACTTACAGAGTTTGTTCATAGCTTGATCAGGAAGCCAATTCAGAGCAGCGGTTGCTTGTTGGTTGATCAAGGGAGGCCGCGGAGGTATTGACGAGTGGACGAACTCGGTCAAGTGAATGGACGGCTAAACTCACTAGTGACAGTGGTCACTGAGTGAGGGGGAGTGCTCCAGAGTGTGCAGCGCTCGTGGAGAGGTTCGATCGGCTCAGCAGAAGGCTTGGAGCGACTCGGACAGTTTAGGTACCAGCTGTGTGCTACAGCAGGTGCTATAGCAACTTGCAGGTAACATTGAATTAATTAGAATAGACTGAGTCTGTGGGATAAGAGTTGTAGCTATTCTGAATTATTTCAAGTCTGTAGGTGTGCAATACACAAGTCAGAGCTTGTTCTGATTGTGTGACTAGTTTAGGTCAGGTGGCATAGGTGTCGTGCGTCGAACCATGTTGTACGTGGATTTGAGAAGCTAGTGGATTAAGGGTTGGAGTTCAGCCCTTCCTAAACGTAGGCAGATTGGCTGAACTGGGTGAAGAAACCATTGTTCCTTGTTCTATCTTGCTGCATCAGATTTGGATGTTCAAGAGTGTGCTGTAGCAACTGCTTGTACACAATCTGCAACTCAGAGGTGCTACGAATTCCAATTGGTATCAGAGTCGGAGCTCAACATACAGAGTCAGGATCCTGTGCACCTAGCTGAGAAGAGCAAGACAATGAAGGAAGGACAAAGAACAAGCCGCCCTCCACTGCTAGAAGAAAGCAATTATGGCTACTGGAAGGCTAGGATGAAGGCTTTCCTCAAGGCTATTGATGAGAAAGTGTGGAAAGCAGTAGTGACAGAGTGGGCCTGATCGCGCGTCGTTGTGCGCGTCAAATATAATCCTTCCTCTTCCACTAGTACAGCGGTTAAGTAAGGGTCGATCTCCACAGGGAGCAAGTAGTTCAGTTCTAGCCAGTGACCTGTACTACGAAGATTGGGGGCTGAGTGATTGGGTTGCGCAGTGCGCGAGTAAACAGTTGTAAAACGCAGGGAATTGCACTAGACGTGCGCAGGCAATAGAGATTAGGTACTGTGACTATGAGAAGTATCAGCGCAGACAATCCTCTATGAGTGTATTCCTTATCATCGACTCTAAATGTCTATAGCTTGATTTGCTAATGTTAGTGTCCGATCAAGGCTTCCTAACATATGCGCATGTTCCGATCAAAGTTCATGTGCTATTAATTCTTACACTAGACTAAACAACTACGAATCCGATCAAGGTAGTAATTGCCTAACCTAGCGCGTTACTCCTAGTTGGCACCGTCAGGCTATTCAACTAGTTTAACAAACAACAACAAGCAACAAGAGTAAGATTGCGGTTCAAGACTTCCCCTACTCATGTAACAAGCTACCAACAATGCGCATAGAATTAATATAAGCAAGCAAGCCATGCATTAAGCGCAAGTCTCAAAGGAAATACTCATAGATTCACGTCCAACCGATACTAAGCGTTTAGCTAGACATGCTAGTGATAAACATCATAGAAACAGTAAATAATAACTATAGTATCCAAGAGAACAATAGCAAACAGTGCGTGCAGGTTGCAGTCTTGGCGAGCGCAGTCCTCTCAACAAGCTCGTGTGTTTTCCAGTCCTGGTGCGCGGCGCCTCCTTAGTGTACGAACTGTGCCGCGATGTCGAATGTATGAATGTCCTCTTTCTAACCCTAGCCTCCTTCTCTTCTTTATATACTGCTCAGAGGCTCACTCTTGGCAACTTCCAAATCTGGTCGTGTCAGGATTTGGAAACACCATCATCTGCGCCTGGCGCACGGCATGCTGCTTAGCGCAATTGGTTAGCGCACCGTGGTCGACTCTGCCAATTTCTTCTGTTTGCGCCGCTAGCTCCGCAGGCTGTGTGATGCGCGTCCTAAACGCTGCCTGTTAGCGCGTATCCGACTTAGGCCCTTGTTTTGTCCTGAAATACAAAAACACTGGAAACCAGTAACCTTGTACATAAAATAATGCAAACAAGCATGGGGATATGATCTAAATAATGCGTATAAATAGGCTCTATCAGGGCCCCTCCCATAACCATTGATGAAAAAGAATTCACTCGAAAGAAACTTGAAGAATAGTGGACGGCTGAAGAGGATGTTGCAGCAACTGGCAATTCAAAAGTCTTGAATGCAATCTTTGCTGCTGTGGATGCCAACAACTTCAGATTAATCTCCAATTGTGACATTGCAAAGCAAGCTTGGGAGATCTTGGAAGTTGCTCTTGAGGGGACTGACAAAGTGAAGATATCCAGAATGCAGATGATTACTTCACAGTTTGAAGGTCTGAAAATGCAGGAGGAGGAAACCATCACAGAATTCAATGCCAAGCTTTGTGATCTATCAAATGAAGCTCATGCTCTTGGAGAACCTATCCCTGAAGAAAAGCTAATTAGGAAGGTCCTCAGATCATTGCCATCCAGATTTGACATGAAGGTGACAGCCATTGAAGAACCTCAGAATGTCAGGTACACGAGGCTGGAAGAATTAATTGGATCTCTCAAGCAGTTTGAGATTAAGCTAGTCAAAGAAGATGCTCCCCTCAAAAGAAAAAATGTTGGATTGAAAGCTGAAACATAAGAGAAGAAGGCCTCAGCTGATGATCAACTAAGTTTGCTGGTACAAAATCTGGGGAAGTTCTTGAAAAACATGGAAACAAGGTCTGATCAGACTTCAACCTCTCGAAGATAATCCAGAAGAGGTGGAGGAAATCAGAGAAGAGCCAAAGAACCAGCCCAAGAGGAAGAAGAAAAGAAAGAAAGAAGGAAATGCATCCAGTGCTGGAATTATGAGGGATATGGTCATCGAAAGGCTGACTGTACCAGCAAACCACTATCAAACTCAGATTAGAAAAACAACAAGTCTCTGTCAGCAAACTGGAGTGAAGAGGATACTGATCTCAGTGGAGATGAATGTCACATGGCCAGGTCCAGATCCACTCGAAAAGTGGTAAGTCATGCTGAGAGAAAGAGGTACAGAAATGTGAACAAGGATCTGCTACAACAACCTCTACATCATCTCCACACTACTGGAAGAGAGACCTTTTGCAGATATCAAAGGTGTTACAAATGTGGTCATAGTGGACACATTAAGAGAAATTGTCCTTCCACCTCGACTCGTCAGAATCTCCCTAAGATCTCTCGTCAGCAGAGAAGATCCAAGATGATACACATTGCCTTGGTTAGCACAGCTAGAGCAACTCATAAAGAAAGCTGGTACTTTGACAGTTGATGGTCAGGGCAAATGACTGGAGAGAGAACCTTCCTTAAGAATGTTAAGTTTGGAAATGGGCTGAAAGGTAGAATTCTGGGAAAGGGGACCCTAGCTGTCACAGGACTGCCTCCTCTGGAAAATGTCATGCTAGTGGAAGGATTAAAGGCAAACCTCATAAGCATCAGCCAGCTCTGTGACGGGACTCACCAGGTAAAATTCACTCAAAATTCCTGTCAAGTCTACAACAATCTGGGGGAGTGCATACTGCATGGATCCAGACCAAAAAACAACTGCTATCTTCTCAAAGTTGGTGAAGCCCACTCCTTATCAGCATGCTTGATGACCAGCACAGAAGAAATGAATCTGTGGCACAGGAGGATGGGTCACATCAACCTAAGAATCCTGAAGAAGATTGCAGCAGAAGGGTTGGTCCGGGGCGTTCCAGAAATCAAAGGTGAAGTCAGCACTATTTGTGGAGAGTGCCAGATAGGAAAGCAGAAAAAAGCTTCTCACCCCAAAACGACCACCATCAACACTGTCAGACCTCTGCAGCTGCTACATATGGATCTAATGGGACCAATGGAGGTAGAGAGTCTTGGAAGGAAGAGGTATGCTTTTGTGTGCGTGGATGATTATACAAGATTTACGTGGATTGATTTTATCAGGGAAAAATCAGACACAGAGGGAGCTATAGCAACCCTGATCTCTCGTCTTGAGCAACAGAAGAATCTCAGAACCTCAGCTATAAGGAGTGATCATGGAAGAGAAATTGAGAATGAATCTGTTGACAAATTCTGCAATGATCGGGGGATTACCCATCAATACTCCTCACCGATCACCCCTCAGCAAAATTGTGTTGTGGAGCGCAAAAATCGAACCATCCAAGAAATGGCCCGAGTGATTCATGCCAAGAAAATTCCCCTGCGTTTTTGGGCTGAAGCAATGAATACTGCTTGCTACATCATCAACCGAAGCACCATTCGAAAAGGGACCAAGCAAACATGCTATGAGCTCTTGAATCAGAAGAAGCCTACGGTGAAATACTTTCACATATTTGAGAGCGACTGCTACATTTTGAGAGATCGGGAATACCGAAGAAAGCTCGATCCCAAGAGTGACCGTGGAATATTCTTGGGTTATTCAGCCAACAGCCGTGCCTATCGTGTTTACAATCAAAGAACTGGAACAGTGATGGAATCCACAACGTTGTTATCAATGACATGGAAGAAGAAATCCCCACAAGTCCGAAAGATGAAGACTCTGATTCAGAAGGAGGCACAAGTAATCATGACAGAAGTAAACAAGAAGTGGTGCAAGAAGATGCTACAGTAGATACTAAAGCAGAAAGTCCTGATCAACAAATAGACAACTCAGTCACTGGGTAAGATGATAGAGAACCTCTCCCATCATCGAGACAACCTCCAAAGAAGATACAGAGAAATCATCCACTGGACAATGTAATTGGAAATCCTACGGAAGGGAGAAGAACCAGAAGCTCGTCTCTCTTCAGCTCCTGTAACTCGATCTGCAATTCTTGCTTCCCTTACAGAGCCAAGGAACATCAAAGAAGCAATGTGTGATGAATATTGGCTGCTGGCTATGCAGGAAGAGTTGGCAGAGTTCAAAAGACATGATGTGTGGGACCTTGTGCCCAGACCTGAAGGGACAAACATCATAGGGACCAAGTGGATCTTTAAAAACAAGTCAGATGAAAAAGGAAACATTACAAGGAATAAGGCCAGACTCGTTGCACAAGGGTACACTCAGATTGAGGGAGTGGATTTTGAAGAAACATTCGCACCTGTTGCTTGATTGGAAGCCATCAGACTTCTCCTGGTTTATCGTGTCATCTTGGCTTCAAACTCTACCAAATGGATGTCAAGAGTGCCTTCTTGAATGGGGATCTATCAGAAGAAGTATATGCGGCTCAGCCAAAGGGATTTGAAGACCCTCATTATCCCCATCATGTTTATAAGCTAAAGAAAGCCCTGTACGGGCTTAAGCAAGCACCAAGAGCCTGGTATGAGCGATTAACCATCTACTTGGAGAAACATGGTTATGAATGAGGAGGAACCGACAAAACTCTCTTCGTAAAAAGAACCAAGTCAGATCTCGTCATTGCTCAAATATATGTGGATGACATTGTGTTTGGCTCCAAGTCACATCGGTTGGTGAAGCAGCTTGTGGAGCAGATGAAACAAGAATTCAAAATGAGCATGGTGGGTGAGCTATCTTATTTTCTGGGTCTAGAAGTAGCTCAGAAAGATGAAGAGATATTCATATCACAGACCAAATATAGCAGGAATCTGGTGAAGAAGTTTCAGCTTGATAAAGCCAGCCACAAACGCACTCCTGCTGCAACTCACATCAAGGTTGGCAAAGATGTAGCTGGGGTTGAAGTAAATCAGACCACCAACCGAAGTATGATTGGAAGTCTTCTGTACCTAACTGCTAGCCGTCCAGACATATCTTTCTGAGTTGGAGTGTGTGCTCGTTTCCAAGCTAGCCCGAAGGAAAGCCACTTCCAACTAGTAAAGAAGATCATTCGGTATGTAGCAGGAACATTGAATTATGGTCTGTGGTACTCGAAGGATACAAATGCAAATCTGGTAGGATACAGTGATGCAGATTGGACTGGATGTATTGAAGATCGAAAGAGTACTTCTGGAGGGTGCTTCTTCTTGGGGAATAATCTTGTATCCTGGTTCAGTCGAAAGCAGAACAGTATTTCCCTCTCTACAGCTGAGACAGAATACATTGCCGCATGGTGTTGTTGTGCTCAACTGCTCTGGATGAAGCAGATGCTCACCGAGTATGGGATGCCTCAAAATGAAATGGTCTTGTACTGTGACAATCTGAGTGCTATCAGTATTTCCAAGAACCCAGTACAACATTCGAGGACCAAGCATATTGATATCAGACACCACTTCATTCGTGATCTGCTGGAGAAGAAAATGATTTCTCTACAGCATATTGGTACAGAAAATCAGCTTGCAGACATCTTCACCAAACCCCTGGATACAGCCAGATTCGAAGCACTGAGATCCTCGTTGGGTCTCTGTGTCATGTCCTCCTGAGCACTGAAGTGTTTCCCCCTTGTCAATTTCTGCCATAAAGGGGGAGAGCAACCCAAAACCCACTGATTGATCTCCACTGATGAACTTTCTAATTTGTTTTGAAGCCCTGCGTGGCTATGCTGAACCAAAGGCCGAATGTGGCCACAACACTTATTTTGAATAGTCTTTAAAATTTGTTTTCAGTGGAAGACTCCTTCTGTGGGCAAGGGTTTTGTCAAAATGCCAAGGGGGAGATTGATGATGCAGTATGGCAGTCTTTGATAAAACTAACACAAGTGAACAAGCGGCTGAACAAGCTGCTGCTATAGCCGGAGCTGGTTCAGGAAGCTGTAGCATCTGTTCTTCAGCAGCAGCTCGGATCTTCGCGGACGGAGCTTCGCAGTTCATCCGTGAGCATCAAGGGAGTTCCTAAATACTCAAAGAGAATATTCCAGTGGAGATTCCCAAGTGGAGGAGAAGATTTGTTTGTAGAAGATTAGATTTGCAAATCAAATCTAATCTCTTACAAATTAGGAGATATTGTTGCTTAAAGGAAATTCCCAAAAACTGAATGATGGAACTGGGGGTTCCTATTTCAAGGAGGCCGCGCAGAGTGTCAAAGGTATCGAAGACAAGAGAGCAAATACCAGAGCATACACAGAATACTGTGAGAGTGGAATTCAAGTGCCAGAGGATCTTCGATCATCACCGAGAGCAGAGCGTGAGCGTAGAGCTGAGGTGATTGAAGCAGAGTGTGATCAGGACTTGCAGAGTCTGATCATAGCTTGATCAGGAAGCCAATTCAAAGCAGTGGTTGCTTGATGGTTGATCAAGGGAGGTCGCAGAGGTATTGACGAGTGGACGAACTCGGTCAAGTGAATGGACGGCTAAACTCACTAGTGATAGGTCACTGAGTGAGGGGGAGCGCTCCAGAGTGTGCAGCGCTCGTGGAGAGGTTCGATCGGCTCAGCAGAAGGCTTGGAGCGACTCGGATAGTTTAGGTATTAGTTGTGTGCTACAGCAGGTGCTATAGCAACCTGCAGATAACATTAAATTAATTAGAATAGGCTGAGTCTATGGGATCAGAGTTGTAGCTATTCTGAATTATTTCAAGTGTGTAGGTGTGCAATACACAAGTCAGAGCTTGTTCTGATTGTGTGACTAGTTTAGGTCAGGTAGTCTAGGTGTCGTGCGTCGAACCGTGTTGTACTGTGGACCTGAGAAGCTAGTGGATTAAGGGTTGGAGTTCAGCCCTTCCCAGACGTAGGCAGATTGGCCAAACTGGGTGAACAAACCATTGTTCCTTGTTCTATCTTGCTGCATCAGATTTGGGTGTTGAAGAGTGTGCTGTAGCAACTGCTTGTACACAATCTGCAACTCAGAGGTGCTGCGAATTCCATACTTTATCAAAGTCGCTGACTTTTTTTCCTTAAAACAAAAGTCTCTAAAAACATTTTTCTTTGAGCTGGAAGGCTTTGTCGGAGACCTACTCCAAGCAGGCTCATCTGACTAAGTCTGCATCCTTGGAAATCCTTGTACATCATCACTATCCACCGTTCCTCAAGAGCTTCCCTCAATTTCAGATCATATCCCAATTCTTTGCTCCTTACAATTAGCTTTTGCCAATGCTGGAGAAACACTTTTCAATCCATTGGTACAACTTCTATAAAAAAAACTAGGCACCAAAAACCCAAATCAAGAAGCTTGTTCTTTGTTACATAATTCCCAACAATCACCTGTCATCTGTTTCTCCAACAAAAAATCACAAAAAAAAATAATTTTCAACCAATGTACAAACTAACATCAATATGTATAAGTTGCCACATTTTAATGGATTTTATACTTAAATGAATTCCTTTAGTCTGTGACAGCGCGTCGTCGTGCGCCTCAAATTTGAATTTGTAACTCCTGTTAACACACTAGCAAGCGGTAAGCAGGGTCGAACCCAAAGAGAGCAAATGAGTCGGAGTTCAAATGGAAGTCACAGAAAAAGGGACACAACTGAGGATATCAATTCAAGAAAATCAGTTCGGGGAGTGCAATGCAACTAGTTATCATCGATCGAATACATGCATAAACTAATGGATTCTGCCTCAGTCCAACATTCCCGCTAAAGATATGTCGACAATCAAATTCTACCTATTCTTAACCGCTAGGCCTTCGAACAAGTTCAATAGTCACTCGACTTATACCACAAATTGGTTCTACCGCTAGGTTTTCCCCAACAATGCAATCAAGTCAAGTGTAACACAATTGATATCAATCTAGCTCACCGCTAAGCTGCACTAAATTGTCAATCAAAGCATTCGTTTCATTCATACAAGGGCAGCAATCCATAGCTCAAATCATATATTCATTGACCTCAAACCAACTATTGCAATGCAAACCCCAAACTGAAATATTGACTTAGCTACTCATCATATCCATGGAATACAATAGAAACTAGGTTGAGTCACTACAAACTGAGATAAAACGAAACTGAGCTAAAATACAAATTCGGTGAATAGTGTTTCCGGCCGTGAATAGTGAATTCCGGCCGTGAACAGTGCAGTGAACAGTGCAGAACAGTGTTGAACAGTGAATGAACAGTAAATGAACAGTAAAGTCCGGCCAACAGCTTCTCTCTAGAGCTCCTCCACTGCCGTGAACAGTGCCGTCCGTGAACAGTGCCGTCCAGAAATGTCCAGCTGAAGAGAGATAATTCCTTTCCCAATTTGTCCATGTCTTAGGTTTAGGGTTTTTGGGTTGAACCACCTTGATTGAACCACATGTGCTTGAATCAAATCTGATTTCCAATTGAACCAGCAGAGTTGACTGTTGTTGACTTTTTTGATCTTGAGTGAGTGCTTCAAATACGCGATAAAATCCGATGCGATCTTGAACACACCTGCGATACGAAAACACTACAAAAGAGTAATCGATTCACGCAAAATGTAATAAAACTATGGGAATAAATAACTCAATGAAGCGTCTAAATACGCTCCATCAGTCTGTCACTCTGAAGCTCCTCCTCAGTTGGTAATCTGTCATCATTGAAAGCAATGCCAATCAACTTTTTCATGTCTATCCAAAATGACCATTTCTCCTTACAAATGTTGCAATGATTCACACTTTGTTTGGACTTTTTATTTTTGGATGCTTGTGAATTGTAAATGCTTTCCGCCATCTCCAGTCAATTATACGATGATTCCCAACTTTTTTTTTAATTTGATCAAAATTTGAAACAACCTTCGACTTTCTTTTGGATCCACATAACTAACATGAAACTCACTGTGCGTTGCTGATGATGAGTTACAGCGTCTGCTGTAGCATTCTCTGTATCATTCTGCAGAATTAGCTTTATCTCGCCGAACCTGAAAGACACTCAACAATTTTTTACCCAGTTTGGAAATCTTGCCTACGTCTGGGGAGGATACTCCGATCTCCAAGATTCCACTGTCACGGTTTGAAATATAAAGAATTCAAAATTCAGCTTATGTTAGTTTAACCTCTACTTCTCTCCTCGGCAAAATTTTAGCTTAATCTGATCACATAGATTAGCTCACAGTCTGATTACACAGACTCGCTTCGTGCTACCTACACACTTCTAGTAAAGAACAGCTACAAACCTGACGCACAGAAGTAGCCATTCCTATTACAATGTGTAGTAGGCGATACGCTATAGAAATCACTATATCAGAATCGCTACAGCTTCTCTAGCACACTCTGTTAAGCCGACGGGATCTCTCTGAATTCTTCCAACTCAGATATTTCTCCCCCCTTGATCAATGCCCACTGGTCGCTATTAAGGAGAGACATTCAGCTCTCCAACAGCCGTTCTCCACTGATTGATCCTTCAATAAACCGTGATCCAGTTGAGTTTTGTGGATCAATACTAGATCAAACTCTACGAGTTCTGATTTCCTATGTACTCAACACAACTCTGTTACTTAAGTTTTCTGCTATTAACTCTTGTTGTATGTATTCTCTGCTTCGATTCCTCATACGATTCCTCTGCCTCTGCATTGCTCTTATAGCTTCATCAACAATCAGTGACGGAAACCCTAAATTCTTATCATTTTCTCCTAAATTCTTGTCAAGTTGTTGGAGTTTGTTAAGATTTCGTTTCCTAAATCAGAATTTAGAAACTTCATCTTGTTGAATCTCTCCAACCATGTGATGAAGCTTGAATAGCTTCCTGAGCTCTTGCAACATCGCCAGCACTTCGCCGGACTCTCTCCCATGTAGCTTCAAGATGATAGGCGATTCTGCTCTAGCTTCAAATCATCATGGGTTGCTATCGCAGATTCTGACATTTGTCTGTTGTCCAGTCCGCGTCACATTTAAACCTTCGAATTTTGTCTTGATGTAAACTAAGAAGTTGTAGACCCTTGAGTTAGCTTTCTAACAGGGTATGACATGCTTCAATCAGACAAGAATCTTGCACTCGGCAAGCCTTTGATGACAAAGAGGTCAATCTTCCCAGAATTGGTCTATATTCGTCCGAATGCGCAATGATAATGTAGTATGGCAGTGTTTGACAAAACCAGCACAAGTGAACAAGGAGTTGCTACAGCACAAGTGAACAAGGAGTTGCTACAGCACAAGTAAACAAGCAGGCCAGCAGAAGTGAACTACCAGCAGCTGCAGCAAGGGATGCTATAGCAGGAGCTTGTTCAACTGGCTGCATCATCTGTCCGAGAAGCAGCAGCTACCTGGGCTTGTCTACAAGGGCTGGAAACTCTACGGAGAGCATCTGAAGAATTTCTAAAATACTGTGGAGTATATTTGATAGAGGCTATTTGTACGCATTATTCAGATCATAACCCTATGCTTGTTTGCAATATTTTATGAGCAAGATTACTCGTTTCTAGTGTTTTTGTGCTACAGGGCAAAACGAGTCCTCGAGTCGGATACGCGCTAACAGGCAGCGTTCTAGGAGTGAGAGATCTGCCTGCGGAGCTAGCAGCACAAGCAGAGGAGAAGTTGGCGAGAGTCAGTAGCGGTGCGCTAGCCGATGCGCTAGCCGAATGCCGTGCGCCAGGCGCAAAATCCAGTGACCAGATTTGGAAGTTGCCAAAGGTGAACTTCCTGGGCAATATATAAACGAAGGAAGTCTAGGGTTTCTAGAGGGAGAGACATCACAGCAGTCATTGGACAACGCACATCAGAGAGAGCGGCAACACTGAAAACACACGGACTTGTGGAGAAGATTTGCGCCAGCCGACTGCGCCAGCCGAGAAGACAACCTGCACGCACTGTTTGCTACTGTGTTCTCAGACATATTAGACCTTATTTACTATTCTATGATGTTTATTACTAGCATGTCTAGCTAAACTCTTAGTGTTGGTCGGGCATGAATCTATGAAGTATTACCTTTGAGACTTGAGCTAAATGCATAGTTTACTTATTTGTATTGATCCTGCGCGCACTGAGACAGTTAGTTGCATGAGTAGGGGAAGCCTTGAACCGCAAACTTACTTATGTTGCTTGCCTGTCATATGTTAAACTAGTTGCATGAGTAGGGGAAGCCTTGAACCGCAAACTTACCGTGACAACTAGGAGTAACGAGTTAGGGTAGGCAGTTGCTACTGTGACAGGATTCGCAGCTGTTTAGTCTAGTTCTAAGGATTAATAGCACATGAACTTTGAACGGAACATGCGCACGTGTTAGGAAGCCTTGACCGGACACTAACCCAAGTAGGCCGAAAGCTATAGACGTTGAGAGTCGATGATAAGGAATGCGTTCATAGAGGATTGTCTGCCCAATACTTCTCATAGTCATAGTATCTAATCTCTACTGCTTGCGCACGTTTAGTGCAATTTTCTGCGTTACGCTAGCTACTGTTCATTTGCGCATCGCGCACCCCAATCTCACACAACCCCATTTTTAGTATAGACGACAGGATTGAAGACTGAACTACTTGCTCCCTGTGGAGATCGACCCTTACTTAACCGCTGTACTGAGTGGAAGAGGAAGGATTATATTTGACGCGCACAACGACACGCGATCAATATTCCAGTGATGTTTACTAATCAGAGAAGGAGATTTGCATTGAAGATAAATATCAAATCTAATCTCCTAGATTTTAGGAGATAATTGTTCTTTTTGGGACATTGCCTAAACCTGGACATTGCTTAAAGCTGGTGCTGCTATTTAAGAAGAAGGGGTTTAGAGCAGAATGGTTGATCGAAGCTGAGGGATACATGAGTGCATACACAGAATTCAGAGAGAGCAATTTTGGTGTGTGATCGCGCGTCGTTGTACGCTTCAAATATAATCCTTCCTCTTCCACTAGTACAGCGGTTAAGTAAGGGTCGATCTCCACAGGGAGCAAGTAGTTCAGTTTTAGCCAGTAACCTACACTTATGAAATTGGGGGTGTGAGTGATTGGGGTTGCGCGATACGCAAGTAATAGTGGTATCGTAACGCAGGAATTTGCACTAGACGTGCGCAGGCAATAGAGATTAAGTATTATGACTATGAGAAGTATCGGCGTAGACAATCCTCTATGAGTGTATTCCTTATCATCGACTCTAAATGTCTATAGTTTGGGTTGCTAATGTTAGTGTCCAATCAAGGCTTCCTAACATGTGCGCATGTTCCGATCAAAGTTCATGAGCTATTAATTCTTGAACTAGTCTAAAACAACTACGAATCCGATCAAAGTAGTAATTGCTTATCCTAGCTCGTTACTCCTAGTTGGCACCGTCAGGCTATTCAACTAGTTTAACAAACAACAACAAGCAACAAGAGTAAGATTGCGGTTCAAGGCTTCCCCTACTCATGTACCAAGCTGCCAGCAATGTGCACAGAATTAATATAAGCAAGCAAGCTATGCATTAAGCGCAAGTCTCAAAGGAAATACTCATAGATTCATGCCCAACCGATACTAAGCGTTTAGCTAGACATGCTAGTGGTAAACATCACAGAAATAGTAAATAATAACTAGAGTGTCCAAGAAAACAATAGCAAACAGTGCGTGCAGGTTGCTGTCTTGGCTGGCGCGGTCGGCTAGCGCAGATCCTCTCAACAAGCTCGTGTGTTTTCCAGTCCTGCTGCGCAGTGCCTCCTGGGTGTACGAATTGTGAATCCTAATAATTGTCTCTTAACCCTAGCCTCCTTCTCTTCTTTATATACTGCTCAGAGGCTCATCCTTGGCAACTTCCAAATCTAGTCGTGTCAGGATTTGGAAACACCACCATCTGCGCCTGGCGCACGGTATGTTGCTTAGCGCAATCGGTTAGCGCACCGTGGTCGACTCTGCCAATTCTTCTGTTTGCGCCGCTAGCTCCACAGGCTGTGTGATGCGCGTCCTAAACGCTGCCTGTTAGCGCGTTCCGACTTAAGCCCTCGTTTTGCCCTGCAATACAAAAACACTGGAAACCAGTAATCTTGTACATAAAATAATGCAAACAAGCACAGGGTTATGATCTAAATAATGCGTGTAAATAGGCTCTATCAGTGTGCGACGGACGTTTTCTTCGATCATCACCCGAGCGCAGAGCTGTGGTGATAGAAGCAGAAGGGAATCAAGACTTGCAGAGTCTGGTTCGAGCTTGATCTGGAAGCCAATTCAGAGCTTGGTGCTTGTTGGTTGATCAAGGGCAGCCGCAGAAGAACTGACGGGTGTGTGGCTCGATCGAGTGTCTAAGCGGTAGTTCTCGCTAGTGGCAGATGGTCACTGAGTGAGGGGGAGTATTCCAGAGTGTGCAGCGCTCGTGGAATCGTTCGAACGGCTCGGCAGAAGGCTTTGGAGCGACGCGGACAAATTGTGCTTCAGCTGTGTGTTATAGAAGTTGCTACAGCAACCCTGCTGAGTGAGTGTAGTTTAGAATAGGCTGAGTCTTGAGAAGTCTATAGCTATTCTAGATTGACATTTGTAGAGGGTGTGCAGACACAAGTCAGAGCCTGTTCTGATTGTGTCAAGTGATCCACATAAAGGTTGAGTAGCATAGGTTGCGTGGAGTTGTAACCGAGCTGCCTGTTAGCGCGTATCCGACTTAAGCCCTCGTTTTGCCCTGCAATACAAAAACACTGGAAACCAGTAATCTTGTACATAAAATAATGCAAACAAGCACACGGTTATGATCTAAATAATGCGTATAAATAGGCTCTATCATTGGTTGATCAAGGGCAGCCGCGGAAGAACTGACGGGTGTGTGGCTCGGTCGAGTGTCTAAGCGGTGGTTCTCGCTAGTGGCAGGTGGTCACTGAGTGAGGGGGAGTATTCCAGAGTGTGCAGCGCTCGTGGAATCGTTCGAACGGCTCGGCAGAAGGCTTTGGAGCGACGCGGACAAATTGTGCTTCAGCTGTGTGTTACAGCAGTTGCTACAGCAACCCTGCTGAGTGAGTGTAGTTTAGAATAGGCTGAGTCTTGAAAGTCTGTAGCTATTCTAGATTGACATTTGTAGAGGGTGTGCAGACACAAGTCAGAGCCTGTTCTGATTGTGTCAAGTGATCCACACAAAGGTTGAGTAGCATAGGTTGCGTGGAGTTGTAACCGAGTGTACTTGGAGACCTTCGAGTTAGTGGATTGAGGACTGGAGAATAGTCCTCCCCAGACGTTGGCAGTTGGCCGAACTGGGTGAACAAACTTCTGTCTTGTTCATTGTTTGCTGAGACAATTTCCGAGTGAACAAGAGTGTGCTGCAGCAACTGCTTGTTCACGAGTCTGCCTAATTGAGATGCTGTGAAATTTCACGCAATAAAGCTCCAAGCAGTCTTGATACACCTGCGATGCAAAAGACTACAAAGAAGTCATCTTTATCACATAAAATGCAATTAAACAATATGAATAATCAACTCGATGGATCGTATAAATACGCTCCATCACCCTCCAATACTACTGAAGATTTCCTGCACAGTAACACAATATCCCCAGTTCACCGGCATCTGAGTGCTGTTGTATTCATAGGTGAACGGAGGTTTTTTGTAATTGTTCTGACTTGTCTACTATTTGGTGCTCTTCGAGGCTTCTAATACTTAGTCAGGATTGGACAGTGTCTCTGGTAGTGTCCTGCCTGATCACTGAAGTAGCATCTTCCCTTTATATTTTGGGCTTTTGAGTACAAGAATCATCAAGGGGTTGCTGCAGCATTCTCTTGTTCCTTTTCTTTGGCACTTTTTTCAGAACATGTTGAACAACTATGACTGTGCTCTACTAGACATTTGTTGCTCTTGCAGTTTGTTCGGGATCCGTGGCTTTGACAAATGTGGTCACACCAGTACTTTCTTCGCCTGTGTATCCAAGACCTTCAGTCCCACCTCCATACCTTTGGTAGGCCAGGATTTCATATAAAATGGATGACTCTCTGTTACTTGCTTCTGACAGAGCTTTCTGCTAACAGTCCTTTCCAACTGTCTCAACATCATCTAATTATTGTTCCTTAGACAATGAGGTAATGATGCTCTGAAGCTTGTCTCTTTCACCTTCCAATCCGAAAATCTTTGACAGTAGTTCTTTGTTGACTTTGATAACTTGGAGGCATTTTCTTGTATCAATTTGAACAGGTCAGCAATTGAGTCTTCTGAGAAGTCTTCATCATCACTGCTGTCAGCTTCACGAATGCCATAAACAATATCTGAGTTCATTGGATCTGAGTTCTCATAATGCAATTAAGTGGTCAAAGCTAGATTTCCTTTGTGATCAGTATCATCTTCACTACCTTCATCACTCCGGTTGGCTGTTAGAGACTTGGTGTTTTTCTTTTGGTAGCTCGGGCATTCCATTTGTCTATGGCTATATCCTTCACACCCCCAACATTAGATCCCTTTCTGTTTGTCTTTGTTATCTTCATTATTTTTGTCAACATCCTTATTTCTCTCTGGGAATTTTCTTCTCTTCTGTTTCTCCCTCTAGATGACTGACCTGCATACGAAGGTTTCTGGTCCATTCACTTCATGAACTTGCCAAAGTTTTTAACCAGCAGAAAAGTTGTTGGCCTACATCATCTAGGACAGTCCCCTTCTCATTTGACTCAGCTTTCAGCCCAAGGTTTTTCCTAGAGAATGGTGTAGCATCCGTTGTAACTTTCAGCTCAAATTATCTAAGCGAGCCAATCAGTGCCTCCAGCCTCATGTTCTTAGCATCTTGCGCTTCATCTATGGCTGTCACCTTCATACCAAACTTTGAGGTGAGAGATCTGACGACTTTCCTCATCAGCTTCTCCTCCTGAATGGTTCTTTAAGGGCATAAGCCTCTTTTGATAACGCACATAACCGTGCGTTGAATTTTGAGATGGCCTCCTCATCCAGCATCTTCAGGCTTTCAAATCTGGAGGTGATTATCTGCATTTTAGAGATCTTCACTTTGTCTGTTCCTTCATGAGTTGTTTGGAGGATTTCCCATGCTTCCTTGCCCCCATCACAATTTGAGATCAATTTGAAATTGTCAGCATCAACAGCAGCAAAGATAGCATTTAGAGCTTTGGAGTTGCCGGATGCTACAACTTCTTTGTTAGTAGGGCACGTGTCTTCAGGGTTTTTCCGTGCAACATCCGTGTTGTCCATGGTTAGTGGATGAAACCACTCTGATATGACTGCCCTCCATGCCTTTTCATCAATGACCTTAAGAAAAGCCTTTATCCGAGCTTTTTAGTAGCCATAATTTTCTCCCTCGGGTAGTGGCGGTCGGCTGGTGCTATGTCCTTCCTTCATGGCGGCCGTAGATATCAGCAACGCTCTCCCGAATCTCACTCTGTGTGTCGAGTGATCGGCTCTGATATCAATTGAAATTCGCTGCGCATTGCTGATGACGAGTTACAGCGTCTGCTGTAGCACTCCCTGTATCACTCTGTAGAATTAGCTTTATCTGGCCGAACCGAAAGACACTCAACAATTGTATACCCAGTTCGGCAATCTTGCCTATGTCTGGGGAGGATACTCCGATCCTCAGAATTCCACTATCACGGTTTGAAGTATAAAGGATTCAAAACTCAGTCTACACTAGTTTGACCTCTACTTCTCTCCTGGTCGAAATCTTAACTCAATCGGATCACACAGATTAGCTCGCAGTCTATTCACACAGACTCGCTTCGTGCTACCTACACACTTCCAGTAAAGAACAGCTACAGACTTAGCCTATTCTATTACAATGTATAGTAGATGGTATGCTATAGCAATCTCTATATCAAAATTGCTGTAACTTCTGCCGACAGCTTCTCTAGCACATAGCCAAGCCAACAGGATCTCTCTGAATTCTTCCAACTCACATATTGCTCCCCCTTGATCAATGCCCACTGGTCACTAACAAGGAGAGATGTTCAGCTCTCCAACAGCCTGCGACACCTCCTATCTGTAGCTGTTCTCCGAAACAATTGATTGGTCCTTCAACGAGCCGTGATCTAATTGAGTTTTGTGGATCAATACTAAATAAAACTCTATGGGTTCTGATCTCTTCTGCACTCAACACAACTCTGTTGCTTTAGTTTTCTGCTATTAACTCTTGTTGTGTGTATTCTCTGCTTCGATCCCTCATACGATTCCTCTGCCTCTGCATTGCTCTTATAGCTTCATCAAATTAGTGACGGAAACCCTAGATGCCTTAGGATTCGTAGTGCCGCACAACATCTTTAGAATCTTTTCCTAGATTCTTGCGAAGTTGTTGGAGTTTGTTTAGAAACTTTATCTTTTTGAATCTCTCCGATCATATGATGATGCTTGCACAGCTTGATGAGCTCTTGCGACACCGCCAACACTTCGCCGGACCCTTTCCGTGCAGCTTCAAGACGATCGGCCATTCTGATCTAGCTTCAAATCATCACAGGTTGCTATAGCAGATTCTGACATTTTTCTATTGCCCAGTCTGCCTCAGCTTTTGTGATCCACAGAGTGTTATATGAGATTCTTGTGCGTTGTTCGTCTACTTTGTTGCTGTTTTGTCAATCTTCAGATTGTGCTCCAGCTGCAAATCTTCAGGAAGTGATGTAGCAGATTCTTGTGCTGTTTTGTCAAGGATGTCATACCTCAACTTAACACATTTTGCATGTTGATATTTCACATAAAAAGTTAACGAATATGAAATATTTTAAAAAAACAACCCACAAAATAAAATAAAAATTAATCAAAAGAAAAAAAGCCTACCGTGGATCAGCCGAAATAACTACATAGAGTATTATCATGCACAAGCAGAGCATCCCTACAAGCACAAGCAACTAGAAACAATTACAGACCACAACCAACGAGCACAAGCAATGAGATGTCGAAGAAAAATCCATATTTATTCCGACAGTGAAACATCACCCACCACCAAAATTCCGCAACACAGCTTTATCATAACCCATCTTACCTGGATGCACGAGTCACAAGCATCAGATCAATCATGAGAGGACGAGAGAACCCTAATCTGCCGGCATATTCCCTTTATTTTTTTATTAAAATTTTAAATAAATTTATTTTAATAAAAATAAAACACTACTCATTAAATTAAGTACTTAAAAAAAACAATCCCTATGTGGAGTGAGATTTGGGCCATTGGAGACATTTGGACAATGGAGAAGAGTTGATCTGGAGAAGCTTGTTTGTTCACCGAAAGGAAACTTGATGCATAACATAGGCATCCGAAGGTGCCTGCCTATATGATCAAAAGATGGAATGTCCCAAATAATAATTCAAATGGTATTTTACTTTGCTAGGATGCTGGTTGATTATATACGTCGCCGTGAGCACACTGTCTCCCCCACAAGGTGGCTGGTGAGATTGAAACATTAAAGACCTTGCAACCTCAACTACATTTGAAAGCACAAATGGCAACTCTACTTCCAGGTATCTCGGAATCTGGTGTGGCAACATCCCGACACAAACCATCGTCTGAGTCGCCAACAGGGACAAACCCATTCCACCCGGATCAAGAGGACACCTTCCCTCTCTATGCTGGAGTGAACACCATAAAATCTTAACTTGGCGGTGCTTTCTAACCTTCAGATGCAATTCAAGAAGGTTCCATGAAAAGCAATTTAATCTGGAAGTCCCAAACCCCCTGCCTCCTCAAAAGCGTGAGAATACCACCATCTGGCACTCCCAAAAGCAGTGCCCTCGAGAAAGGAGTGTTTTCAGGTCCAATCAGAGACTCATCCTCACAATCTAAATTCATTTAACCCAAAATCGTTAAACGTAGCAATTCGGGTGAGGAACTCTACGCGAAGGAGTCAACAAGCTGAATTTGGTCAACATGGACAGCAACCTCGAGGTTTCAGACTCCGGTAGCGGCGCCGTTTACTGTTCCTCCAACGCTTCACTCCCTTCCAATGTCTTGTGGGATGAACTTGACAATCAAAGATGGATTAGTGGGCATTGGAATGGAATGGGTTTGGATACACACATCAAACTGCTACTCCCACTAGCGGTTTATTTTATTTTATACACTTCAGCGCCAAATCATCACCCAGTCAGTAATTTAAATTTTAAAAATATAGAAACCGCTAGTCCCAGTAGCGATTTGTAAAAAAAAGTGGCATTTTGAGAACTAAGTTCAAAATCGTGACATTTTTGGAACTAAGTTGTCTAAGGGTGGCAGGTTTGAAAATTTTTCTTCAGTTTAGTTTGCCTTGCAAGTGGACAAATATCGCAGTGCTCAGTGAATTCACAACCCTTAAGTACAGGTATGTAGTTAGGCAACATCTTAAACATATTATTTGGTGAAACATATCCAAGAGTGCCAATATCACTTTCACCTGAATCATTGGTTGTATAGCAAATGTTCAATCTTTCAGCAGCAATTTGGTAGAGTCCTCCAACTCGTCTACCAATTCCTTTGATATTTTGTAGCACTGGCCTGTCCTGAATATGGAAAAGATCCTCAAAGAATGCATCATATGCTTAGAGTCTTGTAATAGTTTGCCCACACAAAGTAAATTGAACTTAATTTGTGGAACATAAAGAACTCCATCCAATTATATAGCATACTCAGGTTGTTAGTAACATGGTCTGATACACCGCTATTCACAATCCATACTTCATGATTAATTAAAGTACTCTTAAGGCAACCAATATATGCCATGAAGTTTTGTTGATTAGTGGAGACTGCATTGTGGCCAGACACATTGTACTAATTCAAAAGAGTGAATAGACTTGTCAGTTGGTCCTGTTGGATCGTGGTTAGTGTTCCCTAGCAAGACAAAGGGTTTTGTTCCTCGATGGGTAGTAAAGCACTGGAAGTAAATTATGCAGAAAGTAATGAACTTGCTCATCAATTTATAGTGGAAATTCCAGTACCTTAAATGATACCTAAGAGAAAAACCACTGCCTTCCAGCAATTTAGAAGGATTCAAAATACTCTTGCATTTAGGTGTTTGATCGGTTACACTTGATATTATACCACAAGCATCCAGACACTCCAGTTCACTGTCTGCTAGGATATTCTCCAAGAGTCAGCCGCACCACAAGTAGCACTTCTCTTTTGACATAGACTACAACGCCGTCTTCAGTTCCCTCTAGAGTAGCAAGCTTCTCCTTTCTCGACATTCTTCGCGGTGTAGTCTTCTGAGCCTTAGCTTTTACGTCGTTGGGGGTCAAGGACTTTTTCCACTTCGCTACTTCCGTCGAATGCACTACCTTCTCCTTTATCTCAATCTCTTTGGAAAAGCCCCCAGATTTGCTGAACCGCAAATCCCAGATTTGCTCTGCCACAAATCTCTCATATTCCCTTTCCAAATTTGAAACGGAATCACTTAGATTGTCAAGGATTATCCATAAAAATCTTGACAATCTTTGACCGGATCTTCTCAATCTTGATCCCTTATTTTGCTTCGAGAATCTGGATAGAGATCTTAGTCTCGGAAGATTATATCAGCCTCTAATTTCATATTGTGGCGTCCGTTCCAGAGATCGTTCCCTGCACACTCAAGTAGCATTATTAGTTGGGTATTTGTCTCATCAAAAATATGGAGTGGACATACTCCAACAGGTCCTTTGTCATTTGGACACCAAACAATTGCTTATAGCTCTCTTGTGCTTCCTTTTTTTTGCTCCTAAATGCCACCTGCAGTGCCAGAAACACAGGTAACGTTATTAGTCATACTTGTGTTACTCCGGTTGTCTTGTGAGTTAAAACCTCCTTTGTAAAATAATCATGTTCAAAACAAGATTCCAGTTTAACTTTCTTTTGCACAAGTCTGCCTTCATCTTGAGCATTTTGATTATTTTGTTGATGAGTTCTTGGCTTTGAAGACCTCTCTGGTTAAAGATCATTTGATTCCTGTTCCTCCATGTTTCATAGATAGCCGCATTAATAATGAAGAAAGCAGCCAGCTTCTCGAAATGATTCCTCCATATATATTGTTTAACCCATATGCAAATATCCCTCCATCCGCAACTATTAAACACCAATCCCAAACGAGCAAAACAAGGCTTTAAAACTTGCATCTTGTTGCACCTAAACACAATATGCTCGTTGGTTTTGTTCTCTTCATTGCACCAGCAGCATCTACGAGGTAAGTTAACAGCCCATCTCTTGTCCATAGTAGGTAATCCCCCCTAATTGATAGCTAGAAACTAGGCTTAGGAGGAGATAAAGGATTCCAGATAATTTTTGTCTATTTTTCTCTTGGTTGTTCTCCCATCAGCGCGTTATAAGTCCCTTTCGTGGTATATGGGTAGTCCACTCCTTTCCAATGAGCCTCACCATTTCCCCTCAAATCAATACACTTGAGCGCATCTTGTCTCATCCTTAATAGGTTCTTCAGGGGCCAAGAGAGATGTGCTTTTCTGTAAAATCCCACAAGTTCCTCCTAAAAAAATGATAACTATATATCCATTTAATCCAAAGACAATCCTTCCCTTGACATAAATTTCAAATATGGTTCAGCATAAGCATTCTATTAAATTTGCAGAGATCTTTGATATCGAGGCCTCCATGTTCTCTTTTCATACAAATATCTTTTCGTTTAACCATATTTCTTTTCCCATCAGTACTCTTTCCAGTCCATTGAAAATTCCTGCATATTCTTGTGATCCTCTTCAACACTCCTTTAAGAAACATAAAGTTTCTCATCCAGTAAGAACTTATACTCGAGAAAACGTGTCGTAGAAGAACTAGTCTGCCCGCATATGATAGGCAATTTGCAGTCCATGATCTAATTTTGTTGGTCATCTTATCAATGTTAGGCTGGAAGGCATCCATCTTTTGCACATTAGAGTCCAAGGGCACTCCAAGATATAGAATTGGCAGTTTCACAACCTTCATATTCACCAACTGAGCAAGATCAGATTGTTCATCAGCTTCCAAACCTCCAACGAATAGACATGATTTCTCTCTATTTATCTGAAGACCAGACCACGAAGCAAAATCCTCCAAAGCAATGTTTATATACGATATAGAATTCCCATTACCTTTTGCGAATATTAGCAGATCGTCAACAAACATTAAATGGGTCATGTTAACACGCTTGCACTTAGGATGAAACTTGAAATCATTTTCAGATATCATGTTTTTGAGCCTCCTCGATAAAACTTCCATGACTAGCGTAAATAAGGCCGGAGATAGAGGATCCCCCTATCTAAGCCCTCTGCTGCTCCCAAAGTAATCAACCAATTCCCCATTTATCAAAATAGAGAATCTGGCAGTCTTAACACAAGACATAATCCATTTAATGAACTTCCCAAGAAACCCGAACAGCCTCAGGATATTCTCCAGAAAACCCCAGTCCACCATGTCATAAGCTTTGCAAATATCAATTTTCATCATGCATCTCTTGCTAATACCCTTTCTTTTATAACCGCATGTCAGTTCTTGAGCTAGGTTAATATTATGGCTAATATTTCTGCCCATTACAAACGCTGATTGGGAGTTACTGACTAATTTTGGCAGGATATGCTTCAATCTCACAGACAAGATGCTAGAAATAATTTTATAGAAGACATTGCAACAACTAATAGGCCGATAATATTTTGCCTCTCTCTTTCATTATGATCATGAACTCGGTTGATTTACACATCTTGCCCAGGTCGCAAAGATCTTCTTCAGACAGTGCTTCTTCCTCTCCCCATAGTTAAATTAACCTTCCGTAATAAGTAGCTACATACTGATGAGTTCCCGCAAACGGACCTTCGACATATCCGCCCAGGACCTCGCCAATGATCCGAAAATTTCCAAAAGTCCGCATGGCCCAGCGTGTTCTCGGGCGAGACCAGGGAAAACGTGGGTCAAATCGGGAAATGATGGGCAACACTCAGGCATTTCCAAGAGGTGGGCGAGAATTCTCGCACAAGGACCCCGCCCAGTCGAGAATTTTCGCAGACTGCCCATCGAGCTCGAGCAAATCAGCCACGGGTTCCCGATGGTCAGGGTCGGGTCACTCGAGAATTCCCGCATGCAATCCATCCAGCTCGAGCACTGCCACAAAAGCCCGCACATCTTCCAAGGTCTGCCAAGCCAGAGTCGAGTCATTTTAGCAGTTATTTCACTGCATCAGCAAGGGCAGTGACCATGCAACTTTCGGGGCAACCAAGGGTCACATGCGGACTATAAATTCCAAGCCACCAGCTCATTCAAGGGCATCCAAGTGATCATCCAACAATTTAGAGAGACGTTTTCGAAGAACCCAGCCACCTTCGGGCGAGAGTTCTAGTCATTGGGCATAGTTGCCTTAGTTTAGCCGAAGGTCACCTTTGTATTTGTAAAATCCTTCAACTTTGACGGTGATTTTGGGGGGGGGGGGGGGGGAATTCGCAATTGTAACTCGGCCATTGGTCATAACTAGGCATTCAACAAAGATTTTCCGCATCTTTGTTTTTTGGTCTCTAACACATACAGATCTCCTTCATTCAGCATGGTGATTTCTCTATGCAGCGCATATAGCCTAGATCTGTTGGTGCTTCAGAAACGAGCTTGCATGTTTGATCAAGCTTGGACACGATCTTTGGAGTGAATATTAACGAAGAGAGGATCATCGGAAGCAAGTGAGATGCTATCAGAATTCACGTTTTCCATATCACAAAAGCGCACGGAAGCAATTCAATCAAGTTGAAATTGACTATGCCTACCAAATCAGTAGACGTATCTGCTCTGATACCATGTGACAATTCGATGATCGGCACGATTCCAAGGAGTCACAGCAATAGTCGTAATCGCTCAGGCCAAATCTAAGAAGATGGTGAAAAGTGAGGCCCAGAGAAAATAAATTCAAATTTTGTGAAACTATGTGTTTCATTTCGGGTGGGGGTGGAGAATCCTAGTTCTACTTTATACATGTTTGTCCCCATAGTTTACTTGAGGGACAATAGCCACTCCTAACCATCAGTCTTACATAATCTATTACTGAATTTCATGATAAAAGAGTGGACCAGTGAGTCACTGTGCGATCATCCAAGAGGGCATTAATAATATTAGTAGGGTGGACAAATTGATCTGAAATTTAACCGTGAGGGTTTAGGGTTTAGCGGGGTGTGGAGAATAACAGTTCTACTTTTTATATGTTTGTCCCCATAGTTTACTCGAGGGACAATAATAATTCCTAACCATCAGTCTTTACATAATCTACTAATGAATTTCATGAAAAAGAGTGGACCAGTGAGTCACTGTCCGATCATGCAAGAGGCAATTAATAGTATTAGTGGGTTGGACAAATTGGACTGAAATTTAACCGTGAGGGTGGCTGCAAAAATCAGTCGAAATGTTTTTGGCATTGTTGAGTGTTGAATATCCAAAAGAAATTAACTAGATTCCGTATCTCCACCAAGACATTTCCTTGCACATTTTCATACATGCTTGGGAGACACAAATAAGCTGCCCTTTTGCCTACTAGTTAAGGTAAACAAGTCAAGAACAAATAGGGGAAATTACGCAGAAAACAACTATGGACCGAAAATGTTAGTATGGGACTTTCAGATTTCAGAGTATGAATCTCACTTATAGATAACATTTTGGTGCTCGGTCAAAATTTGGAGATAAGTTAAATATTTTGAAAGATTAATTTATATGACCATAGTCCAATGCAGCTTCCGCTGTAATTATGTTTGTGTTATGGGGATACTGAATGTTTTTATAATATCAGTTACGTGTAGAAAAAGCGGAGACCAATATAGGAGGCTACTGATTCCTGTCTGTGACATTAATCTTGTTTTTATGAGTCATGTTCGTACATATAGGAAATGTTGTCCGCGAGTCTGAATAATAATATCTCTTTCATTTTATGCTTTTTCTTGGTCTCTTCTCAGCCCATGACGGTGCTATATACATACAAACTTCAAATTTTAGTGAGCTTCCTCAGCTCCATTGTTGCCGAAATGTCCTTCTTTATTTTTCTCTTCATCTTCTACTTTTCCAGGCTGGAACACTGTTGCAGTGCTCGCTATTTGAGCTCTTTTGACCGGCTTTATCACTCGAAGATTAAGGTATCAGAAATAATATATATACATTTACCATCTGCATGTCTGTTTGTGTTCATGTCCATCATTCTAATGCTCTAGGTAACTTGGCTCTGCAGGAACAGGAAATAGTAGCAGAACACAAAGGTTTATCTCAAGTCAGTAACACAAACGAGAACTCATTAATGCCGGATCCAAACAGTTGTGCTGCTGATGTTGTCTTCCAACATGCTCCTCACATCCCAAAAGAAGCCTCTCCTACAGCGGCATCACCAGCACTGACTCAGAACCAGGACAAGAAAGAGAAAGGTGGACTTGGGAACAAAAATGCAGTTAGGAATAAGTCAGTTGGCAATATCAGTCCCTCCATGGACAATATTAAGCCTAGTTATGATTACTCAGATTATTCTAGGCCTAGGACTCGCCCTCCGTCTCACAATTAATAACTCATATTCCATTTCATTTTTTTGCCCCATTGATAAGAGTACAGCCAAAACATGTTTATGTAATCATCAGAACTCTGATGATCATCATTAACTTCTCCCATGTTTTATTTTCTTTGTTGTCTGAATAAAACCTTCAAGATGCCAGGTAGTTATTTATGAAACAACAGCAAAAGCAGTCAAAGGATCAGCAGAATTACACAACGAATATACGCGGACCTTGTTTCAAGATCCCTTTTATAGTGTGTTGTGTGTGTTTTTTTTTCTTCGTTTACAGAAGATTATATTAGTTGATGAGAGAGCGTTATGGATATGTAAGAGAGAAAGAAAGAGGGTGTAGCCAGCAGAATTTTGATTGAGTCACCATATAGGTAAGGTATCTACCAGTTCACAACAGAGGCAAAAACATGATATTATCATTGTTTGTTTTTGTTGGGTACTCTACAAGTCATTTAGCAAGAAAAACATGTACAGGTCTTCTTAAGCGTCTCCGAAGATACAACAGACATTTCTTAGGGAAGATCCCAGTCAAAAATAGCAGACATTTCTTCTTAATTGTGACATTTCGTGGCTTGTGGAATGTGAAGTTTGTTAGATTAATGTAGTTAACCACTGTGTTTAAAAAATAGAAAAGAATGATGCAACCCAACTCAAATACCAAGATTAATGTCGGTCAGCTATAGGCAAAAGACAATATATTCAACTAACAAGACTAGTTAGTTAATCTTGACTCTTGTTTTCAACACATTGTGTACTGTGTAAAAGTATGAGAATGTAAAATATATGGACAAAGCGGGACATAGCCTTGGCTTGGCAGCCCTAATCCCGAAGCGGCAATTTTTGACAAGAAATTGTCAGAATCTAAGGACAGGAGTAGTAGTGTGAAAAGCACAACTAACCCCCCTCCCCATAAACATTGCTTCTTAGTTAAGCTGCAAATTATTTAGTAATTGTACAACTTAGAACCCCAAAAATTAGTCCATATTGGCAATCTACATATGTTCAAACTTCACTATGCAGGGCAAGGGTACTTGATTTTCTCATTAACTGTATATTTTATTTGACCAAAATGAAATTTTTTGTGTCTGTAAGCAATTTGCAGGTAAAAGGAGTATCTTTAAACTTGGATCAAAATAAGACATGTTGAGTGTTATGTATTATTCATAGTTGACGGACCTAAATTGGGGTGGAGAAAGATAACTGGATGGTGAAGGGATGAGAGCAATTCCTTTCATTACGAAATTTGAATTCATCCTATAAATAGATTAGGATTTCTGTCTAGGAAGTTAATGATATTTATTGTTATCTAATTAGTCGCGGTTCACCTGGTCTTATATGTCATTATATATATTGGATCATATTTAATTGAGTTAACTAGAAGGGTTCGATTTAAACATATTACCATAAGAATAATAATAATGTTGTCGTTACGAGACATGTTGACATATTAGCACAAAGAGTTGTTCATCATTATAACCATACAACCAAGTATTTTGCAGATTATTATTATATGTGATATTAAGTTATTGATTTATAGTCCTTCTCTGCCTTTATCTTTATAAATATCTCTAACCTTGATCATAGGATTACTAGTTGTATTCAGTTGTAATCTCAAGAGTTAGTTTAGGAAATATTGTGTGAACTCATCGTGTAAAGCCTCACGAATCGGAATGAGAAAAGCAACATTTTCCCATATTTATCATCTTTTTACATGGTATCAGTTGTACTAAGCTTTCTTCCGACAACAACCAAATTACTCCTTCCGCTACTCAAATCTTGTTCATTGCTTCTGGTGGCACCGCTGCCAACCTTCAATTTCCGGCGTTAGCAGTTCGTCTTGATCGCTCCAATTACTCTCTATGGAGCGGTACTATTCGCTCGACTTTTGAGGTTTATGAGCTTGAGGGATTTCTTGTCGCTGGTAGTGCTCCTCCGCCGATTGTGTCATTGGTCGCGGGTTCCTCAACCACCACCAGCTCGAGTCCTAACTTCGTTGTTTGGAAATGCAAGGACCGACTAGTTCTCTTATGCCTTCGATCCACTCTCTCCACTTCTATGCTTGGTCACATTGTTCGGGCTGACACAACCGCGACACTTTAGTCCATGTTGGAACAGATGTTTCAGTCCCAAACTCGTGCCAAGCAGATGCATTTGAAACAACAACTTCAATTGCTCTCCAAGGGAAACCTGTCTATCTTGGAATATGTTGAGAAGAAAAGGGCAGTTTCTGATTCTCTCACCGAATGTCTCACCTTTGTATCGGACAAGGATTTTGTATCATTTGTGTTATTTGGATTAGAAGCTGAATGAAGTGCGTTTAAAACAGCCCTGAGTATGCGGCTGGAACCGATTTCGTCAAATGAGTTGTTCGGACTCCTCCTTCAGGAAGAACATCGCATACTTGACTCTTGCGCCGACTCCAATTTTCCGGCAGCCCATGTTGCTCATCGGAGAAGTGCGGCTGCAAGTCGACATTCTCCGATGGACTCTGCCACGTCTGGAGACCGTTCCCAGCCAGTGTGTCAAATCTGCGACAAGCAGGGTCATGAAGCACGAAATTGCCATCAACGGCTAAATCTGTCTGCCTTCCCTTCCACCAATCGCTGCGCCGCTGATCGCCTCCGCCAGTCCGCATGCAAGCAGGGTAATGTGGCATACACCGACAGCCCATCCGCCATCACCGACCCATGGGTGTTTGATAGAGCCTAGTTATACACGTTATTTAGATCATAACCCCTTGCTTATTTGCAATATTTTATGGGCAAGATTACTCGTTTCCAATGTTTTTTGTATATCAGGTCAGAACGAGCCCCTGAGTCGGATACGCGCTAACAGGCAGCGTTCTAGGAGTGAAAGATCAGCCTGTGGAGCTAGCGGCGCAAACAAAAGAAGAGATGGCGAAAGACAGCAGAGGTGCGCTACCCGATTGCGCCGACCAATGCTGTGCGCCAAGCGCAAAATCCCAGTGACCAGATTTGGAAGCTGCCAAAAGATGAACCTCCTGAGCAGTATAAGAAGAAAGAGAGTCTAGGGTTTCAAGGAGTTCGAAAGACTGCTGTTCCAGAGGCACCAGAGGACGCAAGGAGGCACTGTGCAGCAGGACTGGAAAACACACGGACCTGTTGAGAGGATTTGCGCCAGCCGACTGCGCCAGCCGAGAAGACAAACTGCACGCTCTGTTTGCTACCGTTTTCTCCGATACATTAGATGTTATCTTACTATTTTATGATGTTTACCACTAGCATGTCTAGCTAAACACTTAGTGTTGGTCGGGCATGAATCTGTGATGTATTCCTTTGAGACTTGAGCTTAATGCATAGTTTATTTACTTGTATTAATTCTGTGCGTATTGAGACAGTTAGTTGCATAAGTAGGGGAAGCCTTGAACCGCAAACTTGCCTGTGTAGCTCGCTTGTCACATGTTAAACTAGTTGCATGCGTAGGGGAAGCCTTGAACCGCAAACTTACCGTGACAATTAGGAGTAACGAGTTAGGGTAGGCAGCTGCTACTGTGACAGGATTCGCAGCTATTTAACCTAGTTCTAAGGATTAATAGCACATGAACTTTGAACGGAACATGCGCATGTGTTAGGAAGCCTTTACCGGACACTAACCCAAGTAAAACACAAGCTATAGACGTTTAGAGTCGATGATAAGGAATGCATTCATAGAGGATTGTCTGCCCAATACTTCTCATAAATATAGTACTTCATCTCTACTGCTTGCGCACGTCTAGTGCAATTTCCCGCGTTACGATATTTGCTGTTACTCGCGCATCGCGCAAAACCCCCAATCGCTCACGCAACCCCCGTTTTCTTAAGTGTAGGTTACTGGCTAAGACTCACTGCTTGCTCCCTGTGGAGATCGACCCTTACTTAACCGCTGTACTAGTGGGAGAGGAAGGAATTATATTTGACGCGCACAACGACGCGCGATCAAATTTTGGCGCCGTTGCCGGGGAGCAACACAGCTAAGTGTTAGCTAGCTTACATTTCTCATTTTAGTAACTAGCTATTTCATTTTGTTTTGTTTTCTCGTTGTTGTTTCTGACAGCGCACAATTACATCAGCCTGCGCAACCTTGAAACAGTTGCGCTGCGCAGATTCTAGTTGCGCACTGACAGACGCAACAACTTCGTTGCCATTTAATTTCGTTTCTTGAGTTTGGATCAGGACATGGAGGATAACAGTGTGGTTGGAGATAACCTGGGAGACAGAACCCCAGAGGAAGCAAGGGCGCATAACCGCGCAGCCCTATTCAGAGAGGAAGTGCAGCGCGAGGTTGAGGCAAGGAGGGCCGCTGAAGTGTATCATGCGCCGCCCGTGCCACAAGTCGCGCGACGCAGAACAGTGCGCGAGATGTCGGCCCCTATCACTGTTAACCAGCCATGGTGCATCGTGCTTCCACCTGGCGGTCACTTCGAGCTAAGGAGCTCACTCATCCATCACATGCCCAAGTTCCACGGAATGAACAATGAAAATCCAGTCAAGCATGTGCGGGAGTTCCTGGTCATTTGCGAAAACATGAAGACCGAAGGGGAAAGCGATGAAGCGCTAAAAATGAAGGCATTTCCATTCTCACTAAATGATACAGCTAGACACTGGCTAATGAATTTACCTGCAGGATCTATTCACACATGGGAGCAGCTGCAGAAGAAATTCTTAGACAAATTTTATCCAGCAGCAAAGATTGCGCTGCTCAGAAGGGAATTGGCCGCGCCAAGGCAAGGCGCAGGGGAGTCTCTGTCAGAATACTACGAGCGTTTCAGGGAGCTAGAAGCCAACTGCTACAATCACGGGCTTCCCCAGAATGTGCTGATAGAGAACTTTCTGAATGGACTGCTGCCCATGGAGCTGCGACTACTGAATGCGTGCGCAGGAGGGGACATTTGCAACATGTACCCGGAGGATGCATGGCAGCTGATAGAAGATTCTGCTGGGCAGGTAAGACATCAATTAACACTTGAAAGTAGTCGTAATCGTTCTGTGCATCAGGTAGAGGCAAGCGCTGAGATCAAAGAAATGAAGGCCATGCTACAGAAGCTGATGAGTGCGCAGAGCGCACAACCAGTTGCGCCAAAGGTATGTGAATTCTGCAGGTCCACTGAGCACAAGACAGACGAGTGCCCAACACTTTTTGAAGAAACTGGAGATGTGAATGCCCTAGGAGGATGGGACAACAGAGGACCGCAGAGGCAGAATCAGCCGCGCTTTGGGCTTGCTGCAAATGGTTTCAGATGGAGAGAAGAGAACAATTTCCAGAGGCAGCCCATTGATCAGCGCGTACCACAGCAGACGCAACAAGCTGCACCCTACAATCCACCGCACAGACGCACCAGCGCAGAACCATCAGCAACCAAAGCGATCCTTGGAAGATATCATGGGGCAGCTAGCAGACACAGTGCGCAAGAATGACGAAAAGTATGACAAGAGGTTCGAATCCATAGAAAAGCATCTATCACAAATTGCAACCACGGTGTATGAGCTGAAAAAGAGCGATGGCAACCTGCCTTCGCAAGTGATTCAGAACCCTAAGGGAGGAGTTAATGCAGTAACACTGAGGACTGGGCGCACAGTGGGAACAGAGCAGACCGCGCAGGCGCCCGCGCAACCAGTTGCGCAAGTCCCAGATCCAGCAGCTCAGAGTGCGCAACCAGAGCCAGAGGCGCAATCAGAAGCGCCAACCACGAACCAGCAGGGCAATGCGCCAGGTATGTCTCACTCGAAAAACAAGGACAAAAATTGTACTAACATACCTGCTCCTTTCCCTGTGCAGGCACCACTGGCGAGAAAAGAAGCACTGGACAAGGAACTGTATGAGCTGTTCAGCAAGGTGGAAATCAACATACCTCTCATAGAAGCTATTCGACAGATTCCCAGGTATGCGAAGTTTTTAAAAGAGCTGTGCACGAATAAAAGAAGGACAGGCGAATGCGCACAAGTAATGCTAAATGCGCAAGCCTCAGCAATCGTGCAGCAAAAGGTACCACCTAAGTGCCGAGATCCAGGTACATTCACTATCCCTTGCACCTTAGGTAAAACCACGGTGAGCAACTGCATGATCGATTTAGGTGCATCAATCAATTTATTACCATATTCTCTCTATGCGACCTTGCGCCTTGGACCACTAAAACCTGCAGGTCTCACAATTCAGCTAGCAGATAGATCGTGCAAACAACCTGCAGGCATGATAGAAGATGTCCTAGTTCGAGTAGGAGAGCTGGTGTTCCCAGCAGACTTTTATGTGCTCGAAATGGAGGGTGAATCAAGCGCCAGCGGTGCGCAGATCCTCCTAGGCAGACCGTTTCTGATGACTGCGCGCACGAAGATAGACGTGTGGAGGGGCACGCTCTCCATGGAGGTAGATGGCGAAGAAATCCATTTCAACATCTTCGAAGGGATGCAGCACCCACATGAGGACGCTACCGTGCACGCAATGGACAGCTTTGACGATTTAGTCACGGAAGCGCAGTGTGCAAGCGCGACCATAGGACCAGAGCTACTGACACAGGCAGAACTGGAGGAGCAAGAGAAGGAGCTAAGCAGTGCCGAACCAGCATCCACACAGGTACGTGATATAGTTCATATTTGCACTGCTAACAAAATCTTGCCCTCTGTTGAGCAGGCACCCAAGATCGAACTGAAGCAACTCCCGGAGCATCTCAAGTACATTTTCTTGGGAGATGAGGACACCCTGCCAGTGATCATCAAGAGGGGATTGGAAGAAGGGCAGGAGGCGCGCTTACAACAGGTGCTGCGCAGGAACCAGCGCGCCATTGGATGGACTCTTGCTGATCTGCGCGGAGTGAGCCCAGACGTGTGCATGCACCGAATTCTGTTGGAAGATGGCGCCAAACCATCCAGGGAGGCTCAGCGCAGGTTAAACCCAAATATGATGGAGGTCGTGCAAAAGGAAGTTCTGAAGTTGCTTGACGCAGGGGTCATTTACCCAATCTCAGACAGCAGATGGGTCAGCCCGGTGCACGTTGTGCCAAAGAAAGGAGGAATCACGGTGGAGGAGAATGCGCAGGGCGAGCTAGTTCCCAAGCGCATACAGACTGGCTGGCGCATGTGCATCGACTACAGGAAGCTGAACGCTGTAACGCGCAAGGACCACTTCCCGCTACCCTTCATGGACCAAATGCTGGATCGCTTGGCAGGTAAGCCTTACTTTTGTTTTTTGGACGGATATTCAGGTTACAATCAGATACCCATAGCTGCAGAGGATCAAGAGAAGACCACGTTCACATGCCCCTTCGGAACTTTTGCGTTTCGGCGTATGTCTTTTGGGCTGTGCAACGCGCCAGGTACGTTCCAACGCCTCGTCATGAGCATTTTCTCTGATATGATTGGTATATGTATAGAAGTGTTCATGGATGATTTCACTGTATATGGGAGTACCTTTGATGCATGCTTAATACATCTAGATAAAGTCTTAGCGCGCTGCATCTCTAAGAACTTAGTGCTAAACTACGAGAAGTGTCATTTCATGGTAACGCACGGAGTAGTACTAGGTCATATCATTTCAGAGGAGGGTATTAAGGTAGACAAAGCTAAGATAGATATTATTTCTAATCTGCCTTATGCCACCAACGTGCGCGACGTGAAATCGTTCTTAGGGCATGCTGGGTTTTACAGGCGTTTTATTAAGGATTTCTCTAAGATTTGCATACCCCTGTCTAACCTGTTGCAAAAAGACGTGTGCTTCGATTTTACTGATGAGTGCAGGGCGGCGTTCGATAAGCTGAAAGAAGCGCTGACCAGTGCGCCAGTGATGCGCGCACCAGACTGGAACCTGCCATTTGAGCTGATGTGTGACGCAAGTGACTACGCAGTGGGAGCAGTCTTGGGGCAGCGCGAGGACAAGAAGCCGCATGCCATCTACTATGCATCGCGCACACTAGACTCCGCGCAGAAGAACTACACCACCACGGAGAAGGAGCTTCTGGCAATTGTATTTGCGCTGGAGAAGTTCCGAGCATACGTTCTAGGCGCCAGAGTCATCATCTACACGGACCACGCAGCTATCCGCTACCTCATATCCAAGAAAGAGACCAAGCCGCGCCTGATGCGCTGGGTACTTTTGCTTCAGGAATTCGATTTGGAGATCAAAGATAAGAAGGGCACGGAAAATACCGTCGCTGATCACCTGAGCAGGATCGTAAAGGATGAGGAGCCGGGGCAGATCAAGGAGACGTTCCCTGACGAGCACCTAATGGCGCTAACAGGTAAGGTACCATGGTATGCGCATATCGCAAATTACCTGGTCACAGGTGCGTTCCCTCCTCATTTCAATAAAACTCAGTGCATGCGATTGAAACATGAGTCCAAGCATTACCTTTGGGATGATCCTTACATGCTTAGAATAGGTCCAGATCGGATATTAAGACGTTGCGTGCCTGACCATGAGATTAACTCTGTATTGATGTTTTGTCATGCGCACGCCTGTGGAGGACATTTCGGTCCCAAGCGCACGAGCAGGAAGATCTTGGACTGTGGATTCTACTGGCCGCACCTATTCAGAGATGCCTATAACCACTGCAGGAAGTGTGACAGGTGCCAGCGCACTGGAGGAATCTCCGCGCGCAACGAGATGCCGCAGACCCCGATTCTGGTGGATGAAGTGTTCGATGTTTGGGGAATCGACTTCATGGGTCCATTTCCCCCATCTGCCGGGTACGAGTACATACTGGTGGCCGTGGATTACGTATCCAAATGGGTCGAAGCTAAGGCCACGCGCAAGGATGATGGTAAGACTGTCGCTGATTTTCTCAGAACTAACATATTTTGCAGGTACGGAGTGCCTAAGGCAGTTATCAGCGACCAGGGGACGCACTTCTGCAACAGAGTTGTGGCGCAAGTCTTCAAGCACTATGGGGTGCGCCACAAGACGTCCACCGCTTACCATCCGCAGACGAATGGACAGGCCGAAGTTTCTAACAGAGAGATCAAGCGCATCTTGGAAAAGACTGTGAGGCCGTCGCGCAAGGATTGGAGCCAGCGCCTGGATGATGCGCTATGGGCATACCGCACGGCACACAAGACACCCATTGGAACCTCACCATTCCGGCTGGTCTATGGGAAGGCATGCCACCTGCCAGTGGAGCTCGAGCACAAGGCATATTGGGCCTTACGTATTTGCAACTTGAACTTGGAAGAGGCAGGCCAAGAACGCGCATTTGAGCTGAGCGAACTAGAAGAGCTGCGCCTGGACGCCTATGAGGGACTGCGCGATTACAAAGTGCGCACCAAGGCGTTTCATGACAAGCACATCCTCCGGCGCACATTTGAACCAGGCGATCGGGTATTATTATTTTCATCACGCCTGAAGCTCATGCCTGGGAAGCTGCGCAGCAAGTGGACGGGACCATACACCGTCACCAAGGTTTTCCCCTACGGCACAATTGAATTAGAAGACGGGCACCAACATCGTTTTCAGGTTAACGGGCAGAGAGTCAAACGGTACTTGGGCGAACCTTGGGATGGCGCAGCACGCAACATTGACTTGGCCGAGCCAGAGATAGTAGACGAGCAAGCTGCTGCGCCAGACGCACCACCAGATGTTTCAGAGGGAGAACTAGCACCCATCGCCTATATCTCCTCTTCCTCTGCATCTGCCCTCCTTACGAATAATGTATCACATGCTGACCTCCCCTTTTATCCTTTGCGCAGGACCACTGAGATCGTAACACGAGCACTGGCGCAGGGACACTCAGGAGCAAGAGTGGGGGAGGCTGCAGACGCACTACTTGGCACGTAACGAGGTACCGTCGAGCCAACGACGTTAAACAAAGGCACTTGTCGGGAGGTAACCCGACACATTTTATTTTGGCACATTTTATTCTGCTTGTTTTGTTTTGTTTTTTTTTTTTTTTTTTTTGAGTGTTTTTAGCTTAGTTTAGGGTTTGGTAGTTTTTAGTCACACAAGTGCGCAGGACCGTGCGCCTCTCAATGCGCAGGTCAGTTGCGCCAGCCATAGGGGGTATATAAGGCCAGACTTAGAAAAATTCCCAGCACTTTTTCACTCGACCGTTACACACAAGCTCCCGCCCTCAGACCTCTGCCGTCGATCAGCGCCCATCCCACCGTCCGTCTAGAGAGATTCAAGGACAACACGACCGCACAACACCCAGGTAACCCCCGATCCCGCTTTGAGCCGCTTCTGTTAGGGTTTGCGCGGAGAAGACAGTTTTTAGGGTTTTGAAATCGCACCAGGCTAGAGTGCGCGGCTTGGAGTGCTGTTTTGTGCGTTGTGTAGGCGACCAGTAGGCGCTCGTTCGGTGCAAATTTCGGAGGATTCTGAGCAGTTTCGATTTTTAGGGTTTTGGGGAGCATTGACCACGATTGACCGGAGCCAGCGCACGATGAGACCCGCCGCAGACCAGGTAACCCCAGCGGCTTTCGCTAACAAGTACGCAGCATTCATTAGCTTGGACATGTACGGGACACCGTACATCTGTCGAGATTTCCTGCGCGAGGTAGGGTTAGAGGACCTCGTGGCGCAGAGGCTAGCGATTGCCGGCTGGGAGGCGCTAATGGACCTCCGCAGGGCATCAGACCAGGAGGACACGTGTGAGTTCCTGGCATCTATGGAGGCGGGGGACAGGGAGATTAGATATAGACACAGGGGTGTCTGGTTCATAGCCTCGGAAAGGAGGCTGAGGCGCGCATTTGGGTGCGCCAAGGTGCGTGAGGACGAGTTAGACACGCACACTAACCAGGAGGCTTGGAGGGACATGGCAACAGGGCCAGCGTTCGCCGCGGGGCGCAGCAGGGGCCGAGAGCTGCGCGACCCGTGGCTGTTCTACTTATGGCGCATCGTGGCCTACGCAATCATTGGCCGTTTCAATGGCGCACCAAAGATCAGCCTCCTGGATATGGAGATTTTGACGGGGCTTTATTATGAGCGGAAGGTGCTGTTCATCCTGAACATGGTGCACCATTGGAGCCGAGTCAGCATGAGAGGGCCGCTGACGTGTGGAGGGCTTATCACGCACTTGCTGCGGAGCTTACATGGAGAGCCCGAGGTGCCCGAGCACACCTTGGTGCAGCCTATACCTCTGGACCGCACTTACATGCTGCAAATCAGGGCGGTAGCCGTTCGGGACGATGGCACACTAGAGTGGTGCTACCATCTGCAGCCAGCCAGACCACCGCGGGCCAGAGTAGAGAGCAGTGCGCGGGCCAGGGCGGAGAGCAGTGCGCAGGGCGCAGCTGCAGGCGCAGCAGCAGCTGCAGCAGCCGCCGCAGCAGACGAAGAGATGGAGGAGGCCCTAGAACCAGAGGTGCCTCTAGTCAGGCGCCCAAGGACTCGGGCGCAGACTGGAGCACAACAGAGGGCCCGTGCACCACAAGGGGAGCCAGTAACCATTGCCATAGAGGACTCTCCCCCGCGTGCACCTGCCAAGCGCCCAAGGACTGAGACTGAGGCGGCGCCTGAGGAGGCCACTGCCGAGCAGCGCATGTTGTTCAACGTCATGCGCGTGCTCGAATACTTAGCGCCAGAGGGGGCGGATTTAAGTATGAGTCCACCATCCGGGTGGAAATTTGGAGACGCAATTCCCCCTCTCCTCAGCCTGCACCATCCACCTCCTACCCGTACCCCAGAAACTTCAGCAGCTCCAGCTCCAGCACCCTCTCCAGCTCCCGCACCAGCTCCAACCCCAGCCCCAGCAGAGCCCACCCCTGCACCTGCACCGGCACCGATACCTTCACCAGTAGTTTCCCCTGCCCGGCCTTCTGTTCCGGAGTCCCCAATTAACTTTCCCAGCGTCAACTCCGATTCCTTATGGGAGTCACTCTCCGAGGACGAGCAGCCTGACCCCCTCACCATTGTACCCCCATCCTCCAGCACCGCCTCCACGACTGATTCTTCAGAGGCTGTAGCGCAGGATTCAGAGGCTGCATCTAGCTCGGAGGACTTCTAAGGCCAAGGGCAGGCGCAGTGATTTTACTTTAGGGTGGTGTCTTTTATTAATTGCTGCGTCTAGTGACTATTTTGTGCGCTGAATATTTGAGCCCTACATTCTGTGAACCCCTTGCTATATTTTGTGTGACTATTTCGTGTTTACTCTTATGTTTTTTATTGTCGTTGCATTGCATACATGTGCGCCGCCTCCGTGCGCTTGAGCTTGAGTCGTGGGGACACGTCTCTGTTCAAGTGTGGGGGGGGGGGGGGGGGGGGGGCGTTACTCTTACATTTTATGTTTCTGAGCATTTTTTAGTATAGCTTAGTTTAAGTTGAAGAGAATTAGTAGCAGTAGTGCGCTAAGGTGCAGGATGCGCATGCGCTCTAGCTTGTTTTGCGCTATCCGTATTGTGTGCACTGCTATCTACTGTTTTAGCATAATTTTTTCGTTTTTTCTGCTCCTGTTAGTTGGGATATACAGGGGATGTGGAGTTGATAGAAATGCTCCAGAGAGGCGGTTAGTCGCTTCTGCTTCGAAGGCGAGGTATATGGTTGAGTGCGCTAGTGGAGGCCGGTGCTTCGCAACCTTCGGAACAACAGAGCGCGCTCAGTCACGCAGATGCAAAAAGGCAAAATACCCAAGCGTGGCGAGGTGGGAAAACAGACCACCTTCTCTCTGGAAATCAAGCTAAGGAAAGCGGGCGCGGATGTAAACGCGTGCGCCGACCGGCGCAGACAGACCAAGGAGGGAGAGCGGAACGAGTTCCATAGCTGCTATCCGAAGGCTGAGATTGGAACTGTTCTGGGAATGAAAAAAAAAATTGGAAAGGAAGCTGTACAAAAGAAAAATACCAGCAGAAGCAGATGATTTGCGTTACAAAGAATCAGCATGCGCACTACTTAGTACCTGCGTGCGCAAGACCACAAGGATATCATCAAAGGCTCAGGTTCCCAGGAAGTGTGCGAACGAATCACGCACTGGAAGAAGCTCGCGCAAGAAACCATATACCTATCTTCGGAGCGGGAGCTGACGACCAGGAGCCTAAGAAGAGCTATCTCCCAGTCATCCAAAGATCTTCATCCTGGCTGAGAGGTAATGAATTTTCGGAATTATTATACTAGAACTATTGAGTGCAGTTGTGCGCAGGTGATAGAGCAGCACAAGTTGAGCAACTGTGCATCTTGCGCCAGAATGCAAGGCTGTGCGCTAGTCTCCAGAAAAGGTAATTGTATCCGCGTTTCAGTACTTGTTCGGGACGAACAAGGGGCAAGTGTGGGGGGTTTGATAGAGCCTAGTTATACACGTTATTTAGATCATAACCCCTTGCTTATTTGCAATATTTTATGGGCAAGATTACTCGTTTCCAATGTTTTTTGTATATCAGGTCAGAACGAGCCCCTGAGTCGGATACGCGCTAACAGGCAGCGTTCTAGGAGTGAAAGATCAGCCTGTGGAGTTAGCGGCGCAAACAAAAGAAGAGATGGTGAAAGACAGCAGAGGTGCGCTACCCGATTGCGCCGACCAATGCTGTGCGCCAAGCGCAAAATCCCAGTGACCAGATTTGGAAGCTGCCAAAAGATGAACCTCCTGAGCAGTATAAGAAGAAAGAGAGTCTAGGGTTTCAAGGAGTTCGAAAGACTGCTGTTCCAGAGGCACCAGAGGACGCAAGGAGGCACTGTGCAGCAGGACTGGAAAACACACGGACCTGTTGAGAGGATTTGCGCCAGCCGACTGCGCCAGCCGAGAAGACAAACTGCACGCTCTGTTTGCTACCGTTTTCTCCGATACATTAGATGTTATCTTACTATTTTATGATGTTTACCACTAGCATGTCTAGCTAAACACTTAGTGTTGGTCGGGCATGAATCTGTGATGTATTCCTTTGAGACTTGAGCTTAATGCATAGTTTATTTACTTGTATTAATTCTGTGCGTATTGAGACAGTTAGTTGCATAAGTAGGGGAAGCCTTGAACCGCAAACTTGCCTGTGTAGCTCGCTTGTCACATGTTAAACTAGTTGCATGCGTAGGGGAAGCCTTGAACCGCAAACTTACCGTGACAATTAGGAGTAACGAGTTAGGGTAGGCAGCTGCTACTGTGACAGGATTCGCAGCTATTTAACCTAGTTCTAAGGATTAATAGCACATGAACTTTGAACGGAACATGCGCATGTGTTAGGAAGCCTTTACCGGACACTAACCCAAGTAAAACACAAGCTATAGACGTTTAGAGTCGATGATAAGGAATGCATTCATAGAGGATTGTCTGCCCAATACTTCTCATAAATATAGTACTTCATCTCTACTGCTTGCGCACGTCTAGTGCAATTTCCCGCGTTACGATATTTGCTGTTACTCGCGCATCGCGCAAAACCCCCAATCGCTCACGCAACCCCCGTTTTCTTAAGTGTAGGTTACTGGCTAAGACTCACTGCTTGCTCCCTGTGGAGATCGACCCTTACTTAACCGCTGTACTAGTGGGAGAGGAAGGAATTATATTTGACGCGCACAACGACGCGCGATCAGTGGTCAACTCTGGAGCAACGAATCACGTAATAGTAGACATGTCCGCCCTCAACCTCCAGTCCGAGTACATCGGCGGTGACAGGCTTGTCGTCGCAAATGGTCAGTCCGTTCCCATTACTCATACAGGCAATCTTTCTTTATCTGCTAAACATGTTCCTAAATCCCTTACCCTTAAAAATATTCTTATTGTGCCTAAAGTATCTACAAATCTTCTTAGTGTTAGTCTATTATGCCTTGATAACAATGTTTTTGTGGAACTTCATGCTAATCATTATTATGTTAAGAATCTCCAGGGCACGAGAATACTCAAGGGAATCGTTGAGAATGGCTTGTACCGGTTTCCTGTTCGTTCACCCGGTCCAAGGGTTTTTGTTGGTGAACGAGTCTGTCTCTTATTGGCATCATCGTATTGCTTATCCTCATGAGTCAATGTCGTCAATTAGTTGATCTTAATTTGCCTGTTTCTGCAAATAAGTCATTTCCTTTGTGTAGTGCTTGTCAATTAGGCAAGAGTCATAGACTTCAGCTACCCTCTTGTCATATTCCCTCTAAAACTCCTTTTGATTTAATTTATTCGGATGTTTGGGGTCCTTCCTCTGTGTCTTCTTTAAAAGGTAATCGTTATTTTGTTATCTTTTTTGACGACTGCACCAAATTTATTTGGGTCTATTTCTTGGCGACTAAGTCTCAGGTTTTGTCTGCCTTTACGTCTTTCAACACTTTGGTTGAGACACAGTTTTCAACTAAAATCAAAGCTATTCAATCGGATTGGGCTGGTGAGTACCGTATTGTGTCATCTTTTCTTGAAAATAATGGCACCCTTCATCATGTCTCTTGCCCTCACACTCCTGAACAAAATAGTGCTTCTGAGAGAGGAATAGGACTATTATTGAAAAAAGATTGGCTCTTTTGGCACATTCCCATCTTCCTATGGAGTTTTGGGAACATGTCTTTCATACCGCCATTTACTTGAATAATAGAACTATAACTCCTATTCTTTAGAATAAGTCCCCTTATGCATGCCTATATCAACGTCAATCTGACTATAATTTTTTGAAATTCTTTGATTGCTTGTGTTTTCCTTATCTTCGCCCTTATAATAGTAGCAAGTTGGAATTTCGTTCTGTGGCATGCATCTTCTTAGGGTATAGTACTAAATATAAAGGCTATTTGTGCTATCACGTTCCTTCCTCTCGAACGTACATTGTTCGTCATGTTGTCATTGATGAGTCTTCTTTTCCTTTTCCGGAGCACAATTCTCAGTTCTGTCAGACAGATTCGCCTCGTGCTGAACTCTCTCTTCTTCCTCTTCAAGAAGCTCCATTGTCACCACTCTCAGCTGCATCTTCTCCTTTGGCTTCTTATCGGCCGACTCCTATTCAGCCACCGCCTTCGTCTCCTTCTGGCCTCATGCCATCTTCCCATATTGTGGTGCCACATTCCCCACCACCGGTCCCTTTGCCGGTTATACCATATCAACATGCTCCCTTGTATTTCCGCCCCTCCAACACTTCAGAACACAGTATGGTCACTCGAACCTCCACTAATTCCGTTAAACCTAAAGCCCACTGATAGCGCGCGTCATTGTGCGCATTCAAATTAATTCCTTCCTCTTCCACTTAGTACAGCGGTTAAGTCGGGGTCGAATCCACAGGGAGCAAGTAGATTAGCTTTAACTAGAATCCTGCACTTACGAAAACTGGGGGTGTGAGTGATTGGGTTGCGCAATGCGCGAGTAAACAATAGTAAAATGCAGGAATTGCACTAGACGTGCGCAGGCAGTAGAGACTAAGTACTATGACTATGAGAAGTATCGGCGCAGACAATCCTTTATGAGTGTATTCCTTATCATCGACTCTAAACGTCTATAGTTTGATTTACTGAAGTTAGTGTCCGGTCAAGGCTTCCTAACTTGTGCGCATGTTCCGATCAAAGTTCATGAGCTATTAATTCTTAATACTAGTCTAAGCAGCTACGAATCCTGTCACAGTAGCAACTGATTATCCTAGCGCGTTACTCCTAGTTGTCACCGTCAAGCTATTCAACTAGTTTAACATATAACAAACAAGTAACAAGAGTAAGATTGCGGTTCAAGGCTTCCCCTACTCATGCAACTAGCTGTCAACAGTGTGCACAGAATTAATATAAGCAAACAAGCTATGCATTAAGCGCAAGTCTCAAAGGAAATACTCATAGATTCATGCCCAACCGATACTAAGCGTTTAGCTAGACATGCTAGTAGTAAACATCATAGAAACAGTAAATAATATCTAAAGTATCACAGAAAATAGCAACAAGTAGGTGCGTGCAGGTTGCAGTGTCTCGGCTGGCGCAGTCGGCTAGGCAGGTCCTCTCAGTAGCTCGTGTGTTTTTGAATCTGGCTCTCTTTCTCTTATATCTTGTGTGTCTTGTGGTATCAATATGATCTATGCTCAAACCCTAGCCTTCTTCTCTTTATATACTGCTCAAGAGGCCCAACCTTGGCAACTTCCAAATCTGGTCGTGTCAGGATTTGGAAACACCACTATCTGCGCATGGCGCACGGCACACTGACTAGCGCAATATTACCAAATATTCTTTAAACCAATCTTCTGGATATTCTAATCTGCGCCTATCTGGATTAGATTGCTTGCTATATATTCTGTATTGGTTGTGCTCCCGCGTAGGGATCAATCCTCTGGAGTATCAGCAATTTCTGTGTTTTCTTGCACACTCATTTACGAAGTCAACTGAGTGTTTGTCAATCTTCAAAACACAGGGAACCCAATGAATTCCTCCTTTTTGATGATGACAAACACTCCTTCAATAACAAAGAAAACCCGCATACACGAACTGACTAATGGTCACTATCTATGTTCTAGTCTGATGGTCCAAATAAAAGACGGTGTTTATAGTGATAGTTTTTCCTTCAGCTCATTCAGTTCCCCCTCAAGGAGCTACTAGAAGAGTTCGGGATGAATTCCCTCTCAGAGAATGCAACCCCTTATTATATCTTCCCCCTTTCGGTAACATTAAATAGGAAAACAAGTTAAAACCACGAAAACACGGAAAGCACTAAACAACCTTCATCAATCAATCCAGTGCTGGGGTGCCAAACGAATGGGCACCGCAAACATATAAGAGGCTACAAAAAGTTAGAGCACACATGATAACGATGACAAAAAGAAATCACAAGTAAAGGTACAATTTGGTAGGATAGAAGCAGGGTATTAACCATGCGGAGTCATGCGGGGAAACTATGCCAGGCGGTCAATCCGAGTTATCAACTGCTGTAGGGTGGAATGGATCCCTTGTAAGAGAAAATCAGTGATTGAAGAGTATTTTCCATTCAACCCGGCTGAGCGGTGACAGAACCAGGGCCTCCTTGAGGACTTGGGGTCGGTGGATCGCTGTCCCCAGTTTTGTTAATGTTTGTAGAAATCTTAGACCGAAATTCTCCACCTTTCTTATTGAAGTTTTGAATATTAAATTGAATGTGTGTGCGCCCCCATATCCTCATAATATAAATAAGAAATTCACAACAGCAGGGTTCTGCAGAATTTCATGGTTACCAGCCCTTTCTCAACATTATCACGTAGGTAGTGATGTCTAATTTCAATGTGTTTAGTACGTGAGTGCAGCACATGATTCTTAGATATGTTAATGGCACTAGTGCTATCACATATAATAGGTACTGAGGTGAGAACAATGTCGTAGTCACTTAGCTTTTTCTTGAGCCATAAGAGTTGGGAGCAGCATGCATCGGCTGCTATGTATTCTGCCTCTCTTGTGAATAAAGTAACTAGTTCTGCTTCTTTGATCCCCAAGAACCTAGGCATGATCCTAGGAACTGAACCATTCCTGACATCGACTTTTTGTCCACCCGATTACCTGTAAAATCAGCATCAGTGTATCCTTGTAATTCTAGGTTTCACCCTCCGAGGTACCATAAGCAGAGGTCATTGGTTCCTTTCAGGTATCTGAATATTCGTTTAATTGCCTTGACATGAGTTTCTCTCGAATCAGCCAGAAATCTAACACACTAGCAAACACTATACATAATGTGAAGTCTACTTGCAGCCAAATATAATAAAGACCTATAATGCCTCGATAGAGGGGTTGATCCGCCTTTGGGGCATCATCATTATTTTCGAGAGAGTCACTTAGAGATAGAGGAGTGTTATGTGGTTTTTGGTCACTCAGTCCAAACTTCTTGACTATTTCTCTGAGATTTTTTTGCTGATAGATTCTTGTCCCATCTTCCTCCTGAGTTACTTGTAATCCAAGGAATAATTTAAGCTCGCTCACCATGCTCATCTCAAATTCGCTTGCCATAAGATCTGTAAACTTTTTCACCAAAGTGGGATTAGTGGAACCAAAAATGATATCATCAACATATACCTATACAACCAGAGTGTGCTTTCCTTCCCTGATAAGAAACAGTGACTTATCCACCTCTCCTCGAACATATCAATGAGACATTAAAAATTGGGACAACCTTTCGCACCATGCGCAGGCTTGCTTCAGCCTGTATAGTGCCTTATCTAGAATGTAGACATGATCTGGATGCTTGACTTCTTCGAACTGGAGGTTTGACCAACATATACTTCTTCATTAAGTATGCCATTGAGGAATGTTTTCTTGACGTCCATCTGTTGCAACTTAAAACCAAGATGAGCAGAGAATGCAATTAATAGTCGAATTGCTTCTAATTTGGCAACAGGAGCGAATGTCTCATCATAATCTATTCTCTCCTGCTGGTTGTATCCATTGACTACCAATCCTGCCTTGTTTCGCACCACTTGTCCTTGGTAGTCACACTTGTTTCTCAATACCCACTTCGTTCCAATGATGGTTCTGTTCTCAGGCCGGGGTACCAATCTCCAAACTTTGTTCTTTTCGAATTGATGAAGCTCTTCTTGCATTGCTTTTTCCCATTCAGGGTCTTTCAGAGCTGCTCCTACTGTCTTTGGTTCTATAAGAGATACGAAAGTAGTAAACACATGGAATTCATTCAAATCGTTAGATGTACCTGGGGGATTCAATCCTGTCATTTGATGTACCTGGGGGATTCAATCCTGTCATTTTAGTGTCGAAGGCTGTGTGACACACGCGGTTCGCTGACTCTACTGCTATGTCTCAAGGGTATTTCTGGCTGATTTAGCAAATCATCATCTGTTGCTGGGTCTTCATCCTCAAGTTCTTCTAGGGGAGCAGAATCTGCGACCCTTGGTTCACCGGGTATTTCCTGATTAGTTTCTCTTGGATTTTCTCCATGAAGTTCCTGAGTGGTTTGAGAATCTACAACTGGTGGATCTAGAGAGGTACTTGCGTCCAACAGGCTCAAGTCATCGTCTTCTACGAGATGTGGAACCTTTGAGTTTTGCACGAGGTCACCCGCCATGACTTCTTCATCCAATATTACATAGCAATCAACATAGTTCTTGTCATATCCTCCAGTGTCATGTTCTTCCCTTCGACAACCCCGTTCTGTTGGAGTGTTCTGGGTGCCAAGAAGTTGTGATTTATTCCTCTATTGCTGCACAGGGAGAGGAACTGTTAGTTTTCAAACTAAGTTCCATGGTCAACATAAATAGATATCAAATTAAGTCCTAGCATCGTTTCCACGTTCTTGTTCCAAGCTAAGAATTCTGCAAATACCTCATCTTTGATGTCAGAAACATAGTCCAAGTATATCAAGAGTAGTCATCAACATTAACTAGAACATATCTATTTCCACCCCGACTTCTAGTTCACATAGGACCGCACATATCCATATGAATGAGTTCTAAGGGTTCAGTGGTACTTACTTTATTCTTGGATTTAAAGGAGGATTTTACTTGCTTCTCCATGGTACAAGCATTACAGACTCCACTGAGTGATTCATCTATACTGGGCAGTCCTTTTTACCAGATCTTTTCTATGAAGTTTAGACTATAGCCTTAGACTGGCGTGTCCAAATCATTTATGCCACAGTAGTGTCTCATTTGATGTAGATGATGGGCACAGATCCTCCTCTGGGACGAATGATGGGTCCACTATGTAAATTTTTTTCCCGCTTATGCGTTTTAAGAGGATCTTACTTGTACTAATTCACTCAACCAAACAGTCGTTAGTGGAGTCTGCCTCAGCTGGGAGCCACTTAAAAGATTAATTTTTAGTCCATCTACCAAACTTACATTATCCACGTGAATATAGCCAGATATGCTTATCTTACCTAAGACCAAATACCTTACCTGAACTATTGTTCGCGAAGAGGATTGATCCCCTCGAGTATTGTTGGAGAGAGATAAACCATTCTCTATTTCCTATCATACGGCTCGAGTATCCGCTGTCAATGTACCAAGAGCGGTTTCTCCCTCCTCCCTGCAAAGAATAATTAATTTTTACGAACCCAGACAAGCTTAGGCTTATTAGGTTTAGGGATGACAACACTGTTACAATATCCAGTTATATGGTTAGTAATATATGAATCAATCCTGCGTTCGGACGTTGATCTTGGCTGATGGAGAGGTTTAATTCTTGAGATGATTTGAGCCTTTTCATAAGCTGGTTTCAAATATAGGCATTCCGTTCGGTAGTGTCCTGCTTGCCCACAGTGCCAACATATTATATGTTCTTTCAAGTTCACGTACTTAATTTGTCCAGTCCAGATAGGTTTGTTGTGTATTCTGGATTTGAAGTTGATTTTGGGTGGTGCTTTGTTCTGCGCTTGCTTTAGCCACATGGATTATGCCTTCTTTCCATTGAACGGTATTGTGGTCTCTGAGAGGGATCCATTCTTCTTGTCACATATTCCCCTGCTTGAGCACTTACACTATTTCGTGTGGGGGGATTCCTGCTTTTCTTTTGAGGACATTGTGGCTTCGCTAGTGACCGTGTGCCCCATCCCTGGTCAGATTTGTTTTGATGAAGTCTGTTCTTATTTTTCGATATTGATCACTTTTTGTTCTTTCATCCATATCTCCTTTTTCTCCTCGTCATCTTCCCTGATCTCTTTATGGAGTGTGTCAGTTCGTCATAATCGTTCTCCATTTGAGCTATTGTTTCTTCCAGAGATTTGATCTAAGCTTCACGATCCTTGCATGCTTGGTAGGATGCTTGGTCTATCTTACAATTTGATGCTTCCTTCTCCTCTTACAGTCTCGTTTCTTCGTTTGCCCATAGTTGAATTTCTTCAATCATATCTGCAATGTTTTCTTCTTGTTTGTCTAGGAGGACAATCAACTCTTGATTTTCTATTGTTAGTTTTTCTAGCCATTCAAGTAGTTCAGCGAGTTTGTTATTAGGAAGTTTGGTAGTTACCTAAGAGGATTCACAATTTTGTGAGGCCATCATTCATTGATCTTTTCCAGAGGTGTTCCCTTTGTTGTCCTCGTCAGATTCACCCTAGGATGTGATGGCACATCGTTGTGTGCGCCAAAATTAAATTTATATTCTCCTGCTATGCTAGCAATCAATAAGCAGGGTCGAACTCAAAGAGAGCAATCAGTTATAAAGTTTCACTACTTGTCACAAAAAAGAAGAGTTTGCAAGAAGACTGTTATTTATCAAATTCAGAAAGAATCAGTTCCGGGTTATGCATTGCAACTTGTAATCATCAATCGAACATGCATCAATTAGTAAAACTACTATTTCTAGTCTAACAATCCTGCAAAGGTAATGCCGACTTGAATGTTCTACCTACTCTTAACCGCTAAGTTCTCGAATAGGTTAACTATTACTCGACTAATAATACCAAATTAGTTCTACCGCTAGGCTTAGCTAATAGGGTAGTCAATCCTAGTATTACGCAATAGATATCAATTCAGTTTCACCGCTAAGCTATGCTAACTTGATAATCAAAGCATGCAATTCATATGAACAACGGGAATTCACTGAACTGAATTATGAAAACATAAGTATCTCAAACCGTACGTTGCAACACAAATCCCCAATCTGAATTAGGATTTAGCTACTACAATCCATCTAATAATAATGAAAGTAAAGAGTTTAGTGGAATACTAAAAAATGTTCCGCGATGTTGCTGCTCACTTCTCGATAGTCCTTCATCCAGGGTATTTTTCCAGTCGTCACAACAAAAAACTGTCAAAAAGCCTACTAGGGTTTGTTCTACCCTTCTTTTTATACTTCGGAATTCGGGCCGGGCTGACTTTCCTTACAAGAATCAAAAGTGATTCATGCAAGGCTTGGCAAGTGATTCGGGCTGACTCCAAAGTGATTCGTGCAAGGCTTGGGCAAATCAAAGACTCGATGGTTTTTGAGCTGGGCGAATCACTTTTGATTCGTGCACTAGTCTGGCCGAATAACTTCTGCAGTGCTAGAATCTCACTCATTTGACCCTTAAAACCATCGAATTACATCTTAATGTATACTAAGATGTTATAGCCCTTTGAACTAGCTTTCCAACAAGATATGGCACGACTCAATCGGATAAGAATCATGTGCTCAGAAAGCCTTCGACAATAAACAGATCAATCTGCCCAGATTTGATCTATATTCGTCCAAATGCGCAATAAAGTTCCAAAGCGGTCTTGATACACCTGCGATGCGAAACACTACAAAGAATTAATCTATCACACGCAAAATATAACTTGATGGATCGGATAAATACGCTGCATCAGGATGCTACATTGCCCTTCGGCTCTTTTGAGCTAGAGGCTCGCCTGCCTTCTTTTTGAAACGATCCTTGGCCATGTGTCCTTTTCTTTGACAGTGGTAGCATAACATCTCCATGCGCTCTCCTAGATTTTATCCAAGTTTTGCTTGCGTCCCTCATTTTGTTTATGTCCCTCATAGGGATACCTAGATTTTATTGACACCATTAATATTGCCCTTGTGATGAGTGCAGTGGTCTCATCTTCTTCTTCATCATGATCGTCGGTCTGTGCAATATCGAGTGCTTTTTCTACCTTAAGGGCTATCGGCTGGATCTTCTCGGGTTCTCTCCTGGCTGCTTTTCTTTGTAGAACTCTAGCATTGCTTTGAAGTCTAGCCACAAGCTCTTCTAGCGTGATCTATTTGATGTCGATTTGTACTTGGAGTGCTAGAGTGACTGCGTCCCATTTGTGGTTGAGAGCTTGCAAAAATTGATGTGTGATCTTCCATTTAAAGATTACTTCTCCCAGAAACCCCATATGTCCAATGTATGCCTGAAATCAAGAGTGGAAGTCCTCTAGGGATTCGTTCTTCTCCTGCAGAGCATTTTCATAGTCCTTTGAGGAAGCTAAAATGTGATTTCTCTTGACATTTTTGTTTCCTAAGTAAAGTCGCTTTAGCGCATCTTATATTTCCTTCGCTGATTTGTATCTTAACAACTTTCTTTAAATCCCCGGGGTTGAGATCCATATGAAATATCTTTTTCGCTCTGCTGCTTTTCTCTAGGATTCTGTAGTCTGCATCTCCATATTCTGTTCTTGCCTTTTCTTCTGTTGGATTGGTTGTATTCATAATTTTCATATCTCATGTTGTTAAAGTATGTGGCATCATTGACAAAACAAGCGCAAGAAGTTGTTACAACATTCCCTGAAGATTGAAGCTGAGGAAGCTGCAAAAGAAGGAGTTCAAAGATGAGAGGAGGATTGCCTAAGATTAGAAGGGTTCTTGGATTTTGTCAAAATGCCAAGGGGGAGATTGTGAAGGTATGTGGCATCATTGACAAACTCCTACAAAGTGCACTAGAGCCTGCTACAGCAAGTATGGAAAGAAAACAGCTGATGAAGAGCATTCCAGAGTGAGCAAACTCAGTAAGTGGCGCTCCAGATGAAGACATTAAGTGGCGCTCCAGATGAAGACATTAAGTGGCTAATGTCTTCACGAGGAGCGCTACCTAATGTTGCCTTGGGGCGCTCGGAATTCTGGAAGAGGTCATGAAGACATCAGCTTGTGCAATTTGGGTAGAGATCTTTCTCAGTGCTCAAGCAGTGGAGTAAGCAAGTGGTATAGCAACCTCTGGAGCAGAAGTTCAGTAGCAGAAGTATTGCACACCTTCAGACAGCTTGTGCTACAGCAGATGCTGGAGCTAAAATGCTGTAGCAGAAATTCAAAGCTTTCTCGGAGATTGCATTCAAACAACAAATCAGTGGACCGAAGGGCTTCCGGAAAGAGCTGAATATTCAGGAGAATATTTCTGGAGTGTCTCTCAAGAACAAGGGCAGATTTGTTGAGTGAAGATTTGATTGGAAAATCAAAACTCCTAATCTTGTAGAGATCTTGGAGGATCTTCCTTAAAATTGATGGGATTGTTTCCTAAAGCACTTAGGAAATTCCAGCAGAAGCAAACAACACCAGCACAAGTGAACAAGGAGTTGCTGCAGCTCAAATAAACAAGCAGGCAGTAGAAGTGAACTAGAAGTAGCTTCAGCAGGGGATGCTGCAACAGGTGCTTGTTCAAGTGGCTGTTTCAACTGTCCGAGTAGCAGCTGTCTGCTGGGCTCGGTTTGAAGGTCTGGCTGCTCTGCGGAGGCTCTTAGAAGAATTTCTAAAATACTGTGGAGTATTTTCCAGCAAGGTTTACTAGTCAGAGAAGGAGATTTGTATTGAAGATAAATATCAAATCTAATCTCCTAGATTTTAGGAGATAATTGATTCCATTGGGTCATTGCCTAAACCTGGAAATTGCTTAAAGTGGTGCGGCTATTTAAGCAGAAGGTGTTCAGGGCTGAATAGGCTGATCGAAGCGGAGGGATACACGAGTGCATACACAGATTTCAGAGAGAGCAATCTTTGGTGTGCGACGAACGAATTCTTCGATCATCACCCGAGAGCAGAGCGTGAGCGCAGAGCTGTGGTGATTATAGCTGAAGGGAATCAGGACTTGCAGAGTCTGATTCGTGTTTGATCTGGAAGCCAATTCAGAGCTGTGGAGCTTGTTGGTTGATCAAGGGCAGCCGCGGAAGAACTGACGAGTTGTTGGCTCGGTCGAGTGTCGTGCGGTAGTACTCGCTAGTGGCAGGTGGTCACTGAGTGAGGGGGAGTATTCCAGAGTGTGCAGCGCTCGTGGAATTGTTCGAACGGCTCGGCAGAAGGCTTTGGAGCGACACGGACATATTGTGCTTCAGCTGTGTGTTACAGCAGTTGCTACAGCAACCCTGCTGAGTCAAGTGTAATTTAGAATAGGCTGAGTTTCGAGGAGAAAGTAGCTATTCTAGATTGACATATTGTAGAGGATGTGCAGGCACAAGTCAGAGCTTGTTCTGATTGTGTCAAGTGATCCACACAAGGTTGAGTAGCATAGGTTGCGTGAGTTGTAACTGTGTGTACGTGGGAACCTTTGGTTTAGTGGATTGAGGACTGGAGAATAGTCCTCCCCAGACGTAGGCAATTGGCCGAACTGGGTGAACAAACCTGTGCCTTGTTCATTGTTTGCTGAGACAATTTTCGAGTGAACAAGAGTGTGTTGCAGCAACTGCTTGTTCACAAAATCTGTCGAACCAAGACACTGTGAATTTCACATGTTTTGATGATTCTTCATAGTTGCCCATCAAGGGAGCAAGTGTGTGCTTCAAACTGTTCTACCCACCAATCGTATTCATTGGGACTCAACATTGGTGGTTTCCAGAAAGAGTCTCCTATCTGCATGGCTTTGGCCATTCTTTCCTGCAAATCTAACTCAAAAATCTAGAGCCAGGCTCTAATACCAATTATTGGATCGGAGTTAGCGTTTGTTTAGGGTGATGGATCCCTGAAGGGGTTATAAATAGCGGAAGTAAAATGTAGTAGGAAAGCTAGGTTTGAACACAGGTTAATTATAGTGGAAACCCAAGTCTAAAGATAAACTTTGGGAAAAAAAACTACCTTCTAGTTTGCACTAGAATGATTTAGGAACTTGTTTACTTTATTTATGGATGTACTTACATATTAGAGCAACTCCAATGGTATCATCTAAAATCATTGGCTAAAATATAGTATTTTATTGATTATATATAATTTAGATGATGAAAAATAGTTTGAGCTCCAATGGGATTATGTATAATTAAACACTCTCATATCCTCATCGCAACACTCTCCTCCCTTCAATGATATAATTTGGCAGCCATATATTCAAAGCACTATTGACAATAACATCTGACCCGAACAATAATTTGGCAGCTCGAGCATGACCTTGCCTACCTTGCTCTAAATTCTCTAAATTGCTAATAGCTGGGATTATACTAGCAAGAGTGAATTGGTCTTCGTCCATACCCGATGTAAGCATCCTCTTGTATAGATTAATAGCCTCTTTATTGTGACCATCGTGCATCAATCCGGCTATAATAGCAGTGTCCATGATATAATATTCCTGATGTGAATCTCTTCGAAGAATTTCAAGGTTGCTTTCATTCCCTGTCCGCAGTTTGCATACGTAGTCATTAGGGAGTTGCTTATGCCTGTGGCACTGCCAAAACCTAACTTTATTCTGCTCATGTCTTTGCAATGCTAGTCAAAGTAAATTCATCCAACTCCACATTTTCCAACAACATTCGAGCAAAAATGTGAAAAGCACGAATTGTGTAATTGCATCTCCCACACCCATCAATCAATATATTCCATTGAAACTAAATCAGCCTCGGTAATCTCATCAAATGCTTTGATTGCATCATGTAATCTTGGTTGTTTTGCATACCCATCAACAATGGAACTCCCAACATACTCATTAGAATTCAACCCAAGTTTCACCACTTTGCCATGAAATACCTCCCCCGGGCCTCGTAGAAACCTCGTCGCCACAAGCGCCAATCAACGCAGCAAATGTGATTTGATTAGGCTTCACACCTTCATCCACCATCCTCAAATAAATCCTAATCACTTCTAACAAATCACATTTTTCGCGCACATAAGCAGAAACTAGTGTATTATAAGACACTGTATCTCTCTCATGCATTTCATCGAACACCCACCGTGCAAACTCAACCTCGCCACATTTACACAACAAAGCAACCACCTTGTTCCAAATCGAAGTAAACCCATAACCACCACCCAGTTTCACAAGATCGGTAAGCACCAATTTCCCAGTACTCAAATCGCCAGCTTCGACACTCAGATCAATAACCTGGTGCAGCAGCAACGACCGTTGATGGAAATTGATCTCAATTTTCTCATAACCACTTGCGTCGACCTTATATCTTCGAAACACGTAACGGGCGTAGCTATTGGAACCGCAGAACTCTTTGATTGACTGAAACTGGCCGAGCTTGACCAGTTGAGAATTCATTTAGAATCGATCACCTTGTTGCTGATATATAAACATTTGTGCTCGCACCCTGCTCTCTCATCCCTCTCCTTCACCTCTCTGAGCTCTTTGAGAAGAAAGAGAAACGGGATAGAGATGGAACCTCGGGAAAAAAATTTAGAAGTACCGTTATTTTGAAGATGATTTTCTGTTTTACCGTCCTTTTCAAAAAAATTTCAGCCGGGCCCATTAAGATTGGCCAGTTAGATTTTCTAATTGGCCGGTTTTATCGCGACCGACCACATTGAAAATACTGAATGTGACCGGTCATGGAAGTTTGTTTTTGTTTTTGATTTATTTGGGTGGCCGGCCTTATTATGGCGGCCACCTATTAATAATTCCAAGCTTCAATTCTCCCTGACTGGCCATAGGCGCATCCAAATAGCAACGCTGCTGCTCCAAGCTTCAAGATGATGTTGGAGTTTGAATTGAAGTTGTCTTCTGTCGGTTTCTCTGTTAGCTTCGTGTTTGAATTGAAGCTTGGAGCAGCAGGGTGGAGCTGTAGATGGCCGGCCATAACAAGGCCGGCCATCGAAAAAGGCCGGTTAAGATTACGCCTATAGCCGGTCACATTCACTAATTTCAATGTGGCCGACCGTAGTAAGACTGGCCAGTTAGAAAACTCAACTGGCCGGTCTTAATGCGGCCGGCCACAACTATTTTTTCAGATGGCCGGTTATGTTAAGACCGGCCATCTAAAAAAGACGGTAGATGTGAAAGTTTTTTTAAAACCACGGTAAAACACAAAAGTATCTTCAAAAACACCGTGCTTCTAAATTTTTTTCTAGATTTGGAGATTGAGATTCCCATTCTCTAAAATTATAGAAATATGAGATGTGCATTGGAAAAGAGAATGTAACTTTTTTGAAGAAAGTTAATCTATTATACCTAATGGATATGTTTACATGATGTGGTTGGAGATGCTCTTACAATGGATGAGTGCCTTGTGGTTACTCTCAATAAGTTACCCTTTCTTTTCTTTTTGATTTTGCTCAACCCAGCCCTCGAGGGAAATGCCTTCCTGCCACGCGTGCAGATGTGTCCTTGACTTGTGTGAACCCACACTTCTGCCGGATTGCTTTATCCGTTGTGATCTCCTTGTATTTCTTTCTTTCCAGCGCACCTTAATCTTGGTGTCGGTTCACCTCTTTATACTTGGAGATTCATACACAGATTTCTTTAGATCTTGATGATTTCTAGATTCTTGTTATGGAAGTCACAAGATCCGATTTAAAAGATTGCCCCATATCAACCTTCCAAACTAGGATATTCATTATCCCATAATAATGGATATCCCATATTTACTAAACATAATTTAGATAATGTATCTAAATATATATAGTAAATATTAACGAATATTCTCTAATCAAATCTCCTGGATATTTAAATGTGCGCCTGGATTAAATTGCTTGCCGGATATTCCATATTTGTTATGCTCCCGCGAAGGGATCAATCCCTTAGAGTATTAACAATTTCTGTGTTTTCCTGCACACTCATTTACAAAGTTAGCTGAGTGTTTTTTAATCTTCAAAACGCAGGGAACCCATCAGTAACCTTCCTTATGGTGAAATTCACAAAATAATTCACATATTCATAGCTTTTTGATCACATATGAAATGTCAAAAAACTCGTTTTAAAATTCACAAAAGAAGAAGAACACTATCTTTTAGAAAGTTGGGTTCAAAGTCATTGAGCATGTGTTCTTTCAAAATTTAGTTGGAATTAATTAAACTAAAAAAATAGGAGATTTAAAAGGGTTGAATTGAGCTGAGCCAACTGAGCAGATGATACTTCTGCTTCTCGATTAAAAGAAGATTCCAATGTTGTACTCAAAAAGTTTGTAACTAATAGGGAATTAAGAAATAAAATAAATAACTCCACTTATGACTATCAAAAATTCTAGAAAGGTAATTTGAAAGACATATGCCGCAAGAATAGAGAAGTTAAAAAGTCATCCCAAGTAGAAAACATACATTTATCATCTTACTTTTTATATAAAAGGTTGATTTTAATTTATATTTTGTTAGCTTTTAAATTAGGTACTTGGTGGGATGCTTACAGATGAGGTGATCATAAACTTCAAATATTTGCAAGAAGAATAGTGATTTTTTGTTGCTCATCATCTGAATATGAACGTAATTGGAGCATCCTTGAATTTGTAAATATCTTTTTATATATAAGAAAAGAAACGCATTTTAACTGAGAAGAACGGTGGTGTAATTAAGGGCATACGCAGCGCTGCCACATTTTGGCAGCTTGCTATGCCCATGGAGAACATCAGATTGGGAAAAGGTGTGCAGCGGAATAGTGGGGGCCGATGGAGAGTAGCATGTGTAGAGAACTTTCTCTCTGGCAGTGGCTGGCAGCAAGCCAGAGAGGATTTTCAACGGATAGATTTTAACGGTTCTTTGATCTGAACCATTAGATCTAAAACTGACGGTTTAGATTAGTGAACCGTTAAAATTAATAAAATAATTTTAAAAAGTAAAAAATCAGGATAATTAAATTTCAGTTGTCTCATATATTTTTTTCTATAAATACAAAATTTTATATAATCCCAATTCACTCCAATTTCACTCTAGAAATATTTTCAAACATTTGTCTCTTCCACATCCAAATGGCTTCCAATATCAATTGGTCTATTTCTGAAGATGTATAATTGTGCATATCCTATTGTCGTCAATCCGTTGATCTAATTTCTGGGAGCAAATAAAAGGTGAACAAATTATGGGAAAAGATTCATGCCGAATATCAACGAAATTGGGTTAGAGATGAGTATGAAATTATGATCATCGAGACTGAGAGAACTCTGATAGGATCGTGATTAGTAATAACACCCTAGGTATAGGATCTGTTAGGAATCTAAACTTAGTTGGCAGGTACGTGTACCTCAGAGTATCAATGCACAGCGGAATTCGTCTAAAGATTATTTTATTAATCTATAGACTGTACAAATACTTACACTATTCGTACACAAGTAATAGTATCGCTAACTATCACAAAATCAAGTCACCTAAGCCTGATGATCCCGGATCACCAATCGCGACTTCCAGAGACAAGTCCCTCCAACGATTCCCCGAATCGTCCACTCGTTTCCCACACTCCAAAGGCTAGCTCTTGACGCACGGATGGCTTACTCAAGCTTCTGCTCACCTTCCTTTGATTCGTACGTGCGATATCTATGATTTCCCTTTAATAAGTAACCAGCGGTTATGTGCAATTAGTATCAAATCTGGATTTTCGAGATACTCGTTATCAAATCACGATCTTCGAGATTCTCGTAACTGCTCGGTTGACTCGGTTCTGACTGCATTTCCTTCAAGTCCCTCTGTGTCCAACACAGGTTCTTGTCCTCGCCTGACTCTCTGACTTAGAGTTCTTCTTTCCATCAGATGTTCACATCCTGGTACAGGTTCCTACACACTCAACTTAAAGTGTTAGTCGAGTGTTGTCATCATCAAAACCACATGGGGTAACAATTTCCACCTTTTTGATGATGAGAAAACACTCAGAGACAAGACATAAGCTCAACCACAAGCAATACTAGTCATCTACTAGTCACCTACCCACTGAATCATAAATGGGAACAATTCCCCCTAAGCCCAAGCAAGGACTTGCAAGTAGTATCAAGAACAGATACCTGACACGATTCCCCCTGGATAGATATCCCACTAACTCTTCCCCCTTTTGGCATCATCAAATAAGGGTTAGATAGTTAAAACACATTAGCCATCAATAGAGTTAGTCAAAACATGCAAGAAAATTGAAATCATGCAAACTTCAAAATTAACTGCACAATGTCACGAGTGCATAAAGAGTTCAGGGAAAAACGAGCGGTGGGGAGCAAGGAATGGATGAGTCTATGATGGCAAAGGATATTGGCATTCTCTGATTCAGGTTCGTGAATCTGACCCGGACACTAAGTTCCCAACCCTGACAATCTCTGTCACTGCCTTGTCGACTGCTTTCTTCACGACACCAAACTCTGAGTTCAGCCGTGCCATTCCTTCCTTTAGCTCTAAGATCCCATCCTCGATCTTCTGAAGTCTCCGCTCCACACTAACTTTTTCTTCATTTTTAGGAACCTGATCCTCCTGAACATCCTTATCATGGTCTGAGGTGTTGCCTTAGTCCTCATCTCTTCTAGCTCCTTCAGAGCTCTTTGAATGAGGGCCTCTGAAGCATCCACTCTCTTAGTGCTTCCTTCAGGATTCAGTTCCTTCTCCGAACCATCCTGGTTCTCAACCCCCACCTCAACAGACGGACTGCTGACCTTTTCAGCAACACGAGATGCCTTAGCGCCTTCATCAACCTCCTCGCTGATCGAGTTCTCTCCACTGCCTAATGCAGCCACGTCCCCTTCTGGGACCACCAAATCATCACCAATAGTAACGTCCCCTTCTGGGACCTTCTCAACAACAATATTATCCACTACTGGGATCAAAGACTCAGTAACCTTACATGCAGTCTCCTGGTTCGAAGCTTCCACTGCTTCTCCTCCGGCGTCCGACGCCTCAGATGCAGCCACTGGAACTTGAACTGCCACTGCCACCGCTGGAGACAGGTTCTCCAGGCTTTCTGATGCAGCATCGCCACTAACGGCCTTGTTGTTGTTGACATTGATGGACTCCATTGATTTGGACAGGTATCTGACATATATTGGCCTGACTGGTACACATACCTCAGTGTTTACTCAAGTACCTGGATCTGGTTTCTGACCTGAACAAGTGAATGCCATACCCATACCTTTTCATAGACTCATCAAGGAGCGTTGTGATGGATCGGCTGAACCGTAAGGGTTTATAGTGTAAAACATCACAACTAAAATCACTCATTTAAATCACACAAGATTTACCTCGAGTAGATTTCCCAAGTCTCAAATAGGCATGTGGCTAAGGTGGCTGGGTACACTTCCTTCATGTGGTTTGTGAGGTTCAAGATCCGGAAGGTACATAGGCTAGAAATAACATATTTCGAGCACAAATATGACAATTTCACATTTAATCGAGAAGTAAGACATGCAATCAATTTATCACACATTGACAGGATCGCATACCTCAGGCTAACATGCATAACTACTCTACCCCTACTCTAACCAATCATTGGGGGTTAAGTTAGAGGTATCTTACTGAGTAGATATCATGCCAAGCGCCATCCTGAACTTCTCGAAAGACTCCCTGCCTAGAGCCTTGGTGAAAATGTCCGCCACTTGTTCCTCAGTCCTGCAGGTCTTCATTGAAACAAGTCCCTTTTCTACACAATCCCTAATAAAGTGATGTTTGATTTCTATATGCTTCATCCTACTATGATGTACTGGATTATTAGCAACACAGATAGCACTGGTATTATCACAATAAATAGGGATTTGATCAAAGAAAAGATTAAAATCACTTAGCTGGTTCCTCAACCGGAGGAGTTGCGCACAACATGAACCTGCGGCAACATACTCGGCCTCCGTTGTGGACAAAGCTACTGAGTTCTGTTTCTTGGATCCCCATGAGACGAGACATGATCCAAAGTACTGAGCCATGCCAGACGTGGACTTCCTGTCAGCTCGATCACCGGCGTAATCCGCGTCGGTATATCCTTCCAGAGTCAGGGACTTGTACCTTGGATACAATAGAACCAGGTTCTTGGTTCCCTTCAAGTACCTCAGAATCCTCTTCACAGCCTTCGTGTGATTCCCTTGGATCTGCTTGGTACCTGGCACAAACGCAAACACTAAACATTATATCTGGACGACTTGCAGTTAGGTAAAGAAGTGAACCTATCATCCCCCTGTAAAGTGTTGCATCTGTCTTTGGTGAGTCCTCGTCCCTGGATAATGAGACACTGTTAGAGCTCGGAGTAGTCGAGGGCTTTGACTGATCAAGTCCATACTTCTTGACTACCTCGGTCAGATACTTCTCCTGATGTATCCGAGTCCCATTTGACTCCTGCTTTATCTGAAGCCCCAAGAAATAAGTAAGTTCTCCAACCATACTTATTTCAAATTCACTCTCCATGAGCTGAGTGAATTTCTTGACCAATTCCTCACTGGTCGACGCAAAGACTATGTCGTCTACATAGACCTGCACCACCAAGAGATGCTTCTTCGTCCTTAGAAGAAACAACGTCTTATCCACGGCTCCCCGCTCATATCCATGAGCTATGAGAAAGTCTGATAACCTCTCGTACCATGCTCTAGGTGCCTGCTTTAATCCATAAAGCGCCTTGTCAAGGACATGTACCTGGTCTGGATGCTCTGGGTCTTCGAACCCTGGAGTCTGCTTCACGTACACCTCCTCCTTCAGGCTTCCATTCAGGAACGCCGTCTTCATGTCCATCTGATGGAGCTTGAATCCATGCTGGACTGAATAAGCAATGAGCAATCTGATAGCCTCCAATCTTGCTACCGGTGCAAAGGTCTCATCGTAATCTATGCCTTCCTATTGATTGTACTCCTGTACTACCAACCGAGCCTTGTTCCGAACAATAGCTCCCTTCTCATCTCGCTTATTCCTAAAGACCCAACGAGTACCTATCACCTTCCTCTTGTCCGGTCTAGGTACAAGTCTCCAAACCTTGTTCCTCTCGAACTGATGCAATTCCTCATGCATCGCCTGAACCCAGTTAGGATCCTTAAGTGCATCCTCGACTGTCTTAGGTTCCATCAGGGACACGAATGCAGTCTAAACTCGTTCTCCCTGAAACGCAGAATAACAATGAAAATCTCGAAGTCTAGTATTAGGTTGACTAACCCGAGTACTTCTTCTCAGTGGAATCACATCTCCTATGGCTTCCGCATCATTGTTATCGCCCTCAGATACTTGATCTGGTTCAAGTACCTGACCTTGATCCTCATGTTGTTCATCCTGCACCTGTACCTCGGCTGGATCTTCATCAGCAACACCTGGACCCTGATCAGCTTCCTCCTGATCCCCATCAGCACCCTCTTGTGCTGAAACACAATTTCATCTTGTGTGTTATCTGCATCTGGCCGTGCTAACACAAAGATTTCCTCAGCAGGTTCTTGTCTGACCCGAACCTCCACAGGTTCCTGAACCTCTGCAAGATTCCCTGGCATGACGTTCTCGTCAAAAACCACGTTACCCTTTCTTCGATTGTCCTAGTCTTCTTGTTGTACACCTTGTAGGCTTTACTATGTGCTGAATACCCTACGAACACCCCTTCATCGCTCCTCGGATCGAACTTCCCAAGCTGATCTTTCCCATTGTTGGGAATGAAGCACCTGCACCCAAATACTCTCAAGTGAGATATGTTAGGTTTGCGTACCTTCAACAACTCATACGGAGTTTTATTCAGAAGCGGCCTTAAGTAGCTCTGTTCAGCACATAACACGCCGTGTTCATTGCTTCTCCCCAAAATCTTTTTGGTAGACCACTTTCCAACAACATGGTCCTGGTCATATCTTCCAGGGTCCTGTTCTTCCGCTCAACAACCCCATTCTGCTGTGGAGTCCTTGGCGCTGAAAAGTTGTGTTGAACACCTTGACAAGCACACCAGCTGATGAACATTGAGTTGTCGAACTCAGTATCATGATCTGACCTGATACTCTTGAGTTTCTGAACAAGTGACGTCTCAACCGCCTTGGCCCAAGCTTCGAATTCCTCAAATACCTCAGTCTTAGAAGACAGAAATATTGTCCATGTGAACCTCGAATAATCATCGACCAGCACGAACACATACTTGTTCCCTCCTATGGACTGAGTCCTCATTGGCCCGCATAAGTCCATATGCACCAACTCCAAAGGTCTACTGGTACTCACTACCTTCTTTGATTGAAATGAGGTTCTCGTCTGCTTACCCCTTGTACAAGCAACGCATACCTGGTCGGGTAGATGTTTCACTTCTGGTAAGCCACGAACAAGTTCCAGTCTCTGAAGCTTCCTCATTAACCTCAGATTCACATGACCTAGACGTTTGTGCCATAGGCTAGAGTCATCTGTCCTTGATGACAAGCAGAGGTACTCATCCAGATCCCACTCCGGATCGGTCTTGTACACTCCGTTCTCAACCGTGCCCTTGAGAAGAATCTTACCTATACTCAGAGACTTCACATAACACCCATTAGTGGTAAAAACAACTTTGTTGTTCCCACCTTGACAAAGTTGAAATACACTAAGTAAATCAAACTTTAAGTTGTGAACTAAATTCACACCATCAATACTAACTTTCTTATTTAAACTAACCATACCTGTTCCGAAGATTTCACCTTTACTTCTATTTCCAAAAGTAATGGAACCTCCGGAATGCTGCTGCAGAGAAGAGAAATGATCCATCCTTCCAGTCATGTGACTTGAGTACCCGCTGTCTACATACCAGTGACCTGTTCCTCTCTCCACCTGCACACAAAAAATCAGTTCTTACGAACCCAAATTAGCTTCGCCTTTTTGGGTTTCTTGTCCGAACTAGAATCAACACAAGTAATGAGTTTAGAAGAGTTAGTATTTGAATTGACAGTTGGATCCTTCTGGGTACCTGTTCCTCGCTTGGAACCACCAGGTTTCTGATCCTTGTCTCTGGAGGCTTGCCTAGCAGTACACTTTGCCCAAAATTGTCCCTCCTTTCCACAGTGAAAACAGATTTTCTTCTTTCTGAAGTTCACCTTTTAAAAGTCAGCAATCTTTTTCTTTTGCTTGCTGAAGTTAATGCCAGCTGGTTTCTAACCTTGAGTGCTCTTTGCCCAGATATGGTACCCCTTACCATACGTCTTAGCCTCGTCTCGGAGATCCACTTTTACCCGTGGAGTACTCCTGGGCTCTCCAACTTTCTGAACTCTCTTTGCAATGGTCACATCTCCATAACTCAGACCTGGTTTAGACTTCTTTGTTCCATGAACATTCGTCTTCACCTTAACATCAGGTTCATGTACCTACAATCTCGAAACACCCCTTTGTTTCCCAACGTGTTCCCTCTGAAGTTGCCCAATCTTGGCAGACTTCTCATCAATTTGAGCATCTTTCTCAACAATAATATTAGTTAACTCATCATATTTATCACAAAGACCTGTAATAATGAGTAACAAATCAGCACTTGATTAAAATCAGAAGACTTAGAGGAATGTTTTACCTCTAATGTTGATGACCTTCCCTTGGCCATAAGACACAAGTTCCTCCTCGAGAACTTGTTCCCGCACTGACTCCCCGAGTCGCTGTCCTCTTCCGAATCTCCCAATGCTGCAATCATTGCCCTCTTGTCCTTTGATTTCTCATCATTGGATTTCTCCTTGTTGGACTTATCCTTCTTTTTCTTCCAGCAGTCTTTGGCAAAATGACCCTTTTTACCACAATAGAAGCATTCATCATCCTTTTTTGCAGTGCGCTTTGAAGAAGAGTTCTTCGAATTGAGTTTCTGGTTCGCGACCTTCAATGCCTTTGTCAGAAGCACCAAATCAGATTTGTCTTCTGCTTGTGTTTCAGACTCAATCTCTTTCCCTTTGGACTTCTTGGACTTCCCTTTCTCACTAACCAATGCAATCTACCTTGCTCCTCTCTGAGGTTCACGTCCCTCTAGCTTGTATTTCTCAATAAGCATGTTGTTTTCGAGCTTAGAGACCAGATCTTCTTGAGTGATTCTCTTTGTATCAGGAAGAGCAGCCAAAGTCCTTGAAATATCATCCCATTCTGGAGTAAGTCCCTGTAGGAAGTGATGAGTGACCTCCCAATTCTCATACTCCTTTCCCAGTCTTGACAGAGTTGATAGACATCCTTGAAACCTTGAGTGATAGCCATGTATCGACTCGTCCTTAGCTTGACGAAGACTATTATACTTCATCTGAGCATTGAGGATCCTATTCCTCCTAACGTCTGCAGAACCATCAAAGATTCTCCTGAGAGCATCCCAGACCTCTGACGGGTCTGTGTAGATCAGGACCTTGGCAAGATCTCCTGGTTCCAATGCTGCATGAAGTACTTTCATAGCTTGAGCGTTCTTTTGAAGCTTCTTGAAGTCCGCGGTAGTGTAAAGCGTTCGTGATTTTTCCATGGTTTTGTCATCATCATCCATGATGAGTTGTCTACCTTGCTCGATGATCTGCCAGACCTCACCATCCAGTGAGAGGATATGTTCCTCAAATCTGATAGCCCATGAGTCATATTCGCTTGCCTTCAATTTTGGAGGGGTTGCAAACGAATCACCTGACATACCTGCAATGCTAATCAAAATCTAGAACCAGCGGCTCTGATACCAATTGATAGGATCGTGATTAGTAATAACACCCTAGGTATAGGATCTGTTAGGAACCTAAACTTAGTTGGCAGGTAAGTGTACCTCAGAGTATCAATGCACAGCGGAATTCGTCTAAAGATTATTTTATTAATCTATAGACTGTACAAATACTTACATTATTCGTACACAAGTAATAGTATCGCTAACTATCACAAAATCAAGTCACCTAAGCTTGATGATCCCGGATCACCAATCGCGACTTCCAGAGACAAGTCCCGCCAACGATTCCCCTAATCGTCCACTCGTCTCCCACGCTCCAAAGGCTAGGCTCTTGACGCACGGATGGCTTACTCAAGCTTCTGCTCACCTTCCTTTGATTCCTACGTGCGATATCTATGATTTCCCTTTAATAAGTAACCAGCGGTTATGTGCAATTAGTATCAAATCTGGATCTTCGAGATTCTCGTTATCAAATCACGATCTTCGAGATTCTCGTAACTGCTCGGTTGACTCGATTCTGACTTCATTTCCTTCAAGTCCCTCTGTGTCCAACACAGGTTCTTGTCCTCGCCTGACTCTCTGACTTAGAGTCCTTCTGTCCATCAGATGTTCACATCCTGGTACAGGTTCCTACACACTCAACTTAAAGTGTTAGTCGAGTGTTGTCATCATCAAAACCACATGGGGTACATGATCCTCAGGATCCAACAAACTCTATCTGCGTTTCAAGCTCGTTTGTCCAAATTGAAACCCATATTGGTTTTCTGGGGTTCTAGTCTCGCATATGCAAAACGAAATCAGAATCGGGATGTAATTTACAAGATGAGGTAGTTAATTTTTTTTATCTTTTTTCATTATACTATTACAAATTTATTTTGTACATTATGATGATGTGTTTACACAATATCTCATCGTTCATTTTTTAGATAAGGAAAACTCAAATTCTATTAGTTGCAAAATATAAGAAAGCATTCACACATTTTGAATGTTGAGAACAAGTGAAGGATCATCAAACATTTGCTACGTTGAAACAAATACCCCGCCTACTTACACATATATAGCTAGTCTGATAGTTGATGAAGTGCGTACGAGTGAGGTACCTACAAATTTTGACTTTGAGAAATCGATATTTTCTACATCCGAAAGTAATCCCAGAAGTTCTTCGAGCCCGATTAGACCGACGGGAGTAAAGGCGGCGAAGGAAGCTAGAAGAAAAGGAAGGAGATTGTTACAACAATTGATGAAACACAAAATGCAACTTTATTAAGCATTGCAGAAACTCAAAAATAATATCTTGAGCAGAATCAACTACAAATGGAGCGAGACTGGAAAATGCAACAACAACTTCTCGAGCAGAACCAACAAAAATGGATTGAGAATGGAAAATGCAACGACATCAATTTAGTTTAAGCAAAAAGGAAGAAGAAACCAAATGCTTATGGATACAAACATAATGACCCAAAATCAAAGAAGTTATTCTCAAAGAGGAAGGTTGAAATTCTTTAACGCCGTGATGAGGATGACCACAACGAAGCTGGTGGTTGGATGATTTTGCAAATTGTTATCGTCCATTAAACTTCGATGATTAAATTAGTGAAAAAAATCCAATTTTTTTTCTTGAATATTAACAGAAAATCCTTTTAGAGAATGTTGCAGTGTGCAAAATATATAAAAATACTGTTATTATTTGATGAATAGTAATAGAAATTGCTTTGTGAGAACTTTCTTTTGTAGCATATGTCTCATCTATGGGTGCGGATGCTCTGATTCTTATATTTATTTGGTATAGATGCACATGAAGAGGAGAAACAAAATTAGAGAATCAACTGGTGCGTGGCTTTGTTTATATTCGGTATACCGCAAAATCGAGTCTAAATAGAAAAAAGATGCGAACATAGAAAGAAAAAAATTAATTCCTTGATGTTTTATGATTTAAAATGGAGTAACGAGTGGATTGATATTACTAATAGAGAGAGAAATAGATGATGAACTTGAGGACTAAATATCAACATGCTCAGTACTTATGGTCGACCTCTTCATGTCCATCAACATTAGATAGCGATAAAGTAGATGATGATTATGGTTTGATACCGTGGAAGTGATTAGGCGAGATGAGAACAGAAATGCTTTTGAGCTTCATGTGTTCGAATGTATTTGAATATCTTTTATTTTGCCATTGCTCACTGACATTTATGTTGCATTTTTCAAATCCTCAATACTTATGCATTTATCTATAGATTTTATATAATCATTAAAATAAATATAAAATTCAGTGGATTGAAAATTGAATGTTAATTTGGGATGACTAATCTTTCATCATATTGACCAAGTGTTCTCACGGTAATGTAGCCCCATGAATCTTCATCTTGGTGTAGGCTAGGAGCTTTGGGAAGGTAGTCAAAGAGTGGTCGTAGTTAGTTCTGACCGGTCTAGCTGTGATTTTCAGTAAACATTCCATAACTCACATGATGGCTTCCACATGACTGACTATGTTGATTGATAAAGAGACTTCTGAAAAAAAGATCAAATAAGTCGATATAACATTTTTAGTCAAATCTATAGAGGTTTAGCATAAAAGAATATTTTTTCCTATTAGATTTGAAATGCTATGAACTTTACTGGGGCTGCAAGCTAGAGCACCAAATGCTTTACACGAAAGGAAATAAGAAAATGCAGTCACAACATACCTCAAATGCAGCAAATATAGGATGGACTTGTTTAAATATTTCATCCACACTTCCCACTGCATTTATCTACAGACATCAAGTAATAACAACAGAATCAGCTACAATTTCAAAGAGAGACTAAAAAAACGCAAGATCATTGACAGAGGCAGTATTGAAACCTTGCGGAGGCTTCCTTTGGCTGCATAATAGTCGACAACAGGGAGATTTAAGGAAGAAAATACTTGGAGGCGTTTCTTGATAGTATCAATGTTATCATCCACCCGACCCTGTGTTGCGAATCAACATTAGGATGTGCAAAATTGTTAATGAAGAATCATCACCAGTTACAAGCACCTGATTGCGACTCAGAACTCGCTGGACCATCTCTTCTTCTGGGCAATAAAAGAACAGTACAACATCTGGTTCTAGGCCAACCTACACCATACACTTCAGTTTGTCCGATAAGAATCAATCACTATAGTACTGAATCGAGGTGTAAAGGTACTAACTACAATGAACTTTCCATGCATGATATCTCATTCCTTATGAAGCTATTCACATAAAGTATATTCATTTGACAGATGAGTAGCTAAAACAGAAGCATATCTATTTAACCAGTTGGATTGTCTTATCCCTGCTCTATATCTTTTGATTTAAACCTTCCAAGTAAGTTAATGGCCACATATGCAAATGCATAGCCACCTAATGAGTATGACTATCGTTCCCCGGTCATTTTTGGTAGGATCCTTTGTGGGAACACTAAGGGAACAATTCAAACATTATTCGACAGCATTTCTAGCGCCAAATGAAAGTCATATACTAATTAATAAAAGAGAACCCGGTCAATGAAGCTGCAAAGGTGATGATGGTAATCACTTTTATCAAGGTCCAACATGGATACAAATAGAAACTTACAACTCGTTCAAATGCAATGCGATTCTCCTCGGAACGTGGAAAACCATCAATGAGAAATTTATTGTTCTTGCTTGACTGCATTTCCCTCTGGATCAGTTTAACAGTTACATCTGAAGGGACAATTTTCCCATCCTTGATTGTCTTTAAAATAGTGGCACTAACAAAATTAGACAAGCAATGAACTCTTATCAAGTATACAAATCAGTTAAAACCTAGGAGTTTTTTTAATTTATATTTTCATATGAGAGAGACTGCAGTTGACGTACCCATTTTCACTACGGGAAGAAATTTCTCTCCTGAGAAGTTCTCCAGCACTAAGGTGTGTGAACCCAAAATTCTCAACAACTTTCGTACATTGAGTACCTTTACCAGTACCTGGGCCACCTGCAAAGATATTAATACATATTGTTGGACCCACTTAATCTCAAAACACTATAATCACTTGCATAGATAGCATGATAAGAAAACACAGCTATTTTATCCACTGTTTTACATTATATAACTACGAATAAGTAAAACTTGTCCATGACTTATCAGTTAATGCTAAACAGCAAGATGATAAAGCTTACAGCCTCTAGTTGGTAAGAATATAAGTACTACAGGTGCAACTAATACCATTAATGGTAGAAAGTGTTTTGTTCAGTACCTACTTCATCATAAACAGGCGGTAGTTAGCTCCATTACCATAAGTGATTAGGTATTGGGGGTCCTTCAAGTTTATCCTCCTAGTTAAGAGGGGCGTAGTATTATCAGTATCTGTAGAGATGTTTGGTTCAACTTTAGAAACAAGTATTAATATTTCCTACATTTCTTACTCTTTAAACTCGTATGAAAGTGGTAGTATCAATACCTATCGAGGGAAAAGTACTATTAGTACTTTTATCACCAATAACCTGTATTAGTTATACTTGTAACAAATGCAAAGGTATTTTTTATACACTCTTGGTTTTTATGAGGCCGCATAAAGCAAAACACCAAGCAAATAGAGAAATTGCAGCAACTTGTTTCATTCGTAGAAGTTAAACCCTCCAACCTTGCGATTCTCAAATTTATTCGCTTTGGAACTTGACCGTACACATACATAAACAACATTGTAAGACATAACATCACATAAAAGAAGAATCACAATGCATACTGCAACTAGTAAACCTACTGGTATTAGTGAACGAGTTTTTAGAAATTTTTTCCTGCTGCTATGACAAGATAAGAAACATAATGCTCCATCACAAAAACAATTCTAAGTACTTACCTAAGACAAATGTTATGAATGGGGTTTTCACTTCAGGAGAGCTTTTCCAGCTATCCTGCGTGAAATTAAGGGATTTTGAAAAATCAATAGTAATGAAAAACATGTTAAAAATAAAGGTAATTTGAATCAAAAAACATAAAAGTAAGCAAATAGTAGCTATAATGCTAGTAGTAGAAAGTGCCACATAAATGAGACAGAAAAGATAAGAAAACATGGGAAAGCAGCTGGAAATGAGTTGTCAACAACATTATTTTCCAATAGTAGTACAAAAGGTCCTGAAAAGTCAAACTTTTGCTTTTGTATCTCCAAACTAGGGGTGTGCAGAACCCGTCCCGTCCCAACCCGAGGGCTTCGGGTCGGGTTTCGGTTCAAATTAATGCAACCCGTATATTTTGGGACGGGTTTGGGTTAACCCTCGGGTTACCCAATCCGTCCCTGCACATTCTATTTACATTTATATGCATTTGTATTTTATATTCTTTCTGCCCATTCTATTACATCTATTTACATTTAAATTATTCTAATATATTCTTTATGCCCATTCTAATTATAATTTAACACATTTTATATGCAAATGCATTTACTTTTTCTTATAAGTTTTTAATACTTCTACTTGCAATGAATGCTCTCTTCTTTGTACTTCTATTTACATTAAACATATTCACTGATCTTATCTTCTTATCCTCCTTCACATTCCATTTTGATTCCCTTATATTATCCATTTTCTATGTTTGGAAACTGAGTTTTGGAGACGAACTTAACAATGATTACATTTTTTGTACTTCTTTCATATCCCAAAAATGGATAACTTTTCTTATTTATTTATAACTTGTTTTCTTTTTGTTCTAATTTGTCTTGCAGTTTGATGATGAAGATTGGAGAGTTAGTGCTTCAAACTTTGTATTCCAAAATATGCATTCACTTTTTTGAAGATTAACTCACTCAAAGCAAAAAACCACTCTAGATATTGACAGTTGCATGTGAAAGCTCCACTCTCATCCCCCAAACTTTTTGTAAATATTATATTTTATAATATTTGTCCTATTTTATTTAAAATATTTTCGTCAAATATTTTTGGGACGGGTTAGGGACGGATTTGGGTCAACCATATTTTTTTCGGATCGGATCTGGACATAAAAAGATAACCCGTTAATTTTTTGGGTTGGGTACAGGTCAGACCAAATCCGTCCCAACCCGTCCCGTGCACACCCCTACTCCAAACGGGGTGGGGGCAAAACAAAGGGAAAAGGAAAACGTACTTGGCCATTTTCATCTACTTAGGTATCTTGAAACAAAATATCTTACATATACTCCCAGTGATTTTTTCATTTACATCGTTGTTGTCCCGGAAAAGTTGACCAGCGAGGGTCTGGTACGTGGTCAGAGAATGAAAATATACAAGAACTGACATCTCAATCACGCGTATTATTAACAGAATCAGTTCACATAAGTTGAATTAAATGTTTTCAGGTTTGTGCCTTTTAATATTGGTGTCAACTTTATGGTAGACAGGAATTACAAAAATTTCAATATAAGAACCTTTGAAATTTGCTGAATCAGGCAATACACTGTCCGATATACGATTAAAAGTTGACATAAAGGTGTCAGTTACAGTCTAACAATGTTCGAAAAATTGATGCTTAATTTTGTAACAATTAGTTCCATGTTGAATTAAGTTTTAATTGTTTACACCAATAACAGACTGGTTCTGTAGACTGAGTGCTATTAGTTCATGATTTCAATCTAACTACCATACCATTTCTCCTGTATATCTTTCTCGAAACTTGATAGAAGAGGTAACTAAAAATCATATAAATTACAATCTGAACAGATATTCGATGCTCAGAGCTATTATAATAATAAAAAACTCACAAAGGTCTGTTCAGATCTCAATAAAAGCAACAAAGCAACTATAAAAAAATGTGTTTAGGTGTTATATATATATAAAGAAGCGCTCAAATGATCCCCCTCATAAGGTACATCCCTGAGATACTTTTTGAGCCTTTGAATCAAAAGATCCAATAACCCACACATTGTCATGTGTCCACTACTATTCCCACTATTAGTTGAATTTTTAATTTTAAATGAACTAGAAAGGACAGTTGAGTTTTTACTCATTCATCTTTTCTCAATCCCATGTCACTATTCAAGTGTCCATTTGTTATATTAAAATGAGTTTTGCTACAGTAAAATGAGTTTCTCTACAGTGAAATGAGTTTGATGAGATTTGACTATAGAGAGAAAATTGAAGTGAAAATTGACTCTATTACTCTTTAATACCAAAAAGATGCTCATTTGATTCCTTTCTTCAATGTCACTTGGCAAAATGAGAGTCATTTGATCTATAAGATCAAAGTGTATCAATGGTCTTAAAAGTACCTTAGAGATGTACCTTATTAGGGGGCCTCAGTTGGGCGCCCCTATTTATATATCTAATATTTTTTCTTTTCTCAATTTATATTTCCTGACATACATAAAATATTATTCTTATACTTGTGGTTTTTCTCACTCAAGTTTGTTCCAATGTTTACGATGATATTTTTTAATGGTACTAGGATAGTTGCCAACTGAGGTTACCTGTTTGGTGTATAGTAAGATACTTTTGTAACTATGCTCAATTGCTGAGACAACCAAGCTAGGCAGTACCTGAGTTGGAGTGCCTGAGCTTACATTTTTTCCAAGCTTTCCCCCTGGTGCCGCCTGAATGAAGTGAAAATTAAAGCATTGCCTCACTCATGTAAGAAGTAAGGATTAAAGATGATATGTACATATAACATTGGCTTCTGAAGCCTATAAAGAGAGACACGTAGGTAAGTACAATTAAGAAACAAATAAATTCATGAAGAAAAATTAGTCATTGTACAATCTTAAAAAGTACATACTTCGATTAGCCATCCACTAATGTTATTTCTCAGAATATATTTTTATAATCAACTTAGAACACTTGTTTAACAATTCATGGATTTAACTTAATAGGGGTACACATGTATTTGACCTTTCATCTTACCAAGTAATTATGACAAGATGACCTAAAGAAAGTCAGTAATAGTTAGTTGGTACAACAAATAAGAGTTAACCATTATCCTTACTTTGATGATCAACTGGTACTAAAATGCTTCCAAATTACATGTAAGAATAATGTCAAAGTAAAGAATTTAAATCATGAAAACACCAGTATGAATACGAAACGAAAATCCCTGAATTGAGGATATGAGGTCGAGTTGTTGAGATCAAATCAATGGTTACATATAACAAAGTTACCTAGGGCATACAATGAATGTGTAAGCACTTCATGTGTGACTAAACTAATTTGAAAACAACTTAATATACAAATCCAAATCATTTGATCAGACTACCAATGACATTTCAAGAAGCAACTTTAGTATCCTAAATTTTTCTAAAATCAAAACTAACTCTGAATAGAAACTACAAAGCCAAGCATAATGAATCATGGCATCATTCGTGGAATCACATATACAACACGAAGGAACAGCCAAGTGTTGAAACTACAGCTAAAGGAATTACATAACAGAAAATGAATCGGAGTTACCCGGTAGCGGCATGAAAGCAGAGGAGAAAGCCAAGCTACCCGCCTCCACATGTCGAGCACAACTACACCACCTGCTGATCGTTGAATTCGGTTTTGCAGTTCAATGCCCTAACCATCAAAAGAGCTTCTGGGTAATGTCGAAATCACTAATTTTGTAAACTAATCAAATTTTGGCCTGCGTTATAAAAACTGAGTAAACCCACAGTTATTTAACTGATAATGATTTATTTGAAAAAAAAATTTAACTGCCACCTTTTTCAAACTTAATTTCCTAAATGCCATCTTTCTCAAATTTATTTCTAAAATATCACGACTTTTACAAATCGTTATTACCAGTAGCGCTTTGTTCCTTGTTGTACATATTATGTGACACATGCGCCCACATGGCACCGATGTGTTGAGTTTCAAACAAACCGCTGCTACCAGTAGCGGTTTGCACCCGAATCAAATTTGATTCGCGCAAACGAAGCTCGAGTCAAAGTGTCAGTGGCTTCGAGTTTTAATTCAATAATAAACCGCGACTCCTAGTAGCGGTTTGACTATATTTAGGGTCAAACCGCTGCTGGAAGTGGTGGTTTGTACCCGAATCAAACGTGATTCGAGCGAATCAAAGTATCAGAATGGCCCGAGGTTTAATTCAATTGCAACAGTAGCGGTTTGACCATTAAACCGCTACTCCCAGTAGCGGTTTGACTACTTGCATGGATTCATGTAACAAGTTTTGAGTCATTTTTTTGTGTTGTACGAACTCAGTACATTAACATTCTATGAAATGAGAGTAGTGTTCAATAACGCAAAATTATCATAATTGTCAAGATACATATTATTATTAGTGTTTAGGAAAGTACGACAATCTAAAATCTAACGAATCACTAAACCATTTGATTTTGTAACTGCATTTTTTGGCCTGGTGCTCCTACGAACTTGAGTCACTTGCGAAGGACCTTGGTCACCTAAATTTTCCTCTTTCTGAACAGGTTCTTGAGAAGTTCAAAAATTATTTGCAAAAATGCAGAAAAAAATTAGAATAAATTTAGAAAATGAAATGATAGAATGGGAGCTGCATGTACCATCAGGAAATTGAACCATGTCCGGCGTTATTCCCACAACACCCTCCTCTCCAAGTTGTACCAGATCAGCGTAACTAGCGTGAAATAAATCGTACGCTACCTTCTTAGATGTTTCAGGCGCATCATCTAAAAAGATTTGAGCTGCTGCCCGGCCAGATCAGACTAAAGAAAAAACCTGAAAAAGTGAAAATGAAAAAATGTAAGTGATGATGTAATTCGCAGCGTCTCTTGACAGACAGATTTGTGAACAAGTAGTTGCTGCAGCACGCTCTTGTTCACTCGGAAATTATCTCAACAAAACAATGAACAAGACAGAAGTTTGTTCACCCAGTTCGACCAACTGCCTACGTCTGGGGAGGACTATTCTCCAGTCCTCAATCCACTAATCACAGAGGTCTCCAAGTACACTCGGTTACAACTCCACGCAACCTATGCTACTCAACCTTGTGTGGATCACTGGACACAATCAGAACAGGCTCTGACTTGTGTCTGCACACCCTCTACAAATGTCAATTTAGAATAGCTACTGTCTCCTCAAAACTCAGCCTATTCTAAACTACACTCAACTCTGCAGGGTTGCTGTAGCAACTGCTGTAGCACACAGCTGATGCACAATTGTCCGCGTCGCTCCAAGGCCTTCTGCAGAGCCGATCGAACGATCCCACGAGCGCTGCACACTCTGGAATACTCCCCCTCACTCAGTGACCTCCTGCCACTAGCGAGAACTGCCGCTTAGACACTCGACCGAGCCACACACCCGTCAGTTCTTCCGCGGCCTTCCTTGATCAACCAACAAGCACCACTGCTCTGAATTGGCTTCCAGATCAAGCTCGGATCAGACTACGCAAGTCCTGATCTCTTACAGCTTCAGTCACCACAGCTCTGCACTCACGCTCTGCTTTCGGGTGATGATCGAAGAACTCGTCCGTCGCACACCAAAATTGCCCTCTCTGAATTCTGTGTATGCACTCGTGTATCCCTCAGCTTCGATCAACCTTTCTGCTCTGCACTATTCTCCCTTAAAAAGCTACACCAGCTTCAAACAAGAACAGAATTTAGCAATGTCCCAAAAAGAAACATTATCTCCTAATTTTTAGGAGATTAGATTTGATTTGATCTCGAAAACAAATCTCCTTCACTAGCTAGGAAATCCCCACTGGAATATTCTCCGCAGGACTTAGAAAGATTCTTCTGATGCTCTCCGCAGAGCTGCCAGGCCTTCTAGCCCGTGGCCCAGGTTGCTGCTGCTACTCGGACAGAAGCTGCAGCAACTTGAACAAGCTCCTGCTGTAGCATCCCCTGCTGTAGCTGCTCCTTGTTCACTTGTGCTGGTTTTGTCAAACATTGCCATACTGCATCATCAATCTCCCCCTTGGCATTTTGACAAAACCTTAGGACGTATTTCAATACAGATTTCTTTTCGGTAACCTCCCCTTCTTCTCCTCCTTCTCCTCCCTCTTTTTTGGACTAAATGACAAGGGGGTGCTGCTGGCTGCCCTAGGGAGGCAATACACAGAGCCCCAGAGAGGCTCTCAGGTCTTCGAACAGAACTGCATCCAGAGCTTTTGTGAAGATTTCAGCAAGCTGTTTGGCCGATACCACATGCTGTAGCGCAATGATATTCTTTTCCACTAGATCACGGATGAAGTGATGATGAATGTCAATGTGCTTGGTTCTGCTGTGCTGGACCGGATTCTTAGAGATGCAGATGGCGCTCATGTTGTCACAGTAGAGAGTCATTTCATCTTGATCAAGACCATACTCACTCAGCATTTGCTTCATCCACAACATTTGAGCACAGCAGCTCCCGGCAGCAATGTATTCAGCCTCGGTTGTGGATAATGAAATGCTATTTTGCTTTCTGCTGAACCAGGACACCAGGTTATTTTCTAGGAAGAAGCATCCTCCAGAAGTGCTCTTCCTGTCCTCTGAGCATCCTGCCCAGTCCGCATCACTATATCCCACCAGATTAGCATTTGTGTCCTTAGTATACCATAAGCCATAGTTCACAGTTCCTCCAACATACCGAATGATTTGCTTGACCAACTGCAAGTGACTATCTTTGGGACAGGCTTGAAATCTGGCACAGACTCCTACTGCAAAGGAAATGTCGGGGCGGCTGGCAGTCAGGTACAGTAAGCTCCCAATCATGCTTCTGTAGATTGTCTAACTCACTTCCACTCCATGTTCATCTTTGATGGCTTTGACATGAGTGGCAGCAGGGGTTCGTTTGTGACTGGCCTTATCTAGCTGAAATTTCTGCACAAGATTCTTGCTGTATTTGCCTTGTGCAATAAAGATGCCATCTTCTTTCTGGGTAATCTCCAGACCAAGGAAATAAGACAGTTCTCCGACCAAGCTCATTTGGAATTCCTGCTGCATGTGGTCCACAAACTGCTTCACCAGGTGCTGAGACTTCTATCCGAAGACAATGTCATCCACATAGATTTGTGCAATGATCACATCTGACTTGGTTCTTTTTACAAATAGAGTTTTGTCAGCTCCCCCTCGTTTGTAGCCATGTTTACTGTCAGCCTCTCATACCATGCCCGAGGAGCCTATTTCAGTCCGTATAGGGCTTTCTTCAACTTGAATACATGCTCTGGGTGATGAGGATCTTCAAAGCCTTTTGGCTGAGAAACATATACTTCTTCAGAGAGGTCTCCGTTCAGGAACGCACTTTTGACATCCATTTGATACAGTTTAAACCCTAGGAAGCAAGACATAGCTAGAAGGAGTCTGATGGCCTCCAGACGAGCAACTGGAGCAAACGTTTCTTCGAAATCTAGGCCCTCAATCTGAGAGTATCCTTGAGCAACCAGTCTGACTTTATTTCTTGTGATGTTTCCCTTTTCATCAGTTTTGTTTTTAAAGATCTACTTGGTGCCTATAATATTCACTCCATTGGGTCTGTCCACCAGGTCCCAAACATCGTGTCTTTCGAACTCTGCAAGTTCTTCCTGCATCGCTATCATCCAGAATTCATCACTCATGGCTTCCTTGAAGCTCTTAGGTTCCATACTGGACAGGAAGCAGGTATTGAGATAAGCATGGCTTCTGGTTCTTCTTCTTCTTCTTGTCGGATCTCCAATCACATTGGTCAGGGGATGATTCTTCTGAATCTTCTTCGGAGGCTGCCTTGATGGTGGATCAGGAGCCTCATTATTCAGATCTTCAGACAGGCTTTCTAATTGTTCATCTGGATTTTCTGCTTCAGCACTTGCTGTAGCATCTTCTGGAGCCACAGCTTGTTCACTTCTGTTCTGACTGATAGGCACCTCTTCAGAGTCAGAGTCTTCATCATCAGTATCAGTGGCAGGGACTTCTTCAGCATCATTGACTACTACATTTATGGATTCCATTACTGTATTTGTCCGCTGGTTATAGACTCGATAAGCCCTACTGTTCATCGAATAACCCAAGAACACTCCAGGATCACTCTTTGGGTCAAGCTTCTTCCTATACTCCCGATCTCTCAGAATGAAGCAGTCACTTCCAAAGATGTGGAAATATTTAACTGTGGGCTTCTTCTGATTCCAGAGTTCATAGCAGGTCTAGTTAGTTCCTCTCCGTAAGGTGACTCTGTTAATGATGTAACATGCGGTGTTCATGGCCTCTGCCCAAAATCTCAGGGGAACCCTCTTAGCATGAATCATGACTCTGGCCATTTCTTGAATTGTCCGATTCTTTCGTTCCACTACTCCATTCTGCTGAGTGGTGATGGGAGAAGAATACTGATGTGAGATACCCCTTTGGCGACAGAAATCATCCACAGCTTCGTTTTCAAATTCCCTACCATGATCACTGCGAATGCTGCTGATTCTGAGATTTTTCTCTTGCTCTAGACGGGACACCAGTGCCACTATAACTTTCACAGTATCTGATTTTTCTCTGATAAAATCAATCCAGGTGAATCCGGAGTAGTCATCAACACAGACAAAAGCATACCTTTTTCTGCCCAGACTCTCAACTTCCATCGGACCCATCAGATCCATGTGTATCAACTGTAGAGGTCTGGTAGTACCTACATCTTTGACTATTGGGTGTGAAGCCTTCTTTTGTTTCCCAATCTGACAATCTCCACAGATAGAGTTTGTCTCCCCTTTTATCAGCGGTATTCCTCTGACTAGCCCTTCTGTTGCAATTCTCTTCAGAGTCCTCAGGTTAACATGACCCATCCTTCTGTGCCATAAAATCATTTCCTCAGCCTTTGTCAGCATACATTTCGGAGCCAGTGAGTTTGAACTCACGTTGAGAAGATAACAGTTGCTTTTTGATCTGGCTCCTTCCATTAAACATTCTCCAGTTTTGTCGAAAACTTTGCACGAGTCTTTCGTAAATTTCACCTGTTTAGTTCCATCACACAGCTGACTGATGCTTATGAGGTTCGCCTTTAGTCCTTCCACTAGCAAGACATTGCTCAGGTTGGGCATTCCTTCAACTGCTAAAGTTCCCTTTCCTAGAACTCTTCCTCTCAGGCCGTTTCCAAACTTCACCCGTTGTTCCAGGCAGGGTGTTATGTTTTTCAAGAAGGATCTTTCTCCTGTCATGTGTCCTGAACAACCACTGTCAAAATACCAGCTTATCTTATCCGAGGTGCTTGCTGTGCTGACAAACGCAAGAATCTGAGTCCGCGCATGTTTCTGCTTGATTGGTTTCCTAGCTGAACCTTTTCCAGTGTATACTGAAGAACAGTTCCTCTTTATGTGACTATTGTGCCCGCAGCTATAGCATCTTTTATACTTCGAGACTTTCTTGTTACAGTGATACAGAGGTTGCTGAAGCAGGAGCTGGTTCACTCTTCCTTGTGTTTTTCTGCCTCTCCTGGCTGATCTGTATCTGGCCAAGTTGCATTCATCCTCACTCAGATCTGTCTCGTCTTCACTTTCACTGGCAGAGAGAGCCCTCTTTTTCATCAGTTTGCTGGTGCAGTTGATTTGTCGATGGCCATACCCTGCACAGTTCCAGCATTGGACTCCTTTTTTCATTTCTTTCTTCTCATCTTCATTCTGAGCAGGTTCCTTCCCTCTCCTTTTATTTTCTCCACCTCTTATGAATTATTTTCGTGAGGATGCCCTTTTTCCAGTTCTTGAGTCCATGTTCTTCAGGAGCTTTCCAAGGTTCTTGACTAGAATACTCAGCTGATCATCTGGAGCTGGCTTCTTAGCTTCTGTTTCAGCCTTCAGTCCAATGTTCTTGTCCTTAGAAGTGAGATCTTCTTTAACCAGTTTCATCTCAAATTGTTTGAGGGATCCCATCAACTCTTCCAGCTTCATGAATCTGACATTTTGAGCTTCTTCAATAGCCGTCACTTTCATGTCAAATCTTGTAGGCAACGATCTGAGGACCTTCCTGATCAGCTTCTCTTCAGGGATAGGTTCACCAAGAGCTTGAACTTCATTTGCCAGATCACAAAGTTTTGTATTAAACTCAGTGACAGTCTCCTCTTCCAGCATTCTCAGATTCTCAAACTATGTGACAATAATCTGTAATCTTGACAGCTTTACTCTATCAGTTCCTTCATGTGCAGTTTGCAGAATTTCCCAAGCTTGTTTGGCCATATCACAATTTGATATCAACCTGAAATTGTTAGCATCAACTGCAGCAAAAATCGCATTCAGAGCCTTTGAATTACCAGTTGCTGCAGCTCCCTCTTCAGCAGTCCATTGTTCTTCAGGCTTTATCCGTGTGACTCCCTGTTCATCCATGGTGATTGGAGGAGACCACTGGACCATGATAGCTCTCCAGGTCTTCTCATCAATGGCCTTGAGAAAGGCTTTCATCCTAGCCTTCCAATATCCATAGTTGCTTTCTTCCAACAATGGAGGTCAGCTTGTGCTCTGTCCTTCCTTCATTGTCTTGGCTTCTTTAGAGACACTGTAGGATCTTTTACTCTGTGTATTGAGCTTCCGCTCTGACACCAATTGTAATTCGCAGCGTCTCTTGACAGACAGATTTGTGAACAAGTAGTTGCTGCAGCACACTCTTGTTCACTCGGAAATTGTCTCAGGAAAATAATGAACAAGACAGAAGTTTATTCACCCAGTTCGGCCAACTGCCTACGTCTGGGGAGGACTATTCTCCAGTCCTCAATCCACTAATCACAGAGGTCTCCAAGTACACTCGGTTACAACTCCACGCAACCTATGCTACTCAACCTTGTGTGGATCACTGGACACAATCAGAACAGGCTCTAACTTGTGTCTGCACACCCTCTACAACTGTCAATCTAGAATAGCTACTATCTCCTCGAAACTCAGCCTATTCTAAACTACGCTCAACTCTGCAGGGTTGCTGTAGCAACTGCTGTAGCACACAGCTGATGCACAATTGTCCGCGTTGCTCCAAGGCCTTCTGCCTAGCCGATCGAATGATCCCACGAGCGCTGCACACTCTGGAATACTCCCCCTCACTTAGTGACCTCCTGCCACTAGCGAGAACTGCTGCTTAGACACTCGACCGAGCCACACACCCGTCAGTTCTTCCGCGGCCTTCCTTGATCAACCAACAAGCACCACTACTCTGAATTGGCTTCCAGATCAAGCTCGGATCAGACTACGCAAGTTCTGATCTCCTACAGCTTCAGTCACCACAGCTCTGCGCTCACGCTCTGCTTTCGAGTGATGATCGAAGAACTCGTCCGTCGCGCACCAAAATTGCCCTCTCTGAATTCTGTGTATGCACTCGTGTATCCCTCAGCTTCGATCAACCTTTCTGCTCTGCACTATTCTCCCTTAAAAAGCTACACCAGCTTCAAACAAGAACAAAATTTAGCAATGTCCCAAAAAGAAACATTATCTCCTAATTTTTAGGAGATTAGATTTGATCTCCAAAACAAATCTCCTTCACTAGCTAGGAAATCCCCACTGGAATATTCTCCGCAGCACTTAGACAGATTCTTCTGATGCTCTTCGCAGAGCTGCCAGGCCTTCTAGCCCGTGGCCCAGGTTGCTGCTGCTACTCGGACAGAAGCTGCAGCAACTTGAACAAGCTCCTGCTGTAGCATCCCCTGCTGTAGCTGCTCCTTGTTCACTTGTGCTGGTTTTGTCAAACATTGCCATATTGCATCATCAGATGATATAATCGAAAATCAAAGGTCAGCATATTTAATTTGTTTAGGAATAAGTGACTTACATGTGAGGGGATCTGATGTGATGTCGGTCGGTATGGAACTGGCTTGTCTAGAGCCTTGCGTGGCTGAATAAATTGGCAGGTAACCGAGTTGTACCATTCGTAATAGTCGTCCATATACCCACCGTGTATAGTACTCTCGATTTCACCCCGACAACACTTTGGATCTGATTGTGCCACATCGCCATATACACATGCAATTCTCTACTCCAATCCTTTCTTATTTTTTTCCAGGTGATGGAATGCAACTCTCTGTGACTTGGATGTGGCATGTGGGGGATCCCCTTACGGATGCCGAACTGGCGCAAGACTCTAGATGGATAATGCCAGGCTGCTATGTTAAAACATAACAAAGGCACTTCAGCCATCCAAATTGTGCCGTCCCTAAACACATCTTCCTTTGACATGCATGTATCGCATCTTCCTTTGATCCAAATAGCCTCCCTTTGTGAAGGGAGTTCATTGAAAATCCACTGCTACCCAGCAAATGTTCATCTACATCCATATTATCCATCCAATGAGACGCATCATTAAACCCGGGATAATCCCACAAGGTATTATTAAATACTCTAACCCCATCATCCTCTACATGAGCCGACGTCCACGAATGAAAGTTATCCTCTTCACCGATTGCATCTAACCTCTCCAGATTATCTCGATCATATTCGTCCGAATTGGGTACATCAAACTCGACCATTTTAGCAAGTTCTTCGTTATTCATTTAAGAATAGTTTTTCACCAACTTTACTTTTCGTATAAAATACATAAATCTCATCTACTAAATATATGCATATCAATCCTAATTGCACGAGTATCGAGCTAAACCCTAAAGTATACAAATTAACATACAAGATTCTGAGAATGACCACACCTAATCAACACCTCAAATTCTCATTGCACAAGTTGCATTCCAACCAAAAGATTTATTTCACACATAATCAAAACCATATATCACAAATTTAGAGACACCCTAAACCCTAAAATTTTGCAAATCCAGCCACACTCAATTTCCCTCAAACCTTAAAACATAAATTGAGTGAAAATGATACAATTGAAGCTTTGATTAGTAGCTTACCTCCTGGTGGATGTTTAAGTTGCTTTAGCTTCATGTGCCTTTGGCTAGCGACCGGAGAACACCTGTGAAATTGCCGGATTCAAGTGGGTATGAGCATATTTACATGTGAAGCATATTGGGCGAAATTTTGACACAATCGAAGCTTGGATCGGAGGCTTACCTGAAAGAAGATGTTTGGGTGGCTTTCGACTTCGCTGGCGACGGAGGAGAAGAACTGGGGAGATAAAATCGAAGGTTGATTCACGTGGGGAGATAAAAGAAAGTGAATCTACGATTTTAATCCAGAACAAATCGCTATTGAGAGTAGCGGTTTGTTCCTAGAATTTAACGGAAACACTTTGATTCGAGCTCCATTTGAGGGAATCAAATTTGATTCGGACACAAACCGCTACTACTAGTAGCGGTTTGTTTGAAACTCAACAAGTTGGTGTCATGTGGGCGCTAATGTGTCACATAATATGTACAACGAGGAACAAACCGCTACTGGCAGTAGCAGTGCCAGTAGCGGTTTGTGAAAGTTGTGGCATTTTGGAAACAAACTTGAGAAAGATGACATTTGGGAAATTAAGTTTGAAAAAGGTGGCACTTAAAAAAAAATTCGATTTATTTTGGTTTTCTTTCGAGTTCAAATACGATGTGGGAGTTTACTATTAAATTATAATAGAAAGTTATCTTCAAGTTGTTCCCATACTATTCTTTTCTTTTAAAAAACCCAAATATAACAAAATCAGGAAATTTCGCCCCTATTTCGTCAAAAACATGTTCCCATTTGTCATTCTTTTTCAAAATATTTTGGAACTTATTTTTTTTGTTTTTTGGACAAATTGAATTGACAGCTTGCATATAGCGCACGTGACCAATCACGGTTTGAAATGGTGACTGAAGAGTAAAAACACAGTTTGGATCCACAACTTTATACATTTCATAAGACAAAAAGGTTATTAAGAATTGAATGCGAGTTAAAATTGTAGCTTTGCCAGAAAATTCAATATGATGCGGCTACCAACCACACATTAACTTGAAATCATAGCACAAAGGTCTAAATAGCACAAGGAGCCCCCAAATACACGAAAATCAATGAGGGTTATATTTACTGTTGGGTTAACACTTGCAATTCCTAACTAGCATAAGGGCTCTTGTGTAATTTGCACAAGTTGCAACTACGCTAACCACCATTTAATTAGAGTTGAGAAGGCGCCATTTGTTAAGATATTTGCATATATAGTTAGGTGAATTAAAATGAGTAAAATTAGGAGTAGGGTTGTTAGTGACTTAAGTAGTGTTTCTAGGTTTTAGAATTTTCGGATTTTCTATTTCGGCAATATAAGATAGACTGATTATTAAATACCAATAAAAACGATTTCAATAAATTTATTCTTCAAGTTATTAGAGCTAGTTGTTGAAATTAAGTTTGCGCAATCTGACGGCAGTAGCTTCTATGACTATTTGCCGGATTTAATGGTTATTACTATGAGAGATATGGAGCGAGGTCCGGTGCTTTCAGGAGGACGGCGAGTTGAAGAGAGCCGGATATTATGGGAGAGCGATAGTCCGGCCAGGACGTCCACACCTCAAAATGTTGTCGCTTCTCAAACCATTTTTAACATTTTGATATCGTCGCTTGGTCCTGTTAGTCTCGACAAGATGTTGGTTGATAACATTAGTGATGTCACAATTACTAACAATGGTGCTACACAATACTAAAGATGTTGGAGGTTGAACATCTAGGTGTCAAGATTCAAGTGGAGTTGGCCGAGCTTCAAGATAGAGAAGTTGGAGACGGGACAACTTATATGGTCATCATAGCTGTCGAGTTGCTTAAGATGGCTAATTTTGTCTATGTTTAGCGGCTCGTGACCAATCGTATTTTTAACCCTTTATAGTTGTCAAATATAAGTTTCAGGAGTCAAATTGTAGTAAAAAACAATTTATAGATCTTGGTAAGGCAAGGGTTGATCCTAGGAACAGGCGCGTGTACATACTAGCTAGCAATCAATGTGTTCAGCTACTACTAATAGAAATTATGGGTTTGTTCTAATTATCCTAATTGTCCTAATTAATATAGCTAACGGTTGATTCGATAAGAGAAAATAATTCCAAGATGGAACTTCACCCATGCTCGCAACACAATTCATGCAATCAGTCACACCATATAGTCATGCAAAGTGCTTTGGAAATAACCTAAATTGACATCAAGTGAGCCGCCCATTCACGAATCATCACCTGAATTAACCTACACTATTGAACGCCGCCCAATCACGGATTATCAACAGTTTCAATTTAGTAAGCCTAGGGTTTCTAGACAAAAGATGTCAACTTTCCTATCGATTCATGTACTAACAATATAGCTACCATTTTTCGATATCAACTCTATTCAATCCGGCTAATTACCTCAGACCCAATCATCTTTTTGGCATCTAACCTAGTTTCGTTCTAACATCCAGTCATCCCAATCAATGATCGAAAATGGTAATACGGTAGAATGAAGCATAATAGAATTGAAAAACATAAACTTGCATTAGACTAAAGCTGATATTCGTACAAATCACATGAAATCAGGTTACAGGCATGGGATCCGTAAGATCCCAGAACTAAAAGACTACTTGCTACTCATGGAGATTACACTACAAGAAAAACTGCTAAAATCAACGGCACGTTCTGTCAGTTTTAGCCTATATCCGTTGGTTATGGGATTAAAAATGACGGATATTTCCGTTGGTACGTCGTGGGTTATAGGGGCGTAGATTTTATTGTATCTGTTGGTTTTGAAGATTTTATCTACAGAATTTCTGTTGCTTAAATCCATTGAAAATAATGGAAAAAATCATCAAAAGTAACAATTAATCCGCCGTTTCTAATATTCGTGGGTAAATTGTTAATCAAATACATTTACTATTATACCCTTTTTTATTAGCTACGAATTTATGACATTAATTTCAACAATAAATCGGTTGGTTTTATAAGTTGCGCGCAGTTACAATCAAGATAAAATCAACGAATAATTTGTGGGTTTTACCATTTGTTGATTATAAAATAAGTTTACTATTTTGCCCTTTTCTAATTCCTACGAATTTATGATTTTATTTTCAACAAATATCTGTCGGTTATAAAATATTGAGTTTCCAACAAACAAAGTTGTGGGTTTTAATGTTTGTCGTTTATATTTATAAAAAATTAAAATTAAAATTAATTTATAAAAAACAAAATTAATACATTTAATTAATACGAAAGAAGCATTAATATTAAACTTGAATAAAAGTACAAATTGTTCTGAACAGAAGAGGGAAACGTAAAAAGTGCCAAGTATCAAAGTTTACTAGCTAATCTGTTAATCTACTCCAAGTGCATCATCATCGCTAGAACTTGCAACACTTCTCTGGCCATCATTTTGTTTTTCCATTCCGTCAACCTGATTTTCAATATCAGTGGTACTAGTACGATTGCTGCGACCTCTTCCACGTCGGGGTGCATCAACAACAATAGCTATCACGGTAAGGAGAGCAAAAAATACCAACAACCCACCAGTTGATTCCTTCACATATAAAACAGATCTTTACTTTCGAACGTCACATATCAATATTTCGCATATAAATTGACTGAATTACTTAGTGACTTACTATAAAGGGCGGGTGCAGGTCGACGTTGGCAGCAGAACTCCTTCGGAACATGTCTTCGCGAGCCAAAACTCTAAGGCGCACCATGATTATGAAGTTGTACTGTAGGCGGACTGAGAAAAATTAAAGCGGGAATCAGAGTTCTCTTATCGATAATTAAGACATGATGCCTCACAGTTAGAGAATTTCAAGGAAGTTGATTTATCATTCACAACTCTTTCCTTAAGAGGAGTTATTTTGATATTCTTATCTTTAATAATTTGATTTTTTATACTAGCAATTTATATTTTTGATAAACCACATTTATGTAATATCTTCATGCACTATATAACTTACAAAAATTTCATAATCACAAAAGGCGAGATAGAATCTTTTTAGCACCATGCCAACACTAGAGATTAGAATAAACTAAAAAAACAAACGCAAACTTTTGATGAAATCGCACTCCTACGTCCTACCTCTACAGGTCCCCATTAACACGTCATGGGCATTGTCTTTTAGAAATTTAATCAAACAGGTTATAAGCACAAGCTAGCTCACTCGTTTAACATGACATATAGTTAATACATGATCCCATCAAAAATCAGTTTAGGTTCACATGCTGCACATATTGCGGTGACCTGTCGGTATCAATTTCAAGTACACATGATAGTATGATACATATTCTACGAAAATATGATTTACACGAGATAATTAGAATATATGGTGATCTTGCATAAAAGATGAGAAAAAACAGGACAAGGGGATGAAAATGGATCTTTTGTCAACTAACAACGTAAGAAGGGCTGTGAGAAAATAATGAATCAGTGGCATGCCTGGAATGGAACCCATCCTCCTTGGTCAAACTGGGGTGAAAAAGAAAAAGCCAGCTGCTTTTTAAATAGAAACACACAAAGCACGTGTTCTGTTTGCAACAATGAAAAAATTCCAAAAATTAAATTTACAAATTTTATTTCTTACGGAAATTCTTTTAGGTATATGATAGGCAAAATCCACGGATCTTAGTAACGACAAATATTTGTTGGAATTAAACATAAAGTAGCAACAGAATTATTTCCAACCATATTTTTTGTTGCAAATAGCAAAGTAAAAACTACTCATTATCTAGTTTAGAAAATTAATTATTTACGACCTTTATTTCCTACGAAAGTCTGTGGTATATATGAACAAATACCAACGGTATTTTTATTGACAAATATCTGTTGCTTTTACAAGTAATATAATCGACAGAATTAATTCCCACCATTTTTTGTGGCCTTTACATATATAGCCGACAAAATACAATCCGTTGGTTTTGCTTTGTGGATTTTAGCAGTTTTTCTTGTAGTGTTACCACCAATATAAGAATGAAGAGAATATAGAATGAATAACCCGTGACGATGATCTTCGCTTTAAGCTCGTCTTTTTCTCTTGCCTCTGGTCCTCCCAATTATCCTACCCTTGTGAATGAGCCCTGAATTTCTATTTATACTAAAAGTCAATTGGGGTGATTTTTAGAATTAAGTTCCGGATCAGTTTGGTGTAAAATCGGCAGTTCAGTGTCCAAATCGCCTGTTCAATTGGTAAATCGCTGGTTCTACATTGAACCGGCCTGTCTCGGAGAATCATGAAATTTTGCCCTTGGGGCCGGTTCAACACCAAACCGCCGGTTTGACCAGTAAACCGGTGGTTTGACTAGTGAACCGGCAGCTTATGCTTGAACCGGACTACTGTTCACTCAGCACTGTAAATCTAACTTTTCTTGCGTTTTTTACCATTTAAACCTTCGAATTATGTCTTGGTGTAACCACAATGTTGTAACCCTTCGGGTTAGCTGTCCATCAAGACATAGCACGCATCAATCAGATAAGAATCATGTTCTAGGCAAGCCTTTGATGGCGAATAGATCAATCTGCCCAGATTTGATTTGTATTCGTTTGAATCTTTGTGTTTTTCTTTATTTTGCTCCAAACGGACTACAAAGCCTCGATATAATATAATTTGATCTGAAAGGAGATTAGAGTGGTAAAAACAAAATGAAAAGTTCGGGAGAGGAGCAAAATTCATCATCGAATGAAGCGAATAATCGATAAGAAATTACCCGATCAGCTTTCTTGCTCCGATTTATAGCTGATTTTTGATTCAATGATGCGTAATGGGTTTGATAGGAACGCTGGGTTTGAAGAAACGAGAGTTGAGGATGAGAAGAAGGAAGTTGTTATTAATTTTCCTCCTTATTCATTAGGGTCTCTACCCTTTAAATAGAAATGCGTACATCAATGTCAACAGTGCAAATCGTTCTCAAAATCTGTGTTGCCAACTTCAAATATTTATGCTCGGAATTCTGTTATTACCTGACGCATGCCTAGTTGGAATTCATCCGTTGGGAACCTTCAGGAAGGCATTTTAGTTCATAGGCTCCTTCATTGGTTCGTCCCATCTGAGCATTCACCTTGGCCCATTCCATGGCTCGTATTGCTGCCCAAATTCTGGCCTGCATCATTCCTTCCCCCTTGAGAACTATCCTAGGCCTTGAGGTCTAGGTTTGGATAGTCTGCAACCAGTCCCGCCTTTTCTTCCTAGATCGCATCTTCTTCACCTTGATTCTTCATTGTACAAGGTTATTAATAGAAAACCTTTCCTTTCCTTATTGTGTTTAGAAACCAATTATGCGAACTGCTTGTACTAAAGGGTGAGATTCCATGAGTAGTTGCAGCCACACAATCTTGCTTCCTGTAGGATTTCCTCTGCATCTTTTAAGCAGAGATGCGTGGAAAACATTGTGTATGCGAGCTCCCTCTGGCAATGCCATTTGGTAGACGACCTTCCCAATTTTTATAAGGATTCTGAAAGGTCCATAATAATGTCGAGCAAGTTTGGTAGTGCTTTTGTTGCGGGCTGAAGCGATAAGGCTGGAGACGCACAAAGACCAAATTGCCTTCTTCTTATGAGACCTCCGTTCTATGTGCATTAGCTTGCTTCATCATCCGTTGTTGCGTTCTGTGCAAATTTTGTTTCAGCTCTTCTAGTAACTGGTTGTCACGTTGCAGCAGATCCTCTAGGGTAGCAACATTGGAACTGCTAGCCAGATATGGAGCTACTTCCCTTGCCTTGCGCCCATACATAGCTTCGAATGGAGTCATACCTATGGTTGAATGCCATGCGGTGTTATAGCTATACTCCCCTGATCGGTTGATTTCTTACCGATTATTCGCTTCATTCGACGATGAATTTCGCTCCTCTCCCTAACTTTTCATGTGTTTTTACCACTCTAATCTCATTTCAGTTCAAATTATATTACATCGAGGCTTTGTAGTTTGTTTGGAGCAAAATAAGGCAAAACACAAATATTCAAACGAATATAGACCAAATCTGGGCAGATTGACCTATTCGCCATCAAAGGCTTGCTTAGAACATGTTTCTTATCCGATTGAGGCATTCTATATCTTATGGGAAAGCTAACTCAATGGGCTACAATATTGTAGTTTACCATAAGATGTAATTTGAAGGTTTAGATGGTCAAAAACGCAAGAAAAGTCAAATTTACAGTGGTGAGTGAACAGTAGCCCGGTTCAAGTAAGAACTGTCGGTTCATTGGTCAAACCGGCCCCAAAGAAAAAATTTCATGATTCTCTGAGAAGGGCCGGTTCAACGTAGAACCGGCGGTTTATAAGTGAAATCGGCGGTTTGAACATTGAAACCGCCGGTTTGACACCAAACCCCGCGAATTAATTCTGAAAATCAGCCCAATTGACTTTCAGTATAAATAGAAATCGAGGGCTCATTGGGTAGGGTTGGACGATTTGGAGAACGAAAGCAAGAGAGAAGAGGATAGCTTGGAGTGAAGATCGTCATCACGGGTTCTTCGTTATTTATTCTCTTCATTCTTGTATTGGTAGTAATCCCCATGAGTAGCGAGTAGTTTATTTAGTTCTGGGATCCATAGGATCCCATGCCTGTAACCTGATTTTATGTGATCTGTACGAACATCAGTTTTAGTCTAATGCAATTTATGTTTTTCAATTCTACTATACTTCATTCTATCGTTTTACCATTGTCGATCATTGATTGGGATGACTGATGTTAGAACGAAATTAGGCTAGATGCCAAAAAGATGATTCGGTCTGAGGTAATTAACCAGATTGAGTAGAGTTGATATCGAAACATGGTAGGTTAGTACATGGATCGATAGGAAAGTCGGCACCTTCTGTTGGGAAACCCTAGGCTTACTAAATTGAAACTGTTGATAATCCGTGATTGGGCAGCGTACAATAGTGTAGATTAATTCAGGTGATGATCCGTGAATGGGCGGCTCACCTAATGCCAATTTGGGTTATTTCCAAAGCTATTTTGCATGACTATATGGTGTGACTGATTGCATGAATTGTGTTGCGAGCATGAGTGAAGTTCGATCTTGGATTTGCTTTCTCTGATCGAATCAACCGTTAGTTATATTCATTAGGAAAATTAGGATAATTAGAACAAACCCAGAATTTTCATTAGGAGTAGTTGAACACATTGAGTGCTAGCTAGTATATACACGCGCCTGTTCCTAGGATCGACGCTTGGCTTACCAAGGTCTATAAATTATTTTTGACTACAATTTGGCCCCTGAAACTTATATCTGACAACTATAAAGGGTTAAAAATACGCTTTATCATCCGCCCATGGAAGAAGGTCCACCCAGTCATTTTGTTAATCATTGACGAAAATAATCTTCTAGTCCTCGGTTCACTACCTCAGACTGCCCATCCGTTTGCGGATGATAAGCATTGCAATGGGATAATGTCGTCCCCTGATTATGGTAATTCTTTCCAGAACAGAATAAGGAATATAAGGTATCTATCAGAGACGATACTTGTTGGTGCCCCATGTAAATCTTCTTAGCAAACACCTTAGCTACTAGCTCGGCAGTGAACCCAGTAGGTAGCGCAGTGAAGTGTGCATTATTGGTTAAACGATCCATAATCCTAAATATTACTATTTTTCCCTTGGAAGCAGGTAGATGCGTGATAAAGTCCATGGCTATATCACTCCAATATGTTCTGGAATTAGCAATGGGTGTTTCTTGCTTTGCCCTGTTGGCACGTGTCACAACGCTGCACATATGCTCTCACATCATCCTTCATTTCTAGCCAATAAAACATAGCAGCTATTCGTGCTAATGTTCGTTGAGCACCGACGTGGCCTCTACTTAAGGTATTGTGATACTCATGCATGATTAGTTCTTTGATGGTGACAGCATTTGGTACATAAATTCAGTTTCGAAACAATATGAGCCTATCCTTAATTGTATAGTCCTCATGTTCCTCAGGATGATCCGCAATGAACTGATTCCTGGAGTTAGCTTCAGTATGGTGGTTTACCAGTAATCGCATTGCTCGTAATATACTATTGGAAACAGTAAAAGATAGTAGGAAATAAGTACTTGACACAGATTAATTATAGTGGAAACACAAGTCTAAACATAAACTTTGAGAAAAACCATTATCTTCTAGTTTGCACTAGAAGGAATTAGGAACTTGTTTACCTCTTTTTTTATGGATATGCTTACATAGTGCAATGGATGAGTGCCTTGTAGTTAGTCTCAGTAACGCGCCCCTTCTTTTCCTTGTTACTCTGCTCAACCCAACTCTAGAGTTAGACTCCTTCCTGCCAAATGCACGGATGTGTCCCTGACTTGTGTGAACCCACACCTGGCTACTTTCCCGACCCTATATGAGTGAACTCCTCAACCTCGCAGATGCATCTCTGTTCATTGGCTGCCGGATTATCGCTTGCACACTAGTGAGCTTAATCCTTCGTGATCTCCTAGTTTTTCTTTTTATCAAGCTCCTTCATTTCTTGGTGTCAGCTCACTTTTGTTAGGCTTGGAGATCCACACGCAGATTTTCTTATCTGCATGATCTTGAAGATTTCCAAATGGAAGTCATAAGATCCGGTTTAGAAGATTGTCCCACATCAATCTTTCAGCTAGGATATTCATTATCCCATAATAATGGATATCGTTTATTCACCAAATATATTTTCGGTAAATATGTATTCATTCTTATCACTCAATATGAGACAATTACAAATGAGGATCCCAAACAAAAAAGAAATGACGGGCTAATTGTAGTCGTTTCTTAATAAAAATCCGTCCGCCAAAGCCTTATGTGATACAAAAGACAATTTCTGCCTCAAAATAGAGAGCGCTGCCGGTGGCTCCATACCCTCGGCCCTATCCCACCTCGCCGCCAGCGGCCTGATCAGATGATCTGCTCTCACTCCAAAACCTCCTAAAGATTCTATGATGAAATGCATGAACATAAGCCCATTGGCTGAATAATCAGCCCCATACTTAGAGATCTTTCTCTCCTCTGCTCTCCTAGCTGCCTCCCCTCCCACAACAGGAGAGATAATGGATACATCCACACAAAGATCTCTACCTTCATCCCATGCATGTACTAAAATGTCCGCTGGCTTCTCCCCCGAGTGAGAAGGCCAGCCACCTCTAGTCTAGGCCCCAGATTAGCCTCCCTAAAAAAAGTGAATAACGCATCCCTTATCGCGTTATGCCTCCGAATCCTCCTCCTACTCCCCGGACAATGAGAATCGTGATCACCAGGCGCGTCAAAAGTGTGCAACCCCTACATGTCGTACAAGCACGAGAAACTACAAACATGCTGTGATCGGTACTGTACTTGAGGGCCAAGCGATACGCCGCCAGGTTCATACGAAGCCTAGAGAAAGGCGTAGGTATCGCTGTGGTCCAAATACCGCTTCCCGACGTATAAACAACATTCGCCAGATTATTAACCCGGGCCCCTCCCGATCCCGGTAACTTTTCTAATGACTTCCGCTCCAAACCGGTAAGCCACTGTTGTGGTTAACCTTCGACCTAAGCTCCTCCAATCCAACTGGGGAGGCAGGACGAAATCTCAAATTCACTCCTCAAGCAAGACTCCGCACCTTGACGAAGGGAATGAATCCTTCGTAAGCATCTCCCATAAACCCCCTGCATGCACTAAAGAAGCCACTGCAGCCGGGAGAGCCACATCATAGCCCACCGAAATTTAGAGGCAAACCCACCAACCTCCTTTACTCAATCGTGAAACCCGTGTTCCAGATATGTACCAAACTCTGATGCACCAAAAGAACGAATCGACTCCTCAATCCAATCGGGTGGTGAACTCTGCAAATTATACATTATCTTCGGCATGCCTACGCAAGTCCGCAAAAGTAATAACTTTAACTGCGGATTATCCAATTTTGACACCTTAGTTATAATGTATCTAAAATATATATAGTGAATACAATCCTACCGAATATTCTCTAACCTAATCTTCTGAATATACGAATCAGCGCCCATTTGGATTAGATTGCTTGGTGGATATTCCATATTTGTTGTGCTCCCGCAGAGTGATCAATCTCTGCACACTAATTTATGAAGACAACTGAGTGTTTGTCAAAATTCAAAACACAGGGAACCCAATAAATTCCTTTTTTTGATGATGACAAATAATCCTTCATTAACAAAGGAAAACACGCATATGAATTTTTCCTGTGCTGTTGATCACAAGTTGCAGACTCTGTAGATACAGCTTCTGTTGTAACACTTTCTATCTCTTCCTGCGGAAATTATTCTACTGACGAATAAGAAAGACACAGCAAGTTTGTTTATCTAGTTCGGCAACTTGCCTACGTCTGGGGAGGATCACTCTCTGATCCTCAAAACTTCACTATGCGTAGTTCAAAGTATAAAGGACTCACACCTCTACTTCTCCCCTAGTCGAAATCTTTCGCTCAGTCTAACCCCCTAGACTAGCTAACAGTCTGATCTCACATACTCTCTTCGTGTTACCTACACACTTCCCGTAAAAAATAGCTATGGACTTGACTCACAGACCTACCCTATTTTATTACAATGCGTAGTACAGAGACTGCTTCAGCACACTCTATCTCAGAGTTGTTTTATCTTCTGTTAACACCTATTCTAGCTATTCTGCCAAACAGTCGGACACTCTGAGAAAACTCAGTCACTGCTGCCCCTCAATCAATGACACACTGTCACTAATGGATAGCAACCCTTCTCTGCGCACCACACAAGAAACTCAGCCTTCTCTAATCCGTGTTTGTGTGTGTGAGAGTATCTCTCGCTGTGCGCTCTCTCTATCTGCACTCTCTCTCCGGAACTGCCTCAATCCTTCCTCTTGTAGCTTCTCAGATCACCAGTGACGGAAACCTCATATGATCATTATCAGAATCTTCTTCTAGATGCTTGCAAAGTTATTGAAGACTATGTTACCTAAAACGGACTTTAGGATTCTTATCTTTTTCGTCCTTGTATTGTCGTTTGCTGAACTCTTGATGACGTTTGCATGACACCCTGAACTTCCGCAATGCTTGTCGCACCTTGTCGGAACCTCTTCGTGCATCATCAAGTCGATCGAATAGTATGTTCTAGCTCTGGTCGTCACGGAGTGCTGAAGCAGACTCTGGTGCTTGGTTGTTATATCTCGCCCATTCTTTAGATAGTAATACAACTTCAAATCTTCAGGGATTGCTGAAGCAGAATCTTGTGCAGTTTTGTCAAGGCATGTCATACCTCAACAATTTCTCTCTTGGCATTGTGACAAAACTAACTACATCAACACTACTCAAATATCTAATTATGCTTGATAGTTGCTCTAATTATGCTCTACTCAATACATTCTTCTCCCCCTTTTTGTCACAATTGACAAGGGTTGCTGCCAGCTGCTTCTCTGTGGCTACATGTTTTATCACATTAGTATGATTCTCTTCTAGGTCTCTAATAAAATGGTGTCTAATATCAATGTGTTTGGTTCGTGAGTGCTGTACTGGATTCTTGTTAATACTGATGGCACTCATGTTGTCACATTAAATGGTCATAGTACCTTGTTGAACCCCATATTCACCTAACATTTGCTTCATCCATATCAGTTGTGCACAACAGCTTCCAACAACAATATACTCAGCTTTGGCAGTGGACAAGGAGATACTGTTCTTCTATTTGCTGAACTAGGACACCAGGTTATTCCCAAGAAACCCTCCAGATGTACTCTTCCTGTCTTCTGCACAGCATGCCCAGTCAGCATCACAATATCCCACCAGTTCTGCACTTGTGTCCCTTGTGTATCACAGTCCATAGTTGGTTGTGCCTCCAATATATCTGATGATTCTCTTTACAAGCTGCAAGTAACGCTCCTTTGGACAAGATTGATACCTGGCGCACACGCCTACTACGAAGGATATATCTGGTTGGCTAGCAGTAAGATAAAGAAGACTTCCAATCATGCTTCTATATAATGTCTGATCAACCGCAATCCCAGCTTCATCTTTGATGGCTTTTGTATAGGTTGCTGCAGGAGTACGTTTGTGACAATGCCAAATTTCTTTACCAGGTTTCTTGTATACTTTCTTTGAGAAATGAAGATACCTTCTTCCTTTTGAGAGATTTGTAGCCCGAGAAAGTAAGTTAATTCTCCCACCATACGCATTTGTAACTCCATTTTAATATGCTTTACAAACTGCTTCACCATTCTCTGTGAACTGGAGCCAAAAACTATATCATCCACATATATCTTTGCTATAATAAAATCTGATCTGGATCAGTGAATAAAGAGTGTCTTGTCCACCCCTCCTCGATCATATCCGTGATTGGTCAGGAATTCAGTCAGCCTTTCGTACCAGGCTCTGGGGGCCTGCTTCAAACCGTAGAGAGCCTTTTATAGTTTGTAGACGTGGTTTTGATGATGAGGATCCTCGAACCCCTTGGGCTAGGCAACATAAACTTCTTCAGACAGGATTCCATTGAGAAATGCACTCTTGACATCCATTTGATACAGCTTGAACTTCAGGTGACATGCCAGGGCAAGTAGAAGTCGGACAGCTTCCATGCGAGAAACTGGAGCGAAAGTTTCATCAAAGTCTACTTCCACAATCTGTGTATATCCTTGAGCTGCCAATCTGGCTTTGTTCCTTGTGATATTCCCCTTCTCATCAGACTTGTTTTTGTATATCCATTTAGTGCCAATGACATTCACATTTTCTGGACGAGAGACCAAGTCCCATACCTAGTTCCCTTCAAACTCACCAAGTTTTTCTTGCATTGCAGCTATCCAGAATTTGTCTCCCAGAGCCTCTTTAATGTTCTTGGGTTCTGTACTAGACAGGAAACAGGAGTTATTTATCATATCAAGAGGTTAATATTATAGGTAGCTTAAGTTCACCTTCTTTCGATCAAGCTTCGAATAATGTTTTTTGTCGGGTGGTCCTTCTGGATTTTCTTGGGGGAAGTCTAGCTGTGCCTGGTGTGGTTGGTGAGTTCTCTGCTGGTACTACAGAATTTGGTTTAGTCTCTTCGTCTGAATATTATCTGGTTCTGCTGAAACATTCTCTGGTGCTTCCTCTTCATTACTAGTTTGTGGCAGAGACTGATTTTGATCTTCTGTATCAGAATCCTCTTTATTATGAGGGAGGTGGCACTTCTCTTCTGGGTCATTCACAACTACATTGATAGATTCGATCAATGTTCTGGTTCTATTGTTGAAAACCCGGTATGCTCTGCTGTTAGTTGAGTATCCTAGAAAAATTCTCGAGTCACTTTTTGGATCAAGCTTTGTTCTGTACTCACAATCCCTCAGAATGTAGCATTTGCCTCCGAAAATGTGGAAGTATTTCACCGTGGGTTTCTTCTCTTTCCAGAGTTCATAACATGTTTTATTTGTCCCTCTTCTGATGGAAACTCAATTTATGATATAGCAAGAGGTGCTCATAGCTTCAGCACTGAACTTCAGAGGAACTTTCTTAGCGTGGATCATAACTCGAGCCATTTCCTGTATTGTTTGGTTCTTTCGCTCAACAATCCCATTTTCCTGTGGAGTAATGAGTGATGAGTACTGATTGGTGATTCCTCGGTTGGTGTAGAAATCATCCATGGTTTCGTTCTCAGACTCTTTTACATGATCACTTCTTATAGTAGCAACTCTCAAACATTTCTCTTGCTCTAGCCGAGACAGTAGAGCTACCACCACCTTTATTGTATCTGATTTTTCACGTAGAAACTCGATCCATGAATAACGAGAGTAATCATCCACACAAATAAAAGCATACATTTTTCTACCCCAACTTTCTACCTCTATTGATCCCATCAGATCCATATGTGGTACTTGGAGTGGTCTAGTGGAGCTCATCTCAGTTATCCTTGGGCGAGGGACCCTAGTTTGTTTTCCGACTTCACATTCCCCACACATGGTATTCATCTCTCCCTTGATCTCCGGAATACCATGGACTAGTTGTTCAGATGCAAGTCTTCTTAGTGTCCTCAGATTGAGATGTCCCAACCTTTTATGCCACAGGTTCATCTCTTCTATCTTTTTCAACAGGCAGGTTGATTTATAGGTTGTTGCAGCATTCTATAGCAAGTAGCAGATTTTGGCAGACCTGGTGCCCTTCATTATGCACCTTCTTCTCTGCATCAAACACATGACACATTTTCTGAGCAAAATTTACAAAATGCTTCCCATCACAAGTTGGCTGATGCTGATGAGATTTGCAGTTAGTCCTTCCACAAGCATCACATTTTTTAACTTTGGTAGTCCTCGAACCTCCAGCATTCCTTTTCCAAGGATTCTCTCTTTCAGTCCATTCCCAAATGTCACGTTTTGTTCTCTGCAGGGTTGAATGTTGAATCAGGCACGATCTGTTCCCCGTCATATGTCCAAAACATTCGCTGTCAAATACCATTTTCCTTTCTTCTTAGATTTTGTAGAGTTGTAGCACACATTAGAGTGATAGTCTAATTCTAATATGTGTTTTGGAGTGATAGTCTAATTCACTTTTACGCCTCCAAGCATTTGTCAATCATTTGTGTGTATTGTTGAGCTAGGTATTCCCTTGTGATTTTACCATTATTGTCATACCCACGGTCCTTCTCTCTCCGCAACTTGTTTGAACTCTGTCTATTCACAAAGTTGGTCATAATGTTCAGCAACGCTCTCCCGGATCACACTCTGTATGTTGAGTGATTGGCTCTGATACCAGTTAAAATTTTCCTGCGCTGCTGATCGTGCCTCTGAAGATACAGCTTCTGCTGTAACACTCTCTGTCTATTCATGTGGAAATTATTCTACTAACGTATAAGAAAGACATGGTCAGTTTTTTATCCAGTTCGACAACTTGCCTACGTCTGGGAAGGATCACTCTTAGATCCTCAAGACTTTACTATACGTGGTTAAAAGTACAAATGACTCACACCTCTACTTCTCCGCTAGTCGAAATCTTTCGCTCAGCCTAGCTCCCTATGCTAGCTAGCAGTCTGATCTCACAGACTCTCTTCGTGTTACCTATACACTTTTAGTAAATAGCTACGGACATGACTCATAGACCTAGCCTATTCTATTACAATGCGTAGTACACGGACTGCTTCAGCACACTCTATCTCAGAGTTGCTATATCTTCTGTCAACAACTATTTAGCTCTTTTGCCAAAAAGTCGGACACTCTGAGTTCTACAAACTCAGTCACTGCTGCCCCTTGATCAATGACACACTATCACTATTGGATACCAACACTTCTCTGCGCACTACACCAGGAACTGCGTCTTCTCTAATCTGTGTTTGTGTGTGTGAGAGCATCTCTCGCTGTGCGCTCTATCTATTTGCACTCTCTCTCCGGAGCTACCTCAAGCCTTCCTCTTGTAGCTTCTCAGATCACTAGTGACGGAAATCTCATTACCATCATTATTAGAATCTTCTCCTAGATTCTTGCAAAGTTGTTGAAGATTTCGTTGCCTAAAACGGACTTTAGGATCCTTACCTTTTTCGTCCTTATGTTATCGTTTGCTTAACTCTTGATGATGTTTGCATGACACCCTGAATTTTTGCAACGCCTGCCGCACCTTGTTGGAGCCTCTTCGTGCATCATTAAGTCGATCGGATATTCTGTTCTAGCTATGGGTCATCACGGAGTGCTGAAGGAGACTCTGGTGCTTGGTTGCTGTATCTCGCCAGCTTCAAATCTTCAAGATTGCTGAAGCATAATCTTGTGTAGTTTTGTCAAGGCATGACATACCTCAACAACATACAAGGACTGCAGTACTAGTCAGTATCTATGTTCTGGTCTTATGGTCAAAGTAACAGATAGTGTTTATGGTGATAGTTTTCCCTTCAAACCAATTAATTCCCCCTTAGGGAGCTACAAGTGGAGCTCGGGATGAATTCTCCCTCAGAATATGCAACCCCTTATTATCTTTCCATTTTTGGCATCATCAAACAGGAAAAAAAGTCACAGAAACCTTCATCAATCAATCCTATACTAGGGTGCCAAACTAAGGGGTACCACAAACATATTCAAGGCAACAAAAAGTTAGAGCACGCAGGATAACGATGACAAAAAGAAATCACAAAGAAGGGGTGTGATTTGGTAGGATAGAAGTACGACCTTAACCATGAGGAATCACACTAGAAGACTACGCTAGCCGGTCAATCCGAGTTATCAACTGTTGTAGGGTGGAACGGATCCTTTGTAGGGTTGATAGCAGCGATTGAAGAGTATTTTCCATTCGACTAGGTTGAGCAGTGACGGAATCAAGGCCTCCTTGGGGACCTGGGATCGGTGGACCACTCGACCACATATTTGCCAATGTAGGATACTGAAGATACTATATCCCCAGGCATGTGCTTGACTATCTGAACCCATCCATCATCGTCGTCATAAAAGAACCCCATGTTTTGTATGTTTCCAGTGGTTAGGGGTCTATAGCACATTGTCTCCGGTGTATAGTCTCCGAGACTCCAATAATCTTTTCACTATAAACGCATATGGCAGCCCATGCAGGAGGTGGCACAACCATAGGTCATGTGTCGCATGATGACGAAATAGTGGGGTGCTTTGTAAGAATCCCTGACGAAAACTCTCCACCTTCCTTATTTGAATTTTGATATTCAAATTTATGTGTGTACATTCCCCATATTTTCACAATAGAGATAAGAACCCGTTGGGCACATAATCAATTATTCGTCGCCTTATTGCTGAAATTATATCTTGGGGGCGCGTGTCAGATATCTTGCCATCCTTTTCTGAGCGTTGGAGTTAATATTTTGTTGAGCCAGCATGATATCTCTGATGTAGACCGATGACATAGAATATCCTTGTGACTCCCATGGTTAGATCAGGAAAGTGTGTGGTGCGGTTTAATTATTGGAGTAGAATAATAGCATCACATAGTCAAAGGAAATAGTATAAGTGATAAATTGATAAAAAAATTCATAATATGTGTACCTCATAGTGAATGGATTCCGTGTGGGGATAATATCAACAGGGCTCAGAAGACCATTTGACTTTGAGAGGGCTAGGCGTTGATTAAATGCGAACAAGGTCTCCACATAAATTTGATGGAGCGTATTTATACGCTCCATTGAGTTATTTATTCCCATAGTTTTATTACATTTTGCGTGAATCGATTACTCTTTTGTAGTGTTTTCGTATCGCAGGAATGTTCAAGATCGCATTGGAATTTATCGCAAATTCGAAGCATTCATCCAAGATCAAGAAGTCAACAGCGGTCAAAGTCAACTCTGCTGGTTCAATTACTGGTTCAATGTGGTTCAATCAAGATGGTTCAGCCCAAAAACCCTAAACCTAAGACATGGACAAATTGGGAAAAGATTTATCTCTCTTCAAGTGGACATTTCTGGGCAGCACTATTGACGGACGGCACTGTTCACGGCAGTGGAGGAGCTGGAGCGAAGCTGCTGGAAAAGTCGCCGGAGTTTACTATTCACGGCCGGTTACTATTCACATTTTACTGTTCACATTTCACTATTCACCGTTACTGTTCACGGCCGGAATTACTGTTCAATGATAAAGCATGAAGGATATTCTTAATATAACTAGATTGACTCTTAGATATCCTTTTTTTTTTATTTGATGCTTGTATTCCACCATAGAACCTCGTCCCTGCAAATAAGATAACAAACTTCATGTATTATCAATTCTTCTAAAAAATATGAAAACATTATTCATCAATTTCAATACGTTCTAATTATATAAAAAAAATTATACAAAATAAAAGGTCGACCCTCATAAAAGGGTAAGTTAGATTTTATGTTAGCTTTTGTTCTTTTATTATTTTGATGGGTTTGATTTTTGAAAAATGAGTTTTAGTGGATTTATAAATTTATTTTATATAAAGTGAAATGAATTTTATGTGGGTTTCATTTGTTTTGCTTAAAGTGGATTTGAACTTTATGAATTGTGTTGTCGCAAGTGCATTTGTACATATGAGTGCATTATTATATATATGCTCAAATAATATAGAAAAAGCAAATATATTAGCAAAATAAATTGTTAAATAAATATCTTCAAATAAATTAACAAAAATATAACATACTAGCAAACGAGGCTATTAATAAAGCTAGGGGGCGGAAAGGATCTTCACGGATTAATTGGGGGTTAATCGATTTTGAATTTGTTTTTATTTCTTTTATTTACTAATGATAAAAAATTATGTAAATACTATTAAAATTTATATTATCTGATTATACAATAAAGAAAGGAAAAAAAATAAGATTCAATAAAGAAAGACAAAATAAATAAATAATATATCCTTAATGATTATATTAAAAGTCAATATTTCGCTAACGACATCAAAACAACCTAGAAGATCCCAACTCCCACTAATTAGAAAAATACATTTATTATTTGAAAATAAAATAATTATACAAGTTGCCAAATTCAAATATATACAGTAAATTAATTCTTCAATTATTATAATCAAATCCTCAAAATTTGAATATGTGCATCAAGTTGGCCCGATCCACCTAGGCGCCTCTTGGACCGCATCGGCGCCGCCCATGTGGCCAAAAAAATGCCCGACCAATTTATCAATCCAATTTTATCCAAATCAGATCGGGTTCAAAAAAAAAAAAAAAGATCGTGTATGCCGAAGACCAATTACTTGACCACTATTAGGGCATATGCACCGAAGGGAATTTCAACACGTCCTGGTGATGTGGCGCAGGTGTTCGTGTTTGATTTCGAGAAGGTGAATGTGGATTTGTGTGAAGTGGGGGAAGGAAGGAAGGAAGGAATGTGTGGGAGAGGATGCGGAGGAGTGTGATCTCGTCGCTGAGCTCGATTTCCTCGTCGGGGTCGTCGTGGGGAGTGTGGAGGAGATGGATTGGTTGAGTGTGAAGAAGATGAAGAGGACATGAGTGTAGATGAAGAGGATTGATCGAGCAGGGAGGAGGAAGCTTGAGTCGACTATACTGCTTGCAATTCAATACTTGTTGCTTGCAATTATTTTGCAATTCAATACTTGTTGTTTGCAAAGCTTGAGTCTGCTTGCAATGAATACATGGCTTGCAACGGTCATATTTTATTCTAATTATGTTTTGCAATGAACACGTGGGGTTGCAACGCCATATTTTGTTCTGCAATTAATACATAGGATAGCAACGGCTATATTTTGTTCTGCAATTAACACAGGCTTGCAACGATTAAAAAAAAATCTTTAAAAAATGTCTGTAAATACACATCTTTTACTCATAAATCACACAAATTCATCTCTCTACTTCTTATATTCTTACAAACTTCAAGGTTTCATTGACATAAAATGTCTCATTCTTGGTCCATGGCCGAAGATGTTCAATTGTGTGTCTCATAATGTCGGCAGTCTGTTGATCCAACTTCTGGCAACAAACAAAAGATTGGTAAGCTATGGAAAAAAAATTGCATGGATTTTCACAACAATTGGGTGTCGAATGCCAACCAATCCAGGAAGGAATTGAGATTGCAAGTGTCACTTGCTTCTCGATTTTACAAATTAAAGGCAAACTTGGTTTATTGGGGGTCTTGTATTTCCTACGCACAAAGAAATAAGGAATCTGGATGCAATTCACAAGACGATGTATGTATATATATACATCTAAATTGATGTATATAATAGTATTTTAAAATTATAACGTTTATTTATTTAATTGATAGATAAGAAAAGCGCAGATTATGTACATTTCAAAGAAGAAGAAGAAATTCATACATTTTTCATGTTAGGAAAGTATGTGATCATCAAACTTTTGCTCATGTTGAGAATAGTACTCCGCCATGTGAAACATACGAAATGATTGCTCCTATTGAGACGGTTGTTCCTTCTATTAGTAAGGAGGTGTATCCAAATGTGAATATTGAAGATCTGAATTTTTTTACACCTAAAAATAATCTCAAATATTATTAATACACATATATCTAATTGATGTAATCCCATAATTTTAGTCAAGATATCTCTAATAGCGAGATTAGCTCCGTAATTATTCAAGGTGAATATTTCCATGTAACTTGTATTTATACGCCTCAAGCATAATACAGAAATCATCTTCTTCTCCAAACTTACTCACATCCTTTACATGGTATCAGCCTAACTCTTTCGATCCTCTCATCATGTCTTCAGATTCTTCCACCCCTTCCACTCAACTTTTGGTTACTGCTTCCGCTGCAGTCTCTAATCAGAATTTCCAATTCCCTACCCTTGCGATCCGTCTCGATCGTACAAACTTTGCCCTATGGCGTAGCACAGTAACCTCCGCTTTAGAGGCGTTTGGCTTAGCCTCCTTTCTCACGGATGGCAGTCCCCCACAACAGGTTCTAGTCTCAGCAGCCACTTCAGGAACTGCTGCTGTTCCAGAACATACCGTTCCGAACCCTAATTATGTTATCTGGGTTCGAAAGGATCGTTTAATTCTTCTTTGGATCTGATCCACTCTTACGACTCAATCCTCGGTATGGTGGCTCGTGCTACTACCACTTCTGAGGCTTGGACTATCCTTGAGCGCACCTTCTATGCACAAAATCGCGCTCAGCAAATGCATCTACGTCAACAGCTTCAAACCTTGACGAAGGGATCTCTATCAATTCTTGAATGCTATGAAAGAAACGAGTTATTGCTGACTCGTTGTCTGAATATATGAGCCCGGTGACAGATGATGATTTGGTTGGCTACATTTTATACGGCCTGGGGATTCAATATAGTGCCTTCCGCTCGGCTATTGCATTGCTGTTGAGCCACTTCTTTCTGATGAACTTTTAGGACTCCTTCAAGAAGAGCAGACCGGCTCTTAACTCCTCCATCAGCAAATATCGCAGTCTCAAATGGCCGCTCCTCAAATCACTCATCTTTACGCCGTCTGAATTCCACTTCAGACTCACAGCGCGTGGCAAGCCTTCTCGTGATTTGTCTCCTACAAATGATCGCACTCGTATACAATGTCAGTTCTGCAAGCGAATAGGGCATGAGGCTGTAAACTGCTTTAATCGATTGAATTTAACTAATTATTCTGCCACCAACAAAAGAGTTGCAACACAATTTCAAAATTCAGGAAAAGTTGCCTTGACAGCCTCTTCTGTCAGTCCTTCTGACTTGGTTGACCCGTGGATTGTTGATTCTGGAGCGAGTCATCATGTAACCGCTGATCTTGGAAAACTCAGTTTGCATTCCAACTATGAAGGTAACGACAAGCTCGTTGTCGGGGACGGTAAATGTCTATCCATCACTCATTTATGTCATTCTATTCTTAATGCTTCACATGCTGCCAACTCCCTTCATCTTCATAACATTTTATTTGTGCCTCAGATTTCTCAAAGTCTTCTTAGTGTCTCTAAATTATGCCGCGACAACAATGTTTATCTTGAGTTTCACTCTGATTTCTGTTATATCAAGACTTTGCAGGGACAAATACTCCTCAAAGGAATCGTTGAGAATGGCCTATACCGTCTTCCTCGTCTACCTCCATCGTCTTCTTTACCTATATCAAATTCGCCTATTGCTTGTCTCGGTGTTCGAGCCTCTTTACAATGCTGGCACCACCGACTTCCCCATCCTCATGAGTCAGTATTACGTCGTCTAATCTCTCGTCAACATTTACCAGTGTCATGCAACAAACTTCCCACCATATGTAGTTCCTGCCAATTAGGTAAAAGTCATCATTTACCCTTTTTTTGAGTCGTCAACAGTCTTCGTCAAAACCTTTTGATTTAATTCGTTCTGATGTTTGGGGACCATCATCTGAGATGTCTTCAAATGGGAATCGTTATTACGCCAGTTTTGTGGATGATTGCACTAAATTTATTTGGGTCTATTTTTTATCTAATAAATCTCAAGTATTTTCCATCTTTCAGATGTTTCTCCAGATGATTCAAACACAATTTTCTGTTACAGTCAAAGCTTTCCAAACCGACTGCGGAGGAGAATACAGAAATATTTCATCCTTCCTTGAGTCAAAAGGCATCCAACATCGAGTTTCGTATCCTTATACACCTGAGCAGAATGGATCGTCTGAACTTCGCAATAGAATCATTATCAAAAAGGGTATTGCCCTGCTAGCGCACTCATCCTTACTCGTAAAATTTTGAGAACAAGCATTTCACACAGCCGTCTATCTTACAAACCGAATTCCGACACCTTTGCTGAATTTCGAGTCCTCTTATGAGTGTTTATTCAAAAAGATTCCTGACTACAACTTTTTCAAGTCATTCGGGTGTTTATGTTACCCATTTCTCCCTCCGTATAATTCAGGCAAGTTAGAATTTCGATCTCTCCCATGCATCTTTTTGGGTTATAGTTCTAAACACGGAGGCTATATATGCTTTCATGTCCCTACCTCCAAAATTTATGTGTCTAGGCATGTTGTGTTTGATGAATCTGTCTTTCCGTATCCGGCTCATCTTTCTGGATCTTCATATACTCCCTCACCTTTAAATCATAAAGTACATGTTCCTTTGTCTCTCTTGCAGCAAGCAGCTACTTCGATAAGTGAGCCCGGATTGTCATCCACAAATCACCAGGAGTATGATTCCAAGTCTAACCCACTCACATCTTCATCGAATACAGAGTTCAATAGCACTTTGTTTCCCTCAGAGTCTCGATCAGATGAGTTGTCCTCTTCACCTCACTCTTCCTCCTCTTTACAATCTGATTCCAGGTCATCATCAGCGATTCCTTTACCACATGAACCCTCATCTCCAAAACCTCCACAACCACCCTCTTCTTATCGTAGTGCACCATCATGGTTTCGAAAACTTGACATTTCAAGCCACCCAATGACTACCAGATCCACCACTCATAACCTCAAGCCAAAATCCTTAGTTGCCAAAATATCCTATTCCCATAGCTCTTACAGCCATCACAGAACCAAAATTTTTTCATCAAGTCTCTAAAGATCCGATTGGCAGTATGCTATGCAAATAGAATATGATGCACTAATGAAAAATGGTACGTGGGATTTAGTTTCTCGTCCTTCGGATGCTAACATTGTTGGTTGTAAGTGGGTTTACAGGATTAAGCAAAAATCTGATGGCTCAATTGATCGTTACAAGGCTCGGTTGGTGGCAAAAAGATTTCATCAAGAAGTTGGTATTGATTATTTTGATACCTTTAGTCTAGTTGTGAAATCGACTATACGTCTGGTTTTAAGTCTTGTTATTACTAATGACTGGCATCTCAGACAAGTAGATGTCAATAACGCTTTCTTGAATGGAGACCTTGCTGAGACTGTTTATCTTGATCAACCACCATGGTTCATTTCCTCCGAGTTTCCTAATCATGTTTGTAAACTTCGTAAAGCCTTATATGGTTTGAAGCAGGCTCCTCGTGGTTGGTTTTAGAAGTTGCGGGCATCTCTACTTCAACACGGATTTCGTGCTTGCATCTCTGATCCATCTTTATTCGTCAAAAAACACGGATCTCACAAAGTTTACATATTGATATATGTTGATGATTTGATTATTAAAGGCTCCAATTCGTCATTTATTGATCATTTTGTTACAACTCTCAACTCAGATTTCTCGCTAAAGGATTTGGGTGATCTACATTATTTCCTCGGCATTGAAGTCTTCAAATCCTCAAATGCTCTCTATTTGTCTCAACAAAAATATATTTGTGATATTCTTGAGCGTAGCTCAATGTTAGGAGCTAAACCCATATCATCTCCTGGGGAACCTGGGTCTCGTCTCGTTCAATCTGGTGATCCATTATCTGATCCATCACTTTATCGCAGTATTGTAAGCGCTCTTCAGTACATTACTATAACCAGACCCGAGATCTCATATGCTGTTAATAGAGTTTGTCAGTTTATGCATAATCCAATCGAGACTCATTGGGTTTCTGTCAAGCGTATCTTGCGATATCTAAAAGGAACACTCTCAAGCAGTCTAGTGCTTCACAAAGCTAGTGATTCACGTCTTGTCGCCTTTTCTGATGTCGGATGGGCATCTGATCTAGGAGATTGTCGCTCTCAACATGGCTTCGCTATTTACTTTGGTGGAAATTTAATCAGTTGGTCCTCTCAAAAACAAAAAGTTATCGCTCGCTCCAACACTGAAGCAGAATATCGTGCCATTGCCTTTGCTTCCTCTGAACTTATTTCACTTCAACAACTTTTGCAAGAAATGGGTGTCTCGGTGGATCTTCCACCCATCTTACTATGTGAAGTGCCACATTCATGACAGCAAATCCGGTGTTTCATCAACGCTCCAAGCATATCAAAATTGATTATCATTTTGTTCGTGAGCAAGTTGCTGATGGAAACCTCATCGTTCGTCATGTTCGCTCTCTTGATCAGATTGCCGACATCTTTGCAAAAGCAGTTGGTACTCATAAATTTCAGACATTACGAGACAAGCTGCATGTTCGTCCTCGCCCATGAGCTTGCGGGGGCATGTTAATACACATATATCTAATTGATGTAATCCCGTAATTTTAGTCAAGATATCTCTAATAGCGAGATTAGCTTCGTAATTATTCAAGGTGAATATTTCCATGTAACTTGTATTTATACGCCTCAAGCATAATACATAAATCATCTTCTTCTCCAAACTTACTCGCATCCTTTACAGGTATTCATCAAGTCCAGTCAGACCTCCTGGAGTAAAAGCGACCAAAGAAGCAAAAAGAAAAGGTAAACAAGTCGAGAATAAATGCCGAGATGATGCTTTGGAAATGATGGCAACTAATCAGACAAATTATATAGAGTGGCAAAAGAAAAAAAAATGAAGAATTAGCAATTCAAAAAGAAGCTATGCGGATGAGAGGATGGATGACGAGAAAAAAATCATGGAAACTAATACAGAATTTATGACTCCTCTATCCAAGACGTATTTTAGCAAGAGAAAAGCATTGATCATGCAACAATAGGATGACGATGATGGGCAAGGGACTACGGCAGGATTTGATAATTGTTATCGTCCTAATTGTAATTTTAATTTCGACGAATAGAATAAATTTGTAATATTCAAGTATGAATAATAACTTAAAAATAAATATTTTAATTAATGAATAGTACAAAGAAGTGCTAAATTTTGAACTGGTGCATAAACTGCGTATTGAGAAGGTGCTACTTATCGAGGAGGTGCTAATTTAGCACCTCCCTCCATACTGAGAAGGTGCTGATGGGTGCATATGCTCTTAACAAAGTGGATTGCTATATTTTTAGAAATGGGTTTTGATGGGTTTGTATAAAAATGAATGAAATTTAATAAAAATTTATTAATAGTGAGACATGTGTCACATGGGGCTTAGATGGAAATAATGAGAGAGAACAATTTAATGAGGGAGGGAAAGAATCTTAAAGATTGGTGAGAGAAAAATCTTATGCGTAAAAATTCAAATTTACTTTTTTTGATATTTTAAAAATAATATTAAATGATTTCTATAGGCATTACGGATCTACCAAAAAAAGGCTGGTCTCATTTAAGCGATCTTCTATGTAAAAATAAACAAAATGAAGGAATTGGCTTCATTGTTCCAAAAAATAAAAAAATAAAAACCGAATCACATAAAAACCATGCAATTAGCTTCATTGTTCCAAAATATCTAGTGAGGGAATTGGAGGACGTCCTCGGCAAAATTGGAGAAATTCACGTGCCAAAATTAGGGTTTTTAGCTTAATTTTGGTGCGTCTTTTACATGCTCCAATTAGAAATTAGCAGGAAAAAATAATTTACAAAAAAGTCTTAAAAATAAGAACAATTAAAAAAATTGCTTTTGAACCAAACAGTCCAAATAACCCCAATAGTCTAGATTTCAAATAAAATCCAAAACAATTCAAAAAGGTTAATTTTGAAATCTCCAAACTTTGCTTAAAAATATGTCATTCATTTTACATACTACTCGCATCAAATCTTATTTTCTTCATTTTACATACCTCATCCAAACTGTCTTTTAATTAGTTTATGTCGAAAGACGTATAATTGCGCATCTCTTATTGTCGTCAAATTGTTGATAGTATTTGCGGCACAAACAGAAGGTAAATAAGTTATAGGAAAAATTTTGGTTTGATTTTCAAAAAGAATTAGGTTTTAGGTGAGAATGAACGTAGAACGATTCCTGAGTCTCAAGCCACACTTGCTTCTCGTTTTGCCAAGTTGAGGCTGAATTTGGTTATTGGGGATTTTGTCTTTCATACGCAAGAAGAAATAAGAAATCTGGAAGTAATTTGTAAGATGAGGTAAATATTTCCTTGCGCACATTAAATTGAACTACACTCTTTATTTATTACAATTATTTATTTACGTGAATTTTATGTATAGATAAGGAAATCTCAAACTATGTACGTTGTAAAAAAAAAAAGAGTTCATACAATTTCAATGTTGGGAAGAAGTGAAAGCGCATCAAATATTTGCTTCGACCGAAATTAATACTGGGCCGTCTTACACTTACAAAGCCAGTAATTCCGTTAATTATGTATTTGTAAGTGAAGTGCAAGCAAATGTGAACTTCAAAGGTCCAATTTGTGTACATTCGAAAGCAACCCAATAAAGTCATTAAGTCCGATTAGACCTCCCGGATTCAAGGCGGCTTTGCAAAGCAACAAGATAGGGAGAAAATTTGCGATTCCAACAAAAAAACATACGAGACGAACTTTTGCAAAACATTGTTAGTAGCCAAAAAGATTATAACGATTGGAAAAAAAGACAAATGGAGTAAGCTCAAGTAATTCAACAACCAACTATCAATATTAGGGAAAAAATTTAGAAGTACGGCAAAAGCTAAACTCTTTTAGCTTTTGCTGTGCTTTCAAAAATCATTTCAATTCTACCGTGTTTTTAACACGGCCAGTCTTGATAACACTGGCCATCTAAAAAAAATTGGGTGGCCGCTTGTGTTGAGACCGGCCAGTTGGGTTTTGTAACTGGCTGGCATCATTAAAGGCGGCCACATTGAATCTACTGGTTGGGTCGGTGGAAGTGTAGTTGGGTAGGTGGGAAGTTGGAGAGGGTAGCTGGGTAGCTGGGTTAATGTGGCCGGCTTTGGCGTAAGCGGCCACCTATTGTGGCCGGCTACAACAAAACCGGCCACACGTCTTTATAAACCGGCCCTTCTCTTCCCTTCATCTCCATCCCTCCTCTTCATCTCCATCTGAAGCGCACTCCAATTACCTCCTTCTGTTCTATTCCCAGTCTCTCTTCCTGTTGTAGTCGGTTTTGGGCTCGTTTGGAGAAGATTGAAGAGGTAATTGTATAGTTATATGTTCTGATTTATTTATTGTGTGATATTTAGTTACGTGTTGAAAATGATGTTGGACAAACAATATGTTTATTCTGTCTTGGAATACAGCAAACAATGGATAACAGTGAATCCGACCCTATGGTTATGTCCACATTGGAGACACTCGAGATGCCGGTGATGGATGAGTACGATAGAGAGGAAATGGAATGGATTGAAGAATTGGAAAACGAAGGTGAGTTTCGGGTTCCAGAACCCGAACGTGTATGGGATATTCTAGCATTCCACGATGTGTCGGCGTGGGATGTTAATAACCCTGTGCAAGAGTATTATGATGGTAGCACTAGAAGGTTTTCAACACTTGCCGTGGGATCAACATTTAGCAGTAAGGCGGAAGCCATTTATGCTGTACAAAAGTACTCGATTCTCAACCGGGTTGAATACAAGACGACTGAATCTGAACCGCGTTTGCTGGTTCTTCAATGTCGAGAGGGAGTGGAAAACTGTCCGTGGCGCATAAGGATTGCGATGAGGAAAAATGCCAGCTACTGGGAGGTGAGAAAGTACAAAGGGGATCATGTATGCACTACCGACAAGATTACAAATGAAAATGTGCACCTCAATCGGTATTTCATAGCCCGTGAGATCGGGGACATTATCAGTGAAAAGTTACGACTCAACGTCGGGGAAATTAGAGCAAGAATCTTTAAATACTGCGGTTGCGAAATCAAGTATTTGAAGGCATGGCAGGCAAGACAACAGGCGCTGACGAATTTGTTTGGGGATTGGGATGACTCGTTTGGCAAACTGCCCTTATTTATGCAAGCACTACAGGATTCCAACGATGAGACCTTTGTGAGATGAGTCTGATACAGAGATGAAGAGAGTGGTCATATGATCGTACACCGAGTGTTCTGGGCATTCGGACCATCAATTAGAGCTTTCACACATTGTCGTCCTGTTCTTTGTGTAGATGGAACCTATATGTATGGGAAGTACGAGGGGAAGTTACTTATTGCGGTTGGACTAGATGCAAACAACCATCTTCTGCCTGTTGCGTTTGCCTTAGTTGAGAGTGAGAACAACAACAGCTGGAAATGGTTCATGCAATGCATTCGGGAAGGCGTTACTGATCGAGATGGCATTTGCGTTATTTCTGATAGACATAAAGGAATAATAGCTGCAATGCATGAGCCGGATTGGTCCCCTCCTCGTGCTCATCACAGGGTGTGTATCAGACATTTGCAAAGTAATTTCAATGTAAAAGTCAAGGATTCTACACTGAAAAAGAAACTTGGGCACATCGCACATCAAAGACAGGAGACTAAGTTTGACAAAGAGTATCAAGAGCTTATTGGCTTGCTGTGAGATACGCCGCGGGTAATTGAATGGCTAGAATCTATTCTTTGGTCCAAATGGTCCTTGGCATATGATGAAGGTGGTTCCCGATGGGGATCAATGACAACGAATGCTAGCGAATGTTTTAACAACATACTGCGCGGTGGGCGGGATCTACCCATATGCGCTTTGGTGTTGTTCACATTTTACCAGTGCAACAAATACTTCTGCAAGCGACGAGTGTTATACGAAAACTCAGCTTCAATCCTCGCACCCAGGATAGACTTGATTTTCCGGGATATAAGGGACAAAGCTTTGTTTCATTGGGTTACTGTATTTGACGCTGCACGTGGTGTATTTCAAGTGCTGACCACTCGGAAGCATCACATTCATGAAGTGCGACTCGAAGACGGTACCTGCACTTGTGGTAAATGGGTCGCCTTCCACTACCCATGTTCTCACGTGATGGCTGTGTGCAAGAGTCAGAATATTCCGTACACTCAGTTCGTCAGCGGTTACTATACACTTGAGGCATTCCATCAGACATGGAGCTACTCGTTCTATGTCATTGCAGATGAGTCCCGCTGGAGGCCGTATGATGGCCCTAAACACGTACCGGCCCCCGGATTCAAGCGATCTAAGTTGGGTCGTCAACCCTCTGTGCGTCGACGCAACGAAATGGACCAGGGAGAATCAAGTTCACAAGGAGCAACACGCGTACGAAAATGTGGACTGTGTCACAACACGCGTATGGAAAATGTGTGTCTCTTGCCTCCAGCGCTCCACGAGTGCTATCATCAAAGCCCAATCCACTTCGATATTTTGGGTTTGGGTTCACGGATAAAATCCAGCTCGAACAATATATGGCACTATCCGCTCATCCATGTCCCACATCCTCCTATGGACTACCTTCAGCACTTTGACATCATCCTGCAATCCAACGCATAAGAATGTGAAATAATAAGGTCAAATAATTACAAAACAACACATTGTCAATATTCACTAACCGGATCATTCCAAACTTCTTGCGACCTATGGATTTGTTGTTGGCTCAGAACTAAGAGATCAATAGGCCCAGGCTCATCAATCCGATCAATATCCATCTACACAACAAAACAACAACCAAAATAAAACCACATTTCACAATCCCAGAGCAAGAACATGTACACAAAAAAACATCAATACACTTTAATTGATCCACCATCCCATCCCAACTTACAAACAACAACAAAAATTTGAATTAAATACCAAGATAATTGATCTAACAATTCAAAACTATCCCACGAAAATTATATCATATTTCTCCAACATTCATCCTACACCTATTAACAATCCGACACAATCCAACAACAATTCCAACACCAAGCCAATAATAATGGCAACAACAATTTAACACTATCCCATGAAAATTAAATCATATTTCTCCTACCTTCATCAAAATGCCAATTAACAATCCAAATAAAATTCCAAGACCAAGCCAATTTCATTTGTGACCCCTAAACACAATTCGAACAATAATAAAATTCCAAAACCAAGCCAATTTCCTTTGTGAACCCTAAACACAATCCTAAACACAATTCAAACAATATCAAAATTCCATCAAAACTGATGAGAAAAACACAAAAACAATTCCACGAACAACCAATCTCAAGGCACAACACAATTAACGCAATCCCATTCGTAACAATCTACGAAAGTTAACAAACCCTAAACACATTTCAAACCACATCAATTTACTTACTTATCACCCTAACACTAACCCCTAACAAGCCTGAAATCGAAATCAACTAAGGTGGCGGTTACCTGAACAATGCGTCGCCGAAAGGTGAGGAAGGCCGGGAGGTGAGGAAACGGCGGAGGGGTATGCGGAGAGATGCAGTGGGGGTTCTGCATCTCGTGGCCGAGACCTGAATTCTAAATAAAAAATGGCCGTCCTTGATAAGGCCGGCCATCAATAATTTAATATGGCCGAACGACGACTCTTTCAGCCGGTCGCAGTTCATAGATTCAATGTGGCCGCCTTTAATGAGGTCGGCCAGTTACAAAACCCAACTGGCCAGTCTCAACATAAGCGGCCACCCAATTTTTTTTAGATGGCCAGTGTTATCAAGACCGGCCGTGTTAAAAACACGGTAGAATTGAAATGATTCTTGAAAGCACGGCAAAAGCTAAAACTCAATTAGCTTTTGCCGTACTTCTAAATTTTTTTTCAATATTAGGCCGTTTGAAGGAGGCAATGATCATACAAATGAATAAAAAAACGATGACCCCAATGTCTTAGTGGTACTTCTCAAAGAGGAAGGCCGAAAGCCTTTGACAATATGAAGAAAATGATGACCAAGATTATTCCGAAGATTATTCAAACTGTTATCATCCACTTAGACTTGACGATTTGAATAGTGTGTAGCTTTAATTTCCTTCACTTTATGTAATTTCAATTCTAATGATATGAAGAAAAAAAATTATATTTACACGATGAATAATAATAGGAAATCCCTATCGATATAGAGGCTTTAGCGACAAAATTTGAAGGGAATATGGATCTTGTCCAATCATCGTGAAAATGGATTTTCCGAAGCGAAACGGCCGTCTGATCGAAACATACTAATTTTATTGTGATGTATGGTGTTTTTCGGCCATTCGAGGGCGATATCGCAGTTTTCCTATACTCAAATATTTTTCCTGATTTGGTAACTTTCTTTAAAGTAACTATTTCCTTTTTAGTACTTATCTTTTATTTAAATTGTGTTTTGGCAATATTTTATGTTTCTTTTTTTAGTTTCTGTTTTTCTATACAAATAGAATCGTGAGGTACAAGAGGAAACATTTTTCAATCAATAAAAATCTGGAGTGTCTCTATATTTTTCGTGGATTCCAGTTTTCTTGTTCTTATGAGTTTGTCGCTTGCAAATTTACGTGCTTTCGCCAGGTTAGTTGGTAATCAGAACAGGCTTTTTCCAGTTGTTTTTGTCACTAATTGTTTTTATCATGGTGAATCAGCCGGCTCCCGCATTAACGCATTGGCTGAGGCGGCGGTTTTAACCACCACTGTGAATAATTAGAAAAGGGAGAGAAGAGTAGAGCAACCCCCTCGTCAGATCAAACCTGGAAGTGCATGAACCAATTAATAATGGAGCGGTTCCTACTAGAAGATTATGAGCAAATCCTATACAGGATGTACATTGAGTGCAACCAGGGTAGGAGGAGTGTGACAGAGTACACCACGGAGTTCTTGAGACTTTATGAACGCAACGAGTTGAAGGAGACAGAAGGTGGCGCATTACACTAGTGGCATAAAGAGTTCATTGCAGGATAAGATGGAATTGCAGTCTGTGTGGACTGTGGTAGAGGCATCTAATTTGGCACTAAAAGTAAAACTGATGGAGAATTCTAAGCGAAACTTCCAGACTTTTCAGAGGTTTCAACCACGGGATGCGGTAGAAGCTGGTGGAAATAAAGGGAAAGGAGTGAATGAAAGAGCCAGTTCCAGCACAAAAAGTAGCAAGGGGTGCTAGCGGTTCAGGCAACACTTTTAATCAGAAGATGGTAAATCGTTACGTTAAACCCACATAAGAGAAGTGTTATCGATATGGCGGAGTAGGGCATAGGTTGAATGTTTGCCCATCTAGAATAACTGTTTCTATCGTCAATGATGAAGGAACTATCGCTATCTTTAAAGAGGATTAACAAGATGAAAGTGATGAGTACGCTGGAGTGGAATTTGTTGAAGAGGATTATGAGAAAAAGATAAATATAGTGTTGCAAAGAATCTTGTTGTCTACTTAAGAAGAGGGCAGCGTAAGAACCTGTTCAAGACACACTGGTCTGTGAAGAATAAAATGTGTAATCTGATAGTAGATAATGGGAGTACAGAGAATTTGGTATCCATAAAGTTGGTGGAGTACTTGAAGCTGCCACGGAACCCCACAAGAAGCTTTATTCTCTGGGGTGGGTGAGTAAGGGTCCTTAGGTTCAGGTGTCATTGGTGTGTCGGGTGCCTATTTCGATTGAGAAGCATTATCGAGAAGAAGTGTGTTGTGATGTTCTTGACATGGAAATTTGTCATGCGCTCCTTGGTCATCCCTGGCAGTACAATAATGATATAACATACAGAGGCAAGGACAATGTGTCGCTGTTCACCTGGGGTATTCACAAAAATGCTATGGCGCCAGTATTGAGTTTTTCAAACCGGGAGAAAATAAAAAGTCTACTTTCCTGGTGATGACATGGTGAGAAGGAGTTGAATGATAAGGTGAAAAAGTCAGTGTGTTTCTGCCAGTGGTGATCAAGGGATTGTTAAGTGTAGTAAACGAGGAGGGGCGGTTCTGGCAGGAGTGGAGATTCTTAGAGATTTTAGTGAACTAATTTCAGAAGAAGTGCCAAACAGCCTACCTCTGATGTAAGATATCCAACATCAGATTGACCTAATTCCTGGAGCGAGTCTTCCCAACCTTCCGCATTATCGTATGAGCCCAAAGGAAAATGAGATTTTGAGAGAACAGATTGAGGACTTGCTGAAGAATGGTTTCATTACAGAAATCATGAGTTCATGTGCAGTACCTTTTCTTCTCATTCCTAAGAAGGGAAATCAGTGGAGGATGTGCGTGGATAGCATAGCTATTAACAAGATAACCATCAAGTATGCTTTTTCTATTCCTCATTTAGAAAACATGCTTGATGAGTTGTCGGGTTCCAGAGTGTTCACAAAGATAGATTTGCGTGGCGGCTATCATCAGATCCGAATCAAGCACAGTGATGAGTGTAAGGCGGCTTTTAAGAGCAAAGATGGAATGTATGAGTGGTTAGTCATGCTTGTTGGATTATCTAATGCACCAGGCACTTTCATTTGACTGATGAATCAGGTGGTGCGTCTTTTTATTAGTTCATTCGTTGTTGGCTATTTTGATGATGTTCCGATTTATAAAAAGACTAAAGAGGAATACTTGGAGCATTAAAGACAAGTCTTGCAAGTTTTTCGGGAGAATCAGTTTTACAGCAATATGAAGAAGTGCATGCTTTGTACCAACAAGTTGCTATTTTTGGGTTTTATTGATGGGGAAGAGGGAATTCGGGTGGAGGGGAGAAGGTGTGTGCTATTCCGGATTAGCCGGCACCAAACTCAGTTATGGAGGTGTAAAGTTTTCATGGTTTGGCTACTTTCTATAGGCGATTTGTGCGTGATTTCACTATTATCACTGCACCTATTATGGAGTGTTTGATGAAAGGAAAGTTTCAGTGGGGTCCCGAGCAAGAAGCGAATTTTGTGCTGATCAAGGAGAAGTTATGCACTTATTTTGGCTTTACCTGATTTTGATAAGATTTTTCAAGTTAAGGGTGATGTTAGTGGAGTAGGAATAGGTGTTGTCCTATCTCATATCTCAAGAGAAGAGGCCTATGGCTTATTTCAGTGAAAAGTTAAGTGAAGCGCGACAGAAGTGGAGCACCTATGATCAAGAGTTTTATGCAGTGCTTCGGGCTTTGCAGTAGTGGGAACACTATCTGATTCAGTGAGATTTTATCCTTTTACTGATCATCAGGCGTGAAATTCCTCCATAGTCAGAGCATCATCAATAAGATGCATGCTCGTTGGGTTAAATTCTTGCAAAAGTTTCTGTTTATCATTCAACATAAGTCTGGAGTTCAAAATACGGTGGCTGATGCATTGAGCAGAAGAGCTTCCTTACTTGTTACTCTAGCTTAAAGGGTTTGATGTGCTGAAGGATTTATATGAGGAGGATTCAGATTTCAAAGATGTGTGGGCTAAGTGTAAATTTTAGCATCCTTGAGCAGATTTTCACATTCGAGACGGTTATCTTCTTAAAGGAGATCAGTTGTGTATTCTTTGTTCCTCGTTGCGCGAAAAGCTGATACATGACTTGCCATGGTGGAAGACTCAATGGTCATTTGGAAAGAAACAAGATAAATGTTAGTCTGGAAGAGCGATACTACTGACCACACTTGAGGACGGACGTTGTTGCTATTGTAATGAAGTGTTACACATGTCAGGTTTCAAAGGGTCAGTCTCAGAACACTAGTATTTATATGCCTTTACATGTCCGTGATGATATTTGACAAGATATTTCTATAGATTTGTTTTAGGTTTGCCTCAAACACAGCGGAGATTCAAATCTTCATTTGTTGTGGTGGACAGATTTTCAAAATGACACATTTTATTGCCTGTAGAAAGACATCAGATACTTCTAACCTTGCGAAATTGTTCTTCAAAAAAATTGTCTATCACATCATATCAGGACACTAAGTTTTTGTCACATTTTTTGGACTACATTGTGGAGGATGTTCCGGACAGCACTAAACAGAAGTTTGATAGCACATCCTCAAATAGATGGGCAGAGTGAGGTGACAAACAGTACACTAGGGAACATGATTTGAAGGGTGTGTGGCGACAAGCCTAAGCAGTGGGATTTAGCTTTGCCTCAAGTGGAGTTTGCGTATAACAACACGGTACATTCAGCCACTAGGCGATCACCATTTTTGGCAGTCTATACATTTGTTTCTCACCATGTTATCGACTTGGTGAAGTTCCCGAAGGTTGTGGAGTAAGTGTCGCAGCACAGAAGATGGCCAAGGAAGTACAAGCTGTGAAAGAAGAAGTCAAGGTAATGCTAGAAGCTACAAGCCAGAAAAACAAGGCTGGTGCTGACAAGAGACATAGAGTGAAAGTAATTAATATAAGAGATGATGTAGTGGTGTTCCTTCCATAGGAGAGGTTTCCAGTGGGTACCTACAAGAAGTTGCAGCCCAAGAAGTTTCCAATGGATTAAAACAATGTGAATTCTATTAAATGAATTGACAGAACTAGTAAGTTATTAAACTTAACAAATTGTATGTAACTTATTTAGTCTTGTACCATAAAAGATGTAGCTTAAGACCTCTTAGCAGTGGCGGAGGTAGCAGGTGGACTGCCCGGACAGCAGCCCGGGTAGCATTTGAGGCAAAAAATATTCAATTAAAATTTTTTTTAAAAAAAACCTACTTCTTCCCCAGCCCCCAAACACCTCTTGCCGCAATACCCAAAACTCCTTATCTCCTCCCCTACTTGACTACTTCATCCAATCCTCCTCCGTCCTACCCAATATTTATCGGCAGTGCGCTGTGAGCAGCTGGCCAACACTTTCTTTGGTGTTGTCGTGTTGAAGTCGGCGAAGGACTGTTGCGTGACTGCGTCCTCTGCTGAGGTACGCGACGAACTTTCTTTCATATCCAACTTCAGATTATCTTTTTCCTGATTATCCTTAGAATCAGATCCATATTCCCATTTCGGCTTCGGATCTCCCATCTTCTTCCATATAATCACTGGTCCTTCGTTAGGTCAGCCAGTGCGTCGATCGCAACCTCGATTAGTCGATTGCTGCTGCCGTAGTCTGCCTCTGATCACAAGGCCACAAGGGTCACCCAGTCGGGGGTCAGGTATTTAAGATTTTTTCTGCTTGTTGTCTTGTACTCTTGTTGATTCTTAATTGTCGTGAATTTGGAGTTGTTTTGCTATGGAGAATTGATTTTGTGGACTGTATTAGATTGCTAATTTGCTATTATATCAGATGATGTCTCCCCTTGACATTGGAAAATTTAGTTGTAGCAGCAGGAGCAAGATACTTGCTTAAAAAAAGCTTCTTTGGTTCTGACTTGGAAAAATTGGTCTTATTATTTTGAGAGCTTATCTCATTTATCAAGATGTTGTCATGTGTTTCTGAATTAAGTTTTGGTCTCCAAATTTGAATTTTTTATATTTAGTATACAAAATTTAGTGAGGTAAAATACAGCTAGTTATGTATTTTGTATAATTTTACATGATTTTGGTTTTTGCCTTCTTGTTATATTTCGGATTAATGAAACAATCGTGAGGATGAGCCTCCCTTTTTATTCGTAAAAAAAATAGCTCTATAAAATTTTGAATCCTGACTCCGCCTCTGCCTCTTAGACGACATATTTTGCGTTGATTCATAAGAATCATAACTTTAGCGATGTTACATGACATATCTATGTGATCCGGGTAAGATATCTTATGCAAAAGCAACTTGTCACGTCCAATATGATGTCCTATGCATAATTTGTATCAGATTATACGGGTAGCGTTGGGATAAAGCAACTTGTGGAGAAATAATGAAGCAAAATAAGAGACATGTTATATTTGAGGAAGTGTCACACACGTCTGGACATGCGTTGGAGAATAATATGCTATTTCACTCTTGATTGACTTAAACATGATGGGTGAGTGTTGTAGTCATTTATTCAATGTTGTTGTTGTTGTTGTTGTATGGTGTTTGAGCTGACCTCTCTCTCGCTTATTCAAACCGCGTTTCTTCCTGATCTCTTTTTTTGTTATGGTAGTGGTCGTCAAATTTGAATGTGGAATGCTGATGGTATGCATGATGAAATGCTTACAACATATAAACGATATGTAGGAGTAGTGGCGGTATATATATATTTATTATTATCATACATCAGTTATGTTAAAGAGCAGAGACAGCATCATTATGGCTATGGGGCTCAGCTGCTGCATGAGATATATAGAAAAGTGGGTAATGGTAGTTGTGTTAGTTTAGGAGGATCGAGGCTCTCACGGCCAGTCGAGCCGAGCCGAGTCGAGCCGGGCTGAGCCGAGCCGAAGTGAGTAGGTATATATACGGGCATGGCTGATGGCCCCTACCATCCACCACCGCCTCCACTCATTATTCTCGTTTATTTTCGCAATCTCATAATAAGGCCATTATTAATTGAACCTACAGCATGTTTTGCTTCATGACTTCCACTTCCGTTCAGACTTAACAGAGGGTGGGTCCCACTCAATTCACATCCCATACAGACAGCATTCGGTACTACTCATGCACACGTTCGAGCGTTTACCGGTGTGTGCAACCTGAGATTTTGATAAAACACAATACTTTCCCGAATCAACCACTTATCTACCAAACCCTACACTACGCCTAGGACCACAATCCAATTGCTCTTATCTTTTACATACATAAAGTAAATTTTATTTTCTTAAAAAAAGCAAAAGTGAAATATTTGTGCATATATATAATGGGTTGGTGCAGCAAGAGAAAACATAGTACCCCTCCACTCAAATCCACCTTGACTGCTGAGACTAAAAAACTAGCTATGGGAAGACAACCTTGTTGTGACAAGCTCAGAGTGAAGAAAGGGCCGTGGACGGCTGAGGAGGATAAGAAGTTGATCACTTTCATCATCACTAATGCCCAATGTTGCTGGCGGGCTGTCCCAAAACTTGCTGGCCTCAGGCGTTGCGGCAAGAGTTGTCGGCTCCGGTGGACTAATTACCTCCGTCCCGATTTGAAAAGAGGCCTCCTTAACGAAGAAGAGGAGCAACTCGTCATAGATCTTCACGCTAGTCTCGGCAATAGGTAACGACAACATTACCATTTTTGTTTTCATCTCCTAAATCCTAAGACAGCAAATTTCTTATTGTGGAATGTGGTTGATCAGGGAGTGAGCAAATGCAGTGTCTGTCAATTAGTTTTGGTTTTTGATGTGGTTGAATTAATCTTGTGCAGATGGTCAAAAATCGCTGCAGAATTGCCTGGAAGAACAGACAACGAGATTAAAAACCACTGGAACACCCACATCAAAAAGAAGCTAAAAAAGATGGGCATCGACCCAATCACCCACAAAGCCGTACATAAAGAAGAAATTGTGTCAAGTGCTTGTCCAAACGAACTGGCAAATGATGCTGAAGATGAGTTTCAGAAAGTAGTTGGTGTGAGTGAGAATCATTCCGCCGCCAGTCCATCATCAGGAGATGTTCATGCTAAAAAAGAAGATGAAAGCAATGCATTAATGGATTACATTTTGTCAGAAGCGTTTTGGTCATCGTTGGATCAGCCAAATTACGCGGCAGAGGAGGAGGAGCTGCTTGGAGTTACAAGTGATATTGGAATCGATTGGTTCAATGACATTATTGATATGAACATGTTTAAATTATAGCTTTTACCATCCGTTTTGTTTTGTTGCTTATAAAAATAATATGTTTGTTTGCACGAAACTCGGGATAAATACGTACACAACAATATGATATGTATCTAAACTCATGGTAGATCAAAAATATTGAGTTTGGTATTTTGTGCCACACTCTGTGCTTTTGTGGAGATGTGTGTAAGATAAATTTTGATAATAGAAATCAAACATTTTAATAAGGAAATAGTAAATAGAAAGCTTCATACCATAGTAAATATTGAGTTTGGAAAGATAAAAGTTATTTTGTGCCCTAGTACGTGCCTTTGTTGAAGAAATGTGTAAGATAAGCACATACTGAGCTGATCATACACCTGTGACGGATGGATCAGCACCGATATAAATTGTGTTTCACCGGATTTCAAGCAATTCTAGTAGCACATGTATTGTCATACAAATAAGAACTGGTGCAGACACAAACACTAAAATTTACAAAAACCCACCATAGCCAAGTAACCCTACCATTCAATAAAATCATAGCTAGCCACTCAGCCTCTCAACTCAAGTGTGAATGTGTTGTCTACTTGTTAGTCTTTAAGAATCTAAGAGAAACACCTAGAGAAATATAATAGGCAGAAAGAGACTGACCTACAGTTTGATCACTAGCGCATGTCACATTAGAATATGCCTCGAACATAAATAGAGGAGTGATCATGAATAAGCGTAGAAGAAATAGTAATCCTAAGAAAATATCCATATAAGCTAGGCATATCTAATTTATTATTAAGCCGCAAATGCGATATATTGAGAGTTATCGCTAGTGACAATCATATTATAAGATGAAGTATGGATAAAAATATGGGATTATAAGCACCGACCAATTGCAATGATTATAGGGAAGAAGTGCTCAAATTAGACATCAAAACCATGCCTACAGAAACAAATATTCAAGGTAATAAATGACGTTAGGCGATAGTAGTGAGCCCTCGGAGATTAACACCAGTAAACCTGAAAATATATAGTAAACATATGAGGGTTGTTCAAATGAGACATACTCAAATCTTTGAAACCATCAATCAATCATTTAATCAAATCTAATCAATTGTTGTAAATATCCCATAAATGCTATTTATTCATTGAATAAATGAAGAAAGCTAATTTTTTATTTAAATTCGAATTCAATTAAAGATAATCTACTTTAAAACGATATAATTCACCGAGATATATCCAAAATATAAAAAATTAAATAGATTTATTTAAGAAATAAATAATAATAATAATAAAATACATATTATAAGTTTATAATTTTTTTAATCTTAAAATACTTTAAACATAAATGCATTACTTAGAATATTATTTACCTTGATGCACTTTAATTTATACAAATAGCACAATCCATAAATTGCATAAATTATTACCTTGACGCGTATCACCTCGTAAAATCACGACCAATAATACAATGGTATTTGCGAAAGTCACCAAAAAACTATTCTACGGGTTTTGCCACGAAATTTCAGAAATAAAATGCGACTGTTAGGCAATGCTTATTTGACGGTTATGTATAATATTTTCAAAATTAGTAAAAATGTTAATAATGACGAACAGTTTCGGCCTTGGAATGTGGTCCAATGGGTGCGCCTGATCAATCTTTCTTCTTGGTTGCTTCCTCTTTAATTTCCTCAATTGGAGGCAATGTCTGCAGGCTCACACAAGTTGAGAAAGAGATGCAACTATTAATAACAACAATATAGATGCATTGCAGCTTTATTTGTCATTGGGGAATTTCGTCGAACAAGTGGCCTGCGAGTGTAAATAAGGAAGAATTAGAGGGTGGGGGGATTTGGATTACCAGATTGGGTTTGTAGATGTTGTGGACGGTTGTTTTCCTCCGAATTTCTTCATCATTTTTTATAAACCTTTCAACTCTTTGTTTTAGATTTTTACGTTAACTCTCTAAAAATTGCTAAACATTATGCAATATATATATATGTTAAGCTATATGACATCATTGACAAACTCTTACAAGGTGCACAATAGTCTGCTACAGCAAGCGTGTGAAGACAGCAGCTAGTGCAGGACATTCCAGAGTGAACAAGCAGTTGCTACAACAGGAGCTGTAGCAGCAGTATTGGTGCGAAGAACAATTTGGCCAGATATGAAGAGCTGAGCAACTGGAAGATTTTAGAGCATCTATCAGAATATTCTCAGTAGAGATTGCGACCTACAAGTCAGCTTGAAGATATGGATCTTTTGGAAGGTGGGTATCCTACAAAGTAGGAGATAAGTCTTGGATTGTTTCCTAATGGGTTTAGGAAATTCTAGCAGTAGACAAGCTCTTTTCGAAGAAAGTTTTCAACGGTTCAACAAGGAGCAGCAGAGCGACAAGGAGCTTCTAAAATATTCAGATGGAATATCCCATTGGAGATTTCCAGGTGTTTGTGGGAAGATTTGGTTGTGGAAGATTTGATTTTCAAATCAAATCAAATCTTTTATAAACTAGGAGATATTGTTGCTTGAAGGAATTTCCTAAAACTGATATTGATGGAACTGGTAGTTCCTATTTAAAGGACGCTGGGCAGAGCATCAAAGTCATCAAATCAGAGAGTGAATACAGAGAACATACGCAGAATATCGAGAGGGAGATTAAAAGTGCGTGCGAAGATTCGATCACCACCGAGAGCATAGCGTGAGCGCAGAGCTGAGTGGTTGGAGCAAAGGCTGATCGAAGACTTGCAGAATCTGATCAGAGCTTGATCAGAGAAGACCAATTCAGAGCAGGACGTGCTTGTCGCTCAAGGCAGGCGGCGGCAGAGTTGTCGAGTGGAGGAACTCGGACAATCTGCTGCAAAAGATTCGACGGTACAAGAGTGTGCTATAGCAACTGCTTGTACACAATCTGCAACTCAGAGGCGCTAGGAATTTCAATTAGTATCAGAGCGGGAACTCGACACACAGAGTGAAGATCCTAAGCATCTTGCTGAGTTCATCAAGCGAAGATGACAGAGAGACAAAGCACAAGTCGGCCGCCCCTACTGGAAGAAGGAAATTATAGTTGTTGGAAGGCGAGAATGAAGGCTTTCCTAAAGGCGATGGATGAGAAGACTTGGAGAGTAGTAGTCTCTGGGTGGTCACACCCACTGACCATCGACGACAAAGGAGTTGCACAGAAAAAAACCGAGGAGACATGGACAGCTGAAGAGGAAGCTGTAGCAACTAGTAACTCCAAAGCCTTGAACGCGATATTTGCCGCTGTTGACGCAAATAATTTCAGGCTGATCTCCAATTATGAAGTTGCCAAGCAAGCATGAGAGATCCTCCAGACGTCTCATGAAAGGAACAAGACTCCTACTGCAAACTGGAGAGACGAAGACAGTGAAGAAGACTCTGAACAAACGAGCAATGTTGCTCTGATAACTGCAACTGATATGAAGAACACCGTTTCAACAAAGGTAGAAATTTTTCATGGTGTTGAGGAGTCAGACAATAGTGATGATGAGGAAATCTCTGAAGAGTACATTGCAAGAAACTTTGCCCTGTTGCACGAAGAGTGGCTGCAAGTCATCGAGATCAACAAAGGATTGACTGCTAAAGTATCAGACCTGGAAGAAAAACAAGAGGAGCTGCTGAAGACGATCACTTCTCTTACAGATCAGGCTGCCCAGCAAGAAGAGAAGTTTACTGCAGCGAAGGAAGAGCTCAACCTCTACAGGATGACCGCAAAGATGCTTAACAATGGCTCAAGCACTCTTGAAGATGTTCTAGCATGCCAAAGATATGGAGGAGGCTACTCTGTTCTTGGATACATGGGTGAAGAAAATACTAGGATAATAGTATTTGTCAAAGCTACGGAGCTAGAAGATGTTGGGAATGCCATGGAGAAACCGGTCCTGTCCCAGAAACCAGTTCAGAAAAAGGTGCCTAGAAGGATGAACAAGAGGATGCTACAACAACCTCTGTGTCAACAACCTGTAGTTGAGAAGAAGCCCAGAAGCGATGGCCGCAGATGCTATTTTTGTGATCAGAAGGGACACATTTAGAGGAGATGCTCGATCCTGAATAAGTATTGGAGACCTCAGAGACCTCCACAGACGGACAACGCCGGATGAAGCCAAGGATCAGGCGTGGCACGCAGGTGACCTCCAGCTCATCAAAGCCGATGAAGGACTCTGACTGTTCAGTTGTGCACGAAAACATCAGATACCTTGGAGGGAATACGAATTGGAGAATGAGGATTGTGAAAGACACAGGTGCAGATCGGGTGATACGTCGAAACAATGCCAGTAGGAAAGAAAGAGTTACTGGACACAACAGAGCTCGGAAGCGTTGGATACGGAAGCCGGAGCAGGCAGTGATGGAGAAGCAGCCACAAGATAGTCTCCTAAAATCATCAGAAGAGACACATGCTGAGACACCAAGAGATAGTGTTGCTTGGAGGAAGGTTAGCTATTCTGAATTGATACAAGTGTAGGTGTGTTTGAGACACAAATCAGAGGTTGTTCTGATTATGTGCGAATGTTCCTAGTTGAGATCGAGTAGCATAGAGAGTCACGGAGTCGAGTCTGTGTTGTACGAGAATCACTTGAGAACTAGTGGATTGAGGACTGCAAGGTCCTCCCCAGACGTAGGCAGTTGGCCGAAATGGGTGAACAAATCTTTGTTCATTGTTTTGTCTTACTGTAAAAGATTCGTCGGTACAAGAGTGTGCTATAGCAACTGCTTATACACAATCTGTAACTGAGAGGCACTACGAATTTCAATATATATATATCAAGTTACTAAATCAATTAGAGATTTAACGCTAACATACTCATTTTAACCTTGTACTAAAACAAAATATTAATACGAATAACATAATGAAGGAGGACTTACTATTACTACTCATCAAATAATAGTTCATATTTGTGCATCGGTGTAAAAAATACCTATTACTATTCATAAAAAATATGAATTCTTATGTTTTTCACATAAATGAAATTACATAATACCAAATAATTACCGAATAAAAATTATATCAATAAATTACATAATACCGAACAACAATGGAATTGTAGTTACATAAAAGCAAAGGAAATTAAAACTATACATTATTGTCGATATTAAGTGGATGATAACAGTTTGAAATGATCACACTGGAGTCATCATTTCTATATTCATTCTCAAACATAACTCAATTTTGTTGAAAATCAGAATGAATTTTTTCCCACAACTTATGAACCTTCTATTTATTGCCGGAAATAGGATCAACTGATTGAACACAGTAAGATATATACATTGCAAATCTTTTGACATAGACCAAAACGGAAAATATTTTGAAAACAAATAAAACTTTGGAGATGAATAAATTATAGGTAAAGTTCAGAAATTTTTAAATTAATTTTTATTGATTTAACAACCCTGCTAAAGTAATGTCGACTCCAATGTTCTACCTACTCTTAATCGCTAAATTCTCGAACAGGTTGACGATTACTTGACTAACAATACCAATTAGTTCTACCGCTAGGCTTCGCTAATAGGGCAGTTCAATCTAATATCACACAATAGATATTAATCTAGTTTCAAAGCTAGGCTATGCTAACTTGATGATCAAAGCATCGATTCATACGAAGAACAGTAATTCACTAAATCTAATTATGAAACATAAATATCTCAAACCAAATGTTGCAATGCAAATCCCCAAACTGAGTTAGGATTTAGCTACTAATACAATCCATCTAATACTAATCAAAAATAGAGTTTAGAGAATATGAAACTTCCACGCACTGACTTTGTGCCACTGACTTCTGTCTCCGACTTGCACCTCTGACTTTCGTCTTTGACTTGTGTCTCAAAATTTGTCTATGACTTTTGATAGAGCCTAGTTATACACATTATTTAGATCATAACCCTATGCTTGTTTGCAATATTTTATGAGCAAGATTACTCGTTTCCAATGTTTTTGTATATCAGGTCAGAACGAGTCCTTAAGTCGGATACGCGCTGTCAGGCAGCGTTCTAGGAGTGAAAGATCAGCCTGTGGAGCTAGCGGCGCAAACAAAAGAAGAAATGGCGAAAGACAGCAGAGGTGCGCTACCCGATTGCGCTAACCAATGCCGTGCGCCAGGCGCAAAGTCCCAGTGACCAGATTTGGAAGTTGCCAAAAGATGAACCTCCTGAGCAGTAGATAAAGGGAGGAAGTCTAGGGTTTCAAAGAAGTTCGAACAGACTGTTGTTCCAGAGGCACCAGAGGACGCGAAGGAGGCACTGTGCGGCAGAACTGGAAAACACACGAACTTATTGAGGAGATTTGCGCCAGCCGACTGCGCCATCCGAGAGAAGACACTGCACGCACTGTTTGCTACCGTTTTCTTGGATTCATTAGTTATTATTTACTATTTTATGATGTTTACCACTAGCATGTCTAGCTAAACACTTAGTGTTGGTCGGGCATGAATCTGTGATGTATTCCTTTGAGACTTGAGCTTAATGCATAGTTTATTTACTTGTATTAATTCTGTGCGTACTGAGACAGTTAGTTGCATGAGTAGGGGAAGCCTTGAACCGCAAACTTACTTGTGTAGCTCGCTTGTCGCATGTTAAACTAGTTGCATGCGTAGGGGAAGCCTTGAACCGCAAACTTACCGTGATGTTAAGGAGTAACGAGTTAGGGTAGGCAGTTGCTACTGTGACAGGATTCGCAGCTGTTTAGTCTAGTTCTAAGGATTAGTAGCACATGAACTTTGAACGGAACATGCGCACGTGTTAGGAAGCCTTTACCGGACACTAACCCAAGTAAAACACAAGCTATAGATGTTTAGAGTCGATGATAAGGAATGCATTCATAGAGGATTGTCTGCCCAATGCTTCTCATAAATATAGTATTTAATCTCTACTGCTTGCGCACGTCTAGTGCAATTCCCCGCGTTACGATATTCGCTGTTACTCGCGCATCGCGCAAAACCCCCAATCACTCACGCAACCCCCGTTTTCTTAAGTGTAGGTTACTGGCTAAGACTCACTGCTTGCTCCCTGTGGAGATCGACCCTTACTTAACCGCTGTACTAGTGGGAGAGGAAGGAATTATATTTGACGCGCACAACGACGCGCGATCAACTTTTGTCCTCGAATCCTCTATTTGAATGCAAACCAAACCCTAATGCAAACCAAACCCTAATTTGATGGATTTGGGCCTCGATCTTTGAGACTGTGGGCCCCTAGCCCGTATCGATGCTCTCGTGATCGAGTCTTCGCTCTTTGCATTTCCGAGTGATTAAGTGAGTCCTAGAATGCTCCAAATACGCAATAAAGTTTCAAAGCGGTCTTGATACAACTGCGATGCGAAACACTACAAAGAAGTAATCTATCACATGCCAAATGCAACTAAACAATGGGAATAAACAACTCGATGGATCGTAGAAATACGCTCCATCAGTGATTAATTGATATAAAAGACTTTTTTTATATACATTGAGATGATGATGTTGGTGAAATTGTTGAGTTATAGTTGAATCATATGTTGGAGCGATTTGTTTGTTACATGTCGTAATCATGTTTGGTAAATCATTTGAGTTTATCGATGTAATTGTTTTTACAAATGTTACATTGCTAACATGTATTATTATCTCACATGTTTGATTAATTATTATATAAATGGATGTAGATAATATTGTTGAGCCCGGGCCGATAGATGGTTCTATTTTCACTCAAAAGCCTACACATCATTCGAGTAAAATTTGAATTGATCCCATGAGTATACATTTATATATATGTAATATTTAAATATATGTTCTCTTATTATCTGAAAACTCATGTTTAGTTTACACTTCTATTATGGGATTGCATGGAGGTAAAAATCTAAAGTTGGTACATCGTAGTGGATATGAACCCTCAGATTGTCCCTTTTATTGCTAGAGTTGATTTTTATCCATGGACTTAGGTGCACAATATTGAGGCGGATTAGGCTTTACTCACTTTACTTGTTGAGCGATGGAGGCCGGAGACTCATACATTTCATATGATGATCGGAGAAAGTATCATCACTTTTCAGGATGAGGCGCTGTTGTTCGGATTACCGATAGAAGGAGAAGTTATTACCGGTAAAGAAGACAAAGAATGGGAAAATATTTGCATAAGATTGCTGCATGGGAGGGATGTAAAAAAATGGGTGGGTGCATCATTCTTTTGCATTTATGAAGTTGGGAGAGAATACCAATTGGCCACCCACAAAGATTCAGTAGATCTCTGAACCACAAGACCGGAGGCTCGCACGGGAAAAGAGGGCACCAAAGCATTTCATAACAATATTAATCATCGATGAACGTATGGTGTAATCAGTTGACAATATTAATCTATAATTATTTCATAACCACACAACAATTTAACTAATTGCATAAAAAAATACCAAGTCACCATGGTAGATTGCAACAAATATTTACATATAATAGCTCAAACTAATGTTCAATACAACATGAAATTGAGTGTACACCTAGTTGGTTGGTCGATTTGCTCATGCTCTTCTATTATGACCTGGACAATGGCACAGGCCGCATTTCGGACATGTGACAATCCCTGGTTACTTGATCCCCCCTGATCCATTTCATTGTGTCTGTGCCTTGAGGGATGCCTTTCAATGGTTAGAAGCTTGAATGATGGGTTGAGTACACGTCAATCCCATCGTATGGTCTCCAATGTTGTTCATCTCCAATGACATTAAATGTGTAGCTCGAAGTTACAAAGTACGTTTCCAGGGTATAGTGATGATCTACAAATTCGATGTATGGAAAACCCTGACTTACATACTGCTAGGGCAGGGCATGATTGCACGTGTAGTGGAAAGCTTCCCATTTTTAGCATGTGAATGTAACCTCTTGTAACTTCACTACACGATAATGATGTTTCTCGACAATGGTAACTTGAAAAACTCCTCTTGCTGCTTCAAAAACCTGAACTCGATGATAGTGTGCTTTCTCCCTAATCTCCCTCATCTTCAAGTCTATCTTCAGGGTGAACAGTCCAACACAGTTGTGTTAGATATCTCGGCGCTTGCAAAAATATACATTGCACTACAAGAAAGTGAATTGGACAAGTGCACATATTGGAAGGTCTCTGCCGCCCTTTAAGATGTTGTTGAAACATTCGCTAGCATTTGTCGTCATAAAACCCCATAGTCTACCACCCACATCGTATGCAATGACAACTTTGACAAGTGAACACTATCCAACGAATTCACAGCTTGTGGTTTAAAATGAAGCTAATCGATCAACTCTTTGAATTCTCTATCAAATTTGATCTTCTATTTAAGGTGCGCCGCGTGACACATTTCTTTTTCAAGGTGAAATCCTTCACCTTCACGTTAAAGTTGCTCTGCAAGTGTCTAACATAAATGTAGTGATAAGCTCGAGGAGCAACCCTTAAAGTTCCCGCATTGCGTTTATGATTCCCATGTGATGATCCAAAATTATGCACAACTCATGATGGTCCGTCACCTCCTCCCGCATGCACTTTGAGATTGGCACTGCATTACTGTAGTCGACAACCCACGGTTTGCTTCAGCAACTTCTTCCGCTAAGTTGCTGACACTTTGCTTCGGCCAAACCTGAAAAGCACACACACATTTGTTCACCCAGTTCGGCAAACGCCTATGTCTAGGAAGAACTACTCTCGATCCACAAGACTTCACTATCACAGTTAGAGTACAATGGTTTCCAACAACTCAGCCACCACTAGTCTAACCACTACTCCTAACCTAATCGAAGTCTCTGCTCAATCTGTCAACACAGACTAGCCTACACTATCAACATAATCCAATAATAGATAGCTAATGACCTGATCTCACAAACTCAGCCTATCCTATTATAATGTGTTACAGCGGATGCTGCAGCAACTTCTTCCGCCAAGTTGCTGACGCTTCTGTCGACGGCTTCTGCCAAGCACTTCTTGCTGAGTAGTCGGACGCTTTGCGCTACTCCCCCTCAATTAATTATTTTCCGCCACTACCAAGGAGCATGCTGGGACAGTCCGCTGACGGCACGTCGTTGTGATCAAAGCACATTCCTCTCACATAGCATCTGCCATATTCAGCTTTTCCAACTTCCCCGAACTACTCAAGCAGATTAACTAGCACTTCTCTAACTAGCTGACCACACAATTGTTTTTTGACATAGAAACTGATTATACATGTTTACTTCTTTCAGAAGCTTGATGATCTCAGGCACTTTGTATGACTCAGCCTCCAGGAGTCTCTCATGGATTATGGTGCGCTTCACCACCACCTCCCACGTTCCGTATACAAACTTAATCCTGAACCATATCCCCTTGTGCACAAACCCAGTTATCTTCTTCGGGGGCACATGAGGTCCCCTGGAATATCTCTAGTTTGAGTTGGCGGGGACAATATGGAGTCGGCTGACTCTGACTCTGACTCTTCACTGGTTGAGTCAATCTCGATAGGTTCCTTGCCTTTGTTTACTGCCTCCTCAGAGGCACCTTCATCTTCTTCATCTTCATCACTGTCCTCGATCTCGGACTCATACTCTTCTGATGATAAACTGGGCAGCTTTGTGCGTTGTTTATCCGTGGCTTTCTTAGACCTGATTTCATAATATACTTCAGCATCTTCTTTCCCTTCCTCGCTTCTGCTTTTGTTTCCTAAAGACAGTTCCTCCTCAGCCTCCACAGAGATGTGTTCGTCCACTTCAACTACCCTTTTCTTTGATGATGGCCCTTCATGTAGCACAGTCGGCTCTCTGGTCGTCTTCCATGTGAGCAGCGGAACCTCCACGGGTTCCCTTATCTGAATGTAGGTAGGTTGCTATGCGGACTCTTCCGTGGCTGTCTTCTGAGCACTGACAGTCTTCCGCTTCCTTGACCCAGTGCTAGAACTTGCCTTGGTAACCTTTCCACCTCTTGTTCGTACCATTTTTGCCGGTTCCTGGAGGAGGGTTGACGTCGGAGATCTGGAATTTGTTGAAGACGGAAAAACAATGCCCTATAAAATCCGTTATTCCCCTTTTTCTTTTTGAATTTCTCTGGACACATGTCAACTATTCAATTGTCGAGAGCTGTCCCTTTACACATCGTCAGCTATGAGCGATAGAAGTTGCTGTAGCAACTTTGGTCTGTTTTCACTAGGACATTCTTTTTTGAGTTTTGTTGCTCGATTTGATTTTCCTTCAATTCTGATGCACCCTCTTCTGGCAGTGGTACTTCAGTATGGTCATGATCCATCACCCTAATCTTTCCTCTCCATTTGGTCTGTATAACAACATGAGCTTTGTGACGGAATTCTTTGCTGCTTTTGACGTTTTTCTTCCGTTCTTTCTTTCTCCACCAACCTTGGTCACTTTTGCTTTGTGTTCTGGGCTTCCAGGGTCTTTTCTTTATCTCATCCATGAGCATAACAGTCGTTGTCCAGGGTAATCTGTGAACATCGGTAGTTCCCTTGCCAAGTACCCTTCCTCTTTGTTCATTCCCGAAGATCACGTTCAGTTCTCTACAGGGAAGACTGTTAGTTTGATAGGTTCTGTTACCTCTTATGTGCCTCCAGTGAGATATTATTTGTGGCTTTCAGAACCTGTTTTAAAATATGGCAATTCCATTGAATATGCCCCTGTTGATCGCATAAGTAACATCTGTGTTGGTTTAGAGTAGTTCTAACTGGGAGCGGAAGAGGTTGCTACAGTTACCTCTGGTTCTTTCGTCTAGACTTTTTCTTCCGAACCTGTTTTTCTTACTCGGTGGGATCCTCCTTCCTATGTAATTCTGGATCAACCCCTTCTGTATCCATAGCTTTGACAAAGGTAGTAACTCCAGATCCACCTCCTCCTGTGTATCTAAGACCAGCTTTGCCACCCCCATACCTTTGGTAGGACAAGATCTCATCCAATATTGTTGATCTGCATTTGTCTCTCTTCTCTATGTCACTGTGTAGAATGACCTTTTCATTCTCATCTTCTATCTCCAGTTTCTTGGTCTGATCTAAAAGAGTGGCAATGGTCTTCTAGAGTTCATCTCTTTTTTTTTTCTCAACAGAGACTATCTTGACCTGCAGCTCCTAATTGATCTCAACAACTTTTAGCCATTCTTCGTGCAGCAAGGAAAGGTCTCTTTCCAGTGTATTCTCCGTGAACTCTTTATCATCACTGCTATCTGACTAAACAATCCCACAGACAATCTTGGAGTTTATTAAATCTGAATGTTCAATAGCAGAAATAGTGGTAAAGGCAACGTTGCTTTTCTTCTCTGTTTCTTCTCCGCTGTTCTCATAACTCTAGTTGACAGGCAGAGACTTATTGTTCTTCTTTGATAGGTGGGGGATTCTAACTGTCTTTGTCCATATCCTTCACATTCTCATTATTGAATTTCTTTTGACCTGTCCTTCTCGTCATCTTCACTTTACACTATATTTCGGGTCCTTCTCTTGGAATTTTCTTCTCTTCTAGACTAATTTCTTCCACCAGATTTTTGTCCAACGCATGAGGAGGTTTGTTCTATCTTTTTGAAAAACTTGCTTAAGTTTTTTACTAGAAGACCCAGTTGCTGTCCCAACCTTCTGTTAAGTCCACCTTTTCCTTGGTCTCAGCCTTCAGCCTAACATTCTTCCCAGTGGTGTAGCATCTTCGGCCCTCTTCATCTCGAACTGCCTCAAAGATCCTATCAGAGCCTCCAGCCTCATATTTCTGATGTCCTGTACTTCCTCAATGGCTGTGACTTTCATGTCAAACTTTGAGGTCAATGATCTGAGAACTTTCCTCACAAGCTTCTATTTTGGTATTGGTTCACCAAGGGCATAGACTTCACAGAGGCGGGCATTGAATTCTGTGATGGACTCTTCCTCCAGCATCTTCAGGTTCTTAAACATTGAGGTGATCATCTGCATTCTTGACGTGAGCTACCTTAAAAATATCCCATGCTAATTTTGCTTCGTCGCAATTGGAGATGAACCTGAAATTGTTTGCATCGACGGTAGCAAATATAGCATTCAAAACTTTGGAGTTACCAAATGTTGTAGCTTCCTCTTCCTTAATCCACTTGCCCTCTGACTTCTTGTGAGTAACTTCTTGGGTGTCAATGGTTAATGGAGGCGACCATTCTGCAATCACTGCTCTCCATGCCTTTTCATCTATTTCCTTCGAAAAAGCCTTCATCCGTGCTTTCCAATAGCCATAGTTGCCTCCCTCGAGCAGTGGTGGTCGGCTGGTGCTCTGTCCCTCTTTCATCTTGGCCGTGGCGACCTGCAGTGCCTTTCCGGACCTCACTCAATATGTCGAGCGACCGGCTCTGATACAAATTGAAATTGGCACTACGTTACTGTAGTCGACATTCCACGGTTTGCTTCAACAACTTCTTCCGCTGAGTTGTTGACGCTTCTGTCGGCGATTTCTCCAAGCACTTCCTGCTGAGTAGTCGGACGCTTTGCGCTGCTCCCCCTCAATCAATGACCTTTCGGCACTACCAAGGATCACTTTGGGACAGTCCGCGCAAGCTGCACTTCGCCACTGTCAACCGTTCGGCCTGTTGACGAGGTTCCGCTCCAGTTAACTTCTTCGAATTAATATAGGATCAAACTATACCAGTCCTGATCACTCTTCAGCTCTTACATAACTATTGCTCCAACACTTCTCTACTTCTGTGAACTCTGATCTCTGCTCAGTGTGTGTGTTCTTCGATTTTTCGGTGTTCCTTCTTGTTGCTTTGGTCTCTGCCTACTTATATATCTTTTTAACCTAGAAACTTTAGTCCCAAGCGATAATACCACCTTCCGAATCTTTCCTTGGATTCTTGGAAGTTGTTGAGATTCGATTTCCTAAATTGGAACCTTATCTTGTTGCATTCATCCGCACCGTTGCTGAAGATTCTCTAATCATCTGGGCCTTCCTCTGCCTGTTGCCAAGCAGCCGCAATCGCCCAGACAACCTCCGAGCTCCTCCAGATTGATCGGGTACAAAGATACTCTCTTTAGCTTTAGCCTTGAATCTTCCGGGGATGCTAAACCCTCTTCTAGCTCTTGTGTTAATCCATTTTGATCATCTGCAACAGCTCCAGTTGTCACAGGATGCTGTAGCTTCTTCTGCCTCTTTTTTTTTTTGCAGTCTTCATTTGCAAGTACCAGCTCCAGATACCAGAGTTTGATGTAGCCTCTTCTTCCGCCGCTTTGTCACAGATGTCATATCCGCAACACACTTCATAAACCTCTTCCAACTTGATTTATTCTCACTCTCCACCAAAGCAAATGTAATCGGCAGTATGTGGTTATTGACGTCCAGTGCAACAGCGACAAGCAGTTTTCCATCATACTTCCCATATAAATGAGTTCCATCAATGAACAACATGGGCGTCAGTGATTGAAAGCATCAATTGTTGGACCAAATGCCCAGATGACCTGGTTTATGATCATACAAATATTTTCTTCATCTCAGTTGCGATACCATTTCACAAAGGTTCCGGGGTTAGATTCTTCCAAAGGCTGTATAAAATGTGGAAATTTTCTAAGAGATTCATCCCATTCTCCGAAAACGTTCATCAAGTCTTGTTGTCTTCCCTGCCATGCTTTCAAGTACCGTATTTCAACAGTGGACAATTCAACCAATTCAACCAAATGCACAAAATCAAGCAAATATATGGAAATTTTCACATAAACAATCAAATTCATCCTATCTAAATGGTACGAATTCTAATCAATACTAACATATATATCATAACTTTAACATATATTTTTCAAATAACATGATTTCTAACATATCATAACCATTTCAACAAAATCAACTAAATAACATGATTTCTAATCATCCTTAACATACATATAATAACTCTAATATATAGAAAACACCGTAATCACAATATGCACTTCCAAATCCCTTCAAATTGGTCAACTTCCTTGAGACTATGAGGAGAAAGTATGAGAGAAAATGTTGAGAATGAAAGAGGATAAAACAGAACGGCTGATTTGTTATCATCATGAGATCGGTCTTACTAAGGCCAGTCTCATGGAAGAAACCGGTTTTACCAGTACCGGTCTCGCGTAGGAAACCGATCTCAGTAGAACCTGTCCCCTACGTGGCAGCCAACTCAGCAGATTTTTTATGAAATCGGTCGAGACCGGTTCTCTTAAAAAAAGTACCATTTAAGAAACGATTTCCCTAGATGGGGCAATTCTGAAATTTAGATTTCCCTTAAAAAAAATTCTTAAATAGCTTACGCCTCTTGTAAATTATTGTACAATTTGTTTGATAAAAATACAAAAGATCCTACTCTTGATCTCTCCTGTGCATTGAATCAGGCATGCAGCTCGTTGCTACCTGATTAGCTGATAAATAACCTTGTATTTTTTCATATTTTCACTTTACTTCTTGTTTGTTCCGTTATTTTATAAAGTCATTTGATGCTTTCTTTGTCTATTTCAGGTTAAAAATGTGTATTACATGATATGAAGTGGCCCGAAAAAATATGGATGAATTCCGGTCGATTGAGAGCAAAAACGAGCAAAATTAAGCAAAAGGAAAAAGTGATTCGCCCAAGGCAGATTTGATTCTCTGAGGGGGTGCACAAATCACATGTGATTCGTGCAACCTTGTTCGAATCAACCTCCCAGCTGTCCGGATCAGAAATGACTCGAGGAGACTTCGCCCGAGACCAAATCTGGGCAGATTGACCTGTTCATCGTCAAAGGCTTGCCGAGCGCATGATTCTTATCCGACTGAGCCATACTATAGTTTGTTGAAAAGATAATTCAAAGAGCTACAAACTTTTTGTTTACGTTAAGACGTAATTTGAAGGTTTAGAGGGTCATTCGAGCACTGCAAAGTTAATTCGCCCAATAGGAATTCAGGCCAGGGCGAATCAAAAGTGATTCATCCAAGAAGAAGTGATTCGCCATCCCTGAAACACTCTGAGAATTTGATTCGACCACTCTGGTCGAGTCAACTTATTAAGGCTACCCCGAATCAAAAGTAATTCGGGCACGGCGGGTAAATCGGTAAAAATTCAAAGTATTAATAGAAAGACATGGGAAAAATTAGGGTGTGCCTTGAGGGGCCTCCGGCGCCTCTTGTGCCTCTCTTGGAAGACTTGGAGAATTGTTGAGGATTCGGAGAAGACACCCACAATTGAAGATCCCACAACATCCCTCTACTCAATCTCTACTATACTTTCATTCTACTCAACTTCTACTCTAAATCCTACTACTCTACTTTTCCTTGTTGAACAATTTCAATATGTCTTGTATTGAACTAACCATGAGTGAGCAGTCTTTTAGTAGTAGGGATCCTTATGGATCTCTTAGGTTAGATTGTAATGCTAAACATGTTTATTTATCTATATGAGTGAAGTTTGATTGAAAATTCTCATGCATTATCGTCATGTTAATTTTATGCACACCAAATGTTTGACGAAACGCATGATTGAGTATGAATTGATAAAACACCTTGGGAAGGAATGAGAAATTGAACTTAGGTTGTTTAGAAGATCAAGCATGTCTATTTTAGATAGCGTATGTGCGCGAGAGTGACATTCGCATTCTATTAGGCTAACATATAGCGGACTTAAGTTATCGATCGATAGACCGAGAGGGTGAGACTATGAGACTTATGTTCTACACGGTTCAATAGAGCAAGAGTTTGAGATACTTATCACTTAGGTATCATTCCCATTTTAGAGAAAGAGCGAGAGTTGAATTTAGAATGTGTGATACTTTAGCCTAGAATTATCAATCAAGTTACCTTATGCATGAATTGCTGTTTTGTGTTGCTAATCGCATGACCTAGGGATGAAATAGGATTCCGACTACGTTTTCTTTATTGTTTCCTTGTAAAAAATCAAATTCGAACTTGTCTTTAGTATTTACTAGAAATACCTCGCATAGAGGACAAAACCTCTAGTTTTTCTTTAGTAGACTCGCATTAAGCATTACTAGCTAGCTTTAGACTAATTTAGGATTTTCTCTTGGGTTCGGCCCGAGGTCACTCGGATTATAAATAATGTTGCGTACCGTGATTGAACTAGTATTTTTCACTACCATAATTTCGACAATGTTCACTACCTGATCGGTTTTCTACATGGTTTCGGAGCCAATCTGAGTGACTTTGGTATGTTGAGTCCGTTTTCTGCTCAATATTACAACATTTCTCGCTTAGGTTGAATCTTGAATCATAATCGTGATTTTGGCTCGTTCTTGAATTCTGGTTCTTCGTCTCACCATGGTGGAGGTATGTATTATCCATATTCAGTATATAAAAATGATGAGAACGGTAATACGGGTCAGCGATTTGTTAACCGATCAACAGAATTTAATATCGTGGAAGAAATCAACGGAGATAGCCTTGTCGGCTAGATCAAAGTTGGGATTTGTGAGAGGAGAATTTACAAGGCCTAATGATCCGTTCATGCAGGCTTGCTGGCAACGATGTAACGACGTTATCATGTCTTGGCTGATCAGTTCTATTTCCAAGAAAGGTTTTCGGAAAATCTTACATTCAAAAGATGTTGCCTCACCTTCGAAGAACTTGAGTGTAGATATGTTAGATCCAATGTTGCCAGGAAATTCTTACTTAAGAAAGAGATTCACAGGTATGTGTAGCATGATTACGATAATGCAACATATTTTGAGAAACTTTTAACTACTAGAACGATCTAGACGCGATAAGGAGAACCAGATCGAGCTCTTTGAGAAACCTATGCAAAAGGCTGTAGAGAGTCTGCTCGGGAGAAAGAGAAGGATGAAGTGATTCAATTCCTTATGGTACTGAATGATGAGGAGCAACTAGCGTTATCTTATTTGGAAAACTAGGATCATCCGAAGAAGGTGCACGCTGGCGGTGCAAGTTAGCGGGTTTTATGCATCCGGTGTCAGATGGGCCATTATAATACATTTTTCCAAGCGAAACAGGCCTGCGGTCGAAACACACCAGCTTCACTCATGAAGAATGGGCTATTTTGGCCATCGGACCATGTTTCCTATTATATTTTGATTTTTTATGTTTTTACGGTTTCTTCGTTTTTGTTTCCCTTATTTAAGAATGCTTTGTTTTGTTACACTTGGTAAAGCAGTTGAATTTTACTAAATAAAAATCCAATCGAATTAGCCATGCACGCCGCATCACTGACGAGCACAAATAAGAACTCATATCCTAGCTCTAAGGAAATTACCAGATATGGATGTTGTGTATGACATGGTCTCTGAAAATGAATCAAAAAGAGACAGCACAAGGCTCCCTTGCCATGAAAGTGGAGCATTGTTTACAAATGGGCAACAAGGGACACACCATGCTAAGTCTAACAATGGCCGTGCTACTACCACTTACAACAACAAGCAAAAGTTTTTCTGCAGTTACTATCAGACTTCAGGACATACCAAAGAGTCATATTATAAGGCTCATTGTGTACCCACCCGGACACAAATTACACAAACAGCAGCAGGGGCAGAATAGAGACTTTCAGAACAAATCCAATCCATGCATAATAATGCCTAACAATGCATTGAATGATCAGCATTTTATGCGCTAATCACACCTAGTGAGGACAATGCAAAAGCTCAAATGGCATTACTTGCTTGAATGCATCCTTTGATAGGAAAATTTATTGGATCATTGTTGGAAAAATATGTATTAAGTGTAAAGAAAATGGTGGTGCGACTTCAATTTCCTAGAACCATTGAAGGTGGAATACACCTCGGATTTTTGAAATGAATTAATCATAATTAAATACGTTGAGATGAGAGATATAAAATTGATCGTTCATAAGCCAAAATCCAAGTAAAAGCGAATGAGTGCAAATCATTTACGAGCCAATTCTTGTCCGGATTGGGGTCTAATGGGTGCCCTCTGCGTATGGGAGCAAATGGTGGACCGGTTTAGTCGCATGTGGACATCCCCTTTTGCACTTATTTCTACTCAAAAAATTTTAGTTTGAGCATGAAAGTTGAGGCATACCTAAACATAACTTGGAAGCGACGCAAGAAGGCCCAGGCGTCGCCTGGGTTTGGACTTCAGTGAAATGTCACATAAGTTTGGACTTAAGCGACGCCTGACGCTTAAGTGTCGAGGCGATGCCTGGGTGACACTAAGACATTTAAATGTCATTTAAGGTCGAGGCGTCGCTTGGAGCTTAAATGTCGAGGTACCCCCTGAGTGACTATTAATTTATTTAATATCATTTAAGGTCGAGGCGTCGCCTGGCACAAATGAGCGAGGCAAAGCTTGAGGCGTTACTTTTCAAAAAAGGTATAAAAGGAGAGCCTCTACTCATTATTAAGACATACCAAAAATAAATACACCTCTCCAGCAGTCCTCAGTGAAGTCTGAGCCGGCTAATTTTTAAATCTTTCTCCTTCTCCTAGAGTTTTCTAAGTCGTGGTGATAAAGAAAGGCGAAAGATAGTTGGACGAGAAATTCTTAGGACAAGAAGAAAGCTCGCTGAGTTATTGTATCCTAGAAAGCGGTTGACCAAAAGATCCCAACATCGAAGGAAAGCCAATAACGTTTTAAAAAGATCGTAAAACGAGTTTCGTCTCCTCTTACTTTGATTTGTATAGTTTTATTAATTTCTTTTGATATCGCACACAGATTTTTGAATTTTTACTCAAAAATTGGCAGTGCTACCACAAATCATTTTTCTTGTAATGCTAAGCTATTACTTGATGTTCATAAACTGAGTCAAGAAACTACCTAATGGGAGTACAGCCACAGTGACACTTGCTGGAAAACATGTTCTAAGTAATGGCTTCATACTTAGTGATGTAGTATTTATCCCAGTATTTTGATTCAATCTTCTCTCAGTCAGTAAACTTATTACAGATACCAGATGCTCAGTAATTTTCTGTGAACGTTCATGTGTCATACAAGACTCAACTTCCATGACATATTTACTGAATGATGAAACAGCTGGTGGGTTAAACATCTCGAGGGATGAATTGGATCTGCAGCAGTAACTATTGCCTCAGCAAATGCTATTAATGGCGAGTCCATTGAGGTCTGACATAATAGATTGGGTCATAAACTCAGTAAATTGTTGCACCAGCACATTAATGGTGGCAATAAGAATTTTTTTTTTGTACCATTTGTCCTATGGAAAAATAAGCAAAGCTACCCTTTCCTTTAGAACATCACAATGCACCTCATGAGTTTCGCACAGTGCATGGGAGTGTTTGCCTTGGTGCATACTCAGTTTTCACAAAAAATCCAAATCTTCATATGAGATAATAGTGGAGAATTATTTAGCCACAATCTCACTCAATTTTTACAATCACATGGATGGAGTCACCAGAGTTCGTACGTTTATTATGTTGCATGGGTACTTCATATGAGAGCCGAATCCCGTATCCGAATCGTACCATGTTTGTGTACTTGATAGGTAAGGCTAGGGTACGTACCCGATAAGTACTCATTTACGTGGGTTCTTCTAGTCGGTTCGATACGATTCAATTTGTTATTGGGTACGTATCCAATACGGTTCAATAAAATATTAGACGTACCCGATACGGTTCTATTGAAATTCCTAAATTTATAAAAATTTCTCTTTATCTAAACCCTAAATTGTAATTCGCCGTCACTGTTCACCGGAGCTGTTCGCTATTGGTCCCCGGACTGTGCGCTCTGTTCACCTACTATTCGCTACGGTATTATTATATTAATGTTTTATACTGGTGGGTTGCCATTCAATCTTGCTAGAAACTCACATTAGTCTACTATAATCTTTTTTTTTTAACACCCACTTTTTCCATTCCCAACACTCCACATCATTTTTTCTTTCTTCCACCTAATAATTCAACATACATTCAACTTTACACTCTCCAATAATTTTGTTTAATAAAATTCAACACCATCCCCCATCACTTTTTATTTCATATTCTTATTTATTTTTATATTTTGTTTTTATGATTACATAAAATAATAAATAGAAATTATAATTAAATTAAAATAGTAAATGTTTAAGTAAATTATCTTTTCATATTTTTTAAAATAAAATTTATGTCACTAATAGATTTTTATTTTCTTATCTTATATTATTAATAATTCAAAATTATATAAACACTATGAATAACAGTTTTCATTTATTAAAACACACAGAAGTTACAAATAACTTAAAATCATCTTTGGGTGTTGAAAGGATTGTTGTTGAGATCCATTTCACTAAAATGATGCTCAAAACACAAAGAGATGGTTTATAGAAGGATGATAGAATAACGATGTTGGAAAAAATATGTTCTTCTTTCTGTATCCAAATCAAATGAAACAAGTCTCTATTTATAGACAAAATAAAATGATAAATTCTGGTACAAAAATATTTACAGTGCAATAATTGACCTCAAATAAAAATATTTAGAAAAATTACACCAACCAATCAAAATAAGACATGTGGCATCATGGTCCCTACTATACAACTCTTTCAACATGTTGAATTTATTCAACACTAATTAATCCACATGTATTAAACACCCATTTTCAACACCCTCATTACACTCATTCAATAGTTGAAATTCATTTTCAACACCCCCATTGTAAGTAGTCTTGTATGAGGTCTTACACATTTGCTACAACTCATGCTATCGCAGGTTATAAACCTCCTGGTTATAATAAGTTGAGAACAACATTGCTTGCACAAGAAAAAACCATGTGAATAATCTATTGGTTCCGCTATGATCAACATGGAAGGAAAAAGGAGTAACAATTGTGACCGATGGGTGGAGTGATTCAACATGAAAACCTCTCATCGATTTTACGGCTGCAACTTGAACCGGTCCCATGTTTCTTAAAGCTGTGAATTACTTTGGTGAAGTGAAAGATAAATATTTCATTGCTAGGTTTATGAAAAATGTCATTCAAGAGATTGTTAAGCAAATGTTGTTCAAATTATAATTGACAATGCAGCAAATTGTAAGGGGGCTGTGGAGCTTATTGAGAGTGAATTTCCTCACATCTTTGGACACCATGCATTGTTCATACACTTAACCTCGCTTTGAAGAACATTTGTGCAGCAAAAAATGTTGGTGGCAATGGGAGAACTTATGAAGAGTGTAATTGGATTACTGAAATTCATGGAGATGTCATTCAGATAAAAACTTTCATTATGAACCACAATATGAGGTTAGCCATCTTCTAAAAATTTTCTACTCTTAAGTTGCTTTCCGTGGCCGACACTCGTTTTGCCATAGTCATTGTGATGGTTAAGAGGTTTAGGCTTATCAAAGAAGGTCTCCAAGCCATGGTTATAAGTGAAGAATGGACTTCTTACATAGAAGAAGACATAGGGAAGGCAAACTTTGTAAAAGAGAAGATTGTGAATGATGATTGGTGGAATCAATTGACTTATATTGTTGATTTCACACGGCCTATCTATGAAATGATTAGATATTGTGACACTGACAAACCATGCCTCCACTTAGTGTATGAGATGTGCGATGATGATTGAAAAGGTAAAGCTTGAAATTTATAAGAAAGAAGGCCGTCATCATACTGAAGAGATTCCATTTTATGATATGATTCATGAAATACTAGTAGCTCGATGGACCAAGAACAGTACTGCTTCATTGTCTAGCTCACTCTTTGAACCCTAGGTATATACATTTTTTACATAATATTTGTCTTCTAATGATATTGTTTCATACTCATTTCTAATAAAAATTAATGTTAAAGGTTTTACAGTGATGAATAGCTAATTCGAGATTCAACTAGAGTTGCTTCTCATAGAGATGGTGAAATATCCCGAGAGTGAATGAATATGCATTATTCTCTATGAAGAGTGGTCCTTTAGAAGACTTAACATGCATTTCAAGTATGTTCTCTATGGATTCGAAGAGTTGGTGGGCAAACTTTGGAGCTCAAACACCTCTCCTTCAATCGTTAGCTTTTAAAGTACTTGGACAACCTACTTTATCATTTTGTTATGAGCGCAATTGGAGTACATATGCTTTCATTCACTCACTAAGAAGAAACAAATTAAATCCAAGTTCTGCTCAAAATTTAGTTTACATCCACAACAATCTTCGTCTTCTATCAAGGAATTTAACACAATATGAGGAAGATAATACAAAGATGTGAGATTTCAGTGGGGATGGTTTTGATTCAATGGAGGATATTGGATTCTTAGAGTTCGCGGACCTTTCACTTGATGAGCCGGACTTTGAAAATGAGTTGCTCATTGAAGATTGAAGAGCTTAGTTTACATTTTAATATTTAAGAGATTAAACCTAATTATCTTTTGTATATGAAATTTTAACTTAGATACTTTTGAAATTCTAGTTTTGTCGTACCCAAGCCGTACACTTACCTTATAATTTTTAATTTTGCCGTTTGTCGTACCCGTATCCGTCCCCATACCCGTATCCGTATCTGTGCAACATATAAGGAAACATAGGCACCTCATTAATGTTGCTTATGCGTGTCTTGCAGCTGAAATCCAATGTTCCCAAAGCATTTTAGGGTTATTATGTTCTCACTGCCACCTACCTCATCAATATGATGCCTTCTGTTGTGTTAAAAGGGAAGCACCCTATGAGATTCTTCTCAAGGCATCTCCCTCTATCTTTGGATGCCTTTACTTTGTGAGTACTATTCCTCACACTAGGAACAAATTGTATCCTCCGACAAGGTTATTGGCTATCCTTATGGGACGAAACGCTATAAATGTTATTTTTCTGGAAGATGTTTTCTCATATCAAGATATCGAGGAGACTTTTATTGGCAAGCATGTATGTCTTCTTGATGAGTCGTATTTATACGCTTATGCATTTGAATATATTGTATATCAAACATCACTCCCTTGCTATAATTTTATATTTCAGGTGTATTAGAAGCTTTACAAAAGATTAAGGACTTAGACAAATATTTTCGGCATTAATTCATCATAAAAACAAAACTGACCTTTTCTACTTCGAAGGGTTGCTGGACGGAAATAAGAGATCTGATGGAGTGAAGCTTACTCATTACTCTACAACTTTCTAGCTAACATGGACATCAGATTCTGACATCAACAAGGTCGAAACAAGTGTCGAAGACATGCTTTGCAGAAGGGACCACCAGAAATAGAAGTGACCGCCGGTAAGGAAGACGGTATGGGTTGCGCACAAAGGATATAAGAACGACTTAGCGCATGGTTATAACATCCACGGTGCACGTGGATAATATTGCTTGAAGATAATCTTCTCAAATATTCCAAATGTTTCTAAGATTAAATAAATGAAGATTAGTTATGATTTGAAGGAAATCTCGGGATAGAAATCCTAATTCTGAATTTATTGGGATTTGTCAGACCCTTACGCTTTATAAAGAGAGCTAGCAGCAGACCCTAAATAATAATTCCACCAAGCAATCAAGGGCCGGAGGAGTAGAGTCCTAGAGATGAATCGAGTGGACGACGAAGTCTTGGCATGCTTCAAGCGACAACTCTTCTTTTACTCCTTTTTAATAATGATATCTTTAGCTATGTGTGGCTTAACTCTAGTTTTAATTCACTTTATGATCTTGCGACGACATGTTTTAAAACTTGAGTTTAATGCATATTTCATTTTTTTTTACTAGTTCTCTATGCTTATTTTATGATCTTGAATACTGATTTAGTAGATAAGTGAGTGCGATCTTTCTCAATGTATTTTATTTTTTATTATTAACACTTGGTTTTTACTGTAAAGACAAGTAGTAATGACTAGGCTAATTATCACATTTTTCGGGAAATCTAAGAGATTTAAAATATACTACCTTAGCAACAATATATCAACTAGTATACTACATTTGCCGGAGTACAGTATAAAATTTATGATATTTAGTATCTATGATAAATATTAGTCACAAGTGATTGTTCTGAACCGAGACTTGTCATTAATTAGAATTTTTTTGTCTTGTTTCTTAATATTCAACCACACAACCCCCTAATCTTTTTTTTTTTTCCTTTTACAGTAACTTCACTGGAATAAAATCATCATGGGGTCGGCTCTACTTACCAGTACATTAATGTCTAAATAGGAATAATTAATTTGGCAAGTACGGTGATGCGCGCCACCTCTTCCTTATGCACCATTTGGGAGGTTTTCCATACTCTTCTCCTATATCAAATGCTGAAGTTGTAAACCATGGTTCTGATTATAATACATGAAATTTTCCGCGTGCTGCTGATGACGAGTTACAGCGGTTGTTGTAGCACTATTTGAGTCACTTTGCGAAATTTGTTTCTCTAGCCAAACCTGAAAGTACTCGAATACTTTGGTTAACCAGTTCGGCCAATGCCTATGTCTAAGGAGGACAACTCTCGGTCCTCAAGGTTTCACTATTCACGATTATAGTACAATGGATTCTAGAAACACAGCCAACGGTTGTTTCGACCACTACTTCTAACCTAGCCAAACCTTAGCTCAATCTGATCACACAGATTAGCTCGCAGCCTGATCCCACAGACTCGCTTTGTACTACCTACACACTTCCAGGAAGGAACAGCTACAGACCTGATGCACAGACTTAGTCTATCCTATTACCATGTGTAGTAGACGGTACGCTATAGCAATTTTCGTAGCAGAATTATTGTAACTTTAGTTGGCGACTTTTCCAGCACCCTTTGTCAAGCCGTCGAACTCTCATTGAATTCTTCAAACTCAGATATTTCTCCCCCTTTGTCAATGCCCATTGGTCACTATCAAGCAGAGACGGTTAGCTCCAACAGCCGGCGACACCACCTGTCCGTAGCCGTTCTCCGAAGCAACTGATTGATCCTTGAACGAGCGTGCTCCCGTTGAGTTTTGTGGATCAATACTAGATCAAACTCTGCGAGTTCTGATCTCTTCTGAGCTCAACACAACTTTGTCACTTCAACCTTTTGCTGTTAACTCTCGTTGTGTGTATTCTCAGCTTCGATTCGTTGTTCATTCTTCTTCCTCCACATCGCTCTTATAGCTTCATAAATGACCATCTTCGAAAACCCTAGATGCCTTAGGATTCGTAGCACAACACAGCATCTTTTCAATCTTCTCTTAGATTCTTGCGGAGTTACTGAGATTTGGTTCCCTCAATCGGAATTTAGAAACCTTATCTTTTTGTGAAATTCGTAGTGTCTTAGTTTGACAGATTCTGTGAACAAGCAGTTGCTGCAGCACACTCTTGTTCACTTAAATATTGTCACAACAAGCAATGAACAAGGCACAGGTTTGTTCACCCAGTTCGGCCAATCTGCCTACGTCTGGGGAGGACTATTCTCCAGTCCTCAATCCACTCAACCGAAGGTTCCAAGTACACTAGGTTACAACTCGCGCAACCTATGCTACTCAACCTTGTGTGGACCACTCAACACAATCAGAACAAGCTCTGATTTGTGTCTGCACACCCTCTACAATATGTTAATCTAGAATAGCTACAATCCTCTCAAAGAACTCAGCCTATTCTAAATTACACTACTCAGCAGGGTTGCTGCAGTAACAACTGTAACACACAGCTGAAGCATAATGTCCGCGTCGCTCCAAGGCCTTCTGCCGAGCCGATCGAACCTCTCCAAGAGCGCTGCACACTCTGGACAACTCCCCCTCACTCAGTGACCACCTGCCACTAGTGAGTACTGCCGCACGACACTCGACCGAGCCTTCCACCCGTCAGTTCTTCTGCGGCTGCCCTTGATCAACCAACAAGCTCCCCAGCTCTGAATTGGCTTCCAGATCAAGCACGAATCAGACTCTGCAAGTCCTGATTCTCTTCTGCAACACTCACCTCAGCTCTGCGCTCAACGCTCTGCTCTTGGGTGATGATCGAAGTAAACTCCCGTCGCACACAACAAATTGCTCTCCGTGAATTCTGTGTATGCACTCGTGTATCCCTCAGCTTCGATCAACCTCTTCAGCCCTGAACACCTTCTGCTTAAATAGCTGCACCACTTTAAGCAATTTCCAAGTTTAGGCAATTGACCCAACAAGATCAATTATCTCCTAAAATCTAGGAGATTAGATTTGATTATTATCTCCAATGCAAAACTCCTTCTCTGACTAGAAAACCTCTCTGGAATAAACTCTTCAGCAATGTAGAAATTCTTCAGAGGCTCTGTATAGAGTTTCCAGCCCTTGCGGACAAGCCCAGGCAGCTGCTACTACTTGTTCAGTTGAACCAGCCTGTTGAACAAGCTCCTGCTGTAGCATCCCCTGCTGCAGCTGCTGCTAGTTCACTTCTGCTTGACTTGCTTGATAATTTGAGCTGTAGCAGCTCCCTGTTCACTTATGCTGGTTTTGTCAAACACTGCCATACTTTGCATCATCAATCTCCCCCTTGGCATTTTGACAAAACCTACCAGAGATTTTTGCTTGAGAAATTCTTCTCCACTTCTTAGCCTGCTCTTCTTCTCCCCCTTTTTGGAACAAATGACGAGGGGGTGTCTGGGAAAACTTATGGAGACAACACGCAGAGCCCTAGAGAGGCTCTCAGGTCTTCAAACCGGGCTGCATCCAGAGCTTTGGTGAAGATATCAGCAAGTTGTTTGGCAGACACCACATGCTGGAGTGACAGGACTTTCTTTTCAACTAAATCACGGATGAAATGATGACGAATGTCAATGTGCTTGGTTCTGCTGTGCTGAACCGGATTCTTAGATATGCTGATGGCACTCATATTGTCGCAGTAGAGAGTCATTTCATCTTGAGCAATCCCATACTCACTCAGCATTTGCTTCATCCACAACATTTGTGCACAGCAGCTCCCAGCGGCAATGTATTCAGCCTCGGCAGTGGATAGAGAAATGCTATTCTGTTTTCTGCTGAACCAAGAGATCAGGTTATTCCCTAGGAAGAAACATCCTCCCGAAGTGCTCTTCCTGTCCTCTGAGCAACCTCCCCAGTCTGCATCACTGTATCCGACCAGAGTAGCACTTGTGTCTTTAGTGTACCATAAGCCATAGTCCACAGTTCCTCCGACATACCGAATGATGCGCTTGACCAACTGCAAATGACTGTCTCTGGGACAAGCTTGAAATCTGGCACAGACTCCTACTGCATAGGAAATGTCAGGACGGCTGGCAGTTAGGTAAAGCAAGCTCCCAATCATGCTTCTGTAGACAGTCTGACTCACTTCCATACCGTGCTCATCTTTGATGACTTTCACATGAGTGGCAGTAAGGGTTCGCTTGTGACTTGCTGAATCTAGCTGGAATTTCTTCACAAGGGACTTGCTGTATTTACTTTGAGCAATAAAGATGCCATCCTTTTTCTGAGTAATCTCCAGACCAAGAAAGTATGAAAGTTCTCCTACCATGCTCATTTGAAATTCTTGCTGCATATGATTCACAAACTGCTTCACCAGGTGCTGGGACTTTGATCCAAAGACAACATCATCCACATATATTTGAGCAATGATCACATCTGACTGAGTTCGTTTGACAAACAAGGTTTTGTCGACTCCCCCTCGGTTGTAGCCATGTTTTTCAAGGAATACTGTCAACCTTTCATACCATGCCCAAGAAGCCTGTTTGAGTCCATATAGAGCTTTCTTCAATTTATACACATGTTCTGGATGATGAGGATCTTCAAAACCTTTTGGTTGAGAGACATAAACTTCTTCAGAGAGATCTCCATTCAAGAACGCACTTTTAACATCCATTTGATATAATTTGAACCCCAGGAAGCAAGACATTGCAAGAAGAAGTCTGATGGCCTCCAGGCGAGCCACTGAAGCAAACGTTTCTTCAAAGTCTAGACCTTCAATCTGAGAATATCCCTGGGCAACCAGTCTGGCTTTATTTCGTGTAATGTTGCCCTTTTCATCAGTTTTGTTTTTGAACACCCATTTTGTGCCTATAATGTTTACCCCATTTGGTCTGTCTACCAGATCCCAGACATCATGTCTTTCAAACTCTGCCAATTCCTCTTGCATAGCTATTATCCAGAATTCATCATTCATAGCCTCCTTGAAATTCTTGGGTTCAATGCTGGACATGAAACATGTATTGAGATAGGCATGACTTCTGGTTCTTCTTCTGTCTGAGGGATCCCCAATCACATTTGTCAAGGGATGATTTTTCTGAATCTTCTTTGGGGGCTGCCTTGAAGGAGGATCAGGAGCATCAGTGTGAAGATCATCAGACAAGCTTTCCAATTGATCTTCTGTGTGAAGGTATGTGGCATCATTGACAAACTCCTACAAAGTGAACTAGAGCCTGCTACAGCAAGTATGGAAAGAAAACAGCTGATGAAGAGCATTCCAGAGTGAGCAAACTCAGTAAGTGGCGCTCCATCTGAAGACATTAAGTGGCGCTCCAGATGAAGACATTAAGTGGCTAATGTCTTCACGAGGCGCGCGACCTAATGTTGCCTTGGGGAGCTCGAAATTCTGAAAGAGAGCATGAAGACATCAGCTTGTGCAATCTGGGCAGAGTGACTATCTCTGGAGCTAAAGTGGAGTAAGCAAGTGCTACAGCAATCTCTGGAGCAGAAGTTCAATAGTAGATGCTGGAGCTAAAATGTGGTAGCACAAATTCAAAGCTTTCTCGAAGATTGCATTCAATCAACAAATCAGTGGACCGAAGGGCTTTCGGAAAGAGCTGAATATTCAGGAGAATATTTCTGGAGTGTCTCTCAAGAACAAGGGCAGATTTGTTGAATGAAGATTTGATTGGAAAATCAAAACCTCTATAAATTGGAGGATCTTCCTTAGAATTGATGGGATTGTTTCCTAATGCATTTAGGAAATTCCAGCAGCAGCAAACAGCTACAGCACAAGTGAACAAGGAGTTGTTGCAGCTCAAACAATCAAGCTGGCAGCAGAAGTGAACTAGCAGCAGCTACAGCAAGGGATGCTGCAGCAGGTGCTGGTTCAAGTGCTGTATCAACTGTCCAAGTAGCAGTTTTGTGCTGGGTGCGATTTGAAGGTATGGCAGCTTTGTGAAAGCTCTTAGAAGAATTTCTAAAATACTAAAGAGCATATTCCAGCAAGGTTTACTTGTCAGAGAAGGAGATTTGCATTGGAGTTGTGATCAAATATAATCTCCTAGATTTTAGGAGATAATTGATCTTGTGGGTCAATTGCCTAAACCTGGAAATTGCTTAAAGTGGTGTGGGTATTTAAGCAGAAGGTATTAGGGCTGAAGGGTGTGATCGAAGCTGAGTGATACACGAGAGTAGACACAGATTTCAGAGTGAGGATTTTTGGTGTGCTACGAACGTTGTTCTTCGATCAACACACACGGGCAGAGCGTTGAGCGCAGAGCTGTGGTGAGCATTGCAGAAGAGAATCAGGTCTTGCAGAGACTGATTCGTGCATTGATCTGGAATCCAATTCAGAGCTGTGGAGCTTGTTGGTTGATCAAAGGCAGCCGCGGAAGAACTGACGGGTGGAAGGCTCGGTCAAGTGTCGTGCGGCAGTACTGATAGAGCCTAGTTATACACATTATTTAGATCATAACCCTATGCGTATTTGCAATATTTTATGAGAAAGATTACTCGTTTCCAATGTTTTTTGTATATCAGGTCAGAACGAGTCCTTAAGTCGGATACGCGCTAACAGGCAGCGTTCTAGGAGTGAAAGATCAGCCTGAGGAGCTAGCGGCGCAAACAAGAAGAAATAGCGAAAGACAGCAGAGGTGCGCTACCCGATTGCGCCAACCAATGCCGTGCGCCAGGCGCAAAGTCCCAGTGACCAGATTTGGAAGTTGCCAAAAGATGAACCTCCTATATAAAGGAAGTAAGTCTAGGGGTTCGAGTTCGAAAAGACTGTTGTTCCAGAGGCACCAGAGGACGCAAGGAGGCACTGTGCGGCAAAACTGGAAAACACACGGACTTATTGAGGAGATTTGCGCCAGCCGACTGCGCCAGCCGAGAGAAGACACTGCACGCACTGTTTGCTACCGTTTTCTTGGATTCATTAGTTATTACTTACTATTTTATGATGTTTACCACTAGCATGTCTAGCTAAACACTTAGTGTTGGTCGGGCATGAACCTATGATGTATTACCTTTGAGACTTGAGCTTAATGCATAGTTTATTTACTTGTATTAATTCTGTGCGCGCCGAGACAGTTAGTTGCATGAGTAGGGGAAGCCTTGAACCGCAAACTTACTTGTGTTGCTTGCTTGTCACCTGTTAAACTAGTTGCATGCGTAGGGGAAGCCTTGAACCGCAAACTTACCGTGACAATTAGGAGTAACGAGTTAGGGTAGGCAGTTGCTACTGTGACAGGATTCGCAGCTGTTTAGTCTAGTTCTAAGGATTAATAGCACATGAACTTTGAACGGAACATGCGCACGTGTTAGGAAGCCTTTACCGGACACTAACCCAAGTAAACCACAAGCTATAGATGTTTAGAGTCGATGATAAGGAATGCATTCATAGAGGATTGTCTGCCCAATACTTCTCATAAAGATAGTACTTCATCTCTACTGCTTGCGCACGTCTAGTGCAATTCCCTGAGTTACGATATTCGCTGTTACTCGCGCATCGCGCAAAACCCCCAATCACTCACGCAACCCCCGTTTTCTTAAGTGTAGGTTACTGGCTAAGACTCACTGCTTGCTCCCTGTGGAGATCGACCCTTACTTAACCGCTGTACTAGTGGGAGAGGAAGGAATTATATTTGACGCGCACAACGACGCGCGATCAAATTTTGGCGCCGTTGCCGGGGAGCAACACAGCTAAGTTTTAGCTAGCTTACATTTCTCATTTTAGTAACTAGTTATTTCATTTTGTTTTGTTTTCTCGTTGTTGTTTCTGACAGCGCACAATCACATCAGCCTGCGCAACCTTGAAACAGTTGCGCTGCGCAGATTCTAGTTGCGCACTGACAGACGCAACAACTTCGTTGCCATTTAATTTTGTTTCTTGAGTTTGGATTAGGACATGGAGGATAACAGTGTGGTTGGAGATAACCTGGGAGACAGAACCCCAGAGGAAGCAAGGGCACATAACCGCGCAGCCCTATTCAGAGAGGAAGTGCAGCGCGAGGTTGAAGCAAGGAGGGCCGCTGAAGTGTATCATGCGCCGCCCGTGCCACAAGCCGCGCGACGCAGAACAGTGCGCGAGATGTCGGCCCCTATCACTGTTAACCAGCCATGGTGCATCGTGCTTCCACCAGGCGGTCACTTCGAGCTAAGGAGCTCACTCATCCATCACATGCCCAAGTTCCACGGGATGAACAATGAAAATCCAGTCAAGCATGTGCGAGAGTTCCTGGTCATTTGCGAAAACATGAAGACCGAAGGGGAAAGCGATGAAGCGCTAAAAATGAAGGCATTTCCATTCTCACTAAGTGATACAGCTAGACACTGGCTAATGAATTTACCTGCAGGATCTATTCACACATGGGAGCAGCTGCAGAAGAAGTTCTTAGATAAATTCTATCCAGCAGCGAAGATTACGCTGCTCAGAAGGGAATTGGCCGCGCCAAGGCAAGGCGCAGGGGAGTCTCTGTCAGAATACTACGAGCGTTTCAGGGAGCTAGAAGCCAACTGCTACAATCACGGGCTTCCCCAGAATGTGCTGATAGAGAACTTTCTGAATGGACTGCTGCCCATGGAGCTGCGACTACTGAATGCATGCGCAGGAGGGGACATTTGCAACATGTACCCGGAGGATGCATGGCAGCTGATAGAAGATTCTGCTGGGCAGGTAAGACATCAATTAACACTTGAAAGTAGTCGTAATCGTTCTGTGCATCAGGTAGAGGCAAGCGCTGAGATCAAAGAAATGAAGGCCATGCTACAGAAGCTGATGAGTGCGCAGAGCGCACAACCAGTTGCGCCAAAGGTATGTGAATTCTGCAGGTCCACTGAGCACAAGACAGACGAATGCCCAACACTTTTTGAAGAAACTGGAGATGTAAATGCCCTTGGAGGATGGGACAACAGAGGACCGCAGAGGCAGAATCAGCCGCGCTTTGGGCTTGCTGCAAATGGATTCAGATGGAGAGAAGAGAACAATTTCCAGAGGCAGCCCACTGATCAGCGCGCGCCACAGCAGACGCAACAAGCTGCACCCTACAACCCACCGCATCGCCGCACAGACGCACCAGCGCAGAACAATCAGCAACCAAAGCGATCCTTGGAAGATATCATGGGGCAGCTAGCAGACACAGTGCGCAAGAATGACGAAAAGTATGACAAGAGGTTCGAATCCATAGAAAAGCATCTATCACAAATTGCAACCACGGTGTATGAGCTGAAAAAGAGCGATGGCAACCTGCCTTCGCAAGTGATTCAGAACCCTAAGGGAGGAGTTAATGCAGTAACACTGAGGACTGGGCGCACAGTGGGAACAGAGCAGACCGCGCAGGCGCCCGCGCAACCAGTTGCGCAAGTCCCAGATTCAGCAGCTCAGAGTGCGCAACCAGAGCCAGAGGCGCAATCAGAAGCGCCAACCACGAACCAGCAGGGCAATGCGCCAGGTATGTCTCACTCGACAAACAAGGACAAAAATTGTGCTAACATACCTGCTCCTTTCCCTGTGCAGGCACCACTGGCGAGAAAAGAAGCACTGGACAAGGAACTATATGAGCTGTTCAGCAAGGTGGAAATCAACATACCTCTCATAGAAGCTATTCGACAGATTCCCAGGTTATGCGAAGTTTTTAAAAGAGCTGTGCACAAATAAAAGAAGGACAGGCGAATGCGCACAGGTAATGCTAAATGCGCAGGCCTCAGCAATCGTGCAACAAAATGTACCACCTAAGTGCCGAGATCCAGGTACATTCACTATCCCTTGCACCTTAGGTAAAACCACGGTAAGCAACTGCATGATCGATTTAGGCGCATCAATCAATTTATTACCATATTCTCTCTATGCGACCTTCCGCCTTGGACCACTAAAACCTGCAGGTCTCACAATTCAGCTAGCAGATAGATCGTGCAAACAACCTGCAGGCATGTTAGAAGATGTCCTAGTTCGAGTAGGAGAGCTGGTGTTCCCAGCAGACTTTTATGTGCTCGAAATGGAGGGTGAATCAAGCGCCAGCGGTGCGCAGATCCTCCTAGGCAGACCGTTTCTGATGACTGCGCGCACGAAGATAGACGTGTGGAGGGGCACGCTCTCCATGGAGGTAGATGGTGAAGAAATCCATTTCAACATCTTCGAAGGGATGCAGCACCCACATGAGGACGCTACCGTGCACGCAATGGACAGCTTTGACGATTTAGTCACAGAAGCGCAGTGTGCGAGCGCAACCATAGGACCAGAGCTACTGACACAGGCAGAGCTGGAGGAGCAAGAGGAGGAGCTAAGCAGTGCTGAACCAGCACTCACACAGGTACTTGATATAGTTCATATTTGCACCGCTAACAAAATCTTGCCCTCTATTGAACAGGCACCCATGATCGAACTGAAGAAACTCCCGGAGCACCTCAAGTACATTTTCTTGGGAGATGAGGACACCCTGCCAGTGATCATCAAGAGGGGATTGGAAAAAGAGCAGGAGGCGCGTTTACAACAGGTGCTGCGCAGGAACCAGCGCGCTATTGGATGGACTCTTGCTGATCTGCGCGGAGTGAGCCCAGACGTGTGCATGCACCAGATTCTGTTGGAAGATGGTGCCAAACCATCCAGGGAGGCTCAGCGCAGGTTAAACCCAAATATGATGGAGGTAGTGCAAAAGGAAGTCCTGAAGTTGCTTGACGCAGGGGTCATTTACCCAATCTCAGACAGCAAATGGGTCAGCCCGGTGCACGTTGTGCCAAAGAAAGGAGGAATCACGGTGGAGGAGAATGCGCAGGGCGAGCTAGTTCCCAAGCGCATACAAACTGGCTGGCGCATGTGCATCGACTACAGGAAGCTGAACGCTGTAACGCGCAAGGACCACTTCCCGCTACCCTTCATGGACCAGATGCTGGATCGCTTGGCAGGTAAGCCTTACTTTTGTTTTTTGGACGGATATTCAGGTTACAATCAGATACCCATAGCTGCGGAGGATCAAGAGAAGACCACGTTCACATGCCCCTTCGGAACATTTGCGTTTCGGCGTATGTCTTTTGGGCTGTGCAACGCGCCAGGTACGTTCCAACACCTTGTCATGAGCATTTTCTCTGATATGATTGGTATATGCATAGAAGTGTTCATGGATGATTTCACTGTATATGGGAGTACCTTTGATGCATGCTTAACACATCTAGATAAAGTCTTAGCGCGCTGCATCTCTAAGAACTTAGTGCTAAACTACGAGAAATGTCATTTCATGGTTACGCACGGAGTAGTACTAGGTCATATTATTTCAGAGGAGGGTATTAAGGTAGACAAGACTAAGATAGATATTATTTCTAATCTGCCTTATGCCACCAACGTGCGCGACGTGAAATCGTTCTTAGGGCATGCTGGGTTTTACAGGCGTTTTATTAAGGATTTCTCTAAAATTTGCATACCCCTGTCTAACCTGTTGCAAAAAGACGTGTGCTTCGATTTTACTGATGAGTGCAGGGCGGCGTTCGATAAGCTGAAAGAAGCGCTGACCAGTGCGCCAGTGATGCGCGCACCAGACTGGAACCTGCCATTCGAGCTGATGTGTGACGCAAGTGACTACGCAGTAGGAGCAGTCTTGGGGCAGCGCGAGGACAAGAAGCCGCATGCCATCTACTATGCATCGCGCACACTGGACTCCGCGCAGAAGAACTACACCACCACGGAGAAGGAGCTTCTGGCAATTGTATTTGCGCTGGAGAAGTTCCGAGCATATGTTCTAGGCGCCAGAGTCATCATCTACACGGACCACGCAGCTGTCCGCTACCTCATGTCCAAGAAAGAGACCAAGCGGCGCCTGATGCGCTGGGTACTTCTGCTTCAGGAATTCGACTTAGAGATCAAAGATAAGAAGGGCACAGAAAATACCGTCGCTGATCACCTGAGCAGGATCGTAAAGGATGAGGAGCCAGGGCAGATCACGGAGACATTCCCTGACGAGCATCTGATGGCGCTAACAGGTAAGGTACCATGGTATGCGCATATCGCAAATTACCTGGTCACAGGTGCGTTCCCTCCTCACTTCAATAAAACTCAGTGCATGCGATTGAAACATGAGTCCAAGCATTATCTTTGGGATGATCCTTACATGCTTAGAATAGGTCCAGATCGGATATTAAGACGTTGCGTGCCTGACTATGAGATTAACTCTGTGTTGATGTTTTGTCATGCGCACGCCTGTGGGGGACATTTCGGTCCCAAGCGCACGAGCAGGAAGATCTTGGACTGCGGGTTCTACTGGCCGCACCTATTCAGAGATGCCTATGACCATTGCAGGAAGTGTGACAGGTGCCAGCGCACTGGAGGAATCTCCGCGCGCAACGAGATGCCGCAGATCCCGATTCTGGTGGATGAAGTGTTCGATGTTTGGGGAATCGACTTCATGGGTCCATTTCCCCCATCTGCCGGCTACGAGTACATACTGGTGGCCGTGGATTACGTATCCAAATGGGTCGAAGCTAAGGCCACACGCAAGGATGATGGTAAGACTGTCGCTGATTTTCTCAGAACTAACATATTTTGCAGGTACGGAGTGCCTAAGGCAGTTATCAGCGACCAGGGGACGCACTTCTGCAACAGGGTTGTGGCGCAAGTTTTCAAGCACTATGGGGTGCGCCACAAGACGTCCACCGCTTACCATCCGCAGACAAATGGACAGGCCGAAGTTTCTAACAGAGAGATCAAGCGCATCTTGGAAAAGACTGTGAGGCCGTCGCGCAAGGATTGGAGCCAGCGCCTGGATGATGCGCTATGGGCATACCGCACTGCACACAAGACGCCCATTGGAACCTCACCATTTCGGCTGGTCTATGGGAAGGCATGCCACCTACCAGTAGAGCTCGAGCACAAGGCATATTGGGCCTTACGTATTTGCAACTTGAACTTGGATGAGGCAGGAAAGGAACGCGCATTTGAGCTGAGCGAACTCGAAGAGCTGCGCCTAGACGCCTATGAGGGACTGCGCGATTACAAAGCGCGCACCAAGGCGTTTCATGACAAGCATATCCTCCGGCGCACATTTGAACCAGGAGACCAGGTACTGTTATTTTCATCGCGCCTGAAGCTCATGCCTGGAAAGTTGCGCAGCAAGTGGACGGGACCATACACCGTCACCAAGGTTTTCCCCTACGGCACAATTGAATTAGAAGACGGGCACCAGCATCGTTTTCAGGTTAACGGGCAGAGAGTCAAACGGTACTTGGGCGAACCTTGGGATGGCGCAACACGCAACATTGACTTGGCCGAGCCAGAGATAGTGGACGCGCAAGCTGCTGCGCCAGACGCACCACCAGATGTTTCAGAGGGAGAACTAGCACTCATCGCCTATATCTCCTCTTCCTCTGCATCTACCCTCATTACGAATAATGTATCACATGCTGACCCTCCCTTGTATCCTTTGCGCAGGACCAATGAGATCGTAACACAAGCACTGGCGCAAGGACACTCAGGAGCAAGAGTGGGGGGGGGGGGGGGCTGCAGACGCACTTCTTGGCACGTAACGAGGTACCGTCGAGCCAACGACGTTAAACAAAGGCACTTGTCGGGAGGTAACCCGACACGTTTTAATTTGGCACATTCTTATTCTGCTTGTTTTGTTTTTTGAGTGTTTTTCATTAGATTAGGGTTTGGTAGTTTTTAGTCACACAAGTGCGCAGGACCGTGCGCCTATCAATGCGCAGGTCCGTTGCGCTAGCCAGAGGGGGGTATATAAGGCCAGACTTAGAAAATTCCCAGCACTTTTCACTTGACCGTTGCACACGAGCTCCCGCCTTCAGACCTCTGTCGTCGATCAGCGCCCAACCCACCGTCCGTCTAGAGGGATTCAAGGACAACACGACCGCACAGCACCCAGGTAACCCCCGATTCCGCTTTGAGCCGCTTCTGTTAGGGTTTGCGCGGAGAAGACAGTTTTTAGGGTTTTGAAATCGCACCAGGCTAGAGTGCGCGGCTTGGAGTGCTGTTTTGAGCGTTGAGTAGGCGACCAGTAGGCGCTCGTTCGGTGCAAGTTTCAGAGGATTCTGGGCAGTTTCGAATTTTAGGGTTTTGGGGAACATTGACCGCGATTGACCGGAGCCCAGCGCAAGATGAAACCCGCCACAGACCAGGAGACCCCAGCAGCTTTCGCTAACAAGTATGCAGCATTCATCAGCCTGGACATGTACGGGACACCGTACATATGCCGAGATTTCCTGCGCGAGGTAGGATTAGAGGACCTCGTGGCGCAGAGGCTAGCGATTGCCGGCTGGGAGGCGCTTATGGACCTCCGCAGCGCATCAGACCAGGAAGATACGTGTGAGTTCCTGGCATCTCTGGAGGCAGGGGACAGGGAGATCAGATATAGACACAGGGGTGTCTGGTTCATAGCCTCGGAAAGGAGGCTGAGGCGCGCATTCGGATGCGCCAAGGTGCGTGAGGAGGAGTTAGACACGCACAATAACCAGGAGGCTTGGCGGGACATGGCAACAGGGCCAGCATTCGCCGCGGGGCGCAGCAGGGGCCGAGAGCTGCGCGACCCGTGGCTGTTCTACTTATGGCGCATCGTGGCCTACACAGTCATTGGCCGTTTCAACGGCGCACCAAAGATCAGCCTCCTGGATATGGAGATTTTGACGGGGCTTTATTATGAGCGGAAGGTGCTGTTCATCCTGAACATGGTGCACCATTGGAGCCGAGTCAGCATGAGGGGGCCGCTGACGTGTGGAGGCCTTATCACGCACCTGCTGCGGGCCTTACATGGAGAGCCCGAGGTGCCAGAGCACACCTTGGTGCAGCCTATACCTCTGGACCGCGCCTACATGCTGCAAATCAGGGCGGTAGCCGTTCGGGACGATGGCACACTAGAGTGGTGCTACCGTTTGCAGCCAGCCAGACCACCGCGGGCCAGAGCAGAGAGCAGTGCGCGGGCCAGAGCAGAGAGCAGTGCACAGGGCGCAGCAGCCGCCGCAGCAGTAGCCGCAGCAGCTGAAGAGATGGAGGAGGCCCTAGAACCAGAGGTGCCTCTAGTCAGGCGCCCAAGGACCCGGGCGCAGACTGGAGCGCACCAGAGGGCCCGTGCACCACAGGGGGAGCCAGTGACCATTTCCATCGAGGATTCTCCCCCTCGTGCACGTGCCAAGCGCCCAAGGACTGAGACTGAGGAGGCGCCTGAGGAAGCCACTGCCGAGCAGCGCATGTTATTCAACGTCATGCGCGTGCTCGAATACTTAGCGCCAGAGGGGGCGGATTTAAGTATGAGTCCACCATCCGGGTGGAAATTTGGAGATGCGATTCCCCCTCTCCTCAGCCTGCACCATCCACCTCCTACCCGAACCCCAGAAACCCCAGCAGCACCCTCTCCAGCACCAACCCCAGCCCCAGCCCCAGCAGAGTCAGCACCTGCAGCAGCCCCAGCAGTCCCAGCAGCAGAGCCCACCCCTGCACCCGAACCAATACCATCACCAGTAGCTTCCCCTGCCCGGCCTTCTGTTCCGGAGTCCCCCATTAACTTTCCCAGCGTAGACTCCGATTCCATATGGGAGTCACTTTCCGAGGACGAGCAGCCTGACCCCCTCACCATTGTGCCACCATCCTCCAGCACCGACTCCTTGACTGATTCTTCAGAGGATGAGGCGCATGGGTCAGCAGCAGCGTCTAGCTCGGGGAACTTCTAAGGCCGAGGGCTGGCGCAGTGATTTTCTTTAGGGTGGTGTCTTTTATTTTGCTGCGTCTAGTTGACTATTGTGTGTGCTGAATATTTGTGCCCTACATTCTGTGACTCCCTTGCTATATTTTGTGTGACTATTTGTGTTCACTCGGATGTTCTTTATTTTCGTTGCATTGCATGCATGTGCGCAGCCTCCGTGCGCTTGAGCTTGAGTCGTGGGGACACGTCTCTGTTCAAGTGTGGGGGGGGGGGGGGGGGGGGGGGGGCGTTACTCTTACATTTCATGTTTTGAGCATTTTTAGTATAGCTTAGTTTAAGTTGAAGAGAATTAGTAGCAGTAGTGCGCTAAGGTGCAGGATGCGCATGCGCTCCAGCTTGTTTTGCGCTATCCGTATTGCGTGCGCCGTTCTCTACTGTTTTAGCATAATTTTTTCGTTTTTTCTGCTCCTGTTAGTTGGGATATACAGGGGATGTGGAGTTGATAGAAATGCTCCAGAGAGGCGGTTAGTCGCTTTTGGCTTCGAAGGCAGGGTATATGGTCGAGTGCGCTAGTAGAGGCCGGTGTTTCGCAACCTTCGGAACAAAAGAGCGCGCTCAGTCACGCAGATGCCAAAGGCAGAGTACCCAAAGCGTGGCGAGGTGGGAAAACAGACCACCTTCTCTCTGGAAATCCAGCTAAGGAAAGCGGGCGCGGATGTAAACGCGTGCGCTGACCGGCGCAGACAAACCAAGGAGGGAGAGCGGAACGAGTTCCATAGCTGCTATCCGAAGGCTGAGATTGGAACTGTTCTGGGAATGAAAAAAAAAATTGGAAAGGAAGCTGTACAAAAGAAAAATACCAGCAGAAGCAGATGATTTGCGTTACAAAGAATCAGCATGCGCAATACTTAGTACCTGCGTGCGCAAGACCACAAGGATATCATCAAAGGCTCAGGTTCCCAGGAAGTGTGCGAACGAATCACGCACTGGAAGAAGCTCGCGCAAGAAACCATATACCTATCTTCGGAGCGGGAGCTGACAACCAGGAGCCTAAGAAGAGCTATCTCCCAGTCATCCAAAGTCTTCATCCCGGCTGAGAGGTAATGAAATTTCGGGATTATTATTTAGATCATAACCCTATGCGTGTTTGCAATATTTTATGAGAAAGATTACTCGTTTCCAATGTTTTTTGTATATCAGGTCAGAACGAGTCCTTAAGTCGGATACGCGCTAACAGGCAGCGTTCTAGGAGTGAAAGATCAGCCTGAGGAGCTAGCGGCGCAAACAAGAAGAAATGGCGAAAGACAGCAGATGTGCGCTACCCGATTGCGCCAACCAATGCCGTGCGCCAGGCGCAAAGTCCCAGTGACCAGATTTGGAAGTTGCCAAAAGATGAACCTCCTATATAAAGGAAGTAAGTCTAGGGGTTCGAGTTCGAAAAGACTGTTGTTCCAGAGGCACCAGAGGACGCAAGGAGGCACTGTGCGGCAAAACTGGAAAACACACGGACTTATTGAGGAGATTTGCGCCAGCCGACTGCGCCAGCCGAGAGAAGACACTGCACGCACTGTTTGCTACCGTTTTTTTGGATTCATTAGTTATTACTTACTATTTTATGATGTTTACCACTAGCATGTCTAGCTAAACACTTAGTGTTGGTCGGGCATGAACCTATGATGTATTACCTTTGAGACTTGAGCTTAATGCATAGTTTATTTACTTGTATTAATTCTGTGCGCGCCGAGACAGTTAGTTGCATGAGTAGGGGAAGCCTTGAACCGCAAACTTACTTGTGTTGCTTGCTTGTCACCTGTTAAACTAGTTGCATGCGTAGGGGAAGCCTTGAACCGCAAACTTACCGTGACAATTAGGAGTAACGAGTTAGGGTAGGCAGTTGCTACTGTGACAGGATTCGCAGCTGTTTAGTCTAGTTCTAAGGATTAATAGCACATGAACTTTGAAAGGAACATGCGCACGTGTTAGGAAGCCTTTACCGGACACTAACCCAAGTAAACCACAAGCTATAGATGTTTAGAGTCGATGATAAGGAATGCATTCATAGAGGATTGTCTGCCCAATACTTCTCATAAAGATAGTACTTCATCTCTACTGCTTGCGCACGTCTAGTGCAATTCCCTGAGTTACGATATTCGCTGTTACTCGCGCATCGCGCAAAACCCCCAATCACTCACGCAACCCCCGTTTTCTTAAGTGTAGGTTACTGGCTAAGACTCACTGCTTGCTCCCTGTGGAGATCGACCCTTACTTAACCGCTGTACTAGTGGGAGAGGAAGGAATTATATTTGACGCGCACAACGACGCGCGATCAAGTACTCACTAGTGGCAGGTGGTCACTGAGTGAGGGGGAGTTGTCCAGAGTGTGCAGCGCTCTTGGAGAGGTTCGATCGGCTCGGCAGAAGGCCTTGGAGCGACGCGGACATTGTGCTTCAGCTGTGTGTTACAGCTGTTGCTGCAGCAACCCTGCTGAGTAGTGTAGTATAGAATAGGCTAAGTTCTTTGAGAGGATTGTAGCTATTCTAGACTGACATATTGTAGAGGGTGTGCTGACACAAATCAGAGCTTGTTCTGATTGTGTTGAGTAGTCCACACGGGGTTAAAGTAGCATAGGTTGCGTGCGTTGTAACCGAGTGTGCTTGGAACCTTTGGTTGAGTGGATTGAGGACTGGAGAATAGTCCTCCCCAGACGTAGGCAGTTTGGCCGAACTGGGTGAACAAACCTGTGCCTTTGTTCATTGCTTGCTGAGATTATTTCTTGTGAACAAGAGTGTGCTGCAGCAACTGCTAGTTCACAAATCTGCCTAAGTGAGACGCTGTGAAATTTCATTCTGGAATTTCTGCTTCAGCACTTGCTGTAGCATTTTCTGGAGCCGCAGCTTGTTCACTTCTGGTCTGTCTATCAGGCACTTCTTCAAGATCAGAGTCTTTTTCACCAGTGTCAGAATCAGGGGTAGAGGCTTCTTCTGTATCATTGACAACAACATTTATGGATTCCATGACAGTCTTTGTTAGTTGGTTGAAGACTCGATAGGCCCTGCTGTTTGTTGAATATCCCAAGAACAATCCAGGATCACTCTTAGGGTCCAGTTTCTTTCTATACTCCCGGTCTCTCAGATGAAACAGTCACTTCCAAAGATATGAAAGTATTTAACCGTGGGCTTTTTCTGATTCCAGAGCTCATAGCAGGTCTGATTGGTTCCTCTTCGCAAGGTGACTCTATTGATGATGTAACATGCGGTATTCATGGCCTCTGCCCAGAATTTCAGAGGAATCCTCTTAGCATGGATCATCACTCTTGCCATTTCTTGGATTGTTCGGTTCTTCCGTTCTACCACACCATTCTGCTGAGGGGTAATGGGAGAGGAGTACTGATGTGTTATACCCCTTTGTTGACAGAATTCATCCATGTCTTTGTTTTCAAATTCTCTGCCATGATCACTGCGGATGCTGCTGATTCTGAGATTCTTCTCTTGCTCTAACCGAGACACCAGTGACACAATGACACTCACAGTATCTGATTTTTCTCTGATAAAATCAATCCATGTGAATCTGGAATAGTCATCAACACAGACAAAAGCATACCTTTTCTTGCCTAGACTCTCGACTTCCATTGGTCCCATCAGATCCATGTGAATCAGCTGTAGAGGCCTGGTGGTACCAATATCTTTGACTCTTGGATGTGAGGCCTTCTTCTGTTTCCCAATCTGACAGTCTCCACAGATGGAGTCTGTCTCTCCTTTTAGTAGTGGTATTCCTCTGACTATACCTTCTGTGGAAATTCTCTTCAGGGTTCTCAGGTTAACATGTCCCATCCTTTTGTGCCATAAAGTCATTTCCTCGGCCTTTGTCAGCATACATTTCTGAATCCATGAGTTTGGACTCACATTGAGAAGATAACAGTTGCTCTTTGATCTGGCTCCTTCCATTATACACTTTCCAGATTTATCAAGGACTTTGCATGAGTCTTTCGTAAACTTTACCTGTTTAGTCCCATCACATAGCTGGCTGATGCTAATGAGATTAGCCTTTAGCCCTTCCACTAGAAGAACATTGCTCAGACTCGGCATTCCTTCCACTGCCAAAGTTCCTCTTCCCAGAACTCTTCCTTTCAGACCATTACCAAACTTCACACGTTGTTCCAAACAGGGAGTAATGTTTTTCAGAAAGGATCTTTCTCCTGTCATATGTCCTGAACAACCACTATCAAAGTACCAGCTTATCTTGTCCGAGGAGCTAGCTGTGCTGACAAGAGCGAGGAGCTGAGTCTGCGCATGATTCTGCCTGACAGATTCCCTGGGTGATATTATTTTGGCATGAGCTGAGAAACAGTTTCTTTTAATATGACCTTTGCGACCACAGCTGTAACATTTTTTATACTTTGAAACTCTCTTGTTACGGTGATATAGAGATTGCTGTAGCAAGTCCTGGTTCAATCTTTCTTGTGATTTTAAGCCTCTTCTTGCAGACCTGTATCTGGCCATGTTGCATTCATCTTCACTCAGCTCTTTCTCATCTTCACTTCCACTGGCAGAGAGGGCCCTCTTTTTCATCCGTTTGCTGGTGCAGTTGATTTGTCGATGACCGTAGCCTGCACAATTCCAGCATTGGACTCCCTTCTTCATTTCTTTCTTTCCATTTTACTCTGAGCCGGTTCCTTTCCTTTCCTTTTACTTTCACTGCCCCTTCTGAATTGTCTTCGCGAGGAAGAGCTTCTCTCAGTTCTGGATTCCATGTTTTTCAGAAACTTCCCAAGATTCTTAACAAGCATGCTCAACTGATCATCTGGAACTGTCTGCTTGGTTTCTGCTTCAGCTTTCAATCCAACATTCTTGTCCTTGGAAGTGGTGTCTTCTTTGACCAGTTTCATCTCAAATTGTTTGAGAGACCCCATCAGCTCTTCCAACCTCATGAATCTGACATTTTGAGCTTCTTCAATGGCTGTCACTTTCATGTCAAATTTTGTGGGCAATGATCTGAGAACCTTTCGGATAAGCTTTTCTTCAGGGATGGGTTCACCAAGGGCATGAGCTTCATTTGCAAGATCACAGAGTTTAGCATTAAACTCAGTGACTGTTTCTTCATCCAGCATCCTCAGATTCTCAAATTGTGTGGCAATTATCTGGAGTCTTGACAGCTACAATCTATCCGTTCCTTCATGGGCAGTCTGCAGAATTTCCCATGCTTGCTTGGCCATATCACAGTTTGATATCAACCTGAAATTGTTAGCATCCACTGCAGCAAAAATTGCATTCAAAGCCTTTGAATTACCAGTTGCTGCAGCACCTTCTTCAGCAGTCCATTGCTCTTCAGGTTTTATTCTAGTCACTCCTTACTCATCCATAGTGATTGGGGGAGACCACTGAACCACAACAGCTCTCCATGTCTTCTCATCAATAGCCTTGAGAAAGGCTTTCATTCTAGCTTTCCAATATCCATAATTGCTCTCTTCCAATAATGGAGGTCTGCTTGTGCTCTGTCCTTCCTTCATTGTCTTGGCTCCTTCAGAGACACTGTAGGATCTTTTAACTCTGTGTGTCGAGTTCCCGCTCTGATACCAATTGAAATTCGTAGTGTCTTAGTTTGACAGATTCTGTGAACAAGCAGTTGCTGCAGCACACTCTTATTCACTTAAATATTGTCACAGCAAGCAATGAACAAGGCACAGGTTTGTTCACCCAGTTCGGCCAATCTGCCTAGGTCTGGGGAGGACTATTCTCCAGTCTTCAATCCACTCAACCGAAGGTTCCAAGTACACTAGGTTACAACTCACGCAACCTATGCTACTCAACCTTGTGTGGACCACTCAACACAATCAGAACAAGCTCTGATTTGTGTCTGCACACCCTCTACAATATGTTAATCTAGAATAGCTACAATCCTCTCAAAGAACTCAGCCTATTCTAAATTACACTACTCAGCAGGGTTGCTGCAGCAACAGCTGTAACACACAGCTGAAGCACAATGTCCGCGTCGCTCCAAGGCCTTCTGCCGAGCCGATCGAACCTCTCCAAGAGCGTTGCACACTCTGGACAACTCCCTCTCACTCAGTGACCACCTGCCACTAGTGAGTACTGCCGCACGACACTCGACCGAGCCTTCCACCCGTCAGTTCTTTCGCGGCTGCCCTTGATCAACCAACAAGCTCCCCAGCTCTGAATTGGCTTCCAGATCAAGCACGAATCAGACTCTGCAAGTCCTGATTCTCTTCTGCAACACTCACCTCAGCTCTGCGCTCAACGCTCTGCTCTTGGGTGATGATCGAAGTAAACTCCCGTCGCACACAACAAATTGCTCTCCGTGAATTCTGTGTATGCACTCGTGTATCCCTCAGCTTCGATCAACCTCTTCAGCCCTGAACACCTTCTGCTTAAATAGCTGCACCACTTTAAGCAATTTCCAAGTTTAGGCAATTGACCCAACAAGATCAATTATCTCCTAAAATCTAGGAGATTAGATTTGATTATTATCTCCAATGCAAAACTCCTTCTCTGACTAGAAAACCTCTCTGGAATAAACTCTTCAGCAATGTAGAAATTCTTCAGAGGCTCTGCATAGAGTTTCCAGCCCTTGCGGACAAGCCCAGGCAGCTGCTACTACTTGGTCAGTTGAACCAGCCTGTTGAACAAGCTCCTGCTGTAGCATCCCCTGCTGCAGCTGCTGCTAGTTCACTTCTGCTTGACTTGCTTGATAATTTGAGCTGTAGCAGCTCCCTGTTCACTTATGCTGGTTTTGTCAAACACTGCCATACTTTGCATCATCATTTTGGATCACTTCCGGCCGCGTGATGACATCTTCTGATCACTTGAGGGTGTTTGCAAAGCTTCTTGAAACTTGTGACACTGGCAGCACCTCTCTGAACACTCTCCGTGCATCTTCAAGACTATCGGTCATTTTGCTCTAGCTTCAAATCATCATGGGTTGATATAGCAGAATCTGTCATTTGTCTTTTGCCCAGGTTGCCTCGGCTTTTGTAGTCCACAGAGTGCTAGAGCACTTTCTAGTGCTTGTCGCTGTCCTTTGTTGCTGTTTTGTCAATCTTCAGATTGTACTCCAGCTTCGATCTTCAGAGAGTGCTGAAGCATCTTCTTGTGCTGTTTTGTCAAGGATGACATACCTCAACTATACAGATACCAGTGACCCTAGTACATCATATACTCAGCCTATTAGGTTCCTTCTTGGCATCAGGATTATGTTTGTTCCCATGTCACAAAGACTTCCCCTCATGAAATGGCAAAGTTTCTCTAGTACACGCGTTGTTCTACTTGTCACTAACATTTTCTACTTCAGGTGCCCAACATTATTGAATCTAAGACTTATGCTCAAGCTCACAAAGATCTTTTGTGGCTCGCTTCTATGAATCAAGAGATTGAGGCTCTGGAGCTTAACAATACATGGACCGTTGAAAAACAGCAGTTGATTGCAAGTAGGTATTCAAGAGCAAGTTAAAGGCCGATGGCTCTATTGAGCGCGTCGAGGACACTGACACCTTTGATCCAGTAGCTAAGATAGCGACTGTTTGATGCTCTTACCAGTTGCAGCTGCGAAGCAATGGCCACATAATCAGCTTGACGTTAATAATAATTCATTCTTTCTTGAAGATCTATGTGAGGAAATTTACATGAAACTCCCTCCGGGATTCTACCCAACTGCGGGCGCAAGCTTCACAAGAGCTTATATGGCTTTAAGCAGACTCCTCGCCGGTGAATCAGTCATGCCTTGACCAACTATGGCTTCACCCAGAGCTTACACGATTACTCCTTGTACAGTTCTGAGTTCATTGTTCTGCTTGTCTAGTTGATGATGTTGTCATTATGGGCACTTCATCAACCCTCATCAAGGAATTTATTCATTCATGCTTAAAGATTAAAACCTTGGAATTCTTCTCAAGTTCTTTCTTGGCCAAGAAAATAAACTAACTGATTGCAAGTCAGCTCGGTCTCCATTAACATCTCTTCTCTGAGATGATACTCTTGTGTATCGTTGCTTACTTGGTTGCCTGATTTATCTGACATTACCAGACCGAACATGGCATATGCAGTTCATGCGGGCCCCAACTAATGATCATCTGCGTGCTGCTTACCGACTTCTTCGATATGTAAAGGAAGGCTCTACTCTTTTCTACTACATCTCACCGCCTATTGTTAATCGTGTTGTTACATGGAACACAACTTGCTCTTCAGCTGAATCGGAATTTCATAACAAGTGCATGATAAAAATACAGAAGATCCTTTTCTCGACCTCACTTTCGCCATGAACTCAGGCGAGCAGCTCGTTGCTACCTGATCGGTTTTCTGTAGAAGGGTGAGGGAGAAGACGGGTTGAAAACTAGAACACCGATTCTCACTTTGGGAGAAGGTGGGTGCCTTGTCTCCCTCAACCCTAAACTCAAAACAAACTCCAACTCATCCTCATGATCCACTCGATTATTGAACCTACACGATAATCCGCCTCATGTTCAATTTGTCCACTAAGATTCTTCGGACAGCAAATTGAGCCAGTCCATCAATCCAATCCAAGGGCCTCAACACGAAAAAAAAATTAGATTTGCGTCCTTTGTCCGGATGGATTTCAAATATATGTTTCTTTCAAATTTTATTTTAGAAATGCTCTGTTTCTTAATCTTTCCGGCAACATTGTTGCCGGTTAGTTAGATTTCCCAGAAGACCGGGAATATTGTTCCCGGTCTCTTCAAAAATCAGTCGAGGTGGCTGATATGTGCCACCTCCGCTGCCACATAAGGTAACATTAAAAAACCGGAAACAATGTTACCGGTTTCATCTGGGAAAAACAGATCTGGGATTTTTTTTCTTCTCCGTTTCGATTTGCAAGCGCCCTAGTTCGTCTCTCCCTTCGCTCGACGATTGTCGTCCATTCCAGGTCGAGTAACTATCCGCCCGAGTTTGTCTCTCTCTCCCGACGCCGAACCTCCCTTCTCCGCATCCAGTCACATAAGTAGGTCCGCCCGAGTTCTTATAATGAGTTGGTGTTCTGATGAATATGTTGAATGGTGATGATGTTGATGAATATGATGTATGGCGATGATGATGAAGTTGAGGAATGAATTAAGTATGATGTTTATTGGTGATGCCGATGATGAATTGGTGGATGAACTTGAAGTTGTGATGATGATGATGTATTTTTGGTTGTCAGTAGTGATGAATTTTCTGATGATGAATCTGTTGATGAATTTTCTGATGATGAATTTGTTGACGAGGATGATGTATTGTTCCTTGATGATCAATATGATGATCAATATTGGGTGATGATAAGGGTGAATGAGGTGATGAAGAAGTTAATGAATATTAGAATAAATTTGATGACCATCTTGAATTGTTCAGCGATATTTGTGTTAATGCAGATGGATATAGACCAAATTGTGGAGTCGGGTCCGATCGATCAATCCATTTTGACCCAACAACGTAGACACCGTTCGGGTGAAGTTTGGGATAATCCTATAAGTGCACTCTTGTTTAATTAATCATAATGTAAGTTTGTATTTCAAATGTAAGTTTTGGGTTGACATTGATTTTGCATACAACAGGTGGGAAAAAATTTAAAGTTGGTCCATCGCCGGGTGTAGGACATGGACCCCCGGATTGTCCCTTATGTAGCTAGAGCTGGGTTTTCTCCATGGACTCAGCTGCAGAATATTGAGGTGGACCACCCATTGAGCACTTGTTGAGCGGTGGAGGCTGGAGACACATACATTCCACATGAGGATTGGGGAGTGTACGGTCACCCTACAGGACGTGGGTTTATTGACAGGATTACCGATTGAGGGTGAGGTTGTCACCGGTACTGAGGAACATGACTGGAGAAGTCTGTGCATACGACTGCTCGGTGCCCATCCAGAATGCCCACGTTCTCCCACAATGGCGAGAAGAAGATGGTTTACAGACAACATGAAGGACATACCCGAGGACGCGTCGGAAAACGACCTGAAGAGGTATGCTAGGGCATACATTCTATGTATGCTATGGTCCTCTTTGATGACTGACCTTTGCTGGAAGACTTAGATCACATAAGATCATATAGCTGGGCTAGTGGTGTATTTGGGTACCTCTATAGGCAGTTATGCAGCACCGAGCGAGAGGGACATAAGGAAATGGGCGGTTGCGTTATACTGTTGCAGTTGTGGAGTTGGGAGAGGATATCCATTGGTCGGCCGAAAGGCTTCAGTAGAGTTCTTGAACCGATGGATGCAGACATCCATCCATATTATCCTGGGTCATGGGCATACCTGTAAGTATTTAGTTTACATTTAATTAATTATGTAGGTTATATTTGGACTCACCTGTAATCGTGTTCTCTCATTTGCCCCAGGAAATGGCATGGACCGAAATCGTATATGGAGATTCCACATGGCTCACTTACATTCTATCGTGATCAGTTGGATCGACTTGGTCACGATGATTTCTTGTGGAGACCATATGATGAGGACCTCTTTCCCATGCTTAACCCGACTTGCACTGAAGGTCGTTTGAGCTTAAACAGTGCAACATGGATTTGGCAAAGTCTGGGATGGAACGCAAGCTACAATTGAGTGAATTAGAGGAGTTGCGCCTAGAGGCTTATGAGAGCCAATCAGACTACAAGGTGAGGACTAAGCTCTATCATGACAAGTTCATCCTACGACGGACATTTGAGATTGGCCAGCAGGTACTTTTATTTTCATCACGATTACGACTAATGCCTGGCAAGTTGCGTTCTAGATGGACAGGTCCATACACGGTGGTGCAGATTTTTAATCACGGGGCGGTGGAGCTGGAGAACCAGAGAGATGGCAATCGGTCTAAGGTGAATGGACAGCGCGTGAAGCATTACTACGGTGGACCGCCGCCAGATGCTCAAGAATGCGAGCTAGCCGAGCCTCACGGCGACAACTGAGATGAGGTACCGTCGAGCCAACGACGTAAAACAAAGGCGCTCTACGGGAGGCAACCCGATGTTTTTTTTAATTTTTCTTCTTTCCATTTTAATTCTTAGTGTGTGTCTTAGTGCTTCATAGAGTCTTTCCTTTAGAATGCCGTTAGGGAAGAGTTGTTTGGAGGGCAAATTTGGGGCGTATCTCAGTAAGTCACGCGTTATAAGCCGCGCCAGTAGTATACATTAAGTTCCATAAAGTCTGAATATGGCGCGCGATTAATGTGTTCAGCGGGCGCGCGTTGTACTCAGAGCGCGGCGCTTGAAACACATAAGGGTTGGAGCGCGCCTCCCCCTCCCTCTTTCACCCCGTTCACTCCTCAAGCAGCTCAGGTTCAAAATCTCGTTTTCACTATATTATCAGAGCGTTTTCCAACTGCTTAACCATTTCAGGTACGTTTGCATTCTTTCCCACACTCAATTCATGCCAAATATTGGATGTTTGTCAAGTTTTGGGAGTTTTAGGGTTTAGGTTTGATCTGCAATTTTGGAGCATATTAGATGTTTTTGGTGCTTGTGGGTTAATTATATATGATACGGGATGCTAGGGTTCTTATTTGAGGTGTTAATTCTCAGTTTAGGGGTAGAATTTGATTAGGGTTCATAGATGAGGGCGCGGTGCGATTTCCAGAAGTCGCGCGCCTGGTGAGTACATTTTTCGCGCGCCGGAGGAAGACTTTAAGTCATTGACCGCGCGAATTAATGTATGAGTCCGGCGCGCGACTTGCTGGCATGCGTTGACTACTATCTTATACGCGCTTGTTTGGATTTTTTTTCAGGATGCCTCCCCACAGAGACCCTACATTCGAGGAACTCTACGAGAAGTTCTCCCGGAAGCAGTTCGGTGCCAGTACTTTTGCATACGAAGAGTTCCTACGGGCTAGCGAGCTGTATGACCGTGTATCCCAGTTGCTTGAAAAAGCTGGCTGGCCTGGACTCCTGACCATCCATTCGGAGACAGACGTAAAGGACGTCCGCGAGTTCCTAGCATCATTTCACTACGTGGGCCGCGCGGACCATCTCGGTGTCCGATACAGGCACCGCGGCCAGCATTATGTCACTTACCCACCGCAGTTGCGGGAATTATTTGGCTGGCAGATGGATAACCGCAACTGGGCGTTGAGGTCGAGCGAACTTGGTGATACTTGGTGTGTCCTCTCCTCGGAACGGGTTTATAGTCCCAGTGCCAGTAAGGCGCGCGCCCTTCGCGAGCCGGCTTATTTCTATCTTCAGAAGCTCCTGTCAGGATCAGTTTTCGGGCGTGACAATGGAGGTGATAAGGTTCCCCTATTCGAGCTGCAGGTCTTTCAGTCTTGCCACACCCAGTCGCCTCTCGACTTTTTAGATGTGCTGAGTAAATTTTGGAGGAAGCGATTGTCATGTGGAGCTATATACTACGGAGGGTTTATCACCTATATGTTGCGCCGCCTGCATGGTCAGCCGGTCTTGGACACGCACCATCTTATCCCGCCGACGTTTCTCACGCGGGAGGCTTTTATAGGGATGCGCGCTATCACTGCTCGCCCACGGAGGCCGGACCAGTTTGCATGGACATATCACGGGGACCCGAGACTCCATGAGCCGCTGCCGACAGACAGGCGCCGCAGGCGACCAGCAGCGACAGAGCAGGCTGAGTCGTCAACTGCCGGCTCCAGGAGAGCAGCCCGAGATGGTGAGCAGCCACCATCGGCCTTCACCCAGGCACAGTTGGACGCCGCGTTCAACGCCTACAGGGTGTTGGATTATCTCTTGCCACCTGGGACGCAGCCAGTACCGGCACCTCCAGGGTGGATTCCAGGACAGCCAATCCCTCCGGAGTACGTGATCGCGCGGGCTCCCCCCTCATCCCCCAGCGGACCCACAGACAGCTCTGCCGAGTTATAGGGGAGTTTCTATTTTCCTTTTTTATTTTTGTTATCCTCCATGTTATTTGGTTGTGTTGCATGACCCGCCCTTGAGCATAAGTCGATCCGTGAGGACACGGCTATGTTCAACAGTGTGGGGTGGGGTAGTTGAGTCTGTTGTGTCAGCACGTTTACCTTTATTAGTATGCATTAGTGGTAACTAGGGGGCACGTTTTTGTTTCTCAAATTTGTGTATGCTACGATGAAGACACTGATTATATGAGATGATGTTCGATGCTATGAGGTTTTGATGCATAATGCTTTGCATGATTTCTGAAATTTTGTGATGCGAGTTACGTGATGTTATATGTGCTTTTGAGTTGAGATATTACAGGATGTGGAGTTTACAGAAAATGTCCTAGAGGAACTTGACAAACATTCAAAGGTTCATGGGATTATTCGCGTAAGCGCGCTGAGTTTGTGGAGGTTGGCGCTTCAAGTTATGAGAGGTGAGACTTTCACTCCATCATTGCAGTGTTTATGCAATGGTGGGACGGGAAACAAACCGTCCTATCTCTAGTCCTAGTAACCGGGAATGGGTAGGTAACCCCTATCCTACCTCGCGCTGAAAGGATAATGATGAGAAAGAGCGGGACACGCTCCATATGCTGCTATTCGAAGGCGATGATTGGAACGGTTCAAAGAAAAAAGGGGGGACAAGCAATTCACATCGGAGAGCAAGGCGCAAAAGGAAAATTCAGTCAAATGTGAAAGAAAAATCAGAAAAAGCAATCGAGTTGAGTGAAGTCTTCGGACCAAACAAAACAGGAAAGTTTCAAAAGCTGTCCTACCAAAGAAAAAAAAAGTTGAGTTCCTCGTAGCTTGGATTTCTCACGTGCCAGAGAAAGCAAACTCAGTGCATGCGCGTGACTATGACCTCGAGCTGAAGAATGGAGTCAGGAGTCTAAAAAGGACTATCTCCCAGTCATCCATTAAATTACATCTTGACCTCTCAGGTAACATGTATCATTACGGTTTCTTGTTGATCGTTATTGAAGAATGAATGTGAGCATGCATTGATGAACTGATTAGTGAAGACATCTCGGGTAAATTCAGTGTTGAGTTATTGGCATATTAGAATTGCTTTGGTGTCGCGAGTCTTGTTTTCATTCTTTGTTCGGGACGAACAAGTTTAAGTGTGGGGTGGTTTGATGGGGAGTATTTATACGACTCGCTAAACCATTTAAACCTAACTATTTCGACATGTTTTGATGTGAACAGTTACCTCTTAGTGTTGTTTGCATTTCAGGTGTTCGGAATACATGAGAAGAGATTTGCGGCTCAAAACGGTGTTTTTAGGGAGGAAATCGGCGTTGACGGAAACGGGTGTGCATTGCAGTGAGTGGCGCGCCAGCAGGCAACATTAGAGTCGCGCGTCGAACGTTAATGTATTCTCCAAGCGCGCGACATAATGTATTCACGGGGCGCGCTAAGTTTATGATGACGTCAGCAATCGGGCCCGCGGGCCGAAATCAATTTTAGAGCCCGATCTCAATTAGGGTTTCAGAAGTTTGGGACGGCAGTTTGGACGACACATAAAAGTTTTGGGACGACGGAGGTTTGACGGAGGACAGACGGAATTTTGGAGATTGCGTGAACAGTACTTTCCGGCAGTGAACAGTGTTTTCCGGCGGTGAATAGTAATTCCGAACAGTTTTTGTTATTCCTTTCAGTTTAATGTATTTTGCAGTTATGAATATGAGTAGCTAAACTTCTATTTCAGTTTAGGGTTTTCAATTAGTGACATTCATGTTTGAGACTTGGATTTAATGCATATTTCTATTCATTCGTAAGTTCTGGATCTTAATTCGCCTGAATTGTATTGCATGGTTAACGTATACTTTTTCGTGAAACTATCCGCTCATCAATTCTGATTATTAACTCTTGTCGAAGCTTTGTCGTGGAAACAAGTAGTAGAATCTAGGCTTAGTATCACCTTTGTCGGGATACTTTAGGTCATTACCTTTGTCGGAGTGACCACGCATTTGAATACAGAACTGACTGTGAAGCGGTTTCCTGTGAATACAGAACTAAAGGGGAATTTTGAGTGAGTGGTCGTAAGAACGAATGTAATAAAAGTGTGAATGTCAATCGAGAGAAGTATTCAGCTCAGGGAATTCAATAGTGACTGTTATCATCGACTTCTAAAGATACGATTCTAATCAAATGCGTGGTCACTCCGACAAAGGTAATGACCTAAAGTATCCCGACAAAGGTGATACTAAGCCTAGATTCTACTACTTGTTTCCACGACAAAGCTTCGACAAGAGTTAATAATCAGAATTGATGAGCGGATAGTTTCACGAAAAAGTATACGTTAACCGTGCAATACAATTCAGGCGAATTAAGATCCAGAACTTACGAATGAATAGAAATATGCATTAAATCCAAGTCTCAAACATGAATGTCACTAATTGAAAACCCTAAACTGAAATAGAAGTTTAGCTACTCATATTCATAACTGCAAAATACATTAAACTGAAAGGAATAACAAAAACTGTTCGGAATTACTATTCACCGCAGGAAAATACTGTTCACTGCCGGAAAGTACTGTTCACGCAATCTCCAAAATTCCGTCCGTCCTCCGTCAAACCTCCGTCGTCCCAAAACTTTTATGTGTCGTCCAAACTGCCGTCCCAAACTTTCGAAACCCTAATTGAGATCGGGCTCTAAAATTGATTTCGGGCCACGGGCCCGATTGCTGACGTCATCATAAACTTAGCGCGCCCCGTGAATACATTATGTCGCGCGCTTGGAGAATACATTAACGTTCGGCGCGCGACTCTAATGTTGCCTGCTGGCGTGCGACTCACTACAATGCACACCCATTTCCGTCAACGCCGATTTCCTCCCTAAAAACACCGTTTTGAGCCGCAAATCTCTTCTCATGTATTCCGAACACCTGAAATGCAAACAACACTAAGAGGTAAGTGTTCACATCAAAACATGTCGGAATAGTTGGGTTTAAATGGTTTAGCGAGTCGTATAAATACTCCCCATCAGTGGCACCACCCGTCTCGATGTCTTCCGACCCTAAGCATCAATTGACCTGGAAAAGAAGAACGGATTGGTCAAGTGAGCTGCGAGAGTACGTCGACATTTGGAAAGGGAGAGGAGACAGGCTCGTGGAGGGAGATGCTGCAATCGAGGTTGACGAGCCCACCCAAGAGTACCAGAGCTGGTATACTGCCACGACGCGTCGTATTATACAGCCTCAGGATGATGAAGCGACTCCTTACCGACCCACCGCTCCAGTTGAACATTGCGTGGTATGTGTTTTTATTCAGTTCAACTAACGTTATAAATTAGAATTTTCACTGTTGTTCTTTGTGCAGGTCCGAGGCCTCGTTCATGTCGCTCGAACATCCGCTAAAATTTTTCTGAACACATCTTGCCCACTTGCGAGGACGGGGAACCTACACGGCCGTAGAGGAACTAACTAGACTAGGGGAGGCTGACAAGCTGGGGGTGGACCCAACACTTATTGCACTGGACGAAGAAGAGGAAGGAAGAGTTGATCTTGGAGCCGATGAAGCTGGGCCAAGTTGTCCACCATAGAGTGAAACTGAAGCTGAACGCCCTACTCGTTTGAAAAAAGCACCAAGTCGATTCTCACCTAGTTGGTTCGGTCACCGACGCAGAGGTTGATTGTGTACCACAGAATGTTTGGACGTAAAATTATTGGATATTCATAATGCATTTCATTACATTACAACTACGCATTAAATTCGAAATGACATTTATTAAATCACGGGTTTGACTTATTCGGGCATGATCTTCTGTTATGCCCTGTGAAGTGGCACAATCCACATTACGAGGTGCATGGGAAACTCCTTGGCTACTTGCCCCACCTTGGTCCATTTCGTTATGTCGGCGACGTGATGGATTTCGTCCAACACTACCACGCTTGAATGCTGGATTAGGGACATGATCTGGTCCATTGAGCGGTCTCCATCTTTTTTCATCAGGAATGACGTTGAATGTGTAATTCCACGTGGCGAAGTACGCCTCCAAGGTATAATGATGATCGACAAACTGAGTATACTGCAAGCCTTCACTTTTGCATACAGCCATTACATGGCTGCATGGATAGTGAAAAGCCTCCCATTTACCGCAGCTGCACGTACCTTCTGATAGCTTAACTTCATGTATATTACGTCTCCTTACAGTGGTAACCTGGTAGACGCCTCTTACCCCGTCGAATTTCCCTCATTTTGAGGTCTATTTTGGGAGGGAACATTCCAACGCACGTCTGTTACGTATCACGTCGCTTGCAAAATTAGGTGTTTGACTGCAAGAAAGTGAATTGGACTAGAGCATAGATTGGTAGGTCTCGACCACCCTTCAAAATATTGTTCTAGCGTTCGTCGTCATGGAAGCCCAACGTCTTCCATCTTCATCAAATGCCAAAGACCACGTATTCCAAGGAATGCTGTCTAACCAGCTTACGATCTGGGGTCTATCATGCAATATGTCCATCAGTTCCTTATACTCATTAGCAAATTTAATCTTCTGTCTTTGGTATGCCACGTGCCCCATTTTTTTCTTCAGCGCAGAATCCTTCACTTTCACGTTGAAATTGTTTTGCAAGTGTTTGATACAGACACGGTGGTACGCATGAGGAGCAGTCCATTTTGGTTCCTGCATTGCATTCATAATGCCTTTGTGACGATCTGATATAACACATAACCCGTCCCGACTAGTCACCCCCTCGCGTATGCACTTCATGAACCACTTCGAGCTGGAATTATTCTCACTTTCCACTAAGGCAAATGCGATGGGAAGGATGTGGTTATTCGCGTCCAAGGACACAGCCACAAGTAGCTTTCCGTTATATTTTCCATACAAATGTGTGCCATCAATGGACAAAACGGGTCTGCAATGCGTGAAGGCGGCAATAGTTGGGCCAAACGCCCAAAAAACCCGATTAACCACAATATGCATATCGTCATCGCGGCTGCGCTGCCACTTCACGTATGTCCCTTCATTTGAATCTTGCAAGGCTTGCAAAAAATGTGGAAGCTTTCAAAACGATTCGTCCCAATCACCAAATATGTTAATGACGTTGGCGTTTTAGGCAAGCAAAATGAAGTGCTATTCTAGTCACGCAAATATCAAACAATATTTATAACCGAGTGACCTCGGATCGAACCCAAGGGAAAAGCTTAGACTAATTGACAACTAATCAATGCTACTAATGTAAGTCTACGGTTTTTGGGGGGGAATATGTCCTCCTATAGAGGTATCTCTAGCAAGCACTAAAGATAAATGATATTCTTGAGTTCTACTTAATGAATAAAAAGGGTGACTAGGGATTCAACTTCTCTCCTAGGATATGAGGAAATGAAATAACTCACTAACACATGCATGAACTACATTTGGTTGATAAAAGTAAGGCTAATGCATCGTCCGCTCTAGGTTCAACTCTCGCTCCTTCCCTAGAATGGAGAGGATACATAAATGACATGGTTCTCAAACTCTCATTCTATTGAACCGTGTAGAATATGAGTCCCAAAACCGCACCCTCTCGGTCTATTGGCCGGTTACTCAAATCCGCTCAAAACTTAGCCTAATGTCAAGAATGCATGTCGCTCTCACGCACAAACACTCCATCTATGATCATACGATAGCTATGAAACATCCTAAGTTCAACTCTCGCTCCTTCCTTAGGGGTTCTAACCAAGTATACTCACTTAAGCATTTCGTCAAACACTTGGTGTGCATACAATGAATACATAGCTAGGGCACAATAAAATCAAACCAAACTTCATTCAATGCAATAACAATAGTGTTCTACATCATATCCAATCCTAGGGGATCCATTTAATCCCCAACCACAAAAGTAACTACTCACTCATAATGAGTGTGTACAAAAACATGACAACTAAAGGAAGCATAAATGTAAATACAAAGCTAGGGTTTAGGAGAGGATGATGTAGAATCTTCAATCCAAGCTTTTATCTTCCATCAAGCTTGATCTTCCTTGAGTTTTTGTCGTCTAGGGTTGCAAAAAGTGGAAACTTGTCGTCTAGGGTTGAGAGAAAAAGCAAGCTCTTTTTCTTTTCTTCTATCTCCTTCTATTTATACTCTTTGAAGTTTTCCACAAAGTGACCGAAGTGACCGAATCACTTGATTCGGCCAATGTCCATGTGATTCGCTCTAAGCTTTTGTTCAGTGGTGTTTTGAGTTTGGGCGAATCAATTATCTTGGCCGAATCACCTTTGATTCGGTCAAACGTCTTGTGGAGCTAAACTGATTCGGGCACCTCTGGGCGAATCACTTCTCTTGGCCGAATCACCTTTGATTCGGTCACACCTTTTATGTGATTCAGCCAGAACTGACTCGGGCGAGTCAACTTTCCAGAGAGTTCCAATTTGCCCGAGTGCTTTGATCCGGGCGAGTCAACTATCCTTAGCCGAATCACCATTGATTCGGTCACACCCATTATGTGATTCGGTCAAACCTTCAGGACTTCCCCGGATCAGGTCAATTCGTGCAGCTGAGGGTGATTCGGTCAGGCTGGTGGGCGGATCACTAGTGATTCGGCCGAATCACTTCTGCAGTTTGCTCAGCTTTTCTTCTTTTGATCTCCATCGACCGGAATTCGTCTAGATTTTCTTCGGCCCACTTCGTATTGCGAGATACATAATTTTAACCTGAAATGGACGAAGAAATCATCAAATGGCTTTATAGAATTGCGGAACAAACAAGAAGTAAGGGAAAAAGTGGACAAATAAAAGGTTATTTATCCGCTCATCAGTTAACCAAAGCTTGTTGTTTAGCCTGCCACGCCTTCAAATACCGTATTTCCAACCCATAATCCTTGAATGTTCTTCCTTTGATTTCACCAGGTGTCAATCTCAACCGTTCACTAATCACGTCGCCAATCTCCATGGCGATGAATTGTCTCGTCATGTGTACATTATCCTTTGAAATAAAATCGGTGTTGCAAATATGATCGCCTCGAGACTTGGTTACTTCCCAGTACTGCCGATTTTTTTTCATGATTCTTAGCCTCCAGGGACAATTATCCTCTTCTCTCCCGACAGTGAAGAATTAACAAGTGAGAGTCTGACTCTCTTGTGTAATATTCAATGCGGTTTAGGATAGAGTACCTCTGAACCGCATAGATGGCATCAGCTTTTGTACCGAACGTCGCTCCAACCCCAATTTTCCCATAATTGGTCTGCCTTCTACCCAGAAACTCGTCATCAGGTTCATTCGTAGCCCACGCCGATACGTCTCTAAATCCGGGGATATCCCATACGAGTTGCGGTTCTGGAACATTTGGGTCACCCTCCATATCCATTTCCTCTAGCATTTCCATCTCGTTTCTATCATACTCATCTTGTACTGGATGTCTAGTGATTCGAATGTTGACATGACCATAGGATCAAATGCAAGGTCCTCCATATATTACAAGGGAGGGAAATGCAACGTAGGGAGAATCAATAATGTCTGAAAATAGAAAATAATGATAACGGAGGTTAGTGAAGATACAGAGAGAGTTGCAATTGGAGAAGTTGTCTTAATTGACAAATGAGGAACGGAGGAGGGCTATTTATCAGCAAATTTTGACACGCTTTCGACATGATTTGACAAGACAATAGCGGAGGTTAGTGAAGAAACAGAGAGAGTTGCAATTGGAGAAGTTGTCTTTATTGACAAATGAGGAACGGAGGAGGGCTATTTATCAGCAAATTTTGACATGCTTTCGACATGATTTGACAAGACAGCAAATTTTGCAGGCTTTCGACATGATTGGTCATGGCACGCATCAGAGTCACTATGAGACCGGCAATATGGTTGCCGGTCTCATAGTGGACCTGACAAAAGCAGACCAACAATTGGTCCTTTGGCATTTTCCCAGATTAAAATGGTAACCCTTTTACCGGTTTATCAAACAAACCGGTAACATTGTTACCGGTTTCATCTGGCAGTCGAGGTGGCACATATCAGCCACCTCGGCTGATTTTTGAAGAGACTGGGAACAATATTCCCGGTCTTCTGGGAAATCTAACTAACCGGTAACAATGTTGCCGGGAAGATTAAGAAACGGGGCATTTCTGAAATGAAGTTTGGAAGAAACGTATATGGGAAATCCATCTGGACAAAGGACGTAAATCTAAATTTTTTTCCCTCAACACCCAAAGCCGACGGCAATGATATATTTATGTTCCATATCTACAAAGGCACTCACCATTTAACATTTCAAATTGATAGCGGAAGCAGCTTAAGCACATAATAGTTTTCTCTCGTTTTTACTCAAATTTCTCCTTTTAATTCAATTCATATCAGTCCATGGATTAAGCAAGAAAGCAAATGACAACACACAAGAAAATATTTACGCAGTTCAGGTCATAAGACCCTACATTTGCGGAACCTCAGACAGGGAGGTTCGACCCCATCCACTAATGCAATCGGCTTTAACACACAAGCACATCACAGTACAGAGCAACATAGAAAACCCTAGCTATCAGAACAATCAAGAAACACAAAAGAAACAAAGAGGATGATAAGCCCCCTTTGATTGCCCCTAGTAAGAAGCCGCTCAAAAACTCCTCGCATCGCTCGCTGGAACCTTCGCTCGCCGCCGCTTGGTCGCAGTCTGTCGCATCCAAAGCAATCACTTCTCTCCTTCTGGAACAAAGCTGCGCCACAAGAGCTGTGCTCGCTCGAGGGAACACCTTCTCCGAGTCGCGCCTGAAGCCTCTTCTTTCTCTCTCTCCCTCTCTCTCGTGTTTGTTGTTCTTTTCGTTATGTGCCCTAAATCCCAATTCGACTACTCTTTATGCTTCTCAATTAAACGTTGTGTTTTGCTCTTTTGCCTTCAGCCTAAAAATATTGAACTTTGTTGACCAAACAAGTAAAACACAAAACAAAACGTTTTTGGAACAATGTAAACATGTCCTAGCATATTCTAAGTTCTACATTAGACCAGGCAAAAACAATAAGCAAACTCAGATTAAAAGCTCAACAATTAGCCCCCTTAAATCTATTTTGTACTCCAAAACCAGGCAGCATAGAAGACAAGGGACAGACACACAAAAAAAACCGCAATTGCTATAGGAACATGGCAGAGCCAGCCACCACTCCTTCACAGATTCATCCTGACTGTTCAGTCAGGTCCTTCGATGAGCAAAAATTCCCTACAAAACACAAATTTAGCAAATGGCACAATCTGTGTGCCAAGGTCAGCAGGATTCTTTTCACCCAGAATTTTAATTGTAATAGAGTTTGATTCTACTTTATCTCTAATAAAATGAAGTCTAGCATCTATATGTTTACTACGCTCATGATTAACTGGATCTCTACATAAATGCAATGCACTTTGGCTATCAGTATACAACACTGGCACACACATTTCCTTAATTTCTTGTAGCATCCCTTGAAGACAAATGTCTTCTTTTGCAGCTTTAGTAGCTACAATAAACTCTGCCTCGGTTGAGAAGAGGGCTCGAACAGATTGAAGCTGTGATTTCCATGAAACACAGTTTCTACACCAAGCAAAAACATAAACCAGTGGTCGATTTCCTATTATCTCTATTGCTAGCATAGTCAGAGTCTACATAACCAAGCAAATTAGAGGTTTTATTGCATGCTGCGTACACCAGACCTAAAGATTTACTACTGTTAAGATATCTTAATAGGTATTTCATGGCATTCCAATGTTCTTCGCTGGGGTTAGCCATAAACCTACTCAATACACTAATTCCAAAAGCAAAATCAGGTCTTGTGCAAAGCATACAATACAATACCGACCCTACTGCCACATCATACGGTACTTTGGCCATTAACCTAATTTCTTGAGTCAGTTTTACGGCAACCTTGCTTGGTTAAATTCAGATGCCCCCTAAGGGGACACCCACAGGTTTAGTATCCTCCATACCAAACCTTTTCAATACCTTTTCAATGTAATAAGTTTGAGAAAGTGTCATTTTCTTTTGTGTTCTAGCTCTGATTATGCTAACTCCAAGGATTTTCTTAGCAGTATCTAAGTCTTTCATGTCAAAGTGTGTGCTTAACTCATTCTTAATTTCAATAACCTCAATCTTAGAGTTACTCATAATTAATATGTCATCCACATATAGGAAAAAGTACACCTTTAGATCACACCTAGGTTTTTTCAGATATATACATGTATCGAATCTACTTCTCAGAAAACCTAGAGATAATATACATGTGTTAAACTTAATATTCCACTGCCTTGGTGATTGCTTAAAGCCATATAATGGCTTCTTAAGCAGGCAGACGTGATTGGGGTAATTTTTATCGACAAAACATAATGGTTGATTCATATAGATCATTTCATTCAAGTTACATTCAAAAAAGCCATTTTAACATCCATCTGATGCAGTTCCGAATCATGTACTGCAATCATAGCCAATAATAATCTTAGGGTTCTATATTTAACCATTGGGGCAAATATTTCATTATAATCTATCCCCTACCTTTAATTAAAACCCTTAGCAATCAGTCTAGCTTTAAACCTGGAAGGGCCAGTCAAGATATCACCTTCCTTGACCTTAACAACCCACTTACAACCAATTGTTTTGGCTCCCTCAGGTTTGGGTACTAATTCTGAAATTACGAGCGCTGTGATGACTTGTTCAACAGAATGTTGTAGCAACCTCTGGGTCACTTACGGAATTTTCTTGCTAAGGCCGTGATAATGCAAGTGTGGCAGTTTTGACAAAACCAACATATGTGAACAAGGAGCTGCTGCAGCTCAAGCAATCAAGCAATCAAGCAGAATAGCCAGCAGCAGATGCAGCAGGGGATGCTGCGGCAGGTGCTGGTTCAAGAGCTAGTTCAACTGTCCGAGTAGCAGTTTTTGTGCTGGGTGAGTCTTGAAGGTTTGGCAGCTTTGTGAAAATGCTTAGAAAAATTTTTAATATGCTGCTGAGCATTTTCCAGCAAGGTTTACTTGTCAGAAAAGGAGATTTGCATAAGAGTTATTTATCAAATCTAATCTCCTAGATTTTAGGAGATAATTGATCTTGTGGGTCAATTGCCTAAACCTGGAAATTGCTTAAAGTGGTGTGGGTATTTAAGCAGAAGGTTTGAGGGCTGAAGAGGCTGATCGAAGCTGAGTGATACACGAGAGTAGACACAGAATTCAGAGTGAGGATTTTTCTGGGTGTGCTACGAGAGTTGTTCTTCGATCAACACACACGGGCAGAGCGTTGAGCGCAGAGCTGTGGTGCGTATTGCAGAAGAGAATCAGGTCTTGCAGAGACTGATTCGTGCTTTGATCTGGAAGCCAATTTAGAGCTGTGGAGCTTGTTGGTTGATCAAAGGCAGCCGCGGGAGAACTGACGGGTGGAAGGCTCGGTCGAGGTTCGTGCGGAAGAACTCACTAGTGGCAGGTGGTCACTGAGTGAGGGGGAGTTACTCAGAGTGTGCAGCGCTCTTGGAGTGGTTCGATCGGCTCGGCAGGAGGCCTTGGAGCGACGCGGACAGAGTGCTTCAGCTGGTGTTACAGCTATTGCTGCAGCAACCCTGCTGAGTAGTGTAGTATAGAATAGGCTGAGTTCTTTGAGAGAATTGTAGCTATTCTAGACTGACATATTGTAGAGGGTGTGCTGGCACAAATCAGAGCTTGTTCTGATTGTGTTGAGTAGTCCACACGGGGTTAAAGTAGCATAGGTTGCGTGCGTTGTAACCGAGTGTGCTTTGAACCTTTGGTTGAGTGGATTGAGGACTGGAGAATAGTCCTCCCCAGACGTAGGCAGATTGGCCGAACTGGGTGAACAAATCTGTGTCCTATTCATTGTCTGCTGTGCCTACATTTAAGTGAACAAGAGTGTGCTGCAGCAACTGCTAGTTCACAAATCTGCATAAGTAGAGACACTTGAAATTTCAATTGGTATCAGAGCGGGAACTCGACACACAGAGTTAAAAAGGTCCTACAGTGTCTCCGAAGTAGCCAAGACAATGAAGGAAGGACAGAGCACAAGTAGACCTCCACTTTTGGAAGAGAGCAATTATGGTTATTGGAAAGCTAGAATGAAAGCCTTTCTCAAGGCTATTGATGAGAAGACATGGAGAGCTGTCGTGATTCAGTGGTCTCCACCAATCACCATAGATGAGCAAGGAGTGACAAGAATAAAACCTGAAGAGCAGTGGACTGCTGAAGAAGGTGCTGCAGCAACTGGTAATTCAAAGGCTTTGAATGCAATTTTTGCTGCAGTTGATGCTAACAATTTCAGGTTGATATCAAACTGTGATTTGGCCAAGCAAGCATGGGAGATTCTGCAAACTGCCCATGAAGGAACTGATAGAGTGAAGCTATCAAGACTCCAGATCATTGCCACACAATTTGAAAATCTGAGGATGCTGGATGAGGAAACAGTCACTGAGTTTAATGCTAAACTCTGTGATCTTGCAAATGAAGCTCATTCCCTTGGTGAGCCCATCCCAGAAGAAAAGCTTATCAGAAAGGTTCTCAGATCGCTGCCCACAAAGTTTGACATGAAGGTGACAGCCATTGAAGAGGCTCAGAATGTCAGATTCATGAGGCTGGAAGAGCTGATGGGATCTCTCAAACAATTTGAGATGAAACTTGTCAAAGAGGATACCACTTCCAAGGACAAGAATGTTGGATTGAAAGCTGAAGCAGAAACCAAGCAGATAGTGCAAGATGATCAGATGAGCATGCTTGTGAAGAATCTTGGGAAGATTCTGAAAAACATGGAATCCAGGACTGAAAGAAGCTCTTCTTCGCAAAGACAATTCAGAAGGGGCAGTGAAAGGAAAGGAAAGGAACCGGCTCAGAGAGAAGACGGAAAGAAAGGAATCCAATGCTGGAATTGTGCAGGCTACGGTCATCGACAAATCAACTGCACCAGCAAACGGATGAAAAAGAAAGCTCTTTCTGCTAGTGGAAGTGAAGATGAGAAAGACCTGAGTGAAGACGAATGCAACATGGCCAGATACAAGTCAGCAAGAAGAGGCACAAAAACACAGAAAAGGATGAACCAGGACTTGCTGCAGCAAGGTCTATTTCACCGTAACAAGAGAACTTTAAAGTTTAAAAAATGTTACAGCTGTGGCCGCAGAGGACATATTCAAAGAAGCTGTTTCTCAGCTCATGCCAGAATTGCATCGCCCAGGGAATCTGTCAGGCAGAAACATGCACAGACTCAGCTTCTCGCTCTTGTCAGCACAGCTAGCACCTCAGGCAAGATAAGCTGGTACTTTGATAGTGGGTGTTCAGGGCATATGACAGGGGAAAGATCCTTTCTGAAAAACATTACTCCCTGTTTGGAACAACGTGTGAAGTTTGGTAATGGTCTGAAAGGAAGAGTTCTGGGAAGAGGAACTTTGGCTGTGGAAGGAATGCCAAATCTGAGCAATGTCCTTTTGGTGGAAGGGTTAAAAGCTAATCTCATCAGCATCAGCCAGCTGTGTGATGGGACTAAACAAGTCAAGTTTACGAAAGACTCATGCCAAGTCCTCGACAAATCTGGAAAGTGCATAATGGAAGGAGCTAGATCCAAGAGCAACTGTTACCTTCTCAATGTGAGTTCAAACTCAAGGATTCAGAAGTGTATGTTGACAAAGGCCGAGGAAATGACTTTATGGCACAAAAGGATGGGACATGTTAACCTGAGAACTCTAAAGAGAATTGCCACAGAAGGGTTGGTCAGGGGAATTCCACTGCTGAAAGGAGAGACAGACTCCATTTGTGGAGATTGTCAGATTGGGAAACAGAAGAAGGCCTCGCATCCACGAGTCAAAGACATTGGTACCACCAGGCCTCTACAGCTGATTCACATGGATCTGATGGGACCAATGGAAGTGGAGAGCCTAGGCAAGAAAAGGTATGCATTTGTCTGTGTTGATGACTATTCTAGATTCACTTGGATTGATTTTATCAGGGAAAAATCAGATACTGTGAGTGTCATTGTGTCACTGGTATCTCGGTTAGAGCAAGAGAAGAATCTCAGAATCAGCAGCATCCGCAGTGATCATGGCAGAGAGTTTGAGAACAAAGACATGGATGATTTCTGTCAGCAAAAGGGTATAACACATCAGTACTCTTCTCCCATTACCCCTCAACAAAATGGTGTTGTAGAACGGAAGAACCGAACAATTCAAGAAATGGCCAGGGTGATGATCCATGCTAAGAGAATTCCTCTGAAATTCTGGGCAGAGGCTATGAATACCGCTTGCTATATCATCAACAGAGTCACCTTGCGAAGGGGAACCAAACAGACTTGCTATGAGCTCTGGAATCAGAAAAAGCCCACGGTTAAATACTTTCATATCTTTGGAAGTGATTGCTTCATTCTGAGAGACCGGGAGTATAGAAAGAAGCTCGATCCTAAGAGTGATCCGGGAGTGTTCTTGGGGTATTCAACAAATAGCAGGGCATATCGTGTGTTCAACCAGCGAACAAAGACTGTCATGGAGTCCATAAATGTTGTTGTCAATGATGCAGAAGAAGTATCTATCTCTGATTCTGACACTGATGAAGAAGACTCTGATCTTGAAGAAATGCCTGGTAGACAGACAAGAAGTGAACAAGCTGCGGTTCCAGAAGATGCTACAGCAAGAGCTGAAGCAGAAATTCCAGATGACCAATCAGGAAGCCTGTCTGATGATCTCCAAACTGTGGCTCCTGATCCATCTTCTAGGCAGCCCCCAAAGAAGATACAGAAGGATCATCCTTTGACAAATGTGATTGGAAATCCCTCAGACAGAAGAAGGACCAGAAGTCATGCCTATCTCAATACATGTTTCCTGTCCAGCATTGAACCAAAGAATTTCAAGGAGGCCATGAGTGATGAATTCTGGATCATGGCTATGCAGGAGGAATTGGCAGAGTTCGAAAGACACGATGTTTGGGATCTGGTAGACAGACCAAATGGGGTTAACATTATAGGCACTAAATGGGTGTTCAAAAACAAAACAGATGAAAAGGGCAACATTACACGAAATAAAGCCAGACTGGTGGCCCAGGGATATTCTCAGATTGAGGGTCTAGACTTTGATGAAACATTTGCTCCAGTAGCTCGCCTGGAGGCTATCAGACTGCTGCTTGCAATGTCTTGCTGTCTGGGATTCAAATTATATCAAATGGATGTTAAAAGTGCATTCTTGAATGGAGACCTCTCTGAAGAAGTTTATGTCGCTCAACCAAAAGGTTTTGAAGATCCTCATCATCCAGAGCAGGTGTATAAACTGAAGAAAGCCTTATATGGACTTAAACAGGCTCCTCGGGCATGGTATGAGCGGTTGACAGTTTTCCTGGAAGATCATGGCTACAACCGAGGGGGAGCTGACAAAACCTTGTTTGTCAAACGAACTCAGTCTGATGTGATCATTGCTCAAATATATGTGGATGATATTGTCTTTGGATCAAAGTCCCAGCACCTGGTGAAGCAGTTTGTGAATCACATGCAACAAGAATTTCAAATGAGCATGGTGGGAGAACTTTCATACTTTCTTGGTTTGGAGATTACTCAGAAAAGGGATGGGATCTTTATTGCTCAAAGTAAATACAGCAAGTCTCTTGTGCAGAAATTCCAGCTAGATTCAGCAAGTCACAAGCGTACTCCTGCTGCTACTCATGTGAAAGCCATTAAAGATGAGCAAGGTTTGGAAGTAAGTCAGACTGTCTACAGAAGCATGATTGGGAGCCTTCTTTACCTGACTGCCAGCCGTCCTGACATTTCCTATGCAGTAGGAGTCTGTGCCAGATTCCAAGCCAGCCCAAGAGACAGCCATATGCAGTTGGTCAAGCGCATTATTCGGTATGTCGGGGGAACTGTGGGCTATGGCCTATGGTATACTAAAGACACAAAGGCTAATCTGGTCGGATATAGTGATGCAGACTGGGCAGGGTGCTCAGAAGACAGGAAGAGCACCTCGGGAGGATGTTTCTTCTTGGGGAATAACCTGGTCTCTTGGTTCAGCAGAAAACAGAATAGCATTTCTCTATCCACTGCCGAGGCTGAGTACATTGCTGCTGGGAGCTGCTGTGCACAAATGTTGTGGATGAAGCAAATGCTGAGTGAGTATGGGGTTGCTCAAGATGCCATGACTCTCTACTGTGACAATATGAGTGCCATCAGCATATCCAAGAACCCTGTCCAGCACAGTAGAACCAAGCACATTGACATTCGTCATCACTTCATCCGTGACCTTGTTGAACAGAAAGTCATCTCGCTCCAGCATGTTGTGTCTGCCAAACAACTTGCTGATATCTTCACCAAAGCTCTGGATGCAGCTCGGTTTGAAGACCTGAGGGCCTCTCTAGGGCTCTGTGTATTGCCGTCATAGGTGCTCCCAGCAGACAAACCCCCTCGTCATTTGTTCCAAAAAGGGGGAGAAGAAAGAGCAGGCTGAGAAGTGGAGTTATGAAGTGGTTTTGTCAAAATGCCAAGGGGGAGATTGATAATGCAAGTGTGGCAGTTTTGACAAAACCAACATATGTGAACAAGGAGCTGCTGCAGCTCAAGCAATCAAGCAATCAAGCAGAATAGCCAGCAGCAGATGCAGCAGGGGATGCTGCAGCAGGTGCTGGTTCAAGAGCTAGTTCAACTGTCCGAGTAGCAGTTTTTGTGCTGGGTGAGTCTTGAAGGTTTGGCAGCTTTGTGAAAATGCTTAGAAAAATTTCTAATATGCTGCTGAGCATTTTCCAGTAAGGTTTACTTGTCAGAAAAGGAGATTTGCATAAGAGTTATTTATCAAATCTAATCTCTTAGATTTTAGGAGATAATTGATCTTGTGGGTCAATTGCCTAAACCTGGAAATTGCTTAAAGTGGTGTGGGTATTTAAGCAGAAGGTTTGAGGGCTGAAGAGGCTGATCGAAGCTGAGTGATACACGAGAGTAGACACAGAATTCAGAGTGAGGATTTTTCTGGGTGTGCTACGAGAGTTGTTCTTCGATCAACACACACGGGCAGAGCGTTGAGCGCAGAGCTGTGGTGCGTATTGCAGAAGAGAATCAGGTCTTGCAGAGACTGATTCGTGCTTTGATCCGGAAGCCAATTTAGAGCTGTGGAGCTTGTTGGTTGATCAAAGGCAGCCGCGGGAGAACTGACGGGTGGAAGGCTTGGTCGAGGTTCGTGCGGAAGAACTTACTAGTGGCAGGTGGTCACTGAGTGAGGGGGAGTTACTCAGAGTGTGCAGCGCTCTTGGAGTGGTTCGATCGGCTCGGCAGGAGGCCTTGGAGCGACGCGGACAGAGTGCTTCAGCTGGTGTTACAGCTGTTGCTGCAGCAACCCTGCTGAGTAGTGTAGTATAGAATAGGCTGAGTTCTTTGAGAGAATTGTAGCTATTCTAGACTGACATATTGTAGAGGGTGTGCTGGCACAAATCAGAGCTTGTTCTGATTGTGTTGAGTAGTCCACACGGGGTTAAAGTAGCATAGGTTGCGTGCGTTGTAACCGAGTGTGCTTTGAACCTTTGGTTGAGTGGATTGAGGACTGGAGAATAGTCCTCCCCAGACGTAGGCAGATTGGCCGAACTGGGTGAACAAATCTGTGTCCTATTCATTGTCTGCTGTGCCTACATTTAAGTGAACAAGAGTGTGCTGCAGCAACTGCTAGTTCACAAATCTGCATAAGTAGAGACACTTGAAATTTCAGGCCGAACCTGAAAGACACAAGCACTTTGTTCACCCAGTTCGGCAATTGCCTACGTCTAGTGAGGACTTCTTTTGAGTTCTCAAGATTCCTCTAAGCACGGTTTCTAGTACAAGGATATCAGAACTCAACCTACTCTAGTTCAACCTTTACTTCTAACCTAGCTCGAATCTACGCTCAGTCTGATCGCATAGACTAGCTTACACTGTCTACACACTTCAGTAATAGATAGCTATAGATCTGATCACACAACTTATACTAATAAAATATGTAACAGGAAGATGCTATAGCAACTTACACAATCAAGTTGTTGTAGTTTCTATCCACGACTCACCATGCACTCTCTGCTGTGAAGTCGGACTTCCACGGAACTCCAGACTCTTGCGAGGCTCCCCATTGATCAATGACCTCCAGTCAATATCAAAGAACTCGATTTTGATCTTTATCAGTTCGCAACATCTCCTCTCTGAACTGTGCTTCAAAGGTAGTACTTGATCTTTCAACGAGACAGCGCTCTAGTTGAAGTTCCACGATCAAGTGTAGACCTGACTTCTCCAGTCGTGATCTTCACTCAGCCCACACACTCACAATTTTGCGCTCTAGCCTTTAGCCTTCGCTCTCAGCTTCTGCGTCTCTCCCTTTTAGCGTGTCTGTTCGTTGATGTGCTAACATGGAAATCCTAATTCCCTCATATAGCTACAACAATCGAACAAACATAGAAATCCTAATTCCCATAGGATTCGCAAATATTTCCAACTAACTTTGCAAGTTTGTTGAGAATTGATTTCCTAAAATATTTCCAACTAACTTTGCAAGTTTGTTGGATCTTTTCCTTGATTCTTGCAAGTTTGTTGAGAATTGATTTCCTAAAATCAATTTGGAAGCTTATCTTCTTCCGATCACTTGGTGAAGTCTTCTGATCAACTGCGACTGTCCGAGCGACTCCCTGCCAAGTAACGACGCCTGCAGCAGCCCTTCGGACGCTCTCTGTGCTGCTCCATGTTGAACGACTACTTTTGCTTTAGCTCTTAGCCTTCACGGTATGCTATAGCATCTACTAGTAGTTGTTCGCTATCTGCTTTCGAAACTTACTCCAGCTACTGTTGCAATGGGTTGCTATATCATCTTCTTGTTGTTGTTTTGTTTTATCAATTCCAGTGCGATGCTCCAGCTTCTAACTTCGTAGAATGCTGTAGCATCTTCTTTGTGTTTTATTTTGTCAATGATGTCATTACCTTAACAAATTCTCATATCTCATTACAGTGCATAGATTTAATCTCATCGCTCATTGCTAGTTCCCATTTACTTGAGTAGTTATTTTATAGCTTCATCATAAGTATCAGGGGTACTAACACTCAAGCTACTAGCAATAATCAATGCATATTCTGAAACATTCAAGCACTCAGCAACATTAACATACTTCCTATTTGAAAATTTTACCCTAGGGGCCCTATCTCTAGTCAACCTATAATAGGATGGTTCACCTATTCCTAGGGAAACAACAATCCTTGGTGCATCAATATCACAAATAGGGTCAGGGTTACTTACCTGGTCATCATCAGGCGGATGAGGGTTTCTGCGGGCTCCTTCCTCAATCTCCCCATCATGGTTGTGCACTGGTTCAACCTCACTTTGATCCATATTCTGCAGGTTCAGTGGTTGAGGCCCTTCGCGTTGATTTCCCTCTTCAGCATTTTCCCTTGGACAATTGTCCCTTGTGTCCAGACTTATCACTTCTGTTTCATTGGTGCCTGCAGTAGCAATAGGAAGTTTAGGCTGAGATTTGTAGTAAAACTCATTTTCATTAAAGGTGACAGACTTGTAAGTTATAACCTTGTAACCTCCACATTTTATCAACACTAATTTATAACCTTTAACTCCTAAAGGTAACCAATCATTATAGACTTGAGAGCCCTTGGCTTTAATTTTCCTTGAGAAAATAAAGCATATGGCGTGCAGCCAAAGGGTCTCAAATGTGATAAGCTTATCTTTCTGCCCGACCACATGTCTTGCAGTATCTTCAAGTCAAGGGCAAAGTTGGAGGATCTATTCATTAAGTATTGATAGAGCCTAGTTATACATGTTATTTAGATCATAAACTCATGCTTGTTTGCAATATTTTATGGGCAAGATTACTCGTTTCCACTATTTTTGTATATCAGGTCAGAACGAGTCCTTAAGTCGGATACGCGCTAACAGGCAGCGTTCTAGGAGTGAAAGATCAGCCTGTGGAGCTAGCGGTGCAAACAAAAGAAGAAATGGCGAAGGACAGCAGAGGTGCGCCACTCGATTGCGCCAATCAATGCTGTGCGCCAGGCGCAAAGTCCCAGTGACCAGACTTGGAAGTTGCCAAAAGATGAACTTCCTGGGGCACTATTTAAACAAAGAAAGTCTAGGGTTTCAAAACAACACAGAGAGGCGGACACCATCACTCAGTGACATTCCAGAGGCACTGCGCGGCAGAACTGGAAAACACACGGACCTGTCAAGGAGAGTTGCGCCAGCCGACTGCGCCAGCCAAGAGAAGACCCTGCACGCACTGTTTGCTACCGTTTTCTTGGATTCAGTAGTTGTTACTTACTATTTTATGATGTTTACCACTAGCATGTCTAGCTAAACACTTAGTGTTGGTCGGACATGAATCTATGATGTATTACCTTTGAGACTTGAGCTTAATGCATAGTTTATTTATTTGTATTAATCCTGCGCGTACTGAGACAGTTAGTTGCATGAGTAGGGGAAGCCTTGAACCGCAAACTTACTTGTGTTGCTTGCTTGTCACCTGTTAAACTAGTTGCATGCGTAGGGGAAGCCTTGAACCGCAAACTTACCGTGACAACTAGGAGTAACGAGTTAGGGTAGGCAGTTGCTACTGTGACAGGATTCGCAGCTGTTTAGTCTAGTTCTAAGGATTAATAGCACATGAACTTTGAACGGAACATGCGCACGTGTTAGGAAGCCTTTACCGGACACTAACCAAAGTAAACCACAAGCTATAGATGTTTAGAGTCGATGATAAGGAATGCATTCATAGAGGATTGTCTGCCCAATACTTCTCATAAATATAGTACTTCATCTCTACTGCTTGCGCACGTCTAGTGCAATTCCCTGAGTTACGATATTCGCTGTTACTCGCGCATCGCGCAAAACCCCCAATCACTCACGCAACCCCCGTTTTCTTAAGTGTAGGTTACTGGCTGAGACTCACTGCTTGCTCCCTGTGGAGATCGACCCTTACTTAACCGCTGTACTAGTGGGAGAGGAAGGAATTATATTTGACGCGCACAACGACGCGCGATCAAATTTTGGCGCCGTTGCCGGGGAGCAACACAGCTAAGTTTTAGCTAGCTTACATTCCTCATTTTAGTTATTTCATTTTGTTTTGTTTTCTCGTTGTTGTTTCTGACAGCGCGCAATCACATCAGCCTGCGCAACCTTGAAACAGTTGCGCTGCGCAGATTCTAGTTGCGCACTGACAGACGCAACAACTTCGTTGCCATTTAATTTCGTTTCTTGAGTTTGGATCAGGACATGGAGGATAACAGTGTGGTTGGAGATAACCTGGGAGACAGAACCCCAGAGGAAGCAAGGGCACATAACCGCGCAGCCCTATTCAGAGAGGAAGTGCAGCGTGAGGACGACGCACGAATGGCCGCTGAACCATACATTGCGCCACCCGTTCGTCCAGTAGCGAGGCGCAGGACAGTGCGCGAAATGTCGGCCCCACTCACTGTTAACCAGCCATGGTGCATAGTGCTTCCGCCCGACGGACAGTTCGAACTAAGAAGCTCACTCATCCATCACATGCCCAAGTTTCACGGAATGAACAACGAAAATCCAGTCAAGCATGTGCGGGAGTTCCTAATCATTTGCGAGAACATGAAGGCTTTGGGGGAAAACGATGAAGCGCTGAAGATGAAAGCGTTCCCATTTTCATTGAGCGATGCAGCCAAACACTGGCTGATGAGCCTACCCGCAGGATCAATCCACACATGGGACCAGCTGCAGAAGAAATTCTTAGATAAATTTTATCCAGCAGCGAAGATTGCGCTGCTCAGAAGGGAATTGGCCGCGCCAAGGCAAGGCGCAGGGGAGTCTCTGTCAGAATACTACGAGCGTTTCAGGGAGCTAGAAGCCAACTGCTACAATCACGGGCTTCCCCAGAATGTGCTGATAGAGAACTTTCTGAATGGACTGCTGCCCATGGAGCTGCGACTACTGAATGCATGCGCAGGAGGGGACATTTGCAACATGTACCCGGAGGATGCATGGCAGCTGATAGAAGATTCTGCTGGATAGGTAAGACATCAATTGACACTTGAAAGTAGTCGTAATCGTTCTGTGCATCAGGTAGAGGCAAGCGCTGAGATCAAAGAAATGAAGGCCATGCTACAGAAGCTGATGAGTGCGCAGAGCGCACAACCAGTTGCACCAAAGGTATGCGAATTCTGCAGGTCCACTGAGCACAAGACAGACGAGTGCCCAACACTTTTTGAAGAAACTGGAGATGTAAATGCCCTTGGTGGATGGGACAACAGAGGACCGCAGAGGCAGAATCAGCCGCGCTTTGGGCTTGCTGCAAATGGTTTCAGATGGAGAGAAGAGAACAATTTCCAGAGGCAGCCCACTGATCAGCGCGCACCACAGCAGACGCAACATGCTGCACCCTACAATCCACCGCATCGCCGCACAGACGCACCAGCGCAGAACAGTCAGCAACCACGGCGATCCTTGGAAGATATCATGGGGCAGCTAGCAGACACAGTGCGCAAGAATGACGAAAAGTATGACAAGAGGTTCGAATCCATAGAAAAACACCTATCACAAATTGCAACCACGGTGTATGAGCTGAAAAAGAGCGATGGCAACCTGCCTTCGCAAGTGATTCAGAACCCTAAGGGAGGAGTTAACGCAGTAACACTGAGGACTGGGCGCACAGTGGGAACAGAGCAGACCGCGCAGGCGCCCGCGCAACCAGTTGCGCAAGTCCCAGATCCAGCAGCTCAGAGTGCGCAACCAGAGCCAGAGGCGCAATCAGAAGCGCCAACCACGAACCAGCAGGGCAATGCGCCAGGTATGTCTCACTCGAAAAACAAGAACAAAAATTGTACTAACATACCTGCTCCTTTCCCTGTGCAGGCACCACTGGCGAGAAAAGAAGCACTGGACAAGGAACTGTATGAGCTGTTGATAGAGCCTAGTTATACACGTTATTTAGATCATAACCCCTTGCTTATTTGCAATATTTTATGGGCAAGATTACTCGTTTCCAATGTTTTTTGTATATCAGGTCAGAACGAGCCCCTGAGTCGGATACGCGCTAACAGGCAGCGTTCTAGGAGTGAAAGATCAGCCTGTGGAGCTAGCGGCGCAAACAAAAGAAGAGATGGCGAAAGACAGCAGAGGTGCGCTACCCGATTGCGCCGACCAATGCTGAGCGCCAAGCGCAAAATCCCAGTGACCAGATTTGGAAGCTGCCAAAAGATGAACCTCCTGAGCAGTATAAGAAGAAAGAGAGTCTAGGGTTTCAAGGAGTTGGAAAGACTGCTGTTCCAGAGGCACCAGAGGACGCAAGGAGGCACTGTGCAGCAGGACTGGAAAACACACGGACCTGTTGAGAGGATTTGCGCCAGCCGACTGCGCCAGCCGAGAAGACAAACTGCACGCTCTGTTTGCTACCGTTTTCTCCGATACATTAGATGTTATCTTACTATTTTATGATGTTTACCACTAGCATGTCTAGCTAAACACTTAGTGTTGGTCGGGCATGAATCTGTGATGTATTCCTTTGAGACTTGAGCTTAATGCATAGTTTATTTACTTGTATTAATTCTGTGCGTATTGAGACAGTTAGTTGCATAAGTAGGGGAAGCCTTGAACCGCAAACTTGCCTGTGCAGCTCGCTTGTCACATGTTAAACTAGTTGCATGCGTAGGGGAAGCCTTGAACCGCAAACTTACCGTGACAATTAGGAGTAACGAGTTAGGGTAGGCAGCTGCTACTGTGACAGGATTCGCAGCTATTTAACCTAGTTCTAAGGATTAATAGCACATGAACTTTGAACGGAACATGCGCATGTGTTAGGAAGCCTTTACCGGACACTAACCCAAGTAAAACACAAGCTATAGACGTTTAGAGTCGATGATAAGGAATGCATTCATAGAGGATTGTCTGCCCAATACTTCTCATAAATATAGTACTTCATCTCTACTGCTTGCGCACGTCTAGTGCAATTTCCCGCGTTACGATATTTGCTGTTACTCGCGCATCGCGCAAAACCCCCAATCGCTCACGCAACCCCCGTTTTCTTAAGTGTAGGTTACTGGCTAAGACTCACTGCTTGCTCCCTGTGGAGATCGACCCTTACTTAACCGCTGTACTAGTGGGAGAGGAAGGAATTATATTTGACGCGCACAACGACGCGCGATCAGCTGTTCAGCAAAGTGGAAATCAACATACCTCTCATAGAAGCTATTCGACAGATTCCCAGGTATGCGAAGTTTTTAAAAGAGCTGTGCACGAATAAAAGAAGGACAGGCGAATGCGCACAGGTAATGCTAAATGCGCAGGCCTCAGCAATCGTGCAGCAAAAGGTACCACCTAAGTGCCGAGATCCAGGTACATTCACTATCCCTTGCACCTTAGGTAAAACCACGGTAAGCAACTGCATGATCGATTTAGGCGCATCAATCAATTTATTACCATATTCTCTCTATGCGACCTTGCGCCTTGGACCACTAAAACCTGCAGGTCTCACAATTCAGCTAGCAGATAGATCGTGCAAACAACCTGCAGGCATGATAGAAGATGTCCTAGTTCGAGTAGGAGAGCTGGTGTTCCCAGCAGACTTTTATGTGCTCGAAATGGAGGGTGAATCAAGCGCCAGCGGTGCGCAGATCCTCCTAGGCAGACCGTTTCTGATGACTGCGCGCACGAAGATAGACGTGTGGAGGGGCACGCTCTCCATGGAGGTAGATGGCGAAGAAATCCATTTCAACATCTTCGAAGGGATGCAGCACCCACATGAGGACGCTACCGTGCACGCAATGGACAGCTTTGACGACTTAGTCACAGAAGCGCAGTGTGCGAGCGCAACCATAGGACCAGAGCTACTGACACAGGCAGAACTGGAGGAGCAAGAGAAGGAGCTAAGCAGTGCTGAACCAGCATCCACACAGGTACGTGATATAGTTCATATTTGCACCGCTAACAAAACCTTGCCCTCTGTTGAGCAGGCACCAAAGATCGAACTGAAGCAACTCCCGGAGCATCTCAAGTACATTTTCTTGGGAGATGAGGACACCCTGCCAGTGATCATCAAGAAGGGATTGGAAAAAGAGCAGGAGGCGCGCTTACAACAGGTGCTGCGCAGGAACCAGCGCGCTATTGGATGGACTCTTGCTGATCTGCGCGGAGTGAGCCCGGACGTGTGCATGCACCGAATTCTGTTGGAAGACGGCGCCAAACCATCCAGGGAGGCTCAGCGCAGGTTAAACCCAAATATGATGGAGGTAGTGCAAAAGGAAGTTCTGAAGTTGCTTGACGCAGGGGTCATTTACCCAATCTCAGACAGCAGATGGGTCAGCCCGGTGCACGTTGTGCCAAAGAAAGGAGGAATCACGGTGGAGGAGAATGCGCAGGGCGAGCTAGTTCCCAAGCGCATACAGACTGGCTGGCGCATGTGCATCGACTACAGGAAGCTGAACGCTGTAACGCGCAAGGACCACTTCCCGCTACCCTTCATGGACCAGATGCTGGATCGCTTGGCAGGTAAACCTTACTTTTGTTTTTTGGACGGATATTCAGGTTACAATCAGATACCCATAGCTGCGGAGGATCAAGAGAAGACCACGTTCACATGCCCCTTCGGAACATTTGCGTTTCGGCGTATGTCTTTTGGGCTGTGCAACGCGCCAGGTACGTTCCAACGCCTCGTCATGAGCATTTTCTCTGATATGATTGGTATATGTATAGAAGTGTTCATGGATGACTTCACTGTATATGGGAGTACCTTTGATGCATGCTTAACACATCTAGATAAAGTCTTAGCACGCTGCATCTCTAAGAACTTAGTGCTAAACTACGAGAAGTGTCATTTCATGGTTACGCACGGAGTAGTATTGGGTCATATCATTTCAGAGGAGGGTATTAAGGTAGACAAAGCTAAGATAGATATTATTTCTAATCTGCCTTATGCCACCAACGTGCGCGACGTGAAATCGTTCTTAGGGCATGCTGGGTTTTACAGGCGTTTTATTAAGGATTTCTCTAAGATTTGCATACCCCTGTCTAACCTGTTGCAAAAAGACGTGTGCTTCGATTTTACTGATGAGTGCAGGGCGGCGTTCGATAAGCTGAAAGAAGCGCTGACCAGTGCGCCAGTGATGCGCGCACCAGACTGGAACCTGCCATTCGAGCTGATGTGTGACGCAAGTGACTACGCAGTAGGAGCAGTCTTGGGGCAGCGCGAGGACAAGAAGCCGCATGCCATCTACTATGCATCGCGCACACTGGACTCCGCGCAGAAGAACTACACCACCACGGAGAAGGAGCTTCTGGCAATTGTATTTGCGCTGGAGAAGTTCCGAGCATATGTTCTAGGCGCCAGAGTCATCATCTACACGGACCACGCAGCTATCCGCTACCTCATATCCAAGAAAGAGACCAAGCCGCGCCTGATGCGTTGGGTACTTCTGCTTCAGGAATTCGATTTAGAGATCAAAGATAAGAAGGGCACAGAAAATACCGTCGCTGATCATCTGAGCAGGATCATAAAGGATGAGGAGCCAGGGCAGATCAAGGAGACATTCCCTGACGAGCATCTAATGGCGCTAACAGGTAAGGTACCATGGTATGCGCATATCGCAAATTACCTGGTCACAGGTGCGTTCCCTCCTCATTTCAATAAAACTCAGTGCATGCGATTGAAACATGAGTCCAAGCATTATCTTTGGGATGATCCTTACATGCTTAGAATAGGTCCAGATCGGATATTAAGACGTTGCGTGCCTGACCATGAGATTAACTCTGTATTGATGTTTTGTCATGCGCACGCCTGTGGAGGACATTTCGGTCCCAAGCGCACGAGCAGGAAGATCTTGGACTGTGGATTCTACTGGCCGCACCTATTCAGAGATGCCTATGACCACTGCAGGAAGTGTGACAGGTGCCAGCGCACTGGAGGAATATCCGCGCGCAACGAGATGCCGCAGACCCCGATTCTGGTGGATGAAGTGTTCGATGTTTGGGGAATCGACTTCATGGGTCCATTTCCCCCATCTGCCGGCTACGAGTACATACTGGTGGCCGTGGATTACGTATCCAAATGGGTCGAAGCTAAGGCCACGCGCAAGGATGATGGTAAGACTGTCGCTGATTTTCTCAGAACTAACATATTTTGCAGGTACGGCGTGCCTAAGGCAGTTATCAGCGACCAGGGGACGCACTTCTGCAACAGGGTTGTGGCGCAAGTCTTCAAGCACTATGGGGTGCGCCACAAGACGTCCACCGCTTACCATCCGCAGACGAATGGACAGGCCGAAGTTTCTAACAGAGAGATCAAGCGCATCTTGGAAAAGACTGTGAGGCCGTCGCGCAAGGATTGGAGCCAGCGCTTGGATGATGCGCTATGGGCGTACCGCACTGCACACAAGACACCCATTGGAACCTCACCATTCCGGCTGGTCTATGGGAAGGCATGCCACCTGCCAGTGGAGCTCGAGCACAAGGCATATTGGGCTCTACGTATTTGCAACTTGAACTTGGAGGAGGCAGGACAAGAACGCGCATTTGAGCTGAGCGAACTAGAAGAGCTGCGCCTGGACGCCTATGAGGGACTGCGCGATTACAAAGCGCGCACCAAGGCGTTTCATGACAAGCACATCCTCCGGCGCACATTTGAACCAGGCGATCAGGTATTATTATTTTCATCACGCCTGAAGCTCATGCCTGGGAAGCTGCGCAGCAAGTGGACGGGACCATACACCGTCACCAAGGTTTTCCCCTACGGCACAATTGAATTAGAAGACGGGCACCAGCATCGTTTTCAGGTTAACGGGCAGAGAGTCAAACGATACTTGGGCGAACCTTGGGATGGCGCAGCACGCAACATTGATTTGGCCGAGCCAGAGATAGTAGACGAGCAAGCTGTTGCGCCAGACGCACCACCAGATGTTTCAGAGGGAGACCTAGCACCCATCGCCTATATCTCCTCTTCCTCTGCATCTGCCCTCCTTACGAATAATGTATCACATGCTGACCTCTCCTTTTATCCTTTGCGCAGGACCACTGAGATCGTCACACAAGCACTGGCGCAGGGACACTCAGGAGCAAGAGTGGGGGAGGCTGCAGACGCACTACTTGGCACGTAACGAGGTACCGTCGAGCCAACGACGTTAAACAAAGGCACTTGTCGGGAGGTAACCCGACACATTTTATTTTGGCACATTTTATTCTGCTTGTTTTTTTTTTTTTTCGTGTTTTTAGTTAGAATAGGGTTTGGTAGTTTTTTTTGTAGTCACACAAATGCGCAGGACCGTGCGCCTATCAATGCGCAGGTCAGTTGCGCTAGCCATAGGGGGTATATAAGGCCAGACTTAGAATAATTCCCAGCACTTTTTCACTCGACCGTTACACACAAGCTCCCGCCCTCAGACCTCTGCCGTCGACCAGCGCCCATCCCACCATCCTCCAGCACCGACTCCATGACTGATTCTTCAGAGGATGGGGCGCATGGGTCAGCAGCAGCGTCTAGCTCGGGGAACTTCTAAGGCCGAGGGCAGGCGCAGTGATTTTCTTTAGGGTGTTGTCTTTTATTTTGCTGCGTCTATTTGACTATTAGGTGTGCTGAATATTTGTGCCCTACATTCTGTGACTCCCTTGCTATATTTTGTGTGACTATTGGTGTTCACTCTTATATTCTTTATTTTCGTTGCATTGCATGCCTGTGCGCAACCTCCGTGCGCTTGAGCTTGAGTCGTGGGGACACGTCTCTGTTCAAGTGTGGGGGGGGGGGGGGGGGGGGGGGCGTTACTCTTACATTTCATGTTTTTAGCATTTTTAGTATAGCTTAGTTAAGTTGAAGAAAACTAGTAGCAGTAGTGCGCTAAGGTGCAGGATGCGCATGCGCTCCAGCTTGTTTTGCGCTATCCGTATTGTGTGCACTGCTATCTACTGTTTTAGCATAATTTTTTCGTTTTTTCTGCTCCTGTTAGTTGGGATATACAGGGGATGTGGAGTTGATAGAAATGCTCCAGAGAGGCGGTTAGTCGCTTCTGCTTCGAAGGCGAGGTATATGGTCGATTGCGCTAGTAGAGGCCGGTGCTTCGCAACCTTCGGAACAAAAGAGCGCGCTCAGTCACGCGGATGCAAAAGGCAAAATACCCAAAGCGTGGCGAGGTGGGAAAACAGACCACCTTCTCTCTGGATGTCAAGCTAAGGAAAGCGGGCGCGGATGTAAACGCGTGCGCTGACCGGCGCAGACAAACCAAGGAGGGAGAGCGGAACGAGTTCCATAGCTGCTATCCGAAGGCTGAGATTGGAACTGTTCTGGGAATAAAATAAAAAAATTGGAAAGGAAGCTGTACAAAAGAAAATACCAGCAGAAGCAGATGATGTGCGTTACAAAGAATCAGCATGCGCACTACCTAGTACCTGCGTGCGCAAGACCACAAGGATATCATCAAAGGCTCAGGTTCCCAGGAAGTGTGCGAACGAATCACGCACTGGAAGAAGCTCGCGCAAGAAACCATATACCTATCTTCGGAGCGGGAGCTGACAACCAGGAGCCTAAGAAGAGCTATCTCCCAGTCATCCAAAGACCTTCATCCCGGCTGAGAGGTAACGAAATTTCGGAATTATTATATTAGAACTATTGAGTGCAGTTGTGCGCAGGTGATAGAGCAGCACAAGTTGAAGCAACTGTGCATCTTGCGCTAGAATGCAAGGCTGTGCGCTAGTCTCCAGAAAAGGTAATTGTATCCGCGTTTCAGTACTTGTTCGGGACGAACAAGGGGTAAGTGTGGGGGGTTTGATAGAGCCTAGTTATACATGTTATTTAGATCATAAACCCATGCTTGTTTGCAATATTTTATGGGCAAGATTACTCGTTTCCACTATTTTTGTATATCAGGTCAGAACGAGTCCTTAAGTCGGATACGCGCTAACAGGCAGCGTTCTAGGAGTGAAAGATCAGCCTGTGGAGCTAGCGGTGCAAACAAAAGAAGAAATGGCGAAGGACAGCAGAGGTGCGCCACTCGATTGCGCCAATCAATGCTGTGCGCCAGGCGCAAAGTCCCAGTGACCAGACTTGGAAGTTGCCAAAAGATGAACTTCCTGGGGCACTATTTAAACAAAGAAAGTCTAGGGTTTCAAAACAACACAGAGAGGCGGACACCATCACTCAGTGACATTCCAGAGGCACTGCGCGGCAGAACTGGAAAACACACGGACCTGTCAAGGAGAGTTGCGCCAGCCGACTGCGCCAGCCAAGAGAAGACCCTGCACGCACTGTTTGCTACCGTTTTCTTGGATTCAGTAGTTGTTACTTACTATTTTATGATGTTTACCACTAGCATGTCTAGCTAAACACTTAGTGTTGGTCGGACATGAATCTATGATGTATTACCTTTGAGACTTGAGCTTAATGCATAGTTTATTTATTTGTATTAATCCTGCGCGTACTGAGACAGTTAGTTGCATGAGTAGGGGAAGCCTTGAACCGCAAACTTACTTGTGTTGCTTGCTTGTCACCTGTTAAACTAGTTGCATGCGTAGGGGAAGCCTTGAACCGCAAACTTACCGTGACAACTAGGAGTAACGAGTTAGGGTAGGCAGTTGCTACTGTGACAGGATTCGCAGCTGTTTAGTCTAGTTCTAAGGATTAATAGCACATGAACTTTGAACGGAACATGCGCACGTGTTAGGAAGCCTTTACCGGACACTAACCAAAGTAAACCACAAGCTATAGATGTTTAGAGTCGATGATAAGGAATGCATTCATAGAGGATTGTCTGCCCAATACTTCTCATAAATATAGTACTTCATCTCTACTGCTTGCGCACGTCTAGTGCAATTCCCTGAGTTACGATATTCGCTGTTACTCGCGCATCGCGCAAAACCCCCAATCACTCACGCAACCCCCGTTTTCTTAAGTGTAGGTTACTGGCTGAGACTCACTGCTTGCTCCCTGTGGAGATCGACCCTTACTTAACCGCTGTACTAGTGGGAGAGGAAGGAATTATATTTGACGCGCACAACGACGCGCGATCAAGTATGCAGCAGTCATTACTGCCTCCCCCCACTTTGAGTTCTTAAGGCCAGAACTAACATGCACCTAGTGTGCTCGAGGAGCGTCCAGTTCATTCTCTCAGCAGTCCCATTCTGCTGAGGAGTTTCAGGAACCGTCAAATGCCTTTTAATGCACTAAGCCTTGCAAAAGGTGTCAAATTCCTTGTTGGAAAACTCAAGGCCTTTATCTGTTCTCAAGCACTTGACCTTTAAATCAGATTGACTCTCAACTAGAATCTTCCAAGCCTGGCTCAAAAGCTTCAAACTTGGACTTCAACATATAGACCCACACTTTCCTAGTGTAATGATCTATAAGAGAAAGGAAATATGTCCTTCCTCCTACTGTTGGAAGTTGGGCAGGGCCTCAGAGGTCATTGCGGATATACTCTAATGCCTTTTGCACACTTAGGGCCGAGGTGTTATAGCAGTGAGCTACTTTCTTTTCTAAGACACATCTCTCACAAAAGGGAATATCAGCCGGCTTTTTGTCTAAGTGTCCGTTCTTAAACAAGTAATAAAGCCCCTTATTTCCTATGTGCCCTGATCTAACGTGTCATTTCTCTGCATATTCAGTGTCACTACTCACTCAGATCGATGCATTCAATTTTGAAGTCTCTACATAATACAACCCTCCTCTTTGCTTCTAATCAGAATTTGCCCTTTCCTATATACCTTCCTATGTCTATCCCACTATGACTGTTTTGATAGTTGTTAGTAACATCACAAACGGTACGATGAAATGTAAAGGACACAAGATATGATCACCCTGTTCAGCTCCACTAGCTTACTCAGGGAGGGTTTCTCTGAACCCCAAGTGGAAAGCACTTCACTTTAAATGGTCAAGTACAATAGATCTTACATAATCAGACTCTCTCTATTACCGCTATGTTGTTGCACCATAGCATGTTCTCAAATGTTCTTAACTTAACTTAAGTATTGATAATATAAGCTCTAAAGAACAGGCCCTAAATGTGCATTTTAAACACTGATAGGAACTGAAATGAAACTAAAAATAACTAAATTAAGTGTTAAATTTAAGTATTGAAAGGTCTGTTCTTCAGAACTGAACTTATACTTAACTTAACTTATATTAACTTAACTTAACTTACATTAACTTAACTTAACTTAACTTAACTTAACTTAACTTAACTTAAATGAACTAAATTTAACTTAACTTAATTAATTTTACAAACATATTTTTAACCTTAAGTATCTGGGAATTAAACAAGTATATGGTGGTTGGGGTGGTGGTTGTGGGTTGGGGTGGTGGGTTGGGATTGTGGTGTTGTTGGGGTGGTGGTGGTGTGGTTGGGGTGGTGGTGGTGGTGTGGTGGATTGGTGGTGGGTTGGGGTTGTGGTGGGTGTGTTGGTGGTGGTGGGGGCGGGGGTGGTGGTGTGGTTGGGGTGGTGGTGTGGTTGGGGTGGTGATGTGGTGGGTTGAGGTGGTGTGATGGTGGGTTTACTTTTTCAGTACTTAACTTAATTTAACTGAATTTAACTTAACTTAAGTGCTGAAAATTTAAGGCTAAAGAACAGGGCCTAATAGAATTAAACTGATATAAATTGAAATGAACGATTAAAATTTAAAACAAAAATAACAGAACCTAAATATAATAAATTTAAATTGTCTAGGAAGTGATGTGTTCTTTTGAAGTAAATTAATCTGAACTGAAACTAACTATAATAAGTGTTTAATTTTAAGTAACTGGAACTAATTTAAGTACTTAACTTAACTACACTTAACATAATTTAAGTTAACTTAAATATTTATTTTAAGTACTTAAGTTACTATTTATCACCATAACATCCTCATCATAACAACACAACAACACATTCACACCACCACCACTCCACTACCTTAACATCAAAATTACTATTCATCACCACCACCACCACAACATCTTTACTCCACAACACAACATCACCACCACTCCACACCACAACCACCACTACCACACCACCACCACTACCACAACACCACCACCACAAAAACACTACCATCGCCACAACACCACCACACCACTACCACCCCACTACCATATCATCACACCACCACAACACATTCACACCACCACTACCACCACCATCATCACCACACCACTACCACTACCATTACCACAACACTTCCAAAACCACAACAACCAACCACCACAACACAACAACAACCCACCACCCCCAAAATAACACATTCACACAACCACACCAGTACCACCCCATTATCACACCACCACAACACCTCCACTCCACTACCACCACAACCACCCATCTTAACATCACAACCACAACATTACCACCACCACAACGCCATACCACCACCCCACAACAACACATCCACGCCACTACCACCCCAATGCCACATCACCACCACACTACCAGCACAACAATCCACCATCACCACAACATTTCACCACCACCACCACAACAACTCACTACCACCACAACACCATTATATCCACACCACTACCACCACCATTACCACCCTACTTCTAAAATTATAACAACCCACTATCACAAAAACAACACACCATCAATAAAAATAATAATTTAATATATTTAACTTAAAATTTTAGTGCAAAAGAATAGAGCAACTGATCTGAAATAACGCTGAATTTTAAGTTCCAAATAACAAGCCCGTACTATTCACTGTTTCAATTTTGTAAAAAGAGAACGAACCTCGCCCGCTTATATCAATTTGTTTTAAGGCATTGATTTTTCTATTTGTTTATATTATGCGTGATGTCGTTGGTTGCCTATTTATAGGTTTGAATTGATTTTGAGAATTTTAAGAATTTAGGATTCCGTACTAGGTGGAGTGACTAGTTACGTTTGAATGAAAAGAGTGGGGAATCTTTTACTTAGGGATCAGTGGAGTGAAGTTGTTGATAATTTTCAAATAATGATCGACTATAGGAAGAATATTTTACTTACAGTCCATTCAGTTTTTGTTACTTTGAGTGTTATGCAAAAAATACAGGACATTATTTATTGCTATCAAGGATTAGATTTTATTTACAATTTTAATAACCACATTAATGTTCTTTCATTTATAAAATGTGATATTTAAAATCCTGCCTTCGCCCTAGAGATAGTCCAAAAATTTTATGTTATGAGAATTGGGTTGAATCATAAAAAGAGTTATTATTGCAGCTAGGAAAGTAGATAGATATTTTTGAGTAGGGATTAAAGATTTTTGGTTTAAGTGAATTTGTTGTGTTCATAGTTTTATTTGTTGAATTTTGAGCTTTAAAGTTTAGCCATTTATGAGTCTAATTTTCAATACAAAACTAGTTGATAGAAGTTTTTGAGTAGTGATTGAAGAATTTGGTTTGAGTGAATTTGATGTGTTCTAATTTATTTGTTATATTTTGGGCTTTAGAGTTTAGCTATTAATTACTGTAATTTTTAGTACAAAACTGGGATTTGAAGACATGTGACTAATTTTATGGTGGATTGGGAGGATAGATCAAATGTTGAGGATTGGAGGTGGTAAAGAGGTTGATGATGTCTGTCAGGGTTTGGTGTAGTGATAAAAATAACGTCAAACATCTAATATCACGAAAGTTCGATTCCAGATGAAATCAGAACAAATTTCATATGAGGTTTAGAAATTGAAAGTGATAGATGGGTGTGAGGACAAATAATTGAATAAGGGTGGTGGTTAGGGGATGATTGGTGTGTAGAGTTTAATATGTTTGGTTAGCATAACTTAGAAATAAAATATAGGTTGTTTGACATGAGAAACGATGGATTCTTGGAAAAATGTTGAACTAACGAAGTTAAGAGTAGGTTAAATTTATAACATTCAATAAGAGTAGTTATTTACATATGATTAGGGATGTTGAATTAATAATATGATGAGATTCTACATTCTTATCGAATAAAAATAACACCTGAAGTGGGTCGTTTTAGTATGGCTAATCTAAATGGGATACGGAAGTTGGGAAAGATGATAAGGAGACAAATCAGACACTGCAAACTGATTCTTGAGCGATCATTTCCTACCCAAACTGGACGCACCAGATTTCATCTCACACCCGATCGAACGGCCGTTAACGTCTCTCCCTCCGATTATATCTCCCCAAAACCACTCCCTCCTCCTCCCTCATCATCACAGCTCGGACGCCATGGCTGCTTCTTCCGCACTCTCCGTCTCCCAATCCCTCCTCTCCCGAGCCCTCACCCACCCCACAAGCAGCCAGCTCCCTCTCGCCCCCGAAAGGCTCAACCTTTCCTCCGTCCAAGCCCTAACTGCGCCCCGCCTCCACTCATCCCGCATCAACAGACGCTCTCTCCGCTCCCCTGCGATCGTCAAGGCCACCGCAGTCGACACTTTGGACAAGGCGGAGACTTCCCTTGTCGACAAGAGCGTCAACACTATTCGGTTTCTGGCGATTGATGCCGTGGAGAAGGCCAACTCGGGTCATCCTGGCTTGCCCATGGGGTGTGCACCCATGGGACACGTTTTGTACGATGAGGTGATGAGGTACAATCCCAAGAACCCTTACTGGTTCAACAGGGATAGGTTCGTCTTGTCGGCTGGACATGGCTGTATGTTGCAGTATGCTCTGCTTCACCTTGCTGGATATGACAGTGTCCAGGTCTCTCTCTCTCTCTCTCTCTCTTTTGGTTCACTGCTTTCTTCTTTTATTCGTTGTTTATTATTTCTGTGTTATAATTTCTGAATTTATCTGTAGGAGGAGGATTTGAAGTCCTTTAGACAATGGGGAAGCAGAACGCCTGGTCATCCTGAGAATTTCGAGACACCTGGAATTGAAGTCACTACTGGTTAGAATTTGAGATCTCCAGTTACCAACTTCTTCTATAAACAAGTCCATTAGATTGAAAGCTTTTTGAATTTGTTGTGTAGGACCTCTCGGTCAGGGCATTGCCAATGCCGTTGGTCTGGCTCTTGCTGAGAAACATTTGGCTGCTCGATTCAATAAACCTGATAGTGAAATTGTTGATCACTACACGTAAGAATCTTTTCCTTGTGTTTTATATGTCATGGAACATTACTTGCTCAGCCTGAAATCTTTGAGGCAATGTTTTAAGGTACTGCATACTTGGAGATGGTTGTCAAATGGAGGGAATTTCTAATGAAGTTTGTTCCCTTGCTGGACACTGGGGACTGGGGAAGCTGATTGCATTCTATGATGACAACCACATTTCCATTGACGGTGATACAGAAATTGCATTCACTGAGAACGTTGACCTTCGTTTTGAGGCTCTTGGGTGGCATATTATCTGGGTGAAGAATGGTAACACCGGATATGATGAGATCCGCGCAGCCATCCAGGAAGCCAAGGCTGTCAAAGACAAGCCTACTTTGATTAAGGTACTATTTCAGTTTCCCTGATGAATTAAAGAGGATGTCTAATTTATTGGGCTCTTGAATTCAACATCTGGTTATACAGGTCACAACTACCATCGGTTTCGGATCGCCCAACAAGGCGAACTCGTACAGTGTTCATGGAGCTGCTTTGGGTTCCAAGGAAGTAGATGCAACTAGGCAGAACCTTGGGTGGCCATATGAGCCATTCCACGTTCCAGAGGACGTCAAAAAGTATGGCATCGGCAGTTGGGCCATTATCTCTTATGAAAAACTTTGAATGTATTCTAAAGCTGCTTCTTCTTTTCAGGCACTGGAGCCGACATACCCCAGAAGGTGCAGCTCTCGAGGCTGAATGGAATACCAAATTTGCAGAATATCAGAAGAAATACACTGAGGAAGCAGCAGAGCTGAAATCCATCATTACTGGCGAATTTCCTTCCGGATGGGAAAAGGCTCTTCCGGTATGAGTTATAGCTTCAAATAGTCATTTCCTCTATTGATATGTACTTCTGATTTCATACAGATTTCAAAGCTCTAATATTATGAATTCCATTGCCAGACTTACACCCCGGATATTCCTGGTGATGCTACAAGAAATCTGTCCCAGGCATGTTTGAATGCTCTAGCCAAAGCGGTTCCTGGGCTTATAGGTGGAAGTGCAGATTTGGCTTCCTCAAACATGACATTGCTAAAGATGTTTGGTGACTTTCAAAAGAGTACTCCGGAAGAGCGTAATGTGAGATTTGGAGTTAGAGAGCATGGAATGGGTGGCATCTGCAATGGAATTGCTCTCCACAGCCCAGGTTTTGTTCCATACTGTGCAACATTCTTCGTCTTTACTGATTACATGAGGGGGGCCATGCGTGTTTCTGCCTTGAGCGAAGCGGGAGTTATTTATGTGATGACTCATGATTCAATCGGACTCGGGGAGGATGGTCCTACTCATCAACCTATAGAACATTTGGCCAGTTTCCGTGCCATGCCTAACATTTTGATGCTTCGTCCTGCTGATGGAAATGAGACTGCTGGTTCCTACAAGGTAGCTGTTGAGAACAGAAAGAGACCGTCAATACTTGCCCTTTCACGTCAAAAACTTCCCAACCTTCCTGGAACATCGATAGAAGGTGTTGAAAAGGGAGGTTACACTATTACAGACAACTCCACCGGAAACAAACCAGATGTAATTTTGATTGGAACTGGATCAGAGTTAGAGATTGCTGCCAAAGCTGGAGATGAGCTGAGGAAAGAAGGCAAGGCGGTGAGAGTCGTGTCCTTTGTTTCATGGGAACTTTTTGATAATCAATCTGATGAATACAAGGAGAGTGTTCTCCCAGCAGCAGTAACAGCCCGGGTCAGTATTGAGGCAGCATCCACATTTGGATGGATGAAGATAGTTGGAAGCAAGGGTAAGGCTATCGGGATAGACAAATTTGGAGCCAGTGCACCAGCCCCGAAGATATACAAAGAGTACGGAATCACTGTGGAAGCTGTTGTCGAAGCAGCCAAGTCACTCCTGTAGGACTACTGAGAAGTAAAAGTACAAAACTATTTACTCTGGTGGCATGCGAGTCTAGATTGCCTCACATAGTCCATAACCGCGGTAGATCTCCACATGTTCAGGTGAGGCCGAGTAATAATATGAAAAAGGGCACTTGTTTGTTTATTTCTTTCCCCCCTTCGTTGCTGTATTCAGAAACTTAGTGCTGCTGCTGAGATTCTTCTTCAGAACTCGTGAATTTTTCTTATAATGCTGTAATATTTTTTCCACTTGGGAAGGATCTTTGGTTGTCCATATGTAGCCCAGTAGATATCAGTTTCAGTACTTGAATTTGTAACCAAGAAATCCTGAGTCTGCATAATATAAGATGGGGTTTGGAAAAAATGTCCTCAGTGCATCCACAAACAATGGATATGGAGCAGTGGAGAAACTGGAGATTTATGTGCAAGTTGGGTAGAAGTGAAATAGGTGATCTGAAGAAGATATTGTAGTTGCTGGATTGAAGCCATACATAGCAGCTAAGGGCATCTATCTTGTGGGAGTGGACCCTTTCATATGAGGTAAGATCAGTAAGATGGGATTGGTGTCGTGTGGCTGATATGATATGGAAGCAGGCAGCTATTCTATCTGCTTATCCACCACCAGTCAAGACTTGACAGAATATACCAATCCAACATCACTTTATTCTTTCTCAAATCTCAAAATTCATAGGGTGAGACTGCATTGCCACCAGCATCTCCAAGTTTTTTGTCTTTCCACAGAAAGTGAAGGGGATTACAATTTATGTTCTAAAAACAAATTCATCATTTGATTCCTGAATGCACTTTTTCTCTCTTTTTTAAGACTAGTTTTTATTTAGTAAATAATCATTTTTTAAATATAAGGATTGAAATATTGTCTTAACTTCGAAATACGTTAAGGGTTTCACAACATATAGTCTTGAGGATTCCATACCATACACTTCTAGCCTTTAGCTTATTCAGTTACTTGAAATAACAGCCGAAAGAAGTTTCATATATTTATTGTTGCTAATCTACAAATTGTGAGAATATTGTAGAAGTTGAATCGGATCAAGTCTCAAACTAAGCGCAACAAAACAAGATCAAACATGCACGCCCTGGTTTGACTGACCGTAGCCAATCTACATCCAACACCAAGAACATATTTTATTAATCAATTAACCATGTACAAAACTCACTAATGATCGCTAGCTATGATAGGTTCCGTAATGTTTGGTCTATCTTCCATGCGGTTCAATTCATGTAAACCCTCGTACGGTCTAATTCCTACTTTCACAGTATATGTAAGAGCTCAGGGGAGCAACGAAGGCATCAATAAACATTCTCTCATTCCTAACCAAATTCTCTCTCCTTTCTGTTAATGAAATCCAAATCTCCATCGAGGTGATTTTCTGTGGCTATTCATCTCTTGGCTGGATTTCACTCTGTCCTCGGATCTTCGGTAGATTCTGGATAGGGAAATATCGGTGGTGTGAATCGCCGGTCACATTGGTATCAGATTTTGCTCATCCCGGTGACCCAAATTGATGGCCGAACACGCAATCAATCTCTCATCGAGATGAATCGAAAGCTCGAAGAGGTGCGAAAACAATCAAATGAACAGAATCAGGAACTCAAAAATGAGCTCGCCGGCATCAGGGACCTGTTGATGAACCTCATGACCTAGAAACAGACCTCGCCCGAAACTTCTTCATCTGTTGATCCTAACAGCTCTTCGCCTGGAATACCCCTCAACCAACAACCTGAACAAACGGACTACACTCCGACTAACCATCTCGCCAATATCTGAAACCCAAATGATCATCAATGTCACCCTCTGCTCCCTGGGGGCTTGGCTACTAGGCTTTCAAAGGTTGAGTTCCCCAAGTTTTAGGGAAAAATGCTTTAAGGAATGGATATACCGGTGCGAGCAATTTTTCCTACCGGATGGTACTCCACCCGAGTTGAAAGTGCGCTTGGCTTCTCTACACCTTGAAGGTAGAGCTTTACAATGGCATCACACTTACATGAGCTCCCCATGTGATCAGTTCCCATTATGGCCTGAATATATTATAGCTGTATCTACTCGTTTTGGGCAACTGTTTGATGATCAATTAGCAGATTTACTGAGTCTGAAACAAGCATCGGACTCCGTTGAGAACTATTTGGACAAGTTCGAATGCGTCCTTACGCGTATGAACTTAGCCCCTCCGTATGCCCTCAGCATTTTTCTGACCAACCTACAACCTCACCTCGCCTTACATGTGCGTCAGTTTAATGTTTCGGCTATAGCCGAAGCTGCAAGGATTGCCCGTCTCCATGAATCCTCATTACAGCAAACTCCTACTAAAAATACTAGAGCCCCATTCAATCCTTATCAAAGAACCATGTCATATCTCACCTATAAACCATCCACCCCTCCCCTGCTTCTTTCCCCTGACTCATCTAAACCTCCCCAATATAAGCCACCCCTTCCTACATTCACCTCAACCCTCCAATTACTAACCGATAGAAATTTCCGAAATTTTCTTATGAGGAAATGCAAGAACGGTGTGAAAGGACTATGCATGTTCTGTGATGAACCATAGTCACCAGGCCATCACCTCAAACATAAACGATCTCAAATCTATGTTCTGGAAGCTGAGGATACTGAATTTTTGGAGGGGAATTTCCAATCAATGCTGGCTATACTGAGGAAACCGATTCAGGTAACATCCCTACCATTTCCTTCAATGCTTTAGATGGTCTTTCCACCTTTAATTGTTTGCGGGTTCTCGGCCAATACAAGAAGAGGGAGCTATTTATCTTGATTGATCCTGGCAACACTCACACTTTTCTTGATCTTACTGTGGCAAAGGAACTGGGATGTTTACTTGCGGCTGTTAACCCTATGTCCGTTGCAGCTGCTAATGGACACAACATGTTATCTGTTTATCGTCGTTCCAATTTCTCTTGGCACAGTAACATACAAGCTGTCACCACGCTTTTACGGCCCATTCCGTGTCGTAGACCGCATTGGCACAGTAGCATACAAGCTTGAATTACCTCCGGAAGCCGCAATTCATGATGTCTTCCATCTTAGTTAGCTGAAGCGCTGCCACACCCTTCCAAATCAGCCTCCCGAGCTCCCTAGATATCTACATGATTTAGGAACTTCCAAAGAGCTTGAAGCTATCTTGGATCGAAAGATGGGGAAGCGCCGAAATGGAGCAGCGACCAAGGTCCTCGTCAAGTGAAAAGGTCTTCCTCCTGAGCAAGCTACATGAGAATTTTACCATGATTTGATTGTGAAGTTCCCTGAGTTTCATCCTTGAGGACAAGGATGTGGTCGAAGGGGAGTATTGTGATAGGGTCCCATAATGTTTGGTTTATCATCCATGCGGTTCAATTCATGTAAAGCCTCGAACGGTCTAATTCCTACTTTGGCAGTATATGTAAGAGCTCAGGAGAGCAACGAAGGCATCAATAAACATTGATGATGCATGTATGGCAGGTTTGACAAAACCAGCATAAGTGAACAAGGAGCTGCTACAGCTCAAATAAACAAGCAAGCCAAGCAGAAGTGAACTAGCAGCAGCTGCAGCAGGGGATGCTACAGTAGGAGCTTGTTCAACAGGCTGGTTCAACTGACCAAGTAGTAGCAGCTGCCTGGGCTTGTCCGGAAGGGCTGGAAACTCTATGCAGAGCCTCTGAAGAATTTCTAATTGCTGAAGAGTTTATTCCAGAGAGGTTTACTAGTCAGAGAAGGAGATTTGCATTGGAGATAATAATCAAATCTAATCTCCTAGATTTTAGGAGATAATTGATCTTGTTGGGTCAATTGCCTAAACCTGGAAATTGCTTAAAGTGGTGCAGCTATTTAAGCAGAAGGTGTTCAGGGCTAAAGAGGTTGATCGAAGCTGAGGGATACACGAGTGCATACACAGAATTCACGGAGAGCAATTTGTTGTGTGCGACGGGAGTTTACTTCGATCATCACCCAAGAGCAGAGCGTTGAGCGCAGAGCTGAGGTGAGTGTTGCAGAAGAGAATCAGAACTTGCAGAGTCTAATTCGTGCTTGATCTGGAAGCCAATTCAGAGCTGGGGAGCTTGTTGGTTGATCAAGGGCAGCCGCGGAAGAACTGACGGGTGGAAGGCTCGGTCGAGTGTCGTGCGGCAGTACTCACTAGTGGCAGGTGGTCACTGAGTGAGGGGCAGTTGTCCAGAGTGTGCAGTGCTCTTGGAGAGGTTCGATCGGCTCGGCAGAAGGCCTTGGAGCGATGCGGACATTTTGCTTCAGCTGTGTGTTACAGCTGTTGCTGCAGCAACCCTGCTGAGTAGTGTAATTTAGAATAGGCTGAGTTCTTTGAGAGGATTGTAGCTATTCTAGATTGACATATTGTAGAGGGTGTGCAGACACAAATCAGAGCTTGTTCTGATTGTGTTGAGTGGTCCATACAAGGTTGAGTAGCATAGGTTGCGTGAGTTGTAACCTAGTGTACTTGGAACCTTTGATTGAGTGGATTGAGGACTGGAGAATAGTCCTCCCCAGACGTAGGCAGATTGGCCGAACTGGGTGAACAAACCTGTGCCTTGTTCATTGCTTGTTGTGACAATATTTAAGTGAACAAGAGTGTGCTGCAGCAACTGCTTGTTCACAGAATCTGTCGAACTAAGACACTACGAATTTCAAACATTCTCTCATTCCCAACTGAATTCTCTCTTCTTTCTGTTAACGAAATCCAAATCTCCATCGAGGTGATTTTCTGTGGCTACTATTCATCTCTTAGCTGGATTTCACTCTGTCCTCAGATCTTCGGTAGATTCTGGATAGGGAACGATCGGTGGTATGAATCGCCGGTCACATTAGCACACTAGTACACTAGCTATCTTGCCCTCTCTGTGACTTTAGAACCCTAACTGGAAAACCCAGAAATTTGAGACCCACCCACACTTAAAATGCTCTTTATATAACAAGACACTAAGTTTCCAGAAACTACAAAAATGCCACTGGACTACATTGACCAAAACTAACCGTTGCACTTCTTTCCGGCTCCAATCGATGATGCTTCCTCAAGTCTTCTTTCTCCATCAACAAAACACAGAGACCTCGCGCTCCAGATCTTACCCCATCTCCTTCACGCTTGACCTGAGCACCAACATCCTCAACTGATCGAGCTTGAATCAATATCTCACAATCTCCTCCTTGATTCTTGCTCAACCCAAACCTATTCTTGGCATATCAGGAATTTTTTTTTAAACTGACACTTTTTAGAAATTTGTTTCTTAATTTGCCATGACTCTGAAGTTTATTTCCGAAATGCCACTTTTTTATCAAACCGCCACTGTTTGTGGGTTTTTTAAGTTAAAATGTTGACTTGGCGATGATTTGACAATGAGGTTTCTATCTCACCACAAACCACTACTACGAGTAGCGATTTATTCCCAATTAAACACTCAGTGGGTTCTTGTTCCAGTTCCTACTGCAGCATGGTCTCCATCCACTCCACCACCCCCTCTCTCTTTCACCACCTCCAAGTCTGAACTATACGAAAAAAGCGAGGCTCATCCGCTGGAAAATTGCTACTACGAGATTATCAACCACTATCCACATGGAAAATCTCAAAGTTAGCCCACCGCCTCTCCAAAAAAAGCCTCAAACTTTTCACAGTTTTTCATAGTCTAACCAACTAGGGTTGTTTTGGTTTCTTAGTTGATGGTTTCGGTGGTGGCTGAAAGAGTGTCGAAAATGCTCGACAGATGGTTAGTCAACCAGGACAGCTTTCGGCAGCAGCTACGAAGATGGTAAAGCAATTTTCAGATTGCAGAACCAGCAAATGCTTCTCGCATCTGACTCTTTTCAGAAAGTCTTCATCCCGGGCTACCAGTAACCAATTTTTCTCCGATCAAACTTTGATTAGAGATGGAGAAGAAGGAATGAGCAGTGGACAGACATATATTAAATTCAGATTTCAGAGAGGGGGTGGTAAAGTGGATGCAGGAATCGGAATAAGAACCCACTTAGTGTTTAATTGGGAACAAATTGCTACTACAAGTAGCAGTTTTTGACCAATATTAAGTCAAACCACTACTCGTAGTAGCGATTTATGGTGAGATAGACACCGCATTGCCATTGGTTAGTATTTTAACTTTAAAAAACCCACAAAGCGCTACTCCCAGTAGTGGTTTAATAAAAAAATAGCATTTTAAAATAAACTTCAGGGTCATGGCAGATTAGCAAACAAGTTTTTAAAAGGTGTCAGTTTAAAAAAAAATTCGCACATCAGAGTCTATGACTTCTCTGTCATATTAATTAAACTCAGACACAAATCAAGTTTTCTACTAAGCACAACTTTGATGAGCATATCAACTGGGTTTTCATCTTTGGAAATTTTAGCCACTTGGACTTCACCTGACTCAGTCACATCTCGCACAAAATGCATTCTAACATCTATGTGCTTTGATCTTTCATAAACCCTGATGTTTAGCAGCGAACAACACCTTGGCTATCACAATGCATCTTCAGAAATTTCTCACAAAATCCCAATTCAACGAGCATCCTTTTTAACCTTAATCCTTCCTTCACAACTTCTATCACAGTTATATAATCGGTCTTTGTGCTAGCTTTCCAACTTACTATTGTAAAAATCAAACTAGTTTGTGATTTCCTTGAGTCTACTGCATAATCTGAATCCACCAATTCAGATATAATATATGCCCCTACCTGTTACCTCCAAATAACAATCCCAAACTCACAGCACCTTTCACATATCTTAAGACCCATTTTAAAGCCTGCCAATGACTTTTTCCAGGATTTGCCATAAGTCTAATGACTACACTGACCCCATGAGCCAAATCTGGCCTGGTACACACCATTGAATACATTAAACAACCAACTAAATTAGAATAAAGGATTGACCTCATCTTTCTAATTTCTTCTTCAGTACTTGGCCTCCAAACCTTACTCAATTTATAATGTGCAGCTAATGGTGTCATCATAGATTTAGCACTAGCCATCCCAAATTTATTTATTACCTTCAGTAGGTAATCCTTATGATCCAACAACAAAATTCTTTTGTTTCTATTTCTTGTGAAATCGTATGTGTGATTGATCTTGTTCCAGTTAATCTCTAAGGTTACTTTGTAGGACAAGTTTCTACTGGAATAAAGTTAGTGCTGAATGCGAAAACAGAACACATGATATGTTACCCAGTTCGGCATAACAGCCTACGTCTGGGGGACTTGTACAGTGCTTATCGAGACACACCCAAGCTCAAGCGATCTTACCGAATTTATTGTTGCCTCTCCTCTATCACCAACGATAGTTCTCCAGAAGATCTGAGCTTTCCACCTAAAAGCTTACCAATGACGGTCGCAGCAATGGTGGTGTGTACATCTAGAACGTTGAACAATTTCGGCTGATGCAACCTTCTGATGAGAACTCAGCTACAATGAAGACCGGCGCTGGATGATCGGGTTCTCCGGCTGACGACACTATATAAATCAGCTCAGTGTATATTATGGTCGAAGTGATTGTCAATTGCAAACCCTAGGCACTCAATTTATACCCTAGGTTGCTTATCCATATTTGGCAATCAAATCTCACCACCAAGATTTGATTATATCTTTTCAAATATTTGATCTTCCGTATTTTTCCATTCAATCCCTAGAAGATCTCCAATAACAAACTTGAATATTCCATCAATATCTTATCAATATTTCTTGAATATCTAGGATATGGATATGCAATGCCATATACGGAAAGTCGGTTATACGTCTGCCAGCGCATCATGTTTCCACTCTACAATGGATAAAACAACATACAGTAGTTTTGCCAAAAACACATGCCACATATAATCTACCTACAACATTGCAATCTACATACCCAGTATTTTTCTAGCTAGCCCCGACTCCGTCATTCCAAAATAAGAATAAAGTTGACTCTTTAACTCATCAACAACTTCCTTATCTTTGCAGTATGTTAAAATATCATTTGCATATAAAAAAATTGATTTGTGTATTTTTAACCCTTTATATTATCAATTTATGTTTCTAAGGTCAAGTTACAATCAAACAAGATTTATAGCCTTGGTAAGTTCGATGGTCGATCAAAGAAGCAAGCGTGTATGTGTACTAAACAAGAAAATATTTCTACTTAGCTATTCTACCAAGAAAAGATGTAAACTAGATTCCTAATGTAAAAATTAAAATTTAAACTAATAATGAAAGCAATCCAAGATCATATTTCACCCGAGTGCATTTGACGCAGCAAAACGTAGTAAAAGAAAACAAAAGATCACAAGTGATGAGCTTTACTGATAAACTGGAATCCACCAAAAAAATACCGATCGGCTTGGGTTTTTAGATTAAACAAAAGTGTCTGACCTAACCTAGAAATTCGCTTAAATAGGAAAATAAAATAAAATAGTAAATGGGTCCGGATAGGCTTAAAACGTCTCAAGTCATGGCAAAGCGATGAGTTTTGCTGGTTGGCCAGCCGATTCCGAAGAGTCCATATAATCACGATTCTGGACTCGAGCCTTCGTCTTGCGTAAATGCAGCCCATGCGTCAGTATTTATTCAATCCATGCGGCAAAATATATAGTTACTCAAATCATAGATGAATGAGAATAAACCATGTACGCTCAAAGTAAGTCATACACTTTTGGATCATTACTTTTCGTGGCATATCTTATACTACGAGTCCCTCCAGCGAGGCATACACTCGATTGTTCCGAACCATAATTAGTCAATCAATATTGATAACTACTAATTACATTAGAAACACCTTAAGAACGTATTTTTGAAAAAGGTGATGCTAACTCCCCTACCAAATCATATACTACCAACATATCATTATGATTAGGCATCAATCCTACATAATTAGGTTTAATTGCATCAACTACGGTGATATTCGTTCTTAACCTAGTTATTATTATGACAAATTTGCATAGAACTTAACAATTAAGCGATGTAGGATTGAACACATACGTAGAATTCTAAATAAAGTCTATATTAAATCGCATGAAAAGAATTTATACAACACGAGATCCGTAGGATCCATGACTAACACGATTACTCGCAATTCATTGTAAGACAAAAAGAATACATTGAGTTATAGAACATACAGAAAAAAAATCAAGAATTAGGCTGAGAATTCTTCACTCCAAATGTCAAATCTTTAATCCTTCAATTCTTCGTCGTGTCGCTTGTTCTTGGTCGTAATCTTTCTCCAATTTAGGTCAAGATTCTCAATTTTTGGATCCCTTTCCGAATGGGTAGCATTTCCTATTCATCTGAGCAAATTTGGACTTCAAAATCCCATGCCCGTATTGGCCTAGTACAACGTTCCCAAGAAGGGACAGTCGTACTGTCGATGAAACGATACGGCCGTATTGGTTGGGGTACGGTCGAAACTCAACTCCTTGCCTTTAAGCTTTTACCAATATGCTTGAAATAGCCGTACCACATCATGGTACGTCCGTACCGGCCGAACTGATCATGAACAATATGAATGATACAGGCGTAAATACATTCTGAGGATTCAAGCCCGTACTCTCCCTTCGGTACGACCATACCACCTGAAATGTGCACTGCGTTGCTGGTGACGAGATACCACAAATTGCTTCAACAACATCTTCCGCTAAGTTGCTTTCACTTTGGTTTTGCCAAATCTGCAGAATACAAATAGATTTGTTCACCCAGTTCGGCAACAGCCTACGTCTGGGGAGGACTGCTCTCGGTCCTTAAGATTTCACTATTACAATTAGAGTACAATGGATTCCAAAACTCAGCCACCACTAGTTTAACCACTACGTCGAAATCTCCACTCAATCTGTCAACACAGATTAGCTATACAAGGTATTCTACTTTCAAAAATAGATAGCTAGCAGTTCTAGAACTCTCAGCCTATTCTATTACAAGGTGTACCCAGATGATGCTGCAGCAACTTCTTCTGCCAAGTTGCTGATGCTTTTATCGACGACACTTCAAGCACTCCCTGCTAACTCGGTCGGACATTCTGCGTTGCTCCCCCTCGATCAATGACCTCTCGTCACTATTCAGGAACACGCTCAGACAGCCTGGCGTAACACACTCCGCAACTGTCAACTCTTCGGTCTATCAGTGAGGCTCCGCTCTAGTCGACTCCCTTTAATCAATGTAGGATCAGACTTCTTCAATCTTGATTGCTCTTCAGCTCTAACACAACAAACGCTCCAGCACTCTCTGCTTCCTCGAACTCAGATCCCTACTTTGTGTGTGTGTGTACCGGTCGTACCTAGCTCGAATGGGTACAGGCTGCTGTTCACTCTACACCATGGTTCTGACTTCAATGATTTTTTGGTCCCTTTAAAGCTTAGAATTTTGTCTTGGTGCAAAGTAAAATGTTGTAGCCCTTGAAGTTAGCTTTCCAACAAGCTATGGTACGTCTCAATCAAACAAATATCATGCACTCGGAAACCCTTTGAAACGAATAAGTCAATCTGTCCATATTTGGTCTGTTTTCGTTGAATCTAAGTTGCTTCGGCCAAACCTAAAAAGACACATGGATTTGTTCACCCAGTTCGACAACAGCCTACGTCTGGGGAGGACTGCTCTCTTGGTCCGCAAGACTTCACAATCACAGTTAGAATACAATGGTTTCCAACAACTCAGCTACCGCTAATCTAACTACTACTCTTAACCTAGCCGAAGTTTCTTCTCAATCTGTCAACACAGACTAGCCTACAGTATGAAGACACTCCAGTAATAGATAGCTAATGACCTGATCTCACAAACTCAATTTATCCTATTATAATGTGTTACAGCGGATGCTACAACAACTTCTTCCGCCAAGTTGTTGACGCTTCTGTTGATAACTTCTCCAAGCACTTCCTGTTGAGTATTCGGACACTCTGCGCTGCTCCCCCTCAATCAATGACCTTCCGTCACTACCAAGGAGCACGCTGGGAGAGTCCGCGTAATCTGCACTTCGCGAATGTCAACCGTTCGGCCTATCAACGAGGCTCCGCTTAAGACGACTTCCTCGAATCAAAATAAGATCAGACGATACCAGTCATGATCACTCTTCATCTCTCACATAACTATTGCTCCAACACTTCTCTGCATCCGCAAACTCTAATCTCTGCTCAATGTGTGTGTGTTCTTTGATTCTTCGGTGCGCACTCACTTCGGTCTCTGCCTCTGCATATGTTTCTTTTGCACCTCATCCAGATTTTTTCCCCAAAGGATAATTCTTCCTTCCGTAGATAATCCCACCTTCCGAATCTTTCCCTGGATTTCTGGAAGGTTGTTGAGATTCAGTTTCCTAAACTGGAATTAGAAACCTTATCTGTTGGCCTTCATCCGCACCGCTACTGATGATTCTCTAATCATCTCGGCCTTCCACTGCCTCCACTGCTTGTTGTCGCGACAACATCAATTTCCTGGACAACCTCCGAGCTTGTTCAGAATGATCTGCTACAAAGATACTCTCTTCTACTTTAGCCTTGAATCTTCAGGGGATGTTATACCCTTTTCTGGTTCTTGTCTTGATCCCTTCTGATCATTTGTACCAGCTCTACTCGTCACAGGATGCTATAACTTCTTCTGCTTCTTTTCTTTTGTTAGTCTTTATTTGTAAGTACCAGCTCCTGGTACTAGAGTTTGATGTAGCCTCTTCTTCTGCTCAGGAGCTTCCTCTTTGTCATAGATGCCATATCCGTAACAGATGCATTGTTTCTTCGGTCTCTACCTGCATATATAGCTTCAGCACCTCAGCAACGGTCCCAAACAATAATGCTACCTTCTGAATCCTCCCCTGGATCCCTGGAAGTTTGTTGAGATTCAAATCCTCCTCTGGATTCCTGGAAGATGTTGCGATCTTCTTTCCTAAAACACACTTTAGAAACAAATCTTGTTTTCCTTCATCCGAACCTCTGCAGAAGATCTCTTATCAATTGGGACTCTCTCTGACCGTTGCTACGCTGGCAGCAATCACCCGTAAATCCTTCGAGCTCCTCCAAATTGATCTGCTACAAAGATACTCTCTTGATGCTTTAGCCTTGAATCTTCAGGGGATGTTATAGCCTCTTTTGGCTCTTGTCTTGATCTTTTCTTACCATATGTACCAGCTTCAATCGTCACTGAATGCTATACCTTCTTCTGGCTCTTTTGTTTTTGTCAGTCTTCATTTGTAAGTACCAGCTCCTAGTACCATAGGATGCTGTAGCATCTTCTTCCGCTCGGCTTCTTTCGCTTTGTCACATATTCCATATCCGTAAATTGAAATTTGCACTGCGTTACTATTGATGATAAACCACGGGTTGCTTCAGCAACTTCTTCCGCTAAGTTGCTGACGCTTTGGCCAAATCTGAAACAACACAACGAGATTTGTTCACCTAGTTTGGCAAGAGCCTACGTCTGGGACAGCTCTCGGTCCTCAAGATTCCACCATTCCCGGTTAAAGTACAAAAGATTCCGTTGTCATCCTAAGCTAGAAAAAGCTCTACTTCAAAACTAGCTGGAATCTGTGCTCAATCTGATCTCACATATTAGCTATACAGATAATCTACTTTCAGTAATAGATAGCTAGCATTTCTACAACTCTCAGTCTATCCTGTTACAAATGTTGCTACAACAACTTCTTCCGCCAAGTTGGTGATGCTTTTGTCGACGACTTCTTCAAGCTCTCTCTGCTGACTCAGTATGACACTCTACGCTGCTCCCCCTCGTTCAATGACCTCCCATCACTATCCACGAGCACGCTTAGACACACTCCGCAACTGTCAAATCTTTGGTCTTTCAACGAGGCTCCGCTCCAGTCGACTCCCTCGAATCAATGCAGGATCAGACTTCTTCAGTCCTGATCACTCTTTAGCCCTCACACGACCAACACTTTAGCACTCTCTACTTTCGTGAACTCAGATCTCTACCTCTGTGTGTGTGTGTTTGATTCGATACATTGTTGCTTCGGTCTCTGCCTGCATATATAGCTTCAGCACCTCAGTAAATTCAGTCCCAAACGATAATACTACCTTCAAAATCCTTCCCTACATCCCTGGAAGTTTGTTAAGATTCAAATATTCCCCTGGATTCCTAGAAGATGCTGCGATTCTGTTTACTAAAACACAATTTAGAAAAAAATCTTGTTTGCCTTCATCCGAGCCTCTGTGGAAGATCTCTAATCAACTGGGACTCTCTCTGACCGTTGCTACGTCGGAAGCAATCATCCGGACATCCTCTGAGCTCTTCCAGATTGATCGGCTACAAAGATACTCTCTTGATGCTTTAGCCTTGAATCTTCAGGGGATGTTATAGCCTCTTTTGGCTCTTGTCTTGATCTTATCTTACCATATGTACCCGATTCAATCGTCACTTGATGCTATACCTTCTTCTGGCTCTTTTGTTTTTGTCAGTCTTTATTTGTAAGTACCAGCTCTTGGTACCATAGGATGCTGTAGCATCTTCTTCCGTTCGGTTTCTTTTGCTTTGACACAGATGCCATATCCGTAATCGACCCCTTCATTTTCATAGTACCATTTTGGGACTTAAATGCATAACCATGCTTGTCAAGAACTCGTAATGAAATTCATATCCTTTCGAATAAAGGGACATACCTTACTTTGGTGAGAAGTTTCTCTTGGCCATTATAGATTTTCAGTCTAGCTGATATCACTCTAAGCACCTTGCGTGATTTATTATTTCTCCAAAGAACTGTCTCATCGGGTTGTTCCTTCAGTTGCTCAAACCAGCACTTATTTGGAGTCATGTGATATAAGCAACCGCTATTCAAAATCCATCTAGCAGTAGAGTCTTCGTCTGTAACAACCAAGACATCAACACTGTCATATCATTATTCTACCAAGGCAACTTGATGCGGAACAGGTAGCACTATCCTACTTAGAGATTCTAGAACATCCGAAGAAGATGCACGCTGGCGGTGCGGGTTAACGGTCGTTGGGCTGCCGGAATGAGATGAGCTATTATAATATGTTTTTAAACGGAACGGCCTGCGGACCATTTTCGACAATTACGCTCGTGATGTACGGGCTTTTTAGCCCATCTGACGAATTTTACTATTTTATTTCGTATTTTCTTTGTACTAGGTTTTTTTTCTCATTTCGCTTTTCTATTTAAGAACTGCCTACATCATATTGTAAAGCAGTTGAATATTATTGAATAAAATTTGAAGGGTTCTTCCTTCAAATTCTTTTCCAAGTCTCGGTATTCTGCGGAATTAATGAGTCTGACTATCTATCCCATTATGCACGCTGCATCACAACTTCTCCTTGTTCAGTATTTTTAGTAGAATTTTGTTTCTTCTTCTCAGAGCAATCTCTCCTGAAATGGCCTTCTTTCTGATAGAAAAAACACTTCAGCTTCTTAGAGTATGAGTTCATATAAGAACTTTGAAACTTTCTTTGTTTAGACTTGTTCTCTTGGCCTTTTCTTGAACGGGTCCCTCTTTTCAAGTCTACCTCTTGTAAACAGATATTCACCTTGAACTTAAGACAACTGAGCTTTAATATGCTTTGATTTTAGAGCACCTAAGGCTTCATCAAGACTGAGACACTCTCTAGAGTACTTCATGGTTTCAACAAAAGTAGAGTAGGCTGGAGGTAAAGAATTTAAAATCATAATTGCCTGATCCTCGTCCTCCACTTTTACCCCAATATTCTCCAAGTCCATTATAATGTTTGAGAATTCATCCAATCTGTCCTCTACAGGTTTATCCTCGGTCATCTTGAATCCAAAAAGTTTACCTTTAAGAAAGATTTTGTTGGTGAGAGTCTTGGTCATAGAAAGTTGTTCCAATTTAAGCCATACTCCAGCAGCGATGATTTCCTTTGAAACCTCTCGAAGAACCTTATCACTTAAATGCAGGACAATGGTGTTATAAACCATCTCCTTCACATCAGCATTTTCTTCTACTAACAACGTTGCTAGCAGTTGAGCCTCACCTCTCAAGGCCTTTGCGGCCTTCATCTGGACCAAGATTGCTTTCACATGCCAAGGCCACAAAGCGAAATCCCATTTTTCATCAAATCGATCAAGCACAACCTTTGTTGGTCCCATCTTGCTAGCAAACCGCTCTATTACCGCTTGTAGGAGTTGAATTCGACAAATCTCAAACTAAGTGCAACAAAACAAGATCAACAATGCACGTGATTTATCCTAGTTATAATGGGGTGTCATCTGTATTTATTGTAAATTGTAGAGAGCCATGTTTAATTAGTTGGTTAGTTCATAGATTTATTTGTAAATTCCATAAACTCTGCTCTATAACTAACAACTAACCTTTAAATGAAAAGAACGATTTGCGCGCTCCAAAAACTCTTTCTCCTACTCTCAATTATCAAGGTGATTTTTCTGGCGCCGATTCCTCGGAGCTTAGGGCGAAGGTTCGCACATAGTATCAGAGCCTTGACTGTTGATTCATGTGTCTTGCAATTGCCATTGTAGTTCTTTCTGACGGCAGTTTACATCTGCTCTTATTATTGGATCTTGTTATGGCTATGAATATTCCAGAAGTCATTCATCCTTCTAATGATCCCTTATTTATCAACATCAATGAGAATGTTGGCATCTCTTTTGTGACCCAACCTTTGGTTGGCGCAATCAACTTCATTTTATGGAGGAAATCCATGGAGATGGCGCTTGGAGTTAAGATGAAGTTTGGCTTCGTACAAGGGAATTTCCAAAACCTTATGATCCTTATCGGTAGACTAGATGTAAAAAGTGTAATAATGTAGTGCTTTCTTGGGTCATTAATTCGGTTTCAAACTTCTTTGGTTCATTCAAGGGATCGTATTCAAGTTTGGGCAAACATGCGGTCAGATTCTCCAGTAGCAAAGAGATCACCACACTTGTTCAAGGTGAGATGGATGTTGCAACTTATTTGTTATGCTAAATCGTGTACAGACTTAACACCCTTTATCAAATTCTGTCCAGTTTGCTTATACTTTTGTTCAATTCAGTTTAAGCCAAATTACTAAAAACTGAACAGCAAGAACGCAACGATTTTACAAGGTTTGGAATAGCTAAAAAACTCTTCCTACTGCTTGGAGCCTCACGGGAAATGCTCGGCCCCAGCCAATTCACTAAGATGCTAAGAACAAGGTTCCAAAGTACACCAAAACAAAGAAACAGTTCAAGCAACAATGGCTGACTAAGGCCATGTTCTTTTGTACTTATAAAGTACTTATTTCAGTACATATAAGTAAATATAAGTAAATATAAATAAATATCAGTACATATCAGTAAATATCAGTAAATATAAGTAAATATAAGTACATATAAGTAAATATAAGTAAATATAAGTAAATATAACTATTCATTATTTCTTTCATCGATAACCTACCACCACTGTTCATTATCACCACCACCACCATAATAACTACACCACCACCACAACCACCACATTTCATCATCTCTTTCATCAACACACCACCACCCTTATTCATCACCACCACCATAACAGCACCACCACCACTATTCATCATGTCTTTCATCAACACGTCACTACCACTATTCATCACCACCACCACCATAACAGCACTACCACCACTATTCATCATCTCTTTCATCAACATACCACCACCACCACTATTCATCATCTCTTCCATTATTTTAAGTTAAGTTAAGTTAACTTAACTTAAATTAAATTGAGTTAAATTATTATTTTTTATTAGTTGTGTGTTATTTTTGTATTGGTGGGTTGTTGTAATGTTGGAAGTGTGATGGTAATGGTGGCAGTAGTCAGTGGCGGATCGAGAGAGTCGAGAGAGGGGAGTCACAAAATTAAATTGTACGATTTATTAATATTTATTAAAAATAATAAAAAATAAGTTAGATTATTTATTGGAAGTGTGTTGTGGTAATGGTGGTGGTAGTGGAGTGGTGATTATTTAACTAATATTGGAAGTGTGTTGTCGTAATGGTGGTGATAGTGTAGTGGTGGTGTTGTTGGTGGAGTTAAATTGGGTGATGGTGGTGTTGTGGTAAGTTATGTTAAGTTAAGTCAAGTCAAGTGTTGTTGTTGATGAATAGTACATATAAGTACGTATAAGTAAGTATAAGTAAATATAAGTACATATAAGTAAATATAAATACATATAAGTAAATATAAGTACATATAAGTAAATATAAGTAAATATAAGTACATATAAATAAATATAAGTAAAGTAATAAGTTTCAGTACAAAATATAAGTACAAAAGAACACACCCTAAATCACAGCACCAAGCACACCAAAAACAGAGAACATCAATAACAAAGAGTCCCTGAATTTCCGATAGAGCAGTCGCCCTCTCGGCTCAGCCCCTGGACGGATCTCCGTGCGACACACTTCTAACACTGAAGCGCTCACCACCGCCCAGACTAGGTCCACCAATCAGTTCCAATCGCAAGCACTCAACACGAACAAAGCGCAGCGCATAGCAAGAACAATTGCTTCACAATTCTTTGAGAAAGCCTCTCTTGGAATTTTTGCTCGTTCGTCTGAAATTGCTATGTGTTCTGGGAAACACAGGAGCCCCCTTTTGTAGTTCATGCCTTAAACCGAAAACGCTGAGCTTAAGTCTAAACGACACGTTTTGGGTTGAACTTAAAGCCCAAATAGACGTTGCTTTATAAGGGCCAAAACCTGCAGAAGCCTTAAAAACATTTTTGCACTAAAACAGCCAGAAAGAATAAATCGTATCTCATCAACCACTAATCCAAATATCACGAAACTCATACACATGAGTACAACATCCTAATCTAACATCTGGCCAAGTTTCATGCAATTCCAAATTGTTTGAACAGATTTTATCATTTAAGACCAAAACAGTACAAATGTGAGCTATTTAATTCATCAAATTGCCCTCCTTGATCCATTTGTACCCAGAAACAAACATGAACTTATTTTTGACATCTTAGCAAACTTCCAGAGCTCAACATACCCTCTCTATCATTGACTCAAACACTTTCCTCTATCAGGTCACTTCTCCAATGTGAAGGACCTCTCTGCACAAAAGAAATTTGCTTGATGGAACTATCTTTGTTCCAAAATCTGCTGGATTGTTTTCTCCAGCAATTTTCTTCACCACAATTTCCTTCGATTCCAGCATGTCTCTTATGAAGTGAAATCTGATATCAATGTGTTTGGACCTCTCATGATAGACCGGATCCCTGCATAGACACAAGGCACTTTGGCTATCCATAAATAAAACAGGTGAGTAAATCTTACCCTCAATTTCAAATAAAATTCCCTCAAGTCATATGGCTTCTTTTGATGCTTCACTTGCAGCAATATACTCGGCCTCTACGGATGAGAGTGCAACGATGGATTGCTGCTGAGACTTCCAGGATATGCAGTTTCCTGTCCAAGAAAAATAGAAGGCAGTGGTGGACTTCCTATTGTCCCTATTGCTAGCATAGTCTGAGTCCACATAACCTACTAATTCACATTTATCTAAGTGTTGTCCATAAACCAAACCAAGTTTTTCAGTTCATGAAATATATCTAAGTAGATATTTCATAGCTTGCCAATGTCAAACACTAATGGCAAAAGCTAAATCAGGCCTACTATACAACATAGCATACATTACTGAACCCACAACAACATCATATGGAACATTTTCCATTTTCTGCATTTCTATCTCAGTTTTAGGACAATCATTCTTAGAAATTTCTAGGTGCCCTCCTAAAGGTATAAGAGTAGGTTTAGACTTTTTCATTGCAAATCTATCAAGCACCTTACCAATGTAGTCACTCTGTGACAAATACATCACCTTTCTTGCCCTGTCCCTTGAAATCTCTACTCCCAAAGTTTTCTGAGCAGGGCCCAAGTCTTTCATGTCGAAATGGGACTTCAAATCACCTTTCACACCATTAATTGCAACCTTGGAACTACTGATTAGTAAAATATCATCGACATACAGTAGGATAAACAAGGGAAATTTGGTATTGACATTTTTCATGTACAAACAAGTATCATATTTACTTCTAGAAAATCCTGAGGCAGTCGTACAAGCATCAAACTTTCTATTCCACTGCCTTGGGGACTGTTTCAGCCCATAGATAGATTTCTTAAGTAAACATACATGCCCAGCACAATTTTTATCAACAAATCCTCTTGGCTATTTCATATAAATGGTCTCAACCAAGTCACCATGTAAAAAGGCAGTTTTTACATCCATTTGTTCCAATTCCCAATCATAAACTATAGTCATAGCAAGCAGTAATCTCATAGTCTTATATTTAATTACAGGAGCAAAAATCTCATTATAATCAATCCATTCTTTTTGGGTAAACCCTTTAGCAACTAATCTTGCTTTGAACCTTGGAGGTTCTGTTGCAAAGTTACCCTCCTTAACCTTAAACACCCATTTACAGTCAATAGTCCTAGCTCTAGCATGCTTAGGAACTAATTTCCAAGTATCATTTTCATGCATAGATTTAATCTCTTCAATCATGGCATTTTTCCAATCAACAGCAAACTTACTCCTAACAGCTTCATCATATGTTTCAGGAGTGTCAAACTTGACATTTTCAGCAACCAAAAAAGCAAACTCAGTAGTGATCTTACCATTCTCCAAAAAATTTGCATCATACCTTCTATTAGAGAATTTTTGCCTTGGTTGCCTGTCTCTAGTTAATTGATAACTGGACAGATCATTGTTAGTGTCATCATGTAAAAAATCATTTTGATCATTAACTGAAGTGTTAGTAATATCATTTGATGACACTAAATTTTGTGAAGCAGTAGGAGAACCAGGCTGACTTACCAGAGCAGTGCTAACCTGATCTCCTCCAGTTTGCTGTGTTTGATCAAGAGTTTCCACAGAGTCACCTATTTCTTGGTTGATCTCCTCAGCAGCACTTCCAGCAGCTGCATCTTGATCATCATTTAAATGCTCATCTTCAAGACTTTGGCCCAAAACAATAGAAACAGAGAAAAATTCTTTCTCTTCATTTTCTTTTGAGTCTGTATTCTCAGTAACAGAGGTTAGTTTATTTTTAAGGAAAAAATCTTTTTCATTGAAAGTCACTAACCTGGAAGTTATTACTCTATATCCACCAGGTTGGATGAGTAATAACTTGTACCCTTTCACCCCTTCTGGGTATCCCAGCATGACGCATTTGTGCTCTAGGTTGTAGTTTCCCCTGAGACACTTGGGCATAGGCTGTACATCTGAAGGGTCTTAAGTGAGCTAGGGAAGGTGGTTTCCCAGCCCACATTTCCTGTGGAGTCTTAAACTCTATTGCTGAGGAAGGGGACCTATTGATTAAATAGGCTGCTGTGATGACAGCCTCTCCTCACATTGAATTCTTCATGCCAGAGCTTATTAGCAAGCACCTGGCTTTCTCAAGTAGCGTTCTGTTTATCCTCTCAGCAGTTCCATTCTGCTGAGGGATTCTCGGGATAGTCAAGTGTCTTTTAATCCCTTGTTGAAGGCAGAACTGGTTAAACTCTGAGTTGCAAAATTCCATTCCATTATCTGTTCTCAGACATTTGACCTTGTGACCTGACTGCCCTTCTACTCTCAGCTTCCCAAGATTTAAAGCTTTCAAAGGCTTCATCTTTTGACTGCAACAGGTAAATCCATATTTTTCTAGAGAACTGATCAACCACCGACAGGAAATAATTTCTGCCTGTAGGGATTTGTGAGGGTCCCATAAATCTGAGTGGACGTACTCCAAGCGTCTTGATGCAATCAGACTGGATTTTGTGAAGTTGTGGGCTTTTTTCTTGCTTAAGACACAAGTCTCACAAAACTGTAAATCCACAGGTTCAAAATCAATAATATTTGACTTATATAAGTGATGCAGCCCTCTATTTCCAATATGTCCAACTCTATCATACCACAATTTTGTCAAAACAAAATTCTTCTCAGATATATGCAACACATTTAATTCAGGGCAGGTCTGTACATGGTACAGGCCTCCATGATTAATAGCCCTCAACAAAACAGAATTATTTCTAATGACATTTCTCACACCTGCACATGTATTTATCTGGCATCCTAGAGTATCACATACAAATTCAGAAAGCAGGTTTCTCCTCAGGTTAGGCACCCACCTAACCTGCTGGATGATCCTCGTGATGCCATCATGTAATTTTAAAGGAACATTACAAATTCCTTTAATTTGCAGTGAAGTGTGGTCACCAAGCCTCACTTCACCACCATCACACAAAGTTAAGGAACTAAAAAATTCCTTACAGTGGGTAGCATGCATTGTACATCCAGAGTCTAAAATCCATGTTCTAAGATCATTTTGTGAAGATACAACAAGTAATTCATTTTTATACTGTGCAGCAGATTCACAAACATTTGTAAAACCTGTTTGCTCTGCCTTTGCAGATTTCCCCTTTCCTTTTTCATCCTTTTCTTCTGAAAACAGTCATTAACATAATGTCCCATTTTATTACAATAAAAACATTTAACTAACTTCTTATCAGCAGTTTTATCAGGGACATTATTCCTGTCAGGTTTTTTCTGATGAGGCTTATTTTTCCCTTTTGACTTAACAAACATGACCTCATTCTTTTGGTCAATTTTTGAATCATTCTTGGCATTATTTCTCAGCTTCAAGGCTTTAAGAGAGTCATTCTTCTGAACAGTAGCCTCAATGATTTTACTAAGTGTTAAGTCATCTCTACCATATTGGATAACATCCTTTATGGTATCAAACTGAGATGGTAGGGAATTAAGCATGATCACGGCCTGATGAGTCTCCTTTATAGGCTCATCACACCTAGTCAGTTCTTGTGTCACTTTCAAGAACAAATCTAGATTTTCTTGTATTGTAAGTGACACATCCATTTTGTAATTAAACAGTCTACATAGCAGAGAAATTTTGCTAGGCAAAGACTTAGTCAAAAAGATTTTTTCAAGAGCATTCCAAAGATCTTTACGATTAGTGTACTTTACCACTTGACGAATTACATCGTCACTTAACCTGATCATGATCTCTGAATGGGCAAGCTCTTTCAACTCCATCTTTTTCTCATAAGAGATTGTTGACAACCGCTCTTCTGTCACAGCTCTAAAACATTATTCCCTGATGAGGATTGCCCTCATCTTCACTCTCCACATTGAGAAATCTTGTGTTCCATCAAAGGGTTTGATTCTAACAGAATCTGCCATTGTAAATCAGAAGAGAAAATTAAGTTTCTATCCAATGTATTCTGAACCACAGTAATAGTAGGATAGAACACAATAAAGTGCCCAACGCAATTTGTGATCCAAGATCACTCCTAACAGCTCAAGATTCAATAGAGAATTAAGCAAATAGGCTCTCATACCACACTGTTATGCTAAATCGTGTACAGACTTAACAACCTTTATCAAATTCTGTCCAGTTTGCTTATACTTTTGTTCAATTCAGTTTAAGCCAAATTACTAAAAACTGAATGAGAGAGCCTATTTATACGCGCTATTTAGATCTTAACACTGTGCTTGTTTGCATTATTTTGTGTACAAGATTACTGGTTTTCGGTGTTTTTGTATTCCAGGGCAAAACGAGGGCCTAAATCGGATACGCGCTAATAGGCAGCGTTTGAGGAGCGCAACACACAGCCTGCGGAGCTAGCAGCGCAAACAGGATAGGAAATGGCAGAGTCGGACTACGGTGCGCAGACCGACTGCGTGAACCAATGTGCGCAGTGAGCCATGCGCAGGATATTGGTGTTTCCAAATCTTGACACCATCGGATTTGGAAGTTGCCAAGGCCGTCCTTGGGCCTCATAAGCAGTATATAAAGAGAGGAAGGCTAGGGTTTGAAGAGAAGAACACAGACACACCACAACACACGAGAGAGAGGCAAAACTGAAAAACACACGAGCTACTGTGAGGACCCGCGCTAGCCGACTGCGCCAGCCGAGACACTGCAACCTGCACGCACCTGCTTGTTACTGTTTTCTTGGATACTTTAGCTGTTATTTACTATTTCTATGATGTTTACTACTAGCATGTCTAGCTAAACGCTTTGTATCGGTTAGGCATGATTCTATGAGTATTTCCTTTGAGACTTGTGCTTAATGCATAGTTTGTTTGCTTGTATTAATTCTGTGCACACTGTTGACAGCTAGTTGCATGAGTATGGGAAGCCTTGAACCGCAATCTTACTCTTGCTACTTGTTTGTTATATGTTAAACTAGTTGGTAGCTTGACGGTGTGCTTCAGCTCGACCTTGGGTGCCTGTTCAATAGAGGGCAAGATTTTATTAGCAGCGCAGACATTAATAATATCATGTACCTGTCTGGATACTGGTTCAGCACTGCTCGGCTCATCCTCTTGCACCTCCACCTCTGCCTGCGTCAGCGTTTCAAGTTCTTCTGTTGCGCTCGCACATTGCGCATCTGCAACCAAGTCATCTATGCTGTCCATCGCGTGCACAGTGGCGTCCTCGTGAGGGTGCTGCATCCCTTTGAATATGTTAAAATGAATTTCCTCGCCATCGACCTCCATTGAGAGCGTGCCCCTCCACACGTCTATCTTTGTGCGCGCGGTCATCAGAAATGGTCTGCCCAGTAGGATCTGCGCACTGCCTGTGCTCGACTCACCCTCCATTTCTAGGACATAGAAATCTGCTGGGAACACCAGCTCTCCTACTCGGACAAGAACATCCTCTATCATGCCCGTAGGTTGCTTGCACGACCGATCTGCTAGCTGAATGGTGAGACCTGCAGGCTTTAGTGGTCGAAGGCGCAATGACGTATACAAGGAATAGGGAAGTAAATTTATAGATGCGCCTAAGTCAATCATGCAATTGCTCACTGTGGTCTTACCTAAAGTGCAAGGGATGGTGAACGTACCTGGGTCTCGGCATTTAGGTGGTACCTTATGTTGCACGATTGCTGAAGCCTGCGCATTTAGCATTACCTGCGCGCACTCGCCCTTCCTCCTTTTGTTTGTGCACAGCTCCTTTAGAAATTTGGCGTACCTAAGGATCTGCCGGACTGCTTCAATAAGGGGAATGTTTATTTCCATCTTGCTGAATAACTCGTAGAGCTCCTTGTCAAGTGCTTCCTTCATAGCCGATGGTGCCTGTACAGGAAAAGGTGCAGGTATGTTAGTACGATTCATGCCCTTGTCTTGTGATTGTGTCATACCTGGCGCTTCGCCCTGCTGGCTATTGGCTGGCACTTCTGGTTGCGCGTTTTGCTCTGGTTGCGCATTTTGCTCTGTTGGATCCGGGACTTGCTCAACTGGTTGCGCGGGCCCCTTCGTGGTCTGCTCTGTTCCTACCGTGCGCCCAGTCCTCAGTGTCACGGCGTTGACTCCTCCCTTGGGGTTCTGGATCACTTGCGAAGGCAGGTTGCCATCGCTCTTTTTCAGCTCATACACCGTGGTAGCAATTTGTGATAGATGCTTCTCAATGGACTCGAACCTCTTGTCATACTTCTCATCATTTTTGCGTACTGTGTCGGCTAGCTGCCCCACGATATCTTCTAAGGATCGCCTTGGTTGCTGGTTGTTCTGCGCTGGTGCGTCTGTGCGGCGATGCGGTGGATTGTAGGGCGCAGCTTGTTGCGTCTGCTGTGGCGTGCGCTGATCCGTGGACTGCCTCTGGAAATTGTTTTCCTCTTTCCATATGAACCCATTTGCGGCTAGTCCAAAGCGCGGCTGATTCTGCCTCTGTGGCCCTCTGTTTTCCCATCCTCCGAGAGCATTGACATCTCCTGATTCCTCGAAAAGTGTGGGACATGCATCGGTTTTGTGCTCAGTGGAATTGCAGAACTCGCATGCCCTTGGCGCAACTGGTTGTGCGCTTTGCGCACTCATCAGCTTCTGCAGCATGGCCTTCATTTCCTTGATCTCAGCGCTTGTTTCTACCTGATGCACAGAACGAGCACGACTATTTTCAAGTGTTAGCTGATGTCTTACCTGCCCAGCAGAGTCTTCTATCAGCTGCCACGCGTCCTCTGGGTACATGTTGCAAATGTCGCCTCCTGCGCATGCATTCAATAATCTTAGCTCCATGGGCAACAATCCATTAAGGAAATTCTCTATCAGTACATTCTGGGGTAGGCCGTGATTGTAGCAGTTGGCCTCCAGCTCCCTGAAACGCTCGTAATACTCTGATAGCGATTCTCCTGCGCTCTGCCTAGGTGCGGCCAGCTCCCTCCTTAGTAGATCGATCTTTGCTGCGGGATAGAATTTGTCCAAGAACTTCTTCTGCAGCTGCTCCCATGTGTGAATTGATCCTGCTGGTAAGTTCATTAGCCAATGCCTGGCCGTGTCACACAATGAAAATGGGAACGCTTTCATCTGTAGCGCTTCGTCGCTCTCTCCTTCGGCCTTCATGTTCTCGCAAATGACTAGGAATTCTCGCACATGTTTGACTGGGTTCTCATTGTTCATCCCGTGGAACTTGGGCATGTGATGAATGAGCGAGCTCCTTAGTTCAAAATGACCGTCTGGTGGAAGCACTATGCACCATGGCTGGTTAACCGTGAGTGGGGCTGACATCTCGTGCACTGTTCTGCGTCCCGCGGCCTGTCGCGCGGGTGGCGCGTTATACACTTCAGCGGCCATCCTTGCTTCAACCTCGCGCTGCACTTCCTCTCTGAACAGAGCTGCGCGGTTATGTGCCCTCGCATCCTCTGGGGTTCTATCCCCCATGTTATCTCCAATGACACTGTTATCCTCCATGACCTGTTCTAATCTCAAAGAAAAGAAATTAAAAGAAAACTAAGTTGTGGCGTCTGTCAGTGCGCAACTAGAATCTGTGCAGCGCAACTGTTTCAAGGTTGCCCAGGCTGATGTTGATTGCGCGCTATCAGAAACAACAACGAAAATAAAGCAAACAGAAATAACTAACTATTATCAAAGAAAACTTAAGCTAATTAAAGCTTATCTGTGTTGCTCCCCGGCAACGGCGCCAAAATTTGATGTGCACGTGTCGTTGAGCGTGTATCAAATTAATTCCTTCCTCTTCCACTTAGTACAGCGGTTAAGTCGGGGTTGAATCCACAGGGAGCAAGTAGATTAGCTTTAACTAGTAACCTGCACTTACGAAAACTGGGGGTGTGAGTGATTGGGTTGCGCAATGCGCGAGTAAACAGTAGTAAACGCAGGAATTGCACTAGACGTGCGCAGGCAGTAGAGATTAAGTACTATGACTATGAAAAGTATCGGCGCAGACAATCCTCTATGAGTGTATTCCTTATCATTGACTCTAAACGTCTATAGTTTGATTTACTAATGTTAGTGTCTGATCAAGGCTTCCTACTCATGCAACTAGTTGTCAACAGTGTGCACAGAATTAATATAAGCAAACAAACTATGCATTAAGCACAAGTCTCAAAGGAAATACTCATAGAATCATGCCCAACCGATACCAAGCGTTTAGCTAGACATGCTAGTAGTAAACATCATAGAAACAGTAAATAATATCTAAGGTATCCAAGAAAACAGCAACTAGCAGGTGCGTGCAGGTTGCAGAGTCTCGGCTGGCGCTGTAGGCTAGCGCAGGTCCTCTCAGTAGGCTCGTGTGTTTTTCAGTTCTGTCGCTGCCTTGTGTGCTGTGGTGTGTTGATGCTCTCTGGATCCTCTCTTTCAAACCCTAGCCTTCTTCTCTTTATATATTGCCCATGAGGCCCATCCTTGGCAACTTCCAAATCTGGTGGTGTCAGGATTTGGAAACACCACTATCTGCGCATGGCGCACGACACCTTGGTTAGCGCAGTCGGTCTGCGCACCGTAGTCGACTCTGCTAACTCTGTTTGCGCTGCTAGCTCCGCAGGCTGTGTTATGCGCTCCTTAAAAGCTGCCTGTTAGCGCGTATCCGACTTAGGCCCTCGTTTTGCCCTGAAATACAAAAACACTGGAAACCAATAATCTTGTACACAAAATAATGCAAAAAGCATAGGGTTAGGATCTAAATAATGTGTATAAATAGGCTCTATCAGCAGGCCTCAGCAATCGTGCAACATAAGGTACCACCTAAATGCCGGGATCCAGGTACGTTCACCATCCCCTGCACTTTAGGTAAGACCACTGTAAGCAACTGCATGATTGACTTAGGCGCATCTATAAATGTGCTTCCCTATTCCTTGTATGCGTCATTGTGCCTTGGACCACAAAAGCCTGCAGGTCTCACCATTTAGCTAGCGGATCGGTCGTGCAAGCAATCGACGGGCATGATAGAGGACGTCCTCGTCCGAGTAGGAGAGCTGGTGATTCCAGCAGACTTCTATGTCCTAGAAATGGAGGGTGAGTCGAGCAAGGGAAGTGCACAGATTCTACTGGGCAGACCATTTCTGATGACAGCGCGCACAAAGATAGACGTATGGAGGGGTACGCTCTCAATGGAGGTCGATGGCGAGGAGATTCACTTTAATATATTCAAAGGGATGCAGCACCCTCATGAGGACGCCACAGTACACGCGTTGGACAGCATAGATGACTTGGTTGCAGATGCGCAATGTACGAGCGCAGCGGAAGGACCTGAGACACTGGCACAGGTAGAGTTGGAGGCGCATGAGGATGAGCTGAGCAGTGCTGAACCAGTACCCAGCCAGGTACACGATACAGTTAATGTCTGCACGGCTAATAAAATCTTGCCCTCTATTGAACAGGCACCCAAGGTCGAGCTGAAGCAACTCCCAGAGCACCTCAAGTACATATTCTTGGGAAATGAGGATACCCTGCCGGTAATCATAAATAAAGGACTAGAAGAGGAGCAGGAGGCGCGATTACAGGAAGTGCTGCGCAAGAACCAGCGCGCTATAGGATGGACACTTGCTGACCTGCGCGGAGTAAGCCCGGACGTATGCATGCATAGGATCCTATTGGAAGATGGTGCCAAACCATCCAGGGAGCCTCAGCGCAGATTGAACCTGAATATGATGGAGGTGGTGCAGAAGGAGATCCTGAAGCTGCTTGACGCAGGAGTCATTTATCCAATCTCAGACAGCAAATGGGTAAGTCCAGTGCACATTGTGCCGAAGAAAGGAGGAATCATAGTAGAGGAGAATGCGGAGAGCGAGCTAGTTCCCAAGCGCATGCAAACTGGATGGCGCATGTGCATCAACTACAGAAAGCTTAACGCAGTCACGCGCAAGGATCATTTTCCGCTACCCTTCATGGACCAGATGCTAGATCGATTAGCAGGAAAGCCGTACTTTTGCTTCTTGGACGGGTACTCAGGGTACAATCAGATACCCATTGCTGCGGAAGATCAAGAAAAAACCACGTTACCTGCCCATTCGATACGTTTGCGTTTCGGCGCATGTTGTTTGGACTGTGTAACGCGCCAGGTACGTTCCAATGTTTAGTCATGAGCATCTTTTCTGATATGATTGGTATATGCATAGAGGTGTTCATGGATGATTTTACTGTGTATGGAGGTACCTTTGACGCATGCTTAACCCATCTTGATAAGGTCTTAGCGCCCTGCATTTCAAAAAACCTAGTGCTCAATTATGAAAAATGTCATTTTATGGTATCACATGGAGTTGTACTAGGACATATTATCTCGCAGGAGGGGATCAAGGTAGAGAAGGCCAAAATAGATCTTATTTCTAATCTGCCTTATTCCACTAACGTGCGCGATGTGAAATCATTCCTTGGGCATGCAGGGTTTTACAGGCGTTTCATAAAAGATTTTTTTAAGATTTGTATACCCCTGTCTAACCTCTTGCAAAAGGATGTGTGTTTCGAATTCACTGATGAGTGCAGGGCTGCGTTTGACAAGCTGAAGGAGGCGCTGACAAGTGCGCCAGTGATGCGCGCGCCAGACTGGAACCTGCCATTTGAACTAATGTGCGACGCAAGTGACTATGCAGTTGGTGCGGTCCTGGGACAGCGCGTGGACAAGAAGCCGCATGCCATCTATTATGCATCGCGCACACTGGACGCTGCGCAAAGGAATTATACCACCACGGAAAAGGAACTTCTGCCAATCGTGTTTGCACTGGAGAAGTTCCGCGCATATGTTCTAGGCGCCAGAGTCATCGTCTACACAGACCACGCAGCAATCCGTTACCTGATGTCCAAGAAGGAGACTAAGCCGCGCCTGATGCGCTGGGTGCTCCTACTTCAGGAGTTCGACTTGGAAATCAAGGATAAGAAGGGCACGGAGAACACAGTCGCTGACCACCTGAGCAGGATCGTGAAAGCAGAGGAACCAGGGCGGATCACCGAGACATTCCCTGACGAGCATCTGATGGCGCTGACAGGTAAGGTACCATGGTATGCGCACATTGCGAATTACCTGGTCACAGGTACGTTTCCTCCTCACTTCACTAAAACCCAATGCATGAGATTAAAGCATGAGTCCAGGTATTACATTTGGGATGATCCGTATATGCTCAGAATACGACCTGATCAGATTTTGAGGCGATGCGTGCCTGACCATGAAATTAACTCTGTCTTGATGTTCTGTCATGCGCACGCATGTGGAGGACATTTTGGTCCAAAGCGCACTAGCAGAAAGATCCTGGATTGCGAATTTTATTGGCCACACTTGTTTAGTGACTCATATAACCACTGTAGGAATTGTGACAGGTGCCAGCGCACAGGAGGAATATCAGCGCGCAATGAGATGCCGCAGACGCCCATACTAGTGGATGAAGTATTCGATATTTGGGGGATCGACTTCATGGGGCCATTTCCTCCCTCTTCCGGATATGAGTACATATTGGTCGCAGTGGATTATGTCTCCAAATGGGTTGAGGCTAAGGCCACCCGGAAGGATGATGGTAAGACGGTCGCTGACTTTTTGAGAACTAACATTTTTTGCAAGTACGGGGTGCCTAAGGCAATCATAAGCGACCAGGGGACACATTTCTGCAATAGGATAGTGGCGCAGGTATTCAAGCATTATGGGGTGCGCCACAAGACATCCACCGCTTACCACCCACAGACGAATGGCCAGGCTGAGGTTTCCAACTGAGAGATCAAGCGCATCCTGGAGAAAACTATGAGGCCGTCGCGCAAGGACTGGAGCCAGCGCCTTGACGATGCGCTGTGGGCATACAGAACTGCATATAAGACACCGATTGGGACTTCACCGTTTCGGTTGGTTTATGGAAAAGCGTGTCACCTGCCAGTGGAGTTGGAACACAAGGCATACTGGGCACCAACATCGTTTTCAGGTTAATGGGCAGAGAGTCAAACGGTATTTAGGAGAACCTTGGGATGGCACAGCGCGCGAAGTTGACTTGGCAGAACCCGAAATAGAAGATGCGCAAGTTGCTGCGCCAGAGTCGCCACCGGATGCACCTGAGGGAGAACTGGGAACTATTGCTCATATTTCTTCTCCCTCATTCACTACCCTCGTTACTTATGATTCGTTACATGATATTAACCATGCTGACCACCCTTCCGATCCTTTGCGCAGGACCAAGAAGAACGCAACTCACGCACGAGCGCGGGGACACTCAGGAGCAAGAGTGGGGGAGGTCACTGGCACACTTTTACGCAAGTAACGAGGTACAGTCGAGCCAACGACGTTAAACAAAGGCACTTGTCGAGACTTAACCCGACACGCTTTCCTTTTTCACGTTTTTCTTTAGTTTCTAGTGTCTTTTAGCTAGTTTAGGATTTATAGTTTTTTAGTCGCGCAGCAGTGCACAGGTCAGTGCGCAAATTCGGTGCGCAGAACAGATGCGCCGGACAGGGGGTATAAAAGGCCAGGACGTAGAAAAATTTCAGCATTTTCACATTCGACCGTTGCAAGGAAGCTCCTGCCCTCAGCCTGTGCTCACCGTCCGACGATCAACCAGCCGTCTGTTTAGAAAGATTTGAAGAGCTTCCCGTCGCACACACATCAGGTAACCCTTCCCCTCAATTTTAGCCGATTTAGTTAGGGTTTGTGCGGTGGGAGAGTTGCCCTAGGTTTGAAATCGCACCTAGTTCGCCTGCACCGGTTGGAGTTCTGGGTAGTGGGTTTTGTAGACGGAGGATAGGCGACCTGTGGGTGACAGTTTCAGGGCGTTTGTCGGAGTTTGGATTTTTTGAGCATTTGTGGAGCTTTGACCTTAGTTGACAGGAGGAGCCCCAGCGCACCATGAGACCTGCGGAGGATCAAGAGACCCCAGCATCATTCGCCAGCAAATATGACGCTTTCATGTGGCTGGAGATGTACGGGACCCCGTACATCAGCAGGGACTTCTTGCGCGAGGTCGGGATGGAGGACCTCATTATGGAGAAGCTCGTGCAGGCGGGCTGGGAGGCGCTGTTGGAGATTAACAGCGCGGCAGGATACCTGTGAGTTCTTGGCGTCGCTGGAGACGGCCGATTTGGATATCAGGTACCGGCACAGAGGGGTCTGGTACATAGCCTCGGCCAAGAGGTTGAAGCGCACACTGAGGTGCGCCAAGGTGCGTGAGGAGGATATAGACACGCACACTAATCAGGAGGCGTGGCGTGCGATGGCGACCGGCCAAGTTTTTGCCGCGGGGCACAGCCGAGGACGCGAGCTGCGCGACCCGTGGATGTTCTACCTCTGACGCATGGTCGCCTATGCAATCATCGGGCGCTTTAATGGTGCGCCCAAGATCAGCCTGCTGGACATGGACATATTGAAGGGATTCTATTATGGGAAGAAAGTGTTGTTTGTCTCGGACATGGTGGTGCATTGGAGTCGGGTCAGCACGAAGGGGCCGCTGACTTATGGAGGAATGATCACGCACCTGCTGCGTGCGCTGCATGGAGAGCCGGAGGTGCCCGAGCACACGGTAGTGTCGGCCGTTCCCCTGGACCGTGCCCATATGCTGCAGCTCAGAGCGGTGGCCGTGAGAGAGGACGGGTCCTTGGAATGGTGCTACCAGCTGCAGCCGGCCAGAGCGCCGAGGCAAAGAGCAGAGAGCAGCGCGCAGCCAGAGGAGGCCGCTAAGGACAGGGAGATGGAAGAGGCCCCAGAGCCAATTGCGCCTCCAGTCAGACGCATGAGGACTCGTGAGCAGACTGGAATGCGCCGGAGGGCAAGTGCGCCGCAGGGAGAGCCAGTAACCATAGCCATTGATGATTCTCCCCCGCGTGCACAAGGAAAGCGCCCCAGGACAGAGGCAGAGGAGGCACCTGAGGAGGTATCAGAGGAGCAGCGCATGATGTTCAATGTCATGCGCGTGCTCGAGTATTTAGCGCCAGAGAGGGCAGACTTGAGCATGAGCCCACCATCAGGGTGGAGATTTGGAGATTCTATCCCCCCTCTCCTCAGTCTGCGTAGGCTGCCTCCAGGATCCCCCAGCGAGCAGCGCCAGCCAGCCCTCCTGCCCAGTCCCCGGTCCATGCAGCAGAGCCCACCCCAGCAGTCGACCCGGTCCCAGCACCTGCAGCACGTTTTTTTTTAGCTTTATAGTATAACTTAGTTTAGTGAAGGAAATAGTAGCAGTGGTGCGCTAGTGTGCGGGTTGCGCACACTTTTCAGCTGTATTGCCCTATTCGTCTTGCGTGCGCTGCTATCAACTGTTTTAGTATTTTTTTTTTGTTTTTTCCTGCTCCTTTTAGTTGGGATATACAGGGGATGCGGAGTTGACAGAAAAGCTCTAGAGAGGCGGTTAGTCGTTTTTGCTTCGAAGGTGAGGTATATGGTCGAGAGCGCTAGTGGAGGCCGGTGCTTCGCGACCTTCGAAACAATAGAGCACGCTCAGCCACGCAGATGCCGAAGGCGAATACCCAAAGCGTGGTGAGGTGGGAAAACAGACCACCTTTCCTCTGGAAGTCAGGCTAGGGAAGGTGGGCGCGGGTGTAAACGCGTGCGCTGACCTGCGCAAATAGATCGAGGAGGAAGAGCGGAGCGTTGTTCCATAGCTGTTATCCGGAGGCCGAGACTGGAACCGTTCTGGGAACACAGGAACCGTAGATAAAGCTGTACAAAAAGAAAAACACCAGCAGATGATATGCGCTAAAGAAACCAGCATGCGCACAATACGTACCAGCTTGCGCAAGATTCACAAGAAAATCATCAAAAAGGCTCGGGTTCCCAGGAAGTGCGCGGAAGAATCACGCACCGGAAGAAGCTTGCGCTATTAACCATATACCCGTCCTCGAAGTAAAGACTGACAACCCGGAGCCTATGAAGAGCTATCTCCCAGCCATCCGAAATGATCTTCATCATAGCTGAGAGGTAACGAATTGCGAAATTGTTATATTAAACTGTTGAAGGCAGATGCGCGCAGGTGATAGAGCAGCGCAAGGTGAGTGGTAGTGCAGATCGCGCCAAAGTGCAAGACTGTGCGCTAGACTTCAGAGAGGTAATTGTATCCGTGCTTGAGTGCTTGTTCGGGACGAACAAGGGCAAGTGTGGGGGGTTTGATAGAGCCTATTTATACACGCTATTTAGATCTTAACACTGTGCTTGTTTGCATTATTTTGTGTACAAGATTACTGGTTTCCGGTATTTTTGTATTCCAGGGCAAAACGAGGGCCTAAGTCGGATACGCGCTAATAGGCAGCGTTTGAGGAGCGCAACACACAGCCTACAGAGCTAGCAGCGCAAACAAGATAGGAAGTGGCAGAGTCGGACTAGGGTGCACAGACCGACTGCGTGAACCAATGTGCGCAGTGAGCCATGCGCAGGATATTGGTGTTTCCAAATCTTGACACCATCGGATTTGGAAGTTGCCAAGGCCGTCCTTGGGCCTATGAGCAGTATATAAAGAGAGGAAGGCTAGGGTTTGAAGAGAGGAACACAGACACACCACAACACACGAGAGAGAGGCAGAACTGAAAAACACACGAGCTACTGTGAGGACCCGCGCTAGCCGACTGCGCCAGCCGAGACACTGCAACTTGCACGCACCTGCTTGTTACTGTTTTCTTGGATACTTTAGCTGTTATTTACTATTTCTATGATGTTTACTACTAGCATGTCTAGCTAAACGCTTTGTATCGGTTGGGCATGATTCTATGAGTATTTCCTTTGAGACTTGTGCTTAATGCATAGTTTGTTTGCTTGTATTAATTCTGTGCACACTGTTGACAACTAGTTGCATGAGTAGGGGAAGCCTTGAACCGCAATCTTACTCTTGCTACTTGTTTGTTATATGTTAAACTAGTTGGTAGCTTGACGGTGACAACTAGGAGTAACGCGCTAGGATATTCAGCTGCTACTGTGACAGGATTCGTAGCTGCTTAGACTAGTTTCAAGAATTAATAGCTCATGAACTTTGATCGAAACATGCGCACATGTTAGGAAGCCTTGATCGGACACTAACTTCAGTAAATCGAACTATAGACGTTTAGAGTCGATGATAAGGAATGCATTCATAGAGGATTGTCTGCACCGATACTTTTCATAGTCTTAGTGCTTAATCTCTACTGCCTGCGCACGTCTAGTGCAATTTCTGCGTTAACTACTGTTTATTTGCGCACCTGCGCAACCCAATCACTCACACCCCAATTTTCGTAAGTGTAGGTTACTAGTTAGAACGAGTCTGCTTGCTCCTTGTGGGATCGACCCTGACTTAGCCGCTGTACTAAGTGGAGAAGGAAGGATTAATTTGACGCGCACAACGACGCGCGGATCACTGAACAGCAAGAATGCAGCGATTTTACAAGGTTTGGAATAGCTAAAAATCTCTTCCTACCCCTTAGAGCAATGCTCAGCCCCAGCCAATTCACTAAGATGCTAAGAACAAGGTTCCAATGTACACCGAAACAAAGAAACAGTTCAAGCAACAGTGGCTGACTAAATCACAGCACCAAGCACAACAAAAGCAGAGAACATCAATAACAAAGACTCCCTGAATTTCCGATAGAGCAGTCGCCCTCTCGGCTCAGCCCCTGGACGGATCTCCGCACGACACACTTCTAACACCGAAGCGCTCACCACCGCCCAGACTAGGAACAATCAGTCCACCAATCAATTCAAATCGCCAGCACTCAACACGAACGAAGCACAGCGCACAGCAAGAACAATTGCTTCACAATTCTTGGAGAAAGCCTCTCCTGGAAATTTTCGCTCGTTCGTCTGAAATTGCTATGTGTTCTGAGAAACGCAGGAGCCCCCTTTTGTAGTTCTGCAGTAAGCCAAAAACGCTGAGCTTAAGTCTAAAACGACAGCGTTTTGGGCTGAACTTAAAGCCCAAATAGACGTTGCTTTATAAGCGCCAAAACCTGCAGAAGCCTTAAAAACATTTTTGCACCAAAACAGCCAGAAAGAATAAATCGTACTTCATCAACCACTAATCCAAAAATCCTGAAATTTCACACACATGAGATAGCATCCTAATCTAACATCTGGCCAAGTTTCATGCAATTCCACATTGATTTGAACAGTTTTCAGCATTTAAGACCAAAACAGTACAAATGTGAGCTATTTAATTCATCATTATTATGGAAAGCTCATTCAACTTCGGGGGAAAAGAAGAAGCCTTAGAGGAGGATACTATTTGTGATTTGGGAGAACATTGCAAATCCACTAAGGATCTCTTCTTTACAACTTAAATTTTCAGTATTTAAAGTCAGTTAAGTTAAATTAAATTAAGTTAAGATAAGTACCACCGTTATTCATCACCACCATAACAGCACCACCAACACTATTCATCATCTCTTTCATTCACACACCACCACCACCACCACAACACCAGCACCCCAATCATAACACTACTGCATCACCACACCACCACCACACTACTATGCCACCACCAGCTCAACCATAACACAACTACACCACCACACCACACTACTACACCACCACAACATCACCACTCCAATCATAATACTATTACACCACCACAACCATAACACTACTACACCACAACACCACCACTCAAACCACCACCACCACTACGCCACCACCCCAACCATACCACTATTAGACTACCATAAAATTACAGTATTTAACTTAAGTACTTAAGTTAAATTAAGTTTAGTTAAGTTAAGTGTAACTTCAACTCTAAAAAACAGACCCTAAGTGCGTGGATAAGAAGAAAACAAGAGGGAGCATAATGCAGTTCTTAATGGGTCTCAATGAGGTCCATGCTCAGGTAAGGACGTAAGTCTTACCATTCAGGCCTCTTCCGAGCATAGATGAGATTTATGCCTCAGTTGTTCAAGATGAAATGCCAAAAAAGGATCACAAGATCGATCACATCTGTTTTCTGGTCCGATAACTGGGGTATTGGAATATTACGGGGTCTCGTCTGTATATATAATAACTTGTAAGGAGCCATATTTAATAAGTAGTTCAAGGGTTTAATTGTAAATTTCATAAACTCTGCTCTGTAACTAACAACTAGCCTTTAAATGAAAACTGCTAGCGCCAAATGCAGCACAATTTACGCGCTCCAAAAACTCCTTCTATTGCTCTTGATTCTCAAGGCGATTTGTATGGTGTTAGTTCCTCCAAGCTCAGGGGGAAGGTTTGCATAGCTAGCACACTATTACACTGGCACGACCCTCAATTTCTAGCTATTAAATTTCAAGCTATCTTGCCCTCTCTGCAACTTTAAGAGCCGTAATCGAAAAAACTCAGAAAACTGAGGCGCAGCCGCAATTACACTTTAAATGCCCTTTTATATAACAAGGCACTAAAAACTGTTCTTTAATATTGAACTTATACTTAACTAAACTTAACTGAATTTAACTTAACTTAACATAAATTCCTAGGTTAAAAATACTATAATTTTGTGTGTGTTCACATAAATGAAATTTGCAACACAAAGCATATAAGAATGAATTTAGACATTGATTGAAGAAGAACTGTATTTTGGTTTGGACCGATTTCATTATTTTTGGTTCAATTGATTGAACAATGTTGGTCTCATTCGTTCCATTATGTAGTTAAATATGAAAGTTTATAGTTTAAAACAAGATATTATGGATGGTACACACTGACAATCCACTCTAATAACAGACTGCAAGAGATTACCGCTGGCCATAAACAAAGCAAAATTAGTGAGAACTGGTTTTTTGTTAGGACTGCCAAAGCAAGCCATCTCAGAGTTTCTGGGCTTTGTTAGGACGGTCGTTGCTGTGGTCACTGTCTCTGGAACGGAAGTTACTCTTTGAATTTTCTACCCCTGAAATGAGCAACAGATGCAAAGTAACTTTGAATAAAATGGAGTAAGAGATTGTGGAATGAGGAAAAATTACTCTAGAAGAAGGAAAGACACATATATACATCCCCCTGCCCCCTTGTTGTCCCTGACCTTTTCTTGGTTTTCACGGAGAATAGTCCAATATTATTTATCAACATCACATGTACAAGTAAAGGAAACCCAATTGCTTTTAAGGGAGGTTGGTAGCATACAGGTGCCTGTTTTCACTCTGTAATCCCCTATTGATTTGGTGCTTTAAGGTACAAATTTAATATGAGAAAACTTATTCTGAGAAGTTGATTTGGTGAGAATGAGATGGATATAATCATTTACCAGTCCGAGGCTCCAAAGCTGCAATGAAATTCTTGACAGCTATTCCTCCATCATCAGCTAACACTAGAGCATCGCGAGCCTTCGGAGACCGCTTCAAATCTGTTGTATCCTAATTTGATAAGAACAGATTGAAATTTGCAGCGCCTCTGAGTTGCAGATTGTGTACATACAGTTGTGAAATTCGTAGTGTCTTAGTTTGACTGATTCTGTGAACAAGCAGTTGCTGCAGCACACTCTTGTTCACTTAAATATTGTCACAGCAAACAATGAACAAGGCACAGGTTTGTTCACCCTGTTCGGCCAATCTGCCTACGTCTGGGGAGGACTATTCTCCAGTCCTCAATCCACTCAACCAAAGGTTCCAAGTACACTCGGTTACAACCCACGCAACCTATGCTACTCAACCTCGTGTGGACCACTCAACACAATCAGAACAAGCTCTGATTTGTGTCTGCACACCCTCTACAATATGTCAATCTAGAATAGCTACAATCCTCTCAAAGAACTCAGCCTATTCTAAATTACACTACTCAGCAGGGTTGCTGCAGCAACAGCTGTAACACACAGCTGAAGCACAATGTCCGCGTCGCTCCAAGGCCTTCTGCCGAGCCGATCGAACCTCTCCAAGAGCGCTGCACACTCTGGACAACTCCCCCTCACTCAGTGACCACCTGCCACTAGCGAGTACTCCCGCACGACACTCGACCGAGCCTTCCACCCGTCAGTTCTTCCGCGGCTGCCCTTGATCAACCAACAAGCTCCCCAGCTCTAAATTGGCTTCCAGATCAAGCACGAATCAGACTCTGCAAGTCTTGATTCTCTTCTGCAATAGTCACCACAGCTCTGCGCTCAACGCTCTGCTCACGGGTGATGATCGAAGAAAACTCCCGTCACACACCAAGGATCCTCCCTCTGAAATCTGTGTGTGCTCTCGTGTATCCCTCAACTTCGATCAACCTCTTCAGCACTGAACACCTTCTGCTTAAATAGCCGCACCACTTTAAGCAATTTCCAGGTTTAGGCAATTGACCCACAAGATCAATTATCTCCTAAAATCTAGGAGATTAGATTTGATTATTCTCTCCAATGCAAATCTCCTTCTCTGACTAGTAAACCTAGCTGGAAAATACTCCATAGCATTTTAGAAATTCTCCAGATGCTCTGCAAAAGGTTTCCAGCCCTTCCGAACAAGCCCAGACAGCTGCTACTTCTTGGACAGTTGAAACAGCCTGTTGAACAAGCTCCTGCTGCAGCATCCCCTGCTGCAGCTGCTGCTAGTTCACTTCTGCTTGACTTGCTTGTTCGTTTGAGCTGTAGCAGCTCCTTGTTCACTTATGCTGGTTTTGTCAAACACTGCCATACTTGCATCATCAATCTCCCCCTTGGCATTTTGACAAAACCTTAGGGCATATGCACTCTCCCGTGAACCAGAAAAAAATACTCTAAATAAAAATAATAGAGAGTAAGTAAGTGAGGCCACAGATGGCCATAGCATGACCACGCAGGGTCAGTAAAAAACAGTGTTCATCAGCAGCAGTTCAGCAAAACAAAAACATCTTCTCTCCCCCTTTTTGTCATAGATGCTCAAGGGGCCTGCTCCTCATCCTCCGGGAACTCCAAGTCTCTGATTAGACTCCTAATCTGGCCACGCCTGGCATCCCTCCGTTTGGCCTCAGCATCAAGAATGAGCAGCTCAGACCTGAGATGGCTCGCAATTCTGGCACGAAGAGCTGGCTGAATTGTTGCAGCAGGGGGAAGAGATTCCTCCAGGGGAGCTGAACCTGAAGAACCAACCATTAGAAGATCCTCATAGGCAACATCCACTACATGTTTTCCCTTGAATAGCTTGTGATCTACTGTGAAGACCTGCAGCTCCTCAGATAAACCTTCAGAAATCTCACCAAACTCTGGGTGCTGAGAGACCATGATCCCATAGATGAGAGAGGGTAGCACAATAGGCTTGCTGGAGGAGGCACTCTTCTTCTGCAGAGGCTGCCACAGCAGCCTCTGCTGCTTGTTCTTCTCCAGAGACAGCTTCAGCCCCAGCCTCTTCTGACAGCACAGCAGTACTGGAGACAGGTTCTCCCTCACGTACCAACCGCCTCCTTTTCTGTGAAGTTCCTTCAGAAGGTGAGGGCTCGCTGTGCGACACATGGAGAGGTGCTGGTTGCCACACCACCACATCCAGGGGCTGAGCAGGGTCTTCATTGCGAGACTTGGTCCTTCTTTCAGACCTCCCTTGTCGGTCTGCTGCCAGATTCTTCTTCAAACCACGAGTCTTCACCATAGCTGCAGAGTTGTAGAAGGTTTGAGGAGCGCACAGAGGATGATCGGCAGTGATTTTGGAAATCCCTTTGCACCTTTGTCTTTGCCCTAGAAAATATTTACCCGTTATTTTCTTGAATTTGGTATATCCGTTATTCCATTTTAAGCTTGTTAACACACGTGCCTCCCATGTGCCTTCTCCCATTATTAGTGACCAAAATATGTGAACAAGCTTAATTCAAGACCCAGTTGCTATAGCACATGAGAGCTGGTTCACTTATTTAGTTCAGACTGTAGCTTTGCTCGGAGGATCCTTAAGAGATTCTGATGGAACTTTCTTCACCCACACCTGAGATAAACCAGAGTTTTTCCTCTTTTGATCTTCCAGCCTTCCATCTCTTCGTTTGTCATGTTTGGGTTTCCATATCTGTAACACCTGTGATTTACCCTTGTTTTTAGCAATCCAGTGCCCTTGTGCAACCGTCTTAGCAAGCCTCCTCTGTGATTCTTTCAAGCAAAGAGCTTTTTGTGAAGCAGCATGAAACGGAGTCTTTATGCAGCGTGTGCTGATTCTGGATTCTGCTCCCTCTTTTTCATCTGAGCAGATTCTGTGCCGCTGCTTCAGATTTGAGTGGATCTTCTGATTCCCAATACTTGTTCTAGAACTCGGTTTAATCTGAACCTTTTGCTTTGTATTAGGAAAATAATGTGCCCGGTGCTGCAGCATCCCCTTGTTCACATGTCTGGTTCCATCTTTGTCTGCATTATTTAGGGAGTCTGCTGAATTTCTCATTTCATCTTTCACAGCACTCGAGGCTTTAACAAAAATCGTCCCTCTCGAGCTTTCGTCACCAGTATACCCCAGTCCCATTCTTCCTTTACCAAATCTTTGGAAAGACAGGATCTCATCCAAGATATTTTTCTGGGAAATATCTGTCTTGGCTGTTGCTGATGAATCACCAATATCTGTAACCTGTCTTCCAGTGTCTTCCCTTTTCAGAATGGTAACTTGACCGTTGGAGGAGAGAGGACATTACCTTCGTTCTTCTTCTAAGAGATTGATTCTGTCAGTCAATGCTTGATTTGTCTGAAGGACTGCTTCACACTGTTTGAGTATCTTCTCCAGATAGTCAACAAGTCTGCCAGATAAGTCCTCCTCATCTTCACTGGCAGATGAGTCACCCTCATCTTCACTTTCAGATACTACAATCCCATAGTGAATTTTATCCTTCTTTATCTCCTTGAGGTTAAAATCAGATATACTGGTCAGCACATTTTTCTTCATCACTTTCCTCAGAGTCACTCCATTTTGCTGTCATGGACTTACTGTTCTTTTTCTCTGAGCTCTTGAGGGGTTTGCTTGGACAGTCAACCTCAATGTGTCCAACCCTTCACAATTCCAGCATTGAACACCCTTTTTTATCTCTTTCCTCTTATCTTCATTCTGAGGAGAATCTTTCCCTTTTCTCTTATTTTCTCCACCTCTTCTGAATTTTCGTGAGGATGAGCTTTGTCTAGTTCTTGAGTCCATGTTTTTCAGAAGTTTTCCAAGGTTCTTGACAATCATACTCAGCTGATCCTCTGAAACTGTCTGCTTGGTTTCTGTTTCAGCTTTCAATCCAACATCCTTATCCTTAGGAGTGGTGTCTCCTTTAACCAGCTTCATCTCAAATTGTTTGAGAGACCTCATCAGCTCTTCCAACTTCATGAATCTGACATTTTGAGCTTCTTCAATGGCTGTCACTTTCATGTCAAATTTTGTGGGCAACGATCTGAGAACCTTTCTGATAAGCTTTTCTTCAGGAATGGGTTCACCAAGGGCATGAGCTTCATTTGCAAGATCACAGAGTTTAGCATTAAACTCAGTGACTGTTTCCTCATCCAGCATCCTCAGATTCTCAAATTGTGTGGCAATTATCTGGAGTCTTGACAGCTTCACTCTATCAGTTCCTTCATGGGCAGTTTGCAGAATTTCCCATGCTTGCTTGGCCATGTCACAGTTTGAGATCAACCTGAAATTGTTAGCATCAACTGCAGCAAAAATTGCATTCAGAGCCTTTGAATTACCAGTTGCTGCAGCATCTTCTTCAGCAGTCCATTGCTCTTCAGGTTTAATTCTTGTCACTCCTTGTTCATCCATGGTGATTGGGGGAGACCACTGAACCACAACAGCTCTCCATGTCTTCTCGTCAATAGCCCTGAGAAAGGCTTTCATTCTAGCTTTCCAATATCCATAATTGCTCTCTTCCAATAATGGAGGTCTGCTTGTGCTCTGTCCTTCCTTCATTGTCTTTGCTTCCAGAGACACTGTAGGATCTTTAACTCTGTGTGTCGAGCTCCCGCTCTGATACCAATTGAAATTCGTAGTGTCTTAGTTTGACAGATTCTGTGAACAAGCAGTTGCTGCAGCACACTCTTGTTCACTTAAATATTGTCACAGCAAACAATGAACAAGGCACAGGTTTGTTCACCCTGTTCGGCCAATCTGCCTACGTCTGGGGAGGACTATTCTCCAGTCCTCAATCCACTCAACCAAAGGTTCCAAGTACACTCGGTTACAACCCACGCAACCTATGCTACTCAACCTCGTGTGGACCACTCAACACAATCAGAACAAGCTCTGATTTGTGTCTGCACACCCTCTACAATATGTCAATCTAGAATAGCTACAATCCTCTCAAAGAACTCAGCCTATTCTAAATTACACTACTCAGCAAGGTTGCTGCAGCAACAGCTGTAACACACAGCTGAAGCACAATGTCCGCGTCGCTCCAAGGCCTTCTGCCGAGCCGATCGAACCTCTCCAAGAGCGCTGCACACTCTGGACAACTCCCCCTCACTCAGTGACCACCTGCCACTAGCGACTACTCCCGCACGACACTCGACCGAGCCTTCCACCCGTCAGTTCTTCCGCGGCTGCCCTTGATCAACCAATAAGCTCCCCAGCTCTGAATTGGCTTCCAGATCAAGCACGAATCAGACTCTGCAAGTCCTGATTCTCTTCTGCAATACTCACCACAGCTCTGCGCTCAACGCTCTGCTCACGGGTGATGATCGAAGAAAACTCCCGTCACACACCAAGGATCCTCCCTCTGAAATCTGTGTGTGCTCTCGTGTATCCCTCAGCTTCGATCAACCTCTTCAGCCCTGAACACCTTCTGCTTAAATAGCCGCACCACTTTAAGCAATTTCCAGGTTTAGGCAATTGACCCACAAGATCAATTATCTCCTAAAATTTAGGAGATTAGATTAGATTATTCTCTCCAATGCAAATCTCCTTCTCTGACTAGTAAACCTAGCTGGAAAATACTCCATAGCATTTTAGAAATTCTCCAGATGCTCTGCAAAAGGTTTCCAGCCCTTCCGAACAAGCCCAGACAGCTGCTACTTCTTGGACAGTTGAAACAGCCTGTTGAACAAGCTCCTGCTGCAGCATCCCCTGCTGCAGCTGCTGCTAGTTCACTTCTACTTGGCTTGCTTGTTCGTTTGAGCTGTAGCAGCTCCTTGTTCACTTATGCTGGTTTTGTCAAACACTGCCATACTTGCATCATCAAGTTGGCATAGTACACTAACCGACGGATCTTTTGCAGTAAGATAAAACAATGAACAGCGATTTGTTCACCCAGTTCGGCCAAGTGTCTACCTCTGGGAAAGATTGAACCTCAGTTAGGGCTGCAAACGAGCCGAGTCGAGCCGAGTATCATAGTGTTCAAGCTTGGTTCATTAATTTTTTTTACGAGTTCGAGCTCGAGCCGAGTAGTCACGAGCTTAAAAAATATATGTTCGAGCTTGACTCGTTTCATTTTCACGAGTTCGAGCCAAGCTCGAGCTTCAAACGAGCTGTTTACTTCATTATAGTTGAAGTGCACTTTTCTAGCAACAAACTTTAAAATGAGACAACGACTAGGAAACGAGTTGTTTTGATGACTTGTTTTTGATATCATCTTCAACCTTCGTCATCATACCAACAAAAATGACTAGGAGACGAATCATTTGGATGACTAAAAAAGTAGGCATTCTTCAACTTAGAACTCAATTAAGTGACTAATCGATGAATAAATAAACGTATGCATACGAGCTTTAATCGAGTTTATAAACGGACTTTAATCGAACAAATAAACGAGTTGTTCGCGAGTTTATACGAGCCGAGTACCACTTTGTTCAAGCTTGACTCGTTTAATAAACGAGCATAAGAATCATGTTCGTACTTGACTCATTTAAAATCGAGCCGAGCTTTGACAGAGTTTTGATCTAGCTTGTTCGCGAGTTGTTCACTAGTGTATCGACTCGCTTGCAGCCCTAACCTCAGTCTTTCAATTCACTAATCTCAAGGTTTGTTGTACAACACGGTTCGACTCCACGCGACCTATGCTACTCAACCTTAGCTAATCGATCACACACAATCAGAACATGCTTTGCCTTGTGTTTCTCACACACCTACTCACTTGAATTTATTCAGTATAGCTCAACCTCTGATCCTACAGACTCAACCTATTCTAATTAATACAACGTGAGTAGGTTTGCTATAGCACCAGCTGTAGCAACTAGCTGGTGCAGAGCTGGTGCAGGTTCTGTCTGCGTCGCTCCAAAGCTTTCCGCCGAGCCGATCGAACTCTTCCACGAGGGCTGCACACTCTGGAATGCTCCCCCTCACTCAGTGACCGTCTGTCACTAGCGAGATCTGGCCTTCTGCAGATTATCCTAGTTCCTCCACTTGACAATTCCCCTGCAGCCTGTGTTGATCAACCAATAAGCTCGTCCTGCTCTGAATTGGTTTCTATGATCAAGCTCTGATCAGACTCTGCAAGTCTCGATCAGCCTCTGCTGTTAACCACTCAGCTCTACTCTCACGCTCTGCTCATGGTGGTGATCCAATCTCTTCGCTCTAGCACTCTGAATATATCTCTCGGTATATTGCTCTATCTTTGTGCTTGGATTCCATCTTGGATGGATACCTTGCTGCTCTGCCCATCCTCCTTTTAAATAGGAACTCCATGCTTCATCAATATCAAATTTAGGAAGCCTTCCAAAAAGCTCTTCTAGATTCTTGCAAGTTTGTTGAGATTTGATTTTCTAAAACTAATGTTAGAAATCTTTACCTTGAGCTTGCTGAGTTGTTTGTTACTGCTGGAATTTCCTAAGTCCATTAGGAAACCTTCCAAAACTTATCTCCTACTTTGTAGGATACCCACCTTCGAAAAGATCCATATCTTCAAGCTGACTTGTAGGCCGCAATCTCCACTGAGAATATTCTGACAGATGCTCTGGAATCTTCCCGTTGCTCATCTCTTCATATCAAGGCAGATTTCTCTTCGGTCAAAAACTACTGCTACAGCTCCCTGCTATAACAACTGCTTGTATACTAAGCTTGTTCACTCTGGCAGGTTTTGCACCAGCTACTGTCTTCACACGGGTAGCTGTATCATCTTGCTTTCAATCTTCACGATACTCTACCGACCTGTTGCGATGCTGACAGCAATCCTCCTTACGTTCTTTGGGCTGCTCCAAGTTGATCGGCATGCTATTGACTCTGGGAATTTTCTAAATTGCATTTAGAAAGCTTCCGTTGTTCTTCTCTTCAATTTTGGGCAGCTTGTTCTTCACACGGAAATCTGCTATTTAAGATGCTACAGCTCTCTGCTACACAGGTTGTTGTAGCAACGCCTTGTGCACTCTGCTTGTTCACTCTGGAACGCTCTGCACTAGCTGCTGTCTTCATATGCTTGCTGTAGCAGACTCTTGTGCATCTTGTAGGAGTTTGTCAATGATGCCACATACCTTAACATAGATGAATCAGGTGCGAAACTTCATAGCATGCGAAATTATGCTAGCACATCCTGACAATGAACCTGAAGATATGATGGACGAAGATAATGATATGTAACACGTCTTGTATGTAAATTATCAAACTTCATTCAATACAATGATAAATCTTTCATTATCATACTAGTTTGTTTATCATTTTTTTATATATCAAAAATTTTAACTTTACACCACTTTCTCATAAAGCAATGAACATTTCATGGCACATTGTATTGAGAAACGAAAAGGGGAAGCAATTTTCTTAAAGCATGTTCACAAATGTACTTAACTTAAGTACTGAAAATTTAAGTTCCAAACAACAGGCCCTAAGTTTAGAGAAACTAAAAAAATGCCACTGGACTACGTTGACCAAAAACTAACTGTTGCACTTTGTTCTAGCTCCAAACGATGACATTTCCTCAAGTCTTCTTTCTCCATCAGCAAAACTGTAGAGACCTCGAGTGCCAGATCTTACCCATCTGCAAGTAACTCGTCCAGGCTTGACCTCAAGTGATCGAGCATGAATCAGTATCTTATATATATATTGATTATATGAATGTAAGATTATTACAAAACAAAAAATAAATTATAAAGTGATACGATATATTAAAATGGGCAAAGTTGAAGCTCCCTCGGCGATTTCCTTTAAACATTATTGATGTCCCACATAGTACTTTGAATGACAAGCAAATGCTTCACAGGATACAGCAGTTGTTAAGTTAGAACCATGCAACTCAAGTTTCAACTCTAACGACTTACATACGCCTTCTACTATCATCGATAAATCATGTGTGTGTGTCATTGGATACTTTAAGAATAACTCAAAAAAAGAAAGAAATCATGCCGCCATAGAATGCTTTAAGAGTGAAATATTGGAGTTATGTGTTTTTGTGTTTTTCTCTTCTTATTTTTCTCCAAATGAGCTAGAGTGCTTCTCCTTTTATAAGATAGCATTGTCATCTCAAAGAAACTAAAGGGCTTGTCATTAACACTAGCCAAGGCCTTTAGGTTATCTTCTACAAAGGATAATCTCTTGGTGTTTTCCACACATCATGGAAACTCGTACAATGTATTTATGTTGGTTGTCTTCTACCGAGGTAGATCCAACAAGCCATGAAATCTCAATTATTACGTGCTCGCTTTTTGGTGCTCATTACATTGAAGTATGTAGCACCCTCTAAATTTAGATCATAAAATGAGGATTTCCCACCATTTTCTTCAAAATTTAACATACATTTTTAAATAATCCTCGCATGAAGAAAAATGAGTAGTGAAAACAAAATTAAGACTCTTGTAAGTCTACTCACAGTGTGGACAATGTCTAGTCTAGTACATTTCATTTAATACATACTTATGACTCTTGCATATGCCAATTGTGAGACGCTTTCTCCTTTGTTCTTTGACAAGTGTTGACTAATAACTATTAGAGTTTTGGACATTCCTCAACTATCATTTCCAAATTTTTATAAGATCTTCTTAACGTAGTTTGACTAACTAAAGACAAGTCTATCATTAGTCCGTGTAATTTTGATACCCAAACAATACAATTGGCTAGTCCTATATCTTTCAAATCAACTTAGAGTTAAATACAACCTTTGTAGAGTTAATCATAAGATCATTCCTTCCACAATGAACATGCCATCTAAAATTGGCACTGCGTTACTGTAGATTAGAACCTAAGGTTTGCTTCAGCAACTTCTTTCGCTAAGTTGCTGACGCTTTGCTTCGGCCAAACCTGAGAAGTACAAAAAGAATTGTTTACCCAGTTCGACTACAGCTTACATCTAGGGAGGACGGCTCTCGGTTCTCAAGATTTCACTATCATAGTTAGAGTACACCACTACTCCTAACCTAGTCGAAATCTCAGCTAAATCTGTCATCAAAGACTAGCCTACACTATCAACACACTTCCAGTAATAGATAGCTAACGACCTGAACTTACAGACTTCACCCTATCCTATTACAATATGTTACAGTGGTTGCTACAACAACTTCTTCAGCCTAGTTGTTGTCGCTTCTGTCGATGACTTCTCCAAGCACTTCTTGTTGAGTAATCGGACGCTCTGCGCTGCTCCCCCTCAACCAATGACTTATCTGTCAATACCAAGGAGCATGCTGAGACGGTCCACACAAGTTTCAATTTGCGACTATCAATCAATTGGCCTGTCAACAAGTCTCTGCTCCAATCGACTTCCTCAAATCAATATAGTAATCGGACTACTGCAGTCCAGATTACTCCTCTACTCCCACACAACTTGCGTTTCAGCACTCTCTACTTTGATCTCTACTTAGTGTGTGTTTTCTTTGATTCAATGTCTTCGCTCTCTATTTTGTTGCCTCAGTCTCTGCCTGCTCATATAGCTTCTGCACCGCAGCAACTTGTTTCGGCAGATAAGCCAAACCTTTCGAAAACTCCCCAGAATTCTAGGAAGGAACGTCTCTGCCTGCTCATATAGCTTCTGCACAGAAGCAACTTGTTCCAGCAGATAATCCTACCTTCCGAAAACTCCCCTGAATGGGTATCAGAGCGGAACTCGACAATAGAGTAAATATCCTGAGCGCCTAGCTGAGAAGATCAAGAAACAATGAAGGAAGGTCAGAGTACGAGCCGGCTACCTCTGTTGGAAGAAAGCAACTATGGGTATTGGAATGCTTGAATGAAAGCATTCCTCAAAGCTATTGATGAGAAGACTTGGAGAGCTGTTGTGGCGGAATGGTCCCTTCCCTTGACAATTGATCAGAGGGTAGTCACCAGGAAGAAACCAGAGGAGGAATGGACTGACGAAGAGGAAGCAACAGCAACTAGTAACTCAAAAGCTCTAAACGCTATTTTTGTTGCTGTAGATGCTAACAACTTCAAGTTGATTTCCAACTGTGACATTGCTAAACGAGCTTGGGAGATTCTCCAGACAGCTCATGAAAGAAATGATAAAGTAAAGACATCAAGAATGCAGATTATTACTTCTCAGTTTGAGAGCTTAAAGATGCAAGAAGAGAAGTCCATCACGGATTTCAATGCCAAGCTGTGTGATCTGTCAAATGAAGTTCATGTCCTTGGAGAACCAATTCCTGAAGAGAAGTTGATAAGGAAAGTTCTAAGATCATTACCCACCAGATTTGACATGAAGGTGACTCCCATTGAAGAAGCTCAGAATGTCAAGCATATGCGGCTGGAGGAACTAATAGGATCTCTCAAACAATTTGAGATGAAGTTGATCAAGAATGATACACCAGACAAAAGCAAGAGTGCTGGTCTAAAAGTTAAAACAGAAAAGAAGAAGCCTTCAACTGATGATAACCTAGGTCTGCTGGTAAAAAACTTTGGGAGACACTTGAAGAACATGGAATCAAGATCTGGCCAGAACTCAAATCCTCGAAGACAAACCAAGAAGGGTGGTGAAAAGTAGAGAAAGGGAAAGGAACAAGCCCAGGATGAGGATGAGAAGAAAAGGAAAAAGAAAGGTATCCAATGCTGGAACTGTGAAGGTTTTGGACATCGAGAAGCTGACTGCCCTAGCAAATAGATGAAAGATTCTAAGAAAAAGAACGGCAACTCTCTGACAGCCAAGTGGAGTGATGGAGATTCTGAGGAAAGTGAGGAGTAGAATTATATTGTGTTATCTACTGTTTTCGATTCTGATTCTAAAAATTCAATGAAGAAAGAGTTCAATTATGGGATTGAAGTGTCAAATAGTGAAGATGAGGAAGTCACAGAAGAAAACCTGGTAGAGAATCTGGGAATCATCATTCAGAAGTGTGAAGAAACCTTACACATAAATAGAGAATTGACTGACAGAGTGACCACTCTAGAAGAAGAGCGTGAAGAGCTAATTAACAAAATTTCATCACTCATTAAGCTAGTCCCTCAGCCAAAGGAAGCAGAACCCACCGCTGAGAAGAGTGATCCCAGCATCCTTCAACAAACAGAAAAGATGCTTGAAGCTCGAACAATATACTGGATAAATTCTTTCCTATCAGAGATATGGAGGAGGAAGGTCTGGTCTTGGATACACTAGTGAAGGAAGCACTGGAATAACTGTCTTTGTCGAATCTACTTAAGCAGAGAACATCAGGGATCTGGAAATAGAAAATCCAACAGTGAAAGAAAAATTCAGAAACCTGAACAAGGGGTTGCCACAGCAACCGCTGTATCAATCTCTTGCAGCAAAAAGAAAAGATGTCCAATTTTGAAGAAGTATTGGAGACCTCAAAAATTAACCAGAATCGGAAATCGGAGGGAGAAATCAAAGACAAAACCACACAGTCATATGTCCTTCAGTTCTGTAAGACCGGTGAGGGATTACCGATTTTTAGATGATCAAAGGATAATTAGAAACACTAATAGATCAACCCACTGTAGAAGGATGACTATATGACAGCGCGTCGTCATGCGCCTCAAATTTGAATTTATAACTCCTGTTAACACACTAGCAAGCGGTAAGCAGGGTCGAACCCAAAGAGAGCAAGTAAGATAGAGTTCTAATGAAAGTCACAGCAAAAGGAACAAATTGAGGATATCAATTCAGAGAAAATCAATTCGGGGAATACAATGCAACTAGTTATCATCGATCGAATACATGCATAAACTAATGAATTCTGCCTCAGTCCAACATTCCCGCTAAAGATATGTCGACAATCAAATTCTACATATTCTTAACCGCTAAGCTTTCGAACAAGTTCAATAGTTACCCGACCGAGACCACAAATTAGTTCCACCGCTAAGCTTAGCTAATTATGCATTCCAGTCAAGTATAACACAATTGATATCAAATTAGCTCACCGCTAAGCTGCACTAAATTGACAGTCAACGCATTCAGTTCATACATACGAGGGCAATAAAATCACTAGCTCAAACATTCATTCATTGATCTCAAACCATTGTCGCATTATACATCCCCAAACTGAAATATTGATTTAGCTACTCATATTATCCATGGAATACAATAAAACTGAGTTCATTACACTACATTAAGTTAAAGAGCAAGAACTGAACCAAAATAAAATCCGGCCGTGAACAGTGTTCCGGCGTGAATAGTAACAGTGAATAGTGAACAGTAAAATGAATAGTACCAGCGTGAATAGTGAATTCCGACGACTTCTCTCTCAAGATCTTCAATCTTCTCCTCCACTGCCGTCAATCCTCTAGCATGAATAGTGCGTGAATAGTGAGAGGATTCTTTTCCTCTTTTGTCCATCTATTAGGTTTAGGGTTTTTGGGGTTGAACTAGAATGAACCACATTGAACTACATCTGCTCGAACCGGATCTGATTTCTAATTGAACCAGCAGAGTTGACTGTTGTTGACTTTGACTGCTGTTGACTTCTTGATCTTGGATGAATGCTTCAAATATGCGAGAAAATCCAATGCGATCTTGAACACACCTGCAATACGAAAACACTACAAAAGAGTAATCGATTCACGCAAAATGTAATAAAACTATGGGAATAAATAACTCAATGGAGTGTATAAATACGCTTCATCACTATATAAGGCTCTTGGGAAAATTAGGTGAGGGAATCTGAATATGTGAGAAAAAGATAAAGTATGTTTGAACACAACAATAGTCAGAAGCGGTGGAGATGCAAACCAACTCAAGTATGGGTGAGAAAACAATCATTTGGAGTTCACGAGAAACTGCCTGATGAAGTGGATGGTACAAATCACTAAGTGGTAAAAGCTCAAGTTGCTATAGCAACCTGGCACAGAAAAGGAGCTTGTACAAGAATATTCGGTTAAAAGAAGGGACACGTGCAAGGCACGTGCAACTAGTAAATCATTTTTTTTTTCTAGGGGCACAATTGGTGAGCAACGTCCGACGATTCCTTCCTGAAGAACTACAACCATCTCTGATCACAACACAAAGCCGACAATGGTTCGCACTCGTGGGTTGAAGAAAAGCTTGGCAGCTGCCCGCCAAGCTAGTGGTAGAAGGGAGACTGAGGCTCAGTGCAGAACTAGAGAACCGTGTCGTGATATGGTAGTCTGGGAATCAGTGGTTCAACCATCGCCACAGAGACCTACACTTTTAGGGGGACCCTCAAATAAAGGAGGAGGCTTGTGCGAGATGGAGTACTAGTGGCCGATGCAACAACAGTTAAAGAAGAGGTAGCCGCTGAAATAGATGAGGACTCCCCCAGTGGTGAACAAGCTATAGAGGTTGCTGCAGCAACCCAAAGAATAGAAGAGCCCAACAGAGTAGTAGCCACAACCCCTGGCTCATATGAAGACTCCGAGGATTCTTGGACAAAGGAGCAGTCTGAACAAGAAACTATTGAAGCAACTCCTCCACCACCAGCAGACAAAGGGAAGTCCCCCATCATCATTCCAGACTCAAGTAGTGAATAAGAAGAGGATTCTAGTGACACCAAATGTAGTCACAGTGGAGAACCATCACTTAGACTGAGATGCAGCCCTCTCTGTCAGAGATCAAAGAAGGAGTCACTATAAGAGCCATCTGGTTCAGGAGCATGTCTGCATCAGACTCATGGGGAACTATGAAAAGGAAGACAGTTGTACCTGAGAAGAGGATGGTCCCTGGAAGATACAAATCTGCTGCAATCATCCAGCTTCTAACTGAGGTAAATCTTCTGAGGACTCTAACCATTCCTACGAAGTTTAGTATTTCATTGGTTAGGGAGTTTGAAGAGAATATGGAGGATGAGTTTGCTGCTGAGAGGGGTGTCAATTATGGGAGAAGCTGGGTAAGAGGGAATATGGTTGTGATCAGTACGGAGAAGATAAATGAATATCTGAGGATAAGCAACGAGTTAAGGGGGCCAGCTAGTGTCGATCCAGAGGTCCTTGCCAATATTCTTACAGGTGGGTTGTGCAGGACCTGGACAGCTCCAAACTTGTATACTTTGGAGCTGTCATCAAAGTATGCATTGCTTTACAATCTTGGCATCAGAAACTGGATTCCTAGCTCCCGCAGTGGAGAGGTCAGTAGGGACTTTGGAGATCTTTGTACACCATTGAGAAGCGAAGAAGATATGGGTCAGGTAATGCTCCCTCAGATTGCCACACATGCTGGCTGCACCAAGTCTACTCAGGCATTATTCTTCCCTCCCTCATTTATGAATTGATCATCGGAAAACATCCAGCGTTGAAGTTTGGTTCAGAAGGGGTGTCAGAAGAGCTGCAAGTGTTTGTGGTAGATCACAAACTTTTCAAGGGAAAACATGTGGTGGACATAGCTCTAGAGGATCCCCTACTTGTTGCACCACCACCTGTCCCTGCTCCTGGAGTAGATGAAGATGCCTCTGGTTCATCTATACAAGCTGCCCTCAAATCCAGAATTGTGAGCCATCTCATGACTGAGCTGAACATGATTACAACAGAAGTAAATAAATTCACTGCCATAAGGACTCAGATCAGAAGTCTTCTAAGAGACCTGGAGTACCCAAAAGAGGATGCTACCCTTGCTGATGATGAGGATGCTGATTAAAGCCCCCTTTATCATTTATGACAAAAGGGGGACAAAAAGCCACTAATGCTTGAGCTGAAAACTATTTTTTAATGTATTAGGGAGATACTTGTTTCTGTTTCTGTCGTTTGCAGCTCTGCGTGGCTAAGCTAGCCTTAAGACCAAATGCGGTCATATTTGTCCCAGACAAATATTGGTTCTTAAGCAGAAAAAATCTTTAGATTTAAGATAAAGATTTAAGTAGCTTAGAATAAGTTAGCTACTGTAGAAAGAGGCCGGGAGTGCCCAACCAATAAGCTGAAGAATACGGGCAGGCCATGGCAAAAATTTCTGTTGAAGTCTGTGATGAGCGGACAAATGACCTTATATTTGTGCGTATTTTCCCTTTACTTCTAGTATGTTCCATTGTTTTATGAAATCATTTTATGCTTTCTTTGTCCATTTCAAGTTAAAATTGTCTATTACATGATATGAAGTGGCCCGAAGAAACTCTGGATGAATTCCGGTCGATCGAGAGCAAAAACGAGCAAAAAGTGATTCGCCCAGGGGGGTACACGAATCACATGTGATTCGTGCACCTTGGCCGAATCAACCTCCCAACTGCCCAGATCAGAAATGACTCGAGGAGAATTCTCCCGAGACCAAATCTGGGCAGATTGACCTGTTCATCGTCGAAGGCTTGCCGAGCGCATGATTCTTATTCGAATGAGGAGTCTTATAGCTTGTTAAAAACCTAATTCAAAGGGATACAACTTTGTAGTTTACATTAAGATGTAATTCGAATGTGTAAGGGATGAGGGGGAGATTCTAGCACTACAAAGGTGATTCGCTCAAGGAATTCAAGGCTTGACCTAATCAAAAGTGATTCGCCCACGGAAAAGTGACTCGCTCAGCTCCGAAACAGCACGGAGAGTTTGATTAGGACACTCTGTTCGAATCAACTCATTAATCCTTGCCTGAATCACTTTTGATTCGGGTATGACGGGTAATTATAAATATAAAAAAGATGAGAAAAATTAGATGGTGCCTTGGGGTGCCTCCGGCGCCTAGGGTTCCTCTGACAAAACGCTAAATCGAAAACTTAGAGAATTGTCAAGAATTCGGAGAAGACATCAACAATTGAAGATTCCACAACATCCCTTTACACATTCTTTACTTCTCTACTACTTTACTTTCTTTACTTTTCCTGGTTGAATAATTTTCATTATGTTTTGTATTGAACTCACCATGAGTGAGATTGTAATGCAAAACATGTTTCTTTATCACTATGAGTGAAGTTTGATTGAAAATTCTTATGCGTGTTCTTCTTGTTAATTCTATGCACACCAAGTGTTTACGAAACGCATGAATGAGTATGCATTAATAAAACTCCTAAGGATGGAATGAAAATTGAACTTAGGGTGTTTAGATGATCAAGCATGTTAATTTAACTATCAATAGACCGAGAGGTTGAAATTAGGAGACTTTTGTTCTACACGGTTCAATAGAGCGAGAGTTTGAGAATTGTGTCACTTAGGTATCATTCCCATTCTAGAGAAGGAGCGTGAGTTGAATTTAGAATGCGTGATACTTTATCCTAGAATTATCAATCAGTTTAACTCATGCATATATTTCTGTTTTGTGTTGCTAATCGCATGACCTAAGGGTGAAATAGGATTCCGACTATGCTTTCTTTATTACTTTCCTTCAAACCAAAGTTCGATCTTGTCTTTAGTATTCACTAGAGATACCTCGCCTAGAGGAAAAACCCCCACTTTTATTTAGTAGATTTACCTTAAGCATTACTAGCTAGCTTTAGGCTAATCAATGTTTTTCTCTTGAGTTCGACCTGAGATCACTCGGATTATAAATATTGTTTGCGTGATTGGACTAGTATTTTTACTACACAATTTCGACAACGTTTAGCCTACTACCTCGGGAGGACCATCTCAAGGCATCAGTGGACATAAGGTTTTGTCAAAAATGTCAAGGGGGAGATTGATAATGTAAATTACATTCAATTGACAAAACCTGCCAGAGTGCACAAGCTCAGTGAACAAGCAGTTGCTACTGCAGGAGCTGTAGCAGCAGAGAAACAGTTTAGATGCAAAGATAAATCTGTCCAGATATGATGTAGCTGTGCAACGGGAGGCTTTCGAATATTCTCAGAATATCCTAGTGAAGATTCTGTGCAAGAGCTTGAATCAAATCTCCTAAAAAGTAGGAGATAGGATCTTGTTGAGATCTTTAAGGAACTTTCTAAAGTTGATATGGATGCAGCATGGAGTTTCTATTTAGATAACGACTGAGCAGAGAAGCAAGCAATCGAAAAAGAGAGAATCCAAGCACCTGAGATTGTAGAGAGAGAGATCAAAGAATCGTGCAGAGAAGTGGATCACCACCGTGAGCAGAGCGTGAGCGGAGAGCAGAGTGGTTGAAGCAAAGGCTGATCAAAGACTTGTAGAGTCTGGTTAGTGCTTGATCGGATTGATCGGAGAAGGCCAATTCAGAGCAGAACTTGCTTGTTGGCTGATCAAGGTAGGCGGCAGGAGAGTTATCGAGTGGAGGAACTCGGACAATCTGTAGAAGGCCTGTTCTCGCTAGTGACAGGCGGTCACTGAGTGAGGAGGAGCATCTCGGAGTGAGGATCCCGATAGAGTTCGAGCGGCTCGGCTGAAGGCTTTGGAGCGACGCGGACAGAACCTGCACAAGCTAGTTGCACAAGGGTGTGTTATAGCAAACTGACAGCGCGTCGTTGTGCGCCTCAAATTTATATTTATAAGACCTGTTAACACTTAGCAAATGGTAAACAGGGTCGAACCCAAAGACAGCAAGTGATCAAGAATTCTTACGAGTAGTTTGAGGGAAACAGAATAATAATTATCTATGATGAGAGTCTATCAAGTTGAAAGAAATCAGTTCAGGGAATACACAGCAACTAGTTATCATCGATCAAACAACATGTAATAAACTAATGAATATATCCCTAGCCCAGTATTCTCGCTAAAGATATGTCGACTCCGATATTCTACCTATTCTTAACCTCTAAGTTCTCGAATAGGTTCAATGGTTACTCGACTGACTCCACCAATTAGTTCCACCGCTAATTTAGCTAACAATGCAATTCAGTCTACTATAATACAATCGATATCAACCTAGCTTAACTGCTAAGCTCCACTAAATTGATAATCAAGCATTCAGTTCATACAAAGGCAATAAATCACTAACTCAAATCAAGTGTTCATTGATCTCAAACCAAGTGTTGCAATGTAAACCCCAAACTAATAAAAGATTTAGCTACTCATAAAATCCATCGAATGTAATATTACTAAGTTCAGTCTATTATAATAAGTTAAGAACACGAAACTAAATTAATATGAAAACTGGCATGAATAGTGCTTTCCGGCAGTATACACCCTGATGAACATTGATTCCGGCTACTTCCAACAGCTTCTCCTCCTTTCTCTCTCAAGCTTGTCGCTACTACAGTCTGAAATACGCTTCATCACAAACCTACTGAGACATTGTGTTAATTAGAATAGGTCAAGTCTGTAAGATCAGAGGAGTAGCTATTCTGAATTAATTCAAGTGTGTATGTGTGTGACACACAAATCAAAAGGGTGTTCTGATTGTGTGGAACTACTAGTTGAGGTCGGGAAGCATAGACTGTCGTGGAGTCGAGTCTATTTTGTACGGAGTACCTTTGAGACTGGTGGATTGAGGACTGGAGTATATTCCTCCCTAGACGTAGGCAGATTGGCCGAACTGGGTGAACAAATCGCTTTTCATTATGTTTAACTTGCTGCACAAGATCCGACTGTACAAGAGGTTGCTATAGCAACTGCTTGTACACAACCAGTAACTCAGAGGCACGACAAATTTCAAATTTGTTAAGGTAATGACATTGTTGACAAAATAATCACTAAAGAAGATGCTAAAATTGACAAAACAAAACAACAGCAAGAAGCTGATATAGTAGTCCACTAGCTTTGGAAGCAGACAGCAAACAACTACTAGAAGATGCTATAGCATATCGTGAAGGCTCAGAGATAAAGCAAAAGTAGCCGTTTAACATGGAGCAACGCGGAGAGCGTCCAGAGGGCTGCTGCCGGTGTCGCAACTCAGCATTGAGTGTCTGGACAGTCGCAGTTAATCAGAAGCCTTCACCAAGTGATCAGAAAAAGATAAGCTTCCAAATTGATTTTAGGAAATTCATTCTCAACAAACTTGCAAGAATCTAGGAGAAGATCCAATGTGCTTAAGTTGGTTGGAAAGATCTATGAATCCTAAAGGGATTAGAACTCTTATGGTTGTTCGATTGGTGCAGCTATATACGGAAGGGCATCATATCAAACACACACACACACACAGAAACGCAGAAGCTGAGAGCGGAAGGCTAAAGACTAGAGCCCAGAACTGTGAGTGTCTGGGCTGAGAGAAGATCAGGACTGTGGAAGTTTGATCTATGCTTGATCGAGGAACTTCATCTAGAGTAGTGTCTCGTTTAAAGATCAAGTACTATTTTTGGAGCAGAGTTGTGGAGAGGAGCTGTCGCGAATTGTTGAGGATGAAAGCCATGTTCCCTGATATTGAATGAAGGTCATTGATCAAGAGGAAGCCTTGCCTAATTCTGGAGTACTCTTGGAAATCTGACTACTCAGCAGAGAGTGGGTGGAGAGTCATGGACAGAAGCTACAACAACTTGACTATGTAAGTTGCCATAGCATCTTTCTGTTACACATTGTATTAGTATAGGATGAGTCTATATGATCGATTTATAGCTATCAATTACTTGAGTGTGTAGACAGTGTAAGCTAGTCTGTGCGATCAGACTGAGCATAGATTCGAGCTAGGTTAGAAGTAAAAATTGAACTAGCATAGGCTGAGTTCTGATATCCTTGTACAAGAAACCGTGCTTAGTGGAATCTTGAAGACTTCGAAGAAGTCCTCCCCAGACGTAGGCAATTGCTGAATTGGGTGAACAAAATGCTTCTGTCTTTAAGGTTCGGCCTTAGCAAGAAAATTCTGCAAGCGACACAGAGGTTGCTACAGCAACTTGTCGATACAAGTCACCAGCAGCGCTCGTAATTTCAATTGGTTTCACAGCGGATCACTCAACGCACAGAGTGTGATCTGGGCAAGCGCTGCTGATGACCACCGATGCTCGAAGGAGAAAACTACGGATACTGGAAATCCCGCAAGAAGGCCTTCCTGAAGGCTGTAGATGAAAAGGCTTATAGGGCAATGATTTCATAATGGTCGCATCCACTGGTCAAGAGAGTTGCTCAGAAAAAGTCTAAACACAGATGGACATCAAGAGAGTTACTCAGAAAAGTCTGAACACAGATGGACAGCAGAAGATGAAGAAGCTATAGCATCTGGCAACTACAAGGCCCTCAATGCTATTTTTGCTGTTGTTGATGCCAAAATTTCAGACTTATCTCAAACTGCGACATCGCAAAAGAAGCATGGGATATTGTGGAGACAGCACATGAAGGAACGAAGAAGGTGAAGACTTCAAGAATTCAGATGATCACCTATAGGTTTGAAAGCTTGAAGATGCTGGAGGGAGAAACCATCACTGAGTTAAATGCAAAGCTGTGTGACCAATCAAATGAAGCGTATGCTATTGGAGAACCTTCAAGAAGAGAAGCTAGTGAGAAAAGTTCTCAGATCCGGAAGAGGAGAAAATTCTCAAAGAAAGTTCTCAAACTGGTGAGAAAAGTTCTCGAATCCGAAAGTTTGACATGAAGGTCACCGCCATAAAAGAAGCACAAGACATCAAGAATATGAAGCTGGAAGCTTTGATTGGGTCCCTGAGACAACTCGAGATGAAGCTGACAGAGGATACTACACCATCCCTTGGGAAGGACATTAGACTAAAGGCTGAGACGAATGAGAAATTAGCCGCACCAGAAGACGTAATGCAGCAACTAACACTACTTGCAAAGAACTTTGGTAAGTTCATGAAAAAATTGGATAAAAAATCCTCGTATGCAGGTCAGCAATCAAGCGACATAAACCAATCCGGAAGAGGAGAAAAATCTCAAAGAAAATACAAGGATGTTGATCAAAGCGGAGAGTGGAGGAAGGACAAACAGAAAGGATTACAGTGTTGGGAGTGTGAAGGTTTTGGCCATAGGCAGAATGAATGTCCAAACAATCAGAAGAAGAATAACAAGTCCTTTGTTGCAAACTAAAGCGACAAAGACAGTGAAGATGACCCCGAACAGAAGATCAATGTTGCTCCGACTACTGTAACAGACTCAGAAAGCACCTCTTCAATAAAGACAGAAATTATTTATGCGTTGTAGAGTCAAACATCAGCAATGATGAGGAAATCACTGAGGAGTCAATTGAAAGAAACTTCATCTTGCTACACGAGAAGTCGCTGCAAGTCATTGAGATCAACAAGGGATTGCTTTCAAAGATATCCGGATTGGAAAAAGAACGAGAAGAATTACTGAAGACCATCAAACTCATGACAGGCCAGGCAGATCAACATGAGACGGAGTATGCAGTTATAATGAAGGAAGTCATTCTGCACAAAAAAACTGCCAAGATGCTCAACAGTGGATCAAGCAGCCTCGATGATCTCTTATCCTACCAAAGATATGGAGGTGGAAATTCAGGTCTTGGATACATGGGCAAAGCAGCAACAGGAATGACTACGTTTGTCAAAGCCCAGAAGATAGTAGATCTAGATCGTGTAGGGCAGAGGGAGGAACTGCCTGCCAAACAGAAAGAATTGATTCAAAATAAAACCACCAAAAGCAAGGGACAGGAGATCCTATAGCAACCTCTACAGCACTTAGGTGGAACTCCAATGAAGAAGCGCATGTGTTATTTATGTGATCAGGTTGGGCACATACAACGCGTCTGTCACATTCTGAAAAAGTATTGGAGATCGCATAGACAATCCCAGGACAGCCATCGAAGATACAAGACAGGTCGAAGACAGTATGCTTATGTGTCTTACAGCTCATCAAAGTCAATGAATAAAGATAGCTGGTACTTCGACTGTGGGTGCTGATAGAGCGTATTTATACGATCCATCGAGTTGTTTATTCCCATTGTTTAATTGCATTTTGAGTGTGATAGATTACTTCTTTTTAGTGTTTCGCATTGCAGGTGTATCAAGACCGCTTTTGGGATTTATGGCATTTTTAGAGAGTCAATGTGGAAATTGGCGTTGAAGGAAGTAAATGTGCATCTCAGTGAGAACTGCGCCGGAAGAACACTTTAGTGTGTCTTAATGTCTTCATCGGGCACGCTGCTAATGTCTTCTTCCGGAGCGGCCAACATTTGATGACGTCAACATTGGGCCCACGGCCCAAGATCAGATTTAGAAGTCTGCATGATTTACCTATAACTACAGACCTGCTACTCCGAAAAGAATAACAATTATTATAAGAGAACGGAGAGGCGGCAGCGGCAGCGGCAGCAATGCGCGAAAATTGAGGCGGAGACATTGTTCATCACCGGAGTTACTATTCATTATCGGAGTTACTGTTCATCACCAAAACTACTATTCATCGCCGAGTTACTATTCACAGTTTCAGTATTATTTCTAAATTCAGTTTATTTCCATTATTGCTTTAGATGGATTGTAGTAGCTAAACCTTAATTTTAGTTTGGGGATTCTGTATTGCGACACACGGTTTGAGATACTTATGTTTCGTAATTCAATTTAGTGAATTCCAGTTCTTCGTTTGAATTGCATGCTCTGATTATCAAGTTAGCATAGCCTTGCGGTGAAACTGAGTCGATATTTATTGTGTGATAATAGATTAACTTCCCTATTAGCTAAGCCTATCGGTCTAACCTAATTGGTGTTGTTGATCGAGTAATTGTTAAACCTATTCGAAAACTTAGCGGTTGAGAGTAGGTAGAACACTAGAGTCGACATTACCCTAGCAGAATTGTTAGACTAGCACAGTAGTTTACTAGTTGATGCATGTTACAATCGATGATTACCCGTTGCAATGCATATCCCTGAACTGAGTTTTCTCTGAATTTGACAACAACAAACATTCTTCCTACAACCCCTCTTTTAGTGTGACAATTATTCGTAGAACTTTATCAATGATTGCTCTCTCGTGGGTTCGACCCTGCTTACCGCTTGCTAAGTGTTAACAGAAGATTATAAATATAAATTTAGCGCATACAACGACGTGTCGTCAGGTGCTCGGGACACATGGCAGGGGATAAAACATTCTTAAATGATGTTCAACCCTGCAAAAAACAGAACATAACGTTTGGGAATGAACTGAAAGGGAAGGTTCTCGGCAAAGGGACTCTAGACGTACACGGGTTGCCCAAGCTACAGAATGTGATGCTTGTGAATGGACTGAGAGCAAACCTTATCAGCATAAGCCAGTTATGCAACAGTACGCACTTATTAAATTTTGATTAAAATACATGTCAAGTATTTGGTTTAGATGGGAGATGCGTGATGAAGAGAACGACGCTTGCAAATAATTGCTATCTACTAGAGGATGCTGCAGCACCCATTGAATCCACAAGTCTAATAACCAATACAGAGGAGTTAAGCTTACGGATTGAGCAGAAGGGATCAGGGGATGTGGAGAGATGTGGTAAGAAAAAGCACGCTGGAGGTGAGATCTACAGTCGCTATTCCTGGATCAGTGTTTTGAAAATGAGGATCAGACATTATCTCGATAGAAATCTAGTGGAGAAGATGATCATTGTGATGAATCAGACTACTAATGAGAAATAGTTTCCCAGAAAATGCACTGAGTCACTGGTTGAAAATCAAAAGTCCGAAAAGTTAGACCGGCGGTGAGAGTTTGAAAGTTCTCAGAAGAGATTGCTATAGCAACCTCCATCAGCATGAGGCTGATAACTCTGAAAATAGACTTGATGCCAAAACTTGATCTATCAAGAGGACACGTGTCCCTGTACGTTTGAAAAGGAATTCTCAAGAACGGAAGAGGGTCTAGGCATGTTCAAACATCGTCTCTACAGTTTCTTCGACACTCTCAAATCCGTCCTTGAAGAAAGCTATGGTTCATACAAGAGGAGGCAAGAGGTCTGATATAGGCACCAGCGAAGAAAAGGAAGAGCCCCACCAGTGTCAGGAAGCAGTCCCCAAAACCAGTCTCTCAAAAAGGCACCGCAGTCCAAGTTGCAGAACCACCGGCCTTGGCGCTGCTAACTTGGAAGCCAGTCAGTCAAACTGAAGGACCATCGACGGGCAACGAAGCAAATAGTCCCCATCAACGAGTATCTGTCGGTTGAAGCTGATGAACAATAAACGGATCATGAAGGCGAGAGTGAGCTTAAGATGAAGGTTGATGAAGTAACCCGTGAAATCCGGTCTAAGAAGGCTGCAGAACTGAAAACAACAAAAGGGAAGGAGGATCCTAGTCCAAAAATTAAAGAAGTTGTATCAGAAGACAGCAGTGAGGACAGTGAAGACGGAGGAAAGGTGCCTAGTCCCACAATGACAGATATGAAAGGCAAGCGGCCAATAAACGTTGAATCCTTCAGTGAAGAATTAGAAGATGACGACTTCAGGTTGCCCCAAACCCCGCTGGACAGCTAAAGAGGATTATTGAATCCTTACAAGGGGAACCAATATCCCAGCAGCCCAGTCGCATGTTGACCGGATTCGAGCACAAAGGAATCTGGTTTTGCAACAAAATTGTGTCTAGCTCATGGGAGGTGGTGGCCAGGCGAACAATTATTCACGAAAGCTGCTGGAAGTGGAACGGTACATGTTGCCAGATATCACCCATCTCCTCAAAGAAGTAAACCTTTTGAAATCAGTTGTTGTGTCCAAGAGGTTTTGTGGTCAGCTGGTTAGGGAAGTATTAGTGAATTTGCCTGAGAATTCTAGAGAGGTAAGGAAGGTTGAGTATGGTAAATGTCTAGTAACAGGGAAGCGTGTAATGATTACCCCTGCGATGATCAACGAGTTTTTGGAGATTGGTGAGGAAGCCAGAGCCCTGGGCGAGGTGAGCCCGAATGAATTGGCAGTCCCTCACTGGTGGACTGTGCACAGGATGGGTCACTTACAATCTCTCAGCTGCTGACCTTACGACCAAGTACGCCTTCTTGTACAACATTGCGGTGAAGAACTGGATTCTCAACTCCCACAAAGGGAAAAAGAGCAAGGAAATGGCTCAATTGCTCTACAGCATTTGCCAGAAGCAAAAAGTGGACTTGGGACAAACCATCTTTCCACAGATTGTTGCTCATGTTGGTTCAACGAGATCAAGATTAAGCATAGTCTTCCCCTCCCTTATATATGAAATAATCACCACGCAACATCCCGAGCTCTTAAGGCCTACCGAAGGATTTTCTAAGGCTCCACAATCGTTCTTGGTGGACCACAAGTATTCAAGGGACAACACATTGTTGATGTGATTGAAGGAGAACCCACCCTGGAGGCGGTTGGTCAAGGAAAAGAAGAGGCTGGAGCAAAGAGGACATATCATCATCAGCCCGTCATGTAGCTTTGTTGGCGAGGATTGCAGGTCTCCTGAATTCAGAACTTGAGCATCTGACAACAGAGGCAAAGAAGAATGATGCACGGCGGAACAAGATCTGAAGTCTACAAAGGGACTTGGAGTATCCCGCGCCTGCCATTGAACCCCAGGTATGAACACCCCCCCTTGTCATTTTTGACAAAATGAGGAGAAAGAAAACATTGAGAAACAGTTTGTGTAATAGGTAGAATAACATTACCTTGTGTGAACCCTTTGCTAGTACTAGCATGGCAAGTTAATATGTGTTGACATGATAAGTAGCTAGCTATAGTATACATACCGTAGCTGAGTTGCGGTCGCCAAATAGCAAACAGAAGAGGAGTCCCTGCTGAAGTTTTGTCAAAATGCCAAGGGAGAGATTGTTAAGGTAATGGCATCGTTGACAAAACAATCAACAAAGAAGATGCTACAGCATCCTACGAAGTTAGAAGCTTGAGCATAGCACTCGAATTGACAAAACAAAATAACCGCAAGAAGCTAGTATAGCAACCCATTGGCTTCGGAAGCAGACAGCGAACAACTACTAGAAGATGATGTAGCATACCGTGAAGGCTCAGAGCTAAAGCAAAAGTAGCCATTCAACATGGAGCAACATGGAGAGTGAAATTTCAAGTGTCTCTACTTATGCAGATTTGTGAACTAGCAGTTGCTGCAGCACACTCTTGTTCACTTAAATGTAGGCACAGCAGACAATGAATAGGACACAGATTTGTTCACCCAGTTCGGCCAATCTGCCTACGTCTGGGGAGGACTATTCTCCAGTCCTCAATCCACTCAACCAAAGGTTCAGATCACACTAGGTTACAACGCACGCAACCTATGCTACTTTAACCCCGTGTGGACTACTCAACACAATCAGAACAAGCTCTGATTTGTGCCAGCACACCCTCTACAATATGTCAGTCTAGAATAGCTACAATCCTCTTCAAGAACTCAGCCTATTCTAGCCTACACTACTCAGCAGGGTTGCTGCAGCAACAGCTGTAACACCAGCTGAAGCACTCTGTCCGCGTCGCTCCAAGGCCTCCTGCCGAGCCGATCGAACCACTCCAAGAGCGCTGCACACTCTGAGTAACTCCCCCTCACTCAGTGACCACCTGCCACTAGTGAGTTCTTCCGCACGAACCTCGACCGAGCCTTCCACCCGTCAGCTCTCCCGCGGCTGCCTTTGATCAACCAACAAGCTCCACAGCTCTAAATTGGCTTCCAGATCAAAGCACGAATCAGTCTCTGCAAGACCTGACTCTCTTCTGCAATACGCACCACAGCTCTGCGCTCAACGCTCTGCCCGTGTATGTTGATCGAAGAACAACTCTCGTAGCACACCCAGAAAAAATCCTCTCTCTGAATTTCGTGTCTACTCTCGTGTATCACTCAGCTTCGATCACCCTCTTCAGCCCTCAAACCTTCTGCTTAAATACCCTCACCACTTTAAGCAATTTCCAGGTTTAGGCCATTGACCCACAAGATCAATTATCTCCTAAAATCTAGGAGATTAGATTTGATTAATATCTTGAAGCATATCTCCTTCTCTGACTGATAATCCTTGCTGAAATATGCTCAGCAGCATTTTAGAAATTCTTCTAAGCACTTTCACAAAGCTGCCAAACCTTCAAAACGCACCCAGCACAAAACTGTTATTCGGACAGTTGAACTAGCTCTTGAACCAGCACCTGCTGCAGCATCCCCTGCTGCATCTGTTGCTGGTTTACTTCTGCTGTATACTTCTGCTGGCCTCCTTGATTGAGCTGCAGCAGCTCCTTGTTCACTCATGCTGGTTTTGTCAAACACTGCCATACTTGCATTATCAATCTCCCCCTTGGCATTTTGACAAAACCTTAAGGCCAATGCACTCTTCCGAAAACCAGAAACGAAATACTCTAAATAAAATTAATAGAGAGTAAGTAGATGAGGCCACACTCGGCCATAGCATACTGACCACGCAGGGTCAAAAAAAATGTATCAATATTCAGCAGCATATAAATCTTCTCTCCCCCTTTTTGTCATAGATGCTCAAGGGGCCTGCTCCTCATCCTCCAGGAACTCCAAGTCTCTGATGAGGCTCCTGATCTGTCCACGCCTGGCATCTCTCCTCTTGGCTTCAGCTTCAAGAATAGCCAGCTCAGACCGGAGGTGACACACAATCCTGGCACGAAGAGCAGACTGGATTGTGGCAGCAGGGGGAAGAGATTCCTCCAAGGGAGCTGGAGCTGAAGAACCACCCATGAGAAGATCCTCATAGGCAACATCCACTGCATGTTTTCCCTTGAATAATTTGTGATCAACAGTAAAGACCTGCAGCTCCTCAGATAAGCCTTCAGTAATCGCTCCGAACTCTGGGTGCCGAGATACCATGATCCCATGGATGAGGGAGGGCAGCACAATAGGCTTGCTGGAGGAGGCACTCCCGGCATGTGTAGCAAGCTGAGGGAACATCACACTTCCCAGGCTGATCTTCCTCCTCTTTCCAATAGAATAAAGAAGGTTAGCAAAGTCTTTGTTGACCTTCCCTCTGTGAGAACTAGGAATCCAGTTCCTTGCACCAAGATGATACAGCAGAGCATACTTGGAGGTTAGCTCAGCTGCACTGAGATTCGGGCCGCCCCAAGACAGGCACACTCCCGCTGTAAGGGTCTTTGCCAATAATTCAGGCTTCACATCAGTGGGAGCCCTTGCATTCTCAGAAATCCCAAGGAATGCATCAATAATTTCCGGAGTAATAACCACTTGTTTACCCCTTACCCAGCTTCTCCCATACTCATCAGCTCCTTCTTCTCCAAATTTTTCTTCCATATTCACTATAAATTCTCTAACCAGAATAATATTGAAACGGTGAGGAAAGGTTAGGGACTTGAGCAGTTTTACCTCAGTCAGGAGCTCAATCATAGCAGCTGATCTATACTTGTCTTGCACCAGACGCTTCTCATGCACAATGTGTTTCCTCTCAACAGCACTCCAGGATTGAGAGACACTTTTGTTCCTGAACCATGTGCCTCCGACAGTGAGAGCAGAGAAATCTTCAGCTGCAGGACCTTTCTCAGAGGGTCCACCAAGAGATCCTGCTTCCACTTCTTCACTGGATGAGCTTTCACTACTGGAGCCTGGGATCAGGATAGGAGCTTTGCCCTTGTCTGAAGAAGGGGGATGTGCTGCAGCAGGTTCTTGTTCAGGGGACTCAGCAGCTGTTTCAACCCCTTCACCAATAATACCTGGAGACATGACCAGTGATCTGCACTCTTCTCCTGCAGGAACTGCTGCAGCAGTCTCTGCTGCTTGTTCTTCCTCTGAAGCAGCTTCAGTCATATCCGCTTCTGGCAGCACAGCAGAACCGGAGACAGGTTCTCCATCACGTACCAGCCGCCTCCTCTTCTGCGAAGCTTCTTCAGAGGGAGAGGGCTCACTGTGCGACACAGGGAGAGGGTTTGGTTCCCACACAACCACCTCCAGCGGCTGAGCAGGGTCTTTGTTGCGTGCCTTGGTCCTTCTCTCAGACCTGCTTTGCCTGTCAGCTGCCAGATTCTTCTTCAGTCCGCGTGTCTTCACCATTGCTGCAGAGATGTGGAAGGAAGGAGGAGCGCACAGAGGATGATCGGCAGAGATTTCTGAGACGCCCTTTGCTCTTGATCTGTGCCCTAGAAAATATTTACCCGTTATTTTCTTTTCCTTTTTGAAGTGTAAGTCACGTGCCTCTCATGTGCAAATATTTTCCTTTCCATCTTTAGCAACCAACACATGTGAACAAGCTAATTCGGACCAGGTTGCTGCAGCACATGTGAGCTTGTTCACCTATTCACTTCAGGCTGCATTTTTTGCTCAGAGGATCCTTGAGAGATTCTGGTGGAGCCTTCTTCACCCATACTTGGAATACACCAGAGCTTTTCTTCTTCTGATCTTCCAGCCTCCTAACCCTTTGTTTGGGTTTCCATATTTGTACCATCTTTGATTTACCCTTGTTTTTAGTAATCCAGTGCCCTTGTGCAACAACATGAAATGGAGTCTTTGTGCAACATGTGCTGATTCTGGACTTTGCTCCCCCTTTTTCAGCTGAGCAAGTTCTGTGTTGCTTCTTCAGATTGAAGTTGATCTTCTGCTTCCCAACACTTGTACCAGTACTCCACTTGTTCTGAGACTTTTGTTTTGTTTGAGAAAAATGTTGTCCATGATGCTGCAGCATCCTCTTGTACACATGTCTAGATCCAATTTTCTCTGCCATTTTTGAGAAGGCATCTGAATTCTTCTTCTCGTCTGTCTCACCATCTGAGGCTTTAATGAACACTGTCCCTTTAGAGCTTTCTTCACCAGTATATCCAAGCCCTGTTTTCCCTTTTCCAAGTCTTTGGTAAGATAATATTTCGTCCAGAATATTGCTCTGTGGGTCAGCTGTCTTGGCTGCTGCTGGAGTGGATTCAACAGAGGTCTGTCTTTCTGAATCTTCTCTTTTCAGAATAGTAACTTGATTATCAACTGAGGGTAGACATCTCCTTCGTTCTTCTTCCAAGAGATTTACTCTGTCAGTCAAGGTCTGATTGGTCTGAAGAACTGCCTCACATTGTTTGAGTATCTTCCTCAGAAGATCAGCAAAACTGTCAGATGAGTCATCGTCATCTTCACTCTCAGAGACTTCAATCCCATAGTGAATTTCTACCTTCTTTAGCTCATTGAGGTGGACATCTGAAACACTTGTCAGCACAACACAGTTTTCTTCATCACTCTCATCCGAATCACTCCATTTTGCTGTCATGGATTTGCTGTTCTTTTTTTCAGAATTCTTGAAGGGTTTGCTTGGACAATCAGCCTCAATGTGTCCGTACCCTTCACAGTTCCAGCATTGAACTCCCTTTTTCATCTCTTTCTTGTCATCATCGTCCAGTGCTGGTTCTTTCCCTTTCTTCTTTCTTTCACTGCCCCGTCTGAATTGTCTTCGCGAGGAAGAGCTTCTCTCAGTTCTGGATTCCATGTTTTTCAGAAACTTTCCTAGATTTTTAACCAGCATGCTCAACTGATCGTCTGGAACTGTCTGCTTGATTTCTGCTTCAGCCTTCAAACCAACATTCTTGTCCTTGGAAGTGGTGTCTTCTTTGACCAGTTTCATCTCAAATTGTTTGAGAGACCCCATCAGCTCTTCCAACCTCATGAATTTGACATTCTGAGCTTCTTCAATGGTTGTCACCTTCATGTCAAATTTTGTGGGCAGCGATCTGAGAACCTTTCTGATAAGTTTTTCTTCTGGAATGGGCTCACCAAGGGCATGAGCTTCATTTGCAAGATCACAGAGTTTAGCATTAAACTCAGTGATAGTTTCTTCATCAAGCATCCTCAGATTCTCAAATTGTGTGGCAATAATCTGGAGTCTTGACAGCTTTACTCTATCAGTTCCCTCATGGGCAGTTTGCAGAATCTCCCATGCTTGCTTGGCCATGTCACAGTTTGAGATCAACCTGAAGTTATTAGCATCAACTGCAGCAAAAATTGCATTCAGAGCCTTTGAATTACCAGTTGCTGCAGCACCTTCTTCAGCAGTCCATTCCTCTTCAGGTTTAATTCTTGTCACTCCTTGCTGATCCATGGTGATTGGGGGAGACCACTGAACCACAACAGCTCTCCATGTCTTCTCATCAATAGCTTTGAGAAAAGCTTTCATTCTAGCTTTCCAATAACCATAGTTGCTCTCTTCCAGGAGTGGAGGTCTACTCGTGCTCTGTCCTTCCTTCATTGTCTTGGCAACTTCGGAGACACTGTAGGACCTTTTAAACTCTGTGTGTCGAGTTCCCGCTCTGATACCAATTGAAATTTCAAGTGTCTCTACTTATGCAGATTTGTGAACTAGTAGTTGCTGCAGCACACTCTTGTTCACTTAAATGTAGGCACAGCAGACAATGAATAGGACACAGATTTGTTCACCCAGTTCGGCCAATCTGCCTACGTCTGGGGAGGACTATTCTCCAGTCCTCAATCCACTCAACCAAAGGTTCAGATCACACTAGGTTACAACGCACGCAACCTATGCTACTTTAACCCCGTGTGGACTACTCAACACAATCAGAACAAGCTCTGATTTGTATCAGCACACCCTCTACAATATGTCAGTCTAGAATAGCTACAATCCTCTTCAAGAACTCAGCCTATTCTAGCCTACACTACTCAGCAGGGTTGCTGCAGCAACAGCTGTAACACCAGCTGAAGCACTCTGTCCGCGTCGCTCCAAGGCCTCCTGCCGAGCCGATCGAACCACTCCAAGAGCGCTGCACACTCTGAGTAACTCCCCCTCACTCAGTGACCACCTGCCACTAGTGAGTTCTTCCGCACGAACCTCGACCGAGCCTTCCACCCGTCAGCTCTCCCGCGGCTGCCTTTGATCAACCAACAAGCTCCACAGCTCTAAATTGGCTTCCAGATTAAAGCACGAATCAGTCTCTGCAAGACCTGACTCTCTTCTGCAATACGCACCACAGCTCTGCGCTCAACGCTCTGCCCGTGTATGTTGATCGAAGAACAACTCTCGTAGCACACCCAGAAAAAATCCTCTCTCTGAATTTCGTGTCTACTCTCGTGTATCACTCAGCTTCGATCACCCTCTTCAGCCCTCAAACCTTCTGCTTAAATACCCTCACCACTTTAAGCAATTTCCAGGTTTAGGCCATTGACCCACAAGATCAATTATCTCCTAAAATCTAGGAGATTAGATTTGATTAATATCTTGAAGCATATCTCCTTCTCTGACTGATAATCCTTGCTGAAATATGCTCAGCAGCATTTTAGAAATTCTTCTAAGCACTTTCACAAAGCTGCCAAACCTTCAAAACGCACCCAGCACAAAACTGTTATTCGGACAGTTGAACTAGCTCTTGAACCAGCACCTGCTGCAGCATCCCCTGCTGCATCTGTTGCTGGTTTACTTCTGCTGTATACTTCTGCTGGCCTCCTTGATTGAGCTGCAGCAGCTCCTTGTTCACTCATGCTGGTTTTGTCAAACACTGCCATACTTGCATTATCAGAGAGCGTCCGGAGGGCTATTGCCGGCGTCCCACCTCAGCAGAGAGTAGCCCGGACAGTCGCAGTTGATTAGAAGCCTTCACCAAGTGATCGGAAAAAGATAAGCTTCCAAATTGATTTTAGGAAATCAATTTTCAACAAACTTGCAAGAATCTAGGAGAAGATCCAATATGCTAAAGTTGGTTGGAAAGATTTGCGAATCCTAAAGGGATTGGGATTCCTATGGTGGTTCGATTGTTGTAGCTATATATGGAAGGGCAGAATTGTGAGTGTGTGGGTTGGGAGAAGATCAAAATGGAGAAGTCTGATCTATGCTTGATCGAGGAACTTCAACTAGAATAGTGTCTCGTTGAAAGATCAAGTACGGGCTTTGGAGTGTGTGTGAACAGATCTGTAGCTATCTATTACTTGAGTGTGTAGACAGTGTAAGCTAGTCTGTGCGATCAGACTGAACATAGATTCGAGCTAGGTTAGAAGTAAAGGTTGAACTAGCGTAGGCTGAGTTCTGATAAACTTGTACTAGAAAACGTGCTTAGTGGAATCTTGAGGACTCGGGAGAAGTCCTCCCCAGACGTAAGCAATTACCGAACTGGGTGAACAAAGTGCTTCTGTCTTTCAATTCGGCCTTAGCAAGAAAATTCCACAAGTGACCCAGAGGTTGTTACAACAACCTGTTGACACAAGTCACCAGCAGCGCTCGTAATTTCAAAGTGTAAATTAAATCAGCAGCGCTAGTAATTTCAAAGTGTAAATTAAATTATGTAAGTATATACAAAATTGTTGGTCATTGCTATTTTGGGCGAACCAAGGATTGGAATGTGATTGCTTGGGCACGCGTGCGGTTTGCGGGCGGAGGCATTGCTACTGTTCCACAGCCCCACAAGTTAAATTGTCATTAGGAAAAGAAAAAAAGATAATGCAGAAACAGTTGACTATCAAGGTAATGAAACAAAACTTCAATGGCTTAGTAGTTTACACTTTACAACAAAGTCTCTTCTAGTCGTGATCTTAAAAGTCACCAATATCTAGACCAATATATCACAAAGAAAATCACCTCATATCATAGGTTACCGCAAATCACTAAAACAGTAAAAGCCCATGGGGATTAAGCAGTTAGGAAATATGCTTCTCAACTTGCATCTATAAAAGCTCAGTTCTGGTTTCTTTTGTTGTCTTCATCCATTTCCTCAGCATCTTCGAAGCGGTGATCATTGATCTGCAGCTGCATTGGGATGACAGAAACGTAGTCAGCAGCTCTACATAGACAAGACATGAATAATTCGAGTGCCTAACAAGACCAAAATATTAGTTATGGTCTAGACAACATTTAAGGTAGAATCCACCACTGGTCTACAAAGCCATCTTACAATATCAATGTATTTGTATTAGAGCCCCAGAGCATTTCTGGAGGAATTTGTGCATTTTCCTTCGAAGATTAATTATCAAATGTACCAATTTCTATTTTAAGAGAACCCCTCTGTAAAAGCTTGCAGCTGATCACAATGATAGTTGGACCTCAACAGGTGTAAACAGTTTCTCCAAAAGATGGTCACCACAAGTGGGGATGTATAAGAGAGTTTAGCACAGCCAATACACAAGGACACCTCCATACTATGTTCCCTGAAATTATTGTCTCATATCCAGAAGTCGAAAACAAACAAAATAAAAATTACAGGATGAAAGTGATTCCTACTGATAGTAAAAAATATTAGCCTACTAGGAAAAGTGCCACAAGTCAATAAGACAGGAATTGAAAACCTCAATCAACAAGTTCACTAATAATCGATTAAGCATTTTGAATAATTACTTAGAAGCTAAAAAAACCACTAGTAAACGAGATTGCCCAATTATGCTATGTTGCCTTACCTGAAGAACAGAGCTGGCAAGGTCATGATTCCCATTTGAGTAGCCGATTGAGTTCTCAGGAATCTCAGGGACAGGCCATTCAGAATCATCTATTTCTGCGGCAATATAGTAAAATTATATTGTGACTCGTCCAGTTTATGACATAATGTGATGATTAAACTACTCTATAGCATACCCACAGTCTCCCCTTCCAATTGATCAGCACTAAAAATCCAGTTATGTTCTTCTTCTTCCGCGCCTACAAACAAAAAGCAGGCACACGTCAGGTCACATAGACTAAAATACATTTAGCACGTGAGACATTGGTCTATTTCATATTATTATACATCATCGGCATGACTAAGAGCGGGAGCCAAGGATTTCTCTTCTTCATTAGCAGACATATTTATTTATTTAGTTATTTCTGGATACATGTCTCATACTGTTACTTTGTTCAGCAAACAAGAACAATCAAACATCTCATGCACAACAAGAGACCCAGGTTAAACTAATGAGATTGATATGCAAAGAGAATAGCCATAAACCTTGTGAAAAGGACAGATTACCAAACCAATTAAGAGAGCTTAGAAATGACACTTAGAGGAGTCCTTGTGATTAAAGGCTGAGCAGGACTGATATGGAACTCACTGCTTAATAACTAAACCAAATATTACATATTAGACACCTAATACGTGAATATCCAATGTAATTTTCTAGGGTGATTCCTTTGTAACAAAATCAATATGTTGAATAATAGTATGATTAAATTCAACAAAACACATAACTATTTATTGTACATAGCATCTATTGAAAACTGTGATGTTAACATATTTATCAACAGGTGAACCTCAAAAACTCACCTTCTACTGGTTCAGGGTTTAACTCGGCGCATTCACAAAATATCTCAAACAGATTATCCACTGTAGAAACAACAGGAAATAGAAACTAAGTCAAAAATGATATATCCACATTCAGCAGCACTAAAAAGAAAAGACAAAGGAAAGTGCAAGGTCAGTTGGATACATTGGTTTGGGTCAGAGGGAACAAGCCTCATCTCAGTAATACTCGATAAATCATGTGGCTCATTACTCTCCTGATCAGAACCCTCTGAATCATCGTCATCAGCTCCTGTCTCGATCTACCAACAAGCAAAAGAAGGATCAGAATATTCAGCAAATAGATTACTGTGTGTTCCTGATTAGGCATCCAGGTGACAATGGACCACCTGAGCTACATAATTAATTTCCAGCACTCAAGTAACCATTTTTCTTATTAGTCAGTTCCAAGCTCAAGAACTCTTACAGCCATGGCTCATTTCAACACCGGGAAATGTTTAACAGATCTTATACATGATCATTTGTAGCTAACTGTTTACACATCTTATAGCATATCTTTCCACAAGATTAAACAGTATGTTTTGATCAAACTGTCTTAATTCAACATGGCAAGCTGTAAGGGCAGAAACATGGACACTATTTGTGACACAGGCACAATTCCTCGCCATCTAATTGCGTGGACTAATATTAAAAATCAACATCGAAACTGAAAATAATAATAATGTGAAACCTTAATTAACATGAAGCAGTAAGGACAGCTAAAATAAAAGGCTTTCAATCAGCTGCCAAGTAAGGCCTCTAGTGAATCCATGTATGAGTGAAACTAAACAGAGCAAAACACCTGAGTGTAAATACAAGGAGAAGGATAAGCCTCAGGATCCCTAGACACAGCATGAAGTGAAATCGACAGGAAATCAACAGCAAAGCCTGTCGCTCCATCCAAGTCACTCAGCCACACAACCTGCCTGCAACCACCAATGACCAATAAATAAAATACCACACCGCTCTGTCATACAAAAACACATCACCGTAGGGGTGCGCACAGATGTCGATTTATTAAAAACACAACGAAGCTCCTCACTTGGTGGTGATGTAAAGTGTGCCGGGTGTCTCAGGAGCGCGATTGCCAAGGACGATGGCGACGCCAGGCTGGACATGCATAAATTCCTCTCCATTGTCAGCGTCGAGGATTGGTTGGCCAGAAACGGTCCTCTCGGCGACGAGTCGTAGGCCGAATGCCATCGAAGTAAATTGCGCGCTTCTAAGAAGGAAATTCGCTCTGCGGAAGGGTTTAGGGTTTGTGGGGCACACGCGTCTAGTTAGCTCTTTTCGTATTTTATTGTAGCCCCTGTAGAATGTACCTTCTCCAAAATCGGCCCATAACTCTTATTTTATTTTCAATTTAAATCCAACCTTTAAACAATGTAATGGAATGGCCATTTTCTATACTTTTACAGTTTATTAGAGGGAAAAGTATAAAAGTAGATTTTAAACATTTCAAATCAAGCATCAAAATATTAAATTTTTTGTTGTGATTCTAGGCTAATCAATCTTGCAAAACAGAATTGATATGAGAATGCAGAGAAGCCTAAATCACTTCTGCACATACAGTCCAAATCAGATTTCTTCCTAAATGATTCAAACACTGAAAAATAGAAAAGAATGATTGACACCTGATTTTATCCCGTGGTTATATCTCCGAAGGGTTTACTCCACGTTGAGCTCTAGGAGGCTCGGTTGATGCACTATAACACCCGGAAACCTCTGGCCGGAACCGCTGAATGTTGTACAGAACACAGCAGTGCAAGAACAGCACTGAACACACTCAACCTCTCAAATTTCACACTCGAATCAACCCTGCTCTAACCTATTACAACCAGCCACAATCTCAGGGCTTGAACTTGAATAATAGAGAGCAAAGGTCTCGAGAAACACAGAGAAATTTCGAGCAAGAAGAAGCGATTAAAGGTTGAAGAAGATGTGCCCTAGATCTGAAATTTCCCGAAGAAGAAGTAGAATTGCACTTCTCTCCAGCAGCTTTTATACTTCTTCTTTAATCTAATCTGAGCCGCTCATCTTGGATCCATCCAACGGCTAATTAACCCTCCAGCTGGCAGCTGAGTTGTTCTTTAAAATACCCATGAATCCCACAAATCTCCACCTGATTCATGAGGAGTCAAACTGGAGCTTTCCTAGCTAAAGCCACAGCTGCTTTGAACTTCTTTCCAAAGCATTATAGAACATCAACCAGCTTCCCTTTCATCACTCTTGTACCTGCAAAATTAATCAATCCACAAAAGTTTCAAGCAATGCTTGAACTTCATGTTAGTGACCACCTTTGTCCCCATATCTGCTGGATTATCAGCAGTGGAAATCTTGAGTAAAAATACTTCACCAGTAGAAATAAGCTCCCTAATCTTATGAAACTTAATTCCTACATGTTTAGTTCTTTCATGATACACTGGATTTTTACTCAAGTGAATGGCAGATTGGCTATCAGAAAATATTACAGCATTCTTAGATATCAAACAAGCTTCCTTTAACAGACCTTGTAACCATACAGCCTCTTTACATGCATCATTTATCGCAATATACTCAGATTCTGTCGTAGATAATGCAACAAGAGGTTGTAATTGTGATTTCCAAGAAATGCAATTATTTCCTAATGTAAAGAAATATGCAGTGTTAGACTTTCTAGTATCCCTATCACTAGCAAAGTCTGCATCAACATAGCCAAGCAATTCAGGTACATTCATTCTCTTACCAAAGCTTAAGCCAACATTCAAAGTTCCGCAAACATAAGATATCACCCATTTCAAAGCATACCAGTGCTCTCTACCAGGATTAGACATGTAACGACTAAGCAAGGAAATAGCATAACATAAATCAGGGCGAGTACTTATCATAGCATACATCAAGGAACCAATGATATTAGCATAAGGTACATTCTCCATTTCAATCATTTCAGACTCAGTTTGTGGACAATGAGCCTTACTTAACACAAAATGAGGAGCAACAGGCAGAGAAACGATTTTACTATTCAAGTCACCATACTTAGAAACAAGTTTTTCCAGATATGGTTTCTGATGGAGTCTTAAGGCATTCTTGTTCCTATTTCTTTCAATGATCATACCCAAAATCTTTTTAGCATGTCCTAGGTCTTTCATATCAAATTCAGAGCTTAATTTCTTCTTCAGCTCAATAATCTTAGGCATACTTTTGCTAATAATCAGCATATCATCCACATACAGCAGAATATACACAGGGTTATCATTTTCAGTGGAGAAATAGAAGCATGCATCATAATTACTCCTAACAAACTCAATACTCAATACAAAAGCATCAAACCTTTTATACCATTGCCTAGGAGACTGCTTAAGACCATACAGGGATTTTTTCAACAGGCATACATGATCAGAAAATTCAGAATCAACAAAACCCTCAGGCTGGCGCATATAAATTTCTTCCTCAAGTTCACCATGAAGAAATGCAGTTTTTACATCTAACTGCTCAAGTTCCAGATCATAACAAGCAACCAAAGCAAGCATTATTCTTATGGTCTTAAACTTGACCACAGGAGAGAATATCTCCTTGTAATCAATGCCTTCTTTCTGAGTATAACCCTTAGCTACAAGCCTAGCCTTGTACCTTGGAGGGTCTTGCTCAGTGAGGCCTTCCTTTAATTTATATAACCATTTACATTCTACAAGCTTATGGCTGCTAGGCTTCTTAACTAATATCCAGGTATTGTTTACCTTAAGGGAATTCATTTCATCCTCCATAGCCTCTACCCACTTAGCTTTATCCCTGGAACTTATAGCCTGATAATAATTTTCTGGCTCTATGGACTTAATCTCATGAGCAGCCACTAAGGCAGTGAATACAAGGTCAGCATAGGACATACCAGGTTGGTTTGAGTAATTAGGATTAGGTTTAGGTATTCTCCTAACTCTATCCCTTACCAACTGATAGTTTTCTAACTGTTCAGTTTGGGAAGGTTCCATTTGTTCAGTTTGAATGCCATGATCTTGATGTTCATCAGGATCCATGGCCTGAACATCAGAATTCCCTACAAGCTGACCTTGATCAGGTGGAATTTCCTCCACCTGAATCTGCTCATTTTGATTATTCCCTACTATGATAGGCTCCACCTCAATTGAGGTACTCACAGTGTCACCTAATGGGGAACTAGGATGAGAATCGCTCTTATATGTCTTATATGGGAATGTTTCCTCATTAAATACCACATCCCTACTGATTATCACCTTTAAACCAGGTGAATCTCTGTCCCAAAGTCTGTAACCCTTTACCCCAGGCTGATATCCTAAGAATATACACCTAATGGACCTTGGGTCTAATTTTCCTACTCTTATATGAGCATAAGCAGAGCAACCAAATATCCCAAGGTGGGATAAATCTGGTTTCTTACCGGTCCATTTCTCTAAAGGGCACTTAAAATCTAGGTTTCTATTGGGACTTCTATTAACCAAATAGGTGGCTGTGGCTAATGCCTCTCCCCAGAAGGCCCTAGGCAAACCTGAGGTGAAGAGCAAAGCTCTTACCTTTTCTAACAAAGTCCTATTCATCCTCTCAGCAACTCCATTTTGCTGAGGAGTGAATCTCACAGTCTTATGCCTAAGAATATCACAATCAGCGCAGAAATTATCAAAATCAGCATTACAAAATTCCAAGCCATTATCAGTTCTAAACACTTTAAGTTTCATGCCAGTCTGATTTTCTTCTAGCAGTTTCCAGTCCTTAAACTTATTAAATGCATCATCTTTAGTCTTAAGCAGAAAAGTCCATACCATGCGAGAATAATCATCAACAATACTCAAAAAATATTTCCCACCCCCATGTGATTCATAATTTTCTGGCCCCCATAAATCAGCATGCACATACTCAAGCACAGTCTTAGAAACATGCTTCCCAGGTGAAAAACTCAATCTATGTTGCTTTGCTAACACACAGCACTCACAAAATGGCAAATCAGTGACACAAGTCTTACCAAACAGACCTTGTTTGTCCAGTTCATTCAAACCTCTATGACTTATGTGTCCTAACCTTAAATGCCACTTAACTGTCTCATCAGAATCATTAGCAGCAACATTACAGCATGCACCATTCAAAACATACAAGCCAGACATTTTTGAACCAGACATGAGAAGTTTCTTATTCTTATAAACATTCATAGATCCATTCTCAGCAATACAGACACAGCCAGCATCATCTAAAGCACCAAGAGAAATTAAATTTCTCTTCAAACCAGGAATATACCTGACCTTAGTCAGGGTGACAAGCTTCTTGTCACTTAATCTCAGGTTAACTGAGCCTATTCCTAAGACAGAACAGACATTGTCATTTCCCATATACACCTTCTCATTCTTAACATCAGACAAGTCAGAAAACCATGCCCTATTAGGGCTCATGTGATACGAACAGCCAGAGTCAAGCACCCATTGATCAGAGACATACATATCAGATACAGCAAGCACCTCAGCAATCTCAGTAGTAGCTAAATTATTTTCATTATTAGCTTCTTTACTCTTGTTTTGCCACTTAAAACAATTTTTCTTAAGGTGACCAGTTTTCCCACAAAAATAACATTTTCTGGTTTCTTTTTGTCCTCTATTATCCTTGTGTTGGTCATCTTTGCCCTTAGCTGCATTACTGTTATTACCAGAGGATTTGTTTTTGTTGTTTTGGTTCTTGGTTTTATTTTTCACAAACAGACCAGAATTAATTTTATTCCTCTGATTTTTCAATTCAATTTCCCTAGTCCTCATGGCAGTACACAGTATATCATATGATGGCAAAGTACCAGTGTATTGAAAAGCATTTTTAACAGGCTGATAGGAGTCAGGCATTGCATTCATCAAAATCATGACAATACTTTTATCATCCAAAGCATACTCAGTATCAACCAATTGCAATGTCATTTTCAAGAAATCATCTAGGTTAGCTTCTACACTCTTGGTACTATCCATCCTAAAAGCAAATGCAGCAGCCTTAAGATATGCTAAATTTGGAGCTTGCTGATTAGAAAATAGGGAGACTAACCTTTTCCACACTCCAAGTGCAGATTTTTCAGTGCTCACTTTCCTCAGCACTTGGTCAGTCAGGTTCAGGACTAACAGGTTGTAGGCCTCCTCCATTATTTCCTCCTTTCTTTTCTTTTGTTCCTCTGACCATTTATTCCCTTTTTCTTCCAAGGCTATCAGAACCTTATGGTGGGACAGGAGAGCTCTGATCTTTATACTCCACACTCCAAAATCAGTCTTCCCATCATAGGAGTAGACTTCAAGTCTTGTAGACATTTTCCTTGCAAAATAAAATATTTCACAAGGAAATCAGTGTAGAGAATAATTCTTTTAGTAATCAAATAGCCAAGAATTTAATCCTAGCTATCTTTATTCTGACTAAAAGAAGCAATTCAGGTTCAAACAAATCTTGGACTATTGAGTCAGAATTTTTCAATTCTTCTACCAGGAATCGAAAACAAGCTCTGATACCACTGTTGTGATTCTAGGCTAATCAATCTTGCAAAACAGAATTGATATGAGAATGCAGAGAAGCCTAAATCACTTCTGCACATACAGTCCAAATCAGATTTCTTCCTAAATGATTCAAACACTGAAAAATAGAAAAGAATGATTGACACCTGATTTTATCCCGTGGTTATATCCCCGAAGGGTTTACTCCACGTTGAGCTCTAGGAGGCTCGGTTGATGCACTATAACACCCGGAAACCTCTGGCCGGAACCGCTGAATGTTGTACAGAACACAGCAGTGCAAGAACAGCACTGAACACACTCAACCTCTCAAATTTCACACTCGAATCAACCCTGCTCTAACCTATTACAACCAGCCACAATCTCAGGGCTTGAACTTGAATAATAGAGAGCAAAGGTCTCGAGAAACACAGAGAAATTTCGAGCAAGAAGAAGCGATTAAAGGTTGAAGAAGATGTGCCCTAGATCTGAAATTTCCCGAAGAAGAAGTAGAATTGCACTTCTCTCCAGCAGCTTTTATACTTCTTCTTTAATCTAATCTGAGCCGCTCATCTTGGATCCATCCAACGGCTAATTAACCCTCCAGCTGGCAGCTGAGTTGTTCTTTAAAATACCCATGAATCCCACATTTTTCAATACAAGTACCTACTTGTATAAAAACTTGTATAAAAAAGGCGAAGTACAAATTGTTATTAGTGCACTGCTTCTGTGATTTTATTCTATGATCTAAGTTTGAATTCAAATAGAAAAATGAATTTGGTAAAGATATTTGTACGGGTTATTATGCAAATGTTACTCCCAAATACGTAATAAGTAAAATTAAAAATACTTGTCATGAATTTTAATTAAAATATATTGTAATATCATGTCACTAGTACTTGTTAATTTAATTTTGTATTTTAATTATTATGTACCATAACTTGAATTTTTAAATAGTTTGGTGATCGGTAAAATTATCGACTGATTATTCACATAATTCATACTAGGATTTCGTTCATTTTTCGGACTTTTAGTTGTCATTTTATTTCTCAAATAGTCTTTTATGTAGAATATCATTAAATAAAGACTTTGTGGTTCATTCGAAGTAAAATAATAGCTTTGAGCAAAGATTTGAACAAAAAGCGAACCCGCAAGGAATGGTGTGTGAAGCGTCAAAGATGGACAAGATTCCAGCGCAGGTTGTAGAGGTCGTATCGGTCTAGCGATACGGGCGATACTACTAGACCCGGAAGACCTTGTCCACGGAGGCCGTTTTGATCGTATCGACACATGATACGACAGATACGGGTGACATATCCCAAATTGAAAAAAAAATCAAGAGTATAAATAGAAAAGAGGTATTTTCAAGTTGAGAGTCCGAAAATTAGTTTTCTTGATCTAGTTTGAAAGAAAAGAGGGAGCTCTCACAAGTCCAAAGTATAAGAAAGGAAGGCAATATCAAAGAAAGTGAATTTCTATGTCGATTAATAGTGCAACGATTGTTGGTGATTAAACGAGGTAGAAATAATCGAGTATACGCCTTGGCAGAGGATACTCGTATTTAAGGTGTATGTTTGAAGGTAGAGGCGCAACGACAATTAGTACTTAGTCGGTCTATTCCCATCTCTCATTAGACATTACATGTATGCTTCATTCATTATCTACTTGAGTGGTACATATAGGTAAAGTAGTGACCTTGGAATATTATCTTAAACTGGTAAGGACACACTTTAACGTTTCAGATCAGATTAGTTTCTAGGTTACACACTATATTATTCGAGTTAGAATAGCTAAATTGAAATATCATCTTACTTAGTACACATGTTTATCTTGATTCCTTAGGACTTCACTTGGGCTTGCCGAATATATAAATTATTTGATTACATTGATCCTCAAACTTGACATAAGAAGAGGAAAACATTAAACCTGTCACTTGGTACTTGAATTGAAATTGTTCATATAATTTGGTACTTGTATGAAAATTTTCTATAGTTCGATACCTGATTAGAAAATTTTGATAATTCATTACTCGATTTTAAATGAGATGGTAGTTCATATGTTTTTGTACTTTGCCATTTATTAAATTTAGCCTTTTAACCGTTAAGATTACCATTTATAAGTGGAATCTTTTTGAATGTCACCACGCAAATTTTCCCTTAACGGAATGTCATCCTCCAATTATAATTTCTGATTTTCCATTCTTGAAACAAAATCAATTTTAAGAAAATAGTTTGTTCATATTTTTATCCAGTCAACGATGTGTTGGCGCTTATGTAGCATTTTATGCGGCTTTTTGAACAATCCATTAGTGTGCGAGGTATATTATGGATGCTAAGGGAGTATACGAGATAAAATAATTATTTTAGGTAACATATTACCACAAAGCAGACGACCTCTAACGGTTTGAGAGTTCATTGCACATTCATGAATGATCCAATATATACGAAACATAGTATGTTGCGAAGCTGACTAATTCTCCATAACTCTATAGTTAATATTAAGAGACGATCCTAACGTTTGGAGGGGTAAATCGAACATGAAAGAACCAAGAAAGGCCTAGCAGCGAGGCTTAGGGAGCGCAACACTCTGAGTGAAGATTAGCCTAGCGCTCAAGCTCTTAATTTGGCTTATTACCGCGGCTTACCCCAACCGTCCTAGGATGATGACGTCAGCAGATATGAATATCAAGATCATCATACCCATAACCGCTACATTGACCAAATTCTTTCATATACAATGTTGAAATAGATCTTTATAAAATTGAAAGTATGATAGGTTTAAATTTTGGGTGATACTAAGACTTTTGAGCTTCATTTTCACTAAAAATAATTTTCTGGAGCGAGTTTGCTTTGATTTTTTTTCGATAGTTAGGATGATAATATACCATAATTATATTAATATTTTGAAAGAATAAATGAAAAATGGTGGGTATGAGAGAAGAAATCATGAAGAAATTAGTAAGATTTGAGATTCTTCCCATCTAAATCATTGCAAAATGAGTCTATTTATAGACCTGAGAAATAAAGTCATTAGTATTTTAAAAAACATTTATGTATTATTTTTCATTTATGACTTTTAGAATTTAAAATTATATTGTTTTACTGACCAATCCAAACTAAAGATTTTTTTGAATATAATCAAATGCTCTCATGTGTCATATTAATACTCAACCTTTGATCGACATTTGGTCCATTCGGTCCTGGTTTTTTGCACTTAAATTTTTAGTAAATAAGTTAAATTAAATTAAATTAACTATATTTAAGTTAAGTACATTAATTATTACTTTTTATTGGTGGTGTGGTGTTTTTGTGGTGGTGGGTTGTTGTGGTGGTGGTAGTAGTATGGTTTTGTGGTGGTGTGGTGGTTGGATTCGGGTGTTTGGTTATGGTGGTATTGTGGTGGTTTGGTGTGGTGGTGTTGGTTGTATTATGATTTTGTGATGGTGGTGTGGTGTTTTTGTGGTGGTGGTAGTGTTTGAAATTGGCACTGCGTTATTGTAGATTACAACCCAAGGTTTGCTTCACCAACTTCTTCCGCTAAGTTGTTGACGCTTTGCTTCGGCCAAACCTGAGAAGTACAAACAGAATTGTTTACCCAGTTCGGCAACAACCTACATCTGGGGAGGACGACTCTCGATCTTCAAGATTTCACTATCACAGTTAGAGTACACCACTACTTCTAGCCTAGTTGAAATCTCAGCTCAATCTGTCACTACAGACTATCCTACACTATCAACACACTTCTAGTAATAGATAGCTAACAACCTGAACTTACATACTCAGCCTATCCTATTACAATGTGTTGTAGTGGTTGCTACAACAACGTCTTCCGCCTAGTTGTTGTCACTTCTGTTGACGACTTCTCCAAGCACTTCCTGCTGAGTAATCGGACGCTCTACGTTGCTCCCCTCAACCAATGACTTATCTGTCAATACCAAGGAGAACGCTGGGACAGTCAGCACAAGTTTCACTTTGCGACTGTCAACCGTTTAACCTTTCAATAAGTCTCCGCTCCAGTCGACTTCCTTGAATAAATATAGTAATCAGACTGCTCCAGTCCAGATTACTCCTCTACTCCCACATAATTTGCGCTTTAGCACTTTCTACTTTGATCTCTTCTCAGTGTGTGTTTTCTTTGATTCGGTGTCTTCGCTCTCTATTTTGTTGCCTCGGTCTCTGCCTGCTCATATAGCTTATGCATCGCAACAACTTCTTCCAGCAGATGATTACCTTCCGAAAACTCCTCTGAATTCCAGGAAGGTTGTTGAGTTTTGGTTTCCTAAACTGTAATTTAGAAACCTTATCTTATTGGCCTTCATCCGCGTCGCTGCTAAAGATTCTCTGATCATCTGGGTCGTCCACTACCTGTTGCCAGGACGGCAGCAATCTCCCAGACACTCTTCGAGCTCCTCCAGAATGATTTGCTACAAAGATATTCTCTTTAGCTTTAGCCTTGAATCTTCAGGGGAAGTTATAGTCTCTTTTGGTCATTGTCTTGATCCCTTCTAATCATCTGTACCAGCTCCAGTCGTCACAGGATGCCATAGCTTCTTCTGCCTCTTCTGTTTTGTCAATCTTAGTACCAGTTCCTGGTACCAGAGTTCGTTGTAGCCTCTTCTTCCGCTCGGGAGCTTCCGTTTTGTCACAGATGCCACATACGTAATAGTGTTTGTGTGGTAGTGGATTGTTGTGGTGTTGTGGTGGTGGTGTTGTGGTAATGGTGGTGGTCAGGGATGGAGCCGGGATTCAAAATCTTGTAGGGCTTTTTTTTTACGAACAAAAGGGGAGGCTCATCCTCATAATTGTTCATAAATGCAAAATACAAATATATTACAAGGAGGCAAAAATCAGAATCATGTAAATTATACAAAAGACATAATTAACTAAATTTTACCCTACGATGTCCGCACATCTCAAACACAGTAATTACATCATCATTACTGATACAGTCTACAAACCTTCTTTCAACATAAAGGACTATGAGATCATCAAGAAACTCATCATTCGTCTTATTTCTAAGTTTATTCTTGATAATGTTCATATATGAAAATGCTCTTTCTGTTATTGCTGTAGATACTGGAAGAGTTAAGATAAGCCAGATCAATCTATAGATCATAGGATAAAATGTCAACTTTCCCGATTCAACCAACCGTTGGCCAGCGCCGGTCCTATTCATTTGTAGGCCATGGGAAAAAACATTTTTCGGACCCTCTTTATGAGGAAGATTTAAATTTTATTGATACTAATCAAAGCGAAAAACCCGCTTCGTGACTTACAAAAGTTATTGTTTTATAAAGATACAAAAAGACTTGTAAAAAAATAATAAGTAATAAAATTAAACACATGAGAGCGAAACATGAAAACAAATATGTATCACCTACAAAATTTTTGAAAACACATAAAAGTTAAGTTAAATTTTTTCGTCGAGCATTTCTAGATGCGAAATCACTAATAATGCTCTCAATATCAACTTTTTCTAACATATCTCCCTCAATACATAAGAGAGCCAAACCATTTAATCTCTCTTGTGACACATCATCCGATAAAGTCATCGCAACACTTTCAATTCACATATAAAATCATCCAAATCAACATCTGACTTTTTATCATGAAAAAAAGTAACATGAAATTTATAACAACATTCTCTCAATTCATTTTCATCAAATAACTTTGGTTTTTTAAAGTAAATATTTTTTTCTCAAAAAAGCTTAGGCCAGTGGGCCCTCTTTGGGGGTAGGGCCCTGGGCTGGTGCCCCGGTTGCCCATCCCCAAGGCCGGGTCTGCCGTTGGCACACATCCGATACAGAAGTCATATTTGTCAATGTTGAATCCTTGCTAGAAAGAATACAGACTCCATAACATATGCTGAAAAATCTGAAGGATAAATTTTCGAAGCAAGTTTACACACATCTTTTACTTTAAATGCTTGAAAATCATTGCGTGGATGAAATGATGCACTAAGAAAGAGAAGCTTCATTGAACTATCCGCAAATCTAGTATCAAGCTCTGTCAGCTGATAGTCTATAACAGTATAAAGTATGTTGACCCGATATAAGAGCCCATTTGTTATGTTCATTTCATTATCTGTAACGCTTTCCTTATAAGGAGCAGACTTATACGACATAATAATAGCATGCTCATAACAAAATGTTTCAACCTTCATGATCAAATTGTCTCATCCATCATGAAATTGTAGCGCCTTAGTTTGCTGAAGGTGTACCAGCAGATTGCTGTAGCAACCTCTTGTGCCGAAGTAGCTTGTACCGCGAATAATCTGAAAGAAGTTACACACGAAGATTTATTCACCGAGTTCGGCCAACTGCCTACATCTGGGGAGGACTGCTCTCGAGTTCTCAATGATTCTATTAGTTCTCTGGTTTGCAGTACGAGACAGACTTGACTTTACGCCTATGTTAGATCAATCTATGCTACCCAACCCAACTAGCACGTGATGACCCAACCCAATTTTTGGAAATCCATGTTCCCTCGGACAGCTCAGCAACACTGGAATCTTTTCCTGGATTCTTGCGAAGTTGTTAGGATTTGGTTTCCTAAATCTGAATTTAGAAACCTCGTCTTTAATTGATTTTTTCGTCCGCGTGATGACGTTTGCTGACCTCTCGATGATGTTTGCAACGATCCCCGAGTACTTCCGACGGCAGTAGCTCCTCGTCGGACTCTCTCTGTGCAGCTTCAAGATGGTCGCCATTCTGCCCTAGCTTCGAGTCATCACGGGTTGCTGAAGCAGATTCTATCTTTTGCTTGTTGCCTAGTCTGCCTCAGCTTTTTGATCCACAGAGTGCTACAACAGATTCTGGTCCTTGGTTGCTGTATCTTATTGTTGTTTTGTCAAACTTCATATTGTGCTCCAGCTCTAAATCTTCAGGGAATCTTATGGCAGTTTCTTGTGCAGTTTTGTCAAGGATGCCATTCCTCAACATACACACTCGAGTTAGTTAAATAGCTGTCGCTCTGCTCACAGACTCAACCTATTCTAGTTTAAATCAGTGTTACAGTAGGATGCTATAGCACACCCGTGTGTAGTATAGCTTGTGCCGACTTTTTCCGTGATGCTCCAAACCTTCCACTAAGCCGAACAAGCTGCACACTCAGAATTATTCCCCCTCACTCTGTGACCACTTGTCATTGAAGGGAGTGAGTCGTCTGTCGTCGTCCGAGATCCTCAGACACTCATGACGCTCCCTCGACTCTCCTTGATCAATTAGCGAGTCTCGTGCTCCAACTGACCTTCTCCGATCAAGCACTGATCAGACTTGGCAAGTCTTGATCAGTCTCTGCTTCACAATCACTCCTCCTCTGCGTGCACACTCTGCTCAATGAGTGATGGATCAAATCTCTCCGCTCTGCACTTGCTCTGCATTTGATAGCTCCAATTGATCGATTGATTCTCTAGATTTTTGGATGCTTGGATGGATTGATTCTTGATACCTCTGCTTCCTGCCGAGGCTTACTTATATATGCCCAACTCCGTATTCTCATCGCTAAGCGAATTGGTAAGTGCAAAATCCCCTCCTATTTTGTCAGATACTTGATAAGGACACTTACCTCCAAAAGCAGCATCATTGTCTTCAAGCCCATTAGGATACTGATCCAGGGAATATTCTAATCTGCATTAGGATACTTCCCTTGCTCTGTTCTTCAACTCTGGGCAACTGTAGATTACGCGGTAATTCTGCTCTCAGGATGCTCCAACTCTTCTGCTACACAGGCTGTTGTAGCAACCCCTTGTGCACTTCAACTTGTTCACTCTGGAGGATTTTGTCAACTGAATGCCATTATCTTAACACAACATTTCTCATAACTTGAAGTTTTTCTTTTGTTATTGAAAGAAAATCCACATCATTCAAAGTGTCTGTCTTTCTTTTGAAAAGCTTGAGAAAGAAACTTGGTAATCTTCATGACATCATGTATCAATATCAAACAGTAGACAAAATTAAACTTTTTCATAGCTTTACCAATTCCTTCTGCTTCTCCTTGAACTTTGTATACTCCATTCTTGTATAAATCATCAATGTTTCTCGGGTAGCTCCAAACAATGAGAAATCTGTTTCTTACCCAATTCCTGCAGAAGAAGACAAATCCGGATATCTGAACAAGAGGTTGCTACAGCAACCGCTGTATCATCCCTCTGTAGCAAAACGAGAGCTTCAGAATAGAAGATGCGTCTGCTACGATTGTAAAGGGTATAGTGAGAATCAATTCCCAAAGATGAAAGAGGTCCAGAAACAACGAAAGGCTGTCAGGGTTAAAATTTGAAGAAAGAAACCAAAGGCCAAGTCACACCATCAAGTGTTCTTCGGAAGAACGTGTCTAGTGGGTGATCACCATTGGTCAGAAAAGCAAAGAATGGTTGACCGCACGTCGTTGTACGCGTCAAATTAATCCTTTCTTCTCCACTTAGTACAGCTGCTAAGTCAGGGTCGATCCCACAAGGAGCGTGCAGACTCGTTCAGCTAGTAACCTACAACTTACGAGAATTGGGTTGTGAGTGATTGGGTTGCGCAGGTGCGCGAATGAACAATAGTGAAAGCAGATTTTGCACTAGACGTGCGCAGACAGTAGAGATTAAGTACTATGACTATGAAAAGTATCGGTAAAGACAATCCTCTATGAATGTATTCCTTATCATTGACTCTAAACGTCCATAGTTCGATTTTACTGAAGTTAGTGTTCGATCAAGGCTTCCTAACATGTGCGCATGTTCCGATCAAAGTCCATGAGCTATTAATTCTTGAAACTAGTCTAAGCAGCTACGAATCCTGTCACAGTAGCAGCTGATTATGCTAGCGCGTTACTCCTAGTTGTCACCGTCAAGCTACCAACTAGTTTAACATATAACAACAAGTAGTAAGAGTAAGATTACGGTTCAAGGCTTCCCCTACTCATACAACTAGCTGTCAACCGTGTGCACAGAATTAATACAAGCAAACAAACTATGCATTAAGCACAAGTCTCAAAGGAAATACTTCATAGAATCATGCCCAACCGATACAAAGTGTTTAGCTAGACATGCTAGTGGTAAACATCATAGAAATAGTAAATAAAAGCTAAAGTGTCCAAGGAAACAGTAACAAGCAGGTGCGTGCAGGTTGCTCAGTCGGTTAGCGCAGGGCCTCGGCGGCAGCTCATGTGTTTTTCAGTTCTGGCTCTCTCTCCTGTATCTCGTGTATCTCTCTCAAACCCTAGCCTTCCTCTCTTTATATACTGCTTGTGAGGCCCGAGGAATGCTCAGATTTGGCCCGTGACAATCTTGGCAACTTCCAAATCCTAGGAGATTTTGTAGGGATATGGTGTTCAAGATTTGGAAATACCGCTATCCTGCGCATGACTCACTGCGCACGTTGGTTCGCGCAGTTGGTTTGCGCACCGCAGTCTGAATCTGCCACCTCCTATCCTGTTTGCGCTGCTAGCTCCGCAGGTTGTGTGTTGCGCTCCTTAAACGAGCCTATTAGCGTGTATCCGACTTAGGCCCTTGTTTTGTCCTGGAATACAAAAACACCGGAAACCAGTAATCTTGTACACAAAATAATGCAAACAAGCATAGTGTTAAGATCTAAATAGTGCGTATAAATAGGCTCTATCAATGGTCAGGAACAAACACGAGCCAATTCACTGGGAGAAACGATCAAAAGGAAGCCACGGGAAATGCTAGTCTGGAGACCTAAAAGTGACAAATGGAAAGACAGGAAGTATGAGTGTCAGAAGCTGTGGAAACGGAGACCAACCCAACTGTGAGTGTAGAAAAAACCATCTGACCCTAACAAGGATCCTCCGAACAACGGGAGTAGCACCAAGAAATAGGGGAACCAGCCCCTAGCTGCTATTGCAACCAAGACCTAAAAAGCTTGTTCAAATATGTTGGTTGCTAAAAATAGAGGAAGTCACATGCTAGGCACGTTCATCTGGAAAAAAGAGAAAAACAGCGGGTAAATCAAATTTCTAGGGCACAATCGTTAAGCTTTTCCCCAAAACGTTCGCTGATCAATCCTCTCCCCTGTCCTTATTACTCTCTGCAAATCCCCAACAATGGTGAAAACTCGCGGACTGAAGAAGAACATAGTAGCAGCACATCAAGACAGAGCAGAAAGGCATTCTAAGTCACGAAGTGAAGCGACTGCTCGAAGACTAGACTTGGTGGTCTGAGAGCCCGCATCACTCCCTGTGTCGCAAAATGCCCCTCCTCCACAAGACGAAACCTCGCGGAAAAGGAGAAGACTAGTCCGTGACAGGAAGCCTGCGACCAGCGCAGCAGTGGTGATAAAAGAGGCTATTCATGAAGAAGGCTCAAGGGGAGAACAAGCTACAGAGGCTGCTACAGCTGCTCAAAAGGTTGAAGAGACCTGCAGAACCCTCGTCACGACCCCCGACACAGAAGGAGAGGGTGAGGAGGTTGGAGCTGAACTTCCTGAACGAGAAGCTACTGCAGCACCTCTTCCGCCATCATCTGACAAAGGAAAAGCTCCAATCATCATCCCTGATTCAAGCAGTGAAGAAAAGGAGGAGTCTAGTGAAGAGGATGACGTTGGTGAACCTTCTGAGAGAAGACCTGTTCTGGCTGATACTGATGCAGTCACTGTAAGAGGGGTGTGGTTCATAAACAAGCTTGCCTCTCAATCATAGTGTATTGTGGAGAGGAAGCACATTATTCCAGAGAAGAGACTGGACCTTGATAAATGCAAGTCTGCAACGTCATCCAACTCCTAACAGAGGTAAATTTACTTAAGTCCCTGACTTACCCTTACAGATTCGGTATTCCTTTAGTTAGGGAATTTGTAGTCAATATGGAAGAAAAGTTTGGTGATGAAGAGGGAGTTGATTATGGAAAGAGTTGGGTGAGGGGTAAGAAGGTAGTAATTACCCCTGAAAAGATAAATGCATTTTTAGGAATAGACAGTGATGCTAGGGAGCCATCTAGTGTAAATAGGGAACTTCTGGCCAAGGTTCTCACTGGAGGTGTTTGCAAGTCCTGGGGAGGACCAAGTCTCAGTGCTGCTGAACTCACATCCAAAAATGCCCTGCTGTACAACTTGGGCATTAGGAACTGGATTCCCAACTCTCATAGGGGAAAGGTTAGCAAACCCTTCGCTAACCTTCGGCACTCAATTAGGAAAAGAAGGAAAGTTAGCTTGGGTAGTGTGATGTTTCCCCAAATTGCTTCTCATGCTAGAAGTACAGTCTTAAGTAAACCCATTGTGTTGACATCCCTCATTTATGGAATGATGATTTCTCAGCATCCGGAGTTGGGAGAGATTTCTGAAGGAATGTCTGAAGAGCTGCAAGTTTTTCTTGTTGATCACAAGCTCTTCAAAGGAAGACATGCTGTTGACATTGTGTCACGATCCAAAAATCCAGGTCAAGACCGGCGCTTGACCAACGATCAAGCAAGCCTCACATATGACAGTATTACACAAAAGATAGGTTTTTGTAATTAATTCAGTCATAAAATTTACAATATTTACGAAAACGAGTTTACTACTAAACCAAGCAAAATGTGCTCCTAGTAACCTGTCCTAGACAACGGAGCATAACTCTAGCCAAAAAGAATAAAAAAGGACAGCTGATAACGAGTCCCAAAAAACAAGACAGCTGAAGTTGGATGACACCGTAAGTAAAGATAGCTCTCTCGTCGAGGATAACTGGACCCTTCAGCAGCTACCGATTCACTTATCTGTAAGGAGAGGGTAATAAAAGAGAGTGAGTCGGGAAGACTCAGTGAGGAAATAACCCGCACGTACTCTAGTAAGTGGTTACACACTTACGTATCCAGGAACGAGATATGTCATTTCTTAAGCTTGTAAATATATAATAACAAACTACCAAACAATCAGATATATCAAATGCACATATGCAAATGCGTGAAGGCACAGAATGAGAACTGTTACTAACAGAAGCATATAGCTAGGCAGTCGTCACTGCCGATCCGGATCATCAAAACGCGGAATTCATCATCGCGTAACAAAATGCTGCATTATCATCGCATAACAAAAGTTGCAGTCTCATGATGCAATATGTATGCATGTGTATGATATTTATCACAAGCCTCTTCTCAAAGTTAACAGAATCCGTTTACGGATGATTATGCAATATGCATAATAAACTTATAATTAATACGAAGCGAATACGTGGGAATTATTTACTCACAATAGACTTTGTTGGGAAGAGAATGATCAATCACCTCCGTGCAAAGTTCCGTCCTGATGACCTTTAAACCATACATCTCAATTGACTTAGTATAAATATCGAATCAACTCATAACAAAACACTCTCATATACATCTCAATTCCACCAAAACAAACCATCAGAAAATTTCCGCACAACACAACTCCAAGTGATGAAACTCAATTTCACTTCCTCCTGCCAACCTCTCTACTTCCCCAAATCATCCTCCACTCTATTCTCCATCAAAATCCTAACAATCCACCCAAGCCAAAATCCATCTCCAATTCTACCCCTTTTCCTTCTTTTTTTGTAACTTCCCTGGTGATGTTTTCATCAATCCTCAAAACTCTAATTCAACCAAATAAATCACCATCCAACCTAAAACTAACAACCTCATATCCAAAGCCCACATAATCCAACATCAACCAAACCCACCAAACTTCTCCAAAACCTTGTCACACAAATTCACAACCCAACTGACCCCTCATCCCATTCCAATTCACCATTTGGTCATATTCAAACCCTCATCAATCCAAACACAACTCCACTGAATCAACATCACAACAACCCTCACTTCGGTCTCCAAATGAACTCAATTAGCTCACCCACAAAATCTTCCACAACACCCATAAAACATCACCCAAAATTCAAGAACATACCTGAACAAAGGCCCTGAGGAAACCCTAGAATCGGTGGCTAGGAAAGATGGGAAAGGAGGCGGGGAGAAGTTGATGGGGAGGAAGGCAGGGGGTTTACGGGAAGAGAAGATGAGGGAGAGGAGAGAGAGGATGGGGAGAGGAAATAAGATAAGGGGAGAGAAATGAAGAGTTTGACCAAAAACAAATATCTAACCCATTTTTGTATATTTAAAATATGGGTATAACACATTGCCCAAGAGGACCCGCTTCTGGTTGCCCCAACAGATCCTTTCCCTCTGGAAGAAGCACTTCCCCCTGCCTCAGCAATCCAAGTAGCTCTCAAAGCAAGGATAGTGAGCCACCTAAAGTCAGAGCTGAACATACTGAATGCTGAAGCCAAGAGAAGGGATACCAGAGAGCCCAAATCAGAAGTCTGCTCAAGGACCTGGAATATCCGGAGGAAGAAGGTCATGCCCCAGCAGAAATGAACCAGTGAGCATTTATGTCAAAAAGGGGGAGAGCAAACAAAGGCCACTCCAGATGAACTCTTCTAATGCACTCTTGAACATTTTTTCTTAAAGCCCTGCGTGGCTATGCTAAACCCAAGGCCGAGTGTGGCTACAACATTTATCCTGAACTGATGTAAAAGTAGTTTGAAATTTATAGAGCTGTGTGATTTGATTTTAAATTTCAAAATCAAATGTAATCTCCTACAAACTAGGAGATAATGCTTCTTTAGGGAACTTCCAAAAAGGGGAAATCTGTACAAGTCTTTGGCGAGTATTTAAAGGAGGCTGGGCAGAAGGTCTGGGTATCAAAGCTAAGAGCATACAGAGAGAGTGTACGCAGAATACCAGCAGAGTGGAATTCAAGTGCGAGAAGAGCTTCGATCATCACCGAGAGCACCGCAGGCGTGTAGAGCTGTGTGATTGAAACTGAGGGTGATCGAGACTTGCAAAGTCTGATCAGTACTTGATCTGGGAAGCCAATTCAGAGCAGCGAGTGCTTGTTGGTTGATCAAGGGAAGCCGCGGAGCAATTGTCGAGTGGAGGTACTTGGGCAATTGGCAGAAGGCTAGGTCTCGCTAGTGACAGGCGGTCACTGAGTGAGGGGGAGCATTCCAGAGTGTTCAACACTCGTGGAGAGGTTCGATCGGCTCAGCGGAAGGCTTGGAGCGACGCGGAGAGATTCTGCACCAGCTGTGTGCTACAGCAGGTGCTATAGCAAACATGTAGAGACTGTGTGTTAATTAGAATAGGCTGAGATTCGTCGAGTCAGTAGCTATTCTGAATTGATACCAGTGTAGCTAGTTGAGATACAAGTCAGAGCTTGTTCTAATTGTGGTCGAGGTACTAGTTAAGGTTGAGTAGCATAGGTTGCGTGGAATCGAACCGTGTGTACATCGAACCTTGAGCTTAGAGAATTAAAAGACTGAGTTCAGTCTTTCCCAGAGGTAGGCACTTGGCCGAACTGGGTGAACAAATTATTTGTTCATTGTTCTTGCTACACAAGATTCATCGGTACAAGAGTGTGCTGTAGCAATTGCTTGTACACAATCTGCATCTCAGTAGCGCTGCGAAATTTCAAAGTATATTTGGCATTTTTGGAGCATTGTCAAGGACTTTGTGATATTCCTCATCCACTCGTTTCAATAGGTCCAAAATTGCATCAAAATTTCCACCATTAAGAGAGTCAACCGATTCATCATGACCTCTAAAAGAACATCATTGTCGTGCCAACACCTTTACAACCTCTATAGTAGCAACAAGTCGAAGTCGGTTATCTGCTATTCTTTTGAAGATTATGCGCTCATCACTCTCTCTATATGCTTGGTGGGTTTTTTTTTTAAAGTTTCCCACTTGTGCACGGAAGAACTATGTATATAATTAACCCCTCTCGCATGAGCTATCATGCCTGACTTCTTGGACATTGCATTCTTCCATCCATTAAACCCAATATCACTAAAATATGAATAGTTGAATGAGTTGCTATCAAATAAGAAACAAGAAAAGCAATATGCTTTATCCTTCTCAGGGGAATACTCAAGCCAAGATCATTCTTTGAATCATTTGTGACTAAATCTTCGATTTTGAACTACATCCCAAATAGATGGATAACAACTTAAATGAGTTTGATAAGGCCTTAACACCACATAAGCTCTCTGAACATTATCACGCTCATACACAGGAAGGTCTTTTTTTTAAGGTTGGGTTGAGTAAGGGTTTGCATATTGCACGACCGTCGTTTCTCCGGATTTCTTTCAAGTGAATTAATATCAAAAATTTCTCCCACATCAATCTATTCGTTAACGGATTTTTCGAAAATATTTTGAATTTCTGCCCTATTTTCACTCCCAATATCACGAGGATCACTCTCATTACCACTTGAGGGGACATCGCTTTTCTGCCATTGTAATAAATTCTTCAAACGTTTGAGATTCCTATTTTCTGCCATTGTACTTAATATAGCTGAAATATTATCAGTAGCTACAAAAATAAATATCTAATCAAATATCAACAACTACACAAACAAACATATAATCAACAGAGTTTACTATGAAAATAGATTAACTAAAATTGATGAATAGTAATTTAAGTCTTTAAGTCAAATATAATTAAGTTAAATAAAATAAAATAAAGTTAAGTTCAATATATAAGTAAATAATTTCAGTTCAAAAGATGTTCGAATACCAAATTTTTTAGAAGATGGTCTAAAAATTTCAGATGAGAAAAATAAATAAAAAATTATATGTACGGTCTTAAAACTTTTGCAAAAACCATTTTATCATCTTATAGACCTGTTTGAATCTTGGAAAATTTAGCGGTAAAAAAATGAAGTAAAATGTATTTCCCATGAAAAATTATATAAAATTTTTTGTAATTTGTTCTTTTATTTTCATTTTTGATGACAAATCAAATAAAGAACTATTTTATTTTAATTGTTTTTCATTTTCATCCCCAAAAATCAAACAAGTGCTTTTAAGTGAAATAGGAATACAATATTTTTAAAAGTTGTAGAGAGGAGTTGGTGATAAACGGTGAATTTAGTTTAGTGATGGGGTTTTAGGTTGAGAAGCAAGCCTCGGTCTCTCAACTCTCTAGGGTTTTAGAAAACAGCAGATAGAAGAGGCGCCTCTTCTGCTTCTACTTGTACCGGACCGGCTGCTCGTCTTTGCTTTGCTTTGGGAAAGATGGGGTTTTGGGGTGAGACTTCCTTCGCCAGCACGCTCTACTTTTCGTCCTCGTGTCTTCTTCTTCTTCACCCCTTCTCTCTTCTCTACTCTTTCATTTATATCAACTTTATTTTTCTTCTGCTGCTATTTTTTTTTGAAGCCATGCCTCCAATTTCCTCAAATTTCAAATGAACTCTAAACGGGTTTCTGCTTCGACTCTTAGCTTTCTCTATGATGATGCCTTGTTATTCAATTTCTCTCCAGGACTCGAAGTCAAACCAGGCCAAGTTGTTCCTTACGATTCTGAGGCGGTGCGAGGACGTCTTCATATTACCCAGGTACCTCCTCCCACTTTGTGTATGTTTTTCTCTTTTTTCAGTGGTCAATCATCTATTGTTTGAATTACTAGACATATCATTTGATTGAATTAACCTAATTATATCATCATGCCTTTTTCTATTTACTTGCTATGTCTAATGTGTTTCTACTTATTGTGGTGATGTCTTAGGCAACTCTTGGCACTGGATCATCATCTAAGAAAAGTGTTCTGCAAATTGTTGTTGGTGAAAATAATCCTATCTTCTTGTGTTCCTTACTTCCTGACAAGATTGAGAACTGCCCATTGAATCTAGAATTCGAAGAGGATGGCATAATGTCATTCTCTACAATCGGCCCCAGAAGCATTCATCTTTCCGGTTTTATTGAGACTGATGCGCAAGACTCTGTTGGAGATGATTTTGAAAAGTATCCTTACATTGCTTGCATTCATTCTCACTCTTTGAAGTATAATTTAACTTTCATGAATCGGAACAATGTTTATCACTATATAGTCTCATATCGAACTTTTTATCCCATCCACCTGTATAACAATTCTTTAAAGTACCGACACACTTTTAGAAAATCACATATGTATTTTCATGACTGCACATTTGAAGCGATTCATATGGAGAGGATATTGCTGAGAGCGATACAGATGTATCTACTGATTGCAATACGGATGACACATATGGTGATGAGTTTACAGATGAAGAGGATGATCCTGTCATGTACCCTCCTTCACCAATCCCCAATAGAGGAGGTATGGTGTGGGTGTTTCATAAAGTCTTTCATGTGCTTTGATTCTATAAAGTTGTAGCACCCTATTGATGTGAGTTTCTGCACTAACTCTTGTGATCACGCAGGTCACATTTCTCATCTTCGTTAGTTTAACGCTACTAATAGTATTTCTTTTACTGTATTTGTTGGTTTTAGTATCATTCTGGTATTCTGCCAGTCTCTAAAAGTAACTCCTTTATTGTTCTTTACCTTTAAAACTTGGTTATTTCAGTTTGTCATTGGGGTGTATGTTTGTTAAAACTGCATTGACATTGGAATTATTTTTTCAGTTGTTATTGAGGAGATAGTGGACGAAGAGAAGCCTGCTACTGGGAATAATCGCTCCAAGCTCTCAAAGAAGAAAGGTCAACTGAGTGCGAACGCTGATAATGATGCTTCTCAAAAGCAAATTGTTGTTAAGCACACTGGTGTCCCGATGTCGGAAAGTGAAGACGAAGATGGTTTTCCAATTTCAGTGCCCACTTCCAAGGTTCAAAAGCAAGGTTCAAACACAGAGAGAGCAATAGAGGGCAAATCTAAAAATTCGAAGAAGAAAAGAAGTAGAGATGAAATCAGCAACAAAACTGATAAAACCTCCAAAGATCAACAGAAGAGGTTTTACATTTTTTATTCCACTCAGCTGTTGATTGTGTGCTTCACCAGCGTTACTTCCAAATCTCTTATCGGTATTTATCTCAATCAGGGAGGAAAATAACCCTTCTGATTCATCACTCCCAGAAGCTGGTGCAACTGACAATAATGATCAGCCAAAGAAAAAAAAAAAGAATTCAGATAAACAAATTAAAGAAGCAGAAGATGCTGAAACAGCTATTGAGGAAAATAATGAAAAAATCCCTGTTACAGATGACAAGTAAGTATTTATTCCTTTATATCTCTTTCTGTTTGTTAGTGTACAACCTAATTTGAGAAAGATATAGTTGGTGTCATGCTATACTTCCAACATTCAGTAATAATAGTTGTTAAATCTGTAGTTTGGAGCACTAGTTCCGAGCTGTCACAAAGTTTTGCTGAGTTTAGTTCCACGGCTCAAAATTTATACTCTTCTAATGGAAGCATTATGATGTTTTCTATGCAGAAATGCAAACAACTAGACAACTACTGATTTGTGCTTTGCGTGTCAAAATAATGGGAAACACACTGAAACAGTGTTTCATTGTTTGTGCATATAAATGTCATTCCAGTCAGGCGATTCAGTTCATTAATTGTTTCATGTAGATTATGCTGGTGCAGTTTAGGTCATAGGTGTTTGTGACATGCCAAATCTAATGATATTTTGTTTTCATGCTCAGGATGAAATCTGAAACTGAAGTCAATCCTGTAACTGACGGAGTTCAAACCTCTGAGAAGAAAAAAAGGAAAAACAAGAAGAAAAACAAGACCGATAAAACTGAAGAGAAAGCTGTTCCTGCAGATTTGGTAAAGAAAGAAAGCGAAGCTAAAGCCACCCAGGTGAGGGAATTTCCCAATGGTTTAGTCATTGAAGAATTAAGAATGGGAAAACCAGATGGAAAAAGAGCGTCTCCTGGAAAACGAGTAACTTCTCTAACTTACAATTTGTAACATTTCTTTCTATGTTCAATTGTTATTATATATATTATTTAGGAAGGCAACGGATGTAAGTTGAGAGAAGTTAGATGTTTTCATTGTTTTTCTTTCTGCATATTTTGTGTTGGCATATCCTGAACACTTTAATCAACTTCACATTGGAGACACTAGTATGAAATTCAGTATTTCATTCCTAGAGGTGGTATTTGATCCCAGCGTGGTGATGTTGATCTTCATTCATGTTATATAGACACTCCATTTGACTTTGCATGTTTGCAGTTTATCTCTCACCAAGTTCCTTGTGTAAACATTTTGATCGGCGTGCTTTATGCTAAACAACAGGTCACTGTTAATTACATTGGCAAGCTGAAGAAAAACGGATCCATTTTTGACTCTAATGTCGGGCGAGCACCATTTAAATTTCGTCTAGGTACCATATTTATTTTGTGGTTGTGCAACTTCTTGAGCTATCTTTACTGTGTTAAATCCCCAAAAATATGTAACTTCTTTGATTTTCCACAGGTGTTGGGCAAGTGATAAAGGGATGGGATGTCGGTGTTAATGGTACTAATTCAGTCAACAATCTTAATTAATTACTGTGGTTTCGACTGAGTGTTAACACTTCTTTCACAAATATTCAGGCATGAGAGTTGGTGATAAAAGAAGGCTCACGATTCCACCTGCCATGGGGTATACTCGTCTTCCTTCTCACTGGGAACATGTTCGTCTATCCTACTTGTACACATTTTCTAATGCGGTTGTGAACCTTTTTTTTACAGCTATGGGGCTGCAGGTGCTGGCCATAAGATACCTCCTAATTCATGGCTCATGTTTGATGTTGAACTGTTGGATGTTAATTAATAAGTTGGCTCTTGGTATGATACGAGGGTGCCAAGATGGCAAGTATTTTTGGTCGGGCTTATTTGTCATTCAGAGACCATGTTAAATTTGTACCAAATATTAGATGTGGCCCCTAATTTTGATTCATGAACCTACATTATTAATACTAGTGTCCATGTTCGTTACATTGCATTTAATTTTTATTTAGTTCAATATTAAGTTTTCTCTTTTATCATGATCAGTTGAATTGTCAGCAAGTAGATGGTTTGATATGGATACCATAAAAAGAAAATCTTAAGCAATACTCAAACCATGTGTACACAAGGAAGACACATTTAGACTAACCTTTGATCTGCTTAATATTGTTGCCTCACGGATCTTTCACCCATTGAAATGAAAACAATCGGAGGCCGCACCGAAGATGGAGCAGTTTGTGTATCTTTAGAACGATCAAACTAATCATCATGGGTGAGCTAAACAATTGCAATACATATCTTCCAGCTTAGTGTTCATGGTTAACACGATCAACTTATAGACAGAGATGGAAGTGGGTTGACAATCCGAGCGTCAGTCGGGTGGGTCATGGGCTAGCTCGACCCAATCCGGCCTGTATGCATCTATCCGTGGATCGAGTAGGATGAGTTACAACTCGCGGGTCGAGCTGAGTTAACCATAAAAAAATTCGAACTGGCCCGGGTTCGCCGCACCACAGCCTTGACCCAGCTCGTCGACCCACGGGCTGGACCCACGAGTTCGACCCACTGGCTTGACCCACGATATCAACTCACGAGCTCGACCCCACTGGCTAACATTAAAAAATATAGCAGTTGGAAGTTCAAAAATATCAAAACTTCTAACTTTTGAACGGATTCCTAAATTCTATAAATACTTCATCCTTATATTCTATTTTACTCACCACGAATCACATCATCACTCAGCCTTATCATGATCTCGGAATGTGCTAGCTCCTGCATTTCCCCTTTTCTGTTAACAGAAGTTGCAGACAGCCAGTCTTACATAACAGCCCTGAAACATTTTTCCCTGTTAAGAATTGCCTTCATCTTTATCCTCCACATGGAGAAGTCTTGTGTTCCATCAAACGGCTTAAGTCTCACAGACTCTGCCGTCATAATTCAAGAGAAAGAACTCAATGAATAAAATCAAATTCAGTAGGTGTCCAACACAGTCACTGATGCAAGAACATAACCAAACGCTCAGTATTCAATCAAGAACTGAGCCTCTGATACCACACTGTAAAGAAAATCTTGCACTGACTTTGTGTTTTAATCAACTCAGCCAAGTTCTTTAGCTAACTCAGTTTATCAACAATGGCTCTATCAAGCAAAAACCGAGAATGCACACAAGATTTTACTAGGTTCGGAAGAGTTAAAACTCTTCCTACCCTTTGGAGCCTCTAGAGAAGTGCTCAGCCCCAGACCATTCACTATGATGCCAAACCAAGATTCCAATTACAACAAAGACCAAACTAGCATACGGAACAATCAAGCAACAAGCAGTCGCAAGGCAAAGCAAAGCACAACCACGAAGACAACAATCAAAATGAAAAGCTCCCTGATTGCAGACAAGGAGCGAGCTTCGCTCCCAATCAGCCTCGGACGGATCTCAGCGTGTCTGCGCAATCAAACCTATTCTCTCACCACCGCCCAGCCCTAGAGCAACCAACGCTCCACTGTGCCTCAATCGCAGGCACTCAACACGACATTCTCTCAGATAAAAGCAACAAACCAAATCGGAATTCTTGATCACCTCAAGCTTTTTTTGATTTCTATTAAGCGTTCTGCGGAGGAAACATAAAGCGTTGTGTGCTCTCTCTTTTAAGTCTTTTGATCGATATCAAAACGCAGCGTTTTGAACTAAATCAAACGAGAACGTTTTAATCTGTCCTTTAAAGCAAACAGCCGTTTTAACCTCCAGGCGCCAATACTGCAAATTACTTAAGAAACTTTGTACATATAGCAAGACATAATAAATCATATATTCTAAACCACTAAAATCTTGAAATTTCATACACACGCCCTAAGATGACTATTCTAACGGCCGACCAAGTTCAAACGATTCTGAATCAATTTGGATAGTTTTCAATTTTTAAACTTAAAACAGTACAAATGAATACTACTAAATCATCAGACCTTTCATTTCATTAAAGTTTGGATACTTTAATTTGATTGAAATGAAACAAAAGTCATGTCTCTAGTTAGCGTTAGTCATGTGCAAGTTGCTATTATGTTTTCTCATCATGTAAATCATACATATTCACCTGCCACAAGATACAAAGGAGTGACTCCATCTGGTTCCGAGCAACTGAGTCACCAATGAAGGCCACAGTTTTCCCTTCCATCAAGTCTAGGAACTTATTGGGTCAAATCTAGGAAGATTACACCGAACAGGCTTCCATCTGTAATTCTCATAGTCATTATCAGGCCTTCCGTTTCCCTGACAATTTTGAATTTGAGTAAGGACAGGGCAAGTGTTGTTCGTGTACAATGTGTAATGGCGTTTTTGTGGTTAATCTTGTTCAACTTGATCTGTAAAGTTACTTGGTAGAACAAATTTTGACTGGAACAAAATTAGTGCGTAAAAGAAAAACTAAACAAACGATATATTACCCAGTTCAGCACAACGGCCTACGTCTTGGGGACTTATTGAAAGTCCACGGAGAACAATTCACTATAAGATCAACGTACAAAGTAAAGTCTCAAAAAGATATACCACGGCTCAAATGAGCTTACTTTTACACTTCTCGTGAATGAAGGCTAACCCATCGATTTTCTATTGTTTCTCCTTTGTCATCTAGGATCTTCCATCAGAAGATCTGATTGTCTCGTTTTACTTTCTTTTTCTTAGTTTTCTTTCGTGTCATCAGTACTCCCGCAAGCGCTTTATTTGTAGCCTAGGATGCTTGTTAACTAGATCCATCAAATCACATCGCCATCAATTTGATCTTCAATAATCTTCCATATCTCATTTCTGTATCTCTATCGATATTCGATTGATGATCTGAGAATATCATAGATGTGATCATGCAGCTCCTTATATGATATGTCGGATATACGACTACTAATTCGTCTGGCCTCGGACAGAGCTTATTTCACAAGATCTCTGCTGGAACAACACAAAAGTTTTACCAAAAAGACATGCCATACAAATTCCACTTACAACACAACGGTCCATGAGAATCATGAATCTGTTGTCCATGGTATAGATCACAATCTGGCACACATTACGGGAAAAAACAGATTGGTCACCAATTGATAAAATGTGGGTGACAATTCAAAATTGATAAAGTCATATCATGTCTTAAATAGGTCTTGTAGTTGTTTATCAAAACTCAGATATGCATATATCAATCGACTGATCTACAATATCCTTGGTTTCCACCTTTACGTTGTTAATATAACGGGTAATTGGCAAACTAATCGGATGAGAGACAACCAAGAACGATGCTAATCCTCCAACCCTATTAACAATGGACCACAACTGCACTCATACTATGAAACCGCTTCAACTGGCATCATCAAATTTATTGAACCTAACAACCCCATCAGACAATTAAAACCATTTTGAAGCAACTCCATCAATCATAATATAAATATTTTTTCTTCGTTATAATTAATGGTCTAAATATTAATGAGATTTCTGTATTTATCTCTTATGCGGAGTAGGCGAGCTGATCCACAACTGCAAATACATGGTGCAGTTACTCATATGTGTAACAAAACCCAATACGGATACATATAATATAAATACCTCATCGCTCAGACTCAAACCATGCATCCAAACAAAAATGATGGCAGAGAGCAGAAGAAAGCAAATCAGACAACCCCCTTCCATACCATTTCTTTGGGAGTCCAGGCCTGGCGTTCCCATCAAAAACTGGAAACCTCAGAAAGTTGTTGATGCCTCCGATTCACGACCTGCTAATCTGGTTGCCTCGGTTCCTTTCATTTGGGAGGAAAAGCCTGGAAAACCAATTCCATTCCTCCTAACGGATCATGATGAATTTTCAGAATCTGATTCCAACTGGGACTCTGAAAGCATGGGTAGTTACAGGACTGTCACTGATGATGGTGACAGCATTGTTGCACTAACACTTGGTGAGTTGATATTGATGACCAGAAGATTAAGCATTCGAAGGAGGCGCGCTGAAATGAGAAATCTGTCAACGGTAAAATCATTTCTTCTTAAGATGTGCAATTTGTTCTTTTTTAGGCAGGCATGGTTCATCACTCAAGAAAACTCGTACAGGATATGATGATGAAGAAGAGAGGTATGAGCTGCTTCAGTATCTCCAAAAGGGTAGTAGGCCTTGTTGATTTTAAAATGAAGATTCAGCCGCTGTTGAAGTTTGCCTGAGAAATGCAGAAGGCTAATGAATTTCACTCTCCTGCACCCACTTATCATAACTTCTTACAATGAAATGAATTTACACATAGATGCACTTTTGACTATTCATTTCATATCACTTTACTTTGCTGTGCAATCTCAAGAATATTCCTTGATATATATTGTTGTTGTTCACAAATAGTTGTCACTTTAACTTCTGAATACAAACTGTAGTTAACAAGCAGTCACATCTCAGTCCAACATATTACATTTTAGATATCAATTGTAAGTTGGGTGGCAAAACTTTTTATGGACTCATAGGTCGACTACTTTAGTATGATGATCAATGTTATGGGAAGGTCATCATGGATTGTTCCAACAAAATGTCGAATGAATTAATCAAGCCCCACATGTAATCACAAATATAAGAACACGAAACTTTGTGGAACATCATACAAAAACTACAACTTCTACAAGACCATCCGCACCGCTACAAATGCTATATACTACAAGGGCATGTTCTCATACAACAATTTCTATTACTATTCATCAAACAATAACATCATTTATATATTTTGCGCACCGCAACATTCTCTAATAGAACTTTCTGTTACTATTCATGATAAATTGTTTTTGATATTATATAATACCAAAAGAAAAAATTAGATTAGTTAAAGAAATTAAAAGTACATAATACTTTAAGGAAGTTGAAATTGCAACAATCATTCTAATCATCAAAATTTAATGAACGGTAACAATTTTTAAAATCATGAGAGCCACCAGCTTCGTTGTGATCATCGTCATCATCGCGTTGGATTATTTCAATCTTCCTCTTTGAAAAGAACTTCTTTGACTTTGGAGTCATTTTGTCTATATCCATAAGCATGATTCTTGATTCTTCCTCCCTTTTTTTTAAGACATTGATATTGCTGCATTTTCCATTCTCGATCCATTCTTAATTGGTTCTGCTCGAGAAATTGTTGCTGCATTTTCCAGTCTCGCTCCATTTATAGTTGATTCTGCTCGAGATGTTGTTTTTGACTTTCTGCAATGCTCAATAAAGTTGCATTTTGTGCTTCATTGGTTGGAGTAGAAATTTTCTTACCTTTCCTTCTAGCTTCCTTTGACGCCTTAACTCCTGGTGGTCTAATGGGACTCGAAGAACTTCTGGGATTACTTCCGGGTGTAGAAAATTTCGGTTCTTCAAAGTTGAGGTTTGTAGGTACCTCACTTGTATGCACTTCATCAACCATCGGACTAGCTTCATAAGTATAACTAGGCGGAGTATTAGTTTCAACTGTTGCAAAAGTTTGATGATCATTCACGTTTTCCCAACATTCGAAATGTGTGAATGTTTTTTTAAATTGAACGACAAACCGAGTTTGAGCTTTCCTTTATCTAAATATATATAATGAGATATTAAGTATAACACATCATCATAGTGTACAAAATGAGTTTGGTTAATACAATATAATGGAAAAATGTAATAAAAATTACCTCATCTTGTAAATTACATCCTGATTACGAATTTCGTTTAGCATATGCAAGACAAGAACCCCAATAAACCAAGATGGCTTCAACTTGGATAAATGAGATTGAAGCGTGGATTGAGTTCTCTCAGTTGTGCAAATTTCAAGCTCATCTCTAACCCAATTTCTTTGATAGTCGGCGTGAATTTTCTCCCATAATGTGTTCTTCCTTTGTTTGCTCCCATAACACAATTGTACATCTTCGGAAGTAGCCCAATTGAGATTGCAAACCATTTTGGTGTGGGAAGGACAAATGCTTGAAAGTATGTGTTGTGGTGAAATGAAGTGAGTTGAGAGCACATAAAATTCTGTATTTATAGACAAAACTAGTGCAAAAATTAAAATAATTGAATTTATAACGGTTCATTAATCTAGTCCGTTAGATTAAATATAACGGTTCAGATCAAAGAACCATTATATATAGCTGTTGAGAGCACATGCTTTGTCGCTTGCTGCCAGCCATTGCCTGGCAGCAAGCGACACAACATATGTTGCTAGCCATTGTCAAATACAGGCCCGCTGCATGCCATTTTGACAATGGCTAACAACAAGCCACTACAGCGCTGCCATTTTTTGGCAGCGCTGCATATACTCTAATGGGGATGAGAGAACTAACAAGTCTCTAAACTACTTCAGTATAATCTCCAAAAAAATAATTCGGAAATATTTAACGTTGACAAGCTTTTTCTATGATGATGCCTATGACTACCATACTATTTTTTGTATAAGATATGTAACAATGTCATGCACCAGCTCCGTTCCTATTCATTTGTAGGTCCTGGACGAAAAAGTTTTTGGGCCCTCTTTGAGTAAAACTTAAACTTTACTAATACTAATCAAAGCGAAAAGCCCGCTTCGTGGCTTACAAAAATTGTCGTTTTATTAAGATACAAAAAGACTTGTAAAATAAAAAAGTAAGTAATAAAATTAAACACATGAGAGCGAAACCATAAAAATAAGTATGTATCCCCTATAAAATATATGAAAATACATAAAAGTTAAGTTAGAATTTTTCGTCGAGCATTTCTAGATGCAAAATCAGTATTAATGGTCTCAATGTCACCTTTTTCTAACATATCTCTCTCAATACATAAGAGAGCCAAACCATTCAATCTCTCTTGTGACATAGAAGATCTCAAATAATTTTTAATAATTTTAACGTAGAGAAACTTCTTTCTAGGATGTAACCGTTAAGGGAATAGTTAATAGAATTTAATATGCAATAAAAATATTTGGATAACAACCAATAATTTTTATGAATTCAAGAACTTCAATTGGAGGCATAGACACATCATCCTGTAAAGTCATTCGCAACACTTTCAATTTACAAATAAAATCATCTAAAACAACATCTGATTCTTCGTCATGAGAAAAAGTAACATGAAATTTCTTACAACATTTTCTAAATTCATTTTCATCAATTTTTTTGTTTTATCCTCAAGGGTTAGGGAGTGGGCCCTCCTTGGGGGTGGGCCTTGGGCTGGTGCCCTCGTTGCCCACCCCCAGGGCCGGCCCTGTCAAGCAACATACTGTTTAGAAATTTTGAGGACAATATTCAAACAAATTATTTATCGATTCAAATCCCAAACACCTCAACAAAGTTTGAGAAGGATATTCTTTTCCTAGCATTCCCTGTCTTCGTTTTTAATTAAACTATTTCATTGTCTATATAGTAATTATTCTTCTGAATATTTCTATCGTGAATTTTATCATTTGACAACCTTATTGTTTCCTCAATATACACCATTTGACGTTAACACATAAGAAAGTATACTTTTGGCTCATTATATACTTTTGGTACAAAAGTGAAATTTCAAGTGTCTCTACTTATGCAGATTTGTGAACTAGCAGTTGCTGCAGCACACTCTTGTTCACTTAAATGTAGGCACAGCAGACAATGAATAGAACACAGATTTGTTCACCCAGTTCGGCCAATCTGCCTACGTCTGGGGAGGACTATTCTCCAGTCCTCAATCCACTCAACCGAAGGTTCCAAGTACACTAGGTTACAACTCACGCAACCTATGCTACTTAACCTCTTGTTGATCACTCAGCACAATCAGAACAAGCTCTGATTTGTGCCAGCACACCCTCTACAATATGTCAGTCTAGAATAGCTACAATCCTCTCAAAGAACTCAGCCTATTCTATCCTACACTACTCAGCAGGGTTGCTGCAGCAACAGCTGTAACACACAGCTGAAGCACACTGTCCGCGTCGCTCCAAGGCCTTCTGCCGAGCCGATCGAACCACTCCAAGAGCGCTGCACACTCTGAGTAACTCCCCCTCACTCAGTGACCACCTGCCACTAGTGAGTTCTTCCGCACGAACCTCCACCGAGCCTTCCACCCGTCAGTTCTTCCGCGGCTGCCTTTGATCAACCAACAAGCTCCACAGCTCTGAATTGGCTTCCAGATCAATGCACGAATCAGTCTCTGCAAGACCTGATTCTCCTCTGCAATGCACACCTCAGCTCTGCGCTCAACGCTCTGCCCGTGTGTGTTGATCGAAGAACAACGTTCGTAGCACACCAAAGAATCCTCACTCTGAAATCTGTGTCTACTCTCGTGTATCCCTCAGCTTCGATCACCCTCTACAGCCCCCGAACCTTCTGCTTAAATACCCTCACCACTTTAAGCAATTTCCAGGTTTAGGCCATAGTCCCACAAGATCAATTATCTCCTAAAATCTAGGAGATTAGATTTGATTAATATCTTTAATGCAAATCTCCTTCTCTGACTAGTAATCCTTGCTGAAATATGCTCAGCAGCATATTAGAAATTCTTCTAAGCACTTTCACAAAGGTGCCAAACCTTCAAAACTCACCCAGCACAAAAACTGCTACTCGGACAGTTGAACTAGCTCTTGAACCAGCACCTGCTGCAGCATCCCCTGCTGCATCTGCTGCTGGCTATTCTGCTTGATTGCTTGAGCTGTAGCAGCTCCTTGTTCACATGTGTTGGTTTTGTCAAATCTGCCACACTTGCATTATCAATCTCCCCCTTGGCATTTTGACAAAACCACTTCATAACTCCACTTCTCAGCCTGCTCTTTCTTCTCCCCCTTTTTGGAACAAATGACGAGGGGGTTTTTCTGCTGAGAGCATTTATGACGGCAATACACAGAGCCCTAGAGAGGCCCTCAGGTCTTCAAACCGAGCTGCATCCAGAGCTTTGGTGAAGATATCAGCAAGTTGTTTGGCAGACACCACATGCTGGAGCGAGATGACTTTCTGTTCAACAAGTTCACGGATGAAGTGATGACGAATGTCAATGTGCTTGGTTCTACTGTGCTGGACAGGGTTCTTGGATATGCTGATGGCACTCATATTGTCACAGTAGAGAGTCATGGCATCTTGAGCAACCCCATACTCACTCAACATTTGCTTCATCCACAGCATTTGTGCACAGCAGCTCCCAGCAGCAATGTACTCAGCCTCGGCAGTGGATAGAGAAATGCTATTCTGTTTTCTGCTGAACCAAGAGACCAGGTTATTCCCCAAGAAGAAACATCCTCCCGAGGTGCTCTTCCTGTCTTCTGAGCACCCTGCCCAGTCTGCATCACTGTATCCGACCAGATTAGCCTTTGTGTCTTTAGTATACCATAGGCCATAGCCCACAGTTCCCCCGACATACCGAATAATGCGCTTGACCAACTGCATATGGCTGTCTCTTGGGCTAGCTTGGAATCTGGCACAGACTCCTACTGCATAGGAAATGTCAGGACGGCTGGCAGTCAGGTAAAGAAGGCTCCCAATCATGCTTCTGTAGACAGTCTGACTTACTTCCAAACCTTGCTCATCTTTAATGGCTTTCACATGAGTAGCAGCAGGAGTACGCTTGTGACTTGCTGAATCTAGCTGGAATTTCTTCACAAGAGACTTGCTGTATTTACTTTGAGCAATAAAGATCCCATCCCTTTTCTGAGTAATCTCCAAACCAAGAAAGTATGAAAGTTCTTCTACCATGCTCATTTGAAATTCTTGTTGCATGTGATTCACAAACTGCTTCACCAGGTGCTGGGACTTTGATGCAAAGACAATATCATCCACATATATTTGAGCAATGATCACATCAGACTGAGTTCGTTTGACAAACAAGGTTTTGTCAGCTCCCCCTCGGTTGTAGCCATGATCTTCCAGGAAAACTGTCAACCGCTCATACCATGCCCGAGGAGCCTGTTTAAGTCCATATAGGGCTTTCTTCAGTTTATATACCTGCTCTGGATGATGAGGATCTTCAAAACCTGTTGGTTGAGCGACATAAACTTCTTCAGAGAGGTCTCCATTCAAGAATGCACTTTTAACATCCATTTGATATAATTTGAATCCCAGGCAGCAAGACATTGCAAGCAGCAGTCTGATAGCCTCCAGGCGAGCTACTGGAGCAAATGTTTCATCAAAGTCTAGACCCTCAATCTGAGAATATCCCTGGGCCACCAGTCTGGCTTTATTTCGTGTAATGTTGCCCTTTTCATCTGTTTTGTTTTTGAACACCCATTTAGTGCCTATAATGTTAACCCCATTTGGTCTGTCTACCAGATCCCAAACATCGTGTCTTTCGAACTCTGCCAATTCCTCCTGCATAGCCATGATCCAGAATTCATCACTCATGGCCTCCTTGAAATTCTTTGGTTCAATGCTGGACATGAAACATGTATTGAGATAGGCATGACTTCTGGTCCTTCTTCTGTCTGAGGGATTTCCAATCACATTTGTCAAAGGGTGATCCTTCTGTATCTTCTTTGGGGGCTGCCTAGAAGATGGATCAGGAGCCACAGTTTGGAGATCATCAGACAGGCTTCCTGATTGGTCATCTGGAATTTCTGCTTCAGCACTTGCTGTAGCATCTTCTGGAGCCGCAGCTTGTTCACTTCTTGTCTGTCTACCAGGCATTTCTTCAAGATCAGAGTCTTCTTCATCAGTGTCAGAATCAGAGATAGATACTTCTTCTGCATCATTGACAACAACATTTATGGACTCCATGACAGTCTTTGTTCGCTGGTTGAAAACACGATATGCCCTGCTATTTGTTGAATACCCCAAGAACACTCCTGGATCACTCTTAGGATCAAGCTTCTTTCTATACTCCCGGTCTCTCAGAATGAAGCAATCACTTCCAAAGATATGAAAGTATTTAACCGTGGGCTTTTTCTGATTCCAGAGCTCATAGCAAGTCTGCTTGGTTCCCCTTCGCAAGGTGACTCTGTTGATGATATAGCAAGCGGTATTCATAGCCTCTGCCCAGAATTTCAGAGAAATTCTCTTAGCATGGATCATCACCCTGGCCATTTCTTGAATTGTTCGGTTCTTCCGTTCTACAACACCATTTTGTTGAGGGGTAATGGGAGAAGAATACTGATGTGTTATACCCTTTTGCTGACAGAATTCATCCATGTCTTTGTTCTCAAACTCTCTGCCATGATCACTGCGGATGCTGCTGATTCTGAGATTCTTCTCTTGCTCTAACCGAGATACCAGTGACACAATGACACTCACAGTATCTGATTTTTCCCTGATAAAATCAATCCAAGTGAATCTAGAATAGTCATCAACACAGACAAATGCATACCTTTTCTTGCCTAGGCTCTCCACTTCCATTGGTCCCATCAGATCCATATGAATCAGCTGTAGAGGCCTGGTGGTACCAATGTCTTTGACTCGTGGATGCGAGGCCTTCTTCTGTTTCCCAATCTGACAATCTCCACAAATGGAATCTGTCTCTCCTTTCAGCAGTGGAATTCCCCTGACCAACCCTTCTGTGGCAATTCTCTTTAGAGTTCTCAGGTTAACATGTCCCATCCTTTTGTGCCATAAAGTCATTTCCTCGGCCTTTGTCAACATATATTTCTAAATCCTTGAGTTTGAACTCACATTGAGAAGGTAACAGTTGCTCTTGGATCTAGCTCCTTCCATTATGCACTTTCCAGATTTGTCGAGGACTTGGCATGAGTCTTTCGTAAACTTGACTTGTTTAGTCCCATCACACAGCTGGCTGATGCTGATGAGATTAGCTTTTAACCCTTCCACCAAAAGGACATTGCTCAGATTTGGCATTCCTTCCACAGCCAAAGTTCCTCTTCCCAGAACTCTTCCTTTCAGACCATTACCAAACTTCACACGTTGTTCCAAACAGGGAGTAATGTTTTTCAGAAAGGATCTTTCCCCTGTCATATGCCCTGAACACCCACTATCAAAGTACCAGCTTCTCTTGTCTGAGGTGCTAGCTGTACTGACAAGAGCGAGGAGCTGAGTCTGCGCATGTTTCTGCCTGACAGATTCCCTGGGCGAGGCAATTCTGGCATGAGCTGAGAAACAGCTTCTTTGAATATGTCCTCTGCGGCCACAGTTGTAACATTTTTTAAACTTTAAAGTTCTCTTGTTACGGTGAAATAGACCTTGCTGCAGCAAGTCCTGGTTCATCCTTTTCTGTGTTTTTGTGCCTCTTCTTGCTGACTTGTATCTGGCCATGTTGCATTCGTCTTCACTCAGGTCTTTCTCATCTTCACTTCCACTGGCAGAAAGAGCTTTCTTTTTCATCCGTTTGCTGGTGCAGTTGATTTGTCGATGACCGTAGCCTGCACAATTCCAGCATTGGATTCCTTTCTTTCCGTCTTCTCTCTGAGCCGGTTCCTTTCCTTTCCTTTCACTGCCCCTTCTGAATTGTCTTTGCGAAGAAGAGCTTCTTTCAGTCCTGGATTCCATGTTTTTCAGAATCTTCCCAAGGTTCTTCACAAGCATGCTCATCTGATCATCTTGCACTATCTGCTTGGTTTCTGCTTCAGCTTTCAATCCAACATTCTTGTCCTTGGAAGTGGTATCCTCTTTGACAAGTTTCATCTCAAATTGTTTGAGAGATCCCATCAGCTCCTCCAGCCTCATGAATCTGACATTTTGCGCTTCTTCAATAGCTGTCACTTTCATGTCAAACTTTGTGGGCAGCGATCTGAGAACCTTTCTGATAAGCTTTTCTTCTGGGATGGGCTCACCAAGGGAATGAGCTTCATTTGCAAGATCACAGAGTTTAGCATTAAACTCAGTGACTGTTTCCTCATCCAGCATCCTCAGATTTTCAAATTGTGTGGCAATGATCTGGAGCCTTGATAGCTTCACTCTATCAGTTCCTTCATGGGCAGTTTGCAGAATCTCCCATGCTTGCTTGGCCAACTCACAGTTTGATATCAACCTGAAATTGTTAGCATCAACTGCAGCAAAAATTGCATTCAAAGCCTTTGAATTACCAGTTGCTGCAGCACCTTCTTCAGCAGTCCACTGCTCTTCAGGTTTTATTCTTGTCACTCCTTGCTCATCTATGGTGATTGGGGGAGACCACTGAATCACGACAGCTCTCCATGTCTTCTCATCAATAGCCTTAAGAAAGGCTTTCATTCTAGCTTTCCAATAACCATAATTGCTCTCTTCCAAAAGTGGAGGTCTACTTGTGCTCTGTCCTTCCTTCATTGTCTTGGCAACTTCGGAGACACTGTAGGACCTTTTTAACTCTGTGTGTCAAGTTCCTGCTCTGATACCAATTGAAATTTCAAGTGTCTCTACTTATGCAGATTTGTGAACTAGCAGTTGCTGCAGCACACTCTTGTTCACTTAAATGTAGGCACAGCAGACAATGAATAGAACACAGATTTGTTCACCCAGTTCGACCAATCTACCTACGTCTGGGGAGGACTATTCTCCAGTCCTCAATCCACTCAACCGAAGGTTCCAAGTACACTAGGTTACAACTCACGCAACCTATGCTACTTAACCTCTTGTTGATCACTCACCACAATCAGAACAAGCTCTGATTTGTGCCAGCACACCCTCTACAATATGTCAGTCTAGAATAGCTACAATCCTCTCAAAGAACTCAGCCTATTCTATCCTACACTACTCAACAGGGTTGCTGCAGCAACAGCTGTAACACACAGCTGAAGCACACTGTCCGCGTCTCTCCAAGGCCTTCTGCCGAGCCGATCGAACCACTCCAAGAGCGCTGCACACTCTGAGTAACTCCCCCTCACTCAGTGACCACCTGCCACTAGTGAGTTCTTCCGCACGAACCTCCACCGAGCCTTCCACCCGTCAGTTCTTCCGCGGCTGCCTTTGATCAACCAACAAGCTCCACAGCTCTGAATTGGCTTCCAGATCAATGCACGAATCAGTCTCTGCAAGACCTGATTCTCCTCTGCAATGCACACCTCAGCTCTGCGCTCAACGCTCTGCCCGTGTGTGTTGATCGAAGAACAACGTTCGTAGCACACCAAAGAATCCTCACTCTGAAATCTGTGTCTACTCTCGTGTATCCCTCAGCTTCGATCACCCTCTACAGCCCCCGAACCTTCTGCTTAAATACCCTCACCACTTTAAGCAATTTCCAGGTTTAGGCCATAGTCCCACAAGATCAATTATCTCCTAAAATCTAGGAGATTAGATTTGATTAATATCTTTAATGCAAATCTCCTTCTCTGACTAGTAATCCTTGCTGAAATATGCTCAGCAGCATATTAGAAATTCTTCTAAGCACTTTCACAAAGGTGCCAAACCTTCAAAACTCACCCAGCACAAAAACTGCTACTCGGACAGTTGAACTAGCTCTTGAACCAGCACCTGCTGCAGCATCCCCTGCTGCATCTGCTGCTGGCTATTCTGCTTGATTGCTTGAGCTGTAGCAGCTCCTTGTTCACATGTGTTGGTTTTGTCAAATCTGCCACACTTGCATTATCAAAAAGGTTGCTATAGCAACCTGCTAGTACACTCTTAGCAAATGAAGGCGTTGCAATATCACAATGGTTCCAACAACTTAGCCATCGCTAGTTTCACCACTACTCGTAACCTAGTCGAAATCTCCGCTCAATTTGTCAACGTAGACCAGCCTTCACTATCAACACACTCCAGTAATAGATAGCTAACGACCTGATCACACAGACTCCATTGAGTTATTTATTCCCATAGTTTTATTACATTTTACGTGAATCGATTACTCTTTTGTAGTGTTTTCGTATCGCAGGTGTTTTTAAGATCGCATTAGATTTTATCGCATATTTGAAGCATTCATCCAAGATCAAGAAGTCAACAGCAGTCAACTCTGCTGGTTCAATTAGAAATCAGATCCGGTTCGAGCAGATGTGGTTCAATGTGGTTCATTCTGGTTCAATCCAAAAACCCTAAACCTAAAAAATGGACAAAAGAGAAAAAGAATCCTCTCACTATTCACAACTATTCTGGGACAAAGCTACAGTGACAGAGTGAGGAGAAGACTGAAGCTAGAGAGAGAGGCTGCTGGACAGTCGCCGGAATTTACTGTTCACGGCCGGTTACTGTTCATTTTTATTATTCACATTTACTGTTCATCGATACTATTACTCTTACTGTTCACGGCCGGAATTACTATTCACGGCCGGAAAACACTATTCACCGAATTTCTATTTTAGCTCAGTTTGTAGCTACTTAACCTAGTTTCTATTGTATATCATGGATATGATGAGTAGCTAAATCAATATTTCAGTTTGGGGTTTGCATTGCGACATTTAGTTTGAGGTCAATGACAACATGATTTGAGTTATTAATTTGCTACCATAGTATGAATGAAACGAATGCTTTGATTGTCAATTTAGTGTAGCTTAGCGGTGAGCTAATTTGATATCAATTGTGTTACACTTGACTGGATTGCATTGTTGGGGAGAACCTAGCGGTAGAACCGATTTGTGGTGTAGCCAAGTAACTATTATACTCGTTTGAGAACTTAGCGGTTAAGCACAAGTAGAATTTGGAATGCAGTATTCATTAGCTTATACTCGTTGTTTGGTCTATGATAACTAGTTGCATTGCATTCCCCGAACTGATTGTCTCTGAATTGATATCCTCATTTTTGTTCTTTCTTTTGTGACTATCATTTGAACTCTAACTCATTTGCTCTCTTTGGGTTCGACCCTGCTTACCACTTGCTAGTGTGTTAACAGGAGTTATAAATACAAATTTGAGGCGCACGACGACGCGCTGTCAACTCAGCATATTCTATTACGATGTGTTACAGCGGATGCTGCAGCAACTTCTTCCGCCAAGTTACTGACGCTTCTGTTGACGACTTCTCCAAGCACTCCCTGCTGAGTAGTAAGACACTTTTCGCTGCTCCCCCTCGATCAGTGACCTCCCATCACTATCCAGGAGCACGCTGGTACAGTCTTTGCAAGCTGCACTCCGCAACTGTCAACCCTTCGGTCTGTCAACGAGGCTCCACTCCAGTCGACTCCCTCGAATCAATATAGGATCAGACTACTCCATTTAGGGACTCACTCCTTAGCTCTCACACACTCAATGTTCCAATACTCTCTGCTTCCGCGGACTCTGATTTAATTGATGAATAGCTCTGCCTCTACAAACCTTTTATTGTTTCATCAATGATAGCTTTTGAAATCCTCGTTGCCTTTGAATCCCTAGGACAGCTCAGCACCACTTGAATCTTTTTCTAGATTCATGCGAAGTTGTTGAGATATGGTTTCCTAAATCTGAATTTAGAAACCTTATCTTGATTTCCTTCATCCGCGCCTATGCTGAAGATCACTGATCATTTGGGCCTCTCTCTGACCATTGGTACGCCGAAAGCAATCACACAGACATCCTCCGAGCTCCTCTAGATTGATCGGCTATAAAGAAACTCTCTTTATGTTTTAGCCTTGAATTTTCGGGGATGCTATAGCCTTCTCTGGTTCTTGTCTTAATCCCTTCTGATCATTTGTACAACGTCTGGTCAGCATTGTCTCCAGCATCATCGCTAGTCACCTTCTGATTTTTAGCAGCAAGGGTATGCTTGTGACTTGTCTTCTCCATATTGAATTTTTTTCACCAGATTCTTTGAGTACTTGCTCTGTGTGATGAAGATGCCATCTTTCTTTTGGTTTACCTGAAAACCCAGAAAATAGGTTAGTTCTCCAACCAGGCTCATCTGAAACTCGCTCTGCATCTGCTCCACGAACTGCTTCTCCAACTTCGTAGATGTGGATCCAAACACTATGTCATCGACATATATCTCAGCCAATATAAAATCATAGCTAGTCCGTTTGATGAACATCATTGTGTCAACTCCCCCTCGCCCATAGCCTTGTTGGTGCAGAAACTGTGTCAATCGTTCATACCAGGCTTTGGGCGCCTGCTTGAGACCATACAATACTTTCTTCAAACGATACACATGATCTGGCTGACGTGTGTCAAGAAAGCCTTTAGGTTGTGCTCATACACCTCTTCTTGTAACACTCCGTTTAAAAAGGCACACTTAACATCCATCTGATGCAATGTGAAATCAAAGAAGCAAGCTAAGGCCATCGAATTCTAATAGCTTCTAAGCTAGCCACTGGCTCTTTTGTTTTATCAGTCTTCACTTGCAAGTACCAGCTCCTGGTACCACAGGATGATGTAGCCTCTTCCTCCACTCAGCTTCTTTCGCTTTGTCACATATGCCAGATCCATAACAATTTTGTTTCCTAAAATAGAATTTAAAAACAAATCTTGTTTGCCTTCATCCGAGCCTCTGCTGAAGATCTTTGATCAACTGGGACTCTCTCTGACCGTTGCTACGCCGACAACAATCACCCAGACATCCTCTGAGCTCCTCCAGATTGAACCGCTACAAAGATACTCTCTTGATGATCACTCTCTTGAATCTTCGGGGATGCTATAGCCTCTTCTGGTTCCTATCTTGATCCCTTCTGATCATATGTACCAGCTTCAATCGTCAAAGGATGCTATAGCTTTTTCTGGCTCTTTTGTTTTGTCAGTCTTCATTTGCATGTACCAGCTCCTGGTAACACTGATAAAGTTCAAGGAGAAGTGAAAGGAAATGATAAAGCTATGAAAAAGTTTAATTTTGTCTACTATTTGATACTGATGCATAAAGTCATGAAAATTACTGAGTTTCTTTCTCAAGCTTTTCAAAAGAAAGACATAGACATTTTGAATGCTATGGATTTTCTTTCAATAAAAAAAGAAAAAAATTCAAGTTATGAGAAAGGATGGATGGGACAATTTGATTATGAAGATTGAAGCATTTTGTTATGAGCATGTTATTATTATGCCGGATATGTCTGCTCCTTGTGTTAGATATAATGAAATGAGCATAACAAATGGTCTCTATTATCTGGTCAACATACTTAATTGTTGTTATAGACTATAAGATGACTGAGTTTGATACTAGATTTGCGGATAGTTTAATGAAGCTTCTTGTTTTTATGCATCATTTTATCCACGCAGTGATTTTCAAGCATTCAATGCGGAAGATGTGTGTAATCCTGCTTCGAAGTTTTATCTTTCATATTTTTCAGCATATGAAATGTCTGCTTTTGATAAGGAGTGTGGATTCTTTCCAGCAGGGATTCATAAGGATTCAACAGTTACACATATGACTTCTGTATCTGATTTGTGCCATCGGTTGGTTGAATCTGCCTTATTTTAACTCTTCTAGTATCTACAACAACAACAGAAAGAGCATTTTTATCGACGAACATTATCAAGAATAAACTTAGAAATAAGATGAATGATGAGTTTCTTGATGATCTCATGGTCCTTTATGTTGAAAGGAGATTTTCATATTGTATCAGTAATGATGATGTAATTACTGAGTTTGAGGTGAATAGACCTCGTAGGATAAAATTTAGCTAGTTATATATTTTGTATAATTTTACGTGCTACAGGTTTTTGTCTCCTCGTGAAGTATTTTGAATGAATGAAATAGTCGTGTGAATGAAACCTCCCATTTTGTTCGTAAAAAAAAAATAGCCCTACATGATTTTAAATCCTGGCTTTGCCCCTGCTAAATAATGAAATAAATCGCGATCTAGTAAGCAATGATATCAATGACCCAATTTAAATTATAAATACAATCAAGATTTTTGACATAAAGCATAAAGTAGACGGTTTTAAGAAGACATTAGAGGTGGCCGATACATGAATCCACATCGAGATCAAGGAAGAATACATCAAGAGAACAAGAATTCAGCTTTGCGGTAAAAGATATTTCTTTACTCATACTTGTTTATTTTAAATTTTGTAGTTCTAGTACGGAGAGTAGAACTTGTCCCAACAGTTTCTATGACGATTCCTGAGGAAACTAGGAATGTTCGACTGTTTCAAGTGAAAGTAAATACTGTAAAGTAAATACGAGACACATATGAAATTTCAAGTGTCTCTACTTATGCAGATTTGTGAACTAGCAGTTGCTGCAGCACACTCTTGTTCACTTAAATGTAGGCACAACAGACAATGAATAGGACACAGATTTGTTCACCCAGTTCAGCCAATCTGCCTACGTCTGGGGAGGACTATTCTCCAGTCCTCAATCCACTCAACCAAAGGTTCAAAGCACACTCGGTTACAACGCACGCAACCTATGCTACTTTAACCCCGTGTGGACTACTCAACACAATCAGAACAAGCTCTGATTTGTGTCAGCACACCCTCTACAATATGTCAGTCTAGAATAGCTACAATTCTCTCAAGGAACTCAGCCTATTCTATCCTACACTACTCAGCAGGGTTGCTGCAGCAATAGCTGTAACACCAGCTGAAGCACTCTGTCCGCGTCGCTCCAAGGCCTCCTGCCGAGCAGATCGAACCACTCCAAGAGCGCTGCACACTCTGAGTAACTCCCCCTCACTCAGTGACCACCTGCCACTAGTGAGTTCTTCCGCACGAACCTCGACCGAGCCTTCCACCCGTCAGTTCTCCCGCGGCTGCCTTTGATCAACCAACAAGCTCCACAGCTCTAAATTGGCTTCCAGATCAAAGCACGAATCAGTCTCTGCAAGACCTGATTCTCTTCTGCAATACGCACCACAGCTCTGCGCTCAACGCTCTGCCCGTGTGTGTTGATCGAAGAACAACTCTCGTAGCACACCCAGAAAAATCCTCACTCTGAATTCTGTGTCTACTCTCGTGTATCACTCAGCTTCGATCGCCCTCTACAGCCCTCGAACCTTCTGCTTAAATACCCTTACCACTTTAAGCAATTTCCAGGTTTAGGCCATAGTCCCACAAGATCAATTATCTCCTAAAATCTAGGAGATTTGATTTGATTCATATCTTTAAGCACATCTCCTTCTCTGACTAGTAATCCTTGCTGAAATATGCTCAGCAGCATATTAGACATTCTTCTAAGCACTTTCACAAAGCTGCCAAACCTTCAAAACTCACCCAGCACAAAACTGCTACTCGGACAGTTGAACTAGCTCTTGAACCAGCACCTGCTGCAGCATCCCCTGCTGCATCTGCTGCTGGCTATTCTGCTTGATTGCTTGATTGCTTGAGCTGCAGCAGCTCCTTGTTCACTCATTCGGGTTTTGTCAAACACTGCCATACTTGCATTATCAATCTCCCCCTTGGCATTTTGACAAAACCACTTCATAACTCCACTTCTCAGCCTGCTCTTTCTTCTCCCCCTTTTTGGAACAAATGACGAGGGGGTTTTTCTGCTGAGAGCACTTATGACGGCAATACACAGAGCCCTAGAGAGGCCCTCAGGTCTTCAAATCGAGCTGCATCCAGAGCTTTGGTGAAGATATCAGCAAGTTGTTTGGCAGACACAACATGCTGGAGCGAGATGACTTTCTGTTCAACAAGGTCACGGATGAAGTGATGACGAATGTCAATGTGCTTGGTTCTACTGTGCTGGACAGGGTTCTTGGATATGCTGATGGCACTCATATTGTCACAGTAGAGAGTCATGGCATCTTGAGCAACCCCATACTCACTCAGCATTTGCTTCATCCACAACATTTGTGCACAGCAACTCCCAGCAGCAATGTACTCAGCCTCGGCAGTGGATAGAGAAATGCTATTCTGTTTTCTGCTGAACCAAGAGACCAGGTTATTCCCCAAGAAGAAACATCCTCCCGAGGTGCTCTTCCTGTCTTCTGAGCACCCTGCCCAGTCTGCATCACTGAATCCGACCAGATTAGCCTTTGTGTCTTTAGTATACCATAGGCCATAGTCCACAGTTCCCCCGACATACCGAATAATGCGCTTGACCAACTGCATATGGCTGTCTCTTGGGCTGGCTTGGAATCTAGCACAGACTCCTACTGCATAGGAAATGTCAGGACGGCTGGCAGTCAGATAAAGAAGGCTCCCAATCATGCTTCTGTAGACAGTCTGACTTACTTCCAAACCTTGCTCATCTTTAATGGCTTTCACATGAGTAGCAGCAGGAGTACGCTTGTGACTTGCTGAATGTAGCTGGAATTTCTTCACAAGAGACTTGCTGTATTTACTTTGAGCAATAAAGATCCCATCCCTTTTCTGAGTAATCTCCAAACCAAGAAAGTATGAAAGTTCTCCTACCATGCTCATTTGAAATTCTTGTTGCATGTGATTCACAAACTGCTTCACCAGGTGCTGGGACTTTGATCCGAAGACAATATCATCCACATATATTTGAGCAATGATCACATCAGACTGAGTTCGTTTGACAAACAAGGTTTTGTCAGCTCCCCCTCGGTTGTAGCCATGATCTTCCAGGAAAACTGTCAACCGCTCATACCATGCCCGAGGAGCCTGTTTAAGCCCATATAAGGCTTTCTTCAGTTTATACACCTGCTCTGGATGATGAGGATCTTCAAAACCTTTTGGTTGAGCGACATAAACTTCTTCAGAGAGGTCTCCATTCAAGAATGCACTTTTAACATCCATTTGATATAATTTGAATCCCAGGCAGCAAGACATTGCAAGCAGCAGTCTGATAGCCTCCAGGCGAGCTACTGGAGCAAATGTTTCATCAAAGTCTAGACCCTCAATCTGAGAATATCCCTGGGCCACCAGTCTGGCTTTATTTCGTGTAATGTTGCCCTTTTCATCTGTTTTGTTTTTGAACACCCATTTAGTGCCTATAAATGTTAACCCCATTTGGTCTGTCTACCAGATCCCAAACATCGTGTCTTTCGAACTCTGCCAATTCCTCCTGCATAGCCATGATCCAGAACTCATCACTCATGGCCTCCTTGAAATTCTTTGGTTCAATGCTGGACATGAAGCATGTATTGAGATAGGCATGACTTCTGGTCCTTCTTCTGTCTGAGGGATTTCCAATCACATTTGTCAAAGGATGATCCTTCTGTATCTTCTTTGGGGGCTGCCTAGAAGATGGATCAGGAGTCACAGTTAGGAGATCATCAGACAGGCTTCCTGATTGGTCATCTGGAATTTCTGCTTCAGCACTTGCTGTAGCATTTTCTGGAACCGCAGCTTGTTCACTTCTTGTCTGTCTACCAGGCATTTCTTCAAGATCAGAGTCTTCTTCATCAGTGTCAGAATCAGAGATAGATACTTCTTCTGCATCATTGACAACAACATTTATGGACTCCATGACAGTCTTTGTTCGCTGGTTGAAAACACGATATGCCCTGCTATTTGTTGAATACCCCAAGAACACTCCCGGATCACTCTTAGGATCGAGCTTCTTTCTATACTCCCGGTCTCTCAGAATGAAGCAATCACTTCCAAAGATATGAAAGTATTTAACCGTGGGCTTTTTCTGATTCCAGAGCTCATAGCAAGTCTGCTTGGTTCCCCTTCGCAAGGTGACTCTGTTGATGATATAGCAAGCGGTATTCATAGCCTCTGCCCAGAATTTCAGAGGAATTCTCTTAGCATGGATCATCACCCTGGCCATTTCTTGAATCGTTCGGTTCTTCCGTTCTACAACACCATTTTGTTGAGGGGTAATGGGAGAAGAGTACTGATGTGTTATACCCTTTTGCTGACAGAATTCATCCATTTCTTTGTTCTCAAACTCTCTGCCATGATCACTGCGGATGCTGCTGATTCTGAGATTCTTCTCTTGCTCTAACCGAGATACCAGTGACACAATGACACTCACAGTATCTGATTTTTCCCTGATAAAATCAATCCAAGTGAATCTAGAATAGTCATCAACACAGACAAATGCATACCTTTTCTTGCCTAGGCTCTCCACTTCCATTGGTCCCATCAGATCCATGTGAATCAGCTGTAGAGGCCTGGTGGTACCAATGTCTTTGACTCGTGGATGCGAGGCCTTCTTCTGTTTCCCAATCTGACAATCTCCACAAATGGAGTCTGTCTCTCCTTTCAGCAGTGGAATTCCCCTGACCAACCCTTCTGTGGCAATTCTCTTTAGAGTTCTCAGGTTAACATGTCCCATCCTTTTGTGCCATAAAGTCATTTCCTCGGCCTTTGTCAACATACATTTCTGAATCCTTGAGTTGGAACTCACATTGAGAAGGTAACAGTTGCTCTTGGATCTAGCTCCTTCCATTATGCACTTTCCAGATTTGTGGAGGACTTGGCATGAGTCTTTCGTGAACTTGACTTGTTTAGTCCCATCACACAGCTGGCTGATGCTGATGAGATTAGCTTTTAATCCTTCCACCAAAAGGACATTGCTCAGATTTGGCATTCCTTCCACAGCCAAAGTTCCTCTTCCAAGAACCCTTCCTTTCAGACCATTGCCAAACTTCACACGTTGTTCCAAACAGGGAGTAATGTTTTTCAGAAAGGATCTTTCCCCTGTCATATGCCCTGAACACCCACTATCAAAGTACCAGCTTATCTTGTCTGAGGTGCTAGCTGTGCTGACAAGAGCGAGGAGCTGAGTCTGCGCATGTTCCTGCCTGACAGATTCCCTGGGCGAGGCAATTCTGGCATGAGCTGAGAAACAGCTTCTTTGAATATGTCCTCTGCGGCCACAGCTGTAACATTTTTTAAACTTTAAAGATCTCTGGTTACGGTGAAATAGACCTTGCTGCAGCAAGTCCTGGTTCATCCTTTTCTGTGTTTTTGTGCCTCTTCTTGCTGACTTGTATCTGGCCATGTTGCATTCGTCTCCACTCAGGTCTTTCTCATCTTCACTTCCACTGGCAGAAAGAGCTTTCTTTTTCATCCGTTTGCTGGTGCAGTTGATTTGTCGATGACCGTAGCCTGCACAATTCCAGCATTGGATTCCTTTCTTTCCTTCTTCTCTCTGAGCCGGTTCCTTTCCTTTCCTTTCACTGCCCCTTCTGAATTGTCTTTGCGAAGAAGAGCTTCTTTCAGTCCTGGATTCTATGTTTTTCAGAATCTTCCCAAGGTTCTTAACAAGCATGCTCAACTGATCGTCTGGAACTGTCTGCATTGTTTCTGCTTCAGCTTTCAAACCAACATTCTTGTCCTTGGAAGTGGTGTCTTCTTTGACCAGTTTCATCTCAAATTGTTTGAGAGACCCCATCAACTCTTCCAACCTCATGAATCTGACATTCTGAGCTTCTTCAATGGCTGTTACCTTCATGTCAAACTTTGTGGGAAGCGATCTGAGAACCTTTCTGATAAGCTTTTCTTCTGGGATGGGCTCACCAAGGGAATGAGCTTCATTTGCAAGATCACAGAGTTTAGCATTAAACTCAGTGACTGTTTCCTCATCCAGCATCCTCAGATTTTCAAATTGTGTGGCAATGATCTGGAGCCTTGATAGCTTCACTATATCAGTTCCTTCATGGGCAGTTTGCAGAATCTCCCATGCTTGCTTGGCCAAATCACAGTTTGATATCAACCTGAAGTTATTAGCATCAACTGCAGCAAAAATTGCATTCAGAGCCTTTGAATTACCAGTTGCTGCAGCACCTTCTTCAGCAGTCCATTGCTCTTCAGGTTTAATTCTTGTCACTCCTTGCTCATCCATGGTGATTGGGGGAGACCACTGAACAATGACAGCTCTCCATGTCTTCTCATCAATAGCCTTGAGAAAAGCTTTCATTCTAGCTTTCCAATAACCATAATTGCTCTCTTCCAAAAGTGGAGGTCTACTTGTGCTGTGTCCTTCCTTCATTGTCTTGGCTACTTCGGAGACACTGTAGGACCTTTTTAACTCTGTGTGTCGAGTTCCTGCTCTGATACCAATTGAAATTTCAAGTGTCTCTACTTATGCAGATTTGTGAACTAGCAGTTGCTGCAGCACACTCTTGTTCACTTAAATGTAGGCACAGCAGACAATGAATAGGACACAGATTTGTTCACCCAGTTCGGCCAATCTGCCTACGTCTGGGGAGGACTATTCTCCAGTCCTCGATCCACTCAACCAAAGGTTCAAAGCACACTCGGTTACAACGCACGCAACCTATGCTACTTTAACCCCGTGTGGACTACTCAACACAATCAGAACAAGCTCTGATTTGTGTCAGCACACCCTCTACAATATGTCAGTCTAGAATAGCTACAATTCTCTCAAGGAACTCAGCCTATTCTATCCTACACTACTCAGCAGGGTTGCTGCAGCAACAGCTGTAACACCAGCTGAAGCACTCTGTCCGCGTCGCTCCAAGGCCTCCTGCCGAGCCGATCGAACCACTCCAAGAGCGCTGCACACTCTGAGTAACTCCCCCTCACTCAGTGACCACCTGCCACTAGTGAGTTCTTCCGCACGAACCTCGACCGAGCCTTCCACCCGTCAGTTCTCCCGCGGCTGCCTTTGATCAACCAACAAGCTCCACAGCTCTAAATTGGCTTCCAGATCAAAGCACGAATCAGTCTCTGCAAGACCTGATTCTCTTCTGCAATACGCACCACAGCTCTGCGCTCAACGCTCTGCCCGTGTGTGTTGATCGAAGAACAACTCTCGTAGCACACCCAGAAAAATCCTCACTCTGAATTCTGTGTCTACTCTCGTGTATCACTCAGCTTCGATCGCCCTCTACAGCCCTCGAACCTTCTGCTTAAATACCCTTACCACTTTAAGCAATTTCCAGGTTTAGGCCATAGTCCCACAAGATCAATTATCTCCTAAAATCTAGGAGATTTGATTTGATTCATATCTTTAAGCACATCTCCTTCTCTGACTAGTAATCCTTGCTGAAATATGCTCAGCAGCATATTAGACATTCTTCTAAGCACTTTCACAAAGCTGCCAAACCTTCAAAACTCACCCAGCACAAAACTGCTACTCGGACAGTTGAACTAGCTCTTGAACCAGCACCTGCTGCAGCATCCCCTGCTGCATCTGCTGCTGGCTATTCTGCTTGATTGCTTGAGCTGCAGCAGCTCCTTGTTCACTCATGCTGGTTTTGTCAAACACTGCCATACTTGCATTATCAACATAGATTTGGTAACCCACTTTGGAACAATGTGTTCGTAATGTGGGGAGGTGCGGGGGGGGGGGGGGGGGTGAGGGGCGTTCTCCTAACCCAACAAGCAGCAATCCACTAATAACGATCAGACAACGAAGTACAAACTTACAAGACTCCATCTTCAAGTCCTTCTACCACCAACTCATCTGGATTCGCACTGAGCTCCCCTCAATGTAGAGATCCCTCTCTATGGCTTGTCACAAAAGCTTCGTTCTCCCGAACAACTGCTCATCCGCTCAACGTCCTCCCAGATAGCTGGACAGATCTGTTTTGCAACAGGATTTGTGAAACATATAGCTTCAGCAGATGCTCCTGGTTCTCGTGCTTGAGTGATAACTTAGCTCCAATCTCCGATGAGTGCACTCAATCACTTAACCTCAACTTCTCTTGTATAGTTCTATAATGCAAGGGAGCGGCATGAACGTCCGTGCTTTCGACTCGTTCTTTTTATGGCCAACGACAATCTCCTCAAAAATGTCAACCAATATTCAAAAGAATATATTTGAATATTTGTTGATCTTATCTTCATCTTGTTGCCAAACCAAGACATTGCATTTCCAAAATGTAGTTGAAGATATTATGAGTCTTTATCTAGTCAAGACTCCAATAATCTCGGAGATGTGCCCCGCGCCCTTGATTCTCAAAATTTGCCCTTGATTCTCGGAATCTGCTGACTCCTGAGTGAAATTCGCAGTACCTCTGAGTTAGAGATAGTGAACAAGCAGTTGCTACAGCACACTCTTGAACACCCGAATCTGATCCAGCAAGATAGAACAAGGAACAAAGGTTTGTTCACCCAGTTCGGCCAATCTGCCTACGTCTGGGAAGGGCTGAATTCCAGCCCTTAATCCACTAGATTCTCAGGTCCACTGTACAACACGGTTCGACGCACGACACCTATGCTACCTGACCTGAAGTAGTCACACAATCAGAACAAGCACTGACTTGTGTATTGCACACCTATAGACTTGAAATAATTCAGAATAGCTACAACCCTGATTCCACAAACTCAGCCTATTCTAATTAATTCTCTGCTATCTGCAAGTTGCTATAACACCTGCTGTGGCACACAGCTGGTACCAACACTGACCTCGTCGCTCCAAGCCTTCTGCTGAACCGATCGAAGCTCTCCACGAGCGCTGCACACTCTAGAGAACTCCCCCTCACTTAGTGACCACCTGTCACTAGTGAGTTTAGCTGACCATTCACTTGACCGAGTTCGTCCACTCGTCAATACCTCCGCGGCCTCCCTTGATCAACCAACAAGCAACCACTGCTCTGAATTGGCTTCCTGATCAAGCTGTGATCAGACTCTCCAAGCCCTGATCAAACTCTGCTTCAATCACCTCAGCTCTGCGCTCACGCTCTGCTCTCGGTGATGATCGAAGATCCTCGCACTTGAATTCTTTCCTCTCGGTATTCCGTGAACGCTCTCGTGTTTGCTCTCTTCACTTCGATACCTTCAACGCTTTAAGCAGCCTCCCTTAAATAGGATTACCAAGTTTCACCATTCACACTTTTAGCAATTTCCTTCAAACAACAATATCTCCTAATTTGTATGCAAATCTAATCTTCTACAAATAAATCTTTTCGGCCAATTGAGAATCTCCACAGGAATATTCTCTTTGAGAATTTAGGAACTCCCTTGATGCTAATGGATGCACTGCCAAGCTCCTTCTGAGAAGATCTGAGCTGTTGCTGACGAACAGAAGCTGTAGCTTCCTGAACCAGCTCCTGCTATAGCAGCAGCTTGTTTAGCCGCTTGTTCACTCGTGCTGGTTTTGTCAAAGACTGCCATACTGCATCATCAATCTCCCCCTTGGCATTTTGACAAAACCCTTGACCACAGATGAAGTCTTCCACGAACAAACAAATATTAAACTACTTAATAACAGTTTCAAAGTAAACGTAAGATGTGGCCACACTCGGCCTCAGCTAAGCCACGCAGGGCAAAAAAAAAAACATCTAAGAGTTCAGTTCATCAGTTTAGTTCATATGTCCTTCATTTACCCTCCCCCTTTTTGACACAAATGCTCACGTCCCTGAGGCAGGCCCTTGCTCCTCTGGATATTCCAAGTCCTTGAGCAGGCTTCTGATTTTAGCACGTCTGGCATCCCTTCGTTTGGCTTCAGTGTCCAGCATGTACAGCTCTATTTTTAGGTGGTTCACGATTCTTGCATGGAGAGCTGCTTGAATTGCAGGGGCAGGAGGAAGAGCTTCCTCATTAGAGGGTGAATCAGAAGGGGCAACCAGAAGAGGGTCTTCTTGGGCAATTTCAACTGCGTGCTTCCCTTTGAACAGCTTGTGATCTACTGTAAAAACTTGTAGCTCTTGGATAGTCCTTCAGTAATCTCTCCTAACTCTGGATGCTGAGAGACCATCATTCCATAAATGAGGGATGGCAGCATAATGGGTTTGCTGGAGGATGCACTGCTAGCATGAGCAGCAAGCTGGGGAAACATCACACTACCCAAGCTGATTCTTCTCCTTTTCCCAAATCGAGTGTAAAAGGTTAGCAAAGGGTCTGCTAACCTTTCCCCTATGAGAACTGGGGATCCAGTTCCTAATGCCCAAGTTGTACAACAGGGCATTTTTGGAGGTGAGTTCCGCGGCACTGAGATTTGGTCCACCCCAAGACATGGACACTCCTCCCGTGAGAACCTTGGCCAGCACCTCTTGCTTGACATTTTTAGGTTCTCTGGCATCACTGTCTATTTTGAAAAATTCATCTATCTTCTTAGGGGTGATTACTATCTTCTTACCCCGCACCCAACTTTTCCCAAAATCAACTCCTTCTTCCTCACCAAATTTTTCTTCCATGTTGACTATGAATTCCCTAACTAGTGATATATTGAATCTGTAAGGGTAAGTCAGGGACTTGAGTAGGTTTACCTCATAGGAGCTAAATGATAGCTGCAGATTTGTATTTGTCCAGGTCCAGTCTCTTCTATATAACAATGTGCTTCCTCTCTACAGAGTTCCATGATTGAGAGGAATGCCTGTTTCTGAACCATACTCCCCCTATAGTGACGGCAGCAGCGTCAGCCAGAACAGGTCTTCTTTCGGAAGGTTCACCTACAGCATCCTCACTGGACTCTTCTTCTTCACTGCTGGTATCCGGGATGACGATTGGAGCTTTTCCTTTGTTAGAAGATGGAGGAGATGTGCTGCAGCAGTTTCTTGTTTAGAAAGATCTGCATGAATCTCCTCACCTTCTCCTTCGATGCCAGGGGACGTGACAAGGGTTCTGCTTGAGCCTTCTTCGAGCACTGTCTCTTCAGACATTACTGCTGCTGGTTATAGGCTCCCTGTCAAGGACCAGTCGCCTCCTTTTCTGTGGAGTTCCTCCTTGTGGAGAAGGAGCATTGTGCGACATAGGGAGAGGTGCGGGCTCCCAGACCACCAAGTAGTCGTTGAGCATGCGTTTCATTGCGAGACTTAGACCTCCTTTCAGTTCTGCCTTGTCGTGCTGCTGCCAGGCTCTTCTTCAGTCTGCGAGTCTTCAACATTGTTAGTAGTTTGCAGAAGGAGTTCGAGCAGGGGACGATTTGATCTGCGTGCGATTTGGGAAATGCTTCAACCGAATGAGCCCTAGAATTTGATTTACACGCTGAATTTCTTTCTTTTCCAGAAGCACGTGCTCAGCATGTGACCTCTTCTGTCTTTAGCAACCAAATATTTTGAACAAGCTTCTTCAGGCTCTGGTTGCTATAGCATCACGGGACTGGATCACTTACTTGCTGATGCTACCTCCATTGTCTTGTGATTCCTTGTTAGTGTCAACTGGTTGTTTCTTCATCCATACTTGAGTCGGTCTCTGTCTCCACAGCTTCTGACAGTCAACTCCCTTGTTTTTCAATTTGTCACCTTTAGGTCTCCACACCTGCGTTTCCTGTGACACTCCTTTGCTCGCTCCATTCCAGTGTGCTGGTTTCTCCTTTATTCTGACTCTCCATTGCAGTTCTGATCGTTGACGAAGATTACCAGGATAAGCCAAGATGAAGGACATCTGACAGTGGTTGTTGAACTTCGATTTCCTTTTCCTGAAATCGTCTCTGCTAATCCTTCTGCATATCTGAGAGTTCTTCAGGCTAAAATGTTTTCTTTGAGACAGTTTCCCTTTTCCACAGGCCTGTGGATTACTTCTTCTTCTATGAGAACTTGCATTTGATACAGAGGGTTGATATAGCGGTTGCTGAAGCACCTCCTGGTTAAGGTTGACAGTCAATTCTTCCTTCATCAGCTTCTGGCTGAGCTTACTTTTCTCTTCACAATCCTCGATATTCTCTGTTTCAATAGGTTTAACAAAGACTGTTCTACCAGTGGTTTCCTCACCTGTATATCCCAGGTCCATTCTTCCTCCTCCAAATCTTAGATAACAAAAAATTTCCTCCAGTATATTTTTATTTTGTTCAGTAGTGAAAGGAGTGCTACCAGCAGTGACTTTGGTAGCCGACTCTTCTTTCTTTGGTTGGTTTGCAGGTCTACTGAGTGATGACAATTTTTCAAGCAGCACCTCCCGTTCTTCTTCCAGTTGATTGACTCTGTCCTTTAATTCTTGATTTAACTTCAGGGCATCCTCACATTGTTGAAGGATGTCTCCCAGACTTTCTAACATGTTGTGTGTGGAGTTATCCTCATCTTCGCTATCTGACACATCAATCCCATAATTGAAGTCATTCTTTGTTGCTTCTTCAGAATCATAAGAGGATACACTGGCTAACACAATAAAGTTTTCTTCATCACTTTCCTCAGAGTCACTCCATTTTGCAGTTAGCGACTTGTTGTCTTTCTTGTCATTATCCTTGATCTGCTTGCTGGGACACTCTGCTTCTCTGTGTCCATATCCTTCAGAGTTCCAGCACTGAATGCCTTTCCTTCTTTCTTCAGTTGGTTCTTTGGTTTTTTTTTTCTGATTTCTTCCACCTCTTCTGGATTGTCTTCGAGAGGTTGAGGTCTGACCAGACCTTGTTTCCATGTTTTTCAAGAACTTCCCAAGATTTTTCACCAGTAAACTCAGTTGATCATTAGCTGAGGGCTTCTTCTCTTCTATTTCAGCTTTCAATCCAACATTTTTGCTTTTGAGGGGAGCATCTTCTTAGACTAGCTTCATCTCAAACTGCTTGAGAGATCCAATTAATTCTTCTAGCCTCATGTCCCGGACATTCTGAGCTTCTTCAATGGTTGTCAACTTCATGTCAAATCTGGATGGCAATGATCTGAGGACCTTCCTAATTAGCTTTTCTTCAGGGATAGGTTCTCCAAGAGCACGGGCTTCATTTGACAGATCACACAGCTTGGCATTAAATTCTGTGATTGTTTCTTCCTGCATTTTCAGACCTTCAAACTGTGAAGTAATCATATGCATTTTGGATATCTTCACTTTGTCAGTCTCCTCATGAGCAACTTCCAAGATCTCCCAAGCTTGTTTTGCAATGTCACAATTGGAGATTAATATGAAGTTGTTGGCATCCACATCAGCAAAGATTGCATTCAGGGCTTTTGAATTGCCATTTGCTGCAGCATCCTCTTCTACAGGCCACTGCTCTTCAGATTTCTTCCGAGTGACTCCTTTTTCATCAGTGGTTTTGGGAGGAGCCCACTCTATCACCACAGCTTTCCACACTTTCTCATCAATAGCCTTGAGAAACGCCTTCATCCTAGCCTTCTCGTAGCCATAGTTGCTTTCTTCTAGCAGTGGAGGGCAGCTTGTGCTTTGTCCTTCCTTCATTGTCTTGCTCAGCTAGGTGCACAGGGTCGTGACTCTGTCTGTTGAGCTCTGGCTCTGATACCAATTGAAATTCGCAGCACTTCTAACTTGCAGATAGTGAACTAGCAGTTGCTACAGCACACTCTTGAACACCCGAATCTGACCTAGCAAGATAGAACAAGGAACAAAGGTTTGTTCACCTAGTTCGGACAATCTTCCATGTCTGGGAAGGGCTGAATTCCAACACTTAATCCACTAGATTCTCAAGTCCACTGTACAACACGGTTCGACGCACGACACCTATGCTACCTGACCTGAACTAGTCACACAATCAGAACAAGCTCTGACTTGTGTATTGCACACCTACAGACTTGAAATAATTCAGAATAGCTACAACTCTGATCCCACAGACTCAGCCTATTCTAATTAATTCTCAGCTATCTACAGGTTGCTATAGCACCTGCTGTAGCACACAGCTGGTACCAACACTGACCCCGTCGCTCCAAGCCTTCTGCTGAACCGATCGAAGCTCTCCACGAGCGCTGCACACTCTGGAGCACTTCCCCTCACTTAGTGACCACATATCACTAGTGAGTTTAGCCGACCAGTCACTTGACCGAGTTCGTCCACTCATCAATACCTCCGCGGCCTACCTTGATCAACCAACAAGCAACCCCTGCTCTAAATTGGCTTCCCGATCAAGCTGTGATCAGACTCTGCAAGCCCTGATCACACTCTGCTTTAATCACCTCAACTCTGCGCTCACGCTCTGCTCTCGGTGATGATCGAAGATCCTCGCACTTGAATTCTTTCCTCTTAGTATTCTGTGAACGCTCTCGTGTTTGTTCTCTTCACTTCGATACCTTCAACGCTATGAGCAGCCTCCCTTAAATAGGATTACCAAGTTTCACCATTCATACTTTTAGCAATTTTCTCCAAACCACAATATCTCCTAATTTGTAGGAGATTAGATTTGATTGCCCAGACTGATATTCTGCATGGGCCCAGACTGATTTGTATAAGTGCTGCATGGGCTGTAAACCAAAGGTGTATATTCTCAGTGATGATGCAGTATGGCAATCTTTGACAATACCAGCACGAGTGAACAAGCGGCTGAACAAGCTGCTGCTATAGCAAGAGCTGGTTCAGGAAGCTACAGCTTCTGTTTGTCAGCAGCAGCTCGGATCTTCTCGGAAGAAGCTTGGCTATGCATCCATTAGCATCAAGGGAGTTCCTAAATTCTCAGAATATTCCAGTGGAGATTCTCAGTTGGCTTAAAAGATTTGTTTGTAGAAGATTAGATTTGCAATTAGCCTAAAAGATTTGTTTCATAAAGGAGTGCATGGTCCCGCCCAGATGAATCTACCTCTGATGTGTAGGGAACTTTCTTCGAAGACTGATTTGGCTTCACCACACCAAGCGAACCGTAAGAGAAAGAAGAAAGACGGATAAGGGAAAGCAAGGCGAGAGCCGATCCTCAATCCCATTCAAGGGAGTAAGAAAGAAAGGAAGAGTTAGCACATGCATCGGAAGCTAAATAGGATAGAGTAGACTCAGCGATCTTCCAGGTACGCAACTAGCTTATGAAGCTTGGCAAGAAAAGGTCTCAAGTGGTCTCGACTATAAAGCAAGACAGATTCGCGTGCCTCATTCTTTTGGAGAACTAGCAAGAGGGAGCTACTGCTTCAACTACTTAGCAAGTCAGGGTTTGATTCAGTAGTTCCAGGGGTTGCCGAAGAAGCTCTTTCTTCAAACTAGCAACCACTTCTGTTGCTTTCTTTCCTCTCCCTTTGGTCGAGCTACTACGTTCCCGCCTGAGACATTCAATCTTAGATCATGAATCTACGCCAACCGATGGAAGCGACTTTAGGAGCTTAACTTTCCGTAACGATCTCGATCTCACACGAGTCAATGGGAAGCGCTCCGCGCTTGACTTAATCTCGAAAGCTAGAAAGGATGAAAGGAAGGATCTCTGGATAGAGACCAATCTGAATCTTCCTCTCCAGAAAGCAAGACCAGGTAGCTTGATGAAGGGATAGCAGGAAGCAAGCACTATGCTCGGTCAAAGGTCTGAGTCTCTGATAGAGCCTATTTATACGCATTATTTAGATCATAACCCTGTGCTTTTTTGCAATATTTTGTGTACAAGATTACTGGTTTCCAGTGTTTTTGTATTTCAGGGCAAAACGAGGGCCTAAGTCGGATACGCGCTAACAGGCAGCGTTTAGGACGCGCATCACACAGCCTGCGGAGCTAGCGGCGCAAACAGAAGAATTGGCAGAGTCGACCTCGGTGCGCTAACCGATTACGCTAAGCAGATGCCGTGCGCCAGGCGCAGATGTTGGTGTTTCCAAATCCTGACACGACCAGATTTGGAAGTTGCCAAGAGTGAGCCTCTGAGCAGTATATAAAGAAGAGAAGGAGGCTAGGGTTAAGAGACACACAGACGATTCTCAGGACTCACAATTCGTAGACCCAGGAGGCACTGCGCAGCAGGACTGGAAAACACACGAGCTTGTTGAGAGGATCTGCGCCAGCCAAGACAGCAACCTGCACGCACTGTTTGCTATTGTTTTCTTGGACACTTTAGTTATTATCTACTATTTCTATGATGTTTATCACTAGCATGTCTAGCTAAACGCTTAGTATCGGTTGGACATGAATCTATGAGTATTTCCTTTTGAGACTTGCGCTTAATGCATAGCTTGCTTGCTGATATTAATTCTGTGCACATTACTGGCAGCTTGTTACATGAGTAGGGGAAGCCTTGAACCGCAATCTTACTCTTGTCGCTTGTTGTTGTCTGTTAAACTAGTTGAATAGCCTGAGGGTGCCAACTAGGAGTAACGCGCTAGGTTAGGCAATTACTACCTTGATCGGATTCGTAGTTGTTTAGTCTAGTGTAAGAATTAATAGCACATGAACTTTGATCGGAACATGCGCACATGTTAGGAAGCCTTGATCAGATACTAACATTAGCAAATCAAGCTATAGACATTTAGAGTCGATGATAAGGAATACACTCATAGAGGATTGTCTGCGCCGATACTTCTCATAAGTCATAGTACTTAATCTCTATTGCCTGCGCACGTCTAGTGCAATTTCCTGCATTACGATACCACTGTTTACTTGCGCATCAGGCAACCCCGATCACTCACCCCCCAATCTTCGTAAGTGTAGGTTACTGGCTAAAACTGAACTGCTTGCTCCCTGTGGAGATCGACCCTTACTTAACCGCTGTACTAGTGGAAGAGGAAGGATTATATTTGACGCGCACAACGACGCGCGATCAAATTTTGGCGCCGTTGCCGGGGAGCAACACAGCTAAGTTATAGCTAGTTTACGTTTTTTTTTCCTTATTAGTAACTAGTTATTTTCAGTTTGTTTTGTTTTCTCGTTGTTTTTTCTGACAGAGCGCGATCACCATCAGCCTGCTCAACCTTGAAACAGTTGCGCTGCGCAGATTCTAGTTGCGCACTGACAGACGCAGCAGCATTAGTTATCTTTTAATTTCGTTTTCTTTGAGATTTAGAACAGGTCATGGAGGATAACAGTGTCGTTGGGGACAACTTAGGGGACAGAACCCCAGAGGAAGCAAGAGCACACAACCGCGCAGCCCTGTTCAGAGAGGAAGTGCAGCGCGAGGTTGAAGCAAGGAGGGCCGCTGAAGTGTATCATGCGCCACCGGTGCAACAGGCCGCGCGACGCAGAACAGTGCGCGAGATGTCAGCCCCACTCACAGTTAACCAGCCATGGTGCATCGTGCTTCCGCCAGGCGGTCATTTTGAACTAAGAAGCTCGCTCATTCATCACATGCCCAAGTTCCACGGGATGAACAATGAAAATCCAGTCAAGCATGTGCGAGAGATCCTAGTCATATGCGAGAACATGAAGACCGAAGGGGAGAGCGATGAGGCGCTGAAGATGAAGGCATTCCCATTTTCACTGTGTGACACAGCCAGACATTGGTTGATGAACTTACCAGCCGGATCAATTCACACATGGGAGCAGCTGCAAAAGAAATTCCTGGACAAATTCTATCCAGCAGCAAAGATCGCGCTATTCAGGAGAGAACTGGCCGCGCCGAGGCAGAGCGCAGGAGAGTCACTGTCAGAGTATTACGAGCGTTTCAAGGAGCTAGAGGCCAACTGCTACAATCATGGCCTGCCCCAGAATGAGCTGATAGAGAACTTCCTGAATGGATTGCTACCCATGGAGCTGAGGTTATTTAACGCATGCGCAGGAGGCGACATTTGCAACATGTATCCAGAAGACGCGTGGCAGCTGATAGAAGACTCTGCTGGTCAGGTAAGACATCAGCTAACACTTGAAAATAGTCGTACTCGTTTTGTGCATCAGGTAGAAACAAGCGCTGAGATCAAGGAAATGAAGGCCATGCTGCAGAAGTTGATGAGTGCGCAAAGCGCACAACCAGTTGCGCCAAAGGTATGTGAATTCTGCAGGTCCACCGAGCACAAAACTGATGAGTGTCCCACACTTTTCGAGGAATTTGGAGATGTCAATGCTCTTGGAGGATGGGATAACAGAGGACCACAGAGGCAGAATCAGCCGCGCTTTGGACTGGCAGCAAATGGATTCAGATGGAAGGAGGAGAACAATTTCCAGAGGCAGTCCACAGATCAGCGCGCGCCATAGCAGAAGCAACAAGCTGCACCCTACAATCCACCGCATCGCCGTACTGACGCACCAGCGCATAACAACCAGCAACCGAGGCGATCTTTGGAAGATATCGTGGGGCAGCTAGCAGACACAGTGCGCAAGAATGATGAGAAGTATGACAAGAGGTTCGAGTCCATTGAAAAGCAGCTATCACAGATCGCCACCACGGTGTACGAGCTGAAAAAGAGCGATGGCAACCTGCCTTCGCAAGTGATTTAGAACCCCAAAGGAGGAGTCAATGCAGTGACATTGAGGACTGGGCGCACAATAGGAGCAGAGCAGACCACGAAGGCGCCCGCGCAACCAGCTGCGCAAGTCCCGGATCAAGCAGAACAGAATGCGCAACCAGAGCAAGACGCGCAACCAGAAGTGCCAGTCACAAGCCAGCAGGGCGAAACGCCAGGTATAACGCAATTAAACGACAAGGGCACGAATCGTACTAATATACCTGCACCTTTTCCTGTGCAGGCACCATCGGCTAGAAAGGAAGCGCTGGACAAGGAACTATACGAGTTATTCAGCAAGGTGGAAATCAACATTCCCCTTATCGAAGCAGTTCGGCAGATTCCCAGGTACGCCAAGTTTTTAAAGGAGATGTGCACAAACAAGAGGAGGAAAGGCGAATGCGCACAGGTAATGCTCAATGCGCAGGCCTCAGCGATCGTGCAACATAAGGTACCACCTAAGTGCCGAGACCCAGGTACGTTCACTATCCCTTGCACTTTAGGTAAGACCACAGTGAGCAACTGCATGATTGATTTAGGCGCATCCATCAATTTGTTACCTTATTCCCTATATACGACATTGCGCCTTGGACCACTAAAGCCTGCAGGTCTCACTATTCAGCTAGCAGATCGGTCTTGCAAACAACCTGCAGGCATGATCGAGGATGTTCTTGTGCGAGTAGGAGAGCTGGTGTTTCCAGCAGATTTTTATGTGCTGGAAATGGAGGGTGAATCAAGCACCAGCCGTGCGCAGATCCTACTGGGCAGACCTTTTCTGATGACAGCGCGCACAAAGATAGACGTGTGGAGGGGCACGCTTTCCATGGAGGTAGATGGCGAAGAGATCCACTTCAATATATTCAAGGGGATGCAGCATCCTCATGAGGACGCCACAGTGCACGCAATGGACAGCTTAGATGATTTAGTCACAGATGCGCAATGCGCAAGCGCAACAATAGGACCAGAGCCACTGGCACAGACAGAGATGGAGGAGCAGGACGAGGAGCTGAGCAGTGCTGAACCAGAACTCAGACAGGTACACGATTTAGTTCATATTTGCACTGCCAATAAAATCTTGCCCTCCATTGAACAGGCACCCAAGGTCGAGCTGAAGCAATTGCCAGAGCACCTCAAATACATTTTCTTGGGAAATGAGGACACCCTGCCAGTGATCATAAAGAAAGGATTAGAAGAGGAGCAGGAAGTGCGTTTACAGCAAGTGCTGCGCAGGAACCAGCGCGCTATAGGATGGACACTGGCAGATCTGCGTGGAGTGAGCCCAGACGTATGCATGCATAGAATTCTGTTGGAAGATGGTGCCAAACCATCCAGAGAGGCTCAGCGCAGATTGAACCCAAATATGATGGAGGTAGTGCAGAAGGAAATTCTAAAGTTGCTTGACGCAGGAGTCATTTACCCCATCTCGTACAGCAAATGGGTCAGTGCAGTGCACGTTGTGCCTAAGAAGGGAGGAATCACAGTGGAAGAGAATGCGCAGGGCGAGCTAGTTCCCAAGCGCATACAGATTGGATGGCGCATGTGCATCGACTACAGGAAGCTTAACGCAGTAACGCGCAAGGACCATTTCCCGCTACCCTTTATGGATCAGATGCTGGACAGATTAGCAGGTAAGCCCTATTTTTGTTTCTTGGACGGATATTCAGGGTACAATCAGATACCCATAGCTGCGGAGGATCAGGAGAAGACCACGTTCACCTGCCCGTTCGGTACATTTGCGTTTCGGCGCATGTCATTTGGGCTGTGCAACGCGCCAGGTACATTCCAACGACTTGTCATGAGCATTTTCTCTGATATGATTGGTATATGCATAGAAGTGTTCATGGATGATTTTACTGTATATGGAGGTACCTTTGATGCGTGCTTAACTCATCTAGATAAGGTCTTAGCGCGCTGTATTTCTAAGAACCTAGTGCTTAATTATGAAAAATGCCATTTCATGGTAACGCATGGTGTAGTGCTAGGACACATTATCTCAGAGGAGGGGATCAAGGTAGACAAAGCTAAGATAGACCTTATTTCTAATCTACCTTATGCCACTAGCGTGCGCGATGTGAAGTCATTCTTAGGGCACGCCGGATTTTACAGGCGTTTTATAAAAGACTTCTCTAAAATCTGTATTCCCCTGTCTAACCTCTTGCAAAAGGATGTGTGCTTCGATTTCTCTGATGAGTGCAGGACCGCGTTCGATAAGCTGAAGGAAGCGCTGACCAGTGCGCCAATGATGCGCGCACCAGACTGGAACCTGCCATTTGAACTGATGTGCGACGCCAGCGATTATGCAGTAGGTGCAGTCCTGGGGCAGCGAGTGGACAAGAAGCCGCACGCCATCTATTATGCATCGCGCACACTGGACGCTGCGCAGAAGAACTACACCACCACGGAGAAGGAGCTTCTGGCAATTGTGTTTGCGCTAGAGAAGTTCCGTGCATATGTTCTAGGCGCCAGGGTCATCATATACACAGATCACGCAGCCATCCGCTACCTAATGTCCAAGAAAGAAACTAAGCCGCGCCTGATGCGCTGGGTGCTCCTACTGCAGGAATTCGACCTGGAGATCAAGGATAAGAAGGGCACAGAGAACACAGTTGCGGATCACCTGAGCAGAATCGTGAAGGAGGAGGAGCCAGGGCAGATCACTGAGACATTTCCTGACGAGCATCTGATGGCGCTGACAGGTAAGGTACCATGGTATGCGCACATTGCGAATTACCTGGTCACAGGTACGTTTCCTCCGCATTTCAATAAAACCCAGTGCATGAGATTGAAACATGAGTCCAAGCATTATATTTGGGATGATCCTTATATGCTTAGAATAGGACCAGATCAGATATTGAGGCGCTGCGTGCCTGACCATGAATTTAACTCTGTTTTGATGTTTTGTCATGCGCACGCATGTGGAGGACACTTTGGTCCCAAGCGCACTAGCAGGAATGTCCTGGACTGCGGATTTTATTGGCCGCACCTGTTTAGAGACGCATATGACTATTGCAGGAATTGTGACAGGTGCCAGCGCACAGGAGGCATATCAGCGCGCAACGAGATGCCGCAGACGCCAATTCTAGTGGATGAAGTGTTTGACATATGGGGAATTGACTTCATGGGGCCATTTCCCCCGTCTGCAGGATACGAGTACATATTGGTCGCGGTGGACTATGTCTCCAAATGGGTCGAAGCTAAGGCCACACTGAAGGATGATGGTAAGACGGTCGCTGAATTTCTGAAAACTAACATCTTTTGCAGGTACGGGGTCCCTAAGGCAATCATCAGCGACCAGGGGACGCACTTTTGCAACCGGATCGTGGCGCAAGTTTTCAAGCATTATGGGGTGCGCCACAAGACGTCCACTGCTTATCATCCTCAGACAAATGGACAGGCTGAGGTCTCTAACAGAGAAATAAAGCGCATCCTGAAGAAGACTGAGAGACCATCGCGCAAGGATTGGAGCCAGCGCCTGGACGATGCGCTGTGGGCATACCGCACTGCGCATAAGACACCAATCGGGACTTCACCGTTTCGGTTGGTCTACGAAAAAGCCTGCCACCTGCCAGTAGAGCTAGAGCACAAAGCATATTGGGCCTTACGCATTTGCAACCTGAACTTAGATGAGGCTGGAAAGGAGCGCGCGTTTGAGCTGAGTGAATTAGAAGAGCTGCGCCTGGATGCCTATGAGGGACTGCGCGATTACAAGGAGCGGACAAAGGCGTTTCATGACAAGCATATCCTCAGACGCACTTTTGAGCCAGGAGACCAGGTATTATTATTCTCATCACGCCTGAAGCCCATGCCTGGAAAGCTGCGCAGCAAATGGACTGGACCGTACACAGTCATCAAGGTTTTCCCCTATGGAACAATCGAATTAGAAAACGAGCACCGGCATCGTTTTCAGGTCAATGGGCAGAGAGTCAAACGGTATCTAGGAGAACCTTGGGACGACACAGTGCGCGACATTGACTTGGCAGAACCTGAGATAGCAGATGCACCAGCTGCTGCGCCAGAGGCACCACCAGATGCATCGGAGGGAGAACTGGAAACTATTGCTCACATTTCTTCTTCCTCTTCATCTACCCTCGTTACTGCAGACTTCTCACATATTATCCATGTTGACTACCCTTCTCACCCTTTGCGCAGGACCAAGCAGAACACAACACATGCACAAGCGCAGGGTCACTCAGGAGCAAGAGTGGAAGAGGTCGCTGGCACACATTTGGGCACGTAACGAGGTACAGTCGAGCCAATGACGTTAAACAAAGGCACTTGTCGAGAGGTAACCCGACTCGTTCTACATTTACATGTCTTTCTTTTAGTTTTTCTAGTGTCTTTAGTTATTTTAGGACTTGTAGTTTTTAGTCGAGCAGCAGTGCGCAGGTCCGTGCGCACTTCAGTGCGCAGGACCGCTGCGCCAGTCAGGGGGGTATATAAGGGCAGGACTTAGAAATTTTCAGCACTTTTACACTCGACCGTTACCAGCAGCTCCCGCCTTCACACCTCCACCCGGTGTCCGGCACTCATCCCAGCTTCAGTTTAGAGAGATTCAAGGACCACACGGCCGCACTACCCCCAGGTAACCTTTCCCCCAGATCTGAGCACGATTCCAGTAGGGTTTTGTACGGAGGAGTGTTCTAGGGTTTTGAAATCGCACCAAGTTAGAGTGCGCCGCTTGGAGTGGTGTTTAGAGGGTTTTGTAGGCGGGCAGTAGGCGCTCCTTAAGTGAAAGTTTCAGTGCATTCGGAGGAGTTTTGGATTTTTGGAAGTGTTTGAGGAGTGTTGACCAGCGTTGACCCGAGCACCCCAGCCACAATGCAGCCTGCCGCGGACCAAGAGACCCCAGCTGTTTTCGCCAGCAAGTACACCGCATTTCTGAGGCAGGACATGTACGGGACTCCGTACATTAGCAGGGACTTCCTGCGCGAGGTCGGACTGGAGGACCTCGTTGTGGAGAGGCTGGCGTTAGCAGGCTGGGAGGCGCTGTTGGAACTCAACAGCGCATCAGACAAGGAGGACACGTGCGAATTTTTGGCGTCGCTGGAGGCGGGCAACCAGAAGCTCAGGTACCGACATAGGGGCGTCTGGTACATTGCCTCAGCTAAGAGGCTGAAGCGCACACTGAGGTGCTCTAAGGTGCGCGAGGAAGACATGGACACGCACACCAACCAGGAGGCTTGGCGCGAGATGGCGACCGGGCCAGTCTTTGCCGCGGGGCGTAGCAGGGGACGAGAGCTGCGTGACCCGTGGATGTTCTACTTGTGGCGCCTGGTCGCCTATGCAGTCATTGGGCGATTTAATGGTGCGCCCAAGATCAACCTCCTGGACTTGGACATCTTAAAGGGGCTGTATTACGGAAGGAAGGTACTATTTGTTTCGAACATGGGGGTCCACTGGAGCCGTGTTAGCACAAGGGGACCGCTGACTTGCGGAGGTATTATTACGCACCTGCTGCGGGCGTTACATGGAGAGCCCGAGGTGCCAGAGCACACTATGGTGCCGGCTGTCCCTCTGGACCGCGCCCACATGCTGCAGATCAGGGCGGTAGTTGTGAGGGAAGATGGCACATTGGAATGGTGCTACCGCCTGCAGCCGGCCAGAGTGCCAAGGCCAATGGCAGAGAGCAGTGCGCAAGCAGCAGAGGCCGCGCAGGAGATGGAGGAGGACGAGGCTCCAGAGCCAGTTGTGCCTCCAGTCAGGCGCGCAAGGACCCGCGCGCAGACTGGAGCGCATCGGAGGGCCCGCGCTCCACAGGGGGAGCCAGTCACCATTTCCATCGAGGATTCTCCCCCTCGTGCGCGCGGAAAGCGCCCAAGGACCGAGGCTGAGGAGGCGCCTGAGGAAGCGTCCGCAGAGCAGCGCATGATGTTCAACGTCATGCGCGTGCTCGAATATTTAGCGCCAGAGGGGGCGGACTTAAGCATGAGCCCACCATCAGGGTGGAGATTTGGAGACGCAATTCCCCCTCTCCTCAGCCTGCACCGACCACATCCAGGGTCTCCCAGTGAGCCGCATCAGCCAGCCAGCCCTCTTACTCAGCCCCCAGTGCATCCAGCAGAACCCTTCCCAGCACCAGCAGCACCAGCACCAGCAGCGCCAGCAGAACCCACCCCCGAACCAGAACCAGTACCCGCACCTGCACCTTCCCCTGCCCAGCCGTCCATTCCAAGGTCCCCTATAGCCGAACCCATCATTAGCACCAGCTCAGACTCGCTATGGGAACCCGTTCCAGAGGATGACAACGAGGCGCAGCCTGTCGCCCTATCAGTTGTACCGCCTTCCTCCAGCTCCGAATACATGACGGATTCTTCAGAGGAGGAGGCGCATAGTTCAGCGGCTGCGTCCAGCTCAGATGACCTCTAGAGCTGCGGGGGGGGGGAGCGCATTATTTATTTCGGGTGGTGTCTATTTTCCTTTATATGCTGAACTTTATTTGATATTCTGTTGCTATATTTGTGTGCTAAGCTCCTGTGATACATATTTTGTGCCCCTATGCTATATTTGCGTTGTTTTGACTATATGTTCTTCATTTTTATATTCTTTATTTTGCTTGCATGCATCAGTTCTGCATGTGCGCGTCCTCCGTGCGCTTGAGCTTGAGTCGTGGGGACACGTCTCGGTTTAAGTGTGGGGGGGGGGGAGCGTTACACTTACATTTTACGTTTTTTTAGGATATTTAGTGTAGCTTAGTTTTATTGAAGGAAACAGTAGCAGTAGTGCGCTTGAGTGCGGGTTGCGCGCACTGTTCAGCCTGTTTGCGCTACCCATATTGCGCCGTGCGCTATCAACTGTTTTTAGTATTTTTTTTCATTTTTTCTGCTCCTGTTAGTTGGGATATACAGGGGATGTGGAGTTGACAGAAACGCTCTAGAGAGGCGGGTAGTCGCTCGCGCTTCAGAGGAGAGGTATATGGTCGAGAGCGCGAGTGGAGGTCTGTGCTTCGCGACCTTCGGAACAAGAGAGTGCGCTCCGTCACGCAGATGCCGGAGGCGAGATACCCAAAGCGTGGCGAGGTGGGAAAACAGACCACCTTCCCTCTGGAAGTTGAGCCAAGGAAGGCGGGCGCGGGTGTAAACGCGTGCGCCGACCTGCGCAGACAGACCAAGGAGGGAGAGCGGGGCGGTGTTCCATAGCTGTTATCCGGAGGCCGAGACTGGAACCGTTCTGGGAATATGAGAAATCATAGACAAAGTTGTACAAAAGAAAAAATACCAGCAGATGATATGCGCTACAAAAGAATCAGCATGCGCACAAGTACCAGCGAGTGCAAAATCCACAGAAAATCATCAAAAGGCTTGAGTTCCCAGGAAGTGCACGGAAGAATCACGCACGGGAAGAAGCTGGCGCTGTTAACCATATACCCATCCTCGGAGTTAGAGCTGACAACCTGGCGCCTATAAAGAGTTATCTCCCAGCCATCCGAAATGATCTTCATCCCAGCTGAGAGGTAATGAATTGCGAAGTCACTATACTTAAACTGTTGACAGCAGATGTGCGCAGGTGGTAGAGCAGCGCAAGGTGTTCAGTCGTGCAGATCGCGCCAGAGTGCAAGACTGTGCTCTAGACTCTAGAGAGGTAGTAGTATCCGTGCTTGAGTGCTTGTTCGAGGACGAACAAGGGGCAAGTGTGGGGGGTTTGATAGAGCCTATTTATACGCATTATTTAGATCATAACCCTGTGCTTGTTTGCAATATTTTGTGTACAAGATTACTGGTTTCCAGTGTTTTTGTATTTCAGGGCAAAACGAGGGCCTAAGTCGGATACGCGATAACAGGAAGCGTTTAGGACGCGCATCACACAGCCTGCGGAGCTAGCGGCGCAAACAGAAGAATTGGCAGAGTCGACCTCGGTGCGCTAACCGATTGCGCTAAGCAGATGCCGTGCGCCAGGCGCAGATGTTGGTGTTTCCAAATCCTGACACGACCAGATTTGGAAGTTGCCAAGAGTGAGCCTCTGAGCAGTATATAAAGAAGAGAAGGAGGCTAGGGTTAAGAGACACACAGACGATTCTCAGGACTCACAATTCGTAGACCCAAGAGGCACTGCGCAGCAGGACTGGAAAACACACGAGCTTGTTGAGAGAATCTGCGCCAGCCGACTGCGCCAGCCAAGACAGCAACCTGCACGCACTGTTTGCTATTATTTTCTTGGACACTTTAGTTATTATCTACTATTTCTATGATGTTTATCACTAGCATGTCTAGCTAAACGCTTAGTATCGGTTGGACATGAATCTATGAGTATTTCCTTTTGAGACTTACGCTTAATGCATAGCTTGCTTGCTGATATTAATTCTGTGCACATTACTGGCAGCTTGTTACATGAGTAGGGGAAGCCTTGAACCGCAATCTTACTCTTGTCGCTTGTTGTTGTCTGTTAAACTAGTTGAATAGCCTGACGGTGCCAACTAGGAGTAACGCGCTAGGTTAGGCAATTACTACCTTGATCGGATTCGTAGTTGTTTAGTCTAGTGTAAGAATTAATAGCACATGAACTTTGATCGGAACATGCGCACATGTTAGGAAGCCTTGATCGGATACTAACATTAGCAAATCAAGCTATAGACATTTAGAGTCGATGATAAGGAATACACTCATAGAGGATTGTCTGCGCCGATACTTCTCATAAGTCATAGTACTTAATCTCTATTGCCTGCTCACGTCTAGTGCAATTTCCTGCGTTACGATACCAATGTTTACTTGCGCATCGCGCAACCCCGATCACTCACCCCCCAATCTTCGTAAGTGTAGGTTACTGGCTAAAACTGAACTGCTTGCTCCCTGTGGAGATCGACCCTTACTTAACCGCTGTACTAGTGGAAGAGGAAGGATTATATTTGACGCGCACAACAACGCGCGATGGTCCCCCGAGATGAGCAGAATAAGCGAAAAGTTTCTTTCGCTTTGCTTGGAAAGATGAAATGAAAGTAGACGCCCGTTAATAGTAAGCTATTCATTCTCTTCGAATCGGGGCAATTGAATCTTGACTAGCGATTTTAGAAAGAAAGTCAGGCTAGTTCCCGCACCTGGGACAAAGAAAGGTGGTGCATTTCTTTCTGCAAGAGAATGGTCATGGGCCGACCTGACACAGAGGCCCCAGCTCGAAAGGAAGACTGGCCTCTACTAAACTTTACAAAAGAAGCTCTTGCAGGCGAGTAGCCGACAGTCCATTTTTTTGCTTTCACAAGGCGATCTCAGTCTTGAGCTAAGACGGGATCAAGCTATATGCTAGGATCCAACAAGAATTGGACCAAGTTCATGCTCGATCGAAGCCTATTTTCATCTCTGCCCGTTTGGAAGCCTTTGGCTCCCTTTAGTCTTGAATAAAGAAATGGATGTGATGGATTAGTACGAGAATTTCCATTCTGCCACGTGCGGGAAAGACGAAGCCAAAAATGCTTTCCGATGGATCTCAAAGAGACCCTTGATCTTGGTAGACCACTTCTCCCACTAAGCGTAAAGGGACGGACGGTCTCAAAGAGAGAAAGGAGAGGGTAGAGGGAGCTTAATATGCTCGAGCGAAGCTCGAGGGAGGAAGAAGGACTTACAAGACTGAATTTTCTGTTGCACACGTTGAATAATAGGCATACAATCTTGCACACTTCCTTGAGGCCAGTAAAGGAACACCAAGGTAGCGGACAGGGAGTTAACCTTCAACAAAGCCTAAGTTATTGATAATGGAGTTTTTAGTTGCTTCAGGAACTACACTAACAAAAACTTGGCTTTTCTCATTATTCACTTATAGACCAGAGGCTTTCGAAAACTTCTCAAAATTCCTCTTCAGAGCCATTGTTGAGTAGTAATCAGCCTTGGAGAACATCATTAGATCATCAACAAATAGGGAAACATATCCATGCTTTCAAACTCTTACAATGCTGATAGAAGCTGAACTGATGATCCTCTGAAGCTGCTTCAGAAGCCGAGACAAAGACTTCATGCCTATAACAAAAAGGTAGGGAGGGATGAAATGACTCGAGCGAAGCGAGAGGGAGTCGAAGACTGAAAGAGTCTCTTTAGAGAAACTACCTTCTGAAGATCGACTTTGAAAGCCATGCATCCTTTCTTGCCTTTCATTCGTTTCATAGTGTGAATAACCTCTTGCGTTAAGATAATGTTGTCCAACTTCGACCCGGTAGGAAACTGCTTTGATAGGGTCCAATGAGGTCTAGTTGCAAGGGTCTGATACGATTAACAAGCACTTTGAGTAGAGTAGAGTTATCGGTCACAATTTCTGGATTGAGTCCGGGTTGTCACCTTTTGGGATAAGCGCGACATGGGCCCTGGCAAGCGAAACAGGAAAAGAACCATTAGATAGAGCAGTCTTAATGAAAGATTGAAAAGTATGGCATACCGAGTCCCCATTTTTTTGATACAAAATTGGCTGAATCCCATCCGGCCAGGGACTCTTGAAACCTTTCATAGAAAACAAGGCCCTTTTGATTTCATCCAAATCTACAAGGGCTGTTAGAGCATCATGTGCTCTAGTGTCAATAACGGGTTGGGGAGACGATAGATTCATGGATGGGGCCCGTGATAGGTGGTATCAGAGCGAACAGGTTTTCCTGCTTTGTTTGGTGGCTCGTGTGTCTCTCTCTTGCTGCCTTTTCCTTGTAACTAGTATTAATAATCGTTCTACCGGCCAAAGCAAAGCATCTTGATGACTGAATTAGAAGAGAGCAGCAAGAAGTAGGCAATCAAATCGAAGAGAAGTAGGGACTGATTCTAGATGGTAGTTCGCGGGACTTATGATAGATGGGAGGAAGAGTAGAATTCAGAAATGGATTCGAACGAGGACGTTGGTAGGCTCTCTCTCTGCATTGAACCAATGCTCTTTCCATTGGACTGCCTCTTTTGCATTCCGTTTCGCTACAACACCCGCTGCTCTAGCTAATTGTCCACCGTTGGAAAGTGTTCTTTCTATCTTATGTAAGGCCGTGCCTAAGGGCATATCGGTTGAAGTAGATTCTTTTTTTTTGATCAATCAAAACCCCTTCTCAAACTATACAAGCTTCTTCCAAAGCATATGTCTTTCTGGATGTAGATGACGTCTACGGATGGATATATATTGTAAAAGACTGATATATATGGTAAAATGAAGTACCATATAGGAATCCAAATCTGCCGAACCACTCATGTTATGATCTTCTACATCCTAGGTCTTTCTATTGAATAAGGGCTTCGTATAGATCTTGAGAAGATGCCTACCTATTGTTATGCCTTTGGATTTGAGATGATGGTATATAGGAACCTCGTGTCATCAAAGGACTCTGCCTGCAGCTTCTGAATGGATTTTCCCCCATAGATTGTTGGACGTGATTCTGGGTCTTTCTTTTCGTTTGTTTTCCCCCGCACATATGACGCATTTACTGGCTAAGCTCACAGTTAGTCCTTTCAGCCCTTCCAAGGCGAGATCCCGCTGTGATGTAATCAATAGCTTATGATTCTCATTTGACTCAGCCTTAGAGGCTAACGAGTTCCACTCTTTCTCTTTCTATCCCGCCAGTCATAATCCAAGACTTTTTTCCTTCTCTTTCTTTGCGAACCTGTAATAAAGTGCCTGGTATTGTCCCTGCATGTGGTGTGGTCTTTTCCCCTCCCATAGAATATGCGTAGAAGGACCTACTAGAATGGATTCGTATACTGATTGATCTCTCTGAGACCCTCACCTCGTCCCGCTATTCCGCTTTCTTTTCTCTATGTGGGTATGTGGTGTTTTCACTCTCCGTAGCTGTATTAGTAGTCCCCGGTAATAGGAGTCTTTCCCCAAGCCGCTCGTAAACTCGCTCCTCAATATCCTTCAAGCAAGTCAAAGCTAGCAGTCTAGGGTAAGCCCTTTTGTCAGCCGTTGAGCAAGTAAGTTCTTTTTTAGCCAGTTCGGAAAAAGAGAGTGCCATTCCATCCGCCTTCGAGCTCAGCTAATCCCCAGCCCCTTCTCTTGCAGTTGCAGTAAAAAGGGAATCCATTAGATCAGGTTAGCGCTTATGCCGCTTTCCTACGAAGAGAATAAAGTGACTTCTGGACTTTCACTGGCAAGCCCCTCTATCGATTGTGAGTTCTTAGCCATGGGGAGTTCTCTTTCTCCAATTAGAGATCCAGCTGGCTAGTTTGAAAGTGTTTACAAAACGGGGGATAATCCAGTAGCAGTACCGGTCCCGATGGTGATCTTTTGGGGTCCAGGCCGGTACTTTTCCCATCCTGGGCAAGCTAGATTATGGAACTTATCTGACCGAACTGGGTCTAATGGCAAAAGATCTCGATCTCAATAAGGAATTGGAATCTGGAAGGGCCGGCAAGAAAAGGCTTTGTCATAATAGAAGGGAAGCGCGTTAGCGCTTTACTACCTCTCATTCGCCATCCATCCCTGACTGATCTTCGATTCTCAAATTGTAGCCCTTTCTATTTTGACTTTACCGAGGTTCCAGGATATGAAATAGAAACAAGTTTCGTCAGGTCAGCAGATCTAGTTTCATAAGTAGAGCTAGTTTACAATTAAGCCGTATCTTTTTACTTACGTGAGAGTAGGATCTGTCAAGAGAGAAGAGAAGGGGTTACGTTATTGGGGCACTAAAAAGATGTGCAACATAAGCAACTCGACTCAAGGGTTCCAGGATGTGAAAGAGAATAAGTAGGCGGCTTTCATTGACGATAAGCTGGCGAAACCAGAGAAAAGAAGCTACACGCAATAACCAACCATCATCAGTATACGGTTTTGAAGCCGGAGGATGGCTGATAGAGCCTATTTATACGTACTATTTAGATCTTAACACTGTGCTTGTTTGCATTATTTTGTGTACAAGATTACTGGTTTCCGGTGTTTTTGTATTCCAGGACAAAACAAGGGCCTAAGTCGGATACACGCTAATAGGCGCATTTAAGGAGCGCAACACACAGCCTGCGGAGCTAGTAGCGCAAACAGGATAGGAGGTGGCAGATTCAGACTGCGGTGCACAAACCAACTGCGTGAACCGACGTGCGCAGTGAGCCATGCGCAGGATAGCGGTATTTCCAAATCTTGGACACCATATCCCTACAAAATCTCCTAGGATTTGGAAGTTGCCAAGATTGTCACGGGCCAAATCTGAGCATTCCTCGGGCCTCACAAGCAGTATATAAAGAGAGGAAGGCTACGGTTTGAGGGAGATACACGAGATACAGGAGAGAGAGCCAGAACTGAAAAACACACGAGCTGCCGCCGAGGACCTACGCCAACCGATTGCGCGAACCGAGACACAGCAACCTGCACGCACCTGCTTGTTACTGTTTCCTTGGACACTTTAGCTTTTATTTACTATTTCTATGATGTTTACCACTAGCATGTCTAGCTAAACGCTTAGTATCGGTTGGACATGAATCTATGAGTATTTCCTTTTGAGACTTGCGCTTAATGCATAGCTTGCTTGCTGATATTAATTCTGTGCACATTACTGGCAGCTTGTTACATGAGTAGGGGAAGCCTTGAACCGCAATCTTACTCTTACTACTAGTTGTTATATGTTAAACTAGTTGGTAGCTTGACGGTGACAACTAGGAGTAACGCGCTAGGATAATCAGCTGCTACTGTGACAGGATTCGTAGCTACTTAGACTAGTTTCAAGAATTAATAGCTCATGGACTTTGATCGGAACATGCGCACATGTTAGGAAGCCTTGATCGGACACTAACTTCAGTAAAATCGAACTATAGACGTTTAGAGTCGATGATAAGGAATACATTCATAGAGGATTGTCTTTACCGATACTTTTCATAGTCATAGTACTTAATCTCTACTGTCTGCGCACGTCTAGTGCAAAATCTGCTTTCACTATTGTTCATTCGCGGACCTGCGCAACCCAATCGCTCACAACCCAATTCTCGTATGTTGTAGGTTACTAGCTGAACGAGTCTGCACGCTCCTTGTGGGATCGACCCTGACTTAGCCGCTGTACTAAGTGGAGAAGAAAGGATTAATTTGACGCGTACAACGACGCGCGGTCAAATTTTGGCGCCGTTGCCGGGGAGCAACACAGATAAGTTTTAACTAGTTTAAGTTTTCTTTTACAGTAGTTAGTTATTTCTGTTTGCTTTATTTTCCCCGTTGTTGTTTCTGACAGCACGCAATCAACATCAGCCTGCGCAACCTTGAAACAGTTGCGCTGTGCAGATTTTAGTTGCGCACTGACAGACGAGACAGCTTAGTTGTCTTTTAATTTCGTTTTCTTTGAGATTTAGAACAGGTCATGGAGGATAACAGTGTCATTGGAGATAACTTAGGGGAGAGAACCCCGGAGGGACCTAACAATGCAGGATCAGATAACTGCGCAGTTCAGTTCAGAGAAGAAGTGCAACGCGAAGTTGACGCTCGAGTGGCCGCTGAAGCGAGGTATAATGCGCCACCCGTGTGATAGGTCACGCGACGCAGAACAGTGCGGAGATGTCAGCTCCAATCACGGTTAACCAGCCATGGTGCATAGTGCTTCCACCAGACGGTCATTTTTAGCTAAGGAGCTCGCTCATTCATCACATGCCCAAGTTTCACGGTATGAACAACGAGAACCCAGTCAAGCATGTGCGAGAATTCCTAGTTATCTGCGAGAACATGAAGGCCGAAGGGGAGAGCGACGAAGCGCTGAAGATGAAGGCGTTCCCTTTTTCATTGTGTGATGCGGCCAGGCATTGGCTGATGAGCTTACCAGCAGGATCTATTCACACATGGGAGCAGCTCCAGAAGAAGTTCTTGGACAAATTCTATCCTGCAGCCAAGATCGCGCTACTCAGGAGGGAGCTGGCCGCACCTAGGCAGAGCGCAGGAGAGTCGCTGTCAGAGTATTACGATCGTTTCAGGGAGCTGGAGGCCAACTGCTACAATCACGGCCTGCCCCAGAATGTGCTGATAGAGAATTTCCTGAATGGATTGCTGCCCATGGAGCTGAGATTATTGAATGCATGCGCAGGAGGCGACATTTGCAACATGTACCCAGACGACGCGTGGCAGCTGATAGAAGACTCTGCTGGGCAGGTAAGACATCAGCTAACACTTGAAAATAGTCGTGCTCGTTCTATGCATCAGGTAGAAACAAGCGCTGAGATAAAGGAAATGAAGGCCAAGCTGCAGAAGTTGATGCATGAGCAAGGAGCGCAACCAGCTGCGCCAGAGGTATGCGAGTTCTGCACATCCACTGAGCACAAAACCGACGCGTGTCCCACACTTTTCGAGGAATCAGGAGATGTCAATGCTCTTGGAGGATGGGATAATAGAGGGCCACAGAGGCAGAATCTGCCGCGCTTTGGACTAGCCGGAAATGGGTTCAGATGGAAGGAGGAAAACAATTTCCAAAGGCAGTCCACGGACCAGCGCGCACCACAGCAGACGCAACAAGCTGCGCCTTACAATCCACCGCATCGCCGCACTGACGCACTAGCGCAGAACAACCAGCAACTGAGGCGATCCTTAGAAGATATCGTGGTGCAGCTAGCAGACACAGTGCGCAAAAATGATGAGAAGTATGACAAGAGGTTCGAGTCCATTGAGAAGCAGCTATCACAGATCGCTACCTGCCTTCGCAAGTGATCCAGAACCCCAAGGGAGGAGTCAACGCAGTGACACTAAGGACTGGGCGCACGGTAGGAACAGGGCAGACCGCAAAGGCGCCTGCGCAACCAGTTGCGCAAGTCCCAGATCCAACAGAGCAGAATGCGCAACCAGAGCAAGATGCACAACCAGAAGCGCCAGCCAAAAGCTAGCAGGGCGAAGCGCCAGGTATGGCGCGATCAAAAGACAAAGGCATGAATCGTACTAACATACCTGCACCTTTCCCTGTACAGGCACCATCGGCTAGGAAGGAAGCGCTTGATAAGGAGCTCTACGAGTTATTCAGTAAGGTGGAAATAAACATTCCCCTTATTGAAGCAGTTCGGCAGATCCCTAGGTACGCCTAGTTTTTAAAGAAGCTGTGCACAAACAAAAGGAGGAAAGGCGAGTGCGCACAGGTAATGCTAAATGCGCAGGCCTCAGCAATCGTGCAACATAAGGTACCACCTAAATGCCGAGACCCAGGTACTTTCACCATTCCATGCACTTTAGGTAAGACCACAGTGAGCAACTGCATGATTGACTTAGGCGCGTCTATAAATGTGCTTTCCTATTCCTTGTATGCATCATTGCGCCTTGGACCACTAAAGCCTGCAGGTCTCACCATTCAGCTAGAAGATCGGTCGTGCAAGCAACCGACGGGCATGATCGAGGACGTCCTAGTCCTAGTAGGAGAGCTGGTGTTCCCAGCAGATTTCTATGTCCTAGAAATGGAGGGTGAGTCGAGCAAAGGCAGTGCGCAGATCCTACTGGGCAGACCATTTCTCATGACAGCGCGCACCAAGATAGACGTGTGGAGGGGTACGCTCTCAATGGAGGTTGATGGCGAGGAAATTCATTTTAACATTTTAGCAGGTGCTGCGCAAGAACCAGCGCGCTATAGGATGGACACTTGCTGACCTGCGCGGAGTGAGCCCGGACGTATGCATGCATAGGATTCTATTGGAAGATGGTGCCAAACCATCCAGGGAGCCTCAACGCAGATTGAACCCGAACATGATGGAGGTGGTGCAGAAAGATATCCTGAAGCTGCTTGACGCAGGAGTCATTTACCCAATCTCGGACAGCAAATGGGTAAGTCCAGTGCACGTTGTGCCGAAGAAAGGAGGAATCACAGTAGAGGAGAATGCGCAGGGCGAGCTAGTTCCCAAGCGCATGCAAACTGGATGGCGCATGTGCATCGACTACAGAAAGCTTAACGCAGTCACGTGCAAGGACCATTTCCCGCTACCCTTTATGGATCAGATGCTAGATCGATTAGCGGGGAAGCCCTACTTTTCTTTCTTGGACGGATATTCAGGGTACAATCAGATACCCATAGCTGCGGAAGATCAAGAGAAGACCACGTTTACCTGCCCATTCGGTACGTTTGCGTTTCGGCGCATGTCATTCGGGCTGTGTAACGCGCCAGGTACGTTCCAACGTCTAGTCATGAGCATTTTTTCTGATATGATTGGTATATGCATAGAAGTGTTCATGGATGATTTTACTGTGTACGGAAGTACCTTTGACGCATGCTTAACTCATCTTGATAAGGTCTTAGCGCGCGGCATTTCAAAAAACCTAGTGGTCAATTATGAGAAATGTCATTTCATGGTACCACATGGAGTAGTACTAGGACATATTATCTCGCAGGAGGGGATCAAGGTAGATAAGGCCAAAATAGATCTTATTTCTAATCTGCCTTTTTCCACTAACGTGCGCGATGTAAAATCATTCCTTGGGCATGCTGGGTTTTACAGGCGCTTCATAAAAGATTTCTCTAAGATTTGTATACCCCTGTCTAACCTCTTGCAATAGGATGTGTGTTTCGTATTTACTGATGAGTGCAGGGCCGCGTTTGATAAGCTGAAGGAGGCGCTGACTAGTGCGCCAGTGCTGCACGCGCCAGACTGGAACCTGCCATTTGAACTGATGTGCGACGCAAGTGACTATGCAGTAGGAGCAGTCCTGGGACAGCGAGTGGACAAGAAGCCGCACGCCATTTATTATGCATCGCACACACTGGACGCTGTGGAGAGGAACTACACCACCACGGAGAAGGAACTTCTGGCAATTGTGTTTGCGCTGGAGAAGTTCCGCGCATATGTTCTTGGCGCTAGAGTCATCATCTACACAGACCATGCAGCTATCCGTTACCTAATGTCCAAGAAGGAGACTAAGCCGCGCCTGATGCGCTGGTGCTCCTACTTCAAGAATTCGACTTGGAAATCAAAGATAAGAAGGGCACGGAGAACACAGTCGCGGACCACCTGAGCAGGATCGTGAAAGCAGAGGAGCCAGGGCGAATCACGGAGACATTCCCTGACGAGCATCTGATGGCGCTGACAGGTAAGGTACCATGGTATGCGCACATTGCAAATTACCTGGTCACAGGTACGTTTCCTCTTCATTTCACTAAAACCCAATGCATGAGATTGAAGCATGAGTCCAAACATTACATTTGGGATGATCCGTATATGCTCAGAATAAGACCTGATCAAATTTTGAGGCGCTGCGTGCCTGACCATGAAATTAACTCTGTTTTGATGTTTTGTCATGCGCACGCATGTGGAGGACACTTTGGTCCAAAGCGCACGAGCAGAAAGATCCTGGATTGCGGATTCTATTGGCCGCACCTGTTTAGTGACTCGTATAACTACTGCAGGAACTGTGACAGGTGCCAGCGCACAGGAGGCATATCAACGCGCAATGAGATGCCGCAGACGCCGATTCTAGTGGATGAAGTATTCGATATTTGAGAAATTGACTTCATGGGGCCATTTCCTCCATCTTCCGGATATGAGTATATATTGGTCGCGGTAGATTATGTCTCCAAATGGGTTGAGGCCAAGGCTACCCGGAAGGATGATGGTAAGACGGTCGCTGATTTTTGATACCGGGGTTCTGTCCCCTAAGTTGTCTCCAATGACACTGTTGTCCTCCATGACCTGTTCTAAATCTCAAAGAAGACGAAATTAAAAGATAACTAATGCTGCTGCGTCTGTCAGTGCGCAACTAGAATCTGCGCAGTGCAACTGTTTCAAGGTTGCGCAGGCTAATGGTGATTGCGCGCTGTCAGAAACAACAACGAGAAAGCAAAACAAACTGAAATATCTAGTTACTAATAAGGAAAAACGTAAACTAGCTAAAACTTAGCTGTGTTGCTCCCCGGCAACGGCGCCAAAATTTGATCGCGCGTCGTTGTACGCGTCAAATTAATCCTTCCTCTTCCACTAGTACAGCGGTTAAGTAAGGGTCGATCTCCACAGGGAGCAAGCAGTTCAGTTTTAACCAGTGACCTAAACTTACGAAGATTGGGGGGTCACAAATTTCTAAGTCCTGCCCTTATATACCCCCTGACTGGCGCAACTGTCCTGCGCACGGACCTGCGCACTGCTGCTCGACTAAAAAAAACTACCAAGTCCTAAACTAACTAAAAGACACTAGAAAAACTAAAAGACAGACATGTAAAAGTAAAACGAGTCGGGTTACCTCCCGACAAGTGCCTTTGTTTAACGTCGTTGGCTCGATTGTACCTCGTTACGTGCCCAAATGTGTGCCAGCGACCTCCCCCACTCTTGCTCCTGAGTGACCCTGCGCGTGTGTATGTGTTGTGTTCTTCTTGGTCCTGCGCAAAGGATGAGAAGGGTAGTCAGCATGGATAATATGTGAGAAGTCTACAGTAACGAGGGTAGATGAAGAGGAAGAAGAAATGTGAGCAATAGTTTCCAGTTCTCCCTCTGGTGCATCTGGTGGTGCCTCTGGCGTAGCAGCTGGCGCATCTGTTATCTCAGGTTCTGCCAAGTCAATGTCGCGCACCGTGTCGTCCCATGGTTCTCCCAGATACCGTTTGACTCTCTGCCCATTGACCTGAAAACGATGCCGGTGCTCGTTTTCTAACTCTACTGTTCCATAGGGGAAAACCTTGGTGACTGCGTACGGTCCCGTCCATTTGCTGCGCAGCTTTCCAGGCATGAGCTTCAGGCGTGATGAGAACAATAATACCTGGTCTCCTGGCTCAAAAGTGCGTCTGAGGATATGCTTGTCATGAAACGCCTTTGTGCGCTCCTTGTAATCGCGCAGTCCCTCATAGGCATCCAGGCGTAGCTCTTCTAATTCGCTCAGCTCAAAAGCGCGCTCCTTTCCAGCCTCATCTAAGTTCAGGTTGCAAATGCGTAAGGCCCGGTATGCTTTGTGCTCTAACTCCACTGGCAGGTGGCAGGCTTTTCCGTAGACCAACCAAAACGGTGAAGTCCCGATTGGTGTCTTATGCGCAGTGCGGTATGCCCACAGTGCGTCGTCCAGGCGCTGGCTCCAATCTTTGTGCGATGGTCACACAGTCTTCTCCAGGATGCGCTTGATCTCTCTGTTGGAAACCTCGGCCTGTCCATTTGTCTGAGGATGATAAACAGTGGACGTCTTGTGGCGCACTCCATAATGCTTGAAAACCTGCGCCACAATCCTGTTGCAAAAGTGCGTCCCCTGGTCGCTGATGATTGCCTTAGGCACCCCGTACCTGCAAAAGATGTTAGTTTTCAGAAACTCAGCGACCGTCTTACCATCATCCTTTCGTGTGGCCTTAGCTTTGACCCATTTGGAGACATAGTCCACTGCCACCAATATGTACTCGTAGCCGGCAGATGGGGGAAAGGGCCCCATGAAGTCTATTCCCCATATATGAAACACTTCATCCACTAGGATCGGTGTCTGCGGCATCTTGTTGCGCGCTGATATGCCTCCTGTGCGCTGGCACCTGTCACAGTTCCTGCAGTAGTCATATGCGTCTCTAAACAGGTGCGGCCAATACAATCCGCAGTCCAGGACCTTTCTGCTTGTGCGCTTGGGACCAAAGTGGCCTCCACATGCGTGCGCATGACAAAACATCAAAACAGAGTTAAATTCATGGTCAGGCACGCAGCGCCTCAATATCTGATCAGGTCCTATCTTAAGCATATATGGATCATCCCAAAGATAATGCTTGGACTCATGTTTCAATCTCATGCCCTGGGTTTTATTGAAATGCGGAGGAAACGTACCTGTGACCAGGTAATTCGCAACGTGCGCATACCATGGTACCTTACCTGTCAACGCCATCAGATGCTCGTCAGGAAATGTCTCCGTGATCTGCCCTGGCTCCTCCTCTTTCACGATCCTGCTCAGGTGGTCAGCGACTGTGTTCTCTGTGCCCTTCTTGTCTTTGATCTCCAAGTCTAATTCCTGAAGCAGGAGCACCCAGCGCATCAGGCGCGGCTTAGTTTCTTTCTTGGACATTAGGTAGCGGATGGCTGCGTCGTCTGTGTATATGATGACCCTAGCGCCTAGAACATATGCACGGAACTTCTCCAGCGCAAACACAATTGCCAGAAGCTCCTTCTCCGTGGTGGTGTAGTTCCTCTGCGCAGCGTCCAGTGTGCGCGATGCATAATAGATGGCGTGCGGCTTCTTGTCCACTCGCTACCCCAGGACTGCACCTACTGCATAATCGCTTGCGTCGCACATCAGTTCAAATGGCAGGTTCCAGTCTGGCGCGCGCATCACTGGCGCACTGGTCAGCGCCTCCTTCAGCTTATCAAATGCTGCCCTGCACTCATCAGTAAAATCAAAGCACACATCCTTTTGTAAGAGGTTAGACAGGGGTATACAAATTTTAGAAAAATCCTTTATGAAGCGCCTGTAAAACCCAGCGTGCCCGAGGAATGACTTCACATCGCGCACGCTAGTGGCATAAGGTAGATTAGAAATAAGATCTATCTTAGCTTTATCTACCTTGATCCCCTCCTCTTAGATGATATGTCCTAGTACTACACCATGCGTTACCATGAAATGACATTTTTCATAATTGAGCACTAGGTTCTTAGAAATGCAGCGCGCTAAGACCTTATCAAGATGAGTTAAACATTCATCAAAGGTACCTCCATATACAGTAAAATCATCCATGAACACTTCTATGCATATACCAATCATATCAGAAAAAATGCTCATGACAAGGCGTTGGAACGTACCTGGCGCGTTACACAGCCCAAATGACATGCGCCGAAACGCAAACGTACCGAACGGGCAGGTGAATGTGGTCTTCTCCTTATCTTCCGCAGCTATGGGTATCTGGTTGTAGCCTGAATATCCATCCAAGAAACAAAAATAGGGCTTACCTGCTAATCGATCCAGCATCTGATCCATAAAGGGTAGCGGGAAATGGTCCTTGCGCGTGACTGCGTTAAGCTTCCTGTAGTCGATGCACATGCGCCATCCAGTCTGAATGCGCTTGGGAACTAGCTCGCCCTGTGCATTCTCCTCCACTGTGATTCCTCCCTTCTTTGGCACAACGTGCACTGGACTGACCCATTTACTGTCCGAGATGGGGTAGATGACTCCCGCGTCAAGCAACTTTAGAATCTTCTTCTGCACCACCTCCATCATATTCGGATTTAATCTGCGCTGAGCCTCCCTGGATGGTTTGGCACCATCTTCCAACAGAATTCTATGCATGCATACGTCCGGGCTCACTCCATGCAGATCAGCCAGTGTCCATCCTATGCCGCGCTGGTTCTTGCGCTGCACCTGCTGTAAGCGCGCTTCCTGCTCCTCTTCTAATCCTTTCTTTATGATCACCGGCAGGGTGTCCTCATTTTCTAAGAAAATGTATTTGAGGTGCTCTGGAAGTTGCTTCAGCTCGACCGTGGGTGCCTGTTCAATAGAGGGCAAGATTTTATTAGCAGTGCAGATATGAACTAAATCGTGTACCTGTCTGAGTTCTGATTCAGCACTGCTCAGCTCCTCGTCCTGCTCCTCCAACTCTGCCTGCGCCAGTGGCTCTGGTCCTACCGTTGCGCTTGCGCATTGCGCATCTGTGACTAAATCATCTAAGCCATCCATTGCGTGCACTGTGGCGTCCTCATGTGGGTGTTGTATCCCCTTGAATATGTTGAAATGGATTTCTTCGCCGTCCACCTCCATGGAGAGCGTGCCCCTCCATACATCTATCTTCTTGCGCGCGGTCATCAGAAAAGGTCTGCCCAGTAGGATCTGCGCACCGCTGGTGCTTGATTCGCCCTCCATTTCTAGCACATAAAAATCTGCTGGGAACACCAGCTCTCCTAGTCGCACAAGAACATCCTCTATCATGCCTGCAGGTTGTTTGCAAGACCGATCTGCTAGCTGAATGGTGAGACCTGCAGGCTTTAGTGGTCCAAGGCGCAATGTCGCATATAGGGAATAAGGTAACAAATTGATAGATGCGCCTAAATCAATCATGCAGTTGCTCACTGTGGTTTTACCTAGAGTGCATGGGATAGTGAACGTACCTGGGTCTCGGCACTTAGGTGGTACCTTATGTTGCACGATCGCTGAGGCCTGCGCATTTAGCATTACTTGTGCCCACTCGCCTTTCCTTCGCTTGTTTGTGCACAGCTCCTTTAAAAACTTGGCGTACCTAGGGATCTGCCGAACTCTTCAATAAGGGGAATGTTGATTTCCACCTTAGTGAATAACTCGTATAGCTCTTTGTCCTGCGCTTCCTTCCTAGCCAAGGGTGCCTGCACAGGGAAAGGTGCAGGTATATTAGTACGATTCGTGCCCTTGTCTTTTAATTGCGTTATACCTGGCGCTTCGCCCTGCTGGCTTGTGGCTTGCACTTCTGGTTGCGCGTCTTGCTCTGGTTGCGCATTCTGTTCTGCTGGATCTGGGACTTGCGCAGCTGGTTGCGCGGGCGTCTTCGCGGTCTTCTTTGTTCCTATCGTGCGTCCAGTCCACAGTGTTACTGCATTGACTCCTCCTTTGGGGTTCTGAATCACTTGCGAAGGCAAGTTGCCATCGCTCTTCTTTAGCTCATACACCGTGGTAGCAATCTGTGATAGCTGCTTTTCAATGGACTCGAACCTCTTGTCATACTTCTCGTCATTTTTGCGCACTGTGTCTGCTAGCTGCCCCACGATATCTTCCAAAGATCGCCTCGGTTGCTGGTTGTTATGCGCAGGTGCGTCAGTGCGGCGATGCGGTGGATTGTAGGGCGCAGCTTGTTGCGTCTGCTGTGGCGTGCGCTGGTCCGTGGACTGCCTCTGGAAATTGTTTTCCTCCTTCCATCTGAATCCATTTGCGGCTAGTCCAAAGCGTGGCTGATTCTGTCTTTGTGGTCCTCTGTTATCCCATCCTCCAAGAGCATTGACATCTCTAGTTTCTTCAAATAGTGTGGGACATTCATCAGTCTTGTGCTCGATGGACCTGCAGAATTCACATGCCTTTGGCGCAACTGGTTGTGCGCTTTGCGCACTCATCAACTTCTACAGCATGGCCTTCATTTCCTTGATCTCAGCGCTTGTTTCTACCTGATGCACTGAACGAGTACGACTATTTTCAAGTGTTAGCTGATGTCTTACCTGCCAAGCAGAGTCTTCTATCAGCTGCCACGCATCTTCTGGATACATGTTGCAAATGTCCCCTCCTGCGCATGCATTCAATAACCTCAGCTCCATGGGCAGCAGTCCATTCAGGAAGTTCTCTATCAGCACATTCTGGGGCAGGCCATGATTGTAGCAGTTGGCCTCTAGCTCCCTGAAACGCTCGTAATACTCTGACAGTGACTCCCCTGCGCTCTGCCTCGGTGCGGCCAGCTCCCTCCTGAGTAGCGCGATCTTTGTTGCGGGATAAAATTTGTCCAGGAACTTCTTCTGCAGCTGCTCCCATGTGTGAATTGATCCTGCTGGTAAGTTCATCAACCAATGTCTGGTTGTATCACACAGTGAAAATGGGAATGCTTTCATCTTCAGCGCTTCATCGCTTTCCCCTTCCGTCTTCATGTTCTCGCAAATGACTAGGAACACTCGCACATGCTTGACTGGATTTTCGTTGTTCATCCCGTGGAACTTGGGCATGTGATGGATGAGCGAGCTCCTTAGTTCAAAATGTCCGTCTGGCGGAAGCACAATGCACCATGGCTGGTTAACTGTGATTGGGGCTGACATCTCGCGCACTATTCTGCGTCGCGCAGCTTGTCGCGCGGGTGGCGCATTATACAATTCAGCGGCCATCCTTGCTTCAACCTCGCGCTGCACTTCCTCTCTCAACAGGGCTGCGCGGTTATGTGCTCTTGCTTCTTCCGGGGTTCTGTCCCCTAAGTTGTCTCCAACAACAGTGTTGTCCTCCATGACCTGTTCTAAATCTCAAAGAAAACGAAATTAAAACATAACTAATGCTGCTGCGTCTGTCAGTACGCAACTAGAATCTGCGCAGCGTAACTGTTTCAAGGTTGCGCAGGCTGATGGTGATTGCGCGCTGTCAGAAACAACAACGAGAAAGCAAAACAAACTGAAATATCTAGTTACTAATAAGGAAAAACGTAAACTAGCTAAAACTTAGTTGTGTTGCTCCCCGCAACGGCGCCAAAATTTGATCGCGCGTCGTTGTACGCGTCAAATTAATCCTTCCTCTTCCACTAGTACAGCGGTTAAGTAAGGGTCGATCTCCACAGGGAGCAAGCAGTTCAGTTTTAACCAGTGACCTACACTTACGAAGATTGGGGGGTGAGTGATCGGGGTTGCGCAATGCGCGAGTAAACAGTTGTAAACGCAGGAATTTGCACTAGACGTGCGCAGGCAGTAGAGATTAAGTACTATGACTATGAGAAGTATCGGCGCAGACAATCCTCTATGAGTGTATTCCTTATCATCGACTCTAAATGTCTATAGTTTGGTTTGCTAATGTTAGTGTCCGATCAAGGCTCCCTAACATGTGCGCATGTTCCGATCAAAGTTCATGTGCTATTAATTCATACACTAGACTAAACAACTACGAATCCAATCAAGGTAGTAATTGCCTATCCTAGCGCGTTACTCCTAGTTGGCACCGTCAGGCTATTCAACTAGTTTAACAAACAACAACAAGCAACAAGAGTAAGATTGCGGTTCAGGGCTTCCCCTACTCATGTAACAAGCTGCCAGTAATGTGCACATAATTAATATAAGCAAGCAAGCTATGCATTAAGCGCAAGTCTCAAAGGAAACACTCATAGATTCATGCCCAACCGATACTAAGCGTTTAGCTAGACATGCTAGTGATAAACATCATAGAAACAGTAAATAATAACTAAAGTGTCCAGGAAAACAATAGCAAACAGTGCGTGCAGGTTGCAGTCTTGGTTGGCGCGGTCGGCTAGCGCAGATCCTCTCAACAAGCTCGTGTGTTTTCCAGTCCTGCTGCGCAGTGCCTCCTGGGTGTACAAATTGTGAATCCTAATAATTCTCTCTTAACCCTAGCCTCCTTCTCTTCTTTATATACTGCTCAGAGGCTCATCCTTGGCAACTTCCAAATCTGATCGTGTCAGGATTTGGAAACACCACCATCTGCGCCTGGCGCACGGTATGTTGCTTAGCGCAATCGGTTAGCGCACCGTGGTCGACTCTGCCAATTCTTCTGTTTGCGCCGCTAGCTCCGTAGGCTGTGTGATGCGCGTCCTAAACGCTGTCTGTTAGCGCGTATCCGACTTAGGCCCTTTTTTTGCCCTGCAATACAAAAACACTGCAAACCAGTAATCTTGTACATAAAATAATGCAAACAAGCATAGGATTATGATCTAAATAATGCGTATAAATAGGCTCTATCAAACCCCCCACACTTGCCTCTTGTTCGTCCTCGAACAAGCACTCAAGCACGGATACTACTACCTTTCTGGAGTCTAGCGCACAGTCTTGCACTCTGGCGCGATCTGCACTACTGAACACCTTGCGCTGCTCTACCACCTGCGCACAACTGCTGTCAAAAGTTTTAAGCATAGCATTTTTGAAATTCATTACCTCTCAGCTGGGATGAAGATCATTTCGGATGACTGGGAGATAGCTCTTCATAGGCTCCAGGTTGTCAGCTCTTGCTCCGAGGATGGGTATATGGTTAACAGCGCAAGCTTCTTCCCGTGCGTGATTCTTCCGCGCACTTCCTGGGAACTCAAGCCTTTTGATGATTTTTTTTTCTTTTTGTGAACTTGCGCATGCTGGTGCTTATTAGTGCGCATGCTGATTCGTTTGTAGCGCGTATCATCTGCTGGTATTTTTTTTTTGTATACAGCTTTGTCTATGTGATGATGCAAGTATGGCAGTGTTTGACAAAACCAACATAAGTGAACAAGGAGCTGCTACAGCTCAAATTATCAAGCAAGCCAAGCAGAAGTGAACTAGCAGCAGCTGCAGCAGGGGATGCTGCAGCAGGAGCTTGTTCAACAGGCTGGTTCAACTGACCAAGCATAGCAGCTGCCTGGGCTTGTCCGGAATGGCTGGAAACTCTATGCAGAGCCTCTGAAGAATTTCTAAATTGCTGAAGAGTTTATTCCAGAGAGGTTTTCTAGTCAGAGAAGGAGATTTGCATTGGAGATAATAATCAAATCTAATCTCCTAGATTTTAGGAGATAATTGATCTTGTTGGGTCAATTGCCTAAACCTGGAAATTGCTTAAAGTGGTGCAGCTATTTAAGCAGAAGGTGTTCAGGGCTGAAGAGGTTGATCGAAGCTGAGGGATACACGAGTGCATACACAGAATTCACGGAGAGCAATTTGTTGTGTGCGACGGGAGTTTACTTCGATCATCACCCAAGAGCAGAGCGTTGAGCGCAGAGCTGAGGTGAGTGTTGCAGAAGAGAATCAGGACTTGCAGAGTCTGATTCGTGCTTGATCTGGAAGCCAATTCAGAGCTGGGGAGCTTGTTGGTTGATCAAGGGCAGCCGCGGAAGAACTGACGGGTGGAAGGCTCGGTCGAGTGTCGTGCGGCAGTACTCACTAGTGGCAGGTGGTCACTGAGTGAGGGGGAGTTACTCTGAGTGTGCAGCGCTCTTGGAGAGGTTCGATCGGCTCGGCAGAAGGCCTTGGAGCGACGCGGACATTGTGCTTCAGCTGTGTGTTACAGCTGTTGCTGCAGCAACCCTGCTGAGTAGTGTAATTTAGAATAGGCTGAGTTCTTTGAGAGGATTGTAGCTATTCTAGATTGACATATTGTAGAGGGTGTGCAGACACAAATCAGAGCTTGTTCTGATTGTGTTGAGTGGTCCACATAAGGTTGAGTAGCATAGGTTGCGTGAGTTGTAACCTAGTGTACTTGGAACCTTCAGTTGAGTGGATTGAGGACTGGAGAATAGTCCTCCCCAGACGTAGGCAGATTGGCCAAACTGGGTGAACAAACCTGTGCCTTGTTCATTGCTTGCTGTGACAATATTTAAGTGAACAAGAGTGTGTTGCAGCAACTGCTTGTTCACAGAATCTGTCGAACTAAGACACTACGTTTTTTCAATTTATTAGTCACAAATTTCTAAGTCCTGCCCTTATATACCCCCTGACTGGCGCAACTGTCCTGCGCACGGACCTGCGCACTGCTGCTCGACTAAAAAAAACTACCAAGTCCTAAACTAACTAAAAGACACTAGAAAAACTAAAAGACAGACATGTAAAAGTAAAATGAGTCGGGTTACCTCCCGACAAGTGCCTTTGTTTAACGTCGTTGGCTCGACTGTACCTCGTTACGTGCCCAAATGTGTGCCAGCGACCTCCCCCACCCTTGCTCCTGAGTGACCCTGCGCGTGTGTATGTGTTGTGTTCTTCTTGGTCCTGCGCAAAGGATGAGAAGGGTAGTCAGCATGGATAATATGTGAGAAGTCTGCAGTAACGAGGGTAGATGAAGAGGAAGAAGAAATGTGAGCAATAGTTTCCAGTTCTCCCTCTGGTGCATCTGGTGGTGCCTCTGGCGCAGCAGCTGGTGCATCTGTTATCTCAGGTTCTGCCAAGTCAATGTCGCGCACCGTGTCGTCCCATGGTTCTCCCAGATACCGTTTGACTCTCTGCCCATTGACCTGAAAATGATGTCGGTGCTCGTTTTCTAACTCTACTGTTCCATAGGGGAAAACCTTGGTGACTGCGTACGGTCCCGTCCATTTGCTGCGCAGCTTTCCAGGCATGAGCTTCAGGCGTGATGAGAACAATAATACCTGGTCTCCTGGCTCAAAAGTGCGTCTGAGGATATGCTTGTCATGAAACGCCTTTGTGCGCTCCTTGTAATCGCGCAGTCCCTCATAGGCATCCAGGCGTAGCTCTTCTAATTCGCTCAGCTCAAACGCGCGCTCCTTTCCAGCCTCATCTAAGTTCAGGTTGCAAATGCGTAAGGCCCGGTATGCTTTGTGCTCTAACTCCACTGGCAGGTGGCAGGCTTTTCCGTAGACCAACCAAAACGGTGAAGTCCCGATTGGTGTCTTATGCGCAGTGCGGTATGCCCACAGTGCGTCGTCCAGGCGCTGGCTCCAATCTTTGTGCGATGGTCTCACAGTCTTCTCCAGGATGCGCTTGATCTCTCTGTTGGAAACCTCGGCCTGTCCATTTGTCTGAGGATGATAAGCAGTGGACGTCTTGTGGCGCACTCCATAATGCTTGAAAACCTGCGCCACAATCCTGTTGCAAAAGTGCGTCCCCTGGTCGCTGATGATTGCCTTAGGCACCCCGTACCTGCAAAAGATGTTAGTTTTCAGAAACTCAGCGACCGTCTTACCATCATCCTTTCGTGTGGCCTTAGCTTCGACCCATTTGGAGACATAGTCCACTGCCACCAATATGTACTCGTAGCCGGCAGATGGGGGAAAGGGCCCCATGAAGTCTATTCCCCATATATGAAACACTTCATCCACTAGGATCGGTGTCTGCGGCATCTCGTTGCGCGCTGATATGCCTCCTGTGCGCTGGCACCTGTCATAGTTCCTGCAGTAGTCATATGCGTCTCTAAACAGGTGCGGCCAATAAAATCCGCAGTCCAGGACCTTTCTGCTTGTGCGCTTGGGACCAAAGTGGCCTCCACATGCGTGCGCATGACAAAACATCAAAACAGAGTTAAATTCATGGTCAGGCACGCAGCGCCTCAATATCTGGGCAGGACTTAGAAACGCTGTCTGTTAGCGCGTATCCGACTTAGGCCCTTGTTTTGCCCTGCAATACAAAAACACTGGAAACCAGTAATCTTGTACATAAAATAATGCAAACAAGCATAGGGTTATGATCTAAATAATGCGTATAAATAGGCTCTATCAAAATGCCTTTGTGCGCGCCTTGTAATCGCGCAGTCCCTAATATGCATCCAAGCGCAGCTCTTCTAATTCGCTTAGCTCAAATGCGCGCCCCTTACCGGCCTCGTCTAGGTTCAGGTTGCAAATGCGCAATGCCCAGTATGCTTTGTGCTCTAACTCCACTGGCAGGTGGCACGCTTATGTGCTGTTCGGTATGCCCATAGCGCATCATCAAGGCGCTGGCTCCAGTTTTTGCGCGACGGTCTCACAGTTTTCTCCAGGATGCGCTTGATCTCTCTGTTGGAAACCTCGGCCTGTCCATTCGTCTGAGGGTGGTAAGCGGTGGACGTCTTGTGGCGCACTCCGTAATGCTTGAACACCTGCGCCACAATCCTATTGCAAAAATGCGTCCCTTGGTCGCTTATGACTGCCTTAGGCACTCCGTACCTGCAGAAAATGTTAGTTCTCAAAAAATCAGCGACCGTCTTACCATCATCCTTCTGGGTAGCCTTGGCCTCAACCCATTTGGAGACATAATCTACCGCGACCAATATATACTCATATCCGGAAGATGGGGGAAATGGCCCCATGAAGTCAATTCCCCAAATATCGAATACTTCATCCACTAGAATCGGCATCTGCGGCATCTCATTGCGCGTTGATATGCCTCCTGTGCGCTGGCACCTGTCACAGTTCCTGCAGTAGTTATACGAGTCACTAAACAGGTGCGGCCAATAGAATCCGCAATCCAGGATCTTTCTGCTCGTGCGCTTTGGACCAAAGTGTCCTCCACATGCGTGCGCATGACAAAACATCAAAACAGAGTTAATTTCATGGTCAGGCAGGCAGCGCCTCAAAATTTGATCAGGTCTTATTCCGAGCATATACGGATCATCCCAAATGTAATGTTTGGACTCATGCTTCAATCTCATGCATTGGGTTTTAGTGAAATGAGGAGGAAACGTATTTGTGACCAGGTAATTTGCAATGTGCGCATACCATGGTACCTTACCTGTCTGCGCCATCAGATGCTCGTCAGGGAATGTTTCCGTGATTCGCCCTGGCTCCTCTGCTTTCACGATCCTGCTCAGGTGGTCCGCGACTGTGTTCTCCGTGCCCTTCTTATCTTTGATTTCCAAGTCGAATTCTTGAAGTAGGAGCACCCAGCGCATCAGGCGCGGCTTAGTCTCCTTCTTGGACATTAGGTAACGGATAGCTGCATGGTCTGTGTAGATGATGACACTAGCGCCAAGAACATATGCGCGGAACTTCTCCAGCGCAAACACAATTGCCAGAAGTTCCTTCTCCGTGGTGGTGTAGTTCCTCTGCGCAGCGTCCAGTGTGCGCGATGCATAATAAATGGCGTGCGGCTTCTTGTCCACTCGCTGTCCCAGGACTGCTCCTACTGCATAATCACTTGCGTCGCACATCAGTTCAAATGGCAGGTTCCAGTCTGGCGCGCGTATCACTGGCGCACTAGTCAGCGCCTCCTTCAGCTTATCAAACGCGGCCCTGCACTCATCAGTAAATTTGAAACACACATCCTATTGCAAGAGGTTAGACAGGGGTATACAAATCTTAGAGAAATCTTTTATGAAGCGCCTGTAAAACCCAGCATGCCCAAGGAATGATTTTACACCGCGCACGTTAGTGGAATAAGGCAGATTAGAAATAAGATCTATTTTGGCCTTATCTACCTTGATCCCCTCCTGCGAGATAATATGTCCTAGTACTACTCCATGTGAAACCATGAAATGACATTTCTCATAATTGACCACTAGGTTTTTTGAAATGCAGCGCGCTAAGACCTTATCAAGATGAGTTAAGCATGCGTCAAAGGTACTTCCGTACACAGTAAAATCATCCATGAAAACTTCTATGCATATACTAATCATATCAGAAAAAATGCTCATGACTAGACGTTGGAACGTACCTGGCGCGTTACACAGCCCGAATGACATGCGCCGAAACGCAAACGTACCGAATGGCCAGGTAAACGTGGTCTTCTCTTGATCTTCCGCAGCTATGGGTATCTGATTGTACCCTGAATATCCGTCCAAGAAACAAAAGTAGGGCTTCCCCGCTAATCGATCTAGCATCTGATCCATAAAGGGTAGCGGGAAATGGTCCTTGCGCGTGACTGCGTTAAGCTTTCTGTAGTCGATGCACATGCGCCATACAGTTTGCATGCGCTTGGGAACTAGCTCGCCCTACGCATTCTCCTCTACTGTGATTCCTCCTTTCTTCGACACAACGTGCACTGGACTTACCCATTTGCTGTCCGAGATTGGGTAAATGACTCCTGCGTGAAGCAGCTTCAGGATCTCTTTCTGCACCACCTCCATCATGTTCGGGTTCAATCTGCGCTGAGGCTCCCTGGATGGTTTGGCACCATCTTCTAATAGAATCCTATGCATGCATACGTCCGGGCTCACTCCGCGCAAGTCAGCAAGTGTCCATCCTATAGCGCGCTGGTTCTTGCGCAGCACCTGCTGTAATCGTGCCTCCTGCTCTTCTTCCAATCCTTTCTTTATAATTATTAGCAGGGTATCCTCATTTCCCAAGAATATGTACTTGAGGTGCTCTGGGAGTTGCTTCAGTTGGACCTTGGGTGCCTGTTCAATAGAGGGCAAGATTTTATTAGCAGTGCAGACATTAACTATATCATGTACCTGTCTGGATGCTGGTTCCGCACTGCTCAGCTCTTCCTCTTGCGCCTTCAACTCTGCCTGTGCCAGTGTTTCAGGCTCTTCTGCTGCGCTTGCACATTGCACATCTGCAACTAAGTCATCTATGTTGTCCATCGCGTGCACTGTGGCGTCCTCATGAGGGTGCTGCATCCCTTTGAATATGTTAAAATGAATTTCCTCGCCATCAACCTCCATTGAGAGCGTACCCCTCCACACGTCTATCTTGGTGCGCGCTGTCATCAGAAATGGTCTGCCCAGTAGGATCTGCACACTGCCTTTGCTCGACTCACCCTCCATTTCTAGGACATAGAAATCTGCTGGGAACACCAGCTCTTCTACTCGGACTAGGACGTCCTCGATCATGCCTGTCGGTTGCTTGCACGACCGATCTACTAGCTGAATGGTGAGACCTACAGGCTTTAGTGGTCCAAGGCACAATGACGCATATAGGGAATAAGGAAGCACATTTATAGATGCGCCTAAGTCAATCATACAATTGCTCACTGTGGTCTTACCTAAAGTGCATGGGATGGTGAATGTACCTGGGTCTCGGCATTTAGGTGGTACCTTATGCTGCACGATCGCTGAGGCCTGCGCATTTAGCATTACCTGTGCGCACTCGCCTTTCCTCCTCTTATTTGTGCACAGCTCCTTTAGAAACTTGGCGTACCTAGGGATTTGCCAAACTACTTCAATAAGGGGAATGTTTATTTCCACCTTACTGAATAACTCATAGAGCTCCTTATCAAGCGCTTCCTTCCTAGCCGATGGTGCCTGTACAGGGAAAGGTGCAGGTATGTTAGTACGATTCATGCCTTTGTCTTTTGATCGCGCCATACCTGGCGCTTCGCCCTGCTGGCTTTTGGCTGGCGCTTCTGGTTGCGCATTCTGCTCTGTTGGATCTGGGACTTGCGCAACTGGTTGCCCGGGCGCCTTTGCGGTCTGCTCTGTTCCTACCGTGCGCCCAGTCCTTAGTGTCACTGCGTTGACTCCTCCCTTGGGGTTTTGGATCACTTGCGAAGGCAGGTTGCCATCGCTCTTTTTCAGCTCATACACCGTGGTAGCGATCTGTGATAGCTGCTTCTCAATGGACTCGAACCTCTTGTCATACTTCTCATCATTTTTGCGCACTGTGTCTGCTAGCTGCACCACGATATCTTCTAAGGATCGCCTCGGTTGCTGGTTGTTCTGCACTGGTGCGTCAGTGCGGCGATGCGGTGGATTGTAAGGCGCAGCTTGTTGCGTCTGCTGTGGTGCGCGCTGGTCCGCGGACTGCCTCTGGAAATTGTTCTCCTCCTTCCATCTGAACCCATTTGCGGCTAGTCCAAAACGCGGCTGATTCTGCCTCTGTGGCCCTCTATTATCCCATCCTCCTAGAGCATTGACATCTCCTGATTCCTCGAAAAGTGTGGGACACGCGTCGGTTTTGTGCTCAGTGGATGTGCAGAACTCGCATACCTTTGGCGAATCAGATGCCAGCGCACAGGAGGCATATCAGCGCGCAATGAGATGCCGCAGACGCCGATTCTAGTGGATGAAGTATTCGATATTTGGGGAATTGACTTCATGGGGCCATTTCCTCCATCTTCCGGATATGAGTATATATTGGTCGCGGTAGATTATGTCTCCAAATGGGTTAAGGCCAAGGCTACCCGGAAGGATGATGGTAAGACGGTCGCTGATTTTTTGAGAACTAACATTTTCTGCAGGTACGGAGTGCCTAAGGCAGTCATAAGCGACTAAGGGACGCATTTTTGCAATAGGATTGTGGCGCAGGTGTTCAAGCAATACGAAGTGTGCCACAAGACGTCCACCGCTTACCACCCTCAGACGAATGGATAGGCCGAGGTTTCCAACAGAGAGATCAAGCGCATCCTGGAGAAAACTGTGAGACCGTCGCGCAAAGACTGGAGCCAGCGCCTTGATGATGCGCTATGGGCATACCGAACAGCACATAAGACACCAATTGGGACTTCACCGTTTCGGTTGGTTTATGGAAAAGACTGCCACCTGCCAGTGGAGTTAGAGCACAAAGCATACTGGGCATTGCGCGTTTGCAACCTGAACCTAGACGAGGCCGGTAAGGAGCGCGCATTTGAGCTAAGCGAATTAGAAGAGCTGCGCCTGGATGCATATGAGGGACTGCGCGATTACAAGGCGCGCACAAAGGCATTTCATGACAAAAATATCCTCAGACGCACTTTTGAGCCAGGAGACCAGGTACAATTATTCTCCTCTCGCCTAAAGCTCACGCCTGGGAAGCTGCGCAGCAAATGGACGGGACCATACACGGTTACCAAGGTTTTCCCCTACTGAACAATCGAGTTAGAAAACGAGCACCGGCATCGTTTTCAGGTCAATGGGCAGAGAGTCAAAAAGTATTTAGGAGAACCTTGGGATGGCACAGCGGGTGAAGTTGAATTGGCAGAGCCAGAGATAGCAGATGCGCAGGTTGCTGCGCCAGAGTCACCACCAGATGCACCAGAGGGAGAACTTGGAACTATTGCTCATATTTCTTCTTCCTCTTTACCTAACCTCGTTACTTATGATTTATCACATACTTTTAACCATGCTGATCACCCTTCCGATCCTTTGCGCAGGAACAAGAAGAACGCAACACACGCACGAGCGCGGGGTCACTCAGGAGCAAGAGTGGGGGAGGTCGCTGGCACACTTTCACGCAAGTAACGAGGTACAGTCGAGCCAACGACGTTAAACAAAGGCACTTGTCGGGAGGTAACCCGATACGTTTTACTTCTACATGTTTTCTTTCTTATGTTCTTTGTTTTGCTTGCATGCATGTGTGCGCTCTCCGTGCGCTTGAGCATGAGTCGTGGGGACACGTCTCTGTTTAAGTGTGGGGGGGGAGCGTTACATTTACATTTCACGTTTTTTGAGCTTTGTAGTGTAGCTTAGTTTAGTTGAAGGAAATAGTAGCAGTGGTGCGCTTGTGTGCGGGTTGCGCACACTGTTCAGCTTGTATTGCGCTATTCATATTGCATGCGCTGCTATCAACTGTTTTGGTATATTTTTTTTCGTTTTTTTTCTGCTCCTGTTAGTTGGGATATACAGGGGATGTGGAGTTGACAGAAACGCTCTAGAGAGGCGGTTAGTCGTTTGAGCTTCGAAGGTGCGGTATATGGTCGAGAGCGCTAGTGGAGGCCGGTGCTTCGCGACCTTCGGAACAAGAGAGCGCGCTCAGTCACGCAGATGCCAAAGGCGAATACCCAAAGCGTGGCGAGGTGAGAAAACAGACCACCTTTCCTCTGGAAGTCGAGCTAGGGAAGGCGGGCGCGAGTGTAAACGCGTGCGCTGACCTGCGCAAATAGACCAAGGAGAGAGAGCAGAGCGTTGTTCCATAGCTGTTATCCGGAGGCCGAGACTGGAACCGTTCTGGGAACATAGGAACCATAGATAAAGCTGTACAAAAAAAAAAGGAAAGACACCAGCAGATGATATGGGCTACAAAAGAATCAGCATGCGCACAAAAACGTACCAGCTTGTGCAAAGATCACAAGAAAATCATCAAGAAAGCTTGACTTCCCAGGAAGTGCGCGGAAGAATCACGCAACGGAAGAAGCTTGCGCTGTTAACCATATACCCGTCCTCGGAGTGAAAGCTGACAACCAGGAGCCTATGAAGAGCTATCTCCCAGCCATCCGAAATGATCTTCATCCCTGCTGAGAGGTAACGAAATTCAAAAATTATTATATTAAAAACTGTTGAAGGCAGATGCGCGCAGGTGATAGAGCAGCGCAAGGTGAATGGTAGTGCAGATCGCGCCAGAGTGCAAGGCTGTGCGCTAGACTCCAGAGAAGTAATTGTATCCGTGCTTGAGTGCTTGTTTCGGGACGAACAAGGCGCAAGTGTGGGGGGTTTGATAGAGCCTATTTATACACACTATTTAGATCCTAACCCTATGCTTGTTTGCATTATTTTGTGTACAAGAATACTGGTTTCCAGTGTTTTTGTATTTCGGGGCGAAACGAGGGCCTAAGTCGGATACACGCTAACAGGCAGCGTTTAAGACGCGCATCACACAGCCTGCGGAGCTAGCAACGCAAACAGATAGTGGCAGAGTCGACTACGGTGCGCAGACCGATTGCTCTAACCAAGGTGCAGTGCGCCATGCGCAGAATAGTGGTGTTTCCAAATCTTGACACCACCAGATTTGGAAGTTGCCAAGGTTGGGCCTCTTGAGCAGTATATAAAGAGAGGAAGGCTAGGGTTTGAGAGAGCATCATAACACAATAGGACGATCATAGAGGACCACAGCACACAAGGGAGCGGCAGAACAGAAAAACACATGAGCCTACTGAGAGGACCTGCGCTAGCCGACTGCGCCAGCCGAGACTCTGCAATCTGCACGCACCTGCTTGTTGCTGTTTTCTTGGATACTTTAGATATTATTTACTGTTTCTATGATGTTTACTACTAGCATGTCTAGCTAAACGCTTTGTATCTGTTAGGCATGATTCTATGAGTAATTCCTTTGAGACTTGTGCTTAATGCATAGTTTGTTTGCTTATATTAATTCTGTGCACACGGTTGACAGCTAGTTGCATGAGTAGGGGAAGCCTTGAACCGCAATCTTACTCTTGTTACTTGTTTGTTATATGTTAAACTAGTTGAATAGCTTGACGGTGACAACTAGGAGTAACGCGCTAGGATAATCAGTTGCTGCTGTGACAGGATTCGTAACTGCTTAGACTAGACTTAAGAATTAATAGCTCATGAACTTTGATCGGAACATGCGCACGTGTTAGGAAGCCTTGATCGGACACTAACATCAGTAAACCAAACTATAGACGTTTAGAGTCAATGATAAGGAATATATTCATAGAGGATTGTCTGCGCCGATACTTTTCATAGTCATAGTACTTAATCTCTACTGCCTGCGCACGTCTAGTGCAATTCCTGCGTTTACTACTGTTTACTCGCGCACTGCGCAACCCAATCACTCACACCCCCAGTTTTCGTAAGTGCAGGTTACTAGTTAAAGCTAATCTACTTGTTCCCTGTGGATTCGACCCTGACTTAGCCGCTGTACTAAGTGGAGAAGGAAGGAATAAATTTGACGCGCACAACGATGCGCTATCAAGGCGCTTGATAAGGAGCTCTACGAGTTATTCAGTAAGGTGGAAATAAACATTCCCCTTATTGAAGCAGTTCGGCAGATCCCTAGGTACGCCAAGTTCTTAAAGGAGCTGTGCACAAACAAGAGGAGGCAAGGCGAGTACGCGCAAGTAATGCTAAACGCGCATGCCTCAGCAATCTGTAACATAAGGTACCACCTAAATGCCGGGATCCAGGTACGTTCATCATTCCATGCACTTTAGGTAAGACCACAGTAAGTAACTGCATGATTGACCTAGGCGCATCTATAAATGTGCTTCCCTATTCCTTGTATGCGTCATTGCGCCTTGGTCCACTAAAGCCTGCAGGTCTCACTATTCAACTAGCAGATCGGTCGCCCAAACAACCGACGGGCATGATAGAGGACGTCCTCCTCCGAGTAGGAGAGCTGGTGTTCCCAGCAGATTTCTACGTCTTAGAGATGGAGGGTGAGTCGAGCAAGGGAAGTGCGCAGATCCTATTGGGCAGACCAGTAATCTTGTACACAAAATAATACAAACAAGCATAGGGTTAGGATCTAAATAGTGTGTATAAATAGGTTCTATCACTCTCCCCATCGGTCTTCATGTTCTCGCAGATAACTAGGAATTCACGCACATGCTTGACTGGGTTCTTGTTGTTCATCCCATGAAACTTAGGCATATGATGAATGAATGAGCTCCGTAGTTCAAAATGCCCATCGGGTGGAAGTACTATGCACCAAGGTTGGTTGACTGTGATTGGAGCCGACATCTCGCGCACTGTTCTGCGTCGCACGATCTGTTGCGTGGGTTGCGCATTATACACTGCTTCAGCGGCCATCCGAGCATCAACTTCGCGCTGTACTTCCTCTCTGAACCGAGTTGCGCTGTTATCTGCCCTTGCATTGTTAGGTCCCTCTGGGGTTCTGTCCCCTAAGTTATCGCCGATGACACTATTATTCTCCATGCCCTGTTCTAAACTTAAAGAAAACGAAATTAAAAGATAACTAGGTTGTTGCCCCTGTCGGTGCGCAACTATAATCTGCGCAGCGCAACCGTTTCAAGGTTGCGCAGGCTGATGTTGATTGCGTACTGGCAGAAACACCAACGAAAAATAAAAAAAAGAAATAACTAACTACTATAAAAGAAAACTTGAACTTTGAACCTTCCGGTAAGTCTTTTGAAAACATTTGTGTTGATCCCCTATTTTAATTTCCTATGCAGGGGGCGAGACCTAAGAAGAGTCTAGCAGTGGATCAAGAGCTATTAGAGCTTTTCAGTAAAGTTGAGATCACCATCCCACTCCTCGACGTAATAAACCAGATTCCAAGGTATGCTAAGTTTCTTAAGGAATTGTGCACTAACCGAAGAGGAGGAGGATTGAAACCTGAGCAGGTAAATGTGAGGCACAACATCTCGGCCATTCTTCAGTGCAAGGTTGCGCAAAAATTTAAGCATCCAGTTACATTTACGATTTCTTGCATAATTAGTAAATTTAAAGTCGATAATTGTATGTTGGATTTGGGTGCATCTATTAATGTGTTGCCTTATTATTTATATCGAGCATTGAGTATCGGCCCTCTGAAACCCACTGATTTGACCATACAACTTGCGGATAGATCATGTACTAAGCCGGAGGGCATTGTTGTTAACGTGTTAGTGCATGTAGGGAAACTTATGTTCCTTGCAGATTTTTATGTGATGAAAATGGAGGGTGATGGTACGATAGACACTTCACCCGTCTTAATAGGGAGGCCCTTCATGGTGACCGCCAAGACAAAGATTGATACATTTACGGGTAATCTCTCCATGGAGGTAGATGGGGAAGTAGTGAAATTTAATATTTTTAAATCTATGCAGTACACACCTAACATTGCATGGATACACGCTCTGGAAATCATTAACGATGCGGCACTTGAGTCTGATATACCGTGTGGACAGGACACATTGGAGTTAGTCCTCAGAGAGGAAGTGGACACCAAGGAAGCTGCTAGCCGATTCATCCATGATGCCAGAGCTATTGTTAAAATTCTACAAGAGAATCTGCCACTAGCCCCCAGGTATGAGATCAATGCGATTAATTTGTGCAGTAAAACTAAACTCGTCCCATCTATTGTGTAGGCTTCTGAGATTGAATTAAAGCCTTTACCGGACCACTTGAAGTACATTTTTCTAGGAGCAAGCGAGACGCTGCCAGTTATCATTAAGCGAGGACTTGAGGCTGATCAAGAAGACAGGCTAGCGCGAGTACTGAAGGAGCATAAAACTACGATTGGATGGACATTGGCTGACATTACAGGTATTAATCCAGCAGTTTGTATGTATCGTATTTTACTAGATGAAGGAACTCGGCCAGTGATACAACCTCAACGTCGCTTGAACCCGATAATGATGGAGGTTGTCCAGAAGAAAGTGAAGAAGCTCATACATGCCGGTGTCATCTACCCGATCTCAGATAGTGAATGGGTAAGCCCTGTCCATATGGTGCCCAAGAAGACAGGATTACAGTGGAGATGAATTACAAAGGAGAGCATGTACCGAAGAGAGTGTAGAATAGCTGGCGTATGTGCATCGACTATAGACAATTGAACGCAGCCACATGCAAGGATCATTTTCCGCTGCCATTCATCCACGAGATGCTGGACAGGCTTGCAGATAAGCCTTCTTTTTGTTGTCTTGATGGATTTTTTTGATACAATCAAATACCTATTGCAGCTGAGGACCAGGAGAAGATGACATTCACATGCCCTTTTGGTATGTTTTCGTTTAGATGCATGTCTTTCGGGTTATATAACGTACCGGGTACGTTCCAACTTGTTGTCATGAGCATATTTTCTGATTTGATAAGTGATTGCGTAGAAGTGTTCATGGATGATTTTACCATTTATGGAAATAGTTTTGATGAATGCTTGCATAATTTAGATAGAGCGCTCACGCGTTGCATTGAGATGAATTTGGTGTTGAATTATGAGAAGTATCATTTTATGGTCACACATGGCATTGTCCTAGGTCATATTGTTTCTGAGGAAGGCATACAAGTAGATAAGATGAAAATTAATTTAATTCGTAGATTGTCTTTTCCTATTGACCAGCGTGGTATGCAGTCGTTCCTAGGACATGCAGGCTTTTTCAAGGACTTTTCAAAGAAAGCATTGCCGCTGTCTCGCTTGCTACAAAAAGATGTGCCTTTCAATTTTAATGATGAGTGCAAGGCAGCGTTTGAAGAGCTCAGGGCAGCCTTGACGAGTGCACCAATCATACAAGCACCGGATTGGACCCAACCTTTCGAGATCATGTGTGATGCGAGTGACTATGCCATAGGAGCAGTGCTTGGACAACGGAAGGATAAGAGGCCTATGGTGATCCATTATGCATCTAGAACCTTAGATGTGGCGCATAAAAATTACTCCACCACAGAAAATGAGCTTTTAGCTGTTGTGTTTTCTCTTGATAAGTTTCGTTCTTATTTGCTTGGCTCTAAGGTTATTGTGGTTTCTAATCATGCAGCCATTAGGTACTTGATGGCTAAGAAGGAGTCCAAGCCACAAGTTATCAGATGGGTCCTACTTCTTCATAAATTCGACGTTGAAATCAGGGACAAGAAGGGGGTCGAAAATACAGTGGGTGACCACGTGAGCAGAATAGTCGCGGAGGAAGATGCGATGCCGATAACTGAGACATCCCTGACGAGCATCTCTTCACTGTGCATATGAAGACACCATAGTATGCTAACATAGTAAACTACCTGGTGGGTGTAAGTTTCCTCATTCTCTCTCTCCAGAACTCAAAAATTGAAACTCAAGCATGATTCTAGATATTATATATGGGATGATCCTTATCTGTGGAAGATTGGTGCTGATCAGGTAGTTAGACGATGTGTGCCAGATAATGAGATTCCATCTATTTTGTCTTTTTGTCATGAACCTGCTTGTGGTGGACATTTTTGTCCCCAGAGAACTGCTAGGAAGATTTTGGATAGTGGATTCTTTTGGCCTCATTTGTTTAGAGATGCGTATGACCATTGTAAGAGCTGTGATAGATGTCAGAGGGTAGGAAATATTTCTGCTAGGTGTGAAATGCCTCAGAATCCGATAATTGTTGATGAAGTTTTTGACATATGGGGCATAGACTTTATGGGACCGTTTCCTACTTCTGTTGGTTATCAATACATTTTGGTTGCTGTGGATTACATCTCAAAATGGGTAGAGGCCAAAGCCACTAGAAATGATGATGGAAACATTGTTGTAGATTTCTTGCGTACTAACGTATTTTATAGGTATGGAGTGCTGAAGGCAGTGATAACATATCAACGATCACACTTCTGCAACAAGTGGGTTGCGGCAGTGTTTAAGCAATTTGGAGTGCACCATCGAGTGTCTACAGCCTACCATCCACCAATGAATGGGCAAGCAGAGATCTCTAACAGGGAAATTAAGTCGATTCTGGAGAAGATGGTTAAGCCTTCGAGGAAGGACTGGTTCACAAGGTTGGATGAAGCGTTGTGGGCTTACAGGACAGCCTATAAGTGTCTATTGGGACCTCTCCATTCAGACTCGTCTATGGCAAAGCCTTCCACTAAGCTTATTGAGCTATTGAATCATGTAACTTTGACTTGGCTAATGCAGGTAGTGAGAGAAAACTGCAACTGAATGAGCTGGAGGAGCTGTGTTTACAGGCTTATGAGAGCCAATCAGACTACAAGGCGCGGACTAAGCTTTACCAGGATATATAGATTCATTCTCCGACGCTCATTCGACATTGGACAAAAGGTATTGCTCTTCTTTTCTAGACTTAAACTAATGTCTAGAAAACTGCGTTCTCGTTGGACAGGTCCATATACAATAGTGAAAGTTTTTAACCACAGAGCACTAGAGCTTCAGAAGACGAGCACTGGAGAGAAGTTCATCGTGAATGGCCAGTTTGTTAAACATTATCATGGAGAGGATATTCCACCTGATGTGGAGTACGAGCTGGCTGACTCGGTAAATGAGGGGCGATAAGAGGTACCGTCGAGCCAACGACGTTAAACTAGTGCGCTCCTCCGGAGGCAACCCGAGAGTAGTTAGGATTACTTATATGTTTCTTTTGTTATTTGTTTCTTTTATTTTGAATCTTGCATGACTACGCTTCCCAATGATCTAATTGTACCGTGAGGACACAGTTTGTTTCAAGTGTAGGGCGGGGGAGTTAGTATTAGGTGTTAGCACGTTTACCGTTATTAGCATGCATTAGTAGTAGTTAGAGCACATTTTAAAATAAAAAATTGAAGAGATTCTGCTGATTTTATGAGATTATACGCTGCCACTACATGCTGTGATGATGCTGATTTCATGTGATTATATGCTACGATGAGGATGTTGATTTCATGTGATTATATGCAATGATGAAGATGCTGATTTTATGAGATCATGTTCGAATCTATGAGGTTTTGATGTGTATGCTTCGCATGATTTCTGCAATATTGTGATGCTAGTGACTTGATGTTATATGTTCTGATAATGCAAGTATGGCAGGTTTGACAAAACCAACATAAGTGAACAAGGAGCTGCTGCAGCTCAAACAATCAAGCAGGTTAGCCAGCAGCAGATGCAGCAGGGGATGCTGCAGCAAGTGCTGGTTCAACTGACCGAGTAGCAGTTTTGTGCTGGGTGCGTTCTGGAGGTTTGACAGTTGTGTTCTTGCTCTTAGAAGGATTTCTAAAATGCTGCTGAGCATTTTCCAGCAAGGTCTACTTGTCAGAAAAGGAGATTTGCATAAGAGTTATTTATCAAATCTAATCTCCTAGATTTTAGGAGATAATTGATCTTGTGGGTCAATTGCCTAAACCTGGAAATTGCTTAAAGTGGTGTGTGTATTTAAGCAGAAGGTTCGAGGGCTGAAGAGGGGGATCGAAGCTGAGTGATACACGAGTGTAGACACAGATTTCAGAGAGAGGATTTTCTTTGTGCTACGAACGTTGTTCTTCGATCAAACACACACGGGCAGAGCGTTGAGCGCAGAGCTGTGGTGACTATTGCAGAAGAGAATCAGGTCTTGCAGAGACTGATTCGTGCATTGATCTGCAAGCCAATTCAGAGCTGTGGAGCTTGTTGGTTGATCAAAGGCAACCGCGGAAGAACTGACGAGTGGAAGGCTCGGTGGAGGTTCGTGCGGAAGAACTCACTAGTGGCAGGTGGTCACTGAGTGAGGGGGAGTTACTCAGAGTGTGCAGCGCTCTTGGAGTGGTTCGATCGGCTCGGCAGAAGGCCTTGGAGCGACGCGGACAGTGTGCTTCAGCTGTGTGTTACAGCTGTTGCTGCAGCAACCCTGCTGAGTAGTATAGGATAGAATAGGCTGAGTTCTTGGAGACGATTGTAGCTATTCTAGACTGACATATTGTAGAGGGTGTGCTGGCACAAATCAGAGCTTGTTCTGATTGTGCTGAGTAATCAACAAGAGGTTAAGTAGCATAGGTTGCGTGCGTTGTAACGTAGTGTACTTGGAACCTTCGGTTGAGTGGATTGAGGACTGGAGAAGAGTCCTCCCCAGACGTAGGCAGATTGGCCGAACTGGGTGAACAAACTTGTGCATTGTTTGTTGCTTGCTGAGATTAATTCTTGTGAACAAGAGTGTGCTGCAGCAACTGCTAGTTCACAAATCTGCCAGATTGAGACACTGTGAAATTTCAATTGGTATCAGAGCAGGAACTCGACACACAGAGTTAAAAGATCCTACAGTGTCTCTGAAGAAGCCAAGACAATGAAGGAAGGACAGAGCACAAGTAGACCTCCACTATTGGAAGAGAGCAATTATGGTTATTGGAAAGCTAGGATGAAGGCCTTTCTCAGAGCCATTGACGAAAAGACATGGAGAGCTGTTGTAGTTCAGTGGTCTCCTCCAATCACCATGGATGAGCAAGGAGTGACAAGAATAAAACCTGAAGAGCAGTGGACTGCTGAAGAAGATGCTGCAGCAACTGGTAATTCAAAGGCCTTGAATGCAATTTTTGCTGCAGTTGATGCTAACAATTTCAGGTTGATATCAAACTGTGATTTGGCCAAGCAAGCATGGGAGATTCTGCAAACTGCCCATGAAGGAACTGATACAGTGAAGCTGTCAAGACTCCAGATAATTGCCACACAATTTGAGAACCTGAGGATGCTGGATGAAGAAACAGTCACTGAGTTTAATGCTAAACTCTGTGATCTTGCAAATGAAGCTCATGCTCTTGGTGAGCCCATCCCTGAAGAGAAGCTTATCAGAAAGGTTCTCAGATCATTGCCCACCAAATTCGACATGAAAGTGACAGCTATTGAAGAAGCGCAAAATGTCAGATTCATGAGGCTGGAAGAGCTGATGGGGTCTCTCAAACAATTTGAGATGAAACTGGTCAAAGAGGACACCACTTCCAAGGACAAGAATGTTGGATTGAAAGCTGAAGCAGAAATCAAGCAGGCAGTTGCAGAGGATCAGCTGAGTATGATGGTCAAGAACCTAGGAAAACTTCTGAAAAACATGGACTCAAGAACTAGACAAAGCTCATCCTCACGAAAATTCAGAAGAGGTGGAGAAAATAAAAGGAAAGGAAAGGAACCGGCTCAGAGTGAAGACGGAAAGAAAGAAGTGAAGAAAGGAGTCCGATGCTGGAATTGTGCAGGCTACGGTCATCGACAAATCAACTGCACCAGCAAACGGATGAAAAAGAATGCTCTCTCTGCTAGTGGAAGTGAAGATGAGAAAGAGCTCAGTGAAGATGAATGCAACATAGCCAGATACAGGTCTGCTAGAAGAGTCACAAAAACACACAAAAAATTGAACCAGGACCTGCTACAGCAACCTCTACATCACAGTTACAAGAGAGCTTCGAAGTTTAAAAAATGCTATAGCTGTGGTCGCAAAGGTCATATTCAAAGAAACTGTTTCTCAGCTCGTGCCAGAACAGCATCACCCAGGGAATCTGTCAGGCAGAAACATGCGCAGACTCAGCTCCTCGCTCTTGTCAGCACAGCTAGCACCTCGGACAAGATCATCTGGTACTTTGATAGTGGCTGTTCAGGTCATATGACAGGAGAAAGATCCTTTCTGAAGAACATTACGCCCTGTCTGGAACAACGTGTGAAGTTTGGTAATGGTCTGAAAGGAAGAGTTCTGGGAAGAGGAACTTTGGCTATGGAAGGAATGCCAAGTTTGAGCAATGTTCTTTTGGTGGAAGGGTTAAAGGCTAATCTCATCAGCATCAGCCAGCTGTGTGATGGGACCAAACAAGTTAAGTCTACAAAAGACTCATGTCAAGTCCTCGACAAATCTGGAAAGTGCATAATGGAAGGAGCCAGATCCAAGAGCAATTGTTACCTTCTCAACGTGAGTTCAAACTCAACGGATTCAGAAATGTATGCTGACAAAGGCCGAGGAAATGACCTTATGGCACAAAAGGATGGGACATGTTAACCTGAGAACTCTTAAGAGAATTGCCACAGAAGGGCTGGTCAGAGGAATTCCATTGCTGAAAGGAGAGACAGACTCCATCTGTGGAAATTGTCAGATTGGGAAACAGAAGAAGGCCTCGCATCCTCGAGTCAAAGATATTGGTACCACCAGGCCTCTTCAGCTGATTCACATGGATCTGATGGGACCAATGGAAGTCGAGAGCCTAGGCAAGAAGAGGTATGCATTTGTCTGTGTTGATGACTATTCTAGATTCACTTGGATTGACTTTATCAAAGAAAAATCAGATACTGTGAGTGTCATTATGTCACTGGTGTCTCGGCTAGAGCAAGAGAAGAATCTCAGAATCAGCAGCATTCGCAGTGATCATGGCAGAGAATTTGAAAACAAAGACATGGATGAATTCTGTCAACAAAGGGGTATAACACATCAGTACTCCTCTCCCATTACCCCTCAGCAAAATGGTGTGGTGGAACGGAAGAATCGAACAATTCAAGAAATGGCCAGAGTAATGATTCATGCTAAGAGGATTCCTCTGAAATTCTGGGCAGAAGCCATGAATACTGCATGCTACATCATCAATAGAGTCACCTTGCGGAGGGGAACCAAGCAGACCTGCTATGAGCTCTGGAATCAGAAAAAACCCACAGTTAAATACTTCCATATCTTTGGAAGTGACTGCTTCATTCTGAGAGACCGGGAGTATAGAAAGAAACTTGATCCGAAGAGTGATCCTGGAATGTTCTTGGGTTACTCAACGAACAGCAGGGCATATCGTGTTTTCAACCAGCGAACAAAGACTGTCATGGAGTCCATAAATGTGGTTGTAAATGATACAGACGAAGCATCTATCTCTGATTCTGACACTGGTGAAGAGGACTCTGATCCTGAAGAAATGCCTGATAGACAGACCAGAAGTGAACAAGCTGCGGCTCCAGCAGATGCTACAGCAAGTACTGAAGCAGAAATTCCAGACGACCAATCAGAAAGCCTGTCTGACGATTTTCACAATGAGGCTCCCGATCCACCTTCAAGGCAGCCCCCAAAGAAGATACAAAAGGATCATCCCTTGACAAATGTGATTGGGGATCCCTCAGACAGAAGAAGAACCAGAAGTCATGCCTATCTCAATACATGTTTCATGTCCAGCATTGAACCAAAGAATTTCAAGGAGGCCATGAGTGATGAATTCTGGGTTATGGCTATGCAGGAGGAATTGGCAGAGTTTGAAAGACATGATGTTTGGGATCTGGTAGACAGACCAATAGGGGTAAACATTATTGGCACAAAATGGGTGTTCAAAAACAAAACTGATGAAAAGGGCAACATTACACGAAATAAAGCCAGACTGGTTGCCCAGGGATATTCTCAGATTGAGGGGCTAGACTTTGATGAAACATTTGCTCCAGTAGCTCGCCTGGAGGCTATCAGACTGCTGCTTGCAATGTCTTGTTGCCTGGGGTTCAAATTATATCAAATGGATGTTAAAAGTGCGTTCTTGAACGGAGAGCTCTCTAAAGAAGTTTATGTATCTCAACCAAAAGGCTTTGAAGATCCTCATCATCCAGAACAGGTGTACAAGTTGAAGAAAGCTTTATATGGACTAAAACAGGCTCCTCGGGCATGGTATGAGCGGTTGACAATTTTCTTGGAAAAACATGGCTACAACCGAGGGGGAGCTGACAAAACCCTGTTTGTCAAAAGGACTCAGTCTGATGTGATCATTGCTCAAATATATGTGGATGACATTGTCTTTGGTTCAAAGTCTCAGCACCCGGTGAAGCAGTTTGTGAAACACATGCAGCAAGAATTTCAAATGAGCATGGTAGGAGAACTGTCATACTTTCTTGGTTTGGAGATTACTCAGAAAATGGATGGGATCTTTATTGCTCAAAGTAAATACAGCAAGTCCCTTGTGAAGAAATTCCAGCTCGACTCAGCAAGTCACAAGCGTACTCCTGCTGCTACTCATGTCAAAGCCATCAAAGAGGAGCACGGATTGGAAGTGAGTCAGACTGTCTACAGGAGCATGATTGGGAGCTTGCTTTACCTGACTGCCAGCCGCCCTGACATTTCCTATGCAGTAGGAGTCTGCGCCAGATTTCAAGCAAGTCCCAGAGACAGTCATATGCAGTTGGTCAAGCGCATCATTCGGTATGTCGGTGGGACTGTGGGCTATGGCTTGTGGTACACTAAAGACACAAAGGCTAATCTGGTCGGATACAGTGATGCAGACTAGGTAGGGTGCTCAGAGGACAGGAAGAGCACTTCGGGAGGATGCTTCTTCTTGGGTAATAACCTGGTCTCTTGGTTCAGCAGAAAACAGAATAGCATTTCTCTATCCACTGCCGAGGCTGAGTACATTGCTGCTGGGAGCTGCTGTGCACAAATGTTGTGGATGAAGCAAATGCTGAGTGAGTATGGGATTGATCAAGATGTAATGACTCTCTACTGCGACAATATGAGTGCTATCAGCATATCCAAGAACCCAGTACAGCACAGTAGAACTAAGCACATTGACATTCGTCATCACTTCATCCGAGATCTTGTTGAACAGAAAGTCATCTCCCTCCAGCATGTTGTGTCTGCCAAACAACTTGCTGATATCTTCACTAAAGCTCTGGATGCAGCCCGGTTTGAAGACCTGAGAGCCTCTCTAGGGCTCTGTGTGTTGCCCCCATAAGTCTAAGAAGATGAGAATGGAGTCTAAGAAGTGGTTTTGTCAAAATGCCAAGGGGGAGATTGATAATGCAAGTATGGCAGGTTTGACAAAACCAACATAAGTGAACAAGGAGCTGCTGCAGCTCAAACAATCAAGCAGGTTAGCCAGCAGCAGATGCAGCAGGGGATGCTGCAGCAAGTGCTGGTTCAAGTGCTGGTTCAACTGACCGAGTAGCAGTTTTGTGCTGGGTGCGTTCTGGAGGTTTGACAGTTGTGTTCTTGCTCTTAGAAGGATTTCTAAAATGCTGCTGAGCATTTTCCAGCAAGGTCTACTTGTCAGAAAAGGAGATTTGCATAAGAGTTATTTATCAAATCTAATCTCCTAGATTTTAGGAGATAATTGATCTTGTGGGTCAATTGCCTAAACCTGGAAATTGCTTAAAGTGGTGTGTGTATTTAAGCAGAAGGTTCGAGGGCTGAAGAGGGGGATCGAAGCTGAGTGATACACGAGTGTAGACACAGATTTCAGAGAGAGGATTTTCTTTGTGCTACGAACGTTGTTCTTCGATCAAACACACACGGGCAGAGCGTTGAGCGCAGAGCTGTGGTGACTATTGCAGAAGAGAATCAGGTCTTGCAGAGACTGATTCGTGCATTGATCTGGAAGCCAATTCAGAGCTGTGGAGCTTGTTGGTTGATCAAAGGCAACCGCGGAAGAACTGACGGGTGGAAGGCTCGGTGGAGGTTCGTGCGGAAGAACTCACTAGTGGCAGGTGGTCACTGAGTGAGGGGGAGTTACTCAGAGTGTGCAGCGCTCTTGGAGTGGTTCGATCGGCTCGGCAGAAGGCCTTGGAGCGACGCGGACAGTGTGCTTCAGCTGTGTGTTACAGCTGTTGCTGCAGCAACCCTGCTGAGTAGTATAGGATAGAATAGGCTGAGTTCTTGGAGACGATTGTAGCTATTCTAGACTGACATATTGTGTAGAGGGTGTGCTGGCACAAATCAGAGCTTGTTCTGATTGTGCTGAGTAATCAACAAGAGGTTAAGTAGCATAGGTTGCGTGCGTTGTAACCTAGTGTACTTGGAACCTTCGGTTGAGTGGATTGAGGACTGGAGAAGAGTCCTCCCCAGACGTAGGCAGATTGGCCGAACTGGGTGAACAAACTTGTGCATTGTTTGTTGCTTGCTGAGATTAATTCTTGTGAACAAGAGTGTGCTGCAGCAACTGCTAGTTCACAAATCTGCCAGATTGAGACACTGTGAAATTTCATATTCTTTTGAGTTGAGATATTACAAGATGTGGAGTTGATAGAAAATGTTGTAGAGAGACTTGACACACATTTGAAGGTCCAGGGGATTAGTCACGTAGCACGCTGAGTTTGTGGAGGTTGGCATTCTAAGTTATTAGGAGTGGGACGGATAATGATGACAAAGAGCGGGACGCGCTCCATATGTTGTTATTTGAAGGCGATGATTAGAACGGATTAGAGAGCAAAAAAGAAAAGAACAAGCAATTCACATTGGAGAGCAAAGCTCGAAAAGAAAATTCAGACATATGTTAAAGTAAAATCAGAAAGCAATCTAGTTGAGTAAAGTCTTTGGACTAAACAAAACAAGAAGTTTCAAAAGCTGTCCTCCAAAAGAAGAAGAAGAAAAAGTTGAGTTCCTCATAGCTTGGATTTCTCACGTGCCAGAGAAAGCAAACTCAGCATATGCGCGTGACTATGACCTCGAGCTGAAGAATGGAGTCAGAAGTCTAAAGAGGACTGTCTCCCAGTCATCCATTGAATCCATCTCGACCTCTCAGATAACATGTATCATTACGGTTTCTTGCTGATCATTATTGAAGAATGAATGTGAGTATATGTTGATGAACTTTAGAGAAGATATGTCGAGTAAATTCAGTGTTTAGTCATTGCATGATAGAAGTGATTTGAGTTTGCGAGTCTTGATTTTGTTCTTATTCGGGGACGAACAAAGATAAGTGTGGGGTAGTTTGATGGAGCGTATTTATACGATCCATCGAGTTGTTTATCCCTATTGTTTAATTTCATTTTGTGCGTAAAAGATTACTTCTTGGTAGTGTTTCGCATTGCACGTGTATCAAGGACGCTTTGGAACTTTATTGCGCATTTGAACGAATATAGTCCAACTATGCGCAGATTGACCTGTTCATAGTCGAAGGCTCGCCGAGCACATGATTCTTATCCGATTGAAGCTTGCTTTATCTCGTTGGAAAGCTAATCCAAAGGGCTACAAATACTTAGTTCCTGACAAGATGTAATTCGAAGGTTTAAAGGGTCAAATGAGCAAGATTCAAGCACGTAGAAGTGATTCGCCCAAGTAGTGGGCGGATCAGAAGTGACTCGCTGAAGACGAATTGATTCGTCCAGCCTCATTGCACACTGCCACTTTGTTCCGTGCACGAGTCTTGAGTGACTCGACCAGCCAAATTTAATCACCTTGAGAAGCCTTGCACGAATCAAAGTGATTCGTGCAAGGGAAGTCAGCCCGGCCCACTTCAAGGGGAATAAGTAGAAAAGAAGGGGAAAAAACCCTAGAGTGTTCTTTTCTACAGCTGGCCCCCTAGACCAGAAACAAAGATTAGAGATTGCAGACCGGAGAGAAGTCAGCAGCAACATCGCCGAAGTTTTAGTATTTTCTTTAGTCTTTTTTCATTGTTTAATAGATGGATTGTAGTAGCTAAATCCTAATTCGGTTTGAATTTAGTAGCATGTTTGTATTTTTGATTAGAGGAACTTAGCGGTGATCTAGTTAGACTAGCAGTGCATGATATTCGATTAGTCCAACATTAGCGTAAGCCTAGCAGTGGAACTAGTACTAGTAACTAAGAGGATAAATATTACATCTACTTGAGAACTTAGCGGTTAAGAGTAGCAAGAACATTGAAGTCGGCATTACCCTAGCAGGATTATTAGACTAGAACTGTAGGTTTACTAGTTGATGCATGTTCAATCGATAATTACTGACATTGGCGTTTTAGGCAAGCAAAATGAAGTGTTATTCTAGTTACGCAAATATCAAACAATATTTATAACCGAGTGAACTCGGGTCGATCCCAAAAGAAAAGCCTAGACTAATTGATAACTAATTAGTGCTACTATTGAAATTCTACGGTTTAAATAGAGGTATCTCTAGTAAGTATTAAAGATAAATGATAGTTGGGTTTGTCTAATGAATAAAAGGTGACCAGGGATTCAACTTCTCCCCTAAGAAATGTGGAAAATGAAATACCTCACTAATACAAGCATGAACTACGTTTGGTTGATAAAAGCAAGGCTAATGCATCGTCAACTCTAAGGTCAACTCTCGCTCCTTCCCTATAGTGGAGAGGATACACAAATGACACGGTTCTCAAACTCTCGCTCTATTGAACCGTGTAGAACTTGAGTCCCATAACCGCACCCTCTCGGTCTATTGGCCGGTTACTCAAATCCGCTTAAAACTTAGCCTAATGTCAAGAGTGTACGTCACTCTCGCACACAAACACTCCATATATGATCATACAATAGCTGTTAAACATTCTAAGCTCAATTCTCATTCCATCCTTAGGAGTTGTACTCATGCATACTCACTTAGGCATTTCGTCAAACACTTGATGTGCATACAATAAATACATAGCTAGGGCACAAATAATCAAATCAAACTTCATTCAATGCAATAAAATAGTGTTCTACATCATATCCAATCCTAGGGGATCCATTTGATCCGCAATCACATAAACAACTACTCACTCATAATGAGTGTGCACAAATACATGATTAATAAGTGAAACATGAATGTAAATACAAAGTTAAGGGTTTAGGAAAGCAGTCTAGGTCTTGAATGATCTTCAATCAAAGCTCCAATCTTCAACCAAGCTTGATCTTCTCCAAATGTTTGATCTTTGCTCTTTAGGGTTTGAGAGAGTTTTTGAGCTTTCTTGAAATTGAGATATATCTTTCTCTCTCTTCAAAGCTTTCCATTTATACCTAGAAGGTTTGACCAGCATTCACCGAGTTGACCGACGTTGACCGAGTCACATAGTTGACTCGGGCGAGTCAACTTTTCAGAGGGTTCCAATTTGGCCGAGTGAGTCAGTGACTCGGTCTTGCGCTTCTTGACTCGGGCAGAACTGACTCGGGCGAGTCAACTTTCCAGAGAGTTCCAATTTGGCCGAGTGAGTCAGTGACTCGGTCTTGCGCTTCTTGACTCGGGCAGAACTAACTCGGGCGAGTCAACTTTCCAGAGAGTTCCAATTTGCCCGAGTGCTTTGATCCGGGTGAGTCAAATACTCCAGGCCGAGTCACATTGACTCGGGCGAGTCACAATGTGACTCGGGCAAATCTTCATTACCATGATTCTTTTGCGCTTTTGCCCGCAATCGACTGGATTTTGTCCGAAACTCTTCTAAGCTGCTGCGTGACTCCAACTACTCGATATAAACCTGAAACGCACGCTAAAAGCATCAAAAGACTTATATAACATCACGGAATGAACAAGAACTAAAAGGGGAATGCGCATAAATACTATTTACTTTGCGCGCACATCAAAATACCCCACACTTAATTCTTGTTCGTCCTGAACAAGTAAATGCATAAGTCATGAAAGGAGTAAGATGCTATAAAATATGAAACTATGTAATGGCGCATAGCAATACTTACTATCACTAAGATCCATTCAATTCTACTACCTTTTCCTAACCTAACATGGAAACAAGTTAACTAAAATTACACCTACTCCTAATTCACTTTCGAGTTTAGTCTTGTGAGAGTTTTCAGAAAAGGAATACTCACAAATCCCACTCGCAATCATCCATAAGAGTTCAAGGTTCAAATATAGTTTGCTAAGAAAGTAGTTCCCTATGAGTTCATATAACATAAGAGTTATGCAAGCCATTCACTTCATGCAAACTATAAGATTCATTCAATTCATTTTTGACAACAGATATTCATGCGATCAATAGCAAAAACTAGCATTCGTCAAATGCAAATCATCGCTCAATTTCCTATGCAAGTAGCAAGAAGAAAAGCGTCACAAACGCACACAAAATATGTCAAGTCAATCACCTATGCTTGCTAAGGGCAAGTCCATTGGCTCATGATAACAAACTCGTTCTCATGTGTAAGACTATGTGACGCAACTCATAAGAGAAGAGGAGTTTTGACATTTAAGATTTTAAAACCTACTCATACGAATCAATAATGCTTACGTAATAAAATTACGAGGGTCATACCTTAGGATTTTCCTAAAAGCGAGATGCAAATGCCTAGCTTGCACGCACACGAGAGAAATTGTGGAAAAAGGCAAAGTCAAGCATGAAGTTTTTATGGGTTTTTTTTGTACAAATGCTTTCAAGGGGGAACTTACCTTCCTAACCCTCGGCAAATGTAAAACTTTTCATCTAGAATACTTTTTTTTTCTCTTTTTTTTTCAGCTTTTTGCTTGCAAACATTTTATTCAACCTCACACTTAAAACTTGACAATGTGCCTAAGCGATAATAATGGAGCGTGACATGCGAGCTAGGCAAATACAAAGGCTAAATAAGAACTTTAAAGTCACCTAAAAGCACATAAAGACACGCACGAGGTTTCATATGATGTAATTTTGTGTGATCGCTAGTCTTGACTTCATTTTTCATGCACGGAAAGAACATAAAAATCAATCAAACTAAGCTAGTCAAGGCATCGAATCATGTGAATAAAGTCATCGCAAAGAACGACAATCATCTTAAAGATACGATTCATGAAATCATTGCACACTCAATCTAAGATTTTTTTTTTTCGAAATGGTACTACTTAATCGCTTAGCAAATATTACATCGTGTGAACAATAATTAAGGCTAGGATGAACACGAAGTTTCGCAAGTATCATGCGCATGAAATGAACAAACCATGGAAATGCATTGATAAGAATGTAAAGCATGCACACTACCCACCCCACACTTAAAAAGTAAGCTTAGTCTCTAAGAAAATGAAAGTGCAAAAAGAGAAAGATATCAGAAACTTCTCCCGTGTGAAGGTAGACGGCGCTCTATGTCCAATGATTTGTAGGCGATGCTTCTAGCCTAGTTTAACGTCTTGGCTAAGACGTAGCCGATTCTCCCATTTTAATGGAACCACTCTTAAGAAGTCCTATGCTAGGATCCCTTCTCAAGCGGTGTAAAAGAAAAATTTGGGATTAGTTGGAGTCGTGAAGCTTGAAGTCCTCTTGCTCCAAGCTTTGTTCAGCTCCGTGATACACCTTGATTCGATGGCCATTAACTTTGAAGGTTTCCCCATCATTATTCATGAGCTCTACATGGCCATCATCATAAACTTTATCGATTTTAAAAGGTCCCGACCACCTTGATTTGAGCTTTCCCGGGAAGATCCTCAATCGTGAGTTGAAGAGAAGTACGTTATCCCCCTTTTGGAATGTACGCGCTAAAATCTTCTTATCATGCCATCTCTTCGTCCTCTCCTTGTAAATCTTTGAACTCTCATAAGAATCGAGTCTAATCTCATCTAGCTCGTGGAGTTGGAGGATTCTCTTCTCTCCAGCCATCTTCAAGTCATAATTCAACCTCTTGATAGCCCACATGGCCTTGTGCTCCATTTCGACGGGGAGATGGCATGGCTTCCCATAGATTAGGCGATATGGTGACATGCCAATCAGGGTCTTGAAAGCGGTGCGATATGCCCATAAAGCTTCTTCGAGCTTTGACGACCAATCCTTCCTTGAGTTCCCCACCGGTTTTCTCGAGGATCGCTTTTATCTCCCTATTAGATACTTCAACTTGTCCACTAGTTTGAGGGTGATAAGGCGTCGCAATTTTGTGATAAACTCCATATTTTCGAAGCATCGCTTCGAATTGCCTCTCTTTGAAATGAGTTCCATTATCACTAATCACGGTCCTCGGGGCTCCAAATCTCGGAAAGATGACCTTTTTGAATAACTTCATCACAACTTTGGCATCGCAAGAAGGTGAGGCAATGGCTTCCACCCATTTCGAGACATAGTCGACGGCGACTAGAATATACTTATGCCAATAAGAAGATGGGAATGGTCCCATGAAGTCGATCCCCCACATGTCAAATATCTCAACCTCTAGAATACCCTTTTGAGGCATTTCATCTCTCTTTGAAATGTTTCCGGTTCTTTGACATGCATCACAAGACTTCACGAACTCATACGCATCCTTGAACAAACTTGGCCAATAAAATCCATATTGAAGAACCTTTGCGGCCGTTTTGGAGCTTGAGCCATGCCCACCATAGGGAGAAGAGTGACATCCTTCAAGAATACCTTGTTGGTTGCATTCCGCGACGCATGATCTATCAAGTCCATCCGCGCAAAGCCTATATAGATGAGGCTCGTCCCAAAAGTACCGGTTGATATCATGAAGGAATTTCTTCCTTTGATTGTAAGTTGCTCCCTCCGGTAGAATTCCACAAGCTAGGAAATTCACGAAGTCCGCATACCATGGAGCTTGCGCGGTCTCGATGCTCATCAAGTATTCCCCAATGAATGTGTCATTTACGGGAATCGTTATTGAATCTTCTCCCTTGGATAGTTCGAGCCTTGATAAGTGATCTGCCACTACATTCTTTACTCCTTTCTTGTCCTTAATCTCTATATCAAATTCTTGCAATAGAAGTACCCAACGGATAAGTCTAGGCTTTGCTTCCTTCTTAGAAACCAAATACTTGATGGCGGCATGATCCGTGTACACTATTGTTTTAGAACCAATCAAGTATTGCCTAAATTTTTCAAAGGCATAGACAATGGCTAGCATTTCCTTCTCCGTTGTTGAGTAGTTTCCTTGGGTAGTGTCAAGGGCCTTACTAACTTAATAGATTACGTGGAGCCGTTTATCAATTTGTTGACCCAATACGGCTCCAATGGCGCTATCACTTGCATCGCACATCATTTCGAACGGTAAGTCCCAATTCGGTGGTTGAATAATAGGTGCGGTCACCAAAGCTTTCTTCAATACCTTAAACGCCTCAAGACAAGGCTCATCAAAGGTAAATTCCACCTCATTGCGTAGAAGATTTGTGAGGGGCTTTGCTCTCTTTGAGAAATCCTTAATGAACCTTTGATAAAATCCCGCATGCCCGAGAAAACTTCTTATTCCTTTAACATCCCTTGGAGGTGGTAGCTTTTCAATCACGTCAATTTTTGCTCTATCGACTTTGATATCTCTTTTCGATACACGATGTCCCAAAACTATGCCTTCTTTCACCATGAAATGACATTTCTCCCAAATGAGGACTAAATCCATCTCAATGCATCTAGCCAAAACACGTGAAAGATTTGTAAGACAATCATCAAAAGAATATCCATGCACCGAAAAATCATCCATAAACACTTCCATGGAATTTTCAAGAAATTCGGAAAATATGGACATCATGCATCTTTGAAAAGTACCCGGCGCATTACAAAGACCAAAAGGCATTCTCCTATATGCAAAAGTGCCATAGGGGCAAGTAAATGTTGTCTTTTCTTGGTCATCGGGGTGGATGGAAATTTGGAAAAAACCACTATAACCATCTAGAAAGCAAAAGTATTCATGTCCCGTTAATATTTCTAACATTTGATCAATAAAAGGAATTGGGAAATGATCTTTCTTAGTGGCTTTGTTTAATTTCCTATAATCTATGCACATCCTCCACCCCGTGACCGTGCACGTAGGGATCAATTCATTCTTATCATTCTCCACAACGGTGAGCCCGCCTTTCTTAGGCACCACATGAATTGGGCTCACCCATTTGGAGTCGGGGATCGAGTAAATTATTCCCGCATCTCTTAACTTAGTCACTTCGTTTAACACAACCTCACCTAGCTTAGGATTTAATCGCCTAAGAAATTTGCGGCTAGGTTTCACATTCTCCTCAAGTCGTATCCTATGCATGCAAACCTTGGGGCTAATCCCTTTCAAATCATCAATGGAATGCCCAATAGCACCCTTATACAATTGCAACACATGCATAAGCTTAGAGGTCTCACATTCATCATGAGATGCTTCGATAATAACGGGTAGTGAGTTGTTTGATCCGAGGAATTCATACCTTAGATTCTGTGGAAGGGTTTAAACCCCTCACCTAATTCCTTACCTTTTTGTGTATCTTCTTCCATGGTCTCCTCATCGAGAGTGTTACCGTCCTCAAGATTCATCAACAAGGCAAAAGATGGACTACCACTATCTTGGGTGAGCAACTCGTATTCAAAACTTGTCAACTCATCATGAGCATCATAAACATCACAAGCATCATTTATTTCAAGCAAATGACAATCCATAGAACTACTAGGAGCATTTAAAAACTTTTTCAAGTAAAAAATTTAATTTTGTCGGTTCCTAGGTGAAGTTCTATAATTCCTTCTCCATAATTAATAACGTCTTTAACCGTATTCAAGAAAGGCCTTCCTAGTATGATAGGGATTTCACGATCCTTATCCATTTCAAGCACATAAAAGTCAACGGGAACATAAAATTTCCCTACTCTAATTGGAACATCCTCTAAAATACCCTTAGGTAACCTAGATGATCTATCCGCCAATCTAAGATTTATGGATGTAGGAGTGAGTTCACCCATGTCAAGTTTTTGAAACAAAGAAAATGGCATCAAAGAAAATACTAGCTCCCAAATCACATAATGCTCTATCTATGCAAAAATCGCCAATAGCAATAGGAATAGAGAATGAACCATGATCATTTAGCTTCCTTGGCATGTTATGTTGAATAATAGCACTACAATTTGCATCCAAAGCTACGTGATCAATTTCATGCATTTCTCTCCTATGCGATATAATGTCCTTAAGAAATTTTGCATAAGTGGGCATTTGAGTTAGTACCTCCGTGAAGGGGAGAGTCACTTGGAGTTTAGTCAAGATATCCGCAAAGCGTTTGAAATGTGCTTCCTCCTTCTTCCTCTTCTTTAATCTTTGCAGAAATGGAATGGGAGGCATATATGGAGCGGGCTCTTGAGCTTTTTCTTTTCCTCTCTTCTCAACTACCTCTTGAGATGAAGACCCTTCTTTATCTCAAGCATTTTGAGATTTGGGTCTCAAAATGCTTGTTGAGCAATTTGGGTCTCAAGCATTTTGTTATGCGCTTGCAATTGGTCGAGTCTTTGAAGGATGAGTTGGTTATCCTTTTGTTGTTGAGCTTGAGTTGCGGCCAATTGCTCGACAATGGATAATAGGGATGGTTCCTCTTAGCTAGGCCTCTCCTCATTTCTTTGGTAAGGAGCTTGCCCTTGTTTCCTTGGTGGGAATCCCGGAGGGGTAGGCTTTGGCTCATTGTTGATGGGCGCTCTCCTCGGAAAGTTTGGGTCTTCATGGAACCTTACATGTTGAGGAGGGTTCCTTGGTTGGTAGGGAGGATTCCTCGGTTGATACCCACTTGATTGAGGTGGCACATAAGCTCTCTCTTGGTTTCTCACAAGATAGCTAACATCTTCAAATCCATCCGCATGCTTGGAGGTGCAAGAATCTTCATCTTCAAAATGCCAGCAACGGCGCCATTTTGACGTTGGCGTTTTAGGAAAGCAAAATGAAGTGCTATTCTAGTCACGCAAATATCAAACAATATTTATAACCGAGTGAACTCGGGTCGATCCCAAGAGAAAAGCCTAGACTAATTGATAACTAATTAATGTTACTATTGAAATTCTACGGTTTAAGAGGGGATTTTGTCCTCCTATAGAGGTATCTCTATTAAGTATTAAAGATAAATGATAGTTGGGTTCGCCTAATGAATATGAAATTCACAGCGTCTCAGTTAGGCAGATATGTGAACAAGCAGTTGCTGCAGCACACTCTTGTTCACTTGGAAATTGTCTCAGCAAACAATGAACAAGACAGAAGTTTGTTCACCCAGTTCGGCCAACTGCCTACGTCTGGGGAGGACTATTCTCCAGTCCTCAATCCACTAACCACAAAGGTCTCAGAGTACATTCGGTTACAACTCCACGCAACCTATGCTACTCAACCTTGTGTGGATCACTTGACACAATCAGAACAGGCTCTGACTTGTGTCTGCACACCCTCTACAAATGTCAATCTAGAATAGCTACAGACTTTTCAAGACTCAGCCTATTCTAAACTACACTCACTCAGCAGAGTTGCTGTAGCAACTGCTGTAACACACAGCTGATGCACAATTGTCTGCGTCGCTCCAAAGCCTTCTGCCGAGCTGATCGAACGATTCCACGAGTGCTGCACACTCTGGAATACTCCGCCTCACTCAGTGACCTCCTGCCACTAGCGAGAACTGCCGCTTAGACACTCGACCGAGCCACACACCCGTCAGTTCTTCCGCGGCTGCCCTTGATCAACCAACAAGCACCACTGCTCTGAATTGGCTTCCAGATCAAGCTCGAATAAGACTATGCAAGTCCTGATTACCTTCTGCTTCTGTCACCACAGCTCTGCGCTCACACTCTACTCTCGGGTGATGATCGAAGAATTCGTCCGTCACACACCAAAATTGCTCTCTTTGAATTCTGTGTATGCACTCGTGTATCCCTCTGCTTCGATCAACTCTTCTGCTCTCAACACCTTCCTCTAAATAGCAGCACCAGCTTTAAGCAAGACCAGGTTTAAGCAATGTCCCAAAAAGAACAATTATCTCCTAAAATCTAGGAGATTAGATTTGATCTTTATCTTCAATACAAATCTCCTTCTCTGGCTAGGAAACCTCACTGGAAAATTCTCCACAGCATTTTAGAAATTCTTCTGATGATCTCCGTAGCGATCCCAGCCCTTCTAGACAAGCCCAGGTCACTGCTGCTTCTCGGTCAGATGATGCAGCCACTTGAACAAGCTCCTGCTATAGCATCCCCTTCTGCAGCTGCTGCTTGTTCACTTGTGCTGTAACAGCTCCTTGTTCACTTGTGCTGTAACAGCTCCTTGTTCACTTGTGCTGTAACAGCTCCTTGTTCACTTGTGCTGGTTTTGTCAAACACTGCCATTCTACATCATCAATCTCCCCCTTGGCATTTTGACAAAACCCTATAGAGAGTTGTTTGCAGAAAAAAAATTCCTTAACCTCCCCTTCTTCTTTTTATCGTCTCCTCCCCCTTTTTGGAATAAATGACAAGGGGGGGTGCTCCTGGCAGCCCTATGGAGGTAACACACAGAGCCCCAGAGAGGCTCTCAAGTCTTCAAACCGAACTGCATCCAGAGCTTTTGTGAAGATATCAGCAAGTTGTTTGGCAGACACCACATGCTGTAGCGCAATGATATTCTTTTCAACTAGATCTCGGATGAAGTGATGACGAATGTCAATGTGCTTGGTTCTGCTGTGCTGAACCGGATTCTTAGATATGCTGATGGCACTCATGTTGTCACAGTAGAGAGTCATTTCATCTTGATCAAGCCCATACTACTCAGCATTTGCTTCATCCACAGCATTTGTGCATAGCAGCTCCCAGCAGCTATGTATTCAGCCTCGGCAGTGGATAGAGAAATGCTGTTTTGCTTCCTGCTGAACCAAGATACCAGGTTATTTCCTAAGAAGAAGCATCCTCCCGAAGTGCTCTTCCTGTCCTCTGAGCATCCTGCCCAGTCCGCATCACTGTATCCTACCAGATTAGCATTTGTGTCCTTAGTATACCATAAGCCATAGTGCACAGTTCCTCCAACATATCGAATGATGCGCTTGACCAACTGCAAGTGACTATCTTTGGGACAAGCTTGAAATCTGGCACAGACTCCTACTGCAAAGGAAATGTCAGGGAGGCTGGCAGTCAGGTATAGCAAACTCCTAATCATGCTTCTGTAGATTGTCTGACTCACTTCCATTCCGTTCTCATCTTTAATGGCTTTAACATGAGTGGCAGCAGGAGTTCGTTTGTGACTGGCCTTATCTAGCTGGAATTTCTGCACAAGATTCTTGCTGTATTTGCTTTGAGCAATAAAGATCCCATCTTCTTTCTGGGTAATCTCCAGACCAAGGAAGTATGACAGTTCTCCTACCATGCTCATTTGAAATTCCTGCTGCATGTGATTCACAAACTGCTTCACCAGATGCTGAGACTTTGATCCAAAGACAATATCATCCACATAGATTTGAGCAATGATCACATCTGACTGAGTTCTTTTGACAAATAGAGTTTTGTCAGCTCCCCCTCGTTTGTAGCCATGTTTTTCTAGGAACACTGCCAACCTCTCATACCATGCCCGAGGAGCCTATTTTAGTCCGTATAAGGCTTTCTTCGACTTATATACATGCTTTGGGTGATGGGGATCTTCAAAACCTTTTGGCTGAGAAACATATACTTCTTCAGAGAGATCTCCATTCAGGAAAGCACTTTTGACATCCATTTGATATAATTTAAACACCAGGAAATAGGACATGGCTAGAAGGATTCTGATGGCCTCCAGGCGAGCAACTGGAGCAAACGTTTCTTCAAAGTCTAGACCCTCAATCTGAGAATATCCCTGGGCAACCAATCTGGCTTTATTTCTTGTAATGTGTCCCTTTTCATCAGTTTTGTTTTTGAACACCCACTTTGTGCCTATAATATTTACTCCATTTGGTCTGTCCACCAGGTCCCAAACATCGTGTCTTTCAAACTCTGCCAATTCTTCCTGCATCGCCATCATCCAGAATTCATCACTCATGGCTTCCTTGAAGTTCTTAGGTTCAATGCTGGACATAAAACATGTACTGACATGAGGTAAGCATGGCTTCTGGTTCTTCTTCTTTCTGTCAGATCTCCAATAATATTTGACAGGGGATGATTTTTCTGAATCTTCTTCGGAGGTTGCCTTGAAGGTGGATCAGAAGTCTCGGAGTTCACATCTTCAGACATGCTTTCTAATTGTATATCTGGATTTTCTGCTTCAGCACTTGCTGTAGCATCCTCTGGAGCCACAGCTTGTTCACTTCTGTTCTGACTGACAGTCACCTCCTCAAGATCAGAGTCTTCATCATCAGTGGCAGTATCAGAGGCAGGGACTTCTTCAGCATCGTTGACAACAACATTTATGGATTCCATTACTGTATGTGTCCGCTGGTTATAGACTCGATAAGCTCTGCTGTTTGTTGAATAGCCCAAGAACAATCCAGGATCACTCTTTGGGTCAAGTTTCTTCCTATACTCCCGATCTCTCAGAATAAAACAGTCACTTCCAAAGACGTGAAAGTATTTAACTGTGGGCTTCTTCTGATTCCAGAGCTCATAGCAGGTCTGGTTGGTTCCTCTCCGTAAGGTGACTCTATTGATGATGTAACATGCGGTGTTCATGGCCTCTGCCCAGAATCTCAGGGGAACCCTCTTAGCTTGAATCATGACTCTGGCCATTTCTTGGATTGTTCGATTCTTTCGTTCCACTACACCATTCTGCTGAGGGGTAATGGGAGAGGAGTATTGATGTGAGATACCCCTTTGACGACAGAAATCATCCATAGCTTCGTTTTCAAATTCCCTGCCATGATCACTGCGAATGCTGCTGATTCTGAGATTTTTCTCTTGCTCTAGCCGAGACACCAGTGACACAATAACTCTCACAGTATCTGATTTTTCTCTGATAAAATCAATCCAGGTGAATCTGGAGTAGTCATCAACACAGACAAATGCATACCTCTTTCTGCCCAGACTCTCGACTTCCATTGGTCCCATCAGGTCCATGTGAATCAACTGTAGAGGCCTGATAGTACCTATATCTTTGACTCTTGGATGGGAAGCCTTCTTTTGTTTCCCAATCTGACAATCTCCACAGATAGAGTTTTTCTCCCCTTTTAACAGTGGTATTCCTCTGACTAGCCCTTCTGTTGCAATTCTCTTCAGAGTTCTCAGATTAACATGCCCCATCCTTTTGTGCCATAGAATCATTTCCTCGGCCTTTGTCAGCATACATTTTGGAACCGGTGAGTTTGAACTCACGTTGAGAAGATAACAGTTACTTTTTGATCTGGCTCCTTCCATTATACATTTTCCAGATTTGTTGAAAACTCTGCACGAGTCTTTCGTAAATTTCACCTGTTTAGTCCCATCACACAGCTGACTAATGGTTATGAGATTTGCCTTTAGCCCTTCCACTAGTAAGACATTGCTCAGGCTCGGCATCCTTCAACTGCCAAAGTTCCCTTTCCTAGAACTCTTCCTTTTAGGCCGTTTCCAAACTTCACCCGTTGTTCCAGACAGGGTGTAATGTTTTTCAAGAAGGATCTCTCTCCTGTCATGTGTCCTGAACAACCACTGTCAAAGTACCAGCTTATCTTGTCCGAGGTGCTTGCTGTGCTGACAAGCACGAGGAGCTGAGTCTGCGCATGATTCTGCTTGATAGGTCCCCTGACCGGCATGAGCTGAGGAACAGTTTCTTTTTATGTGACTTTTGTGCCCGCAGCTATAACATTTTTTATACTTTGAAGCTCTCTTGTTACAGTGATACAGAGGTTGCTGTAGCAAGTGCTGGTTCACTCTTCCTGGGCTTCTGCTTTAGCTTTTAGTCCAACATTCTTGTCCTTAGCAGTGATGTCTTCTTTAACCAGCTTCATCTCAAATTGCTTGAGGGACCCCATCAACTCTTCAAGCCTCGTGAATTTGACATTTTGAGCTTCTTCAATGGCCGTCACTTTCATGTCAAATCTTGTGGGCAGCTATCTGGGAACCTTTCTAATCAGCTTTTCTTCAGGGATGGGTTCACCAAGAGCATGGGCTTCATTTGCAAGATCACAGAGTTTAGCATTAAACTCAGTGACAGTCTCCTCTTCCAGCATTCTCAAATTCTCAAACTGTGTAGCAATGATCTGGAGTCTTGATAGCTTCACTCTATCAGTTCCTTCATGTGCAGTTTGCAGAATTTCCCACGCTTGTTTGGCCATGTCACAATTTGATATCAATCTGAAATTGTTAGCATCAACTGCAGCAAAAATCGCATTCAGGGCCTTTGAATTACCAGTTGCTCCAGCTCCCTCTTCAGCAGTCCATTGTTCTTCAGGCTTTATCCGTGTGACTCCTTGTTCATCCATGGTAATTGGGGGAGACCACTGGACCATGATTGCTCTCCAGGTCTTTTCATCAATGGCCTTGAGAAAGGCTTTCATCCTAGCCTTCCAATATCCATAGTTGCTTTCTTCCAACAATGGAGGTCTGCTTGTGCTCTGTCCTTCCTTCATTGTCGTGGCTACTTCAGAGACACTGTAGGATCTTTTACTCTGTGTGTCGAGCTCCCGCTCTGATACCAATTGAAATTCAAAGCGTCTCAGTTAGGCAGATATGTGAACAAGCAGTTGCTGCAGCACACTCTTGTTCACTTGGAAATTGTCTCAGCAATCAATGAACAAGACAGAAGTTTGTTCACCCAGTTCGGCCAACTGCCTACGTCTGGGGAGGACTATTCTCCAGTCCTCAATCCACTAACCACGAAGGTCTCAAAGTACACTCGGTTACAACTCCACACAACTTATGCTACTCAACCTTGTGTGGATCACTTGACACAATCAGAATAGGCTCTGACTTGTGTCTGCACACCCTCTACAAATGTCAATCTAGAATAGCTACAGACTTTTCAAGACTCAGCCTATTCTAAACTACACTCACTCAGCAGGGTTGCTGTAGCAACTGCTGTAACACACAGCTGATGCACAATTGCCCGCGTCGCTCCAAAGCCTTCTGCCGAGCCGATCGAACGATTCCACGAGTGCGGCACACTCTGGAATACTCCCCCTCACTCAGTGACCTCCGGCCACTAGCGAGAACTGCCGCTTAGACACTCGACCGAGCCACACACCCGTCAGTTCTTCCGCGGCTGCTCTTGATCAACCAACAAGCACCACTGCTCTGAATTGGCTTCCAGATCAAGCTCGAATCAGACTATGCAAGTCCTGATTACCTTCTGCTTCTTACACCACAGCTCTGCGCTCACGCTCTGCTCTCGGGTGATCGAAGAATTCATCCGTCACACACCAAAATTGCTCTCTTTGAATTCTGTGTATGCACTCGTGTATCTGATCGCGCGTCGTTGTGCGCGTCAAATATAATTCCTTCCTCTCCCACTAGTACAGCGGTTAAGTAAGGGTCGATCTCCACAGGGAGCAAGCAGTGAGTCTCAGCCAGTAACCTACACTTAAGAAAACGGGGGTTGCGTGAGTGATTGGGGGTTTTGCGCGATGCGCGAATAACAGCGAATATCGTAACTCAGGGAATTGCACTAGACGTGCGCAAGCAGTAGAGATGAAGTACTATCTTTATGAGAAGTATTGGGCAGACAATCCTCTATGAATGCATTCCTTATCATCGACTCTAAAACATCTATAGTTTATGCTTTACTTGGGTTAGTGTCCGGTAAAGGCTTCCTAACACGTGCGCATGTTCCGTTCAAAGTTCATGTGCTATTAATCCTTAGAACTAGACTAAACAGCTGCGAATCCTGTCACAGTAGCAGCTGCCTACCCTAACTCGTTACTCCTAGTTGTCACGGTAAGTTTGCGGTTCAAGGCTTCCCCTACGCATGCAACTAGTTTAACATGCGACAAGCGAGCTACACAAGTAAGTTTGCGGTTCAAGGCTTCCCCTACTCATGCAACTAACTGTCTCAGTACGCGCAGGATTAGTACAAATAAATAAACTATGCATTAAGCTCAAGTCTCAAAGGTAATACATCATAGATTCATGCCCGACCAACACTAAGTGTTTAGCTAGACATGCTAGTGGTAAACATCATAAAATAGTAAGTAACAACTACTGAATCCAAGAAAACGGTAGCAAACAGTGCGTGCAGGGTCTTCTCTTGGCTGGCGCAGTCGGCTGGCGCAACTCTCCTTGACAGGTCCGTGTGTTTTCCAGTTCTGCCGCGCAGTGCCTCTGGAATGTCACTGAGTGATGGTGTCCGCCTCTCTCTGTTGTTTTGAAACCCTAGACTTTCTTTGTTTAAATAGTGCCCCAGGAAGTTCATCTTTTGGCAACTTCCAAGTCTGGTCACTGGGACTTTGCGCCTGGGGCACAGCATTGATTGGCGCAATCGGGTGGCGCACCTCTGCTGTCCTTCGCCATTTCTTCTTTTGTTTGCACCGCTAGCTCCACAGGCTGATCTTTCACTCCTAGAACGCTGCCTGTTAGCGCGTATCCGACTTAAGGACTCGTTCTGACCTGATATACAAAAATAGTGAAAACGAGTAATCTTGCCCATAAAATATTGCAAACAAGCATGGGTTTATGATCTAAATAACATGTATAACTAGGCTCTATCAAACCCCCCACACTTACCCCTTGTTCGTCCCGAACAAGTACTGAAACGAGGATACAATTACCTTTTCTGGAGACTAGCGCACAGCCTTGCATTCTAGCGCAAGATGCACAGTTGCTTCAACTTGTGCTGCTCTATCACCTGCGCACAACTGCACTCAATAGTTCTAATATAATAATCCCGAAATTTCGTTACCTCTCAGCCGGGATGAAGGTCTTTGGATGACTGAGAGATAGCTCTTCTTAGGCTCCTGGTTGTCAGCTCCCGCTCCGAAGATAGGTATATGGTTTCTTGCGCGAGCTTCTTCCAGTGCGTGATTCGTTCGCACACTTCCTGGGAACCTGAGCCTTTGATGATATCCTTGTGGTCTTGCGCACGCAGGTACTAGGTAGTGCGCATGCTGATTCTTTGTAACGCACATCATCTGCTTCTGCTGGTATATTCTTTTGTACAGCTTCCTTTCCAATTTTTTTATTTTATTCCCAGAACAGTTCCAATCTCAGCCTTCGGATAGCAGCTATGGAACTCGTTCCGCTCTCCCTCCTTGGTTTGTCTGCGCCGGTCAGCGCACGCGTTTACATCCGCGCCCGCTTTCCTTAGCTTGACATCCAGAGAGAAGGTGGTCTGTTTTCCCACCTCGCCACGCTTTGGGTATTTTGCCTTTTGCATCCGCGTGACTGAGCGCGCTCTTTTGTTCCGAAGGTTGCGAAGCACCGGCCTCTACTAGCACAATCGACCATATACCTCGCCTTCGAAGCAGAAGCGACTAACCGCCTCTCTGGAGCATTTCTATCAACTCCACATCCCCTGTATATCCCAACTAACAGGAGCAGAAAAAACGAAAAAATTATGCTAAAACAGTAGATAGCAGTGCACACAATACGGATAGCGCAAAACAAGCTGGAGCGCATGCGCATCCTGCACCTTAGCGCACTACTGCTACTAGTTTTCTTCAACTTAACTAAGCTATACTAAAAATGCTAAAAACATGAAATGTAAGAGTAACGCCCCCCCCCCCCCCCCCCCCACACTTGAAAAGAGACGTGTCCCCACGACTCAAGCTCAAGCGCACGGAGGTTGCGCACATGCATGCAATGCAACGAAAATAAAGAATATAAGAGTGAACACCAATAGTCACACAAAATATAGCAAGGGAGTCACAGAATGTAGGGCACAAATATTCAGCACACCTAATAGTCAAATAGACGCAGCAAAATAAAAGACAACACCCTAAAGAAAATCACTGCGCCTGCCCTCGGCCTTAGAAGTTCCCCGAGCTAGACGCTGCTGCTGACCCATGCGCCTCATCCTCTGAAGAATCAGTCATGGAGTCGGTGCTGGAGGATGGTGGCACAATGGTGAGGGGGTCAGGCTGCTCGTCCTCGGAAAGTGACTCCCATATGGAATCGGAGTCGACGCTGGGAAAGTTAATTGGGGACTCCGGAACAGAAGGCCGGGCAGGGGCAACTACTGGTGGTGGTACCGGTGCTGGTTCAGGTGCAGGGGTGGGCTCTGCTGCTGGGGCTGCTGGTTCTGGTGCGGGCGCTGCTGGGGCTGGGGCTGGGGTTGGAGCTGGCGCTGGAGCTGGAGAGGGTGCTGGAGCTGGAGCTGCTGAAGTTTCTGGGGTTCGGGTAGGAGGTGGATGGTGCAGGCTGAGGAGAGGGGGAATTGCGTCTCCAAATTTCCACCCGGATGGTGGACTCATACTTAAATCCGCCCCCTCTGGCGCTAAGTATTCGAGCACGCGCATGACGTTGAACAGCATGCGCTGCTCGGCAGTGGCTTCCTCAGGCGCCGCCTCAGTCTCAGTCCTTGGGCGCTTGGCAGGGGCACGCGGGGGAGAGTCCTCTATGGAAATGGTCACTGGCTCCCCCAATGGTGCGCGGGCCCTCTGTTGCGCTCCAGTCTGCGCCCGAGTCCTTGGGCGCCTGACTAGAGGCACCTCTGGTTCTAGGGCCTCCTCCATCTCTTCGTCTGCTGCGGCGGCTGCTGCGGCTGCTGCTGCGCCTGCAGCTGCGCCCTGCGCACTGCTCTCTGCCCTGGCCCGCGCACTGCTCTCTACTCTGGCCCTCGGTGGTCTGGCTGGCTGCAGATGGTAGCACCACTCTAGTGTGCCATCGTCCCGAACGGCTACCGCCCTGATTTGCAGCATGTGGGCGCGGTCCAGAGGTATAGGCTGCACCAAGGTGTGCTCTGGCACCTCGGGCTCTCCATGTAAGCTCCGCAGCAAGTGCGTGATAAGCCCTCCACACGTCAGCGGCCCTCTCATGCTGACTCGGCTCCAATGGTGCACCATGTTCAGGATGAACAGCACCTTCCGCTCATAATAAAGCCCCGTCAAAATCTCCATATCCAGGAGGCTGATCTTTGGAGCGCCGTTGAAACGGCCAATGATTGCGTAGGCCACGATGCGCCACAAGTAGAACAGCCACGGGTCGCGCAGCTCTCGGCCCCTGCTGCGCCCCGCGGCGAATGCTGGCCCTGTTGCAATGTCCCTCCAAGCCTCCTGGTTATTGTGCGTGTCTAACTCCTCCTCACGCACCTTGGCGCACCCGAATGCGCGCCTCAGCCTCCTTTCCGAGGCTATGAACCAGACACCCCTGTGTCTATATCTGATCTCCCTGTCCCCCGCCTCCATAGACGCCAGGAACTCACATGTATCCTCCTGGTCTGCTGCGCTGCGGAGGTCCATTAGCGCCTCCCAACCGGCAATCGCTAGCCTCTGCGCCACGAGGTCCTCTAACCCTACCTCGCGCAGGAAATCTCGACAGATGTACGGTGTCCCGTACATGTCCAGGCTAATGAATGCTGCGTACTTGTTAGCGAAAGCCGCTGGGGTCACTTGGTCTGCGGCGGGTCTCATCTTGCGCTGGCTCCGGTCAATCGCGGTCTATGCTCCCCAAAACCCTAAAAATCGAAACTGCCCAGAATCCTCTGAAATTTGCACCGAACGAGCGCCTACTGGTCGCCTACACAACGCACAAAACAGCACTCCAAGCCGTGCACTCTAGCCTGGTGCGATTTCAAAACCCTAAAAACTGTCTTCTCCGCGCAAACCCTAACAGAAGCGGCTCAAAGCGGGATCGGGGGTTACCTGGGTGCTGTGTGGTCGTGTGGTTCTTGAATCTCTCTAGACGGACGGTGGGATGGGCGCTGGTCGACGGCAGAGGTCTGAGGGCGGGAGCTTGTGTGTAACGGTCGAGTGAAAAAGTGCTGGGAATTATTCTAAGTCTGGCCTTATATACCCCCTATGGCTAGCGCAACTGACCTGCGCATTGATAGGCGCACGGTCCTGCGCATTTGTGTGACTACAAAAAAAACTACCAAACCCTATTCTAACTAAAAACACGCAAAAAAAAACAAAACAAGCAGAATAAAATGTGCCAAAATAAAATGTGTCGGGTTACCTCCCGACAAGTGCCTTTGTTTAACGTCGTTGGCTCGACGGTACCTCGTTACGTGCCAAGTAGTGCGTCTGCAGCCTCCCCCACTCTTGCTCCTGAGTGTCCCTGCGCCAGTGCTTGTGTGACGATCTCAGTGGTCCTGCGCAAAGGATAAAAGGAGAGGTCAGCATGTGATACATTATTCGTAAGGAGGGTAGATGCAGAGGAAGAGGAGATATAGGCGATGGGTGCTAGGTCTCCCTCTGAAACATCTGGTGGTGCGTCTGGCGCAACAGCTTGCTCGTCTACTATCTCTGGCTCGGCCAAGTCAATGTTGTGTGCTGCGCCATCCCAAGGTTCGCCCAAGTACCGTTTGACTCTCTGCCCGTTAACCTGAAAACGATGCTGGTGCCCGTCTTCTAATTCAATTGTGCCGTAGGGGAAAACCTTGGTGACGGTGTATGGTCCCGTCCACTTGCTGCACAGCTTCCCAGGCATGAGCTTCAGGCGTGATGAAAATAATAATACCTGATCGCCTGGTTCAAATGTGCGCCGGAGGATGTGCTTGTCATGAAACGCCTTGGTGCGCGCTTTGTAATCGCGCAGTCCCTCATAGGCGTCCAGTCGCAGCTCTTCTAGTTCGCTCAGCTCAAATGCGCGTTCTTGTCCTGCCTCCTCCAAGTTCAAGTTGCAAATACGTAGAGCCCAATATGCCTTGTGCTCGAGCTCCACTGGCAGGTGGCATGCCTTCCCATAGACCAGCCGGAATGGTGAGGTTCCAATGGGTGTCTTGTGTGCAGTGCGGTACGCCCATAGCGCATCATCCAAGCGCTGGCTCCAATCCTTGCGCGACGGCCTCACAGTCTTTTCCAAGATGCGCTTGATCTCTCTGTTAGAAACTTCGGCCTGTCCATTCGTCTGCGGATGGTAAGCGGTGGACGTCTTGTGGCGCACCCCATAGTGCTTGAAGACTTGCGCCACAACCCTGTTGCAGAAGTGCGTCCCCTGGTCGCTGATAACTGCCTTAGGCACGCCGTACCTGCAAAATATGTTAGTTCTGAGAAAATCAGCGACAGTCTTACCATCATCCTTGCGCGTGGCCTTAGCTTCGACCCATTTGGATACGTAATCCACGGCCACCAGTATGTACTCGTAGCCGGCAGATGGGGGAAATGGACCCATGAAGTCGATTCCCCAAACATCGAACACTTCATCCACCAGAATCGGGGTCTGCGGCATCTCGTTGCGCGCGGATATTCCTCCAGTGCGCTGGCACCTGTCACACTTCCTGCAGTGGTCATAGGCATCTCTGAATAGGTGCGGCCAGTAGAATCCACAGTACAAGATCTTCCTGCTCGTGCGCTTGGGACCGAAATGTCCTCCACAGGCGTGCGCATGACAAAACATCAATACAGAGTTAATCTCATGGTCAGGCACGCAACGTCTTAATATCCGATCTGGACCTATTCTAAGCATGTAAGGATCATCCCAAAGATAATGCTTGGACTCATGTTTCAATCGCATGCACTGAGTTTTATTGAAATGAGGAGGGAACGCACCTGTGACCAGGTAATTTGCGATATGCGCATACCATGGTACCTTACCTGTTAGCGCCATTAGATGCTCGTCAGGGAATGTCTCCTTGATCTGCCCTGGCTCCTCATCCTTTATGATCCTGCTCAGATGATCAGCGACGGTATTTTCTGTGCCCTTCTTATCTTTGATCTCTAAATCGAATTCCTGAAGCAGAAGTACCCAACGCATCAGGCGCGGCTTGGTCTCTTTCTTGGATATGAGGTAGCGGATAGCTGCGTGGTCCGTGTAGATGATGACTCTGGCGCCTAGAACATATGCTCGGAACTTCTCCAGCGCAAATACAATTGCCAGAAGCTCCTTCTCCGTGGTGGTGTAGTTCTTCTGCGCGGAGTCCAGTGTGCGCGATGCATAGTAGATGGCATGCGGCTTCTTGTCCTCGCGCTGCCCCAAGACTGCTCCTACTGCGTAGTCACTTGCGTCACACATCAGCTCGAATGGCAGGTTCCAGTCTGGTGCGCGCATCACTGGCGCACTGGTCAGCGCTTCTTTCAGCTTATCGAACGCCGCCCTGCACTCATCAGTAAAATCGAAGCACACGTCTTTTTGCAACAGGTTAGACAGGGGTATGCAAATCTTAGAGAAATCCTTAATAAAACGCCTGTAAAACCCAGCATGCCCTAAGAACGATTTCACGTCGCGCACGTTGGTGGCATAAGGCAGATTAGAAATAATATCTATCTTAGCTTTGTCTACCTTAATACCCTCCTCTGAAATGATATGACCCAATACTACTCCGTGCGTAACCATGAAATGACACTTCTCGTAGTTTAGCACTAAGTTCTTAGAGATGCAGCGTGCTAAGACTTTATCTAGATGTGTTAAGCATGCATCAAAGGTACTCCCATATACAGTGAAGTCATCCATGAACACTTCTATACATATACCAATCATATCAGAGAAAATGCTCATGACGAGGCGTTGGAACGTACCTGGCGCGTTGCACAGCCCAAAAGACATACGCCGAAACGCAAATGTTCCGAAGGGGCATGTGAACGTGGTCTTCTCTTGATCCTCCGCAGCTATGGGTATCTGATTGTAACCTGAATATCCGTCCAAAAAACAAAAGTAAGGTTTACCTGCCAAGCGATCCAGCATCTGGTCCATGAAGGGTAGCGGGAAGTGGTCCTTGCGCGTTACAGCGTTCAGCTTCCTGTAGTCGATGCACATGCGCCAGCCAGTCTGTATGCGCTTGGGAACTAGCTCGCCCTGCGCATTCTCCTCCACCGTGATTCCTCCTTTCTTTGGCACAACGTGCACCGGGCTGACCCATCTGCTGTCTGAGATTGGGTAAATGACCCCTGCGTCAAGCAACTTCAGAACTTCCTTTTGCACTACCTCCATCATATTTGGGTTTAACCTGCGCTGAGCCTCCCTGGATGGTTTGGCGCCGTCTTCCAACAGAATTCGGTGCATGCACACGTCCGGGCTCACTCCGCGCAGATCAGCAAGAGTCCATCCAATAGCGCGCTGGTTCCTGCGCAGCACCTGTTGTAAGCGCGCCTCCTGCTCTTTTTCCAATCCCTTCTTGATGATCACTGGCAGGGTGTCCTCATCTCCCAAGAAAATGTACTTGAGATGCTCCGGGAGTTGCTTCAGTTCGATCTTGGGTGCCTGCTCAACAGAGGGCAAGGTTTTGTTAGCGGTGCAAATATGAACTATATCACGTACCTGTGTGGATGCTGGTTCAGCACTGCTTAGCTCCTTCTCTTGCTCCTCCAGTTCTGCCTGTGTCAGTAGCTCTGGTCCTATGGTTGCGCTCGCACACTGCGCTTCTGTGACTAAGTCGTCAAAGCTGTCCATTGCGTGCACGGTAGCGTCCTCATGTGGGTGCTGCATCCCTTCGAAGATGTTGAAATGGATTTCTTCGCCATCTACCTCCATGGAGAGCGTGCCCCTCCACACGTCTATCTTCGTGCGCGCAGTCATCAGAAACGGTCTGCCTAGGAGGATCTGCGCACCGCTGGCGCTTGATTCACCCTCCATTTCGAGCACATAAAAGTCTGCTGGGAACACCAGCTCTCCTACTCGAACTAGGACATCTTCTATCATGCTTGCAGGTTGTTTGCACGATCTATCTGCTAGCTGAATTGTGAGACCTGCAGGTTTTAGTGGTCCAAGGCGCAAGGTCGCATAGAAGAATATGGTAATAAATTGATTGATGCGCCTAAATCGATCATGCAGTTGCTTACCGTGGTTTTACCTAAGGTGCAAGGGATAGTGAATGTACCTGGATCTCGGCACTTAGGTGGTACCTTTTGCTGCACGATTGCTGAGGCCTGCGCATTTAGCATTACCTGTGCGCATTCGCCTGTCCTTCTTTTATTCGTGCACAGCTCTTTTAAAAACTTCGCATACCTGGGAATCTGTCGAATAGCTTCTATGAGAGGTATGTTGATTTCCACTTTGCTGAACAGCTCATACAGTTCCTTGTCCAGTGCTTCTTTTCTCGCCAGTGGTGCCTGTACAGGGAAAGGAGCAGGTATGTTAGTACAATTTTTGTTCTTGTTTTTCGAGTGAGACATACCTGGCGCATTGCCCTGCTGGTTCGTGGTTGGCGCTTCTGATTGCGCCTCTGGCTCTGGTTGCGCACTCTGAGCTGCTGGATCTGGGACTTGCGCAACTGGTTGCGCGGGCGCCTGCGCGGTCTGCTCTGTTCCCACTGTGCGCCCAGTCCTCAGTGTTACTGCGTTAACTCCTCCCTTAGGGTTCTGAATCACTTGCGAAGGCAGGTTGCCATCGCTCTTTTTCAGCTCATACACTGTGGTTGCAATTTGTGATAGGTGTTTTTCTATGGATTCGAACCTCTTGTCATACTTTTCGTCATTCTTGCGCACTGTGTCTGCTAGCTGCCCCATGATATCTTCCAAGGATCGCCGTGGTTGCTGACTGTTCTGCGCTGGTGCGTCTGTGCGGCGATGCGGTGGATTGTAGGGTGCAGCATGTTGCGTCTGCTGTGGTGCGCGCTGATCAGTGGGCTGCCTCTGGAAATTGTTCTCTTCTCTCCATCTGAAACCATTTGCAGCAAGCCCAAAGCGCGGCTGATTCTGCCTCTGCGGTCCTCTGTTGTCCCATCCTCCAAGGGCATTTACATCTCCAGTTTCTTCAAAAAGTGTTGGGCACTCGTCTGTCTTGTGCTCAGTGGACCTGCAGAATTCACATACCTTTGGTGCAACTGGTTGTGCGCTCTGCGCACTCATCAGCTTCTGTAGCATGGCCTTCATTTCTTTGATCTCAGCGCTTGCCTCTACCTGATGCACAGAACGATTACGACTACTTTCAAGTGTCAATTGATGTCTTACCTGTCCAGCAGAATCTTCTATCAGCTGCCATGCATCCTCCGGGTACATGTTGCAAATGTCCCCTCCTGCGCATGCATTCAGTAGTCGCAGCTCCATGGGCAGCAGTCCATTCAGAAAGTTCTCTATCAGCACATTCTGGGGAAGCCCGTGATTGTAGCAGTTGGCTTCTAGCTCCCTGAAATGCTCGTAGTATTCTGACAGAGACTCCCCTGCGCCTTGCCTTGGCGCGGCCAATTCCCTTCTGAGCAGCGCAATCTTCGCTGCTGGATAAAATTTATCTAAGAATTTCTTCTGCAGCTGCTCCCATGTGTGGATTGATCCTGCGGGTAGGCTCATCAGCCAGTGTTTGGCTGCATCGCTCAATGAAAATGGGAACGCTTTCATCTTCAGCGCTTCATCGTTTTCCCCCAAAGCCTTCATGTTCTCGCAAATGATTAGGAACTCCCGCACATGCTTGACTGGATTTTCGTTGTTCATTCCGTGAAACTTGGGCATGTGATGGATGAGTGAGCTTCTTAGTTCGAACTGTCCGTCGGGCGGAAGCACTATGCACCATGGCTGGTTAACAGTGAGTGGGGCCGACATTTCGCGCACTGTCCTGCGCCTCGCGACTGGACGAACGGGTGGCGCAATGTATGGTTCAGCGGCCATTCGTGCGTCGTCCTCACGCTGCACTTCCTCTCTGAATAGGGCTGCGCGGTTATGTGCCCTTGCTTCCTCTGGGGTTCTGTCTCCCAGGTTATCTCCAACCTCACTGTTATCCTCCATGTCCTGATCCAAACTCAAGAAACGAAATTAAATGGCAACGAAGTTGTTGCGTCTGTCAGTGCGCAACTAGAATCTGCGCAGCGCAACTGTTTCAAGGTTGCGCAGGCTGATGTGATTGCGCGCTGTCAGAAACAACAACGAGAAAACAAAACAAAATGAAATAACTAAAATGAGGAATGTAAGCTAGCTAAAACTTAGCTGTGTTGCTCCCCGGCAACGGCGCCAAAATTTGATCGCGCGTCGTTGTGCGCGTCAAATATAATTCCTTCCTCTCCCACTAGTACAGCGGTTAAGTAAGGGTCGATCTCCACAGGGAGCAAGCAGTGAGTCTCAGCCAGTAACCTACACTTAAGAAAACGGGGGTTGCGTGAGTGATTGGGGGTTTTGCGCGATGCGCGAATAACAGCGAATATCGTAACTCAGGGAATTGCACTAGACGTGCGCAAGCAGTAGAGATGAAGTACTATCTTTATGAGAAGTATTGGGCAGACAATCCTCTATGAATGCATTCCTTATCATCGACTCTAAAACATCTATAGTTTATGCTTTACTTGGGTTAGTGTCCGGTAAAGGCTTCCTAACACGTGCGCATGTTCCGTTCAAAGTTCATGTGCTATTAATCCTTAGAACTAGACTAAACAGCTGCGAATCCTGTCACAGTAGCAGCTGCCTACCCTAACTCGTTACTCCTAGTTGTCACGGTAAGTTTGCGGTTCAAGGCTTCCCCTACGCATGCAACTAGTTTAACATGCGACAAGCGAGCTACACAAGTAAGTTTGCGGTTCAAGGCTTCCCCTACTCATGCAACTAACTGTCTCAGTACGCGCAGGATTAGTACAAATAAATAAACTATGCATTAAGCTCAAGTCTCAAAGGTAATACATCATAGATTCATGCCCGACCAACACTAAGTGTTTAGCTAGACATGCTAGTGGTAAACATCATAAAATAGTAAGTAACAACTACTGAATCCAAGAAAACGGTAGCAAACAGTGCGTGCAGGGTCTTCTCTTGGCTGGCGCAGTCGGCTGGCGCAACTCTCCTTGACAGGTCCGTGTGTTTTCTAGTTCTGCCGCGCAGTGCCTCTGGAATGTCACTGAGTGATGGTGTCCGCCTCTCTCTGTTGTTTTGAAACCCTAGACTTTCTTTGTTTAAATAGTGCCCCAGGAAGTTCATCTTTTGGCAACTTCCAAGTCTGGTCACTGGGACTTTGCGCCTGGCGCACAGCATTGATTGGCGCAATCGGGTGGCGCACCTCTGCTGTCCTTCGCCATTTCTTCTTTTGTTTGCACCGCTAGCTCCACAGGCTGATCTTTCACTCCTAGAACGCTGCCTGTTAGCGCGTATCCGACTTAAGGACTCGTTCTGACCTGATATACAAAAATAGTGAAAACGAGTAATCTTGCCCATAAAATATTGCAAACAAGCATGGGTTTATGATCTAAATAACATGTATAACTAGGCTCTATCAGTATCCCTCTGCTTCGATCAACTCTTCTGCTCTCAACACCTTCCTCTTACATAGCAGCACCAGCTTTAAGCAAGACCAGGTTTAAGCAATGTCCCAAAAAGAACAATTATCTCCTAAAATCTAGGAGATTAGATTTGATCTTTATCTTCAATACAAATCTCCTTCTCTGGTTAGGAAACCTCACTGGAAAATTCTCCACAGCATTTTAGAAATTCTTCTGATGATCTCCGTAGCGATCCCAGCCTTTCTAGACAAGCCCAGGTCGCTGCTGCTTCTCGGTCAGATGATGCAGCCACTTGAACAAGCTCCTGCTATAGCATCCCCTTCTGTAGCTACTGCTTGTTCACTTGTGCTGTAACAGCTCCTTGTTCACTTGTGCTGGTTTTGTCAAACACTGCCATTCTACATCATCAGAATAAAAGGTGACTAGGGATTCAACTTCTCCCCTAAGATATGCTGAGAATGAAATACCTCACTAATACATGCATGAACTACGTTTGGTTGATAAAAGCAAGGCTAATGCATCGTCCACTCTAGGGTCAACTCTCGCTTCTTCCCTATAGTGGAGAGGATACACAAATGACACGGTTCTCAAACTCTCGCTCTATTGAACCGTGTAGAACTTGAGTCCCATAAACGCACCCTCTCGGTCTATTGGCCGGTTACTCAAATCCGCTTAAAACTTAGCCTAATGTCAAGAGTGTATGTCACTCTCGCACACAAACATCCATATATGATCATACAATAGCTATTAAACATCCTAAGTTCAATTCTCATTCCATCCTTAGGAGTTGTACTCATGCATACTCACTTAGGCATTTCGTCAAACACTTGGTGTGCATACAATAAATACATAGTTAGGGCACAAATAATCAAACCAAACTTCATTCAATACAATAAAATAGTGTTCTACATCATATCCAATCCTATGGGATCCATTTGATCCCCAATCACAATTACAACTACTCACTCATAATGAGTGTGCACAAATACATGATTAATAAGTGAAACATGAATGTAAATACAAAGTTAAGGGTTTAGAAAAGTAGTCTAGGTCTTGAATGATCTTCAATCCAAGCTCCAATCTTCAACCAAGCTTGATCTTCTCCAAATGTTTGATCTTTGCTCTTTAGGGTTTGAGAGAGTTTTTGAGCTTTCTTGAAATTGAGATATATCTTTCTCTCTTTTCAAAGCTTTCCATTTATACCTAGAAGGTTTGACCAGCATTGATCGAGTTGACCAGCATTGACCGAGTTGACCAGCATTGACCGAGTTGACCAGCGTTGACCAAGTCACATAGTTGACTCGGGAGAGTTAACTTTTCAGAGGGTTCCAATTTGGCCGAGTGAGTCAGTGACTCGGTCTTACGCTTCTTGACTTGGGCAGAACTGACTCGGGCGAGTCAAATAGTTGACTCGGGCGAGTCAACTTTCCAAAGAGTTCCAATTTGGCCGAGTGAGTCAGTGACTCGGTCTTGCGCTTCTTGACTTGGGCAGAACTAACTCGGGCGAGTCAACTTTCCAGAGAGTTCCAATTTGCCCAAGTGCTTTGATCCGGGCGAGTCAAATAGTCCAGGCCAAGTCATATTGACTCGGGCGAGTCACAATGTGACTCGGGCAAATCTTCATTACCATTATTCTTTTGCGCTTTCGCCCGCAATCGACTGGATTTTGTCCGAAACTCTTCTAAGCTGCTGCGTGACTCCAACTACTCGATATAAACCTGAAACGCACGTGAAAATCATCAAAAGACTTATATAACATCACAAAATGAACAAGAACTAAAAGGGGAATGCGCATAAATACTATTTACTTTGCGCGCACATCAATTACCAGTTGCAATGCATATCCCTGAACTGATTCTTTCTGAATTTGTTAACAAACATTCATCTTGCAAACCTCCTTTTTAGTTTGATAATTGTTAGTGAAACTTTATAACTGATTGCTCTCTTTGAGTTCGACCCTGCTTACTGCTTGCTAGGATAGTAGGAGATTTTAAATTTAATTTTGGCGCACACAACGACGTGCCGTCAGTTGCGCAGAGGGAATCAGAACTTGTGGAGTTTGATTCAGCATTGATCCCCGGAATTTAACTAGAGCGCTGCTCGTTGAAGGATCAATCAGAGCTCGAAGAATAGCTACGGGCAGGTTTGTCGCAGGCTGAGTGAGAGCTGATCGAGGCTACCCAATAGTGACAGAATGTGTCATTGATTGAGGGGGAGCAGTGACTGAGTTTGCAGGACTCAGAGTGTCCAACTGTTTGGCAGGAGAGCTAGAATAGTTGTTGACAGAAGATACAGCAACTCTGGTGTAGAGTCTGTTAAAGCAGTGTGTGTACTACGCATTGTAATAAAATAGGTTAGGTCTGTGAGTCAAGTCCATAGCTATTTATTACTGAAAGTGTAAGTAGAGTCTGTGTGATCAGACTACTAGCCAGTCTAAGAAGTTAGACTAAGAGGAAGATTTCGACTAAGGGAGAAGTAGAGGTTTGAGTCCTTTGTACTTTGAACCGTGATAATAATGTCTTGAGGATCGGAGTATCCTCCCCAGACATAGGCAAGTTGCTGAACTTGGTGAACAAAGCCTTGTGTCTTTCTTATTCGTCCGTAGAGTAATTTCCGCAGAAAGATACAGAAAGTACTACAGCAGAAGCTGTAACTCCAAAAGCTATAATTCGAAATTAGGAGCGTTGCAAAATTTCAAATGTCAACATAGGTAACATGATTTTGGCCTGTCTTGTTCTTGAATTTAGTAAAGATCCAACCTTTTTGGCTTTTCAGCAAAGAACACATTTAAGTCCTACAAGTAGAGATGAAGGGTATCTCCTACATATGGTAATCCCATTAAACCACGTGGCAGTTACAGACCACTAGTCTCGTCTTATGCCGCACAGACGACAACCGAAGCTGTTTTTCCTTAATGAGTTATCTCCTTGATATCAATATCGCACGGGGTTTATGTTTTATCTTTTGAGTTGGAGGGTTGGGGATCTAGAGGCATGTGGCTATCCCACGTCACAAGGTCATTGTAAAGTAACCAACTTATGCCACACACAATTCATATTCTATTGCTTAAGTGTGAATAATATATATTCTCCCCTTTCTGAAATCTTTTCTGCCTCTTTTTTTGGGCTAAGGCCTGTTCTTTAGAACTTAAATTTTTAAATATTAAGTTAAATTCAGTTAAGTTAAGTTAAATTCAGTTAAGTTTAGTTAATTTAATTTAAGTACCACCACTATTCATCATCACCATAACAACACCACTGATGGAGCGTATTTATACGATCCATATAGTTGTTTATTCTTATTGTTTAATTGCATTTTGAGTGTGATGGATTACTTCTTTGTAATGTTTCGCATCGCAGGTGTATCAAGACCGCTTTCGAGATTTACGGCATTTCTAGAGAGTCGATGCAGAAGTTGACGTTCAAGGAAGTGTGCATCTCAGTGAGTGCAGCACCGGAAGAACACTTTATGTGCCTTAATGTCTTCATCGGGAGCGCTGCTAATGTCTTCTTCCGGAGCGGACAACATTTGACGACATCAGCATTGGGCCCATGACCCAAAATCAGATTTGGAAGTCTCCTTGATTTAGAAGTCTCCATGATTTAGAAGTCTAAATTATTTACCTATAAATACAGCCTTGCTACTCCGAAAAAGAAGAACAATTTTAGCAAGAGAAAGGAGAGGCGGGAGTGGCAGCAACGCGCGGAAATTGAGACGGAGAACTGTTCATCGCCGGAGTTACTATTCATCATCGAGTTACTGTTCACAGTTTCAGTATTATTTCTAAACTCAGTTTATTTTTATTATTGCTTTAGATGGATTGTAGTAGCTACACCTCAATTTTCACTGTAGGTTTCTGACTAATGCCTCCTTCTGATTCCTCATTGTTGTCGTTCTGTGCTTTAGCAGCTTTAACAAAGACAATTACTCCAGTGCTCCCTTCACCTGTGTATCCGAGACCCGTTCTTCCCCATATATATCTCTGATAGGCAACGATCTCATCCAGAATATTGTTCCGAACTTCAGGTACTATTTCTATTTGTTTGAGGATGCTGGAATCACTTTTCTCTGTAGAGAGTTCTTCCTCCTTTTGCTGGGTGATAGAGCCTAGTTATATGCGCTATTTAGATCTTAACACTGTGCTTGTTTGCATTATTTTGTGTACAAGATTACTAGTTTTCGGTATTTTTATATTTCAGGATTGTTAAAGTATGTGGCATCATTGACAAAACAAGCGCAAGAAGTTGTTACAACATTCCCTGAAGATTGAAGCTGAGGAAGCTGCAAAAGAAGGAGTTCAAAGATGAGAGGAGGACTGCCTAAGATTAGAAGGGTTCTTGGATTTTGTCAAAATGCCAAGGGGGAAATTGTGAAGGTATGTGGCATCATTGACAAACTCCTACAAAGTGCACTAGAGCCTGCTACAGCAAGTATGGAAAGAAAACAGCTGATGAAGAGCATTCCAGAGTGAGCAAACTCAGTAAGTGGCGCTCCAGATGAAGACATTAAGTGGCGCTCCATATGAAGACATTAAGTGGCTAATGTCTTCACGAGGAGCGCGACCTAATGTTGCCTTGGGGCGCTCGGAATTCTGGAAGAGGTCATGAAGACATCAGCTTGTGCAATTTGGGTAGAGATCTTTCTCAGTGCTCAAGCAGTGGAGTAAGCAAGTGGTATAGCAACGTCTGGAGCAGAAGTTCAGTAGCAGAAGTATTGCACACCTTCAGACAGCTTGTGCTACAGCAGATGCTGGAGCTAAAATGCTGGAGCTAAAATGCTGTAGCAGAAATTCAAAGCTTTCTCGGAGATTGCATTCAAATAACAAATCAGTGGACCGAAGGGCTTCCGGAAAGAGCTGAATATTCAGGAGAATATTTCTGGAGTGTCTCTCAAGAACAAGGGCAGATTTGTTGAGTGAAGATTTGATTGGAAAATCAAAACTCCTAATCTTGTAGAGATCTTGGAGGATCTTCCTTAAAATTGATGGGATTGTTTCCTAAAGCACGTAGGAAATTCCAGCAGAAGCAAACAACACCAGCACAAGTGAACAAGGAGTTGCTGCAGCTCAAATAAACAAGCAGGCAGCAGAAGTGAACTAGAAGTAGCTTCAGCAGGGGATGCTGCAGCAGGTGCTTGTTCAAGTGGCTGTTTCAACTGTCCGAGTAACAGCTGTCTACTGGGCTCGGTTTGAAGGTCTGGCTGCTCTGCGGAGGCTCTTAGAAGAATTTCTAAAATACTGTGGAGTATTTTCCAGCAAGGTTTACTAGTCAGAGATGGAGATTTGTATTGAAGATAAATATCAAATCTAATCTCCTAGATTTTAGGAGATAATTGATTCCATTGGGTCATTGCCTAAACCTGGACATTGCTTAAAGTGGGGGGCTGCTATTTAAGCTGAAGGGGTCCAGAGCAGAGAGGTGGATCGAAGCGGAGGGATACACGAGTGCATACACAGATTTCAGAGAGAGCAATCTTTGGTGTGCGACGAACGAATTCTTCGATCATCACCCGAGAGCAGAGCGTGAGCGCAGAGCTGTGGTGATTATAGCTGAAGGGAATCAGGACTTGCAGAGTCTGATTCGTGTTTGATCTGGAAGCCAATTCAGAGCTGTGGAGCTTGTTGGTTGATCAAGGGCAGCCGCGGAAGAACTGACGAGTTGTTGGCTCGGTCGAGTGTCGTGCGGCAGTACTCGCTAGTGGCAGGTGGTCACTGAGTGAGGGGGAGTATTCCAGAGTGTGCAGCGCTCGTGGAATTGTTCGAACGGCTCGGCAGAAGGCTTTGGAGCGACACGGACAAATTGTGCTTCAGCTGTGTGTTACAGCAGTTGCTACAGCAACCCTGCTGAGTCAAGTGTAATTTAGAATAGGCTGAGTTCTTTGAGGAGAAAGTAGCTATTCTAGATTGACATATTGTAGAGGGTGTGCAGGCACAAGTCAGAGCTTGTTCTGATTGTGTCAAGTGATCCACACAAGGTTGAGTAGCATAGGTTGCGTGAGTTGTAACTGTGTGTACGTGGGAACCTTCGAGTTAGTGGATTGAGGACTGGAGAATAGTCCTCCCCAGACGTAGGCAATTGGCCGAACTGGGTGAACAAACCTGTGCCTTGTTCATTGTTTGCTGAGACAATTTTCGAGTGAACAAGAGTGTGCTGCAGCAACTGCTTGTTCACAAAATCTGTCGAACCAAGACACTGTGAATTTCAATTGGTATCAGAGCGGGAACTCGACAAACAGAGTAAAAGATCCTACAGTGTCTCTGAAGAAGCCACGACAATGAAGGAATGACAGAGCACAAGCAGACCTCCATTGTTGGAAGAAAGCAACTATGGATGTTGGAAGGCGGGAATGAAGGTCTTCCTAAAGACGATGGATGAGAAGACTTGGAGAGCAGTAGTGTCTGCATGGTCACACCCTCTGATCATCGACGACAAAGGAGTTGCACTGGAGAAACCAGAGGAGACATGGACAGCTGAAGAGGAAGCTGTAGCAACCAGTAACTCAAGAGCCTTGAACGCGATATTTGCCGCTGTTGACGCAAATAATTTCAGGCTGATCTCTGAATGTGAAGTTGCCAAGCAAGCATGGGAGATTCTTCAGATGGCTCATGAAAGGAACAAGATCGTTGCTGCAAATTGGAGAGATGAAGACAGTGAGGAAAAATCTGACCAATTTAGCAATGTTGCTTTGATGATTGAAACTGATATGAAGAGCACAGTTTCAACAAAGCCAGAAATTGTTGATAGTGTTGATGAGTCAGACAGTAGTGATGATGAGGAAATCACTGAGGAGTCCATTGCAAGAAACTTTACCCTGTTGCACGAAGAGTGGCTGCAAGTCATGGAGGTCAACAAAGGATTAACGGCTAAAGTTTCAGACCTGCAAGAAAAACAAGAGGAGCTGCTGAAGATGATCACTTCTCTTACGGATCAGGTTGCCCAGCAAGAAGAGAAGTTTGCTGCAGAGAAGGAAGAGCTCAACCTCTACCGGAAGACTACAAAGATGCTTAACAGTGGAACAAGCACTCTTGAAGATATTCTAGCTCGCCAAAGATATGGAGGAGGCTACTCTGGTCTTGGATACACTGGAGAAGAAGGTGCTGAAAGTACTGTATTCATCAAGGCTACGGAGCTAGAAGATGCTGAGATTGCAGTGGAGAAAACGGTCCTGTCCCAGAAACCAGTTCAGAAGAAGGTGCCTAGAAGAGTGAACAAGAGGCTGCTACAGCAACCGTTGTATCAACAACCTGTAGCAGAAAAGAAACCCAGGTGCAAAAGTCGTAGATGTTATTTCTGTGATCGAGAGGGACACACTCAGAGAAGATGCCCGATCCTGAACAAGTATTGGAGACCTCAGAAATCGCCCACAGACGGACAATGCCGGATGAAGCCAAGGATCAGGCGTGGCACGCAGGTGACCTCCAGCTCATCAAAGTCGATGCATTGTCACTGTCCAGTTGTGCACGAAAACATCAGATATGTTGAAGGGACAACGAAAATGAGGATCGAGAAGGATGCTGGCACAGAGAGGATGAGACACCGAAACAATGTCGGAAGGAAAGGAAGAGTTGCTGGTCACAACAAATCTTGGAAGGAGCATGTTCGAAACCAGTACAAGTATGGGTGGAGAAGCAGCCACCTGATATTCCCCCAGAGCCAACCAAAGAAGCACATGTTGACACATTGGAATGCCCTCTCCTGTGGATGGAGAAGAGGCGTTGGCATACTCGCTGAGTTTAGCTGGTATCCCCCTCTATCATTTGTGACAAAAAGGGGGAGAAGAGGAGAAGAGGACAAGGGGAGAAGAAGAGAAGAGTTGCTCTGATAGATGATGCTCAGGTTTTGTCAAAAATGCCAAGGGGGAGATTGTTAAAGTATGTGGCATCATTGACAAAACAAGCGCAAGAAGTTGTTACAACATTCCCTGAAGATTGAAGCTGAGGAAGCTGCAAAAGAAGGAGTTCAAAGATGAGAGGAGGACTGCCTAAGATTAGAAGGGTTCTTGGATTTTGTCAAAATGCCAAGGGGGAAATTGTGAAGGTATGTGGCATCATTGACAAACTCCTACAAAGTGCACTAGAGCCTGCTACAGCAAGTATGGAAAGAAAACAGCTGATGAAGAGCATTCCAGAGTGAGCAAACTCAGTAAGTGGCGCTCCAGATGAAGACATTAAGTGGCGCTCCATATGAAGACATTAAGTGGCTAATGTCTTCACGAGGAGCGCGACCTAATGTTGCCTTGGGGCGCTCGGAATTCTGGAAGAGGTCATGAAGACATCAGCTTGTGCAATTTGGGTAGAGATCTTTCTCAGTGCTCAAGCAGTGGAGTAAGCAAGTGGTATAGCAACCTCTGGAGCAGAAGTTCAGTAGCAGAAGTATTGCACACCTTCAGACAGCTTGTGCTACAGCAGATGCTGGAGCTAAAATGCTGTAGCAGAAATTCAAAGCTTTCTCCGAGATTGCATTCAAATAACAAATCAGTGGACCGAAGGGCTTCCGGAAAGAGCTGAATATTCAGGAGAATATTTCTGGAGTGTCTCTCAAGAACAAGGGCAGATTTGTTGAGTGAAGATTTGATTGGAAAATCAAAACTCCTAATCTTGTAGAGATCTTAGAGGATCTTCCTTAAAATTGATGGGATTGTTTCCTAAAGCACTTAGGAAATTCCAGCAGAAGCAAACAACACCAGCACAAGTGAACAAGGAGTTGCTGCAGCTCAAATAAACAAGCAGGCAGCAGAAGTGAACTAGAAGTAGCTTCAGCAGGGGATGCTGCAGCAGGTGCTTGTTCAAGTGGCTGTTTCAACTGTCCGAGTAACAGCTGTCTGCTAGGCTCGGTTTGAAGGTCTGGCTGCTCTGCGGAGGCTCTTAGAAGAATTTCTAAAATACTGTGGAGTATTTTCCAGCAAGGTTTACTAGTCAGAGAAGGAGATTTGTATTGAAGATAAATATCAAATCTAATCTCCTAGATTTTAGGAGATAATTGATTCCATTGGGTCATTGCCTAAACCTGGACATTGCTTAAAGTGGGGGGCTGCTATTTAAGCTGAAGGGGTCCAGAGCAGAGAGGTGGATCGAAGCGGAGGGATACACGAGTGCATACACAGATTTCAGAGAGAGCAATCTTTGGTGTGCGACGAACGAATTCTTCGATCATCACCCGAGAGCAGAGCGTGAGCGCAGAGCTGTGGTGATTATAGCTGAAGGGAATCAGGACTTGCAGAGTCTGATTCGTGTTTGATCTGGAAGCCAATTCAGAGCTGTGGAGCTTGTTGGTTGATCAAGGGCAGCCGCGGAAGAACTGACGAGTTGTTGGCTCGGTCGAGTGTCGTGCGGCAGTACTCGCTAGTGGCAGGTGGTCACTGAGTGAGGGGGAGTATTCCAGAGTGTGCAGCGCTCGTGGAATTGTTCGAACGGCTCGGCAGAAGGCTTTGGAGCGACACGGACAAATTGTGCTTCAGCTGTGTGTTACAGCAGTTGCTACAGCAACCCTGCTGAGTCAAGTGTAATTTAGAATAGGCTGAGTTCTTTGAGGAGAAAGTAGCTATTCTAGATTGACATATTGTAGAGGCTGTGCAGGCACAAGTCAGAGCTTGTTCTGATTGTGTCAAGTGATCCACACAAGGTTGAGTAGCATAGGTTGCGTGAGTTGTAACTGTGTGTACGTGGGAACCTTCGAGTTAGTGGATTGAGGACTGGAGAATAGTCCTCCCCAGACGTAGGCAATTGGCCGAACTGGGTGAACAAACCTGTGCCTTGTTCATTGTTTACTGAGACAATTTTCGAGTGAACAAGAGTGTGCTGCAGCAACTGCTTGTTCACAAAATCTGTCGAACCAAGACACTGTGAATTTCAAGGATGAAACATGAGCATAAGTAAGATGCGCGCTAACGGGCACTTTTAAAGAGCGCAATGCACGACCTGCGGAGCTAGCAGCGCAAAAGGAGATAGCAGATAGCTGATTCAGACTGTAGTGCGCAAAGCAAGTAGCGCAATCAACGTGCGCAGCGAGCCATGCGCAGGATAGCAGTGTTTCTAAATTTTGATCATCATTATCGCTACAAAATCTCCTATATTTGGGAAGTAGCTAAGATTCTCACGGGCCAAATCTAAGCATTCCTTGGGCTTCAAGACCAGTATATAAAGAGGAGGGAAGCAAGGGTTTAAAGAGGAGAGATATAGAGAGAGACATATAGCAACAGGAACACACGAGCTCAAGAAGCCTGCCGTCGAGATTCTGCGCGAACCACCTGCGCCATCCGAAAACAGCAACCTGCGATTGCGCCGGCTTACTACTTTACCTTGGCTGCTTTAGTTTTATTTATTATTTCTATGATGTTTGCTTCTAGCATGTCTAGCTAAACATCTTGTATCGGTTGGGCATGATTCTATGAAGTATTTCCTTTGAGACTTGTGTTTAATGCTTAGTTCGTCTACTTATATTAATTCTATGCACATAGGTGATAATTAGATGTGCGAATAAGAGAAGCCTTGAACCGCAATCTTATTCTAACTGCTCGTTATTGTATGTTAAACTGGTTGATAACTTGACGGTGACAACTAGGAGTAACACACTAAGATAATCGGCTACTACTGTGACAGGATTCGTAGTTGCTTAGACTAGTTTCAGAAATTAATAGCTCATGGACTTTGATCGGAACATGCGCGCACGTTAGGAAGCCTTGATCGGACACTAACTTAAGTAGAACTGCACTACAGATGTTTAGAGTCAATGATAAGGGATACGTTCATAGAGGATTGTCTTTACCGATAATTTTCATAGTTATAATACTTAATATCTACTGCCTGCGCACGTATAGTGCAATTCTGCTTTCACTACTGTTCATTCGCGCACCTGCGCAACCCAATCACTCACAGCCTCAATTTTGTAAGTTGTAGGTTGCTAGCGAAGACGAGTCTGCATGCTCCTTGTGGGATCGACCTTGACTTAGCCGCTGTAATAAGTGGAGAAGGAAGGATTAATTTGACGCGTACAACGATGCGCGATCAAATTTTGGCGTCGTTGTCAGGGAGCAACACAGATAAGTTTTAACTAGTTCAAGTTTTCTTTTACAGTAGTTAGTTATTTCTTTTTTTTTCGTTGGTGTTTCTGACAGTACGCAACCAACATCAGCCTGCGCAACCTTGAAACGGTTGCGCTGCGCAGATTATAGTTGCGCACCGACAGGGGCAACAACCTAGTTGTCTTTTAATTTAGTTTTCTTTAAGTTTAGAACAGGGCATGGAGAATAATAGTGTCATCGGCGATAACTTAGGGGACAGAACCTCAGAGGGACCTAACAGTGCAAGGGCAGATAACCGCGCAGCTCGGTTCAGATAACAGCGCGAAGTTGATGCTCGGATGGCCGCTGAAGCAGTGTATAATGCGCAACCCGCGCAATAGATCGTGTGACGCAAAACAGTGCGCGAGATGTCGGCTCCAATCACAGTCAACCAACCTTGGTGCATAGTACTTCCACCCGATGGGCATTTTGAACTACGGAGCTCATTCATTCATCATATGCCTAAGTTTCATGGGATGAACATCGAAAACCCGGTCAAGCATGTCCGTGAATTCCTAGTTATCTGCAAGAACATGAAGACCGATGGGGAGAGTGAAGAAGCGCTGAAGCTGAAGGCGTTCCCTTTTTCATTGTGTGATACAGCCAGGCATTGGCTGATGAACTTACCAGCAGGATCTATTCGCACATGGGAGCAGCTCCAGAAGAAATTCTTGGATAAGTTCTACCCCGCAGCAAAGATCGCGCTACTCAGGAGGGAATTGGCCGTGCCTAGGCAGGGCATAGGAGAGTCACTATCAGAGTACTATGAGCGTTTCAAGGAGCTGGAAGCCAACTGCTATAATCATCGCCTGCCCCAAAATGTGCTGATAGAGAATTTCCTGAACGGGCTACAACCGATGGAACTTAGATTGTTGAATGCATGCGCAGGTGGTGACATATGCAACATGTACCCGGAGGATGTATGGCAGATGATCGAGGACTCTGCGGGACAGGTAAGGCATCAATTGACGCTCGAAAAGAGTTGTGCGCGCGCTGTGCATCAGGTGGATTCTAGTGCTGAAATAAAGGAAATGAAAGCCATGGTACAGAAGTTGATGAGTACGCAAGGCACGCAACCAGTTGCGCCGAAGGCATGCGAGTTCTGTACGTCCACTGAGCACAAAACCGACGCATGTCCCACACTTTTTGAGGAATCAGGAGATGTAAATGCTCTAGGAGGATGGGACAATAGAGGACCGCAGAGGCAGAATCAGCCGCGCTTTGGACTGGCCGCAAATGGATTCAGATGGAGGGAAGACAGCAATCTCCAAAGGCAGCCAGCGGAATATCGCACACCACAGCAGATGCAGCAAGCATACAACCCACCGCACTGCCGCAATGACGCACCAGCACAGAATAACCAGCAACCGCGGTGCTCCTTAGAAGACATAGTGGGTCAGTTAGCAGACACTGTGCGCAAGAATGATGAAAAGTATGACAAGAGGTTCGAGTCAATTGAGAAGCAGTTGTCGCAGATTGCTACCACGGTTTATGAGCTGAAAAAGAGCGATGGCAACCCACCTTCGCAAGTCATTCAAAACCCTAAGGGAGGAGTTAACGCCGTAACGCTAAGGAGTGGGCGCACAGTTGGGACAGCTCTGACCGCGAAGGTGCCCGAGCAGCCAGTTGCGCAACCTCCAGAGCCAGCACAGCCGGATGGGCAACCAGCCGCGCCAGCTACGAACCAACAGGGGGTGGCGCCAGGTATGATACAATCAGGAGAAAAGAGTACCAATCATACTAACGCACCTGCCCCTTTTCCTGTGCAGGCACCTTTAGCAATGAAGGTGGCGCTAGACAAGGAGTTATATGAATTATTCCTATTTTGTGTTGGATATTTTGTGAACTCCTGACCTTGTTTCGTTTGCTGGATTGACTTTGTTTTTCATTTTCATAATGCATTTTACGTTTAGTTTTTAGTTGTCCTAGTCGTTTTTTCTTCGAGATTAAGGTACATGGCTAAAAGCGCTAGTGGAGGCCGGTGCTTCGCAACCTTCGGAACAATAAAGCGCGCTCAGCCACGCAGATGCCAAAGGGGAATACCTAAAGCGTGTCGAGGTGGGAAAACAGACCACCTTTCCTCTAGAAGTCGAGTGTAGGAAAGTGGGCGCGGGTGTAAACGCGTGCGCTGACCTGCGCAAGTAGACCAAGGAGGGAGACCCGGGCGTTGTTCCATAGCTGCTATCCGAAGGCCGAGACTGGAACCGTTCTGGGAATATAAGAAAAGTGGACAAAGCTGTATAAAAGGAAAGAAACCAGCGTGCGCACACAATTCCATATTAATGCATGCGCAAGTCCAAAAGTAAAAGAAAAAGAAAATCGTCAAGGACGAAAGGCTTGAGTTCCCAAGAAGCGCGCGAATGAATCACGCACCTGAAGAAGCTTGCGCGATTATCCATGTACCAGAAATCGGAGTAGAGATCGACAACCAGGAGCCTATGGAGAGCTATCTCCCAATCATCCAAATTAAATTGCATCCTGGCTGAGAGGTAACAAATTTCGAAGTTATATATTAAAATTGTTGAGGGTATGTGTGCGAAGGTGATAGAGCAACACAGGGTGAACCGATGTGCAGATCGCGCATGAGTGTAAGGCTGTGCGCTAGACTTCAGAGAGGTAACTGTATCTGTGCTTAAGTACTTGTTCGGGACGAACAAGGGCAAGTGTGGGGGATTTGATAGAGCCTAGTTATATGCGCTATTTAGATCTTAACACTGTGCTTGTTTGCATTATTTTGTGTACAAGATTACTGGTTTTCGGTATTTTTGTATTTCAGGATGAAACAGGAGCATAAGTCAGATGCGCGCTAACGGGCGCTTTTAAAGAGAACAATGCACGAGCTGCGGAGCTAGCAGCGCAAAAGGAGTTAGAAGATAGCTGATTCAGACTGCAGTGCGCAAACCAACTGCGCAAAGCGAGTAGCGCAATCAACGTGGGCAGCGAGCCATGCGCAGGATAGCAGTGTTTCTAAATTTTGATCATCATTATCGCTACAAAATCTCCTAGATTTGGGAAGTAGCTAAGATTCTCACGGGCCAAATCTAAGCATTCCTTGGGCTTCAAGACCAGTATATAAAGAGGAGGGAAGCTAGGGTTTAAAGAGGAGAGATATAGAGAGAGAGACATATAGCAACAGGAACACACGAGCTCAAGAAGCCTGCCGTCGAGACTCTGCGCGAACCACCTGCGCCAGCCGAAAACAGCAACCTGCGATTGCGCCGGCTTGCTACTTTTCCTTGGCTGCTTTAGTTTTACTTATTATTTCTATGATGTTTGCTTCTAGCATGTCTAGCTAAACACCTTGTATCGGTTGGGCATGATTCTATGAAGTATTTCCTTTGAGACTTTTGTTTAATGCTTAGTTCGTCTACTTATATTAATTCTATGCACATGGGTGATAATTAGTTGTGCGAATAAGAGAAGCCTTGAACCGCAATCTTATTCTAACTGCTCGTTATTGTATGTTAAACTGGTTGATAACTTGACGGTGACACCTAGGAGTAACACACTAGGATAATCGGCTACTACCTCGTTACTTGCTCATGTTTGCGCACGTGACCACCCCACACTTGCTCCTGCGCGTCCCTGCGCATCCGCGCGTGCTATGTCTTCCTTAGTCCTGTGCAAAGGAACAGAAAGGTGGTCAGCGTGGCCAAAATCATGTGACACATCATAAGTAACGAGGTTAATTAGTGAGGGAGAAGATATATAAGCAGTAGCTCCCAGTTCTCCCTCTGGTGCATCAGGTTGTATCTCTGGCGCAGCAACCTGCGCATCCTCTATCTCTTGTTCCGCCAAATCAACTTCGTGCGTGGCCTCATCCGAAGGTTCTCCTAAGTATTTCTTTACTCTTTGCGCATTAACCTGAAAACGATGCTTGCGCTCGTTCTCAAACTCGATTTTTCCATATGGAAAAACCTTTGTGACTGTGTATGGTCCCGTCCACTTGCTGCGCAGCTTCCCGGGCATCAGCTTTAAGCGCGAGGAGAACGAAAGCACACGGTCTCCTGGCTCGAAGGTATCGTCTGAGGATGTACTTATCGTGAAATGCTTTCGTGCGCGCTTTGTAGTCGCGCAGCCCCTCATATGCATCCAAGCGCAGCTCCTCTAGCTCGCTTAATTCAATTGCGCGCTCCTTACCAGCCTCTTCGAGGTTCAGATTGCAAGTGCGCAAGGCCCAGTATGCCTTCTGTTCCAACTCAACCGGTAGGTGGCACGCTTTTCCATACACCAACCGAAATGGTGAAGTCCCAATCGGTGTCTTGTGCGCAGTCCTATATGCCCAAAGTGCATCATCCAGCCGCTAGCTCTAGTCTTTGCGCGTTGGTCTCACGGTTTTCTCCAGAATGTGCTTAATCTCTCTGTTGGAAACCTCGGCCTGGCCATTCGTTTGAGGATGGTATGCAGTGGACGTCCGGTGGCGCATTCCATAATGCTTTAGTACCTGCGCCACTATACTGTTGCAGAAGTGCGTCCCCTGGTCGCTGATTATTGTCTTAGGCACTCCGTACCTGCAGAAAATGTTAGTCCTTAAAAACTCAACAACCGTTTTACCATCATCCTTGCGCGTGGCCTTAGCTTCGACCCACTTCGAGACATAATCCACCGCAACTAGTATGTACTCGTATCCAAAAGACGGAGGAAACGGCCCCATGAAGTCAATCCCCCACAAGTCGAACACTTCGTCTACCAATATTGGCGTCTGTGGCATCTCGTTGCGCGCTGATATATTTCCTATGCGCTGACACCTGTCACAAGCCCTGCAGTGGTTATATGAGTTACGAAATAAGTGCGGCCAATAAAAATCGCAATCTAGGATTTTCCTGCTCGTGCGCTTTGGACCAAAGTGTCCTCCGCACGCGTGCGCATGACAAAACCTCAAAACAAAGCTCATCTCATGATCAGGCAGGCACACATCACCTCAAGATCTGATCAGGGCCTATTCTAAGCATGTACGGATCATCCCAAACGTAATATTTAGGCACATGCTTTAACCTCATGCATTGAGCTTTAGTGAACTGAGGGGGAAACGCACCTGTGACCAGGTAATTTGCAATATGCGATACCATGGTACCTTACTGTTCAGCGCCATCAGGTGCTCGTCAGGGAAAGTCTCCGTTATCTGCCCTGCCTCCTCTTCTTTCACTATCCTGCTAAGGTGATCAGCAACAGTGTTTTCCGTTCCCTTCTTATCCTTGATCTCTAAATCGAACTCTTGCACCAGAAGCAACCAGCGCATCAAGCGCGGCTTAGTCTCTTTCTTGGACATCAGGTAACGGATAGCAGCGTGGTCGGTGTAGACAATGACTCTAGCGCCCAGAACATATGCGCGGAACTTCTCCAGCGCAAATACGATTGCCAGAAGTTCCTTCTCAGTCGTGGTGTAGTTCCTCTGCGCAGTGTCCAGTGTGCGCGACGTATAATAGATAGCGTGCGGCCTCTTATCCACGCGCTGACCCAATCCTACGCCTACGGCGTAGTCACTTGCATCACACATCAGCTCAAAGTGTAAGTTCCAGTCTGGTGCGTGCATCACTAGCGCACTGGTCAGCGCATCCTTCGACTTATCAAAAGCATTCCTACACTCATCAGTGAACTCAAAGCACACATCCTTTTGAAGGAGGTTAGACAAGGGAATACATATTTTATAAAAATCTTTTATAAAACGCCTGTAGAACCCTGCATGCCCAAGAAACGACTTAACGTCGCGCACAATTGTGGAATAAGGCAGATTTGAGATAAGATCTATTTTTGCTTTACCAACCTTAATTCCTTCCTGTGAGATAATATGTCCTAGTACTACTCCATGTGATACCATAAAGTGACATTTTTCATAATTGAGAACTAGGTTCTTGGTAATGCAACGCGCTAAGACCCTATCAAGATTATCCAAACATGCATCAAAAGTCTCACCATGCACAGTAAAGTCATCCATGAACACCTGAAACGCTCATAGTACTCTGATAGTGACTCTCCTACACCCTGCCTAGGCGCGGCCAATTCCCTCCTAAGTAGCGCGATCTTAGCTGCGGGGTAGAACTTATCCAAGAACTTCTTCTGGAGCTGCTCCCATGTGCGAATAGATCCTGCTGGTAAGCTCATCAGCCAATGCCTGGCTGTATCACACAATGAAAAAGGGAACGCCTTCAGCTTCAGCGCTTCTTCACTCTCCTTATCGGTCTTCATGTTCTCGCAGATAACTAGGAATTCACGCACATGCTTGACCGGGTTCTCGTTGTTCATCCCATGAAACTTAGGCATATGATGAATGAATGAGCTCCGTAGTTCAAAATGCCCATCGGGTGGAAGTACTATGCACCAAGGTTGGTTGACTGTGATTGGAGCCGACATCTCCCGCACTGTTCTGCGTCGCATGATCTGTTGCGCGGGTTGCGCATTATACACTGCTTCAGCGGCCATCCGAGCATCAACTTCGCGCTGTACTTCCTCTCTGAACCGAGCTGCGCGGTTATCTGCCCTTCCATTGTTAGGTCCCTTTGGGGTTCTGTCCCCTAAGTTATCGCCGATGACACTATTATTCTCCATGCCCTATTTTAAACTTAAAGAAAACGAAATTAAAAGACAACTAGGTTGTTGCCCCTGTCGGTGCGCAACTATAATATGCGCAGCGCAACCGTTTCAAGGTTGCGCAGGTTGATGTTGATTGCGTAGTGTCAGAAACACCAACGAAAAATAAAATAAAAAAAATAACTAACTACTGTAAAAGAAAACTTGAACTAGTTAAAACTTATCTGTGTTGCTCCCCGGCAACGGCGCCAAAATTTGATCGCGCGTCGTTGTACGCGTCAAATTAATCCTTCCTTCTCCACTTAGTACAGCGGCTAAGTCAAGGTCGATCCCACAAGGAGCATTCAGACTCGTCTTCGCTAGCAACCTACAACTTACGAAATGGGGCTGTGAGTGATTGGGTCCATGAGCTATTAATTCCTGAAACTAGTCTAAGCAACTATGAATCCTGTCATAGTAGTAGCCGATTATCCTGGTTGATAACTTGATAATCGGTGACAACTGGTTGAACTGGTCGTTATTGTATGTTAAACTGGTTGATAACTTGACGGTGACAACTAGGAGTAACACACTAGGATAATTGGCTACTACTGTGACAGGATTCGTAGTTGCTTAGACTAGATTCAGGAATTAATAGCTCATGCACTTTGATCGGAACATGCGCGCACGTTAGGAAGTCTTGATCGGACACTAAATAGCGCATATAACTAGGCTCTATCAATTGTGTTTACCGATACTTTTCATAGTTATAGTACTTAATATCTACTGCCTGCGCGCGTATAGTGCAATTCTGCTTTCACTATTGTTCATTCGCGCACCTGCGCAATCCAATCACTCAAAACCCCCAATTTCGTAAGTTGTAGGTTGCTAGCGAAGACGAGTCTGCACGCTCCTTGTGGGATCGACCCTGACTTAGCCGATGTACTAAGTGGAGAAGGAAGGATTAATTTGACGCGTACAACGACGCGCGATCAAATTTTGGTGCCGTTGCCGGGAAGCAACACAGATAAGTTTTAACTAGTGCAAGTTTTCTTTTACAGTAGTTAGTTATTTCTTTTTTTATTTTATTTTTCGTTAGTGTTTCTGACAGTACGCAATCAACATCAGCCTGCGCAACCTTGAAACGGTTGCGCTGCGCAGAATATAGTTGCGCACCGACAGGGGCAACAACCTAGTTGTCTTTTAATTTCGTTTTCTTTAAGTTTAGAACAAGGCATGGAGAATAATAGTGTCATCGGTGATAACTTAGGGTTAAGAACCCCAAAGGGACCTAACAATGCAAGGGCAGATAACCGCGCAGCTCGGTTCAGAGAGGAAGTACAGCGCGAAGTTGATGCTTGGATGGCCGCTGAAGTAGTGTATAATGCGCAACCCGCGCAACAGATCGTGCGACGCAGAACTATGCGCGAGATGTCGGCTCCAATCACAGTCAACCAACCTTGGTGCATAGTACTTTCACCCGATGGGCATTTTGAACAACGGAGCTCATTCATTCATCATATGCCTAAGTTTCATGGGATGAACAACGAGAACCCGGTCAAGCATGTGCGTGAATTCCTAGTTATCTGCGAGAACATGAAGACCGATGGGGAGAGTGAAGAAGCGCTGAAGCTGAAGGCGTTCCCCTTTTCATTGTGTGATGCAGCCAGGCATTGGCTGATGAGTTTACCAGCAGGATCTATTCGCACATGGGAGCAGCTCCAGAAGAAGTTCTTGGATAAGTTCTACCCTGCAACTAAGATCGTGCTACTCAGGAGGGAATTGGCCGCGCCTAGGCAGGGCGTAGGAGAGTCACTATCAGAGTACTATGAGCATTTCAGGGAGCTGGAAGCCAACTTCTAGAATCATGGCCTGCCCCAAAATGTGCTGATAGAGAATTTCCTGAACGGGCTACAACCGATGGAACTTATATTGTTGAATGCATGCGCAGGCGGTGACATATGTAACATGTACCCGGAGGATGTATGGCAGATGATAGAGGATTCTGCAGGACAGGTGAGGCATCAATTGACGCTCGAGAACAGTCGTGTGCCCGCTGTGCACCAGGTGGATTCGAGTGCTGAAATAAAGGAAATGAAAGCCATGCTACAGAAGCTGATGAGTGCGCAAGGCACGCAACCAGTTGCGCCGAAGGCATGCAAGTTTTGTACGTCCTATGAGCACCAAACCGACGCATGTCCCATACTTTTCGAGGAATCAGACGATGTAAATGCTCTAGGAAGATGGGACAATAGAGGACCGCAGAGGCAGAATCAGCCGCGCTTTGGACTAGCCGCAAATGGATTCAGATGGAAGGAAGACAGCAATCTCCAAAGGCAGCCCGCAGAATATCGCACACCACAACAGGCGCAGCAAGCATACAACCCACCGCACCGCCACAATGACGCACCAGCACAGAATAACCAGCAACCGCGGCGCTCCTTAGAAGACATAGTGGGTCAGTTAGCAGACACTGTGCGCAAGAATGATGAAAAGTATGACAAGAGGTTCGAGTCAATTGAGAAGAAGTTGTCGCAGATTGCTACCACGGTTTATGAGCTGAAAAAGAGCGATGGCAACCTACCTTCGCAAGTGATTCAAAACCCTAAGGGAGGAGTTAACGCCGTAACGCTGAGGACTGGGCGCACAGTTGGGACAGCTCCGACCGCGAAGATGCCTGCGCAGCCAGTTGCGCAACCTCCAGAGCCAGCACAGCCGGATGCGCAACCAGCTGCGCAAGCTACAAACCAACAGGGCGTGGAGCCACGTATGATACAATCAGGAGAAAAAAGTATAAATCGTACTAACGCACCTGCACCTTTTCCTGTGTAGGCACCTTTAGCAAGGAAGGAGGCGCTAGACAAGGAGCTGTATGAATTATTCAGTAAGGTGGAAATAAACATTCCTCTGGTTGAGGCAGTTCGGCAGATCCCTAGATACGCCAAGTTCTTGAAGGAGCTGTGCACAAACAAGAGGAGGAAAGGCGAGTGCGCACAAGTAATGCTTAACACGCATGCATCAGCAATTGTGCAACACAAGGTACCACCTAAATGCCGGGATCCAGGTATGTTCACCATACCGTGCACCTTAGGTAAGACCACGGTAAGCAACTGCATGATTGATCTCGGTGCATCTATAAATGTGCTTCCTTACTCCTTCTATGTGTCATTGCACCTTGGTCCACTAAAGCCTGCAGTTCTCACCATCCAATTAGCAGATCGGTCGTGCAAACAACCGACGGGCATGATAGAGGACGTTCTCGTCCAAGTGGGAGAGCTGGTGTTCCCAGCAGATTTCTACGTCTTGGAGATGGAGGGTGAGCCGAGCAAGGGAAGCGCGCAAATCCTACTGGGCAGACCATTTCTGATGACTGCGCGCACAAAGATAGACGTGTGGAAAGGTACGCTCTCAATGGAGGTAGATGGCGAGGAGATTCACTTTAACATTTTTAAGGGGATGCAGCATCCTCATGAGGACGCCACAGTGCACGCGTTGGATAGTATGGACGACTTGGTTGCGCATGCGCAGTGTGCATTCGCAACAGGGGAGCCTGCGCCACTGACACAGACAGAGATGGAGGCGCATGATGATGAACTGAGCAGCACAGAACCAGTGTCCAGGCAGGTATATGATCTGGTTAATATTTGCGCTACTAATAAAATCCTACCTTCTATTGAACAGGCACCCAAAGTTGAGCTGAAGCAATTCCCCGAGCACTTAAAGTATATCTTCCTAGGCAATAAGGACACCCTGCCTGTCATTATAAAGAAAGGATTAGAGGAGGAGCAGGAGGCGCGATTACATGAGGTGTTGCGCAAGAACCAGCGCGCTATAGGATGGACATTAGCTGACCTGCGCGGAGTAAGCCCTGATGTGTGTATGCACAGAATTCTGCTGGAAAATGGTGCCAAACCATCCAGGGAACCTCAGCGCAGACTGAATCCAATTATGATGGAAGTAGTGGAGAAGGAGATCCTGAAGCTGCTTGACGCAGGGGTAATCTACCCGATCTCAGACAGTAAGTGGGTAAGTCCAGTGCACGTTGTGCCAAAGAAAGAAGGCATCACAGTGGAGGAAAATGCACAGAGCGAGCTAGTTCCCAAGCGCATACAGACTGGATGGTGCATGTGCATTGACTACAGGAAGCTAAACGCAGTCACGCGCAAGGATCACTTCCCGCTACCGTTCATGGACCAGATGCTCGACCGTTTGGCAGGGAAACCGCACTTTTGTTTCCTGGACGGTTACTCAGGGTACAATCAGATACCTATAGCTGCGGAGGATCAGGAGAAGACAACCTTTACCTACCCATTCGGTACCTTTGTGTTCCGGCGCATGTCGTTTGGGCTGTGTAATGCGCCAGGTACGTTCCAACGCTTAGTCATGAGCATTTTCTCTGATATTATTGGTTTATGTATAGAGGTGTTCATGGATGACTTTACTGTGCATGGTGAGACTTTTGATGCATGTTTGGATAATCTTGATAGGGTCTTAGCGCGCTGCATTACCAAGAACCTAGTTCTCAATTATGAAAAATGTCACTTTATGGTATCACATTGAGTAGTACTAGGACATATTATCTCATAGGAAGGAATTAAGATTGATAAAGCGAAAATAGATCTTATCTCAAATCTGCCTTATTCCACTAATGTGCGTGACGTTAAGTCGTTTCTAGGGCATGCAGGGTTCTACAGGCGTTTTATAAAAGATTTTTCTAAAATATGTATTCCCTTGTCTAACCTCCTTCAAAAGGATGTGTGCTTTGAGTTCACTGATGAGTGCAGGAATGCTTTTGATAAGCTGAAGGATGCGCTGACCAGTGCGCCAGTGATGCGCGCACCAGACTGGAACTTACCCTTTGAGCTGATGTGTGATGCAAGTGACTACGCCGTAGGCGCAGTATTGGGTCAGCGCGTGGATAAGAGGCCGCACGTTATCTATTATGCGTCGCTCACACTGGGCACTGCGCAGAGGAACTACACCACGACTGAGAAGGAACTTCTAGCAATCGTATTTGCGCTGGAGAAGTTCCGCGCATATGTTCTGGGCGCTAGAGTCATTGTCTACACTGACCACGCTGCTATCCGTTACCTGATGTCCAGGAAAGAGACTAAGTCGTGCTTGATGCGCTGGTTGCTTCTGCTTCAAGAGTTCGATTTAGAGATCAAGGATAAGAAGGGAACGGAAAACACTGTTGCTGATCACCTAAGCAGGATAGTGAAAGAAGAGGAGCCAGGGCAGATCACGGAGACATTCCCTGACGAGCACCTGATGGCGCTGAACGGTAAGGTACCATGGTATGCGCATATTGCAAATTACCTGGTCACAGGTGCGTTTCCCCCTTAGTTCACTAAAGCTCAATGCATGAGGTTAAAACATGAGTCTAAATATTACGTTTGGGATGATCCGTACATGCTTAGAATAGGCCCTAATCAGATCTTGAGGCGATGTGTGCCTGATCATGAGATGAGCTCTGTTTTGAGGTTTTGTCATGCGCACGCGTGCAGAGGACACTTTGGTCCAAAGCGCACGAGCAGGAAAATCCTAGATTGCGGTTTTTATGGGCCGCACTTATTTCGTGACTCATATAACCACTACAGGGCTTGTGACAGGTGTCAGCGCATAGGAAATATATCAGCGCGCAACGAGATGCCACAGACGCCAATATTGGTGGACGAAGTGTTCGACTTGTGGGGGATTGACTTCATGGGGCCGTTTCCTCCGTCTTTTGGATACGATTACATACTAGTTACGGTGGATTATGTCTCGAAGTGGGTCGAAGCTAAGGCCACGCGCAAGGATGATGATAAAACGGTTGTTGAGTTTTTTAAGGACTAACATTTTCTACAGGTACGGAGTGCCTAAGGCAATAATCAGCGACCAGGGGACGCACTTCTGCAACAGAATAGTGGCGTAGGTACTAAAGCATTATGGAGTGCCCCACAAGACGTCCACTGCATACCATCCTCAAACGAATGGCCAGGCCGAGGTTTCCAACAGAAAGATTAAGCGCATTCTGGAGAAAACCGTGAGACCAACGCGCAAAGACTAGAGCCAACGGCTGGATGATGCACTTTGGGCATATAGGACTGCGCACAAGACACCGATTGGGACTTCACCATTTCGTTGGTGTATGGAAAAGCGTGCCACCTACCAGTTGAGTTGGAACAGAAGGCATACTTGGCCTTGCGCACTTGCAATCTGAACCTCGACGAGGCTGGTAAGGAGCGCGCGTTTGAATTGAGCGAGCTAGAGGAGCTGCGCCTGGATGCATATGAGGGGTTGCGCGACTACAAAGCGCGCACGAAAGCATTTCACGATAAGTACATCCTCAGACACACCTTCGAGCCAGGAGACCAGGTGCTTTTGTTCTCCTCGCGCTTAAAGCTGATGCTCGGGAAGCTGCGCAGCAAGTGGACGGGACCATACACAGTCACAAAGGTTTTTCCATATGGAACAATCGAGTTAGAGAACAAGCGCAAGCATCATTTTCAGGTTAATGGGCAAAGAGTAAAGAAGTACTTAGGAGAACCTTGGGATGAGGCCGCGCGCGAAGTTGATTTGGCTGAACCAGAAATGGAGGATGCGCAGGTTGCTGCGCCAGAGATACAGCCAGATGCACCTGAGGGAGAACTGGGAGCTACTGCTCATATATATCTTCTCCCTCACTGATTAACCTCATTACTTATGATATGTCACATGATTTTGGCCACGCTGACCACCTATCTGTTCCTTTGCGCAGGACTAAGGAGGACATAGCACGCGCAGATGCGCAGGGACGCGTAGGAGCAAGTGTGGGGTGGTCACGTGCGCAAACTTGAGCAATTAACGAGGTACTGTCGAGCCAACGACGTTAAACAAAGGCACTTGTCAGGAGGTAACCCGACACGTTTTTTTTAGGATTTGAATTTTTAGCTAGTTTAGGACATGAGTGCGCTCTTCGTTGCGCTTGAGCACAAGTCGTGGGGACACGTCTCTGTTTAAGTTTCGGGGGGGGGGGGGGGGGGGAGGGGCGTTACATTTACATTTCATATTTATCATTGTAGTTTAGCTTAGTTAATTTAGTTAAGGGAAATAGTAGCGGTTGTGCGCTAGTGTGCGAATTGCACACACCTTTTGACTTGTTTTGTCTTATTCATCCTACATGCGCTATATAAACCGTTTTTGTCTTTTTAGTTGGGATATACAGGGGATGTGGAGTTGACAGAAACAGCTCTAGAGAGGCGGTTAGTCGTTTTTACTTCAAGATTAAGGTACATGGCTAAAAGCGCGAGTGGAGGCCGGTGTTTCGCGACCTTCGGAACAAAAGAGCGCGCTCAGCCACGAAGATGCCAAGGGCGAATACCCAAAGCGTGGCGAGGTGAGAAAACAGACCACCTTTCCTCTGGAAGTCGAGTGTAGGAAAGTGGGCGCGGGTGTAAACGCGTGTGCTGACATGCACAAGTAGACCAAGGAGGGAGAGCGGGGCGTTGTTCCATAGCTTCTATCCGAAGGCCGAGACTGGAACCGTTCTGGGAATATAAGAAAAGTGGACAAAGCTGTATAAAAGGAAAGAAACCAGCGTGCGCACACAACTCCATATTAGCGCATGCGCAAGTCTAAAAGTAAAAAAAATTATCAAGTACGAAAGGCTTGAGTTCCCAAGAAGCGCGCAAATGAATCACGCACCTGAAGAAGCTTGTGCGATTAATCATGTACCAGAAATCGGAGTAGAGACTGACAACCAGGAGCCTATGGAGAGCTATTTACCAATCATCCAAATTAAATTGCATCCTAGCTGACAGGGAACGAATTTCGAAGTTATTATATTAAAATTGTTGAGGGTATGTGCGCGAAGGTGATAGAGCAACACAGGGTGAACCGATGTGTAGATCGCGCATGAGTGTAAGGCTGTGCGCTAGACTTCGGAGAGGTAATTGTATCTGTGCTTAAGTACTTGTTCGGGACGAACAAGGGCAAGTGTGGGGGGTTTGATAGAGCCTAGTTATATGCGCTATTTAGATCTTAACACTGTGCTTGTTTGCATTATTTTGTGTACAAGATTACTGATTTTTGGTATTTTTGTATTTCAGGATGAAATAGGAGCATAAGCCAGATGCGCGCTAACGGGCGCTTTTAAAGAGCGCAATGCACGACCTGCGGAGCTAGCAGCGCAAAAGGAGATAGGAGATAGCTGATTTAGACTGCAGAAAGCAAAGCAAGTAGCGCAATCAACATGCGCAGGGAGCCATGCGCAGGATAGCAGCGTTTCTAAATTTTGATCATCATTATCCCTACAAAATCTCCTAGATTTGGGAAGTAGCTAAGATTCTCACGGGCCAAATCTAAGCATTCCTTGGGCTTCAAGACCAGTATATAAAGAGGAGGGAAGCAAGGGTTTGGAGATATATAGAGAGAGAGACATATAGCAACAGAAGACACATGAGCTCCAGAAATCCTGCCGTCGAGATTCTGCGCGAACCACCTGTGCCAACCGAAAACAGCAACCTGCGATTGCACCGGCTTGCTACTTTTCCTTGGCTGCTTTAGTTTTACTTATTATTTCTATGATGTTTGCTTCTAGCATGTCTAGCTAAACACCTTGTATCGGTTGGGCATGATTCTATGAAGTATTTCCTTTGAGACTTCTGTTTAATGCTTAGTTCGTCTACTTATATTAATTCTATGCACATGGGTGATAATTAGTTGTGCGAATAAGAGAAGCCTTGAACCGCAATCTTATTCTAACTGCTCGTTATTATATGTTAAACTGGTTGATAACTTGACGGTGACAACTAGGAGTAACACACTTGGATAATCGGCTACTACTGTGATAGGATTCGTAGTTGCTTAGACTAGTTTCAAGAATTAATAGCTCATGGACTTTGATCGGAACATGCGCGCACATTAGGAAGCCTTGATCGGACACTAACTTAAGTAGAACTGCACTATAGATGTTTAGAGTCGATGATAAGGGATACATTCATAGAGGATTGTCTTTACCGATAATTTTCATAGTTATAGTACTTAATATCTACTGCCTGCGCGCGTATAGTGCAATTCTGCTTTCACTACTGTTCATTCGCGCACCTGCGCAACCCAATCACTCACAACCCCCAATTTCGTAAGTTGTAGGTTGCTAGCGAAGACGAGTCTGCATGCTCCTTGTGGGATCGACCCAATCACTCATCCTCATCCTAGACTTGTTCCTTCCCCTTTTTCTGCTTTTCACCACCCTTTCTGACTTGTCTTCGGGAATTTGAGTTCTGGCCACCTTTTGCTTCCATCTTTTTCAAGAATCTCCCAAAGTTCTTTACCAGCAGCCCTAGCTGATCATCAGTGAAGAGCTTTTTCTTCTCTGTTTCAGCTTTTAGACCAACACTCTTGCTTTTGTCTGGAGTATCATCCTTGGTCAGCTTCATCTCAAATTGTTTAAGGGATCCAATTAGTTCCTCTAGCCTCATATGTTTGATATTCTGAGCTTCTTCAATGGTTGTCACCTTCATGTCAAATCTGGAAGGCAGGGACCTGAGAACTTTTCTTAGCAGCTTTTCTTTTGGAATTGGTTCTCCTAGTGCATGAGCTTCATTTGATAAATCGCATAGTTTGGCATTGAACTCAGTGATGGATTCCTCTTCTTGCATCTTCAGACTCTCTAACTAAGAGGTAATGATCTACATCCTTGATGTCTTTACTTTGTCAGTTCCTTCATGAGCTGTTTGGAGAATCTCCCAGGCACGTTTTGCAATGTCGCAGTTTGAAATTAACCTGAAATTGTTAGCATCTATAACAGCAAAAATAGCATTTAGAGCTTTTGAGTTACCTGTTGCTCTAGCATCCACTTCATCAGTCCATTCCCTCTCGGGTTTTTATCTTGTGATGGTCAATGGAGGGGACCATTCTGTCACAACTGCTCTCCAAGTCTTCTCATCAATGGCTTTGAGAAAAGCCTTCATTATAGCCTTCCAATACCCATAGTTGCTTTCTTCTAACAGAGGTGGCCGACTTGTACTTTGTCCTTCCTTCATGTTTCTTGCTTGTCTCAGCAAGGCGCTCAGGATCTTTACTCTGTGTGTGGAGTTCCCGTTCTGATACCAATTGAAATTCGCAGCGCCCCTGAGATACTGATTCTGTACAAGCAGTTGTTATAGCAATTCCTAGTTCAGCCGGATCTGGTGCAACAAGAAATAAAATAGTAAACAGTGATTTGTTCACCCAGTTCGGCAATCTGCCTATGTCCAGTGAGGACTATACTCCAGTCCTCAATCCACTAGTCTCCAAGGTCCACCGTACAACACAGACTCGACTATGCGATAATCTATGCTACCTGACCTCAACTAGCAACTTACACAAAATCAGAACACCCTCTGATTTGTGTCTCACTCACCTACACACTTGAATTAATTCAGAATAGCTACTACTCTGATCACACTGACTCAGCCTATTCTAATTAACACAATGTCTCAGTAGGTTTGTTATAGCACATGCTTGTGCAACTAGCTGGTACAGATTCTGACGCTTCGCTCCAAAGCCTTCCCTTAAGCTACTCGAACTCTGTCGTGAGTGCTTCTCAAACTGGGATGCTCCCCATCACTCAGTGACCACCTATCACTAGCAAGAACAGGCCTTCTGCAGATTGTCATAGTTCCTCCACTCGATAACTCTCATGCTGCCTCCCTTGATCAACCAACAAGCACGCCCTGCTCTGAATTGGTTCTCCTAATCAAGCACTGACCAGTTACTGCTAGTCTGTAATTAGTAAATATAGAAACCACACTGATTTGCGCTCACGCTCTGCTCACGGTGGTGATCCGACTCTTCTAATCTCCGATTTGCAATCTTCGGTGATAGAATGCTCTCTGTGTTTTTCTCTCTATTCGGATGGATCTCATGCTCTGCCCCGCCTCCTTCTATACAAACTCTTCCCTATCAGAATTAGGAAATCCTCAAAGATCTCAACAAGAGCCTATCTCCTAATTTTTAGGAGATTTGATTTCCCAAGCATATCTTCAAGCTTGAGTCACAGAAATCTTTTCTGGGATATTCTGAGAATATTTGAAAACCTCCCTTTGCACTTGAACTTCATATCTGAGCAGTTTTCTCATCTGGCCAAAACTGTTGCTCTGCTGCTACAGCTCCTGCTGTACCAACTGCTTGTACCCTAAGCTTGTTCACTCTGGCAGGTTTTGTCAAATGAATTTCACTTGCATTATCATGCTTTATCTCTGGATCATCACGGAGTGCTGAAGCAGACTCTGTCTCTTCATAGCTGTCTCTTAGAAACCTTATCTTGTTGGCTTTCATCCGCACTGCTGCTGAAGACTCTCTGATCATCTGGGCCATCTACTGCCTGTTGCCTAGCCAGCAATCTCCTGAATACCCTCTGAGCACCACCAGATTGATGTGCTATAAAAATACTTTCTTTTAGCTTTAGCCTTGAGTCTTCCGGGGATGCTATAGCCTCTTCTGGTTATTGTCTTGATCCCTTCTGAACATCTGCACCAGCTTCAGACGTCACATGATGTTATAGCCTCTTCTGCCTCTCTTGTTTTGTCAGTCTTCATTTCGAAAGCACCAGCTCCTGGTACCAGAGTTATCTGTAACTTCTTCTGTCCGAGAGCTTCCGCTTTGTCACAGATGTCATATCCGTAATATATTCGGAATAATAATAGGAAGTCGTCGTTCAGAAAGTTCTCAAGAGATCCAAATGGTGGCTAAGCGTTTGGTTTAATCAACAGTTGCGCGAACCCTAAAGCTACCTTTAGATGAATAAAACAATGATTATTGTTGAAAATTAGAAAACTGGGATGTGCAATCAGAACAGAATTGGGATATTTTAAATGTAATTGAAGTTGTCTATTAGCTATAATTGGATCCTATGATCCGAGAGCCCTTTGTTTAAGAAACCCTACTTGTTGGGAACTGCTTGACCATATTTTTTAACATTACAAAAGTATTGAAGAAAAAACCCTAACACGGAATGTGGAAAGTTGTGGTTGTTGTTGTTGAAGATAGATCTTTAGCTAAATCTTTATTGATCAGTTGGAGTTAGTATATTGGTTCTTCTTTGTTTGTTTATGGGCAGTAATAATCATACAATAATAGTACACATGGCTAGGGTTTGCAGAGAAGCATTGAATATAAAAACATAAGAAGGAATGTGTCGCCAGCAGCTGTGGACAAACAACAAGACAATGTTGTATGAAGCCATTTCTTTTGTTATTTACAAAACCCACAACCTTCCAAGCATCCGGATAAAAATAAAAACAGGAATAAGAAACCAATAAAACTTGGCCTGTTCTTATGATTTACAATATCATGGAATCAAAGTTCTTGCAATCCTAAATTGGAGTGTTGCTACCTTGTTATTGATCATTCAGCATCTTAATCATAAATTTCATCATGTGGTGGGCCATTTCCACTTGGATCTGTTTGTACATGTGTGTTTACATATATATTATATACGTATGAGGCCAAAGCTGGTGTGATCGTGCATTAACAAATTTATTTGAAGATTTGTCGATATGGATGAGCTTGAAGGCAGGCTCTATTATACGAACAATATGATGGTTCAAAGTGGGACACACGCGACTCGTGAGGTAAACTCTATACGATAATCTGTCATTGCATAGGTTGAAGTTGAAGGTAGGTCTGAGATAATATGGCACGAAATCCAAATAAACTTCTATTTGAGCCAGTACAGTGATTAGGCACCCGCGCTATTCCGTGTTTATAATAAATGAATATTACAGGTTACTGAGTCATAAATTATCTCAGTTGTATGTGTTGAAGAAGATGAAAAATTAACTTCCACGTAAGGTGTGTAGAGATAATATATACAACCAACTACAGCATTCATCCTTGTTCTATGATAACATATATGAGGCCTACATAAAAATTTACATCTTAAGAAACAACATATGCGGGAGCTGAATCCGCTAGAAAATACCGTTTAAAAAATTGGACAAAAAGTGAGTTAAGCATAGAACATGTTGGGACAAAATGGCATACTCCCCAGATTTTGAAAATTGAAATATATGGTGTCGTTACTACTCTTTCTAAATAATTGCATGAAATTTTGTTTGCTTGTTGGGTACTATCATCGAACAAGACAAAGGATGATAGAGATTTATGTAATGTTATCTTAAGGATATATAACTAATACTCAACTTGCAATGGCCAGAGGGGAAACAAAGTTCTCATGACTCATTTTCTGCAGAAATAAGAATCTCTATCTTGAACCTTTTCTTGAATACTTGCTAGAGAATCTGTGATCCATTATAAATATTTGATATATTTGGATTTCACTTTGCAAGACAAGAACTTATATATGTAATCCATGCGTCTATATATATATATATATATATATATATATATATATATATATATATATGTATGTATATATTATAGTTGTGAGCGTGTGTATATATTTGGAACAAAATATGAGTACAGTATTTTACAACTAACTCACTTTTCTGGATATGCAAGATGATGCTTATCGCAATATAAAGCTTATAGGCTTTATGCATCAAAACATAGAACAACAAGTATGTCGTCATTTAGGTGCATAGTCAGCAATCACAATTTTATCTCTTGTATCCTATCCAGTTTGAGAATGCATCAAGAGTGTTGGTATCAGCCCTGTAATGTTTCTGAGTGAACTCGAGAAGTGTTGGCCATGTAAAGTCAGGATAAATCCTTGGCGTGGTAGGGTTCACCAGCTGGTTTGGGGGGCTTACTATTCTATCCTTCTTTGGGGACAAAAAGAAAGCCAGAGATTTTCTAGGACTTCGACTGTTCACCACTGCCCTGTGCAAACAACTCTTGTATCTCCCATTCGAAAGTGCCTATAATAATTCAACATGAACAATTAAATTATTAACACAAAGAAGAAAAAATGGACTAACTTTAATACATAGTACATCTGATTCTATTCATGTCAAAATTGAAAAGGAGCTCTTTGTGGTCCAAGCAATTAGCATGGTGAACCTTCTTTTTGCATGTTCAGTAGATGTGTGTATGCATGTGTTACATGTAAATTAAAGTTTGAGAAGTAGAGAGCTTATATATAATGAAATGATCATACCATGAAGGTGTCACCAATGTTCACAACCAAGGCGTCCGAAATAGGGCTAACCGACCACCATTCATTGTCTGCAAATACTTGAAGCCCACCAACTTCATCCTGGTGAAGTATTGTCAAGGATGTTGGATCACAATGGGGCCCTGTTCCGAGCGTCTGATCTGGTTTTTGGCACGGTGGATAATAATTGAGTCTCATGATGGATTCGTTTTCTTCATAAAATTCCCTAAAGTAGTTTCTTCCCACACCAAGGCTCATCCCTAACAGCTCCATGATCTCAAGAGATAATTTGTTCATGGCCTTGCAGTAGTCCTGGTAAATTTTCCTGATTTAAGGGAACGTTTAATTAGTTAAAAATTATTTGACAAAAATATATTGAAATTAATTAATATGAAAAGATAGGTGCAATTTGGCAGTTTACACCCGTGAATGTCAAAGTTGAAAAACGTGCATACCCAAGATGTTTGAAGTCCTCGCCCAAGGTACTCTTGAAGTACTCTTGAACTATATTGGTCTGATTTTCCTCTGCAGAGAAGCGGAACGAGAGAGTTTCTTTCCAGGGAAGCTTGGACGAAAACCGACCAGTGAAGCTACTTGCGTAGCCACAATGTTCTCCAACTCTTCTCTGAGCCCTTTGCTTCTCAGCCAATGAAAGCTGAAAGAAGTGGTCCATGTATTTATGAGCATCAGCCAAGAGCTTAGCATCTACACCATGATTAACAACCAAGAAGAAACCGTGCTTCTCGCATGCTTGGCCAACTAGTTTGGAGGCCTCATTTGTGGCAGCTGGATCATGTGCCAGAAACCCGTTTAAGTCTAGTAGTGGGACGGGAAGTTCACGTAGGTTTGGTTGAGGCTTCTCCTCATCAGGCCATATGAACTGTTTCGGTATCTGAGTTTGATGCCTCAAAACTGAAGCATCAAATACTAAAGGGCTTTGATCACCTTGCTGGTGCTTTTCTATAGCCATTGTTTAAAGATAGATGGAGCAAGAGGAGAGGTGATGCTTTTAATATATTAATAGAGAGTGAAGTAATGTGGTTAAGAGAAGTGGTGAAAGAAAAGCCAAAGCTGGGCATGAGTGAACAAAAGCGTTGGAATCTTTTATAGTACCCTCATGAGGTTTTACATAAATTGCAAACTAGGGCTCCAAGTATGCTGAATATTCAAAGACGAGGTTATCCGGTAGTGGACAAATTAGAGAAAGGGTCCGTATTTGTTTTGTCTTATGGCATAAAACGCCAGAGAGGCTCTTCCCGATGATGTTTTGGCTGTTTCCTCTTAAGAGATGGATCTAAGCCTCTCCTCTCCTCGCACCCATTGAAAGTCTCTTGTACCGCATAGTGACAAGTACATAATGAGACATTGTTGGGTACGTATATATCCCTAGGTTAGGTTAGGTGGTGACTTGGGCGTTTTAACATTTAAGGAGTTTAGGCAAGGTGATATGGGCAGGGTTGCCCATTTGGGAACTATTTGCTTTCTTTACGAGACCAACCTTTAAAAGGGACTCATCCAAATGGTAATCGTTTGTATAATCTGTCTATATCATTTAGTGAAGCTAGAATGAACTAATGGCTTATATTAAATCATGAAATACAAACCTGAAATTTGGATAGAAATTGCACTATTTTACATTAACCATTTATAATTTATTTTTTCCCACTATGTTATGTCTCAGGCCTTGATTTCCAATCAATAGTGCATGCCTCGTATGTATCCATTTCTTCTTGATTTTCCACGTCTGGTTAATCATTAAAGATTGTGTGAAGTGGTTACACATATCAAGTAAATGAAGAAGGTTGTTGATGCAATATATATATATAATATCAGACTTAAACCATTGGTTTTCATCTTGCTTCATGATATTCAAGCAGCTCATATTAATTAATATCTATTAGTTGTTCAAAAGAATTGATACTATGGTTATTGGTTTTATTTTTAGTTGTTACAAATCATCTCGATCAGTGAAAGAATCAACTCGATTCGAAGGTACCCATTTGTGGAAGGGATCCAGATCATGAGCGAGCTTGTGCCAAAATCAAGAGAAATCCAAGTCCTCTGCAGCATCACATATTATAAATATGGATGTGTTATTGACTAAATAAGTCAGTTGACGAGGGATGTGAGTTTTTTATAATGTGATGAGTCTTTCAATTATTGGCCAAGGATGATCAAAACTAAAACTGCAGCTCAGTTCAGCAATACTCTCTTTAATTTTCAACTTGTAGCGGGTAAATAATACATGTCACTCGCTCTTTTTTTCAAGTAATTTGTAAATAATATTGACCTAATAAGATGATATTGACGCGATTCATTTGCGCTGAATGTCTGTTTAATCAAATAAGTGTTGTAACATGCCGATTAGTATTTTTGTGTTATAAGTTGATAAGTGATTACTTGAATTAATCTAATTTTTTACGAAATTGAGTTATTAGTGGATCGATGGTGGAATTTATTGATTTTTGTAATAATTTTGCTCTAGTGTAATGTATATTATTATTGTTTAAATTTGAACTAAAACAATGCAAATTTTGTTGTGATTTATTGATTACCCGATATGGGAACTCAATGATATGCTCAATCATTTGCTTAATTGATGATTATTTGACTCCAATGTAATTTTGAAGTATTTAATCTATTGGTGGAGGAGAATGAATTTTAAGTCGACATTGGATCGATATAATCACGCTTAAATGCTATAATTGTAATTAGATGCATTAGTACATAAGTTGATTTGCCATTCACAATAGTACGTTACTGTATAAGTCCTCAATAAATGTTCAACAAATTTTGCTTAATTTTTATAGTTTATTTTTATAAGTCCATTAATAAATATTTATTAAATGGCTAAAATAACTTAATTACTTTTTGCTGGAGAAAGTTTTTAGATGCTCTCGTAACCGAAAAGAGATGAGCATGAGAACAATGTATATAGAGCCTCACTGTCAAAAGATGATGGTGACATAGTTTCACTTGTTGTAAATTGCATTTGTTTTGACAGTTTTGGGTAATTTTAATTATTCACTACATTTTGAAAAATTTAAAATAGAATTTTTTTTAATGCAAAACATGAAATAAATGTTAATAGGAATATTAAAAATTAATAAATTTATAACAAAATACAGTTTGTCAAAGTGGCATTAGAAATAATTCCACATCGAAGTGGGATATGTGTGGTCAAGAGGAATCAGAAGCCCTTTTTAGGGTCTGTTCTGTTGAATAAAATTTGCATTAGTTCAGTTTAAATTCAACACGTCATTCAAATACTAAATTTAAACATATAAGTTAAATTAATTTTAGTCGCTTAGTCGAATAGAACGCACTCTAATTCTAAGTGAAAAACTTAATGGTTAGTCCCTTCACCGCAACCATATACCGTTACTAAATATCATATTTACTTAATATAAATTAATTAACTAAAATATATTAACTATATTGCAATGACTCCTAACTTGTTCAACAACCATTCTATGCCTAGTCACTCCACATGTCTTTCTGAAAGGGCCAACCAGCTCTTTCAAACAAATTTATTAATTTCAAAGTGATGTTAAGGAAGTTTTATCATATGTTGAATATTATAAAAGTAGTTTATCTATTGAAGCTTAAGTTGCTGTAGTTTTTGTGAAAAGTAGAGAATATTAAATGAAGTGACGTACCAACAAATTCATGGAAATTTTGATGGATGGGGAGTTTGTATATAGTGTAAGAAAGAGTGGTGGGAACGAAATAAACAGGAATTCTAGGTCAGTGTCCCTTGATGAACTCGTGGGCATGTCCCTCTTTTGCCTCACAACATGGTGTTAGTGCCACGAGTCGCCTAATAAATTCATCTGTCGTCACCTCTGACAACAACTGACGAACATGCAATGTTAACATATCTCCAAAGTGTCCCATGATGTTATGAACCCAAAACCCTAATATATGTCCAGCAGATGGAACAACCTAATCTGCAAAACGATCTTCACTTTTGGACTGATTGGACTAATAATAAACTGATCTTCACTTTTCCAACCTAATAAACTGATCTGCAATACGATTCTTCACTTTTCCAAAGTAGAGTTTAATGCGTCCCTAGCTAAAAGAAGAAACTAATAAACTGATTGGACTTCCATCTAGCTGGATGCAAGATGCATGTGTCGTTTGAAAAGTAAGAACCACTTTTGGGTGCATTATGTATGTTGCATAGTTAAGTTACAAACTAGTACATTGAGATTCTGTTCGACAAAAATAAAAACACTGTTTAGGGCAGCGTATGCTTTGCCCTTGGACATGGAAACCCCATGCCATCATTCATTTTCTTGGAACAAGCAGACCAGCCAACATACACGCATGGAACCAAAACTGAAACTGTTTGCTCCACGGCTGCTGCAACTTGATGCCCTTTTTTGTCACCATCGACTTCAAATAATGTAAGTACATTAATTATCAAGAAATTCTCAGGGCATGCATATTTTTAATCCAAAGACTTTAAATTCTAGCTACTCATTTTATAACAAGAGTAATAAGTCTGAATTGTTATTTTATCACCTTTGGTGCACTAATATATATCACCGCTACTGTACGTGTTTTTAGCCATATAGATAGGCAGTTGCAAATCAGCCAGAAACTGAAGGGCCAAAAAATGCCTATATAAAATCAGTAGAAATGCTATATGGTTTAAACACATCTCAACTGTAGTTGTACTCTAACATTTGATCGACCTTTCTAACATTTAGTAACGTATCTTTTGAAAATATTTCCTGGAAGCAACTAAAAAACCGTACCCAAATAAAGTGAATGAATAGACTAAAGATAGATATGCAAAATTTCAAGGTGGGTCACACCTGATCCCTCAGCAGCTTCACTTCTGAACGTCGTAGATATGATCTTGTTCACACTTGTCATACAATCTAGCATCAGGAAGGGTCAATCATTTAGGGAGTTCAAAGAAATTTATGCACATCAAGGGTCGCCATGAATGGGAAGTACTCGAAGCACCAACAGAGAATGCTGTCAACGGCCACAACTGTTTGACACAGTTCGTACAAAGTCACCAACCCATGCAGTCCCATTTACTTCACATATTAATTTTGTCAATTTGGTGTACCATTTTATACGTATAGGGAAGATTAAATGAGTCTATGGAAGATTCTTCCTGTAAATGAAGTCATTAGTTTTGATGTGAATAATGCTTACAATGGATATACGACACGTGCTTTCCATCGTAACTACGGTACACGTTAAGACTGTTTATGCGATGTGTTTACGATGGTATTATGAAATACATTTTACGACGGTAGACCATCGTAATAAATGACAGTACTTTTTTCGCCGTAAATATTATAATGTGACAAAATGCATTCTCCGGTAATACCGCATCATGTCTGCGATATTTATCTCTTATTTTAGGATGTTTTCTATCTCCGGTTATTCTCTCTACACCATATAACATTTTTTTCTCTCCATTTCACACAACCTAGAATTTTGAATTAAGCAGCTTATAATCAAGTAATATATTTCCCAACTTATCATTTAATTTGAAATTTTGACGCGTTGCTAGTGTCTTGAAACCAACAGGTTGCTATAGCAACTTTCTGGGTCACTTGCTGAAATAACTTGCGACAGCCGAACCTGAAAGACTCAAACAATTTGGTTACCCAGTTCGCCCACTGTCTACGTCTGGGATGACTTCTCTCTAGTCCTCAAGATTCCACTATGCACGGTTAAAGTACAAGGATACCGAACTCAGCCTATGCTAGTCCAACCTTTACTTCTAACCTAGCTTGAATCTTCACTCAATCTAATCACACAGACTAGCTTACACAGTCATCTATTCAACACTATGTAGTAATAGAACGCTATAGCTCTGACTAAATAGACTTAGTCTATTATATGACAAAGTGTTATGACAGGTTACTATAGCAACTTACTATATCAAGTTGCTCCCGTAGCAGATGTCCGCGACTCTCCAAGCTCTTCTGGCCGAGTAGTCGGACCTTCATCAGTTCTTCTGACTCTGGTGATGCTCCCCCTTGATCAGTGATCTACTGTCAACTGTGGGTAACTCTGCTTTGCACTTCAATCACCTGTGACAGATTCACCCGCTATGATGCTTCAAAGACTTGTACTTGATCTTTCAACGAGGCTTCGCTCCAGTTGAATGCTGACGATCAAGGGTAAGACTTTGCTAGTCTTGATCACTCTCTGCTCGTGCACTCACAACTTTTTGTCTATGCGCTCTAGCTTTTAGCTCTTGCTCTTGCTTATGCGTATGAGTTATGTCATCTTTCTTGCTGGCGATGCACCCTTTTATACTTGTAGGCTTCCGCGATACTGTCCTTAGAAATTTATAACTCTTTCTAAATTCTTTTGGTAGTTTCGATATTCTCCAAGATCTTAGGAGTTTGTTTTGATATGGTTGTAACAACCTTCTTTTTAAAACACCTCTTAGAACCCATATCTTTAACTCAAGCTTTGAGAGTTGATTTGGGAAATCTGTTGCTACGGGGAATTCCTAAAATGAATATGAAATTCACGGTGCCTCTGATACACAGATTCATGAACAAGCAGTTGCTACAGCACACTCTTGTTCACCAGTAAACTGTTTCAGCAAGAATGAACAAGGACAAAGGTTTGTTCACCCAGTTCGGCCAACTGCCTACGTCTGGGGAGGACTAAACTCCACTCCTCAATCCACTAATCACTAAGGTCTCCAAGTACACACGGTTACAACTAACGCAACCTATGCTACTCAACCACAAGTGGATCCACGTACACAATCAGAACAGGCTCTGACTTGTGTCTGCACACCCTCTACTGATATCTATCTAGAATAGCTATTGTCTCCTCGAAACTCAGCCTATTCTAAACAATACTCAGATTCTGCAGGGTTGCTATAGCATCTGCTGTAGCACACAGCTGATGCACAAACTGTCCGCGTCGCTCCGAAGCCTTCAGCTGAGCCGATCGAACGATTCCACGAGCGCTGCACACTCTGGAATACTCCCCCTGACTCAGTGACCTCCTGTCACTAGCAAGAGCTGGCCTTCGATCGATTGCCTGAGTCCCTCCACTCGACAATCCCTTCGCGGCCTTCCTTGATCCACCAACAAGCACTGCCGCTCTGAATTGGTCTCCCGATCAAGCTGTGATTAGACTCTGCAAGTCCTGATCACCCACTGTCTCAATCACCTTAGCTCTGCGCTCACGCTCTGCTCTCGATGATGATCAAAGATTCGCCCACACAGATTCACTCTCTGTTGAACTTCTGTGTAACTCTCGTGTTTTCTCTCTTAGCTTCGATCAACCTTCAATGCTCTGAAGGATCTTCTTTATATAGGAGCACCCACTCAGGTTTTAGCAATTCCCCTAGCAATATCAATATCTCCTAATTTTTAGGAGATTAGATTTGATTTGAGATTCAAATCTCCCACAATCAAATCTCCTTCTCTAGCTAGGAATCTCCACTGGAATATTCTCTTCAGCAACTTAAAAACTCTCCTAATGCTCTTAGATGGACTGCCACACCTTCTTTCCAAAACCCAGATTGCTGTTGCACGGACAGACGCTACAACTCTTCTGAACAAGCTCCTGCTAAAGCTTCCTCCTGCTATAGCCGCTCCTTGTTCACTGACCTTGTTCACGAAAGCTGGACCCCTGCTATAGCAACATCTTGTTCAGATGCTTGTTCACTTGTGCTGGTTTTGTCAAACACTGCCATACCGCATCATCAGAATAAAAAACTATCCCCGAACATCGAACCTAGACTTTGGGCAGTTGGCTAAAATACCTTGGTTAGCTGTCTTCAAGATGCTCCAGCTGCTGTCTTCATAGGTTGCTGTAGTATCCCGCGAGAACAACTTGTAGACGTTTTGTCAATGGATGCCATGACCCATAACATAATCTTGAATGCGTATGTTACGGATATGGCATCTGTGAGCTGAGCAAAAGAAGCCGAGCGAAAGAAGATGCTACTGCATCCTGTGGTACTAGGAGCTAATACATGCAAATGAAGACTGACAAAACAAAAGAGCCAGAAGAAGCTATGGCATCCTGTGAAGATTGAAGCTGGAACATATGATCAGAAGGGATAACATCCTCAGAAGATTCAAGGCTAAGGCATCAAGAGAGTGTCTTTGTAGCCGATCAATCAAGAGGAACTCGGAGGATGTCTGGGTGATTGCTGCAGGGGTAGCAACGGTCAGAGAGAGTCCTAGTTGATCAGAGATCTTCAGCAGAGGCTCAGATGAAGGCAAACAAGATTTCTTACTAAGTTGTGATTTTTGGAAACAAAATCTTAACAACTTCCAGGAATCCAGGGGAGGATTCGAATCTTGCCAAAATCTCAACAACTTCCAAGAATCCAGGAGAAGATTGTGCCATTATCGTTTCAGACTGAAGTTTCTAAATTATTGAGGTGCTGAAGCTATATATGCAGGCAGAGACCGAAGCAATAATTATCGAATCAAATACACACACACAGAGTATAGATCAGAGTTCGCAGAAGCAGAGAGTGCTGGAGCAGTGGTTGTGTGAGAGCGGAGCCTCGTTGACATACCGAAGGGTTGACCGTTGCAGAGTGTGTCTTGCGCAGTCTGTCCCAACGTGCTCCTAGATAGTGAAGGAGGTCATTAATCAAGGGGGAGCAGCGCAGAGTATCCGACTGAATCAACAGAAGGTTGATAGAAGAGTCGTCGACAGAAGCGTCAGCAGCTTGGCGGAAGAAGTTGTTGCAACATCATCTAGGTATACTTTGTAATAGGATAGGTTGAGAGTTTTAGAACTGTTAGCTATCTATTATTGAAAGTAGATTACCTGTGTAGCTAATCTGTCTGATCAGATTGAGCGCAGATTCCAGCTAGGTTAGAAGTAGAGGATGTTCTAGCGTAGGCTGAGAACGGAATCCTTTGTACATTAACCATAAATAGTGGAATCTTAAGGACCGAGAGCTGTCCTCCCCAGACGTAGGCTGTTGCCGAACTGGGTGAACAAATTAAGTTGTGTATTTCAGATTTGGCCAAAGCGTCAGCAACTTAGCGGAAGAAATTACTGAAGCAACCTGTTGTTTCTCGTCAATAATAACGCAGTGCCAGTTTCAGCGTATATAAAGATTATGTAGGTTTATTTATTATGTTTGTAGCTAATTGGACGAATAAGAATCCTTGGCAAACTTGTGCAACTTGATCTAAGATTTGCTACAACAACCTGTGAAGCAAGTAGCTTGAGCAACCCGAAGACAACCAGCGGATGGTCAAAGGTTTCTGATCGGAGGATGTTTCCTAAATGATTTTAGGAAATTATAGCAACAACATAACTGTTACCAACCCACAAAGATTGAGTAGAAGATTAGGAGAAGGTTGTTGCAACCAAATCTCAACGAACTTGCTAAGATTGTGGAATAGATCGGGATTGCTAAAGGAGGTTTAGAACGCGTTCTAAATCTGATAAATCCTAGCAAGGCTAGGATTTCTATAATTCTTGAGGGCTGCCAGTATATAAGGGCACCCTTGCACACACAAAGAGGAGACACACAAAAGCTAGAGCGATAAGCAAATAGCAAAGAGCTAAAGTGTTGTCATTGCCGAAGCAAAGAGAGATCAAGACTGAGAGAGTTTGATTGAAGCTTGATCAGCAAGTTCAACTGGAGCGAAGCCTTGTTGAAGATCAAGTACAAGCCTTTGAAGAATTGTCAGGTGAGCCAGTCACAGAAGATCGAAGAGCAGAGCAAAGTCCTCAAAGCTGACAGGAGGTCGCTGATCAAGTGGGAGCATTATCGGAGTTGTGAGAATTTGCAAAAGTCAAATTGAGTAGATGGGAGAGCTCGGAGAATCTGAGGTAGATGCTGAGGAAGAGCAACTTGTTTCACGAAGTTGCTATAGCATCATGTCATAACACTTTGTGGTAGAATAAGCTAAGTGATGCTGCGTGCATAATGAGATAGATAGTCAGACTCGGTTGATTCCGCAGAATGCCAAGAATTGACAAAAACTGAAGGAAGGAACCCTCGATTTTTATTCGATATAATTTAACTACCATACTATTCGATGTAGGATGCTCTTAAATAGCAACCCAAAACATGAAGAAAACCACTAAAATATAAAATTAGAGAAAAAATAGTAAACGACGTCAGATGGCCGAAAAAGCCGTACGTCATGAGCGTAGCTGGTGTGTTCCATTTTGCTGGCTCGTTTCGCTTAGAAAAACATATATAATAGCCCATCTGACTCCGGCAGCCCAAAGACTGCTAACTTGCACCGCCCGCGTGCACCCTCTTCGGATGGTCCCGGATCTCCATGTACGATAACACCTGTTTCTCCGCATCATCCCCTCCAAGGCAGAGAAAATTCGTCATCGAATATGAAGTCGTCTCATCCTCAGAGGAGGAGACACAAACAAAAGGAACGAGGTGTTTCACATTAAGCACGTCGGAGGTCTGAAGATGGCTAGGCAAGCAAAGATGATAGGCATTAAGATTATTCTTCTCCACAATTTAAACCGGACCAGCCTTCTTGGCAGCAAGCTTACTGTACTCTTGGGCAAGGAAATGATCCTTCTTCAAAATGGCCCATACAAATTCACTAACTTTGAATTCAACAGTGCTGGGCTTTTGGTCAGTGTGGGCCTTATACTTGCCTTACTGGCAATGAGATGGGACTGGGTCTGCTGGTGAATGCGCGTTAACTGATCAATAAAAGTCTGCAGCAGTGGCACGTGGCCGCACTTTTCTAGGTAGGGTGAGTAAATCAAGTGGACCTCTCGGGGTAATCCATACACCACGTGGAATAGTTGAAACCTGTGCTACGGTTGATGGCATGATTATGGGCAAACTCGGTCTGCGGCAATTTCAACTCCATGACTTTGGGTGGTCGCTAACCAAACTACGTAATAAATTCCCGAGTGAGTGATTGAAAACCTCAGGTTGACCATCTGTCTGGGGGTGGTATGCACTGCTAAAGTTTAACTAAGTATTAACCATGCACCATAAACTCCTCCAAAAGTGACTCACAAAGCGAGTATCATGATCGGACATAATATGTAGGTAGGCCATGCATACAATATATCTCTCGAAAATAAAGCTGAGCCATGTGATCAGCATCAGATGTGCGCTTGCAGGGGATAAAGTGAGCCATTTTGGAAAATCGATCACCCACCACGTAAATAGAGTCGCTGCCACGTTGTGTGCGGGGAAAACCGAGGATAAAATCCATACTAACATCATACCATGGGTGTGTAGGGATGGGAAGGGGCATGCATAAGATGGCGTTGATCGAAGCACCCTTCACTAAATGACAGACACTACATCGTGCCGCGAATCTGCCAACCTCCTTACGCATCGACAACCAATAATACGAGCCAGCAGGCAATTGAAAAGTGCAATCCCGCCCAACATGACCTTCATTATGCAGTTCCTGAATGAGCATCAGACGTAGGCTACACTCAGGGATACACAACTGGACCCCACGAAAAAGAAAGCCCTCCTCCAAGAAAAATTCAGTGGGTTCACCTTGCTGAATTTGCAGAATAATATGAGAAAAGATAGGAACATCTGCGTACAATTCCATGAACGAGTCAAATCCAGGCACCTGGACACGCAACTCAATAAGTAAGGTATGCCGGCTACTCAGTGTGTCAGCTACACAATTAGAGGTACTAGCCTTGTGCTTAGTAACGAAAGTGAACTGCTGTAAATAAGAAAGATAAGATGCATGGCTATGATAGACCTTACCGTGGCTGCCATGATGCTTAAGGGAGTCGTGATCAGTGTAAAGAACAAACTCGCGCTGAAATAAGTAATGGCGCCAATGTTTCACATCTTCAACAAGAGCGTAGAACTCCATAGCATATGTGCTGAATCGAAACTTGGCACCAGAAAGTTTCTCACTGAAATAAGTAACAGGGCGTTGACAACACTTCGTTGTTTGCGCCAAATTTGAATTTATAGGGACCTACTATACTAGCAAGTGATAAGTAGGATCAAACCCCAAGAGAGCAAGTGGTTATAGAGTTCTATTAATAGTTAACGGTGGTTTGTTCTCAAGAGGAATGATGTTTATCAAATTTAGAAAGAATCAATTCAAGGATATGCATTGCAACTAGTAATCATCGATCGAACATGCATCAACTAGTAAAAACTGCTGTTCTAGTTTAACAATCCTGCTAAGGTAGTGTCGACTCCAATGTTCTACCTACTCTTAACCCTAAGTTCTTGAAAAAGTTAACGATTACTTGACTAACAATACCAATTTAGTTCTACCGCTAGGCTTCGTTAATAAGGCAGTTTAATCTAGTATCGCGCAATAGATATCAATCTAGTTTCACCGCTAGGCTATGCTAACTTGATGATGAGTAAATTCACTAAATTAAATTATGAAAGATAAATCTCAAATAATGCAAATCCCCAAACTGAGTTAGGGTACACCTACTAATACAATCCATCTAACACTAATGAAAAATTGAGTTCAGAGAATACGCTGTCGCGCACTGTTCCCCGCGCACTGATTACCCCTCACTGTTCACCAATCGATTTTCGCATCAAAACGAAATGTGTCTCTCTGATCTTTTGTCTATAAATTATGTCTCGAATTCTCAGCTGAGAATCTGTTGAAAATCTATTTATATAAAAACCCTAGATTGCTGGATGTGGGCCTCGGGATTTGGGCATGTGTGCCTGATAGAGCCTATTTATACGCGCTATTTAGATCTTAACACTGTGCTTGTTTGCATTATTTTGTGTACAAGATTACTGGTTTCCGGTGTTTTTGTATTCCAGGGCACGAGGGCCTAAGTCGGATACGTGCTAATAGGCGCGTTTAAGGAGCGCAACACACAGCCTGCGGAGCTAGCAGCGCAAACAGGATAGGAAGTGGCAGAGTCAGACTGCGGTGCGCAGACCGACTGCGCGAACCAATGTGCGCAGTGCGCCATGCGCAGGATGTTGGTGTTTCCAAATCTTGAACACCATAGGATTTGGAAGTTGCCAAGATTGTCCTCATGAGCAGTATATAAAAGAGAGGAAGGCTAGGGTTTGAGAGGCACAATAATATCGAGGAGAGAGAGCCAGAACTGAAAAACACACGAGCTGCTGCGAGGACCTGCGCTAGCCGACTGCGCGAGCCAAGACACAGCAATCTGCACGCACCTGCTTGTTACTGTTTTCTTGGATACTTTAGCTGTTATTTACTATTTCTATGATGTTTACTACTAGCATGTCTAGCTAAACGCTTTGTATCGATTGAGCATGATTCTATGAGTATTTCCTTTGAGACTTGTGCTTAATGCATAGTTAGTTGCTTGTGTTAATTCTGTGCACACGGTTGACAGCTAGTTGCATGAGTAGGGGAAGCCTTGAACCGCAATCTTACTCGTACTACTTGTTTTTTATATGTTAAACTAGTTGGTAGCTTGACGGTGACAACTAGGAGTAACGCACTAGGATAATCAGTTGCTACTGTGACAGGATTCGTAGCTGCTTAGACTAGTTTCAAGAATTAATAGGTCATGAACTTTGATCGGAACATGCGCACATGTTAGGAAGCCTTGATCGGACACTAACTTCAGTAAAACGAACTATAGACGTTTAGAGTCGATGATAAGGAATACATTCATAGTACTTAATCTCTACTACCTGCGCACGTCTAGTGCAAATTCTGCGTTCACTACTGTTCATTCGCGTACCTGCGCAACCCAATCACTCACAACCCCAATTTTCGTAAGTTGTAAGTTGCTAGCTAGAGCGAGTCTGCTTGCTCCTTGTGGGATCGACCCTGACTTAGCCGCTGTACGACGCGCGATCAAATTTTGGCGCCGTTGCCGGGGAGCAACACAGATAAGCATTAACTAGTTTAAGTTTTCTTCTACAGTAGTTAGTTATTTCTTTTTGCTTTATTTTCCTCGTTGTTGTTTCTGACAGCGCGCAATCAACAGCAGCCTGCGCAACCTTGAAACAGTTGCGCTGCGCAGGGTATAGTTGCGCACTGACAGATGCAACAGCTTAGTTGTCTTTTAATTTCGTTTTCTTTGAGATTTAGAACAGGTCATGGACGATAACAGTGTCGTTGGAGATAACTTAGGGGACAGAACCCCAGACAATGCAGGAGCAGATAACCGCGCAGTTCGGTTCAGAGAGGAAGTGCAGCGCGAAGTTGAAGCAAGGATGGCTGCTGAAGTGTATAATGCGCCACCCGCGCGACAGGTTGCGCGACGCAGAACAGTGCGCGAGATGTCAGCCCCAATCACGGTTAACTAGCCATGGTGCATAGTGCTTCCACCAGACGGTCATTTTGAGCTAAGGAGCTTGCTCATTCATCACATGCCCAAGTTTCACGGGATGAACAACGAGAACCCAGTCAAGCATGTGCGAGAATTCCTAGTTATTTGCGAGAGCATGAAGTCCGAAGGGGAGAGCGACGAAGCGCTGAAAATGAAGGCGTTCCCTTTTTCATTGTGTGATACGGCCAGGCATTGGCTGATGAGCTTACCAGCAGGATCTATTCACACATGGGAGCAGCTGCAGAAGAAGTTCTTGGACAAGTTCTATCCTGCAGCCAAGATTGCGCTACTCAGGAGGGAGTTGGCCGCACCTAGGCAGGGCGCAGAAGAATCACTATCGGAGTATTATGAGCGTTTCAGGGAGCTGGAGGCTAACTGCTACAATCACGGCCTGCCCCAGAATGTGCTGATAGAGAATTTCCTGAACGGATTGCTACCCATGGAGCTGAGATTATTGAATGCATGCGCAGGAGGCGACATTTGCAACATGTACCCAGAGGACGCGTGGCAGCTGATAGAAGACTCTGTTCGGCAGGTAAGACATCAACTAACAGTTGAAAACAGTCGTGCACGTTCTGTGCATCAGGTAGAAACAAGCGCTGAGATAAAGGAGATGAAGGCCATGCTGCAGAAGCTGATGCACGCGCAGGGGGCGCAACCAGCTGCGCCAAAGGCATGCGAGTTCTGCACTTCCACCGAGCACAAAACCGACGCATGTACCACGCTTTGCGAGGAATCAGGAGATGTTAATGCTCTAGGAGGGTGGGATAATAGAGGGCCGCAGAGGCAGAATCAGCAGCCTTTTGGACTAGCCGCAAATGGGTTCAGATGGAAGGAGGACAACAATTTCCAGAGGCAGTCCGCGGATCAGCGCGCACCACAGCAGACGCAACAAGCTGCGCCCTACAATCCACCGCATCGCCGCACTGACGCACCAGCGCAAAACAACCAGCAGCCGAGGCGATCCTTAGAAGATATCGTGGGCCAGTTAGCAGACACAGTGAGCAAGAATGATGAGAAGTATGACAAGAGGTTCGAGTCCATTGAAAAGCAGCTGTCACAGATCGCTACCACGGTGTATGAGCTAAAAAAGAGCGATGGTAATCTGCCTTCGCAAGTGATCCAGAATCCCAAGGGAGGAGTCAACGCAGTGACGCTGAGGACTGGGCGCACGGTAGGAACAGAGCAGACCGCAAAGGCGCCCGCGCAACCAGTTGCGCAAGCTCCAGAACCAGCAGAGCCGGATGCGCAACCAACAGCGCAAGCCACAAGCCAGCAAGGCGAGGCGCCAGGTATGACGTAGACAAAAGACAAAGACATGAATCTTACTAACATACCTGCACCTTTTCCTGTACAGGCACCATTGGCTAGGAAAGAAGCGCTTGATAAAGAGCTCTACGAGTTATTTAGTAAGGTGGAAATAAACATTCCCCTTATTGAAGCAGTTCGGCAGATCCCTAGGTACGCCCAATTCTTAAAGGAGCTGTGCACAAACAAGAGGAGGAAAGGCGAGTGCGCACAGGTAATGCTAAATGCGCAGGCCTCAGCAATCGTGCAACATAAGGTACCACCTAAATGCCGGGATCCAGGTACGTTCACCATCCCATGCACTTTAGGTAAGACCACAGTAAGCAACTGCATGATTGACTTAGGCGCATCTATAAATGTGCTTCCCTATTCCCTGTATGCGTCACTGCGCCTTGGACGACTAAAGCCTGCAGGTGTCACCATTCAACTAGCAGATCGGTCGTGCAAGCAACCGACATGCATGATAGAGGACGTCCTCGTCCGAGTAGGAGAGCTGGTGTTTCCAGCAGATTTCTATGTCCTAGAAATGGAGGGTGAGTCGAGCAAAGGAAGTGCGCAGATCCTATTGGGTAGACCATTTCTGAAGGCAGCGCGCACAAAGATAGACATGTGGAGGGGTACACTCTCAATGGAGGTCGATGGCGAGGAAATTCACTTTAATATATTCAAAGGGATGTAGCACCCTCATGAGGACGCCACAGTGCACGCGTTGGACAGCATAGATGACTTGGTTGCAGATGCGCAGTGTGCGAGCGCAGCAGAAGGACCTGAACCGCTGACACAGGTAGAGATGGAGGTGCATGAGGATGAGCTGAGCAGTGCTGAACCAGTATCCAGGCAGGTACACGATATAGTTAATGTCTGCACTGCTAATAAAATCTTGCCCTCTATTGAACAGGCACCCAAGGTCGAGCTGAAGCAACCCCCCACACTTGGGAAATAAACATTCCTGGGAAATGAGGACACCCTGCCGGTAATCATAAAGAAAGGATTAGAAGAGGAGCAGGAGGCGCGATTACAAAAGGTGCTGCGCAAGAACCAGCGCGCTATAGGATGGACGCTTGCTGACCTGCGCGGAGTGAGCCCGGACGTATGCATGCATAGGATTCTATTGGAAGATGGTGCCAAACCATCCAGGGAGCCTCAGCGCAGATTGAATCCGAATATGATGGAGGTGGTGCAAAAGGAGATCCTGAAGCTGCTTGACGCAGGAGTCATTTACCAAATCTCGGACAGCAAATGGGTGAGTCCAGTGCACGTCGTGCCGAAGAAAGGAGGAATCACAGTGGAGGAGAATGCGCAGGGCGAGTTTGTTCCCAAGCGCATGCAAACTGGATGGCGCATGTGCATAGACTACAGGAAGCTTAACGCAGTCACGCGCAAGGATCATTTTCCGCTGCCCTTCATGGACCAGATGCTAGATCGATTAGCAGGGAAGCCTTACTTTTGCTTCCTGGACGGGTACTCAGGGTACAATCAGATACCCATTGCTGCGGAAGATCAAGAAAAAACTACTTTTACCTGCCCATTCGGTACGTTTGCGTTTCGACGCATGTCATTTGGGCTGTGTAACGCGCCAGGTACGTTCCAACGTCTAGTCATGAGCATCTTTTCTGATATGATTGGTATATGCATTGAGGTGTTCATGGATGATTTTACTGTGTATGGAGGTACCTTTGACGCATGCTTGATTAATCTTGATAAGGTCTTAGCGCGCTGCATTTCAAAAAACCTAGTGCTCAATTATGAAAAATGTCATTTTATGGTATCACACGGAGTAGTACTAGGACATATTATCTCGCAGGAGGGAATCAAGGTAGATAAGGCCAAAATAGATCTTATTTCTAATCTGCCTTATTCCACTAACGTGCGCGATGTGAAATCATTCCTTGGGCATGCAGGGTTTTACAGGCATTTCATAAAAGATTTTTCTCAGATTTGTATACCCCTGTCTAACCTCTTGCAAAAGGATGTGTGTTTCGAATTCACTGATGAGTGCAGGGCTGCGTTTAACAAGCTGAAGGAGGCGCTGACGAGTGCGCCAGTGATGCGCGCGCCAGACTGGAGCCTGCCGTTTGAACTGATGTGCGACGCAAGTGACTATGCAGTACGTGCAGTCCTGGGACAGCGCGTGGACAAGAAGCCGCATGCCATCTATTATGCATCGCGCACACTGGACGCTGCGCAGAGGAACTACACCACCACGGAAAAGGAACTTCTGGCAATCATGTTTGCACTGGAGAAGTTCCGCGCATATGTTCTAGGCGCCAGAGTCATCGTCTTCACAGACCACGCAGCAATCCGTTACCTGATGTCCAAGAAGGAGACTAAGCCGCGCCTGATGCGCTAGGTGCTCCTACTTCAGGAGTTCGACTTGGAAATCAAGGATAAGAAGGGCACGGAGAACACAGTCGCTGACCACCTGAGAAGGATCGTGAAAGCAGAGGAGCCAGGGCAGATCACAGAGACATTCCCTGACGAGCATCTGATGGCGCTGACAGGTAAGGTACCATGGTATGCGCACATTGCGAATTACCTGGTCACAGGTACGTTTCCTCCTCATTTCACTAAAACCCAATGCATGAGATTAAAGCATTAGTCCAGGTATTACATTTGGGATGATCCGTATATGCTCAGAATAGGACCTGATCAGATTTTGAGGCGATGCGTGCCTGACCATGAAATTAACTCTGTTTTGATGTTTTGTCATGCGCACGCATGTGGAGGACACTTTGGTCCAAAGCGCACTAGCAGAAAGATCCTGGATTGCGGATTTTATTGGCCACACTTGTTTAGCGACTCGTATAACCACTGCAGGAATTGTGACAAGTGTCAGTGCACAGGAGGAATATCAGCGCGCAATGAGATGCCGCAGACGCCAATACTAGTGGATGAAGTATTCGATATTTGGGGGATTGACTTCATGGGGCCATTTCCTCCATCTTCCGGATATGAGTTTATGTTGGTCGCAGTGGATTATGTCTCCAAATGGGTTGAGGCTAAGGCCACCCGGAAGGATGATAGTAAGACGGTCGCTGACTTTTTGAGAACTAACATCTTTTGCAGGTACGGGGTGCCTAAGGCAATCATAAGCGACCAGGGGACGCATTTCTGTAATAGGACAGTGGCGCAGGTATTCAAGCATTATGGAGTGCGCCACAAGACGTCCACCGCTTACCACCTTCAGACGAATGGCCAGGCCGAGGTTTCCAACCGAGAGATCAAGCACATCCACGAGAAAACTGTGAGACCGTCGTGCAAGGACTGGAGCCAGCGCCTTGACGATGCGCTATGGGCATACAGAACTGCACATAAGATACCGATTGGGACTTCACCATTTCGGTTGGTTTATGGAAAAGCGTGCCACCTGCCAGTGGAGTTGGAACACAAAGCATACTGGGCATTGCGCGTTTGTAACCTGAACCTAGACGAGGCTAGTAAGGAGCGCGCATTTGAGCTAAGCGAGTTAGAGGAGCTGCGCCTAGATGCATATGAGGGGCTGCGCGACTACAAGGCGCGCACAAAAGCATTTCACGACAAACACATCCTCAGACGCACCTGTGAAGGTATGTGGCATCATTGACAAACTCCTACAAAGTGAACTAGAGCTTGCTACAGCAAGTATGGAAAGAGAACAGCTGATGAAGAGCATTCCAGAGTGAGCAAACTCAGTAAGTGGCGCTCCAGATGAAGACATTAAGTAGCGCTCCAGATGAAGACATTAAGTGGATAATGTCTTCACGAGGCGCGCGCCTTAATGTTGCCTTGGGGCGCTCGAAAATCTGAAAGAGATCATGAAGACATCAGCTTGTGCAATCTGGGCAGAGTGACTATCTCAGTACTCAAGTGGAGTAAGCACCTCTGGAGCAGAAGTTCAGCAGCAGAAGTATTGCACACCTTCAGACAGCTTGTGCTACAGCAGATGCTGCAGCACAAATGCTGTAGCAGAAATTTAGCTTTCTCGTAGATTGCATTCCAATAACAAATCAGTGGACCGAAGGGCTTCCGGAAAGAGCTGAATATTCAGGAGAATATTTCTGGAGTGCCTCTCAAGAACAAGGGCAGATTTGTTGAAGTGAAGATATGATCTTGTAGAGATCTTGGAGGATCTTCCTTAGAATTGATGGGATTGGTTCCTAATGCATTTAGGAAATTCCAGCAGCAGCAAACAGCTACAACACAAGTGAACAAGGAGTTGTTGCAGCTCAAACAATCAAGCTGGCAGCAGATGCAGCAGGGGATGCTGCAGCAGGTGCTGGTTCAAGTGCTGGTTCAACTGTCCAAGTAGCAGTTTTGTGCTGAGTGCGATTTTAAGGTATGGCAGCTTTGTGAAAGCTCTTAGAAGAATTTCTAAAATACTAAAGAGCATATTCCAGCAAGGTTTACTTGTCAGAGAAGGAGATTTGCATTGAAGATATTAATCAAATCTAATCTCCTAGATTTTAGGAGATAATTGATCTTGTGAGACTATGGCCTAAACCTGGAAATTGCTTAAAGTGGTGAGGGTATTTAAGCAGAAGGTTTGAGGGCTGTAGAGGGTGATCGAAGCTGAGGGATACACGAGTGTAGACACAGATTTCAGAGTGAGGATTCTTGGGTGTGCTACTGACGTTGTTCTTCGATCAACACACACGGGCAGAGCGTTGAGCGCAGAGCTGTGGTGTGCATTGCAGAAGAGAATCAGGTCTTGCAGAGACTGATTCGTGCATTGATCTGGAAGCCAATTTAGAGCTGTGGAGCTTGTTGGTTGATCAAAGGCAGCCGCGGGAGAACTGATGGGTGGAAGGCTCGGTCGAGGTTCGTGCGGAAGAACTCACTAGTGGCAGGTGGTCACTGAGTGAGGGGGAGTTACTCAGAGTGTGCAGCGCTCTTGGAGTGGTTCGATCGGCTCGGCAGAAGGCCTTGGAGCGACGCGGACAGTGTGCTTCAGCTGTGTGTTACAGCTGTTGCTGCAGCAACCCTGCTGAGTAGTGTAGGATAGAATAGGCTGAGTTCTTTGAGAGGATTGTAGCTATTCTAGACTGACATATTGTAGAGGGTGTGCTGACACAAATCAGAGCTTGTTCTGATTGTGTTGAGTAGTCCACACGGGGTTAAAGTAGCATAGGTTGCGTGCGTTGTAACCGAGTGTGCTTTGAACCTTTGGTTGAGTGGATTGAGGACTGGAGAATAGTCCTCCCCAGACGTAGGCAGATTGGCCGAACTGGGTGAACAAATCTGTGTCCTATTCATTGTCTGCTGTGCCTACATTTAAGTGAACAAGAGTGTGCTGCAGCAACTGCTAGTTCACAAATCCGCATAAGTAGAGACACTTGAAAATTTCAATTGGTATCAGAGCGGGAACTCGACACACAGAGTTAAAAAGATCCTACAGTGTCTCTGAAGAAGCAAAGACAATGAAGGAAGGACAGAGCACAAGCAGACCTCCATTATTGGAAGAGAGCAATTATGGATGTTGGAAGGCGGGAATGAAGGTCTTCCTAAAGACGATGGATGAGGAGACGTGGAGAGCAGTAGTGTCTGGATGGTCACACCCATTGATCATCGACGACAAAGGAGTTGCACTGGAGAAACCAGAGGAGACATGGACAGCTTAAGAAGAAGCTGTAGCAACCAGTAACTCAAGAGCCTTGAACGCGATTTTTGCCGCTGTTGACGCAAATAATTTCGGGCTGATCTCTGACTGTGAAGTTGCCAAGCAAGCATGGGAGATCCTCCAGTCGGCTCATGAAAGGAATAAAACTCCTGCTGCAAATTGGAGAGACGAAGACAGTGAAGAAAAATCTGACCAAATTAGCAATGTTGCTTTGATGTTTGAAACTGATTTGAAGAGCACCGTTTCAACAAAGCCAGAAAGTGTTGATTGTGCTGATGAGTCAGACAGTAGTGATGATGAGGAAATCACTGAGGAGTCCATTGCAAGAAACTTTACCCTGTTGCACGAAGAGTGGCTGCAAGTCATGGAGGTCAACAAAGGATTGACGGCTAAAGTTTCAGATCTGCAAGAAAAACAAGAGGAGCTGCTGAAGATGATCACTTCTCTTACGGATCAGGTTGCCCAGCAAGAAGAGAAGTTTGCTGCAGAGAAGGAAGAGCTCAACCTCTACCGGAAGACTACAAAGATGCTTAACAGTGGAACAAGCACTCTTGAAGACATTCTAGCACGCCAAAGGTATGGAGGTGGCTACTCAGGTCTTGGATACACTGGAGAAGAAGGTGCTGAAACAACTGTATTCATCAAAGCTACGGAGCGAGAAGATGCTGAGATTGCCGTAGAAAAACCGGTCTTGTCCCAGAAACCAGTTCAGAAAAAGGTGCATAGAAGGGTGAACAAGAAGCTGCTACAGCAACCGTTGTATCAACAACCTGTAGCAGAAAAGAAATCCAGGTGCAAAAGTCGCAGTTGTTATTTCTGTGATCGAGAGGGACACATTCAGAAAAGATGCCCGATCCTGAACAAGTATTGGAGAACTCAGAGACCTCCCATAGACGGACAGCGTCGGATGAAGCCAAGGATTAGACGTTGCACCCTCAGCTCATCAAATCCAATGAAGGAACAACACTGTCCGATTGTGCATAGAAATTGCAGGTGCACTGGAGGGACAATGAGCTGGAGAATGAGGATCGAGAAGGATGCTGACACAGAGAGGATGAGACACCGAAACAATGCCGGAAGGAAAGGAAGAGTTGCTGGTCACAACAAAACTCGGAAGAAGCATGTTCGAAAACCAGTAAAAGTATGGGTGGAGAAGCAGCCACCTGATATTCCCCCAAAGCCAACCAAAGCAGCACATGTTGACACATTGGAATGCCCTCTCCTGTGGATGGAGAAGAGGCGTTGGCATACTCGCTAAGTTTAGCTGGTATCCCCCTTTATCATTTGTGACAAAAAGGGGGAGAAGAGGAGAAGAGGAGAAGGGGAGAAGAAGAGAAGACGTGCTCTTAGAAATGATGCTCAGGTTTTGTCAAAAATGCCAAGGGGGAGAGTGTTAAGGTAATGGCATCCTTGACAAACAAGCACAAGAAGTTGCTACAACATCCCCTGAAGATTGAAGCTGAAGAAGCTGCAAGAGAAGGAGTTCAAAGATGAGAAGAGGATTGCCTAAGATTAGAAGGGTTCTTGGATTTTGTCAAAATGCCAAGGGGGAGATTGTGAAGGTATGTGGCATCATTGACAAACTCCTACAAAGTGAACTAGAGCTTGCTACAACAAGTATGGAAAGAGAACAGCTGATGAAGAGCATTCCAGAGTGAGCAAACTCAGTAAGTGGCGCTCCAGATGAAGACATTAAGTAGCGCTCCAGATGAAGACATTAAGTGGCTAATGTCTTCACGAGGCGCGCGACTTAATGTTGCCTTGGGGCGCTCGAAAATCTGAAAGAGATCATGAAGACATCAGCTTGTGCAATCTGGGCAGAGTGACTATCTCAGTACTCAAGTGGAGTAAGCACCTCTGGAGCAGAAGTTCAGCAGCAGAAGTATTGCACACCTTCAGACAGCTTGTGCTACAGCAGATGCTGCAGCACAAATGCTGTAGCAGAAATTTAGCTTTCTCGTAGATTGCATTCCAACAACAAATCAGTGGACCGAAGGGCTTCCGGAAAGAGCTGAATATTCAGGAGAATATTTCTGGAGTGCCTCTCAAGAACAAGGGCAGATTTGTTGAAGTGAAGATATGATCTTGTAGAGATTTTGGAGGATCTTCCTTTGAATTGATGGGATTGGTTCCTAATGCATTTAGGAAATTCCAGCAGCAGCAAACAGCTATAACACAAGTGAACAAGGAGTTGTTGCAGCTCAAACAATCAAGCTGGCAGCAGAGGTGAACTAGCAGCAGATGCAGCAGGGGATGCTGCAGCAGGTGCTGGTTCAAGTGCTGGTTCAACTGTCCAAGTAGCAGTTTTGTGCTGGGTGCGATTTTAAGGTATGGCAGCTTTGTGAAAGCTCTTAGAAGAATTTCTAAAATACTAAAGAGCATATTCCAGCAAGGTTTACTTGTCAGAGAAGGAGATTTGCATTGAAGATATTAATCAAATCTAATCTCCTAGATTTTAGGAGATAATTGATCTTGTGAGACTATGGCCTAAACCTGGAAATTGCTTAAAGTGGTGAGGGTATTTAAGCAGAAGGTTTGAGGGCTGTAGAGGGTGATCGAAGCTGAGGGATACACGAGTGTAGACACAGATTTCAGAGTGAGGATTCTTGGGTGTGCTACTGACGTTGTTCTTCGATCAACACACACGGGCAGAGCGTTGAGCGCAGAGCTGTGGTGTGCATTGCAGAAGAGAATCAGGTCTTGCAGAGACTGATTCGTGCATTGATCTGGAAGCCAATTTAGAGCTGTGGAGCTTGTTGGTTGATCAAAGGCAGCCGCGGGAGAACTGACGGGTGGAAGGCTCGGTCGAGGTTCGTGCGGAAGAACTCACTAGTGGCAGGTGGTCACTGAGTGAGGGGGAGTTACTCAGAGTGTGCAGCGCTCTTGGAGTGGTTCGATCGGCTCGGCAGAAGGCCTTGGAGCGACGCGGACAGTGTGCTTCAGCTGTGTGTTACAGCTGTTGCTGCAGCAACCCTGCTGAGTAGTGTAGGATAGAATAGGCTGAGTTCTTTGAGAGGATTGTAGCTATTCTAGACTGACATATTGTAGAGGGTGTGCTGACACAAATCAGAGCTTGTTCTGATTGTGTTGAGTAGTCCACACGGGGTTAAAGTAGCATAGGTTGCGTGCGTTGTAACCGAGTGTGCTTTGAACCTTTGGTTGAGTGGATTGAGGACTGGAGAATAGTCCTCCCCAGACGTAGGCAGATTGGCCGAACTGGGTGAACAAATCTGTGTCCTATTCATTGTCTGCTGTGCCTACATTTAAGTGAACAAGAGTGTGCTGCAGCAACTGCTAGTTCACAAATCCGCATAAGTAGAGACACTTGAAAATTTCAGCACCTTTGAGCCAGGAGACCAGGTACTATTATTCTCCCAGCGCCTAAAGCTCATGCCTGGGAAGCTGCGTAGCAAATGGACGGGACCATACACGGTTACCAAGGTTTTCCCTTACGGAACAATTGAGTTAGAAAACAAGCATCAGCATCGTTTTCAGGTCAATGGGCAGCGAGTCAAAAAGTATTTGGGAGAACCTTAGGATGGCACAGGGCGCGAAGTTGACCTGGCAGAGCCAGAAATAGAAGATGCGCAGGTTGCTGCGCCAGAGTCGCCACCAGAGGCACCTGAGGGAGACCTGGGAACTATTTCTCATATTTCTTCTCCCTCTTTAACTAACCTCGTTACTTATGATTTATTACATGATATTAACCATGCTGACCACCCTTCCGATCCTTTGCGCAGGACTAAGAAGAACGCAACGCACACACGAGCGCGGGGACACTCAGGAGCAAGAGTGGGGCGGTCACTGGCACACTTTTACGCAAGTAACGAGGTACGGTCGAGCCAACGACGTTAAACAAAGGCACTTGTCGGGAGGTAACCCGACACGTTTTACTTTTACACATTTTTTTTATAGTTTTTCTAGTGTCTTTTAGTTAGTTTAGGACTTGTAGTTTTTTTAGTCGCGCAGCAGTGCACAGGCCAGTGCGCAAATTCAGTGTGCGGAACAGATGCGCCAGAGAGGGGGTATAAAAGGCCAGGACTTAGAAAAAATTTCAGCATTTTCACATTCGACCGTTGCAAGAAAGCTCCTACCCTTAGCCTCCGCTCACCGTCCGGCAATCAACCAGGCCTCCGTTTAGAAAGATTTGAAGAGCTTACCATCGCACACACACCAGGTAACCCTTCCATTCAGTTTGAGCCGATTCAGTAGGGTTTTGTGCGATAGAGGAGTTGCCCTAGGTTTGAAATCGCACCTAGTTCGACCACACCATTTGGAGTTCTGGGTAGTGGGTTTTGTAGGCGGAGAATAGGCGACCTGTAGGTGACAGTTTCAGGGCATTAGTCGGAGTTTGGATTTTGGGCATTTGTTGAGCTTTGACCGTAGTTGACCAGAAGAACACCAGCGCACCATGAGACCCGCGGAGGATCAGGAGACCCCAGAGTCATTCGCCAACAAATATGACGCCTTCATGAGGCTAGAGATGTACGGGACCCCGTATATCAGCAGGGACTTCCTACGCGAAGTCGGGTTGGAGGAACTCATTGTGGAGAAGCTCGTGCTGGCGGGCTGGGAGACGCTGTTGGAGATCAACAGCGCGGCTGATAAGGAGGATACTGCCGATTTGGAAATCAGGTACCGGCACAGAGTGGTCTGGTACATAGCCTCGGCCAAGAGGCTAAAGCACGCGCTGAGATGCGCCAAGGTGCGTGAGGAGGATATAGACACGCACACAAATCAGGAGGCATGGCGTGAGATGGCTACCGGCCAAGTGTTTGCCACGGGGCGCAGCCGAGGACGCGAGCTGCGCGACCCGTGGTTTGTAATCGCGCAGTCCCTCATAGGCGTCCAGGCGCAGCTCTTCTAGTTCGCTCAGCTCAAATGCGCGTTCTTGTCCTGCCTCCTCCAAGTTCAAGTTGCAAATACGTAAGGCCCAATATGCCTTGTGCTCGAGCTCCACTGGCAGGTGGCATGCCTTCCCATAGACCAGCCGGAATGGTGAGGTTCCAATGGGTGTCTTGTGTGCAGTGCGGTATGCCCATAGCGCATCATCCAGGCGCTGGCTCCAATCCTTGCGCGACGGCCTCACAGTCTTTTCCAAGATGCGCTTGATCTCTCTGTTAGAAACTTCGGCCTGTCCATTCGTCTGCGGATGGTAAGCGGTGGACATCTTGTGGCGCACCCCATAGTGCTTGAAGACTTGCGCCACAACCCTGTTGCAGAAGTGCGTCCCCTGGTCGCTGATAACTGCCTTAGGCACTCCGTACCTGCAAAATATGTTAGTTCTGAGAAAATTAGCGACAGTCTTACCATCATCCTTGCGCGTGGCTTTAGCTTCGACCCATTTGGATACGTAATCCACGGCCACCAGTATGTACTCGTAGCCGGCAGATGGGGGAAATGGACCCATGAAGTCGATTCCCCAAACATCGAACACTTCATCCACCAAAATCGGGGTCTGCGGCATCTCGTTGCGCGCGGAGATTCCTCCAGTGCGCTGGCACCTGTCACACTTCCTGCAGTGGTCATAGGCATCTCTGAATAGGTGCGGCCAGTAGAATCCACAGTCCAAGATCTTCCTGCTCGTGCGCTTGGGACCGAAATGTCCTCCACAGGCGTGCGCATGACAAAACATCAATACAGAGTCAATCTCATGGTCAGGCACGCAACGTCTTAATATCCGATCTGGACCTGTGACCAGGTAATTTGCGATATGCGCATACCATGGTACCTTACCTGTTAGCGCCATCAGATGCTCGTCAGGGAATGTCTCCTTGATCTGCCCTGGCTCCTCATCCTTTATGATCCTGCTCAGGACATCAGCGACGGTATTTTCTGTGCCCTTCTTATCTTTGATCTCTAAATCGAATTCCTGAAGCAAAAGTACCCAGCGCATCAGGCGCGGCTTGGTCTCTTTCTTGGATATGAGGTAGCGGATAGCTGCGTGGTCCGTGTAGATGATGACTCTGGCGCCTAGAACATATGCTCGGAACTTCTCCAGCGCAAATACAATTGCCAGAAGCTCCTTCTCCGTGGTGGTGTAGTTCTTCTGCGCGGAGTCTAGTGTGCGCGATGCATAGTAGATGGCATGCGGCTTCTTGTCCTCGCGCTGCCCCAAGACTGCTCCCACTGCGTAGTCACTTGCGTCACACATCAACTCAAATGGCAGGTTCCAGTCTGGGGCGCGCATCACTGGCGCACTGGTCAGCGCTGCTTTCAGTTTATCGAACGCCGCCCTGCACTTATCAGTAAAATCGAAGCACACGTCTTTTTGCAACAGGTTAGACAGGGGTATGCAAATCTTAGAGAAATCCTTAATAAAACGCCTGTAAAACCCAGCATGCCCTAAGAACGATTTCACGTCGCGCACGTTGGTGGCATAAGGCAGATTAGAAATAATATCTATCTTAGCTTTGTCTACCTTAATACCCTCCTCTGAAATGATATGACCCAGTACTACTCCGTGCGTAACCATGAAATGACACTTCTCGTAGTTTAGCACTAAGTTCTTAGAGATGCAGCGCGCTAAGACCTTATCTAGATGTGTTAAGCATGCATCAAAGGTACTCCCATATACAGTGAAATCATCCATGAACACTTCTATACATATACCAATCATATCAGAGAAAATGCTCATGACGAGGCGTTGGAACGTACCTGGCGCGTTGCACAGCCCAAAAGACATACGCCGAAACGCAAAAGTGCCGAATGGGCATGTGAACGTGGTCTTCTCTTGATCCTCCGCAGCTATGGGTATCTGATTGTAACCTGAATATCCGTCCAAAAAACAAAAGTAAGGCTTACCTGCCAAGCGATCCAGCATTTGGTCCATGAAGGGTAGCGGGAAGTGGTCCTTGCGCGTTACAGCGTTCAGCTTCCTGTAGTCGATGCACATGCGCCAGCCAGTCTGTATGCGCTTGGGAACTAGCTCGCCCTGCGCATTCTCCTCCACCGTGATTCCTCCTTTCTTTGGCACAACGTGCACCGGGCTGACCCATCTGCTGTCTGAGATTGGGTAAATGACCCCTGCGTCAAGCAACTTCAGAACTTCCTTTTGTACTACCTCCATCATATTTGGGTTTAACCTGCGCTGAGCCTCCCTGGATGGCTTGGCACCATCTTCCAACAGAATCCGGTGCATGCACACGTCTGGGCTCACTCCGCGCAGATCAGCAAGAGTCCATCCAATAGCGCGCTGGTTCCTGCGCAGCACCTGTTGTAAACGCGCCTCCTGCTCTTCTTCCAATCCCCTCTTGATGATCACTGGCAGGGTGTCCTCATCTCCCAAGAAAATGTACTTGAGATGCTCCGGGAGTTGCTTCAGTTCGATCTTGGGTGCCTGCTCAACAGAGGGCAAGATTTTGTTAGCGGTGCAAATATGAACTATACTACGTACCTGTGTGGATGCTGGTTCAGCACTGCTTAGCTCCTCCTCTTGCTCCTCCAGCTCTGCCTGTGTCAGTAGCTCTGGTCCTATGGTTGCGCTTGCACACTGCGCTTCTGTGACTAAGTCGTCAAGGCTGTCCATTGCGTGCACGGTGGCGTCCTCATGTGGGTGCTGCATCCCTTCGAAGATGTTGAAATGGATTTCTTCGCCATCTACCTCCATGGAGAGCGTGCCCCTCAACACGTCTATCTTCGTGCGCGCAGTCATCAGAAACGGTCTGCCTAGGAGGATCTGCGCACCGCTGGCGCTTGATTCACCCTCCATTTCGAGCACATAAAAGTCTGCTGGGAACACCAGCTCTCCTACTCGAACTAGGACATCTTCTATCATCCCTGTAGGTTGTTTGCACGATCTATCTGCTAGCTGAATTGTGAGACCTGCAGGTTTTAGTGGTCCAAGGCGCAAGGTCGCATAGAGAGAATATGGTAATAAATTGATTGATGCGCCTAAATCGATCATGCAGTTGCTTACCGTGGTTTTACCTAAGGTGCAAGGGATAGTGAATGTACCTGGATCTCGGCACTTAGGTGGTACCTTTTGCTGCACGATTGCTGAGGCCTGCGCATTTAGCATTACCTGTGCGCATTCGCCTGTCCTTCTTTTATTCGTGCACAGCTCTTTTAAAAACTTCGCATACCTGGGAATCTGTCGAATAGCTTCTATGAGAGGTATGTTGATTTCCACCTTGCTGAACAGCTCATACAGTTCCTTGTCCAGTGCTTCTTTTCTCGCCAGTGGTGCCTGCACAGGGAAAGGAGCAGGTATGTTAGTACAATTTTTGTTCTTGTTTTTCGAGTGAGACATACCTGGTGCCTTGCCCTGCTGGTTCGTGGTTAGCGCTTCTGATTGCGCCTCTGGCTCTGGTTGCGCACTCTGAGCTGCTGGATCTGGGACTTGCGCAACTGGTTGCGCGGGCGCCTGCGCGGTCTGCTCTGTTCCCACTGTGCGCCCAGTCCTCAGTGTTACTGCATTAACTCCTCCTTTAGGGTTCTGAATCACTTGCGAAGGCAGGATGCCATCGCTCTTTTTCAGCTCATACACCGTGGTTGCAATTTGTGATAGATGCTTTTCTATGGATTCGAACCTCTTGTCATACTTTTCGTCATTCTTGCGCACTGTGTCTGCTAGCTGCCCCATGATATCTTCCAAGGATCGCTTTGGTTGCTGACTGTTCTGCGCTGGTGCGTCTGTGCGGCGATGCGGTGGATTGTAGGGTGCAGCCTGTTGCGTCTGCTGTGGTGCGCGCTGATCAGTGGGCTGCCTCTGGAAATTGTTCTCTTCTCTCCATCTGAATCCATTTGCAGCAAGCCCAAAGCGCGGCTGATTCTGCCTCTGCGGTCCTCTGTTGTCCCATCCTCCAAGGGCATTTACATCTCCAGTTTCTTCAAAAAGTGTTGGGCACTCGTCTGTCCTGTGCTCAGTGGACCTGCAGAATTCACATACCTTTGCCGCAACTGGTTGTGCGCTCTGCGCACTCATCAGCTTCTGTAGCATGGCCTTCATTTCTTTGATCTCAGCGCTTGCCTCTACCTGATGCACAGAACGATTACGACTACTTTCAAGTGTCAATTGATGTCTTACCTGCCCAGCAGAATCTTCTATTAGCTGCCATGCGTCCTCGGGGTACATGTTGCAAATGTCCCCTCCTGCGCATGCATTCAGTAGTCGCAACTCCATGGGCAGCAGTCCATTCAGAAAGTTCTCTATCAGCACATTCTGGGGAAGCCCGTGATTGTAGCAGTTGGCTTCTAGCTCCCTGAAACGCTCGTAGTATTCTGACAGAGACTCCCCTGCGCCTTGCCTTGGCGCGGCCAATTCCCTTCTGAGCAGCGCGATCTTCGCTGCTGGATAAAATTTATCTAAGAATTTCTTCTGCAGCTGCTCCCATGTGTGGATTGATCCTGCGGGTAGGCTCATCAGCCAGTGTTTGGCTGCATCGCTCAATGAAAAAGGGAACGCTTTCATCTTCAGCGCTTCATCGTTTTCCCCCAAAGCCTTCATGTTCTCGCAAATGATTAGGAACTCCCGCACATGCTTGACTGGATTTTCGTTGTTCATTCCGTGAAACTTGGGCATGTGATGGATGAGTGAGCTCCTTAGTTCGAACTGTCCGTCGGGCGGAAGCACTATGCACCATGGCTGGTTAACAGTGAGTGGGGCTGACATTTCGCGCACTGTCCTGCGCCTCGCGACTGGACGAACGGGTGGCGCAATGTATGGTTCAGCGGCCATCCGTGCGTCGTCCTCACGCTGCACTTCCTCTCTGAATAGGGCTGCGCGGTTATGCGCCCTTGCTTCCTCTGGGGTTCTGTCTCCCAGGTTATCTCCAACCACACTGTTATCCTCCATGTCCTGATCCAAACTCAAGAAACGAAATTAAATGGCAACGAGGTTGTTGCGTCTGTCAGTGCGCAACTAGAATCTGCGCAGCGCAACTGTTTCAAGGTTGCGCAGGCTGATGTGATTGCGCGCTGTCAGAAAACAACAACGAGAAAACAAAAACAAAATGAAATAACTAAAATGAGAAATGTAAGCTAGCTAAAACTTAGCTGTGTTGCTCCCCGGCAACGGCGCCAAAATTTGATCGCGCGTCGTTGTGCGCGTCAAATATAATTCCTTCCTCTCCCACTAGTACAGCGGTTAAGTAAGGGTCGATCTCCACAGGGAGCAAGCAGTGAGTCTCAGCCAGTAACCTACACTTAAGAAAACGGGGGTCGCGTGAGTGATTGGGGGTTTTGCGCGATGCGCGAATAACAGCGAATATCGTAACTCAGGGAATTGCACTAGACGTGCGCAAGCAGTAGAGATGAAGTACTATATTTATGAGAAGTATTGGGCAGACAATCCTCTATGAATGCATTCCTTATCATTGACTCTAAAACACCTATAGGTTATGCTTTACTTGGGTTAGTGTCCGGTAAAGGCTTCCTAACACGTGCGCATGTTCCGTTCAAAGTTCATGTGCTATTAATCCTTAGAACTAGACTAAACAGCTGCGAATCCTGTCACAGTAGCAGCTGCCTCCCCTAACTCGTTACTCCTAATTGTCACGGTAAGTTTGCGGTTCAAGGCTTCCCCTACGCATGCAACTAGTTTAACAGGTGACAAGCAAGCAACACAAGTAAGTTTGCGGTTCAAGGCTTCCCCTACTCATGCAACTAACTGTCTCAGCGCGCACAGAATTAATACAAGTAAATAAACTATGCATTAAGCTCAAGTCTCAAAGGTAATACATCATAGATTCATGCCCGACCAACACTAAGTGTTTAGCCAGACATGCTAGTGGTAAACATCATAAAATAGTAAATAACAACTACTGAATCCAAGAAAACGGTAGCAAACAGTGCGTGCAGTGTCTTCTCTTGGCTGGCGCAGTCGGCTGGCGCAACTCTCCTTGACAGGTCCGTGTATTTTTCAGTTCTGCCGCGCAGTGCCTCTGGAATGTCACTGAGTGATGGTGTTCCGCCTCTCCCTGAAACCCTAGACTTTCTTTGTTTAAATAGTGCCCCAGGAAGTTCATCTTTTGGCAACTTCCATGTCTGGTCACTGGGACTTTGCGCCTGGCGCACAGCATTGACTGGCGCAATCGGGTAGCGCACCTCTGCTGTCCTTCGCCATTTCTTCTTTTGCTTGCGCCGCTAGCTCCACAGGCTGATCTTTCACTCCTAGAACGCTGCCTGTTAGCGCGTATCCGACTTAAGGACTCGTTCTGACCTGATATACAAAAATAGTGGAAACGAGTAATCTTGCCCATAAAATATTGCAAACAAGCATGGGTTTATGATCTAAATAACGTGTATAACTAGGCTCTATCAGGCGTTCGATAAGCTGAAAGAAGCGCTGACCAGTGCGCCAGTGATGCGCGCACCAGACTGGAACCTGCCATTCGAGCTGATGTGTGACGCAAGTGACTACGCAGTAGGAGCAGTCTTGGGGCAGCGCGAGGACAAGAAGCCGCATGCCATCTACTATGCATCGCGCACACTGGACTCCGCGCAGAAGAATTACACCACCACGGAGAAGGAGCTTCTGGCAATTGTATTTGCGCTGGAGAAGTTCCGAGCATATGTTCTAGGCGCCAGAGTCATCATCTACACGGACCACGCAGCTATTCGCTACCTCATGTCCAAGAAAGAGACCAAGCCGCGCCTGATGCGCTGGGTACTTCTGCTTCAGGAATTCGACTTAGAGATCAAAGATAAGAAGGGCACAGAAAATACCGTCGCTGATCACCTGAGCAGGATCGTAAAGGATGAGAAGCCAGGGCAGATCAAGGAGACATTCCCTGACGAGCATCTGATGGCGCTAACAGGTAAGGTACCATGGTATGCGCATATCGCAAATTACCTGGTCACAGGTGCGTTCCCTCCTCATTTCAATAAAACTCAATGCATGCGATTGAAACATGAGTCCAAGCATTATCTTTGGGATGATCCTTACATGCTTAGAATAGGTCCAGATCGGATATTAAGACGTTGCGTGCCTGACCATGAGATTAATTCTGTGTTGCTGTTTTGTCATGCGCACGCCTGTGGAGGACATTTCGGTCCCAAGCGCACGAGCAGGAAGATCTTGGACTGCGGATTCTACTGGCCGCACCTATTCAGAGATGCCTATGACCACTGCGGGAAGTGTGACAGGTGCCAGCGCACTGGAGGAATCTCCGCGCGCAACGAGATGCCGCAGACCCCGATTCTGGTGGACGAAGTGTTCGATGTTTGGGGAATCGACTTCATGGGTCCATTTCCCCCATCTGCCGGCTACGAGTACATTTTGGTGGCCGTGGATTACGTATCCAAATGGGTCGAAGCTAAGGCCACGCGCAAGGATGATGGTAAGACTGTCGCTGATTTTCTCAGAACTAACATATTTTGCAGGTACGGAGTGCCTAAGGCAGTTATCAGCGACCAGGGGACGCACTTCTGCAACAGGGTTGTGGCGCAAGTTTTCAAGCACTATGGGGTGCGCCACAAGACGTCCACCGCTTACCATCCGCAGACAAATGGACAGGCCGAAGTTTCTAACAGAGAGATCAAGCGCATCTTGGAAAAGATTGTGAGGCCGTCACGCAAGGATTGGAGCCAGCGCCTGGATGATGCGCTATGGGCATACCGCACTGCACACAAGACGCCCATTGGAACCTCACCATTCCGGCTGGTCTATGGGAAGGCATGCCACCTGCCAGTAGAGCTCGAGCACAAGGCATATTGGGCTTTACGTATTTGCAACTTGAACTTGGAGGAGGCAGGAAAAGAACGCGCATTTGAGCTGAGCGAACTCGAAGAGCTGCGCCTAGACGCCTATGAGGGACTGCGCGATTACAAAGCGCGCACCAAGGCGTTTCATGACAGGCATATCCTCCGGCACACATTTGAACCAGGAGACCAGGTACTGTTATTTTCATCGCGCCTGAAGCTCATGCCTGGGAAGTTGCGCAGCAAGTGGACGGGACCATACACCGTCACCAAGGTTTTCCCCTACGGCACAATTGAATTAGAAGACGGGCACCAGCATCGTTTTCAGGTTAACGGGCAGAGAGTCAAACGGTACTTGGGCGAACCTTGGGATGGCACAACACGCAACATTGACTTGGCCGAGCCAGAGATAGTGGACGCGCAGGCTGCTGCGCCAGACGCACCACCAGATGTTTCAGAGGGAGAACTAGCACCCATCGCCTATATCTCCTCTTCCTCTGCATCTACCTTCATTACGAATAATGTATCACATGCTGACCCTCCCTTGTATCCTTTGCGCAGGACCAATGAGATCGTAACACAAGCACTGGCGCAAGGACACTCAGGAGCAAGAGTGGGGGGGGGGGGGCTGCTGACGCACTTCTTGGCACGTAACGAGGTACCGTCGAGCCAACGACGTTAAACAAAGGCACTTGTCGGGAGGTAACCCGACACGTTTTAATTTGGCACATTTTATTCTGCTTGTTTTGTTTTTTGAGTGTTTTTAGTTAGATTAGGGTTTGGTAGTTTTTAGTCACACAAGTGCGCAGGACCGTGCGCCTATCAATGCGCAGGTCCGTTGCGCTAGCCAGAGGGGGGTATATAAGGCCAGACTTAGAAATTTCCCAGCACTTTTTCACTCGACCGTTACACACAAGCTCCCGCCTTCAGACCTCTGCCGTCGATCAGCGCCCAACCCACCGTCCGTCTTGAGAGATTCAAGGACAACACGACCGCACAGCACCCAGGTAACCTCCGATTCCGCTTTGAGCCGCTTCTGTTAGGGTTTGCGCGGAGAAGACAGTTTTAGGGTTTTGAAATCGCACCAGGCTAGAGTGCGCGGCTTGGAGTGCTGTTTTGTGCGTTGAGTAGGCGACCATTAGGCGCTCGTTCGGTGCAAGTTTCAGAGGTTTCTGAGCAGTTTCGAATTTTAGGGTTTTGGGGAGCATTGACCGCGATTGACAGCAGCCCCAGCCCCAGCAGAGCCCGCACCAAAACCAGCAGCCCCAGCAGCTCCAGCCCCAGCCCCAGCAGAGCCCGCACCAGAACCAGCAGCCCCAGCAGCAGAGCCCACCCCTGAACCTGAACCAGCACCGGTACCATCACCAGTAGCTTCCCCTGCCCGGCCTTCTGTTCCGGAGTCCCCCATTAACTTTCCCAGCATAGACTCCGATTCCATATGGGAGTCACTTTCCGAGGACGAGCAGCCTGACCCCCTCACCATTGTGCCACCATCCTCCAGCACCGACTCCATGACTGATTCTTCAGAGGATGAGGCGCATGGGTCAGCAGCTGATTCTAGCTCGGAGGACTTCTAAGGCTTTGGGCAGGCGCAGTGATTTTCTTTAGGGTGGTGTCTTTTATTTTTGCTGCGTCTAGTTGACTATTATGTGTGCTTAATATTTGTGCCATACATTCTGTGACTCCCTTGCTATATTTTGTGTGACTATTTGTGTTCCCTTTTCTGTTCTTTATTTTCGTTGCATTGCATGCATGTGCGCAGCCTCCGTGCGCTTGGGCTTGAGTCGTGGGGACACGTCTCTGTTCAAGTGTGGGGGGGGGGGGGGGGGGCGTTACTCTTACATTTCATGTTTTGAGCATTTTTAGTATAGCCTAGTTTAAGTTGAAGAGAATTAGTAGCAGTAGTGCGCTAAGGTGCAGGATGCGCATGCGCTCCAGCTTGTTTTGCGCTATCCGTATTGCGTGCGCCGTTCTCTACTGTTTTAGCATAATTTTTTCGTTTTTTCTGCTCCTGTCAGTTGGGATATACAGGGGATGTGGAGTTGATAGAAATGCTCCAGAGAGGCGGTTAGTCGCTTGTGCTTCGAAGGCGAGGTATATGGTCGAGTGCGCGAGTGGAGGCCGGTGCTTCGCAACCTTCGGAACAAAAGAGCGCGCTCAGTCACGCAGATGCCAAAGGCAAAATACCCAAAGCGTGGCGAGGTGGGAAAATAGACCACCTTCTCTCTGGAAATCCAGCTAAGGAAGGCGGGCGCGGATGTAAACGCGTGCGCTGACCGGCGCAGACAAACCAAGGAGGGAGAGCGGAACGAGTTCCATAGCTGCTATCCGAAGGCTGAGATTGGAACTGTTCTGGGAATGAAACAAATTGGAAAGGAAGCTGTACAAAAGAAAAATACCAGCAGAAGCAGATGATTTGCGTTACAAAGAATCAGCATGCGCACTACTTAGTACCTGCGTGCGCAAGACCAAAAGGATATCATCAAAGGCTCAGGTTCCCAGGAAGTGTGCGAACGAATCACGCACTGGAAGAAGCTCGCGCAAGAAACCATATACCTATCTTCGGAGCGGGAGCTGACAACCAGGAGCCTAAGAAGAGCTATCTCCCAGTCATCCAAAGATCTTCATCCCGGCTGAGACGTAATGAAATTTCGGGATTATTATATTAGAACTATTGAGTGCAGTTGTGCGCAGGTGATAGAGCAGCACAAGCTGAGTGACTGTGCATTTTGCGCTAGAATGCAAGGCTGTGCGCTAGTCTCCAGAAAAGGTAATTGTATCCGCGTTTCAGTACTTGTTCGGGACGAACAAGGGGCAAGTGTGGGGGGTTTGATAGAGCCTAGTTATACACATTATTTAGGTCATAACCCTATGCTTGTTTGCAATATTTCATGAGCAAGATTACTCGTTTCCAATGTTTTTTGTATATCAGGTCAGAACGAGTCCTTGAGTCGGATACGCGCTAACAGGCAGCGTTCTAGGAGTGAAAGATCAGCCTGCGGAGCTAGCGGCGCAAACAGAAGAAGAAATGGCGAAAGACAGCAGAGGTGCGCTACCCGATTGCGCCAACCAATGCTGTGCGCCAGGCGCAAAGTCCCAGTGACCAGATTTGGAAGTTGCCGAAAGTTGAACCTCCTATATAAACGAAGTAAGTCTAGGGTTTCAGGGAGTTGGAGAAGACTGTTGTTCCAGAGGCACCAGAGGACGCAAGGAGGCACTGTGCGGCAAAACTGGAAAACACACGGACTTATTGAGGAGATCTGCGCCAGCCGACTGCGCCAGCCGAGAGAAGACACTGCACGCACTGTTTGCTACCGTTTTCTTGGATTCAGTAGTTATTACTTACTATTTTATGATGTTTACCACTAGCATGTCTAGCTAAACACTTAGTGTTGGTCGGGCATGAACCTATGATGTATTACCTTTGAGACTTGAGCTTAATGCATAGTTTATTTACTTGTATTAATTCTGTGCGCGCTGAGACAGTTAGTTGCATGAGTAGGGGAAGCCTTGAACCGCAAACTTACTTGTGTTGCTTGCTTGTCACCTGTTAAACTAGTTGCATGCGTAGGGGAAGCCTTGAACCGCAAACTTACCGTGACAATTAGGAGTAACGAGTTAGGATAGGCAGTTGCTACTGTGACAGGATTCGCAGCTGTTTAGTCTAGTTCTAAGGATTAATAGCACATGAACTTTGAACGGAACATGCGCACGTGTTAGGAAGCCTTTACCGGACACTAACCCAAGTAAACCACAAGCTATAGATGTTTAGAGTCGATGATAAGGAATGCATTCATAGAGGATTGTCTGCCCAATACTTCTCATAAAGATAGTACTTCATCTCTACTGCTTGCGCACGTCTAGTGCAATTTCCTGCGTTACGATATTCACTGCGACTCGCGCATCGCGCAAAACCCCCAATCACTCACGCAACCCCCGTTTTCTTAAGTGTAGGTTACTGGCTAAGACTCACTGCTTGCTCCCTGTGGAGATCGACCCTTACTTAACCGCTGTACTAGTGGGAGAGGAAGGATTATATTTGACGCGCACGACGACGCGCGATCAACCACATTTGGAAGTTGCCAAGAATGAGCCTCTGAGCAGTATATAAAGAAGAGAAGGAGGCTAGGGTTGAGAGACAATTATTAGATTTCACAATTCGTACACCAAGGAGGCACTGCGCAGCAGGACTGGAAAACACACGAGCTTGTTGAGAGGATCTGCGCTAGCTGACCGCGCCAGCCAAGACTGCAACCTGCACGCACTGTTTGCTATTGTTTTCCTGGACACTTTAGTTATTATTTACTGTTTCTATGATTTTTATCACTAGCATGTCTAGCTAAACGCTTAGTATCGGTTGGGCATGAATCTATGACTGTTTCCTTTGAGACTTGCGCTTAATGCATAGCTTGCTTGCTTATATTAATTCTGTGCACATTACTGGCAGCTTGCTACATGAGTAGGGGAACCTTGAACCGCAATCTTACTCTTGTTGCTTGTTGTTGTTTGTTAAACTAGTTGAATAGCCTGACGGTTCCAACTAGGAGTAACGCGCTAGGATAGGCAATTACTACCTTGATCGGATTCGTAGTTGTTTAGTCTAGTGTAAGAATTAATAGCACATGAACTTTGATCGGAACATGCGCACATGTTAGGAAGCCTTGATCGGACACTAACACTAACATTAGCCTTTGATCGGAAGGGAGCGCGCATTTGAGCTCAGCGAATTAGAAGAGCTGCGCCTGGATGCCTATGAGGGACTGCGCGATTACAAGGAGCGGACAAAGGTGCTTCATGACAAGCATATCCTCAGACGCACTTTTGAGCCAGGAGACCAGGTATTATTATTCTCATCACGCCTGAAGCTCATGCCTGGAAAGCTGCGCAGCAAATGGACTGGACCGTACACAGTCACCAAGGTTTTCCCCTACGGAACAATCGAGTTAGAAAAAGAGCACCGACATCGTTTTCAGGTCAATGGGCAGAGAGTCAAACGTTATCTAGGAGAGCCTTGGGATGGTACAACGCGCGACATTGAGTAGGCAAAGCCAGAGATAATAGATGCGCCAGCTGCTGCGCCAGAGGCACCACCAGATGCACCAGAGGGAGAACTGGAAACTATTGCTCACATTTCTTCTTCCTCTTCATCTACCCTCGTTACTGCAAACTTCTCACATATTATCCATGCTGACTACCCTTCTCACCCTTTGCGCAGGACCAAGAAGAACACAACACATACACACGCGCAGGGTCACTCAGGAGCAAAAGTGGGGGAGGTCGCTGGCACACATTTTGGCACGTAACGAGGTACAGTCGAGCCAACGACGTTAAACAAAGGCACTTGTCGGGAGGTAACTGATAGAGCCTAGTTATACACATTATTTAGGTCATAACCCTATGCTTGTTTGCAATATTTCATGAGCAAGATTACTGGTTTCCAATGTTTTTGTATATCAGGTCAGAACGAGTCCTTGAGTCGGATACGCGCTAACAGGCAGCGTTCTAGGAGTGAAAGATCAGCCTGCGGAGCTAGCGGCGCAAACAGAAGAAGAAATGGCGAAAGACAGCAGAGGTGCGCTACCCGATTGCGCCAACCAATGCTGTGCGCCAGGCGCAAAAGTCCCAGTGACCAGATTTGGAAGTTGCCGAAAGTTGAACCTCCTATATAAAGGAAGTAAGTCTAGGGTTTCAGAGAGTTCGAGAAGACTGTTGTTCCAGAGGCACCAGAGGACGCAAGGAGGCACTGTGCGGCAGAACTGGAAAACACACGGACTTATTGAGGAGATCTGCGCCAGCCGACTGCGCCAGCCGAGAGGAGACACTGCACGCACTGTTTGCTACCGTTTTCTTGGATTCAGTAGTTATTACTTACTATTTTATGATGTTTACCACTAGCATGTCTAGCTAAACACTTAGTGTTGGTCGGGCATGAACCTATGATGTATTACCTTTGAGACTTGAGCTTAATGCATAGTTTATTTACTTGTATTAATTCTGTGCGCGCTGAGACAGTTAGTTGCATGAGTAGGGGAAGCCTTGAACCGCAAACTTACTTGTGTTGCTTGCTTGTCACCTGTTAAACTAGTTGCATGCGTAGGGGAAGCCTTGAACCGCAAACTTACCGTGACAATTAGGAGTAACGAGTTAGGATAGGCAGTTGCTACTGTGACAGGATTCGCAGCTGTTTAGTCTAGTTCTAAGGATTAATAGCACATGAACTTTGAACGGAACATGCGCACGTGTTAGGAAGCCTTTACCGGACACTAACCCAAGTAAACCACAAGCTATAGATGTTTAGAGTCGATGATAAGGAATGCATTCATAGAGGATTGTCTGCCCAATACTTCTCATAAAGATAGTACTTCATCTCTACTGCTTGCGCACGTCTAGTGCAATTTCCTGCGTTACGATATTCACTGCTACTCGCGCATCGCGCAAAACCCCCAATCACTCACGCAACCCCCGTTTTCTTAAGTGTAGGTTACTGGCTAAGACTCACTGCTTGCTCCCTGTGGAGATCGACCCTTACTTAACCGCTGTACTAGTGGGAGAGGAAGGATTATATTTGACGCGCACGACGACGCGCGATCAAATTTTGGCGCCGTTGCCGGGGAGCAACACAGCTAAGTTTTAGCTAGCTTACATTTCTCATTTTAGTAACTAGTTATTTCATTTTGTTTTGTTTTCTCGTTGTTGTTTCTGACAGCGCACAATCACATCCGCCTGCGCAACCTTGAAACAGTTGCGCTGAGCAGATTCTAGTTGCGCACTGACAGACGCAACAACTTCGTTGCCATTTAATTCGTTTCTTGAGTTTGGATCAGGACATGGAGGATAACAGTGTGGTTGGAGATAACCTGGGAGACAGAACCCCAGAGGAAGCAAGGGCACATAACCGCGCAGCCCTATTCAGAGAGGAAGTGCAGCGTGAGGTCGACGCACGGATGGCCGCTGAACCATACATTGCGCCACCCGTTCGTCCAGTCGCGAGCCGCAGGACAGTGCGCGAGATGTCGGCCCCTATCACTGTTAACCAGCCATGGTGCATCGTGCTTCCACCAGGCGGTCACTTCGAGCTAAGGAGCTCACTCATCCATCACATGCCCAAGTTCCACGGGATGAACAATGAAAATCCAGTCAAGCATGTGCGAGAGTTCCTGGTCATTTGCGAAAACATGAAGACCGAAGGGGAAAGCGATGAAGCGCTAAAAATGAAGGCATTCCCATTTTCATTAAGTGATACAGCTAGACACTGGCTAATGAATTTACCTGCAGGATCTATTCACACATGGGAGCAGCTGCAGAAGAAGTTCTTAGACAAATTTTATCCAGCAGCGAAGATTGCGCTGCTCAGAAGGGAATTGGCCGCGCCAAGGTAGAGCGCAGGGGAGTCTCTGTCAGAATACTACGAGCGTTTCAGGGAGCTAGAAGCCAACTGCTACAATCACGGGCTTCCTCAGAATGTGCTGATAGAGAACTTTCTGAATGGACTGCTGCCCATGGAGTTGCGACTACTGAATGCATGCGCAGGAGGGGACATTTGCAACATGTACCCGGAGGATGCATGGCAGCTGATAGAAGATTCTGCTGGGCAGGTAAGACATCAATTGACACTTGAAAGTAGTCGTAATCGTTCTGTGCATCAGGTAGAGGCAAGCGCTGAGATCCAAGAAATGAAGGCCATGCTACAGAAGCTGATGAGTGCGCAGAGCGCACAACCAGTTGCGCCAAAGGTATGTGAATTCTGCAGGTCCACTGAGCACAAGACAGACGAATGCCCAACACTTTTTGAAGAAACTGGAGACGTAAATGCCCTTGGAGGATGGGACAACAGAGGGCCGCAGAGGCAGAATCAGCCGCGCTTTGGGCTTGCTGCAAATGGATTCAGATGGAGAGAAGAGAACAATTTCCAGAGGCAGCCCACTGATCAGCGCGCGCCACAGCAGACGCAACAAGCTGCACCCTACAATCCACCGCATCGCCGCACAGACGCACCAGCGCAGAACAATCAGCAACCAAAGCGATCCTTGGAAGATATCATGGGGCAGCTAGCAGACACAGTGCGCAAGAATGACGAAAAGTATGACAAGAGGTTCGAATCCATAGAAAAGCATCTATCACAAATTGCAACCACGGTGTATGAGCTGAAAAAGAGCGATGGCAACCTGCCTTCGCAAGTGATTCAGAACCCTAAGGGAGGAGTTAATGCAGTAACACTGAGGACTGGGCGCACAGTGGGAACAGAGCAGACCGCGCAGGCGCCCGCGCAACCAGTTGCGCAAGTCCCAGATTCAGCAGCTCAGAATGCGCAACCAGAGCCAGAGGCGCAATCAGAAGCGCCAACCGCGAACCAGCAGGGCAATGCGCCAGGTATGTCTCACTCGAAAAACAAGGACAAAAATTGTACTAACATACCTGCTCCTTTCCCTGTGCAGGCACCACTGGCGAGAAAAGAAGCACTGGACAAGGAACTATATGAGCTGTTCAGCAAGGTGGAAATCAACATACCTCTCATAGAAGCTATTCGACAGATTCCCAGGTATGCGAAGTTTTTAAAAGAGCTGTGCACAAATAAAAGAAGGACAGGCGAATGCGCACAGGTAATGCTAAATGCGCAGGCCTCAGCAATCGTGCAACAAAAGGTACCACCTAAGTGCCGAGATCCAGGTACATTCACTATCCCTTGCACCTTAGGTAAAACCACGGTAAGCAACTGCATGATCGATTTAGGCGCATCAATCAATTTATTACCATATTCTCTCTATGCGACCTTGCGCCTTGGACCACTAAAACCTGCAGGTCTCACAATTCAGCTAGCAGATAGATCGTGCAAACAACCTGCAGGCATGATAGAAGATGTCCTAGTTCGAGTAGGAGAGCTGGTGTTCCCAGCAGACTTTTATGTGCTCGAAATGGAGGGTGAATCAAGCGCCAGCGGTGCGCAGATCCTCCTAGGCAGACCGTTTCTGATGACTGCGCGCACGAAGATAGACGTGTGGAGGGGCACACTCTCCATGGAGGTAGATGGCGAAGAAATCCATTTCAACATCTTCGAAGGGATGCAGCACCCACATGAGGACGCTACTGTGCACGCAATGGACAGCTTTGACGATTTAGTCACAGAAGCGCAGTGTGCGAGCGCAACCATAGGACCAGAGCTACTGACACAGGCAGAGCTGGAGGAGCAAGAGGAGGAGCTAAGCAGTGCTGAACCAGCACCCACACAGGTACTTGATATAGTTCATATTTGCACCGCTAACAAAATCTTGCCCTCTATTGACCAGGCACCCAAGATCGAACTGAAGCAACTCCCGGAGCACCTCAAGTACATTTTCTTGGGAGATGAGGACACCCTGCCAGTGATCATCAAGAGGGGATTGGAAAAAGAGCAGGAGGCGCGTTTACAACAGGTGCTGCGCAGGAACCAGCGCGCTATTGGATGGACTCTTGCGGATCTGCGCGGAGTGAGCCCAGACGTGTGCATGCACCGGATTCTGTTGGAAGATGGCGCCAAACCATCCAGGGAGGCTCAGCGCAGGTTAAACCCAAATATGATGGAGGTAGTGCAAAAGGAAGTCCTGAAGTTGCTTGACGCAGGGGTCATTTACCCAATCTCAGACAGCAAATGGGTCAGCCCGGTGCACGTTGTGCCAAAGAAAGGAGGAATCACAGTGGAGGAGAATGCGCAGGGCGAGCTAGTTCCCAAGCGCATACAAACTGGCTGGCGCATGTGCATCGACTACAGGAAGCTGAACGCTGTAACGCGCAAGGACCACTTCCCGCTACCCTTCATGGACCAGATGCTGGATCGCTTGGCAGGTAAGCCTTACTTTTGTTTTTTGGACGGATATTCAGGTTACAATCAGATACCCATAGCTGCGGAGGATCAAGAGAAGACCACGTTCACATGCCCCTTCGGAACATTTGCGTTTCGGCGTATGTCTTTTGGGCTGTGCAACGCGCCAGGTACATTCCAACGCCTTGTCATGAGCATTTTCTCTGATATGATTGGTATATGCATAGAAGTGTTCATGGATGATTTCACTGTGTATGGGAGTACCTTTGATGCATGCTTAACACATCTAGATAAAGTCTTAGCGCGCTGCATCTCTAAGAACTTAGTGCTAAATTACGAAAAATGTCATTTCATGGTAACGCACGGAGTAGTACTAGGTCATATCATTTCAGAGGAGGGTATTAAGGTAGACAAAGCTAAGATAGATATTATTTCTAATCTGCCTTATGCCACCAACGTGCGCGACGTGAAATCGTTCTTAGGGCATGCTGGGTTTTACAGGCGTTTTATTAAGGATTTCTCTAAAATTTGCATCCCCCTGTCTAACCTGTTGCAAAAAGACGTGTGCTTCGATTTTACTAATGAGTGCAAGGCGGCGTTCGATAAGCTGAAAGAAGCGCTGACCAGTGCGCCAGTGATGCGCGCCCCAGACTGGAACCTGCCATTCGAGCTGATGTGTGACGCAAGTGACTACGCAGTAGGAGCAGTCTTGGGGCAGCGCGAGGACAAGAAGCCGCATGCCATCTACTATGCATCGCGCACACTGGACTCCGCGCAGAAGAACTACACCACCACGGAGAAGGAGCTTCTGGCAATTGTATTTGCGCTGGAGAAGTTCCGAGCATATGTTCTAGGCGCCAGAGTCATCATCTACACGGACCACGCAGCTATCCGCTACCTCATGTCCAAAAAAGAGACCAAGCCGCGCCTGATGCGCTGGGTACTTCTGCTTCAGGAATTCGACTTAGAGATCAAAGATAAGAAGGGCACAGAAAATACCGTCGCTGATCACCTGAGCAGGATCGTAAAGGATGAGGAGCCAGGGCAGATCAAGGAGACATTCCCTGACGAGCATCTGATGGCGCTAACAGGTAAGGTACCATGGTATGCGCATATCGCAAATTACCTGGTCACAGATGCGTTCCCTCCTCATTTCAATAAAACTCAGTGCATGCGATTGAAACATGAGTCCAAGCATTATCTTTGGGATGATCCTTACATGCTTAGAATAGGCCCAGATCGGATATTAAGACGTTGCGTGCCTGACCATGAGATTAATTCTGTGTTGCTGTTTTGTCATGCGCACGCCTGTGGAGGACATTTCGGTCCCAAGCGCACGAGCAGGAAGATCTTGGACTGCGGATTCTACTGGCCACACCTATTCAGAGATGCCTATGACCACTGCAGGAAGTGTGACAGGTGCCAGCGCACTGGAGGAATCTCCGCGCGCAACGAGATGCCGCAGACCCCGATTCTGGTGGATGAAGTATTCGATGTTTGGGGAATCGACTTCATGGGTCCATTTCCCCCATCTGCCGGCTACGAGTACATACTGGTGGCCGTGGATTACGTATCCAAATGGGTCGAAGCTAAGGCCACACGCAAGGATGATGGTAAGACTGTCGCTGATTTTCTCAGAACTAACATCTTTTGCAGGTACGGAGTGCCTAAGGCAGTTATCAGCGACCAGGGGACGCACTTCTGCAACAGGGTTGTGGCGCAAGTTTTCAAGCACTATGGGGTGCGCCACAAGACGTCCACCGCTTACCATCCGCAGACAAATGGACAGGCCGAAGTTTCTAACAGAGAGATCAAGCGCATCTTGGAAAAGACTGTGAGGCCGTCACGCAAGGATTGGAGCCAGCGCCTGGATGATGCGCTATGGGCATACCGCACTGCACACAAGACGCCCATTGGAACCTCACCATTCCGGCTGGTCTATGGGAAGGCATGCCACCTGCCAGTAGAGCTCGAGCACAAGGCATATTGGGCTTTACGTATTTGCAACTTGAACTTGGAGGAGGCAGGAAAAGAACGCGCATTTGAGCTGAGCGAACTCGAAGAGCTGCGCCTAGACGCCTATGAGGGACTGCGCGATTACAAAGCGCGCACCAAGGCGTTTCATGACAGGCATATCCTCCGGCGCACATTTGAACCAGGAGACCAGGTACTGTTATTTTCATCGCGCCTGAAGCTCATGCCTGGGAAGTTGCGCAGCAAGTGGACGGGACCATACACCGTCACCAAGGTTTTCCCCTACGGCACAATTGAATTAGAAGACGGGCACCAGCATCGTTTTCAGGTTAACGGGCAGAGAGTCAAACGGTACTTGGGCGAACCTTGGGATGGCGCAACACGCAACATTGACTTGGCCGAGCCAGAGATAGTGGACGCGCAAGCTGCTGCGCCAGACGCACCACCAGATGTTTCAGAGGGAGAACTAGCACCCATCGCCTATATCTCCTCTTCCTCTGCATCTACCTTCATTACGAATAATGTATCACATGCTGACCCTCCCTTGTATCCTTTGCGCAGGACCAATGAGATCGTAACACAAGCACTGGCGCAAGGACACTCAGGAGCAAGAGTGGGGGGGGGGGGGGGCTGCAGACGCACTTCTTGGCACGTAACGAGGTACCGTCGAGCCAACGACGTTAAACAAAGGCACTTGTCGGGAGGTAACCCGACACGTTTTAATTTGGCACATTTTTATTCTGCTTGTTTTGTTTTTTGAGTGTTTTTAGTTAGATTAGGGTTTGGTAGTTTTTAGTCACACAAGTGCGCAGGACCGTGCGCTTATCAATGCGCAGGTCCGTTGCGCTAGCCAGAGGGGGGTATATAAGGCCAGACTTAGAAATTTCCCAGCACTTTTTCACTCGACCGTTACACACAAGCTCCCGCCTTCAGACCTCTGCCGTCGATCAGCGCCCAACCCACCGTCCGTCTTGAGAGATTCAAGGACAACACGACCGCACAGCACCCAGGTAACCTCCGATTCCGCTTTGAGCCGCTTCTGTTAGGGTTTGCGCGGAGAAGACAGTTTTAGGGTTTTGAAATCGCACCAGGCTAGAGTGCGCGGCTTGGAGTGCTGTTTTGTGCGTTGAGTAGGCGACCATTAGGCGCTCGTTCGGTGCAAGTTTCAGAGGTTTCTGAGCAGTTTCGAATTTTAGGGTTTTGGGGAGCATTGACCGCGATTGACCGGAGCTCAGCGCAAGATGAAACCCGCCACAGACCAGGAGACCCCAGCGGCTTTCGCTAACAAGTATGCAGCATTCATCAGCCTGGACATGTACGGGACACCGTACATATGCCGAGACTTCCTGCGCGAGGTAGGATTGGAGGACCTTGTGGCGCAGAGGCTAGCGATCGCCGGCTGGGAGGCGCTTATGGACCTCCGCAGCGCATCAGACCAGGAGGATACGTGTGAGTTCCTGGCGTCTATGGAGGCAGGGGACAGGGAGATCAGATATAGACACAGGGGTGTCTGGTTCATAGCCTCGGAAAGGAGGCTGAGGCGCGCATTTGGGTGCGCTAAGGTGCGTGAGGAGGAGTTAGACACGCACAATAACCAGGAGGCTTGGAGGGACATGGCAACAGGGCCAGCATTCGCCGCGGGGCGCAGCAGGGGCGGAGAGCTGCGCGACCCGTGGCTGTTCTACTTGTGGCGCATAGTCGCCTATGCAGTCATTGGCCGTTTCAACGGCGCGCCAAAGATAAGCCTCCTGGATATGGAGATTTTGACGGGGCTGTATTATGAGCGGAAGGTGCTGTTCATCCTGAACATGGTGCACCATTGGAGCCGCGTCAATATGAGGGGGCCGCTGACGTGTGGAGGCCTTATCACGCACCTGCTGCGGGCCTTACATGGAGAGCCCGAGGTGCCAGAGCACACCTTGGTGCAGCCTATACCTCTGGACCGCGCCCACATGCTGCAAATCAGGGCGGTAGCCGTTCGGGACGATGGCACACTAGAGTGGTGCTACCGTCTGCAGCCAGCCAGACCACCACGGGCCAGAGCAGAGAGCAGTGCGCGGGCCAGAGCAGAGAGCAGTGCGCAGGGCGCAGCAGCCGCCGCGGCAGCAGCCGCCGCAGCAGATGAAGAGATGGAGGAGGCCCTAGAACCAGAGGTGCCTCTAGTCAGGCGCCCAAGGACCCGGGCGCAGACTGGAGCGCACCAGCGGGCCCGTGCACCACAGGGGGAGCCAGTGACCATTTCCATCGAGGATTCTCCCCCTCGTGCACCTGCCAAGCGCCCAAGGACCGAGACTGAGGAGGCGCCTGAGGAAGCCACTGCCGAGCAGTGCATGTTGTTCAACGTCATGCGCGTGCTCGAATACTTAGCGCCAGAGGGGGCAGATTTAAGTATGAGTCCACCATCCGGATGGAAATTTGGAGATGCGATTCCCCCTCTCCTCAGCCTGCACCATCCACCTCCTACCCGATCCCCAGAAGCCCCAGCATCACCTTCTCCAGCACCAGCCCCAGCCCCAGCAGCTCCAGCCCCAGCCCCAGCCCCAGCAGCTCCAGCCCCAGCCCCAGCAGAGCCCGCACCAGAACCAGCAGCCCCAGCAGCAGAGCCCACCCCTGAACCTGAACCAGCACCGGTACCATCACCAGTAGCTTCCCCTGCCCGGCCTTCTGTTCCGGAGTCCCCCATTAACTTTCCCAACATAGACTCCGATTCCATATGGGAGTCACTTTCCGAGGACGAGCAGCCTGACCCCCTCACCATTGTGCCACCATCCTCCAGCACCGACTCCATGACTGATTCTTCAGAGGATGAGGCGCATGGGTCAGCAGCTGATTCTAGCTCGGAGGACTTCTAAGGCTTTGGGCAGGCGCAGTGATTTTCTTTAGGGTGGTGTCTTTTATTTTTGCTGCGTCTAGTTGACTATTATGTGTGCTGAATATTTGTGCCATACATTCTGTGACTCCCTTGCTATATTTTGTGTGACTATTTGTGTTCCCTTTTCTGTTCTTTATTTTCGTTGCATTGCATGCATGTGCGCAGCCTCCGTGCGCTTGAGCTTGAGTCGTGGGGACACGTCTCTGTTCAAGTGTGGGGGGGGGGGGGCGTTACTCTTACATTTCATGTTTTGAGCATTTTTAGTATAGCCTAGTTTAAGTTGAAGAGAATTAGTAGCAGTAGTGCGCTAAGGTGCAGGATGCGCATGCGCTCCAGCTTGTTTTGCGCTATCCGTATTGCGTGCGCCGTTCTCTACTGTTTTAGCATAATTTTTTCGTTTTTTCTGCTCCTGTCAGTTGGGATATACAGGGGATGTGGAGTTGATAGAAATGCTCCAGAGAGGCGGTTAGTCGCTTGTGCTTCGAAGGCGAGGTATATGGTCGAGTGCGCGAGTGGAGGCCGGTGCTTCGCAACCTTCGGAACAAAAGAGCGCGCTCAGTCACGCAGATGCCAAAGGCAAAATACCCAAAGCGTGGCGAGGTGGGAAAACAGACCACCTTCTCTCTGGAAATCCAGCTAAGGAAGGCGGGCGCGGATGTAAACGCGTGCGCTGACCGGCGCAGACAAACCAAGGAGGGAGAGCGGAACGAGTTCCATAGCTGCTATCCGAAGGCTGAGATTGGAACTGTTCTGGGAATGAAACAAATTGGAAAGGAAGCTGTACAAAAGAAAAATACCAGCAGAAGCAGATGATTTGCGTTACAAAGAATCAGCATGCGCACTACTTAGTACCTGCGTGCGCAAGACCAAAAGGATATCATCAAAGGCTCAGGTTCCCAGGAAGTGTGCGAACGAATCGCGCACTGGAAGAAGCTCGCGCAAGAAACCATATACCTATCTTCGGAGCGGGAGCTGACAACCAGGAGCCTAAGAAGAGCTATCTCCCAGTCATCCAAAGATCTTCATCCCGGCTGAGAGGTAATGAAATTTCGGGATTATTATATTAGAACTATTGAGTGCAGTTGTGCGCAGGTGATAGAGCAGAACAAGCTGAGTGACTGTGCATTTTGCGCTAGAATGCAAGGTTGTGCGCTAGTCTCCAGAAAAGGTAATTGTATCCGCGTTTCAATACTTGTTCGGGACGAACAAGGGGCAAGTGTGGGGGGTTTGATAGAGCCTAGTTATACACATTATTTAGGTCATAACCCTATGCTTGTTTGCAATATTTCATGAGCAAGATTACTCGTTTCCAATGTTTTTGTATATCAGGTCAGAACGAGTCCTTGAGTCGGATACGCGCTAACAGGCAGCGTTCTAGGAGTGAAAGATCAGCCTGCGGAGCTAGCGGCGCAAACAGAAGAAGAAATGGCGAAAGACAGCAGAGGTGCGCTACCCGATTGCGCCAACCAATGCTGTGCGCCAGGCGCAAAAGTCCCAGTGACCAGATTTGGAAGTTGCCGAAAGTTGAACCTCCTATATAAAGGAAGTAAGTCTAGGGTTTCAGAGAGTTCGAGAAGACTGTTGTTCCAGAGGCACCAGAGGACGCAAGGAGGCACTGTGCGGCAGAACTGGAAAACACACGGACTTATTGAGGAGATCTGCGCCAGCCGACTGCGCCAGCCGAGAGGAGACACTGCACGCACTGTTTGCTACCGTTTTCTTGGATTCAGTAGTTATTACTTACTATTTTATGATGTTTACCACTAGCATGTCTAGCTAAACACTTAGTGTTGGTCGGGCATGAACCTATGATGTATTACCTTTGAGACTTGAGCTTAATGCATAGTTTATTTACTTGTATTAATTCTGTGCGCGCTGAGACAGTTAGTTGCATGAGTAGGGGAAGCCTTGAACCGCAAACTTACTTGTGTTGCTTGCTTGTCACCTGTTAAACTAGTTGCATGCGTAGGGGAAGCCTTGAACCGCAAACTTACCGTGACAATTAGGAGTAACGAGTTAGGATAGGCAGTTGCTACTGTGACAGGATTCGCAGCTGTTTAGTCTAGTTCTAAGGATTAATAGCACATGAACTTTGAACGGAACATGCGCACGTGTTAGGAAGCCTTTACCGGACACTAACCCAAGTAAACCACAAGCTATAGATGTTTAGAGTCGATGATAAGGAATGCATTCATAGAGGATTGTCTGCCCAATACTTCTCATAAAGATAGTACTTCATCTCTACTGCTTGCGCACGTCTAGTGCAATTTCCTGCGTTACGATATTCACTGCTACTCGCGCATCGCGCAAAACCCCCAATCACTCACGCAACCCCCGTTTTCTTAAGTGTAGGTTACTGGCTAAGACTCACTGCTTGCTCCCTGTGGAGATCGACCCTTACTTAACCGCTGTACTAGTGGGAGAGGAAGGATTATATTTGACGCGCACGACGACGCGCGATCAGTAACCCGACTCGTTTTACGTTTACATGTCTTTCTTTTAGTTTTTCTAGTGTCTTTTAGTTAGTTTAGGACTTGGTAGTTTTTTTAGTCGAGCAGCAGTGCGCAGGTCCGTGCGCACTTCAGTGCGCAGGACAGCTGCGCCAGTCAGGGGGGTATATAAGGGCTGGATATTTTGTGTCCCTATGCTATATTGCGCTGCTTTGACTATATGTTCTTAGTTTTTATGTTCTTTATTTTGCTTGCATGCATGTGCGCGTTCTCCGTGCGCTTGAGCTTGAGTCGTGGGGACACGTCTCTGTTTAAGTGTGGGGGGGGGGGGGAGCGTTACACTTACATTTCACGTTTTTTGAGCTTTTTAGTGTAGCTTAGTTTAATTGATGGAAACAGTAGCAGTAGTGCGCTTGAGCGCAGGCTGCGCGCACTATTCAGCTTGTTTGCGCTATCCATATTGCGTGCGCTGCTATCATCTGTTTTAGTATATTTTTTTCGTTTTTCTGCTCCTGTTAGTTGGGATATACAGGGGATGTGGAGTTGACAGAAATGCTCTAGAGAGGCGGTTAGTTGTTCGCGCTTCAGAGGAGAGGTATATGGTCGAGTAATTGTGCGATGCGCGAGTAAATAGTGGTAAACGCAGGAATTGCACTAGACGTGCGCAGGCAGTAGAGATTAAGTACTATACTATGAGAAGTATCGGCGCGGACAATCCTCTATGAGTGTATTCCTTATCATCGACTCTAAATGTCTATAGTTTGGTTTGCTAATGTTAGTGTCCGGTCAAGGCTTCCTAACATGTGCGCATGTTCCGATCAAATTTTGGCGCCGTTGCCGGGGAGCAACACAGCTAAGTTTTAGCTAGTTTAGGTTTTTCCTTTTAGTAACTCGCTATCTTCAGTTTGTTTTGTTTTTTCGTTGTTGTTTCTGACAGCGCGCAATCACCATAAGACTGCGCAACCTTGAAACAGTTGCGCTGCGCAGATTCTAGTTGCGCACTGACAGGCGCAACAGCTTAGTTATCTTTTAATTTTGTTTTCTTTGAGATTTAGAACAAGTCATGGAGCATAACAGTGTCGTAGGGGACAACTTAGGGAACAGAACCTCAGAGGAAGCAAGAGCACATAACCGCGCAGCCCTGTTCAGAGAGGAAGTGCAGCGCGAGGTTGAAGCAAGGAGGGCTGCTGAAGTGTATCATGCGCCACCCGTGCAACAGGCCGCGCGACGCAGAACAGTGCGCGAGATGTCAGCCCCAATCACAGTTAACCAGCCATGGTGCATCGTGCTTCCGCCAGACGGTCATTTTGAACTAAGGAGCTCGCTCATTCATCACATGCCCAAGTTCCACGGGATGAACAACGAAAATCCAGTCAAACATGTGCGAGAGTTCCTAGTCATCTGCGAGAACATGAAGACCGAAGGGGAGAGCGATGAGGCACTGAAGATGAAGGCATTCCCATTTTCACTGTGTGATACAGCCAGACATTGGTTGATGAACTTACCCGCAGGATCAATTCACACATGGGAGCAGCTGCAGAAGAAGTTCCTGGACAAATTCTATCCCGTAGCAAAGATCGCGCTACTCAGGAGAGAATTGGCCGCACCTAGGCAGAGCGCAGGAGAGTCGCTGTCAGAGTATTACGAGCGTTTCAGGGAGCTAGAGCCCAACTGCTACAATCATGGCCTGCCCCAGAATGTGCTGATAGAGAACTTCCTGAATGGACTGCTGCCCATGGAGCTGAGGTTATTGAACGCATGCGCAGGAGGCGACATTTGCAACATGTATCCAGAAGACGCGTGGCAGTTGATAGAAGACTCTGCTGGGCAGATAAGACATCAGCTAACACTTGAAAATAGTCGTGCTCGTTCTGTGCACCAGGTAGAAACAAGCGCTGAGATCAAGGAAATGAAGGCCATGCTGCAGAAGTTGATGAGTGCGCAAGGCGCACAACCAGCTGCGCCAAAGACATGCGAGTTCTGCAGGTCCACCAAGCACAAAACTGATGAATGTCCCACACTTTTCGAGGAATCAGGAGATGTTAATGCTCTTGGAGGATGGGATAACAGAGGACCACCGAGACAGAATCAGCCGCGCTTTGGATTAGCCGCAAATGGATTCAGATGGAAGGAGGAAAACAATTTCCAGAGGCAGTCCACGGATCAGCGCGCGCCACAGCAGACGCAACAAGCTGCGCCCTATAATCCACCGCATCGCCGCACTGATGCACCAGCGCATAACAACCAGCAACCGAGGCGATCTTTGGAAGATATCGTGGGGCAGCTAGCAGACACAGTGCGCAAAAATGACGAGAAGTATGACAAGAGGTTCGAGTCCATTGAAAAGCAGCTATCACAGATTGCTACCACAGTGTATGAGCTAAAGAAGAGCGATGGCAACCTGCCTTCGCAAGTGATTCAGAACCCCAAAGGAGGAGTCAATGCAGTGACACTGAGGACTGGGCGCACAATAGGAACAGAGCAGACCACGAAGGCGCCCGCGCAACCAGCTGCGCAAGTCCCGGATCCAGCAGAACAGAATGCGCAACCAGAACTAGACGCGCAACCAGAAGTGCCAACCACAAGCCAGCAGGGCGAAGCGCCAGGTATCACACAATTAAAAGACAAGGGCACGAATCGTACTAATATACCTGCACCTTTCCCTGTGCAGGCACCCTTGGCTAGGAAGGAAGCGCTGGACAAGGAGCTATACGAATTATTCAGTAAGGTGGAAATAAACATTCCCCTTATTGAAGCAGTTCGGCAGATCCCTAGGTATGCCAAGTTTTTAAAGGAGCTGTGCACAAACAAGCAAAGGAAAGGCGAGTGCGCACAGGTAATGCTAAATGCGCAAGCCTCAGCCATCGTGCAACATAAGGTACCACCTAAGTGCCGAGATCCAGGTACATTCACTATCCCATGCACTCTAGGTAAGACCACAGAGAGCAATTGCATGATTGATTTAGGCGCATCCATCAATTTGTTACCCTATTCCCTATATGCGACATTGCGCCTTGGACCACTAAAGCCTGCAGGTCTCACCATTCAGCTAGCAGATCGGTCGTGCAAACAACCTGCAGGCATGATAGAGGATGTTCTTGTGCGAGCTGGTGTTCCCAGCAGATTTTTATGTGCTAGAAATGGAGGGTGAATCGAGCACCAGCAGTGCGCAGGTCCTACTGGGCAGACCTTTTCTGATGACCGCACGCAGAAAGATAGACGTGTGGAGGGGCACACTCTCTATGGAGGTTGATGGCGAAGAAATCCACTTCAACATATTTAAAGGGATGCAGCACCCACATGAGGACGCCACAGTGCACGCAATGGACAGCATTGATGATTTAGTCACAGATGCGCAATGTGCAAGCGCAACGGTAGGACCAGAGCCACTGGCACAGGCAGAGTTGGAGGAGCAGGAAGAGGAGCTGAGAAGTGCTGAACCAGAACTCAAAAAGGTACACGATATAGTTCATATGTGCACTGCTAATAAAATCTTGCCCTCTATTGAACAGGCACCCAAGATCGAGCTGAAGCAACTTCCAGAGCACCTCAAATACATTTTCTTAGGAAATGAGGACACCCTGTCAGTGATCATAAAGAAAGGATTAGAAGAGGAGCAGGAGGCGCAATTACGGCAAGTGCTGCGCAGGAACCAGCGCGCTATAGGATGGACACTTGCTGACCTGCGCGGAGTAAGCCCAGACGTATGCATGCATAGAATTCTATTGGAGGATGGTGCCAAACCATCCAGGGAGGCTCAGCGCCGATTAAACCCGAATATGATGGAGGTAGTGCAGAAGGAGATCCTTAAGCTACTCGACGCAGGAGTCATTTACCCGATCTCAGACAGCAAATGGGTCAGTCCAGTGCACGTTGTGCCAAAGAAAGGAGGAATTACCGTAGAGGAAAATGCGCAGGGCGAGCTAGTTCCCAAGCGCATGCAAACTGGATGGCGCATGTGCATCGACTACAGGAAGCTTAACGCAGTCACGCGCAAGGACCATTTCCCGCTACCCTTCATAGACCAAATGCTGGACAGATTAGCAGGAAAGCCCTATTTTTGTTTCTTGGACGGATATTCAGGGTACAACCAGATACCCATAGCTGCGGAGGATCAAGAGAAGACCACGTTCACCTGCCCATTCGGTACGTTTGCGTTTCGGCGCATGTCATTTGGGCTGTGTAACGCGCCAGGTACGTTCCAACGTCTAGTCATGAGCATTTTTTCTGATATGATTGGTATATGCATAGAAGTGTTCATGGATGATTTTACTGTGTATGGAGGTACCTTTGATGCATGCCTGACTCATCTTGATAAGGTCTTAACGCGCTGCATTTCTTAGAACCTAGTGCTCAATTATCAAAAATGTCATTTCATGGTATCACATGGTGTAGTACTAGGACATATCATCTCAGAGGAGGGGATCAAGGTAGATAAGCTAAGATAGATCTTATTTCTAATCTGCCTTATTCCACTAACGTGCGCGATGTGAAGTCATTACTTGGGCATGCCGGGTTTTACAGGCGTTTCATAAAAGACTTCTCTAAAATTTGTATACCCCTGTCTAACCTCTTGCAAAAGGATGTGTGCTTCGACTTTACTGATGAGTGCAGGGCCGCGTTTAATAAGCTGAAGGAGGCGCTGACAAGTAAGCCAGTGTTGCGCGCGCCAGACTGGAGCCTACCATTCGAACTAATGTGCGACTCAAGTGAATACGCAGTAGGAGCAATCCTGGGACACCGCGTGGACAAGAAACCGCACGCCATTTATTATGCATCGCGCACGCTGGACGCTGCGCAGAGGAACTACACCACCACGGAAAAGGAGCTTCTGGCAATTGTGTTTGCGCTGGAGAAGTTCCGTGCATATGTTCTAGGCGCTAGGGTCATCATACACACAGACCACGCAGCCATCCACTACCTAATGTCCAAGAAAGAAACTAAGCCGCGCCTGATGCGCTGGGTGCTCCTACTTCAGGAATTTGACTTGGAGATCAAAGATAAGAAGGGCACGGAGAACACAGTCGCAGACCACCTGAGCAGGATCGTGAAAGAGGATGAGCCTCTGAGCAGTATATAAAGAAGAGGAAGTCTGGGGTTTAGGGAGGATCATCACATCATAATTCAGAGAGAGAGCGGCAGAACTGGAAAACACACGAGCTTGCTGAGAGGATCTGCGCTAGCCGACTGCGCCACTCGAGACTGCAACCTGCACGCACTGTTTGCTATTGTTTTCTTGGACACTTTAGATATTATTTACTGTTTCTATGATGTTTACTACTAGCATGTCTAGCTAAACGCTTGGTATTGGTTGGGCATGAATCTATGAGTATTTCCTTTCAGACTTGTGCTTAATGCATAGCTTGTTTGCTTATATTAATTTTGTGCACATTGTTGGCAGCTAGTTGCATGAGTAGGGGAAGCCTTGAACCGCAATCTTACTCTTGTTGCTTGTTGTTGTATGTTAAACTAGTTGAATAGCCTGACGGTGCCAACTAGGAGTAACACGCTAGGATAAGCAATTGCTACCTTGATCGGATTCGTAGTTGTTTAGTCTAGTTCAAGAATTAATAGCACATGAACTTTGATCGGAACATGCGCACATGTTAGGAAGCCTTGATCGGACACTAACTTAAGCGAAATCAAACTATCGACGTTTAGAGTCAATGATAAGGAATGCGCTCATAGAGGATTGTCTGCCCAATACTTCTCATAGTCATAGTATTTAATCTCTACTGCTTGCGCACGTCTGGTGCAAGTTCTGCGTTAGCCACTGTTTACTCGCGCATCGCGCAACCCCAATCACTCACCCCCCCAATTTTCGTAAGTGTAGGTCACTGGTTAAAATTGAACTGCTTGCTCCCTGTGGAGATCGACCCTGACTTAACCGCTGTACTAGTGGAAGAGGAAGGATCAATTTGATGCGTACAATGACGCGCGATCAAATTTTGGAGCAAAAATTTCAAAATTTGAAAGTTGCAAACTTAGCTCTGCATGGACTTCCTGCGCGAGGTCAGACTGGAGGACCTCGTTGTGGAGAGGCTGGTGTTAGCAGGCTGGGAGGCGCTGTTGGAACTCAACAGCGCATCAGACAAGGAGGACACCTGCGAGTTCCTGGCGTCGTTAGAACCAGGTGAGATGGAGATAAGGTACCGGCACCGCGGGGTGTGGTACATTGCCTCGGCTAAGAGGCTGAAGCGCACCCTGAGGTGCGCTAAGGTGCGAGAGGCTGACCTGGACGCGCACACGAATCTAGAGGCGTGGCGCGAGATGGCGACCGGGCCAGTGTTTGCCGCGGGGCGCAGCAGGGGACGAGAGCTGCGGGACCCGTGGATGTTCTACTTGTGGCGCCTGGTCGCCTATGCGATTATTGGGCGTTTTAATGGGGCACCGAAGATTAGCTTGCTGGATATGGAGATTTTGAAGGGGTTTTATTATGGGAAGAGGGTGCTCTTTGTTCTGAACATGGTGCACCACTGGAGCCGAGTCAGCACCAAGGGACCGCTGACTTGCGGAGGAATTATTACGCACCTGCTGCGGGCGTTACACGGAGAGCCTGAGGTGCCAGAGCACACAGTGGTGCCGGCTGTTCCTCTGGACCGCACCCACATGCTGCAGATAAGGGCGGTAGCCATGAGGGAGGATGGCACATTGGAGTGGTGCTACCGCTTACAGCCGGCCAGAGTGCAGCGGCCAAGAGCAGAGAACAGTGCGCAAGCAGCAGAGGCTGCGTAGGAGATGGAGGAGGACGAGGCCCCAGAGCCAGTTGTGCCTCCTGTCAGGCGCGCGAGGACCCGCGCGCAGACTGGAGCGCATCGGAGGGCCCGTGCACCACAGGGGGAGCCAGTTGCCATTTCCATCGAGGATTCTCCCCCGCGTGCACAAAGGAAGCGCCCGAGGACCGAGGCTGAGGAGGCACCTGAGGAAGCATCAGAAGGGCAGCGCATGATGTTCAATGTCATGCGCGTGCTCGAATATTTAGCGCCAGAGGGGGCGGACTTAAGCATGAGCCCACCATCAGGGTGGAGATTTGGAGACGCGATTCCCCCTCTCCTCAGCTTGCGCCGACCACCTCCCGGTTCCCCCAGCGAGCCGCGTCAGCCAGCCAGCCCTCTTACTCAGCCCCCAGTGCATCCAGCAGAGCCCTCTCCTTCCCCAGCCCTAGCACCAGAACCAGCCCCAGCACCAGAACCAGCCCCAGCGCCAGAGCCAGCAGCCCCCGAAATAGAACCCACCCCCGACCCAGCACCAGTACCACCACCTGCACCATCCCCTGCCCAGCCGTCTATTCCGAGGTCCCCTGTAGCCGAACCCATCCTTAGCACCAGCTCAGACTCACTATGGGACCTCGTCTCAGAGGACGACTTCGTGGCGCAGCCTGTCGCCCTTTCTGTTGTCCCGCCTTCCTCCAGCACCGATTATGCGACGGATTCTTCAGAGGAGGAGGCGCATAGTTCAGCGGCTGCATCCAGCTCAGAGGACATATAGAGCTGTAGGGAGGGCGCATTATTCCTTTCGGGTGGTGTCTTTTTCTTTTATATGCTGAACATTATTCGTTATTATGTTGCTATATGTGTGCTGAACTCTTGTGCTACATATTTTGTGTCCCTATGCTATATTGCGCTGCTTTGACTATATGTTCTTAGTTTTTATATTCTTTATTTTTGCTTGCATGCATGTGCGCTTTCTCCGTGCACTTGAGCTTGAGTCGTGGGGACACGACTCTGTTTAAGTGTGGGGGGGGGGGAGCGTACATTTACATTTCACGTATTTTTGAGCTTTATAGTGTAGCTTAGGTTAATTGAAGGAAACAGTAGCAGTAGTGCGCTTGTGTGCGGGTTGCGCATACTGTCAGCTTGTTTTGCGCTATCCATATTGCGTGCGCTGCTACCAACTGGTTTAGTATATTTTTTTTCATTTTTCTGCTTCTGTTAGTTGGGATATACAGGGGATGTGGAGTTGACAGAAACGCTCTAGAGAGGCGGTTAGTCGTTCGAGCTATGGAGGTGAGGTATATGGTCGAGATCGCGAGTGGAGGCCTGTGCTTCGCGACCTTCGGAACAAGAGAGCGCGCTCAGTCACGCAGATGCCGTAGGCGAAATACTCAAAGCGTGGCGAGGTGGGAAAACAGACCACCTTTCCTCTGGAAGTCGAGCTAAGGAAGGCGGGCGCGGGTGTAAACGCGTGCGCCGACCTGCGCAGATAGACCACGGAGGGAGAGCGGGGCGGTGTTCCATAGCTGTTATCCGCAGGCAGAGACTGGAACCGTTCTGGGAAAGATAGGAACCATAGACAAAGCTGTACAAAAGAAAAATACCAGCCGATGATATGCGCTACAAAAGAATCAGCCTGCGCACAAATAAGCACCAGCGTGCGCAAAGTCCACAAAGAAAATCATCGAAAGGCTTGAGTTCCCAGGAAGTGCGCGGAAGAATCACGCACCGGAAGAAGCTTGCGCTGCTAACCATATACCCATCCTCGGAGTGAGAGCTGACAACCTGGCGCCTATGAAGAGCTATCTCCCAGCCATCCAAAATGATCTTCATCCCAGCTGAGAGGTAATGAATTGCGAAATCATTATATTAGAACTGTTGAAAGCAGTTGCGCGCAGGTGGTAGAGCAGCGCAAGGTGGTCAGTAGTGCAGATCGCGCCAGAGTGCAAGACTGTGCGCTAGACTCCAGAGAGGTAATAGTATCCGTGCTTGAGTGCTATTTTGAGGACGTACAAGGGGCAAGTGTGGGGGGTTTGATAGAGCCTATTTATACGCATTATTTAGATCCTAACCCTATGCTTGTTTGCATTACTTTGTGTACAAGATTACTGGTTTCCAGTGTTTTTGTATTTCAGGGCAAAACGAGGGCCTAAGTTGGATACGCGCTAACAGGCAGCGTTTAGGACGCGCATCACACAGCATGCGGAGCTCGCGGCTCAAACAGAACAATTGGCAGTGTCGACCACGGTGCGCTAACCGATTGCGCTAAGCAGCATGCCGTGCGCCACGCGCAGATGGTGGTGTTTCCAAATCCTGACACCACCAGATTTGGAAGTTGCCAAGGATGAGCCTCTGAGCAGTATATAAAGAAGAGGAAGTCTAGGGTTTAGAGAGGATCATCACATCATAATTCAGAGAGAGTGCGGCAGAACTGGAAAACACACGAGCTTGCTGAGAGGATCTGCGCTAGCCGACTGCAACAGCCGAGACTGCAACCTGCACGCACTGTTTGCTATTGTTTTCTTGGACACTTTAATTATTACTTACAGTTTCTATGATGTTTACCACTAGCATGTCTAGCTAAACGCTTGGTATTGGTTGGGCATGAATCAATGAGTATTTCCTTTGAGACTTGCGCTTAATGCATAGCTTGTTTGCTTATATTAATTCTGTGCACATTGTTGGCAGCTAGTTGCATGAGTAGGGGAAGCCTTGAACCGCAATCTTACTCTTGTTGCTTGTTGTTGTATGTTAAACTAGTTGAATAGCCTGACGGTGCCAACTAGGAGTAACACGCTAGGATAAGCAATTGCTACCTTGATCGGATTCGTAGTTGTTTAGTCTAGTTCAAGAATTAATAGTGTAGCTTAGTTTAGTTGAAGAAAACAGTAGCAGTGGTGCGCTTGTGTGCGGGTTGCGCACACTATTCAGCTTGTTTTGCGCTATCCATATTGCATGCGCTGCTATCAACTGTTTTAGTATATTTTTTTCATTTTTTCTGCTCCTGTTAGTTGGGATATACAGGGGATGTGGAGTTGACAGAAAAGCTCTAGAGAGGCGGTTAGTCGTTCGAGCTTCGAAGGTGAGGTATATGGTCGAGAACACTAGTGGAGGCCGGTGCTTCGCGACCTTCGGAACAAGAGAGTGCGCTTAGTCACGCAGATGCCAAAGGCGAAATACCCAGAGCGTGGCGAGGTGGGAAAACAAACCACCTTTCCTCTGGAAGTCGAGCTATGGAAGGCGGGCGCGGGTGTAAACGCGTGCGCCGACCTGCGCAATTAGACAAAGGAGGGAGAGCGGAGCGTTGTTCGATAGCTGTTATCCGGAGGCCGAGACTGGAACCGTTCTGGGAAACATAGGAACCGTAGAGAAAGCTGTACAAAAAGAAAAAAAAAAACACCAGCAGATGATATGCGCTACAAAAGAATCAGCATGCGCACAAACACGTACCAGCTTGCGCAAAGTTCACAAGAATATCATCAAAAAGGCTTGAGTTCCCAGAAAGTGCGCGGAAAAATCATGCACCGGAAGAAGCTGCGCTGTTAACCATATACCCGTCCTCGAAGTGAGAGCTGACAACCCGGAGCCTATGAAGAGCTATCTCCCAACCATCCAAAGTAATCTTCATCCCAGCTGAGAGGTAACGAATTGAGAAATTATTATATTAGAACTGTTGAGGGCAGATGCGCGCAGGTGATAGAGCAGCGCAAGGTGAATAGTAGTGCAAATCGTGCTCAAGTGCAAGACTGTGCGCTAGACTCCAGAGAGGTAATTGTATCCGTGCTTGAGTGCTTGTTCGGGACGAACAAGGGGCAAGTGTGGGGGGTTTGATAGAACGTATTTATACACACTATTTAGATCCTAACCCTATGCTTGTTTGCATTATTTTGTGTACAAGATTAATGGTTTCCAGTGTTTTTGTATTTCAGGGCAAAACGAGGGCCTAAGTCGGATACACGCTAACAGGCAGCTTTTAAGGAGCGCATCACACAGCCTGCGGAGCTAGCAGCGCAAACAGATAGAAGTTGGCAGAATCAGCTACGGTGCGCTAACCGATTGCGCTACCCAGGATCAGTGTGCCATGCGCAGAAGAGTGGTGTTTCCAAATCTTCAGACCACCAGATTTGGAAGTTGCCAAGGATGGGCCTCATGAGCAGTATATAAAGAGAAGAAGGCTAGGGTTTGAGATATACCACGTGACACACAAGATATCAAGGAGAGAGAGCCAGGATCAAAAACACACACGCTTACTGCGAGGACCTGCGCTAGCCGACTGCGCCAGCCGAGACACTGCAACCTGCACGCACCTGCTAGTTGCTGTTTTCTTAGATACTTTAGATATTATTTACTGTTTCTATGATGTTTAATACTAGCATGTCTAGCTAAACGCTTAGTATCGGTTGGGCATGAATCTATGAGTATTTCCTTTGAGACTTGTGCTTAATGCATAGCTTGTTTGCTTATATTAATTCTGTGCACACTGTTGACAGCTAGTTCCATGAGTAGGGGAAGCCTTGAACCGCAATCTTACTCTTGTTGCTTGTTTGCTATATGTTAAACTAGTTGAATAGCTTGACGGTGACAACTAGGAGTACCGCGCTAGGATAATCAGTTGCTACTGTGACAGGATTCGCAGCTGCTTAGACTAGTCTTAAGAATTAATAGCTTGATAGAGCCTATTTATACACACTATTTAGATCCTAACCCTATGCTTGTTTGCATTATTTTATGTACAAGATTACTGGTTTCCAGTGTTTTTGTATTTCAGGGCAAAATGAGGGCCTAAGCCGGATACGCGCTAATAGGCAGCGTTTAGGACGCGCATCACACAGCCTGCGGAGCTAGCGGCGCAAACAGAAGAATTGGCAGAGTCGACCGGTGCGCTAACCGAGTGCGCTAACCAAGTGTGCCGTGCGTCATGCGCAGATGGTAGTATTTCCAAATCCTGACACCACCAGATTTGGAAGTTGCCAAAGATGAGTCTCTGAGCAGTATATAAAGAGAAGAAGGCTAGGGTATCAAAAGACACACACGAGATATACAACAAAGGAGGAGAGAACGGCAGAACTGAAAAACACACGAGCTTGCTGAGAGGACATGCGCTAGCCGACTGCGCCAGCCAAGACTGCAACCTGCACGCACTGTTTGCTATTGTTTTCTTGGACACTTCAGATATTATTTACTATTTCTATGATGTTTACTACTAGCATGTCTAGCTAAACGCTTAGTATCGGTTGGGCATGAATCTATGAGTATTTCCTTTGAGACTTGCGCTTAATGCATAGCTTGTTTGCTTATATTAATTCTATGCACATTGTTGGCAGCTTGTTACATGAGTAGGGGAAGCCTTGAACCGCAATCTTACTCTTGTTGCTTGTTGTTGTATGTTAAACTAGTTGAATAGCCTGACGGTGCCGACTAGGAGTAACGCGCTAGGATAATCAGTTGCTACTGTGATAGGATTCGCAGCTGTTTAGACTAGTCTTAGGAATTAATAGCTCATGAACTTTGATCGGAACATGCGCACAAGTTAGGAAGCCTTGACCGGACACTAACTTTAGTAAACCAAACTACAGACATTTAGAGTCGATGATAAGGAATACACTCATAGAGGATTGTCTGCGCCGATCCTTCTCATAGTCATAGTACTTAATCTCTACTACCTGCGCACGTCTAGTGCAATTCCTGCGTTTACTACTGTTTACTCGCGCATTGTGCAACCCAATCACTCACACCCCCAGTTTTCGTAAGTGCGGGAACTAGTTAAAGCTAATCTACTGCTTCCCTGAGGATTCGACCCCGACTTAACCGCTGTACTAAGTGGGAGAGGAAGGAATTAATTTGACGCGCACAACGACGTGCGGATCAAATTTTGGCGCCGTTGGCGGGGAGGCAACAGAGATAAGCTTTAACCAGCTTAGGTTTTCTTTTAATAGTTAGTTATTTCGGTTTGTTTTATTTTCTTTGTTGTTTCCGACAGCGCGCAATCACCATTGGCCTGCGCAACCCTGAAACAGTTGCGCTGCGCAGATTCTAGTTGCGCACTGACAGACGCAACAGCTTAGTTATCTTTTAATTTCGTTTTCTTTGAGATTTAGAACAGGTTATGGAGGATAACAGTGTCGTTGGGGACAACTTAGGGGACAGAACCCCGGAAGAAGCAAGAGCACACAACCGCGCAGCCCTGTTCAGAGAGGAAGTACAGCGCGAGGTTGAAGCAAGGATGGCCACTGAAGTATATAATGCGCCACCCGCGCGACAAGCTGCGCGACGCAGAACAGTGCGCGAGATGTCAGCCCCACTCACAGTTAACCAGCCATGGTGCATCGTGCTTCCGCCAGACGGACATTTTGAACTAAGGAGCTCGCTCATTCATCACATGCCCAAGTTCCACGGGATGAACAATGAAAATCCAGTCAAGCATGTGCGAGAGTTCCTAGTCATTTGCGAGAACATGAAAACCGAAGGGGAAAGCGATGAAGCGCTGAAGATGAAAGCGTTCCCATTTTCATTGTGTGACTCAGCCAGACATTGGCTAATGAACCTACCAGCAGGATCAATTCACACATGGGAGCAGCTGCAAAAGAAATTCCTAGACAAATTTTATCCCGCAGCAAAGATCGCGCTACTCAGGAGAGAGCTGGCCGCACCTAGGCAGAGCGCAGGAGAATCGCTATCAGAGTATTACGAGCGTTTCAGGGAGCTGGAGGCCAACTGCTACAATCACGGCCTGCCCCAGAATGTGCTGATAGAGAACTTTTTGAATGGATTGCTACCCATGGAGCTGAGACTATTGAACGCATGCGCAGGAGGCGACATTTGCAACATGTACCCAGAAGACGCGTGGCAGCTGATTGAAGACTCTGCCGGGCAGGTAAGACATCAGCTAACACTTGAAAATAGTCGTGCTCGTTCTGTGCATCAGGTAGAAACAAACGCGGAGATCAAGGAAATGAAGGCCATGCTACAGAAGTTGATGAGTGCGCAAAGCGCACAACCAGTTGCGCCAAAGGTATGCGAATTCTGCAATTCCACCGAGCACAAAACCGATGCATGTCCCATGCTGTTTGAGGAATCCGGAGATGTCAATGCTCTTGGAGGATTGGATAACAGAGGGCCACAGAGACAGAATCAGCCGCGTTTTGGACTAGCCGCAAATGGGTTCAGATGGAAGGAGGAAAACAATTTCCAGCGGCAGTCCACAGATCAGTGCGCGCCACAGCAGACGCAACAAGCTGCGCCCTACAATCCACCGCATCGCCGCACTGACGCACCAGCGCATAACAACCAGCAGCCGAGGCAATCTTTGGAAGATATCATGGGGCAGCTAGCAGACACAGTGCGCAAAAATGATGAGAAGTATGACAAGCGGTTTGAGTCCATTGAAAAGCAGCTATCACAGATCGCTACCACGGTTTATGAGCTAAAGAAGAGCGATGGCAACCTGCCTTCGCAAGTGATTCAGAACCCCAAGGGAGGAGTCAATGCAGTGACCCTGAGGACTGGGCGCACGATAGGAACAGAGCAGACCACGAAGGCGCCTGCGCAACCAGCTGCGCAAATCCCGGATCCAGCAGAGCAGAATGCGCAATCGAAGCAAAACGCGCAACCAGAAATGCCAGCCACAAGCCAGCAGGGCGAAGCGCCAGGTATCACACAATTAAAAGACAAGGGCATGAATCGTACTAACATACCTGCACCTTTCCCTGTGCAGGCACCATCGGCTAGGAAGGAAGCGCTGGATAAGGAGCTCTACGAATTATTCAGTAAGGTGGAAATAAACATCCCCCTTATTGAAGCAGTTCGGCAGATCCCTAGGTACGCCAAATTTTTGAAGGAGCTGTGCACAAACAAGCGAAGGAAAGGCGAGTGCGCACAGGTAATGCTAAATGCGCAGGCCTCAGCCATCGTGCAACATAAGGTACCACCTAAGTGTCGAGACCCAGGTACGTTCACCATCCCATGCACTCTAGGTAAGACCATAGTGAGCAATTGCATGATTGATTTAGGCGCATCCATAAATTTGCTACCCTATTCCCTATATGCGACATTGCGCCTTGGACCACTAAAGCCTGCAGGTCTCACCATTCAGCTAGCAGATCGGTCGTGCAAACAACCTGCGGGCATGATAAAGGATGTTCTTGTGCGAGTAGGAGAGCTGGTGTTCCCAGCAGATTTTTATGTGCTAGAAATGGAAGGTGAATCGAGCACCAGCAGTGCGCAAATCCTACTGGGCAGACCTTTTCTGATGACCGCGCGCACAAAGATAGACGTGTGGAGGGGCACGCTCTCTATGGAGGTTGATGGCGAAGAAATTCAAAGGAATGCAGCACCCTCATGAAGACGCCACAGTGCACGCAATGGACAGCATAGACGACTTGGTCACAAATGCGTAATGCACAAGCGCAGAAAACGGACCTGCGACACTAGCACAAGCAGAGTTGGAGGAGCAGGAAGAGGAGCTGAGCAGTGCTGAACCGGAACTCAGACAGGTACAAGCCATAGTTCATGCTTGCACTGCTAATAAAATCTTGCCCTCTATTGAACAGGCACCCAAGGTTGAGCTGAAGCAACTCCCAGAACACCTCAAGTACATATTCTTGGGAAACGAAGACACCCTGCCAGTGATCATAAAGAAAGGATTAGAAGAAGAGCAGGAGGCGCAATTACGGCAGGTGCTGCGCAGGAACCAGCGCGCTATAGGATGGACACTTGCCGATCTGCGTGGAGTGAGCCCAGACGTATGCATGCATAGAATTCTATTGGAGGATGGTGCCAAACCATCCAGAGAGGCTCAGCGCAGATTAAACCCGAATATGATGGAGGTAGTGCAGAAGGAGATCCTTAAGCTACTCGACGCAGGAGTCATTTACCCGATCTCAGACAGCAAATGGGTCAGTCCAGTGCACGTTGTGCCAAAGAAAGGAGGAATCACTATAGAAGAGAATGTGCAGGGCGAGCTAGTTCCCAAGCGCATACAAACTGGATGGCGCATGTGCATCGACTACAGGAAGCTTAACGCAGTCACGCGCAAGGACCATTTCCCGCTACCCTTTATGGACCAGATGCTAGATCGATTAGCGGGAAAGCCCTACTTTTGCTTCTTGGACGGATATTCAGGATACAATCAGATGCCCATAGCTGCGGAGGATCAAGAGAAGACCACGTTCACTTGCCCGTTCGGTACGTTTGCGTTTCGGCGCATGTCATTTGGGCTGTGTAACGCGCCAGGTACGTTCCAACGACTAGTCATGAGCATTTTTTCTGATATGATTGGTATATGCATAGAAGTGTTCATGGATGATTTCACCGTATATGGAGGTACCTTTGATGCATGCTTAACACATCTTGATAAGGTCTTAGCGCGCTGCATTTCAAAAAACCTAGTGCTCAATTATGAAAAATGTCATTTCATGGTATCACATGGTGTAGTACTAGGACATATTATCTCGCAGGAGGGGATCAAGGTAGATAAAGCTAAAATTGATCTTATTTCTAATCTACCTTATGCCACTAACGTGCGCGATGTGAAATCATTCCTTGGGCATGCCGGGTTTTACAGGCGTTTCATAAAAGATTTCTCTAAAATTTGTATACCCCTGTCTACCCTCTTGCAAAAGGATGTGTGTTTCGAATTTACTGATGAGTGCAGGGCCGCCTTTGATAAGCTGAAAGAGGCGCTGACAAGTGCGCCAGTAATGCACGCGCCAGACTGGAGCCTACCATTTGAACTGATGTGCGATGCAAGCGATTATGCAGTAGGTGCAGTCCTGGGGCAGCGAGTGGACAAGAAGCCGCACGCCATTTATTATGCATCGCGCACACTGGACGCTGCGCAGAGGAACTACACCACCACGGAGAAGGAGCTTCTGGCAATTGTGTTCGCGCTGGAGAAGTTCCGTGCATATGTTCTAGGAGCTAGGGTCATCATATACACAGACCACGCAGCAATCCGCTACCTAATGTCCTAGAAGGAAACTAAGCTGCGCCTGATGCGCTGGGTGCTCCTACTTCAGGAATTTGACTTGTAAATTAAGGATAAGAAGGGCACGGAGAATTCAGTTGCTGACCACCTGAGTAGGATCGTTAAAGAGGAGGAGCCAGGGCAGATCACGGAGACATTCCCTGACGAGCATCTGATGGTGCTGACAGGTAAGGTACCATGGTATGCGGACATTGCAAATTACCTGGTCACAGGTACGTTTCCTCCTCATTTCAATAAAACCCAGTGCATGATATTGAAACATTAGTCCAGGCATTACCTTTGGGATGATCCATATATGCTCAGAATAGGGCCTGATCAGATTTTAAGGCGCTGCGTGCCTGACCATGAAATTAACTCTGTTTTGATGTTTTGTCATGCGCACGCATGTGGAGGACACTTCAGTCCAAAGCGCACCAGCAGAAAGATCCTGGACTGCGGATTTTATTGGCCGCACCTGTTTAAAGACGCATATGACTACTGCAAGAACTGTGACAGGTGCAAGCGCACAGGGAGCATATCAACGCGCAACGAAATGCCGCAGACGCCGATTCTAGTGGATGAAGTGTTTGATATATGGGGAATTGACTTCATGGGGCCGTTTCCCCCATCTGCCGGCTACGAATATATATTGGTCGCGGTGGACTATGTCTTCAAATGAGTCGTGGCTAAGGCCACAAGAAGGGATGATGGTAAGATAGTCGCTGATTTTTTGAGAACTAACATATTTTGCAGGTACGGAGTGCCTAAGGCAATAATTAGCGACCAGGGGACGCACTTTTGCAACAGGATTGTGGCACAAGTTTTCAAGCATTATGGAGTGCGCCACAAGACGTCCACTGCCTATCATCCTCAGACGAATGGACAGGCCGAGGTTTCCAACAGAGAGATCAAGCGCATCCTGGAGAAGACTGTGAGACCATCGCGCAAAGATTGGAGCCAGCGCCTTGACGACGCGCTGTGGGCATACCGCACTGCGCATAAGACGCCAATTGGGACTTCACCGTTCCGGCTGGTTTACGGAAAAGCATGCCATTTGCCAGTGGAGTTAGAGCTCAAAGCATATTGGGCATTACGCATTTGCAACCTGAACCTAGACGAGGCCGGAAAGGAGCGCGCATTTGAGCTAAGCGAATTAGAAGAGCTGCGCCTGGATGCCTATGAGGGACTGCGCGATTACAAGGCGCGCACAAAGGCATTTCATGACAAGCATATCCTCAGACGCACCTTTGAGCCAGGAGACCAGGTATTATTGTTCTCATCACGCCTGAAGCTCATGCCTGGAAAGCTGCGCAGCAAATGGACAAGACCGTACACAGTCACCATGGTTTTCCCATACGGAACAATCGAGTTAGAAAACGAGCATCGGCATCGTTTTCAGGTCAATGGGCAGAGAGTCAAACGGTATCTAGGAGAACCTTGGGATGGCACAGCGCGCGAAATTGAATTGGCAGAACCTGAGATAGCACATGCACAGGTTGTTGTGCCAGAGTCATCACCAGACGCGCCAGAGGGAGAACAGGGGACTATTGCTCATAATTCTTCTCCCTCTTTACCTACCCTCGTTACTGATAATTTATCACTTACTATTAACCATGCTGACCACCCGTCCAACCCTTTGCGCAGGACCAAGAAGAACACAACACATGCACAAGCGCAGGGTCACTCAGGAGCAAGTGTGGGGGAGGCCGATGGTATACTTTCACCCAAGTAATGAGGTACAGTCGAGCCAACGACGTTAAACAAAGGCACTTGTCGGGAGGTAACCCGACTCGTTTTATTTTTACATGTTTTTTCTTTTAGTGTTTCTAGTGTCTTTTAGCTAGTTTAGGACTTGTAGTTTTTTTAGTCGAGCAGCAGCGCGCAGGACAGCTGCGCCAGTCCGGGGGTATATAAGGGCAGTACTTAGAAAATTTCAGCACTTTTTCACTCGACCGTTGCAGAAGAAACTCCCGCCCTCGCACCTCCGCCCACCGTCCGGCGCTAAACCCAGCTTCCGTTTAGAGAGAATTGAGGAACCCTCCGTCGACCACCTTCCAGGTAACCTTTCCCCCCGATTTGAGCAGATTACATTAGGGTTTGTGCGAGAAGAAGGGTAACCTAGGTCTGAAATCGCACCAAGCTAGCGTGCACCGATTGGAGGATTGGTTAGTGGGTTTTGTAGGCGGGGAGTAGGCGCCCAATTGGTGACAGTTTCGGGTGTTTGGAAGAGTTTTGATTTTCTGAGCTTTAGAGGGTGTTGACCGGAGTTGACCAGAGAGACCCAGCCACGATGCAGCTTGCCGAGGACCAAGCTACCCCAGCTCACTTTGCCAGCAAGTACGCGGCCTTCCTGAGGCTTGAGATGTACGGGACTCCGTACATCAGCAGGGAGTTCCTGCGTGAGGTCGGTATGGAGGACCTCATTTTGGAGACGCTCGCGCTGGCGGGCTGGGAGGCGCTGTTGGAGATCAACAGCGCAGCAGACAGGGAGGACACCTGTGAGTTCCTGGCATCGTTAGAACCAGGTGAGATGGAGATAAGGTACCGGCACCGAGGGGTGTGGTACATTGCCTCGGCTAAGAGGCTGAAGCGCACACTGAGGTGCGCTAAGGTGCGAGAAGCTGACATGGACGCGCACACGAATCAGGAGGCGTGGAGCGAGATGGCGACCGGGCCAGTTTTTGCCGCGGGGCGCAGCAGGGGACGAGAGCTGCGTGACCCGTGGATGTTCTACTTGTGGCGCTTGGTCGCCTATGCGATTATTGGGCATTTTAATGGTGCGCCGAAGATCAGCTTACTGGATATGGAGATTTTGAAGGGGTTTTATAATGGGAAGAGGGTGCTTTTTGTCATGAACATGGTAATCCTCTGGAGCCAAGTCAGCACCAAGGGGCCGCTGACTTGCGGAGGCATAATTACGCACCTGCTGCGTGCGTTGCATAGAGAGCCGGAGGTGCCCGAGCACACAATGGTGCCGGCTGTTCCTCTGGACCGCGCCCACATGCTGCAGATAAGGGCGGTAGCCGTGAAAGAGGATGGCACATTGGAGTGGTGCTACCGCCTGCAGCCGGCCAGAGTGCAGCGGGCAAGAGCGGAGAGCAGCGCGCAAGCAGCAGAGGCTGCGCAGGAGATGGAGGAGGACGAGGCCCCAGAGCCAGTTGTGCCTCCAGTGAGGCGCGCAAGGACCCGCGCGCAGACTGGAGCGCATCGGAGGGCCCGTGTGCCGCAGGGGGAGCCAGTTACCATTTCCATCGAGGATTCTCCCCCGCGTGCACAAAGGAAGCGCCCGAGGACCGAGGCTGAGGAGGCGCCTGAGGAAGCATCAGCAGAACAGCGCATGATGTTCAACGTCATGCGCGTGCTCGAGTATTTAGCTCCAGAGGGGGCGGACTTGAGCATGAGCCCACCATCAGGGTGGAGATTTGGAGACGCGATCCCCCCTCTCCTCAGCCTGCACCGGCCACCTCCAGGTTCCCCCAGCGAGCCGCGCCAACCAGCCAGCCCTCTTACTCAGCCCCCAGTGCATCCAGCAGAGCCCTCTCCTTCCCCAGCCCCAGCACCAGAGCCAACCCCAGCACCAGAGCCAGCCCCAGCAGCCACAGAAACAGAGCCCACCCCCGAACCAGCACAAGTACCAGCACCTGCACCATCCCCTGCCCAGCCGTCCATTCCGAGGTCCCCTGTAGCCGAACCCATCATTAGCACCGGCTCAGACTCGCTATGGGACCCCGTCTCAGAGGACGACTTTGTGGCGCAGCCTGCCGCCCTTTCTATTGTACCGCCTTCCTCCAGCACCGATTATGTGACGGATTCTTCAGAGGAGGAGGCGCATGGTTCAGCGACTGCGTCCAGCTCAGAGGACATATAGAGCTGTTGGAGGGCGCATTATTTCTTTCGGGTGGTGCCTATTTTTCTTTTATATGCTGACAATATTCGATATTATGTTGCTATATTTGTGCTGAACTTTTGTGCTAAATAGTTTGTGCTCCTTTGCTATATTGCGCTGCTTTGACTATATGTTTTTAGTTTTTATGTTCTTTGTTTTGATTGCTTGCATGTGCGCGTTCTCCGTGCGCTTGAGCTTGAGTCGTGGGGACACGTCTCTGTTTACCTTTACTTTTCACGTACTTTTGAGCTTTATAGTATAGCTTAGATTAATTGAAGGAAACAATAGCAGTAGTGCGCTTGTGTGCGGCTTGCGCACACTGTCAGCTTGTTTTGCGCTATCCGTATTGCGTGCGCTGCTATCAACTGTTTTCGTATATTTTTTCGTTTTTCTGCTCCTGTTAGTTGGGATGTACAGGGGATGTGGAGTTGACAGAAACGCTCTAGAGAGGCGGTTAATCGTTCGAGCTTCGGAGGTGAGGTATATGGTCGAGAGCGCTAGTGGAGGCCTGTGCTTCGCGACCTTCGGAACAAGAGAGCGCGCTCAGTCACGCAGATGCCGAAGGCGAATACCCAAAGCGTGGCGAGGTGGGAAAACAGACCACCTTCCCTCTGGAAGTCGAGCTAAGGAAGGCGGGCGCGGGAGTAAACGCGTGCGCTAACCTGCGCAGACAGACCAAGGAGGGAGAGCGGAGCGTTGTTCCATAGCTGCTATCCGAAGGCCGAGACTGGAACCGTTCTGGGAACGTAAGAAATTGCAGAGAAAGCTGTACAAAAGAAAATAATATCAGCAGATGATATGCGCTAAAGAATCAGCATGCTCACTACTCAGTACCAGCGTGCGCAAGTTCACGAAAAAGAAAAAAATCATCAAAAAGGCTCAGGTTTCCGGGAAGTGCACGGAAGAATCACGCACGGGAAGAAGCTTGCGTTATCAACCATATACCCATCCTCGAAGTGAGAGCTAACAACCTGGAGCCTATGAAGAGCTATCTCCTAGCCAACCGAAATGATCTTCATCCTAGCTGAGAGGTAATGAATTACGAAATCTTTATATTAGAACTGCTGAAGGCAGATGCGCGCAGGTGGTAGAGCAGCGCAAGGGGATCAGTAGTGCAGATCGTGCCAGAGTGCAAGACTGTGCGCTAGACTATAGAGAGGTAATGGTATTCGTGCTTGAGTGCTTGTTCGGGACGAACAAGGGGCAAGTGTGGGGGGTTTGATAGAGCCTATTTATACACACTATTTAGATCCTAACCCTATGCTTGTTTGCATTATTTTATGTACAAGATTACTGGTTTCCAGTGTTTTTGTATTTCAGGGCAAAACGAGGGCCTAAGCCGGATACGCGCTAACAGGCAGCGTTTAGGACGCGCATCACACAGCCTGTGAAGCTAGCGGCGCAAACAGAAGAATTGGCAGAGTCGACCGGTGCGCTAACTGAGTGCGCTAACCAAGTGTGTCGTGCGTCATGCGCAAATAGTAGTATTTCCAAATCCTGACAACACCAGATTTGGAAGTTGCCAAAGATGAGTCTCTGAGCTGTATATAAAGAGAAGAAGGCTAGGGCATCAAAAGACACACACGAGATATACAACAAAGGAGGAGAGAACAGCAGAACTGAAAAACACACGAGCTTGCTGAGAGGACCTGCGCTAGCCGACTGCGCCAGCCAAGACTGCAACCTGCACGCACTGTTTGCTATTGTTTTCTTGGACACTTTAGATATTATTTACTATTTCTATGATGTTTACTACTAGCATGTCTAGCTAAACGCTAGTGCAATTCCTGCGTTTACTACTGTTTACTCGCGCATTGCGCAACCCCAATCACTCACACCCCCAGTTTTCGTAAGCGCAGGTCAGGTGGTATATAAGGGAAGATACTTAGAAAATCCAGACATTCTGCAATTTCGACCGTTAAGAGCTTTGCACTGCTGCCAGCCGATCTTTGCCATCTGCCCACCGTTTCCAGCGTTCTTTAGTGAGATTTGAAGAGCACAACATCACCAGCGCACTAGGTAACCTCTCATTCCTTGTTTCAGTCATTTTAGTGAGGGTTTGGTGAAGGAACCCGACTGAGGACGTAACCCTAGAATCAAAATCGCACCTAGTTAGCTAGCTCCATTTGGTGATTTCATTGTTGGGTTTTGTTGACACGAGTGAGGCGCCCATCTGGTAGAAATTTGAGGATTTGATTCGAAGTTCTGATTTTGGGATCCTATTAGAGCGTTGACTACAGTTGACCGCTGCAAGTATGAGGCCAGCAGAGGACCAGGACACCCCAGCATCTTTCGCACGGAAGTATGACGCCTTCTGGAGGTTGGACATGTATGGCACCCCGTGCATCAGCAGGGACTTCCTGCGCGAGGTGGGCTTAGAGGACTTGGTCACAGAGAAGCTCGCACAGGCCGGCTGGGAAGCGCTAATGGACTTAGAAAGCGCAGCCGACAAAGAGGACACCTGTGAGTTCCTAGCGTCCCTGCAGATCAAAGACTTAGAGATCCGATACAGACACCGAGGGGTGTGGTACATTGCATCGGCCAAGAGGCTGAAGCACACCCTGCGCTGTGACAAGGTGCGCGAGCAATATGTGGATACGCACACCAACCAGGAGGCGTGGCACGAGATGGCGCCAGGAAAACCGTTTGCCGCTGGGCGCAGCAGAGGGCGTGAGCTGCGCGACCCCTGGATGTATTACCTGTGGCGCATGGTCGCGTACGCAGTCATCGGGCGCTACAATGGTGCGCCGAAGGTCAGCCTGCTTGATATGGACGTGCTAAAGGGGTTGTATTATGGGAAGAAGGTGAGGTTTCTGTCGGACATGGTGGTGCACTGGGAGCGGCTCAGCACCAAGGGCCCGCTCACTTGCGGAGGTCTGATCACGCATTTGCTGCGTGGGCTGCACGGAGAGCCAGAGGTGCCTGAGCACACAGTTGTTCCAACCGTTCCTCTTGACCGTGCCCAGATGCTGCAGTACCGAGCGGTAACTGCTAAGGAAGAAGGGTCATTGGAATGGTGTTACCGGCTGCAGACTGCTAGGGCACCGAGGCACGCAGCAATCAGAGGGGCGCCCGCAGAGAGTAGTGCGCGCCCAGAGGAAGCTGCTGCTGAGGAGGAAATGGAGAATGTGGAGGCACCAGTCGTGCAGCCAGCTAGGCGCATGAGGACCTGCGCACAGACTGGAGCGCGCGTGCGGGCGAGTGGACCGCCAGGGGAAGTTGTGACCATTGACATCAGAGACTCTCCCCCGCGCGCGCCGGCGAAGCGGCGCAGACAGGATTCTGAGGAGGCGCCAGCAGAGCAGCGAATGATGTTTAACGTCATGCGCGTGCTGGAGTACTTGGCGCTAGAGGGGGCAGATTTAAGCATCAATCCACCAGCTGGGTGGAAATTTGGAGATCCCATTCCCCCTCTTCTCAGTCTGCGCAGGCCACCTCCAGGGTCACCTTCAGAGCAACGCGAGCCAGCCAGTTCTCTCGCGTAGTCACCAGCCCAATCCTCAGTGCGCACCCCAGTCATGGACCCACTGCACATGCCCAGATGATCAGAACCCCCTCCGCAACCCTCTGCCCAGATGATCAGATCGCCCTCTGAGATCACCCCCATCAAAGAGTTAAGTTCAGATTCAATATGGGAGACTGACTCGGATGAGGAGCTCCCAAACCAGCCCGCAGCAGTATCAGTTGTGCAGCCATCCTCCAGCTCTGAGTATGAGACGGAGACAGAGTCCATGGACGAGGAGGCACAAGGGTCTGCGCAGGACTCCAGCTCAGAGGACCTTTAGGGCGCAGCAGAGGGCTAGGCACAAATCATTTCGGGTTGTCGTTGTTGCTTTTGAAAACTATCATTGGATATTCTTTTCCTATTTTGTGTGGATATTTTGTGAACCCTGACCGTGTTTCATTTGCTTCATTGACTTTGTTTTTCATTTTCATGATGCATTTCATTTTTTAGTTCTTAGTTGTCCTAGTAGCTTGCATGTGTGCGCTCTCCGTTGCGCTTGAGCTTGAGTCGTGGGGACACGTCTCTGTTTAAGTGTGGGGGGGGGGGGGGGGCGTTACATTTACATTTCATATTTATCATTGTAGTTTAGCTTAGTTAGTGCAGTATAGGAAATAGCAGTGGTTGTGCGTATGTGTGCGGATTGCGCACACCTTTCGACTTGTTTTGCCTTATTCATCCTACATGCACTGCCATTAACCGATTTAGTATAATTTTCTCGATTCTTGTCTTTTTAGTTGGGATATTCAGGGATGTGGAGTTGACAGAAAAAAGCTCTAGAGAGGCGGTTAGTCTTTTTTGCTTCGAGAGTAAGGTACATGGCTAAAAGCGCTAGTGGAGGCCGGTGCTTCGCAACCTTCTGAACAATAGAGCGCGCTCAGCCATGCAGATGCCAAAGGCGAATACCCAAAGTGTGGCGAGGTGGGAAAACAGACCACCTTTCCTCTGGAAATCGAGTGTAGGAAAGTGGGCGCGGGTGTAAACGCGTGCGCTGACCTCCGCAAAGTAGACCAAGGAGGGAGAGACTGGAACCGTTCTGGGAATATAAGAAGAGTGGACGAAGCCGTATAAAAATAAGAAATCAGTTGACAATATACGCAAGGAAAAGAAATCAGCGTGCGCACACAACTCCATATCAGCGCATGCACAAGTCCAAAAGTAAAAATCGTCAAAGACGAAAGGCTTGAGTTCCCAAGAAGCGCGCGAATGAATCACGCACCTGAAGAAACCTGCGCGATTATCCATGTACCAGAAATCGGAGTAGGGACCGACAGCCAGGAGCCTATGAAGAGCTATCTTCGAATCATCCGAATTAAATTGCATCCTGGCTTAGAGGTAACAAATTTCGAAATTATTATATTAGAATTGTTAAGGGTTTGTGCGCGTAGGTGATAGAGCAGCGCAGGGTGAATCGCTGTGCGGATCGCGCATGAGTATGAGGCTGTGCGCTAGACTTCAGAGAGGTAAGAGTATCTGTGCTTTAGTACTTGTTCGGGACGAACAAGGGCAAGTGTGGGGGATTTGATAGAGACTAGTTATATGCGCAATTTAGATCTTAACAATGTGCTTGTTTGCATTATTTTGTATACAAGATTACTGATTTTCGGTATTTTTGTATTTCAGGATAAAACAGGAGCATAAGTCAGATGTGCGCTAAGAGCGTAATGCACGACCTGCGGAGCTAGCAGCGCAAAAGGAGATAGCTGATTCGGACTACAGTGTGCAAACCGACTGCGCGAAGCAAGTAGCGCAATCCGCGTGCGCAGAATGGCAAAGTTTCTAAATATTAATCTCCTAGATTTGGGAAGTTGCTAAAAGTCTCTCGAGCCAAATCTAAGCATTCCTTGGCTTCAAGACCACTATATAAGAGGAGGGAAGCTAGGGTTTGGAGAGAGGAGAGAGCAGATAGAGAGGAGGACACACAGCAGCAAAACACACGAGCTACTTCAGCCAGAATCTGCGCGAACCACCTACGCCAGCCGAGAACAGCAGCGCGCAATTGCGCCGACCTGCTACGTTTTCTCTTGCTGCCTTAGTTTTAATTATTATTTTTATGATGTTTGTTTCTAGCATGTCTAGCTAAACACTTTGTATCGGTTGGGCATGATTCTATGAAGTATTTTCTTTGAGACTTGTGCTTAATGCTTAGTTCGTCTACTTATATTAATTTTATGCATATGGGTGATAATTAGTTGTGCGAATAGGAGAAGCCTTGAACTGTAATCTTATTCTAACTGCTCGTTATTGTATGTTAAACTAGTTGATAGCTTGACGGTGACGGTGACGGAATTACTATTCACGGCCGGAGTTACTATTCATCACAGATTACTATGCACAATTTCAGTAATTATTTCTGAACTCAGTTTAATTTCATTAATGTTATTAGATGGATTCTCGTAGCTAAACCTTTCGTTCAATTTGGGGATTTTGTATTGCGACGTATGGTTTGAGATACTTATGTTTCGTAATTCAATTCAGTAAATTCCTGTTCTTCGTTCGAATTGCATGCTTTGATTATCAAGTTAGTGTATCCTAGCGGTGAAACTGAGTTGATATCTATTGCATGATATTGGATTGACTTCCTTATTATCTAAGCCTAGCGGTGTAACCTAATCGGTGTCGTTAATCGAGTAATCGTTAACCCTATTCGGGAACCTAACGGTCGAGATTAGATAGAATACTAGAGTCGGCATTACCCTAGCGGGATTGTTAGACTAGGAACAGTAGTTTACTAGTTGATGCATGTCACAATCGATGATTACAGTTGCAATGCATATCCCTGAACTGACTTTTCTCTGAATTTGACAACAAAACATTATTCCTGCAAACTCCTTTTTATCATGACAGTCGTTAGTTCGTAGAACTTTATCACTGATCGCTCTCTCGTGGGTTTGCCCCTGCTTACCGCTTGCTAAGTGTTAACAGGAGATTATAAATATAAGTTTGGCGCACACGACGATGTGCCTTCAAATTTTGGCGCCGTTGCCGGAGAGAGCAACATTCAGTATACGGTTCGAACTTTATTTTTCTTGTTTTCGCTTTGTTTTGCTTGTTGTGGTGCAGTTGCAGATTTAAAAAAAAAAAAAAAAAGAGAAATTTCTAAACTCTAGTGAATAGTGCCGCCGGCAAGGGTGTGAATAGTGTCATCGGAGTCCGATTGAGGATCAAAAGACCTTTTTCTGAGCGGAACGGACCAACGGTCAAGACGCACGACAAAAGTCGTGAGCTCTAGCCATCCGAGATAGTTTACATTTTCTTTTTGAATTGTTTAGTTTTTTTATCCTATTTTGCATTTGGTTTTTTCCGTTATTTGTCTTTTTTTGCATTTCACTTGCCTTCCAGTATGTCTAATATAGGAAGTTCCCACCAGAGTGTCCAGGGCGACCATGCCCCTGACCAATTCAATGAGGAAGTGCCCCCACAGGTAATCCCACCATTCTATGACGAGCAGGAGCGGGTATTCAATCAAAGGTAGAGAGAAGTTCGTCAGAGGATGGAGCCCCAGGGAGGACACAACGGCAGAGGTGGAAGGATATATGAGTATGCTGGTTATGTCCCACCTCAGCCACAGCCTCGATTGTACCCAATTCAGCAACAATAATATAAACGGGAAGCCCGGCATGAACCAACTATGAGGGAGCTCTTGACGCCCACATTCCAGAACCAGCCATGGTGCATCAATGCTGACCCGGAAGAGGACAACTTCGAGATCAAAACCGCAGTGGTGCACCATATGCCCAAGTTTGGAGATTACCGGGAGTAAGAGTTTGTGAGTTCTGTGGTGCTTCAAATCACAAGACGGATGAGTGCCCTACACTCCAAAAATCAAAGGTAATGGATGTCAATGCAGTAGGGAATCATCAGAACTTCAATAACAACAATAGGCCACCGTAGCAGAGACAGTTCGGACTGGCTGCAAATGGCTTTAGTTGGAGAAATGAGGGAGGATTTCAGCAGCCCCCAGGGCAGAGTCAAGGGCCACCTCAAAATCAGAATCAAGGCCAGCCTTATCGGCCCCTGTTCCAATAACAGGAGAGGTAAAATAATCAGTACCCAAGGAAGAATTTCTACCAAGCGAGGCAGAGCACTGGTAAGTCATGGGAAGAGGCGCTCAAGGACTTGGAGAATACCATGCAAAGGAACCAGGCCAAAACTGATGGAGCCATAGCCGAGCTAACCAAACAAATGTCGCAGCTAGCTTCCACAGTTTATGTGATGAAGAATGACAAGGGCCAGCTTCCTTCACAGACCATTCAGAACCCTAAAGGAAATGTTAGTGCAATAAGTGTGGTTAGTGGCGAGCAGCTTGCGGAAGAGGCAACGAAGGAAACGGACTCAGAGGATCAAGCGCCCCAGGAGAACACTATCCAGGCGTGCCAGAGCCCAATGTCTTCACCCAGCACGCCCATAATGTCTTCTCCAGGCCCGGTACAGTCTGCCTCTGATTTTGAATTTTGATATTCTGACCCCCTTTTCCATTTCCTATGCAGATATCAAGACCTCAGAAGTATTCAGCAGCGTATCAAATTTTATTGGAGCTGTTCAGCAGAGTTGGCATCACAACCCCACTCCTTGACGCAATAAAGCGGATCCCGAAATATGCTAAGGCCCTTGACGAATTGTGCAATAACCGAAGAGGAGAACTAAAGCACGAGCAGGTAAATTTGAGGCAGAACATCCCTGCAATTGTTCAGTGCAAGGCAGCACCAAAATGTAAGGATCAAGGTACATTTACAGTTTCATGTGTCATTGGTAAATTCAAAATTGATCATTGTATGTTGGATTTGGGTGCGTCAGTTAATGTGCTGCCTTACTCTCTCTATCTAGCATTGCATATTGGTTCTCTGAAACCCACTGACTTGATTCTTCAATTAGCAGATAGATCATGTAGTAAGCCAGAGGGTATAGTTGTTGACGTATTAGTGCATGTTGAAAAGCTTGCATTCCTTGCAGATATATGTCATGAAATGGAGGGCGATGCGATAGACACTGCCCCCGTCCTACTAGGGAGACCCTTCATGGTGACCGCGAAAAACAAAATCGATACATTTACTGGTGATCTCTCCATGGAGGTAGACGGGGAAGTAACTAAATTTAACATGTATAAGTCTACGCAGCACCCACCTGACATTGCAGGAATACATGCTGATAATGTAGTATGGCAGTGTTTGACAAAACCAGCACAAGTGAACAAGGAGCTGCTACAGCTCAAGTAAACAAGCAGACCAGCACACGTGAACTAGCAGCAGCTGCAGCAGGGGATGCTATAGCAGGAGCTTGTTCAAGTGGCTGCATCATCTGTCCGAGAAGCAGCAGCAACCTGGGCTTGTCTAGAAGGGCTGGGAACTCTACGGAGATCATCTGAAGAATTTCTAAAATGCTGTGGAGTATATTCCAGTGAGGTTTCCTAGTCAGAGAAGGAGTTTTGCATTGAAGATAAAAGTCAAATCTAATCTCCTAGGTTTTAGGAGATAATTGTTCTTTTTGGGACATTGCCTAAACCTGAACATTGCTTAAAGCTGCTGCTACTATTTAAGAAGAAGGTGTTTAGAGCAGAAGGGTTGATCGAAGCTGAGGGATACACGAGTGCATACACAGAATTCAGAGAGAGCAATTTTGGTGTGTGACGGACGAATTCTTCGATCATCACCCGAGAGCAGAGCGTGAGCGCAGAGCTGTGGTGACAGAAGCAGAAGGGAATCAGGACTTGCAGAGTCTGATTCGAGCTTGATCTGGAAGCCAATTCAGAGCAGTAGTGCTTGTTGGTTGATCAAGGGTAGCCGCGGAAGAACTGACTGGTGTGTGGCTCGGTCGAGTGTCTAAGCGGTGGTTCTCGCTAGTGGCAGGTGGTCACTGAGTGAGGGGGAGTATTCCAGAGTGTGCAGCGCTCGTGGAATCATTTGAACGCCTCGGCAGAAGGCTTTGGAGCGACGCGGACAATTGTGCTTCAGCTGTGTGTTACAGCAGTTGCTACAGCAACCCTACTGAGTGAGTGTAGTTTAGAATAGGCTGAGTCTTGAGAAGTCTGTAGCTATTCTAGATTGACATTTGTAGAGGGTGTGCAGACACAAGTCAGAGCTTGTTCTGATTGTGTCAAGTGATCCACACAAAGGTTGAGTAGCATAGGTTGCGTGGAGTTGTAACCGAGTGTACTTGGAGACCTTCGTGGTTAGTGGATTGAGGACTGGAGAGTAGTCCTCCCCAGACGTAGGCAGTTGGCCGAACTGGGTGAACAAACTTCTGTCTTGTTCATTATTTGCTGAGACAATTTCTGAGTGAACAAGAGTGTGCTGCAACAACTGCTTGTTCACAAATCTGCCTAACTGAGACGCTGTGAATTTCAATTGGTATCAGAGTAGGAGCTCGACACACAGAGTAAAAGATCCTACAGTGTCTCTGAAGTAGCCACGACAATGAAGGAAGGACAGAGCACAAGCAGACTTCCATTGTTGGAAGAAAGCAACTATGGATATTGGAAGGCTAGGATGAAAGCCTTTCTCAAGGCCATTGATGAGAAGACCTGGAGAGCAATAATGGTCCAGTGGTCTCCCCCAATTACCATGGATGAACAGGGAGTCACACGGATAAAGCCTGAAGAACAATGGACTGCTGAAGAGGGAGCTGCAGCAACTGGTAATTCAAAGGCCCTGAATGCAATTTTTGCTGCAGTTGATGCTAACAATTTCAGGTTGATATCGAATTGTGACATGGCCAAACAAGCGTGGGAAATTCTGCAAACTGCACATGAAGGAACTGATAAAGTGAAGCTGTCAAGACTCCAGATCATTGCTACACAGTTTGAGAATCTGAGAATGCTGAAAGAGGAGACTGTGACTGAGTTTAATGCTAAACTCTGTGATCTTGCAAATGAAGCCCATGCTCTTGGTGAACCCATCCCTGAAGAAAAGCTGATCAGAAAGGTTCTCAGATCGCTGCCCACAAGATTTGACATGAAAGTGACGGCCATTGAAGAAGCTCAAAATGTCAGATTTATGAGGCTTGAAGAGTTGATGGGGTCTCTCAAACAATTTGAGATGAAGCTGGTTAAAGAAAACATCACTGCTAAGGACAAGGATGTTGGACTAAAAGCTGAAGCAGAATCCAAGAAGCCAGTTCCAGAAGATCAGCTGAGTATGCTTGTTAAGAACCTTGGAAAGCTCCTGAAGAACATGGAATCCAGAACCGGGAAAAGCTCTTCCTCGCGAAAACAATTCAGAAGGGGTAGTGAAAATAAAAGGAAAGGGAAGGAACCAGCTCAGGATGAAGATGAGAAGAAAGAAATGAAAAAGGGAGTCCAATGCTGGAACTGTGAAGGATATGGACATATTGAGGCTGACTGTCCGAGCAAAACCTTCAAAAATTTAGAAAAAAAGAACAGCAAGTCTCTGACAGCAAAATGGAGTGACTCTGAGGATAGTGATGAAGAAAACTGTGTTGTGCTAACCAGTGTGCCAGATTTCAACCTCAAACAACTAAAGATGGATGAATTTCACTATGGGATTGAAGTATCTGAAAGTGAAGATGAAGAGGGCTCATCTGACAGTCTGATTGAGTATCTGGGGAAGATCCTGAAACAGTGTGAGGCAGCTCTTCAGACAAATCAAGCATTGACTGACAGAGTCAAGGTTCTGGAAGAAGAACGTAGAAAATTTCTCCTCACATCCAACAGTCAAGTAACCATTTTGAAAAGGGAAGACACAGGAAGACAAGTTATTGACACTGGTTCCTCACCAGCAACAGCCAAGGAAACTGACTCTTAGAAAAATATCTTGGATGAAATTTTGTCTTATCAAAGACTTGGAAAAGGGAGAACGGGGCTTGGGTATACTGGTGAAGAAAGTTCTAGAGGAACAGTTTTCATTAAAGCCTCAGATGCCATGATAGACGGAAAAATTAATACAGGTGAGCTCCCGAAACCTGCAGGGAAAGTTGGAACTAGACAGGTGAACAAGAGGATGCTGCAGCACCTAGCACATCATCCTTCTAAAACAAAGAAAAAGGGTCAGAATAAAAGGAGTTCTTGCACAAGTATTGGGAATCAGAAGACTACCTTCAACCTAAAGCAACAGCACAGAACCGCCTCAGTTGAAAAAGGGGGACCAAAATCCAGAATCAACACATGCTGCATAGAAACTCTGCACCCAGTTGCTTCCAGAAAGGTTCATTGCAGGATAGAATCACAGAGGAGGATCTCCAGGACTGCTGAACCAGGGCACTGGATTGCTAAAGACAGGAGGAAATCACAGGTTATACAGGTGTGGAAACCCAAACATGACAAACTAAGAGATAGGAGCCTTGAGGGTCGGAAGAGGAGGAACTCTCGACAAACTCAGATATGGGTGAAGAAGTCACCATCAGAACCTGTTAAGGATCCGCCGAGCAAAAACTGTCTTCCGGAATGAATGGGTGAACTAGCTCGCGTCTGCTATAGCAACCTGGTCTAAATAAGCTTGTTTATATGTTTTGGTTGCTAAAGATGGGAGAAGGCACATGAGTGGCACGTGATCCAGAAGCTTCAAATTGAAAAAGAGAATAACGGGTAAATCAATTTCTAGGGCAAAGGCAAGTTGAAGGCGCTTCCCAAAAAATCAGTGCTGATCATCCCCACTGTGCGTTCCTCAAATCTTCTACAACCCTGCAACAATGGTGAAGACTCGTGGTTTCAAGAAGAATCTGGCAGCAGACCGACAAGGCAGGTCTGAAAGAAGGACCAAGTCGCGCAATGAAGCCCCTGCTCAGCGACTGGATGTGGTGGTGTGGGAACCAGCACCTCTCCCTGTGTCGCACAGCGAGCCCTCTCTACACGAAGGAACTTCGCAGAAAAGGAGGCGCCTGGTACGTGACGGAGAACCTGTATCCAGTACCGCTGTGCTATCTGAAGAGGCTGTGGCTGAGGAAGTCTCTGGAGAAGAACAAGCTACAGAGGATGCTGTAGCAGGTTCTGCAGAAGAAAGGTGCAGATCAATTGTTATGTCCCCGGGCATTATGGGTGAAGGGGAGGAAATAGTTGCTGAGTCTCCTGAACAAGAACCTGCTGTAGCACATCCTCCTCCTCCCTCAGACAAAGGAAAAGCTCCTATCCTAATCCCAGTCTCCAGCAGTGAAGAAGAAGAATCAAGTGAAGAAAATGCAGGTGCTTCTGGTGAACCGTCTGTGAGAGGACCTGCATTGGTAGACACAACTGCAACCACAGTGGGAGGTATTTGGTTCAGAAATAGGAGTGTTTCTCAATCCTGGAGTGCTGTTGAGAGGAAGCATATTGTGTCAGAGAAGAGGCTGGACCTGGACAAGTACAGATCAGCAGCAATTATTCAGCTTCTCATCGAGGTAAACCTTCTCAAGTCCCTAACCTTTCCATTCAGATTCAATATAGCTCTGGTTAGAGAATTTATTGTGAATATGGAAGAGAAGTTTGGTGAGGAAGGAGCGGATGAGTTTGGAAGAAGTTGGGTACGGGGTAAGACAGTTCTTATTACCCCAGAAAAAATTGATGAATTTCTTGAGATCCATGAGAATGCCAGAGCTCCCACTGATGTTCAGCCAGAGATGCTGGCCAAGGTTCTGACAGGGGGAGTGTGCCTGTCTTGGGGAGGTCCCAATCTGAGTGATGCTGAACTAACCTGCAAGAATGCCTTGCTATATCATCTGGGCATTAGAAACTGGATCCCCAGCTCTCACAGGGGGAAGGTTAGCAAAGCCTTTGCTAACCTTCTCTACTCCATTGGGAAGAGGAGGCGAATTAGCCTGGGCAGTGTGATGTTTCCCCAGCTGGCTACTCATGCCGGCAGCGCTTCCTCCAGCAAGCCCATTGTGTTCCCCTCCCTCATCTATGGGATGATGGTCTCACAGCATCCGGAGCTTGGTGAGATTTCTGAAGGATTATCTGAGGAGCTGCAGGTCTTCACAGTTGATCACAAGTTGTTCAAAGGGAAGCATGCAGTGGACATAGCTTATGAGGATCCACTCCTGGTAGGTGATTCAGCTCCAGCTCCCCTGGAGGATTCTATTCCCCCTGCTGCAACAATTCAATCAGCCCTCCGTGCCAGAATTGTGAGCCATCTCAGATCTGAGCTGGTCATTCTTGAAGCCGAAGCCAAAAGGAGGGATGCTAGGCGTGGACAGATCAGAAGTCTGCTTAGAGACCTGGAGTTCCCGGCAGATGAGGAGCAGGCCCCTTGAGCATCTGTGACAAAAAGGGGGAGAGAAGAAGTAAAATGCTACTGCTACTGCTGCTACTGATGAACTGTTTTTTTTTGCTGACCGTGCGTGGTTGTGCTACGGCCGAGTGTGGCCACACCTACTTACTCTCTATTGTTGGATCTTTTTATTTAGAGTATTTAGAGTTTTTTTCTGGTTCATGGGAGAGTGCATATGTTCTAGGGTTTTGTCAAAATGCCAAGGGGGAGATTGATAATGTAGTATGGCAGTGTTTGACAAAACTAGCACAAGTGAACAAGGAGCTGCTACAGCTCAAGTAAACAAGCAGACCAGCACACGTGAACTAGCAGCAGCTGCAGCAGGGGATGCTATAGCAGGAGCTTGTTCAAGTGGCTGCATCATCTGTCCGAGAAGCAGCAGCAACCTGGGCTTGTCTAGAAGGGCTGGGAACTCTACGGAGATCATCTGAAGAATTTCTAAAATGCTGTGGAGTATATTCCAGTGAGGTTTCCTAGTCAGAGAAGGAGTTTTGCATTGAAGATAAAAGTCAAATCTAATCTCCTAGATTTTAGGAGATAATTGTTCTTTTTGGGACATTGCCTAAACCTGGACATTGCTTAAAGCTGCTGCTACTATTTAAGAAGAAGGTGTTTAGAGCAGAAGGGTTGATCGAAGCTGAGGGATACACGAGTGCATACACAGAATTCAGAGAGAGCAATTTTGGTGTGTGACGGACGAATTCTTCGATCATCACCCGAGAGCAGAGCGTGAGCGCAGAGCTGTGGTGACAGAAGCAGAAGGGAATCAGGACTTGCAGAGTCTGATTCGAGCTTGATCTGGAAGCCAATTCAGAGCAGTAGTGCTTGTTGGTTGATCAAGGGTAGCCGCGGAAGAACTGACTGGTGTGTGGCTCGGTCGAGTGTCTAAGCGGTGGTTCTCGCTAGTGGCAGGTGGTCACTGAGTGAGGGGGAGTATTCCAGAGTGTGCAGCGCTCGTGGAATCATTCGAACGGCTCGGCAGAAGGCTTTGGAGCGACGCGGACAATTGTGCTTCAGCTGTGTGTTACAGCAGTTGCTACAGCAACCCTACTGAGTGAGTGTAGTTTAGAATAGGCTGAGTCTTGAGAAGTCTGTAGCTATTCTAGATTGACATTTGTAGAGGGTGTGCAGACACAAGTCAGAGCTTGTTCTGATTGTGTCAAGTGATCCACACAAAGGTTGAGTAGCATAGGTTGCGTGGAGTTGTAACCGAGTGTACTTGGAGACCTTCGTGGTTAGTGGATTGAGGACTGGAGAGTAGTCCTCCCCAGACGTAGACAGTTGGCCGAACTGGGTGAACAAACTTCTGTCTTGTTCATTTTTTGCTGAGACAATTTCTGAGTGAACAAGAGTGTGCTGCAGCAACTGCTTGTTCACAAATCTGCCTAACTGAGACGCTGTGAATTTCACATGCGCTGGACATCATTGAGGATGCGGTGTTTGAGTTGGATATGCAGCGTGAGGAAGGCATCCAACCTCATAAAATAAATATTGATTTAATTCTTGGATTGCCTTTTCCCACTGACCAGCGAGGTATCATATCTTTCCTTGATTGTGCTGAATTTTATCGCAAATTTGTTAGATTTCCTAGCAGGTTTTTTAAAGACTTTTTAAAGACGGCATTGCCATTATCTCAATTGCTAGAAGTAGATGTTCCTTTTGGAGAGGATGTCCCACCGGATAAGGAGCTCGAGTTGGATGAGCCGGTAAATGCTTAAGGATGAGAGGTACCGTCGAGCCAACGACGTTAAACAAGTGCGGTTTGCGGGAGGCAACCCGACTTTAGTTTGTTTTAATTCTTAGTGTGAGTCAGCGAGTTAAGCTCCCCAAGGCAACATTAGGGCCGCTCCGCGTTCATACATTAGCGTTGCTAATGTGTGCTTGGAGCGCGCCAGCTAATGTGTGCGTGGGGCGCACAACTTGCTGAGTTAGGATAGTTTTCTTGTGCTTTTTTGATTTGTTTCGTTTCTTTTATTTGGAGTCTTGCATGAATACCCTTCCCAACGATCTTATTGTACCGTGAGGACACGGTTTGTTTCAAAAGTATGGGGTGGGGGAGTTAGTATGTGGTTAGACATGTTTACTTTCGTTAGCATGCATTAGTAGTGGTTAGAGCATTTTTTTTTAATTTGTTTTAGGTGTTACGATGCTGCTCATTTTGAGAGACTTGATGTGTATGCTGCTAGTTTTATGCCATTATATGCTATGCTGAAGATGCTGATTTTATGAGATGATGTTTGATGCTATGAGGTTTTGATGTGTATGCTTTATAGGAGTTCTACAATTTTGTGATGCTAGTGACTTGATGTTATATGTTCCTTTGAGTTGAGATATTACAGGATGTGGAGTTGATAGAAAATGTCCTAGAGGGACTTGACAAGCATTCGAAGGTTCAATGGATTAGTCGCGTAGTGCGCTGAGTTTGTGGAGGTTGACGCTTCAAGTTATGCGATGGTGGGAAGGGAAAACAAACCGTCCTATCTCTAGTCCTAGTCACCGGGAATGGGTGGGTAACCCCTATCTTGCCTCGCGCTGAAAGGATAATGACGAGAAAGAGCGGGACGCGCTCCATATGCTGTTATTCGAAGGCGATGATTGGAACGGTTCAAAGAAAAAAAAACAAAAGGACAAGCAATTCACATTGGAGAGCAAAGCTCAAAAAGAAAAAAAATTCAAACATATGTGAAAGAAAAATTCAAAAAAGCAATCGCGTGGAGTGAAGTCTTCGGACCAACAAAACAAGAAGTTCAAAAAGCTGTCCTCCAAAAGAAGAAGAATGAAAAAGTTGAGTTCCTCATGACTGGATTTCTCACGTGCCAGAGAAAGCAAATTCAGTGTATGCGCGTGACTATGACCTCGAACTGAAGAATGGAGTCAAGAGTCTAAAGAGGACTATCTCCTAGTCATCCATTGTCATTCCATCTCGGCCTCACAGGTAACATGTATCATTCTAGTATCTAGCCGATCAGTATTAAAGAATGAGTGTGAGTACATATTGATGAACTGATTAGTGAGGACATCTCGAGTAAATTCAATGTTGAGTCGTTGGAATATTAGAAGTGCTTTAAGTATTGCGAGTCTTGTCTTTATTCTTGTTCAGGACGAACAAGTTTAAGTGTGGGGTAGTTTGATGGAGCGTATTTATACGATCCATCGAGTTATTTATTCCCATTGTTCCCAGTGTTTTGCATCGCAGGTGTATCAAGATCGCTTTCGAGATTTATGGCATTTTTGGGGAATCGATGTGCGTCTCAGTGAGTATGGCGCCAGAAGCACACTTTAACAGCGCTTAAGGTCTTCTTCCGGCGCGCGGCTAATGTCTTCATTTGGCGCAATTCCTAATGTCTTCTACTTGAGCGGAAAATATATGATGACATCAGCATTGGCCCCACAACCCAAAAATCAAATTTGGAAGTTGCATGATTTGGAAGCCTGATTACCTATAAATACAACCTTGCTACACCAAAGAGAATAACAATTTCAAAACGAGTTTTAGGAAGAGGCAGAGGCAGCAGTGCACGAAAATCAAGGCACATTACTATTCACGGCCGGAATTACATTCACGGCCGGAGTTATTATTCATCGCAGATTACTATTTACAGTTTCAGTAATTAGTTCTGAACTCAATTTAATTTAATTATTGTTATTAGATGGATTCTCGTAGCTAAATCTCTCGTTCAGTTTGGGGATTTTGTATTGCGACATACGATTTGAGATACTTATGTTTCGGAATTCAATTTAGTAAATTCCTATTCTTCATTTGAATTGCATGCTCTAATTATCAAGTTAGCATATCTTAGCGATGAAACTGAGTTGATATATATTGCATGATATTGGATTGACTTCCTTATTAGCTAAGCCTAGTAGTGTAACCTAATCGGTGTCGTTAATCGAGTAATCGTTAACTCTATTCGAGAACCTAGCGGTTGAGATTAGGTAGAACACTAGAGTCAGCATTACCCTAGCGGGATTGTTAGACTAGGAACAGTAGTTTACTAGATGATGCATGTCACAATCGATGATTACCAGTTGCAATGCATATCCCTGAACTAACTTTTCTCTGAATTTGACAAAAAAACATTATTCCTGCAAACCCCTTTTTATCGTGACAATCGTTAGTTCGTAGAACTTTATCACTGATCGCTCTCTCGTGAGTTCGACCCTGCTTACCGCTTGCTAAATGTTAACAGGAGATTATAAATATAAATTTGGCGCACACAATGACGTGCCGTCACCTACGTCTTGGGAGGACTATACTATAGTCCTCAATCCACTAGTTTTCAAGGTACTCCGTACGACACAGACTTGACTTCTCGATCATGTATGCTACCCGACCTCACTTAGCAACTTGCACAAAATCATAACACCCTCTGATTTGGGTCTCATTTACCTACACACTCGAGTTAATTTAGAATAGCTACTCCTCTGATCTCAAAGACTCAGCCTATTCTTGTTAACACAATGTCTCAGTAGGTTTGCTATAGCACACCCTTGTGCAGGTTTGTCTGCATCACTCTAAAGCTTGCTGCTGAGCCGCTCATACTCTATCGTGAGTGCTCCTCAATCCAGGATGCTCCCCCTCAGTCAGTGACCACCTGTCACTAGCGAGAACAGGCCTTCTACAGATTATTCAAGTTCCTCCACTCGACAACTCTCCTGCCGCGTTCCTCGATCACAAGCATGCCGTGCTCTGAATTGGCTATCTCCGATTAAGCACAGACCAGACTCTACAAGTCTACATTCAGTCGTTGCTTTAACCACTCTGCTCTCCTGCTCTCACTACAAGAAAAACTGCTAAAATCCACAAAGCAAAACTAACGGATTGTATTTTGTCGGTTATATATGTAAAAGCCACAAAAAATGGTGAGAATTAATTCTGTCGATTATATTACTTATAAAAAGCAACAGATATTCGTCAATAAAATAACCGTTGGTATTTGTTCGTATATACCACAGACTTTCGTAGGAAATAAAGGTCGTAAATAATTAATTTTCTAAACTAGATAAGAGTAGTTTTTACTTTGCTATTTGCAACAAAAAATATGGTTGGAAATAATTCTGTTGCTACTTTATGTTTAATTCTAACAGATATTTTTCGTTGCTAAGATCCATTAATTTTGACTATCATATACTTAAAAGAATTTCTATAAGAAATAAAATTTATAAATTTAATTTTTAGAATTTTTTCATTGTCTATGTATCATAGTATTTCGTGGAACAATTTAATTTTAGAAAAATACACCCTTACATCTACTCTCTCGACCGGATCAAACGCACAAATTGGATTCCAGTTGGTAGGCACCAACGCCCGTCGCTCGTCGCCCTCAATCTCCGCTCTCACGCAGTCAGCAATCAGGCTCTGTGCCTCCCATCTACGCTCAGTCTTAGACCTCAGTTAGACAGATTTGTGCCTCCGTCCCTGCTCTCAGTCCCTGGTCTCAGCCTCTCAGCCCTCAGGCAGGAAGCTCTCTCAGTCTCAGGCTCTCAGCCACTACTGCGGAGTTCGGACTTATGAACTTCGGATTCAAAGAAGCTGCCTGCCTCTTACCTTGATTAATGTGTCCCTGCCGACCAGCGACTACACGTCCAAATTCTCAGTCCAGAGACGAATCCTTCGACGAAGGTGAAAATTCGTCAGGCGGTGACCCTCCTCCGTCGAATTCTGCCGTGTTTTCCGAAGGCGAACGAGTCCTCGCTTATCACGATCCTCGGATTTACGAAGCCAAGGTATGGTTATGATATACACCTATTTAGTTGTGTGCAATTTGGGTGTCGTGGTTGAATTGATTCGGCATATCTGGATTTTGCGTAAAGCAGGATTTGAATATTGATACAAGAGCATGGAATGAGTAATATTCTCTTTAAATTTATGATTTAGTTTGCAGTAGATATTATTTTAGAAAAAAATTCATAACTACGTTAGGAGAAGTTGGGAAAGAAAGTTTGATTGGAGGGTTGTGAAGAGAATTCTTGGAATTGGTTGTTTTCAGTTGCAGGATCTTTGTGAATTCGTAGTTTTAACGGTATTATTTGTACGTGATGATAAATAAATATGTAATGGAAGTTGATTAGATCCAGAGAAAAATCCGGTGAAGCCAAAATTCATGGGCAGCAGATCTCAGACGCCCACACCGAGTCACCGCGACGATTCCTTTATTGGTTACTGTTTATGAATTCTTCTTCTAATTGTATTGAAGTCTTCTTCAAACAAGTTGCCTCCTGCCTTTATTGGCAAATATATTTGATAATATTTTTTACACGGTGATAGATGATGGCACAAAGACAAAGGATAACCAAAAGGCGAGATTGGATTTACAATACCAGAAAATACGAAAGGAGTTATGGCTAAATGCCGACGGAACAAAACCAAAGGCAAAGTATAATATCACAAAGGACCAACTTCTGAAGCTTTGTAAATGGGTGAGCCAACTGGAATTTCCTGATGGGTATGTTTCAAATATAGCACGGTGTAGTAAGGTGGATCAATGTAAGTTTCAAGGCATGAAATCCCATGACTGTCATGTTTTTATGCAAAAATTGATACCTGTTGCATTTCGTGAGCTACTACCGCAAGATGTAGTTGATAATCTTACAGGGGTATCTAATTATTTCCGGAATATATCATCAACAGTGCTAAAAGTCGAAGACTTGGATGTATTAGAGAAGAGCATAGTAAAAATTATGTGTAAGCTTGAAACAATTTTTCCGCCAAGTTTCTTTGATTCGATGGAGCACTTGACTTTACACTTGGCAGCGGAATGCAAACTTGGTGGACCAGTTCATTATCGTTGGATGTATCCATTTGAGCGGATGATGCGTCGGATGAAAATGAAAGTGAAAAATAAAGCTCGGGTTGAGGGTTCAATTGCTGAACAATACACTGAGGAGGAGTTAGTCAACTTTTGTTCTCTGTATTTCGAATCTGACGTTTACACTGTTCATAATCAGTTAAGGCGTAACGAAGTGATAAATGTAGCAACTGATCCTAGCGTGTTGGAGGCATACACATATCCTGTAAAGCTATACAATCGCGAGAAGGATGTATATTTAGACGACGATGAGCTGAAGATTATTGAAAACTATGTGCTTATTAATATGCCTGAAGTTGACCCATACTTGACGTAAGCATTTGATAAAATTTTAACAGCTTTTGTGTTATCTCACGTATTTATATTTAATTTTAGTTTAAATGAATGTGCAGAGAGTTTCAGGCGATGGTGAAGTTATCTGATCCCAACACAACTGCGAAAGAGATGGAATCTATTACAAAAATAAAGTTCAAGCATTGGTTCTTGGAAAAGGTATAAGTTTATTCAATATAATCTTCTGTGTGCGGCATTTTTGAGGATAGTATGTGTATACATTTCAGGTGGAGCAGGATCCTGTAAATTTGGCAAAATACATTGAACTACTAAAGGGTCCATCACGGCTTGTCACACTATATAATTCTTGCATCTGTAATGAATACAAATTCAAGTGCGGAGACTTGACAAAACCTACTTCAAGTAGTTCAGGAGTATTGGTTAAAGGAAGTTGTTGTACTGATCTATTAGACAACTTCTATGGGCGCTTGCAACAAGTGATGCGAGTCAATTATGAATCAGGGCGTCAAGTTATCTTGTTCAAATGCCATTGGTTCGGTACTTCCCGAAATTCACGTAAGTTTGATAAAAATGGGGTAGTGACCGTTGATGTAAAGTCTAGATTAGATACCAATGATGTTTTTATACTAGCGAGTCAAGCTATGCAAATCTACTATGCTCCAAGCGTAGTTAATCCTCGGAGCAGTTGGTATACTGTAGTAACGACCAAGAGTCTTCCGTTGGATGAAACAACTTCAACTGCAAGTGAAACTGCATTTCAAGATGATGTGTCGAATTCTGAATTTCTGTCAAGCTCGCAGTACGATTTGGATTGTCTGGCAGAACTGGGCAACATCTTAAATGATAACGGAGATGAAACTGTTGAAGACGGAGATGAAGATAATGAGATAGCAGATGAAGAAGATGATGGGGAAGAAAGGTATGGTGATGGTTTTAGTGACAGTGATGGTTTTGAAAATACATTGTGATTTGTTAAAAGAACCTTTTTAATGTTTCCTGTTAGTCATAGCTTAGTTTTAAAAAATGTCTAACAGACAATGCCTTAAAAAATGTCTAACAGACAATGCCTTATTCATTGTAATGACTTATGACCTGTTTGATTAAATGTCTAACAGACAATGCCCATGTCATGCATGATGCATGTGTGTGTGATATATTGAATAAACATGTTTCTTCTCATTTCAAGTCAAACAATCTAACGAATTGTTGAACATAAAATGTGGTTTATCAAAAATATAAATATGTATCATAACTTGAAATTGAACTTGCATTATTTGAATATTTATCATTACTTGATAAGTTCAAATGCCATAAATTGCACAATTGAAATTACATAATTGAAATTACACCAATATGTAATCAAATTACGAGTCATAATGATTAAGGATTATAATTATTTATTTATAGGAGATTTATATATACAATTAAATATTTGCATATATGTTAAATAATTATAATCTCGGTAATCCAATTTTTTTGATCAATAAATTTGGTTGGGGCAACCCATTTAGCTGCCCCAAATCAGCGAATATTGAATTGTCCATATATGTTAACGAGATTAATCCTCAAATAATTAACATGGTGCTCCTTAGGGTTTTGGCTCGCGAAGACATGTTCCGAAGGAGTCCTGCTGCCAACATCGACCTGCACCCGCTCTTTATAGTAAGTCACTAAATAATTCAGTCAATTTATATGCGAAATATTGATATGTGACGTTCGAAAGTAAAGATCTGTTTTATTTGTGAAGGAATCAACTGGTGGGTTATTGGTATTTTTTGCTCTCCTTACCGTGATAGCTATTGTTGTTGATGCATCCCGACGTGGAAGAGGTCGCAGCAATCGTACTCGTACCAATGATATTGAAAATCAGGTTGGTGGAATGGAAGTTGATGGAAGCAGTAAACGCAAACGCCGCAGTTATTCCAAAGGCGTTTATGGAAACCCTCCTCCATCGGACAAAATTCCATCTGTTGGAACAGCTGAAGGACAGTAAGTATTTTGTTTATTTTAATTTCCTTAAATAACTTTTCACTAACTTGGGTTCTTTACTTATTTTATCCATATGAAGCATATTGAATTGTACGGCTACTAGGACATTGTCAACTATAATGAGGATACATTGGCCAGTTGGATGTTTCACTTATCGTGAAGCTAATTTACAAACTCAGGGCAAATTTAAAGACACCGTTCTAAACGAGTTTCGGGTAAAATTCTACCTCTGTCACAAGTGTACCTTTAAATTATAAATTAGTTGATGTATGTCTCACCGTTTTTAACAGAGGTATTACAAAAACGAGGATGGAACTTGTGAAAGCCAATGGAATAAAGACGTCATCATTCATATTGAAAATCGGATGCGAGGGCTTAAAAGTGAAGCAAAAAAGGAAGCTTTCGATAGAGCTATAGCATATGGAACCTCCATAATTGACCAAAGACCAGAATACTTTTCAAGTGAAGTTTGGAGCTCACTCTGTGGCCATTTTCTGGGACAAGAACATGCTTCCAAATCTGAAATTAACAAAGAAAATCGAAAGAAGAAGGTTATGGTACATGCTACTGGCCCGACACCACATGCTAAAATTAAAAAGGTACACTTGTAGGTTTTATCTATGAATGCTGATAATATGACAATGTACATATTCTTTTGTGGATTGGAGTTTGTGATTTATTTTTATTGTAATTAGGATTGGTGTGGTTAATATTAATGCCTTGGTTAAGAGTTAATCTTCGTGGCTGCTGCATGCGGTTTATAGACATATATAGTTTACTTTGTAAGCTGATGATTTATTGTCTTTAAATCATTGTAGGACCTTACCGAGCAGAATGGTCAATCTCCTTCGCGCTTACAACTTTTTGAGGCCACATATAAACACAAAGACACCCAAACTTTTACTTCAGCTGATGCAAGAGCAGTTGCGGTAAGTTTGTAATCTGCATGGTATTTTATGATGTTCGCTTCCATGTATGATCTTTAATTATTATTTTCATTTCCTCACATCAGTTCCTCTTAATTTATATATTGTATTTAATATGTTACCTTATGTTCTTCTCACTGAAATAAGTTGTTAACACGTTTTGTTCTTATGAATCAAGTTTCATTCTTTTAGATTCATATTTAGATTACAAAGATTTTGTTTGTAAGCTTACTGTCAGTTTGGTCACAGTTTCATATTTGATGCAACAGGAGGTTGTACATTGCCTTTACTAGTTTTTTACGACCTTTTATTAATGTTTTTTTCCGAATTATGAACCCTTTTATTGTCAAACTAGATTCTGAGTTCAGAATCATTTAACATTTATATTTTTCTCATTTTTCTTATTTATAATATGACACTTACCTAATATTTTGCAGGAGCGATATGAAAAAATATTAGAAGAGCGACTACAAACATTAAATGAGCAAGGAAAAGAACCTCTTGAGTGGTGGATTGAGGCCGTTGGACCGGTTAAAAAGAATCGAATTTTTGGTGTGCCACGTGTTCCTGCAAATGAAATATTAACAGGTTCTTATTATCAAAAGCATGGATCTATATTACCAACTCAATCAAACTGTGGTGGGTGTTTTGCGGAGGATCTATTTTTCAAAGTTGTGAACGAAACCTTGCAAAATGCAAACCCAAATGCATTGCTCAGCGAAGTGTCTAGTGAAGAAGTAAGAAGTTTGGCTGAAAATGTTGCCGCTAATGGGGGCATTTCTAACTCAGAAAATAGTACAGTGAAGGAGAACACAGAAGTCGTCCGCCTTGTTATAAAGATATTGGAGAGCATATATTCAAAAATTCAGCATTCGGTTAAGGTAATAAATATTAATTTTTTACTTTATGACATGAAATTGATAGATTGCGCGCTTAAATATGCTATGATACATTATTCGTATATTAATTTCTATTTGTATAATTCAGGAAAAACAAAATGATGGCCAGAGAAGTGTTGCAAGTTCTAACGATGATGATGCACTTGGAGTAGATTAACAGATTAGCTAGTAAACTTTGATACTTGGCACTCTTTACGTTTTCCCTCTTCTGTTCAGAACAATTTGTACTTTTATTCAAGTTTAATATTAGTGCTTCCTTCGTATTAATTAAATGTATTAATTATGTTTTTTATAAATTAATTTTAATTTTAATTTTTTATAAATATAAACGACAAACATTAAAACCCACAACTTTGTTTGTTGGAAACTCAATATTTTATAACCGACAGATATTTGTTGAAAATAAAATTATAAATTCGTAGGAATTAGAAAAGGGCAAAATAGTAAACTTATTTTATAATCAACAAATGGTAAAACCCACAAATTATTCGTTGATTTTATCTTGATTGTAACTGCGCGCAACTTATAAAACCAACCGATTTATTGTTGAAATTAATGTCATAAATTCGTAGCTAATAAAAAAGGGTATAATAGTAAATGTGTTTGATTAACAATTTACCCACGAATATTATAAACGACGGATTAATCGTTACTTTTGATGATTTTTTCCATTATTTTCAATCGATTTAAGCAACAGAAATTCTGTAGATAAAATCTTCAAAACCAACAGATCCAATAAAATCTACGCCCCTATAACCCACGGCGTACCAACGGAAATATCCGTCATTTTTAATCCCATAACCAACGGATATAGGCTAAAACTGACGGAACGTGCCGTTGATTTTAACAGTTTTTCTTGTAGTGTCTGAATGTCTCTTTGTTATCTCAGGTGCTTGGATTCTCTCAATTCAGATGATTGCTGCTCTGCACGGCTACCCCCTTCTATAGAAACTCTACCGCAGTCAAAATTAGGAAGCCCCTCAAATATCTCAACAAGATCATATCTTCTACTTCTTAGGAGATTTGATTTCCCAGTCAAATCTTATGGCTTGTGGCACAAAATATTCACTGGGGATATTCTTGGATATGTAGAAGCCTCCCGTTGCACTGCTACTTCATTTCTAGGCAGAATTCTCTTCGGGCCAATCACTGTTGTTCTGCTGCTACAATTCCCTACTACAGCTCCTGCTGCAGCAACTGCTCGTACAGTGAGCTTGTAAACTTTGGTAGGTTTTGTCAATTAAATGTCATTTGCATTATCAGATTTGAAAAAGGGTTTTTGGAAAGAAGGTTGTTACAGCCATATCTCAACAAACTCCTAAGATCTTAGAGAATATCAAAACTGCCAAAAGAGTTTAGAGAGAGTTCTAAAATGTTGTTGCAAGTATGGCAGTGTTTGACAAAACCAGCTTATGTGAACAAGGAGCTGCTGCAGCTCAAACAATCAAGCAGACCAGCAGAAGTAAACCAGCAGCAGATGCAGCAGGGGATGCTGCAGCAGGTGCTGGTTCAAGTGCTGGTTCAACTGTCCGAGTAGCAGTTTTTGTGCTGGGTGCGATTTAAGGTATGGCAGCTTTGTGAAAGCTCTTAGAAGGTTTTCTAAAATGCTGCTGAGCATTTTCCAGCAAGGTTTGCTAGTCAGAGAAGGAGTTTTACATTGAAGATATTTATCAAATCTAATCTCCTAGATTTTAGGAGATAATTGATCTTGTGGGTCAATTGCCTAAACCTGGAAATTGCTTAAAGTGGTGTGGGTATTTAAGCAGAAGGTTTGAGGGCTGAAGAGGGGGATCGAAGCTGAGGGATACACGAGTGTAGACACAGATCTCAGAGAGAGGATTTTCTGGGTGACTACGGACGTTGTTCTTCGATCAAACACACACGGGCAGAGCGTTGAGCGCAGAGCTGTGGTGTGCATTGCAGAAGAGAATCAGGTCTTGCAAAGACTGATTCGTGCTTTGATCTGGAAGCCAATTTAGAGCTGTGGAGCTTGTTGGTTGATCAAAGGCAGCCGCGGGAGAACTGACGGGTGGAAGGCTCCGTCGAGGTTCGTGCGGAAGAACTCACTAGTGGCAGGTGGTCACTGAGTGAGGGGGAGTTACTCAGAGTGTGCAGCGCTCTTGGAGTGGTTCGATCGGCTCGGCAGAAGGCCTTGGAGCGACGCGGACAGTGTGCTTCAGCTGTGTGTTACAGCTGTTGCTGCAGCAACCCTGCTGAGTAGTGTAGTATAGAATAGGCTGAGTTCTTTGAGAGGATTGTAGCTATTCTAGACTGACATATTGTAGAGGGTGTGCTGACACAAATCAGAGCTTGTTCTGATTGTGTTGAGTAGTCCACACGGGGTTAAAGTAGCATAGGTTGCGTGCATTGTAACCGAGTGTGCTTTGAACCTTTGGTTGAGTGGATTGAGGACTGGAGAATAGTCCTCCCCAGACGTAGGCAAATTGGCCGAATTGGGTGAACAAATCTGTGTCCTATTCATTGTCTGCTGTGCCTGCATTTAAGTGAACAAGAGTGTGCTGCAGCAACTGCTAGTTCACAAATCTGCATAAGTAGAGACACTTGAAATTTCATAAATTACTAAGGGTAGAAACGCGGAAGCCTACCAGTATATATAGGAGCATCGCCCGCGTGGAGAGAAACAACTCACACGCATAAGTAAGTTGTTGTAACATTCTGTCGTTACACATTATTTCTCTATGCAATCCCACTATAGCATCCGAAGCTATGGTGCAAACTAGAGGGGCAAAAAGTGGCCGATTAACCTCCGACAAGTCCACTGGAAAAAGAAAGAACGATATTGCTCATGCACTCCTTCGTCAAAGCCTGTGGTTGGCGAAGGGAGAGACCCTCAACCACTTATGCCCATCCGAATAGAAGAAGGGGCTTCAGAGGTGATGACGAGTCAGTGGCGACCCACCTTCTTGCCTCAGAGTGAGACTGGGGCTAATCCTCAGATGAACCCTAGTGGAGAAGGCCCTGTGAAGAAAAATAAAAAGGTTATTATGTCAGAAGTTTGGATGAAGAGGACCGTGCCAATTGCTGAATACATGACAGGGGTGGCCGAGCATTAAGAGAAGAGGCCCCTCTAGTACCTGACAAGAAAGGGAAGGCGTTCATCATCGTTGACTCCTCCAGCGAGGAGTCAGAGTCTGATGATTTCCGGGTTCCCCCCATCTTAGTGGCTAATGTGTGAGTTAATATATGTTGCCTTAGAAGTAGCCATAGTATTGCATGTGATTCATAGTCAGCAGACAGATCCTGCTAACCAAGATGCAGATAAGTCTTCCTAATGAAGAGTGCTAACAAGGTACCCGCCTTAGGTTTTGTCAAAAATGCCAAGGGGGAGATTGTTATGGCTTATGGCATCCGTTGACAAAACGTCTACAATATGTTCTGGTGGGATGCTACAACAACCTATGAAGATAGCAGCTGGAGCATCACGAAGACTGCCAACCACAGACTTTCGGCCAACTACCAAAAGCATAGAATCAGCGTCTGAGGTAGTTTTAGGAATCCCCCTGGAGCAACAAATTGCCCAAATCAACTCTCAAAGCACAATCTGAAGACTGACAAAATAACAACAACAAACAACCAGAGTCTACTTCAGCAATCCCTGAAGATTTGAAGCTGAGACACTATCTAAAGAGTGGGCAAGAGACAACTATGAAGAGACATAGTCTGCTTCAGCACTCTGTGATGATCCAGAGCTAGAACAGAATCTTGGCGTTGCACTGAGAGGCTCTGGCATGATCCGACTGGCATCGGGGAAGCTCAGAGAGGTATGCACACGTCATCAAGAGTTCAACAGTCGCCAGCACGTGCTCAAAAAAATAAAGATCCAAGGGGTTCAAATTTGGCAACGAAATCTTCAACAAACTTGCTAGAATCTAGTAGTAAGATTCTGATATTAAATCTTGGCGCTTTTGGTGGGTGCGTGTGCTTGAAAAGGAGAACAGAGGGCAGCAGCACGAGAAACACGGCCAACCACGGTAACAGGGGTTATTCTTGGAGTTGAAGACTAGTGTGGTGTGCTGAGCAATCAAAACTCGTAGAGTTTGATTTTGGACTGTTGCTGAGTTCAATTGAAGCGTTGCTCGTTGAAAGAACAATTAGAACTAGGTGATTTGCCGCGGACAAGGGCTGTTGCGGGCTACGGAGCGTTGATCGAGGCTACCCAATGGTGACAGAGTGTGTCACTGTTTAAGGGGAGCAATGACTGAGTTTACAGAACTCAGGGTGTTCGACTATTCGGCGGGAGAGCTTGGAGAGGTGCGGGCAGGAGATACAGCAACTCTGGTGAAGAGTGTGCTGAAGCATTCCGTGAGTTACACATTATAATAAAATAGGCTAAGTCTGAGAGTTAGAGTTGTAGTTATTTATTGCTGAGAGTGTGTAGGCTACACGGAGGGAGTCTGTGTGATCAGACTGCTAGCTAGTCTAAGAGGATATACTGAGCATTAGATTTTGGCTAGGTGATAATTAGAGGTGTGAGTCCTTGTACTTTAAACTCTGATAGTGAAATATTGAGGATCAGAGCATCCTCTCCAGACGTAGGCAAGTTGACAAACTGGGTGAAAAAATGCACTGTGTCTTTCTTATTCCTCAGTAGAATAGTTCCGCAGAAAGATACAGAGAGTGCTTAAGCAGAAGCTATATCTCTGCATCAGCAACGAAGTAGAATTTCAATTTGTATCAGAGTGTGATCCGGGAGAGTGTTGCTGATACGTATGGCCACCATGAAATGAGGACAAAGCACCAGCCGACCCCCCCTACTCGATGGAGTTAACTATGGGTACTGGAAAACTCGAATGAAGGCTTTTATCAAAGCCATTAATGAAAAGATTTGGTGGGCTATCATGTCAGAATGGTCCCCCCAATGGCCGTCGACAGTCCAGGTGTCACTCACAAACAACCTAAAAACAAGTGGTCTGCCGATGAGGTAGCCTCCGCATCAGAAAATTCTAAGGCTTTGAATGCTATATTTGCTGCTGTGGATGCTAACAATTTCAGGTTAATCTCCAATTATGACACTGCCAAACAAGCTTGGGAGATACTTGAAACTGCTCATGAGGGGATAGACAAGGTAAAGATCTCCAGACTCCAGATAATCACTTCGAGATTTGAAAGTCTGAAGATGCAGGAAGAAGAGACCATTGTTGAGTTTAATGCCAGACTATGCGACATATCAAATGAGGATCATGCTGTCGGGGAACCAATGAGGAGAAGCTGGTAAGGAAGGTACTCATGTCACTCACTTCAAAATTTGATACGAAGGTCACAGACATCGAGGAAGCACAAGATGTGAAGAACATGAGGCTGGAGGTATTGATCTCACTGAGATAGTTCGAGATGAAAGTTACAGAGACTGTTTCACCACTCTCTAGGAAAGATCTCGGGCTGAAAGCAGAGACAAAAGAGAAAGACGATGTCCCAGATGATGTCAACCAACAATTGTCTCTGCTGGTCAAAAATCTTGGAAAATTCATGAAGAGAATGAACCAGAAACCTTCATATTCAGGTTAGTCATCCAGGGGGAGAAACCAAAGAGGAGAGAATTCTCAGAGAAAGAATAAAGATGCTGACAAAGAAAATGATGAAGGAAAAGACAAACCGAAAGGAATCCAATGCTGGGAATGCAAGGGATATATACACAGAGTGAATGTCCAAGTTACCAGAAGAAGAACAATAAGTCTCTCACAACAAACTGGAGTGATAATGACAGTGAAGAGGAGACCAGTCACAAAGGGAATCTTGCTTTTGATTATGGGATTGTTGAATTTGAAAGCGATGATGATGAGGCATATTATAAGCGGATAAATGACCTTACATTTGTCCGTATTTTCACTTTACTTTTTGTTTGTTCCGCTATTTTATAAAGTCATTTGATGTTTTCTTTGTCCATTTCAGGGTGAAAATACGTACAACATGATATGAAATGGTCCGAAGAAAATCTGGTTGAATTCCGATCGATCGAGAGCAAAAACGAGCAAAAGGCAAAAGTGAGTCGGCCACCCTTGGCAGAATGCCCTGTTCCTCTTCAAATGCTTTCCTAGCACGTGATGCTTATCCGATCGAGGCGTGCTATAGCTTGTTGGAAAGCTAATTCAAAGGCTACAACTTTTAAAGGGTCAAAAAGGCAAGAATCTAGCAATGCGAAGTTGATTCGGGCACTGCGGGTGATTTGGTAATTTCCAAAAACGGTATAAATATAAGAAGTGGAGAAAAATCAAGGTGTGCCTTGGGGTGCCTAGGGTTCCTCTCATGGGACGAAACCCTAATTGGAGAACTTGGAGAATTCGAAGAATACATCATCAATTGAAGATTCTGCATCAACCCTTTACTCATTCTCTACTTCCCTACTACTTTACTTTCTTTACTTTTCCTTGTTGAACTATTTCATTATGTCTTGTTTCAAGCTCACCATGAGTGAGTAGTCTTTTAGTAGTTGGGGTTCTTATGGATCCCTTAGGTTTGATTGTAATGCAAGACTTGTCTTTTTATCTATATGAATGAAGTTTGGTTGAAAATTCTCTTGCTTTCTCTTCATATCAATTTTGTGCACACCAAGTGTTTGACGAAACGCATGAATGAGTATGAATTGGTAGAACACCTATGGAATGAGAGTTGAACCTAGGTTGTTTACAAGATTTAGCATGTTAATTTTAGGTTGCGTTTGTGTGCGAGAGTGACATACGCATTCCACTCGGCTAAGTATTGAGCGACTTTAATCAACTATCAATAGACAGAGAGGTTGAGATTGGGGGACTTTAGTTCTATGCGGTTCAATAGAGCGAGAGTTTGAGAACCGTACTATTTAGGTATTATTCCCATTCTAGAGAAGGAGCGAGAGTTGAATTTAGAATGTGTGATCCCTTAGCCTAGAACCATCACTCGAATTTACTCATGATTTAGACAAGTTTGGTGTTGCTAATCGCATGACCTAGGGGTGAAGTAAGATCCGACTACGTTTTCTCTCTTACTTTACTTCTTCATAAATTTGAACTTGTCTTTAGTATTCACTAGAGATACCTCACTTAGAGGAAACCCCCCCCCCCCTTTTTATTTAGTAGACTTGCATTAGGCATTACTAGCTAGCTTTAGACTAATCTAGGTTTTTCTCTTGGGTTCGACTCGAGGTCACTCGGATAATAAATATTGTTTGAACACCGTGATTGGACTAGTACTACCAAAATTTTGACAACGTTCAGCATACTCAGTAGAAACTGATATAACAAAAATGCCAGGAAGTCATTGAAGCCAACAGAGATCTTTTGTCAAAGGTTTCTGATTTGGAAGATGAAAGAGACAACCTTCAAAGTATCATTGCCTGAGCTGTCCAAGAAACAATTAGATGAAGCCAAGACAGTTGGTAAGGTAGGTGAACAGACAGTCACACCTGAGGCACACAGAGGAGAATCATCCATTCTGGATGAGATTCTGTCTTACCAAAAGTATGGGGGTGGGACTGAAGGCTTCGGATACATTGGTGACGAAAAAACCGGTGTAACTACATTTGTGAAAGCCTCAATGATTGATCAAAGAACAATTGGTCAGAAGGGGTTTGTCGCAGTTAATCCAGAGAGAGTACCGGAAAAGAAGCTCAAGAGAGTGATGAAGCATTCTCTAGATCAGTCACATGCTCGAAAATCTAGATCAAAGTAGAAGAGATGCTGCCCATGTAATCAAACTCGGCATCTACTAAGAAAGTGCCCAACACTGACCAAGTACAGGGTGTCTCAAAGAAGAACAAATGATCGACAAGTCAAAACAAGGGATTCTTCTAGCACTTATGAGTACCACTAGACTCAGAAGCAGGTAAACCAAGGTTATCCTGTTACTATGCAGAAAACTTGTAGGAATGATGAAAATACTTCCCTCAGAGATGCAGACACAGAGTGAAGCAAAGCAATCAACACTCTTCAACAGCCGCGAAAATCAAAAGTAAACCTGAGGAGAACAAAGGGCAAATGAGCTGGGTGGAGGTGAAAAGGAACAAGGTTCAAAAGCGCTAGGTTGAAAAAAAGCCAAATGATGTCCCCAATAAAGCAGGAACTGAGGAAATAAAGATTACATCAAAAGTCATTTTATTTCCCAAAAAGACAGCTGAACAGAGTGCTGAAGCACTCTCTAGGTATTCGAAGCTGCAACCTTTTTGAGCATGGAAGAGAATGGCCTCTAGGGTGGGGACACATGTCCGATGGTATTTTAAAATAAAAGAAAAGGGGGCTGAGAATGGGAAAACCGGAAGTATCTGTTCGCAAAACTAGGGCAAGTTTTTTCTCTAAAGGCTTCAATGATCAAGCTGTTCCTGTCTTTAGAAAATCTCCGACATGCTGAAAACAAGGGGGGCCAAGGTTTACAAGTGTAGAGGTGAGCCCAACAAAAGAAAGAGGAATGACGTTCCCGTGAGTTATTCGCCACCAGAAAAAAGAAGCTCCTCGCTGCAGATCAATGAACCCACAGATGTTGTGTGGTTGACCTGGATCCCGTCCACCGACCAAGCTGAAGCTGGCTCGTCCTCCACTACAGACATTGTGGCCTCAGACGTGGATGAGGCTCAGAGCTCCGCAAGTAAAAGCCACAGGCTGAGTGGTGAAGAGAGTGGTTCAGCTTTTGCGGATGGCTCCTCTCATTAGACACGGATGAAGAAAGCCCAAAACAGACAGGTAGCTTCCGTTCCTACCCCTCCATCTGATCCAGAAAAAGCTACCACTACCAGTGGGGAGGCAGTAGCCATGGAGGAGGAACGACATCTCCCCAAAGAACCGGTGAGAAAAGGGAAAGAGCCGGTGGTGCTAAGCTCATCAAGTGATGAGGAAACTGCTGAAGCAGAATCTATAGATTCTGTTGATTTCAGAATAGTCCCCAGAACCCGGTCAGAGGCGTCCACCCAGAGAGCTGCACCAACTCCAACTATACCGGTTGTGACAGGTCGTGATCAACAAGGGGTATGGTTTTTATCCAAGAAGGCGGCTGGGTCCTGGGAAGTGATCAACTGCCGGACAATCGTGACTGAAAAGCTGCTAGAAGTTGGGAGATTTCGGGTGCTAGAAGTAATAGCACTACTGAGAGAGGTAAATCTGCTACACTCGCTGACGTTTGTTATATGATTTAATTTAAATTTGGTTAAGGAGTTCTTAGCAAATAAACATGGAGACTTTGTTAGGAGATTGAGGGTTGTGGTTACCCCTGCTGTGATAAATAAATTTCTGGGCATTGGAGTCCACCAGTAGAGGTTAGTGCTGGTAGGCTAGCTGTTGCTCTTACTGGGGGATTATGCAAAGGCTGGGTTTCGTATAGTTTGAATGCTGCTGATTTGACAACAAAATATGTTATTCTTTATGCATTTTCTGTGAGAAATTGGTTGCCCAGCTCTCACAAGGGGTAGGTGAGTCATGTAATGGGGCAGTTATTATTCGGTATTGGGGAGAAGAGAAGGGTAAATCTTGGGCAGATTGTATTCAAGCAGATTGCTGCACATGTAGTCAAGCCAAGTCCAATATGAGCATTGGATTTCCCTCACTCATTTATCAGATTATGATCAGCCAACATGAAGAATTGGGTGGTGCCATTGAAGCTATGTCGAGTGCCCATCAATTGTTCACATTAGACCAAAAGGTCTTTAAGGGCCGCCATATTGTGGATATTGAAGAAGGAAAGCCTGACATAAAACATGCCTGAGAAATTCCAACGACTTCTGAAGCAATCTCTGATGTTCCTACTCCTGAAGTGGACACAGCTCTAAGGGCCAGGGTGATCAGTTTGCAAAAATCTGAACGTGCACATCTGACAGAGGTGATCAAGAAGAGCTCGATACGAAGATCCCATATTGACAGCCTTCTACGAGACTTGGAGTACCCTTCAACCAGTAGTTCTGCCCCGGTCCAGCCCAATGATGATTGAAGCCCTGGACATTTGTGCCAAAAAGGGGGTGAGAAGATTGTAATAGACATTAGCTTTGATGCTCACCTGACTTGACACTATTCGTTTGACTCTGAATACCTCGTATAACTATTAGAACACTTTTGATGTTAAGCATACATTGAGGAACTCAAAACTCAAGTGTAATAGTTAGCACAATTATCAAGCATAGCTGTTAGTTGTTACTAGAGTTTCTGGATCAGTATTATAGTTGTAGTTGTGTTTTGGTTTTGTCAAAATGTCAATGGGGAGATTGTTGAGGATATGGCTTCTGACAAAACTGCTCAAGAGACTGCTTAGGCACTCCCTGAAGATTGGTGGCTGGAGCACAATCTAAAGACTAACAAAACAACAATAACAAAGAGCCAGAGTCTGCTTCAGCAATCCCTGAAGATTTGAAGCTGAGACACTATTTGAAGAATGGGCAAGAAAGAGCTATGAAGAGACAAAGTCTGCTTCAGTACTCTTTGATGATCCAGAGCTAGAGCAGAATCCTAGCGTTGCACTGAGAGGCTCCAGCATGATTCGGATGGCATCGAGTAAACTCAAAGAGGTATGCAGGCATTATCAAGAGCTTAGCAGTTGCCAGCACGTGCTCAAAAAAATAAAAATCCAAGGGGTTCAAATGTGGCAACCAAATCTTTAACAAACTTGCTAGAATCTAGGAGTAAGATTTTGATATTGATGCTTGACACTTTTGGTGGGTGCGAGTGCTTGAAAAGGAGAGCATAGGGCAGCAGCACGAGACACGCGATCAGAGAGCAAAGCCAGAGGGCGAACGAGCGTACACACAGAGATCAACCACGGTAGCAGGGGTTATTCTTGGAGTTGAAGACTGATGTGGTGTGCTGAGGAATCGGAACTCGTGGAGTTTTGATTATGTACTGTTGCTGAGTTCAACTGGAGCGCTGCTCGTTGAAGGAACAGTTAGAGCTCGGTGATAAGCCGCGGAAAGTGACTGTCGCCAGCTGCGAAGCGTTGAACGAGGCTACCAAATAGTGACAGAGTGTGTCACTGATTAAGGGGGAACAGTGATTGAGTTTATAGAATTTAGGGTGTTCGACTACTCGACTTGAGAGCTTGGAGAGGTGCGGACAGAAGATACAACAACTCTGGTGAAGAGTGTGCTGAAGCTTTCCGTGAGTTACACATTTAATAGAATAGGCTATGTTTTGAGAGTCAAAGCTGTAACTATTTATTGCTGAGAGTGTGTAGGCTGCATGAAGAGAGTCTGTGTGATCAGACTGCTAGCTAGTCTAAGAGGATATACTGAGCATTAGATTTCGGCTAGGTGAGAAGTAGAGGGTTGAGTCCTTGCACTTCAAAATGTGATAGTGAAATCTTGAGGATCGAGCATCTTCCCCAGATGCAGGCAAGTTGCCGAACCGGGTGAAGAAATGCACTGTGTTTTTCTTATTCCTTAGTAGAATAGTTTCGCAGAAAGATACAGAGAGTGCTTAAGCAGAAGCTATATCTCCGCATTAGCAACGACGTAGAATTTCAGGTTAAATCTGTAGAACACAAACAGATTTGTTCACTCGGTTCGGCAACAGCCTACGTCTGGGGAGGACAACTCTCGGTCCTCAAGATTCCACTATTCTTGGTTAAAGTACAAAGGATCTCATTGTCAGCCTATGCTAGAACAACCTCTACTTCAAACCTAGCTGGAACCTGTGCTCAATGCGATCACACTAATTAGATATAGAGGGTAAACTACTTTCAATAATAGATAGCTAGCAGTTTTACAACTCTCAGCCTATCCTATTACAAAGTGTTCTCACATGTTGCTGCAGCAACTTCTTCTGTCAAGTTGTTGACGCTTTTGTTAATGACTTCTTTAAGCACTCCCTGCTCACTCAGTTGGACACTTTGCGCTGCTCCCCCTCGATCAATGACCTCCCGTCACTATCCAGCTGCAAGCTCAGACAACCTACGTAAGACACTCCGCAACTGTCAACTCTTCGGTCTGTCAAAGAGTCTCCGCTCCAGTCAACTCCCTCGAATCAATGTAGGATCAGACTTCTTTAGTTCTCATCACTCTTCAACTCTCACACAACCAACGCTCCAAAACTCTCTGCCTCCGTGAACTCGATCTCTAATATGTGTGTGTTTGTGTGTTTGATTTGATGTCTAAATGCTTCGGTCTCTTCCTGCATATATAGCTTCAGCACCTCAACAACTTCAGTCCCAAATGATAATGCTGCCATCCGAATCCTTCCTTGTACTCCTGGAAGTTTGTTGAGATTTGAATCTTCCCCTGGATTCCTGGAAGATGCTGCGATTTTGTTTCCTAAAACACAATTTAGAAACAAATCTTGTTTGCCATCATCCGAGCCTCTGATCAACTAGGACTCTCTCAGACCATTGCTCCGGCGGCAGCAATTACCCGGACATCCTCCGAGCTCCTCTCGATTGATCAGCTACAAAGATACTCTCTTGATGCTTTAGCCTTGAATCTTTAGGGGATGCTATAGCCTCTCCTGGTTCTTGTCTCAATCCCTTCTGATCATATGTACCAGCTTCAATCGTCACAGGATGCCATAGCTTCTGCTTAAGCACCCTCTGTATCTTTCTGCAGAATTACTCTACTGACAAAATAAGAAAGACACAGTAGTTTGTTCACCCAGTTTGGAAACTTGCCTACGTTTGGGGAGGATCACTCTCTGATCCTCAAGACTTCAATATTCGTGGTTCAAAGTACAAAAGACTCAACACCTCTACTTCTCCCCTAGTCGAAATCTTTTGCTCAGTCTAACTCCCTTGACTAGCTAGCAGTCTGATCACACAGACTCTCTTCGTACTACCTACACACTTCCAGTAAGAAATAATTACGAACCTGACTCACAGACCTAGCCTATTCTATTACAATGTGTGGTACACAGAATGCTTAAGCACACTTTTCACCAGAGTTGTTGTATCTTCAGTCAGCGACTATTCTAGCTCACCCGCCAATAGTCGGACATCCTGAGTTCTGCAAACTCAGTCTCTTCTCCCCCTCCATTAGTGACACACTCCGTCACTATTGGGTAGCCTCGATCAGTGCTCCACTCGCGACACTGCCTGTCCGCAGCTGATCACCGAGCTCCGATTGTCCCTTTAACGAGTTCTGATTCATTGTGCACACAATGCCCATGCTGATTCTTTTGTGGCGCATATCATCTGCTGGTATTTTACTTTCGTACAGCTTTGTCTATGGTTCCTATCTTCCCAGAATGGTTCCAGTCTCGGCCTTCGGATAACAGCTATGGAACACCGCCCCACTCTCCCTCCTTGGTCTATCTGCGCAGGTCGGCGCACGCGTTTACACCCGCGCCCGCCTTCCTTAGCTCGACTTCCATAGGGAAGGTGGTCTGTTTTCCCACCTCGCCACGCTTTGGGTATTTCGCCTTCGGCATCTGCATGACTGAGCGCACTCTCTTGTTCCGAAGGTCGCGAAGCACTGGCCTCCACTCGCGCTCTCTACCATATACCTCTCCTCTGAAGCGCGAGCGACTAACCGCCTCTCTGGAGCGTTTCTGTCAACTCCACATCCCCTGTATATCCCAACTAACAGGAGCAGAAAAACGAAAAAATATACTAAAAAACAGTTGATAGCGCACGGCGCAATATGGATAGCGCAAACAAGCTGATCAGTGCGCGCAACCTGCTCACAGCGCACTGCTGCTACTGTTCTCTGCAATAAAACTAAGCTACACTAAAATGCTCAAAAAAACGTGAAATGTAAGTGTAACGCTCCCCCCCCACACTAAAACAGAGACGTGTCCCCACGACTCAAGCTCAAGTGCACGGAGGCGGCGCACACGCATGCAAGCAAAAAATAAAGAACATAAAATCCTAAAAAAACATAATAGTCAAAGCAGCGCAAATATAGCATAGGGGCACAAAAATATGTAGCACACGAGTTCAACACAAATATAGCAACAGAATAACAAATAGAGTTCAGCATCAAAAAGAAAAGAACACCACCCGAAAAGAAAATGTGCGCCCCCCCCTCCTACAGCTCTAGAAGTCATCTGAGCTGGACGCAGCCATTGAACTATGCGCCTCCTCCTCTGAAGTGTCCGTCACATACTCGGAGCTGGAGGGAGGCGGGACAACTGATAGGGCGACAGGCTGCGCCTCGCCGTCATCCTCGGAAACGCGTTCCCATAGCGAGTCTGAGCTGGTGCTAATGATGGGTTCGGCTATAGGGGACCGAGGAATGGACGGCTGGGCAGGGGAAGGTGCGGGTACTGGTATTGGTTCTGGTTTAGGGGTGGGCTCTGGTGCTGGTGCTGGTGCATGGACTGACTCTGTAGTGGGCGAGGGGACTGGTGCTGGTACTGGTACTGGGGAGGGTGCTGCTAGGGGATGAGTAGGAGGGCTGGCTGGCTGATGTGGCTCACTGGGGGAACCGGGAGGTGGTCGGTGCAGGCTGAGGGGAGGGGGAATCGCGTCTCCAAATCTCCACCCGGATGGTGGACTCATACTCAAATCCGCCCCCTCTGGCGCTAAGTATTCGAGCACACGCATGACGTTAAACACCATGCGCTGCTCGGCTGATGCTTCCTCGGGCGCCTCCTCCTCAGCCTCACTCCTGGGGCGCTTTCCGCGTGCACGAGGGGGAGAATCCTCGATGGAAATGGTTACTGGCTCCCCTTGTGGTGCACGGGCCCTCTGTTGCGCTCCAGTCTGCGCACGGGTCCTTGGGCGCCTGACCAGAGGCACAACTGGTTCTGGGGCCTCATCCTCCTCCATGTCCTGCGCGGCCGCTGCGCCCTGCGCACTGCTTTCTGCCCTTGGTCGCGGAACTCTGGCCGGCTGCAGGCGGTAGCACCATTCCAACGTGCCATCTTCCTTCACAGCTACCGCCCAGATCTGCAGCATGTGGGCGCGGTCCAGCGGAACAGCCGGTACCATAGTGTGCTCAGGCACCTCGGGCTCTCCATGTAGCGCCCGCAGCAGGTGCGTAATAAGTCCACCGCACGTCAGCGGTCCCCTGGTGCTAACCCGTCCCCAATGGACGACCATGTTTGAAATAAATAGCACTCTCCTTCCATAGTACAGCCCCTTTAAAATGTCCAGATCCAGGAGGTTGATCTTCGGCGCGCCATTAAATCGGCCAATGACTGCATAGGCGACCAAGCGCCACTAGTAGAACATCCACGGGTCACGCAGCTCGCGTCCTCTGCTGCGCCCCGCGGCAAAAGCTGACCCGGTCGCCATCTCGCGCCAGGCCTCCTGGTTGGAGTGCGTGTCTGTGTCCCCTTCGCGCACCTTACCGCATCCGAGTGCGCGCTTTATCCTCCCAGCTGAGGCGATGAACCATACGCCCCGATGCCTATATCTGATCTCCTGGTCGCCCGTCTCCAGCGACGCCAGGAACTCGCATGTGTCCTCTTTGTCTGATGCGCTGTTGAGGTCCAACAGCGCCTCCCAGCCTGCTAGCGCCAGGCGCTCTACAACGAGGTTCTCCAGTCCGACCTCGCGCAGGAATTTTCGGCTAATGTACGGGAGTCCCGTACAGTTCCAGGCTCATAAACGCCGCATATTTGTAGGCGAAGTCGGTAGGGGTCTCTTGGTCCTCGGCGGGCCTCATTCTGTGCTCGGTGCTCTGGTCAACGCCGGTCAACACTTCTCAAAAACTGCAAAAATCTAAACTCCTCCAAATCCAATGAAACTTTCACCAAAGGAGCGCCTACTGCTCGCCTACACAACCCACTAAACAGCAATCCAGTCGGGGAACTCTAGCTTGGTGCGATTTCAAAACCCTAATGCACTCCTCCACCGTACAAACCCTAATAAAATCTGCTCAGATCGGGGGGAAGGGTTACCTGGGGGTCTTGCGACTGAGTGCTCTGCAAATCTCTCTAACTGGAAGCTCTGATCGGCTGGTGGAAACGAGAGGTAAAGGCTGCTGGCAACGGTCGAATGAGAAAAGTGCTGGAAAAATTCTAAGTCCTGCCCTTATATACCCCTATGGCTGGCGCAGAGGTCCTGCGCACTGTAGTGCGCACGGACCTGCGCACTGCTGCTCGACTAAAAATAACAAGTCCTAAACTGCCTAAAAAACACTAGAAAAACTAAAAAGAAAACATGTAAAAATAAAAACGAGTCGGGTTACCTCCCGACAAGTGCCTTTGTTTAACGTCGTTGGCTCGACTGTACCTCGTTACGTGCCAAAATGTGTGTCAGCGACCTCCCCCACTCTTGCTCCTGAGTGATCCTGCGCTTGTGCAGGCGCTGCGTTCTTCTTAGTTTTGCGCAAAGGATAAAAAGGGAAATCAGCATGGTTAAGATGGGAGAAATCGGCAGTAATGAGGGCAGATGAAGAGGAAGAAGAAATGTGAGCAATAGTCTCCAGTTCTCCCTCTGGTACATCTGGTGGTGCCTCTGGCGCGGCATTTGGCGCATCTGTTATTTCTGGTTCTGCCAACTCAATGTCGTGCGTTGTACCATCCCAAGGTTCTCCGAGATACCGTTTGACTCTCTGCCCATTTACCTGAAAACGATGCCGATGCTCGTTTTCTAACTCGATTGTTCCGTAGGGGAAAACCTTGGTGACTATGTATGGTCCTGTCCATTTGCTGCGCAGCTTTCCAGGCATGAGCTTAAGTCGTGATGAGAATAATAATACCTGGTCTCCTGGCGTGAAAGTGCGTCTAAGGATATGCTTGTCATGAAACGCCTTTGTCCGCTCCTTGTAATCGCGCAGTCCCTCATAGGCATCCAGGCGCAGCTCTTCTAATTCGTTGAGCTCAAATGCGCGCTCCTTTCCTGCCTCGTCCAAGTTCAGGTTGCAAATGCGCAAGGCCCAATATGCTTTGTGCTCTAGCTCCACTGGTAAGTGGCACGCTTTTCCGCAGACCAACCGGAATGGTGAAGTCCCAATCGGTGTCTTATGCGCAGTGCGGTATGCCCACAGCGCATCGTCCAGGCGCTGGCTCCAATCTTTGCGCGAAGGTCTGACAGTCTTTTCCAGGATGCGCTTGATCTCTCTGTTGGAGACCTCGGCCTGTCCATTTGTCTGAGGATGATAGGCAGTGGACGTCTTGTGGCGCAATCCATAGTGCTTGAAAACTTGCGCCACAATCCTGTTGCAAAAGTGCGTCCCTTGGTCGCTGATGACTGCCTTAGGCACTCCGTATCTGCAGAAGAGGTTAGTTTTGAGAAAGTCAGCGACGGTCTTACCATCATCCTTCCGCGTGGCCTTAGCTTCAACCCATTTGGAGACATAGTCCACTGCCACTAATATGTACTCGTATCCGGCAGATGGAGGAAATGGCCCCATGAAGTCTATGCCCCATACATCAAATACTTCATTCACTAGAATCGGCGTCTGCGGCATCTCATTGCGCGCTGATATGCCTCCTGTGCGCTGGCACCTATCACAATTCCTGCAATGATCATATGCGTCTCGGAACAGATGCGGCCAATAAAATCCGTAATCCAGGACCTTTCTGCTTGTGCGCTTGGGACCAAAGTGTCCTCCACATGCGTACGCATGACAAAACAGCAAAACAGAGTTAATTTGATGGTCGGGCACGCAGCGCCTCAATATCTGGTCAGGTCCTATTCTAAGCATATATGGATCATCCCAAATGTAATGTTTGGACTCATGTTTTAATCTCATGCATTGGGGTTTATTGAAATGCGGAGGAAGCGTACCCGTGACCAGGTAATTCGCAATGTGCGCATACCATGGTACCTTACCTGTCAGCGCCATCAGATGCTCGTCAGGGAATGTCTCCGTGATCTGCCCTGGCTCCTCCTCTTTCACGATCCTGCTCAGGTGGTCAGCAACTGTGTTCTCCGTGCCCTTCTTGTCTTTGATCTCCAAGTCGAATTCCTGAAGTAGGAGCACCCAGTGCATCAGGCGCGGCTTAGTCTCCTTCTTGGACATTAGGTAGCGGATGGCTGCGTGATCTGTGTATACAATGACCCTGCTGCCTAGAACATATGCACGGAACTTCTCAAGCGCAAACACAATTGCCAAAAGCTCCTTCTCCGTGGTGGTGTAGTTCCTCTGCGCAGCGTCCAGTGTGCGCGAAGCATAATAAATGGCGTGCGGCTTCTTATCCACTCGCTGCCCCAAGACTGCACCTACTGCATAATCACTCGCGTCGCACATTAATTTAAATGGCAGGTTCCAGTCTGGCGCGCGCATCACTGGCGCACTGGTCAGCGCCTCCTTCAGCTTATCAAATGCAGCCTTGCACTCATCAGTAAAATCGAAGCACACATCCTTTTGCAAGAGGTTAGACAGGGGTATGCAAATTTTAGAGAAGTCCTTTATAAATCGCCTGTAAAAGCCGGCATGTCCTAACAAAGACTTGACATCGCGCACGTTAGTGGCATAAGGTAGATTAGAAATAAGGTCTATCTTAGCTTTATCTACCTTGATCCCCTCCTCTAATATGATATGTCCTAGTACCACACCATGCGTTACCATGAAATGACATTTTTCATAATTAAGCACTAGGTTCTTAGAAATGCAGCGCGCTAAGACTTTATCTAGATGAGTCAAGCATGTATCAAAGGTACCTCCATATACAGTAAAATCATCCATGAACACTTCTATGCATATACCAATCATATCAGAGAAAATGCTCATGACTAAGCGTTGGAACGTACCTAGCGCGTTGCACAGCCCAAATGACATGCGCCGAAACGCAAACGTACCGAACGGGCAAGTGAACGTGGTCTTCTCCTGATCCTCCGCAGCTATGGGTATCTGATTATACCCTGAATATCCGTCCAAGAAACAGAAATAGGGCTTACCTGCTAATCTGTCCAGCATCTGGTCCATGAAGGGTAGCGGGAAATGGTCCTTGCGCGTCACTGCGTTAAGCTTCCTGTAGTCAATGCACATGCGCCATCCAATCTGAATGCGCTTGGGAACTAGCTCGCCCTGCGCATTTTCCTCCACTGTGATTCCACCCTTCTTAGGCACAACGTGCACTGGACTGACCCATTTGCTGTCCGAGATGGGGTAGATGACTCCTGCGTCAAGCAACTTTAAGATCTCCTTTTGTACTACCTCCATCATGTTTGGGTTTAACCTGCGCTGACCCTCCCTGGATGGTTTGGCACCATCTTCCAACAGAATTCTATGCATGCATAAGTCTGGGCTCACTCCGCGCAGGTCAGCAAGTGTCCATCCTATGGCGCGCTGGTTCTTACGCAGCACCTGTTGTAAGCGTACTTCCTGCTCCTCTTCTAATCCTTTCTTGATGATCACTGGCAGGGTGTCCTCACTCCCCAGGAAAATGTATTTGAGATGTTCTGGGAGTTGTTTCAGCTCAACCTTGGGTGCCTGTTCAATGGAGGGCAAGATTTTAGTAGCGGTGCAAATATGAACTATATCATGTACCTGTGTGGACTCTGGTTCAGCACTGCACGGCTCGTCTTCCTTCTCTTCCAACTCTGCTTGTGCCAGTGGCTCTGGTCCTACTGTTGCGCTTGCGCATTGCGCATCTGTGACTAAATCATCCAAGTTGTCCATTGCGTGCACTGTGGCGTCATCATGTGGGTGCTGCATTCCTTTGAAAATGTTGAAATGGATTTCTTCGCCATCCACTTCCATGGAGAGCGTGCCCCTCCACACGTCTATCTTCGTGCGCGCGGTCATAAGGAAAGGTCTGCCTAGTAGGATTTGCGCACTGCTGGTGCTCGATTCGCCCTCCATTTCTAGCACATAAAAATCTGCTGGGAACGCCAGCTCTCCTACGCGTACAAGAACATCCTCTATCATGCCTGCAGGTTGTTTGCACGATCGATCCGCTAGCTGAATGGTGAGACCTGCAGGCTTTAGTGGTCCAAGGCGCAATGTCGCATATAGAGAATAAGGTAACAAATTTATGGATGCGCCTAAATCAATCATGCAGTTGCTCACCGTGGTTTTACCTGGAGTGCATGGGATAGTGAATGTACCTGGGTCTCGGCACTTAGGTGGTACCTTATGTTGCACGATCGCTGAGGCCTGCGCATTAAGCATTACCTGTGCGCACTTGCCTTTTCGTCGCTTGTTCGTGCACAGCTCCTTCAAAAACTTGGCGTACCTTGGGATCTGCCGAACTGCTTCAATAAGGGGAATGTTGATTTCCACCTTACTGAATAACTCGTATAGCTCTTTGTCCTGCGCTTCCTTCCTAGCCAAGGGTGCCTGCACAGGGAAAGGTGCAGGTATATTAGTACGATTCGTGCCCTTGTCTTTTATTTGTGTTATACCTGGCGCTTCGCCCTGCTGGCTTGTGGCTGGCACTTCTGGCTGCGCACTCTGCTCTGGTTGCGCATTCTGTTCTGCTGGATCCGGGATTTGCGCAGCTGGTTGCGCGGGCGCCTTCGCGGTCTGCTCTGTTCCTATTGTGCGCCCAGTCCTCAGTGTCACTGCATTGACTCCTCCTTTGGGGTTCTGAATCACTTGTGAAGGCAGGTTGCCATCGCTCTTTTTCAGCTCATATACCGTGGTTGCGATCTATGATAGCTGCTTTTCAATGGACTCGAACCGCTTGTCATACTTCTCGTCATTTTTGCGCACTGTGTCTGCTAGCTGTCCCACGATATCTTCCAAGGATCGCCTCGGTTGCTGGTTGTTATGTGCTGGTGCGTCAGTGCGGCGATGCGGTGGATTGTAAGGCGCAGCTTGTTGTGTCTGCTGTGGTGCGCGCTGATCTGTGGACTGCCTCTGGAAATTGTTCTCCTCCTTCCATCTGAATCCATTTGCTGCCAGTCCAACGTGTGGCTGATTCTGCCTCGGTGGCCCTCTGTTATCCCATCCTCTGAGAGCATTGACATCTCCAGATTCCTCAAATAGCGTGGGACATTTATCAGTCTTGTGCTCGGTGGACCTGCAAAATTCACATACCATTGGCGCAACTGGTTGTGCGCTCTGCGCACTCATCAACTTCTGCAGCATGGCCTTCATTTCCTTGATCTCAGCGCTTGTTTCGACCTGATGCACAGAACGAGCACGACTATTTTCAAGTGTTAGCTGATGTCTTACCTGCCCAGCAGAGTCTTCTATCAGCTGCCACGCGTCTTCTGGATACATGTTGCAAATGTCGCCTCCTGCGCATGCGTTTAATAGCCTCAGCTCCATGGGCAGCAGCCCATTCAAGAAGTTCTCTATCAGCACATTCTGGGGCAGGCCATGATTGTAGCAGTTGGCCTCTAGCTCCCTGAAACGCTCGTAATACTCTGATAGTGACTCCCCTGCGCTCTGCCTTGGCGCGGCTAGCTCTCTTCTGAGTAGCGCGATCTTTGCTGCGGGATAGAATTTGTCCAGGAATTTCTTCTGCAGCTGCTCCCATGTGTGAATGGATCCTGCGGGTAAGTTCATCAACCAATGTCTGGCTGTATCACACAGTGAAAATGGGAATGCCTTCATTTTCAGCGCCTCATCGCTTTCTCCTTCGGTCTTCATGTTCTCGCAAATGACTAGGAATTCTCGCACATGCTTGACTGGATTTTCATTGTTCATCCCGTGGAACTTGGGCATGTGATGGATGAGCGAGCTCCTTAGTTCAAAATGACCGCCTGGTGGAAGCACGATGCACCATGGCTGGTTAACAGTGATAGGGGCTGACATCTCGCGCACTGTTCTGCGTCGCGCGGCCTGTTGCACGGGTGGCGCATGATACACTTCAGCGGCCCTCCTTGCTTCAACCTCGCGCTGCACTTCCTCTCTGAACAGGGCTGCGCGGTTATGTGCTCTTGCTTCCTCTGGGGTTCTGTCCCCCAAGTTGTCTCCTACGACACTGTTATCCTCCATGACCTATTCTGAATCTTAAAAAAAATGAAGTTAAAAGATAACGAATGCTGCTGCGTCTGTCAGTGCGCAACTAGAATCTGCACAGCGCAACTGTTTCAAGGTTGCGCAGGCTAATGGTGATTGCGCGCTGTCAGAAACAACAACGAAAACAAAACAAACTGAAATAACTAGTTACTAAAAGGGAAAAACGTAAACTAACTAGAACTTAGCTGTGTTGCTCCCCGGCAACGGCGCCAAAATTTGATCGCGCGTCGTCGTGCGCGTCAAATATAATTCCTTCCTCTTCCACTAGTACAGCGGTTAAGTAAGGGTCGATCTCCACAGGGAGCAAGTAGTTCAGTTCTAGCCAGTGACCTACACTTACGAAGATTGGGGGGGTGAGTGATTGGGTTGCGCAGTGCGCAAGTAAACAGTTGTAAAACGCAGGGGAAATGCACTAGACGTGCGCAGGCAATAGAGATTAGATACTATGACTATGAGAAGTATCGGCGCAGACAATCCTCTATGAGTGCATTCCTTATCATCGACTCTAAATGTCTATAGCTTGATTTTACTTAAGTTAGTGTCCGGTCAAGGCTTCCTAACATGTGCGCATGTTCCGATCAAAGTTCATGTGCTATTAATTCTTGCACTAGACCTAAACAACTACGAATCCGATCAAGGTAGTAATTGTCTATCCTAGCGCGTTACTCCTAGTTGGCACCGTCAAGATATTCAACTAGTTTAACAGACAACAACAAGCAACAAGAGTAAGATTGCGGTTCAAGGCTTCCCCTACTCATGCAACAAGCTGCCAGTAATGTGCACAGAATTAATATAAGCAAGCAAGTTATGCATTAAGCGCAAGTCTCAAAGGAAATACTCATAGATTCATGTCCAACCGATACTAAGCGTTTAGCTAGACATGCTAGTAATAAACATCATAGAATAGTAAATAAGGTCTAATGTATCTGAGAAACAAGTAGCAAACAGTGCGTGCAGTGTGTCTCTCGGCTGGCGCAGTCGGCTGGCGCAAGTCCTCTCAACAAGTCCGTGTGTTTTCCAGTTTGTTGCTCTCTCGCTCTCTCGTGGCCCTCTGATGTGGGGTGTTGCCTCTCTGATGATGATTGTCGTCTCCGAGCCTCTCTCTAAACCCTAGACCTCCTCCCCTTTATATACTGCTCGAGAGGTCCATCATTGGCAACTTCCAAATCTGGTCATGTCAGGATTAGGAAATACTGGACTCTGCGCCTGGCGCACGGCGTACTGCTTAGCGCGTTGGTCGGCGCAACTGTACTGTGTCTCGCCATTTCTTCTGTTTGCGCCGCTAGCTCCGCAGGCTGTGTGCTGTGCGTCCTAAACGCTGCCTGTTAGCGCGTATCCGACTTAGGCCCTTGTTTTGCCCTGAAATGCAAAAACACTGGAAACCAGTAATCTTGTACATAAAATAATGCAAACAAGCATAGGGTTATGATCTAAATAATGCGTATAAATAGGCTCTATCATTCGCCCAGCCCTACGACACACTGAGACATTGATTCGACCAAATCTTGGTCGAATCAAATTATGAGCTTCCCCGAATCAAAAGTGATTCGGGCACGGCAAATCAAACGAGTAAATTTCGAAAAGTATAAATAGAAAGAGATGGGAAAAATCAGAGTGTGCTTCCGGCGCCTAGGGCTCTTCCAGAAAAACGAAACCTTAGATCGAAGACTTGGAGAATTGTCGAGAATTTCAGAGAAAATGCCTACAGTTGAAGATTTCACAACATCCCTCTATTCATTCACTACTTCTATACTACTCTAATACTTTACTTTTCCTCGTTATTCAATTTCTTTATGTTTTGTTTAAAACTCACCATGAGTGAGTTGTCCCGTAGTAGTTGGAACCCTTATGATTACTTCTGATTTTTGCGGTTGTTGAAGAGTGAAATTTGCTTCGTTTCTTTCTCTGCCTCCTTCTCTGAGTGAATGCCTCTTCACCCCTCCTACAAGTTTCCTGCACAGAAACATGATAACTTTGGTTTACCTGCATCTGTGTCCAGCAGTATTCATATGTGCTCGTAGGATTCCTTAATCTAACTCGTCGATCATTTGATCTTCTTTGAGTCTCCCTGTACACGGTCAGTGTTGGACACTTTCTCTAAAGATGTCCAGTTTGATCACATGCGTAGCATCTCTTCTGCTTTGCTCTGGGTTTCCGAGCATGTGATTGATCTAGAGAATGCTTCAGCACTCTCTTGTACTTCTTTTATGGTACTCTCTCTGGATCAACTGTGACTGAACCCTTCTGAACACTTGTACTCTAATCAATCATTGTGGATTTGATAAATATGGTATACTTGTTCCTTTATCACCAGTGTATCCGAGACCTTCAGTCCCACCTCCATACATTTGGTAAGATAGAATCTCATCCAGAATGAATGACTCTCCTCTATCTGCTTAAGAAGTGATTCTCTATTCACATACCTCACCAACTATTGTAGCATCATCTGATTGTTTCTTGGACAGAGAGGTAATGATGCTTTGAAGGTTGTCTCTTTCATCTTCCAACCCCGAAACCTTTGACAATAATTCTCTGTTGGTTTCAATAACTTCCTGACATTTTTCTTGTATCAGTTTGAACTGATCAGCCATAGTTTCTACTAAGTATTCTTCATGATCAATGATGTCAGATTCAACAATCCCATAAACAACGTTTATCTTTATTTCATCTGAAACATTATTATGGAATACAGTTGTCAAGGTAAGATTTTCTTTGTGATCAGTCTCCTCTTCACTGTCATCATCACTCCAGTTTGCCGTGAGAGACTTATTATTTTTCTTCTGATATGTAGGACACTCAGATTGCCTATGACCATACCCCTCGCACTCTCAGCACTGGATTCCTTTATGTTTGTATGTTCCTTCATCATTGTCTTTGTCACCATCCTTGGTCTTTCTCTGAGAATTTTCTCCTCTTCGATTTCTCCCCCTGAATGACTGACCTGAGTATGAGGGTTTTTGGTTCATTCTTTTAATGAACTTTCCAAGGTTCTTGACTAGCAGAGACAGTTGTTTGATATCGTCTGGGACAACCTTTTTCTCTTTTGTCTCAACTTTCAGTCCAAGGTCTTTCCCAGAGAGTGGTGAAGCAGTCTCTGTAACTTTCATCTCGAACTGCTCAGTGAATCAATCAGCACCTCCAGCCTCATGTTCTTCACATCTTGGGCTTCCTTGATGGCAATTACCTTCATATCAAACTTCGAGGTCAGAAATCTGAGAACTTTTCTTACCAGCTTCTACTCCTGAATCGATTCTCCAAGTGTATGGGCCTCGTTTGATATGTCAAACCGTCTGGCATTAAACTCAGAAATGGTCTCATCCTCCAGCATCTTCAAGCTTTCAAATCTTGATGTGATCATTTACATTCTTGAGGCCTTCACCTTTTCTGTTCCCTCATGAGCATTTTCAATGATCTCCCATGCTTGTTTGGCCGTCATAGTTGGAGATCAACCTAAAATTATTAGCATCCACAGCAGTAAATATAGCATTCAAAGGTTTAGAAATTCCTGATGTAGAGGCTACCTCATCGACAGTCCACTTGTTTTCAGGTTGCTTGTGGGTAACTCTAGCGCTATCGACAGTCATTGGGGGAACCATTCTACCATGACAGCCCTCTAAGCCCGTTCATCAATGGTGATGATGCAGTATGGCAGTGTTTGATAAAACCAGCACAAGTGAACAAGCAAGCTAGGGAACAAGGAGCAGCTATAGCAGGAAGAAGCTTTAGCAGGCGCTTGTTCAGAACAGCTGTAGCGTCTGTCCGTGCAGCAACAATCTGTTTTTTGGAAAGAAGGTGTGGCAGTCCTTCGAAGAGCATCAGAGGAGGTTCAGAGTTGCTGCAGAGAATATTCCAGAGTGGAGTTTCCTAGCTGAAGTAGGAGTTTTGGTTTGAATCTCAAATCAAATCTAATCTCCTAGAAATTAGGAGATATTGATGTTGCAAGGGGAACTGCTGTAATCTGATAATGAAGCACTGGACGCGCATATATAAGAGAGACCCTTCAGAGCGATGAAGGTGATCGAAGAGGAGAGCTGAAAGAAAGAACACACATATTTCCGAGAGAGTAATTTTGGTGTCGAACGAAGTCTTCGATTATCACCGAGAGCAGAGCGTGAGCGCAGAGCTGAGGTGACAGAAGCAGAGGGCGATCAGGATTTGCAGAGTCTGATCCAAGCTTGATCGGGAAGCCAATTCAGAGCAGTGGTGCTTGTTGGTTGATCAAGGAAGGCCGCGAAGGAATTGTCGAGTGGAGGGACTCGGGCAATCGATCGAAGGCTAGCTCTTGCTAGTGACAGGAGGTCACTGAGTGAGGGGGAGTATTCCAGAGTGTGCAGCGCTCGTGGAATCGTTCGAACGGCTCAGCGGAAGGCTTCGGAGCGACGCGGACAATTTGTGTATCAGCTGTGTGCTACAGCAGATGCTATAGCAACCCTGCAGAACTTGAGTATTGTTTAGAATAGGCTGAGTTTCGAGAAGACAGTAGCTATTCTAGATATACATCAATAGAGGGTGTACAGACACAAGTCAGAGCCTCTTCTGGTTGTGTGCGAGGATCCACCTAAGGTTGAGTAGCATAGGTTGTGTGGGTTGTAACCGTGGGTACTTGGAAACCTTGAGAATAGTGGATTGAGGACTGAGAAGAGTCCTCCCTAGACGTAGGCAATTTGGCTGAACTGGGTGAACAAACTTGTGTCCTTGATCTTTCCTGCTGAAATAGTTTACTGGTGAACAAGAGTGTGCTGTAGCAACTGCTTGTTCACAAATCAGTTTATTAGAGGCACTGCGAATTTCAATTGGTATCAGAGCGGGAGCTCAACACACAGAGTAAAAGATCCTACATCGTCTCTGAAGAAGTCAAGGAACAATGAAGGAAGGACAGAGTACGAGCAGGCCTCCATTTTTGGAAGAGAGCAACTATGGATATTGGAAGGCTAGGATGAAGGCCTTTCTCAAAGCCATTGATGAGAAGACCTGGAGAGCTATTGTGGTCCAGTGGTCTCCTCCGATCACCATGGATGAACAGAGAGTTACACGGATAAAACCTGAAGAACAATGGACTGCCGAAGAGGGAGCTGCAGCAACTGGTAATTCAAAGGCTCTGAATGCTATATTTGCTGCGGTTGATGCTAACAATTTCAGGCTGATATCAAACTGTGATATGGCCAAGCAAGCTTGGGAGATCCTGCAAACTGCCCATGAAGGAACTGATAAAGTAAAGCTGACAAGATTATAGATTGTTGCTACGCAATTTGAAAATTTGAGCATGTTAGAAGAGGTGACGATCACTGATTTCAATGCAAAACTGTGTGACCTGGCAAATGAAGCCCATACTCTTGGAGAACCTATCCCTGAAGAGAAGCTGATTAGGAAGGTACTCAGATCATTGCCCGCAAGATTTGACATGAAAGTGACTGCCATTGAAGAAGCTCAAAATGTCAGACACATGAGGCTGGAAGAATTAATTGGATTGCTCAAACAGTTTGAGATAAAGTTAGTCAAAGTAGATGCTCCTCACAAAAACACTGATGTTGGATTGAAGACTGAAACAGATGAAAAGAAACCCTCAACTGAAGATCAACTGGGTCTGCTGGTAAAAAATCTCAGAAAGCTCTTGAAAAACATGGGAACAAGGTCAGGGCAGACCTCAACTTCTCGAAGACAATCCAGAAGAGGTGGAGGAAATCAGAGAAAGAGCAAAGAATCAGCTGAAGAGGAAGAAGAAAAGAAAGAAAGAAGAAAAGGGATTCAGTGTTGGAACTGTGAAGGATATGGTCATCGACAAGTCGACTGTACTAGTAAACCATTGAAGAAGGCAAATCAGAAAAATGCTCTTTCTGCCAGTGGGAGTGAAGACGAGACAGATGTGAGTGAAGATGAATGCAACATGGTCAGATCCAGATCAGTCAGAAAAGGCAGAAAAACACAAGGTATGGTGAATCAGCTTCTGCTACAGCAATCCCTATATCACCATGTCAAGACACTATTAAAGTGTAAAAGATGCTATAGGTGCGGGCTCAAAGGTCACATTAGGAGGAACTGTCCATCAGCATACCACAGAAAGGGGTTAGCCAGAAGAACACCTAAGCACAACTATGGGAGAACTCAGCATCTTGCTCTTATCAGCACAGCAAGTTCCTCGAACAATGTTAGCTGGTATTTTGACAGTGGCTGCTCGGGGCATATGACGGGAGAAAGATCCTTCTTAAAGAATATAACCTCTTACTTAGAACAACAGGTGAAGTTTGGAAATGGCCTGAAGGGAAGAGTTCTGGGAAAGGGAACACTGGCAGTTGAAGGGATGCTCGAACTAAGCAATGTCATGCTGGTGGAAGGATTGAAGGCGAACCTCATAAGCATTAGTCAGCTGTGTGATGGGACTCAACAGGTGAAGTTTACAAAAGATTCGTGCAAAGTCTTCAACAAGAATGGAGAATGTATAATGGAGGGGGCCAGATCGAGAAGCAACTGCTATCTTTTCAAGGTAGATACAAACTCTCTGGCACAAAAGGATGGGTCATGTCAATCTGAGAACTCTGAAGAAGATTGCAACAGAAGGGTAAGTCAGAGGAGTAGCGCTTATTAAAGGTGAGAGAAGTTCCATCTGCGGAGATTGTCAGATTGGGAAACAAAAAAGGGCTTCACATCCAAAAGTTAAAGATACAAACCCAACTAGACCTCTCCAGCTGATACACATGGACCTGATGGGTCCTATGGAAGTTTAGAGTGTGGGTAAGAAAAGATATGCTTTTGTCTGCGTTGATGACTTTACCCGGTTCACTTGGATTGATTTTATCAGAGAGAAATCAGACACTGTAAAAGTAATAGTCTCATTGGTATCCCGTCTGGAGCAACAGAAAAATTTCAGAATCACCAACATTCGCAGTGATCATGGCAGAGAGTTTGAAAACGAAGCAGTGAATGAGTTCTGTCGCCAAAAGGGTATCTCACATCAGTTTTCTTCTCCAATCACTCCTCAGCAGAATGGTGTAGTGGAACGAAAGAATCGGACAATTCAAGAAATGGCCAGAGTTATGATTCATGCCAAGAGGATCCCCCTGAGGTTCTGGGCTTAGGCAATGAACACCGCATGCTACATCATCAACAGAGTCACCATACGAAAAGGAACCAACCAGACTTGCTATGAGCTCTGGAATCAGAAGAAGCCCACAGTAAAATACTTTCACATCTTTGGAAGTGATTGCTACATTCTGAGAGATCGAGAGTACAGGAAGAAGCTTGAACCAAAGAGCGATGCTGGTTTCTTCCTGAAATATTCAATGAACAGTAGGGCATATCGAGTGTACAATCAGAGAACAAGAACAGTGATGGAATCCATAAATGTAGTAGTCAAAGATGTTGAAGAAGAATCTTCCACTGTTCCTGACGACGAAGACTCTGACATTGAACATGCCCCTGCCAATCAAAGGAGAAGTGAACAAACTTCAGCTCCAGATGATGCTATAGCAAGTGCTGAAGCAAGAAATACAGACGAACACCAAGAGAGCCTGCATGAAGAACAGAATGATGAGACTCATGATCCTCCACCAAGGCAGCCTTCAAAGAAGATTCAGAAGAACCATCCACTGACCAATGTGATTGGAGATCCGACAGAAAGAAGGAGAACCAGAAGCAATGCTTACCTCAATACCTGCTTCCTATCCAGTATAGAACCGAAGACTTTCAAGGAAGCCTTGAATGACGAATTCTGGATGATAGCTATGCAGGAAGAACTAGCAGAATTAGAAAGACACGATGTTTGGGACTTGGTGGACAGACCTAAAGGAGTAAACATTATAGGTACCAAATGGATCTTCAAAAACAAAACTGATGAAAAGGGGAACATCACAAGAAACAAAGCCAGGCTTGTTGCTCAAGGATACACTCAAATTGAGGGGATAGACTTCGAAGAAACATTTGCTCCAGTCGCTCGTCTGGAGGCCATCAGACTGCTTCTAGCTATGTCATGTTTTCTGGGTTTTAAACTATAGCAAATGGATGTCAAAAGTGCATTTCTAAACGGAGACCTCACTGAAGAAGTATATGTTTCTCAGCCAAAAGGTTTTGAAGATCCTCATCATCCGGAGCATGTGTACAAACTAAAAAGAGCTCTGTACGGGCTTAAACAGGCTCCTCGAGCATGGTACGAGCGGCTGACCGTTTTTCAAGAAAAACATGGCTACAAAAGAGGGGGAGCTGACAACACTCTATTTGTGAAAAACACCAAGTCGGATGTGATCATTGCGCAGATATATGTGGATGACATTGTCTTTGGATCGAAGTCTCAGCATCTGGTGAAGCAGTTTGTGGATCACATGCAGAAGGAATTCCAAATGAGCATGGTCGGAGAATTATCTTATTTCCTAGGTCTGGAGATCACTCAGAAAACCGATGGCATATTTATTGCACAAAGCAAATACAGCAAGAATCTTGAGTAGAAATTTCAGCTAGATAAAGCCAGTCATAAACGAACACCCGCTGCCACTCATGTCAAAGCCATCAAAGATGAACATGTAATGGAAGTGAGTCAGACCACCTACAGAAGTATGATTGGGAGCTTATTGTACCTAACCGCCAGCCGCCCTGACATCTCCTTTGTTGTAGGAGTTTGTGCTAGATTTCAAGCCTGCCCCAAAGATAGTCACTTGCAGCTGGTCAAGCGAATCATTCGGTATGTTGGAGGTACTGTGAACTATGGCCTATGGTATACTAAGGATACAAATGCAAATCTAGTGGGATATAGTGATGTAGACTAGGCAGGATGTGTTGAGGATAAGAAGAGCACTTCTGGAGGCTGCTTCTTTCTGGGGAACAACCTGGCGTCATGGTTCAGTAGGAAACAAAACAGCATTTCACTATCTACAGCTGAGGCAGAATACATAGCAGCTGGGAGCTGCTGTGCACAGATGATGTGGATGAAGCAAATGCTGGGCGAGTATGGACTCGATCAAGGTGAAATGACTCTCTACTGTGATAACATGAGTGCAATCAGCATCTCCAAAAATCCTGTTCAGCACAGCAGAACCAAACACATTGACATTCGGCATCACTTCATCCGAGATCTGGTGGAAAAGAAAATTATTGCTCTCCAGCATGTTGTGTCGGCCAAACAGCTTGCTGATATCTTCAATAAACCTCTGGACTCGGTACGGTTCGAAGACCTGAGATCTTCTCTGGGTCTCTGTGTCTTGCCTTCTTGAGATAAGAAGGAACTTCCCCTTGTCAATTGTGCCAAAAAGGGTGAGAAAAAGGGAGGGGGAGTTAGTTCCGGAGGATTTCGATTGATGCTTTCAAAGGGGTTTTTGTCAAAATGCCAAAGGGGGAGATTGATAATGCAGTATGGCAGTGTTTGACAAAACCAGCACAAGTGAACAAGTAAGTGAACAAGATGCTGCTACAGTCAAAGTTCAGCACAAGTGAACAAGCCAGTGAACAAGGAGCAGCTATAGCAGGAAGAAGCTTTTACAGGCGCTTGTTCAGAAGAGTTGTAGCGTCTGTCCGTGCAGCAGCAATCTGTTTTTTGGAAAGAAGGTGTGGCAGTCCTTCAAAGAGCATCAGAGGAGGTTCAGAGTTGCTGCAGAAAATATTCCAGAGTGGAGTTTCCTAGCTGAAGTAGGAGTTTTGGTTTGAATCTCAAATCAAATCTAATCTCCTAGAAATTAGGAGATATTGATGTTGCAAGGGGAACTGCTGTAATCTGATAATGAAGCAGTGGACGCGCATATATAAGAGAAACCCTTCAGAGCGATGAAGGGTGATCGAAGAGGAGAGCTGAAAGAAAGAACACACAGATTTCTGAGAGAGTAATTTTGGTGTGCGAACGAAGTCTTCTATTATCACCGAGAGCAGAGCGTGAGCGCAGAGCTGAGGTAACAGAAGCAGAGGGCGATCAGGACTTGCAGAGTCTGATCCAAGCTTGATCGGGAAGCCAATTCAGAGCAGTGGTGCTTGTTGGTTGATCAAGGAAGGCCGCGGAGGAATTGTCGAGTGGAGGGACTCGGGCAATCGATCGAAGGCTAGCTCTTGCTAGTGACAGGAGGTCACTGAGTGAGGGGGAGTATTCCAGAGTGTGCAGCGCTCGTGGAATCGTTCGAACGGCTCAGCGGAAGGCTTCGGAGCGACGCGGACAATTTGTGTATTAGCTGTGTGCTACAGCAGATGCTATAGCAACCCTGCAGAACTTGAGTATTGTTTAGTATAGGCTGAATTTCGAGGAGACAGTAGCTATTCTAGATAGATATCAGTAGAGGGTGTGCAGACACAAGTCAGAGCCTTTTGTGATTGTGTGCGAGGATCCACCTAAGGTTGAGTAGCATAGGTTGCGTGGGTTGTAACCGTGGGTACTTGGAAACCTTGAGAATAGTGGATTGAGGACTGAGAAGAGTCCTCCCCAGACATAGGCAATTTGGCTGAACTGGGTGAACAAACTTGTGTCCTTGGTCTTTCCTGCTGAAGCAGTTTACTGGTGAACAAGAGTGTGCTATAGCAACTGCTTGTTCACAAATCATTTTATTAGAGGCGCTGCGAATTTCAAATGGCTTTGATGAAAGCCTTCATTCGAGCCTTCCAGTAGCCATAATTAACCACCTTCAAGCAATGGAGGTCGGCTAGTGCTTTGTTCTTCTTTCATAGTGGTCATACGTATCAGCAACACTCTCCCGGATCATACTCTGTATGTTGAGCGAATTGCTCTAATATCAATTAAAATTCTGCTGCGTAGTTGATGCGGAGTTATAGCTTCTGTTTAAGCACTCTCTATATCTTTATGCGGAATTACTCTACTGTCAGAATAAGAAAGACACAGTGTTTGTTCATCCAGTTCGGCAACTTTGCCTACGTCTGGGGAGGATGCTCTGAATCCTTAAGATTCCACTATCTCAGATCAAAGTACAAAAACTCACAACTCTACTTCTCATCTAGCCGAAATCTAATGCTCATTCTAATCTCCTAGACTACTAGCAGTCTGATCCCTCTCTTCGTACAACCTACACACTCTCAGTAATAAATAGCTACAGCTCTGATTCTCAAACTTAGTCTATTCTATTACAATATGTAACTCACGAAATGCTTCAGCACACTCTTCACCACAGTTGATGTATCATTAGTTGACGACACTCCATTTGCTTCAAACTCAGTCTCAGCTCCCCCTCAATCAATGACTCACTCCGTCACTATTGTGTAGCTTCTATCTCTGCCTCACAGCCCGCGACACTGCCTGTCTGCGGCTGATCACTGATCTCGAATTGTCCCTTCAACGAACAGCGCTCCAGTTGAACTCCGGACCAATCCTGAATCAAACTCCACGAGTTCTGATTCCTTCTGCACACAACACCAGTCTTCAACTCAATGCATAGGCCCTACTTCCCTGGTTGATCTCTGAGTGTTTTCTCCGTGTCTCTGTGTTTGCTCTCTCTGATCGTGTGTGTTGTGCAGCTGCTCTCAGCCTTTCTTTTCAAGCGCACCAGTCCACCAAAAATGCGAAGGATCAATATCAGAATTTTTTCGTAGATTCTAGCAAGTTTGTTGGAGATTCCGTTGCCAAATATGGAGCTCTTGAATCTATATCTTTTTGACCATGTGTTGGCGATTGTTGAGCCCTTGATGACGTCTGCATAACTCTTTGAGCTTTCTCGATGCCAGCCGGATCATGCCAGAGACTCACCGTGCAACGCTAGATTGAAAGAGCATTCTTCTCTAGCTCTAGATCACCGCAGAGTGCTGAAGCAGACTCTGTCTCTTCATCGTTGTCTCTCGCTCATTCTTCAGATAGTGTCTCAACTTTAAATCTTCAGGGATTGCTGAAGTAGACTTTGGTTCTTTGTTGTTGTAGTTGAGTTGTTAATCTTCAGATTGTGCTCCAGCTACCAATCTTTAGAAAGTGCTTCAACAATCTCTTGAACAGTTTTATCAATGATGTCATATCCTCAACAAAATGCTTAGCTAATGGTTTCAGTTTGGAAAAATAAATTGAGTTCCACATTGCAAGAAGCATGCATGCAACCTTTTGAGTTGAGCCGGAAGGCAGAAGCCGTGAGCTAAAATGATGGTTATCCTCATATAACGGCTAATAGAGAGAGAGAGACGAGTACATGATACTCTCCATCTACTATATGTATCAACAAATTGCTGAACTGGATGCGGAAGGATTGCTATTTGCTACACTTGGTCCATTCGGATGGGACCAAATGTGAGTGAAGTAAAACCCAGAAGAGCTGACCGTATTAAGAGAGGGATTCTGAGATGGAAACGTAAACTAGTAGGTCACACCAGTCGAGCAGCAGCTGAGAGAGGCCACAACGAAAAATAAAAACAACAAAAATCAGAGAGCCAAACAGGAAAGAAGCCAGTGTGTAACAAGAGTATAGGAAAACAAAAGCTTATCACCACAGCAAAATCGAATACAAATGAAAATAAAGCTGTACAGGTTAACTGGGTTTTTGCACTATTCCCTGGACGATGGTTATAATAATTTGAGTATGTTGCCCACACTGTTTACAAGCCATGAATTTCTTATATAAAAAGACAGCAAGAAACAAGAAAAAAAAGGATCTCCCTACAACCATCCAAGTGAAGTATTCTTGATAAATTCTTTTCCAGCTTCAAATGCATGCATCCAGCCCCATGGTGAGAAACAGAAAAGGACTAACCAGCTAAATTTGCCTCATACACAGAAATCGAGAGGCAAGAGGGTTCAGCTGAGGAGACAGACAAGACCCAGAATATGAAGTACCACATTAGACAGACCCCAAAGCCCCTATTAGGTTCTATAAATAATTTTCATTCTCATTTTCTCAGTGACCGCACTAAAATGCTTTGGTGCTCGAAAATCTATTTAATAAAAGACATCACAGAAATTCACCCTTAAACTATCCGCATCATTGTATCCTATCATTAAAGTTCTAAATGGCAACGTGGATATGAAAAAAAAGAGAATGTCTCCTGACCAACAGCATTAACTACACAAACATAAATCACAAAAAAGATAAAAAAGAAAACCAAAAAATTTTGGTTGGTCACTGAGTACAAAAATCTGGAAGACGGTGTAGCCTTTCTCCGAACCATTAATCGTAGTGCCTTGATGATGAGGATGAAACCTAATATCGCTGAAGTTTCAATTTAGTTTTGCTTAAATCTTTGTTATGATTCACCAAAATGTATGGACTAAACAATATCAAACTTCAGATGCCTTCAGCTAACTTCATCCTGCAAATGCAACTCATCCTTGATAAAATTAGATACCTCGAACGTTAGTTAAGCAATGCAATAAGTTGCAATTCGTTCTTTAATACTAACAACAGTCAACACTACGTAAGGCACTTACTCTGTGTGAGCCACCAATTCACACGTAGCATGGGAGTGCTTATCTCATAACACCAGCAGCCTTTCACAGACTATTAAACACAACTCGAACACATATTCAGAAGATATCCCCAAGTTTGTCAGATTTATTTTTACGATCACTGGATATTCAAAATATGGATAGTATCGGGCAACCTCATTTACTCTTCTGACAACTATATATCTATTATCTGATAGATTATTAAGTCTTGACTAATGTTGAATTTACAAAAAGTATCTAACCTTTTCAAGATTTCTTTTACCAGATCTCATCATAGAGGATACCACAAATTCTGATAAAAAAAAACCTCCAAGGACAGTAAAGCCACACACTTCCCTGGACAAAATTTCTAAGGGGCCCTACACAAATTTACAGGTAGACCATCCTCTATAATGAGATATGAAACTAGTCTGTGCCTATTTTTCTCATACACCAAAGCACATTGAAAAATCATCTAAGAAGCAATGATGGCAAGGAATGCACTGCCGGCTGTATAAAAAGAAGTGTAATATATCAGCAAATGCAACCAGCGTTCTTTGCCTGTTGATCATTGTTCCAAATGCTAAAAAAACAATAATCCCAACAAATTAAAGCAACAACGAATGAAAGAAAGTTTTCTATGAGAAGAAGAAAAATCACTATCAAGCAATGTTGAGATATACAGCTTTGTGATGCCAAAGCATTGAAGATTAGAAGAGTTGAGAATATTGTCAACTGGCAAGCTTGAAAGCATCAATGAAGAGGCCATAAGTAAATCCCATCTTGAAATTATTAAGGAGGGCAAGAGGGAAGGTTACCTTGGGGCGGCTGTAATAAAACTTGGTGACATACTCAGTGACGAGGACACAGAGCACGGCCGCGATGACATCGTTGACTCCCAAAGCACCGAAGGAGAGCGAGATGGTCTGCGCGACATAGAAGCCACCCAGCAACGAGATTCCACCAAAGAGCGCTCGGCGAGAGGGGCTCCGGAAGTAGTTGTTTGAGAGGTCCGGCAGCGTTCGGATGATGTCGACGAGTCGTCGTCGGGGGCCATCGGTGTCGAGCGCTGCCCTGAAAGTGAGAGCGGATGATGAGGTCGCGTAGTACTTGGCTGGACGCGAAGAAACCCTAGCTGTAACGGAACACGGGAATGGTGCCGAAATGGCGATTGAATGAAGCAAAACAGACATAGCGGCTGACGACGAGTGGACTGGAACTAACCCTTTCCTGCCATCATCAGCGACAACTGTAATTTGTTACATGAAATATATAATTAATTTTGCTTAGTAATGTTTTCTGGAGATTGAAACAAGCACTTGTAGTTTGCCCCCACGTACTGCTCCAAGTGGGTAGATACATTCCTCAACAATTCGTGAACAAGTTCACTTAAAATTCGATTAAAATTCGATTCGATTTTAAACAAGTCAAATACGAATATGATATTTATGCTCGTTTATTAAATGAGCCAAGCTTGAATAAAGTGGTACTCGGCTCGTATAAACTCGCAAACAACTCGTTTATTTATTCAATTAAAGCCTGTTCATCAACTCGATTAAAGCTCGTATGTATACATTTACTTATTCATTTAAACTTGATTAGTCACTCAATTGAGTTCTAAGTTGAAGAATGCATACTTTTTTAGTCATCCAAACGATTTGTCTCCTAGTCATTTTTATTGTTATGATGACTGATAATGCAAGTGTGGCAGTTTTGCCAAAACCAACATATGTCATTTGTGAACAAGGAGCTGCTGCAGCTCAAGCAATCAAGCAGAACAGCTAGCAACAGATACAGCAGGGGTGCTGCAGCAGGTGCTGGTTCAAATGCTGGTTCATCTGTCCGAGTAACAGTTTGTGCTGGGTGCGTCTTGAAGGTATGGCAGTTTGTGTTCTTGCTCTTAGGAGGTTTTCTAAAATGCTGCTAAGCATTTTTCCAGCACGGTTCACTTGTCCGAAAAGCAGATTGGCATTGAAGATATTAATCAAATCTAATCTCCTAGATTTTAGGAGATAATTGATCTTGTGGGATTATGGCCTAAACTTGGAAATTGCTTAAAGTGGTGAGGGTATTTAAGCAGAAGGTTCGAGGGCTGAAGAGGTTGATCGAAGCTGAGTGATACACGAGAGTAGACACAGATTTCAGAGAGAGGATTTTTCTGGGTGTGCTACGAGAGTTGTTCTTCGATCAACATACACGGGCAGAGCGTTGAGCGCAGAGCTGTGGTGCGTATTGCAGAAGAGAGTCAGGTCTTGCAGAGACTGATTCGTGCTTTGATCTGGAAGCCAATTTAGAGTTGTGGAGCTTGTTGGTTGATCAAAGGCAGCCGCGGGAGAGCTGACGGGTGGAAGGCTCGGTTGAGGTTCGTGCGGAAGAACTCACTAGTGGCAGGTGGTCACTGAGTGAGGGGGAGTTACTCAGAGTGTGCAGCGCTCTTGGAGTGGTTCGATCGGCTCGGCAGGAGGCCTTGGAGCGACGCGGACAGAGTGCTTCAGCTGGTGTTACAGCTGTTGCTGCAGCAACCCTGCTGAGTAGTGTAGGCTAGAATAGGCTGAGTTCTTGAAGAGGATTGTAGCTATTCTAGACTGACATATTGTAGAGGGTGTGCTGGCACAAATCAGAGCTTGTTCTGATTGTGTTGAGTAGTCCACACGGGGTTAAAGTAGCATAGGTTGCGTGCGTTGTAACCTAGTGTGATCTGAACCTTTGGTTGAGTGGATTGAGGACTGGAGAATAGTCCTCCCCAGACGTAGGCAGATTGGCCGAACTGGGTGAACAAATCTGTGTCCTATTCATTGTCTGCTGTGCCTACATTTAAGTGAACAAGAGTGTGCTGCAGCAACTGCTAGTTCACAAATCTGCATAAGTAGAGACACTTGAAATTTCAATGACGAAGGTTGAAGATGATGCCAAAACGAATCATCCAAACGATTCGTTTCCTAGTCATTGTCCCGTTTTAAAGTTCGTTGCTAGAAAAATATACTTCAACTATAATGAAGTAAACTACTCGTTTAAAGCTCGAGCTCGGCTCGAACTCGTGAAAATTAAACGAGTCACGCTCAACATATATTTTTTAAGCTCGTGACTACTCGGCTCGAGCTCGAATTCGTAAAAAAATTAACGAACTGAACTTGAACACTATGATACTCGGCTCGACTCGACTCATTTGCAGGCCTAGCCCCAGCCCTAGCCGTGACTCTTTTTGTTTTTGATAATAAAAAAAAAGATAGTGAAAATCGATTAACCTTGGCAACAAACATAGCCTTTGAAAAGAAATTTCTACCAACTTAATACTTTTGAATGCGGAACAATTGAATTCCTTCACTTGTAAAGAAAGTTAGAATTTGTTTTAAAGTGAGTGATCTTCACTTTATAAAAAATTTGTCAATTTCATATATCTAGGCCTGTTATGAGTTCTGCTAAACCTTCCGCATTTCGAGGATCACCAAGTGGATTTACCAACTTCAAAAGTGGGTGTGGAGTAGAGACATCTCCATTTTTCCTACCATGTTTAATTATCAATTATGATTTTACGCTGTGTTCTTTATCATTTAAATAAATTACTAAAGTCTTTTACCTTACTCAAGTCGTGTACTTAAGTGCTAAATTTTATTACTTAAGAGAATCTAAATGAATATTTAAATCTTAATTTAGTTTATATAAATTAAAAACAAATGAACTTGAATGAAGATTTTTAGCTTTATTTAAGTTGGGTCATATGAATTTTTAAAAATGAAAATATAATTGAATATAGGATACTTAAAAGGAAAACTGAAGGGTTGAACTAGAGGAATCATTCGGTCGGACTGAAGGAATCATTCTGTCGGACTGAAGGAATCACTCGGTTCAATTGCTGGTTTAATCGAGGCATACACGAAGACTTCAACGTCGTTGTCTTTCTCCATCAGACTACTGCTGTCTGCTCTCCAACTCTGTTGTTTATGTTGGGTTACAGTTCGAAGGATTGTTGGCAGTGTTGTGTGGTTTGAATGTTGTGGATGTCAGGAGGATTTGAAATTGCTGGTGTTTCTAGTGTTTGGGTTTCATGTCTTGGGTTTATGCAGACTAATTTTGCTGGTTGAAGTTCACAAATTTCCTGTACGATATTGATGTAAAGTTACTGGCTATTGAAATCGATTTTGTTGTATGGGTTTGCTGTTAACTAATGTATGACAAATTTGTTTAATGTTTGTTGGTATTGTGTGGATGGGGTTCGGTTTACGAGGATTTGTATTTACATAAATTTAGTGACTATCTTTTGCTATTTGGTGGTAATCGGTTGTTGCTATTTGGTGGTAATCGGTTGTTGTAGGTTGCGTGTTGGCTATGAATAACATATGTTTTAGATGTTAATTTTAAATATTTGTTATTTATATGAACTTGTGAGAGAGTAGAAAGATGATGCAAATTCTAGTTGAAATGAAGAATGTTGGAAACAATAATACTATTTATTGGAAATTTGTGTAAGAGTATATACGATGCACAATTCACCATTCAGAAAAAGGTATAGCAGATGATAAATCATTACAACAGATTTAAGCATAAGCGGACATCATGGACTGATATGAATAGAATGACTGGTATTGCCTTCAACGAGTATGATTTACCAACTGAGGATGACCTTCGAAGTGAAAGGATGAAAGAATTTGTTGAGATATGAATTATATATTTACATAATATCATATGTTTTGGTTTACCTAATGTAATTTTATCATCTGACACATTATTTTACTTTTTTATACGTAAATATTATTTGGTTGACTCTGGCTACACAATACCCTAGGATATTTGACACCTTACAAAGATAAGAAAGTTCGTTATCATATGTCAATGTTCATAAATGGTCATCAACCTACTGAAATTTATGAACGTTCAACTTTTGACATTGATCTTTACAAACAACTATTGAAATATCATTTGGTGTTTTGAAAACACTTGGAATATACTTCGGACCCTGCCTAAGCTGTCAGATGTGAGACAAATTGACATAATTTTTGCTACATTTACTTTCACAACTTGATTTATATGCATAAACTATAAATACCTATTTTATCACATGATTTGGTGCAGGGTACAAACGATTCTCAACTACCGATGCAAGTATAAAATAGCACATGAATCATGTGCAAAACATAAGAGCATCTGAAATTATGCAATCGAATCATGAAAATGAAGTTGAAGATATCATGGAGGAAGATAAAGACATTTAGATTGTAGTTTTTATCATTCAAATAAATTCATATTACAGTATTTTCATGTCAAATATTAAATTACGAATGTTGTTGTTAAACTTCATTTTATTTATCGTTATTTAATTGGTCATCATTATTGAAGTGAAAAGATAACATTCAATTACCAATTTCAATTATGATTACATAAATTCTTTATCTAAATTTAGTTTACTCAAGTTTACTGGACAGCTTGGTAGCCAAACTAGATTCACTGAAAGCTGGTTTGTTACGGATATGACATCGGTGACAAAGCGGAAGAAGCCGAGCAGAAGAAGAGGCTACAACATACTGTGGTATCAGAAGCTGGTACTTGCAAATGAAAACTGACAAAACAAAAGAGCCAGAAGAAGCTATAGCATCCTGTGACGATTGAAGCTAGTATATATGATCAGAAGGGATCAAAATAAGAACTAGAAGAGGTTATAGCATCCCCTGAAGATTCAAGGTTAAAGCTCAAGAGAGTATCTTTTTAGCCGATCAATCTGGAAGAGCTCAGAGGATGTCCGGGTAATGGCTGCCGGCGTAGGTCAGAGAGAGTCCCAGTTGAGGCTCGGATGCAGGCAAGTAAGATTTGTTTCTAAATTCTGTTTTAGGAAACAAAATCACAGCATCTTCCAGGAATCCAGGGGAGGATTCAAATCTCAACAATCTTTCAGGTATCCAGGGGAAAATTTGGAAGGTAGCATTATCGTCGGGACTGAAGTTACTATGAGGTGAGAAAGCTATATATGTAGGCAGAGACCGAAGCATCAATTGAATCAAGAGAGAACCGAATCAAGTACACACACTGAGTAGAGATCAGAGTCCGCGGAAGCAGAGAGTGCTGGAGCGTTGAGTGTGTGAGAGCTGAGGAGTGATCAGGACTAGAGTAGTCTGATCCTATATTGATTCGAGTAGGTCGACTGGAGCGGAGCCTCGTTGACAGACCAAAGGGTTGACAGTTGCGGAGTGCAGCTCGCACAGACTGTTCCAGCGTGCTCTTTGATAGTGATAGGAGGCCAAGGGGTGCTTGAAGAAGTCGTCAACAGAAGCGTTAGCTACTTGGCGGAAGAAGTTGATGCAGCATCCGCTGTAACACATTGTAATAGGATAGGCTGAGTCTGTGTGATTAGGTCGTTAGCTATCTATTACTTGAGTGTGTTGATAGTGAAGGCTAGACCATGTTAACATATTGAGCGAGGATTTCGACTAGGTTAGGAGTAGTGGTGAAACTAGCGGTGGCTGAGTTGTTGGAAACAATTGTACTCTAAGTGAGATAGTGAAATCTTAAGGACCGAGAGTAGTCCTCCCAGAAGTTGGCTGTTGCCGAACTAGGTGAACAAATTTGTTTGTGTTCTTCAAATTTGCCAAAGCATCAGCAACTTAGCGGAAGAAGTTGCTGAAGCAAACCATGGTTCTTCATCAACAGTAACGCAGTGCAAATTTCACGGTTCATTAGTTGCAAATGTGTCTCACGCACCTACTGAAGCGACACCAGCAGTATACTGCACCGTATGCGGCTCTTACTCTCATTACACTAACACATGTCCCGTCTTGGTTTAAGAAATACAAGAGGCTGCCCAGGAAGACGCTAACTACGTGGGAAGGAATCAAGAGAACAGCGTCACACAAGGAACATAGAAAAATCCGATTATCATCCATGGGAATATACATACGCCTTATCAATTGCGCAACAGAAAAATTCAGCATCTAGAGAGTCGAGCAAGCTGCCTTCTAAACCCGAACCCAACCCTTGAGAATCTGTGAACGCTGTCACCCTTAGAGGATGGAGCTAGATTGAGATGATGCAAACTCGACCCACTGTAGAGAGTGATACTCGAACATTCATCTCTACATCAGCTGACAGGAGCCGAAACATCCAACTGATACAAAGAAAGCTGAAATAGCCATGAACAGCCATGAACCAACTCCAACTTTCTTTGTTCTCACTCTCTGACAAGGCATATGCAAAGGTAGTATATGATTGTTAACATACAATTTGAAAGCAACGAATAAAGTCCCATTATACTTTCAGTAAAGATGAGTGTCATCCACTAAAATAACCTACCGAAAACACATGAAAGCTTGAATGGCAGGGCCAAATGCCCAGAAAACTTGGTCAATAGTTTCCTTACCATCATCAATTGGATTTATGTTCCAGTAAACAACAGTACCATGATTAGACTCCTGCAAAATTTGCATATAATCCGGTAATCTAGTGAAAGACTATTCCCAATCCCCAAACAATAACTTTAACGCCTTTTGTGCTTTCCGGGCTTTGAAATAGAAAATACATATTCATACTTCTTGCCCACAATTTGTTAGATTATTGAAGAAAGTCGTAGCCTTTCTTCAATAATGTTTATCACTTCTGAAATTCGCAGCACCTCTTAAACAGATTCGTAAACAAGCACTCTCTGCTCTGAATTGGCTTCCAGATCAAGCTTGGATCAGACTACGCAAGTCCTGATCACCTTCTGCTTGTGTCACCGCAGCTCTGCGCTCGCGCTCTGCTCTCGGTGATAATAGAAGACCTCGTTCGCACACCAAAAATACTCTCTCGGAATTCTGTGTGTGTTCTCGCTTTGCTGCACTCTTCTTCGATCAATATTCATTGCTCTGAAGGGTCTTCTTTATATAGGAGCACCCACTTCCATTATTATCAGATTATAGCTCCAAAAGCCAAAACTCCTAATTTGTAGGGGATTAGATTTGATTGGCAAATCTAATCTTCTACAATCAAATCTTCTTCTTCAGTTGGGAATCTCTACTGGAATATTCTCTGTAGCAACTCAGAAACTCCTCTGATGCTCTTAGAAGGACTGCCACGCCCTCTTTCCAAAGACCCAGGTTGCTGCTGCTCGGACAGATGCTACAGCTCTTCTAAACAAGCTCCTGCTATAGCAGCCCCTTGTTTATTGATCTTGTTCACTTATGCTGGACTCTGGCTATAGCAGCATCTTGTTCAGCTGCTTGTTCACTTGTGCTGGTTTTGTCAAACACTGCCATACCGCATCATCAATCTCCCCCTTGGCATTTTGACAAAACCCTTTGAAAGTTTCAATTCAAATCCTCCGGTATCTCCCTACCCTTTTTCTCCCCCTTTTTGGAACAAGTGACAAGGGGAAGTTCCTGGCTATCTCAGGCAGGCAAGACACATAGCCCCAGAGAGGATCTCAGTTCTTCGAACCGAACTGCGTCCAGAGGTTTCGTGAAGATATCAGCAAGCTGTTTGGCCGACACAACATGGTGGAGACCAATGATTTTCTTTACCACCAGATCACGGATGAAGTGATGTCGAATGTCAATGTGTTTGGTTCTGCTGTGCTGAACAGGGTTCTTGGAGATGCTGAAAGCACTCATGTTGTCACAGTAGAGAGTCATTTCACCTTGATCGAGTCCATACTCACCCAGCATTTGCTTCATCCACAGCATCTGTGCACAGCTGCTCCCGGCAGCTATGTATTCTGCTTCAGCTGTAGATAGCGAGATGTTGTTTTGTTTTCTACTGAATCAGGACACCAGGTTGTTTCCCAGGAAGAATCCAGCATCGCTCTTTGGATCAAGCTTCTTTCTGTACTCCCTATCTCTCAGAATGAAGCAGTCACTTCCAAAGGTGTGAAAGTATTTAACTGTGGGCTTTTTCTGATTCCAGAGCTCATAGCAAGTCTGGTTGGTTCCTTTCCGTATAGTGACTCTGTTGATGATGTAGCATGCGGTGTTCATTGCTTCGGCCCAGAATCTTAGGGGAACCCTCTTGGCATGAATCATGACTCTAGCCATTTCTTGTATTGTCTGATTCTTTCGTTCCACTACACCATTCTGCTGAGGAGTGATGGGAGAAGAATACTGGTGTGAGATACCCCTTTGACGACATAACTCATCAACTGCTTCGTTTTCAAATTCTCTACCATGATCACTGCGGATGTTGGTGCTTTTGAGATTTTTTTGTTGCTCTAGTCGGGACACTAAAGAGACTATGACTTTTACAGTATCCGATTTCTCCCTGACAAAATCAATCCAAGTGAACCGGGTATAGTCATCAACACAGACGTAAGCATATCTTTTCCTCCCCGCATTCTCAACTTCCATCGAACCCATCAGGTCCATGTGTATCAACTGGAGCGGTCTGCTTGTATTTGTATCTTTGACTTTCGGGTGTGAAGCCTTTTTCTGTTTCCCAATCTGACAATCTCCACAGATGGAGCTTGTTTCGCCTTTAATCAGCGGTATTCCTCTGACTAACCCTTCTGTTGTAATTTTTTTCAGAGTCCTTAGGTTGACATGACCCATCCTTCTGTGCCAGAGATTCATTTCCTCTGCATTAGTCAGCATGCATCTTGGAGAGTTTGTGCCTACTTTGAGAAGATAGCAGTTGCTTTTTGATCTGCCCCCCTCCATTATACATTCTCCAGCTTTGTTGAAGACTTTGCATGAGTCTTTCGTAAACCTCACCTATTGGGTGCCATCACACAGCTGGCTAATGCTTATGAGGTTCGCCTTCAGTCCTTCCACCAGCATGACATTGCTTAGTTTGGGCATCCTTTCAACTGCCAGTGTTCCTTTACTTAGAACTCTTCCTTTTAGGCTATTTCTAAACTTCACATGTTGTTCTCTTTTTTTTTCAGCAATGAAAGTTCTTTGGGTTCTCTGCTGCTGCTTCAGGTTCGAGGGTATCTTCTGATTCCCTTTCTCCTGACCATAATTATTTGTGCATGAACTCTTTTATTCTGAGGCTCTGGCTTTGTTACTGATGGATGATGCATCAGGTGATGTAGCATCTTCTTGTTCAAATGTTTGATTCTGTCTTCCTCTGCATGTTTTGGACAAACATCTGATTTTTCATGATCATAAATCATAGCATCCGAGGCTTTTATAAGACTGTTCCTCTAGAGCTTTCTTCACCAGTGTATTCGAGCCCCGTTCTTCCTTTTCCAAGTCTTTGATATGAAAGAATTTCATCCAGGATATTTTTCTGAGGTTCGGCTGCCTTTGTTGTTGCTAGAGAGACACCAATGTCAGTGACTTGGCTTCCCGTGTCTTCCCTTTTTAGTATGGTGACTTGTCTATTAGATGAGGAGAGAAATTGTCCACATTCTTCTTCCAGTAGCTTGACTCTGTCAGTCAAGGCTTGATTCGTTTGCAGAGCTTCCTCACACTGTTTAAGTATCTCTCCCAGATAGTCAATTAGGCTGACAGTTGAGTTCTCCTCGTCTTCACTTTCGGACACGACAACCCCATAGTATAATTCATTCTTCATTAACTCTTTGTGGTTGAAATCTGACACACTGGTTAACACAACACAATTTTCTTCTTCACTTTCCTCAGAGTCACTCCACTTAGCTGTCAGGGACTTGTTATCCTTCTTCTCCGAGTTTTTGAGGGGTTTGCTCGGACAGTCAGCCTCAATATGTCCATACCCTTCACAATTCCAGCATTAAATACCCTTTCTCATTTCTTTCTTCTCATCTTCATTCTGAGCAGGTTCCTTTCCTCTCCTTTTATTTTCTCCACCCCTTCTGAATTGTTTTCGTGAGGATGAGCTTTGCCCAGTTCTTGAGTCCATGTTCTTCAGGAGTTTCCCAAGGTTTTTTACTAGCATACTTAGCTGATCATCTGGAGCTGGCTTCTTCACTTATGTTTCTGCCTTCAGTCCTATATTCTTATCCTTAGGAGTGGGCTCTTCTTTAACCAGCTTCATCGCAAATTGTTTAAGGGATCCAACCAATTCTTCCAGCCTCATGTGTCTGACATTTTGAGCTTCTTCAATGGCCGTCACTTTCATGTCAAATCTGGTGGGCAACGATCTGAGGACCTTCCTAATCAGCTTCTCTTCAGGGATAAGTTCTCCAAGAGCATGGGCTTCATTTGCCAGGTCACAAAGTTTTGCATTGAACTCAGTGATCGTCTCCTCTTCTAGCATTCTCAGATTCTCAAACTGCGTAGCAATAATCTGTAATCTTGACAGATTTACTTTATCAGTTCCTTCATGGGCAGTTTGCAGGATTTCTCAAGCTTGCTTGGCCATATCACAGTTTGATATCAACCTAAAATTGTTAGCATCAACCGCAGCAAAAATAGCATTCAGAGCCTTTGAATTACCAGTTGCTGCAGCTCCCTCTTCAGCAGTCCATTGTTTCTTCAGGTTTTATCTGTGTAACTCCTTGTTCATCCATGGTGATTGGAGGAGACCACTGGACCACAATAGCTCTCCAGGTCTTCTCATCAACGGCTTTTAGAAAGGCCTTCATCCTAGCCTTCCAATATCCATAGTTTCTTTCTTCCAACAATGGAGGTCTGCTCGTGCTCTGTCCTTCCTTCATTGTTCCTTGACTTCTTCAGAGGCGATGTAGGATCTTTTACTCTGTGTGTCGAGCTCCCGCTCTGATACCAATTGAATTTCGCAGCGCCTCTTAAACAGATTCATGAACAAGCAGTTGCTGCAGCACACTCTTGTTCACCCGGAAACTGTTTCAGCAGAATGAACAATGACAAATGTTTGTTCACCCAGTTCGGCCAATTGCGTACGTCTGGGGAGGACTGTTCTCAGTCCTCAATCCACTAATCTCAAGGGTCTCCAAGTACACACGGTTACAACCCACGCAACCTATGCTACTCAACCTTAGGTGGATCCTCGAAAACAATCAGAACAGGCTCTGACTTGTGTCTGCACACCCTCTACTGATATCAATCTAGAATAGCTACTGTCTCCTCGAAACTCAGCCTATTCTACTGAAAACTCAGATACTGCAGGGTTGCTATCGCATCTGCTGTAGCACACAGCTGATGCACAAACTGTCCGCGTCTCTCCAAGCCTTCCGCTGAGCCGTTCGAACGATTCCACGAGCGCTGCACACTCTGGAATACTCCCCCTCACTAAGTGACCTCTTGTCACTAGCAAGAACCGCCGCCAAACACTCGACCGAGTCACTCACCCGTCAGTTCTTCCGCGGCTGCCCTTGATCAACCAACAAGCACTCTCTGCTCTGAATTGGCTTCCAGATCAAGCTTGGATCAGACTACGCAAGTCCTGATCACCTTCTGCTTGTGTCACCGCAGCTCTGCGCTCGCGCTCTGCTCTCGGTGATAATAGAAGACCTCGTTCGCACACCAAAAATACTCTCTCGGAATTCTGTGTGTGTTCTCGCTTTGCTGCACTCTTCTTCGATCAATATTCATTGCTCTGAAGGGTCTTCTTTATATAGGAGCACCCACTTCCATCATTATCAGATTATAGCTCCAAAAGCCAAAACCCCTAATTTGTAGGAGATTAGATTTAATTGGCAAATCTAATCTTCTACAAACAAATCTTCTTCTTCAGCTGAGAATCTCTAGAGGAATATTCTCTGTAGCAACTCAGAAACTCCTCTGATGCTCTTAGAAGGACTTCCACGCCCTCTTTCCAAAGACCCAGGTTGCTGCTGCTCGGACAGACGCTACAACTCTTCTAAACAAGCTCCTGCTATTGCAGTCTCCAGCTATAGCAGCTCCTTGTTCACTGATCTTGTTCACATATGCTGGACTCTGGCTATAGCAGCATCTTGTTCAGCTGCTTGTTCACTTGTGCTGGTTTTGTCAAACACTGCTATACTGCGTCATCACTATTGAATGAACGTCTTGACATGGTGATACAGGGGTTGCTGTAGCAGTAACTGATTCACCCTTCCTTGTGTTTTTCTCCCTTTCCAGACTGATCTGTATCTGACCATGTTGCATTCATCTTCACTCAGATCTGGCTTGTCTTCAATTTTGCAGGTAGAAAAAGCATTCTTCAGTTCATCCTTCTTCATTGGTTTGCTGGTACAGTCGACTTGTCGATGGCCATATCCTTCACAGTTCCAACGCTGCATGCCCTTTCTTCTGTCTCTCTTCTCATCATCATTTTGAGCAGATTCCTTCCCTCTCCTTTGATTTCCTCCACCTCTTCTGGGTTGCCTTCGTGAGAATGAGCTTTGGCCAGATCTTGACTCCATGTTTTTAAGAGCTTCCCGAGATTCTTTACTAGTAGGCTCAAGGGGTCGTCTGAAGCTGGCTTCTTTACTTCTGTTTCTGCATTCAGTCCTATATTTTCTTTAGGAGTGGGCTCTTCTTTAACCAGCTTCATCTCAAATTGTTTGAGGGATCCAACCAATTCTTCCAGCCTCAAGTGTCTGATATTTTGAGCTTCTTCAATGGCTGTCACTTTCATGTCAAATCTTGTGGGCAACGATCTGAGGACCTTCCTAATCAGCTTCTCTTCAGGGATAGGTTCTCCAAGAGCATGGGCTTCATTTGCCAGGTCACAAAGTTTTGCATTGAACTCAGTGATCCTCTCCTCTTCTAGCATTCTCAGATTCTCAAACTGCGTAGTAACCTGTAATCTTGACAGCTTTACTTTATCAGTTCCTTCATGGGCAGTTTGCAGGATTTCCCAAGCTTGCTTGGCCATATCACAGTTTGATATCAACCTGAAATTGTTAGCATCAACCGCAGCAAAAATAGCATTCAGAGCCTTTGAATTACTAGTTGCTGTAGCTCCCTCTTCAGCAGTCCATTGTTCTTCAGGTTTTATCCGTGTAACTCCCTGTTCATACATGGTGATTGAAGGAGACCACTGGACCACGATAGCTCTCTAGGTCTTCTCATCAATGGCTTTGAGAAAGGTCTTCATCCTAGCCTTCCAATATCCATAGTTGCATTCTTCCAACAATGGAGGTCTGCTCGTGCTCTGTCCTTCCTTCATTGTTCCTTGACTTCTTCAAAGGCGATGTGGATCTTTTACTCTGTGTGTTGAGCTCCCGCTCTGATACCAATTGAATTTCGCAGCGCCTCTTAAACAGATTCGTGAACAAGCAGTTGCTGCAGCACACTCTTGTTCACCCGGAAACTATTTCAGCAAGAATGAACAATGACAAATGTTTGTTCACCCAATTCGGCCAATTGCCTACATCTGGAGAGGACTGTTCTTAGTCCTCAATCCACTAATCTCAAGGGTCTCCAAGTGCACACGGTTACAACCCACGCAACCTATGCTACTCAACCTTAGGTGGATCCTCGAACACAATCAGAACAGGCTCTGACTTGTGTCTGCACACCCTCTACTGATATCAATCTAGAATAGCTACTGTCTCCTCGAAACTCAGCCTATTCTACTGAAAACTCAGATACCGCAGGGTTGCTATAGCATCTGCTATAGCACACAGCTGATGCACAAATCGGCCGTGTCGCTCCATGCCTTCCGCCGAGCCGTTCGAACGATTCCACGAGCGCTGCACACTCTGGAATACTCCCCCTCACATAGTGACCTCCAGTCACTAGCGGGAACTGCCGCCAGACACTCGACTGAGTCACTCACCCATCCGTTCTTCCGCGGCTGCCTTTGATCGACCAACAAGCACTCTCTGCTCTGAATTGGCTTCCAGATCAAGCTTGGATCAGACTACGCAAGTCCTGATCACTTTCTGCTTCTGTCACCGCAGCTCTGCGCTCGCGCTCTGCTCTCGGTGATAATCGAAGACCTCGTTCGCACACCAAAAATACTCTTTCGGAATTCTGTGTGTGTTCTCGCTTTTTTGCACTCTTCTTCGATCAATCCTCAATGCTCTGAAGGGTCTTCTTTATATAGGAGCACCCACTTCCATCATTATCAGATTATAGCTCTAAAAGCCAAAATCCCTAATTTATAGGAGATTTGATTTGATTGGCAAATCTAATTTCTATAATCAAATCTTCTGCTTGAGCTGGGAGTCTCTAGTGGAATATTCTCTGTAGCAACTCAGAAACTCCTCCGATGCTCTTAGAAGGACTGCCACGCCCTCTTTCCAAAGAACCAGGTTGCTGCTGCTCGGACAGATGCTACAGCTCTTCTGAACAAGCTCCTGCTATAGCAGCCCCTTGTTCACTGATCTTGTTCACTTATGCTGGACTCTGGCTATAGCAGCATCTTGTTCAGCTGTTTGTTCACTTGTGCTGGTTTCGTCAAACACTGCCATACTGCGTCATCCACTTCCATATCAATAAAATCTATGCGTAAATAAGTATTATCTTTCTGGATTATATCTAACTGGCATGTGCGAAAAGATCCACATCTAATTATTTCCCAAAAACTAGCATTTTTTTAGAAAACTCTAACGTGCCATAGACATTTGTCCTTCCCTTTCTTACAATGTGAGATCAAAATCGTGGGGAAGAACACATCAGGAGTGAGCTCAATCATCATTGGAGATCGGGCGGAAGTAGAGCTCATTCGAAGTTAACTCGGGTAGATTGAGGTGGACTAGAGAGGGATCTTTGTCCTAGAGAGTCAGACGCATTCACTGTGGCTGATGAGCGGACAAATAACCTTATATTTGTCCATATTTTCCCCTTACTTCTTGTTTGTTTCCCTATTTTATAAAGTCACTTGATGTTTTCTTTGCCCATTTCAGGCTAAAAATATATATTACATGATATGAAGTGGTGTGAAGAAAATCTGGATGAATTCTAGTCGATCGAGAGCAAAAGAGAGCAAAATCAAGCAAAAGGCTAGTTTGATTCGTCCATGATTGACCTATTCAGCTTCGAAGACTTGCCGAGCACACGTTTCTTATCCGATTAAGGCGTATCATGTCTTGTTGGAAAGCTAACTCAAAGGGCTACAACTTCATAGTTTACATCAAGACATAATTCGAAGGTTTAAGGGGTCAAAACAGGCGAGAATTCCAGCGCTACAAAGTTGATTCTTCCAAAGAGGAATTCAGGATAGGCCGAATCACTTTTGATTCGGCCAAAGAAAAGTGATTCGGGCAAGCATGATACTTCATTACAGCACTGAACAGATGATTCGCACGAATCAACTCAAGGCTTGCCCGAATCAAAGTTGATTCGGGGAGAATTCGCCTGTAGATCAAATCTGGGCAGACTGACCTGTTTATCTTTGAAGGCTTGCCGAGCACGCGATTCTTATCCGATTGGGACGTTCTATAGCTTGTTGGAAAGGTAATTGAAAGATACAACTTCCTAGTTTACGTCAAGACGTAAATCAAAGGTTTAAAGTATCAAACAAGCGAGTTTCTAACGCAACAGAAGTGATTCGGACACCCTGTTCGAATCAACTTACTAAGCCTTGTCCGAATCACTTGATTCGGGCAGTGAGTGTACATGTTGGAAAAGGTATAAATAGAATGAGATGCAAGTTAAGAAGAGAGCTTGCATATTTTCTCAACCCTAGAAAGGAGCTTCCACTTTTTGCAACCCTAGGCGACAAAAACTCAAAGAAGACCAAGCTTGATGGAATATTGAAGCTTGGATTGAAGATTCTACATCATCCTCTCCTAAACCCTAGCTTTGTATTTACATTTATGCTTCCCTTAGTTGCCATGTATTTGTACACACTCATTATGAGTGAGTAGTTGTTTTTGTGGTTGGGGATTAAATGGATCCCCTAGGATTGGATATGATGTAGAACACTATTGTTATTGCATTGAATGAAGTTTGGTTTGATTTTATTGTGCCCTAGCTATGTATTCGTTGTATGCACACCAAGTGTTTGACGAAATGCTTAAGTGAGTATGCTTGGTTAGAACCCCTAAGGAAGGAGCGAGAGTTGAACTTAGGATGTTTCATAGCTATTGTATGATCATAGATGGAGTGTTTGTGCGTGAGAGCGACATGCATTCTTGACATTAGGCTAAGTTTTGAGCGGATTTGAGTAACCGGCCAATAGACCGAGAGGGTGCGGTTATGGGACTCAAATTCTACCCGGTTCAATAGAATGAGAGTTCGAGAACCATGTCATTTATGTATCCTCTCCATTCTAGGGAAGGAGCGAGAGTTGAACCTAGAGCGGATGATGCATTAGCCTTGCTTTTATCAACCAAATGTAGTTCATGCATGTATTAGTGAGTTATTTCATTTCCTCATATCTTAGGGGGGAAGTTGAATCCCTAGTCACCCTTTTTATTCATTAAGTAGAACTCAAGAATATCATTTGTCTTTAGTGCTTGCTAGAGATACCTCTATAGGAGGACAAAAACCCCCCCAAAAAAACCGTAGACTTACAATAATAGCATTGATTAGTTGTCAATTAGTCTAAGCTTTTCCCTTGGGTTCGATCCGAGGTCACTCGGTTATAAATATTGTTTGATATTTGCGTGACTAGAATAACACTTCATTTTTCTTGCCTAAAACGCCAACGTCAGTGGCGCAATAATATAGCGGTAACTCTTGTTACTTTAGATCTATTGTACATGATCATTTGATAGTGAAGTGCTTTCCACTTGTGGTTTAGAGAAACCACCCCCCTCGAGTAGGCTCATGAAGCTAAACAGAGTGACTATGTGTTGTGTCCTTCACATTTCATCGTAAAATTGAGTAGTTACTAACGACTATCGAAATACTATCTGTTTGAGTATTGTGATACGGCTAACACAGAACAGTGGAACTGTCAAAGTGGGACAGACATACAAATTTCAATTGGTATCAAGGCGTGACAATCGATGTACAGAGTGTGATTCAGGGGCAGTAACCAAGTTGTTCAAGATGAGTTCGAAAGAAGGACAAAACATCTCCTGTCTTCCGCTTCTCAATGGTTTAAACTATCCCTACTAGAAAACTCTCATCAGAGGTTTCATCAAATCAATCAATGATCGAGCATGAAAAGTCGTGATCTCTAAATATGATTCTCCAATAATCACGAACCCAGATCGTGTAGCCTACCCTAAATTAGAAAATTAGTGGACGACAAATGATGACCAAATTGCAGCGGCAAATGCAAAAGCAATTAATGAGATCTTTAATTTTGTCGAACTAGACATCTTCAGATTAATCTCAACTTATGAAGCAGCTAAAGATGCGTGGGACATCCTTCAAACAGCATTTGAAGGAACTGACAAGGTGAAGCAGTCTCGGATGCAGATGATCACTACCAGAACTGAAAATCTGAAAATGAAGGAGGATGAATCAATAATCAAATTCAACGCCAAATTAATGGACATTGCCAACGAAGCCCATGCCCTTGGAGAACCAATCAGTAACGAGAAACTAGTCAGAAAAGTTTTGCATTCTCTTCCATAGTACGCAATGAAGGTAACCGCCATTGAGGAAGCTTATGATATATAAAAGTAATGTAACTTGACATACTCATTGGATCCTTCTGAACATTTGAAATGAAGTTGAATTCTGAGATTCCCGAGGAGTTGCACTCAAAAGTGAGATATCAGAAACTACCGAAGATGACTAAGAAATTTCTGACCATATGGTTCTACTAGCAAAGAACTTCGGCAGATTTATGAGGAAATTGAATAAGAGTCAGTCTGAACAAAGAAGCAAATCTAGACCGGATAATAGAAATCATTGAGATGGAAAATTAAAAATGATGAGAACTACTGAAAATCGAAAGGAAGTAACGGGAGACAGAAGCAAAGGGATTCAATGCCGTGAATGTAAGGGCTTTGGACAAATCCCAGCGCCCATACCCTCAAGAAACATAAAAGAGCTCTCGTGGCTTGATGGAGTGATACAGAGTCAGAGGAGTCTGAAATAGAAGAGGAAAACTCAAACTTCGTGGCACTCACCACTATCGCAGAAACCCCAGAGACCAAACCTGAGAACTCTGAATCAGATAATTGCAGTGAAAGTGACAGTGATACAAAAATCTCCAAAGAAACCATAGTAGAGAAATATAAAGCTCTGTACGAACAGTGGGGAGAGGCAGTGAAATCAATCTCTAAATTGAGCAAGCAAGTTGTGAGCCTGAAAGCTGAGAAATATGAACTGTCAGAATCAGTCTAGCGTATGAAAACAAAACTTGAACATTCCAAGGTTATGTTAGAACTATTACGAGTTAGAAAGTATGTCAGCATTGTTAAGGTAATGACATCATTAGTAAAACAATTCCAAGAAGATGCTACAGCTTTCTGTTGGAGTTAGAAGCTAGAGCATGGCACTGATATTGACAAAACAAATCAACAGCGAGAAGATGCTATAGCAACTCATCTACATTAGAAGACAGATCAAGCTTTGCTAGAACTTGTTATTGCCTGACTTGAGGCAATAAGGTTGCTACTAGCACTTGCTTGTCACCTCAAATTCAAATTGTTTCAGATGGATGTAAAAAGTGCATTCCTCAATGGATGGCTGAATGAAGAAGTATATGTTGCTCAGCCTAAGTGGTTTAAAGACCCACATCTCCCGAATCATGTGTATCATCTCAAAAAGGCCTTGTACGGATTGAAATAGGCACCCAGAGCATGGTATGAAGGTCTCATGGTGTTTCTCGTTTAATATGGTTATGTGTGAGGGGGGGTAGACAAGACTCTATTCGCGAAGCACGTTCAGAAGGAATTCATCGTTGCGCAAATCTATTTGGATGACATAGTATTTAGATCTGGATCATAGAAGTTGGTGGATCAGTTTGTTGAACAAATGCAGAGTGAAATTCAGATGAGTATGGTGGGTGAGATGATCTACTTTCTTGGTCTGCAAGTGTCTCAGAAATCAGATGGAATATTTGTGCCACAGAGCAAGTATGCCAGAAACTTGGTGAAGAAGTTCTGGTTGGAAAATGCCAGTCATAAGCACACTCCTGCCGCTACACACGTGAAAAATCACAAAGGATGAATCTGGAGTCAGCGTGGATTGGCAGCCTACTATATCTCACTGCAAGTAGACTTTGTTATGTGCTAGATACCATGCAAATCCCAAAGAAAATCACTTGGCAAGTGTGAAATGGATAATCAGATATGTGAGTGGTTCAGTAAACTATAGCCTCTGGTACACCAAGGATACCAGCTCTCACTTAGTTGGGTACTGTGATGCTGATTGGGCAGGCAGTGTAGAAGATCGAAAAAGCACTTCAAGAGGATGTTTCTTCCTAGGAAACAACTTGGTGTCATGGTTCAACAAAAAACAAAGCAACATCTCACTGTCCACTGCTGAGGCGGAATATATTGACCCAGGAAGCTGTTGCGCCCAGATGATCTGGATGAAACAGATGCTGGAAGAGTATGGTCTGAAATAAGGGGATGACTTTATTCTGTGACAATATGAGTGCAATCAACATTTTGAAAAATCCTATTCAATATTTCAGGACCAAACACATTGACATCAAGCATCACTTCATTCGCGAGTTGGTTGAACAGAAGATCATCACTCTGAAACATGTATCCACCAATAAACAGTTAGCAGATATTTTCATTGAAAGCCTTGAACAATGCTCAGTTTGAAACATTTAGACTCGCCTTGGGCTTTGAACAGAAGGTTCAGGAAGGCTTGCCTAGTTCTGGAACAATGTGTAAGGAACTGTTGAACTGGTTAAGCATCTAGAGGCATAGTTTCTGATGTCTGTCTCTCATGTTGGGTGAAGTAGAGTCTGAGGCAGAGCATGTGTGTTAGGTCATGAATGATGAGGCAATTATGTTCTAGATCTTTTGGAAAGTAGAAATCAGCAAGATTCAAGATTCTAATTGGGGTTTCTAATTTTTTGAAATTTGAGTTTTGAATTCCTAATTCACTCATATATATTCGCAGAACATCCAGGTGAAAGCTCCAAGTGCCAAAAAGGGGCGGATGGAAGAAAAAGCCCTTGGTTATGCCTCCGGTTCCGAAGTCTGCAGCAGTTGCACCTGAACTCGCTTCAAAGGTGAGCCTTAATATTTACTCATCTGTGATTGTGCGTGTGTTGGAGGCCGATAAGGCAGAGGGTGTTGTGATGGAGAAGAAGGTTGGAGTTATTGCTGATGGGAGCAAATCTAGGGAAGATCTAGTGGCTGCAGGTTCTGACAGTCAGGGGAAGTTGCTTGCTGAGGGGACTGAGCGACAGAAGGCGAAGTCGGTCAAAAGGTCTCTGGCGGACAAGATTGACATAAACTTGTTTCAAAGAAGGAAATATGTGAAGACTGTTGGTCAAAAAAAGTGTCAGGCCTCGAGATCAGCCAAGCTGTTTGCCTAGAAGGCTCAGAAGAAGGTAAAGGAAGCAGAATTTGGGTTGACGCAGTTCAAAGGATATCGTTATCAGGAGAGAGTAAGGATCCGGTTGTTAAGATAGTCTCTGGTGGAGCAGACAAAGAGGCAGCTGATCAGGTGCCTACTCTAGTCAATGAGGCAAAGGAAGGTTCAATGGAAAGAGTGGTTTTTTGAGTTAGAACAACTGCTTGATACTCAAGAAATGGGTGGCGCTGAGGCTGTTTCAGTCAGCTCTCCTCTCAAGATCACTGAATTTGAGTTAGTTGCTGAGACAGATAAACAGAATGAGGAAGTGATGGAGTCCTCTGTTGCATCACGTCTGTCTAAGCAAAAAGGGATAGTAGAACAAGAAAAAAGAAAAGTGCGGCCACTGAGACAGGGGGAGCAGTGTCAAGAAGAAGGGCAACATTGGTGTCAGGAAGTCCGTGAAGGGACGACCCTATCAGAAATCTAGATCTACTCAAAATGGAGAGTCTCTGAAAAGGTTGTCAAGGTATCATGAGTATGGTTCTGCAACATTGAGGTTGGAAAGAATTGGAAGATTGATCAGGAGAGGAGAGTTGTTCAGAAGAGTATTTTGAAGTCTCTGAGGTTGCCAAGGCCATTGAGGATCTGATGATGAATCAAGTATGTGTTGCAGAGGATGCGAAGACACCCCTGCCAAGGTAATGTTTCTGTTTTTTTATTGTTTTTTTACTCTACTAGCTATGTTTTTTCCAGTTTTGGTTGGTCATGTATACCCTTGCCACTTTTGTTAGCAAAAATGAGGGAGTAATTTTATGGGTCACAAGTGCTATCGTAGAAGTGCTTAGTATATGCTTAGCCTTGTGTAAGTAGAGAAGTTTTGCCAAAAAAAATGACAAGGGAGAGATTGTTAAATCCATGTGTCCCATGAATGTGTGTGGCATGTTTTTAGAAAACGGAGTCTGTATCAGTCAAAAGTTTGTAATCTGTATCAGGGGTGTCGACCAGACCAAAAAGGTTCACAAGACCAAGGACGCTCAAGCTTGATTCAGATGGTGAGCCAGAGGTGTCTGAAATAAAGCCGCGCACAATCTGCGTTTTGGAAAAAGTCACTCAACAATGATGATGTGTTCGTTTTTCCCAAAATGGTGTCAAGAAGATCTCAAGGTAGCCGAGATTATCTACATTAAGATACCAGGATTGTGCTATCCCAAGATATTGGGATTCTATAAATCACTTGGAGAAGTTTTAGGAAGTGATGATTATCTACAATCTAAAGATAATTATTCTTTACCTAAAAAGGAGCAAATCTATTGGCTTAAGGAGCAAGCAAACGATCCATATAAATAGATGCATCGCGTGGTATCTACAATCATCGAGAATCCCATAATCATAAGCAAAGATCAAAATCATGGGGAAGAACATCAGGAGTGAGCTCAATCATCATTGGAGATCAGGCGGAAGTAGAGCTCATTCAAAGTTAACTATAGGCTATTTCATTGATGTACGAACAGTCTATAAAAGCAACGCTCGACGAAGTGCTGGTGTTCTCGGGAGGAGAATTTACAATCTGTGGGAGACAGATCGAGGAGCGTTGGTGTTCTCGTGAGGAGAACTTTCGATCTGTGGGAGGTAAATTGAAGTGGACTTGAGTGAGATCTCTGTCTGAGGGAGTCAGACGCATTCACTGTGGTGCAACAACATAGCGGTAACAGAGGGAGTCATGTTACGTAAGATCTGTTGTACTTGACCATTTGATAGTGAAGTGTTTTCCACTTGGGGTTCAGAGAAATCTCCGTTGACAAGGCTTGCGGAGCTGAACGGGGTGAACATATCTTGTGTCCTTTACATTTCATCGTACAAATTGAGTAGCTACTAACGACTATCAAAACACTATACGTTTGAGTATTGTGAAACAGCTAATACATAATAGTGGAATAGTCACCGTAGGACAGACATATGAATTTCAAAGTTGCTTTCAAACACCCTAAACCTTTAAACAAAAATAAGATAATCAAACAATATTAGTCCTCTGATGAACAATAGTTTTTAGAAATCCAATTAGAATTTACTCTAAGTACAACTATCAAATAAATCATCCCAAATCCAACAATTCTATTTCAAGATAATAAACCCTACAAATTGAAATAATTAAACCCTAAATTGTCCAACAATAACCATTGTTCATGAACTATAACAACACCATTTAAATCAAGCTCAAATTACACTCACCCTAAATTGATAAAGCCAGCCTATACAACGAAGCAAGAGACCTGGTGTTAAATCCTGGTGTCTCATGGATGTATGTGGTATGGTTTTTGGCAAACAGAGTTTGTATCAGTCAAGAGTTGTAATCTGTATCAAAGGTGTTCAAGCTTGAATCAGAGAGTGAGCCAGATTTATCTTGAACAGAGGCGCGGGTAGATCGTCAGCAATATTGTCAAGGATATTGTCTTGCTCGAGTTTCCTTAAAAAAAGCTAAGAATATGTTGAAGATATTGATGGGATTTCGGACGGAAGATTGTGGTGCTCAATAAGGAAAGTGTGATCATAGGATATTTACAAGATTGGGATGGATCCGATAGTGCAATCTGATGGTATAATTGATGGATCTCGAGGAAAAATATATGCGTAGAAGACAAGACTATAAAAGGAGAGAACCTGCGAGTTGAAGATGCATCGAGAATCCCATAAGCAAAGATAAAATTCGTGGGGAAGAATACATCGGGAGTGAGCTTAATATCATTGGAGATCGGGCGGAAATAGAGCTCACTCGAAGATTACTACAGACTGTTTCATTGTTGAACGAACAGTCTGTAACAGCAACTCGGTGAAGTGCTTGAGTTCTCGGGAGGAGAACTTATGATCTGCGCGAGGCAGATCGAGGTGGATAAGGGAGGGATTTTAGTCTGAAGGAGTCAGACGCACTCATGGTGATTCAACTACATAGCAGTAACCAAGGGAGTTGTGTTACTTAAGACCTATTGTGTTTGATCATTCAAATAGTGAAGTGTTTTCCACTTGGAGTTCAGAGAAACCCTCCTGAGTAGACTCGTGGAGCTGAACAGGGTAAACATACCCTGTGTCATTTGCATTACATCGTACTATTTATGCTGTGACTAACAACTATCGAAACACGATCTGTTTGAAAATTCTGAAACAGCTAATAAAAAACAGTGGAACAGTCTTTGTGGGACAGACGTATAACTTTCACCTGGAAAGAGCCATGCAACAGTGGTAGGTCGGTAAGGGATGAGAAAAAGGAGAAGGGAGGAGGGGGAAGGAGTTAGCGAGTCTGAATGGGGAAGAATCGCCTCCACAATTTTGATTCAGAACAAACCGCCTTTTCCAAATCAATGTCACAAGCCACTTTTGGGAAAGGCGGCTTGTGTTTATTTCCACATCAATGCGAGTGTTTTGCTGACTGAACATTGCTTGAATAAAATTTAACACAAATCGTCTATGCCAAAAACGGTTGGTGTCAAAAGTAGCAAATCGAAAACGTAAATTTGGGGAATGACAAATCAGAAATGATAAATTGTTTGGATGATAGTCACAAATTTTTTTCCAAATTAGGTTTGCCCAATCATACTCTAGTATTACATGTTTGAAACTTAGCTCGTCTAAAAACACCTTGCAATCTTGTCTCCTGATGTACCGGGTGTCATCCAATGTTAAAGTAGGATATAGCAGGTACAAAACAAATCTATTGAACCCAACATGAACAGCAGTTCATGGGATGAGTTAGCTAAACACCACCAAAATAGATGCAAGTCTTGTCAAGATATGCATGTATCCCAAAATACCCAGAAACTAATCTAGACTCCGGAAATGGGTGAGTCAGATCATATGGTAACTGGGGGTGAGTCTGTCATATGGTAACTGGGGGTGTAAGTGATAGTTTCCAACTCCGGTCAAGGCAATGATCATTCTTGATAAATATTCCAATGCGAACCAAAAAGCAGAGCTATATGCATCTCCTTGTTGGGCGCAAAACCTTGTTAGGACCATGTGAATGTAATGCTGAGAAATTGTTTAGCCACCAATCATTCATTTGGTCACGCTCCAATAAGGTTATAAAAACAAGAGAAACTTTTCACAGCAGCATCGATGAAGCAGTTGCTAGATAAAATCCATTCAGCACAAGACCTGTTTGTTGTGTTAGAAAACATCACCAATTAATTAGCCCATACTCGGAGTACCCAACTTTAAATACCACCAAACCGTTCTCCGTTGAACCCTACTGTCCGATCAGTTTACGTCAACACGTGTCACATTTTCAACGTCTCAGATGGAGTTGCAACCGATTCTCTCTCTCTCGCTAATTTAAGCTTTTTTTATTTAATATATATTCCAGTCCAAGCACAACGAAGCGGCTATTCTTCTTCAATTTCCGTTTCGGAAAAGAATCAAATGGAAGGAAGTTGTTCTTCGATTTCAGCTTCTTTGCTTCAGGTTTTCTGCTTTCTCTTTTTTCTATATTGTTTGCATTCCGGTGGTTGGGATTATTTACTGGAATTTTTCTGTTCGATGTCAATCGGTGGAGCTGAATATGCTCGATCCTCTAGCATGTGGAGTTAATTGAGCTCATTCGTTGCTTCATATCAGTTGAATAGTGCTCAATTTTAAGCTTGATGAGTTACTCTTAATTTTGATGATGTTTGAATTTTATGGGTCTGAATTGAGATCATGGATGAACTGTGTTCTGTCCGTTCCAGATTCTTGAACAATTCTGTAATTTCAATGCCGCAAAGCTCTGATTTTACTCGCATGTAGTGCCATTTTACTGCTTCAATAGGATCTGGGCGGGATGGAAATTAGGGTTTCTGAATATGAATCTAGTGTTTGGAGTGGTTGGATGTTCTGTTAGAGTTTATCTTGGTTTGAACGTAATCTTCAATATCGTGAGTGAAAAGCTCACTGCTTTATATTTTTCCCCAATTTATTTTTATGTGGTAAAATTGACTAGGAGGAATTGGTGTTCATTATAACCCATGTTCTGTTAGAATGAATTATTGCCCCCAGTTTTTGACTGCATATTGGTTTGGATTGTCAAGGTTGTAGTTTTTGACGCCTTCTTGTTTTGAGCGTGTTTAACGTAATCTGCTTAAGAAGGTGAGACATTTTGCTCAAATGGGTGTGGTGTGCAAAGTTCCGTTAGACCTTGGGTAAGTGTGTCACATGGCACCTGCTCGGGTCGGGGGTAGAGGGTTAGGGCAATCATCTTCAAGTTCTGGTATATTTTTCCAGGGAGAAGGGCAGTCTCTAGCAGGGTTTAATTTACATTTGAGCTCATCTTTTGGAAACTCATTACATTCATTACCTGGAACAGCAGGGCACTCGAATCTTGACCTCATATCTGGAGATATAAGCAGTAATGTTTTACTGAGTGTTACAAACTCAGGGCCGAGTGTCGGGGCAAGTTCACTAGTAACAGATGCAAACTCGGGACTTTCAGGAGGGCCTCATGTACAGAGAAGTGGAAGCTTTAACACAGAATCCTATTTGCGTCTTCCTGCGTCACCCATGTCGTTTTCATCCAACAATATAAGTTTTTCGGCCTCGTCAATCGTGGACGGGTCCTCCGTAATGCAACAGAATTCTCAGCAAGACCACAATTCACATGGATATCAAAGCCAGCAGAATCACCAGCAGCAAAATCAACATAATTCTACAAGTGCGACATCTGGTTCTTTTATCCAAGAACCAAATAGTTATCTATCCCAGGCTCAGAAAAAACCTCGATTGGATATGAAACAGGAAGATGTTTTGCAACAGCAGGTCATGCAACAGCTATTGCAAAGACAGGACCCTATGCAAATACAAGGTCATAACCCTCAGTTGCAAGTATTACTCAATCAGCAGAGAATACGACATCAACAGCAACTTCTTCAGTCCATGCCGAATCTTCAGCGAGCCCGCATACAGCAGCAGCAACAACAACAACAGCAGCAGCAGCAGCAGCAACATCAGCAGATGATGTTGAGAAATCACATGCAGCCACAAAGCATTCAGCCAGGAACAGCTGTGAAACGTTTGTATGACAGTGGTATATGTGCTCGTAGGTTGATGCAATATCTCTATCACCAGCGCCAACGTCCCCCAGTGAGTCGATATTTTCAGTTTTATCTCCGATTTCGATAAGTGAAAATGTTTCTTATCCACAAAGATGCGTTATTTGCTTTTCCTGTGTAAAATGTGCTTTTGAAGCTCATGAGATATAACCTTCCTTCACAGGACAACAACATCGTTTACTGGAGAAAATTTGTCGCCGAGTATTACTCTCCTCGAGCGAAGAAGAGGTGGTGCCTGTCAAAATATGAAAATGTGGGGCATCATGCGTTGGGTGTCTTTCCCCAAGCAGCCATGGTCGGTTTCTATCTCTGTTTCTATATTTGCTAATATTCCTGATTTTTATTCGTCTTCAAATATATGTACAGTTTAACGGTCGAGTCAATCACTCTTTTGGTTTTCTTGGGCGTATCCATCCTATTGATCGATCAATTACAATTTTCCACTTGCCAGGATTCGTGGCAATGTGACATTTGTCGATCGAAGTCTGGAAGAGGATTTGGTAAGTGTTGAACGACTGGTATCCACGTTATTTAGGGTTAAGTTGCAATACTTTTGCATTGAAGTTGAGATGTTGATGTTTCAGATTCCAGTTTGAAGTAACGACAATATCGGTTTTTGACAATCTAATGACTAGGAAGTTATAATTTCTTCATTTTGCAGCCATTCATATTTTTGTTTGTAGATTGCTATGCAGTACTTCGGGAAGTGGAAATATATTTTACGCGTTTTGAAGCTTCGGTTTTTACATTTTAGACACGATAGTCTTCTATTGCTCTTTTAGTTTTATGACTTAAGAAATGCTAGTATAAAAAATATGGTGAATTTTTTGTGGAATAGTTTAAAAGAGTGATTTCTCTGTTACTAACTTACTATATGTTTTTGGTATGGCCACTATTTTGTACTTTTCATCATCTCTGACTGTCAAATTTTGTTTTACAGAGGCAACTGCTGAAGTAATCCCCAGGCTCAATGAAATAAAATTCAGCAGTGGTGTGATTGATGAGCTTTTGTTTCTAGACTACCCGCATGAGTACAGATTTCAGTCTGGGATAATGATGTTGGAATATGGAAAAGCTGTACAAGAGAGTGTTTACGAGCAACTTCGTGTTATTCGGGAGGGTCGACTTCGGATTATATTTACACAAGAGTTGAAGGTATCAAAAAGGGATTGGCCATTGTGTACTGAGTTCTGATATATATTTTTCAGTATTCTTATTTTATACACCTTCATTCCTTTCAGATACTATCTTGGGAGTTTTGTGCACACCGGCATGAAGAGCTTCTACCTCGTAGACTCTTAGCGCCACAGGTGTCTCTTGCATTTCAGATAAACTTTTATCAAATTAATTGATTTGCTTCTGAGTATGTTACTTCCTATTTGCCCTTTTTTTGTCGTGGCATACAATTCACCTTTCTTTTTTTTATTATTATTATCTTTTTATTTGGTGGGATGGGGGTTGTGTGTGTGTGTGTCTAGGGCCCTATCATTTTTCACACATTTATCATCCTCTTCCCTTGTGGATATGCAATAATCTGGTTTCTGTTATTGGAACTCATTAAGTATTCTTTCCAGGTCAATGAATTGCTTCAAGTGGCTCAGAAGTGTCAAAGCACAATTTCTGAAGGTGGGTCTGATGGAATTTCTCAACAAGAGCTGCAAACAAACAGTAACAAGTGAGTTAACTGGTCAAAAATCTTCTTCTTATTTCTTTATTGTGACTGCTAATCTTTATCCCAATGCAATAATTTTAGTGAAAGATACTTGTAATGTTAAACTAAAATCAACTAATTCCTAGGAAACTCAATTTTACTCTTATATATGTACATTAAAAAAAGGCTAGTAGAATTAAGACCAAAACCCTATCTTATGTTGATTTTGACCAATGATTTGCTTCATTGTGCTTCAGAGTTTTGGCAGCAGGACGACAGCTTGCTAAAAGTCTGGATATGCAGTCATTGAATGACTTGGGGTTCTCCAAAAGATACGTGAGGTGTTTACAGGTATGTTCACCTTTTATCGGCAAGTGCGCATTGATGACACTTTTTTGTTGGCTTGAGTAGTTCTTTTGATAACTCTACCTTTTGATAGATCTCTGAGGTGAATAACAGCTTGATAGACCTGATGGATTATTGTGCTGAGCAGAAAGTTGGACCTATTGGTGAGTAATATTACTACTTTTTTCACATGGAACACGGACAAAAATGTAGGGTAGGCATGAAGCGGTAGATTCCTCACATCTTGATATAGTGAACTGAGTTGTTTTGATCACATGAGCAATTAGTAACCAGCATTAGGGTCACAGACCAGCTTAGAACTGCTTTGATATATGATATGTTGTGACAGATTTGATCCTATTCCTTGCTGGTGCTTCGGGATGATGCTAAACTGAATAATGTCATTTTTTTTTTCCCCCAAGTATGTAGATCTGAATGGGTATTTTAAAAAGGACTCATTTTGGTATGTTTTGTTAGCTTTATTATTTTACGTGTTTCCCATTTGTAACCCTAATGTAGTTTTTTGGTAACATATTTTAGAGTCAGCCGTGATTGAGTTTGACTTGCTTCCTTTTTCACAGAGGCCTTAAAAAGTTATCCCCGTGACAGTAGCTCCACAAAGCATGACATGCAACCAATTCAGGATATGGAGCAGCTAGCAAACACTTGTGGCCCTCCAACAAACCCCCCAACAATGAACAAGTTGATGGCTGCAAATCCTGGGCTTAAAAGGCCTATAGTCAATAGCCAAGCTATGATACCGAGTGGAACCCTGGGCAGCCCAGCTCACGCAGCCTTGGCTATGACTAATCAACATAATCTGCTGACTAGGCAGAATTCTAGGACATCAAACCGTAACTTAATCCAGCAGGAGGCATCATCTTCTATTGATGATTGCAACCTTATCCCACCCTCCATGGTTCAGGGGCAGAGTTCTTTGGTCCATGGATCGATGCACAATATGCCTGTTGTTGGCTTCCCTAATACTTATCCGGTGAGATCATTTAACAACAACAATGGTCTACCACAGCAAAGCCATCCACAAACTTCTCAAAGCAACCATGATTTACAACAGCACATGATGGAGCAATTGCTGCAGGAGATGTCTCGCAATGGGGGAGCAGCCCAAATTCAGCAACCAACCTTTTCAGGCCAGAATGAAAACAGCATTAGTGCGGCTGGAAGAAACAAAGTAGAGTTTCGCAGCAATGTATCTGCAAGAGCTAGACCTAGTGTAGCATCGGCAAGGAGCCCGAGCCCTACATCTAGCATCAGCAACAGCCAAAAAACTGCACCCACAAACAGCAGCTCTAATGCTGGTGGAATTGACAGTGTACCCAAAGTGAGTGATCTTCCACACAATAATTGTGGCATGGTCGAGGAAGATTTCTCTGATATAGCAAGTGAGTTCATTGGGAGTGGGTTTCTTAACCACGAGTTCGATGCTAACTTGAACTTCTGCTGGGATTCTTGACAAGCACATGAATTGTATAGCTAAGAAGAACTTGAACTGCTATTCAGTTGTTTGGTCATCTGATTTTGAAACTTGGTGGGGCCGAGACTCGTGTTTTTTTCAAACATTTCTGGAAACCTTCCGAATCGAACAATCCCAAGGCCTTATGTTGTCACCAACTCTCCAGTAAATTTTAATCTCAGAAGCTCCGTTGCATCAGCTTAATGTGCTAAATCAACAAACAACAGTTGTTATGAAAGACTTTATTTCTCCATAACCTGTGCTGGCTGATGCATGCATGCTGGCACTTCAGTTTTTTTGTCCTCAAATATTTATTACCAGGATAATCCTCCACTTTCAATGCCAAAAGCATCCCCTAATGATTGCAATTCCTAGCAAAAGAAAGCGTGCAGAATTAAAACAACTAACATGCTCAAGGGTTTTTTATCTTTAAAGGAACATTTACAAGGTTTTAAGTCAACAACTAAAGACCTAAATACTCAGAATCTTGACTCATATGTTTAAGATTTTTCTAAACAAATGAGGCATATAGTTTTGAAAGGAACTAATGCGGCAAGGATCAAATATTACTTGACTAAAACTACCAAAATTAAGAAATCCCATGGATTGTTCGCACAAATCATAAAAGCTAGTTTAAACCATGTTTATGCACAAAGTTCATACTCATTTAAATAATTTTTCTATAATCTCACAAAAATGAAACTTTCTGTTGAACCCTTGTGTTTTGATGATGACAAACACTCAACTAATAGAGGATAATGAATGTGCAGGAAAAACACAGGGTGGGCCAATGTCGGTAAAGACAGAATGGGCCGAACTGGGAAAACAGCGGAAAATGGAAATCATTAAAGACATAATCTAGCAAATATGTAAATATCTTTTAGATATATTTGAATGCATCTAATATATATTATGAGATATATATTAGATCTCAAGGATCATCTCTTCGTTTAAATAAGGAAACAAACTTGATTTGCTTTTCTTACTTTAAACAAAGGATATTCGGTTGAGATTTGTATCAATGCAGATTTGGAAACCTGATTGCTGGCGTGCAAATCAAGTGCATCAATCCAAAGTATCCGCGAGATCATGTGCTGCCATATTTAAGCAACCAAGCTAGAGGTTGTGGATGCAAGTCTTGGGTGAACAAGAAAAGAGCGAACACTAAGAAAGCAAGACGTGAACTCAAAGATCTTGAACGGTTCAAGTTCAAGAGTGGAAGAAGAATTGTTCGAGGATTAGATTGAGACAAGGAGAGACAAAAGAATAGCTTAGGCATTGGACGCTAAGTTGTTCATTTTTACTTGACAAGAGATCTAAATAAAACGATGATCCTGTGACGGATCTAGGGTGGCGCTGGGGATTCCAATCACGGAACGCAATCGAAGCGAAGCGTTGCAGGGAATTCACAAGGGTTTTGAGAACTCCGGACAAGGCATTTGGCATTTCATTCATGGAAGATTTACAAGGTGAGTTTCTGAGAAAAATGATTTTCATACGAAGCTTAATGCCTGATGTGCTATTTCTACTCAATCTATTGTAACTAACTTCTCCAGCTGGTATACAGCTGGCACAACTTGTAACAGACTCCCCTGTAACTAGCTCTCGGCTTCCTTGAGCTGTAACAATCCACCCCCCTTAGAACAAGCTTGTCCTAAAGTGTCATACAGGGAATTCTAGATATCTAAGAGTGAAATCTTCAGCTAGCTCCCAAGTAGCATCATCGGCTGTCTCATCTGACCATTGCACCAGATAATACACAACACCCACATTCCCTTTCTTTGCCAGCTTCCTTTCCAAAATAGCCATAGGTTCAGCCTTTAAATTTAAATTGATGTCTAGAGTAGGAATATTGCTATTAATGGGGCTAGGTCCTTTATGCTTCCTGAGCTGAGAAACATGAAAGACAGGATGTATTCTTGAATGATCAGGGAGTTCCAACTTGTAGGCAACCTCACCAACTCTAGCTGTTATCTGAAAAGGCCCAAAATATCTTGGAGCTAACTTCTAACAGTTTCTGTATACCGCTGAATGCTGCCTATAAGGTTGAAGTTTGACATAAACCAAATCTCCCACCATAAACTGAACATCAATTCTGTGCTTGTCACTTTGGATTTTCATTCTGTCTTCTTTTCAGGTGAAACTTCAACATATTGATACATTGTTCTCTTGCTTGCAGGCTTCTGTCCACCTCTGCTACTGGGCTGTCTCCATTTACATAGGGAATGTGTAGAGCAGGAGGTTGACCATATACTACTTCATAAGGTGTGATCTGAATAGAAGTGTGGAAGTTAGTGTTTTACCACCATTCTGCCAAGAGAATCCAGTTTGCCCAGTCCTTTGGTCTCTCTCCTATCATGCATCTAAGGTATGTTTCAAGGCATTTGTTAACTATTTCAGACTGGCCATCAGTTTGAGGGTGATAGGCAGTTGACATTTGCAATTCCACCTTCTGCAGTTTGAACAATTCCTGCCAAAAATGACTGATAAATTTTTTATCCATATCACTGAGAATGATTTTTGGATTCCCATGCAGTCTGAACACCTGATCAAAATAAACTCTTGCAACATCAGCTGCCTTAAATTGATGATTCAACAAGAGGAAATGAGCATATTTACTCAACCTATCAACCACTATCAGGACTGTATCCTTCCCTTGGGATTTTGGTAAGCCTTAAATGAAATCCATGGAGATATTAGTCCAAATGGCCTCAGGAATAGGTAAAGGTTGTAGCAGCCCCCCAGATGACTGCATCATTGCTTTATTTTGCTGGCATGTTCCACAATTATTGATCCAACTTCTAATGTCTTTTTTCATTTTCTTCCAGTAAAACAGATCAGCAGCTCTTTTGTAAGTAGCATGAATACCAGAGTGGCCTCCCATGGAAGAATTATGCATCAAAGAACATATATCAGATCTGAGATCCTGGTCAGGCCCTATAACCAATCTATTCTTTCTCAATAGCTGATCCTTTTGCCAACTGAATTTCTTTTCAATAGCAGTCTCTTGCTTGAGCTTCTCTATCAACTGAGCAGGATCAGGAAGCTGCCATCTATTAACTATCCTGCCCATAAGGTCTGATCTCACCTGAGTCACCAGGATGGAATTCAGTTCAGTTTCTTCCCTTCAAGATAAAGCATCTGCAACCACATTCTCCTTGCCTTTCCTGTACAGAATTTCAAAGTCCAGGCCAAAAAGCTTAGGAAGGCATTTGCTTTGAAAAGGTTGGGATATCTTCTGTCCCAACAAATATTTCAAACTGAAATGATCTATTTTTATAATGAAGTGTCTGCCAATCAGGTATGGTCTCCATTTTTCTACAGCCAATATGACTGCTAGTAGTTATTTCTCATATGTGGATAGTGCTTTATGTTTTTCTGCTAAAGCTTTACTGATAAAAGAAATTGGATGATCTCTTTGTGACAGGGCAGCTCCAATGCCAGAATCAGATGCATCTGCTCTACCACAAAAGGAATTGAGAAATCTGGTAAGGCTAACACCGGAGTAGTACTCATATTGATCTTTAGTTGATTAAAAGCTTCCTCAGCCTCTGATCCCCAAATGAAACTGTTCTTCTTTAGTAACTTTGTCAAGGGTTTACTTATCATTCCATAGCTTTTAACAAATTTCCTGTAATATCCTATTAGCCCTAAAAATCCTCTTAATTGTTTCACATTCTTTGGAGTAGGCCAGGAGATCATAGCCTCAATTTCCAGGAGATCATAGCCTCAATTTTGCTTGGGTCTGTTGCCACCCCTTCAGCTGATATGAAATGTCCCAGGTAATCCACTCTTGATACTGCAAAAGAACACTTGCTGTCTGAGAATCAGTAATGTCTTTCTTAGGTGGACAGTGTGGCTGGTAATATCTGGACTGTAGATGAGGATATCATCAAAGAAAACTAGGATAAATTTCCTCAGGTAATCTTTGAATATTGAATTCATCAACCCCTGAAATGTTGAAGGTGCATTTGTCAGTCCAAAAGGCATGACAGTAAATTCATAGTGACCTTCATGTGTTCTGAATGCTGTTTTCATGATATCAGGTGGGTGCATTCTGATTTGCCAGTAGCCAGACCTCAGATCAATCTTGGAGAACACAGCTGCTCCATACAACTCATCCAGAAGTTCATCAATAACTGGAATGAGAAACTTGTCTTTGACAGTATTCTTGTTGAGCTCTCTATAGTCAACAGAAAATCTCCAAGAGCCATCTTTTTTCTTAACCATCACCACAGGTGAAGAGAATGGGCTTTGACTATCTCTTATAACTCCTGATTCTAGCATTTCCTTGGTTATTTTCTCAATGACTTCCTTTTGGATCATAGGGTATCTGTAGGGTCTCACATTAACAGGAGGCACACCAGGATTCAAGTGGATTCTATGATTATGTGACCTATGTGGAGGTAACCCTTTTGTCTCTTCAAAATATCAGTGAATTCTTGCAAAATAGGGTTAATCTATTCAGGAATTGCTTTTTCTTCATCTGAAGCCATTTGTGCTTGTTGAACTTGCACAACAAATAGTTGTCCATAATTGTTTTTTTTTTTTTGAGTTTTTGCGCACATCAGTATTTAATTTCCTCCCAGAGATCCAGTGTAGGCTGCTACTTGTTGATCCCCTCAAAACTACTTTTTTTCCCATTCTGCATAAATTCCATTCTCAGTTTTTCAAAGTCCCAAATAACAGGCCCTAGTGTCGTTAACCACTGTACACCCAGCACCATTTCACATCCCCCGAGTGAAACCACATAGCATCAATTTTAAACTCCACCTCATGTAGTGTACATGTAAAGCCCGTACATATTTTTGTGATAGTTAGTGTATCCCCATTGGCAACATGGACTTCTAAGGGATAAGTGTTAGTAATTTTGCAGCATATTTTCTTTGCTATTCTTTCATCAAGAAAGTTATGAATGCTCCCAGAATCTATCAGAATGTGAATAGTGTGATTCCTAGCTTTCCCCTGTATTCTCATTGTCTGATAAGAGTTATGTCCAGCTAAGGCATTTAGAGAAATCAGTGGTTGTTCTTCCTCACACTTATGATGCATACTCATATCTTTGTCTACTAATTCCGCTTCATAATTCTGTTCAGGTTGCGATTCATCTGCTGCAAGTCCAGTGCCTTCCTCTTCCCCTTCCAGTGGAATCAAAACCATTTGGTATAGCTTCCCTTTGCATCTGTGACCAGGTATGTATGGTTGATCACACTGAAAACAAAGATTTTTCCTTCTTTTCTCCTCAATCTCAGCTGGTAATAGTTTCTTGTAGGTAGACATCTGGTTCACTCCTTGAGTCTGCTCCTGCTTATGAAATGGTTAGGTGAATCAGGTGTTAACATTTTGTGGTCTTTGCGCTGGATACCTGGTCATGTGGTGAGCTCCCTGAATTAGTTTCTCTAGCACTGGTTTTTCAACACTTTTACTGGCCTGGATACTATCAGTTTGACATCTAGCTAACTCCATGGCTTCTGAAATACTGCAGGGTTCAAGGCTCTGACAAATGGTTTAATCTCAGGTTTCAGTCCACCAACAAAGCTGTCAAAGAAATAAGAATAAGGGAGTAGGCCATTTCTTTGCAACATCAGGCCCCTTAGGTTCTCGAAGTCATCCAGGTAAGTCTCTAGACCAGATTGTTGAAGCTTGTTAAATTCCTCAACCATATTACTGCCGAGTTTTCTTTGAATCTGGCGCACAAATCTAATACAAAATCCTCCCATTCAATATTAGGTCTCATGCTAATGTAGCTATGCATCCATGACTCTGCCTTATTTACCATGTACAAGGAGGCCAAAGTCAATCTCTGATGCTCAGGTATTCTGCACAGCTCAAAGTACCTTTTGCATTTTCTAACTCAGTTTCTAGGGTTTATGCCATCAAAGATAGGAAACTCATTTTGGTGTAAAATTGAATGGTCTAGGATTAGATATACCTTCCTGATTGAGTCTTCCGTTGTCCATGACTTCTTGAATTTTGATTCCTTGTTGATGTTGCTGCGCTGGAAATCTTGCCAATAGTTCATTCATTTGATTTGCCAATGCTGCAATCTGTTGATGCTGTTGTTGTTGATCATGTCGCTGAGCCTCTTGTTGTGCTTTAAACTATTGTTCCATAGCGTTGATTCGTTCATCCATTGCAGCTGATAATTGCTTGATTGTCAAGCGCGCCAGAGCGAAATTTGACTGCGAGATTCAAGGTTATGCGATCGTCTGGAAATCTGATACCAATTGTGACGGATATAGGGCGGCGTCGGGGATTCCAATCACGGAATACAATCGAAGCGGAGCGTTGCAAGGAATTTCATTCATGGAAGATTTACAAGGTGAGTTTCTGAGAAAAATGATTTTCATACGAAGCTTAATGCCTGATCTGCTATTTATACTCAATCTATTGTAACTAACTTCTCCAGCTGGTATATAGCTGGCACAACTTGTAACAGACTCCCCTGTAGCTAGCTCTCGACTTCCTTGAGCTGTAACAGATCCATCTTTCACAAATCCTTCCAGCGGATACTGGAAGGTAGTAATTTTACTCAGTGCTAAATTAGCATCGAGGTTTCCACTCTAAATAGTGAGTATTCGTATTTCTTATTATTTTTATTATTTTTATTATTCTTAATTCCGCTACTGTTATTGAGTTACCCGTTACAGGGTAACTTGATCTGAACTTTCACTATAATACCTCTCGAATAATCCAAACAGAGTTGAGGGAACGCTAACTAACGATCCAACACTTTCTCTTATAAATGTGATGAGTTTAAACTTTCTTTTGAATTTGCCACAAAATTGAGGCATTGGAGGTTTGTGTTGAAACCCTCCAAAACCACTTTATCAAAGCACAAGTAAGTGTTTTGTCACATGTGTTGCGCTTTGTGCCAAAAACCTCAAAGCTGGTGTTCTCTTGAGACACATGTTTGTTCTCCAAGTATGAAGATTCAAGCATGAAAAAGCATTCTGAAGCTCCGGAGGGTTTCAACACAAACCGCGAATGTTATACGCGGTTTGTCACGTTGCTTCCAGCTTCGATCCAGCACATCAACAAAATTTAAAAAACTTGACAAACTACCTTTGCCAATGTTTTGTTGCAAATCTGAAAGAAAATTCAAACTCATCACATTTTTCAAAAAGAGTTTCAGGTTTGTGGCGTTAACAAAAAAGTTTCCATTTAAAAGGGAAATCACCTACCTATCCACAAAAACGCTGTAGACCTCCAAGGGGCATCTTGTTTTAATTCCATCCTTCTGTTTTTTCATTAGATATTTACACTAACACAGTTGTGCTTTATTCTTTCTAGTCAATATTTTGTCCTTTCAATTACCCTCTAAGTCTTATTATCTGGATCAATATCAACAGCCTGCCTTTCATGATAGCACCATGGGTCAGACTCAAATACATTCCTGAAAAACAAAGTGGGTCAAGGCAAGCAGAATTACCTGACGTGTTTCTTGGTCTTTTGTTTCCTGTACAAATGCAAGAGAAACCCACTTAGTTAGCATATTAATTATGAAACACAAATTATTGCTCAATCCAGTATAACAGATACAGAATAGTTGCATAAGTCGGCTTTGCAACATTGACAACCATCTACAGGTGCACAGCTTTGTACTTAATATTCTGGAGCCAACTTGCAAGGCCATTACTCTTTATTTAGTGGTACAAAAGAAACCGCATTTCAGATCCTATGTTATACATGATAGCCAATGCACTCCAGTTTCAGCTGATGCAACAAGTGGTATCTTCAAATTTTTAACTGCTTTATCTTCAAGTTTACTGGTGTGGTAATGTTTGAAAAATGTGTGTTTTTTGTGAGCCAAATTTGAAGATGGAGTACACCTCGGGTTGAATTGAACTAATCTTAGTTAAATACCTTGAGATGAGAGGTATAAAGTCGATTATTCATTAGCCAAAATCTAAGTTAAATTGAATGAAATTTTGATGATCAAAGACTGAACAAAAATGTGAGTCCATTGAGAATAGAACACTCAATCTTGTGGCGTAGAAATGAAAGCCATATGCTAGTATTCCATATTGCTTGAAAAGTGGATAAAATATAAGTTTATATATAAACTCATTATACCTTCTTGGTAAGATGTTAACCAAGGAGGTTCTCTTTATGTAGGGGCTACAAATCATGAATTATTCCGGGTCCGAATGAGCGGTCTAATGGGTGCATATGCGACGTACTTGACGCAAGTTGTGGATCATTTTATACTCTTTTCTACTCAGGCGATGCCTCGACATAATTTGGCAGTGACGCATGAGTGACCATTGATTACATTTAATAGAAATTAAGGTCTTAAGCGTCGCCTGACATGATATGAGGCGCTTGAAGCGAGGCATAGACTGTCTCAATGTGAACGACTGAGTGGATTAAATGATTTTTAAAAGCTTTTAACGAGCATTTAGTTGACGCCTGACCACAAATGAGGCGACGCCTGACCGTTATTATTTGTCAGCCTATAAAAAGAGAAGCATTTTTCTCCTCATTTGTATCGAACTAACAATAAACACACAACTCTCTCCATCAGTTCTCCTTTCTTGCCGGCTACTTTTGTCGAGTCATTTTTCTTTGAGCTTTTCAAATTCATGGTGATAGTCAGAGGCACCAAAAAGTTTGACAAACAAAATTCTTTGGTGTAAAAAGAGTTGCTAGCTGGGTCATTGTATCTTGGGCAACGGTTGACCAAAGATCCCAACACAGAAGGAAAGCCAATATTTTTAAGAAGACTGTCTAAATAGCCCGACTCTCCTTTTCTGGTTTTGTTACATTTAATTTAATTTAAAAGTTTCTTTTATTATTCACACACATATTGTTGTCTTTTTGCTCAACAATTTTAAAGAATTATTATGCGATTAAGGGCAATTTATATTGAGGTTACTAACAATTTGAGTTTCTTGTAGTCAAGGATATCAAAAACAGAGCATGGATATTAATACTAATGTGCTAGTGGTTCCCAGGGTGACACCTAGTATTGTCCAAGAGTTTTCCCTAACTGTGGTTACCGCTAGGAAGGAACCTGAGGCTGAGGTGAATTTGATAGATATATCGGACCAAATCTCCATGTGACTCAAAAGTTTAAGATCAAGAGTCACATTTTTGTAATACAATATATCATAACAAAATATCCATCAAATTAACGATGTGGGATACATTTTCAAGTGCTTATCTCTAACATTCCCCCTCACTTGAGGAATTGGGCAGCTCCCCCTTAAACTCGCTAACATGTAGCGGTAAACTAGGCGCGCTCACTGCGTCTCCCTTCCATGGGTCAAACCTACAAACATGGCATTTCATGTGGGTGCGCTCCACACGTCTCCCCTCCACTGGTCCAACTCACGCCGTCAAACGAGTGCCTCGTCATGCAATTGGCGCTCAAACGCGCGTCCCACACATCACATACTCGGCCCATGTCGTGTGCCTGCTGCTCTGATACCAAGTGAATTTGCTAGATATACCGGACCACATTCTCATGTGACTCAAAAGCTTAAGCCCATGAGTCACGATTTTGTAATCCAATATATCATAACAAACTGTCCTTCAAATTAGCGATGTGGGACAATTCTTCAAGTGCTTATCTTTAACACATTTTAAGTTGCATAATTAACCACTTTTTATTTTATTTTAAAGGGAAACTAGCTACCAAATGAGTAGCTTGTAATGGGCTTGATTATAGCTCGAGCACCTGAAATTTAAACTAGTCGAATTCGAACATGAATATTTAGGCTCGACGAGTTCGAGTCGAGTACGAGTTCAGTATATTTTAATTGATCCTAGTTCAAACTTCACACTACTCGGATCAACTCGACTCATTTGCAGCCCTAACTCGATCGCAGTTCCTAAGCATTTGTTGTAAACTCTTTAAGCCCGACTGTTAGTTGAGTAATCAAGGAATATCCCAACATCACTCTTTGAATCAAGTTTCTTCTGATACTCTCGGTCCTTCAGGATGTAGCATTCACTTCCAAAATATGAAAATATTTCACAGTCAGCCTCTTTTGTCTCCAGAGCTAGTAGCAGGTCTTGTCCATTCTTTTTCTGATGGACATTCGGTTGATGATGTAGCAGGCTGTATTCATTGCCTCAGCCCAAAATCGTAGAGGGACCTTTTTCGCATGAATCATCACTCTAGCCAGCTCTTGAATTGTCCTGTTCTTGCGCTCAACCACTCCATTATGCTATGGTGTGATAGGGGACGAGAACTGATGTGTGACGCCCTGGTTGCTGCAGAAATCTTCTAAAGCTTCATTCTCAAACTCCTTTCCATGGTTATTTCTAATGGCTTCCACTCTTAGACCCTTGTCTGGTTCCAGCTGGGTTGCTAGGGCAACTACTATCTTTATGATTTTTAACTTCTCCCTTATAAAAGCAATCCAAGAGAAACAAGCGAATTCATCAACATATACAAATGCATACCTCTTTCTTCCATAGCTTTCCACTTCCATTGATCCTATCAGGTCCATGTGTAGTAACTGAAGTGGCCTGGATGTGTTGATTTCTATAACTTTTGGATGAGAAACCTTCTTCTATTTTCCAATTTGGCATTCTCCACAAACTGCATTCAACTCACCTCTGATCTAAAGAATTCCTTGAACCAAGAGCTCAGCAGCAATCCTTTTGAGAGTCCTCAGATTCAGATGACCCATTCGTTTGTGTTAAGGTAATGACATCCTTGACAAAACATTTGCAAGAAGATGCTACAACATCTTGGGAGTTAAAAGCTGAAGCATGTTCTGGAATTGGCAATACAACCGCAAGAAGATGTTATAGCATCCTTTCGTGACAGAAGCTGGAACAAGCTGTCTGAAATCAGCAGTCAATCACTAGAAGATGCTATAGCATACCGAAAAGACTCAGAGCTAGAGCAAAGTAGTCGTTCAACATGGAGCAGCATGGAGAGCGTCCGGTGGGCTGCTACTAGCGTTGCAATTCATCAGGGAGTCGCCCGGACAGTCGCAGTTGATCAAAAGTCTTCACCAAGTGATCGAAAGACTATAAGCTTCCAAATTGATTTTAGGGAATCAATTATCAACAAACTTTCAAGAATCTAGGGGTAGATCCAATGTGCAAAGTTGGTTAAAAAGATCTGCGAATCCTAAAGGAATTAGGATTCCTATGTTTGTTCGATTGCTGCGGCAATTTAAGGGAGTGCAACACATCAACAGACACACACAATAAAAGAGATATACGTATCAGCAAAGTGCGAAAGCCAAAGGCTAGAGCGCGGAGTTGTGGGTGAGCTAAGAGAAGATCATGACTAGAGGTGTCTGATCTATGCTTTGATAAATCCTGATGCCCCAAGGATATATGTATGACATATTTTTTGGCAAACGATACAACACCAACAAGGCTGGAACAGAGGGTAAGATAGTGCGAGCTTAGCCAGCCGCGTGCAACTAGACAATCAACATTGACGCAATTATTTCGTAGCCAATCAAGCAAAGAAATATTCTAGACGATATTTTGATGACATTATTCATAAGGGAAGATTGGATTCTGATTCTGAATTAGGAAAATATGATCAAGCTATCCTAATTTCCTAAATGAAACAAACGTAATCTAATCGATATAGGATGCAGGGATCGAGAATGAAAGGTACTATGAATACAAATTATCAAGGATAGAACTCAGAACGCAGGGGCAATCAGAGCAGCGATCATCATCGGAGTTGGTAGAAGTTGAGCTTAAGAGAAGTTGATCGCAAGGTGCTCCGATTGAAGGTTGAACAGAATGTGATACAGTGCTGGTCGGGAAGAGAGCTTCCGATCTGTGGGAGGCAGATCGAGGTGAACAAGAGAGGGATCTCAGTTTGAGGGAGTCAGACGCACTCATGGTGATTCAATTACATAGCGGTAATAAAGGGAGTTGTATTACTTAAGTTCTATTGTATTTGATCATTCGAATAGTGAAGTGCTTTCCACTTGGGATTCAGAGAAAGCCTCTATGAGTAGGCTCGTGGAGCTGCACAGCGTAAACATATTTTGTGTCCTTTCCATTTCATCGTACCATTTATGCTGTGACTAACAACTATTGAAACACAATCTGTTTGAGTATTCTGAAACAGCTAATACAGAACAGTGGAACAGTCACAGGAATTTTAATTGGTATCAGAGTGGGACACTCGCTGTACAGAGTGTGACTCATGGGCTGTAACCAAGCTGTTCAAATGAGTACGAAAAGAAGGACAAAATATCTCCCGACCTTCGCTCCTATACGGGTTCAAATTATTCCTATTGGAAGACTCGCATGAGGGTGTTCATTAAGTCTATCGATGATCGAGCATGGAAATCCGTGATCTCCAAATATGATGCACCATTGATCATGAATACAAATGATGTGGCCTACCCTAAGCCGGAATTTGAATGGACAGCGGATGAGGACCGAACTGCTGCAACAAACGCCAAGGCACTCAATGCAATCTTCAATACTGTTGAACCAGCCATCTTTAGATTCATCTCAACCTGTAAGCAACAAAAGATGTATGAGACATACTCGAAACAACCTTCGAAGGAACTGACAAGGTGAAATAGTCATGGATGCAGATGATCACCACTAGATTTGAAAATCTGAAGATGAAGGAGGAAGAATCAATAATTGAATTCAATGCCAAATTGTGGACATTGGCAACGAAGCTCATCCGCTTGGAGAGCCGATCAGTAATGAAAAACTTGTCAGAAAAGTCATGCGATCGCTTCCACAAAAATATGTAATGAAAGTAACAGCCTTTGAGGAAGCTCAGGATGTAAAGGCAATAAGACTTGACATTCTGATGAGATCTCTTTGGACATTTGAAATGAAGTTGAAATCTGAAGCACGTGAAAAGAAATCTCGAGGAATAGCACTCAAAAGTGAAGCATCAGAATCAACTGAAGATGAGGAAGAAATGTCTGAGCAGATGGCCTTACTGGCAAAAAAGTTTGGCAGATTTATAACAAAACTGAACCAGCGTCAGTCCGAAGAGAAAAATAAATCTATAACAGACATCAGAAAGACAAGATGGAAAATTCAGAAGAATAAGAACTACTGAAAGTCAAACGGAGCTAAAGGAAGAGAAAGGTAAAGGGATTCTATGCTTGAATGTGAGAGATTTGGACACATCCAAGCAGAATGCGCCAATACCCTCAAGAAATAAAAAAGGGCTATAGTGGATGGATGGGGTGATAATGAGTTAGAAGAGTCTGAAACAGAAGAGGAAAACTCAAACATCGTGGCACTCACTACTATTGCAGAAACTCCAGAGACCAAACCTGAGAAATTTGACAGTGACACAGAAATTACCAAGGAAAAAATAGCAGAGAAATACAAAGCTCTGTACGAACAGTGGGGGGAGGCATTTAAGGCAAACTCCAAACTGAGCAAGAAAGTGGTGAACCTAAAAGCTAAGAAATATGAATTATCAGAATCAGTTAAACGGATACAGATAGAACTTGAAAAGGAGAAATTTGAACACTCAGAGGCTCTGACAGAACTATTGAGAGTATGTCACCATGATGAATAATGGGACAAAAAACTTGACACCATCTTAGCTGCTCAAGGTACGAATCATGGGAGACCTGGCCTGGGCTATGAGCACCAGAAGACTTATGGTAAGCCTGTGTTTGTGCAAGCTAAAAACCTTAATTATGCTAACAGTACTCATCCCAGTCACAGGTCTGAAATGCTTTGGAAAAAGACAAGCGTATCTGTTATTTGCTGCAACATTCAAGGTCACATCAAGAGAAAGTTTCCTATGTTCCTTGCAAAATACTGGCGAACCATGCCTCTATCAAGAACTTACAGAACTTTGAATAACAATGCTACGTCGCATATATAGTTCTTCTTCTCACCATGAGAAGGACCAGTAGTACTTTGACAGTGGCTGTTCAGCCCACATGACCGAAGAAGTCAGTGATAGATGCCATTTGTACGCATTATTTAGATCATAACCCTATGCTTGTTTGCAATATTTTATGAGCAAGATTACTCGTTTCTAGTGTTTTTGTATTACAGGGCAAAACGAGTCTTTGAGTCGGATACGCGCTAACAGGCAGCGTTCTAGGAGTGAAAGATCCGCCTGCGGAGCTAGCAGCACAAACAGGAGAGAAGTTGGCGAGAGTCAGCAGAGGTGCGCTAGCCCATGCGCTAGCCGATGCCGTGCGCCAAGCGCAAAGTCCAGTACTGCCTAATCTTGACGTGACCAGATTTGGAAGTTGCCGAAAGTGAGCTTCCCAAGCAGTATATAAACAAGAGGAAGGCTAGGGCAACAGAGAGAGAAAAAAGAGACTTTCGGACACACACAGAGAGGCAACACCCCACGAGAGAGCGACAAACTGGAAAACACACGGACTCATTGAGAGGATTTGCGCCAGCCGAGAGACATTCTGCACGCAGTGTTTGCTACTTGTTTCTCAGATACATTAGTTATTATTTTACTATTCTATGATGTTTATCATTAGCATGTCTAGCTAAACGCTTAGTGTTGGTTGGGCATGAATCTATGATGTATTTTCTTCGAGACTTGAGCTTAATGCATAGTTTACTTACTTGTATTAATCCTGTGCATACGGAGACAGCCAGTTGCATGAGTAGGGGAAGCCTTGAACCGCAATCTTACTTGTGTTGCTTGCTTGTCACATGTTAAACTAGTTGATAGCTTTACGGTGACAACTAGGAGTAACGAGCTAGGGTGATCAGTTGCTACTTTGAACGGATTCGCAGCTGTTTTAGTCTATGTTCTAAGGATTAATAGCACATGAACTTTGAACGGAACATGCGCACGTGTTAGGAAGCCTTGACCGGACACTAACCCAAGTAAACCGAAAACTATAGACGTTTAGAGTCGATGATAAGGAATGCACTCATAGAGGATTGTCTGCCCAATGCTTCTCATAATCATAGTATTTAATCTCTACTGCTTGCGCACGTCTAGTGCAAATTTCCTGCGTTACACTAGTTACTGTTCACTTGCGCATCGCGCATTTCAATCACTCACACACCCCCCCATTTTCGTAAGTGTAGGTTGCTAGCTAAAGACTTACTATTTGCTCCCTGTGGAGATCGACCCTTACTTAACCACTGTACTAAGTGGAAGAGGAAGGATTATATTTGACGCGCACAACGACGCGCGATCAAATTTTGGCGCCGTTGCCGGGGAGCAACACAGCTAAGTTCTAGTTAGTTTACGTTTTTTCCTTTTTAGTAACTAGTTATTTCAGTTTATTTTGTTTTCGTTGTTGTTTCTGACAGCGCGCAATCACCATTAGCCAGCGCAACCTTGAAACAGTTGTGCTGCGCAGATTCTAGTTGCGCACTGACAGACGCAACAACATTAGTTATCTTTTAATTTCATTTTCTTTGAGATTCAGAGCAGGTTATGGAGAATAACAGTGTCGTAGGAGACAACTTGGGGGACAGAACCCCAGAGGAAGCAAGAGCACATAACCGCGCAGCCCTGTTCAGAGAGGTAGTGCAGCGCGAGGTTGAAGCAAGGAGGGCCGCTGAAGTGTATCATGCGCCACCCGTGCAACAAGCCGCGCGACGCAGAATAGTGCGCGAGATGTCAGCCCCTATCACTGTTAACCAGCCATGGTGCATCGTGCTTCCACCAGGCGGTCATTTTGAGCTAAGGAGCTCGCTCATCCATCACATGCCCAAGTTCCACGGGATGAACAATGAAAATCCAGTCAAGCATGTGCGAGAGTTCCTAGTCATTTGCGAGAACATGAAGACCGAAGGGGAGAGTGATGAGGCGCTGAAAATGAAGGCATTCCCATTTTCATTGTGTGATACAGCCAGACATTGGTTGATGAATTTACCCGCAGGATCCATTCACACATGGGAGCAGCTGCAGAAGAAATTCCTAGATAAATTCTATCCAGCAGCAAAGATTGCGCTGCTCAGAAGGGAACTGGCCGCGCCAAGGCAGAGCGCAGGGGAGTCCCTGTCAGAATATTACGAGCGTTTCAGGGAGCTGGAGGCCAACTGTTACAATCACGGCCTGCCCCAGAATGTGCTGATAGAGAACTTTCTGAATGGACTGCTTCCCATGGAGCTGCGACTACTGAATGCATACGCAGGCGGGGACATTTGCAACATGTACCCAGAGGATGCGTGGCAGCTGATAGAAGACTCTGCTGGGCAGGTAAGACATCAACTAACGCTTGAAAATAGTCGTGCTCGCTCTGTGCATCAGGTAGAAGCAAGCGATGAGATCAAGGAAATGAAGGCCATACTGCAGAAATTGATGAGTGCGCAGAGCGCACAACCAGTTGCGCCAAAGGTATGTGAATTCTGCAGGTCCACCGAGCACAAGACAGATGAATGCCCAACACTTTTTGAAGAATCTGGAGATGTCAACGCTCTTGGAGGATGGGATAACAGAGGACCGCAGAGGCAGAATCAGCCGCGCTTTGGGCTTGCCGCAAATGGATTCAGATGGAGGGAAGAGAACAATTTCCAGAGGCAGTCCACTGATCAGCGCGCGCCACAGCAGACGCAACCAGCTGCGCCCTACAATCCACCGCATCGCCGCAATGACGCACCAGCGCATAACAACCAGCAACCGAGGCGATCCCTAGAAGATATCGTGGGGCAGCTAGCAGACGAGAAATATGACAAAAGGTTCGAGTCCATCGAAAAGCAGTTATCACAGATCGCAACCACAGTATATGAGCTAAAAAAGAGCGATGGCAACCTGCCTTCGCAAGTGATTCAGAACCCTAAAGGAGGAGTCAATGCAGTGACACTGAGGACTGGGCGCACAGTAGGAACAGAGCAGACCGCGCAGGCGCCCGCGCAACCAGTTGCGCAAGTCCCGGATCCAGCAGATCAGAATGCGCAACCAGAGCAAGATGCGCAACCAGAAGCGCCAGCCACAAACCAGCAGGGCAACACGCCAGGTATGTCTCAGTCCAGAAACAAGGACATAAATTGTACTAACATACCTGCACCCTTCCCTGTGCAGGCACCATTGGCTATGAAGGAAGCGTTGGACAAGGAGCTTTATGAGTTGTTCAGCAAGGTGGAAATCCTATTCGGCAGATTCCCAGGTATGCAAAGTTTTTAAAAGAGCTGTGCACAAACAAAAGGAGGAAGGGCGAATGCGCACAGGTAATGCTAAATGCGCAGGCCTCAGCAATCGTGCAACAAAAGGTACCACCTAAGTGCCGAGATCTAGGTACATTTACTATTCCATGCACGCTAGGGAAGACCACAGTGAGTAATTGCATGATCGATTTAGGCGCATCCATCAATTTGCTACCTTATTCCCTATATACGACATTGCGCCTTGGACCACTAAAGCCTGCAGGTCTCACCATTCAGCTAGCAGATAGATCGTGCAAACAACCTGCAGGCATGATAGAAGATGTCCTAGTTCGAGTAGGAGAGCTGGTGTTCCCAGCAGATTTTTATGTGCTCGAAATGGAGGGTGAATCAAGCGCCAGCGGTGCGCAGATCCTCCTAGGCAGACCGTTTCTGATGACCCCGCGCACAAAGATAGACGTGTGGAGGGGCACGCTCTCCATGGAGGTAGATGACGAAGAAATCCATTTCAACATATTCAAGGGGATGCAGCATCCACATGAGGACGCTACAGTGCACGCAATGGACAGCATTGACGATTTAGTCAGAGAAGCGCAATGTGCGAGCGCAATCGTAGGACCAGAGCTACTGACACAGGCAGAGCTGGAGGAGCAAGAGGAAGAGCTGAGCAGTGCGGAACCAGCACCCACACAGGTACGTGATATAGTTCATATTTGCACCGCTAACAAAATCTTGCCCTCTATTGAACAGGCACCCAAGATCGAACTGAAGCAACTCCCAGAGCACCTCAAATACATTTTCTTGGGAGATGAGGACACCCTGCCAGTGATCATAAAGAAAGGATTAGAAGAGGAGCAGGAGGCACGCTTACAGCAGGTACTGCGCAAGAACCAGCGCACCATAGGATGGACACTTGCCGATCTGCGCGGAGTGAGCCCAGACGTGTGCATGCATAGGATTCTATTGGAAGATGGTGCCAAACCATCCAGAGAGGCTCAGCGCAGGTTGAATCCAAATATGATGGAGGTAGTAAAAAAGGAAGTCCTGAAATTGCTTGGCGCAGGGGTCATTTACCCAATCTCGGACAGCAAATGGGTCAGTCCGGTGCATGTTGTGCCAAAGAAAGGAGGAATCACAGTGGAAGAAAATGCGCAGGGCGAGCTAGTCCCCAAGCGCATACAAACTGGCTGGCGCATGTGCATCGACTACAGAAAGCTTAACGCAGTAACGCACAAGGACCACTTCCCGCTCCCCTTCATGGACCAGATGCTGGATCGCTTAGCAGGTAAACCTTATTTTTGTTTCTTGGACGGATATTCAGGGTACAACCAGATACCCATAGCTGCGGAAGATCAAGAGAAGACCACATTCACATGCCCGTTCGGTACGTTTGCGTTTCGGCGCATGTCTTTTGGGCTGTGCAACGCGCCAGGTACGTTCCAACGCCTTGTCATGAGCATTTTCTCTGATATGATTGGTATATGCATAGAAGTGTTCATGGATGATTTTACCGTATATGGAAGTACCTTTGATGCATGCTTAACACATCGAGATAAAGTCTTAGCGCGCTGGATTTCTAAGAACTTAGTGCTAAATTACGAAAAATGTCATTTCATGGTAACGCACGGAGTAGTACTAGGTCATATCATTTCAGAGGAGGGGATCAAGGTAGACAAAGCTAAGATAGATCTTATTTCTAATCTACCTTATGCCACCAACGTGCGCGACGTGAAATCATTCTTAGGGCATGCTGGGTTCTACAGGCGTTTTATCAAAGATTTCTCTAAAATTTGTATACCCCTGTCTAACCTTTTGCAAAAAGATGTGTGCTTCGACTTTACTGATGAGTGCAGGGCTGCGTTTGATAAGCTGAAAGAAGCGCTGACCAGTGCGCCAGTAATGCGCGCACCAGACTGGAACCTGCCATTTGAGCTGATGTGCGACGCAAGTCATTATGTAGTAGGTGCAGTCTTGGGGCAGCGCGTAGACAAGAAGCCGCATGCCATTTACTATGCATCGCGCACATTGGACTCTGCGCAGAGGAACTACACCACCACGGAGAAGGAGCTTCTGGCAATTGTATTTGCACTGGAGAAGTTCCGAGCATATGTTCTAGGCGCAAGAGTCATCATCTACACTGACCACGCAGCTATCCGCTACCTCATGTCCAAGAAGGAAACCAAGCCGCGCCTGATGTGCTGGGTGCTCTTACTACAGGAATTTGACTTGGAGATCAAAAACAAGAAGGGCACGGAGAATACAATTGCTGATCACCTGAGCAGGATCGTGAAAGAGGAGGAACCAGGACAGATCACGGAAAAATTCCCTGACGAGCATCTGATGGCGCTGACAGGTAAGGTACCATGGTATGCGAACATCGCAAATTACCTGGTCACAGGTACGTTTCCTCCGCATTTCAATAAAACTCAGTGCATGCGATTAAAACATGAGTCCAAGCATTACCTTTGGGATGATCCTTACATGCTTAGAATAGGACCAGATCAGATATTGAGGCGTTGCGTGCCTGACCACGAAATTAATTCTGTTTTGATGTTTTGTCATGCGCACGCATGCGGAGGACACTTCGGTCCCAAGCGCACAAGCAGAAAGGTCCTGGACTGCGGATTCTATTGGCCGCACCTGTTTAGAGACGCCTATAATCACTGCAGGAATTGTGACAGGTGCCAGCGCACAGGAGGAATATCCGCGCGCAATGAGATGCCGCAGACCCCGATTCTGGTGGATGAAGTGTTCGATGTTTGGGGAATCGACTTCATGGGGCCATTTCCTCCATCTGCAGGTTACGAGTACATATTGGTGGCAGTAGACTATGTCTCCAAATGGGTTGAAGCTAAGGCTACGCGGAAGGATGATGGTAAGACTGTCGCTGATTTTCTCAGAACTAACATATTTTGCAGGTACGGAGTGCCTAAAGCAGTAATCAGCGACCAGGGGACACACTTTTGCAACAGGGTCGTGGCGCAAGTTTTCAAGCATTATGGGGTGCGCCACAAGACGTCCACCGCTTACCATCCGCAGATGAATGGACAGGCCGAAGTTTCTAACAGGGAGATCAAGCGCATCTTAGAAAAGACTGTGAGACCATCGCGCAAAGATTGGAGCCAGCGCCTTGATGATGCTATGGGCATACCGCACTGCGCATAAGACGCCCATTGGGACCTCACCATTTCGGCTGGTCTATGGGAAAGCATGCCACCTGCCAGTAGAGCTCGAGCACAAGGCATATTGGGCCTTACGCATTTGCAACCTGAACTTGGAAGAGGCAGGAAGGGAGCGCGCATTTGAGCTGAACGAACTAGAAGAGCTGCGCCTGGACGCCTATGAGGGACTGCGCGACTACAAGGAGCGCACCAAGGCCTTTCACGACAAGCATATCCTCAGACGCACTTTTGAACCAGAAGACCAGGTATTACTATTCTCATCACGCCTGAAGCTTATGCCTGGAAAGCTGCGCAGCAAATGGACGGGACCATACACGGTCACCAAGGTTTTCCCCTACGGAACAATCGAGTTAGAAGACGGGCACCGGCATCGTTTTCAGGTTAATGGGCAGAGAGTCAAACGGTACTTAGGAGAACCTTGGGATAGCACAGCGCGCAACATTGACTTGGCCGAACCAGAGATAATAGATGCGCAAGCTGCTGCGCCAGACACACCACCGGATGTACCAGAGGGAGAACTGGAACCTATTGCTTATATCTCTTATTCCTCTGCATTTGCCCTCGTTACGCATAATTTATCACATGCTGACTTCCCATCTTACCCTTTGTGCAGGACCAATGAGATTGCAACACACACACTGGCGCAGGAACACTCAGGAGCAAGAGTGGGGGAGGTCGCAGGCACACATTTTGGCACGTAACGAGGTACAGTCGAGCCAACGACGTTAAACAAAGGCACTTGTCTGGAGGTAACCCGACACGTTTTTACTTTTGCATATTTTATTTTCTACTTGTTTTGTTTTGTTTTTTTTGTTTTGAGTTTTTTAGCTAGTTTAGGATTTGGTAGTTTTTTTAGTCACGCAGTAGTGCGCAGGACCGTGCGCCTAGCACTGCGCAGGTCAGATGCGTCTAGCTCGGAGGACTTCTAAGGCCGAGGGGCAGCAGCATTAGTTTTCTTTAGGGTGGTGTCTTTTATTTTGCTGCGTCTTATTGGATATTATGTGCTGAATATTTGTGCCGCATATTTTGTGACCCTGTGCTATCGTTTATGCTGTGTGACTATTTGTTTTTATTCTTATGTTCTTTATTTTTTGCATTACATGCATGTGTGCGCTCTCCATGCGCTTGCGCTTGAGTCGTGGGGACACGTCTCTGTTCAAGTGTGGGGGGGGGGGGGGGCGTTACATTCACTTTTCACGTTTTTGAGCATTTTAGTGTAGCGTAGTTTAAGTTAAAGAGAATAGTAGCAGTAGTGCGCTAGAGTGCAGGATGCGCATGCGCTCCAGCTTGTTTTGCGCTATCCATATTGCGTGCGCTGCTATCTACTGTTTTAGTATAATTTTTTCGTTTTTTTGCTCCTGTTAGTTGGGATATGCAGGGGATGTGGAGTTGACAGAAATGCTCCAGAGAGGCGGTTAGTCGCTTTTGCTTCGAAGGCAAGGTATATGGTCGAGAGCGTTAGTGGAGGCCGGTGCTTCGCAGCCTTCAGAACAAAAGAGCGCGCTCAGTCACGCAGATGCCAAAGGCGAAATACCCATAGCGTGGCGAGGTGGGAAAACAGACCACCTTCTCTCTGGAAATTGAGCTAAGGAAGGCAGGCGCGGATGTAAACGCGTGCGCTGACCTGCGCAGACAGACCAAAGGAGAGAGAGCGGGGCGAGTTCCATAGCTGCTATCCGAAGGCTGAGACTGGAACTGCTCTGGGAATGTAAGAAATTAAAGAGACAAGCTGTACAAAAAAAAAAATACCAGCAGATGATACGCGCTACAAAAGAATCAGCATGCGCACAAGCATCAACATGCGCAAAGACCATAAGGAAATCATCAGAAAGCTCAGGTTTCCAGGAAGTGCGCGGACGAATCACGCACTGGAAGAAGCTGCGTTATCCACCATATACCTATCTTCGGAGTAGGAGCTGGCAGCCTGGAGCCTAAGAAGAGCTATCTCCCAGCCATCCAAAAAATCTTCATCCTGGCTGAGAGGTAATGAATTTCGAAATTATTATATTAGAACTGTTGAGTGCAGTTGTGCGCAGGTGATAGAGCAGTGCGAGTTGAGCAATTGTGCATTCGCATCAGAGTGCAAGACTGTGCGCTAAACTCCAGAAGAGGTAATTGTATCCGCGCTTCAGTGCTTGTTCGGGACGAACAAGGGGCAAGTGTGGGGGGTTTGATAGAGGCCATTTGTACGCATTATTTAGATCATAACCTTATGCTTGTTTGCAATATTTTATGAGCAAGATTACTCGTTTCTAGTGTTTTTGTATTACAGGGCAAAACGAGTCTTTGAGTCGGATACGCGCTAACAGGCAGCGTTCTAGGAGTGAAAGATCCGCCTGCGGAGCTAGCAGCACAAACAGGAGAGAAGTTGGCGAGAGTCAGCAGAGGTGCGCTAGCCCATGCGCTAGCCGATGCCGTGCGCCAAGCGCAAAGTCCAGTACTGCCTAATCTTGACGTGACCAGATTATGAGCGTTTCAGGGAGCTGGAGGCTAACTGCTACAATCACGGCCTGCCCCAGAATGTGCTGATAGAAAATTTCCTGAACGGATTGCTACCCATGGAGCTGAGATTATTGAATGCATGCGCAGGAGGCGACATTTGCAACATGTACCCAGAGGACGCGTGGCAGCTGATAGAAGACTCTGCTGGGCAGGTAAGACATCAGCTAACACTTGAAAACAATCGTGCTCGTTCTGTGCATCAGGTAGAAACAAGCGCTGAGATAAAGGAGATGAAGGCCATGCTACAGAAGCTGATGCACGCGCAGGGGGCGCAACCAGCTGCGCCAAAGGCATGCGAGTTCTGTACGTCCACTGAGCACAAAACCGATGCATGTCCCACACTTTTCGAGGAATCAGGAGATGTCAATGCTCTAGGAGGATGGGATAATAGAGGGCCGCAGAGGCAGAATCAGCAGCGTTTTGGACTAGCCGCAAATGGGTTCAGATGGAAGGAGGACAACAATTTCCAGAGGCAGTCCGCGGATCAGCGCGCATCACAGCAGACGCAACAAGCTGCGCCCTACAATCCACCGCATCGCCGCACTGACGCACCAGTGCAAAACAACCAGCAGCCGAGGCGATCCTTAGAAGATATCGTGGGCCAGTTAGCAGACACAGTGCGCAAGAATGATGAGAAGTATGACAAGAGGTTCGAGTCCATTGAAAAGCAGCTGTCACAGATCGCTACCACGGTGTATGAGCTGAAAAAGAGTGATGGCAATCTGCCTTCGCAAGTGATCCAGAATCCCAAGGGAGGAGTCAACGCAGTGACGCTGAGGACTGGGCGCACGGTAGGAACAGAGCAGACCGCAAAGGCGCCCGCGCAACCAGTTGCGCAAGCTCCAGAACCAGCAGAGCCGGATGTGCAACCAACAGCGCAAGCCACAAGCCAGCAGGGCGAGGCGCCAGGTATGGCGCAGTCAAAAGACAACGACATGAATCTTACTAACATACCTGCACCTTTTCCTGTACAGGCACCATTGGCTAGGAAAGAAGCGCTTGATAAAGAGCTCTACGAGTTATTCAGTAAGGTGGAAATAAACATTCCCCTTATTGAACAGTTCGGTAGATCCCTAGGTACGCCAAATTCTTAAAGGAGCTGTGCACAAATAAGAGGAGGAAAGGCGAGTGCGCACAGGTAATGCTAAATGCGCAGGCCTCAGCAATCGTGCAACATAAGGTACCACCTGCATGATTGACTTAGGCGCATCTGTAAATGTGCTTCCCTATTCCCTGTATGCGTCACTGCGCCTTGGACCACTAAAACCTACAGGTCTCACCATTCAACTAGCAGATCGGTCGTGCAAGCAACCGACGGGCATGATAGAGGACGTCCTCGTCCGAGTAGGAGAGCTGGTGTTTCCAGCAGATTTCTATGTCCTAGAAATGGAGGGTGAGTCGAGCAAAGGCACTGCGCAGATCCTATTGGGCAGACCATTTCTGATGACAGCGCGCACAAAGATAGACGTGTGGAGGGGTACACTCTCAATGGAGGATGGCGAGAAAATTCACTTTAATATATTCAAAGGGATGCAACACCCTCATGAGTACGCCACAGTGCACGCGTTGGATAGCATAGATGACTTGGTTGCAGATGCGCAGTGTGCGAGCGCAGCAGAAGGACCTGAGCCACTGACACAGGCAGAGATGGAGGTGCATGAGGATGAGCTGAGCAGTGCTAAACCAGTATCCAGGCAGGTACACGATATAGCTAATGTCTGCACTGCTAATAAAATCTTGCCCTCTATTGAACAGGCACCCAAGGTCGAGCTGAAGCAACTCCCCGCGCACCTCAAATACATATTCTTGGGAAATGAGGACACCCTACCGGTAATCATAAAGAAAGGATTAGAAGAGGAGCAGGAGGCGCGATTACAAGAGGTGCTGCGTAAGAACCAGCGTGCTATAGGATGGACACTTGCTGACCTGCGTGGTGTGAGCCCGGACGTATGCATGCACAGGATTCTATTGGAAGATGGTGCCAAACCATCCAGGGAGCCTCAGCGCAGATTGAATCCGAATATGATGGAGGTGGTGCAGAAGGAGATCCTGAAGCTGCTTGACGCAGGAGTCATTTACCCAATCTCGGACAGCAAACGGGTGAGTCTAGTGCACGTTGTGCCGAAGAAAGGAGGAATCACAGGGCGAGGTTGTTCCCAAGCGCATGCAAAGTGGATGGCGCATGTGCATAGACTACAGGAAGCTTAACGCAGTCACGCGCAAGGATCATTTTCCGCTGCCCTTCATGGACCAGATGCTAGATCGATTAGTAGGGAAGCCTTACTTTTGCTTCCTGGACGGGTAGTCAGGGTACAATCAGATACCCATTGCCGTGGATGATCAAGAAAAAACTACGTTTACCTGCCCATTCGGTACGTTTGCGTTTCGGCGCATGTCATTTGGGCTGTGTAACGCGCCAGGTACGTTCCAACGTCTAGTCATGAGCATCTTTTCTGATATGATTGGTATATGCATTGAGGTGTTCATGGATGATTTTACTGTGTATGGAGGTACCTTTGACGCATGCTTGATTAATCTTGATAAGGTCTTAGTGCGCTGCATTTCAAAAAACCTAGTGCTCAATTATGAAAAATGTCATTTTATGGTATGACACGGAGTAGTACTAGGACATATTATCTCGCAGGAGGGAATCAAGGTAGATAAGGCCAAAATAGATCTTATTTCTAATCTGCCTTATTCCACTAACGTGCGCGATGTGAAATCATTCCTTGGGCATGCAGGGTTTTACAGGCGTTTCATAAAAGATTTTTCTAAGATTTGTATACCCCTGTCTAACCTCTTGCAAAAGGATGTGTGTTTCGAATTCACTGATGAGTGCAGGGCTGCGTTTGACAAGCTGAAGGAGGCGCTGACGAGTGCGCCAGTGATGCGCCCGCCAAACTGGAGCCTGCCGTTCGAACTGATGTGCGATGCAAGTGACTATGCATTAGGTGCAGTTCTGAGACAGCGCGTGGAAAAGAAGCCACATGCCATCTATTATGCATCGCTCACACTGGACGCTGCGCAGAGGAACTACACCACCACGGAGAAGGAACTTCTGGCAATCGTGTTTGCACTGGAGAAGTTCCGTGCATATGTTCTAGGCGCCAGAGTCATCGTCTACACAAACCACGCAGCAATCCGTTACCTGATGTCCAAGAAGGAGACTAAGCCGCGCCTTATGCGCTGGGTGCTCCTACTTCAGGGGTTCGACTTGGAAATCAAAGACAAGAAGGGAACGGAGAACACAGTCGCTGACCACCTGAGCAGGATCGTGAAAGAGGAGGAGCCAGGGCGGATCACGGAGACATTCCCTGACGAGCATCTGATGGCGCTGACAGGTAAGGTACCATGGTATGCGCACATTGCGAATTACCTGGTCACAGGTACGTTCCCTCCTCATTTCACTAAAACCCAATGCATGAGATTAAAGCATGAGTCTAGGTATTACATTTGGGATGATCCATATATGCTCAGAATAGGACCTGATCAGATTTTGAGGCGATGCGTGCCTGACCACGAAATTAACTCGATTTTAATGTTTTGTCATGCGCACGCATGTGGAGGACACTTTGGTCCTAAGCGCACTTGCAGGAAGATCCTGGATTGCGGATTTTATTGGCCACACTTGTTTAGTGACTCGTATAACCACTGCAGGAATTGTGACAGGTGTCAGCGCACAGGGGGAATATCAGCGCACAATGAGATGCCGCAGACGCCCATACTAGTGGATGAAGTATTCGATATTTGGGGGATTGACTTCATGGGGTCATTTCCTCCATCTTCCGGATATGAGTATATATTGGTCGCAGTGGATTATGTCTCCAAATGGGTTGAGGCTAAGGCCACCCGGAAGGATGATGGTAAGACGGTCGCTGACTTTTTGAGAACTAACATCTTTTGCAGGTACGGGGTGCCTAAGGCAATCATAAGCGACCAGGGGACACATTTCTGTAATAGGACAGTGGCGCAGGTATTCAAGCATTATGGAGTGCGCCACAAGACGTCCACCGATTACCACCCTCAGACGAATGGCCAGGCTGAGGTTTCTAACCGAGAGATCAAGCGCATCCTGGAGAAAACTGTGAGACCGTCGCGCAAGGACTGGAGCCAGCGCCTTGACGATGCGCTATGGGCATACAGAACTGCACATAAGACACTGATTGGGACTTCACCGTTTCGGTTGGTTTATGGAAAAGCGTGCCACCTGCCAGTGGAGTTGGAACACAGAGCATACTGGGCATTGCGCGTTTGTAACCTGATCCTAGACGAGGCTGGTAAGTAGCGCACATTTGAGCTAAGCGAGTTAGAGGAGCTGCGCCTAGATGCATATGAGGGGCTGTGCGACTACAAGGCGCGCATAAAAACATTTCACGACAAACACATCCTCAGAAGCACCTTTGAGCCAGGAGACCAGGTACTATTGTTCTCCTCGCGCCTAAAGCTCATGTCTGGGAAGCTGCGCAGCAAATGGACGGGACCATATACGGTTACCAAGGTTTTCCCTTACGGAACAATCGAGTTAGAAAACGAGCATCAGCATCGTTTTCAGGTCAATGGGCAGCGAGTCAAAAAGTATTTGGGAGAAGCTTGGGATGGCACAGCGCGCGAAGTTGACCTGGCAGAGCCAGAAATAGAAGATGCGCAGGTTGCTGCGCCAGAGTCGCCACCAGAGGCACCTGAGGGAGACCTGGGAACTATTGCTCAGATTTCTTCTCCCTCTTTAACTAACCTCGTTACTAATGATTTATTACATGATATTAACCATGCTGACCACCCTTCCGATCCTTTGCGCTGGACTAAGAAGAACGCAACGCACACACGAGCGCGGGGACACTCAGGAGCAAGAGTGGGGGGGGGGTCACTGGCACACTTTTACGCAAGTAACGAGGTACGGTCGAGCCAACGACGTTAAACAAAGGCACTTGTCGGGAGGTAACCCGACACATTTTACTTTTACATGTTTTTTTTATAGTTTTTATAGTGTCTTTTAGTTAGTTAAGGACTTGTAGTTTTTTTAGTCGCGCAGCAGTGCACAGGTGAGTGCGCAAATTCAGTGCGCGGAACAGATGCGCCAGACAGGGGGTATAAAAGGCCAGGACTTAGAAAAAATTTCAGCATTTTCACATTCGACCGTCGCAAGAAAGCTCCTGCCCTCAGCCTCCGCTCACCGTCCGGCAATCAACCAGGCCTCCCTTTAGAAAGATTTGAAGAGCTTATCGTCGCACACACACCAGGTAACCCTTCCCTTCAGTTTGAGCCGATTCAGTAGGGTTTTGTGCGATAGAGGAGTTGCCCTAGGTTTGAAATCGCACCTAGTTCGACCGCACCATTTGGAGTTCTGGGTGGTGGGTTTTGTAGGCGGAGGATAGGCGACCTGTAGGTGACAGTTTCAGGGCGTTAGTCGGATTTTGGATTTTGGGCATTTGTTGAGCTTTGACCGTAGTTGACCAGAAGAACACCAGCGCACCATGAGACCCGCGGAGGATCAGGAGACCCCAGCGTCATTCGCCAGCAAATATGACGCCTTCATGAGGCTAGAGATGTACGGGACCCCGTACATCAGCAGGGACTTCCTACGCAAAGTCTGGTTGGAGGAGCTCATTGTGGAGAAGCTTGTGCTGGCGGGCTGGGAGGCGCTGTTGGAGATCAACAGCGCGGCTGAAAAGGAGGATACATGTGAGTTCTTGGCGTCGCTGGAGACTGCCGATTTGGAAATCAGGTACCGGCACAGAGGGGTCTGATACATAGCCTCGGCCAAGAGGCTGAAGCGCGCGCTGAGGTGCGCCAAGGTGCGTGAGGAGGATATAGACATGCACACAAATCAGGAGGCATGGCGTGAGATGGCGACCGGCCAAGTTTTTGCCGCGAGTCGCAGCCGAGGACGCGAGCTGCGCGACCCGTGGATGTTCTATCTCTGGCGCATGGTCGCCTATGCAATCATCGGGCGCTTTAATGGTGCGCCCAAGATCAGCCTGGGAAGAAGGTGCTGTTTGTCTCAAACATGGTGGTGTATTGGAGTCGGGTCAGCACCAAAGGGCCGCTGACTTGTGGAGGAATGATTACGCACCTGCTGCGTGCGCTGCATGGAGAGCCGGAAGTGCCCGAGCACATGGTAGTGCTAGCCATTCCCCTGGACCGTGCCCATATGCTGCAGCTCAGAGCGGTGGCCGCGAGAGAGGACGGGTCCTTGGAATGGTGCTACCAGCTGCAGCCGGCCAGAGCGCCGAAGCAAAGAGCAGAGAGCAGCGCGCGGCCAGAGGAGGCCGCTGAGGAAAGGGAGATGGAAGAGGCCCCAGAGCCAGTTGCGCCTCCAGTCAGGCGCATGAGGTCTCGTGCGCAGACTGGAGCGCATCGGAGGGCGAGTGTGCAGCAGGGGGAGCCAGTAACCATAGCCATTGATGATTCTCCCCCGCGTGCACATGGAAAGCGCCCTAGAACAGAGGCAGAGGAGGCGCCTGAGGAGGTATCCGAGGAGCAGCGCATGATGTTTAACGTCATGCGCGTGCTAGAGTATTTAGCGCCAGAGGGGGCAGACCTGAGCGTAAGTCCACCATCAGGGTAGAGATTTGGAGATTCTATCCCCTCTCTCCTCAGTCTGCGTAGGCCGCCTCCAGGGTCCCCCAGCGAGCAGCGCAAGCCAGCCAGCCCTCCTGCCCAATCCCCGGTCCATTCCGCATTACCCACCCCAGTAGTAGACCCGGTACCAGCACCAGCAGCACCCCCTGCGCAGCCTTCTGTACAGAGGTACTCTGAGGGCGATCCCATCATTGGTTCAAGCTCAGATTCACTTTGGGACCCTATCCCGGAGGACGATCTCCTGACTCAGCCCGCCGCAGTTTCTGTCTTGCCGCCAGCTTCCAGTTCCGAATTTGAGACAGATTCCATAGATGAGGCGGCGCACGGATCCGCCACTGAGTCCAGCTCCGAAGATGTCTAGGGCCGCAGGGAGGGCGCTCATTTCTTTCGGGTGGTTTCTTATTTTTTTTTTTGCAAACTATTGCTCGATGTTGCTATACTGCTATATTGTGCTGAATATTCTATGAACCCCTGACTTTGTCTTTGCTGCGCTCACTATATGTTTTTCTTTCTTATATTCTTTGTTTTTCTTGCATGCATGTGTGCGCTCTCCGTTGCGCTTGAGCATGAGTCGTGGGGACACGTCTCTGTTTAAGTGTGGGGGGCGTTACATTTACATTTCACTTTTTTTTTTTTGAGCTTTGTAGTATAGCTTAGTTTAGTTGAAGGGAATAGTAGCAGTGGTGCGCTAGTGTGCGGGTTGCGCACACTTTTCGGCTTGTATTGCGCTATTCATCTTGCATGCGCTGCTTTCAACTATTTTAGTATTTTTTTTTCATTTTTTCTGCTCCTTTTAGTTGGGATATACAGGGGATGTGGAGTTGACAGAAAAGCTCTAGAGAGGCGGTTAGTCGTTTTTGCTTCGAAGGTAAGGTATATGGGCGAGAGCGCTAGTGGAGGCCGGTGCTTCGCGACCTTCGGAACAATAGAGCGCGCTCAGCCACGCAGATGCCGAAGGCGAATACCCAAAGCGTGGTGAGGTGAGAAAACAGACCACCTTTCCTCTGGAAGTCGAGCGAGGGAAGGCGGGCGCGGATGTAAACGCGTGCGCTGACCTGCACAAATGGATCAAGGAGGGACAGCGGAGCGTTGTTCCATAGCTGCTATCCGGAGGCCGAGACTGGAACCGTTCTGGGAACATAGGGACCATAGATAAGGCTGTACAAAAAAGAAAAACACCAGCAGATGATATGCGCTAAAGAAACCAGCATGCACACAACTCCATACCAACATGCGCAAGTTCACAAGAAAATCATCAAGAAGGCTCGAGTTCCCAGGAAGAGCGCGGAAGAATCACGCACCGGAAGAAGCTTGTGCTATTAGCCATATACCCGTCCTCGAAATAAAGACTGACAACCCGGAGCCTATGAAGAGCTATCTCCCAGCCATCCGAAATGATCTCCATCCCAGCTGAGAGGTAACGAATTTCAAAATTGTTATATTAAACTGTTGAGGGCAGGTGCGCGCAGGTGTTAGAGCAGTGCAAGGTGAACGGTTGTGTAGATCACGCCAGAGTGCAAGACTGTGCGCTAGACTCCAGAGAGGTAATTGTATCCCTGCTTGAGTGCTTGTTCGGGACGAACAAGGGCAAGTGTGGGGGGGGGGGGGGGGTTTGATAGAGCCTATTTATACGCGCTATTTAGATCTTAACACTATGCTTGGTTTCCGGTGTTTTTGTATTCCAGGGCAAAATGAGGGCCTAAGTCGGATACATGGTAATAGGCGCGTTTAAGGAGCGCAACACACAAGCCTGCGGAGCTAGCAGTGCAAACAGGATAGATTCAGACCGCGGTGCGTAGACCGACTGCGCGAACCAATGTGCGCAGTGCACCATGCGCATGATGTTGGTGTTTCCAAATCTTGAACACCATAGGATTTGGAAGTTGCCAAGATTGTCCTCATGAGCAGTATATAAAGAGAGGAAGGCTAGGGTTTGAGACACAACAATATTGAGGAGAGAGAGCCAGAACTGAAAAACACACGAGCTGCTGCGAGGACCTGCGCTAGCTGACTGCGCGAGCCGAGACACAGCAATCTGCACGCACCTGCTTGTTACTGTTTTCTTGGATACTTTAGCTGTTATTTACTATTTCTATGATGTTTACTACTAGCATGTCTAGCTAAACGCCTTGTATTGGTTGGGCATGATTCTATGAGTATTTCCTTTGAGACTTGTGCTTAATGCATAGTTAGTTTGCCTGTATTAATTCTGTGCACACGGCTGACTGCTAGTTGCATGATTAGGGGAAGCCTTGAACCGCAATCTTACTCGTACTACTTGTCTATTATATGTTAAACTAGTTGGTAGCTTGACGGTGACAACTAGGAGTAACGCGCTAGGATAATCAGTTGCTACTGTGACAGGATTCGTAGCTGCTTAGACTAGTTTCAAGAATTAATAGCTCATGAACTTTGATCGGAACATGCGCACATGTTAGGAAGCCTTGATCGGACACTAACTTCAGTAAAACGAACTATAGACGTTTAGAGTCGATGATAAGGAATACATTCATAGAGGATTGTCTGCACCGATACTTTTCATAGTCATAGTACTTAATCTCTACTGCCTGCGCACGTCTAGTGCAAATTCTGCGTTCACTACTGTTCATTCGCGCACCTGCGCAACCCAATCACTCACAACCCCAATTTTCGTAAGTAGTAGGTTGCTAGCTAGAGCGAGTCTACTTGCTCCTTGTGGGATCGACTCTGACTTAGCCGCTGTACTAAGTGGAGAAGGAAGGATTAATTTGACGCGTACAACGACGCGCGATCAGGGAGATTATTAAATCATGGTGCCCCATGGATATATGTATGACATGGTTTTTGGCAAATGGTAGAAAACCAATAAGGCTGCACAAAGGGTAAGATAGTGCCAGCTTAGACAGGCGCGTGCAACTGGATCAATCAATATTGACGTAAATATTTCGTAGCCAAATCAAGCTAAGAAATAGGCGATATTCTGATGATAATATTCATAAGATGATGCAGCTCCGGAAGATTGGATTCTGATTCTGAATTAGGAAAATATAATCAAGCTATCCTAGTTTCCTAAATGAAACAAATGTAATCTAATCTATATAGAATGAAGGGATTGGGAAAAGAAAGGTACTGCGAATGCAGATTATCAAGAATAGAACTCAGAACGCAGGGGCAATCGGCGCAGCGATTATCATCGGAGTTGGTAGAAGTTGAGCTTAAGAGAAGTTGATCGCAAGGTGCTTCAATTGAAGGTTGAACAGACTGTGTTACAGTGCTGGTGTTCTCGGGAAGAGATCTTCCGATCCGTGGGAGGTAGATTGAGGTGGAAAAGAGATGGATCTCAGTCGAAGGGAGTGAAATGCGCTCACGATGATTTAATTACATAGCGGTAACAAAGGGAGTTGTGTTACTTAAGTTCTATTGTATTTGATCATTCGAATAGTAAAGTGCTTTCCACTTTGGGTTTAGATAAGCTCCCATTGAGTAGGCTCGTGGAGCTGGACAGGGTAAACATATTCTGTGTCCTTTCCATTCCATCGTACCATTTATGTTGTGACTAACAACTATCGAAACACGATCTGTTTGAGTATTCTGAAATAGCTAATACAGAATAGTGGAATAGTCATAGTGGGACATACATAGGAATTTCAAGCTTGATCTAAAAACTTCAACTAGAGCATTGCCTCATTGATAGATCAAGTACGTGCGTTGGAGAATAGTCACGGAGAGGACCTATCGCAGATTGTCAGAGATCAAAGCAGAGTCCTTAGATATTGACAGAAGGTCATTGATCGAGGGGGAGCATTGCCAGAGTCTGGAGCACTCGTGTTCTGGAGCATTGACAGATGTTCTAGAGAGGAGAAATGTTCAGGAGAGTGTTTTGAAGTCCCTGAGGATGTCAATGACATTGAGGATGAATCAAACATGTGTTGTGGAGGATGCGAAGACACCCCTATCTAGTTTTGGTTGGTCATGTATATCCCTGTCACTTTTGTTGACAAAAAGGGGGAGTAATGTTACAAGGTTTTGCCTTGTGAGAGTTGAAGAAGTTTTTCCAAAAAATGCCAAGGGGTAGATTATTAAATCATGGTGCCCCATGGATATATGTATGACATGGTTTTTGGCAAATGGTAGAAAACAAACAAGGCTGCACAAAGGGTAAGACAGTGCCAGCTTAGACAGGCGCGTGCAACTGGATCAATCAATATTGACGTAAATATTTCGTAGCCAAATCAAGCAAAGAAATAGGCAATATTCTGATGACAATATTCATAGAATGATGCAGCTCCGGAAGATTGGATTCTGATTCTGAATTAGGAAACTATGATCAAGCTATCCTAGTTTCCTAAATGAAACAAACGTAATCTAATCTATATAGAATGAAGGGATTGGGAAAAGAAAGGTACTGCGAATGCAGATTATCAAGAATAGAACTCAGAACACAGGGGCAATCGGAGCAGCGATTATCATCGGAGTTGGTAGAAGTTGAGCTTAAGAGAAGTTGATCGCAAGGTGCTTCAATTGAAGGTTGAACAGACTGTGTTACAGTGCTGGTGTTCTCGGGAAGAGATCTTCCGATCCGTGGGAGGTAAATTGAGGTGGAAAATAGATGGATCTCAGTCTAAGGGAGTCAAACGCGCTCACGATGATTTAATTACATAGCGGTAACAAAGGGAGTTGTGTTACTTAAGTTCTATTGTATTTGATCATTCGAATATTAAAGTGCTTTCCACTTTGGGTTCAGATAAACTCCCATTGAGTAGGCTCGTGGAGCTGGACAGGGTAAACATATTCTGTGTCCTTTCCATTCCATCGTACCATTTATGTTGTGACTAACAACTATCGAAACACGATCTGTTTGAGTATTCTGAAATAGCGAATACAAAATAGTGGAATAGTCATAGTGGGACATACATGGGAATTTCAAGCTTGATCTAAAAACTTCAACTAGAGCGTTGCCTCATTGAAAGATCAAGTACGTGCGTTGGAGAATAGTCACGGAGAGGACTTATCGCAGATCGTCAGAGATCAAAGCAGAGTCCTTAGATATTGATAGAAGGTCATTGATCGAAGGGGAGCATTGCCAGAGTCTGTTGCACTCGTGGAAGTCTGACTGCTCAGCAGAGTGCGTGGAGAGTCGTGGACAGAAGCTATGGCAACATGTGGAGTTTGATTCAACATTGATCTTCAGAATTCAACTGGAGCACTGCTCGTTGAAGAATCAATCAGAGCTCAGAGAACAGCTACAAAAAGTCATTGTTGCAGGCTGAGAAAGAGTTAATCGTCGCTACCCAATAGTGACAGTGTGTCATTGATTGAGGGGGAGCAGAGACAGAGTTTGCAGCACTCAGAGTCTCCGACTGTTTGGCAGAAGAGCTAGAATAGTTGTTGACAGAACATACAACAACTTTGAGATAAATCCTTTGCAGTAGGAGTGTGCGCCAGATATCAATCCTGCCCAAAGGAGAGTCACTTGCAGCTTATAAAGAGAATCATCAGATATGTTGGAGGCACAACCAACTATGGACTATGGTATACAAGGGACACAAGTGAAGAACTAGTGGGATTTTGTGATGCTGACTGGGTAGGCTGTGTAGAAGATAAAAAGAGTACATCTGGAGGATGTTTCTTTCCTGGGAATAACCCGGTGTCCTAGTTCAACAAAAAGTAGAACAGTGTCTCCCTGTCTACTGCCAAAGCTGAGTATATTGTTGCCGGAAGCTATTGTGCACAACTGATATTGATGAAGGCAAATGTTAGGTGAATATGGGGTTCAACAAGGTACGATGACCATTTACTGTGACAACATGAGTGTGACGTGCGTCGTTGTGCGCGCCAAACTTATATTTATATCTCCAAGCTTTTAGCTAGTGTAGCGGCAAGCAAGGTGATGATGCAGTATGGCAGTGTTTGACAAAACCAGCACAAGTGAACAAACATGTGTGACGTTGGCGTTTTAGGCAAGCAAAATGAAGTGCTATTCTAGTCACGCAAATATCAAACAATATTTATAACCGAGTGACCTCGGGTCGAACCCAAGAGAAAAGCTTAGACTAATTTACAACTAATTAATGCTATTATTGAAAGTCTACGGATTTGGGGGGGATTTGTCCTCCTTTAGAGGTACCTCTAGTAAGTACTAAAGATAAATGATATTTTTGGTTTTTGGTTGATGAAACAAAAGAGTGACTAGGGATTCAACTTCTCTCCTAAGATATGAGGAAAATGAAATAACTCACTAACACATGCATGAACTACATTTGGTTGATAAAAGCAAGGCTAATGCATCGTCCACTCTAGGTTCAACTCTCGCTCCTTCCCTAGAGTGGAGAGGATACACAAAGGACATGGTTCTCAAACTCTCGCTCTATTGAACCGTGTAGAACTTGAGTCCCATAACCGCACCCTCTCGGTCTATTGGCCAGTTACTCAAATCCGCTTAAAACTTAGCCTAATGTCAAGAATGCATGTCGCTCTCACGCACAAACACTCCATCTATGATCATACAATAGCTATGAAACATCCTAAGTTCAACTCTCGCTCCTTCCTTAGGGGTTTTAACCAAGCATACTCACTTAAGCATTTCGTCAAACACTTGGTGTGCATACAATGAATACGTAGCTAGGGCACAATATAATCAAACCAACCTTCATTCAATGCAATAAATTAGAGTTCTACATCATATCCAATCCTAGGGGATCCATTTAATCCCCAACCACAAGAACAACTACTCACTCATAATGAGTGTGCACAAAAACATGACAACTAAGGGAAGCATGAATGTAAATACAAAGGGTAAAGGGTTTAAGAGAGGTTGATGTAGAATCTTCAATCCAAGCTTGGGTCTTCACCCAAGCTTGGTCTTCTCCGAGCTCCAGTCGCCTAGGGTTGAGAAAATGTGGAAGCTCTCTCTCTCTTCACTTCTATCTCCTTCTATTTATACTCTGTGAAGATTTCCAATAAGTGCCCGAATCACTTGATTCGGTCAATGCCCATGTGATTCGCTCGAATCTTTTTCTCAGTGCTGTTTTGAGTTTTGGGCGAATCACTTATCCTGGCCGAATCACTTTTGATTCGGTCAAACGCCCTTGTTTTGATACGGTCAAACGTCTTGTGGAGCTAAACTGATTCGGGCACCTCTGGGCGAATCACCTCTGATTCGGCCGAATCATCTGTTCAGTAGCTTCTTGACTGGGCGAATCACTTCTCTTGGCCGAATCACCATTGATTCGGTCACACCCATTATGTGATTCGGTCAAACCTTCAGGACTTCCCCGGATCAGGTCAATTTGTGCAGCTGAGGGTGATTCGGTCAAGCTGGTGGGCGAATCACTAGTGATTCGGCCGAATCACTTCTGCAGTTTGCTCAGCTTTTCTTCTTTTGATCTCCATCGACCGGAATTCGTCTAGATTCCCTTCGGGCCACTTCGTATCGTGAGATATATAATTTTAACCTGAAATGGACGAAGAAATCATCAAATGGCTTTAAAGAATTGCGGAACAAACAAGAAGTAAGGGAAAAATGTGGACAAATATAAGGTCATTTGTCCGCTCATCAAAATACCCCACACTTAAGTCTTGTTCGTCCCGAACAAATATGTGCATAAGTCAAGCGGAGAGTAAGATGCTAGATCATATATGGCAATATCAAAGCACGTAGCAAATCTTACGCACATGAAACACATCAACCTCCTACTCATGTAACCTAACTAAAGAAAACTTAAACAAAGAAAATTAATCTACTCCTAACTCACTGTCGTAGGAATCACGAATGCATTTAGCGTATGCATCAAGCCTTTAAACCTCTAGGTTACCCTAGCGGACGAGTTGAAGTCTCGTGAGAGTTTTCAGAAAAGGAATACTCACAAATCCCATTTGCAATCATCCATGAAAGTTCAAAATCCAAATATAGCTAGCTAAGCAAGTAGTTCACTATCACCTCAAATAATAATAGAGTTGTGCAAATTATTCACTTCACGCAAACTCTAAGGATCATTCACTTCAATGTGACAATAAATACTCATAGAATCGATATCAACCTAGCATTCGTCAAATTCAAATTTCCGCTCAATTTCCTATGCAAGTAGTATGAAGAAAAGCGTCGCTAGCACAAAAATTTTGTCAAATCAATCACATATGCTTGCTAAGGGCAAGTCCATAAGCTCAAGACAATAAACTCGTTCTCAAGTTTTAGACTATACGTGATAAACCGTAAGAGAAGAGGAGTTTTGACAATGAACAATTTAGAATTCCCTCGTACAAATCTGGATGCTTAAGTAATAAATTACGAGGGTCATACCTTAGACGCTTCCTAAAAACCGAATGCAAAAGCCTTATTCACACACATGCAAAAGAATTTGCGGAAAAGGCACAAAGTCAAGAATTAAATGTGTTTATTTATTTTATTTTTTGCGTTTATACAAATGCTTTCGAGGGGGAAATTACCTTCCTAACCCTCGGCAATTGTAAAACTTTTCCTTGACCCAAAAAAAACAAACAAATAATATTTTTGTGTTTATACAAATGCTTTCAAGGGGGAACTTACCTTCCTAACCCTCGGCATTTGTAAAACCTTAAAAATATAATTTGTCCTTTCTTGCGCCTCTTTTGTTTTTCTTATCGCAAACACTTTATTTGACCCCACACTTAATACTTGACAATGTGCCTAAGTGATATATAATGAAGCATGAAGTGTGAGCTCAACAAATGCAAAGGCTAAATAGGAATGCTAAAGTCACCTAAAAGCAAACAAGAGCAAGTACAAGGTTTTTGTATGAAAACATTTTTATTTTTGTGCTCGCTTAACTTAACTTCATTTTTCATGCACGGAAAGAGCTCAAAAATAAATCGAACTAAGCTAGCCGAACATCGAATCATGTGAATAAAATCATCACAAAGAGGATCAATCGACTTAAAGATGCGATTCATGAATTTAAAGCACAACTCAATCCAAAATTTTTTTTTTTGATACTACTTAATTGCTTAGCAAACATTACTTCGTGTGATCAATACTTAAAGCTTGGATGAGAGCAATTATGTGAGTGTAATGTGCTCAAAGTGAGTGTGTAGCATAGAATCATGTTGTGAAGCAAATAAAAGCACAAGCGCAAACAAACACCCCACACTTAAAAATTTGCTTAGTCTCTAAGCAATATAAAGTAATAGAATAAAAGAGAAAGCTTCGAAGGAACTTCTCTCGTGTGGAGGAAGGTATGGCGTAACACAAATTTCACAACGATTCTATACCATCAACAAGTAGAAAATAAAAGCACAAATACTCACTAGCCTAGTTTAACGTCTTGGCTAAGACGTAGCCGATTCCCTTTTTCATAAGAACCACACTTGAGAAGTCCTGTGCGAGGATCCCTTCTCAAGTGGCATGCATCTATAGCGTGGGAATTCAACCGGTCTCTCGTCTTCCTCTTGCGGAAGAGTGGCATTTCCTTCCCTCCTCGAGTTTGGTTGATCCATAGTTTCTGTTGGTGGTTGATCAACGCAAATTTGAGGTGAAGGAGTATCAAAATCTGGCAATTTCTGCTCCGTTGATGTGGAGGCTTGTTCTTATGCCTTTTTCGCGCGTGCTTTGATTTTCATTCAAACACCTACCAAGCAATCAGAGAAAGCATCAATAAGTGTGAACTTAAATTAAAGTAAGCAAGAAAAGCACGCAAACACGCAATCACGATCAACAACAAAAAAAAGAAAAAAGAAAAAAGAAGTAGTACACTAACTAAAATAATATTAACTAGCAAACTAGTCTAATGGCTATTCCCCGGCAACGGCGCCATTTTGACGTTGGCGTTTTAGGCAAGAAAAATGAAGTGCTATTCTAGTCACGCAAATATCAAACAATATTTATAACCGAGTGACCTCGGGTCGAACCCAAGAGAAAAGCTTAGACTAATTTACAACTAATTAATGCTATTATTGAAAGTCTACGGATTTGGGGGGGATTTGTCCTCCTTTAGAGGTACCTCTAGTAAGTACTAAAGATAAATGATATTTTTGGTTTTTGGTTGATGAAACAAAAGAGTGACTAGGGATTCAACTTCTCTCCTAAGATATGAGGAAAATGAAATAACTCACTAACACATGCATGAACTACATTTGGTTGATAAAAGCAAGGCTAATGCATCGTCCACTCTAGGTTCAACTCTCGCTCCTTCCCTAGAGTGGAGAGGATACACAAAGGACATGGTTCTCAAACTCTCGCTCTATTGAACCGTGTAGAACTTGAGTCCCATAACCGCACCCTCTCGGTCTATTGGCCGGTTACTCAAATCCGCTTAAAACTTAGCCTAATGTCAAGAATGCATGTCGCTCTCACGCACAAACACTCCATCTATGATCATACAATAGCTATGAAACATCCTAAGTTCAACTCTCGCTCCTTCCTTAGGGGTTTTAACCAAGCATACTCACTTAAGCATTTCGTCAAACACTTGGTGTGCATACAATGAATACGTAGCTAGGGCACAATATAATCAAACCAACCTTCATTCAATGCAATAAATTAGAGTTCTACATCATATCCAATCCTAGGGGATCCATTTAATCCCCAACCACAAGAACAACTACTCACTCATAATGAGTGTGCACAAAAACATGACAACTAAGGGAAGCATGAATGTAAATACAAAGGGTAAAGGGTTTAAGAGAGGTTGATGTAGAATCTTCAATCCAAGCTTGGGTCTTCACCCAAGCTTGGTCTTCTCCGAGCTCCAGTCGCCTAGGGTTGAGAAAATGTGGAAGCTCTCTCTCTCTTCACTTCTATCTCCTTCTATTTATACTCTGTGAAGATTTCCAATAAGTGCCCGAATCACTTGATTCGGTCAATGCCCATGTGATTCGCTCGAATCTTTTTCTCAGTGCTGTTTTGAGTTTTGGGCGAATCACTTATCCTGGCCGAATCACTTTTGATTCGGTCAAACGCCCTTGTTTTGATACGGTCAAACGTCTTGTGGAGCTAAACTGATTCGGGCACCTCTGGGCGAATCACTTCTGATTCGGCCGAATCATCTGTTCAGTAGCTTCTTGACTGGGCGAATCACTTCTCTTGGCCGAATCACCATTGATTCGGTCACACCCATTATGTGATTCGGTCAAACCTTCAGGACTTCCCCGGATCAGGTCAATTTGTGCAGCTGAGGGTGATTCGGTCAAGCTGGTGGGCGAATCACTAGTGATTCGGCCGAATCACTTTTGCAGTTTGCTCAGCTTTTCTTCTTTTGATCTCCATCGACCGGAATTCGTCTAGATTCCCTTCGGGCCACTTCGTATCGTGAGATATATAATTTTAACCTAAATGGACGAAGAAATCATCAAATGGCTTTAAAGAATTGCGGAACATTTGTCCGCTCATCAATGTGAACAAGGAGCAGCTATAGCAGGAGGAAGTTTTAGTAGGAGCTTGTTCAGAAGAGTTGTAGCGTCTGTCCGTGCAGCAACAATCTCGGTTTTGGAAAGAAGGTGTGGCAGTCCATCGAAGAGCATCAGGAGAGTTTCTAAGTTGCTGAAGAGAATATTCTAGTGGAGATTCCTAGCTGGAGAAGGAGATTTGATTGTGGGAGATTTGAATCTCAAATTAAATCAAATCTTCTAAAAATTAGGAGATATTGATATTGCTAGGGGAATTGCTAAAACCTGAGTGTGAAATTTCACAGCGTCTCACTTAGACAGATTTGTGAACTAGCAGTTGCTGCAGCACACTCTTGTTCACAAGAAATAATCTCAGCAAGCAATGAACAAAGGCACATGTTTGTTCACCCAGTTCGGCCAAACTGCCTACGTCTGGGGAGGACTATTCTCCAGTCCTCAATCCACTCAATCAAAGGTCCCAAGCACACTCGGTTACAACGCACGCAACCTATGCTACTTTAACCCCGTGTGGATCACACAACACAATCAGAACAAGCTCTGATTTGTGTCAGCACACCCTCTACAGTATGTCAGTCTAGAATAGCTACAATCCTCTCAAAGAACTTAGCCTATTCTATACTACACTACTCAGCGGAGTTGCTGCAGCAACAGCTGTAACACACAGCTGAAGCACAATGTCCGCGTCGCTCCAAGGCCTTCTGTCGAGCCGATCGAACCTCTCCAAGAGCGCTGCACACTCTGAGTAACTCCCCCTCACTCAGTGACCACCTGCCACTAGTGAGTTCTTCCGCACGAACCTCGAACGAGTCTTCCACCCGTCAGTTCTTCCGCGGCTGCCTTTGATCAACCAACAAGCTCCAAAGCTCTGAATTGGCTTCCAGATCAATGCACAAATCAGTCTCTGCAAGACCAGATTCTCTTCTGCAATGCTCACCACAGCTCTGCGCTCAACGCTCTGCCCGTGTGTGTTTGATCGAAGAACAACGTCCGTAGCACCCAGAAAGTTCCTTCTCTGAAATCTGTGTCTACTCTCGTGTATCACTCAGCTTCGATCACCCTCTTCAGCCCTAACACCTTCTGCTTAAATACCCACACCACTTTAAGCTGTTTCCAGGTTTAGGCCATTGATCCTCAAGATCAATTATCTCCTAAAATCTAGGAGATTAGATTTGATTAATATCTTCAATGCAAATCTCCTTCCTCTGACCAGTAAACCTTGCTGGAATATGCTCAACAGCATTTTAGAAATTCTTCTAAGAGCAAGAACACAACTGCCATACCTTCAAAGCTCACCAAGTACATAACTGCTACTCGGACAGTTGATACAGCACTTGAACCAGCACCTGCTGCAGCATCCCCTGCTGTATCTGCTACTGCTTGTTTGTTTGAGCTGCAGCAGCTCCTTGTTCACATATGTTGGTTTTGTCAAACCTGCCATACTTGCATCATCAGAGTGGGTGCTCCTATATAAAGAAGATCCTTCAGAGCATTGAAGGTTGATCGAAGCTAAGAGAGAGAACACGAGAGTTACACAGAAGTTCAACAAGGAGTGAATCTGTGCGGGCGAATCTTCGATCATCACCGAGAGCAGAGCGTGAGCGCAGAGCTGAGGTGATTGAGATAGTGGGTGATCAGGACTTGCAGAGTCTGATCACAGCTTGATCGGGAGACCAATTCAGAGCAGCAGTGCTTGTTGGTGGATCAAGGAAGGCCGCGAAGGGATTGTCGAGTGGAGGGACTCGGGAAATCGATCGATGGCCAGCTCTTGCTAGTGACAGGAGGTCACTGAGTGAGGGGGAGTATTCCAGAGTATGCAACGCTCGTGGAATCGTTCGAACGGCTCAGTTGAAGGCTTCGGAGCGACGCGGACAGTTTGTGCATCAATTGTGTGCTATAGTAGATGCTATAGCAACCCTGCAGAATCTGAGTATTATTTAGAATAGGCTGAGTTTCAAGGAGACAGTAGCTATTCTAGATAGATATCAGTAGAGGGTGTGCAGACACAAGTCAGAGCCTGTTCTGATTGTGTACGTGGATCCACTTGTGGTTGAGTAGCATAGGTTGCGTGGGTTGTAACCGTGAGTTCTTGGAAACCTTGAGATTAGTGGATTGAGGACTGAGAAAAGTCCTCCCCAGACGTAGGCAATTGGCTGAACTTGGTGAACAAACCTTTGTCCTTGTTCATTCCTGCTGAAACAGTTTCCGGGTGAACAAGAATGTGCTGTAGCAATGCTTGTTCACAAATCTATTTATCAGAGACGCTGCGAATTTCAATTGGTATCAGAGCCGGAGCTCGACACACAAAGTAAAAGATCCTACATTGCCTCTGAAGTGAAGGAAAAATGAAGGAAGGACAGAGCATGAGCAGACCTCCATTGTTGGAAGAAAGCAACTATGGATATTGGAAGACTAGGATGAAGGCCTTTCTCAAAGCCATTGATGAGAAGACTTGGAGAGTTATCGTAGTTCAGTGGTCTCCTCCGATCACCATGGATGAACAGGGAGTTACACGGATAAAACCTGAAGAACAATGGACTGCTGAAGAGGGAGCTGCAGCAACTGGTAATTCAAAGGCTCTGAATGCTATCTTTGCTGCGGTTGATGCTAACAATTTCAGGTTGATATCAAACTGTGATATGGCCAAGCAAGCTTGGGAAATCCTGCAAACTGCCCATGAAGGAACTGATAAAGTAAAGCTGTCAAGATTACAGATTATTGCTACGCAGTTTTAGAACCTAAGAATGGTAGAAGAGGAGACGATCACTGAGTTCAATGCGAAACTGTGTGACTTGGCAAATGAAGCCCATGCTCTTGGAGAACCTATTCCTGAAGACAAGCTGACTAGGAAGGTTCTCAGATCGTTACCTACAAGATTTGACATGAAAGTGACGGCCATTGAAGAAGCTCAAAATCTCAGACACATGATGCTAGAAGAATTAATTGGATCGCTCAAATAGTTTGAGATGAAGTCAGTCAAAGTAGATGCTCCCCTCAAAAACATTGATGTTGGATTGAAGGCTGAAACAGATGAAAAGAAACCCTCAGCTGATGATCAACTGGGTCAGTTGGTAAAAATTCTAGGAAAGCTCTTGAAAAACATGGGAACAAGGTCAGGGCAGACCTCAACCTCTTGAAGACAATCCAGAAGAGGTGGAGGAAATCAGAGAGAGCAAAGAACCAGCTGAAGAGGAAGAAGAAAAGAAGGAAAGAAGAAAAGGGATTCAGTGATGGAACTGTGAGGGGTACGGACACAGAGAAGCGGAGTGTCCCAGCAAGCAAGCCAAAGACTCTGACAAGAAAGACAACAATTCACTAACAGAAACATGGAGTGACTCTGAGGAAAGCGATGAAGAAAATGTTATTGTGTTAGCTAGTGTATCCTCTTATGAATCTGAAACAGCAATAAAAAATGAGTTCAATTATGGGATTGATGTCGCAGATAGCGAAGAAGAAGATGACTCTACTCACAACATGTTAGAGAATCTGCAAGACATTCTTCACCAATGTGAGGATGCCCTGAAGGTAAATCAAGCTTTAAATGATAGAGTCAACCATCTGGAAGAAGAGAGGGAGGAGTTGCTTGAGAAATTGTCAACACTCAGTGGACCAGTCATCCTACAGAAGAAAGGAGAAGCTGCCTTCAAGAACCCTGCTGTCAGTATTCCTTCAACAATTGATCCTCAGAAAAATATACTGGATGAAATTCTGTCCTATCAAAGATTTGGAGGAGGAAGAATGGGCTTGGGATATATAGGTGAGAAAACCTCTGGTAAACCAGTCTTTGTTAAGGCTGTAGAAACAAAGGAAATCGAGGATAGTGAAGAGAAAGGTGGACTCTGCTAGAAACTGATGGAGGAAGAATTAACTGTCAATCTGAACCAAGAAGTGCTTCGGCAACCGCTGTATCAACCCCCTGTATCAAATGCCCATCTTCATAGAGGCAGCAATCCACAGCCCTGTGGAAAGGAGAAAGGCCCTCAAAGAAAATATTTCAGCTTGCAAAATCCTCTGATGCACAGAAGGGTTACCAGGAATAGGGGTAACTTCAGAAGGAGGAAATCTAAGCTCAATGATCACTGTCAGATGTCCTACACCTCAGCTTATCTTGGCAATCTTCATCAACGATCAGAACTAAAATGGAGAGTCAAAATAATAGAGAAACCAGCGCACTGGGATGGAGCAAGCAAAAGAGTACCAAAGAAAACTCAGATATGGAGACCCAAAGGCAACAAACTGAAAAACAACGGGGTTGAAAGTCTAAAACTGTGGAAACTCAAAAGTGAGAAGCGAACAGACCAGGAACTTGAGGGTCAGAAGAGGGGGAAATCAAGACAAACTCAAGTGTGGGTAAAGAAACAATTATCAGAGTCTCACGAGGATCCTCCCTACAAAGGTGTCATCCAGGATGTGTAGGAGAACCACCTCCTGCCTGCTATAGCAACCTGGCCCGATGAAGCTTGTTCAAATAATCTGGTTGCTAAAGATTGAAAAAGGCACATGCAAGGCACGTGAGCCCAAAATCTCAAATCAAAAGGGAAAAAGCAGCGGGTAAAATCAAATTTTAGGGCTCGTTCTGGTGAAGCTTCCCCCAAATCGTACACTCAGATCAACCTTCCTCTTCTACTCGAACTCCTCCAGCTATCATCTGACAATGGTGAAGACTCAAGAGAAGTACAAGCTACAGAGAATGCTGTGGCAGGTCATACTGAAGAGAGCTGCAGAACACTTGTCAAATCCCTAGGCATAGAAGGAGAAGGAGAGGAGATGGAAGCTGAAGTGCTTGAACAAGAATCTGCTGCAGCACATCCTCCTCCTCCCTCTGACAAAGGAAAAGCTCCAATCATCATTCCTGATACCAGTAGTGAAGAAGAGGAGTCCAGTATAGAAGAGGAGTCCAGTGAGGATGCTACAGAAGAACCTTCCGAGAGAAGACCTGTGGTTCTGAAGCCCAGTGAAGAAGATGACACTGCTGCAGTAGAGAGGAAGCACATTGTGACAGAGAAGAGACTGGACCTGGACAAATACAAATCTGCATCCATTGTCCACCTTTTTACTGAGGTAAATTTACTCAAGTCCCTAACTTACCCATACAGATTCAATACGTCATTAGTCAGGGATTTATAGTCAACATGGAAGAAAAATTTGGTCAGGAAGAAGGGGATGTTTTTGGACAGAGCTGGGTGCGGGGTAAGAAAGTAGTAATCACCCCTGAGAAAATAGATGAATTTCTTGAGATAGACAGTGATGCTAGAGAGCCCACAAATGTCAAACAAGAGGTGTTGGCTAGAGTCCTCACGGGAGGAATGTGCTTGTCTGGGGGTGGACCAAATCTCAGTGCTGCTGAACTCACCTCCAAAAATGCCCTGTTGTACAACCTGGGCATTAGGAACTGGATTCCCAGCTCTCACAGGGGAAAGGTTAGCAGGTCCTTTGCTAACCTTCTACACTCGATTGGGAAAAGAAGAAGAATTAGCCTAGGTAGTGTGATGTTTCCCCTGGTGGCTGCTCATGCTGGCAGTGCTTTGATGAGCGGGCAAATAACCTTATATTTGTCCACATTTTTCCCTTACTTCTTGTTTGTTCCGCAATTCTATAAAGCCATTTGATGATTTCTTCGTGTATTTTAGGTTAAAATTATGTATCTCGCAATACGAAGTCGCCCGAAGAAAATCTAGACGAATTCCGGTCGATGGAGATCAAAAGAAGCAAAGCTGAGCAAACTGCAGAAGTGATTCGGCCGAATCACTAGTGATTCGCCCACCAGCTTGATCGAATCACCCTCAGCTGCACGAATTGACCTGATCCGGGGAAGTCCTGAAGGTTTGACCGAATCACATAATGGGTGTGACCGAATCAGTGGTGATTCGGCTAAGAAAATTGATTCGCCCAGTCAAGAAGCTACTGAACATATGATTCGGCCGAATCAGAGGTGATTCGCCCAGAGGTGCCCGAATCAGTTTAGCTCCACAAGGCGTTTGACCGTATCAAAACAAAGACATTTGACCGAATCAAAAGTGATTCGGCCAGGATAATTGATTCGCCCAAACTCAAAACTGCACTGAACAAAAGGTTCGAGCGAATCACATGGACATTGACCGAATCAAGTGATTCGGTCACTTCGGTCATTTTGTGGGAAACTTCAAAGAGTATAAATAGAAGGAGATAGAAGTGAAGAAAGAGAGCTTGCTTTTTCTCTCAACCCTAGACGACAAGTTTCCACTTTTTGCAACCCTAGACGACAAAACTCAAGGAAGATCAAGCTTGATGGAAGATTGAAGCTTGGATTGAAGATTCTACATCATCCTCTTCTAAACCCTAGCTTTGTATTTACATTTATGCTTCCTTTAGTTGTCATGTTTTTGTACACACTCATTATGAGTGAGTAGTTACTTTTGTGGTTGGGGATTAAATGGATCCCCTAGGATTGGATATGATGTAGAACACTATTGTTGTTGCATTGAATGAAGTTTGGTTTGATCTTATTGTGCCCTAGCTATGTATTCATTGTATGCACACCAAGTGTTTGACGAAATGCTTAAGTGAGTATGCTTGGTTAGAACCCCTAAGGAAGGAGCGAGAGTTGAACTTAGGATGTTTCATAGCTATCGTATGATCATAGATGGAGTGTTTGTGCGTGAGAGCGACATGCATTCTTGACATTAGGCTAAGTTTTGAGCGGATTTGAGTAACCGGCCAATAGACCGAGAGGGTGGGGTTATGGGACTCATATTCTACACGGTTCAATAGAATGAGAGTTTGAGAACCTTGTCATTTATGTATCCTCTCCATTCTAGGGAAGGAGCGAGAGTTGAACCTAGAGTGGATGATGCATTAGGCTTGCTTTTATCAACCAAATGTAGTTCATGCATGTATTAGTGTGTTACTTCATTTCCTCATATCTTAGGGGAGAAGTTGAATCCCTAGTCACCCCTTTTTATTCATTAAGTAGAACTCAAGAATATCATTTATCTTTAGTGCTTGCTAGAGATACCTCTATAGGAGGACATATTCCCCCCCAAAAACCGTAGACTTACATTAGTAGCATTGATTAGTTGTCAATTAGTCTAAGCTTTTCCCTTGGGTTCGATCCGAGGTCACTTGGTTATAAATATTGTTTGATATTTGCGTGACTAGAATAGCACTTCATTTTGCTTGCCTAAAACGCCAACGTCAAAATGGCGCCGTTGCCGGGGAATTAGCCATTAGACTAGATTGCTAATTAGTTTTACTTTTAGTTAGTTTACTTCACTTTCTATTTTTCTTTTATTTAGTTGTCGTAATTGCTTGCGTACGTGCTATTCTTGTTTGTCTCTATTAAAGTTCACACTTACAAAAGCTCTCTTTGATTGCTTCATAGGTGTTTGAATGCAAACAAGAGCAAAGAGCAAGAGAGCACAAGAACAAGCTTCTACCTCAACTACAAGCCAACCTTCTCATCCCTCCGCTTCACACGAGCTTAACTCCTCACTTGGATACTCCTTCGCCTACACAAGCCGAACAACCAGAATATATGGACCTACAAATTCCAAGAAGGCAAGGAAATGCTCCTCTTCCGCAAGAGGAAGAAGAAAGACCGGTTTGGGCATACAACGCCCCGACCATTGGATATTATGGCTCACCCATCTACTTGGAAGAGGGTGAAGATCAAGAATTCGATATAAAATCCGCCCTCCTTCATATGGCAGCCGCGCATCAAAATGATGGGTATGTAAGGTCCCATGAAGACCCAAACTTTCCAAGGAGAGCGCCTATCCAAGAGGAACCATCCCTAGCATCCATTGCCGCAATAGTGGCCGCAACTCAAGCTCAACAACAAAAGGATAGCCAACTCATCCTTCAAAAACTCGACCAATTGCAAGCGCATAGCGAAATGCTTGGGACTCAAATTGTTCAACAAGCGAGTTCTTCATCAAGATATCAAGAAAAATTGCCTTCTCAACCGGATGTGAACTCTTCCGAAACTATAAATGCCATCATCCTAAAGAGCGGAAGAATCTTAGAAGAGCCCCAAGTGAAGACCAAAGTTGCCAACACAACCGTTGAGATTGATAAAGAAGGGTCTTCATCTCAAGAAGAAGTTGAGAAGAGAAGAAAAGAAAAAGTTGAAGAGCCCGCTCCATATATGCCTCCCATTCCATTTCCGCAAAGATTAAAGAAGAAGAAGGAGGATGGTAACACTCTCGATGAGGACACCATCGAAGACGATGCATGCAATATTTTTGATTCTCTTGGTGAACTAACAAGCTTTGAGCAGAAGTTGCTTACACAAGATGACAATAGCTTGTCGTTCACCTCTCTATTGGGAATTGAAGTGAAACCCGCTGAAATTAATCATGGCACAAATGAGGCGCCAAAAGGTGATGAATTCGATGAGGGATTGAAACCCCTACCACCAAATCTAAAATGCATCGAAATGGACCTTGTGCTTAATTGGGAAAAATGCCACTTCATGGTTAAAGGACATATTGTGTTGGGGCATCTTGCATCAAAGAGTGGAATTGAGGTCGATAGAGGCAAGATTGATTTTATTGAGAAGCTGCCACCATCGAACGACGTGCAAGAAATAAAGAGTTTCCTCAAGCGCGCTGGATTTTATTGGAGGTTCATCAAGAACTTCCCGAAGATTGCTCGACCTCTTACAAATCTGCTATGTAATGAGGTATAGCTCAATTTCGATGAACCCAAGCTTTTCGACAAACGACTCCAAATTATCCGAAGCTTTTCTTTTGCATGCCATTTGAGAAGGGATCCTCGCAAAGGACTTCTCAAGTGTGTTTCTTATGAAGAAGGGAATCGGCTACGTCTTAGCCAAGACTTTAAACTAGGCTGGTGAGTATTTGTGCTTTTGCTCCCACTTGTTTGTAGTGTAGAATCATGTTTTGACTTTGTGTTGCGCCAAGCCTATATGAAGTTAGAGGCTTTAGGGATTTTTGTGGTTGAGTGCACTCAAATTACCCCTTTTGGTTTGATTATTCATGTGTGAAAATATTTAAGTGTGGGGTGTTTTGAGTGAATATTAGATGTCTTAAAGTGGTTGAGGAATGTGGTGCATTTGAGTGAAAAATTTTGTGCAGAGTTGGCTAACTCCCACCAGTCGGTTCGCCCGAATCAGTTTTCATGAGTGGCCGAATCAGTTGATTCGTGCACCCAAAAATCTATAGCTCGCCACTGAGTAAAAGATTCGGGCGAATCATGGACGGTCTCCTCGAATCACTTGATTCGGTCAAGCAGCTACCCAGATCGATTCTGCCAAGTCTTCGCCCGAATCACTTGATTTGCTCACCCGAGGCGCCACTGAGTAAATGATTCGGGCGAATCAAAAGTGATTCGGGCAGGTCCCCGAATCAAATTCGCTGGAAGTTTGAGATTTATTCGTGCGAATCCATCTTATTCGCTCACTCTTCCGCCCGAGCCCTAAACACGTTTCCGTCCGACTACCTCAGACCCCGAGCGCTTCCGTCCGACCGTCCCAACCAAATCCCTCCCTCTCCGAGCTAACCCTAAACCGTGTTCGCACTCCGTGACACCCATTCAGCCGCGGCTTCTCCGAGTCTTCTCGCCCGATTCAACCGCTGCCTCCCCGAGTCACCCTTCTCCTTCCTCAGCTTCACAATGGCCAGGACTAACTTGACGACTACAGGAAAGCCTCGACCACCGCCTGCCAAGAAGCTGACAGCAGCTCAAAAGGGTAAGGGCATTGCTAAACCTAAACCTAAAGCCAAAGCTCCAGCCAAAAACAAACCGAAGCCAAGGCGAGCTACTAGTGGTATCATAATCCGCTCCTCTCCCCCGCCGTCTCCAGTCAGTTCATCATCTTCATCCTCCTCTTCCGACGATTTCAGACCCGTGGGAGAGTCGTCGCGCTCGCAAGCTAGGCTGGCAGTTATCCCTCATTCCGGAACAGCAGAGACAAGGAGACCCCGCTATCTTACTGGAGAAATCCTTGCTGCGGATGCCAAGATGCAAGCTTTATTGACGCAGCATGAGAATTATGAGGTATTGGCTCCCATTTATCCTGATCATGCCGCACTGAGCAGGCTTAAAGTTATGGATGAAATCAGAAATTACCTTCGTGCTAGTGATATGCATTATATTTTGATGGATGATCCGGGTACTTACCCGAGGATGGTGAAGGAATTCATGGCATCATTTTCTGCGACGAAGGAAGATGTTGAGGGTAGTAGAACGCACAATGGCTGGAGGAACCAAACTGTCATTTCTTGGACCTTCCGATTAGGCGGGCAGACTTTTACCCTGCCCGCGCTTGATATTTGCACAGCTTTTGGGTGCACTAAGCTTGGTGTGTCCCCGCATTTCAGAGAGCGCGAACGGTACCATTTCTGGGTGGACCTCGCCGCGAAGGACATTTTCTTCACCTCCCCTCAGCCAGCCACGATGATTACCTCCTCAGTTTGGCGGCTGATTCACCGTATCATAGCTACATCAATTCACAGCCGCAAGGATGGGGGCAGGTACGTGAACACATCGGACTTGGACTTGATGCTCCTCATTTCTCGCGGCAAATCAGTAAACATTGTAGATGCACTGACGTTTCAGTTTGAGTCATATCAGAGAAAGGAGTACAAAGGGCGCGCTCTAGGTGGCGGGACATTTATTACACTTCTCGCGAAGTGGCTAGGATTCAATTTAGACCGCTGCGATATGTTGCCAAAGAAAATTCTGAACCTGGAAACTCTCCGAAAGATGCACATGATAGAGCCTAAGACGCTTCGTTGGATTACTCGACCCGATGTGCCACAACACTTGGAGAAGAGGATAGAGAGGAAGCGAAAGGAGCATGGACTCCCTGATATAGAGACACCACCCAGGCAGGCCAGCGAGCCACCCATGCCAGCAGCAGCCGCTCCAGCCGCCCACACCTCAGAGCCTATGCCGAATTTCAGACCCTCTCCCGCTGCCGTTCCTCCAGTCGAGCCTGAGCCCATCCCACGCGAAGGCCTGGAATTGTTGAGCGCACGCTTGGACTCCCTTTCAGATTCTCACACGACGCTCATTCGCTCCCATGAGGTATTATCCACCCTTGTCCTCGATTTTGTTGCATGGCAAGGAAATGTCATAGTGCGTATGGCAGCCAGCATGGGTATTTCAGACCTTCCACCGCCTCCAACTCCTTTCTCTCAGCCACCACCTCAGCCGGCTGTGCCTACCGCAGCTGCGAGTGACTCACTTTCAGCCATGTTCGAAGGGAGAGTGGAGGGAGGCAATGTTGAAGGAGTTCCTGGAGCTGGCAGTGGCAACCAAGGGGATGAAGTTTAGTTTGCTGCAATTTTGTGTCATGACTTGTGATATTTTAATTGACATGTATTCGGCTTGACTTGTCCATATATATTTGACGCGCTTCGCCGCGATATTTTGACTATGAAAATTGGTTGTGGCACTTGAATGTTTCTCTGGCAGATTTCTTTAAAAAACACTATTTTGAACTGCCCAGGTAAATTGATTCGTGCACCCAGGCCGAATCACCACTTTTGGCCTTGTCCGAATCAAGTGTGATTCGGGCAAAGCTCTATCCCAGCTAAAGTGATTCGGACACTGGCCGAATCAATCATTTTTGCCTTGTCCGAATCACCTGATTCGGCCAACCTCTTATCCGAACAAAAGTGATTCGCCCTGGTGTCACCGAATCAATTCTTAGCCATCGCCGAATCAGGTGATTCGGGCACTCTTCAGCAGCCCTGTCTTGAGTTTGGAAATTTCTGCCTCTTATTTGCATATGTTCAAAACCTTTCTCAAGCACATTAATGCAAAAATTCATGACTTTTGATGCACACAAACATATCTAAGTGAACTCATCATATACATTGTCGCGCATTTGTCTTCTAACCTCATGCCTAGCTATATGTTCTCCATTAATTATATCTCGCATAGCTAGCTGTTTTAAACACGGGAATTCAAGTGTTGCGCTGATTTTTTTTGTGAGTGTCAGATTTATTGCAACTGCCAAGAGCATCATACACGGACGGATGTGCATTAGGCTACCTCCACACGAGAGAAGTTCCTTCGCAACTTTCTCTTTACCATCCTTTGTTCTTTATATTGCTTAGGGACTAAGCAAACTTCTAAGTGTGGGGTGTTTTGTGCTTTTGCTTTGATTTTCTACCACTTGATTCTATGCTAGACACTCACTTTGAGCACATTACACTCACATAATTGCTCTCATCCAAACTTTAAGTATTGATCACACGAAGTAATGTTTGCTAAGCAATTAAGTAGTATAAAAAATTTTTTTGGATTGAGTTGTGCTTTAAATTCATGAATCGCATCTTTAAGTCGATTGATCCTCTTTGTGATGATTTTATTCACATGATTCGATGTTCGGCTAGCTTAGTTTGATTCGTTTTTAAGCTCTTTCCATGCATGAAAAATGAAGTTGAGTTTAGCGAGCACAAAATAAAAAATGTTTTCAAAAAAAAACCCTTGTGCTTGCTCTTGGTTGCTCTTAGGTGATTTTAGCGTCCCTATTTAGCCTTTGCATTTGCTTTGCTCACACTTCATGCCCCATCAAATATCATTTAGGCACATTGTCAAGTCTTAAGTGTGGGGTGTTTCAAAATGTTTGCGAAAGAAAAAAAAAAAGAAAAAGAAAAAAAAGGCACATGAAAGAGAAAGAAAAAAAGAATTATCATATTTTGAAGGTTTTGCATTTGCCGAGGGTTAGGAAGGTAATTTCCTCCTCGAAAGCATTTGTATAAACGCAAAAAAATAGGCACACTTAATTCTTGACTTTGTGCCTTTTCCACAAGTTCTTTCGCATAGGTATGAGCAAGGTTTTTGCATTGGGTATCTAGGAAGCGTCTAAGGTATGACCCTCGTAATTTATTACTTGAGCACCCAGATTTGTACGAGGAAATTCTAAATTGTTCATTGTCAAAACTCCTCTTCTCTTGCGGTTTATCATGTATAGCCTAATTTTTGAGAACGAGTTTATTGTCTTGAGCTTATGGACTTGCCCTTAGCAAGCATATGTGATTGATTTGACAAAATTTTTGTGCTAGCAACGCTTATCTTCATACTACTTGCATAGGAAATTGAGCGGAAATTTGAATTTGACGAATGCTAGGTTGACATCGATTCTATGAACATTTATTATCGCATTGAAGTGAATGATCCTTAGAGTTTGCGTGAAGTGAATAATTTGTGCAACTCTATTCCAATTTGAGGTGATAGTGAACTACTTGCTTAGCTAGCTATATTTGGACTTTAAACTCTCATGGATTATTGCAATTGGGATTTGTGAGTATTCCTTTTCTGAAAACTCTCGCTTGACTTATGCACATATTTGTTCGGGACGAACAAGTCTTAAGTGTGGGGTATTTTGATGAGCGGGCAAATAACCTTATATTTGTCCACATTTTTCCCTTACTTCTTGTTTGTTCCGCAATTCTATAAAGCCATTTGATGATTTCTTCGTGTATTTCAGGTTAAAATTATGTATCTCGCAATACGAAGTGGCCCGAAGAAAATCTAGACGAATTCCGATCGATGGAGATCAAAAGAAGCAAAGCTGAGCAAACTGCAGAAGTGATTCGGCCGAATCACTAGTGATTCGCCCACCAGCTTGACCGAATCACCCTCAGCTGCACGAATTGACCTGATCCGGGAAAGTCCTGAAGGTTTGACCGAATCACATAATGGGTGTGACCGAATCAGTGGTGATTCGGCTAAGAAAATTGATTCGCCCAGTCAAGAAGCTACTGAACATATGATTCGGCCGAATCAGAGGTGATTCGCCCAGAGGTGCCCGAATCAGTTTAGCTCCACAAGGCGTTTGACCGTATCAAAACAAAGACATTTGACCGAATCAAAAGTGATTCGGCCAGGATAATTGATTCGCCCAAACTCAAAACTGCACTGAACAAAAGGTTCGAGCGAATCACATGGACATTGACCGAATCAAGTGATTCGGTCACTTCGGTCATTTTGTGGGAAACTTCAAAGAGTATAAATAGAAGGAGATAGAAGTGAAGAAAGAGAGCTTGCTTTTTCTCTCAACCCTAGACGACAAGTTTCCACTTTTTGCAACCCTAGACGACAAAACTCAAGGAAGATCAAGCTTGATGGAAGATTGAAGCTTGGATTGAAGATTCTACATCATCCTCTTCTAAACCCTAGCTTTGTATTTACATTTATGCTTCCTTTAGTTGTCATGTTTTTGTACACACTCATTATGAGTGAGTAGTTACTTTTGTGGTTGGGGATTAAATGGATCCCCTAGGATTGGATATGATGTAGAACACTATTGTTGTTGCATTGAATGAAGTTTGGTTTGATCTTATTGTGCCCTAGCTATGTATTCATTGTATGCACACCAAGTGTTTGACGAAATGCTTAAGTGAGTATGCTTGGTTAGAACCCCTAAGGAAGGAGCGAGAGTTGAACTTAGGATGTTTCATAGCTATCGTATGATCATAGATGGAGTGTTTGTGCGTGAGAGCGACATGCATTCTTGACATTAGGCTAAGTTTTGAGCGGATTTGAGTAACCGGCCAATAGACCAAGAGGGTGCGGTTATGGGACTCATATTCTACACGGTTCAATAGAATGAGAGTTTGAGAACCTTGTCATTTATGTATCCTCTCCATTCTAGGGAAGGAGCGAGAGTTGAACCTAGAGTGGATGATGCATTAGCCTTGCTTTTATCAACCAAATGTAGTTCATGCATGTATTAGTGTGTTACTTCATTTCCTCATATCTTAGGAGAGAAGTTGAATCCCTAGTCACCCCTTTTTATTCATTAAGTAGAACTCAAGAATATCATTTATCTTTAGTGCTTGCTAGAGATACCTCTATAGGAGGACATATTCCCCCCCAAAAACCGTAGACTTACATTAGTAGCATTGATTAGTTGTCAATTAGTCTAAGCTTTTCCCTTGGGTTCGATCCGAGGTCACTTGGTTATAAATATTGTTTGATATTTGCGTGATTAGAATAGCACTTCATTTTGCTTGCCTAAAACGCCATCATAAGCTGACCGCGCCCCAAGAAGACATTAGGTCGCGCGCCCGGAGAAGACATTAAGGTCCGGCGCGTGATGCTAATGTTGCTTGCTGGCGCTGAACTCACTGAGATGCACACCCATTTCCTTCGATGTCGATTTTCTCCCTAAAAATACCATTTTGAGTCTCAAGTCTCTTTTCATGTATTCCGAACACCTGAAATGCAAACAACACTAAGAAGTAACTGTTCACATAAAAACATGTCGAAATAGTTGGGTTTAAATGGTTTAGCGAGTCGTATAAATACGCCCCATCAAACCACCCCACACTTAAACTTGTTCGTCCCGAACAAAAAACAAAAACAAGACTCGCGACACCAAAGCAATTCTAAACACTGAATTTACCCGAGATGTCCTCACTAATCAGTTCATGAACATATGCTCACATTCATTGTTCAATAAAGATCAGCGAGAAACTGTAATGATACATGTTACCTGAGAAGTCAAGAAGATGGAATTCAATGGATGACTTGGAGATAGTCCTCTTTAGACTCCTGACTCCATTCTTCAGTTCGAGGTCATAGTCACGCGCATACACTGATTTCGCTTTCTCTGGCACGTGAGAAATCCAAGCCACGAGGAACTCAACCTTTTTTATTCTTTTCTTTGGTAGGATAGCTTTTGAAACTTTCTTGTTTTGTTTGGTCCGAAGACTTCACTCAACTCGATTGTTTTTTTCTGGATTTTGTTTCTCTTTCACATTTGACTGAATTTTCCTTTTGAGCTTTGCTCTCCAATGTGAATTGCTTGTCCCCTTTTTTTCTTTGAACCGTTCCAATCATCGCCTTCGAATAGCAACATATGGAGCGCGTCCCGCTCTTTCTCATCATCATTCTTTCAGCACGAGGCAGGATAGGGGTTACCCACCCGTTCCCGGTTACTAGGACTTGAGATAGGATGGTTTGTTTTCTCGTCTCACCATTGCATAAACGCTGCAATGATGGAGTGAAAGCCTCGATCCTCATAACTCGAAGTGCCAACCTCCACAAACTCAGCGCGCTACGCGACTAATCCCTTGAACCTTGGAATGCTTGTCAAGTCTCTCTAGGTTGGTACAGCAACCCCTTCGCCAACATGCATGTTAACCAACACAGACGAAATGAATCTCTGACACATAAGAATGGGCCACATCAACTTAAGAACTCTAAAGAAGATTGCAGCTGAAGGATTAGTCAAAGGAGTTCCTGTGATCAAAGGTGAGCTAAATAGCATTTGTGGGGAAGGCCAAATAGGAAAACAGAAAAAAGTTTCTCACCCCAGAATTGGCAACATCAACACAATCAGACCTCTGCAACTGTTACACATGGACTTGATGGGACCAATGGAAGTGGAAAGCTGTGGAAAAAAGAGGTATGCATTTGTGTGCGTTGATGATTATATTAGATATACATGGGTTGACTTCATTAAGGAAAAATCAGACACTGTGAGGGTGTTAGTTACCCTCGTATCTAGGTTAGAGCAAGAAAAGAACCTCAGAATCACGGCCATTAGAAGCGATCATGGGAGGGAATTTGAGAATGAACCCGTGGATAGTTTCTGCAGCAAACATGGAATCACTCATCAATATTCTTCTCCAATTACTCCTCAATAGAATGGAGTGGTGGAGAGGAAGAATTACTCCAATTCAGAGCAGGGCGTGCTTGTTGGTTGATCAAGAGAGGTAGCAGGAGAATTGTCAAGTGGAGGAACTCAGACAATCTGCAGAAGGCCTGTTCTCGCTAGTGACAAGTGGTCACTAAGTGAGGGGGAGCATCCCAGTGTGAGGAGCACTCACGACAGAGTTCGAGCGGCTCAGCGAAAGGCTTTTGAGCAAAGCGGACAGAACCTATACAAGCTAGTTGCACAAGCGTGTGCTATAGCAAACCTACTGAGACATTGTGTTAATTAGAATAGGTTGAGTCTGTGATTCGAGTGTGTAGGTGAGTTAGACACGAATCAGAGGGTGTTCTGATTGTGTGCGAAGTGCTAGTTGAGGTCGGGTAGCATAGATTGTCGAGGAGTCGAGTATGTGTTGTAGGAGTACCTTGGAGACTAGTGGATTGAGGACTGTAGTATAGTCCTTGATAGAGCCTATTTATACGCATTATTTAGATCATAACCCTATGCTTGTTTGCATTATTTTGTGTACAAGATTACTAGTTTCTAGTGTTTTTGTATTACAGGGCAAAACGAGGGCCTAAGTTGGATACGCGCTAACAGGCAGCGTTTAGGACGCGCATCACACAGCCTGCGGAGCTAGCGGCGCAAACAGAAGAATTGGCAGAGTCGACCACGGTGCGTTAACCGATTGCGCTAAGCAGTATGCCGTGCGCCGTGCGCAGATGATGGTGTTTCCAAATCCTGACACCACCAGATTTGGAAGTTGCTAAGGATGAGCCTCTTGAGCAGTATATAAAGAAGAGAAGGAGGCTAGGGTTTAAGAGAATAATTCACAATTCGTACACCAAGGAGGCACCGCGCAGCAGAACTGGAAAACACACGAGCTTGCTGAGAGGATCTGCGCTAGCCGACTGCGCCAGCCAAGACTGCAACCTGCACGCACTGTTTGCTATTGTTTTCTTGGACACCTTAGTTATTATTTACTGTTTCTATGATGTTTACTACTAGCATGTCTAGCTAAACGCTTAGTATCGGTTGGGCATGAATCTATGAGTATTTCCTTTGAGACTTGCGCTTAATGCATAGCCTGCTTGCTTATATTAATTCTGTGCACATTGTTGGCAGCCTGTTGCATGAGTAGGGGAAGCCTTGAACCGCAATCTTACTCTTGTTGCTTGTTGTTGTTTGTTAAACTAGTTGAATAGCCTGACGGTGCCAACTAGGAGTAACGCGCTAGGATAGGCAATTACTACCTTGATCGGATTCGTAGTTGTTTAGTCTAGTTCAAGAATTAATAGCACATGAACTTTGATCGGAACATGCGCACATGTTAGGAAGCCTTGACCGGACACTAACTTAAGTAAAATCAAGCTATAGACGTTTAGAGTCAATGATAAGGGATACACTCATAGAGGATTGTCTGCGCCGATACTTCTTATAGTCATAGTACTTAATCTCTACTGCCTGCGCACGTCTAGTGCAATTCCTGCGTTTACGACTGTTTACTCGCGCATAGCGCAACCCCAATCACTCACACCCCCAGCTTTCATAAGTGTAGGTCACTGGCTAAAACTGAACTGCTTGCTCCCTGTGGAGATCGACCCTGACTTAACCGCTGTACTAGTGGAAGAGGAAGGATTAATTTGACGCGTACAACGACGCGCGATCAAATTTTGGCGCCGTTGCCGGGGATCGACACGGCTAAGTTTTAGCTAGTTTACGTTTTTTCTTTTTTTTAGTAACTAGTTATTTTCAGTTTGTTTTGTTTTCTCGTTGTTGTTTCTGACAGCGCGCAATCACCATTAGCCTGCGCAACCTTGAAACAGGTGCGCTGCGCAGATTCTAGTTGCGCACTGACAGACGCAGCAGCATTAGTTATCTTTTAATTTCGTTTTCTTTGAGATTTAGAACAGGTCATGGAGGATAACAGTGTTGTTGGGGATAATTTAGGGGACAGAACCCCGGAAGAAGCAAGAGCACATAACCGCGCATCCCTGTTCAGAGAGGAAGTGCAGCGCGAGGTTGAAGCAAGGAGGGCCGCTGAAGTGTACCATGCGCCACCCGTGCAACAGGCCGTGCGACGCAGAACAGTGCGCGAGATGTCAGCCCCACTCACAGTTAACCAGCCATGGTGCATCGTGCTTCCGCCAGACGGTCATTTCGAACTAAGGAGCTCGCTCATTCATCACATGCCCAAGTTCCACGGGATGAACAACGAAAATCCAGTCAAGCATGTGCGAGAGTTCCTAGTCATTTGCGAGAACATGAAGACCGAAGGGGAAAGCGATGAGGCGCTGAAGATGAAGGCATTCCCATTTTCACTATGTGATACAGCCAGACATTGGTTGATGAATTTACCAGCAGGATCAATTCACACATGGGAGAGCTACAGAAGAAGTTCCTGGACAAATTTTATCCCGCAGCAAAGATCGCGCTACTCAGGAGAGAACTGGCCGCACCTAGGCAGAGCGCAGGGGAGTCACTGTCAGAGTATTACGAGCGTTTCAGGGAGCTAGAGGCCAACTGCTACAATCATGGCCTGCCCCAGAATGTGCTGATTGAGAATTTCCTGAATGGACTGCTGCCCATGGAGCTGAGGTTATTGAACGCATGCGCAGGAGGCGACATTTGCAACATGTACCCAGAAGACGCGTGGCAGCTGATAGAAGACTCTGCTGGGCAGGTAAGACATCAGCTAACACTTGAAAATAGTCGTGCTCGTTCTGTGCATCAGGTAGAAACAAGCGCTGAGATCAAGGAAATGAAGGCCATGCTGCAGAAGTTGATGAGTGCGCAAAGCGCACAACCAGTTGCGCCAAAGGTATGTGAATTCTGCAGGTCCACCGAACACAAAACTGATGAATGTCCCACGCTGTTTGAGGAATCAGGAGATGTCAATGCTCTTGGAGGATGGGATAACAGAGGACCACAGAGACAGAATCAGTCGCGCTTTGGACTAGCCGCAAATGGGTTCAGATGGAAGGAGGAAAATAATTTCCAGAGGCAGTCCACGGATCAGCGCGCGCCACAGCAGACGCAACAAGCTGCGCCCTACAATCCACCGCATCGCCGCACTGGCGCACCAGCGCATAACAACCAGCAACCGAGGCGATCTTTGGAAGATATCGTGGGGCAGCTAGCAGACACAGTGCGCAAAAATGACGAGAAGCAGCTATCACAGATTGCGACCACGGTGTATGAGCTAAAGAAGAGCGATGGCAACCTGCCTTCGCAAGTGATTCAGAACCCCAAAGGAGGAGTCAATGCTGTGACACTGAGGACTGGGCGCACGATAGGAACAGAGCAGACCACGAAGGCGCCCGCGTAACCAGCTGCGCAAGTCCCGGATCCAGCAGAACAGAATGCGCAACCAGAGCAAGACGCGCAACCAGAAGTGCCAGCCACAAGCCAGCAGGGCGAAGGTATAACACAATTAAAAGACAAGGGCACGAATCGTACTAATATACCTGCACCTTTCCCTGTGCAGGCACCATCGGCTAGGAAGGAAGCGCTTAAGGAGCTATACGAGTTATTCAGTAAGGTGGAAATAAACATTCCCCTTATTGAAGCAGTTCGGCAGATCCCTAGGTACGCCAAGTTTTTGAAGAAGCTGTGAACAAACAGGAGGAGGAAAGGCGAGTGCGCACAGGTAATGCTAAATGCGCAGGCCTCAGCGATCGTGCAGCATAAGGTACCACCTAAGTGCCGAGACCCAGGTACGTTCACTATCCCATGCACTTTAGGTAAAACCACAGTAAGCAATTGCATGATTGATTTAGGCGCATCCATCAATTTGTTACCCTATTCCCTATATGCGACATTGCGCCTTGGACCACTAAAGCCTGCAGGTCTCACCATTCAGCTAGCAGATCGGTCTTGCAAACAACCTGCCGGCATGATAGAGGATGTTCTTGTGCGAGTAGGAGAGCTGGTGTTCCCAGCAGATTTCTATGTGCTAGAAATGGAGGGTGAATCGAGCACCAGCAGTGCGCAGATCCTACTAGGCAGACCTTTTCTGATGACCGCGCGCACGAAGATAGACGTGCGGAGGGGCACGCTCTCCATGGAGGTTGATGGCGAAGAAATCCATTTCAATATATTCAAGGGGATGCAGCATCCACATGAGGACGCCACAGTGCACGCGATGGATAGCATTGATGATTTAGTCACAGATGCGCAATGTGCAAGCGCAACAATAGGACCAGAGCCCCTGGCACAGGCAGAGTTGGAGGAGCAGGAAGACGAGCTGAGCAGTACTGAACCAGAATCCAAACAGGTACACAATTTAGTTCATATTTGCACTGCTAATAAAATCTTGCCCTCTATTGAACAGGCACCCAAGGTCGAGCTGAAGCAACTTCCAGAGCACCTCAAATACATTTTCTTAGGAAATGAGGACACCCTGCCAGTGATCATAAAGAAAGGATTAGAAGAGGAGCAGGAAGCGCGCTTACAGCAGGTGCTGCGCAAGAACCAGCGCGCCATAGGATGGACACTTGCTGACCTGCGTGGAGTGAGCCCAGACGTATGCATGCATAGAATTCTGTTGAAAGATGGTGCCAAACCATCCAGGGAGGCTCAGCGCAGATTGAATCCAAATATGATGGAGGTAGTGCAGAAGGAGATTCTAAAGTTGCTTGACGCAGGAGTCATTTACCCCATCTCGGACAGCAAATGGGTCAGTCCAGTGCACGTTGTGCAGAAGAAGGGAGGAATCACAGTGGAAGAGAATGCGCAGGGCGCATGTGCATCGACTACAGGAAGCTTAACGCAGTCACGCGCAAGGACCATTTCCCGCTACCCTTCATGGACCAAATGCTGGACAGATTAGCAGGAAAGCCCTATTTTTGCTTCTTGGACGGATATTCAGGGTACAACCAGATACCCATAGCTGCAGAGGATCAAGAGAAGACCACGTTCACCTGCCCCTCGGTACGTTTGCGTTTCGGCGCATGTTATTTGGGCTGTGTAACGCGCCAGGTACGTTCCAACGCCTTGTCATGAGCATTTTTTCTGATATGATTGGTATATGCATAGAAGTGTTCATGGATGATTTTACCATATATGGAGGTACCTTTGATGCATGCCTAACTCATCTTGATAAGGTCTTAGCGCGCTGCATTTCTAAAAACCTAGTGCTCAATTATGAAAAATGTCATTTCATGGTAACGCATGGTGTAGTACTAGGACATATCATCTCAGAGGAGGGGATCAAGGTAGATAAAGCTAAAATTGATCTTATTTCCAATCTACCTTATGCCACTAGCGTGCGCGACGTGAAATCGTTCCTTGGGCATGCCGGGTTTTACAGGCGTTTTATAAAGGACTTCTCTAAAATTTGTATACCCCTGTCTAACCTCTTGCAAAAGGATGTGTGCTTCGACTTTACTGATGAGTGCAGTGCCGCATTTGATAAGCTGAAGGAGGCGCTGACCAGTGCGCCAGTGATGCGCGCACCAGACTAGAACCTGCCATTTGAACTGATGTGCGACGCAAGCGATTATGCAGTAGGTGCAGTCCTGGGGCAGCGAGTGGACAAGAAGCCGCACGCCATTTATTATGCTTCGCGCACACTGGACGCTGCGCAGAGGAACTACACCAACACGGAAAAGGAGCTTCTGGCAATTGTGTTTGCGCTGGAGAAGTTCCGTGCATATGTTCTAGGCACCAGGGTCATCATATACACAGACCACGCAGCCATCCACTACCTAATGTCCAAGAAAGAAACTAAGCCACGCCTGATGCGTTGGGTGCTCCTACTTCAGGAATTTGACTTGGAGATCAAAGACAAGAAGGGCACGGAGAACACAGTTGCGGACCACCTGAGCAGGATCGTGAAGGAGGAGGAGCCAGGACAGATCACGGAGACATTCCCTGATGAGCATCTGATGGCGCTGACAGGTAAGGTACCATGGTATGCGCACATTGCGAATTACCTGGTCACAGGTACGTTTCCTCCTCATTTCAATAAAACCCAGTGCATGAGATTGAAACATGAGTCCAAGCATTACCTTTGGGATGATCCATATATGCTCAGAATAGGACCAGATCAGATATTGAGGCGCTGCGTGCCTGACCATGAAACTAACTCTGTTTTGATGTTTTGTCATGCGCACGCATGTGGAGGACACTTTGGCCCCAATCGCACGAGCAGAAGGATCCTGGATAGCGGATTTTATTGGCCGCACCTGTTCAGAGACGCATATAACTACTGCAGGAATTGTGACAGGTGCCAGCGCATAGGAGGCATATCAGCGCGCAATGAGATGCCGCAGACGCCAATTCTAGTGGATGAAGTGTTTGATATATGGGGAATTGACTTCATGGGGCCATTTTCTCCATCTGCAGGATACGAGTACATATTGGTCGCAGTGGATTATGTCTCCAAATGGGTCGAAGCTAAGGCCACACGGAAGGATGGTGGTAAGACGGTCGCTGAGTTTCTGAAAACTAACATCTTTTGCAGGTACGGGGTGCCTAAGGCAATCATCAGCGACCAGGGGACGCACTTTTGCAACAGGATCGTGGCGCAAGTTTTCAAGCATTATGGAGTGCGCCACAAGACGTCCACTGCTTATCATCCTCAGACAACTGGACAGGCCGAGGTTTCCAACAGAGAGATCAAGCGCATCCTGGAAAAGACTGTGAGACCATCGCGCAAAGATTGGAGCCAGCGCCTGGACGACGCACTGTGGGCATACCGCACTGCGCATAAGACGCCCATTGGGACTTCACCGTTTCGGTTGGTTTACGGGAAAGCATGCCATCTGCCAGTAGAACCAGAGCACAAAGCATACTGGGCATTACGCATTTGCAACCTGAACTGGGATGAGGCCGGAAAGGAGCGCGCATTTGAGCTCAGCGAATTAGAAGAGCTGCGCCTGGATGCCTATGAGGGACTGCGCGATTACAAGGAGCGGACAAAGGCATTTCATGACAAGCATATCCTCAGACGCACTTTTGAGCCAGGAGACAAGGTATTATTATTCTCCTCTCGCCTGAAGCTCATGCCTGGAAAGCTGCGCAGCAAATGGACAGGACCGTACACAGTCACCAAGGTTTTCCCCTACGGAACAATCGAATTAGAAAACGAGCACCGGCATCGTTTTCAGGTCAATGGGTGATCGCGCGTCGTCGTGCGCGTCAAATATAATCCTTCCTCTCCCACTAGTACAGCGGTTAAGTAAGGGTCGATCTCCACAGGGAGCAAGCAGTGAGTCTTAGCCAGTAACCTACACTTAAGAAAACGGGGGTTGCGTGAGTGATTGGGGGTTTTGCGCGATGCGCGAGTAGCAGTGAATATCGTAACGCAGGAAATTGCACTTAGACGTGCGCAAGCAGTATAGATGAGATACTATGTTTATGAGAAGTGCTGGGCAGACAATCCTCTATGAATGCATTCCTTATCATCGACTCTAAATGTCTATAGTTTGTGCCCTACTTGGGTTAGTGTCCGGTAAAGGCTTCCTAACACGTGCGCATGTTCCGTTCAAAGTTCATGTGCTAGTAATTCTTAGAACTAGACTAAACAGCTGCGAATCCTGTCACGGTAGCAACTGCCTACCCTAACTCGTTACTCCTAATTGTCACGGTAAGTTTGCGGTTCAAGGCTTCCCCTACGCATGCAACTAGTTTAACAGGTGACAAGCAAGCAACACAAGTAAGATTGCGGTTCAAGGCTTCCCCTACTCATGCAACTAACTGTCTCAGTACGCAAAGAATTAATACCAGTAAATAAACTATGCATTAAGCTCAAGTCTCAAAGGTAATACATCATAGGTTCATGCCCAACCAACACTAAGTGTTTAGCTAGACATGCTAGTGGTAAACATCATAAAATAGTAAATAACAACTACTGTATCAGAGAAAACGGTAGCAAATAGTGCGTGCAGTGTCTTCTCTCGGCTGGCGCAGTCGGCTGGTGCAACTCTACTTGACAGGTCCGTGTGTTTTCCAGTTCTGCCGCGCAGTGCCTCTGGAGTGCCACTGAGTGATGATGTTCCGATCTCTTGAAACCCTAGACTTTCTTTGTTTAAATAGTGCCCAGGAAGTTCATCTTTTGGCAACTTCCAAATCTGGTCACTGGGACTTTGCGCCTGGCGCACGGCATTGATTGGCGCAATCGGGTAGCGCACCTCTGCTGTCTTTCGCCATTTCTTTTTTCTGTTTGCGCCGCTAGCTCCGCAGGCTGATCTTTCACTCCTAGAACGCTGCCTGTTAGCGCGTATCCGACTCAAGGACTCGCTTTGCCTTGGCGCGGCCAATTCCCTTCTGAGCAGCGCAATCTTCGCTGCTGGATAAAATTTGTCTAAGAATTTCTTCTGCAGCTGCTCCCATGTGTGGATTGATCCTGCGGGTAGGCTCATCAGCCAGTGTTTGGCTGCATCGCTCAATGAAAATGGGAACGCCTTCATCTTCAGCGCTTCATCGTTCTCCCCCAAGGTCTTCATGTTCTCGCAAATGATTAGGAACTCCCGCACATGCTTGACTGGATTTTCGTTGTTCATTCCGTGAAACTTGGGCATGTGATGGATGAGTGAGCTCCTCAGTTCGAACTATCCGTTGGGCGGAAGCACTATGCACCATGGCTGGTTAACAGTGAGTGGGGCTGACATTTCGCGCATTGTCCTGCGCCTCGCGACTGGACGAACGGGTGGCGCAATGTATGGTTCAGCGGCCATCCGTTCGTCGACCTCACGCTGCACTTCCTCTCTGAATAGGGCTGCGCGATTATGTGCCCTTGCTTCCTCTGGGGTTCTGTCTCCCAGGTTATCTCCAACCACACTGTTATCCTCCATGTCCTGATCCAAACTCAAGAAACGAAATTAAATGGCAACGAAGTTGTTGCGTCTGTCAGTGCGCAACTAGAATCTGCGCAGCGCAACTGTTTCAAGGTTGCGCAGGCTGATGTGATTGTGCGCTGTCAGAAACAACAACGAGAAAACAAAACAAAATGAAATAACTAGTTACTAAAATGAGAAATGTAAGCTAGCTAAAACTTAGCTGTGTTGCTCCCCGGCAACGGCGCCAAAATTTGATCGCGCGTCGTCGTGCGCGTCAAATATAATCCTTCCTCTCCCACTAGTACAGCGGTTAAGTAAGGGTCGATCTCCACAGGGAGCAAGCAGTGAGTCTTAGCCAGTAACCTACACTTAAGAAAACGGGGGTTGCGTGAGTGATTGGGGGTTTTGCGCGATGCGCGAGTAGCAGTGAATATCGTAACGCAGGAAATTGCACTTAGACGTGCGCAAGCAGTATAGATGAGATACTATGTTTATGAGAAGTGCTGGGCAGACAATCCTCTATGAATGCATTCCTTATCATCGACTCTAAATGTCTATAGTTTGTGCCCTACTTGGGTTAGTGTCCGGTAAAGGCTTCCTAACACGTGCGCATGTTCCGTTCAAAGTTCATGTGCTATTAATCCTTAGAACTAGACTAAACAGCTGCGAATCCTGTCACGGTAGCAACTGCCTACCCTAACTCGTTACTCCTAATTGTCACGGTAAGTTTGCGGTTCAAGGCTTCCCCTACGCATGCAACTAGTTTAACAGGTGACAAGCAAGCAACACAAGTAAGATTGCGGTTCAAGGCTTCCCCTACTCATGCAACTAACTGTCTCAGTACGCACATAATTAATACCAGTAAATAAACTATGCATTAAGCTCAAGTCTCAAAGGTAATACATCATAGGTTCATGCCCAACCAACACTAAGTGTTTAGCTAGACATGCTAGTGGTAAACATCATAAAATAGTAAATAACAACTACTGTATCAGAGAAAACGGTAGCAAATAGTGCGTGCAGTGTCTTCTCTCGGCTGGCGCAGTCGGCTGGCGCAACTCTCCTTGACAGGTCCGTGTGTTTTCCAGTTCTGCCGCGCAGTGCCTCTGGAGTGCCACTGAGTGATGATGTTCCGATCTCTTGAAACCCTAGACTTTCTTTGTTTAAATAGTGCCCAGGAAGTTCATCTTTTGGCAACTTCCAAATCTGGTCACTGGGACTTTGCGCCTGGCGCACGGCATTGATTGGCGCAATCGGGTAGCGCACCTCTGCTGTCTTTCGCCATTTCTTTTTTCTGTTTGCGCCGCTAGCTCCGCAGGCTGATCTTTCACACCTAGAACGCTGCCTGTTAGCGCGTATCCGACTCAAGGACTCGTTTTGACCTGATACACAAAAACATTGGAAACGAGTAATCTTGCTCATGAAATATTGCAAACAAGCATAGGGTTATGCTCTAAATAATGTGTATAACTAGGCTCTATCAATGGGCAGAGAGTCAAACGGTATCGAGGAGACCCTTGGGACGACACAGTGCGTGATATTGAATTGGCAGAACCTGAGATAGCAGATGCACAGGTTGCTGCGCCAGAGTCATCACCAGACGCGCCAGAGGGAGTACAGGGGACTATTGCTCATATTTCTTCTTCCTCTTCATCTACCCTCGTTACTGCAGACTTCTCGCATATTATTAACCATGCTGACCACCCGCCCGAACCTTTGCGCAGGACGAAGAAGAACACCACACATGCACAAGCGCAGGGTCACTCCGGAGCAAGAGTGGGGGAGGTCGCTGGCACACATTTGGGCACGTAACGAGGTACAGTCGAGCCAACGACGTTAAACAAAGGCACTTGTCGGGAGGTAACCCGACTCGTTTTACTTTTACATGTCTTTCTTTTAGTTTTTCTAGTGTCTTTTAGTTAGTTTAGGACTTGTAGTTTTTTTTAGTCGAGCAGCAGTGCGCAGGTCCGTGCGCACTTCAGTGCGCAGGACAGCTGCACCAGTCAGGGGGTATATAAGGGCAGGACTTAGAAAATTTCAGCACTCTGCTTTGACTATGTGTTCTTCATTTTTATGTTCTTTGTTTTGCTTGCATGCATGTGCGCGACCTCCGGGCGCTTGAGCTTGAGTCGTGGGGACACTGCTCTGTTTAAGTATGGGGGGGGGGAGCGTTACATTTTCATTTCGTTTTTTTTAGCTTTATAGTGTAGCTTAGTTTAATTGAAGGAAACAGTGGCAGTAGTGCGCTTGTGTGCGGGTTGCGCACACTGTTCAGCTTGTTTTGCGCTACCCATATTGCGTGCGCTGCTATCAACTGTTTTAGTATATTTTTTCGTTTTTTCTGCTCTTGTTAGTTGGGATATACAGGGGATGTGGAGTTGACAGAAACGCTCTAGAGAGGCGGTTAGTCGTTCGCGCTCCAGAGGAGAGGTATATGGTCAAGAGCGCGAGTAGAGGCCTATGCTTCGCGACCTTCGGAACAAGAGAGCGCGCTCAGTCACGCAGATGCCGAAATACCCAAAGCGTGGCGAGGTGGGAAAATAGACCACCTTCCCTCTGGTAGTCGAGCTAAGGAAGGCGGGCGCGGGTGTAAACGCGTGCGCTGACCTGCGCAGATAGACCAAGGAGGGAGAGCGGGGCGGTGTTCCATAGCTATTATCCGGAGGCCGAGACTGGAACCGTTCTGGGAATGTGAGAAATCGTAGACAAAGCTGTACAAAAGAAAAACACCAGCAGATGATATGCGCTACAAAAGAATCAGCATGCGCACGAATAAGCACCAGCGAGCGCAAAGTCCACAAGAAAATCATCAAAAGGCTCAGGTTCCCAGGAAGTGCGCGGAAGAATCACGCATCGGAAGAAGCTTGCGCTGTTAACCATTTACCCATCCTCGGAGTGAGAGCTGACAACCTGGAGCCTATAAAGAGCTATCTCCCAGCCATCCAACTGTTGTAACAGACAGCTGATGCTCAATTGTCCGCGTCGCTCCAAGGCCTTCTGCCGAGCCGATCGAACGATTCCACGAGCGCTGCACACTCTGGAATACTCCCCCTCACTCAGTGACCACCTACCACTAGCGAGAACTGCCGCTTAGACACTCGACCGAGCCACACACCCGTCAGTTCTTCCGCAGCTGCCCTCGATCAACCAACAAGCACCACTGCTCTGAATTGGCTTCCAGATCAAGCTCGGATCAGACTATGCAAGTCCTGATCACCTTCTGCTTCTGTCACCACAGCTCTGCGCTCACGCTCTGCTCTCGAGGGATGATCGAAGAATTCGTCCGTCGCACACCAAAATTGCTCTCTAAATTTTGTGTATGCACTCGTGTATCCCTCAGCTTCGATCACACTCTATTCTGAACTCCTCTCTCTTAAATAGCAGCACCAGCTTTAAGCAAGACCAGAATTTAGCAATGTCCCAAAAAGAACAATTATCTCCTAAAATTTAGGAGATTAGATTTGATTTTGATCTTCAACACAAATCTCCTTCTCTAGCTAGGAAACCCCACTGGAATATTCTCCACAACACTTTAAAATATTCTTCTGGTGTTCTCCGTAGAGCTGCCAGGCCTTCTAGCCAACCCCTGGTTGCTGCTGCTTCATGGACAGATGTTGCAGCCTTTTGAACAAGCTCCTGCTATAGCATCCCCCTGCTGTAGCTGCTCCTTGTTCACTTGTGCTGTAGCTGCTCCTTGTTCACTTGTGCTGGTTTTGTCAAACACTGCCATACTACATCATCAATCTCCCCCTTGGCATTTTGACAAAACCCTAGAACACTTATGCACACTTCCATGAACCAGTAAATACTCTAAATGAAAAAAAATCAACAAGAGAGTAAGAGGTGGCCACACTCGGCCATAGCACGACCACACAGGGTCAACCAAAAAAAAATTCATCAGTTCATCAGTAGCAGCATTTTACTCTCCCCCTTTTTGTCACAAATGCTCAAGGGGCCTGCTCCTCATCCGCCGGGAACTCCAGGTCTCGGAGCAGACTTCTGATCTGACCGCGCCTAGCATCCCTCCTTTTGGCTTCAGCTTCAAGAGTGAGCAGCTCAGACCTGAGATGGCTCACCATTCTGGCACGGAGAGCTGATTGAATTGTTGCGGCAGGGGGAAGGGATTCCTCCAGAGGAGCTGGGGCTGAGGCACCAACCAAGAGTGGATCTTCATAAGCTATGTCCACTGCATGTTTCCCTTTGAACAATTTGTGGTTTACTGTAAAGACCTGCAGCTCCTCGGATAAACCTTCAGAAATCTCACCAAGCTTCGGATGTTGTGAGGCCATCATCCCATAGATGAGGGAGGGTAGCACGATGGGCTTGCTGGAGGAAGCACTGCCAGCATGAGTAGCCAGCTGGGAAAACATCACACTGCCCAGACTGATTTTCCTCCTTTTCCCAATAGAGTAGAGAAGGTTTAGCAAAGGCTCTGCTAACCTTGCCCCTGTGAGAGCTGGGGATCCAGTTTCTAATGCCTAAATGATACAACAGGGCATATTTGGAGGTGAGTTCAGCAGCACTAAGGTTTGGGCCACCCCAAGACAGACAGACCCCTCCTGTCAGAACCTTAGCCAGCATCTCTGGCTGGACATCCGTGGGCGCTCTGGTATTTTTATGGATCTCAAGAAACTCATCGATTTTTTCAGGGGTAATAAGAACTGTCTTACCCCGCACCCAACTCTTTCCAAACTCATCTCCTCATTCCTCACCAAATTTCTCTTCCATATTCACAATAAATTCCGTAACCAGGGCTATATTGAATCTGAATGGGTAAGTCAGGGACTTGAGAAGGTTTACCTCAGTGAGAAGCTGGATAATGGCGGCTGATTTGTACTTGTCAAGGTCCAATCTCTTTTCAGTCACAATGTGCTTCCTCTCAACAGCACTCCATGATTGGGAGGCACTCCTATTCCTAAACCAGATATCCCCTACTGTGATTGCAGTTGAGTCTGCCACTGCAGGTCCTCTCTCAGATGGTCCACCAGTAGTAACTTCATCTTCTTCACTTGATTCCTCTTCTTCACTGCTGGAGACAGGAATTAGGATAGGGGCTTTTCCTTTGTCTGAGGGTGGAGGAGGATGTGCTGCAGCAGGTTCTTGTTCAGGGGACTCAGCTTCTATCTCCTCCCCTTCACCTACAATGCCAGGAGATATGACAAGTGTTCTGCATCTCTCTTTAGCAGAACCTGCTACAGCATCCTCTGTAGCTTGTTCTTCTCCCGAGACTTCTTCAAACACAACCTCTTCAGTCAACACTGCTGCACTGGATACAGGTTCCCCATCACGTACCAAGCGCCTCCTTTTCTGCGGAGTTCCTTCTTGTGGAGAAGGATCGCTGTGCGACGCATGGAGAGGTGCTAGTTCCCACACCACCACCTCTAGACGCTGAGCAGGAGCTTCATTGCGCGACTTAGAACTCCTTTCAGACCTGCCTTGTCGATCTGCTGCCAGATTCTTCTTCAAACCGCGAGTCTTCACCATTGTTGCGGGATTGCAGAGGGTTTGAGGAACGCACAGTGAGGATGATCAGCAACGATTTTGGGAAGCGCCTTCAACTTTTCTTTGCCCTAGAAATTGATTTACCCGTTATTTTCTTTTCCAATTTGAAGCTTCTGGATCACGTGCCACACATGTGCCTACTCCCAGCTTTAGCAACCAAAACATGTGAACAAGCTTATTCTGACCAGGTTGCTATAGCAGACGCGAGCTAGATCACCTACTCATTCCGGAAGACAGCTTTGCTTGGCGGATCCTTGAGAGGTTCTGATGGTGATTTCTTAACCCATACCTGGGTTTGTCTAGAGTTCCTCCTCTTCCGACCCTCAAGACTCCTGTCTCTTCGTTTGTCATGTTTGGGTTTCCACACCTGTATTACCTGTGGTTTTCTCTTGTCTTTAGCAATCCAGTGCCCTGGTGCAGCGATCTTAGAGATCCTCCTCTGCGATTCTTTCCAGCAATAAGCATTTTCCGAAACTACTGGGCACGGAGTCTTTATGCAGCATGTGTTGGCTCTGGATTTCGTTCCCCCTTTTCCAACTAAGGAGGTTCTGTGCTGCCGCTTCAGGTTGGAGGTAATCTTCTGATTCCCAATACTCGTGCAAAAACTCTTTTTACTCTGAGGCTCTGGCTTTGTTTTAGAAGGATGATGCGCCAGGTGCTGCAGCATCCTCTTGTTCACGTGTCTAGTTCCATCTTTCCCTGCAGGTTTTGGAAAATCATTTGTATTATTCTTTTCATATATCATAGCATCCGAGGCTTTAATGAAAACTGTTCCTCTAGAGCTTTCTTCACCAGTGTATCCAAGTCCCGTTCTCCCTTTTCCAAGTCTTTGATAAGACAAAATTTCATCCAAAATATTTTTCTGAGAATCAGCTGCCTTGGCCTTTGCTGGTGAGACACCAAAGTCAGTGACTTGGCTTCCTGTGTCTTCCCTTTTCAGAATGGTAACTTGACTGTTGGATGAGGAGAGAAATTTCCTTCGTTCTTCTTCCAGAAGATTGACTCTGTCAGTCAATGCTTGATTCGTCTGAAGGACTGCCTCACACTGTTTGAGTATCTTCCCCAGATAGTTAATAAGGCTGCCAGATGAGTCCTCTTCATCTTCACTTTCGGATACTTCAATCCCATAGTGAAATTCATCCTTCTTTAGCTCTTTGAGGTTGAAATCTGATACACTAGTTAGCACAACACAGTTTTCTTCATCACTTTCCTCAGAGTCACTCCATTTTGCTGTCATGGACTTGCTGTTCTTTTTCTCTGAGTTTTTGAGGGGATTTCTCGGACAGTCAGCCTCAATATGTCCATATCCTTCACAGTTCCAGCATTGGACACCCTTTTTCATTTCTTTCTTCTCATCTTCATTCTGAGCAGGTTCCTTCCCTTTCCTTTTATTTTCTCCACCTCTTCTGAATTGTTTTCGTGAGGATGAGCTTTGCCCAGTTCTTGAGTCCAAGTTCTTCAGGAGCTTTCCAAGGTTCTTGACTAGCATATTCAGCTGATCATCTGGAACTAGCTTCTTAGCTTCTGTTTCAGCCTTTAGTCCAACATTCTTGTCCTTAGGAGTGAGATCTTCTTTAACCAGTTTCATCTCAAATTGTTTGAGAGATCCCATCAACTCTTCCAGCCTCATGAATCTGACATTTTGAGCTTCTTCAATGGCCATCACTTTCATGTCAAATTTTGTGGGCAACGATCTGAGGACCTTCCTGATCAGCTTCTCTTCAGGGATAGGTTCACCAAGCGCATGAGCTTCATTTCCCAGATCATAGAGTTTAGCATTAAACGCAGTGACAGTCTCCTCTTCCAGCATTCTCAGATTGTTAAACTGTGTGGCAATGATCTGGAGTCTTGACAGCTTTACTCTATCAGTTCCTACATGTGCAGTTTGCAGAATTTCCCACGCTTGTTTGGCCATGTTACAATTTGATATCAACCTGAAATTGTTTGCATCAACGGCAGCAAAAATTGCATTCAGAGCCTTTGAATTACCAGTTGCTGCAGCTCCCTCTTCAGCAGTCCATTGTTCTTCAGGCTTTATCCGTGTGACTCCCTGTTCATCCATGGTGATTGGGGGAGACCACTGGACCACGATAGCTCTCCAGGTCTTCTCATCGATGGCCTTGAGAAAGGCTTTCATCCTAGCCTTCCAATATCCATAGTTGCTTTCTTCCAACAACGGAGGTCTGCTTGTGCTCTGTCCTTCCTTCATTGTCGTGGCTTCTTCAGAGACACTGTAGGATCTTTTACTCTGTGTGTTGAGCTCCCGCTCTGATACCAATTGAAATTCGCAGCGTCTTAGTTAGACAGATTTGTGAACAAGCAGTTGCTGCAGCACAATCTTGTTCACTCGGAAATTGTCTCAGCAAACAATGAACAAGACAAAAAGTTTGTTCACCCAGTTCGGCCAACTGCCTACGTCTGAGGAGGACTATTCTCCAGTCCTCAATCCACTAAACACAAAGGTCTTCAAGTACACTCGGTTACAACTCCACGCAACCTATGCTACTCAACCTTGTGTAGATCACTCGACACAATCAGAACAGGCTCTGACTTGTGTCTGCACACCCTCTACAAATGTCAATCTAGAATAGCTACTGTCTCCCCGAAACTCAGCCTATTCTAAACTACACTCACTCTGCAGGGTTGCTGTAGCAACTGCTGTAACACACAGCTGATGCATAATTGTCCGCGTCGCTCCAAGGCCTTCTGCCGAGCCGATCAAATGATTCCACGAGCGCTGCACACTCTAGAATACTCCCCCTCACTCAGTGACCACCTGCCAATAGCGAGAACTGCCGGTTAGACACTCGACCTAGCCACATACCCGTCAGTTCTTCAGCGGCTGCCTTTGATCAACCAACAAGCACCACTGCTCTGAATTGGCTTCCAGATCAAGCTCAGATCAGACTATGCAAGTCCTGATCACCTTCTGCTTCTGTCACCACAGCTCTGCGCTCACGCTCTGCTCTCGGGTGATGATCGAAGAATTCGTCCGTCGCACACCAAAATTGCTCTCTCTGAATTCTATGTATGCACTCGTGTATCCCTCAGCTTCGATCACACTCTTTTCTGAACTCCTCTCTCTTAAATAGCAGCACCAGCTTTAAGCAAGACCAGAATTTAGCAATGTCCCAAAAAGAACAATTATCTCCTAAAATTTAGGAGATTAGATTTGATTTTGATCTTCAACACAAATCTCCTTCTCTAGCTAGGAAACCCCACTGGAATATTCTCCACAGCACTTTAAAATATTCTTCTGGTGTTCTCCGTAGAGCTGCCAGGCCTTCTAGCCAAGCCCTGGTTGCTGCTGCTTCATGGACAGATGTTGCAGCCTTTTAAATAAGCTCCTGCTATAGCATCCCCTGCTGTAGCTGCTCCTTGTTCACTTGTGCTGGTTTTGTCAAGCACTGTCATACTACATCATCAATCTCCCCCTTGGCATTTTGACAAAACCCTAGAACACTTATGCACACTTCCATGAACCAGTAAATACTCTAAATGAAAAAAAATCAACAAGAGAGTAAGAGGTGGCCACACTCGGCCATAGCACGACCACGCAGGGTCAACCAAAAAAAGTTCATCAGTTCATCAGTAGCAGCATTTTACTCTCCCCCTTTTTGTCACAGATGCTCAAGGGGCCTGCTCCTCATCCGCCGGGAACTCCAGGTCTCGGAGCAGACTTTTGATCTGACCGCGCCTAGCATCCCTCCTTTTGGCTTCGGCTTCAAGAGTGAGCAACTCAGACCTGAGATGGCTCACAATTCTGGCACGGAGAGCTGATTGAAATGTTGCGGCAGGGGGAAGGGATTCCTCCAGAGGAGCTGGGGCTGAGGCACCAACCAAGAGTGGATCTTCATAAGCTGATCACGGTCGTTAATGAGTTGAAGAATGACCAGGGAAAATCACCATCTCAAACGGTCCCTAACCCGACGGCGAATGTCAGCGCAAATACCCTAAGGCGAGGACAGGAGGGCAAGAGAGCAAACGAAGTCAGGGGATACGGCGCCAGATGAGGACATTAATCTGGCGCGCGAGGACTTAAAGTCTTCTCCAGGCGCGCCGTCAAGGTGTGAAGAGGACGCGGTCAACACAAGGACCGCGCCACAAGAGAACATTATTTTCCGCGCCAGAAGGGAACATTAACGATCCGCATGGCGACATAACGTCTTCTCCTGGCGCGGTACTTCCTGACTTGAATACCCAATTTCGCCGTTCTGACCCACCTTTTCATTTCCTGTGCAGGTATCGAGGCCTAGGGAGGATCCAGCAGCGTCTCAAATTTTATTGGAGCTATTCAGCAGAGTTGGGACCACACCCCACTCCTCGACGTAATAAGGCAGATCCCGAAATATGCTAAGGCCCTTGATGAATTGTGCACTAACCTAAGAGGAGAACTGAAGTCTGAGCAGGTAAATTTGAGGCAGAACATCCCTGCAATTGTTCAGTGCAAGGCGTGTAAGGATCCAGGTACATTTACAGTTCCATGTGTCATTGGTAAATTCAAAATTGATCATTGTATGCTGGATTTGGGTGCGTCAGTTAATGTGTTACCTTACTCTTTATATCAAACATTGCATATTGGTCCTCTAAAACCCACTGATTTGATTCTTCAACTAGCGAATAGATCATATAGTAAGCCAGAGGGTATAGTTGTTGACGTATTGGTACACATAGGAAAGCTTGCATTCCTTGCAGATTTTTACGTCATGAAAATTGAGGGTGATGCAATAGACACTTCACTCGTCTTATTAGGGAGACCCTTCATGGTGACCGCGAAGACGAAGATCGATACATTCACGGGTGATCTCTCCATGGAGGTAGATGGGGAAGTAATTCATTTTAACATGTATAAATCTCCGCAGCACCCACCTACCATTGCAGGAATACATGCGTTGGATATCATCGAGGATCCGGCGTTTGAGTTGGGTAGACAGCATGAGGAAGGCATCCAACCTCACAAAGGAAAAATTGATTTAATTCGTGGATTGCCTTTTCTTACTGACCAGCGAGGTATCGTGTCTTTCCTTGAATATGCTGGATTTTATCACAAATTTGTCAGATTTTATCTCAGGTTCATTAAGGATTCTTGAAGACCTCATTGCCAGTGTCTCGACTTTTGCTAAAAGATGTTCCGTTTGGAGAGGATCACCCACCTGATAAGGAGTTAGAGTTGGCTGGCCGGTGAACGATTCAGGAGGAGAGGTACTGTCGAGCCAACGACGTTAAACAAGTGCGCTTTGCGGGAGGCAACCCGATTTTTATTTATTTATTTTCATTTTTAGCGTACCTGAGTGTATGCGGCGCCCCAAGGCAACTTTAGTTCCGCTCCGGGTTCATACATTAGCGCTGCTAATGTATGCTTGGGGCGCGCTTAACTTCCTGAGTTAGGATAGTTTTCTTGTGCATTTCTTATTTGTTTCATTTTTTTCTTTTGAGTCTTGCATGACTACCCTTCCCGACGATCTTATTGTACCGTGAGGACACGGTTTGCTTCAAAAGTGTGGGGTGGGGGTGTTAGTATGTGTCAGCACGTTTACTTTTGTTAGCTTACATTAGTAGTCGCTAGAGCACATTTTTTTTAGATTTTTAGGTGTTGCGATGCTGCTGATTTCGTGCGACTATATGCTGCCAGTTTTTATGAGATGAAGTTTGATGCTATGAGGTTTTGATATGTATGATTTGCATGATTTTTGTAGTATTGTGATGCTAGTTACATGATGTTATATGTTCCTTTGAGTTGAGATATTACAGGATGTGGAGTTGATAGAAATGTCCTAGAGAGACTTGACAAGCATTCGAAGGTTCAAGGGGGATTAGTCGCGTAGCGCGCTGAGTTTGTGGAGGTTGGCGCTTCAAGTTATGAGGGGTGAGACTTTCACTCCATCATTGCAGTGTTTATGCAATGGTGGGACGGGAAAACAAACCGTCCTATCTCTAGTCCTAGTAACCGGGAATGGGTAACTCCTATCCTGCCTCGCACTGAAAGGATGATGATCAGAAAGAGCGGGACGCGCTCCATATGCTGTTATTCGAAGGCGATGATTGGAAAATTTCAAAGAAAAAAAGGGGGACAAGCAATTCACATTGGAGACCAAAGCTCAAAAGGAAAACTCAGTCAAATGTGAAAGAGAAAAAAATTCAGAAAAACAATCGAGTTGAGTGAAGTCTTCTGCCCAAACAAAATAAGAAAGTTTCAAAAGCTGTCCTACCAAAGAGAAAAAGAAAAGTTGAGTTCCTCATAGCTTGGATTTCTCACGTGCCAGAGAAAGCAAAATCAGTGTATGTGCGTGACTATGACCTCGAGCTGAAGAATGGAGTCAGGAGTCTAAAGAGGACTATCTCCCAGTCATCTATTGAATTCCATCTTGGCCTCTCAGGTAACATGTATCACTGCGGTTTCTTGCTGATCATTATTGAAGAATGAATGTAAGTATATGTTGATGAACCGTTTAGTGACGACATCGCAAGTAAGTTCAGTGTTTAGTCGTTGGCATGTTAGAATTGCTTTGGTGTCGTGAGTCTTGTTTTCGTTCTTTGTCCGGGACGAACAAGTTTAAGTGTGGGGTGGTTTGATGGGGCGTATTTATACGACTCGCTAAACCGTTTAAACCCAACTATTTCGACATCTTTTTATGTGAACAGTTACTTCTTAGTGTTGTTTGCATTTCAGGTGTTCGGAATACATGAAAAGAGACTTGCGACTCAAAATGGTATTTTTAGGGAGAAAATCGACATCAAAGGAAATGTGTGCGCATCTCAGTGAGTTCGGCGCCAGCAGGCAACATTAGCATCGCGCGCCGGATCTTAATGTCTTCTCCGGGCGCGCGAGCTAATGTCTTCTTGGGGCGCGGTCAGCTTATGATGACGTCAGCAATCGGGCCCGCGGCCCGAAATTAATTTTTAGAGCCCGATCTCAACTAGGGTTTCGTAATCAGAGAGGAGGCAGTTTGGAGGAGACGGTAGTTTTTGACGAGACAGAGTTTTTGGAGGAGAGAAACGGACGGAATTTTGGAGTTTGGCGTGAACTGTGTTTCCGGCATGAACAGTGGATTCCGGCGTGAACAGTGATCGTGAACAGTATTTTCATTCTTTTCAGTTTTTTTACCAAATTTTTCCCATACATGCTTTGTGAGATAAAAATGCCATCTTCTTCTTGTGAGATTTGAAGTCCTAGAAAGTAGGTTAATTCTCCAACCATGCTCATTTGAAACTCCATTTGTATTTGCTTCACAAACTGCTTCACCATTCTCTGCGAGCTTGACCCAAATACTATATCATCCACATATATTTGTGCAATAATAAAATCTGACTTTGTTTTACGCACAAAGAGAGTCTCGCCACCCCTCCTCGATCATGTTCTGTTTAATTAGGAACTCTGTCAATCTTTCATACCAGGCTCTAGGTGCTTGCTTCAAGCCGTAGAGAGCCTTCTTTAACTTGTATACATGGTTAGGATGGTGAGGATCCTCAAAACCCTTAGGTTGAGCAACATAAACTTCTTCTTGTAAAATCCCAATCAAGAATGCATTTGACATCCATTTGGTACAACTTGAACTTCAGGTGACATGCCAGTGCCTGAAGAAGTCTGATTGCTTCCATGCGAGCAACAAGAGCAAACCTTGGGCTACTAATCTGGCCTTGTTTCTTGTAATATTGCCCTTCTCATCATACTTGTTTTTATAAATCCATTTGGTCCCAATAACATTCACATTGTCTGGCCGAGTAACTAGATCCCATACCTTGTTTCTTTCGAACTCACCGAGCTCTTCCTGCATGGCTGCTATCCAGTGTTCATCTCCCAGGGCTTCTTTGATATTATTAGGCTCAGTGCTGGATAGGAAACACGAGTTGTTAATCATATCACAAAGATTAATGTTGGAGGTACCTCGAGTTCGTCTTCCTTCGGTCAGGCTGCCAATGATGTTTGTGGTTCGATGATCTTTTTGGACTTTTCTCGAGTTTGTGATTCGATGATATTTTTGGATTTTTTGGATGATTTGATAATGCAAATGGCATTCAATTGACAAAACCTATCAAGAGTGTACAGAGAAGACTGGCAGAGCAGCAATGATGGATCCAATACAGAATCCAAGCATTAAGATATCGAGAAAACAATGAGAGAGAGATTCAGAGTGCCGAGCAGAAGAATTGGATTACCACCAAAGAGCAGAGCGTGAGCGCAGAGCTGAGTGGTTAAAGCAGAGACTAATCGAAGACTTGAAGAGTCTGATCAGAGCTTAATTGGAGAAGGCCAATTCAGAGCAAGACTTGCTTGTTGGCTGATCAAGGTAGGTGGCAGGAGAGTTGTCGAGTGGAGGAACTCGGACAATCTACTGAAAGCCTATTCTCGCTAGTGACAGGCGGTCACTGAGTGAGGGGGAGCATCCCGGAGTGAGGATCACTCACAGAGTTCAAACAGCTCAGCGGAAGGCTTTGGAGCGAAGCGGACAGAACCTGCACAAGCTAGTTGCATGATGAGCGGACAAATAACCTTATATTTGTCCACATTTTTCCCTTACTTCTTGTTTGTTCTGCAATTCTATAAAGCCATTTGATGATTTCTTCGTCCATTTCAGGTTAAAATTATGTATCTCACGATACGAAGTGGCCCGAAGAAAATCTAGACGAATTCTGGTCGATGGAGATCAAAAGAAGGAAGTCTGAGCAAACTGCAGAAGTGATTCGGCCGAATCATAAGTGATTCGCCCACCAGCTTGACCGAATCACTCTCAGCTGCGCGAATTGACCTGATCCGGGGAAAGTACTGAAGGTTTGACCGAATCACATAATGGGTGTGACCGAGTCAAAAGTGATTCGGCCAAGAGAAGTGATTCGCCCAGTCCGAGATCACCACTGAACAGATGATTCGGCCGAATCAGAAGTGATTCGCCCAGAGGTGCCCGAATCAGTTGAGCTCCATAAGACGTTTGACCGTATCAACACAAGGGCGTGACCGAATCAAAAAATGATTCGGCCAGGATAAGTGATTCGCCCAAACTCAAAACACCACTGAACAAAAGCTTCGAGCGAATCACATGGACATTGACCGAATCAAGTGATTCGGTCACCTCGGGCACTTATTGGAAATCTTCACAAAGTATAAATAGAATGAGATAGAAGTGAAGAAGAGAGCTTCCACTTCTTGCAACCCTAGGCGACCAAAACTCCAAGAAGACCAAGCTTGATGGAAGATTGAAGCTTGGATTGAAGATTCTACACCAACCTCTCTTAAACCCTAGCTTTGTATTTACATTTATGCTTCCCTTAGTTGTCATGTATTTGTGCACACTCATTATGAGTGAGTAGTTGCTTTTGTGGTTGGGGATTAAATGGATCCCCTAGGATTGGATATGATGTAGAACTCTAATTTATTGCATTGAATGAAGGTTGGTTTGATTATATTGTGCCCTAGCTATGTATTCATTGTATGCACACCAAGTGTTTGACGAAATGCTTAAGTGAGTATGCTTGGTTAGAACCCCTAAGGAAGGAGCGAGAGTTGAACTTAGGATGTTTCATAGCTATTGTATGATCATAGATGGAGTGTTTGTGCGTGAGAGCGACATGCATTCTTGACATTAGGCTAAGTTTTGAGCGGATTTGAGTAACCGGCCAATAGACCGAGAGGGTGCGGTTATGGGACTCAAATTCTACACGGTTCAATAGAATGAGAGTTTGAGAACCATGTCATTTATGTATCCTCTCCATTCTAGGGAAGGAGCGAGAGTTGAACCTAGAGCGGATGATGCATTAGCCTTGCAATCAACCAAATGTAGTTCATGCATGTATTAGTGAGTTATTTCATTTCCTCATATCTTAGGGGGGAAGTTGAATCCTCAGTCACCCTTTTTATTTATTAAGTAGAACTCAAGAATATCATTTGTCTTTAGTGCTTGCTAGAGATACCTCTATAGGAGGACAAAAACCCCCCCAAAAACCGTAGACTTACAATAGTAGCATTGATTAATTGTCAATTAGTCTAAGCTTTTCCCTTGGGTTCGATCCGAGGTCACTCGGTTATAAATATTGTTTGATATTTGCGTGACTAGAATAGCACTTCATTTTGCTTGCCTAAAACGCCAACGTCAAAATGGCGCCGTTGCCGGGGAATTAGCCATTAGATTAGATTGCTAATTAGTATTACTTTTAGTTAGTTTACTTCACTTTCTATTTTTCTTTTATTTAGTTGTCGTAATTGTTTGCGTGCGTGCTATTCTTGTTTGTCTCTATTTAAGTTCACACTTACAAAAGCTCTCTTTGATTGCTTCATAGGTGTTTGAATGCAAACTAGAGCAAAGAGCAAGAGAGTACAAGAACAAGCTTCTACCTCAACTACAAGCCAACCTTCTCATTCCTCCGCTTCACACGAGCTTCACACTCCTCATTTGGATACTCCTTCGCCTACACGAGCCGAACAACCGGGAAATATGGATCCACAAATCCCTAGAAGGCAAGGAAATGCTCCCCTTCCGCAAGAGGAAGAAGAAAGACCGGTTGGGGCATACGTCGCCCAACCATTGGACATTATGGTTCCCCAATTTGCTTACCGGGGGGAGAAGACCAAGAATTTGAAATCAAATCCGCCCTCCTCCATATGGTGGCCGCACATCAATTTGACGGGTATGGGAACCCAAATGCACATTTGGCCCAATTTACGGAGCTATGCCGCACATACAAAATGTCGGGCATCCAACAAGAGTGGGTATACATGAAGGTTTTTCCGTTCTCACTTTCCGGGAAATCTAAAGATTGGTTGATGAGTCATGAACCAGATACATTCAATACTTGGGAGGGACTAGCACAAGCCTTTTTAATCCAATACTTCCCTCCCGCGAAGACAAAGAAGATTCGGGATAGAATCAACCAATTTACTCAACGTGACGATGAAATCTTCTATGAGGCTTATGAGCGCTTCAAAGAGCTTCAAAGAGATTGCCCTCATCATGGATTCAACAAGTGGCAATTATTGCAAAGCTTTTACGATGGGATGGACCAAGATGCAAGGAACCATATGGACCATGCGAGTAATGGAGCAATGATGGACTTAACGGCTACCGATGGTTTCAAGATCATCGAAAAGATTGCACGAAATTCGCATCAATGGGGTGGTGAAAGGAACCACTTGAAGAAAAAGAGCAAGGAGGAAACCTCTAAGGCCGTGACAAAGGAAGATTTCAACTCCCTTGCAAAGACGGTAAATTCCTTGGCACAATCTCTTGGGAACATGAATTTGAACAAGAGAAGAGAACATCCGCAAGCTTGTAGCATATGCGCTAACCCGTCGCATGACGAAGATTCTTGCACCGCCAAACATGCGGATGAATTTGAAGATGTTAACTATCTTGTGAGGAATCAAGAGAGAGCTTATGTGCCACCTCAATCAAGTGGGTATCAACCGAGAAATCCTCCCTACCAACCAAGGAACCCTCCTCAACATGTAAGGTTCCATGAAGACCCAAACTTTCCGAGGAGAGCGCCCATCAACAATGAGCCAAAGCCTACACCTCCGGGATTTCCACCAAGGAAACAATTGCAAGCTCCTTACCAAAGAAATGAGGAGAGGCCTAGCCAAGAGGAACCATCCCTATTATCCATTGTCGCGCAATTCGCCGCAACTCAAGCTCAACAACAAAAAGATAACCAACTCATCCTTCAAAGACTCGACCAATTGCAAGCACATAACAAAATGCTTGAGGCACAAATTGCTCAACAAGCGAGTTCTTCCTCAAAATATCAAGGGAAATTGCTTTCTCAACCGGATGTGAACTCTTCCGAAACCATAAATGCCATCACCTTAAAGAGCGGAAGAGTCTTAGAAGAACCCCAAGCGAAGACCAAAGTTGCCAACACAACCATTGAAGTTGAGAAAGAAGGGTCTTCATCTCAAGAGAAGATTGAGAAGAGAGGAAAAGAAAAAGCTCAAGAGCCCGCTCCATATGTTCCTCCCATTCCATTTCCGCAAAGATTGAAGAAGAAGAAGGAGGACACACATTTCAAACGCTTTGCGGATATCTTGAGCAAACTCCAAGTAACTCTCCCCTTCACGGAGGTACTAACTCAAATGCCTACTTATGCAAAATTTCTTAAAGATATTATATCGCATAGGAGAGAAATGCATGAAATTGATCACGTAGCTTTGGATGCTAATTGTAGCGCTATTATTCAACATAACATGCCTAGGAAGCTAAATGATCATGGTTCACTCTCTATTCCTATTGCTATTGGTGATTTTTGCATAGATAGTGCATTGTGTGATTTGGGAGCTAGTATTTCTTTGATGCCATTTTCCTTGTTTCAAAAACTTGACATGGGTGAACTCACTCCTACATCCATAAATCTTAGATTGGCGGATAGATCATCTAGGTTACCTAAGGGTATTTTAGAGGATGTTCCAATTAGAGTAGGGAAATTTTATGTTCCCGTTGACTTTTATGTGCTTGAATTGGATGAGGATCGTGAAATTCCTATCATACTAGGAAGGCCTTTCTTGAATACGGTAAAAGCCGTTATTAATTGTGGAGAGGGAGTTATAGAACTAAACTTGGGAACCGACAAAATTAAATTTTACTTGAAAAAGGTTTTAAATGCTCCTAGTAGTTCTATGGATTGTCATTTGCTTGAAATAAATGATGCTATTGATGTTTTTGATGCCCATGATGAGTTGACAAATTTTGAGTACGAGTTGCTCACCAAAGATAGTGGTAGTCCATCTTTCGCCTCGTTGATGAATCTTGAGGACGGTAACAATCTCGATGAGGACACCATTGAAGAAGATACACGAAAAGGTAAGGAATTCGGTGATGGGTTGAAACCCCTTCCACCGAATCTAAGGTATGAATTCCTTGGACCAAACAATTCACTACCCGTAATTATCGAAGCATCTCTTGATGAATGTGAGACCTCTAAGCTTATGCATGTGTTGCAATTTTATAAGGGTGCTATTGGGCATTCCATTGATGATTTGAAAGGGATTAGCCCCAAGGTTTGCATGCATAGGATAAGACTTGAGGAGAATGTGAAACCTAGTCGCGAATTTCTTAGGCGATTAAATCCTAAGCTTGGTGAGGTTGTGTTGAAAGAAGTGACTAAGTTAAGAGATGCGGGAATAATTTACTCGATCCCCGACTCCGAATGGGTGAGCCCAATTCATGTGGTGCCTAAGAAAGGCGGGCTCACCGTTGTGGAGAATGATAAAAATGAATTGATCCCTACGCGCACGGTCACGGGGTGGAGGATGTGCATAGACTATAAGAAATTAAACAAAGCCACCAAGAAAGATCATTTCCCAATTCCTTTTATTGATCAAATGTTAGAAAGATTAGCGGGACATGAATATTTTTGCTTTCTAGATGGTTATAGTGGTTTTTTCCAAATTCCCATCCACCCCGATGACCAAGAAAAGACAACATTTACTTGCCCCTATGGCACTTTTACATATAGGAGAATGCCTTTTGGTCTTTGTAATGCGCCGGGTACTTTTCAAAGATGCATGATGTCCATATTTTCCGAATTTCTTGAAAATTCCATGGAAGTGTTTATGGATGATTTTTCGGTGCATGGATATTCTTTTGATGATTGTCTTACAAATCTTTCGTGTGTTTTGGCTAGGTGCATTGAGATGGACTTAGTCCTCAATTGGGAGAAATGCCATTTCATGGTGAAAGAAGGCATAGTTTTGGGACATCGTGTTTCAAAAAGTGGGATCGAAGTCGATAGAGCTAAAATCGACGTGATTGAAAAGTTGCCACCTCCAAGGGATGTTAAAAGAATTAGAAGTTTTCTCGGGCATGCGGGCTTTTATCGAAGGTTTATTAAGGACTTTTCAAAGATAGAAAAGCCCCTCACAAATCTTCTACGCAATGAGGTGGAATTTACTTTCTTGAGACTTGTCTTGAGGCGTTTGGTGACCGCACCTATTATTCAAGCACCGAATTGGGATTTACCATTCGAAATGATGTGCGATGCAAGTGATAGCGCCATTGGAGCCGTCTTGGGTCAACGAATCGATAAGCGCCTCCACGTAATCTATTACATTAGTAAGGCCCTTGACTCTACCCAAGCAAACTACTCAACAACGGAGAAAGAAATGCTAGCCATTGTCTATGCCTTTGAAAAATTTAGGCAATACTTGATTGGTTCTAAAACAATAGTCTACACGGATCATGCCGCCATCAAGTATTTGGTTTCTAAGAAGGAAGCAAAGCCTAGACTTATCCGTTGGGTACTCCTATTGCAAGAATTTGATATAGAGATTAAGGACAAGAAAGGAGTAGAGAATGTAGTGGCGGATCACTTATCAAGACTCGAACTAACCAAAGAAGAAGATTCAATAACGATTCCCGTAAATGACACATTCATTGGGGAATACTTGATGAGCATCGAGACCACGCAAGCTCCATGGTATGCAGACTTCGTGAATTTCCTAGCTTGTGGAATTCTACCGGAGGGAGCAAATTACAATCAAAGGAAGAAATTCCTTCATGATATCAACCGATACTATTGGGACGAGCCTTATCTATATAGGCTTTGCGCGGATGGACTTTATAGATCATGCGTCGCGGAATGCGACCAACAAAGTATTCTTGAAGGTTGTCACTCTTCTCCTTATTGCGGGCACGGCTCAAGTTCTAAAACGGCCGCAAAGGTTCTTCAAAGCGGATTCTATTGGCCGAATTTGTTCAAAGATGCATATGAGTTCGTGAAGTCTTGTGATGCGTGTCAAAGAACCGGAAATATTTCTAAGAGAGTTGAAATGCCTCAAAAGGGTATTCTATAGGTTGAGATATTCGATGTGTGGGGGATAGATTACATGGGACCATTCCCATCTTCTTATGGAAATAAGTATATTTTGGTCGCCGTCGACTATGTCTCAAAATGGGTGGAAGCCATTGCCTCACCTTCTTGCGATGCGAAAGTTGTGATTAAGTTATTCAAGAAGGTCATCTTTCCAAGATTTGGAGCCCCTAGGACCGTAATTATTGATAATGGTACTCATTTCAAAGAAAGGCAATTCGAAGCGATGCTTCGAAAATATGGAGTTTATCATAAAATTGCGACGCCTTATCACCCTCAAACTAGTGGACAAGTTGAAGTTTCTAATAGGGAGATAAAAGCTATTCTCGAAAAAACGGTGGGGAACTCAAGGAAGGATTGGTCTTCAAAGCTCGAAGAAGCTTTATGGGCATATCGCACCGCTTTCAAGACCCCGATTGGCATGTCACCATACCGCTTAGTCTATGGGAAGCCATGCCATCTCCCCGTCGAAATGGAGTACAAGGCCATGTGGGCAATCAAGAAATTAAATTTTGACTTGAAGACGGCGATGGAAAAGAGAGTCCTCCAACTCCACGAACTAGATGAGATTAGACTCGACTCTTATGAGAGTTCAGAATTTATAAGGAGAAAACCACATTGTGGCATGACAAGAAAATTCGGAGGAGGACTTTCTCAAAGGGGGATAGCGTATTGCTTTTCAACTCTAGACTTAGAATATTCCCGGGAAAATTGAAATCAAGATGGTCGGGGCCCTTCAAAGTTGAAAAAGTGTATGAAGATGGCCACTTCGAATTGATAAACAAAGAAGGTGAAACTTTCAAAGTGAATGGCCATCGAATTAAAGCATACCATGGAGACGTGCAAAGCTTGGAGCTTGGAGACTTCAAGCTTGATGATTCTACATAATTCCCAAATTATTGCATGCCATTTGAGAAGGGATCCTCGCAAAGGACTTCTCTCAAGTGTGTTTCTTATGAAGACGGCAATCGGCTACGTCTTAGCCAAGACTTTAAAGTAGGCTGGTGAGTATTTGTGCTTTTGCTCCTACTTGTTTGTAGTGTAGAATCATGTTTTGACTTTGTGTTGCGCCATGCCTATATCAAGTTAGAGGTTTTAGGGTTTTTTTGTGGTAGAGTGCACTCAAAATTACCTCTTTTGGTTTGATTATTCATGTGTGAAAATATTTGAGTGTGGGGTGTTTTGAGTGAATATTAGATGTCTTAAAGTGGTTGAGGAATGTGGTGCATTTGAGTGAACGATTTTGTGCAGAGTGGCTAACACACACCAGTTGGTTCGCCCGAATCAGTTTTCAGGAGTGACCGAATCAGTTGATTCGCTCACCCGAAAATATATAAATCGCCACTGAGTAAATGATTCGGGCGAATCATTGGTGATTCGGGCAGGTCCCCGAATCAAATTCGCTGGAGGCTGAAGATTTATTCGTGCGAACTCCGCTTATTCGCTCATTCCCCCCCGAGCCCTAGATCCTTTTCCGCCCGAGCACTCCCGTCCGACTACCACAAACCCCAAACCAGCTTCCGTCCGACCTTCCCAACCAAACCCTCGTTCGTCCGAGCACCGCCTGTCCGAGCTAACCCTAAACCGCGACCCCCATTCAACCCAGCTTCCTCCGAGTCCTTTTCGCCCGAATCAGCCGCAGGTTCCCCGAGTCACCCTTTCTCCTTCGCCCAGCTTTACAATGGCCAGGACTAACTTGACGACTACAGGAAAGCCACGATCACCGCCTGCCAAGAAGCTGTCCGCAGCTAAAAAGGGTAAGGGCATTGCTAAACCTAAAGCTAAAGCTCCAGCCAAAACCAAACCGAAGCCAAGGCGAGCTACTAGTGGTATCATAATCCGCTCCTCTCCCCCGCCGTCTCCATTCAGTGCATCCTCCTCATCATCATCATCCTCTTCCGACGATTTCAGACTCGTGGGAGAGTCGTCGCGCTCGCAAGCCAGGTTGGCAGTTATCCCTCATTCTAGAGCAGCAGAGACAAGGAGACCCCACCATCTTACTGGAGAAATCCTTGCTGCGGATGCCAAGATGCAAGCTTTATTGACACAGCACGAGAATTATGAGGTACTGGCTCCCACTTATCCTGATCATGCCGCACTGAGCAAGCTTAAGGTTATGGATGAAATCAGTAATTATCTTCGTGCCAGTGATATGCATTATATTTTGATGGATGATCCGGGTACTTACCCGAGGCTGGTGAAAGAATTTATGGCCTCATTTTCTGCGACAAAGGAAGATATTGAGGGTAGTCAAAGGCACAATGGCAAGAGGGACCAAACTGTTAGTTCTTGGACCTTCCGTTTAGGCGGACAGACTTTTACCCTGCCCGCGCTTGATATTTGCACAGCTTTTGGGTGCACTAAGCTTGGTGAGTCCCCGCATTTCAGAGAGCGCGAACGGTACCATTTCTGGGTAGACCTCGCCGCGAAAGACATATTCTTCACGTCCCCTCAGCCAGCCACGATGATTACCTCCCCTTGGCGGCTGATTCATCGTATCATAGCTACATCCATTCACAGCCCTAAGGATGGGGGCAGGTACGTTAATACATCGGACTTGGACTTGATGCTCCTCATTTCTCGCGGCAGATCAGTAAACATTGTAGATGCACTGACGGTCCAGTTTGAGTCATATCAGAGATTGGAGTACAAAGGGAGAGCTCTAGGTGGCGGGACATTTATTACGCTCCTCGCGAAGCGGCTGGGTTTCACTTTCGACCACTGCGCAGTCTTGCCAAAGAAAATTCTCAACCTGGAAACTCTCCGAAAGATGCACATGATAGAGGCTAAGACGCTTCGTTGGATTACTTGAGCCGAAGTGCCACAGCACTTGGAGAAGAGAATAGAGAGGAAGCGAAAGGAGCATGGGCTCCCTGATATAGAGACACCACCCAGGCAGGCCAGCGAGCCACCCATGTCAGCAGCAGCCAATCCAGCCCACACCTCAGCGCCTATACCAGATTTCAGACCCTCTCCCACTGCCATTCCTCCAGTCGAGCCTGAGCCCATTGCACGCGAAGGCCTAGCATTGATCAGCGCACGCTTGGACTCGCTTTCAGATTCTCACACGACGCTCATTCGCTCTCATGAGGTATTATCCACCCTTGTCCACGATTTTGTCGCATGGCAAGGAAACGTCATGGTGCGTATGGCATCGAGTATGGGTATTTCAGACCTTCCACCGCCTCCAGCACCCTTCTCTCAGCCACCACCTCAGCCGACTGTGCCTACCACAGCTGCGAGTGACTCAGTTTCAGCCATGTTTGAAGGGAGAGTGGATGGAGGTAATGTTGAAGGAGCTCCCGGAGCTGGCAGTGGAAACCAAGGGAATGAGGTTTAGTTTGCTACAATATTTTGTCATGACTTGTGATGCTTTAATTGACATGTATTTGGCTTGACTTGTCCATTTGTATTTGACGTGATTCGCCGCGATATTTTTTGTATGACAATTGGTTGTGGCACTTGAATGTTTCTCTGGCAGATTTTCTTTAAAAAAACACTATTTTGAACTGCCCAGGTAAAATGATTCGGACACCCAGGCCGAATCATCACTTTTGACCTTGTCCGAATCAAGTGTGATTCGGGTAAACCTCTATCCCAGCTAAAGTGATTCGGACACTTGGCCGAATCAACCCTTTTTGTCTTGTCCGAATCACCTGATTCGGCCAACCAATCTTATCCGAACAAAAGTGATTTGCCCGGGTGTCACCGAATCAAATATTTGCCTTCACCGAATCACCTGATTCGGGCACTCTTCAGCAGCACTGCCTTGGGTTTGGAAATTTCTGCCTCTTATTTGCCATTGTCCAAAACCCTTCTCAAGCACATTAATGCACAAATTCATGACTTTTGATGCACACAAACATATCTAAGTGAACTCATCATATACATTGTCGCGCATTTGTTTTCTAACCTCATGCCTAGCTATATGTTCTACATTAATTATATCTCGCATAGCTAGCTGTTTTAAACATGGGAATTCAAGTGTTGTGCTAACCTTTTTCGTGAGTTTCAGATTTATTGCAACTGCCAAGAGCATCATTCACGGACAGGGACGGATGTGCATTAGGCTACCTCCACACGAGAGAAGTTCCTTCGCAACTTTCTCTTTACAATCCTTTGTTCTTTATATTTCTTAGGGACTAAGCAAAATTCTAAGTGTGGGGTGTTTTGCGCTTTTGCTTTGATTTTCTACAACTTGATTCTATGCTACACACTCACTTTGAGCACATTACACTCGCATAATTGCTCTCATCCAAGCTTTAAGTATTGATCACACGAAATAATGTTTGCTAAGCAATTAAGTAGTATCAAAAAAAAATTTTGGATTGAGTTGTGCTTTAAATTCATGAATCGCATCTTTAAGTCGATTGATCCTCTTTGTGATGATTTTATTCACATGATTCGGTGTTCGGCTAGCTTAGTTTGATTTATTTTTAAGCTCTTTCCATGCATGAAAAAATGAAGTTAAGTTTAGCGAGCACAAAATAAAAAATGTTTTCATACAAAAACCTTGTACTTGCTCTTGGTTGCTTTTAGGTGATTTTGGCGTCCCTATTTAGCCTTTGCATTTGCTTTGCTCATACTTCATGCTCCATCATATAACATTTAGGCACATTGTCAAGTTTTAAGTGTGGGGTGTTCCAAAGTGATTGCGAAAGAAGAAAAAAAAAAAAAAAAAAAAAAGAGGCACAAGAAAGAGAAAAAAAAGAATTATCATATTTTGAAGGTTTTGCATTTGCCGAGGGTTAGGAAGGTAATTTCTCCTTCGAAAGCATTTGTATAAACGCAAAAAAATAGGCACACTTAATTCTTGACTTTGTGCCTTTTCCGCAAGTTCTTTCTCATATGTGTGAGCAAGGTTTTTGCATTGAGATTTTAGGAAGCGTCTAAGGTATGACCCTCGTAATTTATTACTTAAGCATCCAGATTTGTACGAGGAAATTCTAAATTGTTCATTGTCAAAACTCCTCTTCTCTTGCGGTTTATCACGTATAGCCTAATTCTTGAGAACGAGTTTATTGTCTTGAGCTTATGGACTTGCCCTTAGCGAGCATATGTGATTGATTTGACAAAATTTTTGTGCTAGCGACGCTTTTCTTCATACTACTTGCATAGGAAATTGAGCAGAAATTTGAATTTGACGAATGCTAGGTTGACATCGATTCTATGAGTATTTATTGTCACATCGAAGTGAATGATCCTTAGAGTTTGGGTGAAGTGAATAATTTGCACAACTCTATTTCAATTTGAGGTGATAGTGAACTACTTGCTTAGCTAGCTATATTTGGACTTTAAACTCTCATGGATGATTGCAATTGGGATTTGTGAGTATTCCTTTTCTGAAAACTCTCGCTTGACTTATGCACATATTTGTTCGGGACGAACAAGACTTAAGTGTGGGGTGTTTTGATGAGCGGACAAATAACCTTATATTTGTCCACATTTTTCCCTTCCTTCTTGTTTGTTCTGCAATTCTATAAAGCCATTTGATGATTTCTTCGTCCATTTCAGGTTAAAATTGTGAAGGTATGTGGCATCATTGACAAACTCCTACAAAGTGCACTAGAGCCTGCTACAGCAAGTATGGAAAGAAAACAGCTGATGAAGAGCTTTCCAGAGTGAGCAAACTCAGTAAGTGGCGCTCCAGATGAAGACATTAAGTGGCGCTCCAGATGAAGACATTAAGTGGCTAGTGTCTTCACGGGGAGCGCAACCTAATGTTGCCTTGGGGCGCTCGGAATTCTGGAAGAGGTCATGAAGACATCAGCTTGTGCAATTTGGGTAGAGATCTTTCTCAGTGCTCAAGCAGTGGAGTAAGCAAGTGGTATAGCAACCTCTGGAGCAGAAGTTCAGTAGCAGAAGTATTGCACACCTTCAGACAGCTTGTGCTACGGCAGATGCTGGAGCTAAAATGCTGTAGCAGAAATTCAAAGCTTTCTCAGAGATTGCATTCAAATAACAAATCAGTGGACCGAAGGGCTTCCGGAAAGAGCTGAATATTCAGGAGAATATTTCTGGAGTGTCTCTCAAGAACAAGGGCAGATTTGTTGAGTGAAGATTTGATTGGAAAATCAAAGCTCCTAATCTTGTAGAGATCTTGGAGGATCTTCCTTAAAATTGATGGGATTGTTTCCTAAAGCATTTAGGAAATTCCAGGAGAAGCAAACAACACCAGCACAAGTGAACAAGGAGTTGCTGCAGCTCAAATAAACAAGCAGGCAGCAGAAGTGAACTAGAAGCAGCTTCAGCAGGGGATGCTGCAGCAGGTGCTTGTTCAAGTGGCTGTTTAAACTGTCCGAGTAGCAGCTGTCTGCTGGGCTCGGTTTGAAGGTCTGGCTGCTCTGCGGAGGCTCTTAAAGGAATTTCTAAAATACTGTGGAGTATTTTCCAGCAAGGTTTACTAGTCAGAGAAGGAGATTTGTATTGAAGATAAATATCAAATCTAATCTCCTAGATTTTAGGAGATAATTGATTCCATTGGGTCATTGCCTAAACCTGGACATTGCTTAAAGTGGGGGCTGCTATTTAAGCTGAAGGGGTCCAGAGCAGAGAGGGAGATCGAAGCTGAGGGATACACGAGTGCATACACAGAATTCACGGAGAACAAATTTGTGGTGTGCGACGGGAGTTTACTTCGATCATCACCCAAGAGCAGAGCGTTGAGCGCAGAGCTGTGGTGAGTATTGCAGAAGAGAATCAGGACTTGCAGAGTCTGATTCGTGCTTGATCTGGAAGCCAATTCAGAGCTGGGGAGCTTGTTGGTTGATCAAGGGCAGCCGCGGAAGAACTGACGGGTGGAAGGCTCGGTCGAGTGTCGTGCGGCAGTACTCACTAGTGGCAGGTGGTCACTGAGTGAGGGGGAGTTGTCCAGAGTGTGCAGCGCTCTTGGAGAGGTTCGATCGGCTCGGCAGAAGGCCTTGGAGGGACGCGGACATTTTGTGCTTCAGCTGTGTGTTACAGCAGTTGCTACAGCAACCCTGCTGAGTAGTTGTAGTGTAGAATAGGCTGAGTTCTTTGAGAAGATTGTCGCTATTCTAGATTGACATATTTCAGAGGGTGTGCAGACGCAAATCAGAGTCTGTTCTGATTGTGTCGTGTGATCCACACAAGGTTGAGTAGCATAAGTTGCGTGAGTTGTAACCGAGTGTACTTGGAACCTTCGGTTGAGTGGATTGAGGACTGGAGAATAGTCCTCCCCAGACGTAGGCAGATTGGCCGAACTGGGTGAACAAACCTGTGCCTTGCTCATTGCTTGCTGTGACAATAATTAAGTGAACAAGCGTGTGCTGCAGCAACTGCTTGTTCACAGAATCTGTCGAACTAAGACACTACGAATTTCAAAAATTATGTATCTCATGATACGAAGTGGGCCGAAGAAAATCTAGACGAATTCTGGTCGATGGAGATCAAAAGAAGGAAGTCTGAGCAAACTGTAGAAGTGATTCGGCCGAATCATAAGTGATTCGCCCACCAGCTTGACCGAATCACTCTCAGATGCGCGAATTGACCTGATCTGGGGAAAGTCCTGAAGGTTTGACCGAATCACATAATGGGTGTGACCGAATCAAAAGTGATTCGGCCAAGAGAAGTGATTCGCCCTGTCCGAGATCACCACTGAACAGATGATTCGGCCGAATCAGAAGTGATTCGCCCAGATGTGCCCGAATCAGTTGAGCTCCATAAGACGTTTGACCGTATCAACACAAGGGCGTGACCGAATCAAAAAGTGATTCGGCCAGGATAAATGATTCGCCCAAACTCAAAACACCACTGAACAAAAGCTTCGAGCGAATCACATGGACATTGACCGAATCAAGTGATTCGGTCACCTCGGGCACTTATTGGAAATCTTCACAAAGTATAAATAGAATGAGATAGAAGTGAAGAAGAGAGCTTCCACTTTTTGCAACCCTAGGCGACCAAAACTCCAAGAAGACCAAGCTTGATGGAAGATTGAAGCTTGGATTGAAGATTCTACACCAACCTCTCTTAAACCCTAGCTTTGTATTTACATTTATGCTTCCCTTAGTTGTCATGTATTTGTGCACACTCATTATGAGTGAGTAGTTGCTTTTGTGGTTGGGGATTAAATGGATCCCCTAGGATTGGATATGATGTAGAACTCTAATTTATTGCATTGAATGAAGTTTGGTTTGATTTTATTGTGCCCTAGCTATGTATTCATTGTATGCACACCAAGTGTTTGACGAAATGCTTAAGTGAGTATACTTGGTTAGAACCCCTAAGGAAGGAGCGAAAGTTGAACTTAGGATGTTTCATAGCTATTGTATGATAATAGATGGAGTGTTTGTGCGTGAGAGCGACATGCATTCTTGACATTAGGCTAAGTTTTGAGCGGATTTGAGTAACCGGCCAATAGACCGAGAGGGTGCGGTTATGGGACTCAAATTCTACACGGTTCAATAGAATGAGAGTTTGAGAACCATGTCATTTATGTATCCTCTCCATTCTAGGGAAGGAGCGAGAGTTGAACCTAGAGCGGATGATGCATTAGCCTTGCTTTTATCAACCAAATGTAGTTCATGCATGTATTAGTGAGTTATTTCATTTCCTCATATCTTAGGGGGGAAGTTGAATCCCCAGTCACCCTTTTTATTCATTAAGTAGAACTCAAGAATATCATTTGTCTTTAGTGCTTGCTAGAGATACCTCTATAGGAGGACAAAACCCCCCCCCAAAAACCGTAGACTTACAATAGTAGCATTGATTAGTTGTCAATTAGTCTAAGCTTTTCCCTTGGGTTCGATCCGAGGTCACTCGTTTATAAATATTGTTTGATATTTGCGTGACTAGAATAGCACTTCATTTTGCTTGCCTAAAACGCCAACATCATTGCACAAGGGTGTTCTTTAGCAAGCTACGAAGACATTATTTTAATTAGAATAGGCTAAGTCTGTGGGATCCGAGGAGTAGTTATTATGAATTAATTCGAGTGTGTAGGTGTGTGAGACCCAAATCAGAGGGTGTTCTGATTGTGTGTGTATTACTAGTTGAGGTTGGGTAGCATAGGTTGGCTGTGTGTCGAATCTGGATTGTAGGGAGCACCTTGGAGAGTAGTGGATTGAGGAATGGAGTATAGTGCTCCCCAGACGTAGGCAGTTAGCTGAACTGGTTGAACAAATCAATTTTCATTGTTTTTCCTTGCTGCGCAAGATCCGACTGTACAAGAGGTTGCTATGGCAACTGCTTGTACTCAATTAGTAACTCAGAGGCGCTGCGAATTTCAATTGGTCGCAGAGCAGGAACTCGACACACAGAGTAAAGATCCTGAGCACCTAGCTGAGAAGTCCAATAAAACAATAAGGAAGGTCAGAGTACAAGTCGGCCACCTCTATAGGAAGAAAGCAACTAAGGGTATTGGAAGGCTAGAATGAAAGCATTCCTCAAAGCTATTGATGAGAAGACTTAGAGAGCTGTTTTAGCTGAATGGTCCTTTCCCTTGACAATCGATCAGAGGGGAGTCACTAGGCAGAAACCAGAGGAGGAATAGACTGATGAAGAGGAAGTTACAGCAACCAGTAACTCAGAAGCTCTAAATGCTATTTTTGCTGTTGTAGATGCAAACAACTTCAGGTTGATTTCCAACTGCGACATTGCTAAACGAGCCTGGGAGATTCTCCAAACAGCTCATGAAGGAACTGATAAAGTAAAGACATCGAGGATGCAAATTATTACTTCTCAGTTTGAGAGCTTAAAAATGCAAGAAGAGGAGTCCATCACTTAGTTCAATGAGAAGCTGTGTGATCAATCTAATGAAGCTCATGCCCATGGAGAACCAATTCCAGAAGAGAAGCTCATAAGGAAAGTTCTTAGATCATTTCCCACCAGATTTGACATGAAAGTGAAAGCCATTAAAGAAGCTCAGAATGTCAAGCATATGAGGCTGAAGGAATTAATAGGATCTCTCAAGCAATTTGAGATTAAACTGATTAAGGATGATACACCAGTCAAAAGCAAGAGTGTAAGTCTAAAAGCTGAAATAGAAAAGAAGAAGCCTACAACTAATGATCAACTTGGTTTGCTGGTAAAGAACTTTGGGAGACTCTTGAAGAACATGGGATTGAAGTGTCAGATAGTGAAGATGAGGAAGTCACAGAAGAAAACTTGGTAGAGAATCTGGGAATCATCTTTCAGAAGTGTGAAGAAGCTTTACACATAAACAGAGGATTGACTGACAGAGTAACCAGTCTAGAAGAATAGCGTGAAGAGCTACTTGACAAAATTTCATCACCCATTGAGCTAGTCTCTCTACCAAAGGAAGAAGAACCCACCGCCGAAAAGAGTGATCCCAACATTCTTCAACAAACAGAAAAGATGCCTGAAGCTCAAAATAATATACTGGATGAAATTCTTTCCTATCAGAGATATGGAGGAGGAAGATCGGGTCTTGGATACACTGGTGAAGGAAGCACTAGAATAACTGTCTTTGTTAAAGCTACTGAAGCAGAGAACATCAGGGATCTGGAAACAGGAAGACCAACGATGAAAGCAAAATTTAAAAACTTTGTGAAGGTATGTGGCATCATTGACAAACTCCTACAAAGTGCACTAGAGCCTGCTACAGCAAGTATGGAAAGAAAACAGCTGATGAAGAGCATTCCAGAGTGAGCAAACTCAGTAAGTGGCGCTCCAGATGAAGACATTAAGTGGCGCTCCAGAGGAAGACATTAAGTGGCTAATGTCTTCACGAGGAGCGCAACCTAATGTTGCCTTGGGGCGCTCGGAATTCTGGAAGAGGTCATGAAGACATCAGCTTGTGCAATTTGGGTAGAGATCTTTCTCAGTGCTCAAGCAGTGGAGTAAGCAAGTGGTATAGCAACCTCTGGAGCAGAAGTTCAGTAGGAGAAGTATTGCACACCTTCAGACAGCTTGTGCTACAGCAGATGCTGGAAATTCAAAGCTTTCTCGGAGATTGCATTCAAACAACAAATCAGTGGACCGAAGGGCTTCCAGAAAGAGCTGAATATTCAGGAGAATATTTCTAGAGTGTCTCTCAAGAACAAGGGCAGATTTGTTGAGTGAAGATTTGATTGGAAAATCAAAACTCCTATAAATTAGGAGATATGATCTTGTAGAAGATCTTGGAGGATCTTCCTTAACATTGATGGGATTATTTCCTAATGCATTTAGGAAATTCCAGCAGCAGTAAACAACACCAGCACAAGTGAACAAGGAGTTGCTGCAGCTCAAGTAAACAAGCAGGCCAGCAGAAGTGAACTAGCAGCAGCTGCAGCAGGGGATGCTACAACAGGAGCTTGTTCAACAGGCTGTTTCAACTGTCCAAGAAGTAGCAGCTGCCTGGGCTTGTTCGGAAGGGCTGGAAACCTTACACAGAGCATCTGAAGAATTTCTAAATTATTGAAGAGTATATTCCAGCAAGGTTTACTAGTCAGAGAAGGAGATTTGCATTGGAGATATTGATCAAATCTAATCTCCTAGTTTTTAGGAGATAGTTGATCTTGTTGGGTCAATTGCCTAAACCTGGAAATTGCTTAAAGTGGTGCTGCTATTTAAGCAGAAGGGGTTCAGGGCTGAAGAGGCTGATCGAAGCTGAGGGATACACGAGTGCATACACCGAATTCACGGAGAGCAATTTGTTGTGTGCGACGGGAGTTTACTTCGATCATCACCCAAGAGCAGAGCGTTGAGCGCAGAGCTGAGGTGAGAGTTGCAGAAGAGAATCAGGACTTGCAGAGTCTGATTCGTGCTTGATCTGGAAGCCAATTCAGAGCTGGGGAGCTTGTTGGTTGATCAAGGGCAGCCGCGGAAGAACTGACGGGTGGAAGGCTCGGTCTAGTGTCGTGCGGCAGTACTCACTAGTGGCAGGTGGTCACTGAGTGAGGGGGAGTTGTCCAGAGTGTGCAGCGCTCTTGGAGAGGTTCGATCGGCTCGGCAGAAGGCCTTGGAGCGACGCGGACACTATGCTTCAGCTGTGTGTTACAGCTGTTGCTGCAGCAACCCTACTGAGTAGTGTAATTTAGAATAGGCTGAGTTCTTTGAGAGGATTGTAGCTATTCTAGATTGACATATTGTAGAGGGTGTGCAGACACAAATCAGAGCTTGTTCTGATTGTGTTGAGTGGTCCACACAAGGTTGAGTAGCATAGGTTGCGTGAGTTGTAACCGAGTGTACTTGGAACCTTTGGTTGAGTGGATTGAGGACTGGAGAATAGTCCTCCCCAGACGTAGGCAGATTGGCCGAACTGGGTGAACAAACCTGTGCGTTGTTCATTGCTTGCTGTGACAATATTTAAGTGAACAAGAGTGTGCTGCAGCAACTGCTTGTTCACAAAATCTGTTGAACTAAGACACTGTGAAATTATAATTGGTATCAGAGCGGGAACTCGACACACAGAGTAAAAGATCCTACAGTGTCTCTGAAGAAGCCACGACAATGAAGGAAGGACAGAGCACAAGCAGACCTCCATTGTTGGAAGAAAGCAACTATGGATGTTGGAAGGCGGGAATGAAGGTCTTCCTAAAGACGATGGATGAGAAGACTTGGAGAGGAGTAGTGTCTGCATGGTCACACCCTCTGATCATCGACGACAAAGGAGTTGCACTGGAGAAACCAGAGGAGACATGGACAGCTGAAGAGGAAGCTGTAGCAACCAGTAACTCAAGAGCCTTGAACGCGATATTTGCCGCTGTTGACGCAAATAATTTCAGGCTGATCTCTGAATGTGAAGTTGCCAAGCAAGCATGGGAGATTCTTCAGATGGCTCATGAAAGGAACAAGATCGTTGCTCCAAATTGGAGAGATGAAGACAGTGAGGAAAAATCTGACCAAATTAGCAATGTTGCTTTGATGATTGAAACTGATATGAAGAGCACAGTTTCAACAAAGCCAGAAATTGTTGATAGTGTTGATGAGTCAGACAGTAGTGATGATGATGAAATCACTGAGGAGTCCATTGCAAGAAACTTTACCCTGTTGCACGAAGAGTGGCTGCAAGTCATGGAGATCAACAAAGGATTAACGGCTAAAGTTTCAGACCTGCAAGAAAAACAAGAGGAGCTGCTGAAGATGATCACTTCTCTTACGGATCAGGTTGCCCAGCAAGAAGAGAAGTTTGCTGCAGAGAAGGAAGAGCTCAACCTCTACCGGAAGACTACAAAGATGCTTAACAGTGGAACAAGCACTCTTGAAGATATTCTAGCTCGCCAAAGATATGGAGGAGGCTACTCTGGTCTTGGATACACTGGAGAAGAAGGTGCTGAAAGTACTGTATTCATCAAGGCTACGGAGCTAGAAGATGCTGAGATTGCAGTGGAGAAAACGGTCCTGTCCCAGAAACCAGTTCAGAAGAAGGTGCCTAGAAGAGTGAACAAGAGGCTGCTACAGCAACCGTTGTATCAACAACCTGTAGCAGAAAAGAAAACCAGGTGCAAAAGTCGTAGATGTTATTTCTGTGATCGAGAGGGACACATTCAGAGAAGATGCCCGATCCTGAACAAGTATTGGAGACCTCAGAAATCGCCCACAGACGGACAATGCCGGATGAAGCCAAGGATCAGGCGTGGCACGCAGGTGACCTCCAGCTCATCAAAGTCGATGGATTGTCACTGTCCAGTTGTGCACGAAAACATCAGATATGTTGAAGGGACAACAAAAATGAGGATCGAGAAGGATGCTGGCACAGAGAGGATGAGACACCGAAACAATGTCGGAAGGAAAGGAAGAGTTGCTGGTCACAACAAATCTTGGAAGGAGCATGTTCGAAAACCAGTACAAGTATGGGTGGAGAAGCGGCCACCTAATATTCCCCCAAAGCCAACCAAAGAAGCACATGTTGACACATTGGAATGCCCTCTCCTGTGGATGGAGAAGAGGCGTTGGCATACTCGCTGAGTTTAGCTGGTATCCCCCTCTATCATTTGTGATAAAAAGGGGGAGAAGAGGAGAAGAGGACAAGGGGAGAAGAAGAGAAGAGTTGCTCTGATAGATGATGCTCAGGTTTTGTCAAAAATGCCAAGGGGGAGATTGTTAAAGTATGTGGCATCATTGACAAAACAAGCGCAAGAAGTTGTTACAACATTCCCTGAAGATTGAAGCTGAGGACGCTGCAAAAGAAGGAGTTCAAAGATGAGAGGAGGATTGCCTAAGATTAGAAGGGTTCTTGGATTTTGTCAAAATGCCAAGGGGGAGATTGTGAAGGTATGTGGCATCATTGACAAACTCCTACAAAGTGCACTAGAGCCTGCTGCAGCAAGTATGGAAAGAAAACAGCTGATGAAGAGCATTCCAGAGTGAGGAAACTCAGTAAGTGGCGCTCCAGATGAAGACATTAAGTGGCTAATGTCTTCACGAGGAGCGCGACCTAATGTTGCCTTGGGGCGCTCAGAATTCTGGAAGAGGTCATGAAGACATCAGCTTGTGCAATTTGGGTAGAGATCTTTCTCAGTGCTCAAGCAGTGGAGTAAGCAAGTGGTATAGCAACCTCTGGAGCAGAAGTTCAGTAGGAGAAGTATTGCACACCTTCAGACAGCTTGTGCTACAGCAGATGCTAGAGCTAAAATGCTGTAGCAGAAATTCAAAGCTTTCTCGGAGATTGCATTCAAACAACAAATCAGTGGACCGAAGGGCTTCCGGAAAGAGCTGAATATTCAGGAGAATATTTCTGGAGTGTCTCTCAAGAACAAGGGCAGATTTGTTGAGTGAAGATTTGATTGGAAAATCAAAACTCCTATAAATTAGGAGATATGATCTTGTAGAAGATCTTGGAGGATCTTCCTTAACATTGATGGGATTGTTTCCTAATGCATTTAGGAAATTCCAGCAGCAGTAAACAACACCAGCACAAGTGAACAAGGAGTTGCTGCAGCTCAAGTAAACAAGCAGGCCAGCAGAAGTGAACTAGCAGCAGCTGCAGCAGGGGATGCTACAGCAGGAGCTTGTTCAACAGGCTGTTTCAACTGTCCAAGAAGTAGCAGCTGCCTGGGCTTGTTCGGAAGGGCTGGAAACCTTACACAGAGCATCTGAAGAATTTCTAAATTACTGAAGAGTATATTCCAGCAAGGTTTACTAGTCAGAGAAGGAGATTTGCATTGGAGATATTGATCAAATCTAATCTCCTAGTTTTTAGGAGCTAATTGATCTTGTTGGGTCAATTGCCTAAACCTAGAAATTGCTTAAAGTGGTGCTGCTATTTAAGCAGAAGGGGTTCAGGGCTGAAGAGGCTGATCGAAGCTGAGGGATACACGAGTGCATACACAGAATTCACGGAGAGCAATTTGTTGTGTGCGACGGGAGTTTACTTCGATCATCACCCAAGAGCAGAGCGTTGAGCGCAGAGCTGAGGTGAGAGTTGCAGAAGAGAATCAGGACTTGCAGAGTCTGATTCGTGCTTGATCTGGAAGCCAATTCAGAGCTGGGGAGCTTGTTGGTTGATCAAGGGCAGCCGCGGAAGAACTGACGGGTGGAAGGCTCGGTCTAGTGTCGTGCGGCAGTACTCACTAGTGGCAGGTGGTCACTGAGTGAGGGGGAGTTGTCCAGAGTGTGCAGCGCTCTTGGAGAGGTTCGATCGGCTCGGCAGAAGGCCTTGGAGCGACGCGGACACTGTGCTTCAGCTGTGTGTTACAACTGTTGCTGCAGCAACCCTGCTGAGTAGTGTAATTTAGAATAGGCTGAGTTCTTTGAGAGGATTGTAGCTATTCTAGATTGACATATTGTAGAGGGTGTGCAGACACAAATCAGAGCTTGTTCTGATTGTGTTGAGTGGTCCACACGAGGTTGAGTAGCATAGGTTGCGTGCGTTGTAACCGAGTGTACTTGGAACCTTTGGTTGAGTGGATTGAGGACTGGAGAATAGTCCTTCCCAGACGTAGGCAGATTGGCCGAACTGGGTGAACAAACCTATGCCTTGTTCATTGCTTGCTGTGACAATTTCCGAGTGAACAAGAGTGTGCTGCAGCAACTGCTTGTTCACAAAATCTGTTGAACTAAGACACTGTGAAATTACAAACTTGAACAAGGGGTTGCTACAGCAATCGCTGTACCAATCTTCTATAGCAGAAAGAAAATTCAGCAGGAGAAGGTGTAAATGCTATTTCTGCGATCAAGAGGGTCATGTTAAGAGTAAATGCCCAATTTTGAAGAAGTACTGAAGACCTTAAAATTCAACGAGAATCAGAAATCGGAGGGAGAAACCAAAGACCAAACTATGCAGTCGTATGTCCTTCAGCTCTGCAAGACCAGTGAGGGACTACCGATATTCAGATGATCCAAGGATACTTAGAAACCGTGATAGATCAACCAACCGGAGAAGGATTATCAGAGAAGGCTCTTGGAAAAATCAGGTAAGGCAACCTGAATATGTACGAAAGAAGGAAACAGTGGTCATAAGCAGTGGAGATGCAAATCAGTTCAAGTATGGGTGAAGAAAGAATTATCGGGGATTCAAGGAATACCTCGTGAAGATGGACAGAACTCAAAACCAAGGATGGTTCAAGCTTAAGTTGCTATAACAAACTGTTGCTGCAAAGAAGCTTATACAAGAAGAGCTGGGACACGTGCAGCTATTGAAGAAAAAAAAGGAGTGGGGGGGGGGAGCGGGTAAATCAATTTTTTTAGGGCACAATTGGTGAGCAACGTCCGTCGACTCCTTCCCGAAGAACTCCAGCCATCTCCGATCACAGCACAAAACTGACAATGGAGGATGAGTTTGCAGTTGAGAAGGGTGTCAATTAAGGGAGAAGCTGGGTAAGAGGGAAGCTGGCTATGATCACTCCGGAGAAGATAAATAAATATCTGGCGATAAGCAATGAGTCAAGGGGGCCAGCTAGTGTCGATCCAGAGGTCCTTGCCAATATTCTTACAGGTGGGTTGTGCAGGACCTAGGCAGCACCAAACTTTTATGCTTTCGAGCTATCATCAAAGTATGCACTGCTTTATAATCTTGGTATCAGGAACTGGATTCCTAGCTCCCAAAGAGGAAAGGTCAGGAGAGACTTTGGAGATCTTCTGTACACCATTGGGAAGTGAAGTAAATATGGGTCAGATGATGTTCCCTCAGATCTTCCCTCCCTCAATTATGAATTGGTCATTGGACAACATCTGGAGTTAAAGTCTGCTTCAGAAGGGATGTCAGAAGAGCTACAAGTGTTTGTGGTAGATCAAAAACTTTTCAAGGGAAAGCATGTGGTGGACATAGCACAAGAGGATCCTAAAATTTGCAGCGTCTCTAATTTGCGGATTGTGAACAAGCAGTTACTGTAGCACACTCTTGTACACTAAGGTCTTGTTCAGCAGAAACAACGAACAATGATTTGTTCACCCAGTTCGGCAAAGTGACTACCTCTGGGAAAGACTGAACCACAGTCTTTTAATTCACTAGTCTCAAGATCTGTTGTACAACACAGTTCGACTCCACGCAACCTATGCTACTCAACCTTAGCTAGCCTATCACACACAATCAGACCACCCTCTGACTTGTGTCTCACATATCTACACACTTGAGTTAATTTAGAATAGCTATTCTACTGATCCCACTGACTCAGCCTACTCTAATTAAAATAATGCTACCGTAGGTTTACTATAGCACCTGCTGTAGCAACTAGCTAGTGCAGGTTCTGTCTGCGTCGCTTCAAAGCTTTCTGTCGAGCCGATCAAACTCTTCCACGAGCGCTGCAAACTCGGGAATGCTCCCCCTCACTCAGTGACCGTCCGTCACTAGCGAGGCCTGGCCTTCTACAGACTGTCCGAGTTCCTCCACTCGATAACTCTGCCGCTGCCAACCCTGATCAACCAACAAGCACGTCCTGCTCTGAATTGGTCTTCTCTGATCAAGCTCCGATTAGTCTCTGTAAGTCTTCGATCAGCCATCGCTCCAACCACATAGCTCTGCGCTCACGCTCTGCTCTCCGTGGTGATCGAATCTTAGCCCGTACTTTGAATCTCTCTCTTAGTATTGTCCGTATGTTCTCTGTATTCTCTTTCTAATTCGATACCTTGAAGCTCTGCCCAGCCTCCTTTAAAAAGAACTTCCAGTTCCATCAATATCGCTTTTTGGAAATCCCTTAAAGATCTCAACTAGATCTTATCTCCTAATTTGTAGAAGATTAGATTTGGTTTGATTTGGAAAACCAAATCTTTCCTTAATCAGCCAGGAATCACCACTGGGATATTCTTTCTGAGATTTTAGAAGCTCCCCGTCGCTCTGCTACTTCTTGTTGAACCGATGAAGACTTCCTTCGAATAAAGCTCTGAACAGCTTCTACAACTCCTTGCCACAGCTCCTGCTATAGTAGCTGCTTGTTCACTGTGCTTGTTCACGAGTGATGGTTTTGTCAATTGACTTGCCACACTGCATTATCAATCTCCCCCTTGGCATTTTGAAAAAACACTTTATGCATAGATATCTCCCATCCATGAAATTTAACGCACCTACATTAAAGCACACTAATATTTGTCCAGAACAATTATGACCACATTCGGTCTTAGGTTCATCAAAGGCCACGCAGGGCACAAAAAACTTCATAACAATAACCTTCACCCATGGAGCAGCCTTCTTCTTACTCTCCCCCTTTTTGTCATAAATGCTCACCGATCTGCTTCTGTGGGGGCATTACCCACTTCCTCCGGATATTCAAGATCTTTGAGTAGTCCTCTGATTTGAGCTCTTCTGACATTGATCCTCTTTGCTTCAGCAGTTAGCATGTTCAGCTCAGATTTCAGATGACTCACTATCCTGGCCTTGAGAGCAGCTTATATCACCAGGGCTATGAGATGAGCTTCCTCCAGAGAAGACGGATCAGATGGAGCCACCAGTAGAGGGTCTTCTTGAGCAATATCCATTGCATGTTTTCCTTTGAAGAGTTTGTGGTCTACCACAAATACTTGCAGATCTTCTGTCATTCCTTTAATGATGGATTTTAGACCCGGGTGCTGCGAGGTAATCATCCCATAGATGAGGGAAGGTAGAACAATGGCTTGAGCTGATGTAGTACATCCAGCATGGGTGGCAGTTTGAGGGAACATCAGGCTTCCCATGTGCACTCTTCTTCTCTTTCCAATGGCGTGCAGAAGATTTGCAAGAGTTATGCTGACCTTTCCCCTGTGTTAGCTAGGAATCCAGTTCCGAATGCCCAAGTTGTACAGCAAGGCACTTTTGGAAGTGAGTTCAGAAGCATTCAGATTTGGTCCTACCCATGACATGCACTCTTGTCACCGCAAAGATGCTTAACAGGGGCTCAAGCACTCTTGAAGATATTCTAGCATGCCAAAAATATGGAGGAGGCTACTTAGGTCTTGGATACACTGAAGAAGAAGGTGCTGAAAGAACTGTATTCGTCAAAGCTACGGAGCCAGAAGATGCTGGGAATGGCGTGGAGAAATTGGCCCTGTCCCAGAAACCAGTTCAGAAGAAGGGGCCAAGAATGATGAACAAGTGGCTGCTACAGCAACCGCTGTATCAACCACCTGTAGTAGAAAAGAAACCCAAGAGCAAAAGTCGCAGATGCTATTTTTGTGATCAAGAGGGTCACATCCAGAGAAGATGCTCGATCCTGAACAAGTATTGGAGACATCGGAGATCAACCACGCCTGGATACCGCTAGAGAAGCCAAATATCAAATGTGACAAACAAGTTTCCTTCAGCTCTCAGCAAGGCCGATGAAGGACAGTCACTATCCAATGTTGCGCGTAAACATCAGATATGTTGGAGGGATAATGAACTGGAGAATGAGGATTGCAAAGGAAACTGGCACAGATCGGGTGAGACAACGAAACAATGCCGAAAGGAAAGAAAGAGTTGCTGAACACAATAGAGCTCGGAAGAAGTGGTTCAAAAACCAGTACAGTTATGGGTGGAGAAGCAGCCACCAGATAGTCCCCAAAATTCATCAGAAGAGACACATGCTGAGACACCAATAGTTCCCCTTCTTCGGTGGATGGAGAAGAGGCGTTGGCCTATTAACTGAGTTTAGCTTGAGGCTCCCCCCCATCATTTGTGACAAAAAGAGGGAGAAGATGTGTTCTGCTGTTTGTATTGTGTGGTAGATTTTGCCAGTCGACCCTATAGGGAGAAGAGGAGCCCCTCCAGAAGATGATCAGGTTTTGTCAAAAATGCCAATGGAGAGATTGTTAAGGTAATGACATCCTTGACAAAACCAGCGCAAGAAGTTGCTACAGCATCCCGCGAAGATTGAAGCTGGAGATTCTTCCAAAGACTAACAAACTAGCAACAAAGTGTAACAAGCTGGTACACTATCCGATGACAGCAGAAGCTATCTGAATACACCACTTGAGAAGAAGCCAGAAAACAAGCTAGGGATTGCTTGAGATCAGCAGAGTCCTTGAATTGAGATGAATCTTGAAGAAGCTGAGGAAGCTGCTAGAGAAGGAGTCTGAAGACGAGATGAAGATTGCCTAAGATCAGAAGGGTTTTGGATTTTGTTAAAAATGCCAAGGGGAAGATTGTTAAGATATGTGGCATCATTGACAAACTCCTACAAGGTGCACAAGAGTCTGCTGCAGCAAGCATGTGAAGACAACAGTTGGTGCAGAGCGTTCCAGAGTGATCAAGCAGAGTGCACAAGGCGTTGCTACACCAACCTGTGTAGCAGAGAGGTGTAGCATCCTAAATAGCAGATTTATGTGTGAAAAACAAGCTGTCCAGAATTGAAGAGAAGAGCAATAGAAGCTTTCTAAATGCAATTTAGCAGATTCCCAGAGTCAGCAGCAAAGTATCCATCCAAGACAGAATCCAAGCACAAAGATAGAGCAATATACCGAAAGATTTATTCAGAGTGCTAGAGTAAAATGATTCGATACCTTGAAACTCTGCCCAGCCTCCTTTAAAAAGAACTTCCAGTTCTATCAATATCGCTTTTTGGAAATCCCTTAAAGATCTCAACTAGATCTTATCTCCTAATTTGTAGAAGATTAGATTTGGTTTGATTTGGAAAACCAAATCTTTCCTTAATCAACCGGGAATCTCCACTAGGATATTCTTTCTGAGATTTTAGAAGCTCCCCGTCGCTCTGCTACTTCTTATTGAACCGTTGAAGACTTCCTTTGAATAAAGCTCTTAACAGCTACTACAGCTCCTTGCCACAGCTCTTGCTATAGTAGCTGCTTGTTCAATGGTCTTGTTCACAAGTGCTGGTTTTGTCAATTGACTGCCACACTGTATTATCAGAACCCCTACTAGTTGCACCACCATCTGTCCCAGCTCCTGGAGTAGATGAAGATGCCCCTGTTCTATCTCTACAAGATGCCCTCAAAGCCAAAATTGTGAGCCATCTCAACACCGAGCTGAACCTGATGACAGCAGAAGTGAAGAAATTCACTGCCAGAAGAGCTCAGATCAGAAGTCTTTTAACAGACCTGAAGTAGCTAGAAGAGGATGCTGCCCCTGCTGATGACTGAAGCCTCCTTTATCATTTATGACAAAAAAGGGGAGAAAAAGCCACAGATGCATGAGATAAAAACTTTCTTTTGAATGTAATAGAGAGATACTTGTTTCTGTTTCTATTGTTTTTAGCCCTGCGTACGTAAGCTAACCTTAAGACCAAATGTTGTCATATTTGTCCCAGAAAAATATTGGTTCTTAAGTAGAAAAAATATTTAGATTTAAGACAAGGATTTAAGTAGCTTAGAATAAGTTAGCTACTGTAGAAAGAGGCCGGGAGTGCCCAACCGATAAGCTGAAGATACCGGCCAGAGCAGGGGCTCTGGTGGTGGGTTTGAGGTAGAATAGGAAAAATAAATAAAAAACATTTAAAAAAAAGCTGAAGATACGGGCAGGTCATGGCAAAAATTTCTTTTGAAGTCTGCCACCTCGGGAGGACCAACTCAAGGCATCAATGGCCATCAGTTTTTGTCAAAAATACCAAGGGGGAGATTGATAATGCAAATGACATTCAATTGACAAAACCTGCCAGAGTGTCCAAGCTCAGTGAACAAGCAGTTGCTACAGCAGGAGCTGTAGCAGGGAGTTGCAACTGCAGAGCTGCAGTTTAGGCACATGTGAAGAGAAATCTGTTCAGATATGAAGTAGCTGTGCAACAGGAGGCTTTCAAATACTCTCAGAATATCCCCATGTGAAGATTCGTGCTAGAGCTTGAAGATTTGATTGAGAAATCAAATCTCCTATAAAGTAGGAGATAAGATCTTGTTCCGACCTTTTAGGAACTTCCAAAAGTTGGTATTGATGGGGCAGGAACTTCCTATTTAGAAAAGACTGGGCAGAGCAGCAACGATGGATCCAATACATAATCAAATCATTAAGATATAGAGAAAACACTGAGAGAGAGATTCAGAGTGCCGAAGCGAAGAATTGGATCACCACCGAAGTGCAGAGCGTGAGCGTAGAACTGAGTGTTTAAAGCAGAGGCTGATCAAAGACTTGAAGAGACTAATCAGAGCTTGATCAGAGAAGGCCAATTCATAACAGGACTTGCTTGTTGGTTGATCAAGGTAGGTGACAGGAGAGTTGTCGAGTAGAGGAACTCGGACAATCTGCAGAAGGCTTGTTCTCCCTAGTGAGGAGGAGTATCCCCAAGTGAAGATCACTCACAAAGTTCGAACAACTCAGCGGAAGGCTTTGGAGTGACACGGAAAGAACCTGCACAAGCTAGTTGCACAAAGGTGTGCTCTAGCAACCTACGGAGACATTGTTTTAATTATAATTCTTCTTGGAGAGCTTTCAGAGGATGTACAAGGAGCAGCAGAGTGACGGGGAGCTTCTAATTATTCACAGAGCATATCCTAGTGGAGATTCCCGTATCCAGGTGAAGATTTGGTTGTGGAAGATTTGTTTCTCCAATCAAATCTAATCTTCTACAAATTAGGGGATATTATTGCTTTAAGGAACTTCCAAAAGTATAATTTTGTTGCTGATCAGTTGAGTACTTAAGGAGGGCAAGGTCAGTGCAGAAAGGGTGCGCGAAGAATAGAGAAAGCTTGAGAGCACATACACAGAGAGTCTACATATTGCAACGAGAGTCGAGGAGTCAGGAAGAGCAAAGCGTGCGCGCATAGCTGAGTGATTGAAGTAGAGGCTGATCGAGACTTGCAGAACCAATTCAGAGCAGGACGAGCTTGTTGGTTGATCAACACGGGCCGCAAGGGGATTGTCGAGTGGAGGAACTTGGACAATCTGCAGAAGGCCAGGTCTCGCTAGTGACAGACTGTCACTGAGTGAGGGGGAGTATTCCAGAGTGTGCAGCGCTCGCAGAAGAGTTTGATCGGCTCCGCGGAAAGCTTTTGAGTGACGCGGACAGAACATGCACCAGCTAGATCGTACAGCGGGTGCTATAGCAGACCTACTGTAGCATTGTTTTAATTAGAACAAGCTGAGTCTGTGGGATCAGTAGAATAGCTATTCTGAATTAATCCAAGTGTGTAGGTTTGTGAGACACAAGTCAGAGGATGTTCTGATTGTGTGTGATCGGTTGAGTAGCAGAGGTTGCGTGGAGTCGAACCTTATTCTACAACACACCTTGAGACTAGTGAATTGAAAGACTGAGGTTCAGTCTTTCCCAGAGGTAGGCACTTGGCTGAACTGGGTGTGAAATTCATAGCGCCTCTAATAAATTGATTTGTGAACAAGCAGTTGCTACAGCACACTAATGTTCACCAGTAAACTGCTTCAGCAGGAAAGATCAAGGACACAAATTGTTCACCCAGTTCAGCCAAATTGCCTACGTCTGGGGAGGACTCTTCTCAGTCCTCAATCCACTATTCTCAAGGTTTCCAAGTACCCACGGTTACAACCCACGCAACCTATGCTACTCAACCTTAGGTGGATCCTCGCACACAATCAGAACAGGCTCTGATTTGTGTCTGCACACCCTCTACTGATATCTATCTAGAATAGCTACAGTTATCTCGAACTCAGCCTATTCTAACAATACTCAGATTCTGCAGGGTTGCTATAGCATCTGCTGTAGCGCACAGCTGATGCACTAACTGTCCGCGTCGCTCCAAGCCTTCCGCTGAGCCGTTCGAACGATTCCAAGAGCGCTGCACACTCCGGAATACTCCCCCTCACTCTGCGACCTCCTGTCACTAGCAAGAGCTTGCCTTTGATTGATTGCCCGAGGTCCTCCACTCGACAATTCCTCCGCGGCCTACCTTGATCAACCAACGAGCACCACTGCTCTGAATTGGCTTCCCGATTAAGCTTGGATCAGACTCTGTAAGTCCTGATCGCCCTCTGCTTCTGTTACCTCAGCTCTGCGCTCACGCTCTGCTTTCGGTGAAGATTGAAGATTTCCTCGCACACCCAAAATACTCTCTCAGAATTCTGTGTGTGTACTCGTTCAGGCTCTCCGCTTCAATCACCTTCATCGCTCTGAAGGGACTCCCTTATATATGAGCGTCCACTGCTTCATTATCAGATTACAGCAGTTCCCCTTGCAGCATCAATATCTCCTAATTTCTAGGAGATTAGATTTGATTCGAGATACAAACCACAACTCCTACTTCAGCTAGGAATCTCCACTCTGGAATATTCTCTAGCGCAACTTAGAACCTCTCTTGATGCTCTTAGATGAACTGCCACGCCTTCATTCCAAATCACAGATTGCTGCTGCACGGACAGACGCTACAGCTCTTCTGAACAAGCTCCTGCTAAAGCTTCTTCCTACTATAGCTTCTCCTTGTTCACTAGCTCGTTCACTTGTGCTGAACTTTGACTATAGCAGCAGCTTGTTCACTTGCTTGTTTGTGCTGATTTTGTCAAACACTGCCATACTGCATCATTAGGGTGAACAAATCGTTGTTCATTGTTTTAGCTTGCTGCAAAAGATTCGGTACAAGACTGTGTTATAGCAACTGCTTGTACACAATCTGTAACTCAAAGACGCTGAGAATTTCACGACTGTACAAGAGGTTGCTATAGCAACTGCTTGTACTCAATTAGTAACTCAGAGGCGCTACGCATTTCACGATCCATGAGTAGCGAGAGTAATCATCCACACATATGAAAGCTTACCTTTTTCTTCCATAGCTTTCTACCTCAATTGGTCCCATAAGGTCCATATTCAGTAACTGAAGCGGTCTGGTGGAGCTCATTGTAGTGACTTTTGGATGAGGAACCCTTGTCTATTTTCCAATTTGGCATTCTCCACACACTTTTATCTCTCCCTTGATCTCAGGTATACCACATACTAATTGGTCAGTTGCAAGTCTTTTTAAAGTCCTCAGATTGAGATGTCCCAATCTTTGATGCCACAAATTTATTGCTTCAGTTTTGGTCAGTAGGCAGGATGATGCAGAGATTGCTTCAGCATTCTCTAGTAAATAGCACTTGTTGGCTGAACTTGCACCCTTCATAATGCACCTTCCCTCTGCATCAAACACTTGACTGTCACATAGTTGACTGATGCTGATGAGATTCTCTGGAAGTCCTTCTACGAGCAACACATTTTTTAGATTTGGCAGTCTGTGGACTTTCAGAGTTCCCTTTCTTTGAGTGAGATAGGATTTGTTTCCTGTCATGTGTCCAGAAGATCCGCTGTCAAAGTACCCGTTTTCTTTCTTTGAGGATTTTGTTGAATTGAAGCATACTTGATTGATATAGTCCATTCCTGATTCCCAATTTTTGCTAAGTGCGGGACAGTCCCTTTGGATGTGGCCAGAATGATTGCAAAGATAGCAGCATCGTTTGTCTTGCCGAGTTCTGGATGAATGCTGAACAGTTTGCAGAAGCATCTTCTTGCTTTTCCTTCTAGGCTTTTGCTTCAACGCCATTTTTTCTTGTTCACCTAGTGCCTAAATGCTTTGCAGCTTTGGTCCTATATTAATCCACTTTGCCATCTTCAGGAGCAGGAGCACTTCTTCCATTGCTTTGTCATATTTTCTTTTTAGTTGACTAGCCTATTCTTTCAACCTTGAGATATCACTCAGTAGTTTCCTTTTCTCGTCATTTAGCACAGATACTCTAGCAATCAGCCCTTCATTTACCTTCACCACTTTCTGACATTTTTCAATCATTTGTCTATAATGTTGAGCAAGATATTCCTAGTGATTCTGTTACATCCTCTCTGTGTTTGGTTTGGCTTTTGACTATGCGTTATTGATGACAGCAACGCTTTCCAGGATCACGCTCTTTATGCTGAGCGAACGGCTCTGATACCAATTCAAGTTTATGTTGCTTTGCTGATGCGGAGATATAGCTTCTGCTTAAGCACTCTCTGTATATTTCTGCGGAACTACTCTATTGAAGAATAAGAAAGACACAGTACGTTTGTTCACCCAGTTCGGCAATTTGCCTATGTCTGGAGTAGATGCTCCGATCCTCAAGATTTCACTATCACAGTTCGAATACTAGGACTCACACCTCTACTTCTCACCTAGCCAAAATCTAAAGCTTAGTCTAATCTCCTAGACTAACAAGCAGTCTGATCACACAGACTCTCTTCGTGTACTTTACACACTATCAGTAATAAATAGCTACAGTTCTACCTCTCAAACTCATCCTATTTGTATAGCTCACGGAATGCTTAAGCACACTCTTTATCCGAGTTGCTATATCTTTGGTCCACGACACTCCAAGCCCTCCTGCAAAGTAGACCGACCCTCTGAGTTCTTCAATGAATGACACACTCTGCCAATATTGAGTAGCCTCAATCATTGCTCCTCAGCCGGCGTCTCTGCCTGTCCGCGGCTGATCACCGAGCTCCTGACTGTTCCACTAACGAGCAGCGCTCCAATTGAACTCGGAGCAAGTCCAGAATCAAACTCCATGAGTTTTGATTCCACTGCGCAACACAAGCCTCTAACTCAATGTTTAAAACCCTGCTACCGTGAGTTAATCTCTCCGTGTGTTCTTCTCTTGAGCTAGTGTTTTTTCTCTTGTATTGTCTCTGGTACTGCTGCCCTCTGCACTACTTTTAAAGCACTTGCAACCCCCAAAAGCGCCAAGCATCATTATCAGAATCTTACTCCTAGATTCTAACAAGTTGTTGAAGATTATGTTGCCAAATTTAAACCCCTTGGATCTTTATCTTTTTGAGCACGTGCTGGCGACTGCTGAGCTCTTGATGACATCCGCATACCTTGCCGATATTTCCTGATGATAGCTGGATCACTCTGGAGCCACAACCTGCAACGCCGAAATTCTGCTCTAGCTCTGGATCATCACAGAGTGCTGAAGCAGACTCTGTCTCTTCATACATGTCTCTTGCCCATTCTTCAAATAGTGTCTGAGCTTCAAATCTTCAGGGATGCTGAGGCATACTTTGGATCTTTGTTGTTGTTTTTTTGTCAGTCTTCAAATTGTGCTCCAACCACCGACTTTCAGGGAGTGCTTCATCATCTTGAGCAGTTTTGTCAACGATGCCATATCCTCAAGAAGTATGATCATCACAATCTTCTTTTCCTAAAACATGCAAGAATCTGATTTGTATATGATGGATCCAGAGGAACAAGAAGAGTGTAGAGAAAAGATTATCAAAGGGGAGAATCGGCAGGGCAAAGTATAATCGAAAGAAGCTATAATCATTGAAGATTAATCGGAGTTTGAGTTGATGAGAATTAATCACAGGGTGCTCTAATTGGTTTTTGAACAGGCTGTGTGAGAGGCACTCGTTAAAGTGCCAGAGTTCTCAGAAGAAGAACGTACGATCTATGGGAGACAAATCGAGGTGGACAAGAGAGGGATCTTAGTCTGAGGGAGTTAGACACACTCACGATGGTGCAACTACATAGCGGTAACAGAGGGAGTCGTGTTACGTAAGATCTATTGCACTTGACCATTTAATAGTGAAGTGCTTTCCACTTGGGGTTCAGAGAAACCCCCCTATAGTAGGCTCGTGGAGCTGAACATGGTAACCATATCTTGTGTCCTTCACGTTTCATCGTATCATTTGTGTTGTTACTAACAACTATCAAAACACTATCTATTTGAGTATTATGGAATAGCTAACATAGTGTACTGGAACAGTCATAGTGGGACAGACATAGGACTTTCATCTCCAAAGAAAATCTGAGTTCTCTGTCGCTCGACAGAAATAACTGAAAATGCTGCAAAATCATATATAAGTTGGATGACTGCACTCTTGGTGGATTAAAACCGAGACTAAAGATCTTACCAATAAAATGAGTTAGAGCTAAAAGCATGTACCAACCAGTGACGGGGGAAGAATTGCAAGACAGAAGAAAGTGTCTACCCGTTACCCGTCGGCTACTTACGTCACGCATAACAAACTGAAATAATTAACCACAGGTAGAATACACGTGTCACATGGGAAGTAGGGGATCATGCAAATGAAAATAGAAAGTGGTGAAACAATTGTTATAAAGGGTACTGTAACAGAATGATGGAAACAACTTTTGAGAATCAATTTCAGTCTGCTATCCTCCCTCCATTCCTTCCTCTCTTCCTTCTGTTCAGTTCTCCGATTGTAATCAGAAGCGCACTTGCTTCATTTGGTGCTTTCATCGATGCCGGACACTCGTCAATCGGCGGCAGCAACCGAGATGGTTGCTGCACTATCTCAAGTAGCAGCACTGTCGCAGGCTGTGACAGACTTGACCGTAGAACACAAACAGGCGGAACCACAACGCGCTGAGGAAGCGGCGTTAAACACCGCTCGCTTTGATCGTATGATGGAGATGTTAGGAAGTCTACGATCCGGATCGGGATAGGTAGGCGAGCACATTAAAGACAAACAACCGATGGGTTCTCCTCAGCAACCGCCATTATTAGCAACACCATCATTTGCATCTCCCAATAATAGTCCCAGACAGTTTGTTCCGATGGTAGCGGGATCGGCAAGTGGAGGTCGGGAGATATTCCTTCAACCTCCTAAACCACTGCGGGTAGACGTCCCTATCTTCAATGGTGACGGGGTGGAGGGTTGGTTGTTCCAAATGGAACGATATTTTGCGATCAATCATATACCACCGGAACAACGTCTCACCATTGCGTCATTCTACATGACAGGGGACGCGCTAAGCTGGTATCAATGGCTTGAAGGGACTCATCAGGTTAGTGATTGGCTGTCTTTTACTCAGTGTGTTGTTTCCCGTTTTGGACCTTCTTTATTTTGGAATGCAGAGGTTGCACTAACCAAGCTGCATCAGACATCGTCAATCGAATCGTACATCACAGAGTTTGAAAAGCTCTCTGTCCGCACGCCGGGTCTCACCCCAGAAAACTTGTTAAATCAATTCATGGCGGGACTTAAAGATGAAATTATCACGAGATTATTCTTCTGGCCCCAGGAACACTCCAGAAAGCCATGGGAATGGCTAGGGTTGCAGAACAAAAATTGGCAGCGAGTAGAGGGGTGGGAACGCGTCCACCAGGCATTCGTTCATTTGCTCCTTCGAACTTTGGACCTAGACCGGTCGGACCGAGCACCAAACCAACCACCCTGAACCCTAATTTACCAATTCGGAGACTCACGCCATCAGAAATTTCAGCTCGTAAGGAAAAGGGTTTGTGCTTTTCGTGTGATGAGCGCTACGTTCCAGGGCATGTTTGCAAGCCCAAGTTTCAGTGCCTTATTCTAGAGGAATCAGGAGTCACCGAAGAGGGAGAAGGGGATGAGGTTTTGGAAGGGGTTCAAGACTGTCCTATACGGGTTGAGCCGTCAATATCCTTCAATGTGATGCAAGGATTCTCCGTGTCGAGCACTATCCGGTTGAACGGGACTATGGGCAATGAACGGATTATAATTTTGGTTGACGGGGGATCCACTCACAACTTTCTTCAGTCCCGAATGGCGAAGCACACTGGGTTGCCGATAGAACACACCAGAGATTTGGGGGTTACGGTAGGCAATGGTGAGCAATTGAGATGTGAAGGTTTATGTCAAAACGTACCGATTAGGATTGATGCCACTTTGTTTGAAATCGATTGTTATGTTCTTCCTATCTATGGTGCTGATGTGGTCCTGGGTGCGCAATGGTTGGCAGAGGTCCGTCCCACCACTTTTGATTATCAGGAACTGTGGATTCAAATTATGTACAAGGGTATCCCTTTGAAGTTACAGGGTATAAGCTTGAAGGATCAATTTTGTGCGTTAACTTTAAGTCAGTTAAGTCGTGCACAGCGTACTGGGGCAGTCATGTCTATGTTCCACATGACGTTTTGTTCCTCAGATCTGTAGGTAGCACCTGCCACGGATATGCCATTATTGTGCCCCGAGTTGGAAGATAGTCATAAGAGTAAGATTATGGGATTACTTCATGAATTCAGAACTATTTTTACTAGACTAGCCGGCCTACCTCCGTCGAGAGAACACGATCATAAGATACCATTACTTCCCGGGTCAGCTCCAGTAAACGTCAGACTGTATCGTTACCCGCATTATCAGAAATTAGCGATAGAAAAGATGGTAAAGGAAATGTTGGTAGAAGGAATTATTCGTTCAAGTAATAGTCCATTCTCCTCACTGGTTTTGTTAGTAAGGAAGAAAGATGGTACGTGGAGATTCTGTGTTGACTTTCGGGCCTTAAATCGGATCACAGTTCGAGACCGGTTTCCGATGCCCACTGTGGATGAACTATTTGATGAGTTACACGGGGCGGCAGTCTTCACAAAATTGGATCTTCGTTCAGGATATCACCAGATTTTAATGGCAACAGATGATATTCACAAAACAGCCTTTCGGACTCACGATGGGCATTTCGAATTCATGGTCATGCCTTTCGGCCTCACCAATGCCCCATCCACTTTCCAAGCTGCGATGAATGAACTCTTTAGACCATTATTGAGGAAATCTGTTTTGGTTTTCATGGATGATATTTTAATTTACAGCCGTAATTTGGAGGATCATCTGAATCATTTGCGAGAGGTATTTTGTCTTCTGTCATCGCATTCATTCTTTGCTAAACCAGCCAAATGTACCATTGCTCATCCTAAAGTCCACTACCTGGGACATGTAATTTCGTGTGAAGGTATGGGTGTGGACCCGGCCAAGGTGCAGGTCATTAGCACATGGAACATTCCAAGTTCAGTTACGCAACTACGGGGTTTTTTAGGTATAACAGGTTATTATAGGCGCTTTGTACCGAACTATGCAAGGATCGCAGCTCCACTCACGAAATTGTTAAGAAAGGATGCTTTCCTATGGAATGAGGAAGCTTCGGCAGCATTTATTCAGCTAAAAGATTTGTTGTCCTGCACACCAGTATTGCGTTTACCAGACTTCTCTGTTCCTTTTATTGTGCACACAGATGCTTCTGGTGTGGGTATGGGGGCAGTTTTGGCGCAACAGGGGCATCCGATTGCATTCCGTAGCTGTAAATTTTCAGTAGCTCTTCAACGAAGTTCAGCTTACAATCGTGAATTGGCTGCAGTGGTTATGGCAGTAAAGAAATGGCGACACTATTTTCTAGGGAGCCACTTTGTAATAGAGACTGATCATCAACCGTTGGGAGTTATTTTGACACAGACTATTCATACTCCGGAGCAACAAAGATGGATGAGTAAGCAGATGGGGTACGATTTTGAGGTGATATACCGCCCAGGTCGGGACAATGCGCCTGTCGATGCTTTGTCCAGGATGGAACAGGCAGAATGTTTGACCATGACAGGTCACTCCAAACCTGTTTTCGGGTTGCTGCGTGCTCTTCGGGAATTATACAGGTCATGTGATTCAGCAAAGGCCCTTATGGAAAATGTGGAAAAGAACCCTGAGTTACATGAAAATTTTCGAATTCATGACGGTATTCTGTTATTTAAAGATCGAATTTTTGTGTTGGATAATATTACAATTAAGAACTTAATATTGCAGGAATATCATGACACGCCTATTGGGGGTCATGCCGGCATTGACCGCACCACAGCAAGGATTCAGGCGAATTTTGCATGGAAAGGGTTACGCCGAGAGGTCAGATCCTATGTTAATCAGTGCATTGTGTGTCAGCAAGTGAAGCCACTCAACAGTGCTTCTCCGGGGCTGCTGCAACCTTTGGCAATTCCCAGTCGCATTTGGGACCAGATCTCCATGGATTTCATTACGGAATTGCCGGTATCTCAAGGTAAGTCATCTATTCTAGTGGTGGTAGATCGATTTTCTAAATATGCTCACTTTTGTCCACTAAAAGGGGGTGCCACGGCTGAAGAAGTGGCTGTTGTGTTTGTAAGAGATATATGCCGGTTACATGGGTTTCCGGTAGGGATTGTTTCTGACCGAGATCCTAAGTTCTTAAGCACCTTTTGGAAGGAATTGTTTAAATTGCAGGGGACTGTTTTATCGCATAGTACAGCATATCATCCGCAATCGGATGGTCAAACTGAAATTATTAATCGACTTTTGGAGGATTATTTGCGCTGTTTTATTTCAGAACGTCAGACAGAGTGGTTGGCACATATTCCCTGGGCAGAACTTCATTATAATACAGCAAAGCATTCAGGCCTTCAAACCTCGCCGTTTGAGGCGGTATACGGAAGACCACCTCCCACTCTATTGGATTATGTCACAGGGTCCTCAAATGTGGCAGCGGTGGACTTGGCATTATCTGATCGTACAGCTTTGCTCCGCATGCTGAAATCTAATCTTGCTCGTGCTCAACAACGTATGACAGTCCAAGCAAACAAGCACCGCACAGACATTAGCTTTGAGGTTGGGGACTGGGTCTTCATTAGGCTCCAGCCGTTCAGGCAAACGTCTGTGAAGTTACGCCATTCAAACAAGCTTGCAAAGAGATATTATGGTCCTTTTCAGATTGTTACAAAGGTTGGACCTGTCGCCTATCGAGTAACATTACCAGAAGGGAGTAAAATACACAATGTCTTTCATGTGTCCTATCTGAAAAAGTGTAAGGCATCGCCACCATTTCAAATCAACTGGCCGGACTGTTTTATCAGATCACATCCAGCAGTTCAGCCTACTACTATAAGTGTTCATCGAGTAATCATGCGCAATGGAAGGGAGGTACCACAAGTGTTAGTTGTCTGGGACGACCAACAGGGAGAGGATGCAACCTGGATCGACTGTGAGCAGCTCAAGGAAGACTTTCCTCACTTCAATCTCGAGGACGAGATTCGTCGTATGGGGGGGAGTAATGTACCAACCAGTGACGGGGGAAGAATTGCAAGACAGAAGAAAGTGTCTACCCGTTACCCGTCGGCTACTTACGTCACGCATAACAAACTGAAATAATTAACCACAGATAGAATACACGTGTCACATGGGAAGTAGGGGATCATGCAACTGAAAATAGAAAGTGGTGAAACAATTGTTATAAAGGGTACTGTAACAGAATGATGGAAACAACTTTTGAGAATCAATTTCAGTCTGCTATCCTCCCTCCATTCCTTCCTCTCTTCCTTCTGTTCAGTTCTCCGATTGTAATCAGAAGCGCACTTGCTTCAAAGCACATGACTAAAGGTGAGTGTCAAATGCAGTTACCTGTATTTTTGTTGTGTGGCATTCGACTCCATCAATAATATTACTACCTCAGCTACCTGGCATGAATATCAAAGCCGTAATGGTGTTCCATGGCACTTGCAACATGTGATAAGGTTTTATGGCATTAGGTATATCATGCGATTACCACATCGCAACCCTTATTTGATAACATGTCAATATCACCACCCACCTCTATAAATAAGTCCCTAGCTAGAAACCAAAGAAGCCATCACTTCCCAACTCCACTCGACGAAAAGAAGCAACTCATAAATCCCAAAAGAAGTAAGCCATGGCCGCTGCAGTACTCGAGTTTGTTGTTGTCATCACTAAAGCTGCACTACTTCTTATCCTGGTGGCAACTGGCCTAGGCCAGGCTCAGGCTCAAGCTCAGGGCAGCTGCTCCTCCCAGCTCAATACCTTGGATGTGTGCGCACCCTTTGTGCTGCCCGGCGCGAGCAATCCCAGCGCAGAGTGCTGTGGTGCTCTGCGGGCTGTTCCAAGGGACTGTGTTTGCAGCACTCTCCGGATTTCTGCTAGGCTGCCTTCTATCTGCAGCATCCCACCTCTTGACTGCGGTAAGCTTGTGTTGTTATAATGTTTTTTTTTTTTTTTTTTCATCACTCGTTGTATTAATTTATACTCACATTCATCATTTTTCCACTTTCAGGCAACTAGATTAGATTGCCAGGCACATCATGGAGGGAGGAAGAATAAATTATGTTGAATAAACTTGAACTCACACGTTACTTTTAGATGTCAAGTATGCTTTATCCTGTATGTATACGCTCTGCTATACAAGACATTAAAATAAACTTGCTTGCTGTTTAGTGCGTTTCTGGTGTAAGCTTATGTTATGTCGCCTACACAAACAAAGGTGAACATCTCAAATAACAATAGAAAAATAAAAATTACATCACACTAGCTGTGTTTTGATATGAACTTCTTTCTCTGCTATTAGCGCCAGTAATCGACAGCAATTACTCTTATATTCCCTAGTAAAAATGGATGTTCATTTCCTATCTTTCGAAAATGCCTAATTTGAGAATTACTAGCATAGAACCAGGAATGTCTTTTGGTTGCATGCTTCTACTCACATCACTATTGAACCACTTGTTATCACAGAAAGAATCCTTCTACAGTTAGAAATTTTTGAAAGATGCCACCAATAGAACCCATAATTTGTAAAATTTGCCACTTTTTTATCAAGCAGTTTATGACCTATCTATCAATCGCCACTACACTAAAATACCTCTGATGCCACAGTTTTACGTTTTTGCATAGGTACATGTTGCATAGGTTGATGTACTCTATTTTTAAGCTCTTGACGTGACAAACAAAGAGGATCGTTATAGGTGTCAAACAAAATTTTATAAATTAGTAAGACTAGGTCGAACCAAAAGGACCAAGATAAATACGTGTACTATCAGTTTAGCTAGTCAAACACGAATAATGATTGTTTGTAATCTAAAACCTAATGTGATCTGAAATATAAAGTATTTCTAATCAATTTAAGAGAGAATTCTAGAATCACTAAGTAACATAAATATATCACTCTCTGTGTCTTCTTGCATAACTCGAGCTACAGCTACTGGAGTTACAACTTCTGCTGTAGCACTCTCTGTGTCTTCTTGCATAAATTATTCTACAAACGAATAAGGAATACACAGTAAGTTTGCTTACCCATTTTGGCAACTTGCCTACGTCTGGGGAGGATCACTCTCCAATCCTCAAGACTTCACTATTCGTGGTTAAAAGTACAAAGGACTCAACACCTCTACTTCTTCCCTAGTCGAAATCTTCCGCTCAGTCTAACTCCCTAGACTAGCTAGCACTCTGATCACACAGACTCTCTTCGTGCAACCTACACACTTCCACTAAAAAATAGCTACGGACCTCTCACAGACCTAACATATTCTACTACAATGTGTGGTACACGGACTTCTTCAGCACACTCTCTATCAGTGTTATTGTATCTTTTGTTGACAACTATTCTAGCTATTCTACCAAACAGTCAGACACTCTGAGTTCTACAAACTCAGTCACTGCTCGCCCGCAATCAATGACACACTCTGTCACTATTGGGTAGCCTCAATCAGCTCTCACTTAGTCTGCGACAAACCTATCTACAGCTGTTCTTTGAGCTCTGATCGATCCTTCAACGAGCAGCGCTCCAGTTGAATTTCGTGGATCAATGCTGAAACAAACTCCATGAGTTTTGATTCCCTCTGCACGCAACACAAGTCTTCAACTCAGTGTATATACCCTGGTACCGTAGGTTAATCTCTGTGTGTTTTCTCTTGTACTCTCTATTTGTGTGTGCTTCTTTGTATGTGTGAATGCTTCCTTTGCATTCCTTTTGTACCAATTAACCCTATGTTCTTTTGGCACCCGCGTTTGCCAACAAATTCCCCGGGTAGCAAAGAATCTTCTCTTGGATTCTTGCAAAGTTGTTGAAGATTTCGTTGCCTAATATGGATTTTTGAAACCTTATCTCTTCCGAAAGATTCTGCCCATTGCTGACGTTCTGGATGACGTTTGTACACCTCCCTGAGCTTTTGTGATGCCTGCCGGAGCCTCTTCGTGCATCTCCAGGTTGATCGGACAAACTACTCTAGCTTTGGGTCATCAGGGAGTTCTGAAGAAGACTCTGTTGCATGGTTGTTGTATCTCGCCAATTCTTCAGATTGTGCTCCAGCTTCAAATCTTCAGGGATTGCTGAAGCAGAATCTTCATGTGGTGTGTAGTTTTGTCAAGGAATGCCATACCTCAACAAGGTAATTGAAAAGCTACCACTTCTGAAGGATGAGAAAAGAATCATGAGTTTCTCAGGACACGCCGGTTTCTATAGAGATTTCATCAAGGATTTCTCAAAGATTGCAAAGCCACTCACTTACCTCTTGTGTCAGAACGTTACGTTCAATTTTGATGAAGATTGTTTTAATACATTTCATCCTCTTTAGCAAACTTTGATTTCAACTTTTATTCTGCAGTCCCCTGATTGAGAGCTGCCATTGTAACGAATGTGTGACTCTAGTGACTTTGCAGTGGGAGTAGTATTAGGACAAAGAGTTGACAAAAAGTTACATGTGATTCACTATGTGAGCAAGGTCCCTACAGGCGCACCAGCAAACTACACTACAACAAAAAAGAAGATGCAAGCCATTGTGTATGCATTTGAAAAATTCAGGCAGTACTTAATTGGCTCAAAGACCATAGTTTACACTTGTCATGCTGCCATCAAGTATCTTCTGGCCAAGTTAGACTCAAAACCTAGGTTAATAGACTGGGTACTTTTGTTGCAAGAGTTTGACATCGAAATCAAGGACAAATCTGGTGCAGAAAATTCAGTGGCGGACCATTTATTGCACCTAGAGTTGGGAGAACTCAAACGTGAAGAGGAAAAGATTATACAAACTCTTTTACGGGGGAACAACTACTAAATGTAGAGTCGGACGCAGCTCCATGGTACGCCGATTAAGTCAATTATCTGACATGTAGCATTCTTCCACCAATTAATCCTATCATCTAAAGAAGAAATACTTATCGGATGTGAAGAAATATTTCTAGGAGGATCCCTTGTTATACCTTCTATGTGCTGATTGCCTATACATGACTTGTGTCGATGAGATCTACATAACATGGATCTTGGAACATTTTCACTCATCTCTATATGACGGACACGGGGCTGAATCGAAAACTGCTGCCAAGGTACTCCAATCTGGATTTTCTAGGCTCTCTCTATTCAGAGACGCATATGAATTCTTAAAAGCTTGCGACGAATGCTAGCGGGCTGGAAATTATCAACATAGCAAGAGATGCCTCAACAAGGGATTCTCACAGTGGAAATATTTGACATGTGGGGAATCAATTTTATGGGACCATTTCCACCCTCCTAAGGAAATCAGTACATTTTTGTAGCTGTCGACTATGTTTCAAAGTGGGCGGAAGTTGTGGCTGCCCCTATGAATGTTGTCGAAATTGTGGTAGTAAAAATACTAGTCTAATCACGATATGCAAACAATATTTACAATTCGAGTGACCTCGAGTCGAACCCAAGAGAAAAGCCTAGATTACTCTAAAGCTAGCTAGTAATGCCTAATGCGAGTCTACTAATAAAATGGGGGTTTTTCCTCTAGATGAGGTATTTCTAGTGAATACTAAAGACAAGTTCAAATTTAGGTAGAAGTAAAATAATAAAGAAAACGTAGTCGGAATCCTATTTCACCCCTAGGTCATGAGATTAGCAAATGCAAAACAGAAATATATTCATGAGTTAATTTGATTGGTTATTCTAGGCTAAAGTATCACGTATTCTAAATTCAACTCTCGCTCCTTCTCTAGAATGGGAATGATACTTAAGTGACATAATTCTCAAACTCTCGCTCTATTCAACCTTGTAAAATAAAAGTCTCCAAATCTCAACATCTCGGTCTATTGATAGTTAACTAAAGTCCGCCCTATGATTAGCCTAATAGATTGCCAATGTCACTCTCGCGACAAAAGCTATATAAAATAATCATGCTTGATCATCTAAACAACCTAAGTTTAATTCTCATTCCATCCCTAGGTATTTTATCAATTCATACTCATTCATGCGTTTCGTCAAACACTTAACGCAAACTCTTTATCAGCCCACATAATAATAAAGTTGTGCAAATCATTCACTTCACGCAAACTCTAAGAATCTTCACTTCATTGCGACAATAAATATACATACAATCGATATAAAACTCGGATTCGTCAAATTCAAATTACCGCTCAATTTTCTATGCAAGTAGTATAAAGAAAAGCGTCGCTTACACAAAAATTTTGTCGAGTCAACCACATATGCTTGCTAAGGGCAATTCCATAAGCTCAAGACAACAAACTCATTCTCAAGTTTTAGACTATACGTCATAATCTGTCAGAGAAGAGGAGTTTCTACATTGAAAATTTTAAAATTCACTCGTACAAATCTTGATGTTTAAGTAATAAATTACGAGGGTCATACCTTAACGCTTTCTAAAAGCGAAATGCAAATGCCTTACTCACACACATGCGAAAGAATTTGCGGAATAGGCACAAAGTCATGAATTAAGTGTGCTTAATATTTTTCTTGCGTTTATACAAATGCTTTCAAGGGAGAACTTACCTTCCTAATCCCTCGGCATTTGTAAAACCTTAAAGTATAATTTTTTCTTTCATACGCCTCTTTTTTTTTCTTTTCGCAAACATTTTATTTGAGCCCACACTTAATACTTGACAATGTGCCTAAGTGATATACAATGGAGCATAAAATGTGAGCTAAACAAATGCAAAGGCTAAATAGGAACGCTAAAGTCACCTAAAAGCAAACAAGAGCAAGTACAAGGTTTTTATATGAAAACTATTTTTATTTTATTTTTGTGCTCGCAAAACTATGCTTCATTTTTTATGCACGGAAAGAGCTTAAAAATAAATCAAACTAAGCTAGTCAAAACACCGAATCACGTGAATAAAATCATAACAAAGAATGTCAATCGACCTAAAGATACGATTCATGAATTCAAAGCACAACTTATCCAAATTTTTTTTTTAAAATGATACTACTTAATTGCTTAGCAAACATTACTTTGTGTGATCAATATTTAAAGTTAGGATGAAAGCAATAGCTAGGCGAAAGATTGGGAAAACAAAAGCGCGACGATTCAAACGATGAGTTTACTTAGATCTCATGTGTAAATCAAAAGTCATGAACTAGTGTATTATAGTGCTTGAAAAAAATTTCGAACAAATGTGAGTAAAGTTGCAAAATTTTCCAAAGTTGATTCTAAAACAGTGCTGCTCAAAACTGCCCGAATCAAAAGTGATTCGGGGTGCTCAAAATGTGATCCGGCCACATCCTGGTCGGATCAAAGCAGTTCGGATAACATGAGCTTACCCGAATCAAAATTGATTTGGGCAAGGCAAAGAAATTGATTCAGCCAGGGTGGCCGAATCAAAGTTGCTCGGATAGCATTAGGGCCCCGAATCAAAAGTGATTTAGGTAAGGCAAAAGGGTGATTCGCTCGAATAAAACTAGTAGTGGTGATCAAAGCTTAATCCGAATCATTGGTCAAAAGGGAAAATCTGCCAAGTAAAAGCAACAAGTTCGAAACACACCTGTCATGCAAGTAAAATCATGGCAAAAAGCCCTAAAATATAAATGGATTAGTCAAGAAAAGTACATAGTAATAATACCGACACAAATCATGACAAACATAAAACATAATCCTAAACATCATTCCTATTATTCTTGTGGGTCTCAGGATCCGGGTCATCCGAATAGTCAGAATCTCCCCTGCCACTCTCGGTGTCTTCCTCATCGTCACTACCTTGGGCGGAGGCATTGGTCGCATCAACCCCACCTTCGACCATGGCTGAAATGGAGTCATCATCCCCATCTGTTGGTGGCATAGTCTATGGAGGCGGCGGCTGAGCAAAAGGCTCTAGCGGAGGTGGAATGTCTATAATACCCAGGTGTGTTGCCATACGCGCCATGACACGTCCTTGCCATGCGACAAAATTTTGGACAAGGGTGGAAAATTCCTCGTGGGAGCGGATGAGCCCCATGTGAGAATCTGAAAGGGAGTCCAAACGTGCGCTCATCAACAACCTCATGTTCTCGTGTACACCTGGCTCGGGCTCAACAAGAGGAGGGGATGTGGAAGATGGTAAAAAAACTGGAATGTTCTCGTACGTAGGTACAGGTGCAGGAACGGATTCTGGTGCCGGGGGCTGCTCGCCAGCTAATCTAGCGGTGTGGCCAGCCGAGGAGCCCAATGCGGTATTCGTTGTTTCCCAATCCGCTGCTCCAATTTCTTTGGCACATCCTTACGGACAATCCATTCATGAGTCTTTGGGTCTATCATGTGCATCTTTCGAAGACCCTCCAGGTCGAGTATCTTCTTGGGCAGAGGTGTGCCTTGGTCTAAAATAAAGCCCAAGTGCTTCGTGAGAAGCGTAATAAATGATCCCCCACCTAAGGCACGCCCCTTGTATTGTAAATTCTGATAGGACTCAAACTGGAGTGTCAAAGCGTGGATGATGCAAACCTGCTGGCCGAAATGAATTTGAAGCATGAGGTCTATATCAGCAGTGTTTACATTCCGGCCACCATCCATGGAGATTTGAATGGAAGTCGCAATGATACGGTGAATCAGCCGCCAGACCGGAGACTGAATATTCTACGTTGGCTGAGGAGGTGTGAAGAAAATGTCATGTCCGGTAATTTCCTTCCAGAACTCGTACCGGTAGCAACCTCTAAATAACGGGTACTCCCCATACTCAGTGCACCCAAATGTGGTCGCGACATCATGGGTGCGTAATCTAAAAGTCTGTCAGCCCAAGCAGAAATTCCAAAAGTGTACATTGTGTTCCCTCATACCCTTATATAACGAATCAGCTCCGCTATCCTCCCAAGTCGCAGAAAAAGAGGCCATAAATTCTTGAACCAACCACAGGTAAGTACTCGGATCATCCATCAGAAATAGTGAAATTGACTAATACGTAGATAACGACAAATTTCATCAAAGACATGGAGTTCATGTAGTGTGGGTTGATCCGGGTAAGTGGGTGTGAGGACTGCATACTCACTGTGCTGCGTCAAAAGACTTCATACGGGCATCAGCAATCTGAATTTCTTCACTGAAACGGAAGGGTGTCCTTGCCCTTTCCTCTCTCGCATGCGGGATTATAGCCAAGCTGGTGGGCGCGAGAGAGGATTCCCTCACAGGTCTGGCTTCCTCTGAGGAAGATGATGATGCTGTGATTGGAGATGGCGAAGGAGAGGAGCAAATGACAATGCCAGCAGTGGCAGCTCGCCTAAGCCTCGGTCTAGGTTTGGATGTAGGTTTAGGTTTAGCTATTCCTTTCTTCTTCTCAGCTGCGGAAAGCTTTCAGGTAGGTGGTGGTCTCGGTTTCCCAGTTGTGGTCAAGTTGGTCTTAGCCATTGATTCGGATGAACGGAGGTGACTCGGGGACTTACTAGTGATTCGGGCGAAGTAGCTCAAAAATTCTCTTTGTATTTATCTGAGTGGTTGCTAGATGACTGGCTCTGGTCTGCTTACCAATCTGACAGCCTTTGCAGACTCTATTCTCTTCTCCTTTGATGGCAGGGAGCCCCCTTACTAGCTTTCTGTTTGACAGCTTCTTCAAAGCTTTTAGATTCAGGTGCCCCAATCTTCTGTGCCACAGATTCATTTCAGATGTTTTGGTAAGTAGACATTTTGCACTCAAGACAGTTCCTGCAATATCTAACAAATAACAGTTGTTAGTAGATCGATTGTCACGCATTACGCAGTCCCCATCAGCATTGAGAACTCTGCACGAGTTTCTGGTGAACTTCACATCACAAAAGTCATCACATATCTGACTAATACTGATCAGATTTGCCTGAAGTCCCTCAACATAAAGAACATTTGTCAGACTGGGTAATTCAGGTAGTTTCAAAACACATGCTCCAACAACTTTTCCTTTTCCACCATCTCCAAATGTCACTGATCTTCCTTCTAGTGGTGTTAGGTGCTTAAGAAATGCTGCATTTCCTGTCATGTGTGCTGAACAACCGCGAAGTACCACATGTCTTTGTTCATGTTGATTAACGAGCTATAGGCAACTAAACATACCTCCTTTGCATGTCTTTTTGGTCTCCATTCTTGCATCATGCGTGTCTCAATACATCTATACTCAGTTAGGGCCTTCCGGCATTTTCTCTGTATATGTCCTTGAGTATGGCAATAATGACAGATCCTAGTATCTTTAGTCAATAGAGTGTTATAGCGGTTGCTGTACACAAAGCTGGCACTTCCCTTCAACATCTCTCCTCTGAGAAAATGTGTTTTGCCTATGCTGCCTCCAGATGTGCTTCCAAGGCCAGGACGCCCAGTTCCATACCTCTGAGCACCAAGGATCTCATTCAGGTTTTTTGTTCCAGAGTTCATCATTCTTATTCTCTTTCTCAGATTGTCCAACTCTTGCTTGGTCTTACTATGATCACAAATTTCCTTACTGAGTTTGATCTTTGCCTCAGCTTATGCATTCTGGTTTTCTTTACCTTAGCATCTCCTTCAAAGTTAGTTTTCAGAATGTTCCACGCAACCTTTGCTGTTTTAACACCAGCAGTCAATTTATAGTTCCGTTTGTCCACTGCAACGATAATAGCATATAAAGCCTAACTATTTTCCTGAAATAGTTTCTTCTCCTCTTTAGTCCAGTCTTTCTCTCACTTTGATGCTTTAAATCCAAGAGCATCTGCTGTGCCTAATGGTGCAACCCAGCCTTCAACAATGGCCTTCCAAGCATACTCATTTACAGACTTGATGTATGCTTTTATTTTTGACTTCCAGTATCCAAAATCTTCTTCCTCCAAGTTGGGAGGTCTCCCCATGTCTGTTCCACTCATTGTGTTTCCTCCGATCTCACCCTATTTGTCGGATGTCTACTTTGATACCACTTGTCGTTCTAGTGCCGACTGTAGAACTTGTCCCAGCTGTTGTTGTAACAACTGCTGAGGAAACGCGTTAGGAATAGTTTGATTTTTTTCGAGTGAAAAATAAATACGTTAAAGTAAAGCGAGACTCAGGGATTTTGTAACCCACTTCAGGACAATGTGTCCTTACTGTGGGGGGGTTCTCCTAACCCTGACAAGCAGCAATCCACTATTTTTATGATCGAAACATGAAGTACAAACTTGCAAGACTCCCTCTTCAAGTCCTTCTACCACCGACTCGTCTGGATGCGCACTGAGCTCCCCTCAGTGTAGAGATCCCTCTCTATGGCTTGTCACAGCAGCTTGGTTCTCCCGAATAGCTGTTTGTCCACTCAGTATCCTCCCGGATATTTGGACAGGTCTGTTTTGCGACAGACTTTGTTAAACGTGTTGTTGCAGCAAATCCTTCTGGTCCTTGTGCTTGAGAGATAACTCAGCTCCAATCTTCGTAGGGTGCTCTCAATCACTTGACCTCAACCTCTCCTGTATATTGCTATAAAGCAAGAGAGTTTCTTGAATGGTTTTTCTGAATGCAGATTGTAACTCCAGTCCACTTCTTTTAAAAGGTCTCACCAATCTCCAAAAGATCTTATCCAGATATTCAATCAGAATAATTGTCAATTTTATTTTGTTGCCATGTCAGGTGATAGCATATCGGGGATATCATCGAAGATATTCTGGATAGCCGATACTCCTGAGATCTCCAGATTCATTGATCTTCGAGATCTGCTGAAGATTCCCGGGAAAGCTCCTTCGGAAGATAACCAGCGCAGGCTCCAGCACATGTTGCAACAACTCGCGTTGCTTCTTCTGTCTTCAGCAACTAACGGTTATTCTAATTCTTGACTATCATACTTGAACAACTCTCTGCTCAAAAACATGTCATACATACTATGGGACTAACACTCGAAACTATTGTGCTTATCATATTTGTATTTTACATGTAAGAAGCAACTAATATTTAACTTTGAATTTCTTTAGTCATGTTCTTTAAATTGGAATAAACGAAGATGTGGATTTAATAGGAACGTTCTATAAAAGGCTTCACCAAATGTTCAAAGGATTGAGATTCTAATCTTGTGGATAAAGGCGCTTCACTTCCTTTTGGAATAAGGGTACGGCTCCACCATGAAGAGAGAAAAAAAAGATATATACAAGATGATAGAACGTGAAAATAGATTGTCATATCTCTAGTCTGAAGTAACCAGCGATAGGTGGTATCTCTCATTCTGTATTTGTATCAATAAAAAGCCTATGATGGTAACCCCCATTCAATTTCAGAAATATAGTCTTTTTGAAAAGCTTCATTACGACCTTAGCATCACTAGTTGAAGATGCAATTGCCTCTACCCATTTGGATACACAATCTACTACTATCGGGGTATATCAATTTCCATAGGAGGATGCAAATGATCTTATGAAGTCAATGATCCATACGTCAAAGATTTTCACTTTGAGTATTCCTTGTTGATGCATCTCCCTACACCTAGAAATCTGACCCTTCCTCAGAATTTGTCATTAACTTTCAAAAAATATCTAGTTGAATCTTGATTCTCGAAACTTGACAGTTGTCTTAGAACCAAATGTCTTCCATATAAAAAAGCCATAGTAATGGTGAATTATCACCCCAATCCGATTTCATCTACATAAGATATATAAAAACCATCCATGCATAAATGGTGTAAAAATAGTTCATCCCAAAAGTATCTATTGGATTCAAGAGGCGGCTCCCAATTCAGGAGTTGGATATGCTGCGATGGGGTAATTGTCTAAAATTCTTAATGAATCACTGATAGAACCTAGCGGGTCCAAGGAAACTTCTTATCCCCTTCGTATCTTTTAATGTGTAGTTTCTCAGTTACTTGCATCCTAGATCTCTCAACCTCAATGTTCTTATTGGTCATTAAGTGTCCCGTGACAATTCCTTCTTGTACCATAACATGACACAACAAAATTTTTCATGTGGCCTGATGTGATTATCTGATGCACAATGGTAATATGTTAAGAAAGTAGGGGTTCAAGGGTAATATGTTTTATTATAAAAATGCTAGTATAAAGGTCCAACTTGTAATGAGTATTCATTAGGCAATGAAAACAACTTTCTACAGTCTTCTCCTTCTTCTTCATCTGAATTCCCTAACCCTAACCCTAACTTCTTCTTCTTCTGCAACAACTCTACTTCTGATCTTCCAAATCTCATCTTCTTCTCCTCAGATCTGTTGCAAACATTCTGGTTTGCATCATTTGGTGCTTTCATTGAGAGAGTTGAACGTTCATGACGACCTATCACAATTTCTACTACAATCCAAATCCCCAACCGATGCCATCCGAAATCCTCAAATCAAGATCGGAGCAACTGGATTCGATGTGGATAATGTGCGAAGAAATCAAACAACTCATAATTGAAATGAGGAATCAAAATTTAGCCTACATGACCTATCTTTCTAAGCTGAAGTCTAATGGCTTTTCCTATAACCAAAGTGGAGCAGACTATCTCGGTGGATGAAGAACAATTCGAGCCTTTGGTTAGCGTTCCTATGGAACCAGAATCCTCTAAGTGAAAAACAAATGGAGGCAGTAGGAGTGATGGTTGTAGATCTGAATGGTTATAATCAAATAAGTTCCAATTGGTTTTGGCTTACCCTAATCCTAAGTCTTCTGTTGCTTTTTAATCGGCTTGGGTATTGAGTAAAGCTGTAGTGAACCTGAACATGGTTACAGTGATGTCATCAGGCAGTAAAAGGAGCTTTGAACCTCAGCTAGTGTTTTTTGGAAGTTGGTGTGGTATCAAGATATTTCAAGGTTTTATAGTATGGTTGAATCCACCAAAAGAACCTCCAGATAAGTTCTCGAAGGTACTAAAGGTCTTAAAGAGGTTTGCGGTTGCAGCTAACTCATTTATGCTCCTTATTAAGAAGAGTGATTTTACTATGATTTCTTTGATCGACACAAGCAAGAATGTTGTTGTTATAATCCCAGCCTATTTTAGTGCTCACTTGCATCACGCTATCTTGGATGTTGGTGCCTCTGTTCTGTTTATCAATGAAGATTTTGTTGATGTCAAAAGAGGCGTTGGTGGTACCTATTTCGGTGGTGTGGATTATGACAGTAAAGTGATCATTGAGATTGTAGATGCTAAACCTAAAAGCTTAGATGAGCCATATATATATTCTCATATGCAATGCAAAGGGCAAGAGGATGCTTTCTGGGAACTTTTCCCATAATTGTGGTCAATTTCCATGAAGAGAATAGTAGGCAGAACATTTCTCTTTGAAAAGGGCATGCTGAGTTCCTAAGGCAAATAAGTGAAAAGACAGCAATTCTGGCTGGACATTCTGGACATATATTACAATTTCTTTTGCTGCATTGAGGACTGACGTGTAATATTTTTGTGCTTCAAATTCAGTGAATATGAAGTTCCAGTACAGGTCAAAGATAATTTGTACACCGAAGTATTTCGGATCGTCTAAGGAGCAAACTAAGCTTATGCACTATGTAAAATCTAGTTCTGTTTAGCTATCTCGATTTGTGAATTGATTTTCTGAAATAGTTTGGACTAAGACAAGCAAGCTAAGATTAAATTGCCAAATTTCGAGAAGATTCCAAGGTTGATTTCACTTGCCTAGTGTTTTCTAATAAAGTGAGAAAGATGAATGGATGATTGAAGACTATAGAGGATTATGAATAGATCAATCTTCTAAACTAGCTTTCGCTCAATTTCGAATGTCAATCTATTACGAAAGTCGAATCTCAATCTCTCAATATGTTGATTCATTCTAATATTATCCACTAATCACAAACGTATGATGATCAGTAAAAGAGTTCGGATTAAGCTTACCTAACCTCTAACTTATCTCTTTACGCTACTTTCGTATGTCAATAAGATCAAAGCCGGTCTTACTCTCGTCTTTCCTAAGTATGTATCTCTCAATAACGTACTTAAGTTAAAACGGATTTCATGCTGACATTCTTTCAAACATCTAGCATGCATAACTTAACATATTTGAGTAAACCGTAATCCATCAATCATCCACCTAAACTTTCATTTAGAACATCATCACAATACTTTTGAACACACTAGATAAGATTCATCAATCCTTGGAATGAAGTAGATTACTCACGATACATGGAAAATGTTTTCATTTCTTTCATGGATAGAAATCGAGTTACGAGTCAAATTCTCTAATGAAAACAAACGATTACAACCACGCACTAGAGTAATGTAAGGATCGAAACACCTCTTTTCTTCCTTCTTCTCTTCTCTCATTCGGCCTCCTCCCAGTCTTGTTCGTCGTCCTCCTTCTTTTCTTCAATCCCCCTTGTTCTCCTCCTTCTTTCAACGATTAAAATTCTGTGTAAAATTGTTGTGATGACCGTATCGGTTGTAACAATATGGTCGATACGACCGATACGATTTTATCCACTCCGCACGGTCGATACGACCTCAGCTGAAAATCAAATATTCGACACGGTCGTATCGACCGTGCCGAACGTATGGATACGGCTAGTACGGGCTTGGGGCAATTTGACATATTCCTCGGCTCTATTGCATGCAATTGCCTCTAACTTTACTCTCCATGGCGCCTGAGCTGATTGGCCCTGAAACAAGAAGGAGAGAGTGCATAATGGTCATAATACTCCAAATATGAATGAAAACGATCAATAAACGCACACGTTTATCGGTCGGGAATCCAACCGATCAAACACTCCACACTTAAAATTTGATCGTCCGGAGCAAACAATCAGAACATGCTGTGACATATTCAAGACTCTCTATCCCAACTTAAGCTTTGAATAATAGAGCGATGACCACCAAAGAGCAGGCTTCACAAACTCTAGTCCCATAACTCGCACTAACACTTCAAACAAATTGCAATCAAAGAGTTTTTGATCCGCGTAAGAATACATGAGGACACACACTTAAGGAAATCAGTACTAGAGCCAACCAAAACCAAATCTCGCAATCTATTCATTTTCAAGGCAAAGCATTCGAATCAAGGGTTTAAACACAACATGCCGACCGATTGCCTATGCTAGCTAGGGCTAGTCCACGGGCTAGCGATGCAGAACTCATATCCAAGGCTTGGACTTTGCATCATAATTCATAAGGAAAGAGGAGTTTGGCAAAAATTGATTTTCAAAAACAGTCATAACCCAATTGATTCTTACGTGCTAACACAAGGGTCATTCTCTAGTATAGCATGCTAGCATACAAGCAAATTGTAAACTTGCACAAGAATGATATGGCGGATGGGCATAAAGTCAAGCTCTTACCATTTCTTTTCTCTCACTCTCTCTTTTTTTTTTTTTTTTTTCTAGCTTTAGAGGAGGAACTTTTCTTTCTAACCTCGGCCTCCTTTTTTTTCTTTTTTTCTTTTCATTGCGTGCAAATACTTTCGAGGGGGAACTTTTCTTCCTAACCCTCGGCATTGCAGCCAGATTCGCACAATAAGAACTTGACAATAAGCCCAAGAGAGGTTGAGGATGCGCAAGAAACAATTACAAGCGAGGAGCTAAGCATGCAAACAAGAGTCACCTAAAAGCAATCGCAAGGTTTATGCATTATGTAAATGCTTTTAAAAAAGTGCAAGCTACACCAAGGTCCAAAGCAAACAATGAAAAATTCCTAGAACACGAGATAGGCAACGGATAGCAACAATAATGACTCACAAGAAAGCGCGACCATGAGAATTTACTCCGCCCTAGGCTCTAAATCAGCAAAATGAAAGAGGCTAGATGCGACATGCGAAACTCAAGCATGTTGATCCCAAGCTTTAAAGAAGTGAAACACTCTTATAACAATATGCATAGTATGGAATCAATGAATATTTTGCACCAACCACTCAATGCATATTCAAACTAGTTAATCAATGAAACACTCAATTAATATGCACCAGCCACTCCACACTTAAAATAAAGCTTAGTCCCTAAGCGTAAAAATTAAAAATGAGAAGAGTGCATAGGAACTACCCTAGTGAGCGTGGCCCTTTCGTGCTAAAGTCAACATATTTCTGCCACCGTAATGACCTGAAAATGGGAATAGAGGTGGACAAATACAGCACAATCAAGTTCATCAAATTCATCGCCAAAATGAGATAGGAAACATTTATATCTATGACAATGAAACAACCCTTATGATGAGATTTAAGCACTTCAGAATTCCATAAGGACACGAAAAAGCAACAAGTAAATGTCCAAGTGCAACCAACATAGCCAAAATAACCACCAAGAGCAGTCAAGTCAATATAGCAAGGACATCAACTAATATATCAAAAAAAAGAACAAGTAGCATCCCAAAGGTAGTCACTCAGCGCCGTGCTGGGAAGGTCCGGCATCATCATCACCCGAGCCGGTCCATGGCATAGGATCCTGCGGCTCAAAAGTCTTGGATTCGGGAGCAGCAGGAGGTGGTGGAAAATCATGAATTCCTCCGACTTGAAGCAAAGCGCTGATAGCCCTGGTCATCCCCTCCTGAGAGCGCATAAGATAATCTAGCTGGGGACTGTAGTCCGGAGCTTGATGTGCGGGATGGGCATCCTATTGCGCCTCTGATGGTGGTGGCGCAATCTCGTGTCGGCGCTTCGAAGCACGACCAGCCGCTTCAGAAGAGCCATCTATCCTATGATACCATGTACCATTAGGTAATAACATCCGCAAAGAGCGGCGAGGTCCAAAATTGGAAACATGCCCGGGGCTGCCGGTGGAAGGTCATAGCCGAAAGCTTCGGCGATCGCAATAATGAAGCCGCCACCACCAAGAACGTATCTCTTATCATTGTTTTGGAACTCTTCAAAGCGGAAGGTCAAGTAGGATATAACGTCAAACTCCACGACCTTGTCAAGAGCGATGAGGAGATCCAAATCCTACTGAGACACTTTCGTCCCACCTTCAACGTGCGGATTGATTGATGTCGCAATGATACGATGCATATACTTCCATTCCGCGTCTCTAATGCGCAGCGAGGGTGGACTAGGGGTGAAGACCGCGTCTTGTCCAGATAACTTTCGCCAGAATTCTGTCCCCTCAATGTCACTAACCACCGGAATAGTGCCCTCCAATGGAAATTGAAAGATGTCATTGATGTCCTCCCTGGTTAGGCAGCGCTCTTCATTCCCCAATTTGAATTTCCAGGCATTCACTCTCTGCCCTTCGACCACAGCTTCAAATGAAGCAATAAACTCGTGCACCATATTTTTGTGAGTCGGCCATTTCACTCCCACGATCATCCCAAGACCGAATCGCTGCAGCTGGCTGTTAACTGAATCAAAGATGGAGAACCTGTGCATTGTCATTAAGTCGGGCATGGAGGTGGGCACAATTTCCTTCTTTCTGTCGAGGATGCGCTGAAGCCGCGCCACTGACCTCGGATTGATGAGCTTGTATGTCTTGGGGAATGGAGGGGACAAATCGGCAAGGCGGACAATGTTCTTCTTCCTGCCAGTCGTGGGCTTCTTTGTGGGCGGCATTGTTGATTGAGGTACTGAGAAACGAGCTGGGAGTGACGGCTTGAGGTTTAGTGGTTGGATGAGCGGTCAATTGTACATCTGCTGGAACCAGGTCAGGGCTGCGGAGCTTGTGTTGGAGTGATTGAGTGCAGAGTGGCCCGGAAAGAGCGATGGCTGTTGAGCGCGCAGGCAACGGCTGGCTGGAGCGGAGCTGGAGAATTGAGTAGGGGTCGAGCGGCTCGGTCGGAGCAAGCTGGCAGAAAATCTGAGGAACGGTCGAGACAGCTTGGAGTGTGGGCGGAGTGAGGACCGAGCAGGCGACTGGCTAGGAGGTCGTTGGGAGTGCGGCTCTAGTGCGGATTGGTGGTCGCGCGCGGCTGGAGAAGATTTGGGGAAATCGCGATTTCAAAATCTAAAATCGCGATTTAGGTCAACAAACAGCCGATGGACCGTATCGACAAGGGCTGTCCGACCCGCAAGATCGATACGATTTTATCCACTCCGCATGGTCGATACAGCCTTAGCGAAAAATGTCAATCCTGTATCGGTACGGGTGATCCGACCCGCACGACCGATACAATTAATACAGGCAAAACGGGCATTACGACTCCGTCAAGCCAAGATGAGACTAAGAAGAACTAAACCCAAGTCCAGAACTAAATTCAAGAAGACCAAGCTGCAAGCTAAACACATGACTCCGAATGCAACTAAAAGAAGAAGAAAAACAAAACAAAAAAAAACAAGAAACAAGAGGAACTCACAGAGTGGGTTACCTCCCAAAAAGGCCTAGTTTAAAGTCTTGGCGAGACGTAACTAAAGGCTCGCATGATCAATCCAAATGGTAGCTCACATAGCCTACCTCCTTTTCTAGCCCATGATACAATTTAATCCGATTCCCATTAACCTTAAACAATTCCCCTTCGGAATATAAAAGTTCTACATGCCCATCATCAAATACTTCTGAACATGAAAAGGTCCCGACCACCTAGTCCTTAACTTACCGGGAAAGAGTTTCAATCTTGAATTGAACAAAGTCTCCTTGTTTGAAGCTTTTCCTCACCAGCTTTCTATCATGCCATCTCTTCGTTCTTTCCTTGTAGAGGAGCGCGTTGACATAGGCATCCAAGCGACTCTCGTCCAATTCATTAAATTGTAACAATCGCTTCTCTCCTGCGGCAAGTAAATCAAAGTTCAATTGTGTAATTGCCCAAAAAGTCTTATGCTGCAATTCAACAGGAAGATGACATGCTTTCCCATAAATCAGTCAATATGGAGATATTCCAATGGGGGTTTTAAACGCAGTCCGGTATGCCCAAACTGCATCATCTAGTTTAAAAGCCGACCGGCTGAATATTTTCTCGAGAATGACCTTGATTTCCCCATTCAAAACTTCCATTTGCCCGCTGGTCTGTGGGTGATAAGGGGTGGCAATCTTATGGTAAACGCCATACTTCTTTAACAAAGCCTCAAAATTCTTCTCCTTAAAATGAGACCCTCCATCACTAATAACAGTATGTGGTACGCCAAATCTAGGGAAAATAATCTTCCTAAATAGCTTCGTAACAACTTTAGCATCACAAGTAGTAGAGGCTACCGCTTCTACCCACTTAGACACGTAGTCTACAGCTACTAGGATATATGAATTTCCAAAGGAGGTTGGAAAGGGACCCATAAAATCTATTCCCCAAACATCAAAAATCTCTACCTCTTGAAAAGGATGTTGGGGGCATCTCATTGCGCTTAGAAATATTACTACTTCATTGGCAACTATCACATCTCTTAGTGTACTCGTAGGAATCCTCGAAAAGTGAGGGCCAATAGAATCCACATTGGAGAACTCGCGATGCAGTCTTGTTTCCACTACCATGCCCACCATAGGGAGAAGCATGACATTGAGCAAGAATGCTCATCATGTCCTCCTCAGCCACACAAGTCTGATAAATTCCATCTGCACAAAGCTTATAAAGGTAAGGCTCATCCCAATAATACTTTTTCACATCATGCAGAAACCTCTTTTTCCTGTGATGACTAAGATCAGTCGAAAGTAGACCACAAACCAAATAATTCACATAATCTGCATACCAAGGAGCTGCTTGCAGCTCCACTCCCATTAAGCTCTCTCCTATAAACAAATCATCTATGGGAGTAGCAGCAACCCTAGCCTGGGGATCTTCTTCTAACCTAGAGAGATGATCTGCTACTAGGTTCTCTACCCCTTTCTTATCCTTAATGAGAATGTCAAATTCTTGGAGTAGGAGTACCCACCTAATCAATCTAGGCTTAGAATCTTTCTTAGCTATGAGGTACTTAATGGCAGCATGATCGGTATAGACTATGTTATGCAATCCTATAAGGTATTGTCTGAATTTTTCAAAGGCAAACACAATGGCAAGCATTTCTTTTTCCGTGGTGGTGTAGTTGGCCTGGGTTTGGTCAAGGACTTTACTAGCATAGTAAATAGCATGTAGCTTCTATCAACTCGTTGACCTATGATCGCGCGTCGTTGTGCGCGTCAAATATAATTCCTTCCTCTCCCACTAGTACAGCGGTTAAGTAAGGGTCGATCTCCACAGGGAGCAAGCAGTGAGTCTCAGCCAGTAACCTACACTTAAGAAAACGGGGGTTGCGTGAGTGATTGGGGGTTTTGCGCGATGCGCGAGTAACAGCGAATATCGTAACTCAGGGAATTGCACTAGACGTGCGCAAGCAGTAGAGATGAAGTACTATCTTTATGAGAAGTATTGGGCAGACAATCCTCTATGAATGCATTCCTTATCATCGACTCTAAACATCTATAGCTTGTGGTTTACTTGGGTTAGTGTCCGGTAAAGGCTTCCTAACACGTGCGCATGTTCCGTTCAAAGTTCATGTGCTTTTAATCCTTAGAACTAGACTAAACAGCTGCGAATCCTGTCACAGTAGCAACTGCCTCCCCTAACTCGTTACTCCTAATTGTCACGGTAAGTTTGCGGTTCAAGGCTTCCCCTACGCATGCAACTAGTTTAACAGGTGACAAGCAAGCAACACAAGTAAGTTTGCGGTTTCAAGGCTTCCCCTACTCATGCAACTGACTGTCTCAGTACGCACAGAATTAATACAAATAAATAAACTATGCGTTAAGCTCAAGTCTCAAAGGTAATACATCATAGATTCATGCCCGACCAACACTAAGTGTTTAGCTAGACATGCTAGTGGTAAACATCATAAAATAGTAAGTAACAACTACTGAATCCAAGAAAACGGTAGCAAACAGTGCGTGCAGGGTCTTCTCTTGGCTGGCGCAGTCGGCTGGCGCAACTCTCCTTGACAGGTCCGTGTGTTTTTCAGTTCTGCCGCGCAGTGCCTCTGGAATGTCACTGAGTGATGGTGTCCGCCTCTCTGTGTTGTTGTGAAACCCTAGACTTTCTTTGTTTAAATAGTGCCCCCGGAAGTTCATCTTTTGGCAACTTCCAAGTCTGGTCACTGGGACTTTGCGCCTGGCGCACAGCATTGATTGGCGCAATCGGGTGGCGCACCTCTGCTGTCCTTCGCCATTTCTTCTTTTGTTTGCACCGCTAGCTCCACAGGCTGATCTTTCACTCCTAGAACGCTGCCTGTTAGCGCGTATCCGACTTAAGGACTCGTTCTGACCTGATATACAAAAATAGTGGAAACGAGTAATCTTGCCCATAAAATATTGCAAACAAGCATGGGTTTATGATCTAAATAACATGTATAACTAGGCTCTATCAAACCCCCCACACTTACCCCTTGTTCGTCCCGAACAAGTACTGAAACGCGGATACAATTACCTTTTCTGGAGACTAGCGCACAGCCTTGCATTCTAGCGCAAGATGCACAGTTGCTTCAACTTGTGCTGCTCTATCACCTGCGCACAACTGCACTCAATAGTTCTAATATAATAATCCTGAAATTTCGTTACCTCTCAGCCGGGATGAAGGTCTTTGGATGACTGGGAGATAGCTCTTCTTAGGCTCCTGGTTGTCAGCTCCCGCTCCGAAGATAGGTATATGGTTTCTTGCGCGAGCTTCTTCCAGTGCGTGATTCGTTCGCACACTTCCTGGGAACCTGAGCCTTTGATGATATCCTTGTGGTCTTGCGCACGCAGGTACTAGGTAGTGCGCATGCTGATTCTTTGTAACGCACATCATCTGCTTCTGCTGGTATTTTCTTTTGTACAGCTTCCTTTCCAATTTTTTTTATTTTATTCCCAGAACAGTTCCAATCTCAGCCTTCGGATAGCAGCTATGGAACTCGTTCCGCTCTCCCTCCTTGGTTTGTCTGCGCCGGTCAGCGCACGCGTTTACATCCGCGCCCGCTTTCCTTAGCTTGATATCCAGAGAGAAGGTGGTCTGTTTTCCCACCTCGCCACGCCTTGGGTATTTTGCCTTTTGCATCCGCGTGACTGAGCGCGCTCTTTTGTTCCGAAGGTTGCGAAGCACCGGCCTCTACTAGCGCAATCGACCATATACCTCGCCTTCGAAGCAGAAGCGACTAACCGCCTCTCTGGAGCATTTCTATCAACTCCACATCCCCTGTATATCCCAACTAACAGGAGCAGAAAAAACGAAAAAATTATGCTAAAACAGTAGATAGCAGTGCACACAATACGGATAGCGCAAAACAAGCTGGAGCGCATGCGCATCCTGCACCTTAGCGCACTACTGCTACTAGTTTTCTTCAACTTAGCTAAGCTATACTAAAAATGCTAAAAACATGAAATGTAAGAGTAACGCCCCCCCCCCCCCCCCCCCCCCCCACACTTGAACAGAGACGTGTCCCCACGACTCAAGCTCAAGCGCACGGAGGTTGCGCACATGCATGCAATGCAACGAAAATAAAGAATATAAGAGTGAACACCAATAGTCACACAAAATATAGCAAGGGAGTCACAGAATGTAGGGCACAAATATTCAGCACACCTAATAGTCAAATAGACGCAGTAAAATAAAAGACAACACCCTAAAGAAAATCACTGCGCCTGCCCTCGGCCTTAGAAGTTCCCCGAGCTAGACGCTGCTGCTGACCCATGCGCCTCATCCTCTGAAGAATCAGTCATGGAGTCGGTGCTGGAGGATGGTGGCACAATGGTGAGGGGGTCAGGCTGCTCGTCCTCGGAAAGTGACTCCCATATGGAATCGGAGTCGACGCTGGGAAAGTTAATTGGGGACTCCGGAACAGAAGGCCGGGCAGGGGCAACTACTGGTGGTGGTACCGGTGCTGGTTCAGGTGCAGGGGTGGGCTCTGCTGCTGGGGCTGCTGGTTCTGGTGCGGGCGCTGCTGGGGCTGGGGCTGGGGTTGGAGCTGGAGAGGGTGCTGGAGCTGGGGCTGCTGAAGTTTCTGGGGTTCGGGTAGGAGGTGGATGGTGCAGGCTGAGGAGAGGGGGAATTGCGTCTCTAAATTTCCACCCGGATGGTGGACTCATACTTAAATCCGCCCCCTCTGGCGCTAAGTATTCGAGCACGCGCATGACGTTGAACAGCATGCGCTGCTCGGCAGTGGCTTCCTCAGGCGCCGCCTCAGTCTCAGTCCTTGGGCGCTTGGCAGGGGCACGCGGGGGAGAGTCCTCTATGGAAATGGTCACTGGCTCCCCCAATGGTGCGCGGGCCCTCTGTTGCGCTCCAGTCTGCGCCCGAGTCCTTGGGCGCCTGACTAGAGGCACCTCTGGTTCTAGGGCCTCCTCCATCTCTTCGTCTGCTGCGGCGGCTGCTGCGGCTGCTGCTGCGCCTGCAGCTGCGCCCTGCGCACTGCTCTCTGCCCTGGCCCGCGCACTGCTCTCTACTCTGGCCCTCGGTGGTCTGGCTGGCTGCAGATGGTAGCACCACTCTAGTGTGCCATCGTCCCGAACGGCTACCGCCCTGATTTACAGCATGTGGGCACGGTCCAGAGGTATAGGCTGCACCAAGGTGTGCTCGGGCACCTCGGACTCTCCATGTAAGCTCCGCAGCAAGTGCGTGATAAGCCCTCCACACGTCAGCGGCCCTCTCATGCTGACTCGGCTCCAATGGTGCACCATGTTCAGGATGAACAGCACCTTCCGCTCATAATAAAGCCCCGTCAAAATCTCCATATCCAGGAGGCTGATCTTTGGAGCGCCGTTGAAACGGCCAATGATTGCGTAGGCCACGATGCGCCACAAGTAGAACAGCCACGGGTCGCGCAGCTCTCGGCCCCTGCTGCGCCCCGCGGCGAATGCTGGCCCTGTTGCCATGTCCCTCCAAGCCTCCTGGTTATTGTGCGTGTCTAACTCCTCCTCACGCACCTTGGCGCACCCGAATGCGCGCCTCAGCCTCCTTTCCGAGGCTATGAACCAGACACCCCTGTGTCTATATCTGATCTCCCTGTCCCCCGCCTCCATAGACGCCAGGAACTCACACGTATCCTCCTGGTCTGCTGCGCTGCGGAGGTCCATTAGCGCCTCCCAACCGGCAATCGCTAGCCTCTGCGCCACGAGGTCCTCTAACCCTACCTCGCGCAGGAAATCTCGACAGATGTACGGTGTCCCGTACATGTCCAGGCTAATGAATGCTGCGTACTTGTTAGCGAAAGCCGCTGGGGTTACTTGGTCTGCGGCGGGTCTCATCTTGCGCTGGCTCCGGTCAATCGCGGTCTATGCTCCCCAAAACCCTAAAAATCGAAACTGCCCAGAATCCTCTGAAATTTGCACCGAACGAACGCCTACTGGTCGCCTACACAACGCACAAAACAGCAATCCAAGCCGCGCACTCTAGCCTGGTGCGATTTCAAAACCCTAAAAACTGTCTTCTCCGCGCAAACCCTAACAGAAGCGGCTCAAAGCGGGATCGGGGGTTACCTGGGTGCTGTGCGGTCGTGTTGTCCTTGAATCTCTCTAGACGGACGGTGGGATGGCGCTGATCGACGGCAGAGGTCTGAGGGCGGGAGCTTGTGTGTAACGGTCGAGTGAAAAAGTGCTGGGAATTTTTCTAAGTCTGGCCTTATATACCCCCTATGGCTAGCGCAACTGACCTGCGCATTGATAGGCGCACGGTCCTGCGCATTTGTGTGACTACAAAAAAAACTACCAAACCCTATTCTAACTAAAAACACGCAAAAAACGAAACAAGCAGAATAAAATGTGCCAAAATAAAATGTGTCGGGTTACCTCCCGACAAGTGCCTTTGTTTAACGTCGTTGGCTCGACGGTACCTCGTTACGTGCCAAGTAGTGCGTCTGCAGCCTCCCCCACTCTTGCTCCTGAGTGTCCCTGCGCCAGTGCTTGTGTGACGATCTCAGTGGTCCTGCGCAAAGGATAAAAGGAGAGGTCAGCATGTGATACATTATTCGTAAGGAGGGCAGATGCAGAGGAAGAGGAGATATAGGCGATGGGTGCTAGGTCTCCCTCTGAAACATCTGGTGGCGCGTCTGGCGCAACAGCTTGCTCGTCTACTATCTCTGGCTCGGCCAAGTCAATGTTGCGTGCTGCGCCATCCCAAGGTTCGCCCAGGTACCGTTTGACTCTCTGCCCGTTAACCTGAAAACGATGCTGGTGCCCGTCTTCTAATTCAATTGTGCCGTAGGGGAAAACCTTGGTGACGGTGTATGGTCCCGTCCACTTGCTGCGCAGCTTCCCAGGCATGAGCTTCAGGCGTGATGAAAATAATAATACCTGATCGCCTGGTTCAAATGTGCGCCGGAGGATGTGCTTGTCATGAAACGCCTTGGTGCGCGCTTTGTAATCGCGCAGTCCCTCATAGGCGTCCAGGCGCAGCTCGTCTAGTTCGCTCAGCTCAAATGCGCGTTCTTGTCCTGCCTCCTCCAAGTTCAAGTTGCAAATACGTAGAGCCCAATATGCCTTGTGCTCGAGCTCCACTGGCAGGTGGCATGCCTTCCCATAGACCAGCCGGAATGGTGAGGTTCCAATGGGTGTCTTGTGTGCAGTGCGGTACGCCCATAGCGCATCATCCAAGCGCTGGCTCCAATCCTTGCGCGACGGCCTCACAGTCTTTTCCAAGATGCGCTTGATCTCTCTGTTAGAAACTTCGGCCTGTCCATTCGTCTGCGGATGGTAAGCGGTGGACGTCTTGTGGCGCACCCCATAGTGCTTGAAGACTTGCGCCACAACCCTGTTGCAGAAGTGCGTCCCCTGGTCGCTGATAACTGCCTTAGGCACGCCGTACCTGCAAAATATGTTAGTTCTGAGAAAATCAGCGACAGTCTTACCATCATCCTTGCGCGTGGCCTTAGCTTCGACCCATTTGGATACGTAATCCACGGCCACCAGTATGTACTCGTAGCCGGCAGATGGGGGAAATGGACCCATGAAGTCGATTCCCCAAACATCGAACACTTCATCCACCAGAATCGGGGTCTGCGGCATCTCGTTGCGCGCGGATATTCCTCCGGTGCGCTGGCACCTGTCACACTTCCTGCAGTGGTCATAGGCATCTCTGAATAGGTGCGGCCAGTAGAATCCACAGTCCAAGATCTTCCTGCTCGTGCGCTTGGGACCGAAATGTCCTCCACAGGCGTGCGCATGACAAAACATCAATACAGAGTTAATCTCATGGTCAGGCACGCAACGTCTTAATATCCGATCTGGACCTATTCTAAGCATGTAAGGATCATCCCAAAGATAATGCTTGGACTCATGTTTTAATCGCATGCACTGAGTTTTATTGAAATGAGGAGGGAACGCACCTGTGACCAGGTAATTTGCGATATGCGCATACCATGGTACCTTACCTGTTAGCGCCATTAGATGCTCGTCAGGGAATGTCTCCTTGATTTGCCCTGGCTCCTCATCCTTTATGATCCTGCTCAGATGATCAGCGACGGTATTTTCTGTGCCCTTCTTATCTTTGATCTCTAAATCGAATTCCTGAAGCAGAAGTACCCAACGCATCAGGCGCGGCTTGGTCTCTTTCTTGGATATGAGGTAGCGGATAGCTGCGTGGTCCGTGTAGATGATGACTCTGGCGCCTAGAACATATGCTCGGAACTTTTCCAGCGCAAATACAATTGCCAGAAGCTCCTTCTCCGTGGTGGTGTAGTTCTTCTGCGCGGAGTCCAGTGTGCGCGATGCATAGTAGATGGCATGCGGCTTCTTGTCCTCGCGCTGCCCCAAGACTGCTCCTACTGCGTAGTCACTTGCGTCACACATCAGCTCGAATGGCAGGTTCCAGTCTGGTGCGCGCATCACTGGCGCACTGGTCAGCGCTTCTTTCAGCTTATCGAACGCCGCCCTGCACTCATCAGTAAAATCGAAGCACACGTCTTTTTGCAACAGGTTAGACAGGGGTATGCAAATCTTAGAGAAATCCTTAATAAAACGCCTGTAAAACCCAGCATGCCCTAAGAACGATTTCACGTCGCGCACGTTGGTGGCATAAGGCAGATTAGAAATAATATCTATCTTAGCTTTGTCTACCTTAATACCCTCCTCTGAAATGATATGACCCAATACTACTCCGTGCGTAACCATGAAATGACACTTCTCGTAGTTTAGCACTAAGTTCTTAGAGATGCAGCGTGCTAAGACTTTATCTAGATGTGTTAAGCATGCATCAAAGGTACTCCCATATACAGTGAAGTCATCCATGAACACTTCTATACATATACCAATCATATCTGAGAAAATGCTCATGACGAGGCGTTGGAACGTACCTGGCGCGTTGCACAGCCCAAAAGACATACGCCGAAACGCAAATGTTCCGAAGGGGCATGTGAACGTGGTCTTCTCTTGATCCTCCGCAGCTATGGGTATCTGATTGTAACCTGAATATCCGTCCAAAAAACAAAAGTAAGGTTTACCTGCCAAGCGATCCAGCATCTGGTCCATGAAGGGTAGCGGGAAGTGGTCCTTGCGCGTTACAACGTTCAGCTTCCTGTAGTCGATGCACATGCGCCAGCCAGTCTGTATGCGCTTGGGAACTAGCTCGCCCTGCGCATTCTCCTCCACCGTGATTCCTCCTTTCTTTGGCACAACGTGCACCGGGCTGACCCATCTGCTGTCTGAGATTGGGTAAATGACCCCTGCGTCAAGCAACTTCAGAACTTCCTTTTGCACTACCTCCATCATATTTGGGTTTAACCTGCGCTGAGCCTCCCTGGATGGTTTGGCGCCGTCTTCCAACAGAATTCGGTGCATGCACACGTCCGGGCTCACTCCGCGCAGATCAGCAAGAGTCCATCCAATAGCGCGCTGGTTCCTGCGCAGCACCTGTTGTAAGCGCGCCTCCTGCTCTTTTTCCAATCCCTTCTTGATGATCACTGGCAGGGTGTCCTCATCTCCCAAGAAAATGTACTTGAGATGCTCCGGGAGTTGCTTCAGTTCGATCTTGGGTGCCTGCTCAACAGAGGGCAAGGTTTTGTTAGCGGTGCAAATATGAACTATGTCACGTACCTGTGTGGATGCTGGTTCAGCACTGCTTAGCTCCTTCTCTTGCTCCTCCAGTTCTGCCTGTGTCAGTAGCTCTGGTCCTATGGTTGCGCTCGCACACTGTGCTTCTGTGACTAAGTCGTCAAAGCTGTCCATTTCGTGCACGGTAGCGTCCTCACGTGGGTGCTGCATCCCTTCGAAGATGTTGAAATGGATTTCTTCGCCATCTACCTCCATGGAGAGCGTGCCCCTCCACACGTCTATCTTCGTGCGCGCAGTCATCAGAAACGGTCTGCCTAGGAGGATCTGCGCACCGCTGGCGCTTGATTCACCCTCCATTTCGAGCACATAAAAGTCTGCTGGGAACACCAGCTCTCCTACTCGAACTAGGACATCTTCTATCATGCCTGCAGGTTGTTTGCACGATCTATCTGCTAGCTGAATTGTGAGACCTGCAGGTTTTAGTGGTCCAAGGCGCAAGGTCGCATAGAGAGAATATGGTAATAAATTGATTGATGCGCCTAAATCGATCATGCAGTTGCTTACCGTGGTTTTACCTAAGGTGCAAGGGATAGTGAATGTACCTGGATCTCGGCACTTAGGTGGTACCTTTTGCTGCACGATTGCTGAGGCCTGCGCATTTAGCATTACCTGTGCGCATTCGCCTGTCCTTCTTTTATTCGTGCACAGCTCTTTTAAAAATTTCGCATACCTGGGAATCTGTCGAATAGCTTCTATGAGAGGTATGTTGATTTCCACTTTGCTGAACAGCTCATACAGTTCCTTGTCCAGTGCTTCTTTTCTCGCCAGTGGTGCCTGCACAGGGAAAGGAGCAGGTATGTTAGTACAATTTTTGTTCTTGTTTTTCGAGTGAGACATACCTGGCGCATTGCCCTGCTGGTTCGTGGTTGGCGCTTCTGATTGCGCCTCTGGCTCTGGTTGCGCACTCTGAGCTGCTGGATCTGGGACTTGCGCAACTGGTTGCGCGGGCGCCTGCGCGGTCTGCTCTGTTCCCACTGTGCGCCCAGTCCTCAGTGTTACTGCGTTAACTCCTCCCTTAGGGTTCTGAATCACTTGCGAAGGCAGGTTGCCATCGCTCTTTTTCAGCTCATACACTGTGGTTGCAATTTGTGATAGGTGTTTTTCTATGGATTCGAACCTCTTGTCATACTTTTCGTCATTCTTGCGCACTGTGTCTGCTAGCTGCCCCATGATATCTTCCAAGGATCGCCGTGGTTGCTGACTGTTCTGCGCTGGTGCGTCTGTGCGGCGATGCGGTGGATTGTAGGGTGCAGCATGTTGCGTCTGCTGTGGTGCGCGCTGATCAGTGGGCTGCCTCTGGAAATTGTTCTCTTCTCTCCATCTGAAACCATTTGCAGCAAGCCCAAAGCGCGGCTGATTCTGCCTCTGCGGTCCTCTGTTGTCCCATCCTCCAAGGGCATTTACATCTCCAGTTTCTTCAAAAAGTGTTGGGCACTCGTCTGTCTTGTGCTCAGTGGACCTGCAGAATTCACATACCTTTGGTGCAACTGGTTGTGCGCTCTGCGCACTCATCAGCTTCTGTAGCATGGCCTTCATTTCTTTGATCTCAGCGCTTGCCTCTACCTGATGCACAGAACGATTACGACTACTTTCAAGTGTCAATTGATGTCTTACCTGTCCAGCAGAATCTTCTATCAGCTGCCATGCATCCTCCGGGTACATGTTGCAAATGTCCCCTCCTGCGCATGCATTCAGTAGTCGCAGCTCCATGGGCAGCAGTCCATTCAGAAAGTTCTCTATCAGCACATTCTGGGGAAGCCCGTGATTGTAGCAGTTGGCTTCTAGCTCCCTGAAACGCTCGTAGTATTCTGACAGAGACTCCCCTGTGCCTTGCCTTGGCGCGGCCAATTCCCTTCTGAGCAGCGCAATCTTCGCTGCTGGATAAAATTTATCTAAGAATTTCTTCTGCAGCTGCTCCCATGTGTGGATTGATCCTGCGGGTAGGCTCATCAGCCAGTGTTTGGCTGCATCGCTCAATGAAAATGGGAACGCTTTCATCTTCAGCGCTTCATCGTTTTCCCCCAAAGCCTTCATGTTCTCGCAAATGATTAGGAACTCCCGCACATGCTTGACTGGATTTTTGTTGTTCATTCCGTGAAACTTGGGCATGTGATGGATGAGTGAGCTCCTTAGTTCGAACTGTCCGTCGGGCGGAAGCACTATGCACCATGGCTGGTTAACAGTGAGTGGGGCCGACATTTCGCGCACTGTCCTGCGCCTCGCGACTGGACGAACGGGTGGCGCAATGTATGGTTCAGCGGCCATTCGTGCGTCGTCCTCACGCTGCACTTCCTCTCTGAATAGGGCTGCGCGGTTATGTGCCCTTGCTTCCTCTGGGGTTCTGTCTCCCAGGTTATCTCCAACCACACTGTTATCCTCCATGTCCTGATCCAAACTCAAGAAACGAAATTAAATGGCAACGAAGTTGTTGCGTCTGTCAGTGCGCAACTAGAATCTGCGCAGCGCAACTGTTTCAAGGTTGCGCAGGCTGATGTGATTGCGCGCTGTCAGAAACAACAACGAGAAAACAAAACAAAATGAAATAACTAAAATGAGGAATGTAAGCTAGCTAAAACTTAGCTGTGTTGCTCCCCGGCAACGGCGCCAAAATTTGATCGCGCGTCGTTGTGCGCGTCAAATATAATTCCTTCCTCTCCCACTAGTACAGCGGTTAAGTAAGGGTCGATCTCCACAGGGAGCAAGCAGTGAGTCTCAGCCAGTAACCTACACTTAAGAAAACGGGGGTTGCGTGAGTGATTGGGGGTTTTGCGCGATGCGCGAGTAACAGCGAATATCGTAACTCAGGGAATTGCACTAGACGTGCGCAAGCAGTAGAGATGAAGTACTATCTTTATGAGAAGTATTGGGCAGACAATCCTCTATGAATGCATTCCTTATCATCGACTCTAAACATCTATAGCTTGTGGTTTACTTGGGTTAGTGTCCGGTAAAGGCTTCCTAACACGTGCGCATGTTCCGTTCAAAGTTCATGTGCTATTAATCCTTAGAACTAGACTAAACAGCTGCAAATCCTGTCACAGTAGCAACTGCCTCCCCTAACTCGTTACTCCTAATTGTCACGGTAAGTTTGCGGTTCAAGGCTTCCCCTACGCATGCAACTAGTTTAACAGGTGACAAGCAAGCAACACAAGTAAGTTTGCGGTTTCAAGGCTTCCCCTACTCATGCAACTGACTGTCTCAGTACGCACAGAATTAATACAAATAAATAAACTATGCGTTAAGCTCAAGTCTCAAAGGTAATACATCATAGATTCATGCCCGACCAACACTAAGTGTTTAGCTAGACATGCTAGTGGTAAACATCATAAAATAGTAAGTAACAACTACTGAATCCAAGAAAACGGTAGCAAACAGTGCGTGCAGGGTCTTCTCTTGGCTGGCGCAGTCGGCTGGCGCAACTCTCCTTGACAGGTCCGTGTGTTTTTCAGTTCTGCCGCGCAGTGCCTCTGGAATGTCACTGAGTGATGGTGTCCGCCTCTCTGTGTTGTTGTGAAACCCTAGACTTTCTTTGTTTAAATAGTGCCCCCGGAAGTTCATCTTTTGGCAACTTCCAAGTCTGGTCACTGGGACTTTGCGCCTGGCGCACAGCATTGATTGGCGCAATCGGGTGGCGCACCTCTGCTGTCCTTCGCCATTTCTTCTTTTGTTTGCACCGCTAGCTCCACAGGCTGATCTTTCACTCCTAGAACGCTGCCTGTTAGCGCGTATCCGACTTAAGGACTCGTTCTGACCTGATATACAAAAATAGTGGAAACGAGTAATCTTGCCCATAAAATATTGCAAACAAGCATGGGTTTATGATCTAAATAACATGTATAACTAGGCTCTATCAACCTAACACGACACCTACTGCATATTCACTTGCATCACACATAAGTTCAAATGGGAGTTCCTAATTGGGAGGCTGAATAATAGAGGCAGAGGTCAAGGCATCTTTATGCCTAGTGTAGGCTTCAAAACAAGCATCATCAAAATGGAAATCAACATCATGGCATAAGAGATTAGTGAGGGGTCTAGCTATCTTTGAAAAGTTCTTAATGAAACGCCTATAAAACCCAGCATGACCCAGAAAACTCCTAATCCCCTTAAGATCCCTAGGAGGCGGAAGTTTGGCTATGACCTCTATCTTAGCTGGATCTACTTCTATCCCTCGGTCGGAAACTAGATGTCCTAAGACTATACTTTCTTGCACCAAAAAATGACATTTTTCCTAGTTAAGCACTAAATCAGTCTCAATACATCTCTCAAGAACATGGGAAAGGTTAAAAAGTCAATAATCAAAAGAGGACCCGTATATTGAGAAGTCATCCATAAAAACTTTTCCATCTCCGTTTCTATAAGATCAGAAAAGATTGCCATCATGCATCTTTGAAAAGTTGCAGGGGCGTTACAAAGTCCAAATGGCATTCGCCTATAAGCGAAAGTCCCATAAGGACAAGTAAACGTCGTTTTCTTCTGATCTTTTGGGTGAATGGGTATCTTGAAAAATCCACTGTATCCATCAGGATAACAGAAGAAGCGATGATTGCTAATCTCTCTAGCATTTGATCAATAAATTGAAGAGGGAAGTGATCTTTCTTTGTGGCCTTATTCAACTTACGGTAATCGATACACATACACCAACTAGTAACGGTTCGTGTAGATATCAATTCATTCCGTTCATTAGCCACAACAGTAAATCCTCCCTTCTTCGGGACAACATGGATTGGGCTAACCCAGTTTGAATCAGGAATAGAAAAGATAATGCCAGCATTCAACAATTTCATAATCTCTTTTTCACTACCTCACTCATGTTGCGATTTAACCTACGTTGATGTTCCTTGGATGATCTAGCCTCATCTTCTAACTGAATCCTATGCATGCAAATACTAGGACTTATACCGGTAAGATCATCAATTGAATATCCCAAAGCTTTTTTATACTTCCTAAGAACATGCAACAACCTAGAAGTCTCATCCCCATTCAAAGCAAAATTCACAATCACCGGATACGCTGAATTTTCATCAAGGAATTCATACCTTAGGCTTGCCGGTAGAGCTTTGAGCTCTACCTTGCAAGACTCCATACCTTCTTGGACCATCTTCGAGATCTTGCTCCCCTTATCCTCATCCGTGCTGCCTTCTCCCAAATCAATAGCCCTCATGCTATGCTCATTAGTATCTTCAAAACTCAAAGGGTTAGATGAAGATAAAACACAATGATCTATCAAATCACATGAGCTAATACGATTGCAATCAAATGATGAGCATGGTGTCTTGCATGACTTTTCTAGACTAAATGCAATCTCTTCATCACCAATATGCAACACAAGTGAGCCATGTCTAATATCAATCACGGCTCTAGCGGTAGCTAGAAATGGTCTACCTAAAATGATTGGTACTTTCTTATCCTCCTCCATCTCTAAAACAATAAAGTCAACGGGAATATAGAAATTTCCTATCCTAATGGGAACGTCTTCAAGAACTCCTTTAGGAAATCTTAAAGAGCGATCCGCCAATCTCAAACAAATAGATGTAGGAGTAAGTTCACCAAGATCTAGCTTTTTGCAAAGTGAATAAGGCATAGGAGAAATGCTAGCTTCTAGATCACACAGTGCACGCTCGATGATAACATTACCAATATTGATAGGGATGGCAAAACTACCCGGATCTCCTAACTTCTTAGGTAATGCATTTTGAACTACGGCACTACATATCTCATTCAATGCAACGGTTTCATGCTCATCAATCCTACTCTTTTGAGAAATGATATCTTTTAAAAATTTTGCGTAAGTTGGGACTTGAGAGATTACCTCCGTGAAGGGCAGCGTTACCTGAAGCTTCGTTAGCATATCCGAGAACCTCTTGAAATGAGCTTCCTTGTTGCTCTTAGCTAGCCGCTGTGGAAATGGCACTTTAGGCTTATATACCGGTACCACGACAGCTACATCTCTCTCAACCGGTGTGGGTTCAACCTCTTCTACATCAGGTTCATCAGCTGTATCCTTCTCCTTCTCCGATTTCTCATCCAAGACCAACCTTGGCTTGGAGGCACGCGTTCTAGTGTTTGCGGGGTCTATCGCTATACCACTTCTTGTAGTGATGGTGCTACAAGATTCATTATTACCCATGTCCGGCTTTGAAGGGAGCTTACCATGTGATCTTGACGAAGAAGCTGCCTGTTGTGCAATCTGTGTTTCCAAATGTTTGTTGTGAATGGCAAGTTCATCGATTCTTGCATTCAAGTTCTCTTGACCCTCTACAAGTTGAGCAAGGATGGCCTCCATGGTGGGATTAGAGCTATTCGAAGAAGACTGAGGCGGTGCTTGTGCTTGGTGCCCTTGTGAGGGTTGGTTTTGATAGTTGTTCGAGTATTGCACCGGTCCTTGGCTTCTATTATAGTTCCCTTGCCCCTGCTGATTGTTCCGAGCAAAATTTTGATTTCCTTGGTTTGGTTAAAATCTTTGGTTGCTTTGATACTGACTAGGTTGAAATCCAGGAGGGGTAGGTTCTTGGGTTTTGTAGGAGAAGTTCGGATGGTTTCGATTGCTAGGATGATAAGCGGGATTTGCGCTTGATCCATATGCACCTACATTTTGTCTACCCATGAAATTAACATCTTCGTTGCTGATTCCATCCTCTAGAGGCATTGTGAGTGGACAATAGGTTGAATCACGGTCTAGTGATGCGCAGATCTCACACCCTCTTGCTGACGAAGAACTACCGACCTAATTTGTATTGAAGTTTCCAATGGTAGTGATCAAGGTATCAAACTTCCTAGAGAATGCTCTAATAGCGTCATTTGCATACACAACAAAGGTTGACTGAGTGTTGGAATGCTTTCGTGGGTTGGATCTCTCACTTGTCCATTTGTGAGCATTGCTGGACATCTTCTCAATAATTCTTTCACCATCCTCCGGTGTATGATCCATAAGAGATCCGCCAGCTCCTTGATCAACAGTAGCTCGCACATCATAGTCCAACCCATTATAAAATGATTGAACGACAAGACACTTGGGCAGACCATGATGTGGGCAAGCTCTCAATAGACCCTTGAAGCGTTCCCAAGCTTCATACAATGTCTCACCTTGCTTTTGCCCAAAATTGCTGATGTTGGTTCTGTATTGAGCTGTTTTCCCAGGCAGAAAATACTGAGTAAAGAACAATGCGAAGAGGATCATTCGCATTGTTCCTTTGTTGTTCCATTTCTGGTGTCTTATATTCTCCCTAGACGTGATGGTTTTCTTTGACTTACTCCTACTACTGGTTGCTACAGGAGGAGTTGAGTGACTCAAATCTGGATTCTTTTTCTTGTTGATTCCGCTCTTTGACTGGGTTTGCATCCAAACAAAAGAGAACCCTGAAATGTATCACAAACAAAAACAACCGTGAAAGCACAAGTGGGATAAGGAAAATAAAAGTACTGGAGTTTAAAATGAGTAGTCTAAATGATCCGCTAGATTTAATATAATGACAAGCTAACTCGTTACTCCACGGCAACGGCGCCATTTTGACGTGTAATATTTTTGTACTTCAAATTCATTGAATATGAAGTTCCAGTGCAGGTCAAAAATAATTTGTAAATCGAAGTATTTCGGGTCGTCCAAGGAGCAAACTAAGCTTATGCACTATGTAAAATCTAGTTCTGTTTAGCTATCTCGATTTGTTAATTGATTTCTGTAATGGTTTGGACTAAGACAAGCAAGCTAAGATTAAATTGCCAAATTTCGAGAAGATTCCAAGGTTGATTTCACTTGCCCAGTGTTTTCTAATAAAGTGACAAACATGAATGGATGATTGGAGACTATAGAGGATTATGAATAGATCAATCTTCTAAACTAGCTTTCGCTCAATTTCGAATATCAATCTATTACGGAAGTCGAATCTCAATCTCTCAATATGTTGATTCGCTCTAACATCCTCCATTAATCACAAACCGTCGTTATGATGATCAGTAAAAGAATTCGGATCAAGCTTACCTAACCTCTAACTTATCTCTTTACGCTACTTTCATATGTCAATAAGATCAAAGCCGGTCTTACTCTCGTCTTTCCTAAGTATGTATCTCTCAATAACGTACTTAACTTAAAACGAATTTCATGCTGGCATTCTTTCAAACATCTAGCATGCATAACTTAACATACTTGAGTAAATCGTAATCCATCAATCATCCACCTAAACTTTCATTTATAACATCATCACAATATTTTTGAACACACTAGACAAGATTCATCAATCCTTGGAATGAAGTAGATTACTCAAGATACATGGAAAATGTTTTCATTGCTTTCATGGATAGAAATCGAGTTACGAGTCAAATTCTCTAATGAAAACAAACGATTACAATCACGCACTACAGTAACTTAAGGATCGAAACACCTCTTTTCTTCCTTCTTCTCTTCTCTCGTTTGTCCTCCTCCCAGTCTTGTTCGTCGTCCTCCTTCTTTTCATTCAATCCCCGTTGTTCTCCTCCTTCTTTCAACGATTAAAAGTCTGTGTATAATTGTTGCACTGTCCGTATCGGTCGTACCGATACGGTCGATACGACCGATACGATTTTATCCACTTCGCGCGGTCGATACGACCTCAGCTGAAAATAAAAAATTCGACACGGTCGTATCGACCATGCCGAATGTATGGATACGGTCAGTCCGGGTGATACGGTCAATACGGGCTTGTGGCAATTTGACATATTCCTCGGCTCTTTTGCATGCACTTGCCTCTCATGGCGCCTGAGCTGATTGGATCTGAAACAAAAAGGAGAGAGTGCATAATGGTCATAATACTCCAAAAATGAATGAAAACGATCAATAAACGCACGCGTTTATCGGTCGGGAATCCAACCGATCAAGGACCCATTATTATTCTAAATTTTTGTTCTTCTCATCACCTAGACCACCAGATTTCATCGGATTTCAGGATATTTTTCTAAATCTTGAGGACAAAGTTTTTCGAAGGGGGAAGAAATGATGCGCAATGGTAATATGTTAAGAACTTAGGGGCTCAAGGGTAATATGCTTTTATTATAAAAATGCTAGTATAAAGTTACAACTTGTAATGAGTATTCATTAGGCAATGAAAACAACATTCTATAGTCTTCTCCTTCTTCTTCATCTGAATTCCCTAATCCTAACTTTTTTTTTCTTCTTCAACAACTCTACTTCTGATCTTCCATATCTCATCTTCTTCTCCTCAAATGTGTTGCAGACATTCTAATTTGCATCATTATCATATGCTAATTCAATTAATAAATTTGATCAATTGAATTAACAAACGTGTTCAATACTTTGAACCGAGTATGTACTAACTAAATGTACATAAGAATTAAGTGCACCCATTACCTATTGTGTAGTTCGAACAAAAAACGTTTCAATGGTTGATATTTTATCCTTTTTATTCATTACGGTTGTCTTGTTAATAAATATTCATTTTTTTTCAAAAAGGTGATGCAAACCACTTTTAAAATTAAACCTCGCTACATATAAGAAATTTAATGATCATTTTGCCTTATATATAAATCCTAAGGAATTGTCATCTTCTGTTAATTAGAAGGCGGCCATTTTATTGGGTTTGTTTTCCATCGCATTGGACGGTTACAGGTGATCAATCATTCATTGTTTCTATTACATGATAGAATTATGTTATGCTAGCGAATTCAGTTCAATCGATTCAAATTTCCTTAATTGTAAATTAATATGACATAGATTTTACTCAGGCACACAAATGATTGATAACAAGTATGGTTCTTCTTTCATGTCATCTCGATTCAAATATCTAGAGTTTTACTATGTTGTTGCGACTTCATTTGTAATTGTCGGATTAGATTTGGTAATTTTTATCGGAATTGATAAAAGAGGTAAATAGTAATTCATCTCTTATGTTTTTTCATAGATGACTCAAATATCATATCTTATAGAAACATTAGATAGGTTTTTTATTTAAATGACAAATATATATTTTCAAGACATCCGGATTGAAATATTTAATTAAGTTGCACATATACACGATGAAGAATAGATAGTGATTGTTTATAATTTTACATAAATCTCTATGATGTTTTGAACTATTTTACATGTAACCCTAATTTTACATAAATCTTTATGACGATACACAAGTCAATTTCATCAAGATTCAAAAAGCACGTGATAATTTTTTATCAACAATACAAAATTTATGACAATTAATTATAACATATATAGCTATAAGAAAATAAAATAACAAAGCTCCTAAACTCTCTATAACAGAGTTTACATTAGTTATTTTAGAGTTATTTTTTCATCTATGGTACATAGAAGAGATTTATTTATGTTGTTGTCTTATTATTGTCAAATTGATCTTTATCTTCTCTTCTAGTAATTTTAATTCTAAGTATGTGTATATCTAGAATGCATAAAGAAGAGAAACTCTTGTGTGTATTATTGTAAAATTTTGTGGTACTTCGTTTGGTCTAATATTGACGCTCTTCTTGTTCTTCTCATATTATTTAAGGATGTCATATTTTCCTAAATTTATGTTTTCTTTGAGATTCGAATTTTTATTTGTTTATATGCATTGCATTGGTTTATATATGAAACGCGTCATGTGACACTGATATGTTTTATTTTTATGGTGATGGTATGTATAATAATGTCACAAAATTATTATTATTCTCATTCTCTATACTACATAAAATTATTTTAATTTGGTATCGTCATGGAGATGTTTAAACTAAAACTGTCTATCATTTGGTATAGAAAGGAGGAAGGTATGGAAGATGGTTCAACAAGCAAACGGGCAATCGAACAAGGAGATGATATTAACATGATGGCAGAAGAAATGTTCGGCGAAAGGGAGTTTCCCTTTGAAAATTATGACGATGTTGATGACATCATCCAGCTCCTTGATGCCTCTAATAATCCTAATAACAATTATATTGGGATGCTCTCGGCATCTAACCCTCCTCGTATTGAAAATCCCCAGAAGAACAAGTATCAGAGACACACTGCTTATCAGATACGAATTAATATCACCACCATACAACAGCAGCTATTTTTGTTCACTACTAATTAGTCTTCTAACTTCCAATCTGATGGATCAGTGTGTTCAAGGAATACCCTCATCCTGACAAGAGGCAAAGGATCGAACTCAGCCAGCGGCTCGGACTGAATTTAAAGCAAATCAAGTATAAGCGAACCCAGACAAAGGTAATATATACATTAAGTTAAGCAGTAACAATGAAGTACCTTACTCATTCTAATATATATACATTCATATGATCTATACGAACCATGCAGACACAAACTGAGCATAACCATAATATGTTTCTCAAGGACGAGAATGATAAGCTGAGGAACGAAAATGAAGCCTTGACTGTGGAAATTATAACTGGATCTAGCTCCACAGGATCTGTGACAAAGGAAGCAGGAGCTGCTAGTTGCCCAATACCTAAAAATTCAAACGGTAATAAGATGACCAGTGCAGAGTGTGGTATCTGGATGGTAGAACTTGCAGTTACTGCGATGAACGAACTGCTAAGGATGACAGACGAAAGAAATACTTGTCTTTGGATTAAAGGTTCGCATGGTGGAAGAGAGGTATTGAATTATGAGTATTTGCAAACCTTTCCTCCTGTTTTAAGCATCAGACCAAGTGACTTTGCCTATGAGGCCACAAGGGAAACTGCTGTTGTGCAGTCTCCTTGTTGAGATTCGGTGAAATGGATGAAAATGTTTCCAAGCTTGATCTCTACAGTTGAAGTGATCTCCTCTGGCATAGAAGAGTTTACAACTGGCAAGTCATCTATGTCCTACATTTTAATAAATCAACATTTATAATTAAACTTATCTGAAATACACATAATTGGAAGCTGAACTCCAACTTCTTTCCCCAGTGCTTTCTTTATGCAAGTTAAAGTTCTATCGCTACTGCACGCTGTAGGGAAATGGGGTGTGGTCGATGTGTCAGTTCACCGGTATTCATACTGAAGAAACATATCTGCCATTCCGACAACTCCCTTCTGGCTGCATTATCAAAGAATTTCCTAATGACTGCTCTAAAGTGTTGAATCGTTAGGTTAGCTTAAGTTTAACTTGGCTTCACTGTGGACATGTCTCCAAGTACAGTTTGCACAGCGGATAAATAATGAAATGCAGGAAGATAAAGTAAGGAACTCGTACACAGAGATTTATAGTGGAAACTCTAGTACAACCGTACTCAGAGAAAAATCACTACCTTTCAGGTTTCACTGAAAGGATTTTGAGAAGCAGTCTTTTATTGCAGTGTACCGATATACTTTTCACAAAAGACTAGACAAGTTGAATAGCATCCGAATCTCCGATTCGCCCTAGACCCACCTTCTCTCTTTTCGAGAATCAACCGGACTGCTCTGCGGACGCTTCCCCTTTGCGTTTATGCAGCAGCTCACTGGACTAATCTATCGGACCCTTCCTCAGACGCAGCGACGTGCAGCAGCTCGTAAACCGCAGATCGACCTCACCAAAAATTCTGAACTCTCAACTGTAGACCGATGTCTTGATTTGAGACTTTGAAGCTTTATTTATATTGCTAGGGTTTCTAACTTGTGTTTAAATCTTTTGCTTCCTAATCAAGAAACCAAAGAGATAATAATAAGAAAAAGATAATAGATATTTCCAAATATGTGAATTAAGATTATGAAATATCTACAATAGAATCCTAACAATATTTCGAATATTCTTTTATTTTTAAATCACAAAAGATATGCATCTAATATAAATTTCGAATGTAGGATCCAAAGATATGCATAATCTAAAAGATTTAGAAATCTAATAATCATAGATATGCATAATCTAAAAGATAATGAAATCTAATAATCATAGATATGCAAGAATATTCTACTGATGTTTGTTCCATCAAAACTTGCTGGGTACATGTCCCCACATGTCCCAACAATTTCTCCCTTTTTGATGGTGACAAACATCCTTCCCTAAGACAGGTAAATGTCTAAGAGTACCATAGTTCTAAAGAACAGCTTTACCGTACTTCACTCTGACATTGGACTCGTTCCCCCTCAGATGACTACACAAGTAACTCAAGAACGGGTTCCCCCTCAATTAATGCTTTCCTGTCTTACCTTCCCCCTTTTGGCATCATCAAAAAGAAAACAGTGAAAAATTGAAGCCAAATAAAACACTAAACAGTTAACGCAGAATGGCTCAGCTCATATCAAAGGTGAGTACAAAGACAATGGACGGGTACACAGATTGACAGCCCTGCACAAAATTAATAAGGCCAAAGAAAGGATGAAAAAAAAAAAAAGGGATTGATGTGCTAGGATGATAAAGAGGGGATGAACCATGACGAGTCTAAGGTACTGGGGGAGCAGTGGAGGAGACCGTCAGAGAGATCAATACCCCAAGGAGCCTTTTCGGCCAGCGCCGTATTAGCTTGTCCTTGGCGTTCCTCCAACCGACAGAACCTGTCCTCAGTCCTCTGTTGGCCTTCGGCCAACTTGCGAAACTCATCTTCAACCAGAGTCCTTAGATCAATGGACCTTTCCCCAAGTGTAGCCCTGGGAGGTGGAGTTGGTAGCTCCCTAGTCCACCCTTGTCTGGGAACAAACCTGAACCCCATCTTGCGGGGGGTCGCCTCATCCAGCTCCCCTCTGCCCCCTGATGTGCTACACATGAGCCATCACTAAAAAATTCTCCCCTTTTTTTTTTTTTTTTTCTATTCCTATTTTTTTCATTCATTTTTTTTTTCTCTTCAGCATATCCTCAGACGCACTTTTGAGCCAGGAGACCAGGTATTATTATTCTCATCACGCCTGAAGCTCATGCCTGGAACGCTACGCAGCAAATGGACTCGACCGTACACAGTCACCAAGGTTTTCCCCTATGGAACAATCGAATTAGAAAACGAGCACCGGCATCGTTTTCAGGTCAATGGGCAGAGAGTCAAACGGTATCTAGGAGAACCTTGGGACGACACAGTGCGCGACATTGACTTGGCAGAACCTGAGATAGCAGATGCGCAGGTTACTGCGCCAGAGTCACCACCAGATGCACCAGAGGGAGAACTGGAAACTATTGCTCACATTTCTTCTTCCTCTTCATCTACCCTCGTTACTGCAGACTTCTCACATATTATCCTTGTTGACTACCCTTCTCACCCTTTGTGCAGGACCAAGAAGAACACAACACATGCACAAGCGCGGGGTCACTCAGGAGCAAGAGTGGGGGAGGTCGCTGGCACACATTTGGGCACGTAACGAGGTACAGTCGAGCCAACGACGTTAAACAAAGGCACTTGTCGGGAGGTAACCCGACACGTTTTTACTTTTACACGTTTTTTATATGTTTTTTCTTATGTTTTTTGTTTTGCTTGCATGCATATGCGCGCTCTCTGTGCGCTTGAGCTTGAGTCGTGGGGACACGGCTCTGTTTAAGTGTGGGGGGGGGAGCGTTACATGTACATTTCACGTTTTTGAGCTTTATAGTGTAGCTTAGTTTAATTGAAGGAAACAGTAGCAGTAGTGCACTTGAGTGCGGGTTGCGCGCACTGTTCAGCTTGTTTGCGCTATCCATATTGCGCCGTGCGCTTCTATCAACTGTTTTTAGTATATTTTTTTTCATTTTTCTGCTCCTGTTAGTTGGGATATACAGGGGATGTGGAGTTGACAGAAACACTCTAGAGAGGCGGTTAGTCGCTCGCGCTTCAGAGGAGAGGTATATGGTCGAGAGCGCTAGTGGAGGCCTGTGCTTCGCGACCTTCAGAACAAGAGAGCGCGCTCAGTCACGCAGATGCCGAAGGCAAGTACCCAAAAGCGTGGCGAGGTGGGAAAACAGACCACCTTGCCTCTGGTAGTCGAGCTAAGGAAGGCAGGCGCGGGTGTAAACGCGTGCGCCGACCTGCGCAAATGGACCAAGGAGGGAGAGCGGGGAGGTGTTCCATAGCTGTTATCCGGAGGCCGAGACTGGAACCATTCTGGGAAAAGATAGGAATCATAGACAGAGCTGTACACAAGAAAAATACCAGCAGATGATTTGCGCTACAAAAGAATCAGCATGCGCACAAGTACCAGCGTGCGCAAAATACACAGAAAATCATCAAAAGGCTTGAGTTCCCAGGAAGTGCGCGGAAGAATCACGCGCGGGAAGAAGCTGGCGCTGTTAACCATTTACCCATCCTCGGAGTGAGAGCTGACAACCTGGCGCCTATAAAGAGCTATCTCCCAGCCATCCGAAATGATTTTCATCCCAGCTGAGAGGTAATGAATTGCGAAATCAGTATATTAGAACTGTTGAATGCAGTTGTGCGCAGGTGGTAGAGCAGCGCAAGGTGTTCAGTAGTGTAGATCGCACCAGAGTGCAAGACTGTGCGCTAGACTCCAGAGAGGTAATGGTATCCGTGCTTGAGTGCTTGTTCGAGGACGAACAAGGGGCAAGTGTGGGGGGTTTGATAGAGCCTATTTATACACATTATTTAGATCATAACCCTATGCTTGTTTGCGATATTTTGTGTACAAGATTACTGGTTTCCAGTGTTTTTGTATTTCAGGGCAAAACAAGAGCCTAAGTCGATGATAAGGAATACACTCATAGAGGATTGTCTGCGCCGATACTTATTGCCTGCGCACGTCTAGTGCAAATTCCTACATTACGATACCACTGTTACTTGCGCATCGCGCAACCCCAATCACTCACACCCCCCAATTTCATAAGTGTAGGTTACTGGCTAAAACTGAACTACTTGCTCCCTGTGGAGATCGACCCTTACTTAACCGCTGTACTAAGTGGAAGAGGGAGGATTATATTTGACGCGTACAACGACGCGCGATCAGAGACACACCATGACACACAGAGAAACAGGAGAGAGAGGCGGAACTGAAAAACACACGAGCCTACTGAGAGGACCTGCGCTAGCCGACTGCGCCAGCCGAGATACTGCAACCTGCACGCACCTGCTTGTTACTGTTTTCTTGGATACTTTAGTTGTTATTTACTGTTTCCATGATGTTTACTACTAGCATGTCTAGCTAAACGCTTTGTATCGGTTGGGCATGATTCTATGAGTATTTCCTTTGAGACTTGTGCTTAATGCATAATTTATTTGCTTGTATTAATTCTGTGCACACGGTTGACAGCTAGTTGCATGAGTAGGGGAAGCCTTGAACCGCAATCTTACTCTTGCTACTTGTTTGTTATATGTTAAACTAGTTCATAGCTTGACGGTGACAACTAGGAGTAACGCGCTAGGATAATCAGTTGCTACTGTGACAGGATTCGTAGCTGCTTAGACTAGTCTTAAGAATTAATAGCTCATGAACTTTGATCGGAACATGCGCACATGTTAGGAAGCCTTGATCGGACACTAACATCAGTAAACCGAACTATAGACGTTTAGAGTCGATGATAAGGAATATATTCATAGAGGATTGTCTGCGCCGATACTTTTCATAGTCATAGTACTTAATCTCTACTGCCTGCGCACGTCTAGTGCAATTCCTGCGTTAACTATTGTCATTCGCGCACTTGCGCAACCCAATCACTCACACCCCAACTTTTGTAAGTGTAGGTTACTAGTTAGAGCTAATCTACTTGCTCCGTATGGAATCGACCTTGACTTAGCCGCTATACTAAGTGGAGAAGGAAGGAATTAATTTGACGCGCACAACGACGTGCGCATCAAGGGTGAGCCGAGCAAGGGAAGCGCGCAAATCCTACTGGGCAGACCATTTCTGATGACAGCGCGCACAAAGATAGACGTGTGGAAAGGCACGCTCTCAATGGAGGTAGATGGCGAGAAGATTCACTTTAGCATTTTTAAGGGGATGCAGCACCCTCATGAGGACGCCACAGTGCACGCATTAGACAGTATGGACGACTTGGTTGCGCATGCGCAGTGTGCGTGCGCAACAGGGGAGCCTACGCCATTGGCAAGAGTTGGAGGAACAAGATGATAAGCTGAGCAGCACAGAACCGGTGTCCAGAAAGGTATGTGATCTGGTTAATGTTTGCGCTACTAATAAAATCCTACCTTCAATTAAACAGGCACCCAAGGTTGAGCTGAAGCAATTGCCTGAGCACTTAAAGTACATCTTCCTGGGCAATGAGGACACCCTGCCTGTCATTATAAAGAAAGGATTAGAGGAGGAGTAGGAGGCGCGATTACAGGAGGTGCTGTGCAAGAACCAGCGCGCCATAGGATGGACATTAGCTGACCTGCGCAGAGTAAACCCTGATGTGTGCATGCACAGAATTCTGCTGGAAAATGATGCTAAACCATCCAGGGAACCTCAGCGCAGACTGAATCCGAATATGATGGAGGTAGTGCAGAAGGAGATCTTGAAGCTGCGTGACGCAGGTGTAATATACCCTATTTCAGACAGTAAGTGGGTAAGTCCAGTGCACGTTGTGCCAAAGAAAGGAGGCATTACAGTAGAGGAGAATGCGCAGGGCGAGCTAGTTCCCAAGCGCATACAGACTGGGTGGCGCATGTGCATTGACTACAGGAAGCTAAACGCAGTCACGTGCAAGGATCATTTTCCGCTACCATTCATGGACCAAATGCTCGACCGATTGGCGGGAAAGCCACACTTTTGCTTCTTGGACGGTTACTCAAGGTACAATCAGATCCCTATTGCTGCGGAGGATCAGGAGAAGACAACCTTTACCTGCCCATTCGGTACCTTTGCGTTCCGGCGCATGTCGTTTGGGCTGTGTAATGCGCCAGGTACGTTCCAACGCTTAGTCATGAGCATTTTCTCTGATATGATTGGTTTATGTATAGAGGTATTCATGGATGGCTTCACTGTGCATGGTGAGACGTTTGATGCATGTTTGGATAATCTTGATAAGGTCTTAGCGGGCTGCATTACCAAGAACCTAGTCCTCAATTATGAAAAATATCACTTTATGGTGTCACATGGAGTAGTACTAGGACATATCGTCTCGCAGGAAGGAATTAAGGTCGATAAAGTAAAAATTGATCTTATCTCAAATCTGCCTTATTCCACTAATGTGCGCGGCGTTAAGTCGTTCCTTGGGCATGCAGGGTTCTATAGGCGCTTTATTAAGGATTTTTCTAAAATATGTATTCCATTGTCTAACCTCCTTCAAAAGGATGTGTGCTTTGAGTTCACCGGTGAGTGCAGAAATGCTTTTGATAAGTTAAAGGATGCGCTGACCAGTGCGCCAGTGATGCGCGCACCAGACTGGAACTTACCATTTGAGCTGATGTGAGATGCTAGTGACTACGCTGTAGGCTCAGTGCTGGCCAGCGCGTGGAAAAAAGACCGCATGCTATCTATTATGCGTCGCGCACACTGGACACTGCGCAGAGGAACTACACCACGACCGAGAAGGAACTTTTGGCAATCGTATTTGCGCTGGAGAAGTTTCGCGCATATGTTCTAGGCGCTAAAGTCACTGTCTACACTGACCATGCTGCTATCCGCTACCTGATGTCCAAGAAAGAGACTAAGCCGCGCCTGATGCGCTGGTTGCTGCTGCTCCAAGAGTTCGATTTAGAGATCAAGGATAAGAAGGGCACGGAAAACATTGTTGCTGATCACCTAAGCAGGATAGTGAAGGAAGAGGAGCCTGGGCAGATCACGGAGACATTCCCTGACGAACACCTGATGGCGCTGAACGGTAAGGTACCATGGTATGCGCATATTGCAAATTACCTTGTCACAGGTGCGTTTCCCCCTCATTTCACTAAAACTCAATGCATGAGGTTAAAACATGAGTCTAAATATTACGTTTGGGATGATCCATACATGCTTAGAATAGGCCCTGATCAGATCTTGAGGCGATGTGTGCCTGATCATGAGATGAGCTCTGTTTTGAGATTTTGTCATGCCCACGCGTGCGGAGGATACTTTGGTCCAAAGCGCACGAGCAGGAAAATCCTAGATTGCGGTTTTTATTGGCCGCACTTATTTCGTGACTCATATAACCACTGCAAAGCTTGTGACAGGTGTCAGCGCACAGGAAATATCTCAGCGCGCAATGAGATGCCACAAACACCTATACTGGTAGACGAAGTGTTCGACTTGTGGGGAATTGACTTCATGGGGCCGTTTCCGCCATCTTGTGGATACGAGTACATACTAGTTGCGGTGGACTATGTCTCGAAGTGGGTCGAAGCTAAGGCCACGCGCAAGGATGATGGTAAAACGGTTGTTGAGTTTTTAAGAACTAACATTTTCTGTAGGTACGGAGTACCTAAGGCAATAATCAGCGACCATGAGCAATAGTTCCCAGTTCTCCCTCTGGCGCGTCTGGTGATGACTCTGGCGCAGCAACCTGTGCATCTGCTATCTCAGGCTCTGCCAATTCAATTTCGCGCGCTGTGCCATCCCAAGGTTCTCCTAAATACCGTTTGACTCTCTGCCCATTGACCTGAAAACGATGCCGGTGCTCGTTTTCTAACTCGATTGTTCCGTAGGGAAAAACCTTGGTGACTGTGTACGGTCCCGTCCATTTGCTGTGCAGCTTTCCAGGCATGAGCTTTAGGCGTGATGAGAATAATAATACCTGGTCTCTTGGCTCAAAAGTGCGTCTGAGGATATGTTTGTCATGAAATGCTTTTGTGCGTGCCTTGTAATCGCGTAGTCCCTCATATGCATCTAGGCGCAGCTCTTCTAATTCGCTTAGCTCAAATGCGCGCTCCTTTCCGGCCTCGTCTAGGTTCAGGTTGCAAATGCGTAATGCCCAATATGCTTTGTGCTCTAACTCCACTGGCAGGTGGCACGCTTTTCCGTAAACCAACCGGAACGGTGAAGTCCCAATTGGCGTCTTATGCGCAGTGCGGTATGCCCACAGCGCATCGTCAAGGCGCTGGCTCCAGTCTTTGCGCGACGGTCGCACAGTTTTCTCCAGGATGCGCTTGATCTCTCTGTTGGAAACCTCGGCCTGTCCATTCGTCTGAGGGTGGTAAGCAGTGGACGTCTTGTGGCGCACTCCATAATGCTTAAATACCTGCGCCACTATCCTATTGCAAAAGTGCGTCCCCTGGTCGCTAATGATTGCCTTAGGCACTCCGTACCTGCAAAATATGTTAGTTCTCAAAAAGTCAGCGACCGTCTTACCATCATCCTTCCGGGTAGCCTTGGCCTCAACCCATTTGGAGACATAATCTACCGCGACCAAAATATACTCGTATCCGGAAGATGGAGGAAATGGCCCCATGAAGTCAATCCCCCAAGTGTCGAATACTTCATCCACTAGAATTGGCGTCTGCGGCATCTCATTGCGCGCTGATATGCCTCCTGTGCGCTGGCACCTGTCACAGTTCCTGCAGTAGTTATATGAGTCACTGAACAAGCGCGGCCAATAAAATCCACAGTCCAGGATCTTTCTGCTCGTGCGCTTTGGACCAAAGTGTCCTCCACATGCGTGCGCATGACAAAACATCAAAACAGAGTTAATTTCATGGTCAGGCACGCAACGCCTTAAAATCTGATCAGGTCCTATTCTGAGCATATACGGATCATCCCAAATGTAATGTTTGGACTCATGTTTTAATCTCATGCATTGGGTTTTAGTGAAATGAGGAGGAAACGTACCTGTGACCAGGTAATTCACAATGTGCGCATACCATGGTACCTTACCTGTCAGCGCCATCAGATGCTCATCAGGGAATGTCTCCGTGATCTGTCCTGGCTCCTCCTCCTTCACGATCCTGCTCAGGTGGTCCGCAACTGTGTTTTCCATGCCCTTCTTATCTTTGATCTCCAAATCAAATTCCTGAAGTAGGAGCACCCAGCGCATCAGGCACGGCTTAGTTTCCTTCTTGGACATTAGGTAGCGGATTGCTGCGTGGTCTGTGTAGATGTTAACTCTGGCCCCAAGAACATATGCACGGAACTTCTCCAGCGCAAACACAATTGCCAGAAGTTCCTTCTCCGTGGTAATGTAGTTCCTCTGCGCAGCGTCCAGTGTGCGCGATGCATAATAAATGGCGTGCGTCTTCTTGTCCACTCGCTGTCCCAGGACTGCACCTACTGCATAGTCGCTTGCGTCGCACATCAGTTCAAAAGGCAGGCTCCAGTCTGGTGCGCGCATCACTGGCGCACTTGTCAGCGCCTCCTTCAACTTATCAAATGCGGCCCTGCACTCATCAGTAAATTCGAAACACACATCCTTTTGCAAGAGGTTAGACAGGGGTATACAAATTTTAGAGAAATCTTTTATGAACGCCTGTACAACCCGGCATGCCCAAGGAATGATTTCACATCGTGCACGCTAGTGGCATAAGGTAGATTGGAAATAAGATCAATTTTAGCTTTATCTACCTTGATCCCCTCCTGCGAGATAATATGTCCTAGTACTACACCATGCGATACCATGAAATGACATTTTTCATAATTGAGCACTAGGTTCTTTGAAATGCAGCGCGCTAAGACCTTATCAAGATGTGTTAAGCATGCGTCAAAGGTACCTCCGTATACAGTAAAATCATCCATGAACACTTCTATGCATATACCAATCATATCAGAAAAAATGCTCATGACAAGGCGTTGGAAGGTACCTGGCGCGTTACACAGCCCAAATGACATGCGCCGAAACGCAAACGTACCGAATGGGCAGGTAAATGTGGTCTTCTCTTGATCTTCCGCAGCTATGGGTATCTGATTGTACCTTGAGTATCCGTCCAAGAAACAAAAGTAGGGCTTACCTGCCAATCGGTCTAGCATCTGGTCCATAAAGGGTAGCGGGAAATGGTCCTTGCGCGTGACTGCATTAAGCTTCCTGTAGTCGATGCACATGCGCCTTCCAGTCTGAATGCGCTTGGGAACTAGCTCGCTCTGCGCATTCTCTTCTATTGTGATTCGTCCTTTCTTCGGCACAACGTGCACTGGACTTACCCATTTGCTGTCCGAAATAGGGTAAATGACTCCTGCGTCAAGCAACTTCAGGATCTCCTTCTACACCACCTCCATCATATTCGGGTTCAATCTGCGCTGAGGCTCCCTGGATGGTTTGGCACCATCTTCCAATAGAATTCTATGCATGCATACGTCCGGGCTCACTCCGCGCAGGTCAGCAAGTGTCCATCCTATAGCGCGTTGGTTCTTGCGCAGCACCTGCTGTAATTGCGCCTCCTGCTCCTCTTCTAATCTTTTCTTTATGATTACTGGCAGGGTGTCTTCATTTCCCAAAAATATGTACTTGAGGTGCTCTGGGAGTTGCTTCAGCTCGACCTTGGGTGCCTGTTCAATAGAGGGCAAGATTTTATTAGCAGTGCAGACTTTAACTATGGCTTGTACCTGTCTGGGTTCTGGTTCAGCACTGCTTAGCTCCTCTTCCTGCGCCTCCAACTCTGCCTGTGCCAGTGTTATGGGTTCTTCTGCTGCGCTCGCACATTGCGCATCTGCGACCAAGTCATCTAAGTTGTCCATTGCGTGCACTGTGGCGTCTTCATGAGGGTGCTGCATCCCCTTGAATATGTTGAAATGAATTTGTTCGCCATCAACCTCCATGGAGAGCGTGCCCCTCCACACGTCTATCTTTGTGCGCGCGGTCATCAGAAATGGTCTGCCCAGTAGGATATGCGCACTGCCTGTGATCGACTCACCCTCCATTTCTAGGACATAGAAGTCTGCTGGGAACACCAGCTCTCCTACTCGAACTAGAACGTCCTCGATCATGCCCGTAGGTTGCTTGCATGACCGATCTGCTAGCTGAGTGGTGAGACCTGCAGGCTTTAGTGGTCCAAGGCGCAATGACGCATATAGGGAATTGGGTAGCACATTTATAGATGCGCCTAAGTCAATCATGCAAATGCTCACTGTGGTATTACCTAAAGTGCATGGGATGGTAAACGTACCTGGGTCTCGGCATTTAGGTGGTACCTTATGTCGCACGATTGCTGAGGCCTGCGCATTGAGCATCACCTGCGCGCACTCGCCTTTCCTTCTCTTGTTTGTGCACGCTCCTTTAAAAACTTGGCGTACTTAGGGATCTGCTGAACTGCTTCAATAGGGGGAATGTTTATTTCCACCTTACTGAATAACTCGTAGAGCTCCTTATCGAGCGCTTCCTTCCTAGCCGATGGTGCCTGTACAGGGAAAGGTGCAGGTATGTTAGTACGATTCGTGCCCTTGTTTTTTAATTGTGTCATACCTGGCGCTTCGCCCTGCTGGCTTGTGGCTGGCGCTTCTGGTTGCGCGTCTTGCTCCGGTTGCGCATTCTGCTCTGTTGGATCCGGGACTTGCGCAACTGGTTGCGCGGGCGCCTTCGTGGTCTGCTCTGTTCCTATCGTGCGCCCAGTCCTCAGTGTCACAGCGTTGACTCCTCCCTTGGGGTTCTGAATCACTTGCGAAGGCAGGTTGCCATCGCTCTTTTTCAGCTCATACACCGTGGTAGCGATCTGTGATAGCTGCTTCTCAATGGACTCGAACCTCTTGTCATATTTGTCATCATTCTTGTCTGCTAGCTGCCCCACGATATCTTCTAAGGATCGCCTTGGCTACTGGTTGTTCTGCGCTGGTGCGTCAAGGCGGCGATGCGGTGGATTGTAGGGCGCAGCTTGTTGCGTCTGCTGTGGTGCGCGCTGATCCGTGGACTGCTTCTGGAAATTGTTTTCCTCCTTCCATCTGAACCCATTTGCGGCTAGGCCAAAACGCGGCTGATTTTGCCTCTGTGGCCCTCTGTTATCCCATCCTCCAAGAGCATTGACATCTCCTAATTCCTCAAACAGCGTGGGACATGCATCGATTTTGTGCTCGGTGGAATTGCAGAATTCGCATACCTTTGGCCCAACTGGTTGTGCGCCTTGCGCACTCATCAACTTCTGCAGCATGGCCTTCATTTCGTTGATCTCAGCGCTTGTTTCTACCTGATGCACAGAACGAGCACGACTATTTTCAAGTGTTAGCTAATGTCTTACCTGCCCAGCAGAGTCTTCGATCAGCTGCCACGCGTCCTCTGGGTACATGTTACAAATGTCGCCTCCTGCGCATGCGTTCAATAACCTCAGCTCCATGGGCAGCAGTCCATTCAGGAAATTCTCTATCAGCACATTTTGGGGCAGGCCGTGATTGTAGCAGTTGGCCTCTAGCTCCCTGAAACGCTCGTAATACTCTGACAGCGACTCTCCTACGCTCTGCCTAGGTGTGGCCAGCTCTCTCCTGAGTAGCGCGATCTTTGCTGCTGGGTAGAACTTGTCCAGGAACTTCTTCTGTAGCTGCTCCCATGTGTGAATTGATCCTGCTGGTAAGTTCATTAGCCAATGCCTGGCCGTGTCACATAATGAAAATGGGAACGCTTTCATCTTCAGCGCTTCGTCGCTCTCCCCTTCGGCCTTCATGTTCTTGCAAATGACTAGGAACTCACGCACATGCTTGACTGGATTCTCGTTGTTCATCCCGTGGAACTTGGGCATGTGATGAATGAGCGAGCTCCTTAGCTCAAAATGACCGTCTGGTGGAAGCACTATGCACCATGGCTGGTTAACCATGAGTGGGGCTGACATTTCGCGCACTGTTCTGCATCGCGCGGGTGGCGCATTATACACTTCAGCGGCCATTCTTGCTTCAACCTCGCGCTGCACTTCCTCTCTGAACAGGGCTGCACGGTTATGTGCTCTCGCTTCCTCTGGGGTTCTGTCCCCTAAGTTGTCCCCAACAACACTGTTATCCTCCATAACCTGTTCTAAATCTCAAAGAAAACGAAATTAAAAGATAACTAAGCTGTTGCGTCTGTCAGTGCGCAACTAGAATCTGCGCAGCGCAACTGTTTCAAGGTTGCGCAGGCTAATGGTGATTGCGCACAGTCAGAAACAACAACGAAAATAAAACAAACCGAAATGACTAACTATTATAAAAGAAATCTTAAGCTAATTAAAGCTTATCTGTGTTGTTCCCCGGCAACGGCGCCAAAATTTGATGTGCGCGTCGTTGTGCGCACCAAATTAATTCCTTCCTCTTCCACTTAGTACAGCGGTTAAGTCGGGGTCGAATCCACAGGGAGCAAGTAGATTAGCTTTAACTAGTAACCTGCACTTACGAAAACTGGGGGTGTGAGTGATTGGGTTGCGCAATGCGCGAGTAAACAGTAGTAAACGCAGGAATTGCACTAGACGTGCGCAGGGAGTAGGGATTAAGTACTATGACTATGAGGAGTATCGGCGTAGACAATCCTCTATGAGTGTATTCCTTATCATCGACTCTAAATGTCTACAGTTTGGTTTGCTAATGTTAGTGTCCGATCAAGGCTTCCTAAAATGTGCGCATGTTCCGATCAAAGTTCATGAGCTATTAATTCTTAAGACTAGCCTAAGCAGCTGCGAATCCTGTCACAGTAGCAACTGATTATCCTAGCGCGTTACTCCTAGTCGTCACCGTCAGGCTATTCAACTAGTTTAACATATAACAAACAAGCAACAAGAGTAAGATTGCGGTTCAAGGCTTCCCCTACTCATGCAACTAGCTGTCAACAGTGTGCACAGAATTAATATAAGCAAACAAGCTATGCATTAAGCGCAAGTCTCAAAGGAAATACTCATAGATTCATGCTCAACCGATACTAAGCGTTTAGCTAGACATGCTGGTAGTAAACATCATAGAAACAGTAAATAATATCTAAAGTATCAAAGAAACAGCAACTAGCAGGTGCGTGCAGGTTGCAGTGTCTCGGCTAGCGCAGGTCCTCGCAGCAAGCTCGTGTGTTTTTGAATCTGGCTCTCTCTCTCTCTCTGATATCTTGCGTCTCTGAGGTGTGTCGTGGTATATTTCAAACCCTAGCCTTCTTCTCTTTATATACTGCTCATGAGGCCCATCCTTGGTGACGTTGGCGTTTTAGGCAAGCAAAATGAAGTGCTATTCTAGTCATGCAAATATCAAACAATATTTATAACCGAGTGACCTCGGATCGAACCCAAGGGAAAAAGCTTAGACTAATTGACAACTAATCAATGCTACTATTGTAAGTCTACGGTTTTGGGGGGGGGGGGGGGGGGGGGGGGGGGTTTGTCCTCCTATAGAGGTATCTCTAGCAAGCACTAAAGACAAATGATATTTTTGGGTTTTGCTTAATGAATAAAAAAAGGGTGACTAGGGATTCAACTTCTCCCCTAAGATATGAGGAAATGAAATGACTCACTAATACATGCATGAACTACATTTGGTTGATAAAAGCAAGGCTAATGCATCATCCACTCTAGGTTCAACTCTCGCTCCTTCCCTAGAATGGAGAGGATACATAAATGACATGGTTCTCAAACTCTCATTCTATTGAACCGTGTAGAATTTGAGTCCCATAACCGCACCCTCTCGGTCTATTGGCCGGTTACTCAAATCCGCTAAAAACTTAGCCTAATGTCAAGAATGCATGTCGCTCTCACGCACAAACACTCCATCTATGATCATACAATAGCTATGAAACATCCTAAGTTCAACTCTCGCTCCTTCCTTAGGGGTTCTAACCAAGCATACTCACTTAAGCATTTCGTCAAACACTTGGTGTGCATACAATGAATACATAGCTAGGGCACAATATAATCAAACCAACCTTCATTCAATGCAATAAATTAGAGTTCTACATCATATCCAATCCTAGGGGATCCATTTAATCCCCAACCACAAAAGCAACTACTCACTCATAATGAGTGTGCACAAATACATGACAACTAAGGGAAGCATAAACGTAAATACAAAGCTAGGGTTTAAGAGAGGTTGGTGTAGAATCTTCAATCCAAGCTTCAATCTTCCATCAAGCTTGGTCTTCTTAGAGTTTTGGTCGTCTAGGGTTGAGAAAATATGGAAGCTCTCCCTCTTCACTTCTATCTCATTCTATTCATACTTTGTGAAGATTTCCAATAAGTGCCCGAAGTGACCGAATCACTTGATTCGGTCCATGTCAAAGTGATTCGCTCGAATCATTTTCTCAGCGCTGTTTTGAGTTTGGGCGAATCACTTATCCTGGCCGAATCACCTTTGATTCGGTCACGCCCTTGTTTTGATACGGTCAAACGTCTTGTGGAGCTAAACTGATTTGGGCACCTCATGGGCGAATCACTTTGATTCGGCCGAATCATCTGTTCAGTGCTGAATCACTTTTCTCGGACTGGGCGAATCACTTTTCTTGGCCGAATCACCTTTGATTCGGTCACACCCTTTATGTGATTCGGTCAACTCTTCAGGACTTTGCCCGGATCAAGTCAATTCGCGCAGCTGAGAGTGATTCGGTCAGGCTGGTGGGCGAATCGCTTCTGATTCGGCCGAATCACTTCTGCAGTTTGCTGAGACTTCCTTCTTTTGATCTCCATCGACCAGAATTCGTCTAGATTTTCTTCGGGCCACTTCGTGTCGTGAGATATATAATTTTAACCTGAAATGGATGAAGAAATCATCAAATGGCTTTATAGAATTGCGGAATAAACAAGAAGTAAGGGAAAAGTGTGGACAAATATAAGGTTATTTGTCCGCTCATCAAAACACCCCACACTTAAGTCTTGTTCGTCCCGAAAAAATATGTGCATAAGTCAAGCGAGAGTTTTCAGAAAAGGAATACTCACAAATCCCACTTGCAATCATCCATGATAGTTCAAAGTCCAAATATAGCTAGCTAAGCAAGTAGTTCCCTATCACCTCAAATTGAAATAGAGTTGTGCAAATTATTCACTTCACGCAAACTCTAAGGATCATTCACTTCAATGTGACAATAAATACTCATAGAATCGATGTCAACCTAGCATTCGTCAAATTCAAATTTCCGCTCAATTTCCTATGCAAGAAGTATGAAGAAAAGCGTCGCTAGAACAAAAATTTTGTCAAATCAATCACATATGCTTGCTAAGGGCAAGTCCATAAGCTCAAGACAATAAACTCGTTCCCAAGAATTAGGCTATACGTGATAAACCCTAAGAGAAGAGGAGTTTTGACAATGAAAAATTTAGAATTTCCTCGTACAAATCTGGATGCTTAAGTAATAAATTACGAGGGTCATACCTTAGACGGTTCCTAAAAACCCAATGCAAAAACCTTGCTCACACCTATGCGAAAGAACTTGTGGAAAAGGCACAAAGTCAAGAGTTAAGTGTGCCTATTTTTTGCGTTTATACAAATGCTTTCGAGGGGGAAATTACCTTCGTAACCCTCGGCAAATGCAAAACCTTCAAAATATGATAGTTCTTTTTTTCTTTCTCTTTCTTGTGCCTGTTTTTTTTTTTTTCTTCTTTCGCAATCACTTTGGAACACCCCACACTTAAAACTTGACAATGTGCCTAAATGTTATATGGTGGAGCATGAAGTGTGAGCAAAGCAAATGCAAAGGCTAAATAGGGACGCTAAAATCACCTAAAAGCAACCAAGAGCAAGTACAAGGTTTTTGTATGAAAACATTTTTTATTTTGTGCTCGCTAAACTTAACTTCATTTTTCATGCATGGAAAGAGCTTAAAAATAAATCGAACTAAGCTAGCCGAACACCGAATCATGTGAATAAAATCATCACAAAGAGGATCAATCGACTTAAAGATGCGATTCATGAATTTAAGGCACAACTCAATCCAAAATTTTTTTTTGATACTACTTAATTGCTTAGCAAACATTACTTCGTGTGATCAATACTTAAAGCTTGGATGAGAGCAATTATGCGAGTGTAATGTGCTCAAAGTGAGTGTGTAGCATAGAATCAAGTTGTAGAAAATCAAAGCAAAAGGACAAAACACCCCACACTTAGAATTTTGCTTAGTCCCTAAGCAATATAAAAAACAAAGGATGGTAAAGAGAAAGTTGCGAAGGAACTTCTCTCGTGTGGAGGTAGCCTAATGCACATCCGTCCGTGTCCATGAATGATGCTCTTGGCAGTTGCAATAAATCTGAAACTCACGAAACAGGTTAGCGCAACACTTGAATTCCCATGTTTAAAACAGCTAGCTATGCGAGATATAATTAATGTAGAACATATAGCTAGGCATGAGGTTAGAAAACAAATGCGCGACAGTGGATATGATGAGTTCACTTAGATATGTTTGTGTGCATCAAAAGTCATGAATTAGTGCATTAATGTGCTTGAGAAGGGTTTTGAACAATGGCAAATAAGAGGCAGAAATTTCCAAACCCAAGGCAGTGCTGCTGAAGAGTGCCCGAATCAGGTGATTCGGTGAAGGCAAATATTTGATTCGGTGACACCTGGTCGAATCACTTTTGTTCGGATAAGATTGGTTGGCCGAATCAGGTGATTCGGACAAGGCAAAAAGGATTGATTCGGCCAAGTGTCCGAATCACTTTAGCTGGGATAGAGGTTTGCCCGAATCACACTTGATTCGGACAAGGCCAAAAGTGGTGATTCGGCCTGGGTGTCCGAATCATTTTACCTGGGCAGTTCAAAATAGTGTTTTTTAAAGAAAATCTGCCAGAGAAACATTCAAGTGCCACAACCAATTGTCATACAAAAAATATCGCGGCGAAGCGCGTCAAATACAAATGGACAAGTCAAGCCAAATACATGTCAATTAAAGCATCACAAGTCATGACAAAATATTGTAGCAAACTAAACTTCATTCCCTTGGTTGCCACTGCCAGCTCCGGGAGCTCCTTCAACATTACCTCCATCCATTCTCCCTTCGAACATGCTGAAACTGAGTCACTCGCAGCTGTGGTAGGCACAGTCGGCTGAGGTGGTGGCTGAGAGAAGGGTGCTGGAGGCGGTGGAAGGTCTGAAATACCCATGCTTGCTGCCATACGCACCATGACATTTCCTTGCCATGCGACAAAATCGTGGACAAGGGTGGATAATACCTCATGAGAGCGAATGAGCGTCGTGTGAGAATCTGAAAGCGAGTCCAAGCGTGCGCTCAACAATGCTAGGCCTTCGCGTGCAATGGGCTCAGGCTCGACTGGAGGAATGGCAGTGGGAGAGGGTCTGAAATCTGGCATAGGCGCTGAGGTGTGGGCTGGATCGGCTGCTGCTGACGTGGGTGGCTCGCTGGCCTGCCTGGGTGGTGTCTCTATATCAGGGAGCCCATGCTCCTTTCGCTTCCTCTCTATTCTCTTCTCCAAGTGCTGTGGCACATCGGGTCGAATAATCCAACGAAGCGTCTTAGCCTCTATCATGTGCATCTTTCGGAGAGTTTCCAGGTTGAGCATTTTCTTTGGCAAGGCAGTGCAGCGGTCGAAAGAAAATCCCAGCCGCTTCGCGAGAAGCGTAATAAATGTCCCGCCACCTAGAGCTCGCCCCTTGTACTCCCATCTCTGATATGACTCAAACTGGACCGTCAGCGCATCTACAATGTTTACCGAGCTGCCACGAGAAATGAGGAGCATCAAGTCCAAGTCCGATGTATTAACGTACCTGCCTCCATCCTTGCGGCTGTGAATGGATGTCGAGATGACACGGTGAATTAGCCGCCAAACTGGGGAGGTAATCATCGTGGCTGGCTGGGGGGAGGTGAAGAATATGTCTTTCGCAGCGAGGTCTACCCAGAAATGGTACCGTTCGCGCTCTCTGAAATGTGGGGACACACCAAGCTTAGTGCACCCAAAAGCTGTGCAAATATCAAGCGCGGGCAGGGTAAAAATCTGTCCGCCTGAACGAAAGGTCCAAGAACTGACAGTTTGGTCCCTCTTGCCATTATGCCTTCGAATACCCTCAATATCTTCCTTCGTCGCTGAAAATGATGCCATAAATTCCTTCACCAGCCTCGGGTAAGTACCCGGATCATCCATCAAAACATAATGCATATCACTAGCACGAAGATAATCACTGATTTTATCCATAACCTTAAGCTTGCTCAGTGCGGCATGATCAGGATAAATGGGAGCCAGTACCTCATAATTCTCGTGCTGTGTCAATAAAGCTTGCATCTTGGCGTCCGCAGCTGTGATTTCTTCAGTAAGAGGAGGGGGTCTCCTTGTCTCTGCTGCTCCAGAATGAGGGATAACTGCCAACCTGGCTTGGGAGCACGACGACTCTCCCACAATTCTGAAATCGTCGGAAGAGGATGATGCACTGACTGGAGACAGCGGGGGAGAGGAGCGGATTATGATACCACTAGTAGCTCGCCTTGGCTTCGGTTTGGTTTTGGCTGGAGCTTTAGCTTTAGGTTTAGCAATGCCCGTACCCTTTTTAGCTGCGGACAGCTTCTTGGCAGGCGGTGGTCGTGGCTTTCCTGTAGTCGTCAAGTTACTCCTGGCCATTGTAAAGCTGGGCGAAGGAGAAGGGTGACTCGGGGAACCTGCGGCTGATTCGGGCGAAGCGGACTCGGAGGAAGCTGGGTTGAATGGGGGTCGCGGTTTAGGGTTAGCTCGGACAGGCGGTGCTCGGACGGACGAGGGTTTGGTTGGGAAGGTCAGACGGAAGCTGGTTTGGGGTTTGTGGTAGTCGGACGGGAGTGCTCGGGCGGAAAAAGATTTAGGGCTCGGGGGGGAATGAGCGAATAAACGGAGCTCGCACGAATAAATTTTCAGCCTCCAGCGAATTTGATTAGGGGACCTGCCCGAAGCACCAATGATTCGCCCGAATCATTTACTCAGTGCTGATTTGTATGTTTTCGGGTGAGCGAATCAACTGATTCGGGCGAAGGCTTGGCCGAATCGATCTGGGTAGCTGCTTGACCGAATCAAGTGATTCGGGGAGACCATCAATGATTCGCCCGAACCATTATCTCAGTGCTGATTTATATATTTTCGGGTGAGCGAATCAACTGATTCGGGCGAAGGCTTGGCCGAATCGATCTGGGTAGCTGCTTGACCGAATCAAGTGATTCGGGGAGACCATCAATGATTCGCCCGAACCATTATCTCAGTGCTGATTTATATATTTTTGGGTGAACGAATCAACTGATTCGGTCACTCCTAAAAACTGATTCGGGCGAACCAACTGGTGTGTGTTAGCAACTCTGCACAAAGTTTTTCACTCAAATGCACCACATTGCTCAACCACTTTAAGACATCTAATATTCACTCAAAACACCCCACACTCAAATATTTTCACACATGAATAATCAAACCAAAAGGGGTAATTTTGAGTGCACTCTACCACAAAAAATCCCTAAAACCTCCAACTTGATATATGCATGGCGCAACACAAAGTCAAAACATGATTCTACACTACAAACAAGTATGAGCAAAAGCACAAATACTCACCAGCCTAGTTTAAAGTCTTGGCTAAGACGTAGCCGATTCCCTTCTTCATAAGAAACACATTTGAGAAGTCCTTTGCGAGGATCCCTTCTCAAATGGCATGCAATAATTTTGGAATTAGGTAGAATCATCAAGCTTGAAGTCTCCAAGCTCCAAGCTTTGCACGTCTCCATGGTACGCTTTAATTCGATGGCCATTCACTTTGAAAGTTTCACCTTCTTTGTTTATCAATTCGAAGTGGCCATCTTCATACACTTTTTCAACTTTGAAGGGCCTCGACCATCTTGATTTCAGTTTTCCCGGGAATATTCTAAGTCTAGAGTTGAAAAGCAATACGCTATCTCCCTTTGAGAAAGTCCTCCTCCGAATTTTCTTGTCATGCCACAATGTGGTTTTCTCCTTATAAATTCTTGAACTCTCATAAGAGTCGAGTCTAATCTCATCTAGTTCGTGGAGTTTGAGGACTCTCTTCTCCATCGCCGTCTTCAAGTCAAAATTTAACTTCTTGATTTCCCATATGGCTGATCGCGGGTCATTGTGCGCGTCAAATTAATTCCTTCCTCTTCCACTTAGTACAGCAGTTAAGTCGGGGTCGAATCCACAGGGAGGCAGTAGATTAGCTTTAACTAGTGTCCTGCACTTACGAAAACTGGGGGTGTGAGTGATTGGGGGTTGCGCGATGCGCGAGTAAACAGTAGTAAACGCAGGAATCGCACTAGACGTGCGCAGGCAGTAGAGATTGAGTACTATGACTATGAGAAGTATCGGCGCAAACAATCCTCTATGAGTGTATTCCTTATCATCGACTCTAAATGTCTATAGTTTGATTTTACTTAAGTTAGTGTCTGGTCAAGGCTCCCTAACATGTGCGCATGTTCCGATCAAAGTTCATATGCTATTAATTCTTGAACTAGACTAAACAACTACGAATCCGATCAAGGTAGTAATTGCTTATCCTAGCGCGTTATTCCTAGTTGGCACCGTCAGGCTATTCAACTAGTTGAACATCCAACAACAAGTAACAAGAGTAAGATTGCGGTTCAAGGCTTCCCCTACTCATGTAACAAGCTGCCAACATTGTGCACAGAATTAATATAAGCAAACAAGCTATGCATTAAGCGCAAGTCTCAAAGGAAATACTCATAGATTCATGCCCAACCGATACTAAGCGTTTAGCTAGACATGCTAGTGGTAAACATCATAGAAACAGTAAATAATAACTAAAGTGTCCAAGAAAACAATAGCAAACAGTGCGTGCAGGTTGCAGTCTCGGCTGGCGCAGTCGACTAGCGCAGATCCTCTCAACAAGCTCGTGTGTTTTTCAATTCTGCCGCTCTCTCGCTGATATCTTGTGTCTCTGAAGCTCTGGTCTCTCTTGTGTTCTGTTCAAACCCTAGACTTCCTCTTCTTTATATACTGCTCAAGAGGCCCAACCTTGGCAACTTCCAAATCTGGTGGTGTCAAGATTTGGAAATACCACTATCTGCGCATGGCGCACGGCATACTGCTTAGCGCAATCGGTTAGCGCACCGTGGTCGACTTTGCCAATTCTTCTGTTTGCACCGCTAGCTCCGCAGGCTGTGTGATGCGCGTCCTAAACGCTGCCTATTAGCGCGTATCCGACTTAGGCCCTTGTTTTGCCCTGCAATACAAAAACACTGGAAACCAGTAATCTTGTACACAAAATAATGCAAACAAGCATAGGGTTAGGATCTAAATAATGTGTATAAATAGGCTCTATCAAACCCCCCACACTTGCCCCTTGTTCGTCCTCGAACAAGCACTCAAGCACGGATACTATTACCTCTCTGGAGTCTAGCGCACAGTCTTGCACTCTGGCGCAATCTGCACTACTGATCACCTTGCGCTGCTCTACCACCTGCGCGCAACTGCTTTCAACAGTTCTAACATAATGATTTCGCAATTCATTACCTCTCAACTAGGATGAAGATCATTTCGGATGGCTGGGAGATAGCTCTTCATAGGCTCCAGGTTGTCAGCTCTCACTCCGAGGATGGGTATATGGTTAACAGCGCAAGCTTCTTCCGGTGCGTGATTCTTCCGCGCACTTCCTGGGAACTCAAGCCTTTGATGACTTTCTTTGTGGACTTTGCGCACGCTGGTGCTTATTTGTGTGCATGCTGATTTCTTTGTAGCGCATATCATCTGCTGGTATTTTTCTTTTGTACAGCTTTGTCTATGGTTCCTATCTTTCCCAGAACGGTTCCAGTCTCGGCCTCCGGATAACAGCTATGGAACACCGCCCCGCTCTCCCTCCGAAGTCTATCTGCGCAGGTCGGCGCACGCGTTTACACTCACGCCTGCTCTCCTTAGCTCGACTTCCAGAGGGAAGGTGGTCTGTTTTCCCACCTCGCCACGCTATGGATATTCGCCTTCGGCATCTGCGTGACTGAGCGCGCTCTCTTGTTCCGAAGGTCGCGAAGCACCGGCCTCCACTAGCGCTCTCGACCATATACCTCACCTTCGAAGCGCGAACAACTAACCGCCTCTCTAGAGCGTTTCTGTCAACTCCACATCCCCTGTATATCCCAACTAACAGGAGCAGAAAAAACGAAAAAAATATACTAAAAACAGTTGATAGCAGGGCACGCAATATGGATAGCGCAAAACAAGCTGAACAGTGTGCGCAACCTGCACACAAGCGCACTACTGCTACTACTTCCTTCAATTGATCTAAGCTACACTATAAAGCTCAAAAATACGTGAAATGTAAAGGTGACGCTCCCCCCCCCCCACACTTAAACAGAGACGTGTCCCCACGACTCAAGCTCAAGCGCACGGTGAACGCGCACATGCATGCAAGTAAAACAAAGAACATAAAAACTAAGAACATATAGTCAAAGCAGCGCACAAAATATGTAGCATAAGAGTTCAGCACACATATAGCAACATAATATCGAATAATGTTCAGCGTATAAAAGAAAAAGACACCACCCGAAAGGAATAATGCGCCCCCCCTCCCCCCCCCCCCCCTCGTAGCTCTAGATGTCCTCTAAGCTGGACGCAGCCGCTGAACCATGCGCCTCCTCCTCTGAAGAATCCGTCACATATTCGGTGCTGGAGGAAGGCGGTACAACAGAAAGGGCGGCAGGCTGCGCCACGAAGTCGTCCTCGGAGATGGGGTCCCAAAGCGAGTCTGAGCTGGTGCTAATTATGGGTTCGGCTTCAGGGGACCTCGAAACGGACGGCTGGGCAAGGGAAGGTGCAGGTGCTGGTACTTGTTCTGGTTCGGGGGTGGGCTCTGTTTCTGGGGCTGCTGGTGCTGGCTCTGGTGCTAGAGAGGGCTCTGCTGGCTCTGGGGCTGGTGCTGGTGCTGGAACTGGGGCTGGAGAGGGCTCTGCTGGATGCACTGGGGGCTGAGTAAGAGGGCTGGCTGGCTGGTGCGGCTCGCTGGGGGAACCTGGAGGTGGCCGGCGCAGGCTGAGGAGAGGGGGAATCGCGTCTCCAAATCTCCACCCTGATGGTGGGCTCATGCTCAAATCCGCCCCCTCTGGTGCTAAATACTCGAGCACGCGCATAACGTTGAACGTCATGCGCTGCTCTACTGATGCTTCCTCAGGCGCCGCCTCAGCCTCGGTCCTCGGGCGCTTCCCTTGGGCACGCGGGGGAGAATCCTCGATGGAAATGGTAACTGGCTCCCCCTGCGGTGCGCGGGCCCTCCGGTGCGCTCCAGTCTGCGCGTGAGTCCTCGCGCCTGACTGGAGGCACAACTGGCTCTGGGGCCTCGTCCTCCTCCATCTCCTGCGCAGCCTCTGCTGCCTGCGCAGTGCTCTCCGCTCTTGGCAGCGGCACTCTGGCTGGCTGTAGGCGGTAGCACCACTCCAATGTGCCATCCTCCCTCACGGCTACCGTCCTTATCTGCAGCATGTGGGCGCGGTCCGGAGGAACAGCCAGCACCATTGTGTGCTCTGGCACCTCAGGCGCTCCATGCAACGCCCGCAGCAGGTGCGTAATAATTCCTCCGCAAGTCAGCGGCCCCTTGGTGCTGACACGGCTCCAGTGGTGCACCATGTTCAGGACAAAAAGCACCTTCTTCCCATAATAAAAGCCCTTCAAGATCTCCATATCCAGCAAGCTAATCTTCGGCGCACCATTAAAACACCCAATGATCGCATAGGCGACCAGGCGCCACAAGTAGAACATCCATGGGTCACGTAGCTCTCGTCCCCTACTGCGCCCCGCGGCAAAAACTGGCCAGGTCGCCATCTCGCGCCACGCCTCCTGATTCGTGTGCGTGTCCAAGTCAGCTTCCCGCACCTTAGCGCACCTCAGTGTGCGCTTCAGCCTCTTAGCCGAGGCAATGTACCACACCCCTCGGTGCCGGTACCTTATCTCCATCTCACCTGGTTCTAACGACGCCAGGAACTCACAGGTGTCCTCCCTGTCTGCTGCGCTATTGATCTCCAACAGCGCCTCCCAGCCCGCCAGTGCGAGCCTCTCCAAGATGAGGTCCTCCATACCGACCTCCCGCAGGAACTCCCTGCTGATGTACGGAGTCCCGTACATCTCAAGCCTCACGAAGTGAGCTGGGGTAGCTTGGTCCTCGGCAGGCTGCATCGTGGCTGGGTCTCTCTGGTCATCTCCGGTCAACACTCCACAAACACTCCAAAAAATCCAAACTCCTCCGAATGCCCTGAAACTTTCACCAAATGGGCGCCTACTGCCCGCCTACAAAACCCTCTAACCAATACTCCAATCGGTGCACTCTAGCCTGGTGCGATTTCAAAACCCTAGAGCACTCCTCTACCGCACAAACCCTACTGGAATCTGCTCAAATCTGGGGGAAAGGTTACCTGGGGAGAGTGCGGCTGTGTGCTCCTCAAATCTCTCTAAACTGAAGCTGGGTTGAGTGCCGGACGGTGAGCGGAGGTGTGAGGGCGGAAGTACAAGCTGGGAGTTTTTCTTGCAACGGTCGAGTGAAAAAAGTGCTGAAATTTTCTAAGTACCCCCTTATATACCCCCTGACTGGTGCAGCTGTCTTGCGCACTGCTGCTCGACTAAAAAACTACAAGTCCTAAACTGACTAAAAGATACTAGAAAAACTAAAAGAAAGACATGTAAAAGTAAAACGTGTCGGGTTACCTCCCGACAAGTGCCCTTGTTTAACGTCGTTGGCTCGACTGTACCTCGTTACGTGCCCAAATGTGTGCCAGCGACCTCCCCCACTCTTGCTCCTGAGTGACCCTGCGCTTGTGCATGTGTTGTATTCTTCTTGGTCCTGCGCAAAGGTTCGGGCGGGTGGTCAGCATGGTTAATAGTATGTGATAAATTATAAGTAACGTGGGTAGGTGACGAGGGAGAAGAAATATGAGCAATAGTCTCCTGTTCCCCCTCTGGCGCGTCTGATGGTGACTCTGGCGCAGCAACCAACGCATCTGCTATCTCAGGCTCTGCCAAGTCAATGTCGCGCGCTTTGCCATCCCAAGGTTCTCCTAAATACCGTTTGGCTCTCTGCCCATTGACCTGAAAACCATGCCGGTGCCCGTTTTCTAACTCGATTGTTCCGTAGGGGAAAACCTTGGTGACTGTGTACGGTCCTGTCCATTTGCTGCGCAGCTTTCCAGGCATGAGCCTCAGGCGTGATGAGAATAATAATACCTGGTCTCCTGGCGCAAAAGTGCGTCTGAGGATATGCTTGTCATGAAATGCCTTTGTGCGCGCCTTGTAATCGCGCAGTCCCTCATATGCTTCCAGGCGCAGCACTTCTAATTCGCTTAGCTCAAATGCACGCTCCTTTCCGGCCTCGTCTAGGTTCAGGTTGCAAATGCGTAACGCCCAATATGCTCTGTGCTCTAACTCCACTGGCAGGTGGCATGCTTTTCCGTAAACCAACCGGAACGGTGAAGTCCCAATTGGCGTCTTATGCGCAGTGCGGTATGCCCACAGCGCGTCGTCAAGGCGCTGGCTCCAGTCTTTGCGCGACGGTCGCACAGTTTTCTCCAGGATGCGCTTGATCTCTCTGTTGGAAACCTCGGCCTATCCATTTGTCTGAGGATGATAAGCAGTGGACGTCTTGTGGCGCACTCCATAATGCTTGAAAACTTGCGCCACAATCCTGTTGCAAAAGTGCGTCCCCTGGTCGCTAATGATCGCCTTAGGTACCCCGTACCTGCAAAAGATGTTAGTTCTCAAAAAATCAGCGACTGTCTTACCATCATCCTTTCTTGTGGCCTTAGCCTCGACCCATTTGGAGACATAGTCCACCGCGACCAATATATATTCATAGCCGGCAGATGGGGGAAATGGCCCCATGAAGTCAATCCCCCAAGTGTCGAATACTTCATCCACTAGAATTGGCGTCTGCGGCATCTCATTGCGCGCTGATATGCCTCCTGTGCGCTGGCACCTGTCACAGTTCCTGCAGTAGTTATATGAGTCACTGAACAAGCGCGGCCAATAAAATCCACAGTCCAGGATCTTTCTGCTCGTGCGCTTCGGACCAAAGTGTCCTCCACATGCGTGCGCATGACAAAACATCAAAACTGAATTAATTTCATGGTCAGGCACGCAGCGCCTCAATATCTGATCTGGTCCTATTCTGAGCATATATGGATCATCCCAAATGTAATGCTTGGACTCATGTTTCAATCTCATGCACTGGGTTTTATTGAAATGCGGGGGAAACGTACCTGTGACCAGGTAATTCGCAATGTGCGCATACCATGGTACCTTACCTGTCAGCGCCATCAGATGCTCGTCAGGAAATGTCTCCGTGATCTGCCCTGGCTCCTCCTCTTTCACGATCCTGCTCAGGTGGTCAGCAACTGTATTCTCCGTGCCCTTCTTAGCCTTAATTTCTAAGTCAAATTCCTGAAGTAGGAGCACCCAGCGCATCAGGCGCGGCTTAGTTTCCTTCTTGGTCATTAGGTAACGGATGGCTGCGTGGGCTGTGTATATGATGACCCTAGCGCCTAGAACATATGCACGGAACTTCTCCAGCGTAAACACAATTGCCAGAAGCTCCTTCTCCGTGGTGGTGTAGTTCCTCTGCGCAGCGTCCAGTGTGCGCGATGCATAATAGATGGCGTGCGGCTTCTTGTCCACTCGCTGCCCCAGGACTGCACCTACTGCATAATCGCTTGTGTTGCACATCAGTTCAAATGGCAGGTTCCAGTCTGGCGCGAGCATTACTGGCGCACTGGTCAACGCGTCCTTCAGCTTATCAAATGCGGCCCTACACTCATCAGTAAACTCAAAACACACATCCTCTTGCAGGAGGTTAGACAGGGGTATACAAATTTTAGAGAAATCTTTTATGAAGCGCCTGTAAAACCCGGCATGCCCTAGGAATGATTTCACATCGCGCACGTTAGTGGCATAAGGTAGATTAGAAATAAGATCAATTTTAGCTTTATCTACCTTGATCCCCTCCTGCGAGATAATATGTCCTAGTACTACACCATGCGTTACCATGAAATGGTATTTTTCATAATTGAGCACTAGGTTCTTTGAAATGCAGCGCGCTAAGACCTTATCAAGATGTGTTAAGCATGCATCAAAGTTACCTCCATATACGGTAAAATCATCCATGAACACTTCTATGCATATACCAATCATATCAGAAAAAATTCTCATGACTAGACGTTGGAACGTACCTGGCGCGTTACACAGCCCAAATGACATGCGCCGAAACGCAAACGTACCGAACGGGCAGGTGAACGTGGTCTTTTCTTGATCCTCCGCAGCTATGGGTATCTGATTGTACCCTGAATATCCGTCCAAGAAACAAAAATAGGGCTTTCCTGCTAATCTGTCCAGCATCTGATCCATAAAAGGTAGCGGGAATATGGTCCTTGCGCGTGACTGCGTTAAGCTTCCTGTAGTCGATGCACATGCGCCATCCAGTCTGGATGCGCTTGGGAACTAGCTCGCCCTGCGCATTCTCTTCTACAGTGATTCCTCCTTTCTTTGGCACAACGTGCACTGGACTGACCCATTTGCTGTCCGAAATGGGGTAAATGACTCCTGCGTCAAGTAACCTTAAAATCTCCTTCTGCACTACCTCCATCATATTCGGGTTTAATCTGCGCTGAGCCTCCCTGGATGGTTTAGCACCATCTTCCAATAGAATTCTATGCATGCACACGTCTGGGCTCACTCCACGCAGATCAGCCAGTGTCCATCCAATAGCGCGCTGGTTCCTGCGCAGCACCTGCCGTAGTTGTGCCTCCTGCTCTTCTTCTAATCCTTTCTTTATAATCACTTGCAGGGTGTCTTCGTTTCCCAGGAATATGTACTTGAGGTGCTCTGGGAGTTGCTTCAGCTCGACCTTGGGTGCCTGTTCAACAGAGGGCAGGATTTTATTGGTAGTGCAAACATGAACTATAGTGTGTATCTGTCTGAGTTCTGGTTCAGCACTGCTCAGCTCGTCCTCCTGCTCCTCCAACTCTGCTTGTGCCAATGTCTCAGGTCCGTTTTCTGCACTTGCGCATTGCGCATCTGCGACCAAGTCGTCTACGCAGTCCATTGCGTGCACTGTGGCGTCTTCATGAGGGTGCTGCATCCCCTTAAATATGTTGAAATGGATTTCTTTGCCGTCAACCTCCATGGAGAGCGTGCCCCTCCATACGTCTATCTTTGTGCGCGCGGACATCAGAAATGGTCTGCCTAATAGGATCTGTGCACTGCTGGTGCTTGATTCACCCTCCATTTCTATCACATAGAAATCTGCTGGGAACACCAGCTCTCCTACTATCATGCCTGCAGGTTGTTTGCATGACCGATCTGCTAGCTGAATGGTGAGACCTGCAGGCTTTAGTGGTCCAAGGCGCAATGTCGCATATAGGGAATAGGGTAGCATATTTATGGATGCGCCTAAATCAATCATGCAATTGCTCACTGTGGTTTTACCTAAAGTGCATGGGATGGTGAACGTACCTGGGTCTCGGCACTTAGGTGGTACCTTATGTTGCACGATCGCTGAGGCCTGCGCATTTAGCATTACCTGTGCGCACTCGCCTTTCCTCCCCTTGTTTGTGCACAGCTCCTTTAGAAATTTGGCGTACCTAGGGATTTGCCGAACTGCTTCAATAAGGGGAATGTTTATTTCCACCTTACTGAATAACTCGTATAGCTCCTTGTCCAGCGCTTCCTTCCTAGCCGATGGTGCCTGCACAGGGAAAGGTGCAGGTATATTAGTATGATTCGTCCCTTTTAATTGTGTTATACCTGGCGCTTCGCCCTACTGGCTTGTGGCTGGTACTTCTGGTTGCGCGTCTGGCTCCGGTTGCGCATTCTGCTCTGCTGGATCCGGGACTAGCGCAACTGGTTGCGCGGGCGCCTTCGCGGTCTGCTCTGTTCCTATCGTGCGCCCAGTCCTCAGTGTCACTGCATTGACTCCTCCTTTGGGGTTCTGAATCACTTGCGAAGGCAGGTTGCCATCGCTCTTTTTTAGCTCATACACCGTGGTAGCGATCTGTGATAGCTGCTTTTCAATGGACTCGAACCTCTTGTCATACTTCTCGTCATTTTTGCGCACTGTGTCTGCTAGCTGCCCCACGATATCTTCCAAAGATTGCCTTGGTTGCTGGTTGTTATGCGCTGGAGCGTCAGTGCGGCGATGCGGTGGATTGTAGGGCGCAGCTTGTTGCATCTGCTGTGGCGCGCGCTGATCCGTGGACTGCCTCTGGAAATTGTTTTCCTCCTTCCATCTGAACCCATTTGCGGCCAGTCCAAAACGCGGCTGATTCTGTCTCTGTGGCCCTCTGTTATCCCATCCTCCAAGAGCATTGACATCTCCCGATTCCTCAAACAGCGTGGGACATGCATCGGTTTTGTGCTCGGTGGAATTGCAGAATTCGCATACCTTTGGTGCAACTGGTTGTGCGCTTTGCGCACTCATCAACTTTTGCAGCATGGCCTTCATTTCCTTGATCTCAGCGCTTGTTTCTACCTGATGCACAGAACGAGCACGACTATTTTCAAGTGTTAGCTGATGTCTTACCTGCCCAGCAGAGTCTTCTATCAGCTGCCACGCGTCTTCTGGGTACATGTTGCAAATGTCGCCTCCTGCGCATGCGTTCAATAATCTCAGCTCCATGGGCAGCAGCCCATTCAGGAAATTCTCTATCAGCACATTCTGGGGCAGGCCGTGATTGTAGCAGTTGGCCTCTAGCTCCCTGAAACGCTCGTAATACTCTGACAGTGACTCCCCTGCACTCTGCCTAGGTGCGGCCAGCTCCCTCCTGAGTAGCGCGATCTTCGCTGCGGGATAGAATTTGTCCAGGAACTTCTTCTGCAGCTGCTCCCATGTGTGAATTGATCCAACTGGTAAGTTCATTAGCCAATGCCTGGCCGTGTCACACAGTGAAAATGGGAACGCTTTCATCTTCAGTGCCTCATCGCCTTCCCCTTCGGTCTTCATGTTCTCGCAAATGACTAGGATGGCCGCTTCCCCCTTCGGTCTTCATGTTCTCGCACATGCTTGGCTGGATTTTTGTTGTTCATCCCGTGGAACTTGGGCATGTGATGAATGAGCGAGCTCCTTAGTTCAAAATGTCCGTCTGGCGGAAGCACGATGCACCATGGCTGGTTAACAGTGAGTGGGGCTGACATTTCGCGCACCATTCTGCGTCGCGCAGCTTGTCGCGCGGGTGGCGCATTATACACTTCAGCGGCCATCCTTGCTTCAACCTCGCGCTGCACTTCCTCTCTGAACAGGGTTGCGCGGTTATGTGCTCTTGCTTCCTCTGGGGTCCTGTCCCCTAAGTTGTCCCCAACGACACTGTTATCCTCCATGACCTGTTCTAAATCTCAAAGAAAACGAAATTAAAAGATAACTAATGCTGCTGCGTCTGTCAGTGCACAACTAGAATCTGCGCAGCGCAACTGTTTCAAGGTTGCGCAGGCTAATGGTGATTGCGCGCTGTCAGAAACAACAACGAAAATAAAGCAAACTGAAATAACTAACTATTAAAAGAAAACCTAAGCTGGTTAAAGCTTATCTGTGTTGCTTCCCCGGCAACGGCGCCAAAATTTGATGCACGCGTCGTTGTGCGCGTCAAATTAATTCCTTCCTCTTCCACTTAGTACAGCGGTTAAGTCGGGGTCGAATCCACAGGGAGGCAGTAGATTAGCTTTAACTAGTGTCCTGCACTTACGAAAACTGGGGGTGTGAGTGATTGGGGGTTGCGCGATGCGCGAGTAAACAGTAGTAAACGCAGGAATTGCACTAGACGTGCGCAGACAGTAGAGATTGAGTACTATGACTATGAGAAGTATCGGCGCAAACAATCCCCTATGAGTGTATTCCTTATCATCGACTCTAAATGTCTATAGTTTGATTTTACTTAAGTTAGTGTCCGGTCAAGGCTCCCTAACATGTGCGCATGTTCCGATCAAAGTTCATGTGCTATTAATTCTTGAACTAGACTAAACAACTACGAATCCGATCAAGGTAGTAATTGCTTATCCTAGCGCGTTACTCCTAGTTGGCACCGTCAGGCTATTCAACTAGTTTAACATACAACAACAAGTAACAAGAGTAAGATTGCGGTTCAAGGCTTCCCCTACTCATGTAACAAGCTGCCAACAATGTGAACAGAATTAATATAAGCAAACAAGCTATGCATTAAGCGCAAGTCTCAAAGGAAATACTCATAGATTCATGCCCAACCGATACTAAGCGTTTAGCTAGACATGCTGGTAGTAAACATCATAGAAACAGTAAATAATATCTAAAGTATCAAAGAAACAGCAACTAGCAGGTGCGTGCAGGTTGCAGTCTCGGCTGGCGCAGTCGGCTAGCGCAGATCCTCTCAACAAGCTCGTGTGTTTTTCAATTCTGCCGCTCTCTCGCTGATATCTTGTGTCTCTGAAGCTCTGGTCTCTCTTGTGTTCTGTTCAAACCCTAGACTTCCTCTTCTTTATATACTGCTCAAGAGGCCCAACCTTGGCAACTTCCAAATCTGGTGGTGTCAAGATTTGGAAATACCACTATCTGCGCATGGCGCACGGCATACTGCTTAGCGCAATCGGTTAGCGCACCGTGGTCGACTTTGCCAATTCTTCTGTTTGCGCCGCTAGCTCCGCAGGCTGTGTGATGCGCGTCCTAAACGCTGCCTGTTAGCGCGTATCCGACTTAGGCCCTTATTTTGCCCTGCAATACAAAAACACTGGAAACCAGTAATCTTGTACACAAAATAATGCAAACAAGCATAGGGTTAGGATCTAAATAATGTGTATAAATAGGCTCTATCAATGGCCTTGTACTCCATTTCGACGGGGAGATGGCATGGCTTCCCATAGACTAAGCGGTATGGTGACATGCCAATCGGGGTCTTGAAAGCGGTGCGATATGCCCATAAAGCTTCTTCGAGCTTTGAAGACCAATCCTTCCTTGAGTTCCCCACCGTTTTTTCGAGAATAGCTTTTATCTCCCTATTAGAAACTTCAACTTGTCCACTAGTTTGAGGGTGATAAGGCGTCGCAATTTTATGATAAACTCCATATTTTCGAAGCATCGCTTCGAATTGTCTTTCTTTGAAATGAGTATCATTATCACTAATTACGGTCCGAGGGGCTCCAAATCTTGGAAAGATGACCTTCTTGAATAACTTAATCACAACTTTGGCATCGCAAGAAGGTGAGGCAATGGCTTCCACCCATTTTGAGACATAGTCGACGGCGACCAAAATATACTTATTCCCATAAGAAGATGGGAATGGTCCCATGTAATCGATCCCCCATACGTCGAATATCTCAACCTCTAGAATACCCTTTTGAGGCATTTCATCTCTCTTAGAAATATTTCCGGTTCTTTGACACACATCACAAGACTTCACGAACTCATATGCATCTTTGAACAAACTCGGCCAATAAAATCCACTTTGGAGAACCTTTGTGGCCGTTTTGGAACTTGAGCCGTGCCCGCCATAAGGAGAAGAGTGACATCCTTCAAGAATACCTTGTTGGTCGCATTCCGCGACACATGATCTATAAAGTCCATCCGCGCAAAGCCTATATAGATAAGGCTCGTCCCAATAGTACCGGTTGATATCATGAAGGAATTTCTTCCTTTGATTGTAATTTGCTCCCTCCGGTAGAATTCCACAAGCTAGGAAATTCACGAAGTCCGCATACCATGGAGCTTGCGCGGTCTCGATGCTCATCAAGTATTCCCCAATGAATGTGTCATTTACGGGAATCGTTATTGAATCTTCTTCTTTGGTTAGTTCGAGTCTTGACAAGTGATCCGCCACTACATTCTCTACTCCTTTCTTGTCCGTAATCTCTATATCAAATTCTTGCAATAGGAGTACCCAACGGATAAGTCTAGGCTTTGCTTCCTTCTTAGAAACCAAATACTTGATGGCGGCATGATCCGTGTAGACTATTGTTTTAGAACCAATCAAGTATTGCCTAAATTTTTCAAAGGCATAGACAATGGCTAGCATTTCTTTCTCCGTTGTTGAGTAGTTTGCTTGGGTAGTGTCAAGGGCCTTACTAATGTAATAGATTACGTGGAGGCGCTTATCGATTCGTTGACCCAAGACGGCTCCAATGGCGCTATCACTTGCATCGCACATCATTTCGAATGGTAAATCCCAATTCGGTGCTTGAATAATAGGTGCGGTCACCAAAGCTTGGTTCAATACTTCAAACGCCTCAAGACAAGGCTCATCAAAAGTAAATTCCACCTCATTGCGTAGAAGATTTGTGAGGGGCTTTGCTATCTTTGAAAAATCTTTAATAAACCTTCGATAAAAGCCCGCATGCCCGAGAAAACTTCTAATTCCTTTAACATCCCTTGGAGGTGGCAACTTTTCAATCAAGTCGATTTTAGCTCTATCGACTTCGATCCCTCTTTTTGAAACACGATGTCCCAAAACTATGCCTTCTTTCACCATGAAATGGCATTTCTCCCAATTGAGGACTAAGTCCATCTCAATGCACCAAGCCAAAACACGTGAAAGATTTGTAAGACAATCATCAAAAGAATATCCATGCACCGAAAAATCATCCATAAACACTTCCATGGAATTTTCAAGAAATTCGGAAAATATGGACATCATGCATCTTTGAAAAGTACCCGGCGCATTACAAAGACCAAAAGGCATTCTCCTATATGCAAAAGTGCCATAGGGGCAAGTAAATGTTGTCTTTTCTTGGTCATCGGGGTGGATGGGAATTTGGAAAAAACCACTATAACCATCTAGAAAGCAAAAATATTCATGTCCCGCTAATCTTTCTAACATTTGATCAATAAAAGGAATTGGGAAATGATCTTTCTTGGTGGCTTTGTTTAATTTCCTATAGTCTATGCACATCCTCCACCCCGTGACCGTGCGCGTACGGATCAATTCATTTTTATCATTCTCCACAACGGTGAGCCTTTCTTAGGCACCACATGAATTGGGCTCACCCATTCGGAGTCGGGGATCGAGTAAATTATTCCCGCATCTCTTAACTTAGTCACTTCTTTCAACACAACCTCACCAAGCTTAGGATTTAATCGCCTAAGAAATTCGCGACTAGGTTTCACATTCTCCTCAAGTCTTATCCTATGCATGCAAACCTTGGGGCTAATCCCTTTCAAATCATCATTGGAATGCCCAATAGCACCCTTATACAATTACAACACATGCATAAGCTTAGAGGTCTCACATTTATCAAGAGATGCTTCGATAATTACGGGTAGTGAATTGTTTGGTCCGAGGAATTCATACCTTAGATTCGGTGGAAAGGGTTTCAACCCCTCACCGAATTCCTTACCTTTTCGTGTATCTTCTTCAATGGTGTCCTCATCAAGATTCATCAACGAGGCGAAAGATGGACTACCACTATCTTTGGTGAGCAACTCGTACTCAAAATTTGTCAACTCATCATGGGCATCAAAAACATCACAAGCATCATTTATTTCAAGCAAATGACAATCCATAGAACTACTAGGAGCATTTAAAACCTTTTTCAAGTAAAATTTAAATTTGTCAGTTCCCAAGTTTAGTTCTATAACTCCCTCTCCACAATTAATAACGGTTTTTACCGTATTCAAGAAAGGCCTTCCTAGTATGATAGGAATTTCACGATCCTCATCCATTTCAAGCACATAAAAGTCAACGGGAACATAAAATTTCGCTACTCTAATTGGAACATCCTCTAAAATACCATTAGGTAACCTAGATGATCTATCCGCCAATCTAAGATTTATGGATGTAGGAGTGAGTTCACCCATGTCAAGTTTTTGAAACAAGGAAAATGGCATCAAAGAAATACTAGCTCCCAAATCACACAATGCACTATCTATGCAAAAATCACCAATAGCAATAGGAATAGAGAATGAACCATGATCATTTAGCTTCCTAGGCATGTTATGTTGAATAATAGCGCTACAATTAGCATCCAAAGCTACGTGATCAATTTCATGCATTTCTCTCCTATGCGATATAATATCTTTAAGAAATTTTGCATAAGTAGGCATTTGAGTTAGTACCTCCGTGAAGGGGAGAGTCACTTGGAGTTTGCTCAAGATATCCGCAAAGCGCTTGAAATGTGTGTCCTCCTTCTTCTTCTTCAATCTTTGTGGAAATGGAATGGGAGGCACATATGGAGCGGGCTCTTGAACTTTTTCTTTTCCTCTCTTCTCAACCTTCTCTTGAGATGAAGACCCTTCTTTCTCAACCTCAACGGTTGTGTTGGCAACTTTCGTCTTCGCTTGGGGTTCTTCTAAGACTCTTCCGCTCTTTAAGGTGATGGCATTTATGGTTTCGGAAGAGTTCACATCCGGTTGAGAAGGCAATTTCCCTTGATATTTTGAGGAAGAACTCGCTTGTTGAGCAATTTGGGTCTCAAGCATTTTATTATGTGCTTCCAATTGGTCGAGTCTTTGAAGGATGAGTTGGTTATCCTTTTATTGTTGAGCTTGAGTTGCGGCCAATTGCGCGACAATGGATAATAGGGATGGTTCCTCTTGGCTAGGCCTCTCCTCATTCCTTTGGGAAGGAGCTTGCAATTGTTTCCTTGGTGGAAATCCCGGAGGTGTAGGCTTTGGTTCATTGTTGATGGGCGCTCTCCTCGGAAAGTTTGGGTCTTCATGGAACCTTACAAGTTGAGGAGGGTTCCTTGGTTGGTAGGGAGGATTTCTTGGTTGATACCCACTTGATTGAGGTGGCACATAAGCTCTCTCTTGGTTCCTCACAAGATAATTAACATCTTCAAATTCATCCGCATGTTTGGCGGTGCAAGAATCTTCGTCATGCGACGGGTTAGCACATATGCTACAAGCTTGCGGATGTTCTCTTCTCTTGTTCAAATTCATGTTCCCAATAGATTGTGCCAAGGAATTTACCGTCTTTGCAAGGGTGTTGAAATCTTCCTTTGTTACGGCTTTAGAGGTTTCCTCCTTGCTCTTTTTCTTCAAGGGGTTCCTTTAACCACCCCATTGATGCGAATTTCGTGCAATCTTTTCGATGATCTTGAAACCATCGGTAGCCGTTAAGTCCATCATCGCTCCATTACTCGCATGGTCCATATGGTTCCTTGCATCTTGGTCCATCCCATCGTAAAAGCCTTGCAATAATTGCCACTTGTTGAATCCATGATGAGGGCAATCTCTTTGAAGCTCTTTGAAACGCTCATACGCCTCATAGAAGGTTTCATCGTCACGTTGAGTAAATTGGTTGATTCTATCCCGAATCTTCTTTTTCTTGGCGGGAGGGAAGTATTGGATTAAAAAGGCTTGTGCTAGTCCCTCCCAAGTATTGAATGTATCCGGTTCATGACTCATCAACCAATCTTTAGATTTCCCGGAAAGTGAGAACGGAAAAACCTTCATGTATACCCACTCTTGTTGGATGCCCGGCATTTTGTATGTGCGGCATAGCTCCGTAAATTGGGCCAAATGTGCATTTGGGTTCCCATACCCGTCAAATTGATGTGCGGCCACCATATGGAGGAGGGCGGATTTGATTTCAAATTCTTGGTCTTCTCCCCCCGTCAAATTGGGGAACCATAATGTCCAATGGTTGGGGCGATGTATGCCCCAACCGGTCTTTCTTCTTCCTCTTGCGGAAGAGGAGCATTTCCTTGCCTTCTAGGAATTTGTGGATCCATATTTCCCGGTTGTTCGGCTCGTGTAGGCGAAGGAGTATCCAAATGAGGAGTGTGATGCTCGTGTGAAGCGGAGGGATGAGAAGGTTGACTTGTAGTTGAGGTAGAAGCTTGTTCTTGTACTAACTTGCTCTTTGCTCTAGTTTGCATTCAAACACCTATGAAGCAATCAAAGAGAGCTTTTATAAGTGTGAACTTAAATAGAGACAAACAAGAATAGCACGCACGCAAGCAATTACGACAACTAAATAAAAGAAAAAAAGTGAAGTAAACTAACTAAAAGTAATACTAATTAGCAATCTAATCTAATGGCTAATTCCCCGGCAACGGCGCCATTTTGACGTTGGCGTTTTAGGCAAGCAAAATGAAGTGTTATTCTAGTCACGCAAATATCAAACAATATTTATAACCGAGTGACCTCGGATCGAACCCAAGGGAAAAAGCTTAGACTAATTGACAACTAATCAATGCTACTATTGTAAGTCTATGGTTTTTTTTTATAGAGGTATCTCTAGCAAGCACTAAAGACAAATGATATTTTTGGGTTTTGCTTAATGAATAAAAAAAGGGTGACTAGGGATTCAACTTCTCCCCTAAGATATGAGGAAATGAAATAACTCACTAATACATCCATGAACTACATTTGGTTGATAAAAGCAAGGCTAATGCATCATCCGCTCTAGGTTCAACTCTCGCTCCTTCCCTAGAATGGAGAGGATACATAAATGACATGGTTCTCAAACTCTCATTCTATTGAACCGTGTAGAATTTGAGTCCCATAACCGCACCCTCTCGGTCTATTGGCCGGTTACTCAAATCCGCTCAAAACTTAGCCTAATGTCAAGAATGCATGTCGCTCTCACGCACAAACACTCCATCTATGATCATACAATAGCTATGAAACATCCTAAGTTCAACTCTCGCTCCTTCCTTAGGGGTTCTAACCAAGCATACTCACTTAAGCATTTCGTCAAACACTTGGTGTGCATACAATGAATACATAGCTAGGGCACAATATAATCAAACCAACCTTCATTCAATGCAATAAATTAGAGTTCTACATCATATCCAATCCTAGGGGATCCATTTAATCCCCAACCACAAAAGCAACTAGTCACTCATAATGAGTGTGCACAAATACATGACAACTAAGGGAAGCATAAATGTAAATACAAAGCTAGGGTTTAAGAGAGGTTGGTGTAGAATCTTCAATCCAAGCTTCAATCTTCCATCAAGCTTGGTCTTCTTCGAGTTTTGGTCGTCTAGGGTTGAGAAAATATGGAAGCTCTCCCTCTTCACTTCTATCTCATTCTATTTATACTTTGTGAAGATTTCCAATAAGTGCCCGAAGTGACCGAATCACTTGATTCGGTCAATGTCAAAGTGATTCGCTCGAATCATTTTCTCAGTGCTGTTTTGAGTTTGGGCGAATCACTTATCCTGGCCGAATCACCTTTGATTCGGTCACGCCCTTATTTTGATACGGTCAAACGTCTTGTGGAGCTAAACTGATTCGGGCACCTCATGGGCGAATCACTTTGATTCGGCCGAATCATCTGTTCAGTGCTGAATCACTTTTCTCGGACTGGGCGAATCACTTTTCTTGGCCGAATCACCTTTGATTCGGTCACACCCTTTATGTGATTCGGTCAACTCTTCAGGACTTTCCCCGGATCAAGTCAATTCGCGCAGCTGAGAGTGATTCGGTCAGGGTGGTGGGCGAATCGCTTCTGATTTGGCCTAATCACTTCTGCAGTTTGCTGAGACTTCCTTCTTTTGATCTCCATCGACCAGAATTCGTCTAGATTTTCTTCGGGCCACTTCGTGTCGTGAGATATATAATTTTAACCTCAAATGGATGAAGAAATCATCAAATGGCTTTATAGAATTACGGAATAAACAAGAAGTAAGGGAAAAATGTGGACAAATATAAGGTTATTTGTCCGCTCATCACTTGGCAACTTCCAAATTTGGTGGTGTCAAGATTTGGAAACACCACTCTCTGCGCATGGCGCACGGCACCTTGGTTAGCGCAATCGGTTAGCGCACCGTAGTCGACTCTGCCAACTCTCTGTTTGCGCCGCTAGCTCCGCAAGCTGTGTGATGCGCGTCCTACACGCTGCCTGTTAGCGCGTATCCGACTTAGGCCCTCGTTTTGCCCTGAAATACAAAAAAACTGGAAACCAGTAATCTTGTACACAAAATAATGCAAACAAGCATAGAGTTAGGATCTAAATAGTGTGTATAAATAGGCTCTATCAACGACCCTAGGTACTTAGGTTTACAAATTTTGTTTGACTGTAGTGTATGATGTGCGCGCAAAGTGCATAGTATTTATGTGCATTCCCCTTTTAGTTCTTGTTCATTCCGTGATGTTATATAAGTCTTTTGATGCTTTTCGCGTGCGTTTCAGGTTTATATCGAGTAGTTGGAGTCACGCAGCAGGTTAGAAGAGTTTCGGACAAAATCCAGTCGATTGCGGGCGAAAGCGCAAAAGAATCATGATAATGAAGATTCGCCCGAGTCACATTGTGACTCGCCCGAGTCAATGTGACTCGGCCTGGACTAGTTGACTCGCCCGGATCAAAGCACTCGGGCAAATTGGAACTCTCTGGAAAGTTGACTCGCCCGAGTCACGAAGTGCAAGACCGAGTCAAGAAGTGACTCGGCCAAATTCGAACCCTCTGGAAAGTTGACTCGCCCGAGTCAACTATTTGACTCGGTCAACGCTGGTCAACTCGGTCAACGCTGGTCAACTCGGTCAATGCTGGTCAAACCTTCTAGGTATAAATGAAAAGCTTTGAAGAGAGAGAAATGGATCTCAATTTTAAAGAAAACTCAAGAAATCTTTCAAACCCTAAAGAGCAAAGATCAAACCTTTGGAGAAGATCAAGCTTGGTTGAAGATTGGAGCTTGGATTGAAGATCATTCAAGACCTAGACTACTTTTCTAAACCCTTAACTTTGTATTTACCTTCATGTTTCACTTATTAATCATGTATTTGTGCACACTCATTATGAGTGAGTAGTTGTTCTTGTGGTTGGGGATTAAATGGATCCCCTAGGATTGGATATGATGTAGAACTCTAATTTATTGCATTGAATGAAGGTTGGTTTGATTATATTGTGCCCTAGCTATGTATTCATTGTATGCACACCAAGTGTTTGACGAAATGCTTAAGTGAGTATGCTTGGTTAGAACCCCTAAGGAAGGAGCGAGAGTTGAACTTAGGATGTTTCATAGCTATCGTATGATCATAGATGGAGTGTTTGTGCGTGAGAGCGACATGCATTCTTGACATTAGGCTAAGTTTTGAGCGGATTTGAGTAACCGGCCAATAGACCGAGAGGGTGCGGTTATGGGACTCATATTCTACACGGTTCAATAGAATGAGAGTTTGAGAACCATGTCATTTATGTATCCTCTCCATTCTAGGGAAGGAGCGAGAGTTGAACCTAGAGCGGATGATGCATTAGCCTTACTTTTATCAACCAAATGTAGTTCATGCATGTATTAGTGAGTTATTTCATTTCCTCATATCTTAGGGGGGAAGTTGAATCCCTAGTCACCCTTTTTATTCATTAAGCAAAACCCAAAAATATCATTTATCTTTAGTGCTTGCTAGAGATACCTCTATAGGAGGACAAAAACCCCCTCCAAAACCGTAGACTTACATTAGTAGCATTGATTAGTTGTCAATTAGTCTAAGCTTTTCCCTTGGGTTCGATCCGAGGTCACTCGGTTATAAATATTGTTTGATATTTGCGTGACTAGAATAGCACTTCATTTTGTTTGCCTAAAACGCCAACGTCAAAATGGCGCCGTTGCCGGGGAATTAGCCATTAGATTAGATTGCTAATTAGTATTACTTTTAGTTAGTTTACTTCACTTTTTTTTCTTTTATTTAGTTGTCGTAATTGCTTGCGTGCGTGCTATTCTTGTTTGTCTCTGTTTAAGTTCACACTTATAAAAGCTCTCTTTGATTGCTTCATAGGTGTTTGAATGCAAACTAGAGCAAGGAGCAAGAGAGCACAAGAACAAGCTTCTACCTCAACTACAAGCCAACCTTCTCATCCCTCCGCTTCCAACGAGCTTCACACTCCTCATTTGGATACTCCTACGCCTACACGAGCCAGACAACCGGGAAATATGGATCCACAAATCCCTAGAAGGCAAGGAAATGCTCCTCTTCCGCAAGAGGAAGAGGAAAGACCGGTTGGGGCATACATCGCCCCAACCATTGGACATTATGGTTCCCCAATTTGCTTACCGGGGGGAGAAGACCAAGAGTTTGAAATCAAATCCGCCCTCCTCCATATGGTGAACCCAAATGCCCATTTGGCCCAATTTACGGAGCTATGCCGCACATACAAAATGCCGGGCATCCAACAAGAGTGGGTATATATGAAGGTTTTTCCGTTCTCATTTTCCGGGAAATCTAAAGATTGGTTGATGAGTCATGAACCGGATACATTCAATACTTGGGAGGGACTAGCACAAGCCTTTTTAATTCAATATTTCCCTCAACGGGATAGAATCAACCAATTTACTCAACGGGACGATGAAACCTTCTATGAGGCTTATGAGCGCTTCAAAGAGCTTCAAAGAGATTGCCCTCATCATGGATTCAACAAGTGGCAATTATTGCAAAGCTTTTACGATGGGATGGACCAAGATGCAAGGAATCATATGGACCATGCGAGTAATGGAGCAATGATGGACTTAACGGCTACCGATGGTTTCAAGATCATCGAAAAGATTGCACGAAATTCGCATCAATGGGGTGGTGAAAGGAACCACTTGAAGAAAAAGAGCAAGGAGGAAACCTCTAAAGCCGTGACAAAGGAAGATTTCAACTCCCTTGCAAAGACGGTAAATTCCTTGGCATAATCTCTTGGGAACATGAACTTGAACAAGAGAAGAGAACATCCGCAAGCTTGTAGCATATGCGCTAACCCGTCGCATGACGAAGATTCTTGCACCGCCAAACATGCGGATGAATTTGAAGATGTTAACTATCTTGTGAGGAATCAAGAGAGAGCTTATGTGCCACCTCAATCAAGTGGGTATCAACCGAGAAATCCTCCCTACCAACCAAGGAACCCTCCTCAACATGTAAGGTTCCATGAAGACCCAAACTTTCCGAGGAGAGCACCCATCAACAATGAGCCAAGGCCTACACCTCCGGGATTCCCACCAAGGAAACAATTACAAGCTCCTTACCAAAGAAACGACCAGAGGCCTAGCCAAGAGGAACCATCCCTATTATCCATTGTTGCTCAATTGGCTGCAACTCAAGCTCAACAACAAAAGGATAACCAACTCATCCTTCAAAGACTCGACCAATTGCAAGCACATAACAAAATGCTTGAGACACAAATTGCTCCACAAGCGAGTTCCTCCTCAAAATATCAAGGGAAATTGCCTTCTCAACCGGATGTGAACTCTTCCGAAACCATAAATGCCATCACCTTAAAGAGCGGAAGAGTCTTAGAAGAGCCCCAAGCGAAGACCAAAGTCGCCAACACAACCGTTGAGGTTGAGAAAGAAGGGTCTTCATCTCAAGAGAAGGTTGAGAAGAGAGGAAAAGAAAAAGCTCAAGAGCCCGCTCCATATGTGCCTCCCATTCCATTTCCACAAAGATTGAAGAAGAAGAAGGAGGACACACATTTCAAGCGCTTTGCGGATATCTTGAGCAAACTCCAAGTGACTCTCCCCTTCACGGAGGTACTAACTCAAATGCCTACTTATGCAAAATTTCTTAAAGATATTATATCGCATAGGAGAGAAATGCATGAAATTGATCACGTAGCTTTGGATGCTAATTGTAGCGCTATTATTCAACATAACATGCCTAGGAAGCTAAATGATCATGGTTCATTCTCTATTCCTATTGCTATTGGTGATTTTTGCATAGATAGTGCACTATGTGATTTGGGAGCTAGTATTTCTTTGATGCCATTTTCCTTGTTTCAAAAACTTGACATGGGTGAACTCACTCCTACATCCATAAATCTTAGATTGGCGGATAGATCATCTAGGTTACCTAAGGGTATTTTAGAGGATGTTCCAATTAGAGTAGGGAAATTTTATGTTCCCGTTGACTTTTATGTGCTTGAGATGGATGAGGATCGTGAAATTCCTATCATACTAGGAAGGCCTTTCTTGAATACGGTAAAAGCCGTTATTAATTGTGGAGAGGGAGTAATAGAACTAAACTTGGGAACCGACAAAATTAAATTTTACTTGAAAAAGGTTTTAAATGCTCCTAGTAGTTCTATGGATTGTCATTTGCTTGAAATAAATGATGCTTGTGATGTTTTTGATGCCCATGATGAGTTGACAAATTTTGAGTACGAGTTGCTCACCAAAGATAGTGGTAGTCCATCTTTCGCCTCATTGATGAATCTTGAGGACGGTAACAATCTCGATGAGGACACCATTGAAGAAGATACACGAAAAGGTAAGGAATTCGGTGAGGGATTGAAACCCCTTCCACCGAATCTAAGGTATGAATTCCTCGGACCAAACAATTCACTACCCGTTATTATCGAAGCATCTCTTGATGAATGTGAAACCTCTAAGCTTATGCATGTGTTGCAATTGTATAAGGGTGCTATTGGGCATTCCATTGATGATTTGAAAGGGATTAGCCCCAAAGTTTGCATGCATAGGATAAGACTTGAGGAGAATGTGAAACCTAGTCGCGAATTTCTTAGGCGATTAAATCCTAAGCTTGGTGAGGTTGTATTGAAGGAAGTGACTAAGTTAAGAGATGCGGGAATAATTTACTCGATCCTCGACTCCGAATGGGTGAGCCCAATTCATGTGGTGCCTAAGAAAGGCAGGCTCACCGTTGTGGAGAATGATAAAAATGAAATGATCCCTACGCGCACGGTCACGGGGTGGAGGATGTGCATAGACTATAGGAAATTAAACAAAGCCACCAAGAAAGATCATTTCCCAATTCCTTTTATTGATCAAATGCTAGAAAGATTAGCGGGACATGAATATTTTTGCTTTCTAGATGGTTTTAGTGGTTTTTTCCAAATTCCCATCCACCCCGATGACCAAGAAAAGACAACATTTACTTGCCCCTATGGCACTTTTGCATATAGGAGAATGCCTTTTGGTCTTTGTAATGCGCCGGGTACTTTTCAAAGATGCATGATGTCCATATTTTCCGAATTTCTTGAAAATTCCATGGAAGTTTTTATGGATGATTTTTCGGTGCATGGATATTCTTAGTGCATTGAGAGTTTGCATGCATAGGATAAGACATGAATAGTTTTTATGGAAGTTTTGGCTAGGTGCATTGAGATGGACTTAGTCCTCAATTGGGAGAAATGCCATTTCATGGTGAAAGAACGCATAGTTTTGGGACATCGTGTTTCAAAGAGAGGGATCGAAGTCGATAGAGCTAAAATCGACGTGATTGAAAAGTTGCCACCTCCAAGGGACGTTAAAGGAATTAGAAGTTTTCTCGGGCATGCGGGCTTTTATCGAAGGTTTATTAAGGATTTTTCAAAGATAGCAAAGCCCCTCACAAATCTTCTACGCAATGAGGTGGAATTTACTTTTGATGAGCCTTGTCTTGAGGCGTTTGGAGTATTGAAGCAAGCTTTGGTGACCGCACCTATTATTCAAGCACCGAATTGGGATTTACCATTCGAAATGATGTGCGATGCAAGTGATAGCGCCATTGGAGCCGTCTTGGGTCAACGAATCGATAAGCGCCTCCACGTAATCTATTACATTAGTAAGGCCCTTGACACTACCCAAGCAAACTACTCAACAACGAAGAAAGAAATGCTAGCCATTGTCTATGCCTTTGAAAAATTTAGGCAATACTTGATTGGTTCTAAAACAATAGTCTACACGGATCATGCCGCCATCAAGTATTTGGTTTCTAAGAAGGAAGCAAAGCCTAGACTTATCCGTTGGGTACTCCTATTGCAAGAATTTGATATAGAGATTACGGACAAGAAAGGAGTAGAGAATGTAGTGGCGGATCACTTGTCAAGACTCGAACTAACCAAAGAAGAAGATTCAATAACGATTCCCGTAAATGACACATTCATTGGGGAATACTTGATGAGCATCGAGACCGCGCAAGCTCCATGGTATGCGGACTTCGTGAATTTCCTTGCTTGTGGAATTCTACCGGAGGGAGCAAATTACAATCAAAGGAAGAAATTCCTTCATGATATCAACCGATACTATTGGGACGAGCCTTATCTATATAAGCTTTGCGCGGATGGACTTTATAGATCATGTGTCGCGGAATGCGACCAACAAGGTATTCTTGAAGGATGTCACTCTTCTCCTTATGGAGGGCACGGCTCAAGTTCTAAAACGGCCGCAAAGGTTCTTCAAAGCGGATTCTATTGGCCGAGTTTGTTCAAAGATGCATATGAGTTCGTGAAGTCTTGTGACGCGTGTCAAAGAACCGGAAATATTTCTAAGAGAGATGAAATGCCTCAAAAGGGTATTCTAGAGGTTGAGATATTCGACGTGTGGGGGATTGATTACATGGGACCATTCCCATCTTCTTATGGGAATAAGTATATTTTAGTCGCCGTCGACTATGTCTCAAAATGGGTGGAAGCCATTGCCTCACCTTCTTGCGATGCCAAAGTTGTGATTAAGTTATTCAAGAAGGTCATCTTTCCAAGATTTGGAGCCCCTCGGACCGTGATTAGTGATAATGGTACTCATTTCAAAGAAAGACAATTCGAAGCGATGCTTCGAAAATATGGAGTTTATCATAAAATTGCGACGCCTTATCACCTTCAAACTAGTGGACAAGTTGAAGTTTCTAATAGGGAGATAAAAGCTATTCTCGAAAAAACGGTGGGGAACTCAAGGATTGGTCTTCAAAGCTCGAAGAAGCTTTATGGGCATATCGCACCGCTTTCAAGACCCCGATTGGCATGTCACCATACCGCTTAGTCTATGGGAAGCCATGCCATCTCCCCGTCGAAATGGAATACAAGGCCATGTGGGCAATCAAGAAGTTAAATTTTGACTTGAAGACGGCGATGGAAAAGAGAGTCCTCCAACTCCACGTACTAGATGAGATTAGACTCGACTCTTATGAGAGTTCAAGAATTTATAAGGAGAGAACCAAATTGTGGCATGACAAGAAAATTCGGAGGAGGACTTTCTCAAAGGGGGATAGCATATTGCTTTTCTACTCTAGACTTAGATTATTCCCGGGAAAATTGAAATTAAGATGGTCGGGGCCCTTCAAAGTTAAAAAAGTATATGAAGATGGCCACTTCGAATTGATAAACAAAGAAGGTGAAACTTTCAAAGTGAATGGCCATCGAATTAAAGCGTACCATGGAGATGTGCAAAGCTTGGAGCTTGGAGACTTCAAGCTTGATGATTCTACATAATTCCCAAATTATTGCATGCCATTTGAGAAGAGATCCTCGCAAAGGACTTCTCAAGTGTGTTTCTTATGAAGAAGGGAATCGGCTGCGTCTTAGCCAAGACGTTAAACTAGGCTTGTGAGTATTTATGCTTTTATTTTTACTTGATTGTAGTATAGAATCGTTGTGGAATTTGTGATGTGCATTTGGATACCTTCACACGAGAGAAGTTCCTTCGAAGCTTTCTCTTTTATTCTATTACTTTATATTGCTTAGGGACTAAGCAAATTTTTAAGTGTGGGGTGTTTGTTTGCGCTTGCGCTTTTATTTGCTTAACAACATGGTTCTATGCTACATATTTACTTTCCGTGCATTATACTCACATGATTGTTGTCATCCTAGCTTTAAGTATTGATCACACGAAGTAATGTTTGCTAAGCAATTAAATAGTATCAAAAAAAATTTTGGATTGAGTTGTGCCTTAAATTCATGAATCGCATCTTTAAGTCGATTGATCCTCTTTGTGATGATTTTATTCACATGATTCGGTGTTCGACTAGCTTAGTTCGATTCATTTTTAAGCTCTTTCCATGCATGAAAAATGAAGTTAAGTTTAGCAAGTACAAAAATAAAAAAATGTTTTCATACAAAAACCTTGTACTTGCTCTTGGTTGCTTTTAGGTGATTTTAGCATCCCTATTTAGCCTTTGCATTTGCTTTGCTCACACTTCATGCTCCACCATATAACATTTAGGCACATTGTAAAGTCTTAAGTGTGGGGTGTTTCAAAATGATTGCAAAAGAAAAGAAAAAAAAAGAAAAAGAAAAAGGCACATGAAAGAGAAAGAAAGAAAAAAGAATTATCATCTTTTGAAGGTTTTGCATTTGCCGAGGGTTAGGAAGGTAATTTCCCCCTCGAAAGCATTTGTATAAACGCAAAAAAAATAGGCACACTTAATTCTTGACTTTGTGCCTTTTCCACAAGTTCTTTCGCATATGTGTGAGCAAAGTTTTTGCATTGAGTTTTTAGGAAGCGTCTAAGGTATGACCCTCGTAATTTATTACTTAAGCATCCAGATTTGTACGAGGAAATTCTAAATTGTTCATTGTCAAAACTCCTCTTCTCTTACGGTTTATCACGTATAGTCTAAAACTTGAGAACGAGTTTATTGTCTTGAGCTTATGGACTTGCCATTAGCAAGCATATGTGATTGATTTGACAAAAATTTTGTGCTAGCGACGCTTTTCTTCATACTTCTTGCATAGGAAATTGAGCGGAAATTTGAATTTGACGAATGCTAGGTTGATATTGATTCTATGAGTATTTATTGTCACATTGAAGTGAATGATCCTTAGAGTTTGCGTGAAGTGAATGATTTGCACAACTCTATTATTATTTGAGGTGATAGTGAACTACTTGCTTAGCTAGCTATATTTGGATTTTGAACTCTCATGGATGATTGCAAGTGGGATTTGTGAGTATTCCTTTTCTGAAAACTCTCAAAAGACTAACCTCGAAAGTGAATTAGGAGTAGGCGTACTTTTAGTTAACTTGTTTCCATGTTAGGTTAGGAAATCGTAGTAGAATTGAATGGATCTTCATGATAGTAAGTATTGCTATGCGCCATTACATAGTTTCATATTTTATAGCATCTTACTCCTTTCATGACTTAGGCATTTACTTGTTCGGGACGAACAAGAATTAAGTGTGGGGTATTTTGATGTGCGCGCAAAGTGCATAGTATTTTTGTGCATTCCCCTTTTAGTTCTTGTTCATTCTGTGATGTTATATAAGTCTTTTGATGCTTTTCGCGTGCGTTTCAGGTTTATATCGAGTAGTTGGAGTCACGCAGCAGCTTAGAAGAGTTTCGGACAAAATCCAGTCGATTGCGGGCCAAAGCGCAAAAGAATCATGATAATGAAGATTCGCCCGAGTCACATTGTGACTCGGCCTGGACTAGTTGACTCGCCCGGATCAAAGCACTCGGGCAAATTGGAACTCTCTGGAAAGTTGACTCCCCCGAGTCAGTTCTGCCCGAGTCACGAAGCGCAAGACCGAGTCAAGAAGTGACTCGGCCAAATTCGAACCCTCTGGAAAGTTGACTCGCCCGAGTCAACTATTTGACTCGGTCAACGCTGGTCAACTCGGTCAACGCTGGTCAACTCGGTCAATGCTGGGCAAACCTTCTAGGTATAAATGAAAAGCTTTGAAGAGAGAGAAATGGATCTCAATTTTAAAGAAAACTCAAGAAATCTTTCAAACCCTAAAGAGCAAAGATCAAACCTTTGGAGAAGATCAAGCTTGGTTGAAGATTGGAGCTTGGATTTAAGATCATTCAAGACCTAGACTACTTTTCTAAACCCTTAACTTTGTATTTACATTCATGTTTCACTTATTAATCATGTATTTGTGCACACTCATTATGAGTGAGTAGTTGTTCTTGTGGTTGGGGATTAAATGGATCCCCTAGGATTGGATATGATGTAGAACTCTAATTTATTGCATTGAATGAAGGTTGGTTTGATTATATTGTGCCCTAGCTATGTATTCATTGTATGCACACCAAGTGTTTGACGAAATGCTTAAGTGAGTATGCTTGGTTAGAACCCCTAAGGAAGGAGCGAGAGTTGAACTTAGGATGTTTCATAGCTATCGTATGATCATAGATGGAGTGTTTGTGCGTGAGAGCGACATGCATTCTTGACATTAGGCTAAGTTTTGAGCGGATTTGAGTAACCGGCCAATAGACCGAGAGGGTGCGGTTATGGGACTCATATTCTACACGATTCAATAGAATGAGAGTTTGAGAACCATGTCATTTATGTATCCTCTCCATTCTAGGGAAGGAGCGAGAGTTGAACCTAGAGCGGATGATGCATTAGCCTTACTTTTATCAACCAAATGTAGTTCATGCATGTATTAGTGAGTTATTTCATTTCCTCATATCTTAGGGGGGAAGTTGAATCCCTAGTCACCCTTTTTATTCATTAAGCAAAACCCAAAAATATCATTTATCTTTAGTGCTTGCTAGAGATACCTCTATAGGAGGACAAAAACCCCCTCCAAAACCGTAGACTTACATTAGTAGCATTGATTAGTTGTCAATTAGTCTAAGCTTTTCCCTTGGGTTCGATCCGAGGTCACTCGGTTATAAATATTGTTTGATATTTGCGTGACTAGAATAGCACTTCATTTTGTTTGCCTAAAACGCCAACGTCAAAATGGCGCCGTTGCCGGGGAATTAGCCATTAGATTAGATTGCTAATTAGTATTACTTTTAGTTAGTTTACTTCACTTTTTTTTCTTTTATTTAGTTGTCGTAATTGCTTGCGTGCGTGCTATTCTTGTTTGTCTCTATTTAAGTTCACACTTATAAAAGCTCTCTTTGATTGCTTCATAGGTGTTTGAATGCAAACTAGAGCAAGGAGCAAGAGCACAAGAACAAGCTTCTACCTCAACTACAAGCCAACCTTCTCATCCCTCCGCTTCCAACGAGCTTCACACTCCTCATTTGGATACTCCTACGCCTACACGAGCCAGACAACCGGGAAATATGGATCCACAAATCCCTAGAAGGCAAGGAAATGCTCCTCTTCCGCAAGAGGAAGAAGAAAGACCGGTTGGGGCATACATCGCCCCAACCATTGGACATTATGGTTCCCCAATTTGCTTACCGGGGGGAGAAGACCAAGAGTTTGAAATCAAATCCGCCCTCCTCCATATGGTGAACCCAAATGCCCATTTGGCCCAATTTACGGAGCTATGCCGCACATACAAAATGCCGGGCATCCAACAAGAGTGGGTATATATGAAGGTTTTTCCGTTCTCACTTTCCGGGAAATCTAAAGATTGGTTGATGAGTCATGAACCGGATACATTCAATACTTGGGAGGGACTAGCACAAGCCTTTTTAATTCAATATTTCCCTCAACGGGATAGAATCAACCAATTTACTCAACGGGACGATGAAACCTTCTATGAGGCTTATGAGCGCTTCAAAGAGCTTCAAAGAGATTGCCCTCATCATGGATTCAACAAGTGGCAATTATTGCAAAGCTTTTACGATGGGATGGACCAAGATGCAAGGAATCATATGGACCATGCGAGTAATGGAGCAATGATGGACTTAACGGCTACCGATGGTTTCAAGATCATCGAAAAGATTGCACGAAATTCGCATCAATGGGGTGGTGAAAGGAACCACTTGAAGAAAAGAGCAAGGAGGAAACCTCTAAAGCCGTGACAAAGGAAGATTTCAACTCCCTTGCAAAGACGGTAAATTCCTTGGCATAATCTCTTGGGAACATGAACTTGAACAAGAGAAGAGAACATCCGCAAGCTTGTAGCATATGCGCTAACCCGTCGCATGACGAAGATTCTTGCACCGCCAAACATGCGGATGAATTTGAAGATGTTAACTATCTTGTGAGGAATCAAGAGAGAGCTTATGTGCCACCTCAATCAAGTGGGTATCAACCGAGAAATCCTCCCTACCAACCAAGGAACCCTCCTCAACATGTAAGGTTCCATGAAGACCCAAACTTTCCGAGGAGAGCACCCATCAACAATGAGCCAAGGCCTACACCTCCGAGATTCCCACCAAGGAAACAATTACAAGCTCCTTACCAAAGAAACGACCAGAGGCCTAGCCAAGAGGAACCATCCCTATTATCCATTGTTGCTCAATTGGCCGCAACTCAAGCTCAACAACAAAAGGATAACCAACTCATCCTTCAAAGACTCGACCAATTGCAAGCACATAACAAAATGCTTGAGACACAAATTGCTCAACAAGCGAGTTCCTCCTCAAAATATCAAGGGAAATTGCCTTCTCAACCGGATGTGAACTCTTCCGAAACCATAAATGCCATCACCTTAAAGAGCGGAAGAGTCTTAGAAGAGCCCCAAGCGAAGACCAAAGTCGCCAACACAACCGTTGAGGTTGAGAAAGAAGGGTCTTCATCTCAAGAGAAGGTTGAGAAGAGAGGAAAAGAAAAAGCTCAAGAGCCCGCTCCATATGTGCCTCCCATTCCATTTCCACAAAGATTGAAGAAGAAGAAGGAGGACACACATTTCAAGCGCTTTGCGGATATCTTGAGCAAACTCCAAGTGACTCTCCCCTTCACGGAGGTACTAACTCAAATGCCTACTTATGCAAAATTTCTTAAAGATATTATATCGCATAGGAGAGAAATGCATGAAATTGATCACGTAGCTTTGGATGCTAATTGTAGCGCTATTATTCAACATAACATGCCTAGGAAGCTAAATGATCATGGTTCATTCTCTATTCCTATTGCTATTGGTGATTTTTGCATAGATAGTGCACTATGTGATTTGGGAGCTAGTATTTCTTTGATGCCATTTTCCTTGTTTCAAAAACTTGACATGGGTGAACTCACTCCTACATCCATAAATCTTAGATTGGCGGATAGATCATCTAGGTTACCTAAGGGTATTTTAGAGGATGTTCCAATTAGAGTAGGGAAATTTTATGTTCCCGTTGACTTTTATGTGCTTGAGATGGATGAGGATCGTGAAATTCCTATCATACTAGGAAGGCCTTTCTTGAATACGGTAAAAGCCGTTATTAATTGTGGAGAGGGAGTAATAGAACTAAACTTGGGAACCGACAAAATTAAATTTTACTTGAAAAAGGTTTTAAATGCTCCTAGTAGTTCTATGGATTGTCATTTGCTTGAAATAAATGATGCTTGTGATGTTTTTGATGCCCATGATGAGTTGACAAATTTTGAGTACGAGTTGCTCACCAAAGATAGTGGTAGTCCATCTTTCGCCTCATTGATGAATCTTGAGGACGGTAACAATCTCGATGAGGACACCATTGAAGAAGATACACGAAAAGGTAAGGAATTCGGTGAGGGATTGAAACCCCTTCCACCGAATCTAAGGTATGAATTCCTCGGACCAAACAATTCACTACCCGTTATTATCGAAGCATCTCTTGATGAATGTGAAACCTCTAAGCTTATGCATGTGTTGCAATTGTATAAGGGTGCTATTGGGCATTCCATTGATGATTTGAAAGGGATTAACCCCAAAGTTTGCATGCATAGGATAAGACTTGAGGAGAATGTGAAACCTAGTCGCGAATTTCTTAGGCGATTACCACCTTACCCCGGTTACGTCAAACTAAAGATAAGACGGTCTGATTTCCTTTATCTCTGAGGCCTTCAATCGGTTAAACAAAGGAAAGGGGCCGATGGTCAAAGTCTCTTCCAGTGATGAAGAGAGTGCTGAATCAGATCCACGAAGTCTGATGATTTAAGAGTTGCTCCTATCCCTCGACCAGAGCCGCCCACGACACAAGCTGCACCTTCTCCACAGTCCAGTTCTGCCGTGATCGGGCATGATCAACGAGGGATGTGGTTCAGAAACAAAAAGATTGCCAATACCTGGGAGGTGATCAATCGCAGGACAGTTGTGGCTGAGATAGTACTAGAGGTTGGCCGGTTCCATGTTCCAGATGTGATCACTCTACTCCGAGAGGTAAATCTGCTATACTCCTTGACTTTTGCCAAACGTTATAACTTGCATATAGTTAAGGAGTTTCTTGCAAACATACACGGAGACTTTGGAGTAGTAGACAGTTTACTGTATGGAGCGAGTTTTGTGAGAAGGTTGACGGTTGTGATCACACCCACGATGATCAACAAATATTTGGGGATAAGAGAGGATGCCAGCCCACCAGCTGAAATGAGCTCAGATCAGCTGGCTGTTGTGCTCACGGGTGGTCTGTGCAAGGGCTGGGTTTCGCACAATTTAGGTGCACCTGACAACAAAATATGCTGTTTTGTACTCTTTTGAGATAAGAAACTGGATGCCCAGCTCTCACCAAGGCAAGGTTAGCAGGGCCATGACATTGCTGTTGTTCGGCATTGGGTAGAGAAAAGAAGTCAATCTGAGACAGATTGTCGTCGATCTGATTGTTGTTCATGCTAACAAACCGAAGTCCAACTTGTGCATTAGATTTCCCTCTCTGATATATGAAATCATGAGCAGCCAGCATAAGGAACTGTCAGCTGCCCCTAAAGGTCTATCTAGAGCTCCACAGGTGCTTCTGCTCGACCACAAATTTTTCAAAGGCAGACACGTGGTGGATGTATCTGAAGGAGATTCAGGTCAAGTATTAGCTTCAGAAGATCCAGAGAGTGATGAAGCACTTCCTGGGTCTCATGCTCCTGCCGTAGATGCTGCTATGCGTGAGAGAATGGTAAGTCATCTCAGATCGGAGTGAGCATTCTTGATAGCAGCGGCCAAAAAGATCTTAACACGGCGAGTGCAGATCGATGCCCTCCTCCGAGACCTTGAATATCTAGATGCTTCCAGCTCTGCCCCTACTCAGTCATAAGTCGATATGAAGCCCTCGGCATTTGTGCCAAAAAGGGGGAGAAGATTGTAACACTTTGACATTTACTCTCACCTGACATTAACTCTGATCCTGCTCTTAGAACTATCGTACTTTTGGTGTTTAGCAAACTTAAGGTATTCTAAACTCAAATGTAATAATTAGAGCAGTTATCTAGCATAGTTAGATAGTTGTGCCATAGACAGCTATGCCAGGTTTTTAGTAGTGTTGCTATGGTATTGGTAGTTTTATCAAAATGCCAAGGGAGAGATTGTTGAGGTATGACATGCCTTGGCAAAACTGTACAAGATTCTGCTTCAACAATCCCTAAAGAGTTTAAACTGGAGCACTATCTGAAGATTGAGCGAGATACAACAACCAAGCACCAGATTCTGCTTCAGCACTCCGTGATGATCCAGAGCTAAACCAGAAAATCCGATTGTCTTGATAATGCACGTGGAGGCTCCGGCAATGGTGCGACAGGCATTGCGGAAGTTTAGGGTGTCGTGCAAACGTCATCAAGAGTCAAGCAAACGACAACACAAGGACGAAAAAGATAAGGATCATAAAGTTCGTTTTAGGAAACAGAATCTTCAACAACCTTGCAAGAATCGAGGAGGAAGATTCTGATAATGATGGGATGCCCTACGGATCCAAATGCAACATGGCCTCCCTCGCGGGATATCGATGAAGATATAAAAAGGAGTGCAGAGGCAGTCCTTGAAGAGAATTCAAAAAAAGAGAGCGAACAAGCATTCAACAGATTCTAAGAGAATACACACTGAGTTGAAGACTTGTGTTGTTGACAGCGCGTCGTCGTGCGCCTCAAATTTGAATTTGTAACTCCTGTTAACACACTAGCAAGCGGTAAGCAGGGTCGAACCCAAAGAGATCAAATGAGTCGGAGTTCAAATGGAAGTCACAGAAAAAGAAACACAACTGAGGATATCAATTCAAAGAAAATCAGTTCGGGGAGTGCAATGCAACTAGTTATCATCGATCGAATACATGCATAAACTAATGGATTCTGCCTCAGTCCAACATTCCCGCTAAAGATATGTCGACAATCAAATTCTACCTATTCTTAACCGCTAGGCCTTCGAACAAGTTCAATAGTTACTCGACTTATACCACAAATTGGTTCTACCGCTAGGTTTTCCCCAACAATGCAATCAAGTCAAGTGTAACACAATTGATATCAATCTAGCTCACCGCTAAGCTGCACCAAATTGTCAATCAAAGCATTCGTTTCATTCATACAAGGGCAGCAATCTATAGCTCAAATCATGTATTCATGGACCTCAAACCAACTATTGCAATGCAAACCCCAAACTGAAATATTGATTTAGCTACTCATCATATCCATGGTATACAATAGAAACTAGGTTGAGTCACTACAAACTGAGATAAAACGAAACTGAGCTAAAATACAAATTCGGTGAATAGTGTTTCCGGCCGTGAATAGTGAATTCCGGCCGTGAACAGTAATGAACAGTGACAGTACGTGAACAGTAAAAATGAACAGTACCCGGCCGGTCGTGAACAGTGAATTCCGGCCACTTTCCAGCAGCTTCTCTCTAGAGCTCCTCCACTGCCGTCACTCTCTTCCATGAATAGTGCTGTCCCAAAAATGGAGGAGTGTTGAAGTGAGATAATTCTTTTCCTAATTTGTCCATGTCTTAGGTTTAGGGTTTTTGGGTTGAACCATCTTGATTGAACCACATGTGCTTCAACCAAATCTGATTTCCAATTGAACCAGCAGAGTTGACTGTTGTTGACTTTTTGGTCTTGGGTGAATGCTTCAAATATGCGATAAAATCCGATGCGATCTTGAACACACCTGCGATACGAAAACACTACAAAAGAGTAATCGATTCACGCAAAATGTAATAAAACAATGGGAATAAATAACTCAATGGAGCGTATAAATACACTCCATCAGTTGTGCGTAGAGGGAATCAGAACTCATGGAGTTTGATTCAGCATTGATCCTTGGAATTCAATTGGAGCGCTGCTCGTTGAAGGATCAATCAGAACTTAGAGAACAGCTGCGGACAATCATTGTTGCAAGATGAGAAAGAGCTTATCGTTGCTATCCAATAGTGATAGTGTGTCACTGATTGAGGGGGAGCAGAGACTGAGTATGAAGAACAGTGTACGATAGTTCGGCAGGGGAACTAGTATCAAACATACTTGTTTAGAGTAGTTTTGAATATCAGGTGTACTTGGAGGGTTAAAAGGAAAATCGTGCTAAAAAGGTCATTTGTTGGTAATTTCGTCACAAAGGACAGAACGACCTTTCGTGGTTCGTTTTGTGGGCGTACATGGATAATCCGATGAATACGAGCCACATATCATTACAAAAAGATGATTCGAAGATCTACAATCTCTCTAGTATATAAAAAGCAAATTCTAACGTTAAAAATGTCTAATCAATGATCAAATACAAAAGTCATTGGGTACAACTAGCCAGGAAGAATCAACTCTGCGGGCAAAGAGTTAATTTCCACATTGCGCGTGGATATAATATGTACATAAAGTGGAGATCTTACTGAGATGACGTCACTAACGAGCCGAATTTCCAAAAATTCAGTTTATAATTTAATAAAGATACAAGATGCTAACACATAAAGATTGTTATTTATTGAAGATACTCAAAGAACAAGATATGATCAAATTTAGAAGATAATTCCAAGAAGATATATTTCTACAATGACTATATAAAGAGACCTCCTACATTAGAATTCAATCATCAAGGAATCAACGGCTAGCATCCTAGAGGGCTAGAGGCGTAGAGGACTAGAGAGGAGTCGAGGCGACGATGAAATCTTTATGCTCTTAAAGTGATATCAACATTCTTCTTCCATTCCTTTCTTTTTATTAATGATATTTTTAGCCATGAGTAGCTAACTCTTGCGATTAAGTAGATGATCTTGTTTTGAGAGATTCATAATGCATAGTTCATATTTCTGTAACTAGTTCTCTATGCTTGTTTTATGATCATGAATTAGTGGAGTAAGTGGATACGAAATTTCGCCGCGCTGTTGAGATGCAGATTGCGTACAAGTACATTCTTGTACCGATGAACCTTGTGCAGCAAGAATAATGAACAAGCAATTTGTTCACCCAGTTCACCCAACTGCCTACGTCTGGGAAGGATTGAACTTCAGCTCTTAATCCATTAGTCTCAAGGTTCCGAGTACAACATGGTACAATGCACGCAACCTATGCTACTCGTCCTTTACTAGTACCACAATCAGAACAAGCTCTGGCTAGTGTATCACACACCTACACACTTGATTTAATTCAGGATAGCTACATCACTTTTTTTCACAGACTCAGCCTATTCTGATTAAAGCAATGTTACCGTAGGTTGCTATAGAACACCCTTGTGCCACTAGCTTGTGCCGAATCTGTCTGCGTCGCTCCAAGCCTCCGGTGAGCCGATCGAACCTCTCCACGAGCGCTGCACACTCTGAAATGCTCCCCCTCACTCAGTGACCACCTGTCACGACCTGGCTTCCTGCCAGTTGCCCGAGTACCTCCACTCGACAATTGCTCCGCGGCCTCCCTTGATCAACCAATAAGCAATCGCTGCTTTGAATTGGCTTCCCAGATCAAGCACTGATCAGACTCTGCAAGTCTCGATAACACTTAGCTTTAATCACCTAGCTCTGCGCTAGCTCACGCTCTGCTCTTGGTGATGATCGAAGCACGGCTCACATACAATCTCCCTCCGTTGATACTCTGTGTATACTTTCTGTGTTTGCACTCTCTATTTCGATAATTTGATGCTCTACTCAGCCTCCTTTAAATAGGAACCCCAAGATCCATCAAAGACAGTTTTTAGGAATTTCCCTCAATCATTAATATCTCCTAATTTGTAGGAGATTAGATTTGATTTAAAAACTAATCTTCCATAAAAAAATTTTCACTCTGGGACGGAATCTTTACTAGGATATTCTCTACTGAATATTTAGAAGCCCCTCGTACACTCTGCTCTTCATGATGGACCGTTGAAAGCAAACTCCGAATGGGCGCTGATCTTCTGCTACAACTCCACGCTCCAGGATCTGCTATAGCAGCAGCTTGTACAACGACTTGTTCATGTGTGCTGGTTTTGTCAATTGAATGCCATACTGCATCATCAGGATACATGAGTGTAATCTTTTTCTATGTTATTTATTTTCTATTGCTAACACTTGTTGGAAACTTTGCAATAAAGACTAGGCTCATATCACCATTGTCAGGATATGTTTGCCTATGAGAGGTAGAATACATCACCTTTGCTGGGACAAATATTAGTCACAAGTGATTGTTCTAGATTGATACTTCTCATTAAGTGAACATGTCTCTACTTGTTTCTTGTGTCACAGTTTACTCACAAACCTCCCCCTCCCCCCGTTTTCATTATTGTTCCAAGAATAACTTTGCTAAACCAAATCCTCGTGGGATTGACATCCTTCTTACCATTGCACTAGTGTCTGAGTGTAGAATTTAATTTGGCGCTACGAGGACGCGTGCCAAATTTTGACGCTATTGCAGGAGAATTATAATCAAGTGGAGTTATTTCTTTCCGTTTTATTTTTTCCCACTTTTTTAGTAACTTTCTTAATTTATAGGTTTCTTATTTTCTTAATACTTTTAGTAGTTTCCATATTCTTATTTTATAAATGTTCTTAATTTATAGGTTTCTTATTTTATTAGTTTTCTAACTTAATTTTAGCAGCTTATGATCAGGATGAATTGGTGTTCAAAAGCAACCATGGAGCAAAGAGAAACTCTTAGAGAGATGTCAGCGCCTACCTTTGATGCTCAATCGTTTTGTATTCATATGGAGCCTACCGAGGATAAAGAGTACTTCAAATTAAAATGTTGAATGATTCAACATCTTCCAAAATTCAAAGTAGCTCTAGGAGAGAATCGTATAATGCACTTATGAGATCTCCATATCGTGTGCAGCGACATAAACCGAGAGGAGTAACTGAGGAGATGACGCCACAAACCACTTCAAATGCAAAGGATGAGATCAGCGCAATCATTTCAACTAGCGATCGAGTTGATGAGGAGAAGCAATATGCTGAAGGAAAAAAATTAACATCAGCACTGAGGACTTTATTCCTTTTCAACATGTGGTCATAATTTCTACATAACACGCGGATGGCACTTGAAATTTCGCTGCGCTGCTGATCTCGAGTTATAGCTTCTGGAGGTACAGCTTCTTCAGTAGCACTCTCTGTTTCTTTCTGCGTAACTTATTCTACGAACGAATAAGAAAGACACATGACTTTGTTCACCCAGTTCAGCAACTTGCCTATGTCTGGGGAGGATACTCTGATCCTCAAGACTTCTTATCACGGTTCAAAGTACAAGGACTCACACCTCTACTTTTCCCCTAGTCGAAATCTTTCGCTCAGTCTAACTCCCTAGACTAGTTAGGAGTCTGATCACACCGACTCTCTTCGTGCTACCTACACACTTCCAGTAACAAATAGCTACGGACCTGACCCCCAGACCTAGCCCATTCTATTAAAATGCGTGGTACACGGACTGCTTCAGCACACTCTATATTAGAGTTGCTTGTATTGAAATGCAAGTACTAAGATAATAAGATGAGCGTATGAATATGACTCATTAGTACATGAAAATTTCATCGTGTAATTAGACTATCAAGTTGTAATTGATAATGATTTATTCATTATTTATAGCAACAAACATTGTATGTCATAATGTATATAACACACGGAAATGTAATGAATTTTACTAGCCATGAGGCTTATTACGGAGAAGAATCATGATGCTGTTGACATGACAAATTGATGTGATTGAGCTGAGCCATTCAGAAACCGAACAGTTGAGGAAAGCAAGACAGCTGAGAGGTTTCATTGCTAGCATTAGAGATGGGATTTTTTAGTGCTTGTCACTCCTAGCTAAGAATATTTATATGGCCAGCAATCTCATGGACCTTTGTAATGCAGAAGCTTGTGCGCTTCTGATTGAATGCCAGTTGTATATTCTTTCCATGTTTCGCTACAATGTCTGGTAATACTTTCACCCGCCTTGTCCAGTTTCTTGTCTTCTGCCTCTGATAAGTGATAAGTTTCTTCTGACTCACAATCTAATTCTCTTCGTTTTTTCCTGGTGATGCTTTCTATCATTATTTCCTTAGTTTGTTGTTTGGTGATTCTGAGCAAGCCCAATGTGTTCATCTGATAATTAAGACCTTACTTAGTTTGTAGTCCTCCCGGAAATATACTGTTGGCATCCCTCAATCTGACTTCAGAGAGCTTACCCCAATTTCCTTATGTATTTTGCTGTCCTCCATATCTTTCCTTGCTAGTAGCGCTTCCGACCAGTGATCAGCCGCAGCATGCATGTTGGATAAGATTACATAAAGTCCTGATTTACTGACTTCAAGATTATTTGCACATGCTAGTACCTTTTCTGCCAAACTCAAGTCATTTCTTAGCTTGCAGCCTCCGAGCAGTGCACCCCATATAGGAAGATCGGGGTCACAAGGCATATTTTTCACAGCGGACAGTGCTTCCTCCACCAGCCCATTTCGACAGAGCAAGTCAACGAAGCACCCAAAATGTTCTCGATTTGGACAGATCCGAAATTCGCTCTCCATATCATAGAAGATTCGACTGCCTATGTCTACATAACCTCCATGGCTACAGGCAAATAGAACACTGGAAAAAGTGAAGCTGTTTGGCCTTAACCCTTCATCCAGCATTAACTGAAAAAGCTTAATTGAATCCTCTGCTCTGCTGTGGATGGCCAGCGACTTGATCATGACGTTCCAGCAGAAAATATCTTTATTCCCAACCTTGATAAAAACAGTAAAAGCCCTGCTGACATCCCCGCACTTCCCATACATCTCCATTAGAGCAGTTCGCACTTCCACACCAAATTGAGTACCATCTCCTAATAGATAATGTATCCATTTCCCAACCTGAAGATTTCCCAAGTGTGCACAAGCTGATAAAACAGAAACAAAAGTGAAACCATCAGGAGGAAGTCCATCCGTTATCATTTCAGTAAATAGTTGTAGTGCTTCTTCAAATTTTCCGTACTGGGTGTAACAAGATAGCAGTGAATTCCATGAGACAACGTTTCTCAAGGGCATTTGATCAAAGTAAGCTTTAGCTGTATCCAAATCACCCACGCTAGCATATACTCCGATCATGGAAGTCCACGACACCACATTCTTCTCTGGCATTCTCTGGAACAAGTGCCTTGCACTCTCCACATCTTTCACTCCAGCAAAAGCTGAAATCAAAGTATTCCAAGAAACAACATCTTTTACAGGCATATTTTCAAACAATCTCCTCGAGCTGTCCACTTGACCGACCTTTCCATACTCGTCCATCATCCGATTCCATAACTCCACAGTTTTACAGCACATTTCATCAAACACCCCTCGTGCATCAGACAACCCATCTTTCATCTTCAAATAAGTATCAAATAGAGAAGCTGAAACTGCATGGTTGGACCCAAACCCACTCTTGACAACTCTGCAATGCACTTGCTTCGTCTTACCATACAGGCCTGTTTGTGATAAAACACTAATCACAAACGGGTAGCTGAAATTATTGGGTTGGAGCCCTCTACGAGTCATTTCGTCGAACAGCGAGAGACACTTCTCCGAAGGACCATTGAAGGCATACCCTCTAATCATGGCGTTCCATATCGTAACGTCCCTATTCTGAACGCTACCCAGTTGGGCGAATATGATACCGGCGTAATCCATTTCTCCGAACTCGGTGCTACGACGCAGAAATGCGGATGAAATTGGGATTCGAAGGATTAAAGAAGACGTGAGGATGAGGGCATGAATCTGGCGTAGCTGTTTGAAGTTGGATTTTCGCAGCAACTGCGACACTTCCAAATCCATGCACCAACTTCGGATCAAAACTTCATGCTCAGGACTTCTGCTGCCAGTGTCACCATTGCAGCGTCCTCAAACCTACAACGACGTCGTTCTGGCTGAGATACTTTCAATTGAACTCATAGCGAATCTGAACCGTCAATTATCAATTAAGATTAATTTAAATCGAAAAACACACACGTTGCTCCGGAAACATTAGCAATGAGCATCTACAACCATGATGTTACAAAGATGATCCAAAAGGAAAGCCTACATAGCGAGCTAGCTTACTGCGATTTGGGCATGATAAAAAGGCTGGGCAACTCTTACTGCGATTTCGGCCGCATGCTTATCAGCTCCTTTGAACGGGTTTGGGCATTATAAAAAGGCTGGGCAACTTCAGTAGCATCTCCACCTACTAGGACAGTATTTAAGCTGGTAACTATTTCTCCGAAATCATCTGCCAGCTTCTCCATGCAGTCTTTACTTTTGGAATACAAGACAGCAGCACGTTTACTAGTACTCTCTTCTGACATGAGGTTTTTACATGGCCTCCTCTTTAATGTCCTGGCTTCCACTCTTCTTCTTATTACCCATTCCAACTCGTCAGCCATGCTAATTGCTCGTTCTATACAAGAAGTTGGTATCTGTAACGGAAATAATCCATGAGTCCCAAGAATCATGCAACAATTGCTTCAGTATTTTCTAGTCAACATCAATATAGACGGTTTGATGTATTCAGCAATACCAACCTGAGCCAGCTGAGCAACCTTGAACCCGAAACTCCTTTCAGAGATGCCAGGGGCTAGTCTATAAAGGTATGTGACATCTTCAACAATCACATTTTCACCATTTGCATTGTCAAGTTGATCTATATGATTATGTGTATCTGAAGTCAGATAGGAAACGTGATACGCTCCAACAGAACCTTGAAAATGGTTTCTGATTTCAATAATATTCGGGAAGTGGGTCACAAAGAGAACCATGCATCTCTTTTGATCAAGAAGATAATGCAATGTAGCATAAGCTATTGCCACCCCATCGTGTGTACTTGTACCTCTCCCGAGCTCGTCAATAATAACTAGTGATTTCTGTGCACAATGTTTTAGTATATGAGAAGCTTCACTCAGTTCTTCTAGAAAAGTGCTTCTACCGAGATGAATGTTGTCTGAAGCTCCCATTCTGGTATGGATACTATCCAGAACATGAAGTTGCATTGAAGATGCTGGTACATAGGAACCAACCTAAAACAATAAGCAGAGAGACTTCACATACCGTTATAGCAACATGGTCAAGCAGAATGAAAGTGGCATTTTAGGGTTTTGGCACAGCAAAGACATAGTCGAGAGGTGATGCCATTATGTGATTCCCCCAAGCACAAATAAATGGAAATTCTACGAGCAAACTTCTTTCCAACACAAATGTATCAAAATGACATTTAAGATTCGCAAATCATTGTAAATAAAATGGATTACCTGGGCCATGATGGCAAGTAAAGCAACCTGGCGAATATAGCAACTCTTTCCACCCATATTTGGTCCAGTAACAACCTGACAACACTCTCCCTCTGCGTGCAAATTGGTATCATTTGGAACAAAACTGTCTTCTAAGGTGATGTCCAAAACCTGGTCAGAAATAAAGGGACGACAATTGAAAGTGAGGCATCTGTCAAACAAACAAGAAATTTATCTAACATCTCGTGACTTGTTGAAATGGTAGGATCATTTGGTGCATATGCTGCATAACATTATATGACATTTAGCTACGAACCGGATGACGTCCAGAGTAAATACACATTTGAACCGGTTCAGAGTCACCCACAAAATCTGGCCGAGTATAATTCTGTAATGTGAAAATTTTAATATGTATAAGAAATAATTCTTTGGAAATAATCAAGAAGCCACAATGAAGCATTGACACAGTTACCTTATTTCTTGACAGAATTGCAAGAGAATAAAGACAATCCAAGCTGGCTAGTGATTGAACAGCTGCTTGGAACTCAGGGTAGTGTTTTCCAAATTTTTGTAAAAACCTATCCCACGCAGCTCGACAAGCAATGATGAGTTCCTCAGTTTTCAAGGTCAATGCGCCCAACAAATCCACTACCTCGGGTGGTTGATAACGAATGGTTTTCTTAGTACTGTTTACCTTGACCCAGTTAGAAGGAACTCTTGTACCCACAGGCAGCTGTATTCAAAATTTTGAAGTAACTAATTAAATATTATATTTTATTGGAATATGTCAATTCAAGCAACATGAATAACTAGTAAAATACATTCTTTCTTTATGAGATGTATTTAGGGACTGATGTGCAACTCATGTGTTATTAATGATGTGTATGGATGTCTAAACATAAGATCTTCAAGATTAGGCATCTAAAACTCATCTCTAAAAGAAAAATCAGAAGTCAATATTAACTCATAAAACTTCAAACCAACCTCTATTAAATGAGTCGTTCCAGATACACTAATATATTCAAGACTGTGCATCCCAAACTTCTCGTGGTATGATATAATCAAGGAATTCAACTTCTCCTTCACCTTTTGAACGGAGGCCTGAGCTTGAAAAATCTGTTTCCCAGGAAAATCAAACGAATCAGTCATATTCAAACATTATATGCACTGAGGTCACTCAGAGTATCAGCTGCCACATACCTCTGGAAATTGCCCACTTGAGGTGACAAATAAGTTTGATAAATCCTTTCTATCTGCTGCTTCTTTGTTCAGGGCTGATAGAAATTTTGCAGCAGTCTCAGTAATGCTTGGCGATGAAGCTAGAAGAACAAGCTTCCTCAATAGAGTAGATTGTATGGTGTCTGCTTGCCTGTTGCTGTCCTTAAAGTCCTCTCTGATGTCAAGTTGCTGCAGTTGCTTACCAGCATGAAGGATGGCTTGCATCACCAAAATGAACTGGGGCATTCAGATTGCTAGATATTGTCAGCAGATCTCTAGAGTATAATAAACTTTTTGATCTATAGGATGTCCATTGATTCATTTTTATGCTTCTTAGAATATTTTCCTTCTCTCTTTATAAACTCTGATCAAACAATATAATCTTAGACTCTTTAACACATGGAACCTCTATTTTTAGCAATGTTCTTGTAGTTGGAAACCAAACCAAACAAAACAGAAAAAACAAGGAAAGCCACACCAAAATGTTTGACATCTCCCTTTTAATCCAACCCTTACCACAACCAACCCTAAAGACACACCGCCATTTTTTAGTGGTCAAACTCACCGCTTGGAATTCTGTGTGCACCGCTAGGCATTCTCGAAAAGTCTCAACTGTAGATTGACGCTGTCTAGTGCTCGTCTAGGTTTTCAGAGGATCCCCGCATCAGGTACTTCACGGTGTTGGAGATGCAGTAAAAAGACTTCAAGATGATAGTGATTAGGGCTTGGAGTTTGGGATAGGATTGAGATTGGGTATTGGGGATCGACGCATCTGGTAGTGATTAGGACTTGGAGTTTGGGATAGGATTGAAATTGGGGAAGTAAGAAGAGACTGGTAGGGAGGGTTCAATCATAAAACCCAAACTGAGGGACCGAGTACTGAACCCCTCTTGGTCTAACGAGACATGTACCTGCAGCAAAGAAGGTCACAGATGGACATAACGGCTGGTCTCCTTTAAAGAAAAATCAATGAACTTGTAAATGACGTATTAGGCGGTCATCGGCAGAGTTGGAAGTGCCTTTTCTCATTTTGTCCAAGAGTTGGCGTGTATATGAGAAGCACTAGTGCTTTGCAGGATCATGTGCATTGTCACTTGAGGAGGCCGTGGTGGAGTTAGTTCGGCTATGCAGTAAGACGTATAGGGCTGGGACTCGATGACGGGGTCACGACTGTGGGGCCACCTTCGTAGGTTCTGAGGAGTTGCCAATTTGCATTGTCATCTGGGTCTGCGATGCCAGTTTTGAGGGAGGTGGTGGTTGTGCAGCAGGACCAAACAGGCCTAGAGGATGTATCCGTTGTTTTTAAGTCTGTTGACGAAGAACCTGAGGTACTCCTGAAGTTTAGAAGCGTGGCGATTCCTACCATGAACTTCATTCCAAGATCTTGTAGGAGGGATGTAACTAAGTTAAGTTAGGTACATAAATTTTATTTTTTATCGGTGGTGTGTTGTTTTTGTGGTGGTGGGTTGTTGTGGTTTTGGAAGTGTTCTGGTTATGGTGGTGGTGGTGGTAGTGGTGTTGTGGTGGTTGTAGTATTTTTGTGGTGGGGGTTGTTGTATTGGTTGTGGTGATATTGTGATTGTGATATTAAGGTAGTGGGTGGTGGTGATAGTGGAGTGGTAGTGTTGTTGGTAATGGTGTGAATGTGTTGTGGTGGTGGTGGTGTGGTGTTGTGGTAATGGTGTGGTGATGAATAATAAGTTAAGTAAAATTAAGTTAAGTTAAGCTAAACTAAGTTAAGTAAAATTAAGTTTAGTACTTATGTAAATAACTTCAGCTCAAAAGAACAGGCCCTAAATCAAGTAAAGCTTCTGAAACAACTCTTCAAGAGTCCGAGTTTGCAAGATAAGATGGCCTAAGAAGGACAATTAGCCGAACCAAATTCCTTAAGTAATAAAATTTATTTTGTAGGCGTAGGCAATTTGTTGAACTACATATATATGTGTCGTGTGTGCTGATTTCTCTTTCATAGTGCTATTCTCACATTATTGGCATCATTTTACACAACACTTCTTAACATGTTTAACTTGAATGCAATGAATCACGGTTCCTTAAAATGTAAATAGTTTATATAGAAATATATTTATCTCATGGAAAAAAGACAGCCAAAAGTTCTCACCTCAGATGGAGTCGCTGTCTCGTGAAAGATTCTCGTTATTCCTCGTTGAATATCATGTGTTTTACCAAGTACTGTCAAAACCGAAGAAAGCACGTAGCTGAAATTCGGATGCGAAAAACCGATATCTGAGTTATCGTCTATGGAGCCTCCAGGATCCACATTTTGTAATGATTTAGACGTCCCCAGAAATTCTGCAATCTCAGAAACAGCATCTAGACGGGCGACAATCAAGTTTCTATCAATAAGAGGGTGAGTAACCTGCAAATGCAGTACACTTGTAAACTGGGTATATGCTAAATTAGATATTTATTTGAACTAAATTTCTAATCTTACCCAGTGCCTCATAAGTCTTGAACCAGGTACCGTTAGGGTATGATCCATGATTTGTAGCAATGAGCCAGACTCCGAACCATCTGAGTTATTTCTCAAAATCTAAATCCAAATATGAAACTCATTATCCTCCAATAAATATTATGAGAGTGAAGACATGGTGCAATTCCTGGTACTAAAAAAAGTTCTTAGTCAAATACTTTTATCAGTTGCGGAAAGGCTATGGCAAGCACGGGGATTTGAACGGCTTCAGAGGTTAAGTGAACTACTCAACTTAACAAGAAAGGATTATTGACCTCTAGCTGCTGGAGTGTATTGGCGGACAAAGTCATCTCCACGTTGCTTGAGAGTGTTCTAAAGGAAGATCCTATGCATAGGATCCTTTCCAGACCAAATTGTTTTAGATACCTTATGGTTAAGGCCAGTGCTTGCACCACAAGACCAGCCATTGACATAATGCCCTTTCAGATAAAAAAGATAACAGCATTAGAAAAAATAGGTTATGAATGTGTTCCAGGGCGAAAAATGATACACTAGATAAATTATCTTTAACTAATTAAAATGTTAGTATCATAGTTGATTTTTGGCTCATAAGTTTCATCGCACGTATTAAGTTACTCAGTTTGATAACTGAGCAAAGACTGATGAATGAAAAGTTCACTGATCCAAGCTTTATTAGCTCACAGCATATAACAATCTAATTGTCTGATGCATAGAAGAAGTGATAAACAATTCAAATGCCTGCTGAAGGATAAAAAGAAAAATCAGGAAAGAGGAGGCCTACAAATTGAAAATTTTTACCATCAGGAAGTCCACTTAAGGACTAGGCGAATATCAGGAGAGATGTCCGCGTCAAGGACACCTTAGGAGGATTGAAAGGGGAAATCTGATATTACTTCAATGTTTCCTTAAATCATGTAATAGGAGTAGAATTCAGGGAGACAAAAACAACCAATGTAGACTTTAAATTTACTGTATAAAAAAAATCTAATTTTTGATACAGAAATCAGAAGCCATAAATACACTGGTATAATAGTTTCTATACTTCACAAGGTAAAAAAAAAAAAAGAGAAAATCATTTTCATTATTCACTTTTGAAATGGGGAGATGATAAAATTACCTCAATTGAGACCTGATGGTTTCCTGATTCCCCTACTTCCATACTTTCAGCACGCTGACACTCTTCTACTACCTTCTCATACAAGGACATAACTTCAGCAAGAGCACCACCGTCCTTGAAGCACTCTCGTGAGGCACTTTCTATGCGGCACTTCGAAGTGGGGCCAGCATATGAGTTTAGCAACTAAGGAAGAAAGCCACACTTAATGAGGCACATTCATAAAGGCCATTAAAAACAACTGGGACGCCATTATTAATTTGCTCTAGACATTGCCATTGAAGTTGAGATTCAACTAAGTGTACAGAAACTATTATAACCAAAAGGAGACGGTGAACATATAAGTATGCATATGCAAGTATTACCTTTTGAGTCTCCTTCGAAAGTGGATCACCCAAAATCAATTCAGCTGGAGCCAAGCTCAGCAGGACAGCCTCGAGCCTACTCCGCATGAAACCATCATTAAATTCTCCGTGAACAACATCTCCAGTAGAAGTCTCAACTGCAACAATCCCAATCTTCACATCACTCCCATCATTTGGATTTTCTTCGACAACACAAACCACATAATTACTACTAGACCCAAAACCCTCCTCTCTTCCCCCAATATCTTCTACCGCCTCAAGGGTAGCTATCGTGTACAATGCCGACAAACCACGAGTGAAAGGCCCCAATTTGTTGTCCCCATGCGCCTTAATAGCAGCAGTCTCAGTCTGTTTAACAACCCCAACTTTATACCCAGCATTCACTAGCCTCCTCACATGAACATTCAATCTAAAAGTAGGTATACTAGCTGTTAGAAAAGTATGATCCATATGCGCATATATTCCCAAAACCCTAGCAGCATGTTCAGCATCCTCGCCAAAAAACCTGTACCTATATCCGACCTCTATCATCAAAAGGACATCCGGGTACTTACTCTTCAATTCCAACACCTGAGATTCCAGTGGCGTCAGCTTCCCGCTGGAAAGCTGCCATTTTTCTGAAGCTTGAATGGAAGAGTCGGGAGGCTCGAGCAGTTTATCAAGAAATTTTCTATGTTGAGTAGATGTGGGCAAAGGGGAGTTGAGTACGCGTTTCGAAGGCGAGAACGTGACCGTGGTTGAGATTTTGGGAGGTGGGGCTTGGGGTTTAGGGTGTGGTGATAAGGATGATGGAGACGGAGACAAGAAGGAAGGGTTGTAGTGGTTTTGGGATTCGGATTTGGGGGCGAAGAAGCGAGAGATGACTTGCTGCTTCGGCTTTTTCATGGCGATAGATGGATCGATGGGTGCTCGCGTCGTTGTCGGTTTACAATTCGAAGAAGAAGTTTGGTCTGATGGACTCTTCTTTATTTTGCCTTGGCGCGCCCACCGATTGCGTCCCTATGATTTTAAAGATGATTTTTTAATTTCATTTATTCTCCGCTGTAAATTAGAATCTCAAAATTGCTTATGGCTCGAGTGGATGAGAGTTTTCGCATTTATATTATCGATATTATCTTGGAGCCGGAGGTAATATCACATCCTAGAAATTTTTAAGTGTGTATTTGAAAACGTGTGTGTGAACAATTTTGTTCTGGTTCATGTTCTAGGTATGATATTTTGATATTCAATTCTTTGTTGATCTGAATTATTCCCGGCCACTTTAGTGAGTTCTTGATCATCACTGATGTCTGAATCTATAACACCATAATCAATGTCTTGCTTTATTGAATCTTCACCGTCGAGTTCTGTACCAGAGGTCAGAGCTACGTTGCTCTTTTGTTCAGTTTCATCCTCGCTGTCCTCAGAATCTTCGTCACTGCATTTCACAGTTAAGGACTTGTTGTTCTTTTTTTGATTGCTAGGGCATTCAGACTGCATGTGGCTGAAGCCATCACATTCCCATCAACAAATCCCCTTCTACTTGTCCTTCCTCTCCTCACTACCTTGATTAGCATTCCTATTCCTTCTTTGAGAATTTTTTGCTCTTTTGAACTGATTTGGTACACCTGATCGTTAACCTGCATATGATGGTTTTTGGTCCAACTTTTTCATTATCTTACCAAAGTTCTTGGCCAGTAGGGCAAGCTGCTGCATTAACTCGTTGGGTGTTGTTCCTTCTCATCTGTTTTAGCCTTCAGTCCAATGTTCTTACTGCGAGGTGGTGGATCATTTTTAATCAGCTTCATCTCGAATTGTTTCAGCGAGCCCATCAATGCTTCCAGTCTCATATTCTTGATGTCTTGAGCTTCTTCTATGGCGGTCACTTTCATGTCGAATCTTGAAGGCAGTGATCTGAGTACCTTTCTTCAAGTGCAAGTGCACGGGCTAGGCGGCACAACTGCACATTGAACTCAGTTATGGTCTCTCCTTCAAGCATCCTCAAGCTCTCAAACTTTGAGGTGATCATCTGGCTTCTCGAAGTCTTCACCTTGTATGTCCCCTCTTGCACTGTCTCCAAGATGTCCCAAGCCTGTTTGGCTACATCGCAGTTTGATATTAGTTTGAAGTTGATTGAATCAACAACATCAAATATTGCATTGCGAGCTTTGGAGTTGTCGGATGTTACAACTTCTTCTTCAGCTATTCATCTTTTTTCAGGCTTCTTCTGGCCTATTTCAGCATTGTATATCACAAGCGGATGTGTCCACTTTAAAATCAATGCTCTCTAAGCCTTTTCATTTATTAATTTCAGGAAGGCTTTCCTGCTAGCTTTCTAATACCCATAGTTTTTTCCTTCAAGATCTCGCTCTGTGTGTCGAGTAATCCGCTCTGATACCAATTGAAACTCTTTAGTTACTCAAACACTTAACTACTTGAGAAGGTTCATACTTTAAAGAATGAAGATGATATGTTGACCAATTAAGTATCCAATGACAAGTATAAGCACTACTAGAACTTGTTCCACCTTTTTCAGTATTGAGCCACATTAGATGACAAGATGTAAGCGGCATGGAATGAAATTTTACAAGGGCATTATATTCATCAAGATGGAGATTGTTAAGTATGACTCATAAATGAAACTGAAGGGTTCAAGGTATATTGCCCGTACCAGTGGAGACTGTTGAGTGACACGGTTATACTAGTGATCGGTACGGCCATTACATTCATCACTACGGTCGGTGTAACCCATCGATTTTCTGTATCAATAATTGATACGAGCGGTATGAGGAGTCCGTTCCGACCAAATCCCATCTAGACTAGGATGGCTGCACATGTTGATTTTACGGTCGGATCGGGCTTGTAGGGATAAGTCGGTTATAGCCCAAGATGGATCCTCAAACTCTCTATTAACATAAAAACAAAGGAGATACATAGTACTATGAAAATAACCATGAAGCTTATAGGTTAACCCTTCATTGCAAGTCATATTCAGAAAGAACCAATCATAATTTGTTCAAGGCAATGGTATCACGGCTCTCAACACACTCATTACACGGCTCAGCTGTGTGATAATACTCAATATAATAGATCTCGTACTACACATCTCACTTGAAAAAAATTAAACAGATCAATCCTACATATCTGAAATCCACAAGCAAACTGTTGAAAAATTGGTGAAAATGGTGCTGCGACCCCATTTCATGAGGCAAAAACTGAGGTGGAGTACACCTCTAATTGAGCCACATATTTAATGTGAAGTACATCTAAAAATATAAAGATGGAGTACATCTCAATATGAGTCAAATGATCATGAATAAATACCTTAAAATTAGAGGTATTTGATCCATGATTGTTCTTAAGCCAAAATTTGAGGCGACACTCCAATAGGAAGCGACGTTTTAACATAGAGGAAACGCCTGAAGGTTGAGGCATCTACTGGAATAGGGACATTTATGAGGCGACTCCTGAGAGGTCCTTAAGGACATTAAGGTCCTTTAATGATCAAGGCGTCGCTTGGGACTAAGTTGAGGCAACACCTGGGTTGAGGCGCCACCCGGAACTAAGTTGAGGCAACACCGGAGTTGAAGCGTCGCCTGGAACTAAGTTGAGGCAACATCTGGGTTGAGGCATCCTCTGGAACTAAGTTGAGGCAATGCCTGGGTTGAGGCATCACTTGGCTCATAAGGGAGGCGACGACTAAGATTATTAAATGGCCATTAAGAGCATTTATGAGCACCTAGGCGATCTTTGATACAGAATGAGGTAACACCTTGTTTGAGGCGCCGCATGGCTCTAAGTCGAGGTGACACCTTAAGTCTGATTTCTAGCTTTTAAAAGTCTCAGGCGACACTGGATCAATGATGAGGAGATGCCTGAAGCATTATAGCTCGGCTGCCTATAAAAAATAAGCTTTTGTCTTCATTTGACACATTGAACAAAACATGCATACCATGCATTGCTTACAACCGTCCTCCTTTGAAAGTTTGAAGCCGACATCAAGTGTAATTTGAGTTCAACTCCTCGTGGGTGGTTTTCCGATGAAAGTGTGGAAGGTACACAAAGTTCGAAGAGCTAGTTCATGGTGCACGAAGTGTAGATCAGAGTTTTATATTCCGGGAAGCGGTTCACCAAAGAATTCCAGCCCGAAAGAAGGCCAATCATGCTTTAAGGTGCACGAAGTTCGAATGAGCCTCAACTCGCCAGAAATTTTCTTGCTCTAGTTCAATACATTTATTAGAGTCACTGACTTATTTTCTTCTATTGTAGACATGGACTGTATGCACCAGAGCAGGGACATGGGTGTCAATGTTCCAATTGCTCCAAGAGTGGAAGCATCACCGAGTGTGATGCCGGGGTGTTCTAAGTATGGGTATGGCCAGGAATGAATATCGGGTTTAGTTCCAAGCGATTGTATGACACACGTGTCCCTTGTAGTGATGTCGGCCGAAAGGCCTAAGAAGCTCACTAAGATGAACTTCAAGAGATGGCAACAAAAGATGTTGTTCTACTAGACAAATTTAGGGTTGGCCTAGTTTCTAACCAAGGATCCTCCTAGTCCTTCGGAGGAAGAGACCAATCCTTAGGTGTTCATGGCATTCATCGCATCAGATTTTCTGTATAGTAACTATGTAATGAACTGCCTGGCAGACTCACTGTACTATGTGTATAGTGTCAAATGCTCCTCTAAGGAGCTTTGGAAATCTTTAGATCACAAATAAATAACTTAAGATGTAGGCTTCAAGAAATATTTTGTGGGCCATTTCCTTGAGTTCCAAATGGGAGTATTCAAATATTATAGTTAGTCAAAGTGTAGGAATTGTAACTGATCATTCATGAAATCTATACCGAAGGGATGATGACCAGTGAATATTTTGGGTAACCTCTGAAATCAAGAAGCTGCCTCCGGGTTGGAAGGAATTCAAGAACTATCTCAACATAAATGCAAGGAGATGAGTTTTGTGGACTTGGCGGTTTGTCTTCGTTATGAAGAAGATAACTAGGGCTCCGAGAGGAGGCTGAAAGCATTGTCAAATGGAGCTAACGTGGTAGAGCACGGGGAAAGCTCAAAGAAGAAGGAACCCTCCAAGAGAACAGACTACCTTATATGGGTGATATCTGAGCTGAACTTGGTGGACTCTAACCCCAAGGAACGGTGGCTGGATACTAGGGCTGCCCGCCACATATAATCAGACGATAAAGCTTTCTCCACTTTGAAATTTACAGAATATGGAGGGAATTTATACATGTGAAACTTTACAAGCTTTGAGATTAGGCGAAGGGCACAGTGATCTTGAAGATGACATCAAGAAGAGAGCTAAAGTTGGAGCATTCTATATGTGCTCGAGATACGGAAGAATCTCACTAAGACACTATTATGTACTCATGGCTAGATAATGGCCTTTGAGTCCCATAAAAAAGTCCTCAAAGAGAGTGGCATGTTTGTGGGAAAGGGTTATGTAAAAGATTGCATGTGGAAACTTAGTGTTAATGCCTTCATAACCAATGAGCTGAGTAAAGTTGATTCTTCTGTGTATTTGCTTGAGTCCTCTAGTTTATGGCATAAACGGTTAGGCCAAGTAAACTAAGACACACTAAGGAAACTAATGAATTTAGAGTTTATACCCAAATGTCATATAGATTCCAAGCACAAGTGTGAGACTTGTGCACAAGCAAAGCTAACGAGAACTCCCTTTCATAGAGTTGAAAGAGAGAGTAAACCCTTGGATTTAATCTAACCATGCCAACCAGGGGTGGTAACAAGTATTTTGTGACTTTCATTGATGATAGTGCAAAATACTATAGTTAATGTAATGACATTCAAATTGACAAAATCTGTCAGAGTGAACAAGCAGAGTGCACAAGGGGGTTTCTACAGCTTTCCGTGTAGCAGAAGAGCTGTAGCATCCAGAGCAGCAGATTCAGTGCCCCAAAATTGAAGAGAAGAGCAAAAATTGAAGAGAAGAGAAGCTTTCTAAATTCAGTTTAGAATATTCCCAGAGCCGTTTACCTGCCGCAACAAGTTAGCTACAAGATAATGCTATCATCTAAAAGATAATGTTGTTTTTGAAGGTGGGTGTCCGTATATCTAACAACCGATACTCACTATTCTGTTTTTGATGGGGCCTGGAGGTCGCTATTTAAAGAAGGCTCAACAGAGCAGCAAAGGCATCGATCAATCCAAGAATACATGCCGTCAATTAATTGAGTAGAACAACAAGTGCAGAATAGAGTATTGAGCAAAGAGGAGATTGATCAATACTCAGAGAAGAGCGTGCGGGCATAACAGAGTGGAGAAGAGACTAATCGAGACTTGGAGAGTCTGATCAGTGCCTGATCAGAAAAGTTCAATTAAAGTGTGTGCTTTCTGGGATCACAGTGAGTCAAGGGAGCATCGAGAGTGTCTGAGGAACTCATCGCCGGCAGAAGACTCACTCCCAACAGTGACAGGTTGTCACAAGGGGGAGCATTCAAGAATGTGCAGTGCTCGCGGAACAATTCGATCGGCTCAGAAGAAAGCTTGGAGCGACGCAGACAGAATCGGCGCAAGCTATACGGCACAAGAGTGTGCTATAGCAACCTACTGTAATTGCTGTCTATGGGCTAGGTCTGTGAGCAGATTAGCTATTGTATTAAGTCGAGTGAGTAGTAGGTAGTGCAGGCTGGTCTAAGGCGTTTAGATCGGCCCCTAATTCATTGTAGCTAGGTTAGACGTAGAGATTGTTCGAGCATTGGTGAATTGAATGTTAGCACTTGAAACTGAGGCTAGTGAATCGTCAAGGACTCTTGAGAAGTCCTCCCCAGACGTAGGCAGTTAGCCAAACTGGGTGACCAAATTCGTTTGTGCTCTCTTTGATTCACTGTACAAGCTTATTTCCGTAAAGTGGTACAAGAGGTTGTTATAACAACCTGCTAGTACACTCTCAGCAAACGAAGGCGCTGCAATTTCAATTGCTATCAGAGCGGGAAATAGACACTCAGAGTGAAGATCCTGAGCGTATTAATGAGAAGATAAAGCGAAGATGAAAGAAGGTCAAAGTACAAGCTGGCCGCCTCTATTGAAAGAAAGCAACTATGGATACTGGAAGGCAAGGATGAAGGCCTTCCTCAAGGCTATTGATGAGAAGACCTGGAGAGTAGTTGTCTATGAATGGTTACATCCCCTGACTATTGATGAAAAAGGAGTTACCCGAAAGAGACATGGACAACTGAAGAGGAAGTTGTAGCAACTAGAAATTCCAAGGCCTTAAAAGCAATATTTGCTACTGTTGATGCTAACAATTTCAGGTTAATCTCCAATTGTGATATAGCCAAACAAGCTTGGGAGATCCTCTAAACATCACATGAAGGGACGGCCAAGGTGAAGACCTCCAGAATGTAGATGATCACATCTCGGTTCGAGAACTTAAGGATGCTGGAAGATGACACAATCACCAAGTTCAATGCCAAGCTTTGTGATCTGTCCAATGAGGCACATGCCCTCGGAGATTCTATACCAGAAGAGAAGCTGATCATGAAGGTGCTCAGATCACTGTCTCTCAGATTTGACATGAAGGTGACAATCATCGAAGACGCTCGGAAATCAAGAATATGAGGTCAAAAGAGCTGATAGGATCCCTCAAACAATTTGAGATGAAATTGATCAAAGATTATCCTCCCGTAAAAAGCAAAAGTGTGGGGCTAAAGGCTGAAGCAGAAAAGAAGCCTTCAACTAAAGAACAACTCGGTCTGCTGGTAAAGAACTTCAGCATATTTATGAAGAAGATTAATTCCAAATCTAGTCAATCCTCAAATTTCAGAAGGCGACCCAGAAGAGGTCGGAACGATCAGAGGAAAGAGAAAGAACCTGCTCAAGATGATGAAGACAATAAGGAGAGGAGGAAAGGTATGCAGTGCTGGGGATGCGAAGGATATGGGCACCGAGAAGCCGACTGCCCAAGCAACCAGAAGAAGAGCTCCCAAAAGAAGAACAACAACTCTCTCTCTCAGCAAAATGGAGTGATGATTACAAAGACAAAAGCGAGGATGAATGCAATATAGCTAGATCCAGAGCATCCAGAGGATCTGAAAATATTACTAAACAAGGGATACCTAGAAAGTTAGAACAAGATGGTGCTACAGCAACCCCTGTACCATCCGCCTAGAGCTGAGATGAAGCCGAGGATAGAAATCAAAGATGCTACTCCTGCAGTGAAAAGGGACATATTTAGAGGAACTGACCAATTCGGAACAGATACTGGAAACCACGAAGACGGGAAAGAACAGTACATTATGCTCTTGTCAACACTTCAAAATCAACAAAAGAGGGAAGCTGATAATTTGATAGCGGTTGCTCGAGACACATGAATGGGGAAAGATCATTCTTGACAAACATCAAACCCTGCTAAGAACAACTAGCGAAGTTTGGCAACGGTCTAAAAGGAAGAGTTCTAGGTAAAGGAACTCTAGATGCTCAAGGTCTACCCAAACTAAGGAATGTAATGCTCGTGGACGAATTAAAGGCGAACGTCATCAGCATCAGCCAGCTGTGTGACGGCACACACCGGGTAAATTTCACTCAAGACACTTGTCAAGTTCTTAACAAGTCTGGATCATGTATATTGCAAGGAACAAGATCGAAGAACAACTGCTACCTGTTGAAGTTGGACAACAACCCTTTAGCCAACCTGTCTGATGACCAACACAGATGAGATGAACCTATGGCACAGACGGATGGGGCACATCAATATAAGAACCCTGAAGGAATTTGTTATTGAAGGATTAGTCCAAGGGATCTCAGAGATAAAAGGGGAAGTGAACAATATTTGAGGAGAATGTCAGATAAGCAAGTAGAAGAAGGTCCCTCACCCGAGAAATGCAAACATCAATCCAGACCACTACAATTGCTACACATGGATCGGATGAGACCAATTGAAGTAGAAAGCTGTGTAAGAAAGAGGTACGCTTTCGTATGTGTTGACGATTTCACAAGATACACTTGGATAGACTTTATCATGGAGAAGTTCGACACGGTGAGAGTGGTAGTAACATTAGCCACCCTGCTAGAACAAGAAAAGGATCTTAAAATAGCTGCCATCAGAAGTGATCATGTAAAGGAGTTTGAAAACGAAGCCATGGATAGGCAGCAAACGAGGAATTACTCATCAGTATTCATCTCTTATTACCCCTCAACAAAATGGAGTAGTAGAACGGAAGAACCGAACAAACCAGGAGATGGCCGAGTCATGATCCACGCAAAGAAGGTACCACTAAGATTCTGGGCTGAGGCAATGAACACCGCCTACTATATCATCAACAGGGTCTCCATCAGGAAGGGAACCGACCAGACAAGCTATGAGCTATGGAATCTGAGGAAGCCCACTGTCAAATAATTCCATATATTTGGGAGTGAATGCTATATTCTGCAAGATCAGGAGCACATAAAAAAGTTTGATCCAAAAAGTGACGCAGGGATGTTTTTAGGGTACTCGACCAGCAACCGGGCATATCGTGTCTACAACAAGCGAACCGAGATAGTAATGGAATTCATCAATGTGGTCATCAATGATGTAGAAGCAGAGGTCACAGCTCAAAATGAAGATGAAGACTCTGACACCGAAATCAGCATACTGAAGCAGAACAGGGTAGAACAAGAAGTGGTACAAGAGGATGCTATAGCTGACTCCCTGGATCAACTTGCTAAAGATATTGCCTCATAACAAAGTAGTGATAAACAACACCATGAATCACAATCTGCACCAAGGTCCATTCGGCAACCTCCTAAGAAAATTCATAGGAACCACCCTTTGACAAATGTTATTGAAGATCCAACGGAGGGGAGACGGACTAGAGGATCATCTCATTACAGCGTATGTGCTTCTAACTGCAACTCTTGTTTTATGTCCAGTGTCGAACCAAAGAACTTCAAGGAAGCTATGAGTGACGAGTACTGGATAATGGCTATGCAAGAAGAGTTGGCAGAGTTTGAGAGACATGATGTATGGGACTTGGTGGCTAGATCTGAAGGAGTAAACATCATAGGAACCAAGTGGATCTTCAAAAACAAAACTGATGAGAAGGGAAACATCATAAGGAACAAGGCCAGATTGGTGGCTCAAGGGTACACTCAAATTGAAGGTATAGACTTTGATGAACCTTTGCACCAGTGGGCCGTCTGGAAGACATCAGACTCCTTCTGGTCATTTCCTGCCATCTCAAGTTGAATATGGATGTCAAGAGCGCACTCTTGAATGGCGTACTGACAGAAGAGGAATATGTCCCTCGGCAAAAAGGTTTTGAAGATCCCCACCAACCAGAGCATGTTTACAGATTGAAGAAGACCATGTATGGGTTAAAGCAGGCTCTCAGAGCATGATATGAAAGGCTTACCATCTTATTGGAGGAGCACGGCTATGAAGGAGGAGGAACTGACAAGACACTCTTCGTCAAAAGAACCAGGTCACACCTTGTCATTACTCAGATATATGTAGATGACATTGTGTTTGGTTTTAGTTCACAGCAGTTGGTGAAGCAGTTCGTGGACCATATGAAGAACGAGTTCAAAATGAGCATGGTCAGAGAGCTGACATACTTCCTTGGTTTACAAGTATCCCAAAAAGATGATGACATCTTTGTCTCTCAGAGCAAGTATAGCAAGAACCTGGTGAAGAAGTTCGAGCTGGACAAAGCCAGTCACAAGAGAACACCAGCAACTCATACCTCAAAGTAACAAGGAACGAAGCAGGAGTAGAAGTAGATCAATCAACTTACTGAAGCATGATTGGGAGCCTCCTGTATCTTAAGGCCAGCCGTCCTGATATTTCCTACTCAGTAGGAGTCTGTGTAAGATACTAAGCTTGCCCAAAGGAAAGCCATCTAAAGCTTGTTAAGCAAATCATCAGATATGTTACAGGTATGATGAATTATGGTCTATGGTATACTTAGGACACGTGTGTAGATCTGGTAGGATACAGCGATGCCGATTGAGCAGAATGCACAGAAGATAGGAAGAGTACTTCTGGAGGCTGCTTCTTTCTCAGAAACAACTTGGTGTCCTTGTTCAAAAGAAACAAAAAAGCATCTCCATGTCTACTGCAGAGGCAGAGTACATTGCAGTAGGGAGTTGGTGTGCGAGATGGTCTGGATGAAGCAAATGCTGGCAGAATCATGCCCCTCTACTGTGACAACATGAGTGCCATCAACATTTCCAAGAATCCAGTGCAACACTCACGAACCAAGCACATAGACATTCAATATCACTTTATCAGAGACCTTGTGGATAAGAAGATCATTGTTGTTGATCATGTTGTGACAGACAAGCAGCTGGAAGACATCTTCATAAAGCCACTAGATGGAACTAGATTTGAAACACTGAGATCCCCACTGGGTCTCTGTGTTTTAACCGTCTAGTCCTCTCAAGAACCCCCCCAGATCATTTATAATAAAAAGGGGGAGACTCAGTGGAGACAAGGGAGAGTGTCAGCCACTATGGAAGATTTAACACAGGCGCTCACGGCACCAATGGACATCAAATTTTGTCACAAATGCCAAGGGGGAGATTGTTAATGTAATGGCATTCAAATTGACAAAACCTGCCAGAGTGAACAAGCAGAGTGCACAGGGGTGTTGCTACAACTTTTCGTGTAGCAGAAGAGCTGTAGCATCCTGAGCAGCAGATTCCGTGCGAAGAACAAACTGTCCAGAATTAAACAGAAGAGCAACAAAATTTCTAAATTCAGTTTAGAATATTCCAAGAGCCGTCTACCTGCCGCAACAAGTCAGCTACAAGATAATGATGTCATCTACAAGACAATGCTGTTTTGGAAGGTGGGTGTCCTTATCTCTAATAGCCGATATTTCTTATTCTATTTTCAATGGGGCCTGGAGGTCACTATTTTAAGAAAGCTCGGCAGAGCAGCAGAGCCATCGATCAATCCAAGAATACATCCCGTCAATCAATTGAGTAGAGCAACGAGTGCCGAACAAGGAATTGAATAGGCCGGAGATTGATCATCACTTAGAGCAGGCGTGCTCGTATAGCAGAGTGGAGAGAGACTGATCAGTGCCTGATCAGATAAGGTCAATTGAAATTATGTGCTTATTGACTGATCACGGCGAGTCGAGGGAGCATCGAGAGTGTCTGAGGAACTCATCGCTGGCAAAAGATCACTCCCAACAGTGACAGGTGGTCACAGAGCAAGAGGGACCATTCCGGAGTGTGCAGCGCTCGCAGAACAATTCGATTGGCTCAGCGGAAGGTTTGGAGCGATGCGGACATAATTAGCACAAGCTATACGGCACAAGAGTATGCTATAGCATCCTACGGTAATTGCTGTCTTAATTCGAATAGGCTAGGTCTGTGAGCAGATTAGCTATTGTAGTTAGTCGAGTGAGTAGTAGGTAGTGTAGGCCTGTCTAAGGTGTTTAGATCGGGCCCTGATTCATTGTAGCCAGGTTAGACGTAGAGATTGTTCGAGCGTAGGCTGAACTGAATCTTAGTACCTGAAACCAAGGCTAGTGACTCGTTGATGACTCCTGAGAAGTCCTCCCCAGACATAGGCAGTTGGCCAACTTGGTGACCAAATTCGTGTGTGCTCTCTTTCATTCACTGTACAAGCTTATTTCCCCACAGTTGTATAAGAGGTTGCTATAGCAATCTGATAGAGCAATCTGCTAGTACACTCTAAGCAAATGAAGGCGCTGCAATTTCAACTTTATGTGTACTTGCTGAAAAGCAAAGACGTGGCAATTGAGAAATTTTCCGAGTACAATTGAAGTTGAGAATCTACTCAAGCAAAAGGTTAAGAGGTTGAGAACTGACCGTGGAGGTATGTAGAACCATTTGGGGCAATTTGTGCACAATATGATATTATTCACGAAGTAACCCCATCGTACTCACCTCAATCTAACGGCGTTGCTGAACGAAAGAATTGCACTTTAAAAGAGATGGTGAATGGGATGTTTTCAAGAGTTGGGTTATCCCACGAGATGCGTGTGGAAGCCATCTTATTAGCAAATACCTTTTGGACAAGCTATGTTGTAAACAAGAGGAGAAGTCTCCTTTTCAGTTATTCAAAAGAAGGAAGCCTTCTAATAAATACTTCCGAGTATTGAGCTGCCTAGCTAAGGTACTACTGGCCCCTGGTCCTAAGCGTATGATGATATGACCAAAGATCAATGATTGTGTGTTCATTGGCTATGCGCAGAATAGTACTATGTCTATGAATAAAAAAACATAATGATAGAGTAATGCCATTCAATTGACAAAACTACTACAGTGAACAAACCGAGTGAACGAGAAGGGTGCACAAGGGGTTCCTATTGCAACCGGTGTAGCAGAATAGTTGTAACTTGTGCAGCAGATTTTCGTTAAAGATCAAGATGTTCCTGAATTGGTTAACAGATCAAAGGAATATGTCTAAATGCAGTTGAAGAATATTCCAGATCCGCCTACCTACCGCAACAAGCAGATTCAAGATATTGACGTATTTGGAAGGCAAGGATCATTATCTAGATTCCGTCAAAATAGGAGATAAGGGATGCTTTCCAAATTGTGATATGGATCAACCCAGAAGATCAAAAAAAAGAAAAAAAAGGCAAATCGATCAGAGCATCCAAGATATCGAAAGAACGCAGAATACTCAAAGAGAAATTCAGAGTGCCGACAAAGAATTGGATCACCACCGAGAGCAGAGCATGAGCATAGAGCTGTTTGGTTGAAGTAGAGACTGATCGAAGACTTGCAAAGTCTGATAAGGGTGTGGTCGGAGAAGGTCAATTGAAGCAGTGGGCTTATTGGTCGATCAGAGCGAGTCGAGGGAGTGGGTGGAACTCATCAACGACAGAAAACTCAGTCCCTTAAGTGACAGGTGGTCACAGAATAAGGGGAGTATTCCGGAGTGTGCAGTGCTCGTGCAACAGTTTGATCGGCTCAGCACTAATCTTCCAAAAATAAGGATCATCCCATAAGTAATATGTAGAATCATGCTTGAGTTTCAATCTTTGAGCTCTAGAGAGAGATGGAGTTATCTAGAGAGAGTTTCATCCCAGATGTAATATCCAAACTTACCTCCCACCAGGTAGTTAACTATGTTTGCATACATGGTGTCTTCATATGCAAAGCGAAGAGATGGTCATCGGGAAATGTCTCAGTTATCGCCACTAAATCTTGCTTCGTGACTATTCTGCTCAGGTGGTCAGCTACTGTGTTCTCGATCCCCTTCTTGCCCTTGATTTCAACGTTGATTTTCTTAAGAAGTAGGATCAATTTGATAAGACGTGGCTTGGACTCCTTCTTAGCCATCAAGTACCTAATGGCTACATGATTAGAAAAAACAATAACCTTAGAGCCTAGTAAATAAGAACAAAATTTATCAAGAGCAAGCACAACAGCCAAAAGCTCCTTCTCGAAATAATTTTTCTGTGCCACGTCTAAAGTTCTAGACGCATAATGAATCACCATAAGCCTCTTATCCTTCCGTTTTCCAAGCACTGCTCCCATGGCATAGTCACTCGCATCGTACATAATCTCGAAAGGTTGGGTCCTATCTGGTGCGTTTATTATTGGTGCAGTCGTCAAGGCTGTCCTGAGCTCTTCAAATGCTGCCTTGCACTCATCATTAAAATTAAAAGGCACATCTTTTTGCTGCAATCGAGACAGCGACATTGCTTTCATTGAAAAGTCTTTGACAAACCTGTGATAAAATCCTGCATGTTCTAGGAAAGACTGTACACCACGCTGGTCAATAGGAAAAGGCAGTCCGTGAAATAAACCCTAAACCCTTCTCATAATTCAACACCAAATTCATCTCAATGCAACGCGTAAGCACCCTATCTAAATTATGCAAGCATTCATCAAAAGTATTTGCATAAACAGTAAAATCATACATGAACACTTCTACGCAATCACTTATCAAATCAGAAAATATGATCATGAAAACATGATGGATCGTACCTGGTGCATTTCACAACCCGGAAGACATGCGCCTAAATGCAAACGTACCGAAAGGGCATGTAAATGGCGTCTTCTCATGATCCTCAGCTGTAATAGGTATCTGATTGTATCCAGAGAATCCATCAAGAAAACAAAAGAAAGGGTTACCTGCAAGCCTGTCTAGCGTCTGGTTGATGAATGGCAGTGGGAAATGATCATTGCGTGTGGCTGCGTTTAACTGTCTATAGCCGATGCACATACGCCAGCCATTGTGCACTCTATTTGGTACCTGTTCTCCCTTGTCATTCGTTTCCACTATGATTCTGGTCTTCTTGGGCACCACATGCACAGGGCTCACCCATTCACTATCTGATATCGGGTAGATCACGCCGTCATCAAGAAGTTTCTGCACTTCCGGCTGGACAACCTCCATCATTATAGGGTTCAAGCGACGCTGAGGTTGTCTCACTAGCCTTGCTCCTTCGTCTAATAAAATCTGATGCATACAAACTGCTGGATTAATTTCTGTAATGTTAGCCAATGTCCATCCTATCGTAGTTTTATTCTCATTCAATACTCGCGCCAATCTGTCTTTTTGATCTGCCTCAAGTCCTCGCATGCTCCTAAGAAAATGTACTTCCTTGGTGTCCATGGATGAACCGGCCAGCAGCTTCCTTCGTGTCCATTGCCTCTCTGAGGACGAAAATCCAATACGTCCTCCCCATAAGGTATATATTGACTCGAGTGCCGCATCATCAATGATGTCCAGAGCATGTATCCCTGCAATGTCAGATGGGTACTGCATAGACTTGAAAATATAAAATTTAACTACTACCCCGTTTACCTCCATGGAGAGATCACCCGTAAATGTATCGATTTTCGTCTTTGCTGTCACCATGAAGGGTCTCCCTAGTAGGACGGGTGAAGTGTCTATCGTTCCATCACCACCGGCCATTTTCATCACATAAAAAATCTGTAAGGAACACAAGTTTCCCTCCATGCACTAACACATCAACAACAATGCCCTCTCGCTTAGTACATGATCTATCCGCCAATTGAATGGTCAAATCAGTGGGTCTCAAAGGACTTGATACTCAATGCTCGATATAAAGAATAAGGCAACACATTAATAGATGCACCTAAATCCAACATACAATTATTGACTTTGAATTTACCAATTATGCTCGAAATTGTAAATGTACTTGGATCCTTACATTTTTGTGATACCTTGCACTGCCCAGTTTTCTGTCCTCCTCTTCGATTAGTGCGCAATTCCTTAAGGAACTTAGCATACTTCGGAATTTGCTTTATCACGTTAAGGAGCGGGATTGTGATCTCGACTATGCTGAACAGCTCCAATAGCTCTTGATCCACTGCTAGAGTCTTCTTAGGACTCGCTACCTGCACAGGAAATGGAAGTGGGGGGTCAAAACAAATTATTTCAAAAGACTCAGAGGGAGATTCATAATTATCTCTTTTTTTTCAGCTTCTACAGTGCTCGCTGAACTGTTGCTCATCTGTGTTAAGGTATGTGTCATCATTAACAAACCCCTACAAGGTGCACAAGAGTCTGCTATAGCAAACGTGTGAAGACAACAGCTGATGCAGAGCGTTCCAGAATGACCAAGTAGAGTGCACAAGGCGTTGCCACAACAACCTGTGTAGCAGAGAGCTGGAGCATCCTAAATAGCAGATTTCCGTGTGACAAGCTGCCCAGAATTGAAGAGAAGAGTAATAGAAGCTTTCTAAATGCAATTCCCAAAGTCAATAGCATGCCGATTAACTTGGAGTAGCCCAAAGAACGTACGGAGTGTTGTTGCCAACATCGCAACAGGTTGGTAGAGTATCGTGAAGATAGAGAGCAAAATGATGCAGCTGCCCGTGTGAAGACAGCAGCTTGTGCAAATCCACCCATAGTGAATAAGCTCAGTGAACAAGCAGTTGCTACAACAAGAGCTATAGCAGGGAGCTGTAGCAGCAGTATTGGCGCGAAGAACAATCTGCCCAGATATGATGTAGCAGTACAACGGGAGGCTTCTAAATATTCTCAGAATATCCCCAGTGAACATTCCGTACCAAAGCTTGAAGAGTTGATTGGGAAATCAAATCTTCTACAAATTAGGAGATATGATCTTGTTGAGATCTAGGAGGAGCTTCTAAATATTCTTAGAGAATATTCCCAGTGGAGATTCCCGTATCTAGGAGAAGATTTGATTGTGGAAAAAATTATTTCTCTAAACAAATCTAATCTCCTACGAATTAGGAGATAAGATCTTATTAATATCTTTAAAGAATCTTCCTAAATTTGATATAGATGGAGCAAGGAGTTCCTATTTAAAGGATGCTGGGCAGAGCAGCAAAGTATCCATCTAAGACAGAATCCAAGCACAAAGATAGAGCAATATTCAGAATGCTAGAGCGGAGAGATTGGATCACCACTAAGGGCAGAGAGTGAGCGTAGAGCTGAGTGGTTAAAGCAGAAGCTGATTGAGACTTGCAAAGTCTAATTAGAGCTTGATCAGAGAAATCAATTCAGTGTAGCGATTGCTTGTTGGTTGATCAAGGCAGGCCGCGGAGGAATTGTCGAGTGTAGGTACTCGGGCAATTGGCAGGAGGCCAGGACTCGCTAGTGACAGGTGGTCACTAAGTGAGGGGGAGCATTCCAGAGTGTGCAGCGCTCGTTGACTAGTTCGATCGGCTCGGTAGAAGGCTTTGGAGCGACGCGGATAAAACCTGTACCAGCTAGTTGCTACAGCGGGTGCTATAGCAAACCTACGGTATCGTTGATTTAATTAGAATAGGCTGAATCTATGGGATCAGTAGAATAGCTATTCTGAATTAATTCAAGTGTGTAGGTGTGTGAAACACAAGTCAGAGGGTGTTCTGATTGTGTGTGATTGACTAGCTAAGGTTGGGTAGCATAGGTTGCGTGGAGTCGAACCGTGTTGCACAACAGACCTTGAGACTAGCGAATTGAAAGACTGAGGTTCAGTCTTTCCCAGAGGTAGGTACTTGGCCGAACTGGGTGAACAAATCGCTGTTCTTTGTTTTATCTTGCTGCAAAAGATCCGTCGATACAAGAGTGTGTTATAACAACTGCTTGTACACAATCTGCAACCCAGAGGCGCTGCGAATTTCAATTGGTATCAGAGCGGGATCTCGACACACAGAGTGAAGATCCTGAGCGCCTTGCTGGGTTCATCAAGCGAATATGAAAGAGAGACAAAGCATAAGTCGGCCGCCCCTGCTGGAAGAAGAAAATTATAGTTGTTGGAAGGCGAGAATGAAGGCGCGATGGATGAGAAGACTTGGAGAGCAGTAGTGTTTGGGTGGTCAAACCCATTAACCATCGACGACAAAGGAGCTACACGGGAGAAACCAGAGGAGACATGGACAGCTCAAGAAAAAGCTGTAGCAACCAGTAACTCCAAAGCCTTGAACGCGATATTTTTCGCTGTTGACGCAAATAATTTCAGACTGATCTCTGACTGTGAAATTGCCAAGCAAGTGTGGGAGATCCTCTAGACGGCTCATGAAAGGAACAAGACTCCTGCTGCAAATTGGAGAGATGAAGACAGTAAAGAAGACTCTGAACGAGCGAGCAATGTTGCTCTGATCACTGCAACTAATAAGAAGAACAGCGTTTCAACAAAACCAGAAATTGTGGAGGAGCCAGACAGTAGTGATGATGAGAAAATCACTGAGGAGTCCATTGCAAGAAACTTTGCCCTGTTGCACGAAAAGTGGCTGCAAGTCATCGAGATCAACGAAGGATTGACTTCCCAAGTATCGAACCTGGAAGAAAAACAAGAGGAGCTGCTGAAGACGATCACTTCTTTTACGCATCAGGCTGCTCAGCAAGAAGAAAAGTTTGCTGCAGAGAAGGAAGAGCTCAACCTCTACAGGAAGACTGGAAAAATGCTTAACAGTGGCTCAAGCACACTTGAAGATATACTAGCACGCCAAAGATGTGAAGGTGGCTACTCTGGTCTTGGATACACGGGTGAACAAAATACTGGGATGATGGTATTTGTCAAAGCTACGGAGCCAGAAGATGCTGGGATTGCCGTGGAGAAACCGGTTCTGTCCCAGATTCCAGTTCAGAAGAAGGTGCCTAGAAGGGTGAACAAGAGGCTGTTACAGCAATCGCTGTATCAACCACCTGTAGCAGAAAAGAAATCCAGAAGCGATGGCCGCAGATGCTATTTTTGTGATCAGAAGGGACACATTCGAAGGAGATGTCTGATCCTGAAAAAGTATTGAAGACCTCAGAGATCACCCACAGACGGACAATGCCGGATGAAGCATGGATTAGACGTGGCACGCAGGTGACCTCCAGCTCATCAAAACCGATGAAAGAAAGTAAGTATCCAGTGTTACGCGAAAACATCAGATACGTTGGAGGGACAATCAACTAGAGAATGAAGATTGCAAAGGACACTGGCACAGATCGGATGAGACAACGAAACAATGCCGGAAGGAAAGAAAGAGTTGCTGGACACAACAGAGCTCGGAAGCAGTGGATTCAAAAACCAGTACAAGTATGGGTGGAGAAGCAGCCACCAGATATTCCCCCAAAGTCATTGGAAGAGGCACATGCTGAGACACCAAGAGTTCCCGTTCTTCGGTGGATGGAGAAGAGGCATTGGCCTATTCGATGAGATTAGCTTGAGAACCCCCTTTTCATTTGTGACAACAAGGGGGAGAAGATGTGTTCTGCTGTTTGCATTGTGTTGGCAGGTTTTGCCAGTCGACCCTCGAGGGAAAAGAGGAGCCCTTGCAGAAGATGCTCATGTTTTGTCAAAAATGCAAGGGGGAAATTGTTAAGGTAATAGCATCCTTGACAAAACCAGCGCAAGAAGTTGCTACAACACCCCGTGAAGATTGAAGCTGGAGCTTCTTCAAAAGACTGACAAAACAACAACGAGCAAGAAGTTGGTACACCATCTGATGATAGCAGAAGCTATCTGAAGACACCACTTAAGAAAGAAGCCAGAAGACAGGCTAGGGATAGCTTGAGACAGCAGAGTCCTTGACTTGAGATGAATCCTGAGGAAGTTGCTAGAGAAGGAGTCTGAAGACGAGGAGATGCCTAAGATGGGAAGGGTCCTTGGATTTTGTCAAAAATGCCAAGGGGGAGATTGTTAAGGTATGTGGCATCATTGACAAACTCCTACAAGGTGTACAAGAGTCTGTAATAGCAAACGTGTGCAGACAGCAACTGATGCAGAGCGTTCCAGAATGACCAAGTAGAGTGCACAAGGCGTTGCTACAGCAACATGTGTAGCAGAGAGCTAGAGCATCCTAAATAGCAGATTTCCGTGTGAAGTACAAGCTGCCCAGAATTGAAGAGAAGAGCAACGGAAGCTTTCTAAATGCAATTCCCAGATTCAATAGCATGCCGATTAACTTGGAGTAGCCAAAAATACATACGGAGCGTTGCTGCCAGCATCGCAACAGGTTGGTAACGTATCGTGAAGATAGAGAGCAAGATGATGCAGCTGCCCGTGTGAAGACAGCAGCTTGTGCAAATCCACCAAGAGTGAATAAGCTCAGTGAACAAGGAGTAGGAGCTGTAGCAGCAGTATTGGCGCGAAGAATAATCTGCCCAGAAATGATGTAGCAGTGCAACGGGAGGCTTCTAAATATTCTCAGAATATCCCCAGTGAAGATTCCGTACCAAAGCTTGAAGAGTTGATTGGGAAATCAAATCTTCTACAAATTAGGAGATATGATCTTGTTGAGATCTTGGAGGAGCTTCTAAATATTCTCAGAGAATATTCCCAGTAGAGATTCCCGTATCCAGGAGAAGATTTGATTGTGGAAAGATTTGTTTCTCTAAACAAATCTAATCTCCTACGAATTAGGAGATAAGATCTTATTAAGATCTTTAAGGAATCTTCCTAAATTTGATATTGATGGAGCAAGGAGTTCCTATTTAAAGGAGGCTGGGCAGAGCATCAAAGTATCCATCTAAGATAGAGTCCAAGCACAAAGATAGAGCAATATACCGAGAGATATATTCAGAGTGCTAGAGCAGAGAGATTGGATCACCAGTAAGGGCAGAGCATGAGCGCAGAGCTGAGTGGTTAGAGCAGAGGCTGATTGAGACTTGCAGAGTCAGAGCAGCGATTACTTGTTGGTTGATCAAGGCCGGTCGCGGAGAAATTGTCGAGTGGAGGTACTCGGGCAATTGGCAGGAGGCCAGGTCTCGCTAGGGACAGGTGGTCACTGAGTGAGGGGAGCATTCCAGAGTGTGCAGCGCTCGTGGACTAGTTCGATCGGCTCGGCGGAAGGCTTTGGAGCGACGCGGACAGAACCTGCACCAGCTAGTTGCTACAGCGGGTGCTATAGCAAACCTACGGTACCATTGATTTAATTAGAATAGGCTGAGTCTGTGGGATCAGTAGAATAACTATTCTGAATTAATTCAAGTGTGTAGGTGTGTGAGACACAAGTCAGAGGGTGTTCTGGTTGTGTATGATTGACTAGGTAAGGTTGAGTAGCATAGGTTGTGTGGAGTCGAACCATGTTGTACAACAGACCTTGAGACTACTGAATTGAAAGACTGAGGTTCAGTCTTTAGGCACTTGGCCGAATTGGGTGAACAAATCACTGTTCATTGTTTTATCTTGCTGCAAAAGATCCGTCGGTACAAGAGTGTGCTATAACAATTGCTTGTACATAATCTGCAACTCAGAGGTGCTGCGAATTTCAGTCTGCTCTCCTTGAAGCTTCTTGCCACTCCTCGAAGTCACTGCATTGATATTTCCTTTCGGGTTAGGGATAGTCTGCGAGGGCAGCTTTCCTTTATCACTCTTGAGGTCGGATACGGTGCCTACTAATTGAGACATATGCTTCGACAACTCGGCTAGTGCACCATCGGTCTTCGCTTGATGATTCTGCACACTCATCGCTAAATCCTTAACTACCTCTTCTAATGATTTGGGCGAGTTTCCATTACTCGGGCCAGCTTGATTGTAATTCTGCCTGTGCTGATGCTGACCATTAGCATTGTACCTCTCTTGTTGCTTAAAAGGAGGGCGGTACAACTACTCTTGTTGCTATTGTGGCTGCTGGTGGTTCTACCCTTGGTTCTGGTTCTGCTGGTTCTGACCTTGGTGCTGCTGGAATCCTCCTTCATTTTTCCAATTGAAACCGTTGGCAGCAAGTCCAAATTGTTAGGAGTCTGCCTATTGTGAAGTTTCAGAATCCACCCATGGCATTTACCTCGACTATCGCATCCTTGTGAAGGGTAGGGCACTCATCTCTTTTGCAGCTTGCAGCACCACAGAATTCACAAGGCTTGACTCCACTCACCTGCCTAACCATCATCCTTTGCATCATTTCTATGAGCTCCTTGATTTCGTTGGACATCTTATTGGTGTTGGAATCCACCTGTGAAACTTTCCTTGTCCTGCTGGTGTCATCCCTTCGACTAGTCTCTTCCCTGAACAGTGCATTCTCAGCGGTCTCATTGATCAACTCTCACACCTCAGTCGGTGTCAAGTTCAAAACTGTGCCACCAGCTACGGTATCCAATAACATACCTCACGGGGTCTCAATCCATCCAATAAATATGCTACCAGCATCTTTTCCGGGACTCCTAAGTTGCAGCAACTTTGTTCCAATGAGTTCAACCTCTCCATGCAGTCATACATCGACTCACTTGGTCCTTGTTTGATCATTGATAGCTCTCTTCTGACTTGTGTTGCTCTAGCCGGAGGGTAGTACTTATCCAAGAACTTCCTTTGCATTTGGTCTCATGTCCTTATACTACCTGATGGCAAAGACAAAAACTACGATTTGGATAGGTCAGTTAAACTCAAAGGAAATACTTTTAACTTAAACTTTCCTCCGGAGCTGCATAGGACCTCAACGTTTGGCAGATTCCGTTGAACTTTTGTAAGTGCCTAGTTGCGACTACTCCCAGTAATCTTCCAAACTTTGGTAGATGGTGCACCACTGCAGTTTTGATCTCGAAATTGTCTTCTCCCGGGATAGTGTTGATGCACCACGGCTGATTCTGGAATGTAGGGGCGGAAAGCTCCTTCATGGTTGGCTTGTGATGGGCCCATTGTTTATATGTTGTTGAAGCGGTGGCTGTCCATTCCGTTGACGTGCATATAGTTGAGGTTGTTGTTGAGCGGGGGCATAATCATTAAACTCCTCCATTCTTGCAAATCTATTGTTCTGTTCCTGGAATGTCATCCTTTGACGAGTTGCCCTTTGTCTTTGGTTGAACACTCATTCAGGCCCATCATAGAATGGTTGTATGACGTGTGGGGCATTTCATTATGGACCGGATCATGTTCATGGTACTGGCGGCCACGCCATTGCCGATCTGTGCATTTGACATACTGAAAAGCGCAGTAAAATACAAAAAAATGAAAGTAAAATAGCAAAGGACCTCTAATGGGCAATAAGGGCTCTACATCACAAGCAAAGCTGATGTAATCTGACTGTAGGCTCGTTCCGCTTAGAACAACAACTTATAATGGCCGATTGGACACCGGTAACCCAAATATAACCTACCTGCGCCGCCAAAGTTACAAAAAACAAAAAAACAAAACAAAAATAGCTAATGAAAGACTAGAACTCTATACCAAGTGTTGCTCTCCCCGGCAACGGTGCCAAAATTTGATGGCACGTCGCTGTGTGCGCCAAATTTATATTTATAATCTCCTACTATATTAGCAAACGGTAAGTAGGATCAAACCCCAAAGAGAGCAATTAGTTCAAGAGTTTTACTAATAATTAACGGAGGGTTTGTTTTCAACAAGAATGATTTTTGTCAATTTCAGAAAGAATCAGTTCAGGGATATGCATTGCAACTCGTAATCATTGATAGAACATGCATCAACTAGTAAAACAATTGATTCAGTCTAACAATCCTGCTAAGGTAATGTCGACTCCAATGTTCCGCCTACTCTTAACCGCTAAGTTCTCGAATAGGTTAATGATTACTTGACTAACAAAGCCAATTAGGTTCTACCGTTAGGCTTTGCTTATAGGGTAGTCAATCCAGTATCACGCAATAGATATCAATTCAGTTTCACCGCTAGGCTATGCTAAGTTGATGATCAAGGCATAAGATTCATACGAAGAACAGTAGTTCACTAAATCGAATTATGAAACATAAGTATCTCAAACCAAACGTTGCAATGCAAAATCCCCAAACTGAGTTAGGTTTTAGCTAGTAATACAATCTATCTAATAAAAATGAAAAATAGAGTTTATAGAATTGATCGCGCGTCGTCGTGCGCGTCAAATATAATCCTTCCTCTCCCACTAGTACAGCGGTTAAGTAAGGGTCGATCTCCACAGGGAGCAAGCAGTGAGTCTTAGCCAGTAACCTACACTTAAGAAAACGGGGGTTGCGTGAGTGATTGGGGGTTTTGCGCGATGCGCGAGTAGCAGTGAATATCGTAACGCAGGAAATTGCACTAGACGTGAGCAAGCAGTATAGATGAGATACTATGTTTATGAGAAGTGCTGGGTAGACAATCCTCTATGAATGCATTCCTTATCATCGACTCTAAATGTCTATAGTTTGTGTCCTACTTGGGTTAGTGTCCGGTAAAGGGTTCCTAACACACGCGCATGTTCCGTTCAAAGTTCATGTGCTATTAATCCTAGAACTAGACTAAACAGCTGCGAATCCTGTCACAGTAGCAGCTGCCTACCCTAACTCGTTACTCCTAATTGTCACGGTAAGTTTGCGGTTCAAGGCTTCCCCTACGCATGCAACTAGTTTAACAGGTGACAAGCAAGCAACACAAGTAAGATTGCGGTTCAAGGCTTCCCCTACTCATGCAACCAACTGTCTCAGTACGCACAGAATTAATACAAGTAAATAAACTATGCATTAAGCTCAAGTCTCAAAGGTAATACATCATAGGTTCATGCCCGACCAACACTAAGTGTTTAGCTAGACATGCTAGTGGTAAACATCATAAAATAGTAAATAACAACTACTGTATCAGAGAAAACGGTAGCAAATAGTGCGTGCAGTGTCTTCTCTTGGCTGGCGCAGTCGGCTGGCGCAACTCTCCTTGACAGGTCCGTGTGTTTTCCAGTTCTGCCGCGCAGTGCCTCTGGAATGCCGCTGAGTGATGATGTTCCGATCTCTTGAAACCCTAGACTTTCTTTGTTTAAATAGTGCCCAGGAAGTTTCATCTTTTGGCAACTTCCAAATCTGGTCACTGGGACTTTGCGCCTGGCGCACGGCATTGATTGGCGCAATAGGGTAGCGCACCTCTGCTGTCTTTCGCCATTTCTTCTTCTGTTTGCGCCGCTAGCTCCGCAGGCTGATCTTTCACTCCTAGAACGCTGCCTGTTAGCGCGTATCCGACTCAAGGACTCGTTCTGACCTGATATACAAAAACATTGGAAACGAGTAATCTTGCTCATGAAATATTGCAAACAAGCATAGGGTTATGACCTAAATAATGTGTATAACTAGGCTCTATCAAACCCCCCACACTTGCCTATTGTTCGTCCCGAACAAGTACTGAAACGCGGATACAATTACCTTTTCTGGAGACTAGCGCACAGCCTTGCATTCTAGCGCAAAATGCACAGTTGCTCAACTTGTGCTGCTCTATCACCTGCGCACAACTGCACTCAATAGTTCTAATATAATAATCCCGAAATTTCATTACCTCTCAGCCGGGATGAAGATCTTTGGATGACTGGGAGATAGCTCTTCTTAGGCTCCTGGTTGTCAGCTCCCGCTCCGAAGGTAGGTATATGGTTTCTTGCGCGAGCTTCTTCCAGTGCGTGATTCGTTCGCACACTTCCTGGGAACCTGAGCCTTTGATGATATCCTTTTGGTCTTGCGCACGCAGGTACTAAGTAGTGCGCATGCTGATTCTTTGTAACGCAAATCATCTGCTTCTGCTGGTATTTTTCTTTTGTACAGCTTCCTTTCCAATTTGTTTCATTCCCAGAACAGTTCCAATCTCAGCCTTCGGATAGTAGCTATGGAACTCGTTCCGCTCTCCCTCCTTGGTCCGTCTGCGCCGGTCGGCGCACGCGTTTACATCCGCGCCCGCTTTCCTTAGCTCGGCTTCCAGAGAGAAGGTGGTCTGTTTTCCCACCTCGCCACGCTTTGGGTATTTCGCCTTTGGCATCTGCGTGACTGAGCGCGCTCTTTTGTTCCGAAGGTTGCGAAGCACCGGCCTCCACTAGCGCACTCGACCATATACCTCGCCTTCGAAGCACAAGCGACTAACCGCCTCTCTGGAGCATTTCTATCAACTCCACATCCCCTGTATATCCCAACTGACAGAAGCAGAAAAAAACGAAAAAATTATGCTAAAACAGTAGAGAACGGCGCACGCAATACGGATAGCGCAACACAAGCTGGAGCGCATGCGCATCCTGCACCTTAGCGCACTACTGCTACTAATTCTCTTCAACTTAAACTAAGCTATACTAAAAATGCTCAAAACATGGAATGTAAGAGTAACGCCCCCCCCCCCCACACTTGAACAGAGACGTGTCCCCACGACTCAAGCTCAAGCGCACGGAGGCTGCGCACATGCATGCAATGCAACGAAAATAAAGAACAGAAAAGGGAACACAAATAGTCACACAAAATATAGCAAGGGAGTCACAGAATGTAGGGCACAAATATTCAGCACACATAATAGTCAACTAGACGCAGCAAAATAAAAGACACCACCCTAAAGAAAATCACTGCGCCTGCCCAAGGCCTTAGAAGTCCTCCGAGCTAGAATCAGCCTCTGAATCATGCGCCTCCTCCTCTGAAGAATCTGTCAAGGAGTCGGTGCTGGAGGCTGGTGGTACTATGGTGAGGGGAGGAGGCTGTGCTGCGAGGTCATCCTCGGAAAGTGACTCCCATATGGAATCGGAGTCTACGCTGGGAAAGTTAATGGGGGACTCCGGAACAGAAGGCCGGGCAGGGGAAGCTGCTGGTGGTTGTACTGGTTCGGGTGCAGGGGTTGGTTCTTCTGCTGGCGCTGGGGCTGATGCAGGTGCTGACTCTGCTGGGGGTGCTGGGGCTGGTGCTGGAGAGGGTGCTGCTGAGGGCTGAGCAGGAGGGCTGGCTGGCTGGGCTGGGGTTCTGGTAGGAGGAGGATGGTGGAGGTTGAGGAGAGGGGGAATCGCGTCTCCAAATTTCCACCCGGATGGTGGACTCATACTTAAATCCGCCCCCTCTGGTGCTAAGTATTCGAGCACGCGCATGACGTTGAACAACATGCGCTGCTCGGCAGTGGCTTCCTCGGGCGCCTCCTCAGTCTCAGTCCTTGGGCGCTTGGCACGTGCACGAGGGGGAGAATCCTCGATGGAAATGGTCACTGGCTCCCCCTGTGGTGCACATGCCCTCTGGTGCGCTCCAGTCTGCGCCCGGGTCCTTGGGCGCCTGACTAGAGGCACCTCTGGTTCTAGGGCCTCCTCCATCTCTTCATCTGCTGCGGCGGCTGCTGCAGCTGCTGCGGCGGCTGCTGCTGCGCCTTGCGCACTGCTCTCTGCTCTGGCCCGCGGTGGTCTGGCTGGCTGCAGACGGTAGCACCACTCTAGTGTGCCATCGTCCCGAACAGCTACCGCCCTGATTTGCAGCATGTAGGCGCGGTCCAGAGGTATAGCCTGCACCAAGGTGTGTTCTGGCACCTCGGGCTCTCCATGTAAGGCCCGCAGCAAGTGCGTGATAAGGCCCCCACACGTCAGCGGCCCCCTCATGCTGACTCGGCTCCAATGATGCACCATGTTTAGGATGAACAGCACCTTCTGCCCATAATAAAGCCCCTTCAAAATCTCCATATCCAGGAGGCTGATCTTTGGTGCGCCGTTGAAACGGCCAATGACTGTGTAGGCCACGATGCGCCATAAGTAGAACAGGCATGGGTCGCGCAGCTCTCGGCCCCTGCTGCGCCCCGCGGCGAATGCTGGCCCTGTTGCCATGTCCCGCCAAGCCTCCTGGTTATTGTGCGTGTCTAACTCCTCCTCAGGCACCTTGGCGCACCCGAATGCGCGCCTCAGCCTCCTTTCTGAGGCTATGAACCAGACACCCCTGTGTCTATATCTGATCTCCCTGTCCCCTGCCTCCAGAGACGCCAGGAACTCACACGTATCTTCCTGGTCTGATGCGCTGCGGAGGTCCATTAGTGTCTCCCAGCCGGCAATCGCTAGCCTCTGCGCCACGAGGTCCTCTAATCCAACCTCGCGCAGGAAATCTCGGCAGATGTACGGTGTCCCGTACATGTCCAGGCTGATGAACGCTGCATACTTGTTAGCGAAAGCCGCTGGGGTCTCCTGGTCTGTGGCGGGTCTCATCTTGCGCTGGGCTCCAGTCAATCGCGGTCAATGCTCCCCAAAACCCTAAAAATCGAAACTGCCCAGAATCCTCTGAAACTTGCACCGAACGAGCGCCTACTGGTCGCCTACTCAACGCACAAAACAGCACTCCAAGCCGCGCACTCTAGCCTGGTGCGATTTCAAAACCCTAAAAACTGTCTCCTCCGCGCAAACCCTAACAGAAGCGGCTCAAAGCGGAATCGGGGGGTTACCTGGGTGCTGTGCGATCGTGTTGTCCTTGAATCCCTCTAGTCGGACGGTGGGTTGGGCGCTGATCGACGGCAGAGGTCTGAAGGCGGGAGCTCGTGTGCAACGGTCGAGTGAAAAGTGCAGGGAATTTTTCTAAGTCTGGCCTTATATACCCCCCTCTGGTTAGCGCAACTGACCTGCGCATTGATAGGCGCACGGTCCTGCGCACTTGTGTGACTAAAAAAACTACCAAACCCTAAACTAGCTAAAAACACTCAAAAAAAAAAAAAAGCAAAACAAGCAGTATAAAATGTGCCAAAATAAAATGTGTCGGGTTACCTCCCGACAAGTGCCTTTGTTTAACGTCGTTGGCTCGACGGTACCTCGTTACGTGCCAAGAAGTGCGTCTGCAGCCTCCCCCACTCTTGCTCCTGAGTGTCCTTGCGCCAGTGCTTGTGTTACGATCTCATTGGTCCTGCGCAAAGGATAAAAGGGAAGTTCAGCATGTGATACATTATTCGTAATGAGGGTAGATGCAGAGGAAGAGGAGATATAGGCGATGGGTGCTAGTTCTCCCTCTGAAGCATCTGGTGGTGCGTCTGGCGCAGCAGCTTGCGCGTCCACTATCTCTGGCTCGGCCAAGTCAATGTTGCGTGTTGCGCCATCCCAAGGTTCGCCCAAGTACCGTTTGACTCTCTGCCCGTTAACCTGAAAACGATGCTGGTGCCCGTCTTCTAATTCAATTGTGCCGTAGGGGAAAACCTTGGTGACGGTGTATGGTCCCGTCCACTTGCTGCGCAACTTCCCAGGCATGAGCTTCAGGCGGGATGAAAACAATAATACCTGATCTCCTGGTTCAAACGTGCGCCGGAGGATATGCTTGTCGTGAAATGCTTTGGTGCGCGCTTTGTAATCGCGCAGTCCCTCATAGGCGTCCAGGCGCAGTTCTTCTAGTTCGCTCAGCTCAAATGCGCGTTCTTTTCCTGCCTCCTCCAAGTTCAAGTTGCAAATACGTAAGGCCCAATATGCCTTGTGCTCGAGCTCTACTGGCAGGTGGCATGCCTTCCCATAGACCAGCCGGAATGGTGAGGTTCCAATGGGCGTCTTGTGTGCAGTGCGGTATGCCCATAGCGCATCATCCAGGCGCTGGCTCCAATCCTTGCGCGACGGCCTCACAGTCTTTTCCAAGATGCGCTTGATCTCTCTGTTAGAAACTTCGGCCTGTCCATTTGTCTACGGATGGTAAGCGGTGGACGTCTTGTGGCGCACCCCATAGTGCTTGAAAACTTGCGCCACAACCCTGTTGCAGAAGTGCGTCCCCTGGTCGCTGATAACTGCCTTAGGCACTCCGTACCTGCAAAATATGTTAGTTCTGAGAAAATCAGCGACAGTCTTACCATCATCCTTGCGCGTGGCCTTAGCTTCGACCCATTTGGATACGTAATCCACGGCCACCAGTATGTACTCGTAGCCGGCAGATGGGGGAAATGGACCCATGAAGTCGATTCCCCAAACATCGAACACTTCATCCACCAAAATCGGGGTCTGCGGCATCTCGTTGCGCGCGGAGATCCCTCCAGTGCGCTGGCACCTGTCACACTTCTTGCAGTGGTCATAGGTATCTCTGAATAGGTGCGGCCAGTAGAATCCGCAGTCCAAGATCTTGCTGCTCGTGCGCTTGGGACCGAAATGTCCTCCACAGGCGTGCGCAGGACAAAACATCAACACAGAGTTAATCTCATGGTCAGGCACGCAACGTCTTAATATCCGATCTGGACCTATTCTAAGCATGTAAGGATCATCCCAAAGGTAATGCTTGGACTCATGTTTCAATCGCATGCACTGAGTTTTATTGAAATGAGGAGGGAACGCACCTGTGACCAGGTAATTTGCGATATGCGCATACCATGGTACCTTACCTGTTAGCGCCATCAGATGCTCGTCAGGGAATGTCTCCTTGATCTGCCCTGGCTCCTCATCCTTTACGATCCTGCTCAGGTGATCAGCGACGGTATTTTCCGTGCCCTTCTTATCTTTGATCTCTAAGTCGAATTCCTGAAGCAGAAGTACCCAGCGCATCAGGCGCGGCTTGGTCTCTTTTTTGGACATGAGGTAGCGGATAGCTGCGTGGTCCGTGTAGATGATGACTCTGGCGCCTAGAACATATGCTCGGAACTTCTCCAGCGCGAATACAATTGCCAGAAGCTCCTTCTCCGTGGTGGTGTAGTTCTTCTGCGCGGAGTCCAGTGTGCGCGATGCATAGTAGATGGCATGCGGCTTCTTGTCCTCGCGCTGCCCCAAGACTGCTCCTACTGCGTAGTCACTTGCGTCACACATCAGCTCGAATGGCAGGTTCCAGTCAGGTGCGCGCATCACTGGCGCACTGGTCAGCGCCTCTTTCAGCTTATCGAACGCCGCCCTGCACTCATCAGTAAAATCGAAGCACACGTCTTTTTGCAACAGGTTAGACAGGGGTATGCAAATTTTAGAGAAATCCTTAATAAAACGCCTGTAAAACCCAGCATGCCCTAAGAACGATTTCACGTCGCGCACGTTGGTGGCATAAGGCAGATTAGAAATAATATCTATCTTAGCTTTGTCTACCTTAATACCCTCCTCTGAAATGATATGACCTAGTACTACTCCGTGCGTTACCATGAAATGACATTTTTCGTAATTTAGCACTAAGTTCTTAGAGATGCAGCGCGCTAAGACTTTATCTAGATGTGTTAAGCATGCATCAAAGGTACTCCCATATACAGTGAAATCATCCATGAACACTTCTATGCATATACCAATCATATCAGAGAAAATGCTCATGACGAGGCGTTGGAACGTACCTGGCGCGTTGCACAGCCCAAAAGACATACGCCGAAACGCAAATGTTCCGAAGGGGCATGTGAACGTGGTCTTCTCTTGATCCTCCGCAGCTATGGGTATCTGATTGTAACCTGAATATCCGTCCAAAAAACAAAAGTAAGGCTTACCTGCCAAGCGATCCAGCATCTGGTCCATGAAGGGTAGCGGGAAGTGGTCCTTGCGCGTTACAGCGTTCAGCTTCCTGTAGTCGATGCACATGCGCCAGCCAGTTTGTATGCGCTTGGGAACTAGCTCACCCTGCGCATTCTCCTCCACCGTGATTCCTCCTTTCTTTGGCACAACGTGCACCGGGCTGACCCATTTGCTGTCTGAGATTGGGTATATGACCCCTGCGTCAAGCAACTTCAGGACTTCCTTTTGCACTACCTCCATCATATTTGGGTTTAACCTGCGCTGAGCCTCCCTGGATGGTTTGGCACCATCTTCTAACAGAATTCGGTGCATGCACACGTCTGGGCTCACTCCGCGCAGATGAGCAAGAGTCCATCCAATAGCGCGCTGGTTCCTGCGCAGCACCTGTTGTAAGCGCGCCTCCTGCTCTTTTTCCAATCCCTTCTTGATGATCACTGGCAGGGTGTCCTCATCTCCCAAGAAAATGTACTTGAGGTGCTCCGGGAGTTGCTTCAGTTCGATCTTGGGTGCCTGTTCAATAGAGGGCAAGATTTTGTTAGCGGTGCAAATATGAACTATATCAAGTACCTGTGTGGGTGCTGGTTCAGCACTGATTAGCTCCTCCTCTTGCTCCTCCAGCTCTGCCTGTGTCAGTAGCTCTGGTCCTATGGTTGCGCTCGCACACTGCGCTTCTGTGACTAAATCGTCAAAGCTGTCCATTGCGTGCACAGTAGCGTCCTCATGTGGGTGCTGCATCCCTTCGAAGATGTTGAAATGGATTTCTTCGCCATCTACCTCCATGGAGAGCGTGCCCCTCCACACGTCTATCTTCGTGCGCGCAGTCATCAGAAACGGTCTGCCTAGGAGGATCTACGCACCGCTGGCGCTTGATTCACCCTCCATTTCGAGCACATAAAAGTCTCCTGGGAACACCAGCTCTCCCACTCGAACTAGGACATCTTCTATCATGCCTGCAGGTTGTTTGCACGATCTATCTGCTAGCTGAATTGTGAGACCTGCAGGTTTTAGTGGTCCAAGGCGCAAAGTCGCATAGAGAGAATATGGTAATAAATTGATTGATGCGCCTAAATCGATCATGCAATTGCTTACCGTGGTTTTACCTAAGGTGCAAGGGATAGTGAATGTACCTGGATCTCGGCACTTAGGTGGTACCTTTTGTTGCACGATTGCTGAGGCCTGCGCATTTAGCATTACCTGTGCGCATTCGCCTGTCCTCCTTTTATTTGTGCACAGCTCTTTTAAAAACTTCGCATACCTGGGAATCTGTCGAATAGCTTCTATGAGAGGTATGTTGATTTCCACCTTGCTGAACAGCTCATATAGTTCCTTGTCCAGTGCTTCTTTTCTCGCCAGTGGTGCCTGCACAGGGAAAGGAGCAGGTATGTTAGTACAATTTTTGTCCTTGTTTGTCGAGTGAGACATACCTGGCGCTTTGCCCTGCTGGTTCGTGGTTGGCGCTTCTGATTGCGCCTCTGGCTCTGGTTGCGCACTCTGAGCTGCTGGATCTGGGACTTGCGCAACTGGTTGCGCGGGCGCCTGCGCGGTCTGCTCTGTTCCCACTGTGCGCCCAGTCCTCAGTGTTACTGCATTAACTCCTCCTTTAGGGTTCTGAATCACTTGCGAAGGCAGGTTGCCATCGCTCTTTTTCAGCTCATACACCGTGGTTGCAATTTGTGATAGATGCTTCTCTATGGATTCGAACCTCTTGTCATACTTTTCGTCATTCTTGCGCACTGTGTCTGCTAGCTGCCTGATCGCGCGTCGTTGTGCGCGTCAAATATAATTCCTTCCTCTCCCACTAGTACAGCGGTTAAGTAAGGGTCGATCTCCACAGGGAGCAAGCCGTGAGTCTCAGCCAGTAACCTACACTTAAGAAAACGGGGGTTGCGTGAGTGATTGGGGGTTTTGCGCGATGCGCGAATAACAGCGAATATCGTAACTCAGGGAATTGCACTAGACGTGCGCAAGCAGTAGAGATGAAGTACTATATTTATGAGAAGTATTGGGCAGACAATCCTCTATGAATGCATTCCTTATCATCGACTCTAAAACATCTATAGTTTATGCTTTACTTGGGTTAGTGTCCGGTAAAGGCTTCCTAACACGAGCGCACGTTCCGTTCAAAGTTCATGTGCTATTAATCCTAGAACTAGACTAAACAGCCGCGAATCCTGTCACAGTAGCAGCTGCCTACCCTAACTCGTTACTCCTAATTGTCACGGTAAGTTTGCGGTTCAAGGCTTCCCCTACGCATGCAACTAGTTTAACAGGTGACAAGCAAGCAACACAAGTAAGTTTGCGGTTCAAGGCTTCCCCTACTCATGCAACTAACTGTCTCAGTATGCTCAGGATTAATACAAATAAGTAAACTACGCATTAAGCTCAAGTCTCAAAGGTAATACATCATAGATTCATGCCCGACCAACACTAAGTGTTTAGCTAGACATGCTAGTGGTAAACATCATAAAATAGTAAATAACAACTACTGGATCCAAGAAAACGGTAGCAAACAGTGCGTGCAGTGTCTTCTCTCGGCTGGCGCAAATCTCCTTGACAGGTCCGTGTGTTTTCCAGTTCTGCCGCGCAGTGCCTCTGGAATGTCACTGAGTGATGGTGTTCCCCTCTTGAAACCCTAGACTTTCTTTGTTTAAATAGTGCCCCAGGAAGTTCATCTTTTGGCAACTTCCAAGTCTGGTCACTGGGACTTTGCGCCTGGCGCACAGCATTGATTGGCGCAATCGGGTAGCGCACCTCTGCTGTCCTTCGCCATTTCTTCTTTTGTTTGCGCCGCTAGCTCCACAGGCTGATCTTTCACTCCTAGAACGCTGCCTGTTAGCGCGTATCCGACTTAAGGACTCGTTCTGACCTGATATACAAAAATAGTGGAAACGAGTAATCTTGCCCATAAAATATTGCAAACAAGCATGGGTTTATGATCTAAATAACGTGTATAACTAGGCTCTATCAAACCCCCCACACTTGCCCCTTGTTCGTCCCGAACAAGTACTGAAACGCGGATACAATTACCTTTTCTGGAGACTGGCGCACAGCCTTGCATTCTACCGCAAGATGCACAGTTGCTTCAACTTGTGCTGCTCTATCACCTGCGCACAACTGCACTCAATAGTTCTAATATAATAATCCCGAAATTTCATTACCTCTCAGCCGGGATGAAGGTCTTTGGATGACTGGGAGATAGCTCTTCTTAGGCTCCTGGTTGTCGGCTCCCGCTCTGAAGATAGGTATATGGTTTCTTGCGCGAGCTTCTTCCAGTGCGTGATTCGTTCGCACACTTCCTGGGAACCTGAGCCTTTGATGATATCCTTGTGGTCTTGCGCACGCAGGTACTAAGTAGTGCGCATGCTGATTCTTTGTAACGCAAATCATCTGCTTCTGCTGGTATTTTTCTTTTGTACAGCTTCCTTTCCAATTTTTTATTTTTTTATTCCCAGAACAGTTCCAATCTCAGCCTTCGGATAGCAGCTATGGAACTCGTTCCGCTCTCCCTCCTTGGTTTGTCTGCGCCGGTCAGCGCACGCGTTTACATCCGCGCCCGCTTTCCTTAGCTTGATATCCAGAGAGAAGGTGGTCTGTTTTCCCACCTCGCCACGCTATGGGTATTTTGCCTTTTGCATCCGCGTGACTGAGCGCGCTCTTTTGTTCCGAAGGTTGCGAAGCACCGGCCTCCACTAGCGCATTCGACCATATACCTCGCCTTCGAAGCAGAAGCGACTAACCGCCTCTCTGGAGCATTTCTATCAACTCCACATCCCCTGTATATCCCAACTAACAGGAGCAGAAAAAAACGAAAAAATTATGCTAAAACAGTAGATAGCAGTGCACACAATACGGATAGCGCAAAACAAGCTGGAGCGCATGCGCATCCTGCACCTTAGCGCACTACTGTTACTAATTTTCTTCAACTTAACTAAGCTATACTAAAAATGCTAAAAACATGAAATGTAAGAGTAACGCCCCCCCCCCCCCCCCCACACTTGAACAGAGACGTGTCCCCACGACTCAAGCTCAAGCGCACGGAGGCTGCGCACATGCATGCAATGCAACGAAAATAAAGAACATAAGAGTGAACACAAACAGTCACACAAACTATAGCAAGGGAGTCACAGAATGTAGGGCGCAAATATTCAGCACACATAATCGTCAAATAGACGCAGCAAAATAAAAGACAACACCCTAAAGAAAATTACTGCGCCTGCCCTCGGCCTTAGAAGTTCCCCGAGCTAGACGCTGCTGCGGACCCATGCGCCTCATCCTCTGAAGAATCTGTCAAGGAGTCGGTGCTGGAGGATGGTGGCACAATGGTGAGGGGGTCAGGCTGCTCGTCCCCGGAAAGTGACTCCCATATGGAATCGGAGTCTACGCTGGGAAAGTTAATGGGGGACTCCGGAATAGAAGGCCGGGCAGGGGAAGCTACTGGTGATGGTATCGGTGCTGGTTCAGGTTCAGGGGTGGGCTCTGCTGGGGCTGGGGCTGCTGGTTCTGGTGCGGGCTCTGCTGGGGCTGGGGCTGGTGCTGGAGCTGGAGCTTGTGCTGGTGCTGTAGAGGGTGCTGCTGAGGTTTCTGGGGTGCGGGTAGGAGGTGGATGGTGCAGGCTGAGGAGAGGGGGAATTGCATCTCCAAATTTCCACCAGGATGGTGGACTCATACTTAAATCCGCCCCCTCTGGCGCTAAGTATTCGAGCACGCGCATAACGTTGAACAACATGCGCTGCTCGGCAGTGGCTTCCTCAGGCGCCGCCTCAGTCTCAGTCCTTGGGCGCTTGGCAGGGGCACGCGGGGGAGAGTCCTCTATGGAAATGGTCACTGGCTCCCCCAATGGTGCGCGGGCCCTCTGTTGCGCTCCAGTCTGCGCCCGAGTCCTTGGGCGCCTGACTAGAGGCACCTCTGGTTCTAGGGCCTCCTCCATCTCTTCGTCTGCTGCGGCTGCTGCTGCGCCTGCCGCTGCGCCCTGCGCACTGCTCTCTGCCCTGGCCCGCGCACTGCTCTCTACTCTGGCCCGCGGTGGTCTGGCTGGCTGCAGATGGTAGCACCACTCTAGTGTGCCATCGTCCCGAACGGCTACCGCCCTGATTTGCAGCATGTGGGCGCGGTCCAGAGGTATAGGCTGCACCAAGGTGTGCTCTGGCACCTCGGGCTCTCCATGTAAGGCCCGCAGCAAGTGCGTAATAAGCCCTCCACACGTCAGCGGCCCTCTCATGCTGACTCGGCTCCAATGATGCACCATGTTCAGGATGAACAGCACCTTCCGCTCATAATACAGCCCCGTCAAAATCTCCATATCCAGGAGGCTGATCTTTGGCGCGCCGTTGAAACGGCCAATGATTGCATAGGCCACGATGCGCCACAAGTAGAACAGCCACGGGTCGCGCAGCTCTCGGCCCCTGCTGCGCCCCGCGGCGAATGCTGGTCCTGTTGCCATGTCCCGCCAAGCCTCCTAGTTATTGTGCGTGTCTAACTCCTCCTCACGCACCTTGGCGCACCCGAATGCGCGCCTCAGCCTCCTTTCCGAGGCTATGAACCAGACACCCCTGTGTCTATATCTAATCTCCCTGTCCCCCGCCTCCATAGACGCCAGGAACTCACACGTATCCTCCTGGTCTGATGCGCTGCGGAGGTCCATTAGCGCCTCCCAACCGGCAATCGCTAGCCTCTGCGCCACGAGGTCCTCTAACCCTACCTCGCGCAGGAAATCTCGACAGATGTACGGTGTCCCGTACATGTCCAGGCTAATGAATGCTGCGTACTTGTTAGCGAAAGCCGCTGGGGTCACTTGGTCTGCGGCGGGTCTCATCTTGCGCTGGCGCCGGTCAATCGCGGTCAATGCTCCCCAAAACCCTAAAAATCGAAACTGCCCAGAGTCCTCTGAAATTTGCACCGAACGAGCGCCTACTGGTCGCCTACACAACGCACAAAACAGCACTCCAAGCCGCGCACTCTAGCCTGGTGCGATTTCAAAACCCTAAAAACTGTCTTCTCCGCGCAAACCCTAACAGAAGCGGCTCCAAGCGGGATCGGGGGTTACCTGGGTGCTGTGCGGTCGTGTTGTCCTTGAATCTCTCTAGACGGACGGTGGGATGGGCGCTGATCGACGGCAGAGGTCTGAGGGCGGGAGCTTGTGTGTAACGGTCGAGTGAAAAAGTGCTGGGAATTTTTCTAAGTCTGGCCTTATATACCCCCTATGGCTAGCGCAACTGACCTGCGCATTGATAGGCGCACGGTCCTGCGCACTTGTGTGACTACAAAAAAACTACCAAACCCTATTCTAACTAAAAACACGCAAAAAAAAACAAAACAAGCAGAATAAAATGTGCCAAAATAAAATGTGTCGGGTTACCTCCCGACAAGTGCCTTTGTTTAACGTCGTTGGCTCGACGGTACCTCGTTACGTGCCAAGTAGTGCGTCTGCAGCCTCCCCCACTCTTGCTCCTGAGTGTCCCTGCGCCAGTGCTTGTGTTACGATCTCATTGGTCCTGTGCAAAGGATAAAAGGGAAGGTCAGCATGTGATACATTATTCGTAAGGAGGGCAGATGCAGAGGAAGAGGAGATATAGGCGATGGGTGCTAGGTCTCCCTCTGAAGCATCTGGTGGTGCGTCTGGCGCAACAGCTTGCTCGTCTACTATCTCTGGCTCGGCCAAGTCAATGTTGCGTGCTGCGCCATCCCAAGGTTCGCCCAAGTACCGTTTGACTCTCTGCCCGTTAACCTGAAAACGATGCTGGTGCCCGTCTTCTAATTCAATTGTGCCGTAGGGGAAAACCTTGGTGACGGTGTATGGTCCCGTCCACTTACTGCGCAGCTTCCCAGGCATGAGCTTCAAGCGTGATGAAAATAATAATACCTGATCGCCTGGTTCAAATGTGCGCCGGAGGATGTGCTTGTCATGAAACGCCTTGGTGCGCGCTTTGTAATCGCGCAGTCCCTCATAGGCGTCCAGGCGCAGCTCTTCTAGTTCGCTCAGCTCAAATGCGCGTTCTTGTCCTGCCTCCTCCAAGTTCAAGTTGCAAATACGTAAGGCCCAATATGCCTTGTGCTCGAGCTCCACTGGCAGGTGGCATGCCTTCCCATAGACCAGCCGGAATGGTGAGGTTCCAATGGGTGTCTTGTGTGCAGTGCGGTATGCCCATAGCGCATCATCCAGGCGCTGGCTCCAATCCTTGCGCGACGGCCTCACAGTCTTTTCCAAGATGCGCTTGATCTCTCTGTTAGAAACTTCAGCCTGTCCATTCGTCTGCGGATGGTAAGCGGTGGACGTCTTGTGGCGCACCCCATAGTGCTTGAAGACTTGCGCCACAACCCTGTTGCAGAAGTGCGTCCCCTGGTCGCTGATAACTGCCTTAGGCACTCCGTACCTGCAAAATATGTTAGTTCTGAGAAAGTTAGCGACAGTTTTACCATCATCCTTGCGCGTGGCCTTAGCTTCGACCCATTTGGATACGTAATCCACGGCCACCAGTATGTACTCGTAGCCGGCAGATGGGGGAAATGGACCCATGAAGTCGATTCCCCAAACATCGAACACTTCATCCACCAAAATCGGGGTCTGCGGCATCTCATTGCGCGCGGAGATTCCTCCAGTGCGCTGGCACCTGTCACACTTCCTGCAGTGGTCATAGGCATCTCTGAATAGGTGCGGCCAGTAGAATCCGCAGTCCAAGATCTTCCTGCTCGTGCGCTTGGGACCGAAATGTCCTCCACAGGCGTGCGCATGACAAAACATCAATACAGAGTTAATCTCATGGTCAGGCACGCAACGTCTTAATATCCGATCTGGACCTATTCTAAGCATGTAAGGATCATCCCAAAGGTAATGCTTGGACTCATGTTTCAATCGCATGCACTGAGTTTTATTGAAATGAGGAGGGAACGCACCTGTGACCAGGTAATTTGCGATATGCGCATACCATGGTACCTTACCTGTTAGTGCCATCAGATGCTCGTCAGGGAATGTCTCCTTGATCTGCCCTGGCTCCTCATCCTTTATGATCCTGCTCAGGTGATCAGCGACGGTATTTTCTGTGCCCTTCTTATCTTTGATCTCTAAATCGAATTCCTGAAGCAGAAGTACCCAGCGCATCAGGCGCGGCTTGGTCTCTTTCTTGGATATGAGGTAGCGGATAGCTGCGTGGTCCGTGTAGATGATGACTCTGGCGCCTAGAACATATGCTCGGAACTTCTCCAGCGCAAATACAATTGCCAGAAGCTCCTTCTCCGTGGTGGTGTAGTTCTTCTGCGCGGAGTCCAGTGTGCGCGATGCATAGTAGATGGCATGCGGCTTCTTGTCCTCGCGCTGCCCCAAGACTGCTCCTACTGCGTAGTCACTTGCGTCACACATCAGCTCGAATGGCAGGTTCCAGTCTGGTGCGCGCATCACTGGCGCACTGGTCAGCGCTTCTTTCAGCTTATCGAACGCCGCCCTGCACTCATCAGTAAAATCGAAGCACACGTCTTTTTGCAACAGGTTAGACAGGGGTATGCAAATCTTAGAGAAATCCTTAATAAAACGCCTGTAAAACCCAGCATGCCCTAAGAACGATTTCACGTCGCGCACGTTGGTGGCATAAGGCAGATTAGAAATAATATCTATCTTAGCTTTGTCTACCTTAATACCCTCCTCTGAAATGATATGACCCAATACTACTCCGTGCGTAACCATGAAATGACACTTCTCGTAGTTTAGCACTAAGTTCTTAGAGATGCAGCGTGCTAAGACTTTATCTAGATGTGTTAAGCATGCATCAAAGGTACTCCCATATACAGTGAAGTCATCCATGAACACTTCTATACATATACCAATCATATCAGAGAAAATGCTCATGACGAGGCGTTGGAACGTACCTGGCGCGTTGCACAGCCCAAAAGACATACGCCGAAACGCAAATGTTCCGAAGGGGCATGTGAACGTGGTCTTCTCTTGATCCTCTGCAGCTATGGGTATCTGATTGTAACCTGAATATCCGTCCAAAAAACAAAAGTAAGGTTTACCTGCCAAGCGATCCAGCATCTGGTCCATGAAGGGTAGCGGGAAGTGGTCCTTGCGCGTTACAGCGTTCAGCTTCCTGTAGTCGATGCACATGCGCCAGCCAGTTTGTATGCGCTTGGGAACTAGCTTGCCCTGCGCATTCTCCTCCACCGTGATTCCTCCTTTCTTTGGCACAACGTGCACCGGGCTGACCCATCTGCTGTCTGAGATTGGGTAAATGACCCCTGCGTCAAGCAACTTCAGAACTTCCTTTTGCACTACCTCCATCATATTTGGGTTTAACCTGCGCTGAGCCTCCCTGGATGGTTTGGCGCCGTCTTCCAACAGAATTCGGTGCATGCACACGTCTGGGCTTACTCCGCGCAGATCAGCAAGAGTCCATCCAATAGCGCGCTGGTTCCTGCGCAGCACCTGTTGTAAGCGCGCCTCCTGCTCTTTTTCCAATCCCTTCTTGATGATCACTGGCAGGGTGTCCTCATCTCCCAAGAAAATGTACTTGAGATGCTCCGGGAGTTGCTTCAGTTCGATCTTGGGTGCCTGCTCAACAGAGGGCAAGATTTTGTTAGCGGTGCAAATATGAACTATATCACGTACCTGTGTGGATGCTGGTTCAGCACTGCTTAGCTCCTTCTCTTGCTCCTCCAGTTCTGCCTGTGTCAGTAGCTCTGGTCCTATGGTTGCGCTTGCACACTGCGCTTCTGTGACTAAGTCGTCAAAGCTGTCCATTGCGTGCACGGTAGCGTCCTCATGTGGGTGCTGCATCCCTTCGAAGATGTTGAAATGGATTTCTTCGCCATCTACCTCCATGGAGAGCGTGCCCCTCCACACGTCTATCTTCGTGCGCGCAGTCATCAGAAACGGTCTGCCTAGGAGGATCTGCGCACCGCTGGCGCTTGATTCACCCTCCATTTCGAGCACATAAAAGTCTGCTGGGAACACCAGCTCTCCTACTCGAACTAGGACATCTTCTATCATGCCTGCAGGTTGTTTGCACGATCTATCTGCTAGCTGAATTGTGAGACCTGCAGGTTTTAGTGGTCCAAGGCGCAAGGTCGCATAGAGAGAATATGGTAATAAATTGATTGATGCGCCTAAATCGATCATGCAGTTGCTTACCGTGGTCTTACCTAAGGTGCAAGGGATAGTGAACGTACCTGGATCTCGGCACTTAGGTGGTACCTTTTGCTGCACGATTGCTGAGGCCTGCGCATTTAGCATTACTTGTGCGCATTCGCCTGTCCTTCTTTTATTTGTGCACAGCTCTTTTAAAAACTTCGCATACCTGGGGATCTGTCGAATAGCTTCTATGAGAGGTATGTTGATTTCCACCTTGCTGAACAGCTCATATAGTTCCTTGTCCAGTGCTTCTTTTCTCGCCAGTGGTGCCTGTACAGGGAAAGGAGCAGGTGTGTTAGTACAATTTTTGTTCTTGTTTTTCGAGTGAGACATACCTGGCGCATTGCCCTGCTGGTTCGTGGTTGGCGCTTCTGATTGCGCCTCTGGCTCTGGTTGCGCACTCTGAGCTGCTGGATCTGGGACTTGCGCAACTGGTTGCGCGGGCGCCTGCGCGGTCTGCTCTGTTCCCACTGTGCGCCCAGTCCTCAGTGTTACTGCGTTAACTCCTCCCTTAGGGTTCTGAATCACTTGCGAAGGCAGGTTGCCATCGCTCTTTTTCAGCTCATACACCGTGGTTGCAATTTGTGATAGATGCTTTTCTATGGATTCGAACCTCTTGTCATACTTTTCGTCATTCTTGCGCACTGTGTCTGCTAGCTGCCCCATGATATCTTCCAAGGATCGCCGTGGTTGCTGACTGTTCTGCGCTGGTGCGTCTGTGCGGCGATGCGGTGGATTGTAGGGTGCAGCATGTTGCGTCTGCTGTGGTGCGCGCTAATCAGTGGGCTGCCTCTGGAAATTGTTCTCTTCTCTCCATCTGAATCCATTTGCAGCAAGCCCAAAGCGCGGCTGATTCTGCCTCTGCGGTCCTCTGTTGTCCCATCCTCCAAGGGCATTTACATCTCCAGTTTCTTCAAAAAGTGTTGGGCACTCGTCTGTCTTGTGCTCAGTGGACCTGCAGAATTCACATACCTTTGGCGCAACTGGTTGTGCGCTCTGCGCACTCATCAGCTTCTGTAGCATGGCCTTCATTTCTTTGATCTCAGCGCTTGCCTCTACCTGATGCACAGAACGAGTACGACTATTTTCAAGCGTAAGCTGATGTCTTACCTGCCCAGCAGAGTCTTCTATTAGCTGCCATGCGTCCTCGGGGTACATGTTGCAAATGTCCCCTCCTGCGCATGCATTCAGTAGTCGCAGCTCCATGGGCAGCAGTCCATTCAGAAAGTTCTCTATCAGCACATTCTGGGGAAGCCCGTGATTGTAGCAGTTGGCTTCTAGCTCCCTGAAACGCTCGTAGTATTCTGACAGAGACTCCCCTGCGCCTTGCCTTGGCGCGGCCAATTCCCTTCTGAGCAGCGCAATCTTCGCTGCTGGATAAAATTTATCTAAGAATTTCTTCTGCAGCTGCTCCCTGATAGAGCCTAGTTATACATGTTATTTAGATCATAAACCCATGCTTGTTTGCAATATTTTATGGGCAAGATTACTCGTTTCCACTATTTTTGTATATCAGGTCAGAACGAGTCCTTAAGTCGGATACGCGCTAACAGGCAGCGTTCTAGGGGTGAAAGATCAGCCTGTGGAGCTAGCGGTGCAAACAAAAGAAGAAATGGCGAAGGACAGCAGAGGTGCGCCACCCGATTGCGCCAATCAATGCTGTGCGCCAGGCGCAAAGTCCCAGTGACCAGACTTGGAAGTTGCCAAAAGATGAACTTCCTGGGGCACTATTTAAACAAAGAAAGTCTAGGGTTTCAAAAGAACACAGAGAGGCGGACACCATCACTCAGTGACATTCCAGAGGCACTGCGCGGCAGAACTGGAAAAACACACGGACTTATTGAGGAGATTTGCGCCAGCCGACTGCGCCAGCCAAGAGAAGACCCTGCACGCACTGTTTGCTACCGTTTTCTTGGATTCAGTAGTTGTTACTTACTATTTTATGATGTTTACCACTAGCATGTCTAGCTAAACACTTAGTGTTGGTCGGGCATGAATCTATGATGTATTACCTTTGAGACTTGAGCTTAATGCATAGTTTATTTATTTGTATTAATCCTGCGCGTACTGAGACAGTTAGTTGCATGAGTAGGGGAAGCCTTGAACCGCAAACTTACTTGTGTAGCTCGCTTGTCGCATGTTAAACTAGTTGCATGCGTAGGGGAAGCCTTGAACCGCAAACTTACCGTGACAACTAGGAGTAACGAGTTAGGGTAGGCAGCTGCTACTGTGACAGGATTCGCAGCTGTTTAGTCTAGTTCTAAGGATTAATAGCACATGAACTTTGAACGGAACATGCGCACGTGTTAGGAAGCCTTTACCGGACACTAACCCAAGTAAACCACAAGCTATAGATGTTTAGAGTCGATGATAAGGAATGCATTCATAGAGGATTGTCTGCCCAATACTTCTCATAAATATAGTACTTCATCTCTACTGCTTGCGCACGTCTAGTGCAATTCCCTGAGTTACGATATTCGCTGTTATTCGCGCATCGCGCAAAACCCCCAATCACTCACGCAACCCCCGTTTTCTTAAGTGTAGGTTACTAGCTGAGACTCACTGCTTGCTCCCTGTGGAGATCGACCCTTACTTAACCACTGTACTAGTGGGAGAGGAAGGAATTATATTTGACGCGCACAACGACGCGCGATCACTCCCATGTGTGGATTGATCCTGCGGGTAGGCTCATCAGCCAGTGTTTGGCTGCATCGCTCAATGAAAATGGGAACGCTTTCATCTTCAGCGCTTCATCGTTTTCCCCCAAAGCCTTCATGTTCTCGCAAATGATTAGGAACTCCCGCACATGCTTGACTGGATTTTCGTTGTTCATTCCGTGAAACTTGGGCATGTGATGGATGAGTGAGCTCCTTAGTTCGAACTGTCCGTCGGGCGGAAGCACTATACACCATGGCTGGTTAACAGTGAGTGGGGCTGACATTTCGCGCACTGTCCTGCGCCTCGCGACTGGACGAACGGGTGGCGCAATGTATGGTTCAGCGGCCATCCGTGCGTCGTCCTCACGCTGCACTTCCTCTCTGAATAGGGCTGCGCGGTTATGCGCCCTTGCTTCCTCTGGGGTTCTGTCTCCCAGGTTATCTCCAACCACACTGTTATCCTCCATGTCCTGATCCAAACTCAAGAAACGAAATTAAATGGCAACGAAGTTGTTGCGTCTGTCAGTGCGCAACTAGAATCTGCGCAGCGCAACTGTTTCAAGGTTGCGCAGGCTGATGTAATTGTGCGCTGTCAGAAACAACAACGAGAAAACAAAACAAAATGAAATAACTAGTTACTAAAATGAGAAATGTAAGCTAGCTAAAACTTAGCTGTGTTGCTCCCCGGCAACGGCGCCAAAATTTGATCGCGCGTCGTTGTGCGCGTCAAATATAATTCCTTCCTCTCCCACTAGTACAGCGGTTAAGTAAGGGTCGATCTCCACAGGGAGCAAGCAGTGAGTCTCAGCCAGTAACCTACACTTAAGAAAACGGGGGTTGCGTGAGTGATTGGGGGTTTTGCGCGATGCGCGAATAACAGCGAATATCGTAACTCAGGGAATTGCACTAGACGTGCGCAAGCAGTAGAGATGAAGTACTATATTTATGAGAAGTATTGGGCAGACAATCCTCTATGAATGCATTCCTTATCATCGACTCTAAAACATCTATAGTTTATGCTTTACTTGGGTTAGTGTCCGGTAAAGGCTTCCTAACACGAGCGCACGTTCCGTTCAAAGTTCATGTGCTATTAATCCTAGAACTAGACTAAACAGCCGCGAATCCTGTCACAGTAGCAGCTGCCTACCCTAACTCGTTACTCCTAATTGTCACGGTAAGTTTGCGGTTCAAGGCTTCCCCTACGCATGCAACTAGTTTAACAGGTGACAAGCAAGCAACACAAGTAAGTTTGCGGTTCAAGGCTTCCCCTACTCATGCAACTAACTGTCTCAGTATGCTCAGGATTAATACAAATAAGTAAACTACGCATTAAGCTCAAGTCTCAAAGGTAATACATCATAGATTCATGCCCGACCAACACTAAGTGTTTAGCTAGACATGCTAGTGGTAAACATCATAAAATAGTAAATAACAACTACTGGATCCAAGAAAACGGTAGCAAACAGTGCGTGCAGTGTCTTCTCTCGGCTGGCGCAGTCGGCTGGCGCAAATCTCCTTGACAGGTCCGTGTGTTTTCCAGTTCTGCCGCGCAGTGCCTCTGGAATGTCACTGAGTGATGGTGTTCCCCTCTTGAAACCCTAGACTTTCTTTGTTTAAATAGTGCCCCAGGAAGTTCATCTTTTGGCAACTTCCAAGTCTGGTCACTGGGACTTTGCGCCTGGCGCACAGCATTGATTGGCGCAATCGGGTAGCGCACCTCTGCTGTCCTTCGCCATTTCTTCTTTTGTTTGCGCCGCTAGCTCCACAGGCTGATCTTTCACTCCTAGAACGCTGCCTGTTAGCGCGTATCCGACTTAAGGACTCGTTCTGACCTGATATACAAAAATAGTGGAAACGAGTAATCTTGCCCATAAAATATTGCAAACAAGCATGGGTTTATGATCTAAATAACGTGTATAACTAGGCTCTATCACTGCCCCATGATATCTTCCAAGGATCGCTTTGGTTGCTGATTGTTCTGCGCTGGTGCGTCTGTGCGGCGATGCGGTGGATTGTAGGGTGCAGCTTGTTGCGTCTGCTGTGGCGCGCGCTGATCAGTGGGCTGCCTCTGGAAATTGTTCTCTTCTCTCCATCTGAATCCATTTGCAGCAAGCCCAAAGCGCGGCTGATTCTGCCTCTGCGGTCCTCTGTTGTCCCATCCTCCAAGGGCATTTACATCTCCAGTTTCTTCAAAAAGTGTTGGGCATTCATCTGTCTTGTGCTCAGTGGACCTGCAGAAATCACATACCTTTGGCGCAACTGGTTGTGCGCTCTGCGCACTCATCAGCTTCTGTAGCATGGCCTTCATTTCTTTGATCTCAGCGCTTGCCTCTACCTGATGCACAGAACGATTACGACTACTTTCAAGTGTCAATTGATGTCTTACCTGCCCAGCAGAATCTTCTATCAGCTGCCATGCATCCTCCGGGTACATGTTGCAAATGTCCCCTCCTGCGCATGCATTCAGTAGTCGAAGCTCCATGGGCAGCAGTCCATTCAGAAAGTTCTCTATCAGCACATTCTGAGGAAGCCCGTGATTGTAGCAGTTGGCTTCTAGCTCCCTGAAACGCTCGTAGTATTCTGACAGAGACTCCCCTGCGCTCTGCCTTGGCGCTGCCAATTCCCTTCTGAGCAGCGCAATCTTCGCTGCTGGATAAAATTTGTCTAAGAATTTCTTCTGCAGCTGCTCCCATGTGTGGATTGATCATGCGGGTAGGCTCATCAGCCAGTGTTTGGCTGCATCGCTCAATGAAAATGGGAATGCCTTCATCTTCAGCGCTTCTTCGTTCTCCCCCAAGGTCTTCATGTTCTCGCAAATGATTAGGAACTCCCGCACATGCTTGACTGGATTTTCGTTGTTCATTCCGTGAAACTTGGGCATGTGATGGATGAGTGAGCTCCTCAGTTCGAACTGTCCGTTGGGCGGAAGCACTATGCACCATGGCTGGTTAACAGTGAGTGGGGCTGACATTTCGCGCACTGTCCTGCGCCTCGCGACTGGACGAACGGGTGGCGCAATGTATGGTTCAGCGGCCATCCGTGCGTCGACCTCACGCTGCACTTCCTCTCTGAATAGGGCTGCGCGGTTATGTGCCCTTGCTTCCTCTGGGGTTCTGTCTCCCAGGTTATCTCCAACCACACTGTTATCCTCCATGTCCTGATCCAAACTCAAGAAACGAATTAAATGGCAACGAAGTTGTTGCGTCTGTCAGTGCGCAACTAGAATCTGCGCAGCGCAACTGTTTCAAGGTTGCGCAGGCTGATGTGATTGTGCGCTGTCAGAAACAACAACGAGAAAACAAAACAAAATGAAATAACTAGTTACTAAAATGAGAAATGTAAGCTAGCTAAAACTTAGCTGTGTTGCTCCCCGGCAACGGCGCCAAAATTTGATCGCGCGTCGTCATGCGCGTCAAATATAATCCTTCCTCTCCCACTAGTACAGCGGTTAAGTAAGGGTCGATCTCCACAGGGAGCAAGCAGTGAGTCTTAGCCAGTAACCTACACTTAAGAAAACGGGGGTTGCGTGAGTGATTGGGGGTTTTGCGCGATGCGCGAGTAGCAGTGAATATCGTAACGCAGGAAATTGCTTTAGACGTGCGCAAGCAGTATAGATGAGATACTATGTTTATGAGAAGTGCTGGGCAGACAATCCTCTATGAATGCATTCCTTATCATCGACTCTAAATGTCTATAGTTTGTGTCCTACTTGGGTTAGTGTCCGGTAAAGGGTTCCTAACACACGCGCATGTTCCGTTCAAAGTTCATGTGCTATTAATCCTAGAACTAGACTAAACAGCTGCGAATCCTGTCACAGTAGCAACTGCCTACCCTAACTCGTTACTCCTAATTGTCACGGTAAGTTTGCGGTTCAAGGCTTCCCCTACGCATGCAACTAGTTTAACAGGTGACAAGCAAGCAACACAAGTAAGATTGCGGTTCAAGGCTTCCCCTACTCATGCAACCAACTGTCTCAGTACGCACAGAATTAATACAAGTAAATAAACTATGCATTAAGCTCAAGTCTCAAAGGTAATACATCATAGGTTCATGCCCGACCAACACTAAGTGTTTAGCTAGACATGCTAGTGGTAAACATCATAAAATAGTAAATAACAACTACTGTATCAGAGAAAACGGTAGCAAATAGTGCGTGCAGTGTCTTCTCTTGGCTGGCGCAGTCGGCTGGCGCAACTCTCCTTGACAGGTCCGTGTGTTTTCCAGTTCTGCCGCGCAGTGCCTCTGGAATGCCGCTGAGTGATGATGTTCCGATCTCTTGAAACCCTAGACTTTCTTTGTTTAAATAGTGCCCAGGAAGTTTCATCTTTTGGCAACTTCCAAATCTGGTCACTGGGACTTTGCGCCTGGCGCACGGCATTGATTGGCGCAATAGGGTAGCGCACCTCTGCTGTCTTTCGCCATTTCTTCTTCTGTTTGCGCCGCTAGCTCCGCAGGCTGATCTTTCACTCCTAGAACGCTGCCTGTTAGCGCGTATCCGACTCAAGGACTCGTTCTAACCTGATATACAAAAACATTGGAAACGAGTAATCTTGCTCATGAAATATTGCAAACAAGCATAGGGTTATGACCTAAATAATGTGTATAACTAGGCTCTATCAAGAATACAAAAATTACTGCGCACTATTCACACGCAATGTTCACTGTGCATGTTCACAGATCGATCTTCGCGTCTATCCGAATTGTGTCTTTGACTTCTTGTCGAATTGTTGTCCATAACTTGTTTGTGTGTTTTTTCTCTAATTCACGGTTCTCTATTTAATCTGATGCAAACCCTAGACTGCTAGATGTGGGCCTTGGGATTCGGGCTTGTGCGACTATTACGACCATGTCGACCCTTACGACCCATATGAATAGTACGACTTCAGCTTCTCCTCGCTCTCCCGTATCCAGTACGACCTCAGCTCCTCTTGGCTCCCTCGTATCAGCCGTATCCAGTGCGACCCGTACAACCAGTAAGAGTGGTACGACCTCAGGTGGCATTTTGGCTTTGTCTATGCTCTCGCGATCAAGTCTTTGCGCCTTTGCATTCCTGAGTGATTGAGCGAGGCCTAAAATGCTCCAAATACTCAAGAAAACTCCACAGCGGTCTCGATACACCTGCGATGCGAAACAGTACAAAGAAGTAATTTATCACACGGAAAATGCAACTAAATAATTGGAATAAATAACTCGATGGATCGTATAAATATGCTCCATCATTGACCAAGATGGAAGATGCATAATGAATGGAACAAAGTCCGCCAACAACTGCTACCTACCGAAGGTTGGTATAGCAACCTCTGCAACCTGCCTGATGAGCCAGACTAAACAGATGAATTTGTGGCACAAACTAATGGGTCATCTTAATCTTAGAACACTCAAAAGTATTGTTGTTGAGCACTTCAGTTTACTGCACATGGACCTGATGTGACCAATGGAAGTAGAAAGCTGCGATAGAAAAAAATATGCATTCCTCTGTGTTGATGACTACACTCAGCTCTTGTGGATTGACTTTATAAGGGAGAAATCAGAGACAGTTAAGACAATAGTTGCATTAGCAACCCGGCTGGAACAAGAGAAGGGTCTAAGAGTGGCAGCTATAAGAAGTCACTATGGTGAGGAGTTTGAGAATGAAGATATAGAAGAATTATGCAGCAACCGTGGCATCACACACCAGTTCTCGTCGCCTATCACAAACAGCATAATGGAGTTGTTGAGCTCAAGAATTGGACAATTCAGGAGATGGCTTGAATGACCATTCATGCAAAGGAGGTCCCTCTATGATTTTAGGCTGAGGCAATATAGCTTACTACATCATCAACCGAGTGTCCATCAGAAAAGGTACGGACAAGACCTGCTATGAGCTCTGGAGACAAAAGAAGACGACTGTTAAATATTTTCATATCTTTAAAAGTGAATGTTGTATCCTGAGGAACCGAGAGTATCAGAAGAAACTTGATTCAAAGAGTGATGTTGAGATATTCTTTGGATACTCAACTAACAATCGGACCTACAAAGTTTACAACAAACGCACAGGAACTATGATCGATCCATCAATGTGATAGTAAAGGATATAGAGGAGAGTCCTCCTCCTGATCACGATGGTGATGAAGATGTTGCATCTAGAGAACCATAACACTCTAAACTGCAAGAGCAGAATAGAGTTGATCAAGAAGATTGTCTAGAGGTTGCTATAGCAGAACCACTTGATCAACCGGCAAAAGAAGATGAACCCGAACAGGATGCTATAGGCACAATCGTAGATCCCCCGTCGACACCTATCCCTGTACGGGTACCTCCAAAAAGAGTACAAAGATATCATCCATTGACGAGTGTTATACGAGATCCCTCTGAAGGAAAACGGACTCAAGGTTTCGCTCATACTAACCTTCGTGACATGATTAGTAACTCTTGTTTTGTCTCAAACATTGAGCCTAAGACTATCAAAGAGGCTTTCAAAGATGAGTACTGGATAGTGGCTATGCAAGAGGAGCTTGGTGAATTTGAGAGATATGATGTTTGGGACTTGGTTCTTTGACCGATTGGTGTCAACATCATCGGAAACAAATTGATCTACAGAAACAAGTTCAATGAAAAAGGGAACATTGATAGAGCCTATTTATACGCGCTATTTAGATCCTAACACTATGTTTGTTTGCATTATTTTGTGTACAAGATTACTGGTTTCCGGTGTTTTTGTATTTCAGGGCGAAACGAGGGCCTAAGTCGGATACACGCTAACAGGCAGCGTTTAAGGAGCGCAACACACAGCCTGCGGAGCTAGCAGCGCAAACAGGATAGGAAGTGGCAGAGTCGACTACGGTGCGCAGACCGATTGCGCTAACCAGTGTGTGCAGCGCGCCATGCGCAGGATATTGGTGTTTCCAAATCTTGACACCATCAGATTTGGAAGTTGCCAAGGCCGTCCTTGGGCCTCATGAGCAGTATATAAAGAGAGGAAGGCTAGGGTTTGAGAGACACACCACGACACAGAGAAACAGGAGAGAGAGGCGGAACTGAAAAACACACGAGCCTACTGAGAGGACCTGCGCTAGCCGACTGCGCCAGCCGAGACACTACAACCTGCACGCACCTGCTTGTTACTGTTTTCTTGGATATTTTAGCTATTATTTACTATTTCTATGATGTTTACTACTAGCATGTCTAGCTAAACGCTTTGTATTGGTTGGGCATGATTCTATGAGTATTTCCTTTGAGACTTGTGCTTAATGCATAGTTTGTTTGCTTGTATTAATTCTGTGCACACGGTTGACAGCTAGTTGCATGAGTAGGGGAAGCCTTGAACCGCAATCTTACTCTTGCTACTTGTTTGTTATATGTTAAACTAGTTGGTAGCTTGACGGTTACAACTAGGAGTAACGCGCTAGGATAATCAGTTGCTACTGTGACAGGATTCGTAGCTGCTTAGACTAGTCTTAAGAATTAATAGCTCATGAACTTTGATCGGAACATGCGCACATGTTAGGAAGCCTTGATCGGACACTAACATCAGTAAACCGAACTATAGACGTTTAGAGTCGATGATAAGGAATATATTCATAGAGGATTGTCTACGCCGATACTTTTCATAGTCATAGTACTTAATCTATACTGCCTGCGCACGTCTAGTGCAATTCCTGCGTTAACTATTGTTTATTTGCGCACCTGCGCAACCCAATCACTCACACCCCAATTTTCGTAAGTGTAGGTTACTAGTTAGAGCGAGTCTGCTTGCTCCCTGTGGAATCGACCCTGACTTAGCCGCTATACTAAGTGGAGAAGGAAGGATTAATTTGACGCGTACAACGACGCGCGGATCAAATTTTGGCGCAGTTGCCGGGGGGCAACACCGATAAGCTTTAATTAGCTTAAATTTCCTTTTACAATAGTTAGTTATTTCTGTTTGCTTTATTCTCGTTGTTGTTTCTGACAGCGCGCAATCAACATCAGCCTGCGCAACCTTAAAACAGTTGCGCTGCGCAGATTCTAGTTGCGCACTGACAGACGCGACAGCTTAGTTGTCTTTTAATTTCGTTTTCTTTGAGATTTAGAACAGGTTATGGAGGATAACAGTGTCGTTGGAGACAACTTAGGGGACAGAACCCCAGACAATGCGAGGGCAGATAACCGCGCAGCTCGGTTCAGAGAGGAAGTGCAGCGCGAGGTTGAAGCAAGGATGGCTGCTGAAGTGTATAATGCGCCACCAGCGCGACAGGCCGCGCGACGCAGAACAGTGCGCGAGATGTCAGCCCCAATCACGGTTAACTGCATGATTGACTTAGGCGCATCTATAAATGTGCTTCCCTATTCCCTGCATGCGTCATTGCGCCTTGGACCACTAAAGCCTGCAGGTCTCACCATTCAGCTAGCAGATCGGTCGTGCAAGCAACCGACGGGCATGATCGAGAACGTCCTTGTCCGAGTAGGAGAGCTGGTGTTCCCAGCAGATTTCTATGTCCTAGAAATGGAGGGTGAGTCGAGCAAAGGCAGTGCGCAGATCCTACTGGGCAGACCATTTCTGATGACAGCGCACACAAAGATAGACGTGTGGAGGGGTACGCTCTCAATGGAGGTCGATGGCGAGGAAATTCATTTTAACATATTCAAAGGGATGCAGCACCCTCATGAGGACGCCACAGTGCACGCGATGGACAGCATAGATGACTTGGTTGCAGATGCGCAATGTGCAAGCGCAGCAGAAGAACCTGAGACATTGGCACAGGCAGAGTTGGAGGCTCAAGAGGATGAGCTGAGCAGTGCTGAACCAGCATCCAGACAGGTACATGATATAGTTAATGTCTGCACTGCTAATAAAATCTTGCCCTCTATTGAACAGGCACCCAAGGTCGAGCTGAAGCAACTCCCAGAGCACCTCAAATACATATTCTTGGGAAATGAGGACACCCTGCCAGTAATCATAAAGAAAGGACTAGAAGAGGAGCAGGAGGCGCGATTACAGCAGGTGCTGCGCAAGAACCAGCGCGCTATAGGATGGACACTTGCTGACCTGCGCGGAGTGAGCCCGGACGTATGCATGCATAGGATTCTATTGGAAGATGGAGCCAAACCATCCAGGGAGCCTCAGCGCAGATTGAACCCGAACATGATGGAGGTGGTGTAGAAAGAGATCCTGAAGCTGCTTGACGCAGGAGTCATTTACCAATCTCGGACAGCAAATGGGTAAGTCCAGTGCACGTTGTGCCGAAGAAAGGAGGAATCACAGTAGAGGAGAATGCGCAGGGCGAGCTAGTTCCCAAGCGCATGCAAACTGGATGGCGCATGTGCATCGACTACAGAAAGCTTAACGCAGTCACGCGCAAGGACCATTTTCCGCTGCCCTTCATGGACCAGATGCTAGATCGATTAGCGGGGAAGCCATACTTTTGCTTCCTGGACGGGTATTCAGGGTACAATCAGATACCCATAGCTGCGGAGGATCAAGAGAAAACTACGTTCACCTGCCCATTCGGTACGTTTGCGTTTCGGCGCATGTCATTTGGGCTGTGTAACGCGCTAGGTACGTTCCAACGTTTAGTCATGAGCATCTTTTCTGATATGATTGGTATATGCATAGAGGTGTTCATGGATGATTTTACTGTGTACGGAGGTACCTTTGACGCATGCTTAACTCATCTTGATAAGGTCTTAGCGCGCTGCATTTCAAAAAACCTAGTGCTCAATTATGAGAAATGTCATTTCATGGTATCGCATGGAGTAGTACTAGGACATATTATCTCGCAGGAAGGGATCAAGGTAGACAAAGCCAAAATAGATCTTATTTCTAATCTGCCTTATTCCACTAACGTGCGCGATGTGAAATCATTCCTTGGGCATGCTGGGTTTTACAGGCGTTTCATAAAAGATTTCTCTAAGATTTGTATACCCCTGTCTAACCTTTTGCAAAAGGATGTGTGTTTCGAATTTACTGATGAGTGCAGGGTCGCGTTTGACAAGCTGAAGGAGGCGCTGACAAGTGCGCGAGTGATGCGCGCGCCAGACTGGAACCTGCCGTTTGAACTGATGTGTGACGCAAGCGATTATGCAGTAGGTGCAGTCCTGGGACAGCGCGTGGACAAGAAGCCGCATGCCATCTATTATGCATCACGCACACTGGACGCTGCGCAGAGGAACTACACCATCACGGAGAAGGAACTTCTGGCAATTGTGTTTGCGCTGGAGAAGTTCCGCGCATATGTTCTTGGCGCAAGAGTCATCGTCTACACAGACCACGCAGCAATCCGTTACCTGATGTCCAAGAAGGAGGCTAAGCCGCGCCTGATGCGCTGGGTGCTCCTACTTCAGGAATTCGACTTGGAAATCAAGGATAAGAAGGGCACGGAGAACACAGTCGCGGACCACCTGAGCAAGATCGTGAAAGCAGAGGAGCTAGGGCGGATCACGGAGACATTCCCTGACGAGCATCTGATGGCGCTGACAGGTAAGGTACCATGGTATGCGCACATTGCAAATTACCTGGTCACAGGTATGTTTCCTTCCCATTTCACTAAAACCCAATGCATGAGATTAAAGCATGAGTCCAGGTATTACATTTGGGATGATCCGTATATGCTCAGAATAGGACCTGATCATATTTTGAGGCGCTGCGTGCCTGACCATGAAATTAACTCTGTTTTGATGTTTTGTCATGCACACGCATGTGGAGGACACTTTGGTCCAAAGCGCACGAGCAGAAAGATCCTAGACTGCGGATTCTATTGGCCACACTTGTTTAGTGACTCGTACAACCACTGCAGGAGTTGTGACAGGTGCCAGCGCACAGGGGGCATATCAGCGCGCAATGAGATGCCGCAGACGCCAATTCTAGTGGATGAAGTATTCGATATTTGGGGGATTGACTTCATGGGGCCATTTCCTCCATCTTCCGGATATGAGTATATATTGGTCGCAGTGGATTATGTCTCCAAATGTGTTGAGGCTAAGGCCACCTGGAAGGATGATGGTAAGACGGTCGCTGACTTTTTGAGAACTAACATTTTTTGCAGGTACGGGGTGCCTAAGGCAGTCATAAGCGACCAGGGAACGCATTTTTGTAATAGGATTGTGGCGCAGGTATTCAAGCATTATGGAGTGCGCCATAAGACGTCCACCGCTTACCACTCTCAGACGAATGGCCAGGCTGAGGTTTCCAACCGAGAGATCAAGCGTATCCTGGAGAAAACTGTGAGACCGTCGACTAGAGCCAGCGCCTTGACGATGCGTTGTGGGCATACCGAACCGCACATAAGACACCAATTGGGACCTCACCGTTTCGGTTGGTTTATGGAAAAGCGTGCCAGCTGCTAGTGGAGTTAGAACACAAAGCATACTGGGCATTGCGCGTTTGCAACCTGAACCTAGACGAAGCTGGTAAGCAGCGCGTAGTTGAGCTAAGCGAATTAGAAGAGCTGCGCCTGGATGCATATGAGGGACTGCGCGATTACAAGGCACGCACAAAGGCATTTCATGACAAAAATATCCTCAGACGCACCTTTGAGCCAGGAGACCAGGTACTATTGTTCTCCTCGCGCCTAAAGCTCATGCCTGGGAAGCTGCGCAGCAAATGGACGGGACCATACACGGTTACCAAGGTTTTCCCCTACGGAACAATCGAGTTAGAAAACGAGCACCGGCATCGTTTTCAGGTCAATGGGCAGAGAGTCAAAAAGTATTTAGGAGAACCTTGGGATGGCACAGCGCGCGAAGTTGAATTGGCGGAGCCAGAGATAGCAGATGCGCAGGTTGTTGCGCCAGAATCGCCACCAGATGCACCAGAGGGAGAACTGGGAACTATTGCTCATATTTCTTCTTCCTCTTTATCTACCCTCGTTACTTATAAGTTATCACATACTTTTAACCATGCTGACCACCCTTCCGATCCTTTGCGCAGGAACAAGAAGAACGCAACACACGCACGAGCGCGGGGTCACTCCGGAGCAAGAGTGGGGGAGGTCGCTGGCACACTTTTACGCAAGTAATGAGGTACAGTCGAGCCAATGACGTTAAACAAAGGCACTTGTCGGGAGGTAACCCGACACGTTTTACTTTTACACGTTTTTCTTTTAGTTTTTTTCTAGTGCCTTTTAGCTAGTTTAGGACTTGTAGTTTTTTTAGTCGCGCAGCAGTGCGCAGGTCAGTGCGCAATTCAGTGCGCAGAGCAGCTGCGCCAGACAGGGGGGTATATAAGGGCAGTACTTAGAAAAATTTCAGCACTTTTCACACTCGACCGTTGCAAGAAGCTTCTGCCCTCAACCTCTGCTCACCGTCCGACAACCGATCAGGCGTCCGTTCAGCACGATTTGAGGAGCATACAGTCGCACATACACCAGGTAACCCTTCCCGTCAAGTTTGAGCCGATTCAAGTAGGGTTTTGTGCGATAGAGGAGTGCCCTAGGTTTGAAATCGCACCTAGCTAGCGTGCACCATTTGGAGTTCGTGTTAGTGGGTTTTGTAGGCGGACGGTAGGCGACCATTTAATGAAAATTTCAGGGAGTTTGTCGGAGTTTGGATTTTTGAGTATTTGTGGAGTGTTGACGTTAGTTGACCGGAGGAACCCTAGCGCACAATGCAGCCTGCCGAGGATCAAGCGACCCCAGCATCTTTCGCCAGCAAGTTTGAAGCCTTCATGAGGCTGGAGATGTACGGGACCACGTACATCAGCAGGGACTTCCTGCGTGAGTTCGGAATGGAGGATCTCATTGTGGAGAAGCTCGCGCTGGCGGGCTGGGAGGCACTGTTGGACATCAACAGCGCAGCGGATAAGGAGGATACGTGGGAGTTTTTGGCGTCACTAGAGACGGCCGATCTGGAGATAAGGTACCGGCATAGAGGGGTCTGGTACATTGCCTCGGCTAAGAGGCTGAAGCGCACGCTGAGGTGCGCAAAGGTGCGTGAGGCAGATATAGACACGCACACGAATCAGGAGGCGTGGCGCGAGATGGCGACCGGCCCAGTTTTTGCCGCGGGGCGCAGCCGAGGACGCGAGCTGCGCGACCCGTGGATGTTCTACCTATGGCGCATGGTCGCCTATGCCATCATCGGGCATTTTAATGGTGCGCCGAAGATCAGCTTGCTGGACATGGACATTTTGAAGGGTTTTTACTATGGGAAGAAGGTGTTGTTTGTCTCAGACATGGTGGTCCATTGGAGTCGGGTCAGCACGAAGGGGCCGCTGACTTGTGGCGGAATGATCACGCACCTGCTGCGTGCGTTGCATGGAGAGCCAGAGGTGCCCAAGCACACAGTGGTGCCAGCTGTTCCCCTGGACCGTGCCCATATGCTGCAGCTCAAAGCGGTAGCCGTGAGAGAGGATGGGACATTGGAATGGTGCTACCAGCTGCAGCCGGCCAGAGCGCCGAGGCAAAGAGCCGAGAGCAGCGCGCAGCCAGAGGAGGCCACGGAGGACAGGGAGATGGAAGAGGCCCCAGAGCCAGTTGCGCCTCCAGTCAGGCGCATGAGGACTCGTGCGCAGACTGGAGCGAGCCGGAGGGCAAGTGCACCGCAGGGGGAGCCAGTTACCATTGCCATTGATGATTCTCCCCCGCGTGCACAAGGAAAGCGCCCCAGGACAGAGGCAGAGGAGGCGCCTGAGGTGGTATCGGACGAGCAGCGCATGATGTTCAACGTCATGCGCGTGCTCGAGTATTTAGCGCCCGAGGGGGCAGATTTGAGCATGAGCCCACCATCAGGGTGGAGATTTGGAGATTCTATCCCCCCTCTCCTCAGTCTGCGTAGGCCGCCCCCAGGATCCCTCAGCGAGCCGCGCCAGCCAGCCAGCCCTCCTACCCAGTCCCCGGTCCATCCAGCAGAGCCAACCCCAGCAGCAGAGCACACCCCCGCAGTAGACCCAGTACCAGCACCTGCAGCACCCCTTGCGCAGCCTTCTGTTCAGAGGTCCCCTGAAGCCGATCCCATCATAAGCTCCAGCTCAAATTCACTATGGGACCCTATCTCAGAGGACGACCTCTTGCCTCAGCCCGCAGCCGTTTCTGTCGTGCCGCCAGCCTCCAGCACCGAGTACGAGACCGATTCTTCAGAGGAGGTGGCGCACGGATCCGCGGCTGAGTCCAGCTCCGAGGATATCTAGAGCTGCAGTGGGGCGCGCATTTCTTTCGGGTGGTTTTCTATTTCTTATCTTTTTGAACCAACTATTGCTCGATGTTGCTATATTTTGCTATATTGTGCTGAATATTTTGTGACCCCTTACTATATTGTTGCTGCGCTGACTATATGTTTTTCTTTCTTATATTTTTTTATTTTGCTTGCATGCATGTGTGCGCTCTCCGTTGCGCTTGAGCATGAGTCGTGGGGACACGTCTCTGTTTAAGTGTGTGGGCGGGGGGGGGGGGGAGCGTTACATTTACATTTCACGTTTTTTTGAGCTTTGTAATGTAGCTTAGTTTAGTTGAAGAAAATAGTAGCAGTGGTGCGCTTGTGTGCGGGTTGCGCACACTCTTCAGCTTGTATTGCGCTATCCATATTGCATGCGCTGCTATCAACTGTTTTAGTATATTTTTTTTGTTTTTTCTGCTCCTATTCGTTGGGATATACAGGGGATGTGGAGTTGACAGAAACGCTCTAGAGAGGCGGTTAGTCGTTTTTGCTTCGAAGGTGAGGTATATGGTCAAGAGCGCTAGTGGAACAAGAGAGCGCGCTCAGCCACGCAGATGCCAAAGGCGAATACCCAAAGCGTGGCGAGGTGGGAAAACAGACCACCTTTCCTCTGGAAGTCGAGCTAGGGAAGGCGGGCGCGGGTGTAAACGTGTGCGCTGACCTGCGCAAATAGACCAAGGAGGGAGAGCGGAGCGTTGTTCCATAGCTGCTATCCGGAGGCCGAGACTGGAACCGTTCTGGGAACATAGAAACCGTAGATAAAGCTGTACAAAAAGAAAGACACCAGCAGATGATATGCGCTACAAAAGAATCAGCATGCGCACAAATACATACCAGCTTGCGCAAAGTTCACAAGAAAATCATCAGAGAGGCACGGGTTCCCAAGAAGTGCGCGGAAGAATCACGCATCGGAAGAAGCTTGCGCTATTAACCATATACCCGTCCTCGAAGTAAAAGCTGACAACCCGGAGCCTATGAAGACCTATCTCCCAGCCATCCGAAATGATCTTCATCCCAGCTGAGAGGTGACGAATTTCGAAATTATTATATTAAACTGTTGAAGGCAGATGCGCGTAGGTGATAGAGCAGCGCAAGGTGAATAGTAGTGCGGATCGCGCCAGAGTGCAAGACTGTGCGCTAGACTCCAGAGAGGTAATGGTATCCGTGCTTGAGTGCTTGTTCGAGACGAACAAGGGGCAAGTGTGGGGGGTTTGATAGAGCCTATTTATACGCGCTATTTAGATCCTAACACTATGTTTGTTTGCATTATTTTGTGTACAAGATTACTGGTTTCCGGTGTTTTTGTATTTCAGGGCGAAACGAGGGCCTAAGTCGGATACGCGCTAACAGGCAGCGTTTAAGGAGCGCAACACACAGCATGCGGAGCTAGCAGCGCAAACAGGATAGGAAGTGGCAGAGTCGACTACGGTGCGCAGACCGATTGCGCTAACCAGTGTGTGCAGTGCGCCATGCGCAGGATATTGGTGTTTCCAAATCTTGACACCATCAGATTTGGAAGTTGCCAAGGCCGTCCTTGGGCCTCATGAGCAGTATATAAAGAGAGGAAGGCTAGGGTTTGAGAGACACACCACGACACACAGAGAAACAGGAGAGAGAGGCGGAACTGAAAAACACATGAGCCTACTGAGAGGACCTACGCTAGCCGACTGCGCCAGCCGAGACACTGCAACCTGCACGCACCTGCTTGTTACTGTTTTCTTGGATATTTTAGCTATTATTTACTATTTCTATGATGTTTACTACTAGCATGTCTAGCTAAACGCTTTGTATCGGTTGGGCATGATTCTATGAGTATTTCCTTTGAGACTTGTGCTTAATGCATAGTTTGTTTGCTTGTATTAATTCTGTGCACACGGTTGACAGCTAGTTGCATAAGTAGGGGAAGCCTTGAACCGCAATCTTACTCTTGCTACTTGTTTGTTATATGTTAAACTAGTTGGTAGCTTGACGGTGACAACTAGGAGTAACGCGCTAGGATAATCAGTTGCTACTGTGACAGGATTCGTAGCTGCTTAGACTAGTCTTAAGAATTAATAGCTCATGAACTTTGATCGGAACATGCGCACATGTTAGGAAGCCTTGATTGGACACTAACATCAGTAAACCGAACTATAGACGTTTAGAGTCGATGATAAGAAATATATTCATAGAGGATTGTCTGCGCCGATACTTTTCATAGTCATAGTACTTAATCTCTACTGCCTGCGCACGTCTAGTGCAATTCCTGCGTTAACTATTGTTTATTTGCGCACCTGCGCAACCCAATCACTCACACCCCAATTTTCGTAAGTGTAGGTTACTAGTTAGAGCGAGTCTACTTGCTCCCTGTGGAATCGACCCTGACTTAGCCGCTATACTAAGTGGAGAAGGAAGGATTAATTTGACGCGTACAACGACGCGCGGATCAAACATCACCAGAAACAAAACGCATCTGGTTGCTTAATAAAGCGTATGTATATGCCCATGGATAATAATCATCTCGCACCTTTATCCACATGTGTAATATGATGCTGCATTGTCGTGGTTTAGTATTGTAGGTGTATTTGGGCAGAACATCAAAAGGCCATAATTTTCTCATACGAAACTTGTTTGATGCAAATCTAGTGTCGTCGCGAAGACGAAAGAAGCACTTACAACTTTCATGAAGAAACGGAGCTCATAAAATAAAAGAATCGGGAGATAGTGCTTTGATCAGCAGTTGTGTCTAAGGCTCAGCCCATTGGTAGATTTCTAATTTTATTCCCAATCAAATTAAGAAATCTAGGGGTGACTACTGCTGAAGAAATTAGAAAGTTTAATTCTTCTATAAATAGGAAAGCTTCTCTAGGGGTTTCAGACATTTTTTGACGGAAAAACTCTGGCCGTCATTCAAGCAATTACTTTACCGAAGAAGCTAGATTTTGGAGTTTGGCTGCAGCACACACAACAGAACCTCATCAGAATTTTTGTATCATTATGTTTGCATTTAGATCCAGAATGTATTCGCAAGCTATGAGTAGCTACTTTCATTGTCTATTGGATAAGGCATGAATTGCAATGTGTGACTTGAGACACTCGTTATATTCATAGTAATTTGCAAAATTATTCTTATGCGCTGATTTCTTATGATGATGAATTGCATGTCTAAGTGATTACTAGCGTAGAATCTTAGCCATGTATTTATTACTTGGTTGATACCTAGCGGAGATAACAAGTTTAGAACTATAGGATTAATAGCTCTAAGACTAGTCATCTTAACATAACTCGCTTGACTCATTACGCGGTTCTAGCGAAGTAGGGTTTATTAAAACTAGCCATGAAGCATGTGGATGTATCCTTAGTGGGAACTCCTGGGTTATAGGATATGTTGGATTGGTCGATGATACGAGTACATTACAAGGATTGTCTTAGCTGATACATGTTTCACTCATGGAACTCTCAATCTTCGTTTCTGCATTTTTTCGAATGCAGAATTTTCTTTCTTGCGACTCTGAATTTTGTGACACAAACCCCCGAAGTTCCCAATTCTTATTCGTGAGTGTAGTCTTGACAGATCTCTAAGGGATTGACCCTTCTTGCCACTACACTAGCGCTTGTAGGAAATAAATAAAAAATTTGGCGCGTACAACGACCGCGTTCAAATTTTGGAACCATTGCTGGGGAGTTGTTTCAAGGAGTACTGCTCTCGTAGTAGTTTTTTTCGCTATTTCTCTTTTTTTTTTGTTGAGTAATTCTTGCGCTAACCATGTCTAAGCACGGAAGTGACTTGGGACGAGATGATTTCCAGGATGATCATGCCCCGAGGGACAACAATCAGGCCGGACAGCATAGGAATGAAGCTAGAAATCGAAGGGAGGAGCCCTTGATTGACCTAGTTGATGATGCGGAGCGCTTGCTGCATGATCGGCAAAGAGATGCGCGAGCTACAGCTATTGCCCTACAAAATCAGAATAGGAGGCAGCAGCGACATCAGGATGATTACCGTTATGACGCAAGTAAACTCAAGGACAGACACTATGAGCGGCGCCAAGATGAAAGACGCACAATGAAGGGGCTGTCCGCACCGTATGTACATGAGGAGCCATGGTGCATACGATTCGATCGTGAGGGGCTAGACTTCGAGTTGAGCAGCGTAGTTATTCACCACTTGCCCCGGTTTGATGGAAAGGCTGGAGAGAATCCACAACAGCACTTGAAGGAATTCCATGGCGTTTGAATGGCTATGAAGCCGCACAACGTCACGAAAGAGAATTATAAGCTGAAAGCTTTTCCCTTTTTCCTTTTTGATTATGCTAAATCTTGGCTTGTTTCTCTGCCCGCAGGATCCACTCATTCTTGGGAGCAGATGCAAAAGAGTTTCTTTGACAAATACTACTCGCACGCGAGAGCCACACAAATAGGCAAAGAGCTCGCGGACATCTAACAAGAACGAGGGGAATCTCTATTTGCTTACTTAGAGCGATTCCGACAGTTAGAAGAGAGTTGTCACAATCATGGAATCCCCGAAACAATGTTACTCGAGTGCTTTGTAGACGGCATGATCCCAATGGAGAGGAGGATGCTAGATGCCGCTGCTGGAGGTTCAATCATGAACTTATATCCCGAAGAAGTGTGGGGATTGATTGAGGATTCAACGGACAATGCCAGGTATTTAGACAAAACTAGAAAATCTGCCCAAGTTTCTAACATCGAGGTACAATCTGAATTGCAGAAACTTAAACAGATGATGGAAAAGATGATGACGCAACAAGCACCACGTCCAGAAAACTCTAATGCTGCAGAGGGTAATGCAATGGCAAGGGATGAGTTCGATGAGGTGAATGTCGTGGGAGGCTATCAAAGTTCGAAAAGCAGGTGGCAACCGAGGCAAGATGGGAATTGGTGCAGCAACAACAACAATTCATATCCAAAAGATAATGCGCAGCCATCGAACCAACAAATGCCGCTGTAGAGACCACTGTTTAGACAACAAGAAAGCAATGAGGAAGTTGGTTCGTTGAGGGAATTGAGGGAATTGACGGAGATGGTGAAAGACTTGGCACAAATAGTTAAGCGTCACAAATGGGACTATCAATGACATTTCAAAGCAATTGAAACAAATTGCGAGTGCCGTTTTTGAGATGAGAAACGCTTCCAAGAAGCTCCCATCACAAACCATCCCTAATCCAAAGTCAAATGTCAATGTCGTGACATTGCGTAGTGGAAAAAGGGTTGAAAACAAGCAAAGAGATGACGATCAGCAGGAGGCCTCAAAGAGTAATGCGCAGGATGCTAAACTTCCAAAAATTCCAGTACCCCTTTGAGTTGCGCAGCAAAATACAAACTTCGAACACTCCTCTTCCCTTTCGCACACAGGTCTCGAAGCCCAACAAGCACATAATAACCGATAATTACGTATGGGACTTGTTTAGCAAAGTAGAGATCAGCATTCCTCTTCTCGACGCAATAAAGCAAATACCGATGTATGCCAAGTTCTTAAAAGAGTTATGTACTAACCGTCGCCGTACTTCTTCTTCTTCAGAGCATGTGCTATTGGAAGAGATTGTCTCCGCTGCCATCCTAAGGAAGGTACCGACGAAATGCAAAGATCCCGGTACATTTACCATTCTTTGTACGATCGGGCAAGTAACGATCGAAAATTGTATGTTGGATCTTGGTGCGTCTATTAATGTCCTTCCATATTCTTTATATTGTACATTGCATATCGGTCCACTAAATTCTGCATGGTTAACGATTCAATTGGAGTACCGATCATGCACACAACCTTTAGGCGTGATTGAGGATGTTTTGGTGCAAGTCGGGGATTTGGTTTTCCCTCCAGATTTTGATGTACTTAAGATGGATGACGAAGGATCGAAAGAGTCTCCGCCTATTCTGCTGGGTAGACCGTTCTTGAAGACAACAAGGACAAAGATTGATGTGCACAACGGTACTCTTTCGATGGAGGTAGAAGACCAGGTAATTCATTTTAATATTTATAAAGCGATGCAACATCCAACTGACGATGCAAGGGTACACTCACTAGATGCTTTTAACGATCTTGTGATTGATTCTAATATGTGTGATGGGGATGACCCACTTGAAATGATCATACTTCGAGCTATAGAGTCGCAAAGAGGAGCCGTTGGGCTTATACACGATGTGTGCGATGAGCTCGTTAAGATGCGTGTCTCTCCACCATTAACTCCGAGGTATGAGGTGAATCGTGTAACGTTATCTAGTCAATCTACGCTTGTTCCATCTGTTGTGCATTTGAAGTATATCTATTTGGGAGAGCATGAGACTCTGCCCGTGATCATCAAGAAGGGATTGGAGGCTGAGCAGGAGAGGCAATTGGCAGCAGTGCTGCAAGAGAACAAGACGGCAATTGGGTGGACACTTGCAGACATGAAAGGAATCAACCGTATTGTTTGTATGCATCAGATCTTATTGAAGGAAGGAGCAACACCTTCAAGACAACCGCAGGGCCGACTGAACCCATTGATGATGGAGGTTGTTCAAAAGGAGGTTGAAAAGCTGCTGAAGTCCCGTTCATATTGTTCCAAAAAAGACTGGCATCACGGTGGAGCAGAATTCTAAAGGTGAGTCCATGGCTAAGAGAATTCAGAATGGATGGCTTGGAAATTTGCAGTGCCTCTGAGTTACTGAGGGTGTATAAGCAGCTGCTAAAGCAACCTCTTGTACAGTCTGATCTTGTGCAGCAAGGTAAAAACAATGAACAATGATTTGGTCACCTAGTACGGCCAACTGCCTACGTCTGGGGAGGACTATACTCCAGTCCTCAATCCACTAGTTTCCATGGTGCTCCGTACAACACAGATTCGACACAAGGCCAACCTATGCTATCCAACCTCAACTAGTAGATCACAAACAATCAAAACACCCTCTGATTTATGTCACACACACCTATACAATTGATTTTAACCAGAATAGCTACAACTCTGCTCTCTGGACTTAGCCTATTCTAATTAAACAATCTCACCATAGGTTGCAACGAGCTGTGTCGGTTCTATCCGTGTCACTCCAAAGTCTTCCGTTGAGCCGTTCGAACTCTATTTTGAGTGATCCTCACTCCGGGATGCTCCCCCTCACTCATTGACCGCCTGTCACTAGCGAGAACATGCCTTCTGCAGATTGTCTGAGTTCCTCCACTCGACAACTCTCCTGCCGCCTACCTTGATCAGCCTACAAGCAAGTCCTGTTCTGAATTGGCCTTCTCCGATCAAGCTCTGATCAAACTTTACAAGTCTTTGATTAGCCTCTGCTTTAACCACTCAGCTTTACACTCACGCTCTATTCTCAGTGGTGATCTAATCTCTCTACTCGGCACTCTGAATCTCTCTCAGTGTTTTCTCGATATTTTGATGTTTGGATTCTATATTGGATAGAGGCTGCTCTGCACCCGACTTCTATAAATAGGAACTCCGTGCTCCATCAATATCAACTTTAAGAAGTTCCTAAAAGATCTCAACAAGATCCTATCTCCTATTTTGTAGGAGATTTGATTTCTCAATCAAATCTCCAAGCTGTGGCACAAAATCTTCATTGGAGATATTCTGAGAATATTTGGAAGCCTTGATGGAGCGTATTTATACGCTCCATTGAGTTGTTTATTCCCATAATTTTATTATATTTTGCATGAGATCGATTACTCTTTTGTAATGTTTTCGTATCGTAGGTGTGTTCAAGATCGCATTGGATTTTATTGCATATTTGGAGCATTCATTCAAGATCAAGAAGTCAACAGCGGTTAACAGCAGCTGAACCGAAGACCGGTTCGAGCAGATTTGGTTCAACCCGGTTTAACTCCAAACCCTAGGATTAGAACACATTGGACAAACACATTTCACATCAGTCATCTCGTGGTACTGTAGCAAGGAGGCGGCAACTTAGAGAGAAGAAGAAGAAGAAGAAGCTGCTGCTCCTGGTGGTCGCCTGTTCATCACTTGTCACTGTTCACATATTACTGTTCACATATTACTATTTACTGCCGGAATTACTATTCATGCCGTTTTTCGTTTTAGTTCAGTTTCATGCTCTTAACTTCTTGTAGTAGACTAAACTCAGTTTTATTGCATTCGATGGATGATATGAGTAGCTAAACCCTTTTATTAGTTTTGGGTTTGCATTGCAACACTTATTTTGTGATCAATGAATGCTTGACTTGAGCTAATGATTTACTGCCTTCTGACTTGTATGAATTGAATGCTTGATTGTCAATTTAGTATAGTTTAGCAGTGAAGCTAGGTTGATATCCATTGCATTATACTTGACTGACCTGAATGTTAGCTAAGCCTAGTGGTGGAACTAATTTGTGGTGTTAGTCGAGTAACTATTGAACCTATTTGAGAACCTAGCGGTTAAGAATAGGTAGAACACTAATTGGAACAGTATTCACTAGTTGATACTTGTTGCTTGATCTACGATATCTAGTTGCAGTGTATTCCCCTAACTGATATTCTTTGAATTGATAAACTAAGTATTGTTCCATTCTCTGTTGTGACTAGCATTAGGACTCTTCATCACTTGTTCTCTTTGGGTTCGACCCTACTTACCGCTTTTTCTAAGTGTTAATCGGTAACTATAAATACAAATTTGAGGCGCACAATGACGCGCTGTCAAGCCTCCCGTTGCACTGCTACTTCATATCTGGGTAGATTGTCCTTTGCGCCAAAACTGTTGCTCTGCTGCTACATCTCCCTGCTACGGCTCCTACTGTAGTAACTGCTTGTACACTCTGGTAGGTTTTGTCAATTGAATGCCATAACATTAGCAGTATTGATTATAGAAAACTAAATGCCATGACACGCAAGGATCACTTTCCTTTGCCATTCATCGATCAAATGCTTGATAGGCTTGTAGGTAAGCCTTATTTTTGTTTTCTGGATGGATTCTCCGATTATAATCATATTCCTATTGCAACAGAGGACCAAAAAAAGACCACTTTTACGTATCCATTCGTTACTTTTGCTTTTTGTCGCATGCCATTTGGTTTGTGTAATGCATCGGGTACTTTTAAGCGTGTAGTATTGAGTATTTTTTCTGATATGATCGGTGATTGTATGGAAGTCTTCATGGATGACTTTACTGTTTATGGTACAACCTTTGATGAGTGTTTAACTAACTTAAAAAAAAGGTGATTGCTCGTTGTGTTGAGATGAACTTGGCACTTAACTATGAAAAATGTCATTTTATGGTCACCCACGGTGTTGTTTTAGGCCACATCATCTCTCGGGAATGTATACAGGTAGATAAAGCTAAAATTGATTTGATTCTTGGTTTGCCTTACCTTACTGATCAGCGTAGTGTGAAGTCTTTTCTAGGACATGCAAGATTCTATCGCAGGTTCATTAAAGACTTCTCGAAGAAAGATGTACCATTTGAGTTCGACTACAATTGCAAGGCAACGTTTGATGAACTTAAGACATCGCTGAAGAGTGCACCTATCATTCAAGCACCCGGCTAGACAACCTTTTGAGATCATGTGTGAAGCTAGAAATTATGCGGTGGGAGCGGTGCTTGGATAAAGAAAAGACAGAAGCCCGTTGTGATTCACTACGCTTCGAGGACATTAGACACTACCCAAAAGAATTATTCCTTTACGGAAAAAGAACTTCTAGCTAGAGTTTTTGCTTTAGAAAAATTTCGCCCTTATTTGCTCGGTTCTAAAATCATTGTCTATTCTGGTCATGCAGCGCTAAGGTACTTGATGACCAAGGAGTCGAAGCCGCATTTGATATGCTGGATATTGCTGCTGCAGAAGTTCGACTTGGAGATTAAAGATAAAAAGGGGATTGAAAACACGGTAGCTGACCACTTGAGCTGCATCGTGAAGGGGGAGGATATGCTGGCCATTAAAGACACATTTTCAGAAGAGCATTTGTTTGTTGTCCAAGACAAAGCACCATGGTATGCTAACATAGTTAACTACCTGGTGGGAGGTAAATATCCGTCTTCGTTTACAAAAGCTCAACGCATTAAGTTGAAACATGACACTAGATACTATGTGTGGGATGATCCATATTTGTGGAAGATAGGGGCTGATCAGATTGTTAGATTTTGTGTAACTGATGATGAATATCCTCATGTATTATCGTTTTGTCACAATCATGCATGCGGTGGTCACTTTGGGCCAAAGCAAATGGGTAGGAAGATATTAGATAGTGGTTTCTTTTGGCCACATTCGTTTAGAGATGCATATGATTGTTGTAAACGTTGTGATAAATGTCAGCGTGTAGGAAACATCTCTGCTAAGAATGAAATGCCTCAAATGCCTATTTTCGTTGATGAAGTTTTTGATATATGGGGCATTGATTTTATGGGACCGTTTCCTTCTTCTAATGGTTTACAATATATCTTAGTGGCAGTTGATTATGTTTCGAAATGGGCCGAGGCAAAAGCCACGCGACATGATGATGGTAAGACCGTAGTGGATTTCTCTGCAGGTATGACATCCCGAAAGCTGTCATAAGCGATCAAGGATCTCATTTCTGTACTGTTCAGTTGCTGCCATTTTTAAACAATATGGTGTTCACCATCGTTTCTCCACTGCGTATCACCCACAAACTAATGAGCAAGCTGAAATTTCAAATCGAGAGATAAAGTCGATTCTGGAAAAGATGGTTAAGCCTTCTCGAAAGGATTAGTCTTGCAAATCGGACGACGCTCTTTGGGTGTACCGGACAGCATATAAGACGCCCATCGGGACAACACCCTTCCGCCTCGTCTATGGAAAAGCATGCCATCTTCTGGTTGAGGTAAAACATAAGGCGTTTTGGGCGTTAAATCATGTAACTTTGATCTAAAATCTGTAGGTATCGAGAGGAAACTCCAGCTGAATGAACTGGAGGAGTTGCGCCTTGAAGCTTAAGAGAGCCAATCTGACTACAAGGCATGCACAAAGATGTATCACGACAAGTTCATTCAGAGACGCACCTTCACCGTTGGACAAAAGGTACTCTTGTTTTCATCTAGATTACGTCTAATGCCTGGAAAATTACGCTCTAGATGGACAGGTCCTTATATCATTACCAAAGTCTACGACTACGGGACGTTGGAGCTAAAAAGATAAGATGGAGGTGAGCCTTTCAAGGTTAACGGACAGAGGGTCAAGCCCTACCATTCTGATGACGTGGTACTCGAAACACAAGAGAACAATCTGGCCGAGCCTGAGTACATGTCCTGAGCATATAGTTTTGTCCAGCCAAGGATGTTAAACAAAGGCACTTCTCAAGAGGAAACCCGAGCTTAGAGGAAGGTTATCCGGACGCACTATTAGGGGAGTCTTCGTATTTCATTTTTCATTTGTGTCTTGTATTGTTCCCATTCCTATCTTTAGTTTAAGTCATTCCTGAGGATACGGGTTAGTTCTTAAGTGTGGGGTGGGGGTTAGTACTTTGTATCTTCATTTGCACGTTTATTTCAGCATGCATATTAGTTTAGTTTATTTTCAACAAAAGTTTGTTTTTTGAGTCTTACAATGGAAAGGAAAAGAATGACTCAAGACGACATTCGATGGTACTTCGACATGGTAACTCTACTAACTTCTTATTCAACTTTTATCTTGGGATTGATAAATGATTTTTACTAACCTTTGAGTCCATTTAGCGAAACTTTTTTGAATTTGAGTGTATTAGGGAGATGGAGTTGATAGAAATGTTCGAGAGAAGCTTGATCTAAGCCATTCAAAGTTCTAAAACTTTCTGAATTTCTGTGATTGATCGAAGTTATGGAGGTTAGCGCTTTGTAAGTCTTAGAGTTTGAGAGTAGCTCCGCCAACAAATTACATTGTACCTCAAATTGGTGGAACGGAGAAACAACCGTCCTATCTCTAGTCTTGAGTAATCGGGAATAGGTGGTGACCCCTATCTTGACTCGCGCAAAAAGGGATGAGGATGAGAAAAGAGCGGGACGTGTTCCATAGTTTCTATTCGAAGGCTTTGATTGGAACGGTGCGAGGAAGTAGAAAAGAAATAAGGACAAGCACATGCAAGCCAAAGGCTCCCCATCAAATCAGAACAAAGTTCAAAAGACGATGCAAAGACGAGATGTGATCAAATCAATAGAAGCTGTCTGAAACTGAAAGATAGTGCAAAGCAATGCAATCAAGTTCACTACTTCTCTGACTACGGATCAATCATGGGCTAAAGAAAGTAGCGAAGATCGATCACAAATTTTAGAACTTCTCATAATGGAGATGTGGGAATCATGGGCTTAAAAGAACTATCTCCCAATCATTCGAAACAAACTCTGTTCGGATTCGTTAAGGTAACCCTATTTGATTCATTTGTTAGTACTCGTTACGATTCTTCAACAAGGTAGAGTTGAGAAAGGGAAGATAGAAGTATCATAAAGATTTACTGAAGGATTAGTCTACAATTATATTCTTTTCTTATGCCTTATTCATGTTCGGGACGAACAAGTTTAAGTGTGGGGTAGTTTGATAAGGCTTATGTAGATGCCCATGAATGATAATTATATCGCTCCTTTATACACATTTATGTGAAATATGATGCTACGTTGTAGTGGTTTATTATTGTAGGTGTATTTGAGGAGCAACGACGAATCCGAGCGAAAATGGATAGTTAAGAGCAGAAATTCAAAAGGCCATAACTTTTTCATACAAAATTTGTTTGATGCAAATCTAGTGCCATCCCGAAGATGAAAGAAGCAGTTAAGACTTTCATGAAGAAATGAAGCTCATACAATAAAAGAATCGGGAGATAGAGCTTTGATCAGTAGCTGTGTCTGAAGCTCAGCCCATTTGCAGATTTCTAATTTTATTCCCAATTGAATTAGGAAACCTGGGGATGACTTACTACTGAAGAAATTATAAAGTTTAATTCTCCTATAAATAGGAAATCTTCTCTAGGGTTTTAGACATCTTTTTGATGGAAAACACACTATGCCCGTCATTCAAGCTTCAAGCACATACTTTACCGAAGAAGCTAGATTTTGGAGTTTGGCTGTAGCGCACGCAACGAAACCTCATCAGAATGTTTGTATCACTTCTCATTACGTTTCCATTCAGATTCACGATGTATTCCCAAGCTATGAGTAGCTAATTTCATTGTGTATTGGCTAAGGCATGAATTGCAATGTGTGCCTTGAGACCCTCGTTATATTCATAGTATTTTGCAAAATTATTCTTATGCACTTATTTCTTATGATGATGAATTGCATGTCTAAGTTATTACTAGCATAGAATCTTAGCCTTGTATTTGATTGTCTATCATTACTTTTTTTATACCTAGCGGAGATAACAAGTTTAGAACTATAGGATTAATAGCACTAAGACTAGTCATCTTAGGATAACTCACTTGACACAATACGCGGTTCTAGCGAACTAGGGTTTTAACGTATGCTAGCGCTGAATTAAAACTAGCCATGAACCATGTGGATGTATCCTTAGTGGGAACTCCTAGGTTATAGAATACGTTGGATTGGTCGATGATACAAGTACATTACAAGGATTATCTTAGCCGATTACATGTTTCTCTCATTGAACTCTTAGTCGTCGCTTCTGCATTTTTGCGATTGTTGAATTATTTTTCGTTGCGACTCTGAACACAAACCCCCCCAAGTTCCCAATAACTATTTGTGAGTGTACTCTTCACAGCTCTCTAGAGGATCGACCCTTCTTGTCACTACACTAGTGCTTATAGGAAATAAATAACAAATTTGGCGCGTACAACGACCGCATTCATTGCTCAAGGTTACACTCAGATTGAAGGTGTCAACTTTGACAAAACCTTTGCTCCAGTAGCGAGACTCGAGGCCATCGGATTACTCCTAGCACTGGCTTGCCATCTGAAGTTCAAGGTATACCAAATGGATGTCAAGAGTGTTTTCCTGAATGGAATTCTATCTGAAGAAGTGTATGTAGCTCAGCCGAAGGGATTTGAAGATCCTCGTCAAACTGATCACGTATACATGCTGAAGAAGGCCATGTATGGGTTAAAGCAAGCACCGAGAGCTTGGTATGAGTGGCTAACAATTTTCCTAATGGATCACGGCTATGATCGAGGGGAAGTAGACAATACTCTCTTTGTTAAAAGAATAAGGTCAAATTTTGTTATCGCTCAGTTATATGGGAATGACATAGTTTTTGGCTCAAGCTCGGAGAAGATGGTAGAGTAATTTGTTACTCAGATGCAAAAGGAGTTCAAAATGAGCATGGTCGGAGAACTATCATACTTCCTTGGTTTACAAGTCACTCAGAAGAAAGATGGTATCTTTATCTCTCAAAGAAAATATGGGAAGAGGCTTGTGAAAAAGTTAGACATGGACAAGTCAAGTCAGAAAAGAATTTCTACAGGAACCTACACGAAGGTGATCAAGGATGAAGTCGGTGCTGTTCACCAAACTGTCTATAAGAGTATGATTGGGAGTCTGTATATCTGACACCTAGCCATCCGGACATATCATACTCGGTCGAAGTTTGTGCTAGATAGTAGGCATGTCCCAAGGAGAGCCACCTGCAACTTGTAAAGAGAATCATCAGGTATGAGGAACTACCAAATATGGGTTGTGGTACACTAAGGACACTAGTGCAAACCTAGTAGGATATTGTGATGCTAACTGAGAGGTTGCACAGAAGATAGGAAAAGCACATCTGGAGGATGCTTCTTCTTAGGAAACAACCTGGTCTCCTGGTTCAACAAGAAGCAGAACACCATATCTCTATCAATAGCTGAGGAAGAGTATATTCCAGCCGGAAGCTGTTATGCTCAAATGATATGGATGAAGCAAATGTTGGCTGAGTATGGAGTGCAACAGGATGCTATGACACTCTACTGTGACAACATGAGTGCCTTCAATATCTCCAAGAATCCAGTTCAGCACTCACTGATCAGGCATATTGATATAAGACACCATTTCATTCGAGATCTAGTTGAAAAGAAGATCAGTATCCTACAACATGTAGCAATCGAGAAACATTTGGCTGAAATATTCACAAATCCATTGGATGGAATACGCTTCAAAACACTGAGATCTGCCTTGGGTTTGTGTGTGGTTCCCGACTAGGTTGCTATAGAAACCCGTAGCAGCACATGCAATGGAGATTAAGGAATAATGATGATTTTCCAAATATTTAATTGCTTATATGGGGGAATATGATGAGTGATACATGTGGTTGATTTGAAAATTGATTACTTTTACAACATAAATTGGTAAGGATTTGTTCAACATCTTCACTGCCTTCTCTCCAGAAACCCTAATCCCTCCCGCTTAAGAGCAACAATGGTGCGTACAAGAGGATCTAAAGCAGCCCATACCAGTTCCGACAAAGCTGCCGGAAAAAGGAAGGTCAGAGAACCTGAAAACGCCCAACCAACAAAGCCCTCTTCAGATGAGCAGACAGAAGTCCATTCACCGTCTACCGCCCAAATCGAAGCAGAACCATTAGCAATTCCTGCTATCCCATGTCTCGAGTCATCAAACAACTCCAAAAAAGGAAGAATTGACGGGGAGAAAGATGAAGTTCAAGTCATCATGAGGAAGAATAAAGATGAAAATTTCTCGGAAAGAGTACATGGATGCAATGGCAGAAGATGAAGAAGAAGGAGACCACCTTGAGGATCAACTACACATTGAGGAAGAAGTTGCTGAAGCAACTAAGCTAGTGAACCCATTGAGTGCCGCAGAAAAACCCCTGAAAGAAGAAGAACAAGGGCAGAGAGTACGGATGTACCATACTAGTCAAGAGAATAACCCATTACAGTCGACTCTACAAGTTCAGATCGAGTAGAGCCCATGGATGAGGCCGCTGATGTTACTACAGAAGGAGGTGAAATAACCGTTGAACTCAAGGAGGTGTCCTCTAAAGAATCTGGCAAGGATGACTACAAGGTAGTGGCAATACCTGCACCTGCCCAGAAGCAGAAGGATACAGCCGAATCTTCTAGAGGACAATCCAAGTGGAGCAAGAGGAGCCCCTCTGAGGTGTCCACATTCGCCTTGCGAAGGATTTGGTTCACGAACATGGAGGAATCCAAAGCTTGGGAGCTAGTCTCAAAGAGGGCAATCATCCATGAATGGGTGCTGGTACATAGTCCCGGAGATAATCAAATTGCTCAAAGAGGTAAACCTATTAAAATCTCTTACAAATTCTAGAAGGCATAGCAGTCAATTGGTTAGGGAGGTCATGGTAAACCTGCCCGATGAGTTTTGGAGTAGTTGGCAGCTCGGAATACGGTGTAGGCTATGTGAGAAGTAGAAAGGTGGTGATCACACTTTATCTCCAATAAATGTCTAGGAATAGGAGGTGAGGTAACCCACTGAGATGAGCTCGGTGTTGCCACCCACTCTAATAGGAGGGCTATGCATAACATGGGTAACACCCAATTTGCAGCAGCGGACTTGACAAAAAAGTACTACCTCCTATATAACCTAGCAGTGAAGAACTGGATACCCAACTCCGGTAGGGGCATGTCCAGCAAATGTATGGAGCAGTTATTGTATGCTATTGGCCAAAGGGTCAAGATTGATCTAGGAAAGACATATATCCCCAAATCGCAGCTCATGCCGGTTCCTCAAAAGCCAATCAAAGCATTGTCTTCCCCGCGCTCATCTATTAGCTGATCACCTTTCAGCACCCTGAGCTCAAGGTGCAGGCTGACGGGCTATCTGAAGAGCCTCAGGTTTTTAAGGTGGACCACAAGTTATTTAAGGGAAAACATATTGTGGATGTGGTAGAGGAAGATCCACTAATGCTGGCAGCAGCTCTAGTCATGAACGAAGCAACAGCAGCAGCTGAGACATGCTCAACAACGTTTCAAGCAGCTCTGTATGACGTGACATGCTCATCAACTACAGCCACCTAAAGTCTGAACTTGCTCACCTAACCACTGAAGCAAAGAAGAATTTTGCTCGACGTGCCCCTATACTGAGCCTGCTGCGTGATATGAAATACCCAACCGTCGAGATCTCTCCTCAAGTACATGAAGATGGTTCCAACCCCTATCATTTGTTGACAAAAAAGGGGGAGAAGAAAAACATTATGGTTGTGGTTGAAACATTATGCTTGTTTTGTGTTAATATTAGCTACTGTGAATTCTGTTGCATTAGCTATAGTTCTGGCTCTCTTGAATGGTTGGCTCGAAGCCGAGCTGCTGGCGACGAACGGAGCAAGTCGATGACGAAGCTGACAGAGAAGAAAGGCATCATGGCAAGTGACGAAAGATCTGAAGAGTTAGACGAGTCCTTGGGTTTTGTCAAAAATGCCAGGGATTGTTAAGGATTATGGCATCCTTGGAAACAATTGCAAGTTGATCTGGCAGTTGCTGCAACAAACAGTGAAGGAGGCAGCTGGAGCAACTTGAAGACAACAGGCGGACGGCCAAAGATTTCTAATCACAACAAGTTTCATAGAAGGTTTTAGGAAAACAGTTGCAGCAACAGAATTGCTAACAACCTACAAAGGTCGTGGAGAAGATATGATTCCTAAGTTACTTTTAGGAAAGAAGTTGTTACAACCAAATCTCAAGAACTTGCGAAGATCTTGGAATAGATCGGGATTGCTAAAAGAGATTTAAGAAGTGTTCTAAATCCTATTGGCACTAGGATTTTTTATAATCCTCCACGGGCTGCAAGTATATAAGGCAACGACTCGATGGAAAAAGGAACACGCACTAAGAATAAGCGATAACCAAAGAGCGAAGAGCTAGAGTGCTGCCACTGCTAAAGCTGAGAGAGAGATCATGACTGCTAGAGTCTAATCGAAGCTTGATCATCAAAGTTCAACTGCAGCGAAGTATCGTTGACGGTCAAGTACAAGCCCTTTGAAGAATCGTCATCGGTGAGCTGGTCACGAACGATCAAAGAGCAGAGAAACGTCCCCGTAAGCTTACTAGAGGTCACTCATCAAGGGGGAGCATCACTAAAGTTGTGAAAACTTGCGGAGGTCAAACTGAGCATCTGGAAGAGAGCGGAGAGTCTGAGACTTGAGCTACTAAAGAGCAACTTGACTGAGTAAGTTGTTGTAGCATCCTGCTACTGAAGAGCAGCTTGACCAAGTAAGTTGTAGCATCTTTTCATACACTGAGGTGTGTAATTGATAGAATAGGCTAGTCTATGTGATCAAACTAAGTGAAGATTCTAGCTAGGCTAGAAGTAGAGGTTGTTCTAGCAGAGGCTGAAAACTAGCACCTTTGCACTTTAACTATTGATAGTGGAATCTTGAGGACTAAGAAAAGTCCTCCCCATACGTAGGTATTGGCTGAACTAGGTAACCAAAGTGCTTGCATTGTTCAGGTTCGATCTTAGCCAATTGTCACAATCAGTTGCTCTAGCAATCTGGTTGATCCAGACACCCAGCAACACATCAATTTCACAACCTAACATTCTCCACACACTAACTTGAAAGCATTGATGAGTCCATTGAAAGAAACTTCACTTACGAGAAGTGGCTGCAAGTCATTTAGATCAACATGGGACTGTTTTCAAAATATCCGGATTGGAAATAGAACGAGAGGAATTGTTGAAGACCATCACTTCCATGACAGACCAGGCAGACCAACATGAGATAGAGTATGCTATGGTAATGGAAAAAGTTAGTCTACACGGAAAACTGCAAAGATGCTCAACAGTGGATCAAGCAGCCTTGATAAACTCTTGTCTTACCAAAGGCATGAATGTGGAAACTCAGGACTTGGGTACACTGGTGAAGTAGGCACTGGAATGACAAAGTTTGTCAAAGTTCAGAAGCCAAAAGATCTTGAACCTGTAGTGCAGAGGAGGGATATGCCAGCCAAACAACAAGAACTGACCCGAAAGATAACTCCCAGAAGAAAGAGACAGGTTAGAAATAGAGGTTAAACTAGCGTTGGTTTGCAAGCCTTTGTACTTGAATCGAGATAGTGAAATCTTGAGGACCGAGTCCACCCCAGACGTAATCAATTGCCGATCTGGGTAATCAAAGCTTGTGCGTTCATCAGGTTCAGCCAAAGTGCAGAAATTCTACAAAGTGACCTAGAGCAATCTGATATAATCTGTCACCAGCAGCACTCTTAATTTCAGGACAGTCTCAGAATACTGGTCTTTAGATGCCTTTACCTATCCTTGATGATTGCTTGTGTTCACTTCTTCTTTCGTTAAAGGAAGAAGTGAAAACCAGGCTCGAAGCTACATCCCAGAAGAATAAGGCTGTTGCTAACAAAAGGCGTATGGTGAAATTATTTAATGTTGGAGATCAGATGATGGTGCTCCTGCCGAAGGAAAGGTTCCCAGTGGGTACTTACAAGAAGTTGCAGCCTAGGAAGTATGGTCCTTTCAAAATTATCCGGAAGATCAATGACAACGCATATATGGTAGCCCTGCCAAAATCCATGAACATCTCCAACACATTTAATGTGGCTGAAATATACGAGTACCATGCAAATGAAGCTATTTATTCTAACCAGAACTTGGGGTCGAGTCCTTCGGAGGTGGAGGAGAATGACATACGGGCCTTAGCGACGGTTTCAAAGAAAATTTAGATCGTGTCCGACTGAGGCGAAAGTTGGGTTTCTCAAAGCGAAATGGCGTCCCGGACAGATGACATGAGCTTTGCATGTGATTGATGGTGCTTTTCGGCCATTCGGAGTCATTTGGAGACCAAATCTCAGTTTTTCGATTCTCAGAAGATTTACCCGATTTGGCAACAATTATCTTTTATTTTGCTTTATGTTTTTAACTTTACCCTTAAATTACCAAATTTAGCTTTTGTTTCCGTATAAATACGTTCTACTGTATTAGAGAAAGTATCTTTTAATAAATAATATTTTAGAGTTCTTCTCTAAATTTCTGGGAGATTCTAGTGGTCTATTTTGTAAATTCGTCGTTTGCGAATTCACATATATTCTGCTACATCATTATAAAAGATAGAAAATCATCATATACCATAGTTGTATGAAATTAAGAGGATTGTTCAGTCTCGTACTCATAACGAGTTTGGGAACAGTGATTGATTTGGCTGCAATAGCCTCATTTCTCTTGTTGGTTTGGATTGAAGTATGATTCCTTTTCCAGCTAAGGCTTGCTTAGTAGTTTACAAAGTTCACATATAGACCTTGTTTAGTCCTTGTATCTGTCTCTCGGAGGCTATATACATTAAACAAGTAACCTATGGATACTTAAAAAAGAATTGCTATGTTATAACAACTTCATTGACATCAAACTATTACACTACTGGTTATTGTATTCATGAAACGAGACTGAACATAAAATACATTCGCCATCTTTCGCGCACACACACACACCTTGGGAATATTCACAGCGCACACATAAATTTGATAGAAATGCTCAGACTTGCAACACCTATTGAAGCTGTTGTTCTGGAAAACAAGAAAAGTTGTTTGACCATCTCTTAGAACCCAAAGCATCCTGTCTTCACTGGAGAAGTACCAGAAGCACGATGCTTTGCAGCAGTCTCTTCAGCTTTGAGTAGATCCTCGCCCTTTTTAGCTTCAATAATGGCCCTCTTCTCCTCGGCTTCCTTGTGGATGAGGGCTATTTTGTTCTTCATTTGCTCGACATATTCTGCCTTCTTCTTCTCCAATTTCTCCTGCATCGGCATCCACAAGTTTAATGTTGAAAGAAAAAAATTAGAAAATCGACTGCTGAGTCACAATGATTGGTTACCTCGATCTTCTTGAGGGCGGCCTCTATTTCAGCTTGCTTGCTTCTCTCCCAGGCAGCAATTGAAGAGGTATTTTTCTGAGCTCTGCTCATTAATTTATATAAGTCAAGAAATTAAAAATGTTGAAGCCCTTAACCTTTAAGAGGCTTGAATCTCAATTATAGGAATTAAAAGATCATACTTGTTCTCTGCCTTGGACCTCTCACTCTCCTCCCAGGCTATGATCAGTGAAAGATTCTTCTCTGTAGCGACACGGGCGAGCACGGCATCTACACAATGAATATTGAATTCAGTCATCTACCAAGAACAAGAATAATGGTCCAATTTGAAGGATAAATAACAAAACACGTACCTCTGTTGATAGAACCTTCACTGCTCTTCTCTTTCTCTTCAACAGATTCTGAAGAAAACCCAGAGACAGTTGAGAGACTAAACTAGTGGAACATGAGAGGTAGCAGACATGTCCCAAAATGATATGTGAACTCATAAAAGTAGTAAATTGTTAATTCTAAAAGCTGATACGCATAGTCTGAATTGTAGGGAATTCATCCAATTCAAGAGTAATAAGGAATTTAAAGAGCGAGGTTGCTTACTCTCAATCACAGCAAGAGCTTTAGAGTCATCGGCAGTAGGTGGTGGAGGTACAAGTGATTTGTCATCAGGGGATTCGGTGGGTGGAGGAGGATCGGAGGCCTCAATCTTCTTCAGCTCTTCTTCTGGCATGTTATCCAATATGTGTAGAGAGACAAGTCTCTGTATTATTATGAACAAAAAAATAAAAGGGTGAGTGATTAGGATGATGAAAATGGAGCTAGCTAGTGGGTGGTTGAGTAGTAAAGTTGAAGACGGAAAAATAGCAATAAAGAAAGGTTAGAGTACAGCTCAACCGTGGAGGCCGGACACCCTTAGGGAACATCATAACAGTTGGCAACATTTCACCATAACTCACTTAACACCCAAAAACCAATCTCCACCGGCCAGCTGAAGTGAATTTAGTACTTAGGTTATGCATCTTATCTTATTACGTTATAAGAATTAATATATTTCTCTCCAAATTCCATTCACCATCAACTACCAGAACAATATATACCATTTGGGTGAGGTGAGATTATGTAAGGTTATTACTGCGTTCATTTATTAAACCCTAAAGACCTTATCATTGTAAATACAAACACAACAGAAAGAAAACGACTCATTCAACCATAACCAAGCTACAGAATAACTCGATCATCTCTAAGCTCCATGATACCCTCCCTACCTGTCCTGCTTTATTATCACCTTCAATTGACCTGGAAAGGATGGAACTGAGCCAGTATGCAGTTGCAGTTAATTATGTTGTGAACAATGTGTGCGAATATCAATAAATTCTTCTTCTTCTTCTTTTGATAGAAAGGAGGCTGTAAGAACACCAGCGACACAAAACAAAGCCTAGATGCCAAATACAAAACAGGAATTGAATAGAACTTTGTTTATGGACCAAACTCTAGCAACTCCATTGTGATAGCATCAGATCTTTTCTAGTTCCATTTTTTCTCTTATACGGATATGACATCTGTGACAAAGCTGAGCGGAAAAAGATGTTACTGCATCTTATGAATCCAGGAGCTGGTATATGCAAATGAAGACTGACAAAACAAAAGAGCCAGAAAAAGCTATAGCATCCTGTAGACGATTAAAGCTGGTACACATGATCAGAAGGGATCAAGACAAGAAACATAATCAAGTAACAATCAGCTATATATGCCGATTCGGAGCGTGTCATTATCGTTTGGGACTAAAATTTCCAAATTGCTGAGGTGCTGAAGCTATATATGCAGACAGAGACCTAAGCAACAATCACCAAATCAAGTACACACACAGAGTAGAGATCAGAGTTCGCGGAAGCGGTGAGTGCTGGAGCGTTGTGTTGTTGCAAGTATGGCAGTGTTTGACAAAACCAGCTTATGTGAACAAGGAGCTGCTGCAGCTCAAACAATCAAGCAGACCAGCAGAAGTAAACCAGCAGCAGATGCAGCAGGGGATGCTGCAGCAGGTGCTGGTTCAAGTGCTGGTTCAACTGTCCGAGTAGCAGTTTTGTGCTGGGTGAGTTTTGAAGGTTTGGCAGCTTTGTGAAAGTGCTTAGAAGAATTTCTAATATGCTGCTGGGCATATTTCAGCAAGGATTACTAGTCAGAGAAGGAGATGTGCTTAAAGATATGAATCAAATCTAATCTCCTAGATTTTAGGAGATAATTGATCTTGTGGGTCAATTGCCTAAACCTGGAAATTGCTTAAAGTGGTGAGGGTATTTAAGCAGAAGGTTTGAGGGCTGTAGAGGGTGATCGAAGATGAGTGATACACGAGAGTAGACACAGAATTTAGAGTGAGGATTTTTCTGGGTGTGCTACGAGAGTTGTTCTTCGATCAACACACACGGGCAGAGCGTTGAGCGCAGAGCTGTGGTGCGTATTGCAGAAGAGAATCAGGTCTTGCAGAGATTGATTCGTGCTTTGATCTGGAAGCCAATTTAGAGCTGTGGAGCTTGTTGGTTGATCAAAGGCAGCTGCGGGAGAACTGACGGGTGGAAGGCTCGGTCGAGGTTCGTGCGGAAGAACTCACTAGTGGCAGGTGGTCACTGAGTGAGGGGGAGTTACTCAGAGTGTGCAGCGCTCTTGGAGTGGTTCGATCGGCTCGGCAGGAGGCCTTGGAGCGACGCGGACAGAGTGCTTCAGCTGGTGTTACAGCTGTTGCTGCAGCAACCCTGCTGAGTAGTGTAGTATAGAATAGGCTGAGTTCTTTGAGAGGATTGTAGCTATTCTAGACTGACATATTGTAGAGGGTGTGCTGACACAAATCAGAGCTTGTTCTGATTGTGTTGAGTAGTCCACACGGGGTTAAAGTAGCATAGGTTGCGTGCGTTGTAACCGAGTGTGCTTTGAACCTTTGGTTGAGTGGATTGAGGACTGGAGAATAGTCCTCCCCAGACGTAGGCAGATTGGCCGAACTGGGTGAACAAATCTGTGTCCTATTCATTGTCTGCTGTGCCTGCATTTAAGTGAACAAGAGTGTGCTGCAGCAACTGCTAGTTCACAAATCTGCATAAGTAGAGACACTTGAAATTTCAATTGGTATCAGAGCGGGAACTCGACACACAGAGTTAAAAAGGTCCTACAGTGTCTCCGAAGTAGCCAAGACAATGAAGGAAGGACAGAGCACAAGTAGACCTCCACTTTTGGAAGAGAGCAATTATGGTTATTGGAAAGCTAGAATGAAAGCCTTTCTCAAGGCTATTGATGAGAAGACATGGAGAGCTGTCGTGATTCAGTGGTCTCCCCCAATCACCATAGATGAGCAAGGAGTGACAAGAATAAAACCTGAAGAGCAGTGGACTGCTGAAGAAGGTGCTGCAGCAACTGGTAATTCAAAGGCTTTGAATGCAATTTTTGCTGCAGTTGATGCTAACAATTTCAGGTTGATATCAAACTGTGAGTTGGCCAAGCAAGCATGGGAGATTCTGCAAACTGCCCATGAAGGAACTGATAGAGTGAAGCTATCAAGGCTCCAGATCATTGCCACACAATTTGAAAATCTGAGGATGCTGGATGAGGAAACAGTCACTGAGTTTAATGCTAAACTCTGTGATCTTGCAAATGAAGCTCATTCCCTTGGTGAGCCCATCCCAGAAGAAAAGCTTATCAGAAAGGTTCTCAGATCGCTGCCCACAAAGTTTGACATGAAGGTGACAGCCATTGAAGAGGCTCAGAATGTCAGATTCATGAGGTTGGAAGAGCTGATGGGGTCTCTCAAACAATTTGAGATGAAACTGGTCAAAGAAGACACCACTTCCAAGGACAAGAATGTTGGTTTGAAGGCTGAAGCAGAAACCAAGCAGACAGTTCCAGACGATCAGTTGAGCATGCTTGTTAAAAATCTAGGGAAGTTTCTGAAAAACATGGAATCCAGAACTGAGAGAAGCTCTTCCTCGCGAAGACAATTCAGAAGGGGCAGTGAAAGAAAGAAGAAAGGGAAAGAACCAGCTCTGGACGAAGATGGCAAGAAAGAGATGAAAAAGGGAGTTCAATGCTGGAACTGTGAAGGATATGGACACATTGAGGCTGATTGTCCAAGCAAACCCCTCAAGAATTCTGAGCAAAAGAACAGCAAATCCATGACAGCAAAATGGAGTGATTCGGATGAAAGTGATGAAGAAAACTGTGTTGTGCTGACAAGTGTTTCAGATGTCCACCTCAATGAGCTAAAGAAGGTAGAAATTCACTATGGGAATGAAGTCTCTGAGAGTGAAGATGAAGAAGACTCATCTGACAGTTTTGCTGATCTTCTGAGGAAGATACTCAAACAATGTGAGGCAGTTCTTCAGACCAATCAGACCTTGACTGACAGAGTAAATCTCTTGGAAGAAGAACGAAGAAAATGTCTACCCACGGTTGATAATCAAGTTACTATTCTGAAAAGGGAAGATTCAGAAAGACAGACCTCTGTTGAATCCACTCCAGCAGCAGCCAAGACAGCTGACCTGCAGAGCAATATTCTGGACGAAATATTATCTTACCAAAGACTTGGAAAAGGGAAAACAGGGCTTGGATATACTGGTGAAGAAAGCTCTAAAGGGACAGTGTTCATTAAAGCCTCAGATGGTGAGACAGACGAGAAGAAGAATTCAGATGCCTCCTCAAAAATGGCAGAGAAAATTGGATCTAGACATGTGAACAAGAGGATGCTGCAGCATCATGGACAACATTTTTCTCAAACAAAACAAAAGTCTCAGAACAAGTGGAGTACTGGTACAAGTGTTGGGAAGCAGAAGATCAACTCCAATCTGAAGCAGCAACACAGAACTTGCTCAGCTGAAAAAGGGGGAGCAAAGTCCAGAATCAGCACATGTTGCACAAAGACTCCATTTCATGTTGCTGCACAAGGGCACTGGATTGCTAAAAACAAGGGTAAAGCACAGATGGTACAAATATGGAAACCCAAACCAAGAGTTAGGAGGCTGGAAGATCAGAAGAAGAAAAGCTCTGGTGTATTTCAAGTATGGGTGAGGAAGACTCCACCAGATTCTCCCAAGGATCCTCTGAGCAACTGCAGCCTGAATTGAATAGGTGAACAAGCTCACATGTGCTGCAGCAACCTGGTCCGAATTAGCTTGTTCACATGTGTTGGTTGCTGAGGATGGAAAGGAAAATATTTGCACATGGGAGGCACGTGACTTACAACTTCAAAAAGGAAAAAGAAAATAACGGGTAAATATTTTCTAGGGCACAGATCAAGAGCAAAAGGGCCTCTCAGAAATCTCTGCCGATCATCCTCTGTGCGCTCCTCTTTCCTTCCACATCTCTGCAGCAATGGTGAAGACACGCGGGTTGAAGAAGAATCTGGCAGCAGACAGGCAAGGGAGGTCTGAAAGAAGGACCAAGGCACGAAATGAAGACCCCGCTCAGCCGCTGGATGTGGTTGTGTGGGAACCAAACCCTCTTTCTGTGTCGCACAGTGTGCCCTCCCCCTCTGAAGGAGCTTCGCAGAAGAGGAGGCGGCTGGTACGTGATGGAGAACCTGTCTCCAGTTCTGGAGTGCTGCCAGAAGAGGCTGTGACTGAAGTTGCCTCTGAAGAAGAACAAGCAGCAGAGGCTGCTGTAGCAGCCTCTGCAGAAGAAGAGTGCAGATCACTCGTCATGTCCCCAGGCATTATTGGTGAAGGGGTTGAAACAGCTGCTGAGTCCCCTGAACAAGAACCTGCTACAGCACATCCTCCTTCTTCAGACAAGGGAAAAGCCCCTATTCTGATCCCAGGCTCCAGTAGTGAAAGATCATCCAGTGAAGAAGAAGAAGAAGGTTCTCTTGGTGGACCCTCTGAGAGAGGACCTGCAGCTGAAGATTATTCTGCTCTCACAGTCGGAGGCACATGGTTCAGGAACAAAAGCGTCTCTCAAACATGGAGTACTGTTGAGAGGAAACACATTGTGCAGTGTTATCTTTTTGATATTGCTCTGTGCCTGCAGTGCCAGCATTACCGTGTCCCACTTATCATTTAGTGCTTGTAGGAAATGATGGGTTACTTTCCATTCGGGCAGTGTTTCTCCTAAAAATTCCATCTGACCAACATAGGTTTGAAAGAGGGTATGGAAGTCCTCCAGTGATTTGTTCTTGCCCTGTAGAGCACTTTCGTAGTCTTTTGCAGCAGCTATGATTCTATTTTTCTTAATGTCTTCATTCCCTTCGTAAAGTCTCAACATCCCATTCCAAATGTCTTGGGCTGTCTTGTACCTTAAGATCTTTTTCAAGTCTCCAAGGGAGAGTGCAACATATAATACTTCATTGGCTCGGTAATTCTTTTCTAGGGCTTTGTAGTCTTCATCCTTATAGTCTTCCTTTTTCTTTTCCTTTGTGGGATCTGTGCTGTCCCTGATAGGTATCGGTCCCTATTCGATTACACTCCAGATTTGTCCATCTAATGATCATATGTGGGCTTAGATTTGTTGGGTCCACCAATCGTATGCGCTAGTTTTCAGCACTAGTGGCTTCCAAAATGAGTCGTTGATTGAGCTGTTTGCGGGCATTTATCTTGCAAAGCTAACAAAAATCTAGAGCCTTGGCTGAGATTGGTCCAAGACAAGTACAGATCAGCTGCTATGATCCAGCTACTAACTGAGGTAAATCTTCTCAAGTCCCTAACCTTTCCTCACCGGTTCAATATTACCCTGGTTAGAGAGTTTATTGTGAATATGGAGGAGAAATTTGGCGAGGAAGGTGCTGGTGAGTATGGGAAAAGCTGGGTACGGGGTAAGTCAGTGGTGATTACTCCTGAAATTATTGATGCTTTTCTTGGAATTTCTGAGAATGCAAGAGCTCCCACTGATGTTAAGCCAGAGTTTGTGGCAAAGATCCTCACAGGGGGAGTGTGCCTGTCTTGGGGTGGCCCTACCCTCAGTGCGGCTGAGCTAACCTCCAAGTATGCTCTGCTATATCATCTTGGTGTCAGGAACTGGATTCCTAGTTATCACAGAGGGAAGGTCAACAAAGATTTTGCTAACCTTCTCTATTCTATTGGAAAGAGGAGGAAGATTAGCCTGGGAAGTGTTATGTTTCCCCAGCTTGCTGCTCATGCCGGGAGTGCTTCCTCCAGCAAGCCTATTGTGCTGCCCTCCCTCATCCATGGGATCATGGTCTCTCAGCATCCAGAGTTTGGAGCAATTACTGAAGGCTTATCTGAGGAGCTGCAGGTCTTCACAGTAGATCACAAGCTATTCAAGGGAAAACATGTAGTGGATGTTGCGTATGAGGATCTTCTAATGGTTGGTTCTTCAGCTCCAGCTCCCCTGGAGGACTCTCTTCCCCCTGCTGCATCCATTCAGCCAGCTCTTCGTGCCAGAATTGTGAGCCATCTCAGGTCTGAACTGCTCTTTCTTGATACTGAGGCCAAACGGAGGGATGCCAGGCGTGGCCAGATTCGGAGCCTCATCAGAGACTTGGAGTTCCTGGAGGATGAGGAGCAGGCCCCTTGAGCATCTATGACAAAAAGGGGGAGAGAAGTTTTTTATATTGCTGAATATTGATACACCTTGTTTTGACCCTGCGTGGTCGTATCTTTGGCCGTGTGTGGCCACACCACATCTACTTACTCTCTATTGGTTTTATTTAGAGTATTTTTTTTCCTGGTTCATGGAAGAGTGCATATGCTCCAAAGGTTTTGTCAAAATGCCAAGGGGGAGATTGTTGTTGCAAGTATGGCAGTGTTTGACAAAACCAGCTTATGTGAACAAGGAGCTGCTGCAGCTCAAACAATCAAGCAGACCAGCAGAAGTAAACCAGCAGCAGATGCAGCAGGGGATGCTGCAGCAGGTGCTAGTTCAAGTGCTGGTTCAACTGTCCGAGTAGCAGTTTTGTGCTGGGTGAGTTTTGAAGGTTTGGCAGCTTTGTGAAAGTGCTTAGAAGAATTTCTAATATGCTGCTGAGCATATTTCAGCAAGGATTACTAGTCAGAGAAGGAGATGTGCTTAAAGATATGAATCAAATCTAATCTCCTAGATTTTAGGAGATAATTGATCTTGTGGGTCAATTGCCTAAACCTGGAAATTGCTTAAAGTGGTGGGGGTATTTAAGCATAAGGTTTGAGGGCTGTAGAGGGTGATCGAAGCTGAGTGATACACGAGAGTAGACACAGAATTTAGAGTGAGGATTTTTCTGGGTGTGCTACGAGAGTTGTTCTTCGATCAACACACACGGGCAGAGCGTTGAGCGCAGAGCTGTGGTGCGTATTGCAAAAGAGAATCAGGTCTTGCAGAGACTGATTCGTGCTTTGATCTGGAAGCCAATTTAGAGCTGTGGAGCTTGTTGGTTGATCAAAGGCAGCCGCGGGAGAACTGACGGGTGGAAGGCTCGGTCGAGGTTCGTGCGGAAGAACTCACTAGTGGCAGGTGGTCACTGAGTGAGGGGGAGTTACTCAGAGTGTGCAGCGCTCTTGGAGTGGTTCGATCGGCTCGGCAGGAGGCCTTGGAGCGACGCGGACAGAGTGCTTCAGCTGGTGTTACAGCTGTTGCTGCAGCAACCCTGCTGAGTAGTGTAGTATAGAATAGGCTGAGTTCTTTGAGAGGATTGTAGCTATTCTAGACTGACATATTGTAGAGGGTGTGCTGACACAAATCAGAGCTTGTTCTGATTGTGTTGAGTAGTCCACACGGGGTTAAAGTAGCATAGGTTGCGTGCGTTGTAACCGAGTGTGCTTTGAACCTTTGGTTGAGTGGATTGAGGACTGGAGAATAGTCCTCCCCAGACGTAGGCAGATTGGCCGAACTGGGTGAACAAATCTGTGTCCTATTCATTGTCTGCTGTGCCTGCATTTAAGTGAACAAGAGTGTGCTGCAGCAACTGCTAGTTCACAAATCTGCATAAGTAGAGACACTTGAAATTTCACATTGGTTGTGTGAGAACTAAAGAGTGATTAGGACTGAAGAAGTCTAATCCTACATTGATTCGAGGGAGTCGACTAGAGCGTAGCCTCGTTGACCGACCGGAGGGTTGACAGTTGTGGAGTGTGTCTCACGCAGTCTATCCCATCATGCTCCTTGATAGTGATGGGAGGTCATTAATCGAGGGGGAGCGGCGCAGAGTGTCCGACTGAGTCAGCAGAGAGTGCTTGAAGAAGTCGTGTACCAAAGCGTCAGCAACTTGGCTGAAGAGGTTGCTGCAGCATCATCCGCTGTAACACATTGTAATAGGATTTGCTGAGTTTGTGTGATCATGTCTGTAGCTATCTATTGCTAAAGTGTGTTGACAGTGAAGGCTAGTCTGTGTTGGCAGACTGAGCGGAGATTTTGACTAGGTTATGAGTAGTGGTTAAACTAGCGGTTGCTGAGTTTTTGGAATCGATTGTACTCTAACTGAGATAGTGAAATCTTGAGGACCGAGAGTAGTCCTCCCCAGACGTTGTGTTAGTCCCATGATTTTGTAAGGCATGTATTTGAGCAAAGAGTTGTTCAAGATAGTTAGAGATATGCATAGAATAGTAAGATATTAAAACTGCAAAACTAGAGTCATGAGATGCAACACAAGGTTTTATAGCAAGTGTTGGAGTTTGCGCTGGCTGTAAAGCAAAGGTGAATATTCTCTGGAATTAGCAGATTTTGAGAATCTAGGGCGTGGAGCATATCTCCGAGATTACTAGAGTCGTGACTGGATAAAGACCAAAAATATCTTCAACTGTATTTGGAAATACAATCTCTTGGTTTGGCAACAAGGTGGAGATAAAATCAACAAATATTCAAATCGAATATTGGATGAGATCCTTGTGGAGTTTGACGAATGGCATAAAAAGAAGAACGAACTAAGCTGATGTACACGGGCGTTCATGCAGGTCTCTTGCATTATAGAAATATACAAGTGATTGAGTGCACCCATCGGAGATCGGAGCAAAGTTATCACTCAAGCACGAGAACTAGGAGCATCGGCTGAAGCAATACGTTTCACAGTCCAGCTATCTGGGAAGAAGCCAGCGATCCGGGAGGACGTTGAATGGACATACAGTTGTTCGAGAGAACGAAGCTGTTGTGAAAAGTCATAGAGAGGGATCTCTACACTGAGGGGAGCTCAGTGCGCATCCAGACGAGTCGGTGGTAGGACTTGAAGAGGAAGTATTGCAAGTTTGTACTTCGTTGTCCGATCATTACTAGTGGATTGTTGCCTGTTGGGGTTAGGGGAACCACCCCACTCCCACATTATGGACACATTGTTCCGAAGTGGGTTACCAAATCTCTGTGTCTCGTATTTACTTTTTAGTATTTACTTTCACTCGAAACAATCAAAACATTCCTAACGTGTTTCCTTAGGAGTTGTCATAACATCTGTTGGGACAAGTTCTACCATATGTACTAGAACTACAAGTGGTATTAGAGTAGGCATCCGACACACAGGGATACATCAGATCCACAGAATGAGTGGAAGAGATATGGGGAGACCTCCTAGTTTGGAGGAAGATGAGTTTGGCTATTGGAAGCCAAAGATGAAAGCATACATAACATCGATAAATGATTATGCATGGAAGGCTGTTGTTAAAGGTTGGGCTGTACCAATAGGCGCAGCAGATGCTATTTGAGTAAAAGTGCCAAAAACAGAAAAAGACTGGACTGAAGAGGAAAAGAAACTATTCCAAGGGAATAGTCAGGCCTTGTATGGTATTATTGCCGTCGTGGATAAGCGGAACTTTAAGTTGATAGCTGGTGTTGAGATAGCAAAAGTCGCATGGACCATTCTGAAAACAACATTTGAAGGAGATGCTAAGGTAAAGAAGACCAGAATGCAGATGCTGAGGCTTAGCTATGAGCAGCTGGTGATGAAGGATGATGAGACCATTGCTGACTTCACCAATCGTCTAATGGATATAGTGAATGAAATGGGGATACTTGGTAAGTATGTGTCAGGAACTAAACAGGTTGAAAAAGTTCTCAGGTCACTCCCTCAAAAGTTTGACAACCATTGAGGAAACTACTGATCTGGAAAACATGAAGATGGACTCTCTCACGGGATTGCTCAGAGTCTATGAGATGAAGATGAACAACAGAAAGACAGTAGAAAAGAAGACTAGAGGTATTGAACTAAAGGCTGCTGTAACAAGTGCTGAAACAGAGTATGATGGTGAGATGGATGATGATCAAATAGCCATGATGGCCAAACAGTTTGGAAGGTTCATGAAAAAGATGGACAAGAGGAGATAAAATTACAAGGCTCGTGGTGATCAGGGATACCAAGGAAAGAAGGAAGAGCGTAGTGGCCAAAGATATCCTGGAAGGAAAGATGACAGATTTCAAGAAGGCAAGCGTAGGGAGAATGATCAAAATCTAAATGAAGAGATTCAGTGCAGAGCCTGTCAAGGATACGGTCACATACAAAGGTATTGTGCTAACACATTGATGAAGAAGAAAGAAAGCCATGCTAGCCACATACGGTGATGATGAATCTGAGAGCAGTGATACTGGTGAAGATCAGAGTAACTTTGTTGCACTAACAACTGTAACAGGGGATGTCGCAGATCTTGTCACACTGATTGCTAAGTAAGGAGCTAAGGAAACAGGCCTTGACATCGACACTGACTCTAGTGATGGTGAAGAAATCAATGAGGAGACTCCAAGGAGAAACCTGCGAGATATGTATGCCAAGTGGAAGCTGGTTGTAAAGACGAATGAAAAACTCAGTATCACTATCATACAGTTAAAGGAGCAGAAGAGAGGACTGGATGAAGCACTTGCTGCAACACCGACAAGATTCAATAAGGGAATTTGTGATCATGGTGAGACAACGCAGGACTTGGCTAATCTGAGAAAGAGAGTAAGGATGATGAATTCTGGAACGAAAGATCTGAATGAGGTCCTTGGTGCTCAGAGGCATAGTACATGATGGTCTGGTATTGGACATACATATGGAAGAAGCAAAGGCAAGACAAAGTTTGTTAGAGGAGAGACGTTACGGGGAAATTCTAGCCTTATCCACAGCAACCGTTATAGCACCCTCTGGATCTATCATTATTGCCATACTCAAGGACACATACAAAGAAAGTGCAAGAAGTTCCTAGCTGAGTATGATCATACTGAGACACGCATAATGAAAGTATGGACACCAAACAGACATGGAAAGGAGGTATGCCTGGTTTCCTATTGTTTGTCAATTTGAACAAAGATATGTGTTACTTTGATAGTGGTTGTTCAGCACATATGATAGGTAATTCAGCCTTTCTTAAGCATCTAACACCACTAGAGGGGAGATCAGTGACATTTGGAGATGGTGGAAAGGAAAAGTTGTTGGAGCAGGTGTTCTGGAACTACCTGAATTACCCAATCTGACAAATGTTCTTTACGTTGAGGGTCTGCACTCAAATCTCATCATTATTAGTCAGATATGCGATGATTTTTGTGACGTAAAGTTCACCAGAAATTTGTGCGGAGTTCTCAATGCTGACGGGGATTGTGTGATGCGCGGCAGTCGTTCTACTAACAACTACTATTTGTTAGATGTTGCAGGAACTATCCCAGATGCAAACTGTCTACTTACTAAAACACATGAGATGAATCTGTTGCACAGGAGGTTGGGGCACCTCAATCTGAAAGCTCTGAAGAAGCTATCAAGCAAGAAGCTGGTGAGATGGCTTCCTGTTACCAAAGGAGAGGAGAACAGGATTTGTAAAGAATGATTGGTAAGCAGACAAGAGACAGTCACTCAGCGACCACTCAGATAAACACGAAGCGTATCTTTGAGCTACTCTATGTGGATCTTATTGGACCATCCCAAGTATAAGGGATTGGTGGAAAAAGTATGCTCTGGTAAGTGTTGATGATTTTTCTAGATACGCTTGGGTTGAGTTTCTTAGGGAAAAATCAGAGACTGCTGAGCATCTTGTTGAGTTGATTACCAGACTACAGCGTGAGAAAGGATTTGTAGTTCTATTACTGACGATAGAACTTGTCCCAACTATTGTTGTCACAATTACTAAGGAAACATGTTAAGAATAGTTCGACTTTCGAGTGAAAAGTAAATACTGTAATGAAAGTACGAGACGCAGGGATTTGGTAACCCGCTTCGCGGAAATGTGTCCGTAATGTGGGGGGTGGGGGGGGGGGGTTCTCCTAACCTCAACAAGCAGCAATCCACTAATAACGATCGGACAGTGAAATACAAACGTGTAAGACTCCCTCTTCCAATCCTTCTACCACCGACTCGTCTGGATGCACACTGATCTCTCTTTAGTGTAGAGATCCCTCTTTATGGCTTGTCACAGCAGCTTCGTTCTCCCGAACAGTTGCTTGTCCATTCAACGCCCTCCCGGATGTCGGGACAAATCTGCTTTGCAACAGGGTTTGTTAAGCTTGTTGTTGCAGCAAGTACTTCCGGTCCTCTTGCTTGAGTGATAATTCGCCTCCGATCTCCGTCGAGCACACTCAATCACTTGGTTTCTACCTCTCTTGTATATTGCTATAAAGCAAGAGAGCTGCTTGAATAATTTTTTGGATGATCACTTCAACTCCGTTCAACTTCTTTTAAAGTTCCTCCCTAATCTCTTAAAAGATCTCAACCAAACATTCAATTGGAATATTTGTTGATCTTATCTTGTTACCATACCAATCGATAGCGAATCAATTAGGTCTTTGAAGATATTCTGTTTAGCCGAGACTCAAGTGACCTTGCGGATATGCTCCACACCTCTTGATTCTCGGAATCTGTAGATTCCTGAGAATATACTCCTTCGTTTCACCGTAAGAGCAGATTTCAGCACTTGCTACAACATCTTGTGTTGCATCATTTATCTCCAGTGATTCAGTTGTATCTTTCGGCTATTCTATGCATATTTTCTAATATACTTGAACAACTCTTTGCATAAAAACATGCCATACAAAACATGAGACTAACTATTTCCCCCTTGGCAGTTTTTGGCAAGATACAATACGTCTAGGCTATCATAGTTGTTCAAGATAGATGCACAGAAAAGAAAACTACTACTCCCCCAAAATCCCAAAATATTCTCCTCCTATATTGCCATAAACTCGGCAAGGGAAGAGTAGTGAAAATGTTTCTCCAGAGAGTAACAAAAAAAAAAAATCAATAACTAGAGTTTAACAAGATTCTTCAATTTGATGAGGGTTTGGATGTTACTAGCTTCATCGTCTTCCGGAGCCAGCTGATGATGATAGCGGAGGTCAATGAGCATCTGGACAATTTTCCATATGCGGCAGTGTGGCTCTCAACAAACTCAGTCAACGCTGCTCTCTCAGCCTCCAGGATATCTATCATTCATCCTACCATGCTCTTCCTAATAAAAGCAAATGACAAGCTGGCCTCCTCAGCAATAGCTCCAACAGGTATTGAAGTCTGGCGCTCACCAGTGGGCAAGGGGATATCCAGAGCATGCTTTCCTTTAAAGAGCTTGTGATAGCTCACTAGGGCTTCTGGGCTGCTGGAAAACTTGGTTCTGCCTTTCTTTAATTCTGGACATTGACCAATAGCAAGTTCATAGATTAATGAGGGAAAACCAATATTTAGATTTACCCCTTTGAAGATGGTGTGCTTCGCTATCTGGTCGAAGATCACCTTCCCTAGGCTGATCTTCTTTTCATCCCCAATGGCCTCTAGGAGAAGGGCATAACCCTTGTTGATCTTGGTGACATTTATAGAGGTCCACCAATTGTGCTGACTCACCGCTTGAATTACGACATGTTTTGCAGATAGCACCCAGAAGTCAGGTCTGCAGACCATGCAAATAGTGATCCCCCAGTCAGCTTCCTAGCCACTGCATCCCAATCAGTAGACTCCTTAAATTGAACTTCAACAACTGCCTCAGCATCTATGTCATAGAATTTATTAATAACCCCCGGGGTGATTTTGATCAGGCTCCCCCTGACCCAAACCTGTCCATACTCAGGACTAGTCGCATCACCGAACTCTTCGCTTAGATTGGCTATCACTTCCGTCACCACAGTTTCATCGAATCACTTTGCTCTTTTTAGTGAATGATACAAACCTGTTCTTTTAAACGGTTCCACCATGTGCTTTGAAGAGAATCTGTCTTCATTTAGCACCCTTTCCGAAACCAAACACCTTTTCTGAACATTTTTCCAGAGATCAGCTCTTGGTTTATCTACAAACCACACCTGATTTCTCATTACTCCAACTGTTTTTACTAACTTTGATCTCTTGCTCGCCGGGGCATCTGCAATGTTCTTCCCTTTTCTTTTCGACCTGCTGGCCTCAGCTTGGTCGATTCTTGCTGGAACAACTTCTTCCACAGACACTGACTGCTCAACATGAAGAGCGTTCACAACTGAAACTTCTTCTTCTAATAGGGACAGGCTTTCCTCAGATGGATCTGTCTCTTCATTAATTGCTTCAGCTGGTCCCTTCCCTTTCGATACTTCCTCAGTAATGGTCTGTGCAGCGGCTTCAGTGCCAGCTGACCTCTTTTGCACTTTCCTCCCCGGATTCTTATTCATGATGAGCTATAATTGTTTTCAACAGGGTCTGCTCCCCCTGCAGGGCTATCTTCAGTCACTTCATCAACAACTACCTTAACAGTTTCTTCAACAACATCCTCAGATGGTCCAGCGATCATTACAATGGTTTCCTCAACATCAGGAGCACTAACCCCTTCAACACTTTTCTCAATATTAAGAGAAATAGGTATTACCTCAACACGCGGCACAGTATCAATGATCCCAGCATCTGGTTCAGCAACTAGTTCAACATCATCTGACCCCTTAAACAGCAGTTCAAGTTCAACTGCTTCGCGTCTTAGTTGTTCTGCCCTTTCCGTGGCAGCTCGAATCCTTTAGCTCTGGCCATCTCTGCAGCTAGTTTGTCAGCCTTCTCCTTTGCTATCAACTCGGCTTTTATCCTCTTTTCTTCATTAATTTTTCTTTGGGTCTCAGCCTTAATTTCAGCCTCCCTTTTATTCTCTACTTTTTTCTCCCCTTTTCTCTTCTTTTCACCTTCATCGACGACCTTCTTTGAGTTGGTTCTTTTAGGTTTAGGCGCTGGTACTACTCTTTCGGCCGGCTCTTGAAATTCGGACCCTTCCCCTTCTTTCTGCTCAGACTTCTCCGCAAGCATATCTTTCTTGGAAGTTGTCTTTCTTTCCGTTTTCTTGGACGGCTGAGCTTTGCGAGTCACTTTTGAGCGACGCTCCATCTTGTCGATCTTTGGTGGAGGCACTACTGTTAGAGGTACCAAAGGGTCAAGTTCGGTGGAGGTTTTGGCAGCATGGGACATGCCGAAATCTTTTGTTGAGATAGCTTCACGAGAGTTTGCCATTCTGACCTTTCGGGTTTGATCGTTTGAGAAGCGAGCGTCGGTAGAGAGAGATGCCAAATTTTCAAACTTCAATTTCTAGGGCTTGCTTTGAGATATCCACCAGATTTCCAAAAATAAGGCAGCTTCCAAAAAAAATTCCCGTATATCCCTTCTTTTCCTCTTCAAATATTTGGCCCATATTCGATTACTTCGGACGTTTGTTGTAGATCTGAAATAGCAATCAAATAGGAAATGTTATAACATTAGCTGAAATATAGGTGTTACATTCCCTCTTAGTTTTCTGGTAACTCAAACTTTAGCCCTCTCTTTATTCAAGAGCTACCAGAAGTCATGCTGTGATTAGTTTTCAATCACGCATAATCCCAACTCAGGCCTCAAGGTTTCAAATTGTTATGTGCTCAGAGCCTTTGTAAAGATGTCAGCTTTCTGGCTATCCGTGCGAACTTGTGATAGAACCCGCTCCTTCTTCTCCACAAGCTCACGAATATAGTGGTGTCTGATCTCTATATGCTTTGTGCATGTGTGCTGGACTGGATTCTCCGATATGCTGATGGCGCTCATGTTGTCGTAGTACAATGTCATGACATCCTGTTCAACACCATATTCCTCCAGCATGTGCTTCATGCACATCATCTGCTGAGCGCTGCTCCCAGCTGCTATGTATTCTGCTTCAGCGGTTGGTAAGGAGATGCTATTCTATTTTTTACTGAACCAAAAAATAAGATTATTTTCAACGTAAAAGCATTCTCCCGAAGTGCTTTTCCTATCATCTACAATCCCTGCCCAATCTGCATCACAATATCCTACAACGCTGGATGTTGTGTCTCTAGTATACCAGAGTCCAAGTTCAGCAGTACATGCAACATACCGTATAATCCTCTTCACCTGAGATAGATGGCTCTCCTTGGGATTAGCTTAGTAGCGGGCACACACTCCTACTGCATAGGCAATGTCGGGTCTGGTAGCTGTCAGGTAGAGAAGATTTCCGATCATACATCTATATAGTGTTTGGTCAGCATTTGCTCCAGCATCATCTCTAGTCACCTTCTGATTTGTGGCAGCAGGGGTACGCTTGTGACTTGGCTTCTCCATATTGAATTTTTTTACCAGATTCCTTGCATACTTGCTCTGTGTAATGAATATGCCATCTTTCTTTTGGCGTATCTGAAGACCTAAAAAATAGGTTTATAGATGTGGATCCGAACACTATGTCATCGACATATATTTGAGCCACTATGAAATCCGAGCTTGTCCGTTTGATAAACAGCGTTGTGTCAACTCCCCCGCGCTCATAGCCTTGTTGAAGCAAGAATTGTGTTAATGTAACACATGATCAGACTGATGTGCATCAATAAATCCTTTAGGTTGTGCTAGATACCTCTTCCTGTAACACTTCGTTTAGGAAGGCACACTACACATCCATTTGATGCAGTCTGAAATCAAAGAAACAAGCTAAGGCCATCATGATTTTGATAGCTTCTAAGCAAGCTACTAGTGCGAAAGTTTCCTGAAAGTCAACTCCTTCAATCTGTGAGTAACCGTGTGCCACCAATCTTGCTTTGTTCCTGGTGTTGTTCCCTTTGTCATTAGTCTTATTCTTAAATACCCACTTTGTGCCAATCACGTTCACATCAGTGGGTTGTGGAACCAATTCCCAGACATCATTCCTGATAATGCAAGTATGGCAGTGTTTGACAAAACCAGCTTATGTGAACAAGGAGCTGCTGCAGCTCAAACAATCAAGCAGACCAGCAGAAGTAAACCAGCAGCAGATGCAGCAGAGGATGCTGCAGCAGGTGCTGGTTCAAGTGCTGGTTCAACTGTCCGAGTAGCAGCTTTGTGCTGAGTTCGTTCTGGAGGTATGGCAGTTGTGTTCTTGCTCTTAGAAGGTTTTCTAAAATGCTGCTGAGCATTTTCCAGCAAGGTTTGCTAGTCAGAGAAGGAGATTTGCATTGAAGATATTAATCAAATCTAATCTCCTAGATTTTAGGAGATAATTGATCTTGTGGGTCAATTGCCTAAACCTGGAAATTGCTTAAAGTGGTGTGGGTATTTAAGCAGAAGGTTTGAGGGCTGAAGAGGGTGATCGAAGCTGAGTGATACACGAGAGTAGACACAGATTTCAGAGAGAGGATTTTCTGGGTGCTACGGACGTTGTTCTTCGATCAAACACACGCGGGCAGAGCGTTGAGCGCAGAGCTGTGGTGTGCATTGCAGAAGAGAATCAGGTCTTGCAAAGACTGATTCGTGCATTGATCTGGAAGCCAATTCAGAGCTGGTGAGCTTGTTGGTTGATCAAGAGGCAGCCGCGGGAGAACTGACGGGTGGAAGGCTCGGTCGAGGTTCGTGCGGAAGAACTCACTAGTGACAGGTGGTCACTGAGTGAGGGGGAGTTACTCAGAGTGTGCAGCGCTCTTGGAGTGGTTCGATCGGCTCGGCAGAAGGCCTTGGAGCGACGCGGACTGATAGAGCCTAGTTATGCACATTATTTAGGTCATAACCCTATGCTTGTTTGCAATATTTTATGAGCAAGATTACTCGTTTCCAATGTTTTTGTATATCAGGTCAGAACGAGTCCTTAAGTCGGATACGCGCTAACAGGCAGCGTTCTAGGAGTGAAAGATCAGCCTGAGGAGCTAGCGGCGCAAACAGAAGAAGAAATGGCGAAAGACAGTAGAGGTGCGCTAACCATATGCGCTAGCCGATGCCGTGCGCCAGGCGCAAAATCCAGTGACCAGATTTGGAAGTTGCCAAAGGTGAACTTCCTGGGCAGTATATAAAGGAGAGGAGGTCTAGGGTTTCACAACAACACGGAGAGGCAGCACCACGGCCTCAGAGGAGGCACTGCGCGGCAAAACTGGAAAACACACGGACCTGTCAAGGAGAGTTGCGCCAGCCGACTGCGCCAGCCAAGAGAAGACACTGCACGCACTATTTGCTACCGTTTTTTCTGATACAGTAGTTGTTATTTACTATTTTATGATGTTTACCACTAGCATGTCTAGCTAAACACTTAGTGTTGGTCGGGCATGAACCTATGATGTATTACCTTTGAGACTTGAGCTTAATGCATAGTTTATTTACTTGTATTAATTCTGTGCGTACTGAGACAGTTAGTTGCATGAGTAGGGGAAGCCTTGAACCGCAATCTTACTTGTGTTGCTTGCTTGTCACCTGTTAAACTAGTTGCATGCGTAGGGGAAGCCTTGAACCGCAAACTTACCGTGACAATTAGGAGTAACGAGTTAGGGTAGGCAGTTGCTACTGTGACAGGATTCGCAGCTGTTTAGTCTAGTTCTAAGGATTAATAGCACATGAACTTTGAACGGAACATGCGCACGTGTTAGGAAGCCTTTACCGGACACTAACCCAAGTAAAACACAAGCTATAGATGTTTGGAGTCGATGATAAGGAATGCATTCATAGAGGATTGTCTGCCCAATACTTCTCATAAATATAGTATCTCATCTCTACTGCTTGCGCACGTCTAGTGCAATTCCCCGCGTTACGATATTCGCTGTTACTCGCGCATCGCGCAAAACCCCCAATCACTCACGCAACCCCCGTTTTCTTAAGTGTAGGTTACTGGCTAAAACTCACTGCTTGCTCCCTGTGGAGATCGACCCTTACTTAACCGCTGTACTAGTGGGAGAGAAAGGATTATATTTGACGCGCACGACGACGCGCGATCAAATTTTGGCGCCGTTGCCGGGGAGCAACACAGCTAAGTTTTAGCTAGCTTACATTTCTCATTTTAGTAACTAGTTATTTCATTTTGTTTTGTTTTCTCGTTGTTGTTTCTGACAGCGCACAATCACATCAGCCTGCGCAACCTTGAAACAGTTGCGCTGCGCAGATTCTAGTTGCGCACTGACAGACGCAACAACTTCGTTGCCATTTAATTTCGTTTCTTGAGTTTGGATCAGGACATGGAGGATAACAGTGTGGTTGGAGATAACCTGGGAGACAGAACCCCAGAGGAAGCAAGGGCACATAACCGCGCAGCCCTATTCAGAGAGGAAGTGCAGCGTGAGGTCGACGCACGGATGGCCGCTGAACCATACATTGCGCCACCCGTTCGTCCAGTCGCGAGGCGCAGGACAGTGCGCGAAATGTCAGCCCCACTCACTGTTAACCAGCCATGGTGCATAGTGCTTCCGCCCAACGGACAGTTCGAACTGAGGAGCTCACTCATCCATCACATGCCCAAGTTTCACGGAATGAACAACGAAAATCCAGTCAAGCATGTGCGGGAGTTCCTAATCATTTGCGAGAACATGAAGACCTTGGGGGAGAACGATGAAGCGCTGAAGATGAAGGCGTTCCCATTTTCATTGAGCGATGCAGCCAAACACTGGCTGATGAGCCTACCCGCAGGATCAATCCACACATGGGAGCAGCTGCAGAAGAAATTCTTAGACAAATTTTATCCAGCAGCGAAGATTGCGCTGCTCAGAAGGGAATTGGCCACGCCAAGGCAAGGCGCAGGGGAGTCTCTGTCAGAATACTACGAGCGTTTCAGGGAGCTAGAAGCCAACTGCTACAATCACGGGCTTCCCCAGAATGTGGTGATAGAGAACTTTCTGAATGGACTGCTGCCCATGGAGCTGCGACTACTGAATGCATGCGCAGGAGGGGACATTTGCAACATGTACCCGGAGGATGCATGGCAGCTGATAGAAGATTCTGCTGGGCAGGTAAGACATCAATTGACACTTGAAAGTAGTCGTAATCGTTCTGTGCATCAGGTAGAGGCAAGCGCTGAGATCAAAGAAATGAAGGCCATGCTACAGAAGCTGATGAGTGCGCAGAGCGCACAACCAGTTGCGCCAAAGGTATGTGAATTCTGCAGGTCCACCGAGCACAAGACAGACGAATGCCCAACACTTTTTGAAGAAACTGGAGATGTAAATGCCCTTGGAGGATGGGACAACAGAGGACCGCAGAGGCAGAATCAGCCGCGCTTTGGGCTTGCTGCAAATGGATTCAGATGGAGAGAAGAGAACAATTTCCAGAGGCAGCCCACTGATCAGCGCGTGCCACAGCAGACGCAACAAGCTGCACCCTACAATCCACCGCATCGCCGCACAGACGCACCAGCGCAGAACAATCAGCAACCAAAGCGATCCTTGGAAGATATCATGGGGCAGCTAGCAGACACAGTGCGCAAGAATGACGAAAAGTATGACAAGAGGTTCGAATCCATAGAAAAGCATCTATCACAAATTGCAACCACGGTGTATGAGCTGAAAAAGAGCGATGGCAACCTGCCTTCGCAAGTGATTCAGAACCCTAAGGGAGGAGTTAATGCAGTAACACTGAGGACTGGGCGCACAGTGGGAACAGAGCAGACCGCGCAGACGCCCGCGCAACCAGTTGCGCAAGTCCCAGATCCAGCAGCTCAGAGTGCGCAACCAGAGCCAGAGGCGCAATCAGAAGCGCCAACCACGAACCAGCAGGGCAAAGCGCCAGGTATGTCTCACTCGACAAACAAGGACAAAAATTGTACTAACATACCTGCTCCTTTCCCTGTGCAGGCACCACTGGCGAGAAAAGAAGCACTGGACAAGGAACTATATGAGCTGTTTAGCAAGGTGGAAATCAACATACCTCTCATAGAAGCTATTCGACAGATTCCCAGGTATGCGAAGTTTTTAAAAGAGCTGTGCACAACTAAAAGGAGGACAGGCGAATGCGCACAGGAAATGCTAAATGCGCAGGCCTCAGCAACCGTGCAACAAAAGGTACCACCTAAGTGCCGAGATCCAGGTCTCACAATTCAGCTAGCAGATAGATCGTGCAAACAACCTGCAGGCATGATAGAAGATGTCCTAGTTCGAGTGGGAGAGCTGGTGTTCCCAGCAGACTTTTATGTGCTCGAAATGGAGGGTGAATCAAGAGCCAGCGGTGCGCAGATCCTCCTAGGCAGACCGTTTCTGATGACTGCGCGCACGAAGATAGACGTGTGGAGGGGCACGCTGTCCATGGAGGTTGATAGGAAAGAAATCTACTTCGACATATTCAAAGGAATGCAGCACCCTCATGAAGACGCCACAGTGCACGCGATGGGCAGCATAGACGACTTGGTTGCAGATGCGCAGGGCGAGCTAGTTCCCAAGCGCATTCAGGCTGGATGGCGCATGAGCATTGCGCCAGAGCCGCCACCAGATGCACCAGAGGGAGAACTGGAAACTATCGCTCATTTTTTTTTCTCCCTCTTTACCTAACCTCGTTACTTATGATTTATCACATACTATTACCCATGCTGACCACCTTTTCGATCCTTTGCGCAGGACCAAAGAGCACGCAACACATACACAAGCGCGGGGCAACTCAGGAGCAAGAGTGGGGGAGGTCGCTGGCACACTTTCACGCAAGTAACGAGGTACAGTCGAGCCAACGACGTTAAACAAAGGCACTTGTCGGGAGGTAACCCGACACGTTTTTACTTTTACACGTTTTTTTCTTATATTCGTTCTTTTTGCATTGCATGCATGTGCGCTCTCCATCCGCTTGAGCTTGAGTCGTGGGGACACGTCTCTGTTCAAGTGTGTGGGGGGGGGGGGGGGGGCGTTACTCTTACATTTCACGTTTTTGAGCATTTTTAGTATAGCTTAGTTTAAGTTGAAGAGAATTAGTAGCAGTAGTGCGCTAAGGTGCAGGATGCGCATGCGCTCCAGCTTGTTTTGCGCTATCCGTATTGCGTGCGCCGTTCTCTACTGTTTTAACATAATTTTTTCGTTTTTTTCTGCTCCTGTTAGTTGGGATATACAGGGGATGTGGAGTTGATAGAAATGCTCCAGAGAGGCGGTTAGTCGCTTGTGCTTCGAAGGCGAGGTATATGGTCGAGTGCGCTAGTGGAGGCCGGTGCTTCGCAACCTTCGGAACAAAAGAGCGCGCTCAGTCACGCAGATGCCAAAGGCGAAATACCCAACGCGTGGCGAGGTGGGAAAACAGACCACCTTCTCTCTGGAAGCCGAGCTAAGGAAAGCGGGCGCGGTTGCAAACGCGTGCGCCGACCGGCGCAGACGGACCAAGGAGGGAGAGCGGAACGAGTTCCATAGCTGCTATCCGAAGGCTGAGATTGGAACTGTTCTGGGAATGAAACAAATTGGAAAGGAAGCTGTACAAAAGAAAAAATACCAGCAGAAGCAGATGATTTGCGTTACAAAGAATCAGCATGCGCACTACTTAGTACCTGCGTGCGCAAGAACCACAAGGATATCATCAAAGGCTCAGGTTCCCAGGAAGTGTGCGAACGAATCACGCACTGGAAGAAGCTCGCGCAAGAAACCATATACCTATCTTCGGAGCGGGAGCTGACAACCAGGAGCCTAAGAAGAGCTATCTCCCAGTCATCCAAAGATCTTCATCCCGGCTGAGAGGTAATGAAATTTCGAAAATTATTATACTAGAACTGTTGAGTGCAGTTGTGCGCAGGTGATAGAGCAGCACAAGTTAAGCAACTGTGCATTTTGCGCTAGAATGCAAGGCTGTGCGCTAGTCTCCAGAAAAGGTAATTGTATCCGCGTTTCAGTACTTGTTCGGGACGAACAAGGGGCAAGTGTGGGGGGTTTGATAGAGCCTAGTTATGCACATTATTTAGGTCATAACCCTATGCTTGTTTGCAATATTTTATGAGCAAGATTACTCATTTCCAATGTTTTTGTATATCAGGTCAGAACGAGTCCTTAAGTCGGATACGCGCTAACAGGCAGCGTTCTAGGAGTGAAAGATCAGCCTGAGGAGCTAGCGGCGCAAACAGAAGAAGAAATGGCGAAAGACAGCAGAGGTGCGCTACCCGATTGCGCCAATCAATGCCGTGCGCCAGGCGCAAAGTCCCAGTGACCAGATTTGGAAGTTGCCAAAAGATGAACTTCCTGGGCACTATTTAAACAAAGAAAGTCTAGGGTTTCACAACAACACGGAGAGGCAGCACCACGGCCTCAGAGGAGGCACTGCGCGGCAGAACTGGAAAACACACGGACCTGTTGAGAGGATTTGCGCCAGCCGACTGCGCCAGCCAAGAGAAGACACTGCACGCACTATTTGCTACCGTTTTCTCTGATACAGTAGTTGTTATTTACTATTTTATGATGCTTACCACTAGCATGTCTAGCTAAACACTTAGTGTTGGTCGGGCATGAACCTATGATGTATTACCTTTGAGACTTGAGCTTAATGCATAGTTTATTTACTTGTATTAATTCTGTGCGTACTGAGACAGTTAGTTGCATGAGTAGGGGAAGCCTTGAACCGCAATCTTACTTGTGTTGCTTGCTTGTCATCTGTTAAACTAGTTGCATGCGTAGGGGAAGCCTTGAACCGCAAACTTACCGTGACAATTAGGAGTAACGAGTTAGGGTAGGCAGTTGCTACTGTGACAGGATTCGCAGCTGTTTAGTCTAGTTCTAAGGATTAATAGCACATGAACTTTGAACGGAACATGCGCACGTGTTAGGAAGCCTTTACCGGACACTAACCCAAGTAAAACACAAGCTATAGATGTTTGGAGTCGATGATAAGGAATGCATTCATAGAGGATTGTCTGCCCAATACTTCTCATAAATATAGTATCTCATCTCTACTGCTTGCGCACGTCTAGTGCAATTCCCCGCGTTACGATATTCGCTGTTACTCGCGCATCGCGCAAAACCCCCAATCACTCACGCAACCCCCGTTTTCTTAAGTGTAGGTTACTGGCTAAAACTCACTGCTTGCTCCCTGTGGAGATCGACCCTTACTTAACCGCTGTACTAGTGGGAGAGAAAGGATTATATTTGACGCGCACGACGACGCGCGATCACGGACAGTGTGCTTCAGCTGTGTGTTACAGCTGTTGCTGCAGCAACCCTGCTGAGTAGTGTAGGATAGAATAGGCTGAGTTCTTTGAGAGAATTGTAGCTATTCTAGACTGACATATTGTAGAGGGTGTGCTGGCACAATTCAGAGTTTGTTCTGATTGTGCTGAGAAGTCAACAAGAGGTTGAGTAGCATAGGTTGCGTGCGTTGTAACCTAGTGTACTTGGAACCTTTGGTTGAGTGGATTGAGGACTGGAGAATAGTCCTCCCCAGACGTAGGCAGATTGGCCGAACTGGGTGAACAAACTTGTGCATTGTTTGTTGCTTGCTGAGATTAATTCTAGTGAACAAGAGTGTGCTGCAGCAACTGCTTGTTCACAAATCTGCCGGATTGAGACACTGTGAAATTTCAATTGGTATCAGAGCGGGAACTCGACACACAGAGTTAAAAGATCCTACAGTGTCCCTGAAGAAGCCAAGACAATGAAGGAAGGACAGAGCACTAGTAGACCTCCACTATTGGAAGAGAGCAATTATGGTTATTGGAAAGCTAGGATGAAGGCCTTTCTCAGGGCCATTGACGAGAAGACATGGAGAGCTGTTGTGATTCAGTGGTCTCCCCCAATCACCATAGATGAGCAAGGAGTGACAAGAATAAAACCTGAAGAGCAGTGGACTGTTGAAGAAGGTGCTGCAGCAACTGGTAATTCAAAGGCTTTGAATGCAATTTTTGCTGCAGTTGATGCTAACAATTTCAGGTTGATATCAAACTGTGATTTGGCCAAGCAAGCATGGGAGATTCTGCAAACTGCCCATGAAGGAACTGATAGAGTGAAGCTATCAAGACTCCAGATTATTGCCACACAATTTGAGAATCTGAGGATGCTGGATGAAGAAACAGTCACTGAGTTTAATGCTAAACTCTGTGATCTTGCAAATGAAGCTCATGCTCTTGGAGAGCCCATCCCTGAAGAAAAGCTTATCCGAAAGGTTCTCAGATCATTGCCCACAAAATTCGACATGAAAGTGACAGCCATTGAAGAAGCACAAAATGTCAGATTCATGAGGTTGGAAGAGCTGATGGGGTCTCTCAAACAATTTGAGATGAAGATGGTTAAAGGAGACACCACTCCTAAGGATAAGAACATTGGATTGAAAGCTGAAGCAGAAATCAAGCAGACAGGCTCAGAGGAGCAGCTGAGTATGATTGTCAAGAATCTTGGCAAACTTCTGAAAAACATGGACTCAAGAAGCGGGCAAAGCTCATCCTCTTGTAAATTCAGAAGGCGTGGAGAAAATAAAAGGAAAGGAAAAGAATCTGCTCAGAATGAAGATGAGAGGAAAGATATGAAAAAAGGTGTTCAATGCTGGAGTTGTGAAGGGTATGGACACATTGAGGCTGATTGCCCAAGCAAATCTCTCAAGAGCTCAGAGAAAAAGAACAGTAAGTCTATGACAGCTAAATGGAGTGACTCTGAGGAAAGTGATGAAGAAAAATGTATTGTGCTGACCAGTATATCTGATTTCCACCTCAAGGAGTTTAAGAAGGACAAAATTAACTACGGGATTGAAGTATCTGAAAGTGAAGATGAGGGTGACTCATCTGCCAGTAAAGATGAGGAGGACTTATCTGGCAGTCTTGCTAACTATCTGGAGAAGATACTTAAGCAGTGTGAAGCAGTTCTTCAGGCAAACCAAGCATTGACTGACAGAGTTAATCTCTTGGAAGAAGAACGAAGGAAATGTCTTCTTCCTCCCAACAGTCAAGTTACCATTCTGAAAAGGGAAGACACTGGAAGAAAGGCTACAGATATAGGTGCTTCACAAGCAACAGCCAAGGCAGATAACTCCCAGAAAAATATCTTGGACGAAATCTTGTCTTTCCAAAGACTTGGTAAAGGGAGAATGGGACTTGGATATACTGGTGAAGAAAGCTCTAGAGGGACAGTTTTTATTAAAGCTTCAGCCGTTGAGACAAATGAGAAGAAGAATTCAGATGACTTCTCAAAATCTGCAGCAAAAAATGGAACTAGACATATGAACAAGAGGATGCTGCAGCATCGGGAACAACATTTTTCTAAAACAGTGCAAAAGGCTCAGATTAATCGGGATTTTCGTACAAGTGTTGGGAATCAGAAGTTCAACTCAAAACTGAAGCAGCAGCGCAGAATCTGCACAGTTGAAAAAGGAGTAAAATCCAGGAACTACACTTGCTGCACAAGGACTTTATTCCATCTTGCTCCACGGAATCACAGTTGCTGGAAAGAATTGCAGATCAGGAATGCTCAGACTGGTACACAAGGGCACTGGATTGCTAAAAATGCATGTAAACAGCAGTTTTTGCGGATATGGAAACCCAAGCATGACAAACGAAGAGATTGGAGGCTGGCAGATCAGAAGAAGAAAAGCTCTGGTGTATCTCAAGTGTGGGTGAAGAAAGTTCCACCAGAATCCCTTAAGGATCCTCTGAGCCGAACTGCAGCCTGAATTGAATAGGTGAACAAGCTCACATGTGCTGCAGCAACGTGGTCCGAATTAGCTTGTTCACATGTGTTGGTTGCTGAGGATGGAAAGGAAAATATTTGCACATGGGAGGCACGTGTCTTACATCTTCCAAAAGGAAAAAGAAAATAACGGGTAAATATTTTCTAGGTGATCGCGCGTCGTTGTGCGCGTCAAATATAATTCCTTCCTCTCCCACTAGTACAGCGGTTAAGTAAGGGTCGATCTCCACAGGGAGCAAGCAGTGAGTCTTAGCCAGTAACCTACACTTAAGAAAACGGGGTTGCGTGAGTGATTGGGGGTTTTGCGCGATGCGCGAGTAACAGGGAATATCGTAACGCGGGGAATTGCACTAGACGTGCGCAAGCAGTAGAGATGAGATACTATATTTATGAGAAGTATTGGGCAGACAATCCTCTATGAATGCATTCCTTATCATCGACTCCAAACATCTATAGCTTGTGTTTTACTTGGGTTAGTGTCCAGTAAAGGCTTCCTAACACGTGCGCATGTTCCGTTCAAAGTTCATGTGCTATTAATCCTTAGAACTAGACTAAACAGCTGCGAATCCTGTCACAGTAGCAACTGCCTACCCTAACTCGTTACTCCTAATTGTCACGGTAAGTTTGCGGTTCAAGGCTTCCCCTACGCATGCAACTAGTTTAACAGGTGACAAGCAAGCAACACAAGTAAGATTGCGGTTCAAGGCTTCCCCTACTCATGCAACTAACTGTCTCAGTACGCACAGAATTAATACAAGTAAATAAACTATGCATTAAGCTCAAGTCTCAAAGGTAATACATCATAGGTTCATGCCCGACCAACACTAAGTGTTTAGCTAGACATGCTAGTGGTAAACATCATAAAATAGTAAATAACAACTACTGTATCAGAGAAAACGGTAGCAAATAGTGCGTGCAGTGTCTTCTCTTGGCTGGCGCAGTCGGCTGGCGCAAATCCTCTCAACAGGTCCGTGTGTTTTCCAGTTCTGCCGCGCAGTGCCTCCTCTGAGGCCGTGGTGCTGCCTCTCCGTGTTGTTGTGAAACCCTAGACTTTCTTTGTTTAAATAGTGCCCAGGAAGTTCATCTTTTGGCAACTTCCAAATCTGGTCACTGGGACTTTGCGCCTGGCGCACGGCATTGATTGGCGCAATCGGGTAGCGCACCTCTGCTGTCTTTCGCCATTTCTTCTTCTGTTTGCGCCGCTAGCTCCGCAGGCTGATCTTTCACTCCTAGAACGCTGCCTGTTAGCGCGTATCCGACTTAAGGACTCGTTCTGACCTGATATACAAAAACATTGGAAACGAGTAATCTTGCTCATAAAATATTGCAAACAAGCATAGGGTTATGACCTAAATAATGTGTATAACTAGGCTCTATCAAACCCCCCACACTTGCCCCTTGTTCGTCCCGAACAAGTACTGAAACGCGGATACAATTACCTTTTCTGGAGACTAGCGCACAGCCTTGCATTCTAGCGCAAAACGCACAGTTGCTCAACTTGTGCTGCTCTATCACCTGCGCACAACTGCACTCAATAGTTCTAATATAATAATCCCGAAATTTCATTACCTCTCAGCCGGGATGAAGATCTTTGGATGACTGGGAGATAGCTCTTCTTAGGCTCCTGGTTGTCAGCTCCCGCTCCGAAGATAGGTATATGGTTTCTTGCGCGAGCTTCTTCCAGTGCGTGATTCGTTCGCACACTTCCTGGGAACCTGAGCCTTTGATGATATCCTTGTGGTCTTGCGTACGCAGGTACTAAGTAGTGCGCATGCTGATTCTTTGTAACGCAAATCATCTGCTTCTGCTGGTATTTTTTCTTTTGTACAGCTTCCTTTCCAATTTTGTTTCATTCCCAGAACAGTTCCAATCTCAGCCTTCGGATAGCAGCTATGGAACTCGTTCCGCTCTCCCTCCTTGGTCCGTCTGCGCCGGTCGGCGCACGCGTTTGCAACCGCGCCCGCTTTCCTTAGCTCGGCTTCCAGAGAGAAGGTGGTCTGTTTTTCCACCTCGCCACGCTTTGGGTATTTCGCCTTTGGCATCTGCGTGACTGAGCGCGCTCTTTTGTTCCGAAGGTTGCGAAGCACCGGCCTCCACTAGCGCACTCGACCATATACCTCGCCTTCGAAGCACAAGCGACTAACCGCCTCTCTGGAGCATTTCTATCAACTCCACATCCCCTGTATATCCCAACTAACAGGAGCAGAAAAAACGAAAAAATTATGCTAAAACAGTAGAGAACGGCGCACGCAATACGGATAGCGCAAAACAAGCTGGAGCGTATGCGCATCCTGCACCTTAGCGCACTACTGCTACTAATTCTCTTCAACTTAAACTAAGCTATACTAAAAATGCTCAAAACATGAAATGTAAGAGTAACGCCCCCCCCACACTTGAACAGAGACGTGTCCCCACGACTCAAGCTCAAGCGCATGGAGAGCGCACATGCATGCAATGCAAAAAGAACGAATATAAGAAAAAACGTGTAAAAGTAAAAACGTGTCGGGTTACCTCCCGACAAGTGCCTTTGTTTAACGTCGTTGGCTCGACTGTACCTCGTTACTTGCGTGAAAGTGTGCCAGCGACCTCCCCCACTCTTGCTCCTGAGTTGCCCCGCGCTTGTGTATGTGTTGCGTGCTCTTTGGTCCTGCGCAAAGGATCGAAAAGGTGGTCAGCATGGGTAATAGTATGCGATAAATCATAAGTAACGAGGTTAGGTAAAGAGGGAGAAAAAAGATGAGCGATAGTGTCCAGTTCTCCCTCTGGTGCATCTGGTGGCGGCTCTGGCGCAATGCTCATGCGCCATCCAGCCTGAATGCGCTTGGGAACTAGCTCGCCCTGCGCATCTGCAACCAAGTCGTCTATGCTGCCCATCGCGTGCACTGTGGCGTCTTCATGAGGGTGCTGCATTCCTTTGAATATGTCGAAGTAGATTTCTTTCCTATCAACCTCCATGGACAGCGTGCCCCTCCACACGTCTATCTTCGTGCGCGCGGTCATCAGAAAAGGTCTGCCTAGGAGGATCTGCGCACCGCTGGCGCTTGGTTCACCCTCCATTTCGAGCACATAAAAGTCTGCTGGGGACACCAGCTCTCCTACTCGAACTAGGACATCTTCTATCATGCCTGCAGGTTGTTTGCACGATTGATCTGCTAGCTGAATTGTGAGACCTGCAGGTTTTAGTGGTCCAAGGCGCAAGGTCGCATAGAGAGAATATGGTAATAAATTGATTGATGCGCCTAAATCGATCATCCAATTGCTCACCGTGGTTTTACCTAAGGTGCAAGGGATAGTGAATGTACCTGGATCTCGGCACTTAGGTGGTACCTTTTGTTGCACGATTGCTGAGGCCTGCGCATTTAGCATTATCTGTGCGCATTCGCCTGTCCTCCTTTTATTTGTGCACAGCTCTTTTAAAAACTTCGCATACCTGGGAATCTGTCAAATAGCTTCTATGAGAGGTATGTTGATTTCCACCTTGCTGAACAGCTCATATAGTTCCTTGTCCAGTGCTTCTTTTCTCGCCAGTGGTGCCTGCACAGGGAAAGGAGCAGGTATGTTAGTACAATTTTTGTCCTTGTTTGTCGAGTGAGACATACCTGGCGCTTTGCCCTACTGGTTCGTGGTTGGCGCTTCTGATTGCGCCTCTAGCTCTGGTTGCGCACTCTGAGCTGCTGGATCTGGGACTTGCGCAACTGGTTGCGCGGGCGCCTGCGCGGTCTGCTCTGTTCCCACTGTGCGCCCAGTCCTCAGTGTTACTGCATTAACTCCTCCCTTAGGGTTCTGAATCACTTGCGAAGGCAGGTTGCCATCGCTCTTTCTCAGCTCATACACCGTGGTTGCAATTTGTGATAGATGCTTTTCTATGGATTCGAACCTCTTGTCATACTTTTCGTCATTCTTGCGCACTGTGTCTGCTAGCTGCCCCATGATATCTTCCAAGGATCGCTTTGGTTGCTGATTGTTCTGCGCTGGTGCGTCTGTGCGGCGATGCGGTGGATTGTAGGGTGCAGCTTGTTGCGTCTGCTGTGGCGCGCGCTGATCAGTGGGCTGCCTCAGGAAATTGTTCTCTTCTCTCCATCTGAATCCATTTGCAGCAAGCCCAAAGCGCGGCTGATTCTGCCTCTGCGGTCCTCTGTTGTCCCATCCTCCAAGGGCATTTACATCTCCAGTTTCTTCAAAAAGTGTTGGGCATTCGTCTGTCTTGTGCTCAGTGGACCTGCAGAATTCACATACCTTTGGCGCAACTGGTTGTGCGCTCTGCGCACTCATCAGCTTCTGTAGCATGGCCTTCATTTCTTTGATCTCAGCGCTTGCCTCTACCTGATGCACAGAACGATTACGACTACTTTCAAGTGTCAATTGATGTCTTACCTGCCCAGCAGAATCTTCTATCAGCTGCCATGCATCCTCCGGGTACATGTTGCAAATGTCCCCTCCTGCGCATGCATTCAGTAGTCGCAGCTCCATGGGCAGCAGTCCATTCAGAAAGTTCTCTATCACCACATTCTGGGGAAGCCCGTGATTGTAGCAGTTGGCTTCTAGCTCCCTGAAACGCTCGTAGTATTCTGACAGAGACTCCCCTGCGCCTTGCCTTGGCGCGGCCAATTCCCTTCTGAGCAGCGCAATCTTCGCTGCTGGATAAAAATTGTCTAAGAATTTCTTCTGCAGCTGCTCCCATGTGTGGATTGATCCTGCGGGTAGGCTCATCAGCCAGTGTTTGGCTGCATCGCTCAATGAAAATGGGAACGCCTTCATCTTCAGCGCTTCATCGTTCTCCCCCAAGGTCTTCATGTTCTCGCAAATGATTAGGAACTCCCGCACATGCTTGACTGGATTTTCGTTGTTCATTTCGTGAAACTTGGGCATGTGATGGATGAGTGAGCTCCTCAGTTCGAACTGTCCGTTGGGCGGAAGCACTATGCACCATGGCTGGTTAACAGTGAGTGGGGCTGACATTTCGCGCACTGTCCTGCGCCTCGCGACTGGACGAACGGGTGGCGCAATGTATGGTTCAGCGGCCATCCGTGCGTCGACCTCACGTTGCACTTCCTCTCTGAATAGGGCTGCGCGGTTATGTGCCCTTGCTTCCTCTGGGGTTCTGTCTCCCAGGTTATCTCCAACCACACTGTTATCCTCCATGTCCTGATCCAAACTCAAGAAACGAAATTAAATGGCAACGAAGTTGTTGCGTCTGTCAGTGCGCAACTAGAATCTGCGCAGCGCAACTGTTTCAAGGTTGCGCAGGCTGATGTGATTGTGCGCTGTCAGAAACAACAACGAGAAAACAAAACAAAATGAAATAACTAGTTACTAAAATGAGAAATGTAAGCTAGCTAAAACTTAGCTGTGTTGCTCCCCGGCAACGGCGCCAAAATTTGATCGCGCGTCGTTGTGCGCGTCAAATATAATTCCTTCCTCTCCCACTAGTACAGCGGTTAAGTAAGGGTCGATCTCCACAGGGAGCAAGCAGTGAGTCTTAGCCAGTAACCTACACTTAAGAAAACGGGGGTTGCGTGAGTGATTGGGGGTTTTGCGCGATGCGCGAGTAACAGCGAATATCGTAACGCGGGGAATTGCACTAGACGTGCGCAAGCAGTAGAGATGAGATACTATATTTATGAGAAGTATTGGGCAGACAATCCTCTATGAATGCATTCCTTATCATCGACTCCAAACATCTATAGCTTGTGTTTTACTTGGGTTAGTGTCCGGTAAAGGCTTCCTAACACGTGCGCATGTTCCGTTCAAAGTTCATGTGCTATTAATCCTTAGAACTAGACTAAACAGCTGCGAATCCTGTCACAGTAGCAACTGCCTACCCTAACTCGTTACTCCTAATTGTCACGGTAAGTTTGCGGTTCAAGGCTTCCCCTACGCATGCAACTAGTTTAACAGATGACAAGCAAGCAACACAAGTAAGATTGCGGTTCAAGGCTTCCCCTACTCATGCAACTAACTGTCTCAGTACGCACAGAATTAATACAAGTAAATAAACTATGCATTAAGCTCAAGTCTCAAAGGTAATACATCATAGGTTCATGCCCGACCAACACTAAGTGTTTAGCTAGACATGCTAGTGGTAAGCATCATAAAATAGTAAATAACAACTACTGTATCAGAGAAAACGGTAGCAAATAGTGCGTGCAGTGTCTTCTCTTGGCTGGCGCAGTCGGCTGGCGCAAATCCTCTCAACAGGTCCGTGTGTTTTCCAGTTCTGCCGCGCAGTGCCTCCTCTGAGGCCGTGGTGCTGCCTCTCCGTGTTGTTGTGAAACCCTAGACTTTCTTTGTTTAAATAGTGCCCAGGAAGTTCATCTTTTGGCAACTTCCAAATCTGGTCACTGGGACTTTGCGCCTGGCGCACGGCATTGATTGGCGCAATCGGGTAGCGCACCTCTGCTGTCTTTCGCCATTTCTTCTTCTGTTTGCGCCGCTAGCTCCGCAGGCTGATCTTTCACTCCTAGAACGCTGCCTGTTAGCGCGTATCCGACTTAAGGACTCGTTCTGACCTGATATACAAAAACATTGGAAACGAGTAATCTTGCTCATAAAATATTGCAAACAAGCATAGGGTTATGACCTAAATAATGTGTATAACTAGGCTCTATCACTAGGGCAAAGATCAAGAGGAAAGGGCTTCTCAGAAATCTCTGCCGATCATCCTCTGTGCGCTCCTCATACCTTCCACATCTCTGCAGAAATGGTGAAGACACGCGGGTTGAAGAAGAATCTGGCTGCAGACAGGCAGGGGAGGTCTGAAAGAAGGACCAAGGCATGCAATGAAGACCCCAGTCAGCGCCTGGATGTGGTAGAGTGGGAACCAAACCCTCTCCCTAAGTCGCACAGTTCGCAGAAGAGGAGGCGGCTGGTACGTGATGGAGAACCTGTCTCCAGTTCTGGTGTGCTGCCAGAAGAGGCTGTGGCCGAAGTTGTCTCTGGTGAAGAACAAGCAGCAGAGGCTGCTGTAGCAGTCTCTGCAGAAGAAAAGTGCAGATCACTGGTCATGTCCCCAGGTATTATTGGTGAAGGGGTTGAAACAGGTGCTGGTTCCCCTGAACAAGAACCTGCTCCAGCACGTCCTCCTTCTTCAGACAAGGGAAAAGCTCCCATCCTGATTCCAGTCACCAGCAGTGAAGGATCTTCCAGTGAAGAGGAAGAAGAAGGTTCGCTTGGTGGTCCCTCTGAGAGAGCTCCTCCTGCAGAAGATCTGTCTGCTCTCACAGTGGGAGGTACATGGTTTAGAAATAAAAGCGTCTCTCAAACCTGGAGTGCTGTAGAGAGGAAGCACATCGTGCATGAGAAGAGACTGGTCCAAGACAAGTACAGATCAGCTGTTATGATTCAGCTTTTGTCAGAGGTAAATCTTCTCAAGTCCCTAACCTTCCCTCTTCGATTCAATATTATTCTGGTTAGAGAGTTTATTGTGAACATGGAGGAGAAATTTGGAGAGGAAGGAGCTGATGAGTATGGAAGAAGCTGGGTACGGGGTAAGCAAGTGGTTATTACCCCTGAAATTATTGATGCATTTCTTGGAATCCATGAGAATGCAAGAGCTCCCACTGAGGTTAAGCCAGATTTCTTGGCGAAGATTCTGACAGGGGGAGTGTGCCTGTCTTGGGGTGGCCCTAACCTCAGTGCTGCTGAGCTAACTTCCAAGTATGCCTTGCTGTATCATCTTGGGGTCAGGAACTGGATCCCTAGTTCTCACAGAGGGAAGGTCAGCAAAGATTTTGCTAACCTTCTCTATTCTATTGGAAAGAAGAGGAAGATCAGCCTAGGCAGTGTTATGTTCCCGCAGCTTGCAACACATGCTGGGAGTGCCTCCTCCAGCAAGCCTATTGTGCTGCCCTCCCTCATCTATGGAATTATGGTCTCTCAGCACCCAGAGTTTGGAGCGATTACTGAAGGCTTATCTGAGGAGCTGCAGGTCTTCACTGTTGATCACAAACTATTCAAGGGAAAACATGCAGTGGATGTTGCCTATGAGGATCTTCTCATAGTTGGTTCTTCAGCTCCAGCCCCCTTGGAGGAATCTCTTCCCCCTGCTGCCACAATCCAGTCTGCTCTTCGTGCCAGGATTGTGAGCCACCTCCGGTCTGAGCTGGCTATTCTTGAAGCTGAAGCCAAGAGGAGAGATGCCAGACGTGGACAGATCAGGAGCCTTCTCCGAGACCTGGAGTTCCCTGCCGATGATGAGCAGGCCCCTTGAGCATCTATGACAAAAAGGGGGAGAAGAAGTTTTTGTTGCTAAACTGCTACTGTTGATGAATATTGTTTGACATTGCATTGCTCTTTGACCCTGCGTGGTCAGTATGCTATGGCCGAGTGTGGCCTCATCTACTTACTCTCTATTCATTTTATTTAGAGTATTTCATTTCTGTTTTTTTTTGGAAGAGTGCACTGGCCTCAAGGTTTTGTCAAAATGCCAAGGGGGAGATTGATAATGCAAGTATGGCAGTGTTTGACAAAACCAGCTTATGTGAACAAGGAGCTGCTGCAGCTCAAACAATCAAGCAGACCAGCAGAAGTAAACCAGCAGCAGATGCAGCAGAGGATGCTGCAGCAGGTGCTGGTTCAACTGTCCGAGTAGCAGCTTTGTGCTGAGTTCGTTCTGGAGGTATGGCAGTTGTGTTCTTCCTCTTAGAAGGTTTTCTAAAATGCTGCTGAGCATTTTCCAGCAAGGTTTGCTAGTCAGAGAAGGAGATTTGCATTGAAGATATTAATCAAATCAAATCTCCCAGATTTTAGGAGATAATTGATCTTGTGGGTCAATTGCCTAAACCTGGAAATTGCTTAAAGTGGTGTGGGTATTTAAGCAGAAGGTTCGAGGGCTGAAGAGGGTGATCGAAGCTGAGTGATACACGAGAGTAGACACAGATTTCAGAGAGAGGATTTTCTGGGTGCTACGGACGTTGTTCTTCGATCAAACACACACGGGCAGAGCGTTGAGCGCAGAGCTGTGGTGTGCATTGCAGAAGAGAATCAGGTCTTGCAAAGACTGATTCGTGCATTGATCTGGAAGCCAATTCAGAGCTGGTGAGCTTGTTGGTTGATCAAGAGGCAGCCGCGAGAGAACTGACGGGTGGAAGGCTCGGTCGAGGTTCGTGCGGAAGAACTCACTAGTGACAGGTGGTCACTGAGTGAGGGGGAGTTACTCAGAGTGTGCAGCGCTCTTGGAGTGGTTCGATCGGCTCGGCAGAAGGCCTTGGAGCGACGCGGACAGTGTGCTTCAGCTGTGTGTTACAGCTGTTGCTGCAGCAACCCTGCTGAGTAGTGTAGGATAGAATAGGCTGAGTTCTTTGAGAGAATTGTAGCTATTCTAGACTGACATATTGTAGAGGGTGTGTTGGCACAAATCAGAGTTTGTTCTGATTGTGCTGAGAAGTCAACAAGAGGTTGAGTAGCATAGGTTGCGTGCGTTGTAACCTAGTGTACTTGGAACCTTTGGTTGAGTGGATTGAGGACTGGAGAATAGTCCTCCCCAGACGTAGGCAGATTGGCCGAACTGGGTGAACAAACTTGTGCATTGTTTGTTGCTTGCTGAGATTAATTCTAGTGAACAAGAGTGTGCTGCAGCAACTGCTTGTTCACAAATCTGCCGGATTGAGACACTGTGAAATTTCAATTCCTGACAAACTCTCCAAGTTCCTCCTGCATAGCCACAACCCAGTATTCATCTGCTATGGCATTCTGTACTCGTTTGGGTTCAATGGTTGATAAAAAACTAGCGAAGCGAACCATCTCACTTCTTGCATCCAGCTTCTGTTTATACTCTCTGTCATCTAAAATGTAGCACGTAGAACCAAATACATGAAAGTATTTTACGGTTGCCTTCTTACCGTTCCAGAGCTCGTAGCAGGTTTTGTCAGTATTCCCCCGCAGTGTTACACGGTTAAGTATGTGACAAGCCGTGCTAAGAGCTTATGGCCAGAAGTGCAGTGCTACATCTTTGGCCCGTAGCATCGTCCTCCCCATTTCCACAATTGATCTATTTTTCTGTTCAACAACTCCATTCTGTTGCGGGGTCAGAGGTGAGGAAAACTGATGTGCAATGCCTTTCTTCTGGCAGAACTCCTCAAATGACTGATTCTGAAATTCCCTGCCATGATCACTTCGGATGAACACAAGAGGTAATCCTTTTTCACGCTGTAATCTAGTAATCAGCTCAATAAGATGCTCAGCAGTCTCTGATTTTTCTCTAAGAAATTCAACCCAAGCATATCTAGAGAAATCATCAACACTTACCAGAGCATACCTTTTTCCACCAATCCCCTCTACTTGGAATGGTCCAACAAGATCCACATGGAGTAGTTCTAGAACACGCTTCGTGTTTATCTGAGTGACTGGTTCTTGTATGCTTACCAATCTGACATCCTTTATAAACTCTGTTTTCCTCTCCTTCGATGACAAAAAACCCTCTCACTAGCTTTTTGCTTGACAATTTCTTTAAGGCTTTCAGATTCAGATGTCCTAACCTTCTGTGCCACAGGTTCATCTCATATGTTTTAGTAAGTAGACAATTTGCATCCGAAGCAGTCCCTACAACATCTAATAAATAGCAGTTGTTAGTAAAATGACTTCCATGCCTTACACAGTCGCCATCAGCATTGAGAACTCTGCATGAATTTCTGGTGAACATTATGTCGCAAAAGTCATCACATATATGGCTGATACTGATAAGATTAGCATGCAGACCCTTAACGTAAAGAACATTTGTCAGACTAGGTAATCTAGGTAGTTCCAGAACACCAGCTCCAACAATTTTACCTTTTCCAGCATTTCCAAACGTCACTGATCTTCCCTCCAATGGCGTTAAGTCTTTGAGAAAGGCTGAATTACCAGTCATATGTGCTGAAAAACCGCTATCAAAGTAGCACATATCTTTGTTCAAGTTGATAGTTGAACTGTAAGCAACAAAGCATACCTCCTTTCCATGTTTTTTTGGTCTTCATTCTTGCATTATGCGTGTCTCAGCACAAGCATACTTAGTTAGAAACTTTCTGCAGGTTTTTTGTATGTGTCCTCTCGTATGGCAGTAATGACAGATCTTAGTTTCTTTGGTCCAGGGAGTAGTATAGCGGTTGCTGTAGGTGAAACTGAAATTTTCCATTAACTTCTTTCCTCTGACAAACTCTGTCTTGCCCATACTGCTTTCGGATGTGTTTCCAAGACCTGATCGTCCTATACCATACCTCTGAGCACCAAGGATCTCATTCAAGTTTTTCATTCCAGAATTCTTCATCCTTACTCGTTTCTTTAGGTCGTCTAGCTCCTTTTTTGTCTTAACATGATCATAGATTTTCCTACTAAGTCTTGTCTTTGTTGCAGCAAGTAGCTCATCCAGATCTTTCTTTTGCTCCTTCAGTTGTGTGATATTGATACTGAGTTTTTCATTTGTTTTTGCTACCAGCTTCCATTTGGCATACATATTTTTCAGGTTCCTCCTTAGAGTCTCCTCATTAATTTCCTCACCATCACTGGATTCAGAGTCACTGTCACGATCTGTTTCCTCAGCTCCTTCCTTGGCAATTAGTGTGACAAGATCTGTGACATCCTTAGTTACAGTTGTCAGTGCAACAAAGTTGCTCTGATCTTCTCCAGTATCACTGCTCTCGGACTCATCATCATTGTATATGGCAACCATGGCTTTCTTCTTCATCAAAGTGTTGGCACAGTACCTTTGTATGTTACCATATCCTTGACAGGCTCTGCACTGAATCTCTTCATTTGGATTTTGATCAGTTTCCCTACGTTTTCCCTTTTGAGATCTGTCATCTTTCCTTCCAGGGTATCTCTTGTCACTACGCTCCTCCTTCTTCCCTTGGAATCCCTGATCACCATGAGCTTTGTAGTTAGATCTCCTTTTGTTTATCCTTTTCATGAACCTTCCAAATTGTTTGGCCATCATGGCTATCTGATCATCATTCATCTCACCGTCACACTCTGATTCAGCGTCTGTTGCAGCAGCCTTTAGAGCAATTCATTTTGTCTTCTTCTCTGCTGACTTTCTGTTGTTTATCTTCATATCATAGACTCTGAGAGATCCCATGAGAGAGTCCAACTTCATTTTTTCCAAGTCAGCTGTTTCCTCAATAGCCGTTACCTTGACATCAAATTTTTGAGGGAGTGACCTGAGAACTTTTTAACTTGTTCAGTTTCTAATACATGCTTTCTGAGTATCCCCATTTCGTTTACTATATCCATCAGCCGATTGTTAAAGTCCGCTATGGTCTCATCATCTTTCATCACCAGTTTTTCATAGCTAAGCCTCAGCATTAGCATTCAAGTCTTCTTTACTTTAGCATCTCCTTCAAAAGTTGTTTCCAAAATGGTCCACACAACTTTCGCTATTTCAACGCCATTAATCAACTTATAGTTTAGTTTATCAACTGCAGCGACAATAGCATACAGAGCCTGACTATTTCCTTGGAATAATTTTTTCTCTTCTTCAGTCTAGTTTTTTTTTTTGCTTCGGTGCTTTTACTCCAAGAGCATCTGCTGCGCCTAATGGTTCAACACAGCCTTCAACAACTGCTTTCCATGCATACTCATTTATTGATCTGATGTAGGCTTTCATCTTCGACTTCCAGTAGTCAAACTGATCTTCCTCCAAACTAGGAGGTCTCCCCATGTCTCTTCCACTCATTCTGAATTTCCTCTAATCTCACACTGTGTGTCAGATGCCTGCTCTGATACCACTTGTAGTTCTATTACGATAGAACTTGTCCCAGCTGTTGTTGTGACAACTACCGAGGAAACGTGTTAAGAATAGTTCCACTTGTTTCGAGTGAAAAGTAAAAAAGTACAAGACACGGGGATTTGGTAACCCACTTCAGGACAATGTGTCGGTAATGTGGGGGAGGGGGGGGGGGGTTCTCCTAACCCGAACAAGCAGTAATCCACTAGTAACTATCGGACAATGAAGTACAAACTTGCAAGACTCCCTCTTCAAGTCCTTCTACCACCGACTCGTCTGGATGTGCACTGAGCTCCCCTCAGTTTAGAGATCCCTCTTTATGGCTTGTCACAGTAGCTTCGTTCTCCGAAAACAGCTCCTTGTCCATTCAACGCCCTCTCGGATGTCTAGACAAATCATCTTTGCAACAGGGTTTGTTAAGTGTGTTATTGCATCAAGTACTTCCGGTCCTCTTGCTTGAGTAATAATTCACCTACAATGTCCGTGGAGCACACTCAATCACTTGGCTTCTTCCTCTCTTGTATATTGCTATAAAGTAAGAGAGCTGCTTGAATAATTTTTTGGATGATCACTTCAACTCCGTTCAACTTCTTTTAAAGCTCCTCGCTAATCTCTTAAAAGATCTCAACCAAATGTTCAATTGGAATATTTGTTGATCTTATCTTGTTGCCATACCAATCGATAGCGAATCAATTAGGTAGTTGAAGATATTCTTTGTAGCCGAGACTCATCTTATCTTGCGGATATGCTCCACACCTCTTGATTCTTGTAATCAGTAGATTCTCGAGAATATACTCCTTCGATTCACCGTCAGCGCAGGCTTCAGCACTTGCTACAACATCTTGTGCATCCTCTGACTTCAGTAATTCAGTTGTATCTTCCAGCTATTTTACGCATATTGTCTAACATACTTGAACAACTCTTTGCACAAAAACATGCCATACAAAATATGGGACTAACAGAGTTATTGAACGAAAAAATCGATCAATTGTGGAAATGGGGAGGACGCTGTTATGAGCCAAAGATGTAGCTCTGCACTTCTGGCCAGAGGCTCTTAGCATGGCTTGCCACATACTTAACCGGGTAACACTGCGGAGGAGTACTGACAAAACGTGCTACGGGATCTGGAATGGTAAGAAAGCCACTGTGAAATATTTTCATGTATTTGGTACTACGTGCTATATCTTAGATGACAGAGAGTATAAGCAGAAGCTGGATGCTAAAAGTGATGAAGGAATTTTCCTAGGATACTCCTGTAATAGCGTTGCCTACAAAGTCTACAATCAGAGGAAAAAGACTATTATGGAGTCGTCAAATATTGTAATAGATGATGGAGAGCTTAATACCACTGACGATGCAGAAGGCTGGATTCCATAGATTGCTGATGAAGATCCAATAAGTGATGCTGAGGTCTCAGTAGAGGATGATATAACAGAGGCTGAATCACATACATATGTTGCAGAGGAATGTGCTAAAGAAAGTGCTGATGCAGCAGAGGAGATCGAGATGATTCCTTCACGTCATGTTCAGAAACATCATCCCTTGACCAATGTCATTGGAAGTTCAAGTGGGAGTATGGTCACTAGAGGGATTAAGAAGAATTACAAAGAGATGATTCTCTTAGCTTGCCTTGTATCTACCATCGAACCCAAACGGGTACAGGATACCGTAGCAGATGAGTACTGGGTTTTGACTATGTAGGAGGAACTGGGAGAGGTTGTCAGGAATGATGTTTGGGAACTAGTTCCACGACCAGCTGATGTGAACCTGATTGGCACAAAATGGTATTCAAAATTAAGACGGATGAAAAGGGGAACATCACCAGGAACAAAGCTATATTGGTGGCACAAGGTTACTCACAGATTGATGGGGTTGACTTTAGTGGATCGCTTAGAAGCTCTTAGAATCCTGATGCCCTTAGCCTGCTTCTTTGATTTCACATTGAATCAGATGGATGTGAAGTGTGCCTTTTTAAACGGAGTGTTACAGGAAGAGGTGTATGTAGCACAACCTAATGGCTTTGTTGACAGACATCAGCCAGATCAGGTGTATCATTTAAAGAAAGCATTATATGGTCTCAAGAAGGCTCCCAGCCTGGTATGAGCGATTGACACAGTTTCTGCTTCAACAAGGCTATGAGCGAGGGGGAGTAGATACAACACTATTCATCAAATGGACCAGTTCTGATTTCATGGTGGCTCAGATATATGTCGATGACATCGTGTTTGGGTCTACAAGTAAGAAGTTGGTGAAGCAGTTCGTTGAGAAGATGAGAGCGAGTTCCAGATGAGCCTGGTTGGAGAACTAACTTATTTTTTTTGGGTTTTTAGGTAAACCAAAAGAAAGATGGCATCTTCATTACACAAAGCAAGTAGGCAAAGAATCTAGTGAAAAAATTCAAAATGGAGAAGGCAAGTCACAAGCGTACCCCTGCTGCCCCAAATCAAAAAAGACTAGAGATGATGTTGGAGCAAATGCTGACCAGACCCTGTACCTGACAGCTACCAGACCAGTATGATTGGGAGTCTTCTCTACCTGACAGTTATCAGACCATACATTGCCTATACAGTAGGAGTATGTGCCCGTTATCAAGCTAATCCCAAGGAGAGCCATGTATCTTAGGTGAACAGGATTATACGATAAGTTGCAGGTACTGCTGAACTTGGACTCTGGTACACTACAGACACAACATCCAGCATTGTAGGATATTATGATGCAGATGGGGCAAGCAATGCAGATGATAGGGAAAGCACTTTTGGAAGATGCTTTTACGTTGGAAATAATCTTGTTTCTTGGTTCAGTAAAAATAAGAATAGCTTCTCCTTATCAACTGCAGAAGCAGAATGCATAACAGCTGGGAGCAGTGCTTAGCAGATGATGTGGATGAAGCACATGCTAGAGGAATATGGTGTTGAACAGGATGTCATGACATTGTACTATGACAACATGATCGCCATCAGCATATCGCAGAATCCAATTCAGCACACAAGGACAAAGAATATAGAAATCAAACACCACTATATTCATGAGCTTGTGGAGAAGAAGGAGATGATATTGACTCATGTTCGCACGGATAGCCAAAAAGCTGATATCTTTACAAAGCCTTTGAATACACAACAATTCGAGACCTTGAGGTCTGAGTTGGGATTATGCGTGATCAAAAACTAATCAAGCATGACTTCTGGTAGCTCTTGAATAAAGAAGAGGGCTAAAGTTTGGCCTACCAGAAAACCAAGAGGAAATGTAACACCTATATTTCAGCTAATGTTATAACATTGCCTATTCGCGTGCTATTTCAGATCTATGAAAAACTTCTAAAGAAATTATGTTTGGGCCGAATCTGGGCCGAATATTTGAAGCAGAAAAGAAGGGATATACGAAAGTTTTTTTTGGAAGCTGCTTTCCTTTTGGAAATCTGGTACATCTCTCAAAAGCAAACCCTAGAAATTAAAGTTTGAATTCTCTCTCTCCACAGACGCTCGTTTCTCCATTAATCAAATCCTCATAATCAAAATGGTGAACACCCGCAAAGCTACTTCAGCAACAGGTTCCGGCGTGTCCCAAGCCGCCGCCGTCTCATAATCAATAGTGTCGCCAACTGAAATTGTCAGAAAAGATTAACATTCCAAAGCCGCCCATAAAGCCCCAGTGTCCAAGAAAGCTGTAAGAAAGACATCCTCCAAGAAGGACCGACATGCGGAGAAGTCCGTTCAGAATGAGGGGGAGGTGTCTAAGCCTCAATATCCGGCCATGAGGGAAGCTCCGACCCCTAAGCCTAAGAGAACCACCTCCAAGAAAGTCGTCGATAAGGGCGAAAAGAAAAGAAAAATAGAAGAAAAGGCGGAGATGAAGAGGAATGCTGAGACTGAGGTTGAGACTCAGAGAAAAAATGAAGAAGAGAATGAGAGGATGAAAGCTGAGTTGGTTGCCAAGGAGAAAGCAGACAGACTAGTTGCAGAGCTGGCTAGAGCGGAAGCTAAGGAAAAAGCCGCTGAAAGTTGTCGAAATTGTGGTAGTAAAAATACTAGTCCAATCACGGTACACAAACAATATTTATAATCCGAGTGACCTCGAGTCGAACCCAAGAGAAAAGTCTAGATTAGTCTGAAGCTAGCTAGTGATGCCTAATGCAAATCTACTAAATAAAAATTGGGGGTTTTTCCTCTATGCGAGGCATATCTAGTGAATACTGAAAACAAGATCAAATTTGGTTAAAAGAAAGTAATAGAGAAAACGTAGTCGGAATCCTATTTCACCCCTAGGTCATACGATTGGCAATGCAAAATAGAAACATATTAATGAGCTAATTCGATTGATTATTCTAGGCTAAAGTATCACGCTTTCTAAATTCAACTCTCGCTCCTTCTTTAGAGTGGGAATGATACCTAAGTGACACAATTCTCAAACTCTCGCTCTGTTGAACCGTGTAGAACAAAAGTCTCCTAATCTCAACCTCTCGGTTTATTGATAGTTAACTAAAGTCCGCTCTATACTTAGCCTAATAGAAGGTGAATGTCACTCTCGCGCACAAATGCTATCTAAAATAATCATGCTTGATCCTCTAAACAACCTAAGTTCAATTCTCATTCCATCCTTAGGTGTTTTATCAATTCATACTCATTCATGCGTTTCCTCAAACACTTGGTGTGCATAGAATTAACATGAAGAACAAGCATAAGAATTTTCAATCAAACTTCACTCATATAGATAAAAGAACATTTTTGCATTACAATCTAACCTAAGGGATCCATAAGGATCCCTACTACTAAACAACTACTCACTCTTGGTGAGTTTGAAACAAAACATGATTTTTAAAGAAAATTGTTCACCAATTGAATGCAAAGTAGTAGAGTTTGAGTAGAGGGATGATGTAGAATAGCCAATTGCGTGTGTCTTCACCAAATCCTTGACAATTCTCCAAGTCGTCCAAGAGCAATCGTCTAGGGTTTCGTTTTCTGGAAGAGCCTCCTCTAATTTTGCATCTCTTTCTATTTATACTATTTCGAAAATTACCAATTCACCCGCAGTGCCCAAATAAAAAGTGATTCGGACACGCTCTAGCTGATTTGGTCAAATTACTATCTTAGTGCTGTTTCATGGCTAGCCGAATCACTTTGTCCTGGGCGAATCACTTTTAATTCGGTCAAGCCCTTCAATCGATTCGGTCAAAATCCTTATAGAGCCAATCTGATTTGGGCAGCAAAATTCTTCCTTGGGCGAATCACTTTCTGATTCGGTCAAGCCCTTCAGTTTTCTTCTCGAGTCAGGTTGATCCGTGCAGCTGGAGGATAATTCGGCCAAGGCTGGTCGAATCATATGTTATTCGGTCACCCTGTTAGCCGAATCAAATCTGCCTTGGGCGAATCACTTTTGCAGCTTGCTCCAATCTTTCTCGTATTTACTCTCGATCGACCGGAATTCATCCTGATTTTTTTCGGGCCACTTCATATCGTGTAATACACATTTTAAACCTGAAATGGACAAAGAAAGCATCAAATGACTTTATAAAATAATGGAACAAACAAGAAGTAAAGTGAAAATACGAACAAATATAAGGTTATCTGTTCGCTTATCAGCCGTTGAAGAGAGGATTCGTGCTGCCAAGGAGAGAGCAGAACGACTGAGGTGTGAAGCAGGAGAGCTTGAATTACTGATAAAAGCATCAGAAGATGTCGAACGAATTGCTAAGGAAGCTTCTATTGCGTCAACTGTTGAGGTAATTCTTGTTCCTGTTAATGTTGAGATAAATGTTGAAGGGGTTGTTGCACCCATTGTTGAGGAAACTGTTGTAGCGGTTGTTGAACCTTCTGTGAACAAAGAAACCACGAAGGGTGGTATGGAAAAGACTGCAGAGGCAGTTGTTGATATGATGGCTGAGGATACCCCTAGCACAGATGCTAGGGGAGCGGACCAAGTTGAAGTGGTCCACGTTTAAGGGGTCTTAGCTGTTGATAATGAAACAGAATCAGAGGAAGTTGATGAGGAATCCGAGGAGGATAGTGTGAAGAGTCCAGCTGGTGCTGTGGAAAGTGAAGAGGCCATTGCACAGGCCATTGCTGCAGATATAGAGTCAGATGCATCTGAGGAAAGCTTATCCTCACCAGCAGAAGAAATCCATTGTGAATACTCCTGATGATGAGTAGTCGCCACAGACTATAGAAGTTGTTGCTACAACTAGAGTTGATCAGCGCGAGTTTAGTAGGCCAAAGAAAAAAGGAAAGAGTATTAATGATGCCCCAGCGGGGAAGAGGCCAAAGACAGTACATCCAGTTGGTGTGATGAGAAATCAAGTGTGGTTTGTTGATAGGCCACGAGCAGATCGGTGGAAAAATGTGCAGAAAAGATGCTTGGTTTCTGAGACGGTGCTGAATGAAGACAAGTTTTCTTCCAAGCACATGGTCGAACTGTTCAAGAGAACTGGGTTGTATCACTCGCTGAGGAAAGCTAAGAGATGTGATGAAACTGTGGTGAGGGAGGTTATAGCCAATCTTAGCAAAGATTTTGGTGATGAGATGAGTTCTGAGTATGGACTTGTGAAATTCGGAGCACCTCTGAGTTGCAGATTGTGTACAAGCAGTTGCTACAGCACACTCTTGAACACCCAAATCTGATGTAGCAAGATAGAACAAAGGTTTGTTCACCCAGTTCGGCCAATCTGACAACGTCCGGGAAGGGCTGAATGATGGAGCGTATTTATATTTTGCGTTGTTTATTTTACGTCCGGGAAGGGCTATACGCTCCATCGAGTTGTTTATTCCCATAATTTTATTACATTTTGCGTGAATCGATTACTCTTTTGTAGTGTTTTCGTATCGCAGGTGTGTTCAAGATCGCATTGGATTTTATCGCATATTTGAAGCATTCACCCAAGATCAAAAAGTCAACAACAGTTCAATTGGAAATCAGATTCGGTTCAAGCACATGTGGTTCATTTTGGTTCAACCCCAAAAACCCTAAACCTAAAAGATGGACAAATTAGGAAAAGAATCATCTCTCTTCACTTGCCTTCACTTTGGAAGACACTATTCACGCACTATTCACAAGCTACAGTGACGGAGGGAGGAGAAGACTGAAGCTAGAGAGAAGCTGCTGGAAAGTCGCCAGAAGTTACTGTTCACGGCCGGTACTGTTCATTTTTACTATTCACAATTACTGTTCATCGCTACTGTTACTGTTCACGGCCGGAATTACTATTCACGGCCGGAAAACACTGTTCACCGATTTTCCATTTTAGCTCAGTTTTGTTCTACTTCAGTTGGTAGCTACTTAACCTAGTGTCTATTGTATACCATGGATATGATGAGTAACTAAATCAATATTTCAGTTTGGGGTTTGCATAGCGACATTTAGTTTGAGGTCAATGACAACATGATTTGAGCTATTGAAGTGCTGCCCTTGTATGAATGAAACGAATGCTTTGATTGTCAATTTAGTGCAGCTTAGCGGTGAGCTAATTTGATATCAATTGTGTTACACTTGACTAGATTGCATTGTTGGAAAAACCTAGCGGTAGAACCAATTTGTGGTATTAGTCGAGTAACTATTGAACTTGTTCGAGAGCCTAGCGGTTAAGAATAGGTAGAATTTGGTGGTCGACATATCTTTAGCGGGAATGTTAGACTGGGGTAGTATTCATTAGTTTATGCATGTTGTTTGGTCTATGATAACTAGTTGCATTGTATTCCCCGAACTGATTTTCTCTGAATTGATATCCACAGTTTGTTCCTTTTTCTGTGACTTTCATTAGAACTCTATCTTACTTGCTCTCTTTGGGTTCGACCCTGCTTACCGCTTGCTAGTGTGTTAACAGGAGTTACAAATACAAATTTGAGGCGCACGACGACGCGCTGTCACTGAACTCCAATCCTTAATCCACTAGCTTCTCAGGTCCACTGTACAACATGGTTCGACGCACGACACCTATGCTACCTGACCTAAACTAGTCACACAATCAAAACAAGCTCTGACTTGTGTATTGCACACCTACAGACTTGAAATAATTCAAAATAGCTACAACTCTGATCCCACAGACTCAGCCTATTCTAATTAATTCAATGTTACCTGCAGGTTGCTGTAGCACCTGCTGTGGCACACAGCTGGTACCAAAACTGTCCGCGTCGCTCCAAGCCTTCTGCTGAGCCGATCGAACCTCTCCAGGAGCGCTCCACAATCTGGAGCACTCCCCCTCACTCAGGTACCACCTGTCACTAGTGAGTTTAGCAGTCCATTCACTTGACCGAGTTCGTCCACTAGTCAATACCTCCGCGGCCTCCCTTGATCAACCAACAAGCAACTGCTGCTCTGAATTGGCTTCCTGATCAAGCTATGATCAGACTTTGCAAGCCCTGATCACACTCTGCTTCAATCACCTCAGCTCTGCCCTCACGCTCTGCTCTCGGTGATGATCGAAGATCCTCTCGCACTTGAATTCTACTCTCACGGTATTCTGTGTACGCTCTCATATTTGCTCTCTTCACTTCGATACCCTTGACGCTCTGAACAGCCTTCTTTAAATAGGAACACCTAGTCCCACCATTAACAATTTTAGCAATTTCCTCCCAAACAACAATACCTCCTAATTTGTAACAGATTAGATTTGATTTGAGAAACAAATCTCCCACAACCAAATCTTCACTCTGGGACGGTATCTTCTCTAGGATATTCTCTGGTGAATATTTAGAAGCTCCGTTGATGCTGCCTGATGAACGGTCGAGCTCTTTTTACGAAGGTCCGAGCTGCTGCTGAAGAACAAATGCTACAGCTTCCTAAACCAGCTTCGGCTATTGCAGTAGCTTGTTCAGCCGCTTGTTCACTTGTGCTGGTTTTGTCAAAGACTGCCATACTGCATCATCAATCTCCCCCATGGCATTGTGAGAAAACCGTTGGCCATAGATGAAGTCAGCCACGAAAATCAAATTTTAAACTACTTAACAACAATTTCAAAGTAAAAGTAAGTTGTGGCCACACTCGGCCTTAGCATAGCCTCGCAGGGCTTCAAAAAAAATCCGTCTTAAGAGTTCAGTTCATCTGGCCTTCATTTACTCTCCCTCTTTTTGACACAAATGCTCACGTCCCTTGAGCAAGCCTTTGCTCCTCCGGATATTCCAAGTCCTTGAGCAGACTTCTGATTTTGGCACGTCTGGCATCCCTTCGTTTGGCTTCAGTGTCCAGCATGTACAACTCTGTCTTCAGGTGGTTCACGATCCTTGCATGGAGAGCTGCTTGAATTGCAGGGGCAGGGGGAAGAGCTTCCTCATTAGAGGGTGGATCAGAAGGGGCAACCAGAAGCAGGTCTTCATGGGCAATGTCAACCGCGTGCTTCCCTTTGAAGAGGTTGTGATCTGCTGTAAAAACATGCAGCTCTTTGGGCAACCCTTCTGTAATCTCTCCTAACTCTGGGTGCTGAGAGACCATCATTCCATAAATGAGGGATGGCAGCACAATGGGTTTGCTAGAGGAAGCACTGCCAGCATGAGCAGCAAGTTGGGGAACATCACACTACCCAAGCTGGTTCTTCTCCTTTTCCCAATCGAGTGAAAAAGGTTAGCAAAGGATCTGCTAACCTTTCCCTTATGAGAATTGGGGATCTAGTTCCTAATGCCCAAGTTGTACAACAGGGCATTTTTGGAGGTGAGTTTCGCAGCACTGAGATTTGGTCCACCCCAAGACATGCACACTCCTCCCATGAGAATCTTGGCCAACACCTCTTGCTTGATATTTGTAAGCTCTCTGGCATCACTGTCTATTTTTAGAAATTCATCTATCTTCTCAAGGGTGATTAATACCTTCTTACCCCGCACCCAACTCTCCCCAAAATCATCTCCTTCTTCCTCACCAACTTTTTCTTCCATGTTGACTATGAATTCTTTAACTAGTGATATATTGAATCTGTAAGGGTAAGGGACTTGAGTAGGTTTACCTCAGTTAGGAGCTGGATGATTGCTGCAGATTTGTATTTGTCCAGGTCCCGTCTCTTCTCTGTAACAATGTGCTTCCTCTCCACAGAGCACCATGATTGAGAGGCATGCCTGTTTCTGAACCATAATCCCCCTATAGTGACTGCAACAGCGTCAGCCAGAACGGGTCTTCTCTTGGAAGGTTCACCTACAACATCCTCTTCACTAGACTCCTCCTTTTCTTCACTGTTGGAATCAGGGATGATGATTGGATCTTTTCCTTTGTCAAAAGATGGAGGAGGATGTGCTGCAGTAGTTTCTTGTTCAAGAAGATCCGCGTCAACCTCCTCAACTTCTCCTTCTATGCCAGGGGACGTGACAAGGGTTCTGCAGGACTCTTCAACCTTTTGACTGGCTGCAGTAACCTCTGCATCTTGTACTCCCCTTGAGCCTTCTTCGAGCACTGCCTCTTCAGTCACCACTGCTGCGCTGGTTGCAGTCTCCCTGTCATGGACCATCGTCTCCTTTTCTATGGAGTTCCTACTTATGGAGAAGGAGAATTGTGTGACACAGGGAGAGGTGCGGGCTCCCAGACCACCAAGTCTAGTCGTTGAGCAGGCGCTTCACTACAAGACTTAGACTTCCTTCCAGCTCTGCCTTGTCGTGCTGCTGCTAGGTTCTTTTTCAGTCCTCGAGTCTTCACCATTGTTAGCAATTTGCAGAAGGAGTACGAGTAGGGGAGGATTTGATCTGCGTGCAATTTGGAAAAACTTCAACCGAATGTGCCCTAGAAATTTGATGTACCCGCTGATTTTCTTTCTTTTCCAGAAGCACGTGCCCAGCATGTGACCTCTTCTGTCTTTAGCAACCAAATGTTTTGAACAAGCTTCTTCAGGCTCTGGTTGCTATAGCATCACGGGACTGGATCACTTATTTGCTGATGGTACCTCCATTGTCTGGTGATTCCTTGTCAGAGGTAGCTGGTTGTTTCTTCATCCATACTTGAGTCGGTCTCTGTTTTCCACAACTTCTAACAGTCAACTCCCTTGTCTTTCAGTTTGTCACATTTAGGTCTCCACACCTGCGTTTCCTGCGACACTCTTTTGCTTGCTCCATTCCAGTGCGCTGGTTTATCCATTATTTTGACTCTCCATTGCAGTTCTGATCGTTAACGAAGATTTACAAGATAAGCAGAGCTAAAGGACATCTGGCTGTGATTGTTGAACTTTGATTTCCTTTTCCTAAAATCATCTCTGATAACCCTTCTGCGTATCTGAGGGTTCTTCAGGCTAAGATGTTTTCTTTGAATACATTTTCCTTTTCCACAGGCCTATGGATTACATCTTCTTCTGTGAAGACTTGCATTTGATACAAGGGGTAGATACAGCGGTTGCTGAAGCACCTACTGGTTAAGGTTGACAGTCAATTCTTCCTCCATCAGCTTCTGGCAGAGCTTACCTTTCTCCTCACAATCCTCGATATTCTCTATTTCAATAGGCTTAACAAAGACTGTTCACCAGTGGTTTCCTCACCTGTATATCCCAGGCCCATTCTTCCTCCTCCAAATCTTTGATAAGAAAGGATTTCATCCAATATATTTTTCTGAGGGTCAGTTGTGAGAGGGGTGCTAACATCAGTGTCTTTGGTAGCAGAATCTTCTTTCTTCTGTAGGTTGACAGGTCTACTAAGTGATGACAGTTTCTCAAGCAGCTCCTCCCGGTCTTCTTCAAGTTGATTGACTCTGTCATTTAATGCTTGATTTACCTTCAGGGCATCCTCACATTGTTGAAGGATGTCTCCCAGACTTTCTAACATGTTGTGTGTAGAGTCATCCTCATCTTCACTATCTGACACATCAATCCCACAATTGAACTCATTCTTTGTTGCTTATTCAGAATCATAAGAGGATACACTAGCTAACACAATAAAATTTTCTTCATCACTTTCCTCAGAGTCACTCCATTTTGCAGTTAGTGACTTGTTGTCTTTCTTGTCAAAACCCTTGATCTGCTTGCTGGGACACTCTGCTTCTCTGTGTCCATATCCTTCACAGTTCCAGCACTGAATGTCTTTCCTTCTTTCTTTCTTTTCTTCTTTCTCTTCGGCTGGTTCTTTGGCTTTTCTCTGATTTCCTCCACCTCTTCTGGATTGTTTTTGGGAGTTTAAGGTCTGATCAGACCTTGTTTCCATGTTTTTCAAGAACTTCCCCAGATTTTTTATCAACAAGCTCAGTTGATCATTAGCTGAGGTCTTCTCCTCTTTTGTTTCAGCATTTAATCCAACATTTTTGCTTTTGAGGGGAGCATCTTCTTTGACTAGCTTCATCTCAAACTGCTTGAGAGATCCAATTAATTCTTCCAGCCTCATGTACCTGACATTCTGAGCTTCTCCAATGGCTGTCACCTTCATGTCAAATCTGGATGGCAATGATCTGAGGACCTTCCTACTTAGATTTTCTTCAGGGATAGGTTCTCCAAGAGCATGAGCTTCATTTGACAGGTCACACAACTTGGCATTGAATTTTGTGATGGTTTCCTCCTCCTGCATTTTCTGACCTTCAAACTGTGAAGTAATTATCTGCATTCTGGATATCTTCACTTTGTCAGTCCCCTCATGAGCAACTTCCAAGATCTCCCACACATTCCTAACGCGTTACGGACACATTGTCCCGAATTGAGTTACCAAATTTCTGTGTCTCGTATTTACTTTTCAGTATTTACTTTCACTCAAAACATTCCTAACGCATTTCCTCGGGAGTTGTCATAACAATTGTTGGGACAAGTTCTACCATCCGTACTAGAACTACACGTTGGCTGTTGTCGAACTGGGTGAACAAATCTGTTTGTGTTCTTCGAATTTGGCCGAACCAAAGCATAAGCAACTTAGCGGAAGAAGTTGCTGATGCAACCTGTGGCATCTCGTCACCAGCAATGTAGTGCAAATTTCAATTGGTATCAGAGTCGGTCGCTCGACACACCTATTGAGGTTCAAGAAGGCATTGCTATCTATCATGGGCGACAAGATGAGAAAACAAACCTCAAGTATATCACTACTATCCGAAAAGAGAAGTCAGGACAGTGATTATAACAGCAGTTATCAAGCGGAAAACACAGAAGAGTCCATTGCTAGTCACTACACGCAGTTGATTGAGAAGTGTATGGAAGTAGTTGAAATGAACAAGGGGTGATTGCAAAAATATCAAAACTTGATGATGAAAAGGAAGAACTTCTGAAGATCATCTCATCAATGACAGAACAGGCTGAACAATGACAGGAGGAACACGCGAAGCGAGATTATGAACGAAGTGAGTTTGTACAGAAAACAGTCAGAATGCTCAACAACGGAACAAATAATCTGAAAGAAGTTCTAGCTCATCAAAGAGCTGAAAATAACAATTCTGGCCTTAGGTACACTAGCGAAGGAGGCAGTGAAGTAACAAGGTTTGTTAGAACAGAGACACCAGAAGTCCATGATTGTGAAGTTTTAAAGAGGAAGAGAAACCAGGGTCGGAAGAAGAAGACCAGGAGAAAGAACTAGAAGATGGTACAACAAACTCTTCTCCTCCAAGGTCGATTTTCACAAAATAAGCGCATATGTTATTTTTGTAATCAACCTGGTCACATCCGACGAGTTTGTCCCATTCTGAACAAGTATTGGAGATTACAAAAATCATCAGAGAACAACCACCACCGACATAGACGACAATATGCCATTGTATAGCTCATCGAAGGAGTTCAAGGAAGGAAGCTGGTATTTTGACAGTGGATGTTCGGGACACACGACTGGAGAAAGATCTTTCTTGACAAACATTCAGCCTTGCAGAGAACAAAATGTAAAATTTGGAACGAGTTAAAAGGGAGAGTTCTTGGGAAAGGGACACTTGACGTACTCTGGTTGCCCACACTAAAAAATGTGAAGCTCGTGGACAGATTAAAAGAAAATCTCATCAGCATAAGTCAATTATGTGAAGGTACACCCTTTTTAAAGTTTACTGACAAATTATGCCAAGTATTTGTTGCAGGGGGAAAGTGCTTGATAAAAGGCACGAGGTCTGCCAACAATTGCTATTTGCTATAGGATGCTGCAGCAACCTCTTTATCAACCTGTCCAATGTCCAAATCTGAGGAGATAAACTTATGGCACAAACGGATGGGACATCTGAACATGAGAACACTAAGAAAGCTAGCTGCAAATCAACTAATCCGAGGAATTCCTGATATCAGAACATGAGACCGTTGCCAGAGTCTAGAGCACTTGTGGAAGTCCGACATCATTGCAGAGAGTGCGTGGTGAGTCATGGACAAAAGCTACAACAACTTGACTGTGTAAGCTTCTATAGCATCTTCCTGTTACACATTGTATTAGTATAGGCTGAGTCTGTTTGATCATATCTGTAGCTATCTTTGACTGGAGTGTGTAGACAGTGTAAGCTAGTCTGTGTGATTACAATGAGCGAAGATTCGAGCTAGGTTAGAAGTAAAGATTTAACTAGCATAGGCTGAGTTCTGATATTCTTGTACTAGAAACCGTGCTTAGTGCAATCTTGAGAACTCGGGAGAAGTCCTTCCTAGACGTAAGCAATTGCCGAACTGGGTGAACAAAGTGCTTGTGTCTTTCAGGTTCGGCCTTGGTAAAAAGATTCCTTAAGTGACCATGATATTGCTACAGCAACCTGGTTGATGCAAGTCACCAGTAGCGCTCGTAATTTCAAAACCATTTACTTCCATTAAACTAAATCATCAAAAATTAAAACATCAACATAAACATATCAATGTTTCAAAATATATCTTTTCTAATTTAACAATTCACTCTAGTGAACCAAGTTTAGGCTTAACTCAACAACCCTATATTCAATTTTTAAATTCATCAACCCTTACTTAATCAATTGAAAATTCAACAATTGCAATCAACCACATTATTCATAACATACAAACGTAAATTTTTCCAATTACACCAACTCACCCAAATCTAATTACATATAAGTATACTATCATACTAATCATACCCCAATTACATTAAATTTTCAACCAACATTAACAATAACATACAAAATTTGATCCCTAGCTTATAACATACATCCTTACTACTAAAATAGATTCCCTGGACCTTCAACAGTTGCCCCAATGCCGTAAAGCAGTTTCAGCAGCAAATCCAAGTTTTGGTTAGAGAGAAGAAGAAGAGGGTAGGAGAGGAGGAAGGAGGGCGACAGATTTATTATCCGTACGAGTCTGGTCTTAGCAAGACTGGCCTCTTTAAAATTTTGATGAGGCCGGTCTTAGCAAGACCAGACTCATTAAACTTTGATGACTATGCTGGATATTCGACTTAATTCGGTGACACGTGGGCGTATTCGATCCACCTATATTTTTATATGAAACCGGTCACAAGACCGATCTCATTGGATTTCCCAACATGGCGGTCTTGTGAAATTAGTCTTTTGCAATTTTTGATAGAACGGTCTTCACAAGACCGGTCTCGTAAAAAAATGGAGCATTTCGGAAAAGTGTTTTACAGATGGGTGATGGAGCATATTTATACGATCCATCGAGTTGTTTATTCCCATTGTTTAATTGCATTTTTCGTGTGATAGATTACTTCTTTGTAGCGTTTCGCATCGCAGATGTTTCAAGACCGCTTTTGAGATTTATGGCATTTTTTAGAGAATCGATGAAGAGATTGACGTTGAAAGAAGTTAAGTGTGCATCTCAGTGAGAACTGCCCCGGAAGAACACTTTAGTGTGCCTTAATGTCTTCATCGGACAGCATTTGATGACGTCAGCATTGGGCCCGCTGCCCAAGATCAAATTTAGAAGTCTGAATGATTTAGTCTGCATGAATTACCTATAAATACAGACATGCTGTTCCGAAAAAAATAACAATTTTTAGCAAGAGAGAGGAGAGGCGATAGCGACAACACGCGCGGAAATTGAGGCGGAGTTACTGTTCACAGTTTTCGTATTTTTTTAAACTCAGTTTATTTTCATTATTGCTTTTAGATGGATTGTAGTAGGTAAATCTTAATTTCAGTTTGGGGATTTTGTATTGCAACCCACGGTTTGAGAAACTTATGTTTGGTAATTCAATTTAGTGAATTCATGTTCTTCGTTTGAATTGCATGCTCTGATTATCAAGTTAGCATAGCCTAGCAGGTGAAACTGAGTTGATACCTATTGCGTGATACTAGACTGACTTCCCTATTAGCTAATCCCAGCGGTATAACCTAATCGGTGTTGTTAATCGATTAATTTTTAAACCTGTTCGAGAACTTAGCGGAGTAGGTAGAACACTAGAGTCGACATTACCCTAGCAGGATTGTTAGACTAGAACAGTAGTTTACTAGTTGATGCATGTTACAATCGATAACTACCCGTTGCAATACATATCCCCGGACTAACTTTTCTCTGAATTTGACAACAAAACATTCTTCCTGCAACCCCCTTTTTAGTGTGACAATTATTCGTAGAAATTTATCACTGATTGTTCTCTTTTGGGTTTGACCCTGCTTACTGCTTGCTAGTTAATAGGAGATTATAAATATAATTTGGCGCATACAGCGACGTGCAATATAATTTGGCGCAAACAGCGACGTGCGTCAATGGGGCATTTGAGAAACTGATTTTCAAAAACGGGGCTTTTCTATACAAAAATTAAATTATCACCACCATTTCAATATAACATCATGAGAAGTTTCTAATACTGAAACCGACCCCATCTTTCTACACCAGGCCACCTGACAAGCAGACTATTTCCACTACAAAGCAATTCGTGGTACCTAGTCTGCATCTGAGATTCTCCGAACCAAAATTCCTCTTCTACATCTCAATCAATCCAACAATCCGAGGGTGATGTAAATCTATCACATCCTTCGGATAATGAACTGTAGAGGGTCCTCCAAGCCCTTGCAATTCCAACTGATGATGATCATATGAAAAAAATTTGCATTTGCCTTAATCCCATATTCTTCTTTCTCAAATGCCCCATCCCTTGAAAAACTTTTTTAATTGCCTTTTTTATGACATCAATTTAGAAAAATTAAAGAGACCCGGGGGTAGTTGGGTTGTCGTCTGAATCTACAAGAGATAGATTTCCTTAAATAGACCCATCTTAACAAGATCGGTGTCTTGAAGATAACAATTTACTGGTTCATTCTACTTTCTTCCCCTTCTCCTATCTCTCCTCCTTCCATCGGCGAAGCATCCCAAGGTGCTCTCCAATTTGGGCGATTAAGTGCTTTGAAAGGTGTTTGGAAGCAAAGTGTTTAGTATGTTAGGGTTGTTGTGTGATAGTTAGGAATAGTTCGAATAGAAAATTTGGTAATTTTGATGAAAACATGTGTTAATATTCAAGTAAAAGTAAAAGTGTTTGAAGAGGTTACAGTTTGGTATTTAGTATGTATGAGTTGTGATTTTATTGTTAGGGTAGTAATTTGTGAAATTATTATTTGTTGAGGTATGTCATCCTTGACAAAGCAACATAAGAAGATGCTGCAGCACTACCTGAAGATCGAAGCTGGAGCACAAACTGAAGATGGACAAAGCAGCAAAAAAGTACATCGACAACGCACAAGAAAGTGCAATAGCACTCCGTGGACCACAAAAGCTACAGCAACCTAGGCAAAAGACAGATGACAGAATCTTCTCTAGCAACCCATGATGGTTTGAAGCTAGATCAGAATGGCCGGTCATCATGAAGTTGCACGGAGAGAGTCCAAAGAAGTACAGCCGGGGTCGCAGAGGTTCAAGGAGCTTTGCAAACATCATCAGGTGATCAGCATATGTCATCACGCGCCGGAAGTGATCCAGAAAGATAAGGTTTCTAAATTCCGATTTGAGAAACCAAATCTCAACAACTCCGCAAGAATATAGGTGAAGATTTAAAAGATGTTGTGCTGCGCTACAATTCCTAGGGCATCTAGGGTTTTCGGAGTTGATCATTAATGAAGCTACAAGAGCAATGCAGAGGAAGAGCAATTGGTAATAAAATCGAAGCAGAGAATACACACAATGGGAAATAATAACAGAAGGCTGAAGTGACAAAGTTGTGTTGAGCGCAGAGAGATATGAGAACTTGCAGAGTTTGATCTAGCATTAATCCATAGAACTCAACTGGAGCACAGCTTGTTGAATGATCAATCAGTTGCTTCAGAGAACAACTACGGACAAGTGGTGTTGCAGGCTATTGGAGAGCTGAATGCTTTTACCTGATAGTAACAGGTGGTCACTGATCGAGGGAGAGTATGGTCTGGGTTTGAAGAGCTCAGCAGGAGTCCGACTCTTTGGCAGAGAGTTCTAGAAGAGTCGTCGACTAAAGTTACAACAATTCTGATATAGAGATTGCTATAGCATTCCCTCTACTACACATTGTAATAGGATAGGCTAAGTTTGTGAGTCAGGTTTGTAGTTGTTCATTACTGGAAGTGTGTAGGTAGCACAAAGTGAGTCGGAGGGATCAGGATGCGAGCTAATCGGTATGATCAGATTGAGCTAAGGTTTGGCTAGGTTAGAAGTAGTGGTTGAAACAAGCGTTGGCCGTGTTTCTGGAATCCATTGTACTGTAACTGTGAATAGTGAAACCTTGAAGACTTGAGTTGCCCTCCCCTGACGTAGGCAGTTGTAGAACTGGGTGAACAAATTGTTTAATGTCTTTCAGGTTCGGCCAGAGAAACAAATTCCACATAGTGATATAGAGAGTGCTACAGCAACCGCTGTAACTCGTCACCGGCAGCGCGCAACAAATTTTAATTGGTATCAGAGCCAATCACTCGACATATAAAGTGTGATCCGGGAATGCGTTGCTGACATCTACTGCCACCATGAAAGAAGGACAAAGCACCAGCCAACCGCCACTACTCGAGAGAGGAAATATGGCTATTGGAAAGCTCGGATGAAGGCTTTCCTTAAGGCTATTGATTAAAAGGCATGGAGGGCAGTCATATAAGAGTGGTCCCACCCACTGACCATTGACAGCAACAGGAGTTGCAAGGAAGAAATCCAAAGACAAGTGGACTAGTGAAGAGGAAGTTGTAGCATCCGGCATATCCAAAGCATTAAATGCTATATTTTCTGCGGTTAATGCTAACAATTTCAGGCTGATATCAAAATGTGATGTGGCCAAACAAGTTGAGAGATTCTTAAAACAGCTCATGAGGGAACAAACAAAGTGAAAATCTCTAGAATGGAAATATCACCTCAAGATTTAAAAGCCTGAAGATGCTGGAAGAAGAGACCATCTCAGAGTTCAATGCAAGATTATGCGATATATCAAACGAGGCCTAGGCTCTCGAAGAACCAATTCAAGAGGAGAAGCTGGAGGCACTGATTGGCTCTTTGAGATAGTTTGAGATGAAAGTTACAGAAGATGCTACACCACTCTCCAGGAAAAATCTTGGGCTGAAAGCTTAGATAAAGGAGAAGGAGACTGTCCCTGATGATGTAGGGCAACAACTGTCCCTGCTAGTCAAAAACTTTGGCAGGTTGATGAAGAGAATTGACCAGAAACCTTCGTATGTAGGTCAGTCATCTAGGGGGAGAAACAGAAGAGGAGAAAATTCCTAGCGAAGAAACAAGGATGGTGACCAAAGTAATGAGGAAAGCAAAGATAAACAAAAAGGGATCCAATGTTGGGAGTGCGAAGGATATCGCCATAGACAGACTGAATGCCCAAGATACTAGAAGAAAAAAAAAAAAACAAGTCCCTAACTGCCAACTGGAGTGATGAGGACAGTGAGGGTGATACTGATCACAAAGGGAATTTAGCGTTGACTACTGTACTTCATTTTGAGAACTCAGATTCAATAAATTCAGATATTGCTTATGGGATTGTTGAATCTGACAACAGTGATGACGAAGACGTCTCAGAAGACTCAATTGCCGAACAATTCAAACTAATACAAGAGAAATGCTTCCAAGTTATTGAAGCCAACAAAGAACTGTAGTCAAAGATATCCGGATTGGAAGGTGAACGAGACAAGCTTAAGAATATCATTATCTCACTAACCAAGGGACAACAATCAGAAGATGCTAAGATAATAGGAAAGGACTGTCAACAAAGAGCTACATTAGAAACAACCAACAGAGAGTCATCCATTCTGGATGAAATTTTGGCCTACCTAAGGTATGGAGGTGGGACTGAAGGGCTTGGATACACATGCGAAGCAAGCATTGGTGTGACTACATTTGTAAAAGCCATGGATTCCGAAGAAACTGAAAGAGCTGCAAGTATCCAGAAGAGCCTAGTCAAGTTGTTCAACATGTTCAAAAAAAGGAGCCAAAAAAAAGAATAAGAGAATGCTGCAACAATCTCTTGATCAATCTCCTGCTCGAAAGCCCAGAACAAAGAAGGGGAGATGCCACTTCTGTGATCAAGCAAGACACTTCCAGAGACACTTCAATCCTGACTAGGTATTGGAAGCCTCGAAGACCAACAAATGCCAGTCAGTTCAGAATAAAAACAAGAAACCTGCCATCCACATATGAATACTATAGCACTCAGATGCAAGTAAACAAGGGATATCGTTTCACTGTGCAGGAAACCTTAAGAAGTATTGAAGGGACCACTAACCCCAAAAGGAGGCATAAAATGAATAGAAATCTGAACGTCTCATCCACTGCCAGAAAAATGACAGCAGAAAAATGCAAGTGTCAAAAGCATTGGGTACGTGTGTCAAAGAATACAGCTATGGATGAACATCACCCAATATTCCCACGGAAGCACAAGACAAGGGTCAGGCTTATGCTCCAAAGTCGACTCAAGTTCTAGGAGAGGCAATTGAACAGAATGCTACACCTTTCCCTAGTAACTTGAGGCTGTAGCTTGTGAAATTATGGTTGGCGCCAAAAGTTGGTCATACGCAGAGAAGTCAACATGAGTCCGAAGTTTTCAAAGAAAAAGAAAAAGGAAAGAAGGGGGAAGTTTCAAGTTAACGGATTTGACAGTGAGCTTCCACTGAGCCAACCTCCTGCAACGGAAATCCTAAAAAGGAGCTCCTCACTTCAAATTAGTGAACCAGGAGAGGTCCCGCGCCTGACTTGGAACCCACTTGCTGGTTAATCCTAGACAGGACCGTCAGCAACAAAAAGGGCGGTCGACATCAATGAGTATTTGTCTGCAGAAGTTGATGAGGACCTCCTGTCCACCAGTAAGAGCAACAACCCATCTGCTCAAGGGAATGCTGAAGCTTTCGGTTTTGCTCATTCCCGTGCAAATTCTAACACAGAAGAGACCTTCTCTGATATAAGATCAAAAAAGGCATTAGATAGGCAGGTTGCTGTAGTATCCACTCCTTCATCAGAAGACGATCCCTCAGCAGCCTCCAGCAGTGACGAAGAAGAGGCACAAAAGGAGGAACAAGAACCGTCACTGAAATCAGTGGACAAAGGGAAGGAACCAATTAATATTGACTCTTTCAGTGATGAAGAAGGAGATGAAACAAAAGACAATGAGTGAGAAGACTTCAGGATTGCCCCAAGCCCTCAGAACCCTCGCCTCGAGCCTGCCATCGCTAAGTTTGTACCTCCTCCGCCCACCAAATCAATTGTATCTGGAATTGAACAAAGGGGCATTTGGTCAGAAAAATGAATGTCGCCGGGTCATAGGAGATTGTCAACCGCAGAACCATGGTCCTAGAGAAGCTGGTGGAGCCTGGGAGGTTCAGGGTCCCGGAGGTGATAACCTTGCTGAGAGAGGTAAATCTACTGCATTCCCTGACTGCTGCCAAACGTTACAATCTACATTTGGTTAAGGAATTTCGGGTAAATTTTATTACGGACTATGGAAGAGTAGGGAGTTTATTATATGGGGTTAAGCTTTGTGAGGAAGCTAAGAGTTGTGACCACACAGTCGGTGATCAACAAATTTATGGGAATCAATGGGGATCCCAGCCCACCTGCAGATGTGAGCTCAGATACATTGGCTACAACGCTCATTGGAGGGTTGTGTAAAAGTTGGGTCTCTCACAATTTAGGAGCTACTGATCTGACAACCAAGTACTCAATCCTCTACTCCTTTGCTGTAAGGAATTGGATGCCTAACTAACACAGGGGAAAGGTAGCAAAGCAATGGGCCAGCTACTGTTAAGCATAGGGCAAAAGAAAGAAATCAACCTGGGTAAGATCATATCCCATCAGATCGCTGCTCATGCCGACAATCCGAAATCCAACTTGAGCATTGGATTCCCCTCCCTGATATACGAGATCATGATCAGCCAACATTAGGAGTTCAAAGTTGTCTCTGAAGAATTATCTGAGGCTCCTCAGATGTTCCTACTGGATCACAAGGTGTTCAAAGGTAGGCATATAGTGGATGTGGCAAAGCGAGAACCAGCCCTGGTACCAGCAGGAAGATCCAGAGGATGCTGAAGAACTCCCTGACGTTCAAGCCCTGGCTCTGGATGCTTCTCTGCGAGCTAGGATGATCAGCCACCTCAAGTCTGAGCTCGTCTATCTGACATCGGAGGCCAAGAAGAAGACTATGTGGAAAACGCAGATCAGAAGCCTCCTCCGTGACTTTGAGTACCCAGAAGCTAGCAGCTCAGCCTCAGCAGCCCGAGAATCATAGAAGCCCCTTCATTTGTGACAAAAAGGGGGAGAAAATTGTAATAGCTGATCATTGACATGCTCCTAAGACATTCTATCTGTGAGGTTTAGTGTTTGAGGAACTCTAAATTCAAGTGTAATATTTAGAAGCAGTTGCCTAGCATAGATAGCTAGTTATTATGACATGTAGTCATTAATAGTGTTGATGTAGTTTTGCCAAAATACCAAGGGCGAGATTGTTGAGATATGACATCCTTGACAAAACAACACAAGAAGATGCTACAGCACTCCCTGAAGATATAAGCTGGAGCACAAACTGAAGATGGACAAAACAGCAATAAAGTGCAGCAACAAAGCACAAGAAAGTGCTATAGCATTTCGTGGACTACAAAAGCTGAGGCAACTTGGGAAAAAGACAAATGTCAGAATCTGCTCTAGCAACCCGTAATGATTTGGAGCTACAGCATAATGGCCGGTCATCTTGAAGTTGCACGGAGATAGTCCATAGAGGTAGTGCCGGAGTCACAGAGGTTCAAGGAGCTTTGCAAACGTCATCAAGTGATGAGCAGACGTCATCACACGGTCGGAAGTGATTCAGAAAGATAAGGTTTCTAAATTTTGATTTAGGAAACCAAATCTCAACAACTCTGCAAGAATCTAGGAGAAGTACAAAAGATGCTGTGCTGCGCTACGAATCCTAAGGCATCTAGGGTTTCCGGAGTTGATCATTGATGAAGCTATAAGAGCAATTTAGAGGCAGAGCAATTGATAACAAAATCGAAGTAGAGAATACACAAAACGAGAGATAATAGCAGAAGGCTGAAGTGACAGAGATGTGTTGAGCGCAGAGAGAGATCAGTATTTACGGAGTTTGATCTAGCATTGATCCACAGAACTCAACCAGAGCACGGCTCGTTGAAGGATCAATCATTTGTTTCAGAGAACAGTTGCAGACAGGTGGTGATGCAGGCTTTTGGAGAGCTGAACGCTTCTACCTGATAGTGACAGGTGGTCACTGATCAACGGAGACTAAGGTATGGATTTGAAGAGCTCAGCAAGAGTCTGACTGTTTGGCAGAGAGTGCTAGAAGAGGCGTCGAGTGAAGTTACAGCAATTCTGATATAGAGATTGTTATAGCAATATGTCTACTACACATTGTAATAGGATAGGCGAAGTCTGTGCATCAGGTCTTTAGCTATTCGTTCTTGGAAGTGTGTAGGTAGCTCGAAATGTGTCCGAGGGATCAGGCTGCGAGCTAACCTATGTGATTAGATTGAGCTAAGATTTGGCTAGGTTAGAAGAAGTGGTTGAAACAAGCGTTGGCAGTGTTTCTGGAATCCATTGTACTGTAATCGTTAATAGTGAAACCTTGAGGCTTTGGAGTTGTCCTCCCCAGATGTAGGCAGTTGCCGAGCTGTGTGAAGAAATTGTTTGGTGTCTTTCAGGTTCGGCCAGATAAACAAATTCTAAAAAGTGATATAGAGAGTGCTATAGCAACCACTGTAACTCGTCAACAGCACCGAGCAGCAAATTTTATTATTGATTTATTTGTGGATCTGATAAAAATTATGTTAGAGTTCAAGTGATATTGTTTCAAGAGGTTATTGTTTAGTGTTTTGTTTCAAGAGGTAAAGAGAAATGGATAACATGAAATCAGACCGGATGGTTATGTCGACGTTGGAGACCCTCGACATGCCCGTAATGGATAAGTTTGACAGGGATGAATTGGAATTCCTTGAGCAACTTCATAATGAGGATGTATTTATGGTTCTTGAACCTGAACATATTTGGGATATCCCAGCATTCAATGATGTGTCGGCGTGGGACGTGAATAACCATGTCGATGAATACTTGGATCGTAACCATGGACATGCTGCTACACTTGGGTGGGAGCTACATTTAACAGCAAAGCAGATGCAATTTATGTTGTGCAAAAGTATTCTATACTAAACCATGTTGAATAGTTGATGAAGGAATCTGGCTCATAGTTGTTGATTCTACATTGTCGAGAAGGTGAGGGGAACTGTCCATGGCGGATCGGGATAACGATGAAAAAAACTCGTCATACTGGGAGGTTAAAAATTACCGATTGGATCATTCATGCAAAAATGACCTCATTTTAAAGGAAAATGTGCATCTCACGAGAAACTTCATAGCCATGGAAATTGAGGATGTTATTAGCGAAGATTGCGATTATCTCCTGGAGAAATAAGAGCAAGAATCTTCAAAGATTATGGTTATGAAATTCGGTATTTGATGGCATGGTAGGAAAGGCAACAGGAGCTGAAAATTTTATTTGATGACTGGGATGAATCATTCATAAACCTTCCCCGATTTATGTTGGCATTGCAGGAATCAAATTGTGGAACCGTTGTTAAATGGTTTCACACCATAGATGAAGAAAATGAATGTCTGATCATGCACTGAGCATTCTGAGTTTGGTCCAACAATTGATGCTTTCAAGTATTGTCGTCCCGTGATAAGTGTTGATGGAACTCATCCATATGGAAAGTATGATGTAAAATTACTTATCGATGTTGCGTTGGACGCAAATAACCATATATTTTCGATTGTTTTTTCTTTGGTGAAGAGCAAGAATAATTCAAGTTGGAAACTGTTTATGAAGTGCATACATAAGGGCGTGACAGATCGTGATGAGCTGTGCGTTATTTCTGATCGACACATAGGAATCATTGCCGCAATGCAAGAACCTGAATGGGTTGCTCCTCGAGCTTATCACTGGGTATGTAACTTCAATGAAGAATACTACTTTGAAAAAAAAACTTGTGCGCGTGGCACATCATAGAAGATCAAGTTTGATAGAGAATACCAAGAATTGCGTGACTTCTTCATGATAAACCAAGGGTGCTAGAATGGTTGGATAATATTCCTTGGTCGAAGTGGTCTTTGCATACGATGAAGGTGGTAGCACATGGTGATCCATGACAACAAATGCTACTTAATGTTTCAACAATATTATAAAGGGTGGGCGAGACCCACCCATATGTGCTCTTATTTTGTTCACTTTCTTTCAATGCAATGCATATTTCTGCAAGCGCCAAGATACATATCAGAACAAAGTCAAAATGTTTGCACCGAAGATAGATATGAAGTTGAGGCAACAAACCCTAAATCACACAAAATCACTCCCTACCCTAAACATACATACTTAAATCATCAATTGGAATTAGCCATAAACAACTTATACCACAAAAATCCTTTCCGATCCAACCTTTCACAATGTCGGCGCCGAATTGTTCATGCTGAGAAGCTTTGGTCGGAGAAGACGTGGAGGAGAAATAATGAACCAGGCGGAGAAAACTGAAGTAGGACGCTGGATTTGTTATCCTTGTGAGACCGATGTTAACAAAATCGGTCTCTTTAGATTTTCCAAGAGACCAGTCATAACAAGAGCGGTCGAATTAAAAAGAGGGATTTGAGAAAGTTTTTCATGGGATGGGATATTTGAGAAAGATGGATTTCGGTTTGGGGAAAATCTAAATTTTTTTCTCATCATCTCTGCCTTTGCTCCTCTGATTTTAGAGATTGGTCACGATTCCCCCATGGAAGTATGGATGTAATCTCGAGGTCTGGATTTGCCGCCCTAGCTTTGATGAGAACACCCTTGGTTGTTTGCCTTCCAAAAATGTCTCTTTGTTTATTTTATTTTTCTAGTTTTCCTCGACAATTGTCATTGTAGTCCGACCCATTGATCGATCGATATATCGACTAAATATTCACTTGTTTACAATGGATTCTTGTTCGTTTCACGGACGTTTTATTATCATTTTACCACGCTACTCTTGTTCCAGGTCAAAGTTTACTAAATTGAAGCTTTGTAGCTCATTTTAAGCAAAATAAGGAAAAACACAAAGATTCAGACGAATACAGACCAAATATTGGAAAGATTGATCTATTCGTCTTCAAAGGCTTGCCGAGCGCATGATGTTGTTTGATTACCGCATCCCATAATGTGTTGGAAAGCTAACTCAAAGGGATACATTTTTTTAGAGCCAAGACAGGTTTAAAGGGTCAAAAAAGCAAGCAAAGTCAGAATCATCGTAGAGAGTGAACAGTAGCCCGGTTCAAGACCAAACCGCTGGTTTAGGTCAAACCGAGCAAAAACATGATTTTTCGAGACCCAATGAGATGGCCATGTTAAAAACCGAACCAGTAAATCATTAAGTGAACCTGTGGTTGTGAATATTCAATCGCTGGTTGGAATTGAACCAGCCCAAAATTTGATTTCTAAAACCAAAAATCGAAGAACACCAATCAACAACACGATTTTCTCGTTCTTTCTTTTCTCTCATCTTATATTCGTGGTAATCTCCATGAGTAGTGAGTGGTGCTCTGATTCTAGGATCATACAGATCTCATGCCTTACTCGACGATTCATGTGATCTTAATAAAATCTTTCGATTATGTTAATGGAGTTCTTTAATTCTATTGTTCTCAATTCAGTGTTTCTTAATAAAACTGTTTGCTATTGATTGTGATGCTTTATTGTTAGAACGAAATTAGGATAAAAACACAAATATGAATGGGTTTACGTAATCATCCGGATTAAGTAGAATTAATATTGAAGCATGGTAGCTATATTGTTAGTACATGAATCGATAGGGAAGTTGGCATTACTGTCTGACAACCCTAGGCTTAATAAATAAAAACTTTTCATAATACGTGATTAGGCGGCATTCCACAGTGTAGATTAATTCAGGCACTGATCAGTAATCAGGCGGCTTGCCTGACGTTATAAGGTTATTTCCATTAATCTATAAAATAATTGAATTGTTTGAATTATTGCATGATTTGTGTGTTAGGCATGGGTGAAGTTTGATCTTTGAACTCTTTCTTTGATTGAATCGACCTTTTACTTTTAACGTCATTAGGATAATTAGTATAACTTTTGCCAATTTCTATTAGAAATAGCTAAACACATTATTTCCTAGCTAGTATATACACAAGCATGTTCCTAGGATCAACCTTAGGCTAACCAACATTTATAAATTATTTTTGACTGCAACTTGACCCCTAAAACATAGACTTGACAAATATAAAGGGTTAAAAAAGCGCCTGTCAAAATGGCGTTGTTTCCTGGGAACAGTGTTTAGTGTGTTATTAGTTTTAGCTTATATAGTTTAGGACTATTCCATCCGGTAGGAGGCCGTCTGGCCACTTTCTTCCAGGCCTACTATCTTTTTCCATTGGTCGGCTCAATTTGCAACACTTTTCCTTTTTGCTTCTGCATCCTTCCAAGTTTCCTCTTCTTTTACTTTGCTTGATATTATATGGAAAAAAATTCAGTTTTGCTACAATTACAAATTGTATTATTTTTTCTGTCATTGTTTCCAAAAGTACTTCACATTTGGCATCTCTTGATCAACCTATTTTTTTAGTCAAACCGCCACACGCAGTAGCGGTTTGATCTACTAGATCGATAAATAGACGAGTCAGATCCAACACTGCATTCAAATAGGCAAAAAAAAAGTCGCTACTCACAGTAGTGGTTTGCGCTCATAAAACATCAGAGCACACTGAGTTCGTTAAACATAACAAATCTCTACTCACAGTAGCGGCTTGACACAAAAATTGAGCAAATCTCTACTGTGAGTAGCGGCTTCTTCTAGAATGAAATCGCATCGAAGCCCTTACTACATTTACTTTGATAGTATAGATTTGAAGATCAAGTTCATCTCAAAAGCATTCAAAAGTCAAAAGCTAGAATCCATAATAGTGATGGGGTTCAACACATAAACTAAGGTCTAGTTAGGAACAAGTCCTATAGATAGTCGAACTGCTTTTAAGCCGAGTATTCCTGTTGTTACATTTGTAGTCTCCATCTGCGTGACATGAGATGGACCATGACTGTCTTTGTCAGGTTTAAATGATCTATAAATATCTCTACCGGAGGTCATCATCATTACCTGTAAAATTGTAGGAGTAATGAAAAACTTTAACTTTAATTTAGTTATTTTAAAACATACCAGTATAAAACAAACAAGCATAAGGTCAACTCCCAAGGAACTCTCCTCACCAATCTTGACTAAGTCATTCCGAGAATCATGGAATAACTCAAAAGTTAATTTCTTTATATTTTGATTAATCACCTTGACAAAGATTTCTGCCGCGACTCGGCCTAAGTGAACTAAAGACTGGAATTGCAAAATAAATAAATTAATTAGTCTAGCTTATTCAAAAAATGGTACTATGGTTTTGTTAATATAAAAAACTAAAATAATAAGGATTTTCGGGCGAGATAGGTGACGGCACGTCGTTGTGTGTGCCAAAATTAAATTTATATTCTCCTACTATACTAACAGGCAGTAAGCAGGGTGGAATCCAAAGGAGAACAGCTAGTTTAGATTTCTACTAATAATTGTCATGATAAAGGGGGGTTTTCAGGAAGATTGTTGTTGTTTATCAAATTCAGAAGAAATCAGTTCAGGGATATGCATTGCAACTGATAATCATTAATTGAAACATGCATCACTAGTGAAACTACTATTCTAGTATAACAATCCCGCTAAGGTAATGTCGACTTCAAGTTCTATCTACTATTAACCGCTAAGTTCTCAAGTAGATGTAATATTTATTCTCTTAGTTACCAGTGAAATTTCACAGTGTCTCAATCCGGCAGATTTGTGAACAAGCAGTTGCTGCAGCACACTCTTGTTCACTAGAATTAATCTCAGCAAGCAACAAACAATGCACAAGTTTGTTCACCCAGTTCGGCCAATCTGCCTACGTCTGGGGAGGACTATTCTCCAGTCCTCAATCCACTCAACCAAAGGTTCCAAGTACACTAGGTTACAACGCACGCAACCTATGCTACTCAACCTTTTGTTGACTACTCAGCACAATCAGAACAAGCTCTGATTTGTGCCAGCACACCCTCTACAATATGTCAGTCTAGAATAGCTACAATCCTCTCAAAGAACTCAGCCTATTCTATCCTACACTACTCAGCAGGGTTGCTGCAGCAACAGCTGTAACACACAGCTGAAGCACACTGTCCGCGTCGCTCCAAGGCCTTCTGCCGAGCCGATCGAACCACTCCAAGAGCGCTGCACACTCTGAGTAACTCCCCCTCACTCAGTGACCACCTGTCACTAGTGAGTTCTTCCGCACGAACCTCCACCGAGCCTTCCACCCGTCAGTTCTTCCGCGGCTGCCTTTGATCAACCAACAAGCTCCACAGCTCTGAATTGGCTTCCAGATCAATGCACGAATCAGTCTTTGCAAGACCTGATTCTCTTCTGCAATGCACACCACAGCTCTGCGCTCAACGCTCTGCCCGTGTGTGTTTGATCGAAGAACAACGTCCGTAGCACCCAGAAAATCCTCTCTCTGAAATCTGTGTCTACTCTCGTGTATCACTCAGCTTCGATAACACTCTTCAGCCCTCAAACCTTCTGCTTAAATACCCACACCACTTTAAGCAATTTCCAGGTTTAGGCAATTGACCCACAAGATCAATTATCTCCTAAAATCTAGGAGATTAGATTTGATTAATATCTTCAATGCAAATCTCCTTCTCTGACTAGCAAACCTTGCTGGAAAATGCTCAACGGTATTTTAGAAATTCTTCTAAGCACTTTCACAAAGCTGCCATACCTTCAAAACACACCCAACACAAAACTGCTACTCGGACAGTTGAACCAGCACTTGAACCAGCACCTGCTGCAGCATCCCCTGCTGCATCTGCTGCTGGTTTACTTCTGCTGCCAGCTTGATTGTTTGAGCTGCAACAACTCCTTGTTCACCTTTGCTGTAGCTGTTTGCTGCTGCTGGAATTTCCTAAATGCATTAGGAAACAATCCCATCAATTCTAAGGAAGATCCTCCAAGATCTCTACAAGATCATATCTTCACTTCAACAAATCTGCCCTTGTTCTTGAGAGACACTCCAGAAATATTCTCCTGAATATTCAGCTCTTTCCGGAAGCCCTTCGGTCCTTTGATTTGTTGTTTGAATGCAATCTTCGAGAAAGCTAAATTTCTGCTACAGCATTTGTGCTGCAGCATCGGCTGGAGCACAAGCTGTCTGAAGGTGTGCAATACTTCTGCTGCTGAACTTCTGCTCTAGAGGTTGCTATTGCACTTGCTTACTCCACTTGAGTACTGAGATAGTCACTCTGCCCAGATTGCACAAGCTGATGTCGTCATGATCTCTTTCAGATTTTCGAGCGCCCCAAGGCAACATTAAGTCGCGCGCCTCGTGAAGACATTAGCCACTTAATGTCTTCATTTGCTGTTTTCTTTCCATACTTGCTATAGCAGGCTCTAGTTCACTTTGTAGGAGTTTGTCAATGATGCCACATACCTTCACAATCTCCCCCTTGGCATTTTGACAAAATCCAAGAACCCTTCTAATCTTAGGCAATCCTCCTCTCATCTTTGAACTCCTTCTTTTGCAGCTTCCTCAGCTTCAATCTTCAGGGAATGTTGTAGCAACTTCTTGTGCTTGTTTTGTCAAGGATGCCATTACCTTAACACTCTCCCCCTTGGCATTTTTGACAAAACCTGAGCATCATTTCTTTGTCAAGGATGCCATTACCTTAACACTCTCCCCCTTTGCATTTTTGACAAAACCTGAGCATCATTTCTAAGAGCACCTCTTCTCTTCTTCTCCCCTTCTCCTCTTCTCCTCTTCTCCCCCTTTTTGTCACAAATGATAGAGGGGGATACCAGCTAAACTCAGCGAGTATGCCAACGCCTCTTCTCCATCCACAGGAGAGGGCATTCCAATGTGTCAACATGTGCTTCTTTGGTTGGCTTTGGGGGAATATCAGGTGGCTGCTTCTCCACCCATACTTGTACTGGTTTTCGAACATGCTGCTTCCGAGTTTTGTTGTGACCAGCAACTCTTTCTTTCCTTCCGGCATTGTTTCGGTGTCTCATCCTCTCTGTGCCAGCATCCTTCTTGATCCTCATTTTCGTTGTCCCTCCAACATATCTGATGTTTTCGTGCACAACTGAATAGTGACAGTCCATCGGCTTTGATGAGCTGGAGATCACCTGCGTGCCACGCCTGATCCTTGGCTTCATCTGGCGTTGTCCGTCTGTAGGCGATTTCTGAGGTCTCCGATACATGTTCAGGATCGGGCATCTTCTCTGAATGTGTCCCTCTCGATCACAGAAATAACATCTGCGACTTTTGCACCTGGGTTTCTTTTCTGCTACAGGTTGTTGATACAACGGTTGCTGTAGCAGCTTCTTGTTCACCCTTCTATGCACATTCTTCTGAACTAGTTTCTGGGACAGGACCGGTTTCTCCACTACAATCTCAGCATCTTCTAGCTCCGTAGCTTTGATGAATATAGTACTTTCAGCACCTACTTCTCCAGTGTATCCAAGACCTGAGTAGCCACCTCCATACCTTTGGCGTGCTAGAATATCTTCAAGAGTGCTTGTTCCACTATTAAGCATCTTTGTAGTCTTCCGGTAGAGGTTGAGCTCTTCCTTCTCTGCAGCAAACTTCTCTTCTTGCTGGGCAACCTGATCCGTAAGAGCAGTGATCATATTCAGCAACTCCTCTTGTTTTTCTTGCAGATCTGAAACTTTAGCCGTCAATCCTTTGTTGACCTCCATGACTTGCAGCCATTCTTCGTGCAACAGGGTAAAGTTTCTTGCAATGGACTCCTCAGTGATTTCCTCATCATCACTACTGTCTGACTCATCAGCACAATCAACACTTTCTGGCTTTGTTGAAACGGTGCTCTTCAAATCAGTTTCAAACATCAAAGCAACATTGCTAATTTGGTCAGATTTTTCTTCACTGTCTTCGTCTCTCCAATTTGCAGCAGGAGTTTTGTTCCTTTCATGAGCCGACTGGAGGATCTCCCATGCTTGCTTGGCAACTTCACAGTCAGAGATCAGCCCGAAATTATTTGCGTCAACAGCGGCAAAAATCGCGTTCAAGGCTCTTGAGTTACTGGTTGCTACAGCTTCTTCTTCAGCTGTCCTTGACAAAACAAGCACAAGAAGTTGCTACAACATTCCCTGAAGATTGAAGCTGAGGAAGCTGCAAAAGAAGGAGTTCAAAGATGAGAGGAGGATTGCCTAAGATTAGAAGGGTTCTTGGATTTTGTCAAAATGCCAAGGGGGAGATTGTGAAGGTATGTGGCATCATTGACAAACTCCTACAAAGTGAACTAGAGCCTGCTACAGCAAGTATGGAAAGAAAACAGCTGATGAAGACATTAAGTGGATAATGTCTTCACGAGGCGCGCGACTTAATGTTGCCTTGGGGAAGAGGAGACATGGACAGCTGAAGAAGAAGCTGTAGCAACCAGTAACTCAAGACCCTTGAACGCGATTTTTGCCGCTGTTGACGCAAATAATTTCGGGCTGATCTCTGACTGTGAAGTTGCCAAGCAAGCATGGGAGATCCTCCAGTCGGCTCATGAAAGGAACAAAACTCCTGCTGCAAATTGGAGAGACGAAGACAGTGAAGAAAAATCTGACCAAATTAGCAATGTTGCTTTGATGTTTGAAACTGATTTGAAGAGCACCGTTTCAACAAAGCCAGAAAGTGTTGATTGTGCTGATGAGTCAGACAGTAGTGATGATGAGGAAATCACTGAGGAGTCCATTGCAAGAAACTTTACCCTGTTGCACGAAGAGTGGCTGCAAGTCATGGAGGTCAACAAAGGATTGACGGCTAAAGTTTCAGATCTGCAAGAAAAACAAGAGGAGTTGCTGAATATGATCACTGCTCTTACGGATCAGGTTGCCCAGCAAGAAGAGAAGTTTGCTGCAGAGAAGGAAGAGCTCAACCTCTACCGGAAGACTACAAAGATGCTTAATAGTGGAACAAGCACTCTTGAAGATATTCTAGCACGCCAAAGGTATGGAGGTGGCTACTCAGGTCTTGGATACACTGGAGAAGTAGGTGCTGAAAGTACTATATTCATCAAAGCTACGGAGCTAGAAGATGCTGAGATTGTAGTGGAGAAACCTGTCCTGTCCCAGAAACTAGTTCAGAAGAATGTGCATAGAAGGGTGAACAAGAAGCTGCTACAGCAACCGTTGTATCAACAACCTGTAGCAGAAAAGAAACCCAGGTGCAAAAGTCGCAGATGTTATTTCTGTGATCGAGAGGGACACATTCAGAGAAGATGCCCGATCCTGAACATGTATCGGAGACCTCAGAAATCGCCTACAGACGGACAACGCCAGATGAAGCCAAGGATCAGGCGTGGCACGCAGGTGATCTCCAGCTCATCAAAGCCGATGGACTGTCACTGTTCAGTTGTGCACGAAAACATCAGATATGTTGGAGGGACAACGAAAATGAGGATCAAGAAGGATGCTGGCACAGAGAGGATGAGACACCGAAACAATGCCGGAAGGAAAGAAAGAGTTGCTGGTCACAACAAAACTCGGAAGCAGCATGTTCGAAAACCAGTACAAGTATGGGTGGAGAAGCAGCCACCTGATATTCCCCCAAAGCCAACAAAAGAAGCACATGTTGACACATTGGAATGCCCTCTCCTGTGGATGGAGAAGAGGCGTTGGCATACTCGCTGAGTTTAGCTGGTATCCCCCTCTATCATTTGTGACAAAAAGGGGGAGAAGAGGAGAAGAGGAGAAGGGGAGAAGAAGAGAAGAGGTGCTCTTAGAAATGATGCTCAGGTTTTGTCAAAAATGCCACATACCTTCACAACCAGTACTATTTCCAACGCTAGGCTTACGCTAATGGTAGACTAATCAAATATCATGCACTACTAGTCTAACTCGATCATCGCTAAGTTCCTCTAATCAAACACACAAGCATGTCATTAAGCGTAAGAACATGAATTTACTGAATTGAATTATGAAAACATAAGTATCTCCAACAATACGTTACAACACAAAATCTCCAAATTGAAAGTTGGGTTTAGCTACTACAATCCATCTAAAGCAATAATGAAAATAAACTGAGTTCAAAAAATACGAAAACATTATCCACGATTACTGTTCACCGGCGTTGACTTCTCCTCTCCGAGCTCTGGTCTTTCTCCCACTTAGATTCAGGTCTCTCCTCTGTCGTTCCAGTAAAAACTCCCTAAGAAACTAGGGTTTCTTCCTCCTTTTCATTCTCTTAAACTTGGGCCGGGCTGACTTTCCTTGCACGAATCAAAAGTGATTCGTGCAAGCTTCTCAAGGTGATTCGTGCAGCTTTCTTGAGAGTGTGTAGGTTGCACGAAGAGGGTCTGTGGGATTAGACTGCTAGCTAGTCTAGGAGATTAGACTGAGCATTAGATTTCGGCTAGGTGAGAAGTAGAGGTGTGAGTCCTTATTTCGAACTGAGATAGTGGAATCTTCAGGATCAAAGCATCCTCCCCAGACGTAGTCAAGTTGCCAAACTGGGTGAACAAACATAGTGTCTTTCTTATTCTGGCGGTAGAGTAATTCCGCAGAAAGATACAGAGAGTGCTTAAGCAGATGCTATAATTCCGCATCAGCAATGCAGTAGAATTTCAAGCTCTAATACAAATTTTAGTTTCACTGCGCATTGCTGGTGATGAGTTAGAGCGTCTACTATAGCACTCTCTGTATCACTGTGCGGAATTAGCTTTATCTGGCCGAACATGAAATACACTTAACAACTGTTTACGTAGTTCGGCAAGGTGCCCACGTTTGGGGAGGATACTCCGATCCTCAAGATTCTACTATCACGGTTTGAAGTACAAAGGACTCAAAATTGAGCCTATGCTAGTTTAACCTCTACTTCTCACCTAGTCGAAACCTTAGCTTAATATGATCCCACAGATTAGCTTTATGTTTGATCACACAGACACACTTCGTGCTACAGATTTGACGCTCATACTTAGCTTATCCTATAACAATGTGTAGTAGAAAGAATGTTGTAGAACACTCTGTACCAGAGTTGTTGTAACTTCAGTCGACAACTATTCTAGCACTCTCTGCCAAACAGTTGGACATACCCTGAGTTCTTCAAAACTCAGACCTTGCTCCCCCTCGATCAATGACCGTCTGTCAATATCGGGTAGCACAGCCGTTCTCCGAAGCTACTCTTTTATCCTTCAACGAGCCACACTCCAATTGAATTCTGCTAATCAACACTAGCCAAACTTAACGAATACTGATCTCCTCTACGCACGACACAACTCTGTATCTCTACCTTCTGCGACTCTCTAGTTGTGTGTTCTCTGCTTCGATTGATTCTGGGTGTGTGATTGATCTGCCTCTATGCTTTTCTTATAGATTTATCAATCACAGCTTTTTAGAAATCCAATCCTCAGACGACAGGAATCTTTTCCTGGATTCTTATGAAGTTGTTGAAGATTCTGTTTCTAAATTGGAATTTAGAATCTTTATCTTTTTGAGTTCCTCCGACCGCGTGATGACAAATGCAGATCACTTGATGATGCTTGCACATCACTCTGATCTCTTGCGATACCAGCGGCATCTCGCCGGACACTCTCCGTGTAGTTTCAAGATGATTGGTTATTATGCTCTAGCTTCAAATCACCACGGGTTGCTATAGCAGAATCTGTCATTTGTCTGTTGCCCAGTCTGCCTCAGCTTTTCTGATCCATGGAGTGCTATAGCTGATTCTTTTGCTTTGTTATTGTTTTGTCAGTTTCCAGATTGTGCTCCAGCTGCAAATCTTCAGGGAGTGTTGTGGCAGAATCTTGTGTTGTTTTGTCAAGGATGTCATACCTCAACAAGCACACTTCCAGTAATAGATAGCTAACGACCTGAACTCTCAAACTTACTCTATCCAATTACAATGTGTTACAATGGATGTTGCAGCAACTTCTTCCGCCAAGTTGCTGATGCTAGGACTTCCTGCAGCGTAGTCGAATGCTCTGCGCTGCTCCCCCTCAATCAATGACCTTCCGTCGCTACCAGAAGCACGCTGGGACTGTCGGCGCAAACTACACTTGGCGACTGTCACCCGTTCGGTCTGTTAACGAGGCTCCGCTCCAGTTGACTTTCTCAAATCAAAATAGGATCAGATTCTACCTGTCTTTATCACCCTTCAGCTCTCACACTACAATTGCTCCAGCACTTCTCCGCTTCTGTAAACTCTCATCTCTGCTTAGTGTGTGTGTTCTTTGATTCAATCTATGTCCTTACTTAGGTCTTTGCCTCTGCATAACTAGCTTTTGCACCTCAGCAAGTTTTTCTCCAAAGGATAATTCTACCTTCTGCAGATAATCCCACCTTCAGAATTATTGAGATTCGGTTTTCTAAACTGGAATTTCGAAACCTTATCTTGTTGGCCTTCATCCGCCCCGCTGCTGAAGATTCTCTAATCATCTGAGCCATCCTCTGCCTGTTGCCACGCTGGTTACAACCATCTGGACAACCTCCGAGCTCCTCCGGAAAGATCTGCTAACAAAGACACTATTTTGAGGATATGGCATCCTTGACAAAACTGCTCAAGAGACTGCCGAAGTACTCCCTAGAATTCGGTGGCTGGAACATAATCTAAAGACTGACAAAACAACAATAACAAAGAGACAGAGACTACTGAAGCACTCCCTGAAGATCTGAAGTTGTCACTACTTGAAGACTAGGCGAGAGATAGCTTTGAAGAGACAGAGTCTGCTTCACCACTCCGTGACGATCCAGAGCTAGAGCAAAATCTTGGTGTTGCATGGTAAGGCTCCGGTGTGGTACGGCTGGTATCGGGGAAGCTGAGAGAGGTATGTAGCTATCATCAAGAGCTCAGCAAATGCCAACACGTGGACTAAGAAGATAAAGATCCAAGAGTTCAAATTTGGCAACGGAATCTTCAACAACCTTGCTAGAATCTAGGAAAGATTCTGATAATGATCCTTGGCATTTTTGGCGTGTTGGAGAGCTTTAAAAGGAAGGCGGGGCAGCAGCACAGGAAGAGAGAATACGATTAGAAAGAGCAACCCAAGTGATCGGTTGGATTCCCGACCAATTCTCGCTTGTGTTTATTGGTTGTTTTCGTTCATTTTTGGAGTATTATGACCATTATGCACTCTCTCCTTCTTGTTTCAGGGCAAATCTGCTCAGGCGCCATGGAGAGTAAAGTTAGAGGCAACTGCATGCAAAAGAGTCGAGGAATATGTCAAATTACCCAAGCCTGTACTGACCGTATCTCCCAGACTGCCCGTATTTATAGTTCGGCATGGCGATACGACCGTGTCGAATCTTCGATTTTCCAGCTGAGGTCGTATCGATTGTAGGGAGTGGATAAGATCGTATCGGTCCTATTAATACGACCGATACGGACAGCTCATCTTATTTTCATAGAATTTGAAGGGATGGAGAGAAGAAAAGAGGGAAGATTAGATTGGAGGCGACAGGACGAGCTAGGGGGAGAAAAAAGGACACGAACCAGAGAAGAAAAGGAGGAAGAAAAGAGGTGTTTCGATCCTTTGTTACTCCAGTGCATGGTTGTAATCTATTGTTTCCGTTAGAGAATTGGATTTGTAACTCCTTCTTTATCTATGAAAGCAATGAAATCATTTTCAATGTTTGATGAATCTTGTCTAGTTTGTTCAAAGTATTGTGATGATGTTCTAAACGAAAGTTTAGGTGGATGGTTGATGGATTGCGGTTTTACTCAAGTATATCAAGTTATGCATGCTAGATGTTTGAAAGAATGCCAGCATGAAATCCGTTTAAACTTAAGTACGTTATTGAGAGATACATACTTAGGAAAGACGAGAGTAAAACGTGCTTTGATCTTATTGACATACAAAAGTAGCGTAAAGAGATAAGTTAGAGGTTAGGTTAGCTTAATCCGAACTCTTTTACTGATCATCATAGTGACGGTTTGTGATTAGTGGAGGAAGTTAGAGAGAATCAATATGTTGAGAGATTGAGATTCGACTTCCGTAATAGATTGATAATCAAATTTGAGCTAAAGCTAGTTTAGAAGATTGATCTATTCATAACCTCTATGGTCGTCAATCATCCATTCATCTTTGTCACTATATTAGAAAACACTAGGCAAGTGAAATCAACCTTGGGATCTTCTTGAAATTTGGCAATTTAACCTTAGCTTGCTTGTCTTAATCCAAATCATTACAGAAAATCAATTCACAAATTGAGTAGCTAAACAAAACTAGATGTTACGTAGTGCATAAGCTTAGTTTACTCCTTGGACGACCCGAAATACTTCGGTTTACAAATTGTTTTTGACCAGCATTGGAACTTCATATTCATTGAATTTGGAGTACAAAAATACTACACGTCAAAATGGCGCCGTTGCCGGGGATTCTGATAATACTACACGTTTTTGGCATGTTTGAGCTTTAAAAGGAAGGCGGGGCAGCAGCACAGGAAGAGAGAACACGATTAGAAAGAGCAACCCAAGCGCACACAAAGAGCACACAGAGATAAACTTACGATAGAAGGGTTCTATATACTGAATTGAAGAGGCGTGTAGTGTTAAGGGAATCAAAACTAGTGCAGTTTGATTATGAACTGGTTCAGAGCTCATTGAAGGAAAAGTCAGGAGCTCGTTGATCAGCCGCGGACAAGCATTGTCACGGGCTGCAGAGCAGTGATCGAGGCTACCCAATACTGACTGAGTGAGTCATTGGTTGAGGGGGAGTTGAGGCTGAGTTTGAAGAACTCAGAGTGTCCGACTACTTGGTTGGAGAGCTTGGAGTGTCGTTGACTGAAAAGACAGCAACTCTGGTGAAGAGTGTCTTAAGGATTCCGTGAGTTACAATTGTACTAGAATAGGCTAAGTCTGAGAGGCAGTATTGTAGCTATCTATTATTGAGAGTGTGTAGGCTGCACTAAGAGAATCTGTGAGTTCAGATTGCTAGCTAGTCTAGGAGATTAGACTGAGCGTTAGATTTCGGCTAGGTGAGAAGTAGAGTTGTGAGTCCTTGTATTTCGAACTGAGATAGTGGAGTCTTGAGGATTGCAGCACCCTCTCCAGACGTAGGCAAGTTTCCGAACTGGGTGAACAAATACTATGTCTTTCTTATTCTGTCAGTAGAGTAATTCCGCAGAAAGATACAGAGAGTGCTTAAGTAGAAGCTATAACTCGGCATCAGCAACGCAGTAGAATTTCAATTGGTATCAGAGCCGTTCGCTCAACATACAGAGTGTGATCCGGGAGAGTGTTGCTGATACATATGGCCTCCATGAAAGAACGACAAAGCACCAGCCGGCCTCCATTGCTCGAGGTAGTCAACTATGGGTATTGGAAGGCTCGAATGAAGGTGAAATTTCGCAGTGCTGCTGAGATGCAGATTGTGAACAAGCAGTTGCTACAGCACACTCTTAAACCGATGGAACTTGTGCAGCAAGAACAATGAACAAACAATTTGTTCACCCAGTTCGGCCAACTGCCTACGTTTGGAAAGGACTGAACTTCAGCCCTTAATCCACTAGTCTTAAAGGTCCCGAGTACAACACAGTACAACGCACGCGAACTATGCTACTCGACCTTTACTAGAACCAAAATCAGAACAAGCTCTGATTTGTGTAACACACACCTACACGCTTGAGTTAATTCAGAATATCTACACCGCTACTTCCACAGACTCAGCCTATTCTAATTAAAGCAATGTTGCCGTAGGTTGCTATAGCACACCCTTGTGCCACTAGCTCGTGCCGAATCTGTCCGCGTCGCTCTAAGCCTTTTGCTAAGCCGATCAAACCTCTCCACGAGCACTGGACACTCTGGAATGCTCCCCCTCACTCAGTGACTACCTGTCACGAGCGAGACCTGGCCTCCTGCCAATTGCCCGAGTACCTCCACTGACAATTGCTCCGTGGCCAACCTTAATCTACCAACAAGTAATCGCTGCTATGTACTGGCTTCCTAGATCAAGCACTGATCAGACTCTGCAAGTCTTGATCACACTCCACTTTAATCACCTCAGCTCTGCGTCACGCTCTGCTATTGGTGATGGTCGAAGCACGGCTCACACACAATCTCCCTCCGTGGTATTCTGTGTATGCTCTTGGTGTTTGCACTCTCTATTTTTGATGCCTTGAATGCTCAGCACGGCCTCCATTAAATAAGAACCCTATGTTCCATCCATATTAGTTTTTAGAAATCCCCCCATCATCAATATCTCCTAATTTGTAGAAGATTTGATTTGATTTGAAAATCTAATCTTCCACAAACAAATCTTCACCCTGGGACGGAATATACACTTGGATATTCTTTGGTGAATATTTAGAAGCTCCCCGTGCGCTCTGCTCTTCATGACGGACCGTTGAAAGCAAACTCCGAATGGGCGCTGATCTTCTGCTATAGCTCCACGCTCCAGGATCTGCTATAGCAACAGCTTGTACAGCGGCTTGTTCACGTGTGCTGGTTTTTTCAATTGAATGTCGTACTTCATCATCAATCTCTCCAATGATATTTTGACAAAACCCCTTGGCCACGGATAACTTTCAAAAAAAAAACGAAATTAAAACAGTAACTATTCAAGTCACAATTAGCCACATTCGGCCTTTGAGTCATTATCCATGCAGGGCTTTCAAAAACATAAAAAACAGGCTTTCTTCCTTCTCCTCCTTTTTGTCATAAATCCACATCAGTCGTCTCGGCCGGGGCATCACCTCCCACCTCTGGATACTCAAGGTCCTTGAGCAAACCTTTGATCTGACTTCTTCTGACATTGATTCTTTTTGCTTCAGCAGCCAGCACATTCAGCTCAGACTTCTAGTGACTCACAATCCGGCCTTTGTGGGCTGCTTGAATTGCTAGGGCAGGGGGAAGTGCCTCTTCCAGAGGGGACGGATCTGATGGGGCAACCAGTAGTGGGCCTTATTGGGCAACGTCGACAACATGTTTTCCTTTGAAAAGCTTGTGATCTACTACAAAAACTTGCAGCTCTTCTGACATACCTTCAGTAATCTCCCCTAACTCCGAATGCTGAGAAATCATCATTCCATAGATGAGGGATGGCAGCACAATAGATTTGCTTGTACTACCAGCATGAGCAGCAATTTGTGGGAACATCACACTTCCCAAGCTAACTCTTCTTCTTTTCCCATTTGAGTGTAGAAGGTTAGCAAAGGGTCTGCTGACCTTTCCCCTATGAGGGCTGGGAATCCAGTTCCTAAATGCCCAAGTTGTACAGCAGTGCATTCTTGGAAGTGAGTTCAGCAGCACTGAGATTGGGTCCTCCCCATGACATGCATACTCCTCCAGTGAGAACCTTGGCCAACACCTCTTGACTTACATTTGTAGGCGCCCTGGACTCATTGTCAATTCCTAGGAAATCATTTATTTTTTCAGGGGTAATTACTACCTTCTTACCCCGCAGCCAACTCTTCCCATAATCAACTCCTTCGTCATCAAACTTTTCTTCCATGTTAACTACAAATTCCTTGACTAACGGTATACTGAATCTGTAAGGGAAAGTCAGGGACTTCAGTAGATATACCTCAGTCAGGAGCTGGATGATCACTGGCGATTTGTATCTGTCAGGGTCCAGTCTCTTCTCTGGAACAATGGTCTTCCTCTCCATAATACCATATGATTGAGAGACATGCTTGTTTTGAAACCAAATGACTCCTACTGTGATCCCTTCCCCTTGCTCCTAGAGGGTAGCTTGAATGTCAGACTACTTCCGAGAGGGTTCTCCATCCTCATCACTTGATGATTCTTCATCACTGGAGTCTGAAATGATGATAGGGGCTTTTTCTTTGTCAAGTTTTGGTGGGGAAGATGCTTTAGCAGCTGCTGATTCAGAAGACTCTTCAGTCCAAGATTCAGAACCTTCATCTGAGCCTGGAGTGAGCACTAATGCTTTGCATGGCTCCTCCTCGACAACCTGAGATGCAGTAGCAACCTCTGGAGCTTGTTCCACAGTCGGAGGAGTAAGGTCTTCAACACTTGGGGAGGGTTCTGTCAATGGTGCTGCAGCAACTACAGGAGCATCAGTCTGCACTACTCTCCTCCTCTTTGACGAAGTACTCTCTGCGTGAGGCGATCTCCGGGACTTAGAGTGTTGAGGAGGTTGCCAGACAACTATGTCCAGACATGTTTCAGATGCACTGTGCACTTGCTCCATTGTAGCTACCTCAGATTTCCTGCTTCCACAGACTCAGCCTATTCTAATTAAAGCAATGTTACCTTAGGTTGCTATAGCACACCTTTGTGCCACTATCTTGTGCCGAATCTGTCCGCGTCGCTCCAAGCCTTCTACTGAGCCGATCGAACCTCTCTACGAGCGCTACACATTCTGAAATGCTCCCCCTCACTCAGTGACCACCTGTCACGAGCGAGACCTGGCCTCCTGCCAATTGCCTGAGTACCTCCACTCCACAATTGCTCCGCGGCCTCCCTTGATCTACCAACAAGCAATCGCTGCTCTGAATTGGCTTCCTAGATCAAGCACTGATCAGACTCTGCAAGTCTTGATCACACTCCACTTTAATCACCCCAGCTCTGCTCACGCTCTGCTCTTGGTGATGATCGAAGCACGGCCCACACACAAGCTCCCTCCGTGGTATTCTGTGTATGCTCTCGATGTTTGCACTCTCTATTTTCGATGCCTTGAACGCTCAGCACGGCCTCCCTTAAATAGGAACCCCATGTTCCATCCATATCAGTATTTAGAAATTCCCCCCAATCATTAATATCTCCTAATTTGTAAGAGATTTGATTTGATTTTGAAATTTCAAGTGTCTCTACTTATGCAGATTTGTGAACTAGCAGTTGCTGCAGCACACTCTTGTTCACTTAAATGTAGGCACAGCAGACAATGAATAGGACACAGATTTGTTCACCCAGTTCGGCCAATCTGCCTACGTCTGGGGAGGACTATTCTCCAGTCCTCAATCCACTCAACCAAAGGTTCAGATCACACTAGGTTACAACGCACGCAACCTATGCTACTTTAACCCCGTGTGGACTACTCAACACAATCAGAACAAGCTCTGATTTGTGCCAGCACACCCTCTACAATATGTCAGTCTAGAATAGCTACAATCCTCTTCAAGAACTCAGCCTATTCTAGCCTACACTACTCAGCAGGGTTGCTGCAGCAACAGCTGTAACACCAGCTGAAGCACTCTGTCCGCGTCGCTCCAAGGCCTCCTGCCGAGCCGATCGAACCACTCCAAGAGCGCTGCACACTCTGAGTAACTCCCCCTCACTCAGTGACCACCTGCCACTAGTGAGTTCTTCCGCACGAACCTCGACCGAGCCTTCCACCCGTCAGCTCTCCCGCGGCTGCCTTTGATCAACCAACAAGCTCCACAGCTCTAAATTGGCTTCCAGATCAAAGCACGAATCAGTCTCTGCAAGACCTGACTCTCTTCTGCAATACGTACCACAGCTCTGCGCTCAACGCTCTGCCCGTGTGTGTTGATCGAAGAACAACTTCCGTAGCACACCCAGAAAGTCCTCTCTCTGAATTTCGTGTCTACTCTCGTGTATCACTCAGCTTCGATCACACTCTTCAGCCCTCGAACCTTCTGCTTAAATACCCTCACCACTTTAAGCAATTTCCAGGTTTAGGCCATTGACCCACAAGATCAATTATCTCCTAAAATCTAGGAGATTAGATTTGATTAATATCTTGAAGCATATCTCCTTCTCTGACTGATAATCCTTGCTGAAATATGCTCAGCAGCATTTTAGAAATTCTTCTAAGCACTTTCACAAAGCTGCCAAGCCTTCAAAACTCACCCAGCACAAAACTGTTATTCGGACAGTTGAACTAGCTCTTGAACCAGCACCTGCTGCAGCATCCCCTGCTGCATCTGTTGCTGGTTTACTTCGGCTGTATACTTCTGCTGGCCTCCTTGATTGATTGAGCTGCAGCAGCTCCTTGTTCACTCATGCTGGTTTTGTCAAACACTGCCATACTTGCATTATCAATCTCCCCCTTGGCATTTTGACAAAACCTTAAGGCCAATGCACTCTTCCGAAAACCAGAAACGAAATACTCTAAATAAAATTAATAGAGAGTAAGTAGATGAGGCCACACTCGGCCATAGCATACTGACCACGCAGGGTCAAAAAAAATGTATCAATATTCAGCAGCATATAAATCTTCTCTCCCCCTTTTTGTCATAGATGCTCAAGGGGCCTGCTCCTCATCCTCCAGGAACTCCAAGTCTCTGATGAGGCTCCTGATCTGTCCACGCCTGGCATCTCTCCTCTTGGCTTCAGCATCAAGAATAGCCAGCTCAGACCGGAGGTGACACACAATCCTGGCACGAAGAGCAGACTGGATTGTGGCAGCAGGGGGAAGAGATTCCTCCAAGGGAGCTGGAGCTGAAGAACCACCCATGAGAAGATCCTCATAGGCAACATCCACTGCATGTTTTCCCTTGAATAATTTGTGATCAACAGTAAAGACCTGCAGCTCCTCAGATAAGCCTTCAGTAATCGCTCCGAACTCTGGGTGCTGAGATACCATGATCCCATGGATGAGGGAGGGCAGCACAATAGGCTTGCTGGAGGAGGCACTCCCGGCATGTGTAGCAAGCTGAGGGAACATCACACTTCCCAGGCTGATCTTCCTCCTCTTTCCAATAGAATAAAGAAGGTTAGCAAAGTCTTTGTTGACCTTCCCTCTGTGAGAACTAGGAATCCAGTTCCTTGCACCAAGATGATACAGCAGAGCATACTTGGAGGTTAGCTCAGCTGCACTGAGATTCGGGCCGCCCCAAGACAGACACACTCCCGCTGTAAGGGTCTTCGCCAATAATTCAGGCTTCACATCAGTGGGAGCCCTTGCATTCTCAGAAATCCCAAGGAATGCATCAATAATTTCCGGAGTAATAACCACTTGTTTACCCCTTACCCAGCTTCTCCCATACTCATCAGCTCCTTCGTCTCCAAATTTTTCTTCCATATTCACTATAAATTCTCTAACCAGAATAATATTGAAACGGTGAGGAAAGGTTAGGGACTTGAGCAGTTTTACCTCAGTCAGGAGCTCAATCATAGCAGCTGATCTATACTTGTCTTGCACCAGACGCTTCTCATGCACAATGTGTTTCCTCTCAACAGCACTCCAGGATTGAGAGACGCTTTTGTTCCTGAACCATGTGCCTCCGACAGTGAGAGCAGAGAAATCTTCAGCTGCAGGACCTTTCTCAGAGGGTCCACCAAGAGATCCTTCTTCACTGGATGAGCTTTCACTACTGGAGCCTGGGATCAGGATAGGAGCTTTGCCCTTGTCTGAAGAAGGGGGATGTGCTGCAGCAGGTTCTTGTTCAGGGGACTCAGCAGCTGTCTCAACCCCTTCACCAATAATACCTGGAGACATGACCAGTGATCTGCACTCTTCTCCTGCAGGAACTGCTGCAGCAGTCTCTGCTGCTTGTTCTTCCTCTGAAGCAGCTTCAGTCATATCTGCTTCTGGCAGCACAGCAGAACCGGAGACAGGTTCTCCATCACGTACCAGCCGCCTCCTCTTCTGCGAAGCTTCTTCAGAGGGAGAGGGCTCACTGTGCGACACAGGGAGAGGGTTTGGTTCCCACACAACCACCTCCAGCGGCTGAGCAGGGTCTTCGTTGCGTGCCTTGGTCCTTCTCTCAGACCTGCTTTGCCTGTCAGCTGCCAGATTCTTCTTCAGTCCGCGTGTCTTCACCATTGCTGCAGAGATGTGGAAGGAAGGAGGAGCGCACAGAGGATGATCGGCAGAGATTTCTGAGACGCCCTTTGCTCTTGATCTGTGCCCTAGAAAATATTTACCCGTTATTTTCTTTTCCTTTTTGAAGTGTAAGTCACGTGCCTCTCATGTGCAAATATTTTCTTTTCATCTTTAGCAACCAACACATGTGAACAAGCTAATTCGGATCAGGTTGCTGCAGCACATGTGAGCTTGTTCACCTATTCACTTCAGGCTGCAATTTTTGCTCAGAGGATCCTTGAGAGATTCTGGTGGAGCCTTCTTCACCCATACTTGGAATACACCTGAGCTTTTCTTCTTCTAATCTTCCAGCCTCCTAACCCTTTGTTTGGGTTTCCATATTTGTACCATCTTTGATTTACCCTTGTTTTTAGTAATCCAGTGCCCTTGTGCAGCAACATAAAATGGAGTCTTTGTGCAACATGTGCTGATTCTGGACTTTGCTCCCCCTTTTTCAGCTGAGCAAGTTCTGTGTTGCTGCTTCAGATTGAGGTTGATCTTCTGCTTCCCAACACTTGTACCAGTACTCCACTTGTTCTGAGACTTTTGTTTTGTTTGAGAAAAATGTTGTCCATGATGCTGCAGCATCCTCTTGTACACATGTCTAGATCCAATTTTCTCTGCCATTTTTGAGAAGACATCTGAATTCTTCTTCTCGTCTGTCTCACCATCTGAGGCTTTAATGAACACTGTCCCTTTGGAGCTTTCTTCACCAGTATATCCAAGCCCTGTTTTCCCTTTTCCAAGTCTTTGGTAAGATAATATTTCGTCCAGAATATTGCTCTGCGGGTCAGCTGTCTTGGCTGCTGCTGAAGTGGATTCAACAGAGGTCTGTCTTTCTGAATCTTCTCTTTTCAGAATAGTAACTTGATTATCAACTGAGGGTAGACATCTCCTTCGTTCTTCTTCCAAGAGATTTACTCTGTCAGTCAAGGACAGATTGGTCTGAAGAACTGCCTCACACTGTTTGAGTATCTTCCTCAGAAGATCAGCAAAACTGTCAGATGAGTCATCGTCATCTTCACTCTCAGAGACTTCAATCCCATAGTGAATTTCTACCTTCTTTAGCTCATTGAGGTGGACATCTGAAACACTTGTCAGCACAACACAGTTTTCTTCATCACTCTCATCCGAATCACTCCATTTTGCTGTCATGGATTTGCTGTTCTTTTTCTCAGAATTCTTGAAGGGTTTGCTTGGACAATCAGCCTCAATGTGTCCGTACCCTTCACAGTTCCAGCATTGAACTCCCTTTTTCATCTCTTTCTTGTCATCATCGTCCAGTGCTGGTTCTTTCCCTTTCTTCTTTCTTTCACTGCCCCGTCTGAATTGTCTTCGCGAGGAAGAGCTTCTCTCAGTTCTGGATTCCATGTTTTTCAGAAACTTTCCTAGATTTTTAACCAGCATGCTCAACTGATCGTCTGGAACTGTCTGCTTGATTTCTGCTTCCAACCAACATTCTTGTCCTTGGAAGTGGTGTCTTCTTTGACAAGTTTCATCTCAAATTGTTTGAGCGACCCCATCAGCTCTTCCAACCTCATGAATCTGACATTCTGAGCTTCTTCAATGGCTGTCACCTTCATGTCAAATTTTGTGGGCAGCGATCTGAGAACCTTTCTGATAAGCTTTTCTTCTGGAATGGGCTCACCAAGGGCATGAGCTTCATTTGCAAGATCACAGAGTTTAGCATTAAACTCAGTGATAGTTTCTTCATCAAGCATCCTCAGATTCTCAAATTGTGTGGCAATAATCTGGAGTCTTGACAGCTTTACTTTATCAGTTCCCTCATGGGCAGTTTGCAGAATCTCCCATGCTTGCTTGGCCATGTGATGAGCGGGCAAATAACCTTATATTTGTCCACATTTTTCCCTTACTTCTTGTTTGTTCCGCAATTCTATTAAGCCATTTTGATGATTTCTTCGTCCATTTCAGGTTAAAATTATGTATCTCGCAATACGAAGTGGCCCGAAGAAAATCTAGACGAATTCCGGTCAACCAAGATCAAAAGAAGCAAAGCTGAGCAAACTGCAGAAGTGATTCGGCCGAATCACTAGTGATTCGCCCACCAGCTTGACCGAATCACCCTCAGCTGCCCGAATTGACCTGATCCGGGGAAGTCCTGAAGGTTTGACCGAATCACATAATGGGTGTGACCGAATCAAAAGTGATTCGGCCAGGACAAGTGATTCGCCCAGTCAAGAAGCTACTGAACAGATGATTCGGCCGAATCATATGTGATTCGCCCAGGGGTGCCCGAATCAGTTTAGCTCCACAAGGCGTTTGACCGTATCAAAACAAGGGCGTTTGACCGAATCAAAAGTGATTCGGCCAAGAAAAGTGATTCGCCCAAACTCAAAACAGCACTGAGAAAAAGATTCGAGCGAATCACATGGGCATTGACCGAATCAAGTGATTCGGTCACTTCGGGCACTTATTGGAAATCTTCACAAAGTATAAATAGAAGGAGATAGAAGTGAAGAAAGAGAGCTTGCTTTTCTCTCAACCCTAGACGACAAGTTCCCACTTTTTGCAACCCTAGACGACAAAACTCAAGGAAGATCAAGCTTGGTGGAAGATTGAAGCTTGGATTGAAGATTCTACATCATCCTCTCCTAAACCCTAGCTTTGTATTTACATTTATGCTTCCTTTAGTTGTCATATTTTTGTACACACTCATTATGAGTGAGTAGTTACCTTTGTGGTTGGGGATTAAATGGATCCCCTAGGATTGGATGTGATGTAGAACACTATTGTTGTTGCATTGAATGAAGTTTGGTTTGATCTTATTTGTGCCCTAGCTATGTATTCATTGTATGCACACCAAGTGTTTGACGAAATGCTTAAGTGAGTATGCTTGGTTAGAACCCCTAAGGAAGGAGCGAGAGTTGAACTTAGGATGTTTCATAGCTATTGTATGATCATAGATGGAGTGTTTGTGCGTGAGAGCGACATGCATTCTTGACATTAGGCTAAGTTTTGAGCGGATTTGAGTAACCGGCCAATAGACCGAGAGGGTGCGGTTATGGGACTCATATTCTACACGGTTCAATAGAACGAGAGTTTGAGAACCTTGTCATTTATGTATCCTCTCCATTTTAGGGAAGGAGCGAGAGTTGAACCTAGAGTGGGTGATGCATTAGCCTTGCTTTTATCAACCAAATGTAGTTCATGCATGTATTAGTGTGTTATTTCATTTCCTCATATCTTAGGAGAGAAGTTGAATCCCTAGTCACCCTTTTTATTCATTAAGTAGAACTCAAGAATATCATTTATCTTTAGTGCTTGCTAGAGATACCTCTATAGGAGGACATATTCCCCCCCCAAAAACCGTAGACTTACATTAGTAGCATTGATTAGTTGTCAATTAGTCTAAGCTTTTCCCTTGGGTTCGATCCGAGGTCACTCGGTTATAAATATTGTTTGATATTTGCGTGACTAGAATAGCATTTCATTTTGCTTGCCTAAAACGCCAACGTCAAAATGGCGCCGTTGCCGGGGAATTAGCCTTTAGATTAGATTGCTAATTAGTATTACTTTTAGTTAGTTTACTTCACTTTCTATTTTTCTTTTATTTAGTTGTCGTAATTGCTTGCGCGCGTGCTATTCTTGTTTGTCTCTATTTAAGTTCACACTTATAAAAGCTCTCTTTGATTGCTTTATAGGTGTTTGAATGCAAACTAGAGCAAAGAGCAAGAGAGTACAAGAACAAGCTTCTACCTCAACTACAAGCCAAACTTCTCATCCCTCCGCTTCACACGAGCTTCACACTCCTCAATTGGATACTCCTTCGCCTACACGAGCCGAACAACCGAGAAATATGGATCCACAAAATCCTAGAAGGCAAGGAAATGCTCCTCTTCCGCAAGAGGAAGAAGAAAGACCGGTTGGGGCATACATCGCCCCAACCATTGGACATTATGGTTCCCCAATTTGTCTACCGGGGGGAGAAGACCAAGAGTTTGAAATCAAATCCGCCCTCCTCCATATGGTGGCCGCAAATCAATTTGACGGATATGGGAACCCAAATGCCCATTTGGCCCAATTTACGGAGCTATGCCGCACATACAAGATGCCGGGCATCCAACAAGAGTGGGTATATATGAAGGTTTTTCCGTTCTCACTTTCCGGGAAATCGAAAGATTGGTTGATGAGTCATGAACCGGATACATTCAATACTTGGGAGGGACTAGCACAAGCCTTTTTAATCCAATATTTCCCTCCCGCCAAGACAAAGAAGATTCGAGATAGAATCAACCAATTTACTCAACGGGACGACGAAACTTTCTATGAGGCTTTTGAGCGCTTCAAAGAGCTTCAAAGAGATTGCCCTCATCATGGATTCAACAAGTGGCAATTATTGCAAAGCTTCTACGATGGAATGGACCAAGATGCAAGGAACCATATGGACCATGCAAGTAATGGAGCGATGATGGACTTAACGGCTACCGATGGTTTCAAGATCATCGAAAAGATTGCACGAAATTCGCATCAATGGGGTGGTGAAAGGAACCACTTGAAGAAAAAGAGCAAGGAGGAAACCTCTAAAGCCGTGACAAAGGAAGATTTCAACTCCCTTGCAAAGACGGTAAATTCCTTGGCACAATCTCTTGGGAACATGAACTTGAACAAGAGAAGAGAACATCCGCAAGCTTGTAGCATTTGCGCTAACCCGTCGCATGACGAAGACTCTTGCACCGCCAAACATGCGGATGAATTTGAAGATGTTAATTATCTTGTGAGGAACCAAGAGAGGGCTTATGTGCCACCTCAATCAAGTGGGTATCAACCGAGAAATCCTCCCTACCAACCAAGGAACCCTCCCCAACATGTAAGGTTCCATGAAGACCCAAACTTTCCGAGGAGAGCGCCCATCAACAATGAGCCAAGGCCTACACCTCCGGGATTTCCACAAAGGAAACAATTACAAGCTCCTTACCAAAGAAACGACGAGAGGCCTAGCCAAGAGGAACCATCCCTATTATCCATTGTTGCTCAATTGGCCGCAACTCAAGCTCAACAACAAAAGGATAACCAACTCATCCTTCAAAGACTTGATCAATTGCAAGCACACAACAAAATGCTTGAGACGCAAATTGCTCAACAAGCGAGTTCTTCCTCAAAATATCAAGGGAAATTGCCTTCTCAACCGGATGTGAACTCTTCCGAAACCATAAATGCCATCACTTTAAAGAGCGGAAGAATCTTAGAAGAGCCACAAGCGAAGACCAAAGTTACCAACACAACCGTTGAGGTTGAGAAAGAAGTGCCTTCGTCTCAAGAGAAGGTTGAGAAGAGAACAAAAGAAAAAACTCAAGAGCCCGCTCCATATGTGCCTCCCATTCCATTTCCACAAAGATTGAAGAAGAAGAAGGAGGACACACATTTCAAGCGCTTTGCGGATATTTTGAGCAAACTCCAAGTGACTCTCCCCTTCACGGAGGTACTAACTCAAATGCCTACTTATGCAAAATTTCTTAAGGATATTATTTCGCATAGGAGAGAAATGCATGAAATTGATCACGTAGCTTTGGATGCTAATTGTAGCGCTATTATTCAACATAACATGCCTAGGAAGCTAAATGATCATGGTTCATTCTCTATTCCTATTGCTATTGGTGATTTTTGCATTGATAGTGCATTGTGTGACTTGGGAGCTAGTATTTCTTTGATGCCTTTTTCCTTGTTTCAAAAACTTGACATGGGTGAACTCACTCCTACATCCATAAATCTAAGATTGGCGGATAGATCATCTAGGTTACCTAAGGGTATTTTAGAAGATGTTCCAATTAGAGTAGGGAAATTTTATGTTCCCGTTGACTTTTATGTGCTTGAGATGGATGAGGATCGTGAAATTCCTATCATACTAGGAAGGCCTTTCTTGAATACGGTAAAAGCCGTCATTAATTGTGGTGAGGGAGTTATAGAACTAAACTTGGGAACCGACAAAATTAAATTTTACTTGAAAAAAGTTTTAAATGCTCCTAGTAGTTCTATGGATTGTCATTTGCTTGAGATAAATGATGCTTGTGATGTTTTTGATGCTCATGATGAATTGACAAATTTTGAGTACGAGTTGCTCACAAAAGATAGTGGTAGTCCATCTTTCGCCTCATTGATGAACCTTGAGGACGGTGACACTCTCGATGAGGACACCATTGAAGAAGAGCCAAGAAAAGGTAAGGAATTCGGTGAGGGGTTGAAACCCCTTCCACCGAATCTAAGGTATGAATTCCTCGGACCAAACAATTCACTACCCGTAATTATCGAGGCATCTCTTGATGAATGTGAGACCTCCAAGCTTATGCATGTTTTACAATTGTATAAGGATGCTATTGGGCATTCCATTGATGATTTGAAAGGGATTAGCCCCAAGGTTTGCATGCATAGGATAAGGCTTGAAGAGAATGTGAAACCTAGTCGCGAATTTCTTAGGCGATTAAATCCTAAGCTTGGTGAGGTTGTGTTGAAAGAAGTGACAAAGTTGAGAGATGCGGGAATAATTTACTCGATCCCCGACTCCGAATGGGTGAGCCCAATTCATGTGGTGCCTAAGAAAGGCGGGCTCACCGTTGTGGAGAATGATAGAAATGAATTGATCCCTACGCGCACGGTCACGGGGTGGAGGATGTGCATAGACTATAGGAAATTAAACAAAGCCACCAAGAAAGATCATTTCCCAATTCCTTTTATTGATCAAATGCTAGAAAGATTAGCGGGGCACGAATATTTTTGCTTTCTAGATGGTTTTAGTGGTTTTTTCCAAATTCCCATCCACCCCGATGACCAAGAAAAGACAACTTTTACTTGTCCCTATGGCACTTTTGCATATAGGAGAATGCCTTTTGGTCTTTGTAATGCGCCGGGTACTTTTCAAAGATGCATGATGTCCATATTTTCCGAATTTCTTGAAAATTCCATGGAAGTTTTTATGGATGATTTTTCGGTGCATGGATATTCCTTTGATGATTGTCTTACAAATCTTTCACGTGTTTTGGCTAGGTGCATTGAGATGGACTTAGTCCTCAATTGGGAGAAATGCCATTTCATGGTGAAAGAAGGCATAGTTTTGGGACATCGTGTTTCAAAGAGAGGGATCGAAGTCGATAGAGCTAAAATCGACGTGATTGAAAAGTTGCCACCTCCAAGGGATATAAAAGGGATTAGAAGTTTTCTCGGGCATGCGGGCTTTTATCGAAGATTTATTAAGGATTTCTCAAAGATAGCAAAGCCCCTCACAAACCTTCTACGCAATGAGGTGGAATTTATTTTTGATGAGCCTTGTCTTGAGGCATTTGAAGTGTTGAAGCAAGCTTTGGTGACCGCACCTATTATTCAAGCACCGAATTGGGATTTACCATTCGAAATGATGTGCGATGCAAGTGATAGCGCCATTGGAGCCGTCTTGGGTCAACGAATCGATAAGCGCCTCCACGTAATCTATTACATTAGTAAGGCCCTCGACACTACCCAAGCGAACTACTCAACAACGGAGAAAGAGATGCTAGCTATTGTCTATGCCTTTGAAAAATTTAGGCAATACTTGATTGGTTCTAAAACCATAGTCTACACGGATCATGCCGCCATCAAGTATTTGGTTTCAAAGAAGGAAGCAAAGCCTAGACTTATCCGTTGGGTACTCCTATTGCAAGAATTTGATATAGAGATTAAGGACAAGAAAGGAGTAGAGAATGTAGTGGCGGATCACTTGTCAAGACTCGAACTAACCAAAGAAGAAGATTCAATAATGATTCCCGTAAATGACACATTCATTGGAGAATACTTGATGAGCATCGAGACCGCGCAAGCTCCACGGTATGCGGACTTCGTAAATTTCCTAGCTTGTGGAATTCTACCGGAGGGAGCAAATTACAATCAAAGGAAGAAATTCCTTCATGATATCAACCGATACTATTGGGACGAGCCTTATCTATACAAGCTTTGCGCGGATGGACTCTATAGATCATGTGTCGCGGAATGCGACCAACAAGGTATTCTTGAAGGATGTCACTCTTCTCCTTATGGCGGGCACGGCTCAAGTTCTAAAACGGCCGCAAAGATTCTTCAAAGCGGATTTTATTGGCCGAATTTGTTCAAAGATGCATATGAGTTCGTGAAGTCTTGCGATGCGTGTCAAAGAACCGGAAATATTTCTAAGAGAGATGAAATGCCTCAAAAGGGTATTCTAGAGGTGGAGATATTCGACGTATGGGGAATCGATTACATGGGACCATTCCCATCATCTTATGGAAATAAGTATATTTTGGTCGCCGTCGACTATGTCTCAAAATGGGTGGAAGCCATTGCCTCACCTTCTTGCGATGCCAAAGTGGTGATTAAATTATTCAAGAAGGTCATTTTTCCAAGATTTGGAGCCCCTCGGACCGTGATTAGTGATAATGGTACTCATTTCAAAGAAAGACAATTCGAAGCGATGCTTCGAAAATATGGAGTTTATCACAAAATTGCGACGCCTTATCACCCTCAAACTAGTGGACAAGTTGAAGTTTCTAATAGGGAGATAAAAGCTATTCTCGAAAAAACGGTGGGGAACTCAAGGAAGGATTGGTCTTCAAAGCTAGAAGAAGCTTTATGGGCATATCGCACCGCTTTCAAGACCCCGATTGGCATGTCACCATACCGCTTAGTCTATGGGAAGCCATGCCATCTCCCCGTCGAAATGGAGTACAAGGCCATGTGGGCAATCAAGAAGTTAAATTTTGACTTGAAGACGGCGATGGAAAAGAGAGTCCTCCAACTCCATGAACTAGATGAGATTAGACTCGACTCTTATGAGAGTTCAAGAATTTACAAGGAGAGATCCAAATTGTGGCATGACAAGAAAATTCGGAGGAGGACTTTCTCAAAGGGGGATAGCGTATTGCTTTTCAACTCTAGACTTAGATTATTCCCGGGAAAATTGAAATCAAGATGGTCGGGACCTTTCAAAGTTGAAAAAGTATATGAAGATGGCCACTTCGAATTATTAAACAAAGAAGGTGAAACTTTCAAAGTAAATGGGCATCGAATTAAAGCCTACCATGGAGAAGTGCAAAACTTGGAGCTTGGAGACTTCAAACTTGATGATACTACCTAATTCCCTAATTATTGCATGCCATTTGAGAAGGGATCCTCGCAAAGGACTTCTCAAGTGTGTTTCTTATGAAGAAGGGAATCGGCTACGTCTTAGCCAAGACTTTAAACTAGGCTTGTGAGTATTTGTGTGCTCCCACTTGCTAGTAGTGTAGAATCATGTTTTGACTTTGTGTTGCGCCATGCCTATATGAAGTTAGAGGTTTTAGGGATTTTTGTGGTTGAGTGCACTCAAATTACCCCTTTTGGTTTGATTATTCATGTGTGAAAATATTTAAGTGTGGGGTGTTTTGAGTGAATATTAGATGTCTTAAAGAGGTTAAGGAATGTGGTGCATTTGAGTGAAAAATTTTGTGCAGAGTTGGCTAACTCCCACCAGTCGGTTCGCCCGAATCAGCTTTCATGAGTGGCCGAATCAGTTGATTCGTGCACCCAAAATCTATAGCTCGCCACTGAGTAAATGATTCGGGCGAATCAATGGACGGTCTCCCCGAATCACTTGATTCGGTCAAGCAGCTACCCAGATCGATTCGGCCAAGTATTCGCCCGAATCAGTTGATTCGTGCACCCAAAATCTACAGCTCGCCACTGAGTAAATGATTCGGGCGAATCAAAAGTGATTCGGGAAGGTCCCCGAATCAAATTCGCGAAGTTGAAGATTTATTCGTGCGAATCCATCTTATTCGCTCACTCTTCCGCCCGAGCCCTAAAACACTTTTCCGTCCGACTACACCCTCTTCCGCTCGAGCACCTCCGTCCGACTACCTCAGCGCCCGAGCACTTCCGTCCGACCGTCCCAACCAAATCCCTCCCTCTCCGAGCTAACCCTAAACCGTGTTCGCACTCCGTGACGCACATTCAGCCGCGGCTTCTCCGAGTCTCCTTCGCCCGAATCAACCACCGCTTCCCAGAGTCACCTTTCTCCTTCTCCAGCTTCACAATGGCCAGGACCAACTTGACGACTGCAGGAAAGCCTCGACCTCCGCCTGCCAAGAAGCTGACAGCAGCTCAAAAGGGGAAGGGCGTTGCTAAACCTAAACCTAAAACCAAAGCTCCAGCCAAAAACAAACCGAAGCCAAGGCGAGCTGCTACTGGTATCACAATCCGCTCCTCTCCCCCGCCTGCTCCAATCAGTTCATCATCTTCATCCTCCTCTTCCGACGAATTCATACCCGTGGGAGAGTCTTCGCGCTCGCAAGCTAGGCTGGCAGTTGTCCCTCATTCCGGAGCAGCAGAGACAAGAAGACCCCGCTATCTTACTGGAGAAATCCTTGCTGCAGATGCCAAGATGCAAGCTTTATTGACGCAGCACGAGAATTATGAGGTATTGGCTCCCATTTATCCTGATCATGCCGCACTGAGCAAGCTTAAAGTTATGGATGAAATCAGAAATTACCTTCGTGCTAGTGATATGCATTATATTTTGATGGATGATCCGGGTACTTACCCGAGGATGGTGAAGGAATTCATGGCATCATTTTCGGCAACGAAGGAAGATATTGAGGGTGGTAGAATGCACAATGGCAAGAGGGACCAAACTGTCAGTTCTTGGACATTCCGATTAGGCGGGCAGACTTTTACCCTACCCGCGCTTGATATTTGCACAGCTTTTGGGTGCACTAAACTTGGTGATTCCCCGCATTTCAGAGAGCGCGAACGCTACCATTTCTGGGTAGACCTCGCCGCGAAGGACATTTTCTTCACCTCCCCCCAGCCAGCCACGATGATTACCTCCCCAGTTTGACGGCTGATTCACCGTATCATAGCTACATCCATTCACAGCCGCAAGGATGGGGGCAGGTACGTGAACACATCGGACTTGGACTTGATGCTCCTCATTTCTCGCGGCAGATCAGTAAACATTGTAGATGCACTGACGTTTCAGTTTGAGTCATATCAGAGAAAGGAGTACAAAGGGCGCGCTCTAGGTGGCGGGACATTTATTACACTTCTCGCGAAGTGGCTGGGATTCAATTTAGACCGCTGCGATATCTTGCCAAAGAAAATTCTGAACCTGGAAACTCTCCGAAAGATGCACATGATAGAGCCTAAGACGCTTCGTTGGATTACTCGACCCGATGTGCCACAACACTTGGAGAAGAGGATAGAGAGGAAGCGAAAGGAGCATGGACTCCCTGATATAGAGACACCACCCAGGCAGGCCAGCGAGCCACCCATGCCAGCAGCAGCCACTCCAGCCGCCCACACCTCAGCGCCTATGCCGAATTTCGGACCCTCTCCCGCTGCCAAGACTCCAGTCGAGCCTGAGCCCATTCCACGCGAAGATCTGGCATTGTTGAGCGCACGCTTGGACTCGCTTTCAGATTCTCACACGACGCTCATTCGCTCCCATGAGGTATTATCCACCCTTGTCCTCGATTTTGTTGCATGGCAAGGAAATGTCATAGTGCGTATGGCAGCCAGCATGGGTATTTCAGACCTTCCACCACCTCCAGCTCCTTTCTCTCAGCCACCACCTCAGCCGGCTGTGCCTACCGCAGCTGCGAGTGACTCACTTTCAGCCATGTTCGAAGGGAGAGTGGTTGGAGGCAATGTTGAAGGAGCTCCTGGAGCTGGCAGTGGCAACCAAGGGGATGAAGTTTAGTTTGCTACAATTTTATGTCATGACTTGTGATGTTTTGATTGACATGTATTCGGCTTGACTTGTCCATTTATATTTGACGCGTTTCGCCGCGATATTTTGACTATGAAAATTGGTTGTGGCACTTGAATGTTTCTCTGGCAGATTTTCTTTAAAAAACACTGTTTTGAACTGCCCAGGTAAATTGATTCGTGCACTCAGGCCGAATCACCACTTTTGGCCTTGTCCGAATCAAGTGTGATTCGGGCAAACCTCTATCCCAGCTAAAGTGATTCGGACACTGGCCGAATCAATCATTTTTGCCTTGTCCGAATCACCTGATTCGGCCAACCTCTTATCCGAACAAAAGTGATTCGCCCTGGTGTCACCGAATCAATTCTTAGCCGTCACCGAATCAAGTGATTCGGGCACTCTTCAGCAGCACTGTCTTGAGTTTGGAAATTTCTGCCTCTTAATTGCCATTGTTCAACACCTTTCTAAAGCACATTAATGCAAAAATTCATGACTTTTGATGCACACAAACATATCTAAGTGAACTCATCATACACATTGTCGCGCATTTGTTTTCTAACCTCATGCCTAGCTATATGTTCAACATTAATTATATCTCGCATAGCTAGCTGTTTTAAACATGGGAATTCAAGTGTTGCGCTGACCTTTTTTGTGAGTTTCAGATTTATTGCAACTGCCAAGAGCATCATACACGGACGGATGTGCATTAGGCTACCTCCACACGAGAGAAGTTCCTTCGCAACTTTCTCTTTACCATCCTTTGTTCTTTATATTGCTTAGGGACTAAGCAAAATTCTAAGTGTGGGGTGTTTTGCGCTTTTGCTTTGATTTTCTACCACTTGATTCTATGCTACACTCTCACTTTGAGCACATTACACTCACATAATTGCTCTCATCCAAACTTTAAATATTGATCACACGAAGTAATGTTTGCTAAGAAATTAAGTAGTATCAAAAAAAATTTTGGATTGAGTTGTGCTTTAAATTCATGAATCGCATCTTTAAGTCGATTGATCCTCTTTGTGATGATTTTATTCACATGATTCGATGTTCGGCTAGCTTAGTTTGATTCGTTTTTAAGCTCTTTCCATGCATGAAAAATGAAGTTGAGTTTAGCGAGCACAAAATAAAAAATGTTTTCATAAAAAAACCCTTGTGCTTGCTCTTGGTTGCTCTTAGGTGATTTTAGCGTCCCTATTTAGCCTTTGCATTTGCTTTGCTCACACTTCTTGCCCCATCAAATAACATTTAGGCACATTGTCAAGTCTTAAGTGTGGGGTGTTTCAAAATGTTTGCGAAAGAAGAAGAAAAAGAAAAAGAAAAAGAAAAAAAGGCACATGAAAGAAAAAAAAAAAAAAAAAGAATTATCATATTTTGAAGGTTTTGCATTTGCCGAGGGTTAGGAAGGTAATTTCCCCCTCGAAAGCATTTGTATAAACGCAAAAAAAATAGGCACACTTAATTCTTGACTTCGTGCCTTTTCCACAAGTTCTTTCACATAGGTGTGAGCAAAGTTTTTGCATTGGGTTTCTAGGAAGCGTCTAAGGTATGACCCTCGTAATTTATTACTTGAGCACCCAAATTTGTACGAGGAAATTCTAAATTGTTCATTGTCAAAACTCCTCTTCTCTTGCGGTTTATCACGTATAGCCTAATTTTTGAGAATGAGTTTATTGTCTTGAGCTTATGGACTTGCCCTTAGCAAGCATATGTGATAGATTTGACAAAATTTTTGTGCTAGCAACGCTTATCTTCATACTACTTGCATAGGAAATTGAGCGGAAATTTGAATTTGACGAATGCTAGGTTGACATCGATTCTATGAACATTTATTATCGCATTGAAGTGAATGATCCTTAGAGTTTGCGTGAAGTGAATAATTTGTGCAACTCTATTCCAATTTGAGGTGATAGTGAACTACTTGCTTAGCTAGCTATATTTGGACTTTAATCTCTCATGGATGATTGCAATTGGGATTTGTGAGTATTCCTTTTCTGAAAACTCTCGCTTGACTTATGCACATATTTGTTCGGGACGAACAAGTCTTAAGTGTGGGGTATTTTGATGAGCGGGCAAATAACCTTATATTTGTCCACATTTTTCCCTTACTTCTTGTTTGTTCCGCAATTCTATTAAGCCATTTTGATGATTTCTTCGTCCATTTCAGGTTAAAATTATGTATCTCGCAATACGAAGTGGCCCGAAGAAAATCTAGACGAATTCCGGTCAACCAAGATCAAAAGAAGCAAAGCTGAGCAAACTGCAGAAGTGATTCGGCCGAATCACTAGTGATTCGCCCACCAGCTTGACCGAATCACCCTCAGCTGCCCGAATTGACCTGATCCGGGGAAGTCCTGAAGGTTTGACCGAATCACATAATGGGTGTGACCGAATCAAAAGTGATTCGGCCAGGACAAGTGATTCGCCCAGTCAAGAAGCTACTGAACAGATGATTCGGCCGAATCATATGTGATTCGCCCAGGGGTGCCCGAATCAGTTTAGCTCCACAAGGCGTTTGACCGTATCAAAACAAGGGCGTTTGACCGAATCAAAAGTGATTCGGCCAAGAAAAGTGATTCGCCCAAACTCAAAACAGCACTGAGAAAAAGATTCGAGCGAATCACATGGGCATTGACCGAATCAAGTGATTCGGTCACTTCGGGCACTTATTGGAAATCTTCACAAAGTATAAATAGAAGGAGATAGAAGTGAAGAAAGAGAGCTTGCTTTTCTCTCAACCCTAGACGACAAGTTCCCACTTTTTGCAACCCTAGACGATAAAACTCAAGGAAGATCAAGCTTGGTGGAAGATTGAAGCTTGGATTGAAGATTCTACATCATCCTCTCCTAAACCCTAGCTTTGTATTTACATTTATGCTTCCTTTAGTTGTCATATTTTTGTACACACTCATTATGAGTGAGTAGTTACCTTTGTGGTTGGGGATTAAATGGATCCCCTAGGATTGGATGTGATGTAGAACACTATTGTTGTTGCATTGAATGAAGTTTGGTTTGATCTTATTTGTGCCCTAGCTATGTATTCATTGTATGCACACCAAGTGTTTGACGAAATGCTTAAGTGAGTATGCTTGGTTAGAACCCCTAAGGAAGGAGCGAGAGTTGAACTTAGGATGTTTCATAGCTATTGTATGATCATAGATGGAGTGTTTGTGCGTGAGAGCGACATGCATTCTTGACATTAGGCTAAGTTTTGAGCGGATTTGAGTAACCGGCCAATAGACCGAGAGGGTGCGGTTATGGGACTCATATTCTACACGGTTCAATAGAACGAGAGTTTGAGAACCTTGTCATTTATGTATCCTCTCCATTTTAGGGAAGGAGCGAGAGTTGAACCTAGAGTGGGTGATGCATTAGCCTTGCTTTTATCAACCAAATGTAGTTCATGCATGTATTAGTGTGTTATTTCATTTCCTCATATCTTAGGAGAGAAGTTGAATCCCTAGTCACCCTTTTTATTCATTAAGTAGAACTCAAGAATATCATTTATCTTTAGTGCTTGCTAGAGATACCTCTATAGGAGGACATATTCCCCCCCCCCCCCAAAAACCGTAGACTTACATTAGTAGCATTGATTAGTTGTCAATTAGTCTAAGCTTTTCCCTTGGGTTCGATCCGAGGTCACTCGGTTATAAATATTGTTTGATATTTGCGTGACTAGAATAGCATTTCATTTTGCTTGCCTAAAACGCCAACGTCACCATGTCACAGTTTGAGATCAACCTGAAGTTATTAGCATCAACTGCAGCAAAAATTGCATTCAGAGCCTTTGAATTACCAGTTGCTGCAGCACCTTCTTCAGCAGTCCATTCCTCTTCAGGTTTAATTCTTGTCACTCCTTGCTGATTGATAGAGCCTAGTTATACATGTTATTTAGATCATAAACCCATGCTTGTTCGCAATATTTTATGGGCAAGATTACTCGTTTCCACTATTTTTGTATATCAGGTCAGAACGAGTCCTTAAGTCGGATACGCGCTAACAGGCAGCGTTCTAGGAGTGAAAGATCAGCCTGTGGAGCTAGCGGTGCAAACAAAAGAAGAAATGGCGAAGGACAGCAGAGGTGCGCCACCCGATTGCGCCAATCAATGCTGTGCGCCAGGCGCAAAGTCCCAGTGACCAGACTTGGAAGTTGCCAAAAGATGAACTTCCTGGGGCACTATTTAAACAAAGAAAGTCTAGGGTTTCAAAAGAACACAGAGAGGCGGACACCATCACTCAGTGACATTCCAGAGGCACTGCGCGGCAGAACTGGAAAACACACGGACTTATTGAGGAGACTTGCGCCAGCCGACTGCGCCAGCCAAGAGAAGACCCTGCACGCACTGTTTGCTACCGTTTTCTTGGATTCAGTAGTTGTTACTTACTATTTTATGATGTTTACCACTAGCATGTCTAGCTAAACACTTAGTGTTGGTCGGGCATGAATCTATGATGTATTACCTTTGAGACTTGAGCTTAATGCATAGTTTATTTATTTGTATTAATCCTGCGCGTACTGAGACAGTTAGTTGCATGAGTAGGGGAAGCCTTGAACCGCAAACTTACTTGTGTAGCTCGCTTGTCGCATGTTAAACTAGTTGCATGCGTAGGGGAAGCCTTGAACCGCAAACTTACCGTGACAACTAGGAGTAACGAGTTAGGGTAGGCAGCTGCTACTGTGACAGGATTCGCAGCTGTTTAGTCTAGTTCTAAGGATTAATAGCACATGAACTTTGAACGGAACATGCGCACGTGTTAGGAAGCCTTTACCGGACACTAACCCAAGTAAACCACAAGCTATAGATGTTTAGAGTCGATGATAAGGAATGCATTCATAGAGGATTGTCTGCCCAATACTTCTCATAAATATAGTACTTCATCTCTACTGCTTGCGCACGTCTAGTGCAATTCCCTGAGTTACGATATTCGCTGTTATTCGCGCATCGCGCAAAAACCCCAATCACTCACGCAACCCCCGTTTTCTTAAGTGTAGGTTACTAGCTGAGACTCACTGCTTGCTCCCTGTGGAGATCGACCCTTACTTAACCACTGTACTAGTGGGAGAGGAAGGAATTATATTTGACGCGCACAACGACGCGCGATCAAATTTTGGCGCCGTTGCCGGGGAGCAACACAGCTAAGTTTTAGCTAGCTTACATTCCTCATTTTAGTTATTTCATTTTGTTTTGTTTTCTCGTTGTTGTTTCTGACAGCGCGCAATCACATCAGCCTGCGCAACCTTGAAACAGTTGCGCTGCGCAGATTCTAGTTGCGCACTGACAGACGCAACAACTTCGTTGCCATTTAATTTCGTTTCTTGAGTTTGGATCAGGACATGGAGGATAACAGTGTGGTTGGAGATAACCTGGGAGACAGAACCCCAGAGGAAGCAAGGGCACATAACCGCGCAGCCCTATTCAGAGAGGAAGTGCAGCGTGAGGACGACGCACGAATGGCCGCTGAACCATACATTGCGCCACCCGTTCGTCCAGTCGCGAGGCGCAGGACAGTGCGCGAAATGTCGGCCCCACTCACTGTTAACCAGCCATGGTGCATAGTGCTTCCGCCCGACGGACAGTTCGAACTAAGAAGCTCACTCATCCATCACATGCCCAAGTTTCACGGAATGAACAACGAAAATCCAGTCAAGCATGTGCGGGAGTTCCTAATCATTTGCGAGAACATGAAGGCTTTGGGGGAAAACGATGAAGCGCTGAAGATGAAAGCGTTCCCATTTTCATTGAGCGATGCAGCCAAACACTGGCTGATGAGCCTACCCGCAGGATCAATCCACACATGGGAGCAGCTGCAGAAGAAATTCTTAGATAAATTTTATCCAGCAGCGAAGATTGCGCTGCTCAGAAGGGAATTGGCCGCGCCAAGGCAAGGCGCAGGGGAGTCTCTGTCAGAATACTACGAGCGTTTCAGGGAGCTAGAAGCCAACTGCTACAATCACGGGCTTCCCCAGAATGTGCTGATAGAGAACTTTCTGAATGGACTGCTGCCCATGGAGCTGCGACTACTGAATGCATGCGCAGGAGGGGACATTTGCAACATGTACCCGGAGGATGCATGGCAGCTGATAGAAGATTCTGCTGGACAGGTAAGACATCAATTGACACTTGAAAGTAGTCGTAATCGTTCTGTGCATCAGGTAGAGGCAAGCGCTGAGATCAAAGAAATGAAGGCCATGCTACAGAAGCTGATGAGTGCGCAGAGCGCACAACCAGTTGCACCAAAGGTATGTGAATTCTGCAGGTCCACTGAGCACAAGACAGACGAGTGCCCAACACTTTTTGAAGAAACTGGAGATGTAAATGCCCTTGGAGGATGGGACAACAGAGGACCGCAGAGGCAGAATCAGCCGCGCTTTGGGCTTGCTGCAAATGGTTTCAGATGGAGAGAAGAGAACAATTTCCAGAGGCAGCCCACTGATCAGCGCGCACCACAGCAGACGCAACATGCTGCACCCTACAATCCACCGCATCGCCGCACAGACGCACCAGCGCAGAACAGTCAGCAACCACGGCGATCCTTGGAAGATATCATGGGGCAGCTAGCAGACACAGTGCGCAAGAATGACGAAAAGTATGACAAGAGGTTCGAATCCATAGAAAAACACCTATCACAAATTGCAACCACAGTGTATGAGCTGAAAAAGAGCGATGGCAACCTGCCTTCGCAAGTGATTCAGAACCCTAAGGGAGGAGTTAACGCAGTAACACTGAGGACTGGGCGCACAGTGGGAACAGAGCAGACCGCGCAGGCGCCCGCGCAACCAGTTGCGCAAGTCCCAGATCCAGCAGCTCAGAGTGCGCAACCAGAGCCAGAGGCGCAATCAGAAGCGCCAACCACGAACCAGCAGGGCAATGCGCCAGGTATGTCTCACTCGAAAAACAAGAACAAAAATTGTACTAACATACCTGCTCCTTTCCCTGTGCAGGCACCACTGGCGAGAAAAGAAGCACTGGACAAGGAACTGTATGAGCTGTTCAGCAAAGTGGAAATCAACATACCTCTCATAGAAGCTATTCGACAGATTCCCAGGTATGCGAAGTTTTTAAAAGAGCTGTGCACGAATAAAAGAAGGACAGGCGAATGCGCACAGGTAATGCTAAATGCGCAGGCCTCAGCAATCGTGCAGCAAAAGGTACCACCTAAGTGCCGAGATCCAGGTACATTCACTATCCCTTGCACCTTAGGTAAAACCACGGTAAGCAACTGCATGATCGATTTAGGCGCATCAATCAATTTATTACCATATTCTCTCTATGCGACCTTGCGCCTTGGACCACTAAAACCTGCAGGTCTCACAATTCAGCTAGCAGATAGATCGTGCAAACAACCTGCAGGCATGATAGAAGATGTCCTAGTTCGAGTAGGAGAGCTGGTGTTCCCAGCAGACTTTTATGTGCTCGAAATGGAGGGTGAATCAAGCGCCAGCGGTGCGCAGATCCTCCTAGGCAGACCGTTTCTGATGACTGCGCGCACGAAGATAGACGTGTGGAGGGGCACGCTCTCCATGGAGGTAGATGGCGAAGAAATCCATTTCAACATCTTCGAAGGGATGCAGCACCCACATGAGGACGCTACCGTGCACGCAATGGACAGCTTTGACGACTTAGTCACAGAAGCGCAGTGTGCGAGCGCAACCATAGGACCAGAGCTACTGACACAGGCAGAACTGGAGGAGCAAGAGAAGGAGCTAAGCAGTGCTGAACCAGCATCCACACAGGTACGTGATATAGTTCATATTTGCACCGCTAACAAAACCTTGCCCTCTGTTGAGCAGGCACCCAAGATCGAACTGAAGCAACTCCCGGAGCATCTCAAGTACATTTTCTTGGGAGATGAGGACACCCTGCCAGTGATCATCAAGAAGGGATTGGAAAAAGAGCAGGAGGCGCGCTTACAACAGGTGCTGCGCAGGAACCAGCGCGCTATTGGATGGACTCTTGCTGATCTGCGCGGAGTGAGCCCGGACGTGTGCATGCACCGAATTCTGTTGGAAGACGGCGCCAAACCATCCAGGGAGGCTCAGCGCAGGTTAAACCCAAATATGATGGAGGTAGTGCAAAAGGAAGTTCTGAAGTTGCTTGACGCAGGGGTCATTTACCCAATCTCAGACAGCAGATGGGTCAGCCCGGTGCACGTTGTGCCAAAGAAAGGAGGAATCACGGTGGAGGAGAATGCGCAGGGCGAGCTAGTTCCCAAGCGCATACAGACTGGCTGGCGCATGTGCATCGACTACAGGAAGCTGAACGCTGTAACGCGCAAGGACCACTTCCCGCTACCCTTCATGGACCAGATGCTGGATCGCTTGGCAGGTAAACCTTACTTTTGTTTTTTGGACGGATATTCAGGTTACAATCAGATACCCATAGCTGCGGAGGATCAAGAGAAGACCACGTTCACATGCCCCTTCGGAACATTTGCGTTTCGGCGTATGTCTTTTGGGCTGTGCAACGCGCCAGGTACGTTCCAACGCCTCGTCATGAGCATTTTCTCTGATATGATTGGTATATGTATAGAAGTGTTCATGGATGACTTCACTGTATATGGGAGTACCTTTGATGCATGCTTAACACATCTAGATAAAGTCTTAGCACGCTGCATCTCTAAGAACTTAGTGCTAAACTACGAGAAGTGTCATTTCATGGTTACGCACGGAGTAGTATTGGGTCATATCATTTCAGAGGAGGGTATTAAGGTAGACAAAGCTAAGATAGATATTATTTCTAATCTGCCTTATGCCACCAACGTGCGCGACGTGAAATCATTCTTAGGGCATGCTGGGTTTTACAGGCGTTTTATTAAGGATTTCTCTAAGATTTGCATACCCCTGTCTAACCTGTTGCAAAAAGACGTGTGCTTCGATTTTACTGATGAGTGCAGGGCGGCGTTCGATAAGCTGAAAGAAGCGCTGACCAGTGCGCCAGTGATGCGCGCACCAGACTGGAACCTGCCATTCGAGCTGATGTGTGACGCAAGTGACTACGCAGTAGGAGCAGTCTTGGGGCAGCGCGAGGACAAGAAGCCGCATGCCATCTACTATGCATCGCGCACACTGGACTCCGCGCAGAAGAACTACACCACCACGGAGAAGGAGCTTCTGGCAATTGTATTTGCGCTGGAGAAGTTCCGAGCATATGTTCTAGGCGCCAGAGTCATCATCTACACGGACCACGCAGCTATCCGCTACCTCATATCCAAGAAAGAGACCAAGCCGCGCCTGATGCGTTGGGTACTTCTGTTTCAGGAATTCGATTTAGAGATCAAAGATAAGAAGGGCACAGAAAATACCGTCGCTGATCATCTGAGCAGGATCATAAAGGATGAGGAGCCAGGGCAGATCAAGGAGACATTCCCTGACGAGCATCTAATGGCGCTAACAGGTAAGGTACCATGGTATGCGCATATCGCAAATTACCTGGTCACAGGTGCGTTCCCTCCTCATTTCAATAAAACTCAGTGCATGCGATTGAAACATGAGTCCAAGCATTATCTTTGGGATGATCCTTACATGCTTAGAATAGGTCCAGATCGGATATTAAGACGTTGCGTGCCTGACCATGAGATTAACTCTGTATTGATGTTTTGTCATGCGCACGCCTGTGGAGGACATTTCGGTCCCAAGCGCACGAGCAGGAAGATCTTGGACTGTGGATTCTACTGGCCGCACCTATTCAGAGATGCCTATGACCACTGCAGGAAGTGTGACAGGTGCCAGCGCACTGGAGGAATATCCGCGCGCAACGAGATGCCGCAGACCCCGATTCTGGTGGATGAAGTGTTCGATGTTTGGGGAATCGACTTCATGGGTCCATTTCCCCCATCTGCCGGCTACGAGTACATACTGGTGGCCGTGGATTACGTATCCAAATGGGTCGAAGCTAAGGCCACGCGCAAGGATGATGGTAAGACTGTCGCTGATTTTCTCAGAACTAACATATTTTGCAGGTACGGCGTGCCTAAGGCAGTTATCAGCGACCAGGGGACGCACTTCTGCAACAGGGTTGTGGCGCAAGTCTTCAAGCACTATGGGGTGCGCCACAAGACGTCCACCGCTTACCATCCGCAGACGAATGGACAGGCCGAAGTTTCTAACAGAGAGATCAAGCGCATCTTGGAAAAGACTGTGAGGCCGTCGCGCAAGGATTGGAGCCAGCGCTTGGATGATGCGCTATGGGCGTACCGCACTGCACACAAGACACCCATTGGAACCTCACCATTCCGGCTGGTCTATGGGAAGGCATGCCACCTGCCAGTGGAGCTCGAGCACAAGGCATATTGGGCTCTACGTATTTGCAACTTGAACTTGGAGGAGGCAGGACAAGAACGCGCATTTGAGCTGAGCGAACTAGAAGAGCTGCGCCTGGACGCCAATGAGGGACTGCGCGATTACAAAGCGCGCACCAAGGCGTTTCATGACAAGCACATCCTCCGGCGCACATTTGAACCAGGCGATCAGGTATTATTATTTTCATCACGCCTGAAGCTCATGCCTGGGAAGCTGCGCAGCAAGTGGACGGGACCATACACCGTCACCAAGGTTTTCCCCTACGGCACAATTGAATTAGAAGACGGGCACCAGCATCGTTTTCAGGTTAACGGGCAGAGAGTCAAACGGTACTTGGGCGAACCTTGGGATGGCGCAGCACGCAACATTGACTTGGCCGAGCCAGAGATAGTAGACGAGCAAGCTGTTGCGCCAGACGCACCACCAGATGTTTCAGAGGGAGACCTAGCACCCATCGCCTATATCTCCTCTTCCTCCGCATCTGCCCTCCTTACGAATAATGTATCACATGCTGACCTCTCCTTTTATCCTTTGCGCAGGACCACTGAGATCGTCACACAAGCACTGGCGCAGGGACACTCAGGAGCAAGAGTGGGGGAGGCTGCAGACGCACTACTTGGCACGTAACGAGGTACCGTCGAGCCAACGACGTTAAACAAAGGCACTTGTCGGGAGGTAACCCGACACATTTTATTTTGGCACATTTTATTCTGCTTGTTTTTTTTTTTTTTTTTTTTTTTTGCGTGTTTTTAGTTAGAATAGGGTTTGGTAGTTTTTTTTGTGTGACTATTGGTGTTCACTCTTATATTCTTTATTTTCGTTGCATTGCACGCATGTGCGCAACCTCCGTGCGCTTGAGCTTGAGTCGTGGGGACACGTCTCTGTTCAAGTGTGGGGGGGGGGCGTTACTCTTACATTTCATGTTTTTAGCATTTTTAGTATAGCTTAGTTAAGTTGAAGAAAACTAGTAGCAGTAGTGCGCTAAGGTGCAGGATGCGCATGCGCTCCAGCTTGTTTTGCGCTATCCGTATTGTGTGCACTGCTATCTACTGTTTTAGCATAATTTTTTCGTTTTTTCTGCTCCTGTTAGTTGGGATATACAGGGGATGTGGAGTTGATAGAAATGCTCCAGAGAGGCGGTTAGTCGCTTCTGCTTCGAAGGCGAGGTATATGGTCGATTGCGCTAGTAGAGGCCGGTGCTTCGCAACCTTCGGAACAAAAGAGCGCGCTCAGTCACGCGGATGCAAAAGGCAAAATACCCAAAGCGTGGCGAGGTGGGAAAACAGACCACCTTCTCTCTGGATGTCAAGCTAAGGAAAGCGGGCGCGGATGTAAACGCGTGCGCTGACCGGCGCAGACAAACCAAGGAGGGAGAGCGGAACGAGTTCCATAGCTGCTATCCGAAGGCTGAGATTGGAACTGTTCTGGGAATAAAAAAAAAAAAATTGGAAAGGAAGCTGTACAAAAGAAAATACCAGCAGAAGCAGATGATGTGCGTTACAAAGAATCAGCATGCGCACTACCTAGTACCTGCGTGCGCAAGACCACAAGGATATCATCAAAGGCTCAGGTTCCCAGGAAGTGTGCGAACGAATCACGCACTGGAAGAAGCTCGCGCAAGAAACCATATACCTATCTTCGGAGCGGGAGCTGACAACCAGGAGCCTAAGAAGAGCTATCTCCCAGTCATCCAAAGACCTTCATCCCGGCTGAGAGGTAACGAAATTTCGGGATTATTATATTAGAACTATTGAGTGCAGTTGTGCGCAGGTGATAGAGCAGCACAAGTTGAAGCAACTGTGCATCTTGCGCTAGAATGCAAGGCTGTGCGCTAGTCTCCAGAAAAGGTAATTGTATCCGTGTTTCAGTACTTGTTCGGGACGAACAAGGGGTAAGTGTGGGGGGTTTGATAGAGCCTAGTTATACATGTTATTTAGATCATAAACCCATGCTTGTTCGCAATATTTTATGGGCAAGATTACTCGTTTCCACTATTTTTGTATATCAGGTCAGAACGAGTCCTTAAGTCGGATACGCGCTAACAGGCAGCGTTCTAGGAGTGAAAGATCAGCCTGTGGAGCTAGCGGTGCAAACAAAAGAAGAAATGGCGAAGGACAGCAGAGGTGCGCCACCCGATTGCGCCAATCAATGCTGTGCGCCAGGCGCAAAGTCCCAGTGACCAGACTTGGAAGTTGCCAAAAGATGAACTTCCTGGGGCACTATTTAAACAAAGAAAGTCTAGTGTTTCAAAAGAACACAGAGAGGCGGACACCATCACTCAGTGACATTCCAGAGGCACTGCGCGGCAGAACTGGAAAACACACGGACTTATTGAGGAGACTTGCGCCAGCCGACTGCGCCAGCCAAGAGAAGACCCTGCACGCACTGTTTGCTACCGTTTTCTTGGATTCAGTAGTTGTTACTTACTATTTTATGATGTTTACCACTAGCATGTCTAGCTAAACACTTAGTGTTGGTCGGGCATGAATCTATGATGTATTACCTTTGAGACTTGAGCTTAATGCATAGTTTATTTATTTGTATTAATCCTGCGCGTACTGAGACAGTTAGTTGCATGAGTAGGGGAAGCCTTGAACCGCAAACTTACTTGTGTAGCTCGCTTGTCGCATGTTAAACTAGTTGCATGCGTAGGGGAAGCCTTGAACCGCAAACTTACCGTGACAACTAGGAGTAACGAGTTAGGGTAGGCAGCTGCTACTGTGACAGGATTCGCAGCTGTTTAGTCTAGTTCTAAGGATTAATAGCACATGAACTTTGAACGGAACATGCGCACGTGTTAGGAAGCCTTTACCGGACACTAACCCAAGTAAACCACAAGCTATAGATGTTTAGAGTCGATGATAAGGAATGCATTCATAGAGGATTGTCTGCCCAATACTTCTCATAAATATAGTACTTCATCTCTACTGCTTGCGCACGTCTAGTGCAATTCCCTGAGTTACGATATTCGCTGTTATTCGCGCATCGCGCAAAAACCCCAATCACTCACGCAACCCCCGTTTTCTTAAGTGTAGGTTACTAGCTGAGACTCACTGCTTGCTCCCTGTGGAGATCGACCCTTACTTAACCACTGTACTAGTGGGAGAGGAAGGAATTATATTTGACGCGCACAACGACGCGCGATCACTGATCCATGGTGATTGGGGGAGACCACTGAACCACAACAGCTCTCCATGTCTTCTCATCAATAGCTTTGAGAAAAGCTTTCATTCTAGCTTTCCAATAACCATAGTTGCTCTCTTCCAGGAGTGGAGGTCTACTCGTGCTCTGTCCTTCCTTCATTGTCTTGGCAACTTCAGAGACACTGTAGGACCTTTTAAACTCTGTGTGTCGAGTTCCCGCTCTGATACCAATTGAAATTTCAAGTGTCTCTACTTATGCAGATTTGTGAACTAGCAGTTGCTGCAGCACACTCTTGTTCACTTAAATGTAGGCACAGCAGACAATGAATAGGACACAGATTTGTTCACCCAGTTCGGCCAATCTGCCTACGTCTGGGGAGGACTATTCTCCAGTCCTCAATCCACTCAACCAAAGGTTCAGATCACACTAGGTTACAACGCACGCAACCTATGCTACTTTAACCCCGTGTGGACTACTCAACACAATCAGAACAAGCTCTGATTTGTGCCAGCACACCCTCTACAATATGTCAGTCTAGAATAGCTACAATCCTCTTCAAGAACTCAGCCTATTCTAGCCTACACTACTCAGCAGGGTTGCTGCAGCAACAGCTGTAACACCAGCTGAAGCACTCTGTCCGCGTCGCTCCAAGGCCTCCTGCCGAGCCGATCGAACCACTCCAAGAGCGCTGCACACTCTGAGTAACTCCCCCTCACTCAGTGACCACCTGCCACTAGTGAGTTCTTCCGCACGAACCTCGACCGAGCCTTCCACCCGTCAGCTCTCCCGCGGCTGCCTTTGATCAACCAACAAGCTCCACAGCTCTAAATTGGCTTCCAGATCAAAGCACGAATCAGTCTCTGCAAGACCTGACTCTCTTCTGCAATACGTACCACAGTTCTGCGCTCAACGCTCTGCCCGTGTGTGTTGATCGAAGAACAACTTCCGTAGCACACCCAGAAAGTCCTCTCTCTGAATTTCGTGTCTACTCTCGTGTATCACTCAGCTTCGATCACACTCTTCAGCCCTCGAACCTTCTGCTTAAATACCCTCACCACTTTAAGCAATTTCCAGGTTTAGGCCATTGACCCACAAGATCAATTATCTCCTAAAATCTAGGAGATTAGATTTGATTAATATCTTGAAGCATATCTCCTTCTCTGACTGATAATCCTTGCTGAAATATGCTCAGCAGCATTTTAGAAATTCTTCTAAGCACTTTCACAAAGCTGCCAAGCCTTCAAAACTCACCCAGCACAAAACTGTTATTCGGACAGTTGAACTAGCTCTTGAACCAGCACCTGCTGCAGCATCCCCTGCTGCATCTGTTGCTGGTTTACTTCTGCTGTATACTTCTGCTGGCCTCCTTGATTGATTGAGCTGCAGCAGCTCCTTGTTCACTCATGCTGGTTTTGTCAAACACTGCCATACTTGCATTATCAGATTTGAAAATCTAATCTTCCACAAACAAATCTTCACCCTGGGACGAAATCTACACTAGGATATTCTCTGGTGAATATTTAGAAGCTCCCCGTGCGCTCTGCTCTTCATGAGGGACCGTTGAAAGCAAACTCAAAATGGGCGCTGATCTTCTGCTACAGCTCCACGCTCCAGGATCTGCTATAGCAACAGCTTGTATAGCGGCTTGTTCACGTGTGCTGGTTTTGTCAATTGAATGCCATAGTACATCATCAGAAGGCTTTCATCAAAGCCATTGATGAAAGGGCTTGGAGGGCTGTCACATCATAATGGTCCCCCCCAATGAGCGTCGACAGTGTAGGAGTCACCCATAAGCAACCTGAAACAAGTGAACTATCGATGAGGTAGCCTCAGCATCAGGAAATTCTAAGGCTTTTAATGCTATATTTGCTGTTGTGGATGCTAACAATTTCAGTGATCTCCAATTGTGACACTGCCAAACAAAGTCAGAAGATGCAAGATGAAGAGACCATTGCTGAGTTTAATGCCATACTCTGCGACATATCAAACGGGGCTCATGCAATCGAGGAGCTAATACATAAAGAAAATCTGGCGAGGAAGGTACTCAAATCACTTACTTCAAAATTTGATATGAAAGTTACAGCCATCGAGGAAGCATAAGATGTGAAGAACATGAGGCTGGAGGCGCTGATTGGTTCACTGAGGCAGTTCGAGATGAAAGTTACAGAGACTGCTTCGCCACTCTCTGGGAAAGACCTTGGGCTGAAAGCTGAGGTAGTCCCAGATCATATCAACCAACAATTGTCTTTGATGGTCAAAAATCTTGGAAAGTTCATGAAGAGAATGGACTAGAAACCTTCATACTCAGGTCAGTCTTCCAGGGGGTGAAACCGAAGAGGAGATAACTCTCAGAGAAAGAAAAAGGATGCTGACAAAGACAATGATGAAGGAAAAGACAAACAGAAAGGAATCCAGTGCTGGGAGTGAGGGATATAGACACAGACAGATTGAATGTTCAAGTTACTAGAAGAAGAACAATAAGTCTCTCACAGCAAACTGGAGTGATGATAGTGAAGAGGAGATAAATCAAAAAGGAAATCTAGCCTTGCCTACTGTAATGTTAATTCAGATCAAATAAAGACAGAGTTTGATTATGGGATTGTTGAATCTGACAGCGATGATGATGAGGAATATTCAGTAGAAACTATGGCTGACCAGTTCAAATTGATACAACAAAAATGTCAGGATGTCATTGAAGGCAACAAAGAACTAGTGTCAAAGGTTTCGGAACTGGAAGATGAAAGAGACAACCTTCAAAGCATCATAACCTCTCTAGCCAAGAAAAAATCAGATGATGCTGAGAAAGTTAATAAGGTATGTGAACAGAAAATGACACTTGAAGCAAACAGGGGAGAATCATCCATACTGGATGAGATTTGAACGTTGTCGAAATTAGGGTTGTGAAAATACTAGTCCAATCACGGTACGCAAACATTATTTACAATCTGAGTGACCTCGAGTCAAACCCAAGAGAAAAGCCTAGATTAGTCTAAAGCTAGCTAGTAATGCCTAATGCGAGTCTACTAAATAAAAGGGGGGGGGGGGTGTTTCCTCTAGATAAGGTATCTCTAGTAAATACTAGAGACAAGTTCGAATTTATGAAGAAGTAAAGTAATAGAGAAAACGTAGTCGGAATTCTATTTCATCCCTAGGTCATACGATTAGCAATGGAAAACAGAAATATATTCATGAGTTAATTCGATTGATAATTCTAGGCTAAAGTATCACGCATTCTAAATTTAACTCTCGCTCCTTCTCTAGAATGGAAATGATACCTAAGTGACACAATTCTCAAACTCTTGCTCTATTGAACCGTGTAGAACAAAACTCTCCTAATCTCAACCTCTCGGTCTATTGATAGTCAACTAAAGTTCGCTCTATGCTTAGCCTAGTAGAATGCGAATGTCACTCTCGTGCACAACGCTATTTAAAATAATCATGCCTTATTTTCTAAACAACCTAAGTTCAATTCTCATTCCATCCCTAGGTGTTTTATCAATTCATACTCATTCATGTGTTTTGTCAAACACTTGGTGTGCATAGAATTAACATGAAGAATAAGCATAAGAATTTTCAACCAAACTTCACGCATATATATAAAAGAACATGTTTTGCATTACAATCTAATCTAAGGGATCCATAAAGACCCCAACTACAATGGGACTACTCACTCATGGTGAGTTTAAAACAAAACATAGTTTTTTAATTGAAATTGTTCACCAATTGAATACAAAGAAGTAGTGGTTGAGTAGAGGGTTGGTGTAGAATCTTTAATTGCGTGTCTCCTCCAAATCATTGACAATTCTCCTAGTCGTCCAAGAGCAATCGTCTAGAGTTTTCGAATTTGGAAGAAGCCCTTCTAATTTTGCATCTCTTTCTTATTTATACTGTTCTGAAAAATTACCAAGTTGCCCGCTGTGCCCGAATCAAAAGTGATTCGGGCAAGCCTTGATCAGTTGATTCGGACAGAATGTCCGAATCAAATACTCCTTGCGGTTTCATAACTGGGCTAATCAGTCTTCGGGCCAAGCTGTTGAGCGAATCAAAATTGATACGGGCGAATCACTATTGGAGCTTGCACCAATCTTGCTATTTTTGCTCTCGATCGACCGGAATTCATCCAAATTTTCTTCGGGTCACTTCGTATCGTGTAACACACATTTTAAACCTGAAATGGACAAAGAAATCATCAAATGACTTTGAAATTTCACAGCGTCTCACTTAGACAGATTTGTGAACTAGCAGTTGCTGCAGCACACTCTTGTTCACAAGAAATAATCTCAGCAAGCAATGAACAAAGGCACAGGTTTGTTCACCCAATTCGGCCAAACTGCCTACGTCTGGGGAGGACTATTCTCCAGTCCTCAATCCACTCAATCAAAGGTCCCAAGCACACTCGGTTACAACGCACGCAACCTATGCTACTTTAACCCCGTGTGGATCACACAACACAATCAGAACAAGCTCTGATTTGTGTCAGCACACCCTCTACAGTATGTCAGTCTAGAATAGCTACAATCCTCTCAAAGAACTTAGCCTATTCTATACTACACTACTCAGCAGAGTTGCTGCAGCAACAGCTGTAACACACAGCTGAAGCACAATGTCCGCGTCGCTCCAAGGCCTTCTGCCGAGCCGATCGAACCTCTCCAAGAGCGCTGCACACTCTGAGTAACTCCCCCTCACTCAGTGACCACCTGCCACTAGTGAGTTCTTCCGCACGAACCTCGAACGAGCCTTCCACCCGTCAGTTCTTCCGCGGCTGCCTTTGATCAACCAACAAGCTCCAAAGCTCTGAATTGGCTTCCAGATCAATGCACAAATCAGTCTCTGCAAGACCTGATTCTCTTCTGCAATGCTCACCACAGCTCTGCGCTCAACGCTCTGCCCGTGTGTGTTTGATCGAAGAACAACGTCCGTAGCACCCAGAAAGTTCCTTCTCTGAAATCTGTGTCTACTCTCGTGTATCGCTCAACTTCGATCACCCTCTTCAGCCCTAACACCTTTTGCTTAAATACCCACACCACTTTAAGCAGTTTCCAGGTTTAGGCCATTTGATCCACAAGATCAATTATCTCCTAAAATCTAGGAGATTAGATTTGATAAAAATCTCTAATGCAAAACTCCTTCTCTGACAAGTAAACCATGCTGGAATATGCTCAACAGTATTTTAGAAATACTTCTAAGAACTCTCACAAAGCTGCCATACCTTCAAAACGCACCCAGCACAAAACTGCTACTTGGACAGTTGATACAGCACTTGAACCAGCACCTGCTGCAGCATCCCCTGCTGTAGCTGCTGCTAGTTCACTTCTGCTGCCAGCTTGATTGTTTGAGCTGCAACAACTCCTTGTTCACTTGTGCTGTAGCTGTTTGCTGCTGCTGGAATTTCCTAAATGCATTAGGAAACAATCCCATCAATTCTAAGGAAGATCCTCCAATTTATAGAGGTTTTGATTTTCCAATCAAATCTTCATTCAACAAATCTGCCCTTGTTCTTGAGAGACACTCCAGAAATATTCTCCTGAATATTCAGCTCTTTCCGAAAGCCCTTCGGTCCACTGATTTGTTGATTGAATGCAATCTTCGAGAAAGCTTTGAATTTGTGCTACCCAATTTTAGGTCCAGCATCTACTACTGAACTTCTGCTCCAGAGATTGCTGTAGCACTTGCTTACTCCACGTTAGCTCCAGAGATAGTCACTCTGCCCAGATTGCACAAGCTGATGTCTTCATGCTCTCTTTCAGAATTTCGAGCTCCCCAAGGCAACATTAGGTCGCGCGCCTCGTGAAGACATTAGCCACTTAATGTCTTCATCTGGAGCGCCACTTAATGTCTTCAGCTGGAGCGCCACTTACTGAGTTTGCTCACTCTGGAATGCTCTTCATCAGCTGTTTTCTTTCCATACTGAGTAGCAGGCTCTAGTTCACTTTGTAGGAGTTTGTCAATGATGCCACATACCTTCACAGACTTTATAAAATAATGGAACAAACAAGAAGTAACGGGAAACCGTGGACAAATACAAGGTCATTTGTCCGCTCATCAAGATTCTAGCTTACCAAAGGTATGGAGGTGGGACTAAAGGTCTCGGATACACTGGTGATGAAGGAAAATGTATAACTACATTTGTCAAAGCCACAGTGATTGATCAAAGTCCAAGTGTTCAGAAAGGCTCACTCACAGTTGATCAAGAGAGAGTACTAGAAAAGAAATACAAGATAGTGCTGAAGCATTCAATAGATCAATCACATGCTCGGAAACACATATCAAAATAGAAGAGATGCTACTCTTGTGATCAAACTGGACACGTTCAGAAAAAAGTGTCCAATTCTGACAGTGTACAAGGAGACTCAAAGAAGATCAAATGACTTACGTGTCAAAACAAGGAATCCTCCGAGCACCTATGAATGCTACGTTACACAGATGCAGGTAAACCGTGGTTATCGTGTTACTGTGTAGTAAACTTGCAGGAGTGCTGAAAAAGCATTCACTCAAAGAAGGAGACATGGAAAGAAACAGAGCAAAGGTCACACTTCAACAGCCGCAAAAATCAAAAGTACATTTAAGAAGAACAAGTGCCAAAATCGATGGGTTAAGAAACAACCAGCTAAAATCCCCACTGAAGCAGGAACTGAGGAACGGAAGCTTACAACAAAAGTTATTTTGCCAGAAAAGAGTGCTGAAGCACTCTCTGGTGATTTGGTGCTGTAACTTTCTAAATGTTGTCTCCAGAAAAGAATGGCCACTCAGGAGATGACACGTGTCTGGCTATTTTAAAAAAAAAGGAAAAAGAACAAGAGAGGAAAAACCTAGAAGTATCCGTTCGCAAACTAGGGCTTGTTGTTTCTCCGGCGATTTCGATCATCCGACACCCTTGCTCATAGATCATTGCCAACAATGGTGAAGACAAGAGGAGCTAAGGTATACAAACGCAGGGAAGGTGATGCCAAGCGTAAAGGCAGTGACGTTCCCGTGAGCGATTCCCTAGTAGCAAAAAGAAGCTCGTCGCTGTAGATCACGGAACCCTCTGATGTTCCGCGGTTGATTTGAATCCCGACTACCGACATGGTTGAAGCTGGCCCGTCCTCAACTGCATACATTGTGCCCTCAGACGTGGATGAAGCTCAGAGGTCCACGAGTAACAGCCACAGCCAGTGTAGCGAAGAGACTGGTTCAGCATCTTCTGGGTCCATCACTTACTCAGATGATTCCTCTCATGAAATATGAATGAAGAAAGCTCAGGACAGACAGGTGACTGACGTTCCTACTCCTCCATCTGAACTTGAACCTAAACAAGCTGTAGCCAGAAGTGAAGAGACTATGGCCGAGGAGGAGGAGCAGCATCTTCCCAAGGGCCTGTGAGCAAAGGGAATGAACCAGTGGTGTTGAGTTCATTAAGTGATGATGAAACTGCTGAAGCTAAGTCGGTAGAGTATCGTGAAGATTGAAAGCAAAATGATACAGCCACCAGTGTGTGAAGACAGTAGCTGGCGCAAAACCAGCCAGAGTGAACAAGCTTAGAGTGCAAGCAGTTGCTATAGCAGGACTGTAGCAGCAGAGCAGCAGTTTTGGCATGAAGAATAATTTGCCCAGATATGAAGTAGCAGTGCAACGGGAAGCTTCTAAATATTCTCAGAATATCCCCAGAGAAGATTTCATGCCACAACTTGAAGATTTGATTGGGAATTCAAATCTCCCAAAAAGTAGGAGATAAGGATCTTGTTGAGATCTTTTAGGAACTTTAATGGAGTTTCTATTTAAAGAAGGCTGGGCAGAGCAGCAAAGAAATCCATCCATCCAAGACAGAATCCAAACACAAAGATAGAGCAATATACCAGGAGATATATTCAGAGTGCTAGAGCAAAGAGATTAGATCACCACCGTGAGCAGAGCTGAGTGGTTTAGTGCAGAGGCTGATCGAAGACCTGTAGAGTCTGATCAGAGCTTGATCAGAGAAGGTCAATTCAGAGCAAGACTTTGCTTGTTGGCTGATCAAGGAAGGCAGCAGGTGAGTTGTCGAGTGGAGAAACATGGACAATCTGCAGAAGGCCAGGTCTCGCTAGTGACAGACGGTCACTGAGTGAGGGGGAGCATTCCAGAGTGTGCAGCGCTCGTGGAAGAGTTCGATCGGCTCGGCGGAAAGCTTTGGAGCGACGCGGACAGAAGCTGCATCAGCTAGTTGCTACAGCGGGTGCTATAGCAAACTCACTCACGTTGTATTAATTAGAATAGGCTGAGTCTGTAGGATCAGAGATTGAGCTATACTGAATTAATTCAAGTAAGTAGGTGTGTGTGAAACATAACTCAGAGCGTGTTCTGATTGTGTGTGATTGACTAGCTAAGGTTGAGTAGCATAGGTTGCTTGGAGTCGAACCGTGTTGTACAACAAACCTTGAGACTAGTGAATTGAAAGACTGAGGTTTAGTCTTTCCCAGAGGTAGGCACTTGGCCGAACTGGGTGAACAAATCGTTGTTCAGTGTTTTATCTTGCTGCAAAAGATCCGTCGGTACAAGAGTGTGCTATAGCAATTGCTTGTACATAATCTAATCAGAGGCGCTGCAAATTTCATACCTGATCCTATCAACAATCCAGTGCCCCCTCCCTCAGTAATACCCCCATTCTATGATGAGCCAGAGAGAGTCTTCAACCAAAGACAAAGGGCAGCTCGTTACCATAGAGGTGAAAGGATGGAGGAACAAGATGATTATGCACATGCACCTCAACCTCAACCTCAACAACATGACGTGGAAGGAATAGGCAACCTACAATGAGGGAGCTCTAAGCCCCAACATTCAACAACCAACCATGGTGTATAAACACTGATTCAAATGAAGATGATTTTGAAGTAAAGATCGAAGTAGTCCATCATCTTCCCAAATTTGGAGGTCTTCCAGGAGCAGTTGTAGTGAGGTATTTACAAGAATTCAATGGAATATGTCAGACCTTAAGGCCATATGCTGCACCCGAAGAGAGGTTCAAATTAAAAGTATTTTTATTAAGTTTGGCTGACCTTGCCAAAACTTGGTTTCTCTCTTTTCCTTCAGGAAGTATAGAACTTGGGAGCAAATGCAGAAAAAGTTCTTTGATAAGTATTATCCCCCTGCTAAAGTTGCTCAAGTGAGGAGAGAACTATCCACTGATCGCGTGTCGTTGTGCGCGTCAAATATAATCCTTCCTCTTCCACTTAGTACAGCGGTTAAGTCGGGGTCGAATCCACAGGGAGGCAGTAGATTAGCTTTAACTGGTGTCCTGCACTTACGAAAACTGGGGGTGTGAGTGATTGGGGGTTGCGCGATGCGCGAGTAAACAGTAGTAAACGCAGGAATTGCACTAGACGTGCGCAGACAGTAGAGATTAAGTACTATGACTATGAGAAGTATCGGCGCAGACAATCCTCTATGAGTGTATTCCTTATCATCGACTCTAAATGTCTATAGTTTGATTTGCTAATGTTAGTGTCCGATCAAGGCTTCCTAACATGTGCGCATGTTCCGATCAAAGTTCATGAGCTATTAATTCTTGAACTAGACTAAACAACTACGAATCCGATCAAGGTAATAATTGCTTATCCTAGCGCGTTACTCCTAGTTGGCACCGTCAGGCTATTCAACTAGTTTAACATACAACAACAAGCAACAAGAGTAAGATTGCGGTTCAAGGCTTCCCCTACTCATGTAACAAGCTGCCAGCAATGTGCACAGAATTAATATAAGCAAACAAGCTACGCATTAAGTGCAAGTCTCAAAGGAAATACTCATAGATTCATACCCAACCGATACTAAGCGTTTAGCTAGACATGCTAGTGGTAAACATCATAGAAACAGTAAATAATAACTAAAGTGTCCAAGAAAACAATAGCAAACAGTGCGTGCAGGTTGCAGTCTTGGCTGGCGCAGGTCCTCTCAACAAGCTCGTGTGTTTTCCAGTTCTGCCGCTCTCTCGCTGATATCTTGGGTCTCTGAAGCTCTGGTCTCTCTTGTGATGTTCTCAAACCCTAGACTTCCTCTTCTTTATATACTGCTCAGAGGCTCATCCTTGGCAATTTCCAAATCTGGTCGTGTCAGGATTTGGAAACACCAACATCTGTGCATGGCGCACGGCATCTGCTTAGCGCAATCGGTTAGCGCACCATGGTCGACTCTGCCAATTCTTTTGTTTGCGCCGCTAGCTGCGCAGGCTTGTGTGATGCGCGTCCTAAACGCTGCCTGTTAGCGCGTATCCGACTTAGGCCCTTGTTTTGCCCTGAAATACAAAAACACTGGAAACCAGTAATCTTGTACATAAAATAATGCAAACAAGCATAGGGTTAGGATCTAAATAATGTGTATAAATAGGCTCTATCATCCACCATTAGACAAAGACCAATTAAATCAATGTATGACTTTATGGAGAGATTCAGCGCCTTGGAACAAAGTTGCTGCAATTTGGGTGTTCTAGAAGAGATGATTGTTGAATACTGATAATGCAAATGGCATTCAATTGACAAAACCTGCCAGAGTGTACAAGCCCAGCGAACAAGCAGTTGCTACAGCAGGGAACTATAGCAGCTTGGCAGCAGTTTTTTACCGAAGAGGAATCTGCCTAGATATGACGTAGCAGTGCAACGGCAGGCTTCTAAATTTTCCAAGAATATCTCCAGTGAAGATTCCGTACCACAAGCTTGAAGATTTATTTGGGAAATCAAATCTCCAAAAAATTAGGAGATATGATCTTGTTGAGATCTTTGAGGGCTTCCTAATTTTGCCAGCAGCAGAGTTTCTATAGAAGGGAGTAGTCGTGCAGAGCACTAATTATCCATCCAATACTGAATACAAGAACCTTAGATATTGAAAGAGAGCAGAGCGATATTCAGAGAAGATCAAATTCAAAGAGCTGTGCAGAGAATTGGATCACCATTGTGAGCTGAGTTGAGTGGTTAAGTGCAGAGGCTGATCGGAGACTTGTAGACTCTGATCAGAGCTTGATCGGGGAAAGCCAATTCAAAGCAGATCGTTCTTGTTGGCTGATCAAGGAAGGCGGTAGGAGAGTTGTCGAGTAGAGGAACTCGAACAATCTGCAGAAGACCTGTTCTCGCTAGTGATAGATGGTCACTGAGTGAGGGGGAGCATCTCAGTGTGAGGAGCACTTACGATAGAGTTCAAGCTTCTCAGCGGGAGCCTTTGGAGCGAAGCGGACAGAACTTGTACAAGTTAGTTGCACAAGGGTGTGCTATAGCAAACGTACGGAGACATTGTGTTAATTAGAATAGGCTGAATACGCTGAGTCTGTGAGATCAGAGGAGTAGCTTTTCTAAATTAACTCAAGTGTGTAGGTGAGTGAGTCACAAATCAGAGGGTGTTCTGATTGTGTGCAAAGTGCTATTAGAGGTCAGGTAGCATAGATTGTCGAGGAGTCGAGTCTGTGTTGTACGAAGTACCTTGAAAACTAGTGGATTGAGGATTGGAGTATAGTCCTCCCCAGACGTAAGCAGTTGGCCGAACTAGGTGAACAAATCTCTGTTCACTGTTTTGTTTCTTGTTGCACCAGATCCGGCTAAACATAGAGTTGCTATAGCAACTGCTTGTACACTATCAGTAACTCAGGGGGGCTGCAAATTTCAATTACTTATTGGATGGATTAAGACCCTTGGAAAGGATATTATTGGACGCAGTAGCTGGTGGTACAGTTTTGAATTTGACACTTGCTGAGGTGCGAGAGCTGATTAATGAGACTGCTGAGAGTGCTCGATTCAGATAAGAGACTAGTAATAGAAGAGATGATACCAGCAGAACAAGAAATGTCTCGCAACTTGATTACAACACCAATCAGATGGCCACCGAAATCCAATAGCTCAAGGAGATGATGCAGAAGATGATGGTTGGGCAAGTAAGTGGAGCTAAAGCTTGTGAATTTTGTGGTGATGCAAGCCACAAAACAGATGAGTGTTCTAGCCTACATGAGGAAGAGCCAGTTGAGGTTAATGCTATGGGAGGATTCCAGCATTTCAACAATAGGCAAGCGCCTAGGAAATTTGGACTTGTAGCAAATGGTTTCAGCTAGAGAAATGAAGGAGCATTCCCGAACCAGCAAGGGCAGAACCAGAACCAGAACCAAGGGCAAGCATAACCTTGCCGCCCTCCATTTCAGCAACACGAGCAACACAATGGTAATTCTTATAGTTAGCAGCAACAAAGGCGCAACTACAACCAAGCTGGCCCTAGTAATGTGAATTATAACCAAGCTAGCACGAGCAATGTGAATTCAGGGAAGTTAAAAGAAGAAGTAGTTAAGGAGTTGGCAATGAGTGTGCAAAAGTAATCAAGCTAAGAACCATAGCACCCTAGCTGAGTTGTCAAGACATATGTCCCAATTGGCAGCCACAGTTTCCGAGCTGAAGAGTGGCAAAAGGAAGTTGCCCTCACAAATAATTCCCAACCCAAGAGGAAATATCAGTGCGATAACTTTGAGGCGTGGCAAGAAGCTTGAAGGGGAGAAGACCAGCAAGCACTGTAGAGGCTGGAGAAAAGAGAGACAATTCAGAACCTTCGGTACAGTATCTTGAGAAAATAAGTTATAACCCCCCGCTTCCATTTCCTATGAAGATATCTAAATAAAAGAAGAATCCAGCAATGGACCAGGAGCTGTTAGAGCTATTCAGGAAGGTGGAGATCCCACTCCTCGACGCAATCAAGCAGATTCCCAAATTTGCCAAGTTCCTTAAGGATTTGCCAAGTCCCAAAGGTGCAATCAAGAGGAGGATTTAGACCTGAGCAAGTAAGTTTTAAGCCCAACTTCTCATCCATTCTTCAGTGCAAAGTAGCACAAAAATGCAAGGATCCAGGTACCTTTACAATCTCTTGCATAATTAATAAGGTCCAAGTGGATAACTGTATGTTGGATTTGAGTGCTTCTATTAATGTCTTACCTTACTCATTGTATCAAGTATTGCAAATCGGTCCTCTCAGACCCATGGATTTAATCATTCAGCTAGCAGATAGGTCATGTACGTAACCAAAAGGTATAGTTGTTGATGTGCTAGTGCATGTAGGGAAACTTGTATAACTTGCAGATTTTTATGTTATAAAGATGGAGGGTGAGGTAGACACATCTCCAGTCCTGCTAGGGAGACCCTTTATGGTGACTACAAGAACAAAAATTGATACACATACGGGTGATCTTTCTATGGAGGTAGACGGGGAAGTCATCAAATTCAATATTTATGAGTCTATGTGATTCCCACCTGACTTTGCAGGAATACATGCTTTGGACACCATTGAAGATGCGGTGTCCATACAATGTGGAGAAGACATACCGAAGCTAAACACCAAAGAAGTTGGTGCTGGGCAGTTCACCTATGATGCTGCCATGTATGAGGTTAATGCAATTAAATTGTGCAATGAAACAAAACTTGTCCCATCTGTTGTGCAGCACCTAAAATTCAATTAAAACCTCTACCGAAGCACTTGAAGTACATTTTCCTAGGAGAAGGTGAGACGCTTCCACTTATCATTAAGAGTGGACTAGAAACAGATCAAGAGGTCAGGTTGGCGAGCATGCTAAAAGAGCATAAAATAGGAATAGGTTGGACATTAGCTGACATTCAAGGAATCAATCCAGCAATCTGTATGCATCAGATTCTATTAGAGGTAGAAGCAAAACCAGTGAGACAACCTCAGCGGCGTTTGAACCCTATAATGATGGAGGTTGTCCAGAAGGAAGTGCAGAAGCTCCTAATGCCGGTGTGATCTACCCAATATCAGACAGTCAATGGGTGAGCCCTATGCATGTAGTGCCAAAGAAGATCGGAATAACTGTGGAGCTGAATAATGAAAGATAATGGAGAGCAAGTGCCGAAGAGAGTGCAGAATGGGTGGCGAATGTGCATCGATTATAGATAACTTAACGCAGCCACACGCAAAGATCATTTCCCACTGCCATTCATCTATCAAATGCTGGACAAACTTGCAGGTAAACCATCCTTTTGTTTTTTTGATGGATTTTCAGGTTATAACCAGATTATGTAATGCGCTAAGTACTTTCTACCGTGTTGTTATGAGCATATTTTCTGATTTGTTGAGTGATTGTGTTGAAGTGTTCATGGATGATTTCACTGTTTATGGAGATACTTTTGATGAATGCTTGCATAATTTGGACATACAGGTTTTTATCGCAAGTTCGTCAAAGACTTCTCGAAGATGCATTGCCATTGTCTGGGCTGCTACAAAAAGATGTTCAATTTGATTTCAATGATCAGTGCAAAGGAGCTTTTGAAGAGCTCAGGGCAGCCTTGATGAGTGCACCAATTATGCAAACACTAGATTGGACACAACCTTTCGAGATCATGTGTGATGCCAACGACTATGTTGTGGGTGCGGTGCTTGGGCAATGGAGCGATAAGAAACCAGTGGTCATCTATTATGCGTCTAGGACTCTAGACGTTGCCCAGAAAAATTATTCCACCACTGAAAAGGAGCTTTTAGTCGTTGTCTTTGCACTTGAAAAATTTTGCTCCTACATACTTGACTCTAAAGTTATTGTGTTTTTTGATCATGCAGCCATTAGGTACTTGATGACCAACAAGGAGTGCAAGCCGCGGCTGATTATATGGATCCTTCTTCTTCAAGAGTTTGACGTGGAGATCAAAGACAAGAAGGGATCGAGAACACAGTGGCTGACCACTTGAGCAGATTAGTCCGAGAGGAAGAGGCGCTGCCTATAGTTGAGACATTCCCCGATGAGCATCTGTTCGCTACGAATGACAAGGCGCCATGGTATGCCAACATCGTTAACTACCTGGTGGGAGGCAAATTCCCTCCATCCTTCAATAGAGCTCAAAGATTTAAACTCAAGCATGGTTCTAAGTATTACATATGGGATTACGTATTGTGCCCGATATTGATATCTCATCTGTTCTTTAATTTTGTCATGAACATGCTTGTGGCGGACATTTTGGTCCTAAAAGAACTGCCAGGAAATTGCTCGATAGTGGATTCTTTTGGCCCCATTTATTTAGAGATGTCATAACCATTGTAAGAATTGTGATAGGTGCCAGAGGCTAGGGAATATTTCGGCTAGGAATCAAATGCTCCTAACCCCGATAATTGTTGATGAGGTGTTTGATATTTGGGGCATAGACTTTATGGAACCATTTTCTTCTTCTTTTGGTTATTTTTATATATTGGTTGCTGTTGATTATGTCTCAAAGTAGATAGAGGCTCAGGCCACCAGAGTTGATGATGGAAAGACTGTTGTGGACTTCTTGCGTACTAACATCTTTTGCAGATATGGAGTCCCAAAAGCGGTGATTAGTGATCAAGGATAGCACTTCTGCAGCAAATGGGTTGCGGTGGTTTTTAAACATTTTGGAGTGCATCACCGAGTTTCCACAACCTACCACTCACATACAAATGGACAAGCAGAGATATCTGATAGGGAAATTAAATCCATTCTCGAGAAGATGGTTAAGCCTTCAAGAAAAGACTGGTCCACACTGATAGATGAGGCATTGTGGGCTTACCAGACAGCCTACAAGACACCTATTAGGACCTCTCCTTTCAGACTCGTTTATGGCAAGGCCTGTCACTTGCCGATCAAGGTAGAAAATAAAGCCTATTGGGCAATTAAATGATGTAACTTTGACTTGGCTAGCCTACTGGGTAATGAAAGGAGGCTGCAACTAAATGAGCTGGAGGAGCTGCGCTTGGAGGCTTATGAGAGCCAATTAGACTACAAAGAGCAGACTAAGCTTTAGCATGACAAGTTTATTCTCAAATGCTCATTCGACATTGGGCAGAAGGTATTATTATTTTTCATTAGACTTAGACTAATGCCTGGCAAGTTGCGTTCCCATTGAACAGGTCCCTACACTAAGGTTTTCAACCACGGAGCTCAAGAGCTTGAGAAACCAAGTACTGGCGAGAGAAGTTTGTGGAGAATTGGCAGCGTGTCAAACACTATCATGGGGAGGAAGTCCCAGCTGATGAGGAGTTCCATTTGGCCGACTCGGCATGTGCTTAATGAGAGGTATCGTCGAGCCAAATACATAAAACAAAGGCGCTTTGCGGGAAGTAACTCGATGTTTTTTATTTTCATTCTTAGTGAGCGTCGACTAGCGCGTACCGCTCCCTAAGGCAACATTATGGCCGCGCCAGCTTCATACTTTATTGTATAATGTGTGCATGGGGCGCGCTAATAATGTATGCTTGGAGAGCGCCTGTAGTTAGGATCTGATTTTTGTTAGTCATTTGCTCATGTTAGTTGTTTGTTTCTTTTATTTGAATCTTGCATGAGCATCCTTCTCTTAGATTTTACCATGAGGACGCGGTTCGATTCAAGTGTGAGGTGGGAAGCTAGTTTGCTATGTTCAACATGTTTGCCTTTATTAGCATGCTTTAGTTAGTAGTTAGAGCACGTTAGTTTTTTTTATGATGAGCTGCTGAGTTGCTGCTGATTTTGTGTGTATATGCTGCTGAGTTGGTGCTCATTTTTGTGCGTATATGCTGCTGAGTTGCTGCTGATTGTTGAGATATATATCCTGTGATGTAGCTGCTGAGTTTGTGAGATATGCTGCGATGTTTATGATTATATGCTGCTGAATTGCCACTGAGTTCATGAAACGAGACATTATGCTGCGATGGAAATGTTGCTTTTATGAGACGATGTCTATTCTATGAAGTTTTGACATGTATGCTTTGCATGGTTTCTAAAATATTGTGATGCTTGCGCTTTAATGTCATATGTTCTTTTGAGTTGAGATATTACAGGATGTGGAGTTGATGGATATATTCTAGAGGGACTTGACATTCATTCGTTGGAATAAAGTTTCGTTGGAATAAACGTCGTTGATTGGTGAACATAATTTTGCAACGGAATTTCCGTGAGATGTGAAAATGGTTAATCATAAATATAAGAAACCAAAATAGCAGATAATTATTAAGTTTTAAGTATCAACGAAAACGGTAGAAAATAAATTTGTAGCAAATATTATTTTTATATTCAACAAATAATTGTCATATTAAAATTCATAGTCTTAAAATTATCATTTAGCCAACAACACGTACTTAAGAGCGATGAATTTAAATATAAATTTTAAATCCTTAAATTAATGTTGTTTCTATATATTTTGAGTATTACAAAAAGGGTTTAAAATACATCGTCACAAATATTTGTATGATGCGTTAGTTTTAAATTCATTCCATATATATATATATATATATATACACGTATATGAATGTGTGTTCTTGTTAAGCTGGCATATTTTTTGGAAACAAAATTAAAGAATCTTTTTTGTACAAACAGTATATTCGTATTTATATCAATCTTTATACTTTGATATTTTAATTATTTTATTTTTAGCACATCACTTATTTAATTATGGAAACCATCTTCAAAAATCAAGTACGTATTAGAGTATTAATTTACAATGCACTTGATTTTAGATGTCATGTAAATAACAAATTTAGCAACGTTAAACAGCCTAATTTTATTTTTCTACCCTCAAGATAATATGGTTGAATTATTGTATTTTATAAGAATATAATTTGTGTTAAATAAAATCAATTAATTATATTGAATTATAATTAATTGATTTTATGAATTTGTGTTAAATTCATATTTGTGTTGTATCCATTAATTTATCAATGTTAAACAGCCTAATTATATTTTATAAGAATATAATTTGTGTTAAATAAAAGGCACTAACTAACCTTTTATGAATATATACAAAATTAAATATAATAATGCTTTTTTGTACAATAGCATATCATACACACGTTGTACCAAAACTATGAATTGTTTGACTTTTTTTAATAAAAAGTCTGAATCATTAAAGATTAAATAATATAAAAAATCTTCATATAGAAAGATCCTAATCTAAATAGTAAAACAAATCTCTTAAAAATCTGTAATCGTGTGGAATTACTTTTTTTCGTGCGAATTATATTTTTCACAGGTTGTGCAATTCGTCCCGCTTTAATTTTTCCCTCCCCGCTTACAGTAAGTTATATAACTTTAATTTATACGAGACTCCAATCACTCCCAGCTATTTAATCATGGTGCGGAATAGGGTTTTCTATCGCGATGACTTACTTGGACGAGGTTATGCGGCTAACGCCATTGTTCTCACCTTTTATAGTAATCAATGTATTCAATGTACCAATTCTACATGTTAGACAGATAACTGTATCTCAAAAAATTAATTTGTAATTTTTAAAAATAAGTATCTTTTGAATTGATGTAGGATCCAGTTGGTAGGGTATAGGGTATTTGTATTTTTTTTTTTTTTTTGCTATCAGAAGCCATTGCAGTCACGAGGATGCAGTTGATAGGCTGGTGGGCCTGCAGCCTGAGTAAGACTCAGCCCCCCAATTTTTTTAACCTAAAAACACAATCGTTCGCCTTCGTCTTCCTGCACTGCCACCTCGGTGATGCACACCGTTCCCCTTCCCAGCTTCTCCTCCGCCTCGGTGCTGCTCTCTGTCTGATACACACGATGATGATCCGCACGGAAGAAAGGAGTTGAAATCCCCTCCGAAGCTCCTGAGAGATTCGCAAATCGTTACCGTCCCATTGCAGAAATCGGCAACCTTACTCCACCAGTCCACCGGCAGCTCAAACTAACTCATTTCCTGTTATAAGGTTCGACCTTTATCCGACAAATCCTACGGATTTACCTAATTGCATCTGGAATTTGATTTGTTGGCTTGTTGACATACTCGTTTTGGGTCTTGATTTGTGGGGGTACCTTTGTTTGTCACTCAATTCGTATTTTATGGAACTGAGATTGGATTTCGGCAACTGTGTTTCGAGGAAATAAGGGAATTCAGAATCCTGTAGTTAATTTCAAGGGATTCATGGTATAGTTTATTCTTAAGTAAGTTATCTGGTTTTCAAAGGGCGCCTGCTGTGCCGATGTTTAATGAAAATCTTTTGCAATGTCTAATGTTAATCAAGTATGTATTTTCTGCAGGTCTCATACTCTCATCAATGATAATAACTGTACAAACTGTCATGTGTAAATTGTATGCATCTCCTAATTTGTATACTGAAGCTGTAGTATGGTTTCAAACTTGCAAGAAAAAGATAGAGAAAAAAAATCTAATCAAAGACTAGCATGTGTATTGCCGTTCTTGAAAGTACTTGCTATTGCTATATTTTGGGATTTTTTCTACAAAACTAACCTTATTGGTCCTAAATCATAGCCTGGAAAACGTGCAGGTATTCAAAGTCTTACAGGACTCTGTACATATTTTTTATTCCATAAGTTACTGATATTATTTCTTTAAAATTCTTGATGCAGTGATATTGTCGAAAACTATTGGGAGGACTCTTCGCTATCTATGCTTCCAATTTATAAGGAATTAATATCTGTTGGTTATAACAATATTTCCAACCGATACAAGCCAAAATCAACGGAAATAGTTGTTGATATTGGCTGTTTTTCTTGTAGTGAGGGAGAGAGGATATGCAGAGGCTCCGAAGGCCGGACGATGAGGATGAGGATGGATCAGAGCATTTCGGGTATTTCAATGACCGATTGTGGCGCCCATTTATGAAGAGGGCCCCTCCCGCAATACATCGTCAGACTCCAGTCCTCCTCGGCCTCCTTCTCTGCCTCCTCGTCGGCGCGATATTCTCCACGTGCTTCCTCGACCTCTCTGTAAGTACTAAACTGCCCTCCACCTATTTATTTATTTATTAGTGGGTCGACGAGCCATGTCGATTTCTGCTTTTACACATCCCTGAACCCTAAAATACTTCTACTCATAGGAACAGAATAGCTTAAAACGTATACCGACACATCTCATTGCCTAACTATGACACGTGAATATATATATATTTTTATTTATGCAGACGTCCAGTTCACCCCAAATCATCCCACAACCATCCCAAAAACACCCTCAGGAGACGCTCAAATCACCAAAAAGGCTGCTGCCCAGGATCCAAGTCCCGTTGAACTGCACCCTTGCCCAAAACCAGACCCGGACCTGCCCGAGGAACTACCCGGCGTCGTTTCAAGCAGATGATGATCTCGAACGTCCATCCACTTGCCCGGATTACTACCGTTGGATCCACGAGGATCTCCGCCCGTGGAAGGTCACCGGGATCACGGAGGAGATGGTGGCGCGAGCCGGGAGGACGGCCAATTTCCGTCTGACCATCGTGAACGGGAGGGCTTACGTTGTGTGCTATCAGAAGTCGTTTCAGAGCAGAGACACGTTTACGATGTGGGGGATTCTGCAGCTGCTGAGGAGATATCCTGGGAAAGTGCCGGATTTGGATCTGATGTTTGACTGCGTTGACTGGCCCGTCATTCAGAAGAAATTCTACAGAGAGCACAACGACACGCTGCCGCCCCCGCTCTTTAGGTACTGCGGGGATGATAAGAACCTGGATATTGTTTTCCCGGATTGGTCATTTTGGGGATGGTAATGTTTTTTTATTTATTTTATTAATAAAAGGCTATGTGAATTGAAGAGTGGTTAATAGATAATGCTCGTCCAGGCCGGAGATCAACATAAAGCCGTGGGATTTGTTGTTGAAGGAACTTGCTCAGGGCAACAAACTGACAAAATGGGTGGACAGGGATGCTCATGCCTACTGGAAAGGAAATCCTTCTGTTGCCGAAACCAGGATGGATCTTCTCAAATGTAATGTGTCTGAAAGTCAGGACTGGAATGCTCGCGTGTATGCACAGGTGAATATGGTTTTCACATCATCTCGTTCCACATGGTGTTTCTGTTACTGACTGTAAATTCATTTGTAGGATTGGCTCAAAGAATCACAAGAAGGTTTCAAGGAATCAAATCTCGCAACTCAATGCAAGCACAGGTACTATACCTAAAGTTTGCTTTTTTGTTCTTTGTGGTGAAAATTGGCTGAATTATCCCCCGGTATCTTAATTTTGAACACGAGATCTTGCCTGCCGCTGTATTCATATTGTTTTCTAGTTTTTCTGCCACTGTGCTATGTGCAGCATGATTCATTTATCTTAATCCTTTCAGGTATAAAATATATATAGAGGGCTCTGCATGGTCCGTAAGCGACAAGTACATCCTTGCTTGTGACTCTTTGACCTTATTAGTCACTCCTCAATACTACGATTTCTTCACAAGAAGTTTGATGCCTGTGCATCACTACTGGCCTATAAAGGATGACAGCAAATGCAAATCCATCAAATTCGCTGTTGATTGGGGGGAAAGGCACAAGAAGAAGGTAATGCAGTAATTTAAGCTGGTTTATCCTGACGACACCAGCTCTTAATAACTTCCAAGTTGTTGGGTTGGGCAGGCACAAGAGATTGGTAAGGCAGCTAGCCAGCTCATTCTAGAGGATGTGAAGATGGACTATGTGTACGACTACATGTTCCATCTCTTAAACGAATATGCAAAGCTTCTGAAGTTCAAGCCAACAGTACCAGAGAAAGCAGTAGAATTTTGTTCAGAAACTATGGCCTGTCCAGCGCAGGGAGTAGCAAAGAATTTCATGATGGAATCCTTGGAGAAGGGACCAGCAGTGAAAAACCCATGTGAGCTGCCTCCTGCGTACGATCCCCAATCTCTTTTTGCTCTGAAGAGGCGACAAGCCAATTCCATTAGGCAAGTTGAAACCTGGGAGAGTAATTATTGGGATACTCAAAGTGCTAAAAACTAGAGGTTCATCAAAAACTTTTATAGGCATGTAAACTTGATTGCTGGTTGTTATGTGACTTTGTAGACCATATTCATAGAGAAGAAATAAAAGAAGCAAAAGAGCTTTTTCAAGTTGAGGTTTCTTCTTGACATAAAATCTTGACAGGAGCAGATTTGTATGGTCTATAGCTATAGCAGCGTATTACAGTAGAATAAAAGAAACAGCATGTACAGAAGTTCAATATAGTTGAGATACTTGAACGAATGGTTTTATAGTTTTTAAAGCAACCAACCGATGAGGAAAAAACTCAACGGAACATATAGAGAAAAAGAATTGGCTGCGTGTGTTTATATGGCTCGAGCTTTTACAATGTCCAAGCTCATTTCACTGGGGTCTGTTGCTTGCAGCTCGACTTGAATCCCATCAAGTTCTCTCTTGAATCTGTCCTTAGAACTTGCGTACACCATTTTACTTCTCACTCTGGACGTGTCCGGTGACCTGCTTAATCAGATGGTTTCTCATGTATGTCTGTGTTTAATAAGTAAAGCATATTTTCAGAGTGGGAAGGAATACCATGCAATGAAGAATATTTTGCTCTTCTGGCACTTCTCGTCTGTGATAAAGTCAAAATCGAAGACAGCATAACGGCATTCATTTGCAGGGAGGGAATTTGTGAAATCTTCATAGGTCTCGTCAGGACTGCCGAGCTTTTCCACCACCACCTGTTGATCCTCAATCTTGAAGATGATGAACCGGTAAATCCTCTTGGCTTTTAATTCCACAAACTTGAGTTTACAGTCATCTTGCACAGCCATTCCAGAAACCGCGTTCGACTAAAATCCGAAGAACAAGTCAGTTATGAATGCAATACATCCAAATCTACCTGATGACATTCATTCAAATTCACCCTTTCACTTCTTAGGATCCCACGTAGTAGCACCATTAATTACATGCCCTTATGATAATATGGTTCTACAACGCATAATGTCGGCAGTCGCTTCATACATTCAGGTCAAAAGAACATGACGAGAATACGTACCATGGTTGCTGTTCTTGAAGCGATGCAAGGGAAGAGATGGCACAGAGGAAAGTGAGAAAGAGATCCTTTGTTTGTGAGAGGAAAAGATCAAAGACCAAGTTTTGATGGGAAGAGCAATTTGTGGGGAGAGAGAAAATTGTGGGAAAAAACAGAGGTTGGGAGCTTGCTTACTTCTCTCTGGATTTATCATGTCCACATTGTTTTAACAGAATTGTCTTCCAAAATTTCAGGCTAGTCTTGCACCATTTTTATTTCCAATTTTTAGAATGAGATTATGGCTTGATGGTTAATAATTAAGATGGAAAAAATAACTTTTGCAACAAAGAACATTCAAAAATATGTGGATTGATCATGGAGGTAGCATACTACCCTGACAAGAGACAGAGAGGCCTTTTAGTCATTATAACATAAAAGAATTTTCCTCTTCTTCTATTCTACCTAGAACCTCCATCGAACTCCAAGTTTTTTTTGTCACAAGATCACGTCCGGATAGTCATAACAAAAAGGGGTTTAACAAAATTCTATTATACAAAATTGAGCTTTGTGTTGTCAAGATGCGTATCGTCTGTATTGATTTGAAACTAACAAGCCTTTACATAGTGTACATATACAATGTGATATGTACGAACTAGAGAAAGTATACATCGAATATACGAGATAACAGTAAGATCATGACTAATCCTTAAATATTTATAACACCCCATCCCTCCTCAAACTCATGGTGGGTCGCCAATACTAAGTTTGGATAGATGGAAGGCATGTTGTGGTTTGTTATGTGAATCAACCAACTGAAGCTCAGAAAGAACATACCGGAAGGCATTAATCTGATCATGAACATGAGACCACACATAGGAATCATCGACACCAATATGCTTTGTTAAGGACTGTGGCATCCTTGACAAAACCTGCGCAACTTGATCAGTAAGCTGCTACAGCAAGCATTAAAGCAAGTAGCTGATGCAACCTGAAGTTAGTCAACCTGAAGATAGCCAGTAGACGGACAAATGTTTCTAATCAGAGCAAGTTTTCTAAATGGTTTTAGGAAATAGTTGTTGCAACAGAATTGTCAATCATACTTAGAAGATCTTGAAGAAAATTCGAAAACTGATCAACAAATTTTTCTTAAAGATTTTAGAAAGAATTGCTGCAACACTATTCCATAACAACCTGCGAAGATCTTGGAGAAGATTCGGTCGGTTGAAGAGCTTTTAGGAAGTATTCCTAAATTGAATAAGTCCTAGTTGGACATGGGCTTCTATATTCTACCAGAGGCTATCAGTATATAAGGGCAACGTCTATATAAGTATTGACCCCCACACACAGAGATATACATAAGCACAAAGAAAGGGCGATAAGCAAAGAGAGAGAGTGTGATCAGTAAGTAGGCTGAGAGAGATCATGACTGGATGAATGTGATCAACACTTGATCAGTGTGTTCAACTGGAGAGGAGTCTCGTTGAAGATCAAGTATAAGCCCTTTGAAGAATCATCACCGTTGAGCTGATCACGGACAATCAAAGTGCAGAGCAACGTTCCCGTACGCTAATAGGAGGTCGCTGATCAAGGAGGAGCGTTACAGGAGTTGAGCAAACTCGTGGAGGTCAGACTGAAAATCTGAAAGAGCTTGGAGAGTTTGAGACCCATGCTGCGGAAGAGCAGCTTGACTGAGTAAGTTGCTATAGCATCTTGTCATACATTATGTTGTGTTGTTGACTGTAAAGGCTAGTCTGTGTAATCAGACAGAACAAATATTCTAGCTAGGTTAGAAGTAAATTATTCTAGCAGAAGCTGAGAACTGGTACCTGTGTACTTTAACCATGTTAAGGAATGTGGCATCTTTGACAAAACCACCACAAGTTGATCTAGCAAGTTGCTACAACAACCTGTGAAGAAAGTAGCTGGAGCAACCTAAAAGTAGTTAACTGGAAGAATTCCAGCAAACCACCGAAGGTCTATGAACGGTGGTCTGAGTATGTTTCCAAAATGGTTTTAGGAAATTTTTGCATTAACAAATTGGCTAACAACCTTCAAATATCAAGAAGAATATATGGTTCCTAAATTTTTGTTTAAGAAAGAGGTTGTTACAATCAAATCTCAACAACATTCAAAGATCTTTTAATAGATCGGGGTTGCTAAAAGGGATTTAGGAAGTGTTCTAAATCCTAGCGGGACTAGGATTTCGTTAATGCTCCTTGGGCTGCAAGTATATAAGGGCAGCGTCTCTAAGGAAGAGTGACACGCACATACGCACACAAAAGCTAGAGCGATAATAAAAGAGCAAAGAGCTAAAGTGCTGTCATCGCCTAAGCCGGGAGTGATCAAGATTGAGAGAGTATGATCGAAGATTGATCAGCAAGTTCAACTGGAGCGAAGCCTCGTTGAAGATCGAGTACAAGCTTTTGAAGAATCGTCACGGGTGAGCCAGTTACAGACGATACAAGAGGAGAGAAAAGTCCCCGATAGAAGGAGGTTGCTGATCAAGGGGGAGCTTTACCGAAGTTGTGAGAACTCACGAAAGTTAGATTGAGTATCTAAGAGAGCTCGGAGAATCTGAGGTAGATGCTGAATAAGAGCAACTTGTTTCAGTAAGTTGTTATAGCATCCTGTCATAACACTTTATCGTACCATATGCTAAGTCTGTGTGATCATAGTTGTAGCACTTTGTTACTACATTGTGTTGAATAGTTGATAGTGTACGCTAGTCCATGTGATCAGACTGGGCTAAGATTAGAAGTAGAGGTTGGTCTAGCATAGTGATGAGGCGTATTTATACGACTCTTTAAACCGTTTAAACCCAACTATTTCGACATGTTTTTATGTGAACAGTTACTTCTTAGTGTTGTTTGCATTTCATGCGTTTGGAATACATGAAAAGAGACTCGTGACCTAAAATTGTGTTTTGAGAGTGCCGAATGTGAAAATCGATGTTGAAGGAATTGAGTGTGCATCTCAGTGAGTTCGGCGCCCAAAGAAGAGTTTAGGGTCGCGTGCTAGAAGCTTAATGTCTTCACTGGGCGCGCGACTTAATGTCAGCGTGGGGCGCGGCTAACGAGACGACGTCAGCATTTAGTCAGCGTCCCGAAATCAAATTTTGAAGCCTAATCTCAATTAGGGTTTCAAGCCTAGAAAATCAGACAGAAGTTTTGGAACGGACGACAGAGATTTTGTGGAGAGACGAAGTCTTGCGTGAACAGTGTTTTCCAGAATGAGTAGAGTTTTCCGGCAATGAACAGTGATCGCGTCGATGAACAGTGCTCTTGAATAGTTTTTCTTTATGCCTTTCAATTTAATATATTTTTCAGTCATGACTATGAGTAGCTAAATTTCAGATTCAGTTTAGAGTTTTCAGTTAGTGACATACATGTTTGAGACTCCGTTTCTATTCATTTCTAGTTTTGGATCTTAAATTGCATGAATTGTATTTTGCGGTTAGCGTATACTTTGTCGTGAAACTAATCCAATTATCAATTCTGATTATTTATGCTTGTCGAAACTTTGTCGTGGAAACAAGTATGAGAATCCAGGTTTAGTATCACCTTTGTCGGGGTACTCTAGATTATTACCTTTGTCGGAATGACCACATGCTTAATTAGAATCGCAATCTTTAGAAGTCAATGATAACAGTCACTATTGAATTCCTTGGGCTGAATACTTCTCTTAATTGATATTCACGTGTTCTTACTTTATTTTTTACTTAAACCTACTAAAACCCCCCTTTCGTTCAGTATTTACAGGAAATCACTTCACAGTCAGTTCTCTTGGGTTCGACCCTTGCTTGCCGCTACACTAGCTAGAGCTTGGAAATATAAATTATAAATTTGACACACACAGCGGCGCGTGTCAAATTTTGGCGCCGTTGCCAGGGAACTGCTAAAGTGAAGATTTTCTTTTGCTTTTCTTTTCATATTTAATTTTCGATTATTTTTGTGTTTTTCTTGTGTGTTGCGGGTACTTGCTCTTCTCAGCATGTCGCATGCAGGTAGTGCGGCTGATGAGATGTTCGTCGTGAACGGCCAGCGCGTTAAACATTATCATGGACAGTATCCCACCTGATGAGATGTTCCATCTGGCTGCCGGTAAGTGATGGATGATGACAGGTACCATCGAGCCAACGACGTAAAACATAAAGGCGTTTTACCGGAGGCAACCTGATTTTAATTTATTTTAATTTTTAGTGTAAGTCAGTGAGAACAGCGCCCTAAGGCAACATTACGGCCGCTCCGAATTCATATATTAGTGATCCTAATGTGTGGTTGGGTCGCGCCCGTAATATATGCTTGGGGGCGCGCCCGAGCTTAGTTATTATATTTCGTCTGTTTCTTTTTGCTATTTATTTCTTTTTGTTTAAATCTTGCATGACTACCCTTCCCGACGATCTTATCAACCCATGAGGACAAACTATGATGATGTTGTGTGACAGTCTTTGACAAAACCGGCTCACGCGAACAAGCTCCTGCTGTAGCAGTTCCTGGAGCACGGAGCTATAGCAGAAGTTCAACGCCCATTCGGAGTTTGCATTCAACGGACCGTCTTGAAGAGCAGTGTTCTCCGGGAGCTTCTAAATATTCAATAAAGAATATCCCAGTGAAGATTCCCGTGCCCAGGTAAAGATTTGTTTGTGGGAGATTTGATTTTCGAAATCAAATCTAATCTCCTACAAACTAGAAGATAATGTCCCTTTAGGGAACTTCCAAAAAGTGGAAACCTGTGCAAGGCTGGGCGAGTATTTAAAGGAGGCTGAGCAGAGAGTCCTGATTATCGAAGCTGAGAATATACAGAGAGAGCATACGCAGAATACCAGAGAGTATAATTCAAGTGCGAGAAGAGCTTCGACCATCACCGAGAGCATCGCAAGCGCGTGAAGCTATGTGATTGAACCGAGGGTGATCGAGTTTTGCAGAGTCTGATCACTGCTTGACCTGGAAAGCCAATTCAGAGCATCGAAGTGCTTGTTGGAAGATCAAGGAAGGCCGTGGAGCCATTGTCGAGTGAAGGTACTCGGACAATTGGCTGAAGGCTGTGTATCGCTAGTGACAAAAGATCAATGAGTAAAGGGGAGTATTCCAGAGTGCGCAGCGCTCGTGGAATTGTTTGATCGGCTCAGCTGAAGGCTTGGAGCGACGCGGACAGATTGTGCATTAGCTTTGTGCTACAGCAGGTGCTATAGTAGACCTGCAGAGACTGCGTGTTAATTAGAATAGGCTGGGATTCATCGAGTCAGTAGTTGTTCTTGATTAATACCAGTGTAGGTAGTTGTGACACAAGTCAGAGCCTATTCTGATTATGGTCGAAGTCCTAACTAAGGTTGAGTAGCATAGATTGCGTGTTGACGAACTGTGTTGTACGAGAGAAACTTGAGCTTAGTGGATTAAAAGACTGAGTTCAATCCTTCCCAGAGGTAGGAACTTGGCCGAACTGGATGAACAAACCATTGTCCCTTATTCTATCTTGCTGCATCAGTTTTAGGTGTTCAAGAATGTGCTGTATCAACTGCTTATACACAAATCTTCATATCAGAGACGCTACGGAAATTTCAATTGGTATCAGAGCGGGAACTCAAACATACAGAGTAGAGATCCTGAGCGTCTAAGCAAGGTAAGATGAAGGACGGACAGAACACGAGCCGTCCACCGTTGTTGGAATAAAGCAACTATGGCTATTGGAAGGCTAGGATGAAGGCATTCCTCAAAGCCATAATGAGAAAACCTGGAGAGCAGTTGTGGCTGAGTGGTCTCCTCCCATTACCATGGATGAAAGGGGAATTACTAGGGTGAAGTCTGAAGAATAATGGACTGATGAAGAGGGAGTTGCAACAACCGGTATCAAAGGCAATGAATGCTATTTTTGCTGCAGTAGATGCTAACAATTTCAGGTTGATCTCTAACTGCGACATAGCCAAACAAGCCTGGGAGATCTTGCAAATTGCCCATGAAGGAACCGACAAAGTGAGGATGTCCAGATTATAGATCATAACTACTCAGTTTGAGAATCTGAGGATGCAAGAAGAGGAGACGATTACTGAGTTCAATGCCAAGCTGTGTGACTTGTCAAACGAAACTCATGCTCTTGGAGAACCTTTTCTTGAGGAGAAGCTAATTAGGAAAGTTCTCAGATCCTTGCCCACTAGATTTGACATGAAGGTAACAGCTTATTGAAGAAGCTCAGAATGTCAAACATATGAGGCTGGAGGAGTTGATCGGATCCCTCAAACAATTTGAAATGAAGCTAGTCAAAGAAGAGCCCTCCCCTAAAGACAAGAATGTAGGACTGAAAGCTGAAACAGAAGAAAAGAAGTCTGCACCTGATGATAAACTGAGTCTGCTAGTTAAAAATCTTGGGAAGCTCTTGAAGAATATGGAAATAAAATCTAGGCGAGGCTCATCCTCTTGAAGGCAACCCAGAAGGGGTGGAGGAAATCAGAGGCGGGGAAAGGAGCCTGCTCAGAATGAAGATGAGAAGAAAGAAAAGAGAAAGGGGGTTCCTTGCTGGAACTGTGAAGGATATGGACACCTTGAGGCTGACAGCCCAAGCAAACCCCTCAAAAACTCTGAGAAAAAGGATAACCAATCTCTGACTGCTAAGTGGAGTGACTCTGAGGAAAGTGAATTATTGTGCTAACTAGTGTGTCCGATTATGACTGCAAAGAGTTATTAAAGAAAGAACTCTACTTGGGATTGAGGTGTAAGATAGTGAAGACGAGGATGACTCAACCGACAAACTGATAGATAAACTGGGAGATATTCTAAAACAGTGTGAGGAAGCTCTGCAAGTAAATCGAACAATCAGTGACAGAATCAATCAACTTAAATAAGAGCGGGAAGAGTTACTTAAGAAAACATCTTCACCCAGTAGACAAGTCATCTTGCTAAAGAGAGGAGATTCAGGTAGCAAAAGGACTGATACCAGTTCCCCTCTAGCGTCAGTAAAGGCAGCCGAAACTCAAAAAAACATTCTGGATGAAATTCACTCATATCAAAGATTAGGAAGAGGAAGAATGGGGCTTGGTTATACCGGTGAAGAAAGTACTGAAGGAACAGTCCTTGTAAAAGCCTCTGATACACTGATTGATAACAATGAGAAATCGGTTTCTTGCCCAAATCCTGCAGAAGAAGACAAAGTCAGATATATGAAGAAGAGGCTACTACAGCAACCGCTGTATCATCACTATATAGCAAAACAAGAGTCTCAGAATCGAAGGTGGTTACGCACGCATACCTGGGGTCAAGAGAAATGGAGTCAAAGGAAACTTTCGAGTCTGAAGAAACAGCAGACATCCCGAAAGGCTACCAAAGTTGGAAAGACGGGGAGGAAACCAAAGACCAACACACGTTGTGATAAACTCTTCAGCTCGGCTAAACCAGTGAGTATTCATCAACGGTCAGAACCTCAATGGAGAGTCACAAAATGGATGAACCGGCGCACTGGAATGGTACAATCAAAAGGGAGACACGGAAAACGCAGGTGTGGAGACCTAAAGATGACAAACAGAAAGACAGGAGATATGAATGTTAGAAGCAGTGGAAATGGAAACCAACCCAAGTATGGGTGAAAAGACAATCATCTGAGCCCCACGAGGATTCTCCCCACAAAGAAGATAGCTTGAGTGAATAAGGGAACCAGCCCCTAACTGCTATAGTAACCTGGCCCTGAAAAGCTTGTTCAAATTTTTTGGTTGCTAAAAATAGAGGAAGTCACATGCTGAGCATGTGCATTAAAAAGAAGAGAAAAGCAGCGGGTAAATCAAATTCTAGGGCATAATCGTTTGAAGCTTCTTCCCAAAATCGGTTGCTGATCAATCCTCTCCCCTGTTCGTTCTTCTGCAAACCCCCAACAATGGTGAAATCTCGCGATCTGAAGAGGAACCCAGCAGCAGCTCGTCAAGGCAAAATCGAAAAGCAGCATAAGCCACGGAGTGAAGCTACTGCTCAACGGCTGGACTTGGTGGTCTGGGAGCCAGCGCCTCTCCCCGTGTCGCAGAATGTTCCTCCTCCCCAAGAAGAACCCTCGAAGAAGAAAAGAAGGCTGGCCCGTGACAGGAAGACTGAGACCAGCTCAGCAGTGGTGTTCAAAGAGGCCGTTCATGAAGACGACTCAAGGGAAGAACAAGCTACAAAAGTGGCTGCAGTTGTTGAAAAAGTTGAAAAGCCCTGCAGAACCCTGGTCACGACCCCCGGCACAGAAGGAAAGGGTGAGGAGGTAGAAGCTGAACTCTCTGAACAAGAAGCTGCTGCAGCACCTCTTCCTTCATCAGCTGACAAAGGGAAAGCTCCAATCATCATCCCTGACTCAAGCAGCGAAGAAAAGGAGGAGTCCAGTGAAGGGGATGCCACTGGTGAACCCTCTGAGAGAAGACTTGTTCTGGCTGACAATGATGCAACCACTGGAGGAGGAGTGTGGTTCAGAAACAAGGCTATTTCTCAATCATGGTGCATTGTGGAGAGGAAGCATATTGTTCCAGAGAAGAGACTGGACCTTGATAAATACAAGTCTGCAGCAATCATCCAGATCCTAACTGAGGTAAATCTGCTAAGGTCCCTGACTTACCCTTACAGATACAATATTTCGTTAGTTAGGGAGTATATTGTCAATATGGAAGAGAAGTTTGGTGTTGAAGAAGGAGGGTCGTATGGGACGAGTTGGGTACGGGGTAAAAAGGTAGTAATTACCCCTGAGAAGATTGATTCCTTTCTAGGAATAGACAGTGATGCTAGGGAGCCATCTAGGGTGAATTGGGAGCTTCTAGCCAAGGTTCTCACTGGAGGAGTTTGTCTGTCCTGAGGAGGACCAAATCTCAGTGCTGCTGAACTCACATCTAAAAAATGCTCTGCTGTACAATCCAAGGATAAGAAACTGGATTCCCAGCTCTCATAGGGGAAAGGTTAGCAGACCCTTCGCCTCCTTCACTCCATTGGGAAACGAAGAAAAGTTAGCTAGGGAAGCGTGATGTTCCCCCAGATAGCTGCTCATGCTAGCAGTACTTCCTCGAGTAAACCTATTGTGCTGCCGTCCCTTATATATGGGATGTTGGTCTCATCATCCGGAATTGGAAGAGATTTCTGATGGAATGTCTGAAGAACTGCAAGTCTTTTTTGTTGATCACAAGCTGTTCAAAGGAAAACATGCGGTTGATATTGCCCAAGAAGACCCGCTTCTGGTTGCCCCTTCTGATCCATCCTCTCATGTGGAAGCTCTTCCCCCTGCCCCAGCAATCCAAGCAGCTCTCCATGCAAGGATCGGAAGCCACCTGAAGTCAGAGATGTACATGCTGGACTCTGAAGCCAAAAGAAGGGATGCCAGACGTGCGCAAATCAGAAGCCTGCTCAAGGACTTGGAATATCCGGAGGACCAAGGGCCTGCTCAAGAGACGTAAGCATTTGTGTCAAAAAGGGGGAGAGTAAATGAAGGCCAGCCACTCCAGATGAACTCTTTTGTTTTTATTGAAGCCCTGCGTGGCTATGCTAAAACCAAGGCCTAATGTGGCCACAACTTTTACTCTGAAACTGTTGTTAAGTAGTTTTAATATTTATTTTCCGTGGAAGACTTCATCTATGGCCAAGGGGTTTTGTTAAAATGCCATGGGGGAGATTGATGATGTTGTGTGGCAGTCTTTGATTGTGGGAGATTGACAAAATCGGCTCACGCGAACGAGCTCTTGCTATAGCAGTTCCTGGAGCACGGAGCTATAGCAGAAGTTCACCCATTCGGAGTTTGCATTCAACGGACCGTCTTGAAGAGCAATGTTCTATAGGAGCTTCTAAATATTCAATAAAGAATATCCCAGTGAAGATTCCCGTGCCCAGGTAAAGATTTGTTTATGGGAGATTTGATTTTCAAAATCTAATCTAATCTCCTACAAACTAGGAGATAATGTCCCGTTACGGAACTTCCAAAAAGCGAAAACCTTTGCAAGGCTGCGCGAGTATTTAAAGGAAGCTGAGCAGAGAGTCCTGATTATCGAAGCTGAGAATATACAGAGAGAGCATATGCAGAATACTAGAGAGTGGAATTCATGTGCGAGAAGAGCTTCTACCATCACCGAGAGCATCCAAGCGCGTGGAGCTGTGTGATTGAACTGAGGGCGATCGAGACTTGTAGAGTCTGATCACTGCTTGATCTGGAAAGCCAATTCAGAGCATCGAAGTGCTTGTTGGAAGATCAAGGAAGGCCGTGGAGCAATTATCGAGTGAAGGTACTCAGACAATTGGCTGAAGGCTGTGTCTCGCTAGTGGCAGGAGGTCACTGAGTGAGGGGGAGTATTCCAGAGTATGCAGCGCTCGTGGAATTGTTCGATCGGCTCAGTTGAAGGCTTGGAGCAACGCGGACAAATTGTGCATCAGCTGTGTGCTACAGCAAGTGCTATAGCAGACCTGCAGAGACTGCGTGTTAATTAGAATAGGCTGGGATTCGTCTAGTCAGTAGCTGTTCTAGATTAATACCAGTGTAGGTAGTTGTGACACAAGCCAGAGCCTGTTCTGATTGTGGTCGAAGTCCTAGCTAAGGTTGAGTAGCATAGGTTGCGTGTTGACGAACTGTGTTGTACGAGAGAACCTTGAGCTTGGTGGATTAAAGAACTGAGTTCAGTCCTTCCCAGAGGTAGGCACTTGGCCGAACTGGGTGAACAAACCATTGTTCCTTATTCTATCTTGCTACATCAGATTTAGGTGTTCAAGAGTGTGGTGTAGCAACTGCTTGTACACAAATCTGCATATCAGAGACGTTGCGGAAATTTCAAGCTATGTTCAACAGTGTGGGGTAGGGTAGTAGAGTTTGTCGTGTCAGCAGGTTTACCTTTATTAACATGCATTAATAGTAGCCAGCTAAGACACATTTTTTTTTCATTTCAAATTTGTATATGCTACGATGAAGATACTGATTTTATGAGATGATGTTCAATTCTATGAGGTTTTGATGTGTATGCTGTGCACGATTTCTGCAGTATTGTGATGCGAGTTACGTGATCTTATATGTTCTTTTGAGTTGATATATTACGGATGTGGAATTGACATAAAATGTTCTAGAGGGACTTGACAAACATTCGAAGGTTCAAGGGATTAGTGGCGTAGCGCGCTGAATTGTGGAGGTTGGCATTTAAGTTATGAGGGGTGAGACTTTCACTCCATCATTGCAGCGTTTATGCAATGGTGAGACTGAAAAAAAATAGTCCTATCTCTAGTCCTAGTAACCGGGAATGGGTAGGTAACCCTTATCCTGCTTCGCGTTGAAAGGACAATGATGAGAAAGAGCGGGACGCGCTCCATATGCTTTTATTCGAAGGCGATGATTGGAACGGTTCAAAGAGCAAAAGAAAAGGACAAGCAATTCACATTAAAGAGCAAAGCTCAAAAAAAAAAAATTCAGACAAATGTGAAAGAAAGAATTAAAAAAAGCAATCGAGTTGAGTGAAGTCTTCGGACCAACAAAGCAAGAAAGTTCAAAAGATGTCCTATCAAAAAGAAGAAGAAAGAGTTGAGTTCCTCATAGCTTGGATTTCTCACGGGCCAGAGAAAGCATACTCAGCGTATGCGAGTGACTATGACCTTGAGCTGAAGAATGGAGTCAGGAGTCTAAAAAAGACTATCTCCCAGTCATCCATTGAATTCATCTCGACCTCTCAGGTAACATGTATCATTGCAGTTTCTTGATGATCTTTATTGAAGAATGAGTGTGAGCATATATTTATGAACTGGTTAGTGAGGACATCTCAAGTAAATTCTGTGTTTAGTCGTTGGCATATTAGAAGTGCTTTGAGTATTGCGAGTCTTGTTTTTGTTCTTTGTTCGGAACGCACAAGTTTAAGTGTTGGGTAGTTTGATGGAGCGTATTTATACGATCCATCGAGTTGTTTATTCCCATTGTTTAATTGCATTTTGCGTGTGATAGATTACTTCTTTGTAGTGTTTCGCATCGCAGATGTATCAAGACCACTTTTGAGATTTATGGCATTTTTAGAGAGTTGATGCGGAGATTGAAGTTAAAGGAAGTTAAGCGTGCATCTCAGTAGGAACCGCACCGGAAGAACACTTTAGTGTACCTTAATGTCTTCTTCGGGCGCGCTGCTAATGTCTTCTACTGGAGCGCTGCTAATGTCTTCTTCCGGAGCGGCCAGCAATGGGCCCACGGCCAGAAATCAGATTTTAAGACCTAATCTTAATTAGGGTTTTGATAGAAGATTAGAGCAGGGATTTTAGACAGCACGGAGAAGGAAGTTTTTGGAACGGACGAAGGATGGAGATTTTCGAGAGAGACGAAATCTTGCGTGAACAGTGATGGTGAACAATTTTTTTATTCCTTTTAATTTAATGTGTTTTTCAGTCATGATTATGAGTAGCTAAATTTCAGTTTCAATTTCATAGTGACATGCATGTTTGAGACTCGAATTTAATGCTCGTTTCTATTCAATTCTAGTTCTGGATCTTAAGTTGCATGAATTGTATTTTGCGGTTAGCATATACTTTGTCGTGAAACTAATTCAATTATCAAATAAGATTATTTATGCTTGTCGAAACTTTATCGTGGAAACAAATAGTAAAATCCAGGTTTAGTATCACCTTTGTCGGGGTACTCTACATTATTACCTTTGTCAGAATGACCACATGCTTGATTAGAATCGCAATCTTTAGAAGTCAATGATAACAGTTACTATTGAATTCCCTGGACTGAATGCTTGATTACTATTGAATTATGTATTGGACCTTTGAAGCCACCTGGACTAACAATTCAATTGGCAGATAGATCTTGTAAACAACATGAGGGTATTATAGAAGATGTTTTAGTGCAGGTTGGTGACTTGATCTTTCCAGCGAACTTCTACGTGCTCAGAATGGATGGTAATGATCCGGCTGATCATCCACTGATTTTACTTGGTCGCCCCTTCATGAAAATGTCAAAGATGAAGGTTGATTGCCACTCTGGGGTACTGACCATGGAGGTGGAAGACGAGACAATCAAATTTGATTTATTCAAGGCTATGCAACACCCACCTGAGCAAGCAATGGTGAATGCACTAGATGCATTATACGATGTCGTATAAGAGGCACAAGGCGCCAGCAGCGAAGACCTATTGAGGACAGCACCAGAGAGCGCCATTTTCACACAGAAGGATTCTTACGCTCTCTATGAGGATATACGTGCCATACTTGCATAACTTGACATTTCTCGTCCTCTGACGCCCAGGTATGAGGTTAATCAAATTCAATTGTTTAAAACTAACTCTTCGTTGCCTTCTTCTGTGCAGGCACCGGTTGTAGAACTGAAACCTCCTCCTGAACATTTGAAATACGCATTTTTAGACAAAAATGACACTCTCCTTCTTCTGTGCGACCCCTCTTCGAATGCGGCGGCTTACCACCCCAGTGCTAGCAAGGCGCGCACTCTACGAGATGTTTGTGTTCCATTGCTGCCATCACCAGTTAGCTCTCGATTTCCTAGATGTGCTGAGTAAGTTCTGGAGGGGGAGGTCTTCTAGAGGAGGAATTTTTTTGGGGGTCTGATCACTTACATGTTGCGACGCTTGCACCATCAGCCGGTCTTGGAGCCGCACCAGCATGTCCCATCGCAGTTTCTCACCCGGGAGGCTTTCATAGGGATGCGAGCACTCACTATTCGTCCATGGAGGCCAGATCAGTTAGCGTGGACATATCATTTGGATCGGAGACTTCATGAGCAGCTTCCTACGGACAGGCGCCGCAGGCAGCCAGCAGCGACAGAGCAGGCTGAATCTTCAGCTTTCGATTCCAGGAGATCTGCGCATAGGACAGCTCCCAGAGATAGTGAGCAGCCACCACCGGCCTTCACTCAGGCATAGTTGGATGCTAAGTTCAACGCATATTGTTGGATTATTTCATGCCACCTGGGACACCGCCAGGGTGGTTTCCAGGACAGCCGATCCCTCCAGAGTACGTGATCGTGCAGGAGTCCTCATCATCCCCTAGCGGATCCACAGATGACTCTATGAGTTCTAGGGGAGTTTCTGTTTTTTTTCTTATTTATTTATTTCTTTATCATTTATGTTATTTGGTAGTGTGTTGCACGACCCGCCCTTGAGCATAAGTCGAATCGTGAGGACACGACTATGTTCAACAGTGTGGGGTGGGGTAGTAGAGTCTATCTTGTCAGCACGTTTACCTTTATTAGCATGCATTAGTAGTAGCTAGCTAGGACACGTTTTTTTTTTTTTACCAATTTGTATATGCTACAATGAAAACACTGATTGTATGAGATGATGTTCGATTCTATGAGGTTTTGATGTGTACGCTTTGCATGATTTCTGAGTATTGTGATGCTAGTTACGTGATGTTATATGTTCTTTTGAGTTGAGATATTATATTGAAATTTCAAGTGTCTCTACTTATGCAGATTTGTGAACTAGCAGTTGCTGCAGCACACTCTTGTTCACTTAAATGTATGCACAGCAGACAATGAATAGGACACAGATTTGTTCACCCAGTTCGGCCAATCTGCCTACGTCTGGGGAGGACTATTCTCCAGTCCTCAATCCACTCAACCAAAGGTTCAGATCACACTAGGTTACAACGCACGCAACCTATGCTACTTTAACCCCGTGTGGACTACTCAACACAATCAGAACAAGCTCTGATTTGTGCCAGCACACCCTCTACAATATGTCAGTCTAGAATAGCTACAATCCTCTTCAAGAACTCAGCCTATTCTAGCCTACACTACTCAGCAGGGTTGCTGCAGCAACAGCTGTAACACCAGCTGAAGCACTCTGTCCGCGTCGCTCCAAGGCCTCCTGCCGAGCCGATCGAACCACTCCAAGAGCGCTGCACACTCTGAGTAACTCCCCCTCACTCAGTGACCACCTGCCACTAGTGAGTTCTTCCGCACGAACCTCGACCGAGCCTTCCACCCGTCAGCTCTCCCGCGGCTGCCTTTGATCAACCAACAAGCTCCACAGCTCTAAATTGGCTTCCAGATCAAAGCACGAATCAGTCTCTGCAAGACCTGACTCTCTTCTGCAATACGCACCACAGCTCTGCGCTCAATGCTCTGCCCGTGTGTGTTGATCGAAGAACAACTTCCGTAGCACACCCAGAAAGTCCTCTCTCTGAATTTCGTGTCTACCCTCGTGTATCACTCAGCTTCGATCAACCTCTTCAGCCCTCAAAACTTCTGCTTAAAAACCCTCACCACTTTAAGCAATTTCCAGGTTTAGGCCATTGACCCACAAGATCAATTATCTCCTAAAATCTAGGAGATTAGATTTGATTAATATCTTGAAGCATATCTCCTTCTCTGACTGATAATCCTTGCTGAAATATGCTCAACAGCATTTTAGAAATTCTTCAAAGCACTTTCACAAAGCTGCCAAACCTTCAAAACGCACCCAGCACAAAACTGTTATTCGGACAGTTGAACTAGCTCTTGAACCAGCACCTGCTGCAGCATCCCCTGCTGCATCTGTTGCTGGTTTACTTCTGCTGGCCTCCTTGATTGAGCTGCAGCAGCTCCTTGTTCACTCATGCTGGTTTTGTCAAACACTGCCATACTTGCATTATCAATCTCCCCCTTGGCATTTTGACAAAACCTTAAGGCCAATGCACTCTTCCGAAAACCAGAAACGAAATACTCTAAATAAAATTAATAGAGAGTAAGTAGATGAGGCCACACTCGGCCATAGCATACTGACCACGCAGGGTCAAAAAAAATGTGTTTCAATATTCAGCAGTGTCAATATTCAGCAGCATATAAATCTTCTCTCCCCCTTTTTGTCATAGATGCTCAAGGGGCCTGCTCCTCATCCTCCAGGAACTCCAAGTCTCTGATGAGGCTCCTGATCTGTCCACGCCTGGCATCTCTCCTCTTGGCTTCAGCATCAAGAATAGCCAGCTCAGACCGGAGGTGACACACAATCCTGGCACGAAGAGCAGACTGGATTGTGGCAGCAGGGGGAAGAGATTCCTCCAAGGGAGCTGGAGCTGAAGAACCACCCATGAGAAGATCCTCATAGGCAACATCCACTGCATGTTTTCCCTTGAATAATTTGTGATCAACAGTAAAGACCTGCAGCTCCTCAGATAAGCCTTCAGTAATCGCTCCGAACTCTGGGTGCTGAGATACCATGATCCCATGGATGAGGGAGGGCAGCACAATAGGCTTGCTGGAGGAGGCACTCCCGGCATGTGTAGCAAGCTGAGGAAACATCACACTTCCCAGGCTGATCTTCCTCCTCTTTCCAATAGAATAAAGAAGGTTAGCAAAGTCTTTGTTGACCTTCCCTCTGTGAGAACTAGGAATCCAGTTCCTTGCACCAAGATGATACAGCAGAGCATACTTGGAGGTTAGCTCAGCTGCACTGAGATTCGGGCCGCCCCAAGACAGGCACACTCCCGCTGTAAGGGTCTTCGCCAATAATTCAGGCTTCACATCAGTGGGAGCCCTTGCATTCTCAGAAATCCCAAGAAATGCATCAATAATTTTCCGAGTAATAACCACTTGTTTACCCCTTACCCAGCTTCTCCCATACTCATCAGCTCCTTCGTCTCCAAATTTTTCTTCCATATTCACTATAAATTCTCTAACCAGAATAATATTGAAACGGTGAGGAAAGGTTAGGGACTTGAGCAGTTTTACCTCAGTCAGGAGCTCAATCATAGCAGCTGATCTATACTTGTCTTGCACCAGACGCTTCTCATGCACAATGTGTTTCCTCTCAACAGCACTCCAGGATTGAGAGACGCTTTTGTTCCTGAACCATGTGCCTCCGACAGTGAGAGCAGAGAAATCATCAGCTGCAGGACCTTTCTCAGAGGGTCCACCAAGAGATCCTGCTTCCACTTCTTCACTGGATGAGCTTTCACTACTGGAGCCTGGGATCAGGATAGGAGCTTTGCCCTTGTCTGAAGAAGGGGGATGTGCTGCAGCAGGTTCTAGTTCAGGGGACTCAGCAGCTGTTTCAACCCCTTCACCAATAATACCTGGAGACATGACCAGTGATCGGCACTCTTCTCCTGCAGGAACTGCTGCAGCAGTCTATGCTGCTTATTCTTCCTCTGAAGCAGCTTCAGTCATATCCGCTTCTGGCAGCACAGCAGAACCGGAGACAGGTTCTCCATCACGTACCAGCCGCCTCCTCTTCTGCGAAGCTTCTTCAGAGGGAGAGGGCTCACTGTGCGACACAGGGAGAGGGTTTGGTTCCCACACAACCACCTCCAGCGGCTGAGCAGGGTCTTCGTTGCGTGCCTTGGTCCTTCTCTCAGACCTGCTTTGCCTGTCAGCTGCCAGATTCTTCTTCAGTCCGCGTGTCTTCACCATTGCTGCAGAGATGTGGAAGGAAGGAGGAGCGCACAGAGGATGATCGGCAGAGATTTCTGAGACGCCTTTTGCTCTTGATCTGTGCCCTAGAAAATATTTACCCGTTATTTTCTTTTCCTTTGAAGTGTAAGACACGTGCCTCTCATGTGCAAATATTTTCCTTTCCATCTTTAGCAACCAACACATGTGAACAAGCTAATTCGGACCAGGTTGCTGCAGCACATGTGAGCTTGTTCACCTATTCACTTCAGGCTGCAATTTTTGCTCAGAGGATCCTTGAGAGATTCTGGTGGAGCCTTCTTCACCCATACTTGGAATACACCAGAGCTTTTCTTCTTCTGATCTTCCAGCCTCCTAACCCTTTGTTTGGGTTTCCATATTTGTACCATCTTTGATTTACCCTTGTTTTTAGTAATCCAGTGCCCTTGTGCAGCAACATGAAATGGAGTCTTTGTGCAACATGTGCTGATTCTGGACTTTGCTCCCCCTTTTTCAGCTGAGCAAGTTCTGTGTTGCTGCTTCAGATTGAAGTTGATCTTCTGCTTCCCAACACTTGTACCAGTACTCCACTTGTCCTGAGACTTTTGTTTTGTTTGAGAAAAATGTTGTCCATGATGCTGCAGCATCCTCTTGTACACATGTCTAGATCCAATTTTCTCTGCCATTTTTGAGAAGGCATCTGAATTCTTCTTCTCGTCTGTCTCACCGTCTGAGGCTTTAATGAACACTGTCCCTTTAGAGCTTTCTTCACCAGTATATCCAAGCCCTGTTTTCCCTTTTCCAAGTCTTTGGTAAGATAATATTTCGTCCAGAATATTGCTCTGCAGGTCAGCTGTCTTGGCTGCTGCTGGAGTGGATTCAACAGAGGTCTGTCTTTCTGAATCTTCTCTTTTCAGAATAGTAACTTGATTATCAACTGAGGGTAGACATCTCCTTCGTTCTTCTTCCAAGAGATTTATTGTGTCAGTCAAGGTCTGATTGGTCTGAAGAACTGCCTCACATTGTTTGAGTATCTTCCTCAGAAGATCAGCAAAACTGTAAGATGAGTCATCGTCATCTTCACTCTCAGAGACTTCAATCCCATAGTGAATTTCTACCTTCTTTAGCTCATTGAGGTGGACATCTGAAACACTTGTCAGCACAACACAGTTTTCTTCATCACTCTCATCCGAATCACTCCATTTTGCTGTCAAGGATTTGCTGTTCTTTTTCTCAGAATTCTTGAAGGGTTTGCTTGGACAATCAGCCTCAATGTGTCCGTACCCTTCACAGTTCCAGCATTGAACTCCCTTTTTCATCTCTTTCTTGTCATCATCGTCCAGTGCTGGTTCTTTCCCTTTCTTCTTTCTTTCACTGCCCCGTCTGAATTGTCTTCGCGAGGAAGAGCTTCTCTCCGTTCTGGATTCCATGTTTTTCAGAAACTTTCCTAGATTTTTAACCAGCATACTCAACTGATCGTCTGGAACTGTCTGCTTGATTTCTGCTTCAGCCTTCAAACCAACATTCTTGTCCTTGGAAGTGGTGTCTTCTTTGACCAGTTTCATCTCAAATTGTTTGAGAGACCCCATCAGCTCTTCCAACCTCATGAATCTGACATTCTGAGCTTCTTCAATGGCTGTCACCTTCATGTCAAATTTTGTGGGCAGCGATCTGAGAACCTTTCTGATAAGCTTTTCTTCTGGAATGGGCTCACCAAGGGCATGAGCTTCATTTGCAAGATCACAGAGTTTAGCATTAAACTCAGTGATGGTTTCTTCATCAAGCATCCTCAGATTCTCAAATTGTGTGGCAATAATCTGGAGTCTTGACAGCTTTACTCTATCAGTTCCCTCATGGGCAGTTTGCAGAATCTCCCATGCTTGCTTGGCCATGTCACAGTTTGAGATCAACCTGAAGTTATTAGCATCAACTGCAGCAAAAATTGCATTCAGAGCCTTTGAATTACCAGTTGCTGCAGCACCTTCTTCAGCAGTCCATTCCTCTTCAGGTTTAATTCTTGTCACTCCTTGCTGATCCATGGTGATTGGGGGAGACCACTGAACCACAACAGCTCTCCATGTCTTCTCATCAATAGCTTTGAGAAAAGCTTTCATTCTATCTTTCCAATAACCATAGTTGCTCTCTTCCAGGAGTGGAGGTCTACTCGTGCTCTGTCCTTCCTTCATTGTCTTAGCAACTTCGGAGACACTGTAGGACCTTTTAAACTCTGTGTGTCGAGTTCTTGCTCTGATACCAATTGAAATTTCAAGTGTCTCTACTTATGCAGATTTGTGAACTAGCAGTTGCTGCAGCACACTCTTGTTCACTTAAATGTATGCACAGCAGACAATGAATAGGATACAGATTTGTTCACCCAGTTCGGCCAATCTGCCTACGTCTGGGGAGGACTATTCTCCAGTCCTCAATCCACTCAACCAAAGGTTCAGATCACACTAGGTTACAACGCACGCAACCTATGCTACTTTAACCCCGTGTGGACTACTCAACACAATCAGAACAAGCTCTGATTTGTGCCAGCACACCCTCTACAATATGTCAGTCTAGAATAGCTACAATCCTCTTCAAGAACTCAGCCTATTCTAGCCTACACTACTCAGCAGGGTTGCTGCAGCAACAGCTGTAACACCAGCTGAAGCACTCTGTCCGCGTCGCTCCAAGGCCTCCTGCCGAGCCGATCGAACCACTCCAAGAGCGCTGCACACTCTGAGTAACTCCCCCTCACTCAGTGACCACCTGCCACTAGTGAGTTCTTCCGCACGAACCTCGACCGAGCCTTCCACCCGTCAGCTCTCCCGCGGCTGCCTTTGATCAACCAACAAGCTCCACAGCTCTAAATTGGCTTCCAGATCAAAGCACGAATCAGTCTCTGCAAGACCTGACTCTCTTCTGCAATACGCACCACAGCTCTGCGCTCAACGCTCTGCCCGTGTGTGTTGATCGAAGAACAACTTCCGTAGCACACCCAGAAAGTCCTCTCTCTGAATTTCGTGTCTACCCTCGTGTATCACTCAGCTTCGATCAACCTCTTCAGCCCTCAAAACTTCTGCTTAAAAACCCTCACCACTTTAAGCAATTTCCAGGTTTAGGCCATTGACCCACAAGATCAATTATCTCCTAAAATCTAGGAGATTAGATTTGATTAATATCTTGAAGCATATCTCCTTCTCTGACTGATAATCCTTGCTGAAATATGCTCAGCAACATTTTAGAAATTCTTCAAAGCACTTTCACAAAGCTGCCAAACCTTCAAAACGCACCCAGCACAAAACTGTTATTCGAACAGTTGAACTAGCTCTTGAACCAGCACCTGCTGCATCTGTTGCTGGTTTACTTCTGCTGGCCTCCTTGATTGAGCTGCAGCAGCTGATCCTTGTTCACTCATGCTGGTTTTGTCAAACACTGCCATACTTGCATTATCATATATGATGTGGAGTTGACAGAAAATGTTCTAGAAGGACTTGACAAACATTCAAAGGTTCAGGGGATTAGTTGCGTAGCACGCAGAGTTTGTGGAGGTTGGCATTCCAAGTTATGAGGAGTAAGACTTTCACTCCACCTTTGCAGCGTTTATGCAATGGTGGGACGGAAAACAAACCGCCCTATCTCTAGTCCTAGTAACTGGAAATGTTTGGGTAACCCCTATCCTACCTCGTGCTGAAAGGATAATAATCAGAAAGAGCGGGACGTGCTCCATATGCTGCTATTCGAAGGCGATGATTGGAACGATTCAAAGAGAAAATGCAAAAAGGACAAGCAATTCACATTGGAGAGCAAAGCTCAAAAGAAAATTCAGTCAACTATGAAAGAGAAAAATCAGAAAAGAAATCGAGTTGAGTGAAGTCTTCGGACCAAACAAAACAAGAAATTTTCAAGAGCTATCCTACCAAAGAGAAAAAGAGAAGTTGAGTTCCCCATAGCTTGGATTTCTCACGTGCCAGAGATAGCGAACTCAGCGTATGCGCGTGACTATGACCTCGAGCTGAAGAATGGAGTCAGGAGTCTACAGAGAACTATCTCCCAGTCATCCATTAAATCCCATCTCGACCCCGCGGGTAACATGTATCATTTTAGTTTCTTGCTGATCATTATTGAAGAATGAATGTGAGCATATGTTCATGAACTGATTAGTGAGGACATCTCAAGTAAATTCAGTGTTTAGTCATAGGCATATTAGAAGTGCTTTGAGTGTTGCGAGTATTGCTTTTGTTCTTGCTCGGGACGAACAAGTCTAAGTGTGGGGTGATTTGATGAGGTGTATTTATACGACTCCTTAAACCGTTTAAAGCCACTTTTCGGCATGTTTTTATGTGAACAGTTACTTCTTAGTGTTGTTTGCATTTCAGGTGTTTAGAATAACATGAAAAGAGACTCGTGACTTAAAATGGTATTTTTAGAGAGACGAATGTGAAAATCGACGTTGAAGGAATTGAGTGTGCATCTCAGTGAGTTCGGTGCCCGAAGAAGACTTTAGAGTCGCGCGCCAAAAGCTTAATGTCTTCACTGTGCGCACGACTAATGTTAGCGTGGGGCGCGGCTAACGTGATGAGGTCAACATCGGGCTAGAAATCAAATTTTGAAGCCTAATCTCAAATAGGGTTTCAAGCCTGGAAAATCAGACGGAAGTTTTGGAACAGACGACGGAGATTTTGGGGAGAGACGAAGTCTTGCGCGAACAGTGTTTTCCATCGTGAATACTGTTTTCCGACAGTGAACAGTCTCGTGAACAGTTTTTCTGTATTCCGTTCAATTTAATGTGTTTTTCAGTCATGACTAAGAGTAGTTAAATTTCTTTTTCAGTTTAGGATTTTCAGTTAGTGACATACATGTTTGAAACTTGGATTTAATGCATGTTTCTATTCAATCGTAGTTCTGGATCTTAAATTGCATGAATTGTGTTTTACGGTTAGCGTATACTTTGTCGTGGAAACAAGTACTAAAATCCAAGTTTAGTATCACCTTTGTCGTGGTACTCTAGGTTATTACCTTTGTCGGAATGACCACATGCTTGATTAAAATCACAATCTTTAGAAGTCAATGATAACTGTCACTATTGAATTTGAAATTCGCAGCGCCTCTTAAATAGATTCGTGAACAAGCAGTTGCTGCAGCACACTCTTGTTCACCCGAAAACTGTTTCAGCAAGGATGAACAAGGACAAATGTTTGTTCACCCAGTTCGGCCAAATGCCTACGTCTGGGGAGGACTATTCTCAGTCCTCAATCCACTAATCTCAAGGGTCTCCAAGCACACATGGTTACAACCCACGCAACCTATGCTACTCAACCTTAGGTGGACCCTCGTACACAATCAGAACAGGCTCTGACTTGTGTCTGCACACCCTCAAATGATATCTATCTAGAATAGCTACTGTCTCTTCGAAACTCAGCCTATTCTAAATTATACTCAGATTCTGCAGGGTTGCTATAGCATCTGTTGTAGCACACAGCTGATGCACAAATTGTCCGCCTCGCTCCAAGCCTTCCGCTGAGCCGTTCAAACGATTCCACGAGCGCTGCGCACTCTGGAATACTCCCCCTCACGTGACCTCCTGTCACTAGCGAGTACTGCCGCCCAGACACTCGACCGAGTCACTTACTCGTCAGTTCTTCCGCGGGCTGCTCTTGATCAACCAACAAGCACTCTCTGCTCTGAATTAGCTTCCAGATCAAGCTTCGATCAGACTACGCAAGTCCTGATCACCTTCTGCTTCTGTCACCGCAGCTTTGCGCTCACGCTCTGCTCTCAGTGATAATCGAAGACCTCGTTCGAACACAAAAAATACTCTCTTGGAATTCTGTGTGTGTTCTCGCTTTTCTGCACTCTTCTTCGATCAACTTCCTTGCTCTGAAGGGTCTTCTTTATATAGCAGCACCCACTTGCATCATTATCAGGATTTAGCAATTTCCCTAGTAATATCAATATCTCCTAATTTTTAGGAGATTAGATTTGATTTGAGATTCAAATCTCCCATAATCAAATCTCCTTCTTCAGTTAGGAATCTCCACTAGAATATTCTCTGCAGTAACTTAGAAACTCCTCTGATGCTCTTAGAAGGACTGCCAAGCCCTCTTTCCAAAGACCCAGGTTGCTGCACTCGGACAGACGCTACAGCTCTTCCGAACAAGCTCCTGCTATAGCTTTTCCTTGTTCACTGGTCTTGTTCACATATGCTGGACTCCGGCTATAGCAGCATCTTGTTCACTTGTGCTGGTTTTGTCAAACACTGCCATACTGCATCATCAATCTCCCCCTTGGCATTTTGACAAAACCCCTTTGAAAGTTTCAATTCAAATCCTCCGGTATCTCCCTACCCTTTTTCTTCCCCTTTTTGGAACAAGTGACAAGGGGAAGTTCCTGGCTATCTCAGACAGGCGAGACATAGAGCCCCAGGGAGGATCTCAGGTCTTCGAACCGGACTACGTCCAGAGGTTTCGTGAAGTTATCAGCAAGCTGTTTGGCCGACACAACATGCTGGAGACCAATGGTTTTCTTTTCCACCAGATCACGGGTGAAGTGATGTCGAATGTCAATGTGTTTGGTTCTGCTGTGCTAAACAGGGTTCTTGGAGATGCTGATAGCACTCATGTTGTCACAGTAGAGAGTCATTTCACCTTGATCGAGTCCATACTCACCCAGCATTTGCTTCATCCACAGCATCTGTGCACAGTAGCTCCCGGCAGCTATGTATTCTGCTTCAGCTGTAGATAGCGAGATGCTGTTTTGTTTTCTACTGAACCAGGACACCAGGTTGTTTCCCAGGAAGAAGCAGCCTCCAGAACTGCTCTTCCTATCCTCAAAACATCCTGCCCAATCCGCATCACTATATCTTACCAGGTTTGCATTCGTATCCTTAGTATACCATAAACCATAATACACAGTACCTCCAACATACCTAATGATTCGCTTGACCAGCTGCAAGTGACTATCTTTGGGGCAGGCTTGAAATCTAGCACATACTCCTACTGCAAAGGAGATGTCAGGAGGCAGCCAAGTACAGTAAGCTCCCAATCATACTTCTGTAGATAGTCTGACTCACTTCCACTCCATGTTCATCTTTGATGGCTTTGACATGAGTAGCAGCGGGCATTCGTTTATGACTGGCTTTATCTAGTTGAAATTTTTGCTCAAGATTCTTGTTGTACTTGCTTTGTGCAATAAAGATTCCATCTTCTTTCTGAGTGATCTCCAGACCAAGGAAATACGACAGTTCTCCGACCATGCTCATTTTGAATTCCTTCTGCACGTGATCCACAAACTGCTTCACCAGGTGCTGAGACTTCGATCCAAAGACAATGTCATCCACATATATCTGTGCAATGATCACATCCGACTTGGTTCTTTTTACAAATAAAGTTTTGTCAGCTCCCCCTCTTTTGTAACCATGGTTTACAAGAAAGACTGTCAGCCGCTCGTACCATGCTCGAGGAGCCTGTTTAAGCCCATACAGAGCTTTCTTCAGTTTGTACACGTGCTCCGAGTGATGAGGATATTCAAAACCTTTTGGCTGGGCAACATACACTTCTTCAGAGAGGTCTCCATTCAGGAACGCACTTTTGACATCCATTTGATATAGTTTAAATCCTAGGAAGCAAGACATAGCTAGGAGCAGTCTGATGGCCTCCAGACGAACAACTGGAGCAAAAGTTTCTTCGAAATCTAGCCCCTCAATTTGAGTGTATCCTTGAGCAACAAGTCTGGCTTTGTTTCTTGTGATGTTTCCCTTTTCATCAGTTTTGTTTTTGAAGATCCACTTGGTGCCTCTAATGTTTGCTCCTTTGGGTCTGTCCACCAAGTCCCAAACATCGTGTCTTTCAAACTCTGCTAGTTCTTCCTGCATAGCAATCATCCAGATTTCGTCACTCATAACTTTCTTGAAGTTCTTCGGTTCTATACTGGATAGGAAGCAGGTATTGAGGTAAGCGTTGCTTCCGGTTCTCCTTCTTTCTATTGGGTCTCCAATCACATTGGTCAGTGGATGATTCTTCTGAATCTTCTTTGGGGGCTGCCTTGATGGTGGATCATGAGTCTCATTATTCTGTTCTTCATGCAAGCTCTCTAATTGTTCGTCTGGACTTTCTGCTTCAGCACTTGCTGTAGCATCTTTTGGAGCCGAAGTTTGTTCACTTCTGCTCTGACTGGCAAGGGCATCTTCAATGTCAGAGTCTTCGTCGTCAAGGACAGTGGAAGAGACTTCTTCAACATCGTTAACTACTACATTTATGGATTCCATCACTGTCTTTGTCCTCTGGTTGTACACTCGATATGCCCTACTGTTCATTGAATATCCCAGGAAGAATCCAGCATCGCTCTTTGGATCAAGCTTCTTTCTGTACTCCCGATCTCTCATGAAAATTCGTAGTGTCTTAGTTCGACAGATTCTGTGAACAAGCAGTTGCTGCAGCACACTCTTGTTCACTTAAATATTGTCACAGCAAGCAATGAACAAGGCACAGGTTTGTTCACCCAGTTCGGCCAATCTGCCTACGTCTGGGGAGGACTATTCTCCAGTCCTCAATCCATTGAACTAAAGGTTCCAAGTACACTAGGTTACAACTCACGCAACCTATGCTACTCAACCTTATGTGGACCACTCAACACAATCAGAACAAGCTCTGATTTGTGTCTGCACACCCTCTACAATATGTCAATCTAGAATAGCTACAATCCTCTCAAAGAACTCAGCCTATTCTAAATTACACTACTCAGCAGGGTTGCTGCAGCAACAGCTGTAACACACAGCTGAAGCACAATGTCCGCGTCGCTCCAAGGCCTTCTGCCGAGCCGATCGAACCTCTCCAAGAGCGCTGCACACTCTGAGTAACTCCCCCTCACTCAGTGACCACCTGCCACTAGTGAGTACTGCCGCACGACACTCGACCGAGCCTTCCACCCGTCAGTTCTTCCGCGGCTGCCCTTGATCAACCAACAAGCTCCCCAGCTCTGAATTGGCTTCCAGATCAAGCACGAATCAGACTCTGCAAGTCCTGATTCTCTTCTGCAACTCTCACCTCAGCTCTGCGCTCAACGCTCTGCTCTTGGGTGATGATCGAAGTAAACTCCCGTCGCACACAACAAATTGCTCTCCGTGAATTCTGTGTATGCACTCGTGTATTCCTCAGCTTCGATCAACCTCTTCAGCCCTGAACACCTTCTGCTTAAATAGCTGCACCACTTTAAGCAATTTCCAGGTTTAGGCAATTAACCCAACAATATCAATTATCTCCTAAAATCTAGGAGATTAGATTTGATTATTATCTCCAATGCAAATCTCCTCCTCTAACTAGTAAACCTCTCTGGAATAAACTCTTCAGCAATTTAGAAATTCTTCAGAGGCTCTGCATAGAGTTTCCAGCCATTCCGGACAAGCCCAGGCAGCTGCTATGCTTGGTCAGTTGAACCAGCCTGTTGAACAAGCTCCTGCTGCAGCATACCCTGCTGCAGCTGCTGCTAGTTCACTTCTGCTTGGCTTGCTTGATAATTTGAACTGTAGCAGCTCCTTGTTCACTTATGCTGGTTTTGTCAAACACTGCCATACTTGCATCATCAATCTCCCCCTTGGCATTTTGACAAAACCTTAGGGCATATGCACTCTCCCGTGAACCAGAAAAAAATACTCTAAATAAAAATAATAGAGAGTAAGTAAGTGAGGCCACAGATGGCCATAGCATGACCACGCAGGGTCAGTAAAAAATAGTGTTCATCAGCAGCAGTTCAGCAAAATAAAAACATCTTCTCTCCCCCTTTTTGTCATAGATGCTCAAGGGGCCTGCTCCTCATCCTCCAGGAACTCCAAGTCTCTGATTAGGCTCCTAATCTGGCCACGCCTGGCATCCCTCAGTTTGGCCTCAGTATCAAGAATGAGCAGCTCAGACCTGAGATGGCTCACAATTCTGGCACGAAGAGCTGGTTGAATGGATGCAGCAGGGGGAAGAGAGTCCTCCAGGGGAGCTGGAGCTGAAGAACCAACCATTAGAAGATCCTCATAAGCAACATCCACTACATGTTTTCCCTTGAATAGCTTGTGATCTACTGTGAAGACCTGCAGCTCCTCAGATAAACCTTCAGAAATCTCACCAAACTCTGGGTGCTGAGAGACCATGATCCCATAGATGAGAGAGGGTAGCACAATAGGCTTGCTGGAGGAGGCACTCCCGGCATGAGTAGCCACCTGAGGGAACATAACACTGCCCAGGCTGATCTTCCTCTTCTTCCCAATAGAATAGAGAAGGTTAGCAAAGTCTTTGTTAACCTTCCCCCTGTGAGAGCTAGGGATCCAGTTTCGAATGCCCAGATGATACAGTAGGGCAAACTTGGAGGTAAGCTCAGCAGCATTGAGGTTAGGACCACCCCAAGACAGGCACACTCCCCCTGTCAGAATCTTCGCCACAAACTCTGGCTTAACATCAGTGGGAGCTCTTGCATTCTCAGAAATTCCAAGAAATGCATCAATAATTTCAGGGGTAATAACCACTGACTTACCCCGTACCCAGCTTTTCCCATACTCAGCCGCTCCTTCATCTCCAAATTTCTCCTCCATATTCACAATAAATTCTCTAACCAGGATAATATTGAATCGGTGAGGAAAAGTTAGGGACTTGAGAAGATTTACCTCTGTCAGAAGCTGAATCATAGCAGCTGATCTGTACTTGTCGTGGATCAGTCTCTTCTCATACACAATGTGTTTCCTCTCAACAGCACTCCAGGATTGAGAGGCACTTCTATTTCTGAACCATGTACCTCCCACTGTGAGAGCAGACAAGTCTACCGCTGGAGGTCCTCTCTCAGAAGGTCCACCAAGAGAACCTTCTTCTTCTTCTTCACTGGCTGTTCCTTCACTGCTGGAGACTGGGATCAAGATAGGGGCTTTTCCCTTGTCTGAAGGAGGAGGAGGATGTGCTGCAGCAGGTTCTTGATCAGGAGACTCAGCCCCTGTTTCTACCCCTTCACCAATAATGCCTGGGGACATGACAAGCGATCTGCACTCTTCTTCTACAGAGGCTGCCACAGCAGCCTCTGCTACTTGTTCTTCTCCAGAGACAACTTCAGCCAAAGCCTCTTCTGGCAGCACAGCAGTACTGGAGACAGGTTCTCCGTCACAAACCAACCGCCTCCTCTTCTGGGGTGCTGGTTCCCATACCACCACATCCAGGCGCTGAGCAGGGTCTTCATTGCGAGACTTGGTCCTTCTTTCAGATCTCCCTTGTCGGTCTGCTGCCAGATTCTTCTTCAAACCACGTGTTTTCACCATTGCTGCAGAGATGAGAAAGGTTCGAGGAGTGCACAGAGGATGATCGGCAGTGATTTTTTGGAAATCCCTTTGCACCTTTGTCTTTGCCCTAGAAAATATTTACCCGTTATTTTCTTTTCCATTTTGAAGTTGTTAGATCACGTGCTTCCCATGTGCCTCCTCCCATTATTAGCGACCAAAACATGTGAACAAGCTTTATTCTTGACCCGGTTGCTATAGCACAAGATAGCTGGTTCACCTATTCAGTTCCGACTGCACCTTTGTTCGGAGAATCCTTAAGAGGTTCTGGTGGAGCTTTCTTCACACACATTTGAGACAAGCCAGAGTCTTTCTTCTTCTGATCTTCCATCCTCCTATCTCTTCCTTTGTCGTGTTTGGGTTTCCAAATCTGTAAAAACTGCTGTTTACATTTGTTTTTAACAATCCAGTGCCCTTGTGTAACAGTCTTAGCAATCCTTCTCTGTGATTCTTTCCAGGAACTGTTTTTCTGAGAAGCAGTGACGCGCGTCGTTGTGCGCGCCAAACTTGTATTTATAATTCCAAGCTCTAGCTAGTGTAGCGGCAAGCAAGGGTCGAACCCAAGAGAACTGACTGTGAAGCGGTTTCCTGTGAAGACTGAACTAAAGGGGGTTTTGAGTGAATGGTCACAAGAACGAATGTAATAAAAGTGCAAATGTCAATCGAGAGAAATATTCAGCTCAGGGAATTCAACAGTAACTGTTATCATTGACTTCTAAGGATAGCTATTCTAATCAAACATGAGATCATTCCGACAAAGGTAATAATCTAGAGTATCCCGACAAAGGTGATACTGAGCCTGGATTCTACTACTTGTTTCCACGACAAAGCTTCAACAAGAGTTAATAATCAGAATGGATGAACGGCTAGTTTCACGACAAAGTATACGCTAACCGTGCAATACAATTCAGGCAAATGAAGATCCAGAACTTACGAATGAATAGAAATATGCATTAAACCAAATCTCAAACATGAATGTCACCAATTGAAAACCCTAAACTGAAATACAAGTTTAGCTACTCATATTCATAACTGTAAAATACATTAAACTGAAAGAAATACAAAAACTGTTCGGAATTACTATTCACCGCCGGAAAACACTGTTCACTGCCGGAAAGTACTGTTCACGCCGGAATCACTTTTCACGCAATCTCCAAAATTCCGTACGTCCTTCGTCGAACCTCCGTCGTCCCAAACCCTTCTCTCGTCGTCAACTGCCGTCCCAATCTTCCAAAACCCTAATTGAGATCGGGCTGTAAAATTGATTTCGGGCCGCGGGCCCGACTGCTGACGTCATCATAAGCCTAGCGCGCCCCATGAAGACATTATTCCGCGCGCCCAGAGAATACATTAACTCTCGGCGCGCGACACTAATGTTGCCTGCTGGCGCGCGACACACTGCAGTGCACTCCCATTTCCGCCAATGCCGATTTCTTCCATAAAAACACCGTTTTGAGCCGCAAATCTCTTCTCATGTATTCCGAACACCTGAAATGCAAACAACACTAAGAGGTAACTGTTCACATCAAAACATGTCGAAATAGTTGGGTTTAAATGGTTTAGCGAGTCGTATAAATACTCCCCATCAAACCACCCCACACTTAAACTTGTTCGTCCCGAACAAAGAACGAAAGCAAGACTCGCAACACCAAAACAATTCTAACATGCTAACGACTAAACACTGACTTTACTCGAGATGTCGTCACTAATCAGTTCATCAACATATACTCACATTCATTCTTCAATAAAGATCAGCAAGAAACCGTAATGATACATGTTACCTGAGAGGTCAAGATGTAATTTAAGGGATGACTGGGAGATAGTCCTATTTAGACTCCTGACTCCATTCTTCAGCTCTAGGTCATAGTCGCGCGCATGTACTGAGTTTGCTTTCTCTGGCACGTGAGAAATCCAAGCTACGAGGACTCAACTTTTCTTATCCTTCTTCTTTTGGTCGGACAGCTTTTGAAACCTTCTTGTTTTGTTTGGTCCGAAGACTTCACTCAACTCGATTGTTTATTTTTCTGACTTTTCTTTCTTTCACGTTTGACTGGATTTTCCTTCTGAGCTTTGCTAATGTGAATTGCTTGTCCCCCTTATTTCTTTGAACCGTTCCAATCATCGCCTTCGAATAGCAGCATATGGAGCGCGTCCCGCTCTTTCTCTTCATTATCCTTTCAGCGCGAGGCAGGATAGGGGTTACCCACCCATTCCCGGTTACTAGGACTAGAGATAGGACGGTTTGTTTTCCCGTCCCACCATTGCATAAACACTGCAATGATGGAGTGAAAGTCTCTCCCCTCATAACTCGGAGTGCCAACCTCCACAAACTCAATGCGCTACGCGACTAATCCCTCGAACCTTCGAATGTTTGTCAAGTCCCTCTAGGACATTTTCTGTAAACTCCACATCCTGTAATATCTCAACTCAAAAGCACATATAACATCACGTAACTCGCATCATAAAATTTCAGAAATCATGCAAAGTATTACGCATCAAAACCTCATAGCATCAAACATCATCTCATAAAATCAGTGTTTTCATCGTAGCATACACAAATTTGAAAAAAAAAACGTGCGACATAGTAACTGCTAATGCATGCTAAAAAAGTAAACGTGCCGACACAACAGACTCAACTACCCCACCCCACACTGTTGAACATAGCCGTGTCCTCACGGATCGACTTATGCTCACGGGCGGAACATGCAACACAACCAAATAACACGGATGATAAAAAATAAAAAAGAGAAAAGAGAAACTCCCCTATAACTCGGCAGATCTGTCTGTGGGTCCGCTGGGGGATGAGGGGGGCGCCCGTGCGATCACGTACTCCGGAGGGATCGGCTGCCCTGGAATCCACCCTGGAGGTGCCGGTACTAGCTGCGTCCCAGGTGGCAAGAGATAATCCAACACCCTGTAGGCGTTGAACGCTGCGTCCAACTGTGCCTGGGTGAAGGCCGATGGTGGCTGCTCGCCGTGTGCGGCTCTCCTGGAGCCAGCAGCTGACGACTCAGCCGGCTCTGACGCTACTGGCCGCCTGCGGCGTCTGTCTATCGGCAGCGGCTCATGGAGTCTCGGGTCCACGTGATAAGTCCATGCAAACTGGTCCGGCCTCCGTGGACGAGCAGTGATAGCGCGCATCCCTATAAAAGCGTCCCGCGTGAGAAGCGTCGGCGGGATAAGATGGTGCGTGTCCAGGACCGGCTGACCATGCAGGCGGTGCAACATATATGTGATAAACCCTCCACAGTATATGGCTCCACATGACAATCGCTTCCTCCAAAATTTACTCAGCACATCTAAAAAATCGAGAGGCGACTGGGTGTGGCAAGACTGAAAGACCTGCAGCTCGAATAGGGGAACCTTATCACCTCCATTGTCACGCCCGAAAACTGATCCCGACAGGAGCTTCTGAAGGTAGAAATAAGCCGGCTCGCGAAGGGCGCGCGCCTTACTGGCACTGGGATTATAAACCGGTTCCGAGGAGAGGGCATGCCAAGTAGCACCAAGTTCTCTCGACTTCAACGCCCAGTTGCGGTTATCCACCTGCCAACCAAATAGTTCCCGCAATTGCGGTGGGTAAGTGACATAATGTTGGCCGCGATGCCTGTATCGGACGCCGAGATGATCTGCGCGGCTCACGTAGTGAAAAGATGCTAGGAACTCTCGGACGTCCTCGACGTCCGTCTCCGACTGGATGGTCAGGAGTCCAAGCCAGCCAGCTCCTTCAAGCAACCGGGATACACGGTCATACAGCCCGCTAGCTCAGAGGAACTCTTCGTCGGCAAAAGTACTGGCACCGAACTGCTTCCGGGAGAACTGCGCGTAGAGTTCCTCGAATGTAGGTTCTCTGCGGGGTGGCATCCTGAAAAATTATCGAAACAAGAGCGCATAAGGTGGTAGTCAACGCATGTCAGTATTTCGCGCGCCGGACTCATACATTAACTCGCGCGGTCAAAGACTTAAAGTCTTCTTCCGGCGCGCGAGTAATGTACTCACCAGGCGCGCGAATTCTGGAAATCGCACCGCGCCTTCATCTATGAACCCTAATCCAATTCTACCCCCAAACTAAAAATTAGCACCTCAAATACGAAACCTAGCATCCCATAGCATATATATTGACCAACAAGCACCAAAAACATCCAATATGCTCCAAAATTGCAGATCAAACCTAAACCCTAAAACTCCCAAAACTTGACAAACATTCAATATTTGGCACGAATTGAGTGTGGGATGGAATGAAAGCGTACCTGAAAATAGTTGAGCAGTTGGAAAACGGCCTGAAAATATAGTGAAAACAAGATTTCGAACCTGAGCTGCTGGAGAAGTGAATGGGGAGAAAGAGGGAGGGGGAGGCGCGCCCCAACCCTTATGTGTTTCAAGCGCCGCGTTCTGAGCAAAAGGCGCGCCAGATGAAAACATTAGTCGCGCGCCAGCTTCATACTTTATGGAGCTTAATGTGTACTACTGGCGCGGCTTATAACGTTGTCTTGGGGCGCGTGACTTACTGAGAAACGCCCCAAATTTTGCCTCCAAACAACTCTTCCCTAATGACATTCTAAAGGAACGACTCTATGAAACACTAAGACACACACTAAGAATTAAAATGGAAAGAAGAAAAAGAAGAAAAATTAAAAAAAACATCGGGCAACCTCCCGTAAAGCGCCTTTGTTTTACGTCGTTGGCTCGACGGTACCTCAACTCAGTTGTCGCCGTGAGGCTCGGCTAGCTCGCATTCTTGAGCATCCGGCGGCGGTCCACCGTAGTAATGTTTCACGCGCTGTCCATTCACCTTAAACCGATTGCCATCTCTCGGGTTTTTCAGTTCCACCGCCCCGTAATTAAAAATCTGCACCACCGTGTATGGACCTGTCCATCTAGAACGCAACTTGCCAGGCATTAGTCGTAATCGTGATGAAAATAAAAGTACCTGCTGGCCAATCTCAAATGTCCTTCGTAGGATGGACTTGTCATGATAGAGCTTAGTCCGCGCCTTGTAGTCTGATTGGCTCTCATAAGCCTCTAGGCGCAACTCCTCTAATTCACTCAATTGTAGCTTGCGTTCCATCCCAGACTTTGCCAAATCCATGTTGCACTGTTTAAGTGCCCAAAACGCCCTGTGCTCCAATTCTACCGGTAAATGGCAGGCCTTGCCATACACTAAACGATAAGGGGAAGTTCCGATGGGTGTCTTGTAGGCAGTCCTATATGCCCACAATGCATCATTTAAGCGTAGACTCCAGTCCTTCCGTGTAGGTTTGACCATCTTCTCTAAGATTCCCTTGATTTCCCGGTTAGAAATTTCAGCCTGGCCATTTGTCTGCGGATGATAAGCTGTGGATGTACGGTGATGAACGTGATAGTGTTTTAGTGTGGCAGCCATCATCCTATTGCAGAAATGTGTCCCCTGATCACTGATTATAGCCTTAGGCACTCCGTGTCTGCAAAATATGTTAGTGCGAAGAAAATCCACTACAGTTTTAACATCATCACACCGAGTAGCCTTAGCTTCTACCCACTTGGACACATAATCTACAGCCACTAAAATGTATAAATAACCATGTGATGCAGGAAATGGACACATAAAATCAATACCCCATATATCAAATACTTCATCAACGACAATCGGCATTTGAGGCATCTCATGTTTAATGGATATATTCCCTACGCGTTGGCATCTATCACATCGTTTGCAATGCTCATATGAATCTCTAAAAATATGCGGCCAATAAAATCCACTGTCTAGTATTTTCCTAGCCGTTCTTTTCGGGCCAAAATGACCACCACATGCATGCTCATGACAGAAACTAAGCACAGAAGAAATCTCATCATCAGGGATGCATCTCCTAAGTATTTGGTCTACGCCTATTTTCCACAAAAATGGATCATCCCATATATAATGTCTAGCATCATGCTTAAGTTTCAGACATTGAGCCTTAGAGAAAGAAGGTGGGCATTTACCTCCGACCAGGTAGTTCACTATATGAGCGTACCATGGAATTTTACCTGTGATGGCGTAGAGGTGCTCATCTGGGAATGTCTCAGTAATCTGCCCAGCTTCTTCCTCCCTCACTAATCGACTCAGGTGGTCAGCAACTGTGTTCTCAACTCCCTTCTTGTCCTTGATTTCGAGGTCAAATTCTTGCAGCAGCAAAATCCAACGAATCAGCCTCGGCTTAGCCTCCTTCTTCGTCATCAAGTACCTAATAGCTGCGTGATCAGAGAACACAATTACTTTAGTACCCAATAAGTAAGGTCTGAATTTTTCTAAAGCAAAGACAACAGCTAGCAATTCTTTCTCAGTGGTGGAATAATTTCTCTGAGCTGCGTCCAAGGTACGCGAAGCGTAGTAAATGACAACTGGCTTCCTGTCTGCTCTCTGTCCAAGCACTGCTCCCACTGCATAATCACTGGCATCGCACATAATTTCGAATGGCTGGCTCCAATCGGGTGCTCGAATAATAGGCGCACTGGTTAGCGCAATTTTCAGCTCGTCGAATGCCTCCCTGCACTGATCTGTAAACTCAAATGGCACATCTTTCTGCAACAAGTTAGATAAGGGCAGAGCTTTCTTGGAAAAATCCCTAATGAAACGATGATAAAAACCAGCATGCCCCAGAAACGATTTAATATCACGCACCGTGGAAGGGTAAGGCAGACTAGAAATCAAATCTATTTTCGCTTTATCCACCTGAATCCCCTCTCGGGAGACTATATGCCCTAAGACCACACCATGTGTAACCATGAAATGACAATTTTCGTAGTTCAGCAATAAATTCATAGACACACACCTTTCAAGTACTCTACTCAAGTTGTCTAGGCATGCATCAAAAGTGTCACCATGCACAGTATAATCATCCATAAAAACCTCAATGAAACTACCAATCATGTCGGAGAATATGCTAGTAACCAACCTCTGAAAGGTTTCAGGCGCATTGCACAAACCAAAAGACATACGTCTAAATGCAAAAGTGCCAAATGGACATGTGAAAGTAGTTTTATCTTGGTCCTCAGGTGCGATAGAAAGTTGGTTATAACCTGAAAAACCATCAAGAAAACAAAAATATGGCTTACCTGCCAGCTTGTCCAACATCTGATCAATAAATGGAAGAGGAAAGTGATCCTTACGCATCACTGCATTCAGCTTCCTGTAGTCTATGCACATACGCCATCCATTCTTAACACGTGTAGTGACCATCTCGCCGGCTTCATTCTTCTCAACTGTGATGCCCGTCTTTTTCGGTACCACGTGTACGGGACTTACCCACTGGCTATCTGAAATAGGGTAGATAACATCAGCATCTAAAAGCTTTTGTACCTCTTTGCGCACTACCTCCATCATCACTGGATTCAAGCGACGCTGCGGCTCTCTCGAAGGCTTAGCTCCATCTTCTAGCAAAATTCGATGCATGCACACCACCGGGCTTATCCCTCGTATGTCTCCAAGCGTCCAACCTATAGCCAATTTGTTAGTTTTAAGTACCTCTATGGGCTTTTGTTCTTGTTCATCCTCAAGTCCGCTCTTAATGATCACTGGGAGAGTGTCATTTTTGCCCAAAAATGCGTACTTCAAATGTTCAGGGAGAGGTTTCAGTTCTACAACCGGTGCCTGCACAGAAGAAGGTAACGAAGAATTAGTTTTAAATAACTGAATTTGATTAACTTCATACCTGGGCGTCAGAGGACGAGAAATGTCGAGCTGTGCGAGTATGGCACGTATGTCCTCGTAGAGAGCGTAGGAATCCTCCTGTGTAAATATGGCGCTCTCCAGTGCTATCCTCAATAGGTCTTCGCCGCTGGTGCCTTGTATTTCATGTACTACATCGTCCAACGCATCCAATGCATTTACCGTCGCATGCTCAGGTGGGTGTTGCATAGCCTTGAATAAATCAAATTTTATTGTCTCGTCTTCCACCTCCATGGTCAGCACCCCTGAGTCGCAATCAACCTTCATCTTTGATGTTTTCAAGAAAGGGCGACCAAGTAGGATAGGTGGATGATCAGCCGGATCACTACTGTCCATTCTGAGCACGTAGAAGTCAGCTGGAAAGATCAAGTCACCAACCTGCACTAAAACATCTTCAATGATACCTTCAGGTCGCTTACAAGATCTATCTGCCAATTGAATCGTTAGTCCAGGTGGCTTCAAAGGTCCAATGCATAATCTCGAATATAAAGAGTAGGGTAAAACATTGATAGACGCACCGAGATCAAGCATGCAATTTTCGACTCTAATGTTGCCAATAACACAAGGAATGGTAAACATACCTGGGTCTCCGCATTTACGAGGTATCTTCCTTTGAATAACTGCAGAAACATTAGCATTAAACATTACCTGCTCAGGTTGAGTTGAACGGCGGCGATTAGTGCACAAATCCTTGAGAAATTTAGCGTAGCGTGGAATTTGCTTAATCGCCTTGAGTAGAGGAATATTGATTTCAACTCTTTTGAAGAGGTCCCATACTTCTTTATCGATCACTTGTTTCTTAAGGGCCTTAACCTGCAATGGAAACGGCAAATGGGGGTCAGTACGGCAAAGTTTGGGATTTTCGTCAGTGGGTGACGCGCCAGTAGTAGACTTTAGGTTGGCGCGCCGGCTGTTAATGTTCTCATCCGACGCGCGATTATTGTTGTCCTCAGGCGCGGTCTTTGTGTTGACCGCGTCGTCTTCATACATTATCCGCGCTCCTGGAGAAGACATTACCGATTCGCGCGTCTGGATAATGTTGTCATCCGGCGCGTGACTCACTGTTTTCGTTTCCCTATCTCCCTCTTCTGGACCCTTGAGCACCTTCCCTATCCTCAAAGTCATAGCGCTAACATTTCCCTTCGGATTGGGGACCGTTTGAGATGGCAATTTGCCCTGGTCATTCTTCAACTCGTTGACGACCGTGATCAACTGCGACATTTGCTTTGATAACTCCGCAAGAGCACCATCTGTCTTTGCTTGGTATTGCTGAAAATTCACTGCAAGATCATTAACAGTTAACGGGTTAGTCTGACCTGGCTGATTATAGTTCCTCCTTTGTTGATGCTGATCAGCATTGTTGTAACCCTCCTGTTGCTGACGAAATGGTGGCCGATAAAACTGGTTCTGCTGTTGAGGCGCGGCTTGCTCCTTAGGAAATCCACCTTCATTCTTCCAACTATATCCATTTGCGGCTAATCCAAACTTCCTCTGAGGTGGTCTGTTATTGAAATTCTGATATCCTCCTAGAGTGTTCACCTCTGCTGGATTGTCTTCGTACAAGGATGGGCACGAATCAGTCTTGTGGTTGGTAGCACCACAAAATTCACAAGGCTTCACCACATTAGCTTGTCCCACCATCATCTTCTGCATCATGTCCTTCAGCTCTTTGATTTCTGCAGCCATCTGATTGTTGGATGAGTCTGCCTGTGATACATTCCTTGTTCTGCTCGTATCCTCCCTTCGATTGATCTCCTCCCTGAAACGAGCACTTTCAGCGGTCTCAGTAATCAAATTACGTACCTCAGATGGTGTCAAGTTCAACACCGTGCCACCAGCTGCAGCATCCAACATCATACGCTCGAGAGGTCTCAACCCATCCAAAAGATATTCTACCAACATCCTTTCCGGGACTCCTAAGTTACAGCAGCTTTGCTCCAATGCGTTGAACCTCTCCATGTAGTCATACATCGACTCGCTTGGTCCTTGTTTGATATTAGAAAGTTCTCTACGCACTTGTGTGGCCTTTGCTGGCGGATAGTATTTATCTAGAAACTTCCGCTGCATTTGGTCCCAGGTGCGAATACTACCTGAAGGAAGAGACAGAAACCACGATTTTGCTAAGTCAGTCAAACTCAAAGGAAATACTCGAAGCTTAAACCTGTCCTCCGAAGCTGCGTAGGGTCTCAATGTTTGGCAGATTCCGGTGAATTCTTGTAAATGCCTTGTCGCTACCTCTCCCGGTAATCCGCCAAACTTGGGTAAGTGGTGCACCACAGAAGTCTTTACCTCAAAATCGTCCTCTTCTGCACCAGTATTGATGCACCATGGCTGCTCATTGAAGTCTGGTGCAGCTAGCTCTCTCATTGTTTGTTCCGGTCTTTGGGCACGCCTGTAGGGCTGATGCCCGTAAGGTTGCTGCTGCACATATTGCTGAGGCGGTGGGTTAGGCTCATTGAAACCTTCTGCTTGTGCCCCTGCATCCCTAGCCAGAAATTCCCTTTCGCGAAGTTCCCTCTGGCGCGCTCTAAATACTCGCTCCGGCTCTTCATAAAATGGTGGAACCTGCACATCCGGATTTCCTGGTGGTGGTAAAGGATGGTTGTTGTTGTTGACCTGATTTTGTTCATTATTTTGGCGGCCATCACCATTAACACTACCTGCGTGCGACATGCTGGAAAGAGCAATTTATGGCAACAAAAAAAAACACAAAGAAATAATTGAAAACTAAATATAAAAAGAAAAGAAAAAGAAACTCTTCACTGTAGCAGTTCCCCGGCAACGGCGCCAAAATTTGATGCGCGTCGTTGTGCGCGCCAAACTTGTATTTATAATTCCAAGCTCTAGCTAGTGTAGCGGCAAGCAAGGGTCGAACCCAAGAGAACTGACTGTGAAGCGGTTTCCTGTGAAGACTGAACTAAAGGGGGTTTTGAGTGAATGGTCACAAGAACGAATGTAATAAAAGTGCAAATGTCAATCGAGAGAAATATTCAGCTCAGGGAATTCAACAGTAACTGTTATCATTGACTTCTAAGGATAGCTATTCTAATCAAACATGAGATCATTCCGACAAAGGTAATAATCTAGAGTATCCCGACAAAGGTGATACTGAGCCTGGATTCTACTACTTGTTTCCACGACAAAGCTTCAACAAGAGTTAATAACCAGAATGGATGAACGGCTAGTTTCACGACAAAGTATACCCTAACCGTGCAATACAATTCAGGCAAATGAAGATCCAGAACTTACGAATGAATAGAAATATGCATTAAACCAAATCTCAAACATGAATGTCACCAATTGAAAACCCTAAACTGAAATACAAGTTTAGCTACTCATATTCATAACTGTAAAATACATTAAACTGAAAGAAATACAAAAACTGTTCGGAATTACTATTCACCGCCGGAAAACACTGTTCACTGCCGGAAAGTACTGTTCACGCCGGAATCACTGTTCACGCAATCTCCAAAACCCTTCTCTCGTCGTCAACTGCCGTCCCAATCTTCCGAAACCCTAATTGAGATCGGGCTGTAAAATTAATTTCGGGCCGCGGGCCCGACTGCTGACGTCATCATAAGCCTAGCGCGCCCCATGAAGACATTATTCCGCGCGCCCAGAGAATACATTAACTCTCGGCGCGCGACACTAATGTTGCCTGCTGGCGCGCGACACACTGCAGTGCACTCCCATTTCCGCCAATGCCGATTTCTTCCATAAAAACACCGTTTTGAGCCGCAAATCTCTTCTCATGTATTCCGAACACCTGAAATGCAAACAACACAAAGAGGTAACTGTTCACATCAAAACATGTCGAAATAGTTGGGTTTAAATGGTTTAGCGAGTCGTATAAATACTCCCCATCAAGCAGCATGAAACGGAGTCTTTATGCAGTATGTGTTGTTCCTGGATTTTACTCTTTCTTTTTCAACTGAGCAGGTTCTGCGCTGCTGCTTCAGATTAGAGTTGATCTTCTGATTCCCAAAACTTGTACAGATACCCTGTTTATTCTGAGTCTTTTGTTTTGTTTGAGAAGAATGTTGTGCCTGATGCTGCAGCATCCTCTTGTTCACATGTCTAGTTCCAACTTTCTCTGCAATTTTTGAGGAGTCATCTAAATTCTTTTTTTCATCTATCTCAACATCTGAGGCTTTAATGAACACTGTTCCTCTAGAGCTTTCTTCACCAGTATATCCAAGCCCTGTTTTCCCTTTTCCAAGTCTTTGGTAAGACAGAATTTCGTCCAGGATATTACTCTGCGGATCAGCTGTCTTGGCGGTTACTGGAGAAGATTCAACGTTGATCTGCCTTCCAGAATCTTCCCTTTTCAGTATGGTAACTTGATTATTGAATGGGAACAGACATTTCCTTCGTTCTTCTTCCAAGAGCTTGACTCTGTCAGTCAGGGCCTGATTGGTCTGAAGAACTGCCTCACATTGTTTCAGTATCTTCCTCAGAAGATCAGCAAAACTGTCAGAGGAGTCCTCTTCATCTTCACTTTCAGAAACTTCAATCCCATAGTGAATTTCTACCTTCTTTAGCTCTTTGAGGTTGACATCTGAAACACTGGTTAGCACAACACAGTTTTCTTCATCACTTTCATCCGAATCACTCCATTTTGCTGTCATGGACTTATTGTTCTTTCTCTCTAGATTTTTGAGGGGTTTGCTTGGACAGTCAGCCTCAATGTGTCCATACCCTTCACAGTTCCAGCATTGAACTCCCTTTTTCATCTCTTTCTTGTTATCTTCATCCTGAGCTGGTTCTTTCCCTTTCTTCTTTCTTTCACTGCCCCTTCTGAATTGTCTTCGCGAGGAAGAGCTTCTCTCAGTTCTGGATTCCATGTTTTTCAGAAACTTCCCAAGGTTCTTAACAAGCATGCTCAACTGATCATCTGGAACTGTCTGCTTGGTTTCTGCTTCAGCTTTCAATCCAACATTCTTGTCCTTGGAAGAGGTGTCTTCTTTGACCAGTTTCATCTCAAATTGTTTGAGAGACCCCATCAGCTCTTCCAACCTCATGAATCTGACATTTTGAGCTTCTTCAATGGCCGTCACTTTCATGTCAAATTTTGTGGGCAGCGATCTGAGAACCTTTCGGATAAGCTTCTCTTCAGGGATGGGTTCACCAAGGGCATGAGCTTCATTTGCAAGATCACAGAGTTTAGCATTAAACTCAGTGACTGTTTCTTCATCCAGCATCCTCAGATTCTCAAATTGTGTGGCAATTATCTGGAGTCTTGACAACTTCACTCTATCCGTTCCTTCATGGGCAGTCTGCAGAATTTCCCATGCTTGCTTGGCCATATCACAGTTTGATATCAACCTGAAATTGTTAGCATCCACTGCAGCAAAAATTGCATTCAAAGCCTTTGAATTACCAGTTGCTGCAGCACCTTCTTCAGCAGTCCATTGCTCTTCAGGTTTTATTCTAGTCACTCCTTGCTCATCCATAGTGATTGGGGGAGACCACTGAACCACAACAGCTCTCCATGTCTTCTCATCAATAGCCTTGAGAAAGGCTTTCATTCTAGCTTTCCAATATCCATAATTGCTCTCTTCCAATAATGGAGGCCTGCTTGTGCTCTGTCCTTCCTTCATTGCTTTGGCTTCTTCAGAGACACTGTAGGATCTTTTAACTCTGTGTGTCGAGTTCCCGCTATGATACCAATTGAAAATTCGTAGTGTCTTAGTTCGACAGATTCTGTGAACAAGCAGTTGCTGCAGCACACTCTTGTTCACTTAAATATTGTCACAGCAAGCAATGAACAAGGCACAGGTTTGTTCACCCAGTTCGGCCAATCTGCCTACGTCTGGGGAGGACTATTCTCCAGTCCTCAATCCACTGAACTGAAGGTTCCAAGTACACTAGGTTACAACTCACGCAACCTATGCTACTCAACCTTATGTGGACCACTCAACACAATCAGAACAAGCTCTGATTTGTGTCTGCACACCCTCTACAATATGTCAATCTAGAATAGCTACAATCCTCTCAAAGAACTCAGCCTATTCTAAATTACACTACTCAGCAGGGTTGCTGCAGCAACAGCTGTAACACACAGCTGAAGCACAATGTCCGCGTCGCTCCAAGGCCTTCTGCCGAGCCGATCGAACCTCTCCAAGAGCGCTGCACACTCTGAGTAACTCCCCCTCACTCAGTGACCACCTGCCACTAGTGAGTACTGCCGCACGACACTCGACCGAGCCTTCCACCCGTCAGTTCTTCCGCGGCTGCCCTTGATCAACCAACAAGCTCCCCAGCTCTGAATTGGCTTCCAGATCAAGCACGAATCAGACTCTGCAAGTCCTGATTCTCTTCTGCAACTCTCACCTCAGCTCTGTGCTCAACGCTCTGCTCTTGGGTGATGATCGAAGTAAACTCCCGTCGCACACAACAAATTGCTCTCCGTGAATTCTGTGTATGCACTCGTGTATTCCTCAGCTTCGATCAACCTCTTCAGCCCTGAACACCTTCTGCTTAAATAGCTGCACCACTTTAAGCAATTTCCAGGTTTAGGCAATTAACCCAACAATATCAATTATCTCCTAAAATCTAGGAGATTAGATTTGATTATTATCTCCAATGCAAATCTCCTCCTCTGACTAGTAAACCTCTCTGGAATAAACTCTTCAGCAATTTAAAAATTCTTCAGAGGCTCTGCATAGAGTTTCCAGCCATTCCGGACAAGCCCAGGCAGCTGCTATGCTTGGTCAGTTGAACCAGCCTGTTGAACAAGCTCCTGCTGCAGCATCCCCTGCTGCAGCTGCTGCTAGTTCACTTCTGCTTGGCTTGCTTGATAATTTGAGCTGTAGCAGCTCCTTGTTCACTTATGCTGGTTTTGTCAAACACTGCCATACTTGCATCATCATCTCAGAATGAAGCAGTCACTTCCAAAGGTGTGAAAGTATTTAACTTTGGGCTTCTTCTGATTCCAGAGCTCATAGCAAGTCTGGTTAGTTCTTTTCCGTATAGTGACTCTGTTGATGATGTAGCATGCGGTGTTCATTGCCTCGGCCCAGAATCTCAGGGGAACTCTCTTGGCATGAATCATGACTCTGGCCATTTCTTGTATTGTCCGATTCTTCCGTTCCACTACACCATTCTGTTGAGGAGTGATGAGAGAAGAATACTGGTGTGAGATACCCCTTTGACGACAGAACTCATCAACCGCTTCGTTTTCAAATTTCCTACCATGATCACTGCGGATGTTGGTGATTCTGAGATTTTTCTGTTGCTCTATCGGACACCAAAGAGACTATGACTTTTACAGTATCCGATTTCTCCCTGACAAAATTAATCCAAGTGAACCGGGTATAGTCATCAACACAGACGAAAGCATATCTTTTCCTCCCCACACTCTCAACTTCCATAGGACCCATCAGGTCCATGTGTATCAACTGGAGCGGTCTGGTTGTATTTGTATCTTTGACTTTCGGGTGTGAAGCCTTTTTCTGTTTCCCAATCTGACAATCTCCACAGATGGAGCTTGTCTCGCCTTTAATCAGCGGTATTCCTCTGACTAACCCTTCTGTTGCAATTTTCTTCAGGGTCCTCAGGTTGACATGACCCATCCTTCTGTGCCAGAGATTCATTTCCTCTGCATTAGTCAGCATGCATCTTGGTGAAAGAGAGTTTGTGCCTACTTTGAGAAGATAGAAGTTGCTTTTTGATCTGGCCCCCTCCTATTATACATTCTCCAACTTTGTTGAAGACTTTGCATGAGTCTTTCGTAAACCTCACCTGTTGGGTACCATCACACAGCTGGCTAATGCTTATGAGGTTCGCCTTCAGTCCTTCCACCAGCATGACATTGCTTAGTTTGGGCATCCCTTCAACTGTCAGTGTTCCTTTACCTAGAACTCTTCCCCTCAGGCCATTTCCAAACTTCACCCGTTGTTCTAAGCAAGGAGTTATATTCTTCAAGAAGGATCTTTCTCCCGTCATATGTCCCGAGCAGCCACTATCAAAGTACCAGCTAACTTTATTCGAGGAACTTGCTGTGCTGACAAGAGCAAGATGCTGAGTTCTCCCATATTTCTGCTTGGTTGGTTTCCTGACTGAACCCTTCCTGGAGTATGTTGAAAGACAGTTCCTCTTAATGTGACTTTTGTGCCCGCAGCTATAGCATCTTTTATACTTTAACAGCGTCTTGACATGGTGATACAGGGGTTGCTGTTGCAGGAACTGATTCACCCTTCCTTGTGTTTTTGTCCCTTTCCTGACTGATCTGTATCTGACCATGTTGCATTCATCTTCACTCAGATCTGTCTCGTCTTCACTTCTGCTGGTAGAAAAAGCATTTTTCAGCTCATCCTTCTTCATTGGTTTGCTGGTACAGTCGACTTGTCGATGGCCATATCCTTCACAGTTCCAACACTGCATGCCCTTTCTTCTGTCTCTCTTCTCATCATTATTTTGAGCAGATTCCTTCCCTCTCCTTTGATTTCCTCCACCTCTTCTAGGTGGCCTTCGTGAGAATGAGCTTTTTAAGAGCTTCCCGAGATTCTTTACTAGTAGGCTTAGGGGGTCTTCTGAAGCTGGCTTCTTTACTTCTGTTTCTACATTCAGTCCTATATTTTCTTTAGGAGTGGGCTCTTCTTTAACCAGCTTCATCTCAAATTGTTTGAGGGATCCAACTAATTCTTCCAGCCTCAAATGTCTGACATTTTGAGCTTCTTCAATGGCTGTCACTTTCATGTCAAATCTTGTGGGCAACGATCTGAGGACCTTCCTAATCAGCTTCTCTTCAGGGATAGGTTCTCCAAGAGCATGGGCTTCATTTGCCAGGTCACAAAGTTTTGCATTGAACTCAGTGATCGTCTCCTCTTCTAGCATTCTTAGATTCTCAAACTGCGTAGCAATAATCTGTAATCTTGACAGCTTTACTTTATCAGTTCCTTCATGGGCAGTTTGCAGGATTTCCCAAGCTTGCTTGGCCATATCACAGTTTGATATCAACCTGAAATTGTTAGCATCAACCGCAGCAAAAATAGCATTCAAAGCCTTTGAATTACCAGTTGCTGCAGCTCCCTCTTCAGCAGTCCATTGTTCTTCAGGTTTTATCTGTGTAACTCCCTGTTCATCCATGGTGATTGGACCACGATAGCTCTCCAGGTCTTCTCATCAATGGCTTTGAGAAAGGCCTTCATCCTAGCCTTCCAATATCCATAGTTGCTTTCTTCCAACAATGGAGGTCTGCTCGTGCTCTGTCCTTCCTTCATTGTTCCTTGACTTCTTCAGAGGCGATGTAGGATCTTTACTCTGTGTGTCGAGCTCCCGCTCTGATACCAATTGAAATTCGCAGCGCCTCTTAAACAGATTCGTGAACAAGAAGTTGCTGCAGCACACTCTTAGAATCTCCACTAGAATATTCTCTACAGCAACTTAGAAACTCCTCTGATGCTCTTAGAAGGACTGCCAAGCCCTCTTTCCAAAGACCCAGGTTGCTGCACTCGAACAGACGCTACAGCTCTTCCGAACAAGCTCCTGCTATAGCTTTTCCTTGTTCACTGGTCTTGTTCACATATGCTGGACTCCGGCTATAGCAGCATCTTGTTCATTTGTGCTGGTTTTGTCAAACATTGCCATACTGCATCATCAGAATTCCCTGGGCTGAATACCTCTCTTAATGTTCTTACTTTCTTTTTTACTTAAACCTACTAGAACCCCCCCCCCCCACTTTCGTTCCGTATTTACAGGAAATCACTTCACGGTCAGTTCTCTTGGGTTCGACCCTTGCTTGTCGCTACACTAGCCAGAGCTTGGAAATATAAAACAAATTTGGTACACACAACAACGCGTGCCACATTGGCTGAGACTTGGTACCTTTGTACTTTAATCGGTTATAATGGAATCTTGGGTAATGGAGAGTAGTCCCCCCCCCCCAGAGGTAGGCACTGGCCAAATAAGGTAACCAAAGTGCTTGACTTTTTTAGGTTCAGACTTAGCAAGATTATTCTGCAAGTGTCGTAGAAGGTTTCTATAGCAACTTGACTGATCCAGACACCAGCAACGCGTCAAATTTCAAACCAGTATTAGTGGAATCATGGGGACTGAAAAGTTGGACCCATGAGTTGAGATCATGGGTTAGACCCACGAATTAAATTTTTGTAATAAAAATATTTTGAGTTTAGAATTAGGGTATTGAGAACATGTACATATAATTTTTTTATATAATTTATGTTTAGAAGATAGTATTAAAATAATTGTGAGTACAAAATAATAATTATTCTTATAATTTAATTTAGAAACCCGCTCATTTATTAAATAGAAGCCAAACATCCTGGCTCGGGAGAAGTACACGCTAATGTTCAAAGTCTGACAGAAACTTTAAGCTAGAACTTTATAAATAGTTCAGTCATACAACAGACACAAGTTGTTCTCTTCTTTCAATATTGAGTTAATCTTTTAGGCAAATGCATTTTTCAATTGAATTATTATTCAACTGTGATCTTTTGTCATCCACTACCATTGTACCTGCAAAGAAACAAGCTTCGATGCCATAGTTGACACCAGAGCGATTAGTAGGTCTCTAGCCATGGCAGATAGTATAGGCCAAGTGTGACCGTTTACCTTCCACCACGCCAACAAATCTAATTTTGGATCTATTAGAGGCTCGGATCGGGATAAATAAAATTAAAGCTCGTTGTAATTTGATCTCCACGCGTTTGATTTAAAGGAGTTACTACACTCACCTGCGGGTTGCCTTTTATAGGCTTGTCATTGATACAACGCAAAATCTTCCTCACAAACGAAAGACACATTAGTTGTATCTTGTTGTGAGGATGAACAACAACGGAATTCACATTTGCAACATACAAATCATATAATTCAAATAAAGCATCATAAATTTATTATTTAATACAAGTAATATTATTATTCAAACCAAGTGCTAGATATATTTGTTCAACAAAATATTATACACCCGCCACCTTAAGTCTAGGTTCCATACAAGAGGCTAAACAACCAATCAAACGAATATTCTCCTAATATTTTTTAAATTTTGCTTCCATGGAAAAGAAAATGTCAATATAAAAATCTGAACTCCTATGTTTTTGAAAACATACAGACCTAGTAAATAAATGATGTAATGAAAAAGGAGAAGTGGGAAAATCAGTGCCCCCAATTTGTTAATAGCAACATAACAAGTTTCTAAATATGAAAGAATCAATTCGGCCTTATGCCAATCTTCTGTGTCAATTGAATTTTGAAAGTTTCTTTCATTCCAAAAACTCGTAATAACATTTTTATAAGGCAGACAACATTTAAACATATCTCGACTCGAATTGCATCTAGTGATCACATCTATAGAAAATTATTTATACCGCAAGTTATGAAATTTACAAAGATCTTTAAATTCTTGCTTACGATGACCATTCAATTGAATATATTTAAGTGTGCCTCTAATTTTCTCTATGTGTGGCTTAATAATTTTTAAGCCGGATTACACACACAAATTAATAATATGAAATAATTTACCACGAAAAATTAATTTGAGGCAAGTGATTAATTGCGCGACCGCAACACTTTTATTAGATGCATTGACAATGATTTTGAAAAAACTTTTCCACCTAATTCAAACCATTTATAGTATTTTCAATCATATATGTTATAAAAAGTCTCGTATGTGGATGCTTCATAGGTTTAAACAGAATAATAATATTTTGCATCATCCAATCATTATCAATACAATGTCCAGTTAGACATATATATCCATATTCAAAAGAGGAAGTCCAATTATCAAATGTGAGTGAAATCATACATTTAATATCATAAAACATATTAATTAGCGTTTGTTTTTTAAGGTTAAATGTACGAAAAGCATCTTCTCGAATAGTTTTTCTTGAAACTTCCTTAAATTATGGTTGTAAGTATTTGTAAATAAAATTAATAAACCTAGAATCATCACCAACTGAAAAATATTGTTTGGCCTTTATTATGTATTTAGCTAGACCAATACGGATTTTAGCTTCTGAGTTACGCCATGTTACTCTGGGTTGTCCACAAGGTTGTGCACTACCAGTTCCGACCGGCTCACCAACTAAAATAGTTTGATTGGAATCAATAATCCAATCCGGATGCTCTTTAGCAATATGCCTCGAAAACGTACTCATACCCCCTCCCACTGAAATTTTATGCTCTTGTCCACATTTTTTGCATTTGGCACATCTTACATTATCCTTCCAAATAATTTTAAAATAAACTCAAGTAGAATATTTATACATGTGTTCATTTCTCCTAGAGGCGTGAGCATACGATAATGAGTTTAGAGCTTCCTCCATCCTCGTAACATTATCCACACGTTCACTGTTTTCTATCTCATTCTTATCATTGAGAAAAAGATATATGAAATTATATAAATTAAATTTTTCATAGTAAACTAATGCAACACTAAATAATAATTAAATACCAAATAAAATATACTGAAATGGAGATTTGAACTTGAAGATTCGATTTTCCCATTACTTCAAAATTGAGACTTGAACGCTTGAGAACAAGAGAGGTTTTAGAGAGTCGTTGGTGAGTAAAATAGGATATACGGGACGATGTATTTATAGAATTTGAGGATGAGTTCAAAATTTTGAAGTTTTATATTTCTAAACTTTCAACGGCTTTATTTTTAAATATTAGTCTGTGAGTCGAGCCGGTATGTCGCGCTAGTGGGTCAAGCCGGTGGATCGGGAAAGCTGGGTTAGGAATGAGGTGGATCGAACCTGGACTGACTCAAAATGTTTTTGTGAAAAATGTCCGACCCGCGAACTATAATCACCTCGACCCACAAACAAATATATACGAGCCAGACTAGGTCGGGCTACCCCACGACCTACGGCATGACCATGTGTTGCATGTATTCGGTCTTCTTTACATATTGGGCCTGCAGTCGAAAAATATGGGTTCGGCTTCCAGTTGGGAATATGGGCTTGTAGTAGGCCTCACGCCTTTTATTCATATTTATATCGACGAAGACCCATTGTTTTGGCTCCTGCTGCTACTGGAGGTCATGGCGACGCAGTACGGGATCAGATTTGCCGTCCATCTTATCGACTTGCACTTCGGCCACCTTGTGTCTGTAAACTTCCTCTCCCTTTTTATTCATATTAAGAATTAAAGTATAGTTAGTAAATCATGTTTGTTTGAATGGCGAATTTTCGAGCGCGTCTTATTTGCTGTGATGTGAATTAATGGTGTGCAGAAAGTATGCGAGTGTCTCCTTCTTAAAGGACCAGTGAATTTAAATCAGATTGTTAACCACACGGGTCTTCCCAGACGGGACGTCAAAAAATGTCTCCTTGTTCTTATCCAGCACAACTGCATTCAACCTTTAAATTTGGAGCAAAAAGGTCTTTTTCTTCAATTTGTATGAATCCCGTCATTGAATTCGTCTTTCTACCTCAACTGATCGTGTACACATTCTTATAAATATAGGTGGAACTGATGAAGGAAACTCGGTATCAATGCAATACACACCATTATTTTCTAACATAATACATTGGCTGAGATTTTCCAAGTTCTTACTTGTTGTCACGGAGAAACTTGGAAAGGAGGTAAGTTACATTTCTTTCTCTTAACTTATCTTTTTATTATAAGGTATGTGCATTTCCTCTTGGGGATTGATTGTTTTAGGGGTTGCTAGTGCACTGAAGGTCTTCAAGGTTTACTTGAACATGGTAGACTCATACTGGAGCAAATTATCAAAAGAGCTGAATCAACTCAAACTGGAGGTAAGAATATCCACTTAATTGCTCATTGTCTCTCTTTTTTATTTCTTCTTTCTCCGCATTATGTAGATATGAAGGCTAATAGTTTAGGTGTGGTGGATATTTTTTGAATAGACTATTTGCCACTTTACGGATTCAGAATGTAGTAAGTTTTTTTTTTTGTTATTTATCTTGTGGGTTTCACTTGAGCAATTAGTGGTTGAATAAACAATAGTTAAAAATTCTGGAAATGTACATTTTTGAGCAGTATTATGAAATGATGATTCAAGCTAAATGATTGTGACATAATTTTATTTATTTTTAGCTGTTTATCCTTTATTGCAGCTTCAGATGCTACACATGACACCTTTAAACGTCTTGTGAGTGCCCGATTTGTGGAACGATGCCCTGACTCTGATCCTTTTATCGAACTTCCAACTGATAAAGAAACGGTAGCAAAGAATCGTCGTTCTAAGTTTGCTAAGGTATCCTCTAGTATGAGGTATAATCAGGGAATATACACTTACTTAATGCCCCTCCCATGAAAGAGACCCAAGTCCTACTAACTGCTAAATGATGATTCAACATAGATTCCACGTCTTGGAACCAATCCAAGTTTTTTGATAATGGATAAGGCTGAAAAACTATATGCCACTCAACATACACTGCCAGCACCATTATCAGCTATTTAGTATTTACTCACTATTCTGTAAGCTATATTAACCTTAGTTCTAAATCAGGGGTCTTCTGTCAAAATCTCGACCTTCACCAACTCCTATCGTTAACTGTTTTGTTGCTTAACCCTTTCTAATTCCTTACATGTTTTATAATCTCCATATAAATCTAGTAATTAAAGACCCATATGTGAATCTAGAGCCAACAATTGATGTTTAAAGATGATCTTTACTTTTAAGCTAGCATGTTGTTTTTTACCAGCTGATTTGCTTCATTAAGTTTCTTGTTGGTGGAAATCAGTATTCCTCTTTTCGAGTGATTTAATTAATTACTTCAATAATATATAATGGTACAGGTCATTCCTTAGACTATTGAACAACGTGCGATAGCTGCCACTATCCCCATGGAAGCAAAGCGATTTCTCACCAGCTATGATACTACGCCGGATGATACAACAACGGCTGTAAAAGACGCCCCATCTAATTTATCAACCGGGGAAAAAGGTTGGTGTGATGTAGAGACGCGTTTATAATCTTCTCAAGTGTTTCTCTAGTGTTTTTCTTGTAATGCCTATTTGTTTGTATGCAGCGGAAGCGTGACTTTTCAGATATTGATGACGAGCTGGGGAATGCCTGTTTCCAGAAAGAAATTCTTTGGCGTCCCAATTTTGAAGAATTTGTCCGCTGTCTTAGACATAAGGTTGTCTTGACATTGTTACTATATAGACCCTTCGCTGCCTTTTCATAATTCAAATAACATGTTACTCATGTTTACCTAGGCTTGCATTGTTCATGAAAGATCACGGTTGGATGAGGGAGCTGCCGTTGTGTTGAGTGCAATGCTGGAAGGTTCTAGAAATCCTGAAGGCAGAGTTATATCGACTCATTCAGGTAACATTTCTGTGTCTGGCAGTTTGCGACTCAATGATTCTGGCACTTGGAAACATACTGTCTCATGTCTGTCATAGATTTATTGTCTCATGGTTAAAGTTCATGTTTAATAAACAAATATTGATTACACACTTTGATTAATCCAGTTTGTTATTTCTTTTAACATTTTTAAAACTGAAAACAATTTTTTTCAATTTTACCATTTCGTATGAGTTTTTTTTTTTTAAAGGTATACAAAAAAGAACGTTGGTTTTGGAGTGAACCAAAAGGTTGTTTGGTTGTCCACCCCCACACCGTTAAAAAGATTCTTTCTTTTTCATTTTCAGGCGATCTTTTTTAGGAAATTCAGGTTTCTAATTAAAGCACGCCTGAGCTTGAAAATACTACCATGGCTTCTTTTTTTTATATATATATAAAATAAGAAATTAGAACTCTAGCTTTTCCTGTTGTAACTTATCAGTAGTTCCAAGCCTACAGTGTCCATGTTATACGTCGGGTCTGGCTCTGACATGAATATAACATGTTGGTAGCCCTAGTTTCAAAGAGAGCCTAGAAGAGTTGTTATAAATTACCTTACTGCACAGTGTTGCATTTATTATCCAAATTCTTACATTGTCGCAGGTTGATTCTTTCGTGTTGAAGAGATATGGGAGTGTTGGTTATATGATTATCAGATTATTATCAAAGGAATCTCAGTTTATCGTAACTGACAAGGTGCAACATATGCTATTTTAATGCTGACCTTTATTAAGCATGACTCTGTGTGAATTAACCCAGTGCATTGCTTGTTGATTGTAAATTGAACTGAGCAGTATACAATGTCAGTGGAAAATAGTAGATTAGCACTCTCAGAGCAGCTGATGGAGACTTTTATTATTGTTGTTGTCACCATATTGATTTTTTTTTTTTTTGCAGATTTGTCGTGATATAATGAAGGATCGGGTTGAGACACAGAATATTCTTTTGCAGCTGTGGAAAGATAATTACTTATTTATGGAGGTAAACACCTATTTTCATATTAATTATGACGGTTGTTTGAGAAGTACCATTATCTCAATATTAGCATATAGCAGACTTTAGTATATGAAGATATCACTGCTTTATGGTCAAAGACAGCACATGATTATGCTTGTGTAAACTAAGACATGTATAAAAACTAAAATGCTGACCGGAGAATGTCATTTTGCATGAAATGTTTTCCATGATGAGGCGAAGTAGAAACACATCATTTGATTTTTATGTCGTTGGATATCATGATGGTGAATGGTAATAAAGAACCAGAGGTTTTAATTCATTTTCTACCCTGTACTTTATTGGTTAACTCTCTACTATGTGGTACTTTATTCACTTTCATTAAATTAACAATTTTGGTTCGTTATAAATTATCTTTGAACAATTTGGTTTTCTGAACCTAGAGCATTTGAGTTTCCGTGATGCATGTATGTTATAAATTTGTATCTCTTTTATCGCTTGCCTGGACATGATCAGAATCTCCTAATATTAATCATATTGATAATCTTGTTCTCTGATTGCTTATATTCTTGATACTAATACCCTAATCTCAGATTCCCTTTGTTTTTTGTTTTTTTTTTTTTTTGTGCTTACATACTAATCAGAATCCTTGATTACTTATTTAGCTGATGGAGGTGCCAAAAAGCAAGATTACTGGGGCGCTTGCAAGCAAAAAAGCACGATTGATTAACATCAAGTGTTGTCTGGAGGCATCTCTGATGAGGCTGGATGACGCTATCATGCTTTTTCAAAAATTCTAAGGTATCTAGAATGTTGATGCAGATTAGATATATAAAAGTGTGGGCAAGTGAATTTTGTTTGGCAAGTAGATGAAGATGATTGCCTTAGTTTATTGAATTCTGCCCATCATTTTCAACTCATTTGTTAGACCTGCTTGAATTAAAGACTCCGCATCATCAATACCATCCCATCCCAGTTTTTCTACTGTGCACCATCACCTTATACACAAGTTTATGCACACCAATTCATTATTCTTCATCTTAATCGTATCAACCGCCAGAAAATGGAATTCTTTTAAGAACAAAACCTGAATTTACACTTACATTGTCGCAGGTTGATTCTTTTTAAGAAATTAATCAAATTACTCAAATAAAGCCTTAACATAACCTAAATTAAGCAGTCTAGAGTATGCTTTAAAGGATGGAATCCATTGCATTTTTTGAGGTAGGATTGAGGAGAGGGAAATGTCTTGGAAATGAGGTGGATCTAAGCATTGGAGTTTATACAGATATGCAACAAAGAAAAAAAAAAATCACTTTTGCCATAGATAAAAAACTTATTACCTTTGCTCTCATTCTTTCCGAAAATATTTCACATTTATCATCTTTTGAACAAACCGTCACTGCCAGTAGCGGTTTGACCTGTCTTTTTAGTCAAACCGCTACTGTAAGTAGCGGTTTCATCTACTTGATCGATAATAGACGAGTCAAATCCTACCCGACATTCGAATAGGCAAAAATAACAAGTTGCTACTCTCAGTCGCAGTTTTACCTAAAAACTATGTCAAACCGCTACTTGCAGTAGCTGATTATGCTCGTAAAACATCAGAGGCAATGAGTTCGTTAAACATAACAAACCACTACTGTGAGTAGCGGTTTGTTCTGGAATTACAATCGCAGCTGAGCTCTTCTTCTTAAAGTTTAAGCGCTTTTATTTTGATTGTTCAAGTTCATCTCAAAGCATTTTGATTGTTCAAGTTCATCTCAAAGCATTTTGATAGTATAGGTTTAAAGATCAAGTTCATCTCAAAGCATTCAAAAGTAAAAAGTTATAACCCACATTAGTGATGTGGTTCAACACATAAACTAATGTTTAACGAGGAACAAGTCCTATAGATAGTCGAACTGCTTTTCTAGCTCGAGTGCTCCTTCTAGATGTTGTTACATTTATGGTGTCCATCTGCGTGACCTGAGATGGTCCTTGAATGTATTTGTCAGGTTGAATCGATTCCTGAATACCTTTTGTAGAAGTGTCAAAAGTGAAATTTATAACCCACATTAGTGATGTGGTTCAACACAGAAACTAATGTTTAACGAGGAACAATTCCTATAGATAGTCGAACTGCTTTTCTAGCTCGAGTGCTCCTTCTAGATGTTGTTACATTTGTGGTGTCCATCTGCGTGACCTGAGATGGTCCTTGAATGTCTTTGTCAGGTTGAATCGATTCCTGAATATCTTTTGTAGAAGTGTCATCATCATTACCTGTAAAATTATTGGAGTAATGATAAAATTTAAACTTTAATTTAGTTTACTTGAACATATCAGTTGAAAACTGGACAAGTATCAGGTAAACTCCCAAGTCACTCTCCTCACAATCTTGACCAAGTCATTCCGAGAATCATGGAATAACTCAAAAGTCAATTTCTTTGCATTTTGATCGACCGCCTTGACAAAGATTTCTGCCGTGACTCAGCTTGAATGCACTAAAGACTAGACCTGCAAAAATAAACAATTTACTTAGTCTATCATAATCGAAAATAGTACTACGATTTTGATATCATAAAAAAACTAACATGATAAGGATTCTTGTGCGAGGTGAGGCGGTAAAAGACTAGTCTTTTAGGGTTTGTTTTTTGAACTGAATTTATTTACTTTAGTACTGAACTTAACTTAATTTTACTTAACCTAAGTTTCATCATCTTTTTCCTACCTACCACCACACCACCAAAACACTACCACCACCATACCACAACAACACTAAAATAACCCACCACCACAACCCATCACAACCACCACAACACCACTAACAGTGACCAATGGGAGATATCGTCGGGGATGGGGTGGGTAGGAGGGGTTGTTTTTCTGAGCGGGCAATGAAAAAATGAAGTTCGTGGTGGGATTTGTTGATGACTGTGATGTCTCCTGCTTGTTATTGGATGACTATGTTCATGGCTTCAAAATAACAAGTGTAAGGATGGCATCTGATTGAGCGTGTCTCCAGCATGATTGCAATGAAAGCATCAGTTGACACTGACCGCTTGGCGGTATCAGGGGAAGGGAAAGGAAGAGCTGGAAGGGAGAAGAGGATGGGAGGAAGAATGAGAAGATAGGAAATTTAGCTGTTGGTTGCTTTCTCAGAGCTTGGATTTGTTATTTATAAGAGTTTTGCAACAAACTCTGACAACTGTGCCCTTATAGATGGAAAAGTTTTAGCTAGCTAGTACTAATCTGTTAATTTGTTAGGCAATTTTGTGTAGCGTTTGTGTCTCTTGATTGCAACGGTTGATGTGCCAGATATTGCGCTAGCCTCAATGGTACTTGCAACAATCAACCCACTCTCTACCACATCCTCCTATCACTAACTCACCCTCACTCTCTACTCTACCAGTTCAGTCTCACCATCACCACCATCACCTACTAACCACCATCGCCCCCACCATCCACTCTCTACGTACCACCACTCACTCACCATCATAACACCATCACCACTCACAACCTCCCCACCACCTTACCAGGCCCGGCCAAGGCAAGAGGGGGCCCATCCGAGATTTTAAAAAATAATTATATATAGCAAAATGAAAGAATGCGCGGCAATCCACACTCCTCACCCGTCACTCGCTCAATGCCTCAACCGTCCCTCGTCATCTCTAATTCTCCATCTCCATTGTCGCCCATCACTCGCTCGACCGTCGCCTGCACTCCATCTTCATCTCCACCGTTGCCCAAAGTACTTTCGTTGTCTCCATTTTCCATCTCCATCTTCATCTCAATTTCTCATCATATCTGGTTCGGGGTTAGGGCGTTGGTTGATTTAAAATTCCAACTTTATTGTTACCTCTGCAATTCCAAAGTTTAGTTTTGATGAAGTGATCACATGATTTCAATACATGTTTGTAGTTGTACCTATAGCCATAGTATTCGTGTTTATATCTCCATCCTTTGTGTTTCAATTATGGTTTAGGGATTGGGAATTTTCCATGTGATTTGGAATTCAAAAGCTTTCATTCTTTTGCAAGGAAATTAGTAGAATACAACATATATTGTCAATTGTTCCTTCTTAACTTTACATTGTTTATTAGCCATTAGTGGTCCTTCCGCATCTACTGTTGCTAGGTATTAATTTAGTTTGCTTATTTTGATAATATTTTACTGTTGCAGGAAAATCATCATCGTTTGAATTAAGCAACTCTGGGGATAACTCAGATTCTTAGGTGTACTTATTCCTTACCCAGTTGATTTATATTTTTATATAAGATGTTACCTAAAAAGTATTTGTCGGGAAGTGAGAAAAGAAAAAAAATGAAAACAAGATGAACAGTTTGTGGAATCTCAAAGAGGTGTGTTTGATAAATTTTTGAAGAAAATAAGCCCTTCTAGCAATTTAGAAGAAGTTGATAAGTGCAAGGGAATGGTAGATGATTTGAATGATGAAAATATATTAATTCAAGATGCTACTCGAAATTGTGCAGCGTTGTTGATGCGAAGTTCTAGCCTCTGGAGTTATAGCTTCTGCTTAAGCACTCTCTATATCTTTCTGCGGAATTACTCTACTGGCAGAATAAGAATGACACAGTATTTGTTCATCCAGTTCGGCAACTTGCCTACGTTTGGGCAGGATGCTCCGATCCTCTAGATTCCACTATCACAGTTCGAAGTACAGGGACTCACACCTCTACTTCTCACCTAGCCAAAATCTTTTGCTCAGTCTAATCACCCAGACTAGCTAACAGTCCGATCACATAGACTCTCTTCGTGCAACCTACACACTCTCAGTAAAGAATAGCTATAGACCTGACTCTCAGACTTAGCCTATTCTATTACAATGTGTTGTTCACGGAATGCTTAAGCATACTCTTCACCACAGTTGTTGTATCTTCAGTCAACGACTCTTCAAGCTCTCCCGCCAAGTCTTCGGACACTCTGAGTTCTTCAAACTCAGTCTCTGCTCTCCCTCAAACAATGGCTCACTTTGTCACTCTTGAGTAGCCTCGATCAATGCTCCACAGCCCGCAATAATGTATGTCCGCGGCTAGTCACCGAACTTCGATTGTTCCTTCAACGAGCAGCACTCCAGTTGAACTCTAGATCAATCTTTAATCAAACTCCACGATTTTTGATTCCTTCTGTACACAACACCAGTCTTCGACTCAATGTGTATACCCTGCTACCTTTGGTTGATCTCTAAGTGCTCGATCGTTCTGTTGATCGCTCTGTGCTCTTGTGTGTGTGTGTATGTCTCTTGCCTCTGCCTTCCTCTTGTAGCTTCTCAGGTTGCAAGGCACGAAACCTTGTTGCCATAACTATCAGAATCTCCTCCTGGATTCTCGGAAAGTTGTTGAAGATTCTGTTGCCTAATTTTGAGTTTAGGACCTAATCTTCTTTGACCTCATGCTGGCATTTGATGAGCTCTTGATGACTCTGCATAACTCTTCGAGCTTCCCTGATGCCAGACGGATCACTCCGGAGCCTCCCCGTGCAACTTCAGGTTGATCGGGCATTTTGCTCTAGCTCTGGATCATTACGGAGTGCTGAAGTAGATTTTGTCTCTTCATAGCTGCCTCTCGCCCATTCTTTAGATAGTATCTCGATTTCAAATCTTTAGGAATTGCTGAAGCAGACTCTGGTTCTTTGTTGTTGTTGTTGTTTTATCAGTCTTTAAATTGTGCTCCAGCCACCAATCTCCCGGGAGTGCTTCAGCAGTTTTGTCAAGGATGCCATATCCTCAACACTACTAATTTAAATGAACATGATAATGTTTACACTTTAACAAATGATGATGAAAAAAATACTTTTATAGATATATATGACCCTAAGAATTAGCATAATCTTGATAGACAAACTGTAGAAATAATAGTCGAAAAGGGACCAATTAGAGAATTGAATCTTGTATTTCTTTTAGATGGTTCTTCTAGACATTTTGCATATAGTTATTATTCTAGGGCCATGAAAAATGGTGAGAAAGTTGATAGAAATTGGTTGATTTATTCAAAGTGTGTAGAAAGTATATTATTTTTGTTGCAAGTTGTTGAAATCAAGTGGGAATAATAGTTTTTTAGTAAATAGTGGATTTAATGATTGGAAGCACCTTGGAATAAGACTTAAATAACATGAAAGAAGCGTTGAACATTTGACTAATATGGATAAATGGAAAGAATTTAAATCAAGATTAGATAATAATAAAACACTTGAAGATTGTTTTAATGTCAAATGTTTTAATGAAGATTGTTTCTATTGTCAAATGTATTGTTAATAATAATTTGGCTTTTAGAGGGTCTAATGAGAAACTTTATCAAGATAGTAATTGTAAATTTTTAAGATTGGTTGAGATGATTGTCGATTTTGATGTCATAATGCAAGATCATGTTACGCGGATTCAAAATCATGAAATTCTCATCACTATCTTGTTCATAAAATTCAAAATGAGTTGATTTCCTTTCCTTCCGACAATGTTCGAAACTCCATTATAAACATCATTAAGAAGGCAAAATATTTCTCTATAATTTTAGATTGTATCCCTGATGTGAGTCATCAAGAACAAATGACTTTATTAGTACGATGTGTAAATATTTCTAGCGATCTAATCGAAATTGAAGAGTTTTTTTTTTTTTTTTGAATTCATAAAGGTAGATGGTACATTCAGATTAGAACTTTTCATAGAATTACTTAATGCTTTGAAATCTCTTGATCTTAATGTTATTATTGTGAGGGGTCAAGGATATAATAATGGGTCTAATATGAAAGGAAAACACCAAGGAGTCCGGCATTCTCGAAATAAATTCGAGAGCTTTATATATGCCATGTGTTTGTCATAGTCTTAATCTAACTCTTTCTGATATGGCTCATTCTTGTGTTAATGCGGTCTCATTTTTTGGTGTGATACAAAGAATATATGTGTTCTTTTCTAGTTCTCCTAAAAGATGAAATGTTTTTACTCTCTAATGTGTCGGGCTTGTGTGTGAAATCTTAATCTAATACTCGATGGGAGAGTGGCATCAAAAGTGTTAAAGCTATTAGATTTCAAGCTCCTCAAATATGTTTTGGCTTTGTTAGAATTAGACAATGTTTGTGATGATATTAGACAATGTTTGTGATGATGCCAAGTCGAAGAGTGAAGCGGAAAGTTTATTTAATGAACTTGAGAGTTCTGAGTTTTTACTTGGTATGATTATTTGGCATGATATTTTTATTACTATAAACACTGTGAGTAAGAAGTTGCAGTCAAGAACAATGAACATTTATAAAATTATACAACAGTTATAAGGCATTATGTCTTTTTTTGAAAATTACAGAAATGAAGGATTTATTTCAAGTTTAAATATTGCATGTGATATGGACATAGAACCTGAGTTAAAAAAAACGGCATAGAGTAAAGAAAAGACAATTTAATGAAAATGATCATGTAGAAAAAATACAGTCTACTGAAGAATCTATTAGAGTTAATTACTTCTTAGTGATTGTGGATATGCTATATCATCATTAAAATGTAGGTTTGAAAAATTGCAAATGCTTGATAATAATTTTAGATTTTTATTTGATTTAAAAAAATTAAAGTCATTTGATGAAAACGAATTAAGAGAATGTTGTAAGAAATTTCACACTACTTTTTCAAATGACGAAGAGTCAGATGTTGATTTGGAAGATTTTATTTGTGAATTGAGAGTGTTGCGAATGACTTTACCTCATGATGTGTTTATGTCTCCAATTGAAGTTCTTAAGTTCATAATAATGGTTGGTTGTTATCCAAATGTTTCTATCGCATATCGAATTCTATTAACTATCCCATAACTGTGGTATCCGCAAAAAGAAATTTCTCTAAGTTAAAATTATTAAAAAATTATTTGAGATCTTCTATGTCTCAGGAGAGATTGAACGGTTTGGCTCTCTTATGTATTGAGAGAAATATGCTAGAAAAAGTTAATATTGTTATTAGTGATTTTGCATTTAGAAATGCTTGACGAATAGTTATAACTTCACTTTCATATGTTTTCATATGTATTCTAGGTGTTACATACTTGCATGTAAAATTGCCGATTTTCTGTTAACTAGTATCGAGAGAAGTTTACTTTTGTTACTTACTTTTTTATTATTATTTTATAAGTCTAATTTATATCTTAATGAACGATACCATTTGTAAGCTACTAAACGGGTTTTTTACTTGAATTAATATCAATAAAGTTTAAATTTTACTGATAAAAAGGGTCCAAAAAATAAACTTGCCCAAGACCTAAAAACGAATAGAATCGGGGGGTGCACCTTACCATCTCACCACTCATCAATATTCACTCATTCACTACCCACCCACCACTGTAAAATAATAAAAAAAGTTCAAAATCTTACTGTAATTTTATTTGACATTTTATTGAAATTTTGAGCAATAAAGAATAGGGTCATAAGTGCTCGGAGGGAACGGTGGAGGAGATGTCCCGAGGTCATAAGAGCTAACATGAGTATAATGTAGTTGACTACTTCTGTTGTCATTGTTTAGGTATTGTAAAGCCTCAACTCCGTAACAGCTGCCAATATGATCTTTTGAATGTGATGGAAACCAAAAGTTTTGGATCCTGCAAAGTTGCCTGTAACATGTAAGAAGATGCATTTTTGTTAAAAAAATTATGTGACAATGAAAGTGGGATATGTACCTTTTGCGCTACTCTAAGGAATTAGATTATGGCAAGTAGAGTCGGAAGGATAAGCACTATCGATCTCCTTGGCAAGTTCTCTGCCGAAATACCAATCACCTACTGCTTCTGCAATAGACTGTGGGGAAAAAAATGGTTTTAAGGTCATGGCTGTGTTCCAAACAAAAAAAAAAAGAAAAAGAGATTTGAATTATTTCGCTCAAGACAGAGACACAGTCAGGGTCTGTACCTTCTTGTTTACTCTTGGGGAGTTTTCTGAATACCATGTATCTTGTATTTCGCTCTGGCAGTGAGCGAAACATGAATTGATGAACAAGCCTCCCTTTCTGGAATAATAGAAAAAGAATCTCAAGGCTCCAAGCATTTCTTGTCTGAATCCTGCATGAATGAATGAACACAACACATTTAAAAGATGCTTTCACGTATTCAGATAATATGATGTCAACCAACATTAACATGCTTCTTCTAACCTTGCAATGTGTCCAGCTGATTGGCATTGCAGGTGGCTGGATTATTCTTGCATCGGCTCCATTTTCCATGCAGATCAGCAGAAGGCGGGACTAGTATGTGATGAAACTGTTGTCAAGTGAAGAGAAACTAATTTAAGCAGTAGGAGGGAGAGAGAGAGATGGCGCTGAGTGGAATCTGAAAATAAGTAACCTGGTATACATCATATGCTGAGTTCAGAACGAAGATTGGTGTTCTTATGTATCTCATAGCATACTGAGGGAATATGCACTGTGTATGGGGACAAAGATCAATGTAGATATTACAAATGATACTTGAGGAATGTTATTGAACACCAGACTTACTAGCTTTGGAAAACGGAAATTGCTCGTACAGTTCTTATTCAAGTTCTGCTCCACGCCCTGTCAAGATTTAGTGATCAATCTAAAAGTGTACATATCATTCCATGACATAAAAGTGTTTGGGTAAAACTCATCTCAGGCCTACCTGAAGCGATACGAGATTCTCAAAAAAGGACCTCATAGTGTGATTCAGACTGATGTCCCTTCTGTAGTGAAGAACATCCTTTGAGTTAGTTAAACTATGCCTGCCTGCCCGACTTTTGTTTGTTTATGAACATGTATACTTACGCGTCAAGAAAAAAACCAGCATCGCTCAAACATTTAACAGTGGCAGATTTTGGCAAGTAGGTGGTGAAGTTGTCGCATTGCAAAAATGATGCAAGACCTCCAGCAGAACAACCAGAGAGTAACGCCTATCATTGAAGTGTATTGGAAAATACAAAAGAGGCGGTTTGTTATAATAGTATTACTGACGCAAGGCAGCTAACCTTTCTTGCATATTTCAAACCCTTAGGAAGTAGATCCAATATGATAGATTGCCATATTCGTTGTCCTCTGAAGTAAATCACTGATGTCTGCATGGCATCAAATCCGAGTCATCAGTGTATTATAATGTAATCCAATCCAAGTATTATTTTATTATAACCATACCCCATTGCTAAACATGGAGTCTCCGCCAAATGAGGCCCCATCACAGTATCTGAGCTTCACTCTGTTCCAGTTGTAAAAATCTGGTCACAAAGAAAGTTAAGATTTGACATTTATGTCTCATCTACCGACAACGAGCAGCTACAAAATGTAACCTATTTTGTTCACATGGGTTATCACATAGTGTCTGGTGCCAAGACAAGTATATTTGGTTCGTACCTGGATTTAGAGATGCATTGTTGCTGAGAATACCAGAGAAGACCTCATATTTACTCATGTATTTTGTTGACCCTCGCCGCGTATTGGCCCTGTCCATGCATGACTTGACGTCGTTGCACCACCCTCCTCCCTGTACGTTCCATTTAAAAGTTACATTAATGGAGGAGGAGCAAGTATGGTATGCGGAAAGGGACCGGACGTTCCATTTAAAAGTGCTTGCGGCAATTTCAGATGAACATACATACATATGGAGGGAGAGACATCAGGTCTGACAAAGCCTGTAGAAATTGGAAACAGGGGACCACTTCCACAACTTTAACTAGGTATACTATGAAATGGTGTCGAGACCCTCAATTTCATTTGACATGTTAATTGTAGATCTACTGGGCGGTAGCTAGTTCATAAGAAGCATGGGGAGGGGAGCAAATTTTTATCTTGTGAGTACCTACCTAACATGTGCTGATAATGGTGGAGATAACAAAATTAATGGAGCACCCAACTGAATAAGACAAGAATGAGTTGTTCCTGGGATCATGAAGGGGTGAAGGATATATGTGACCACAAACACAGCCTGTATCCGATAAACATGAAGTTATCCGTAACTTGCAATCATGAGAATGACTTAGAAGAAGAGCACATCATTCATCATTCATTATTCATTATTCGAATAAAAATGAAATCACCTCAAATTGCAAAAGCCAGTTGCGGGCGCCATCTCCAAATCCTCTGTCCAGATGATATGCAGGCAAACTCCCGTCCAAGCAATCTATCAATTACACCCACTTTCTCTTTTTCGATTTTGAAAAAAGTTTGATTTTGATCCACAGACAGAGTGCGATGGACTTACAGGCCTCTTGAACAGAGGAGTTCCGAACCAGAGTCATTTTCACTAACAGCCGCTCCTCCCTCGCCGCAGCACACACCGTCATGCTCAAGGCTACCACCAGGAAAACACTCCAACTCCTGCTCCTTTCCATCATCATCGATAAATGCCTCTCTTCAGATCATCCACAAACAAGAGATTTGATTCCTCGCGGATTTGAATTTGAAACACAACAACAACGGGTGAGGAGGATCAGGTTCGCTCTGATTTCCGTGTGGCTCAAGTACCTGCGCTCTCACATATGTCAATCACACCCAGCGCTCTTAAATAATTTGGAAACAACAAATATTATGGAACATAAATTGCAAATAAAGATTATTTATTTTGAAACAGGTTCTATTCCTGGCACCGGAGAGAGCAGGGATTTTTGGTAGAATATATAATACAAAAATATATTTCTCATGAATGTGAAAAACATAAAAGTCAAATGAATTCAGGATTTTCCCGTTTTTCTGTTCTCCTCATTTTTCGTGATTAATAAATAAAGCACATGAGAATATTTGATAATATATATTTGGAGGATTAAGACAGTCATATTTTTAGAGACCATACACATCAATTGACACGTAACAATCTAATAAATTAACATCTGTAAAACAACATAAAATAGTTGTTTACTATGTATATTTGTTTCCTAATAAACTAAATAATAAAATAAATAAACTTCTTTTCATTTAATTTAAATTTTGTATCCACCCGATGTACTTTAACTTATTCGTATTAGTGCATTTTATGAATAGATAAAAGTATAACAACGTATTTAATGCTTTTATTCAATTTAAAATTTTATATGAATCATTTTAAGTACAAAATATTTTTTTAAAAAAAAAAATCAGCACACTGTATGCACTTTGATTTTAGTAATGTACTATGTATAAAATAAAGAGCATCAACATACATAATTATTTTAAAATAATTTTCCTCTATATTTGAGAGTTGATTTTGAAGTAGTATACACAACAAAAATAAGTGAATTCACAAATTTACTGAAAGAGTGTTAGGCACGGTCGAGGCCTACTAGAAGTTTGAGCTGCTTTCCTAAACCAAGAATTTAGCCAATTGCAATCATTATTTATTTATAATGAAAGGGTGTTATTAATCTCAACTATTTAATAAATAATGTCAATTTCAGTTCTCAACTACGGATCCACCCATATCACTAAAAACCAAAAACCATCCCATTGCATGATTTGATTCTTAGGTTCCTTTCCAATGCATTTACTCCTAACAAGTTATATTCCGTGTTAAAATTTCTCATGTCGCCAGAAGTCACATGACAAATTGGGGTCAAGCATATTCCAAACCCCACTTTGCCCAAAACCCCTAAACAAAACAATAGAAAGCCAAAAGCAAAATGAATCACTTGATTACTTTACCATCGTCATCTATGTTTTCCCAAAGTTAAATATTTCAATATTAACCAATCACATTCAATTTATTTCCCCATTCTGTTTGGTTACCTGCATTCAATTTACTTACTTCTTAAGCCCAAGCAGTAAAAATACAAATTTTCAAAAAAGAAAATGGGTTCACACTTGTGTAAATTTTCATGGTTGAAAGTGGTAATTTGGTTGCTAAAAAGTGATGTAGTGGCGGTTAATAATAAATATTGGCTTGTGTAACTTATGTTTTTGAAGGGATAACATAATATCTCAATTTTGGACAACATATGTTGAGTGTACGAGTTGTTATGCATATTCTTCAGTGTTAACTGCCCAATTTCGGCAGCAAGCAGATGCAACATGAAAGTTTCAAAAGTCAGTCAACATTTTGATAACCTAAAAACAATTTTGTTAACCAAGTTTCTTCTTCAAATACTGGTTAGCTGATTTCTGGATTTCCAATTAGGAAAGAGGCTATTCGATTTCCTTATAGACATCTATTCTTCCTACAAGGTAGACTTTATTTCTCATGCTTGTGTACATTGTAAATTTGTGCTATGAAAATGCAGGGTCAATCGCCGAAATTTGAAGGACCTAATCCACAGTCGTGAGTGGGGGGGTGGTTTCAAAAGTTTGGTCACCTGAAACCTAATTCTCCATCTTTACCAAATTATTTTAGACCAAACAGCTAGTAAAATTATAGTCAAAGCGTTTTTTGAGTGTGATTCCTTAACCATTGTGTAGTTGGGTAATTTGCATTTTTACCTACCTATCTATCTATGTATAATAATAGATGAACATATTAGGAATTAGGCATGACGGTTTAACCTTGAACTCCAGACTCCTATGTCCAGGTACTATCAGTATGCCTCATATAAAGCCCAAACCAATTTGAAATATAAAAAATAATCGATCTCAACTTACAAAATTCTAAACGCTCAACTACTACAATATAGGCCATGTCGTCTTAAATTCAAGTAAAATTGATTTAAGTTAATAAGTGGTAGTGAATGTGATGATGGTGAATAAATATCTTAAATTAAACACTTAAGTTATATAATATTAAATAAAATATTTAAATTATGTTTTTTAACTAAAAGAACACACTCTTAATCTCAAGTGATCATGATACTACAAACTACATAACAATCTAGCGTTGCTTCAGCTCCATTTTAGGCTTCAAATTGATTACCTGGATCAATATCCCGAGCATAGAAAACATCACTTTCATTTATCGTTGTCAAGTCCTTCATATTCTATCTTGTTCCCTATTGTGGCATAAAATGAACTTAGTTTTACCAAGTGAATGTCAGAAAAATTAATATGTTATAACAACCATTTTTAACTTATTATTATAAATGAATATCTTTTTGCTATTCATAATCATCTCATACAAAGAGCAAGATACATATTGTCACTAACATCTTCTGATCTTTTATATGGATTCTTTAGGTTGTGGTGATTTAGAGGATGATGGTGCCCAAAGACCGTTGGGATATGCTAGACTTATAACGGCTCCAATCGGATCCTTAGGTCGAATAGTTACATATGGTATGGGGAGTCGATTCTTCAAAGTAGGTACTCGAGGTCACTGAATAGAGGGAAGGATCTTGTGGTCTGTCATGCGTGGCCCTAACAAATGATGCTTCAAGCGGGGGAGAATGTACGACTCCGAATCCGTGCATGTCTTGTCCATGTAGGTTGTGAATATTATTTGTGTAAGTTAGATAAGATAGCCTACTAGCTATTTTGCAACCAACATACCATGATCTTTTATGTGAACTCTAAATTGTGGTGACCTAGAAAATAGTGGTGACAAAAAACATTTAGGAGAGACTAAAGTTATAATCACTCGGATCAATTCCTCTGGTTGGACAGTTACATCAACCATTGAGTTTGTGGGAGAACCAACTTTTTTTATAGCATTTATAATGGTGATATATAGTGCTGATATGAAATAAGTATAGCAGGTATGGAAATTTAAAGAGTTCTGGATGAAAATTTTATGAAATGGATTTGAAGAACTCGTGAGAGAGAATTGAATAAGATGGTATTTTTGATGATAGATGATATTTTGATAGATGCATCCTCATCTATGCACTTGGATTCCAACGCATCCCACAACTCCTTTGTGGATTCCATATTTTGATACACATCAAAAAGAGAATTAGACATAGCATTGAGAAAGTGCATCAACTGCTGCCATCTACGGAAGTTCGAACTTCTCCACTTTTCGAAACTTGGAAGTCATCTCGTGCCCTGATGCGGCTGCCATTGATCAATCATAACTATTGAATTTCAATATTGTTCTCCGTCTTTGAAGGGTGCGAATGATCAACATAGCACATTTGAATCGTGCGAGCGACACTTTCCAATTTCAATATTTATTTCGACCCTTAGATTAGAACAAAGAGTTTTTTTTTTTCTTCTTACGTAAGGTATATTTAACAACTTCATGTTTATAGGGTAGGATAGAACATGATAAATTCAAGCGGTTAATATAATTGTATAATAAATAACTGTTGTAACCACTCAACAGATCATTTTATCTGTTAGAGAAAAGGCACGATCAATACTTCATACACTAAAATATCCAATACATCTCATTGTATGCAGGAACGAAGCCAGGAATGAAAAGTATATATGGCTGAAATTTTTTTTTTACGAGTTGAAACTTGATTTTCTTAAAAAAAAAATATAATGAGAAATATATATGTGAGTAACAATCGACCAAATTTCTATGCAAGAAGCTAACCAAACCAGATCAACGAATATGGAGATAAGAAAACACCCATCTCCAGCCACCCATAAATACTAAGCTTTGTATAATTAAACAGGTGAAAAAGACGTCAGCTTGAGACTGTCCTCCGCAATTAATCCATTTTTAACCTACATACCTCAGCATTGTCTAGTAAAAACGCATCACACCAATTCGGCTTGAGACTACAACAAGACACCACTAGCAATCACTCAACCACAGATCAAAATCAGACACCTGAATAATGAATAATTAAGATAGGATTGAGGCTGAAGCAAAGGAGTTATTACTTGTTATTGAGCAAATTCTTGATAGCAATCTGTGACCCATCCTGCAAAACACCATGATAAACAATCCCATAACCATCACTATCACATTCTCAGCAGCCAATCCTTTGGTAGCTTCCTCAAGCTCCCTCAAAGTGTACCAATGTCCCTACCCCAGATGAGTAACCTGAGGCACATGCCGTAAACCACCAGAATGCTCGCCGCTCCAGCTATCATTCCCACTCCCATGTGCAGATGACAAGCATTTCTCAGGATACAGAATCCGATGATCTTTCCCAATCTCAATCTGAATCCGATTGTACCCAAAAGGGCTAGGGCTCTCCTCCTCCTCAGGATGGTGCTGCAGTTGCAGCACAGCAGCAGTAACAACTGCTGCAAATCCGGAGTCGGGCCGACCTGGTTACGAACCGAGCTGGGTCGGTGGTCGACTTGGATTTCCTTGGACACAACTGGAATACTGGATTTGGCCGCGACGGTAGAAAAGGGCTTTGGGTTTGCGGGTGCTGCGACTGGAGATGATCCAGAGGGAGAGGAGGAAGAAGAGTAGGACAGAGCGGAATCACGGAGACGGAGCGGAATTGGACGACCTAAGGGCTAGCACTTAAGGACAGGGACAGAGCAGCTTCCGATGTCGGAAGAGTTTAGTTCAGAATAGAGAAAATAATAAATAAAAAAAAAATTATCTAGCCGAATACTACTTGGGCTCATTTGGCTCACAAAATGAGGGCACACCTCCATTGTCTTCACACATTTACACCATTTTCTAACAATCCCCACGTGAAGAAAATCAAGATAAATTTAGTACTCGACATATGGTGATAGCTTCTGTGATG